>CM034154.1:352764889-355313382 GCA_019776745.2 Taxus chinensis
GTTTACCTACTTCCCTCATAAAAGAATCATCGTCCCCCCCCCAATGATAATCTCATTTTCAATCAGTGCATTGGATAATCAGCTTTTTTTAACATATGTTTGGTCAACAATATCTGAATTTAAGTTCCAGAAAATCAACATTCACATAGCTGTTTTTCAAAAACATAGTTGATGTCCTAACTGGCAACTTCTCTCATATAAAGATCAATCACAATTTTATCAATCATCCTAGTCTAACTTCATATTAAATAAATATGGAAAAGAAATTTAATATCGTCCAGGGTTTTATCAGGTTGCCACTCTCTTCATAAATGTCGCACTAGACCTTATCTTGACTTATCTCATGATTTTTTAAATGCAACTGGAAAGTTTTCCTGCACTCGAATGGTTTAAACCATGATTATTCATAGGTCTGGACTATAAAGATCACAGTTAACACAGTGATAAATCTAAACCATATTTATGAAGCAACGCAACTTGGAACACATCATGCCTTCCATGACAAGTAGTAGGTAATGCTAAATTGTGAGCTTACAAGGTTATTACTTCAACTATCGCAAAAGGTCCCACATAATAGAGCGATAACTTGGCAACTTTTCAAAAGTTATAGAGCTCTTTTTGGTTTAACCCAAAGAAGAATTTCTCACCAAGTTTATTTCCCTATCACCCTCTTTTAATTAGCGTCCCTCTTTGCCTTATCTTTTTCTTCTTTCACAGTGCTCATGAAGCTTTTTAACTTGTTGTTCCATTTCAAGTAAGAATTTCAAGTCCATTACTCTCTATCCTCAACGTTGTCCGCAACTAATATGGGTTCACTGTTCTCTTGCATTTCTCCGTATAATGCGTTTAAGTGCCATCTTAAGAGAGGCTGATTGTGTTATTATATACAAACTCAACTATTTGAAGGTCTCTTCCCATCATACTACTGGTACCATACAATAATTCTAACATATCCTCTAAAACTTGATTAACTCTTTCAAGTATGTCCTCAATTTCTGTATGATACGCAGAACTGAAATTCAGCTTAGTTCCTAGAGACGCATTAAGTGTTTTTCCAAAACCTTGACATCGTTCTAGGATCTCTATCTGATAAGATTAATTCAAGTACTCCATGTAATCTTAAAGTTTATGTACAAATATTTTAGCTAACATAGGAGAACCATTCCTTTAGATTACGAACGATAAAATGTGCTACCTTGTTAGTTTATCCACAACTAATAAAATAACATCATGTTTATTTCTTGACATAGGAAACCCTTGTACAAAGTCCTGCTTATCACTTGTCATTTGTATTGGTGGTATGCTATAGGATATAATAAACTGGCTCGGTGCATATGTTCCACTTTAACCAGCGTTGAAATTCAAGGAAATGTGTCACAAAATCAATAACATCATTTTTCATTCCCTTCTAGAAATATTGGTGTTTTATATCAGCAAGCATTTTTGTAATACTAGGGTGTCTAGAAAAAGGTGAATTGTGAAATTCAGCTAACAATTTATTTTCTTAAATCATTTAGCGATGGTATGTATACCCTGTTTTCAAATCTTAAGATTCCTTTTTTTATCAAAGTGAAAACCTTTATACCTTAGATCACTAGGATCTGTAGCAAGCACTATCTTTACTGTTGAAAGTAAGAATTAGATTCCATAACAACCTTTTTACTTCATCTTTAAATTGATTTCTCAATGTTAGAAGCACAAAAATGGTGCTTCCTACGACTTAGAGCATCAGCCACTTTGTTTTCTTACCTTGATAATTGATGTCAAAATAATATTGAGACAAAAAATCTAACCATCTTCATGTCTATGCATTAAGATTTGGCTGGAGTGAAGATATACTTCATCCCAAGATGATCATTTTTTCAATTCAAAAAGGTTTACCAAGTAGGTAATTCCTCCAAACTTGTAGTGCATGAACAATGGCAACAAGCTCTAAATCATGTGGATCTTAATTCAACTCGTTGTAACTCTATTTTTCTACTTTTGTAAGCTATGACATGATCATTTTGTAACAAATACCTCCTAGACCTTCACCAGATGCATTAGTTACACTATAAAGTGTCCATTAGGATCTGGTACTGCTAGAATAGGTGATGAAGTTAACTATTCCTTCAAAGTTTTGAATGCAATTTCACATTTCTCACTCCAAACAAACTTTTTTATCCTTTTCCATAAAGAAGTTTATTGGTGCAGGCCACCTTAGAAAAATATTTTACAAATTTTCTATAGTAGCCAACAAGCCCCATGAAGTTTCTAATTTCATGTACAATCTTTGGTGCAGGCCACTTAGTTATAACTACAATTTTAGAAGGATCTACAGCAATTCCATTCTTTCTTATTACATGTCCCAAATAGTGCACTTCTGTGTCATAGAAAGAACGTTTACATAGCTTACCATATAACGTCTCTTTCTCAAATTTCCAAAACTATCTTCAAATGCTCATGGTGTTCCTCAATACTTGTTAGAATATATGAGAATTTTGTCTAAGATATGAGCACAAATTCTGTCGAAGTATTCTGAAAGATATTATTCATTAGTTATTAAATGTTACAGGTGAATTTGTTAATCCAAAAGGTAAAACAGTGAACTCATAGTGTCCATACCTTGTTCTGAAAGCTGGTTTTTATGAATTTCCTTCCCATCCTTAATCCACAATTGATGATATCCAGATCAAATATCTATCTTAGAATATACCGATGCTCCATGCATCTGATATAATAGATCATCAATCCTAGGGATTGGGTATCTATTCTTGATCGTTTCTTTGTTTAACATTCTGTAATCAATGCACAACCTAAGTGTTCCATCCTTCTTTTTCACAAAAATGACTAGTATTCCCTAAGGTGAAACACTTGGTCTAATCAAACCTTCAGACAAAAGTTCTTGGCAACTGAGCCTTAAGTTCTACTAATATGTAGTAGTCATTCAATATGGTGCTTTAGAAATAGGTTCGGTTCCAAGCTTGATCTCAATTGTGAAATCAAACTCCCTTTTGGGTGGAGGACCTAACAATTCTTTCGGAAATATGTCATTGAAGTCTCGTAATAGTGGATATCATTCCATGAAATCAGCATTCTCTTCAGTTGTTTCTATATTTTTTATCCCATATAAGGTACAACATTTATTTTTGGCCTTTTTAAGTTGTATATCTGATAGTTTTCTAACAGAAATCTCACGTTTCACACCCTTAATCTCTGTTGTTTATGCAGGTCCATGTAAACAACTAATGTTTTTTTCAAAACAATCCACTTTGGCCTTATGTTCTGCTAACCAATTAGCACCTATGACTACATCATAAGACCCCAAGGTGGAATATAAAGATCAAATTCAGTGGAAAAGTTAGGTAAATCAAGGACTGCTCCAAAAAGGACACACTACTAATTGTATGAACAACATTGTTTCCATACTATACAGTCCATGTTTTATCCATGTTTTCTAGCTTTTCTTTTAGTTTTGATGTTAATTTACTAGAAATAAAACATTCAGTGGCTCTGGTGTCAAAAATAATAGTTATAGGTAAACCAAATAACCTTACCTGGAACTTCTATAGGCATGGCCTATTTCTTTAGCCTGCTTGTCAACTACTGCAGCGTGTATCTTGTGTTGTTGATTACAATTGTCATTTTTCAAAGGGCATTGATTTGCATAATTATATTTTCCATAGTTATAACAGCCTCCTATAGGTCCCTTTCTAGGCTCAGGTTTGTTTCCAACCTTAGAGTTATCGTTATGACCCCCATAGGACTTATGTCCATTATTACTGTTCTTGACAAAGTTGTTCCATGCATTTCCAAGAAACTTATTTGTTGTTGCTTTCTTATTAGTATCAGATGAAAAATTACTTTTCATTCTAAATTTCTTCCATGGTCCTTTCTTAGGTGTAAGATATGATGAAGAGGAGTTGGGGATTTTCTTCCTTACTTCCTCCTTATGAGCAGAAATTGTCTTCAATTTCTGTTCCTACCTTATGGCCTTTTCAACAACCCCTTCCATCGTGGTTGGGATGTGAACATCCACCTCCCCTCCTATAACAGGATTCAAACCCATGATGAATTTATGTATCCTAAACTTCTCATTAGTTTGGTACTAAGGTACATACTTAGGGAGTTTAGTAAACTAATCCCAATACTCAGTTACAGTTAGCTTTCCTTGAGATAAGTTCTAGAATTTAGTCATTTTCTGATCATAGTAAAGTTGTGGTAGCCAACGTTGCCTAAAGTAACCTTTAAATTGATCCCATTTTATATTAGTTTCATCAATATTTAACTCAGCCTTACTAGATGTCCCACCATGAAGGTGCCTCATGGGAAAGATGATATGCTCCCCATATTGCCTTTGTTTCTTCTAAGAAATTCCTTACTGACAAAGTATTTTTCCATCTTCTCTGAGCCAATTCTTAGCCCCATCTCCTAATGTGGTGTCATCAAACTGGGGTGGACTTATCATTTTTATATCATTAGTGAGTTTCAGATTTCCAACCTAGCCTTATTTGTTCTCAAGTTTATCAGGTATGTTCATATTATTGTTATCAACACCTACATTTGCGTTGTCCCCATGAGGTGGCTAATTATTGTTATCAACATCTTCTTCCTCCTCATTTGCCCATTACTTGATGTTCAAGTACATCAAAATGATCTCTTGTGTCTAACAGGGAAGAAATGATCCCATCGAGTTTTTGGGAAGTTTTCTGCTCCTTCCTCAGACAGAGGATTGTTCGCAACATTTCCTCTTGTTCTAACCATTTTTTGTTACAAGAAAATTTAAGTTTCATCAGATTATGGACACAATAGGTCCAAGAGCTACAACCTTCATCTCTGATACCAATATGTAACATTCCCATTTTAAGACTTTAAAAACAAGGAAATTTTTTAAATTTTTTTTTGAAACATAATGTTCTCTATTCTAAATAAAAAATCTTTTAGAACACACATTCCATGTCAATCAATATCATAACAGATAACCATATGCAACTGTAATGACTCTGTATACTACTGATCTCTCATGTTAACTTTAAGTATAGAATACTTTATGTATACTACGTATACTTGGTTCTCCTACCACTATTCTAGATGTTACTGAGTGATCTATTTAAAGAACCTATTTGAATATTTGTTACCAATATTCATCCGATATCACATTGCTTTAAACTAGGTGACATAGGACAATGTAACCAATAGCTTGTGATAGTTTTGCCAAAGATTTTCAACATATTGTTAATGTTAGTCTTCCTAGATGACATACTCGTCATTCCTGGAATACATCCTTCACCTCACTCTTCTGTTATCTACAATGGTCTTTACTGACTACCGTCAGTCCTCTTGCCTAAGGTTTAACCCTAGCCCTGGGTTAGAAACATAATTTATTATAAGAAGATGCTCATGATGACTTAGGGTATATGGGCATACTAAGTTGACCTAAGTCAACCAGATGTGTCGAGGTACCCTGAGTCAATGAAAGCTACTACCTATCCTAAACATGCTACTAACTAGACCTAGAGAGAAACTAAGTTCAAGTCTGGATGTGCATAAATCTAGATGAACAAATATGGAAGGATGTTGCCACATGTCAACTACAACACTATATCCTCGAGAAGTTCCATGACTTCTCGTGGGTACAGTCCTACATTTAGCGTGTGCCAACATCTGATTAGAACTGATTCATCAAGATGTACATACCCCCTTAGTGGTCATTAATCATAATTTAAATTGTATTAAGATTCAAATTATAGCAATCATGCTTAAACCTAATTCCAACATTCATTAATTTATTTACCCACACTTATCCTAATTAGGTATAGAGAAATTCATTTAAACCATGTTTGCATTATTGTTAAATTAACGTGGCATAACAAGCAGTTATCCCAAAAAATTACAACAAACATCAATGTTTAATTCCTAATGCAACTTAGCTTTCCAAATCAGGTGTGACATCCACCTAGATTCAACTAGTGTTTACTTTATAATTGAAGTTATATAGATTACGGATCATAACCACTAATCATCTTATCTTTCATCCTTTAGGAGAGGAAGAGTCTTCCTCTACATGGTTAAATGTTAGGTTCCACATAACCTTTTTTTAGCATTTATTACACATATATATTAATTGTATGCCCCAAACATATTTCATTATTAAACTATAGTTTTGCAGTTAAAGAATGACATCTTTTACAATTTAACCAGTGCATTATAATAGGGGAGATTATACTATCTCCTTAATCCTAATCAATATCTGATAACAACAATAGTATATAAATAGATATAAAGAATCCCGAAAAGATAACACTATTATTTCTGGCATATAAGTACAAATATTTCACTTCACAAATTGAAGTCCAACACAAACCTTTCAATTCATGATTTAAAATAAACATTTACAGGACTATGCAATTTAGACATTCTACATGTCAATCATAAATAAGATCTTAAAAGAACATCACTTTTCTTTTCCAATACAACTCAAGAATAATTTTAGCTCTTTACAGAAGATCCAGAATTAAATAAGCCAATACATCATGAAATTTCTTGTCTTCCTTTATCACTTACGATGTCCATCTACAAAATTGCTAGCATGGGTTAGTTCAATGAACTGAGCATGATAAGAACTAAGCATTAAAGTAAAATTCATTCCACTAATTATTTCATTAAATAACTCCTCTTAAATGAAACAATTAATATAACATCATGCAAACAATCATAAGTAATAACATCCAGAAAATAAGTACCATAAAAGAGTATGAATTTTTTTTTGAAGAAAAGAACTTAATATAATCCACAACATCAGAATTATATCACAAGATTTAATTTATCCTATCAATTAATTTAAAACAGTCTACAAGTCTTTTCGTCCAATTATTTCATAATTCCATAAGAATAGAAATACACATTTATCTTTTCTAAGCAGCAAAGGAAGTTAGTTACAAACATAGCTCAAATTAGTATGCTTCGTCTTTCCATATGAACAAAAGAAGAGAATCAATACATACCTATTCCTCAGACACAATTCATCTAAAGGATAGAATTAGGTTTAGAACTCACAACACTACCTTAGTCCAAAGATGATCAATATAAGGAGTCCATAAATAAAGAGGAAACATCTAAACAAGAATCCCAATTCAATCCAAGAAGATTAAAACAGTCTAACTGAAAGTATTACTAACTTTTGTATGTTAGTAGTTTATATTTCAAAGGTTTGAAACCAAACTATCTACATAATTCCAAGCCATACTACAATCAAAATAAATCTCTCACCCAATCCACAAGAAGTTCCCATCTTAGAAAAGAATCAATTAAAGAGAATTTTAGTTAATGAACTTATATAGTCAACAGAAAAAGGGTCTCAAATATAAAATACCCAATCCATATTTCATTTCCTTTATACTATGAAATGAAATCCCTTATCTAATACAAAATTAGAAATTCTTTAGCTAGTTCCCTAAAAGAGAACTAAAAACCGAATGCACAGTCAAAGAATGCACACTACCAAATTTTCTATTATGAAACTTACAAACAGATTACGTATTTCCATTCTCCAAGCTCAAGTTCAAATTAAAATCTCAAAACAAAATTCACAGTACCATCTCAAGACAATATATTATCTTCTAAGATATCATATTCATTTCTATGTCTAAAACCCGAAGATTTGTTCAAAGAACCAAACAAGGAATATAAATATGTGAACATAGTGCAAGATAGACAAGGGTCAATACCAGTCACGAACCTAAAGAAAAAAAATATTACCAAGCATTTAGAATAGTGATATTGTATCCCATCATACTACACTCAGTGAACTAGGTTTTATATTCAACATTCTATTAAAACACATAAATCAGATGAAAGATCAGAAGAGAGTAAGAAAACTAAAAAATTCATTTTAAGACAAGCATTGTCCCAAAATTCTTCTAACTCGAGCTTAACATAAGCACCACAAGCATCTCGAGTTCCAGTTAAAAGCTTATGATAGGTAAGAATTTTTTCAACTTCAATGATAAAAATGAAGTAAATAATACATTCCATAAACCCTCTACAACTTTAATACGAATGTTCCAAATGAACTAAAAATCAACCAAACCCACAACATGATGTAGTTCCAGTCCATTTGTTTCTATGAACAAAACCAGTCAAGCTTTCCACAAGACACGGGTTTTCTCAGGGTAGAGATGAATAAGATACATTCCTAATTCACATGCGCTTTTCAAGTTTAAGAACACAATGTAGCTCTAAAAGACAGAAGTGATGCAACCATTCCCTCTCAAGAATCAAAACAGAGGAGGTATCTCAAAAAATAATTTACACGGTCTACTTCTAACCAAAATGAAACTCATAAGACCCCCTTCGAGAAGACAATTTTAAATAAGATTAAAGCCTTCTCAAATCCTTACAAACCAACAAAACTGCAGCTCACAATACAAGTAAAGAATCGACACGTCGATTCCAACACAAGTTCAAAACTCCATAATAATTGAATACCTATAGAGTGACAAATATGAGCTTCGAACATAAGTTCAAAACCCCACAAGACTCTAACTCTAGCTCATACAAACACAAGATCAACTACGACCCTATAACAAAACCCAAGGCCCTAAATACAAGATCATAATAAACACCATTGCTCTATTACGGTTTCAAGCATTTATAATTCCATAAAGAAGAATAAAACTCCAGTTCATGAGTGTAAGTACAAAACCAAAGCTCAACAACTCAAAAATAAGTTCAGCATTCACAAGAACTGAATAATGAATATAGTTGTTGAATACGAAGATTCAACCAAAAGTTAAGAACTACACCAAGTTCTAGCTCAGTCCAGAACAAACATGAAGTCCCATTAAAATCTCATAAGCAAATAACGAAGCTTCAGCACAAGCTTAGAACAACCACGAAGCTCCACTATCAAGTTGAATTAAACACAAGACTAAAACAAATATTTAGAACCATACAAGCAACATATCCAATTCAGTAGATACTAGTCTTGAATGCAAGATAAAAAGATTTGAATACAAGCCATAGAGATCTCAAATTCAAGTTACAGAGCTACAAATACAAATTCACATGAATACCACTAATAACTAGTAGAAAGAAAGTTCCCAAAAGCTACTATTAACAACAATGGATTCTCATTCCATAAACCACATAGATTTCATGAAAACATGCAAGTAAACAACCAAACACATCATGAAAAAATATATCTCAAGTGACCAGAGCTGTTTCAATGAATAATTTACAAGAAAGCAAGAAATATTAATGGGTAGAGCCTATCATGTCTGATATTGCCTCTGCTAATTCGAAGGAGACTTCCAGCTGAGTTTCCAACACCTCTTCTTCTCCAAAAAAGATCAACCAACAATAATATTTTTCCATACATTCCTCATATACTTTTCCTCATATTGAAAATAGATCAGAGAAATAAAAAATAGCCACAAAGTGCAGATCAAACTGCCAATTCAAAGAACTAGATAGCTCCACGTAGAGTAAAAATCGTGATGCATGCAAAAACCAAAAAACCCCCAATAAATCTTCTAGCATGCCTTCTAAGATGGTTTTCTCGCCAAAATTGATGTGAAGTAATGACATTAAATTGCATATTCCTACCTATCTCTCTTTTTCACTACCATCTAAAGTTGGCGAGACCAAATTGAACTTTAACAAGAATTTGAAAAATTAGTGATCACTCCATGTAGGTTGCACTAATTTTTCTTAGAATTACAAAGTCTAGCAGTACTTTGTCCTATTAAATTAAAATCACATCTCATTAATAGCTTAGGAACCGCCACTTAGCTCCCACGTACCAATCGATCCATAGGTTCCCTGTCATACCCCATTAGTTTAGGATAGATACAATTTTCTTAGGTTAGATCTTAGGTTAATTTAAAAGTATAACCTTAGGATATAACCTTCAAATAAATAGATTCCCACCTTAGGTTAGGACATAGCTTAACCAAATAGTATAGGCAATAGGTTAGAAATAACTTATCATCCCTTAGGTTATTTCTCTTTGTACTAACTTAGTATTAACAACTTAGGTTAGGATGTCATCCCACATAGAGTGGCATACAAAGAGTTAGGAAAATTTACCTAAGTCTTGAATCACATTAGGATAGACCTTATCAGATATAGGACATGTTTATATTCTCTCTTTCTCAAGAATCCCTAAGTAGGTTTCTATTTCCCTTAACACCATTAAGCACCCTGCAAGGGTCAATCAATAAGAGCTAAGCACAACACACAATAGAATGCAAGAATGGTCTTTCAATATAATAAAGAATTTGTAACAAACACAAGCTTGGTATATTATGTTTCTTAACAAATGAATATCAGATTACCATTCAGTCTATTAAGAATATTTAAAACATTCCTTGGATCACTGAAATTGATCCAAGGATGAGTTAGTAAAAAGAGATAAGTTTGTAACTCTAAAAATCTAAGTATAACTTATCAACAAGAAATGAAAATGGATTCATAAAAGACATATCATTTTAGTCCAATGAATCCAAGAGAAAAAATGATTTATCCATAACAAGCATGATTTTCAACAATCAAGGAGACACACCTCATTCAATAAAATCACATGCCAATGCTTGTAATGCAATGAGAAACATAACAGTTTGTTCAAGGTGTTACATGCCAAAACACTAGATCTTGGCTATCTTTTTACCATTTCTGCCCATTGGTTCGGGTTTGAAATGGTATTTTCCATGTAAGTAAATGGGCATACTATTAGTGTACTAATAGGCATCTAGTGTTAGGGTTAGACTAATTCTCAGTTAGTTATGGTAAGTAAAGATTGAGTCCTAGTTAAAAAGAAACATGCTAAGAATAGGTCTATGATGAGGTGTCTAGGTGATGTGGTGGGGTGAGGTGTCTAGGTGAGGTGGAAATTAATTTAATTAAGGTAATTAAATTAATGAATATTGTGAGAATGGACATTAATTTCATTATAGGTAATTAAATGAATAAATAGTGTGAGAATGGGAATTGATTTAATTTTAGGTAATTAAATTAATATATATGTTGGGTAAAAAGGGAGTGTGACCCAAATTTGGTATCTACATTTTCCATCTTTTTCATGTAGCTCTTATTGATAAGCGACACTGAAAACAATAGGAAGTAGTTTCCCCTAGTGGGGGTAAGAGTGGAGTTTCCCCAGGTATAGGTGAAGGTGATCCCCCTCAACCAGGAATTGATGAGGTGTAATACGGAATCAGTGAGTGGCTTTATAAATGTGTAGTTGGTGGAAGTGAAGGAAGTTGGGGAAGGGTAATGGTCGCTCATGTAATAATTAATAGGCCAAGGTAAAATTAGGTAATATGTAATGGCAATCGAATGCATGCACACATATAGATTGCAGCATGGTAACATGATGAAGAGCTTGCAAAATCTACCTTTTCCAAGGTTGGCAGGTTTATCCAAACAAGCGTGAAGTGATTTAGGTATCCAGGGTACAAGATATTGTCTAGAAACATGACGTAGGTTAGGTACTAGAACATTTAGGTATGTTCCATTACACAAAAGGTTTCATTGGGATAAATGGCACAACAATAGGTAATGTATGGTTATTAGTCTAAAACAACATGGGTAACAACATCACAAGGTATAATGAGTACACAAGTTCAAAGGTCTCACAAAGTGGTTGAGATCAAGGTAAATAGGTCATGGCATGGGTAAGGCCAAGGTATAGGTAAAATAACAAATCCTGACAAGCAACTAAGGAAATGTAGGGGTAGTTTGGGCTTGTAGGTAGGTTTCCATAAGTGTGGGTGAGGTCAAAGGGCATCGGTCCATGAGGAGTTGAGGTCAACAAGGGAAAAATGGGAAAAAAAAATGATAGTAGTAGGCAACCAATGTCGGTTATAAAGTAACCGACATCGGTTTATTATGACCGATGTTGGTCATGTCGGGTAGGGTTAATAAAAAGAAAAATCCGTATTTTATGGATTCATTTTAATGTGTTGTTATTTGGGAAAATGATAGAGTGGTGGGTAAGAGGAGAAAGTGATGGTACAAAGTGTTTGAGCTGAGATGACGAGTGAATAGTGCGTGATTGATGTTTGGTAGGTGGGTCCATGAGATTGATTAGAGCTATTTGATTGGTTGTAAGGTGAGGAGTGGATTTGGTGATGGTAGAGGTGGGAGAGGGTTCAAGTGGACCACCAGGGTAGTGGCTAGATGTACCGCCATGCCAATGGCATAGAGATAAGGTAGGATTAAATCTCCTCTAGTGTCTTTGGGTTAAAAATAATGTTTCTAATTGGTTTGGGTAAAAGGGGATTTGGGGGAAAATTTATTTTGTATTTTTTGGTAAAAATGAATGAAATGAGGGAGGGGGGGGGTCAAATATAGTGTAAATAGGGGCGGGAATGAAGTTAGGGTAAGTTTGGTTAGGGTAGATTAGGTTTTTAGGGTATTTAAAAAAAAATTGTAGGTGGGGGGGTTTGGTTTTGATGTCGTGACAGAGACTGAATTCGGTCAGGGGTTGACTAACATTGGTTGGCCTTGGTTGGCATTGGTCAAGTCTAAGGTGATCGACATCAGTGAAATTGAACCGGTGTCAGTCGAGGAAAACCGGTGATGGTTAAGGTGACTGACGCTGGTTAGGGATGATGAGAAATAGGGAGAAGGAAAGGGTAGGGGGAAGGAAAATAATCAAGGCATGGCTAAGGGAAGGTGCATGTAGGGTAAAGATGGTAAAAGGGGTGTTTGGGTGATGGTGGGGGGTGAAAAGTAGAATACGGGAGAATCAGGTGTAACAATACACTAGGAAAAATATGTAGTTGGTAGGGTTGTGGTTTGGGGAGGGTTTGGTGGGAAATAACTATGTCATGTAATAGGTGTGTTGGGTAAATAGGTATGGTTTGGGTATGGTCAAGGATGAAAAATGTTGTGGTTTGTTGGATGCAGGCTATGAACTAGCTGCGGATGAAGGATAGAGTACTTGCCTCTATTTCTAGTGGTACAGTCTGACATGTGACCACAAATGAGTTGAGGAACATGAAAAACGTTAGCCTTATTGAGGATACGACACTACATATAGATATATAGCTCTGATATTTGAGTTTGATGGTTGCACTCATTGATAGATGGGATTCAATGACCAATACATTCTGCCTACCGATGGGTGAGATCACTGTCACCTTGGAGGATGTATACAGGATCTTATAGCTACCTATAATGGGAGAGTCAGGTTTATTCTATTCCTGTCAAAGGAATCAGAGGAGTTGATAGTGGCGTTGTTTGGAGATGTAGTGATGGCAAAGTTGAGATACCATAGCACAAGCCTGAGCTATGGGGACATGTACACGGCCCATCCTTACAGGAGATGACGTTGGTTGTCTTGATTATGAAGGTCGGTGTGTTGTTTTGCATTGCTAGATGCAGAGGGTGGGAGATTCCCACGAGCACTGATGGGAGTTATTTAGGACAAGATGGAGGATAGGACCTATGTTTTTAGCTAGGCACCAACATTCTTGGTGTAGTTATACAGAGAGTTGTGGGCCTATGGGAGGATACAAAGGTTTAGTTTGTGATGTACCTTCCTTCTTAACTGTTGGCCATATGATCACATCGTATATGTGTGCATCCAGTTGGTTTTCCTCGATCTAGATGAATTTGATGTGAGCTTGGTCCGAGTTGGTTATATGTATTGGGTACATGGTAGGAGATAGCACATGGATGCTAGGGCTGCACATGATGTGGCATATTACAGGCGTGTACTAGAGGGATTGTCAGGGGTTGACATTATACATATACATGGTAGTGGATTTGGCTGAGCTACAACTACTCAGGTGGATAGAGGGACAACATGCTAGTGAGCATGAGATGATACTTGTTGACAGGGTCAGATGACAGTTTGTGCTTCCCCAAGATGTGCCTCCGCCATTCCCATAGTAAAAGAGAGATGTCGTGGAGAGGCCTATTCCTCTACCACGACCAACTGTGCTGACAGGGCAGGAGGAGAAGGTAGTGGATAGGAAGATTTATGACACCAGGGTTATTGACAAATACAAGAAGTGGTGGGCAGTGGAACTACGAGTAGTACCACTGAGGCAAGGGCAGCTTGACTTAGCCACTATTGCAGTACAGAGGGACACATTACAGGGGCTGGTGGTAACCATTTTGACACAACTTGGAATATTGTAGGGGTAGATCACATGATCAAAGGCACATGTTACCACTTTAGAGTTGCAGGTGGTAGCTCTGCAGGCCCAGGTTACACAGGGACAAGTACCTACACAGGGTGGTGATGGTGATGGGGGATAAGTAGCTGCCTTACAAGCATAGATAATAGGTTTCTAGAATCAGTTGGCCACTGCACATGATTAGATCGTGGCCCTACAGGCCCAAGTCACAACATAGGCACCCTCACAGGCCAAGGGATAGGGTCACATATTATAGGCAGTAGCAGGATAGGGTCCCATGGTATAGGTTCAAGGTGAAGCCACGAGTTCACGGAGGCCAGACTTGGCTACAAGCTAGGAAGAGATGAGACCCCTCCTATGCTAGGAAAGGTGGAGAGATGCTAGGAGGGTACAGGGGTCGGTGATCCCTGAGATATGGTTAGGGTGAGGATATTAGTTCATGGAGTCCTAACCCAGCTATAGGCTAGGACAGGGCTAGACAGATGAGATCATCCTTGAGGGTCTCAGGTGGGGTGATGATTAGTCACTTGGTATGGTTATTTATCTGTTGAGATTTTGATATATATATCGGCTTGCATGTTGATGATAGTGAGGCTGTACATGAGAGTTTTTGTGAGTTGATTATATACCATCCTGTGTGCCAAAGATTTTGAGGTTGTATATGATAATTGAGAGATACTTTTATGTATTTTGTATCAGTGTATATTTGATAGTGATACACCATACTATTTCTTAGTGATATAGATGATGAGATTGTATGGTATGGAGTAATGTACTTGTGTTTTGAAATTTCGTATTATTATTTGTGTATGTGATGGAAACTAGGTGGATTAGGCATGGTGGAATCAGGTCAGTTTAGGCATTATCAAGTTAGGTATAGGCATGGTTGAAGTTAGGTCAATTAAGCATGGTTGAGTTAGGTTGGTTAGGCATGGTTGCAGTTAGGTCAGTTAGGCATGGTTGATCATGTTTTTGGTTTTGATGTAATTTTTGAGTTATTGGTAACATGGGAAATAAATGATGAGTTATATGTATGTTATGGTGTAAATTTCCAAAATATTTGATATCATGGAAATGTGAAATAATTGATTGGATATTTTATGATGTGATAAAATGATAGATATGTATGTGTGGTAAATTTTCAAGTGTTATGAAAAATGGAAACTAATTATGGTAGAATGTTAATAAACAAACATGTGGGAAAAAATGGGTTAGGGTAAAGAGTGGCTGAGCTAACCTCGAAGGGCTCCATGCCATTTGAGTGCTGCCTACATAGCCCCAGTGAAAAGGGGCCTTAGGCCGATGTAGTTCTCCCATAAGCTAGGGAAGAATATGATGAGGGAGAGATATGAGTTGATAGGTTTCAGACATGATTAAGTATAGGTCATAGGCATGCTTGAGTCTAGTTCATAGGCGTGGTTGAGTCTTAGGTGAAAGTGGACATATTTTAAATGTAGATATTGATGGTCTAGTCCTGTATAGGGTAATCAATAAGTAATGAAGAAGGTGAATGGTAAGAGGTGACAAAAAGAGCCACCTAATTTATAAGAACCATAATGATCCTATCATACCAAATATTGGCTTATAAACATAAGACCCTAAAGGCGTTGCATGATTGACTTTTCTAAGGATGAAGAAGGGTCACATGATCACGAAATTTTGTGTTTGTGGAAAGTCCCTTGAGAAGATAGGAAGTTAGGGTGAAAAGGGATTCAATGAGGTGAAAATGGGTGGTTTTTAGCGTAACTTATGTGTACGATGGTATGTTTACTTGGAAAGAAACCCATGATAAAAAAATAGGCAAGTCCGTGACGAAAAAGTTATCATTTTCACCTTTTGTTTTTGTTTTTAATAGAATGATTGATGTGGGAAGTCTATGTGGGATGAGTATATTATCTCCTTGATGATATTTGTGAATCTGATCATATGTGGGATGCTTTTGAGTATTTTATTTTATTTTTGCAAGGATAATCACTTTTTATTATAGACTAGGTGCAGTATCTTAAGTTTTGTATAGTTGTCCTTCGAGGGAGCAGTCTATTTATAGTGGCAGATAGATAGAGAGAAGACATGTACCCTTTTGAGGGAGTCATCTTTTTTCTAGTTGAATTTAGACTCAAGGAGTTTAATCCCATTTTTCTTTTGGATGTTTAAGTCATGGACAAGACTATAGAGGAAGATAAGGTTCTTGTTTAGAAGACAAAACCATAACACACCAGAGGTTAACTCATGCTAGATATGGTTTTAAGTGATGAATGACCATGGGATTCCATCTTGAAAAGGATGAAAAGTATCCATGAAAAATCATGCCATGAGTAGAGTCGTGGTACTCATATTGAAGATAAGGCTGAAAGGTGACGAGTGATCACATGATTTTTATTTAGTCATTGATCCTCAAAACAAGTAACATGGAAGGTGAATGGTGCTCAAGGGAAGAGAGGTCAATAGACATAAGGTGATATAGGACTTGATTTCAACAATAAAATGGTTGAAGATGTAAGGCATTAAGGGAATTAGGTTTGGGTTTACCTTTAAGTGAAGAAAAATGATAAGAACCTGATCCATAGGTATGAGTAACGATATAGGGTCTAAGACAATTAGGAGTAAATTTTTCCCATTTACTTTTTTCTTCATTGGTTACATGTTGATTTTCCTTCAGGATGAGGTTGCTGACCTAGAAGGTTCATTCATGAACACGTTTATCATAGGCACATTTGACACGTTTTTGTTAGATTTGGAGATGATCAAGAACATTGAGACGACGTTCATCTAACAACTCAATTTTTTCTAAACAGTCCTGGCGAAATTCATCATCATTGAGGATGTCTTGTAGTGAGATGCAAAGAGATGGAATCTAGACTTTGAGATGAAGGAAAACCTCAGTAGCATATACTAGAGAGAAAGGTGTGGCAGCAGTCGAAGTGTTAATAATAGTGCGGTAAGCCCACAAGGTGAAAGGAATGTGTGTATGCCAATCCTTCCCAGTATTGTCAACTACTTTCATAAGAAATTTGTTCAAGGTTTTATTGATTGATTTTTCTTAGCCATTTTTTTGTAGGTAGTAAGGTGAAGATAAACTAATTTGAATTTCAAAAGCTTCGTAAATATTTCATAGGGTTTTATTTTTGAATTTCTTTCCATTATCAATGATGAGGCGATGAGGGACACCAAAGAAAAAATTAATGTGAAGGTTGATGAATTCACAAATTCTCTTGGATTTTGTAGAAATAAGGGAGATCTCTTCTACCAATTTAGTTTAGTATTTAGTTATGGTTATAATCCATTTGGTGGAGTTATGAAGAATGAGGATTGATATCTCTAACAAGATCCAAACCCCATTGAGAAAAATGCCAAAGGTCTATTGTGACCTGTAAGGAATGACTAGGTGTGTGATGAAGATTAGCAAGTTCTTAGAATTTCACACAATGTTTGACATAGTCACAACAATCACGGTTTAGATTTGGCCAATAATAGCCTAGGTGAAGAACACAGTTATAGAAAACTAAGCCACTAAAGTGACCTCTAAAAATTCCATTGTGAAATTCCTTGATAGTCTAGGGAATTTCAGAACTTGTAAGGCATCGTAAGATAATACCATCAAATCTGCATTTATAAATAAGACCTCCCATGATGACATAGAAAGAGACACCTTTAAGAAAGGCACATTTTCCATTATGATTAAGATCAGGAGGCAGTAAGGAAAGGGAGAGGGAGTCTACAAACTACTTATACCAAAGGTCACATAGGTCAAGTGAAACAATTCCGATAGAGTTTACATTCTGAGATAAATAATAATGTGATTGCAACATTTGTATTTTGACAAATATTTGGGAGTTAGAAGATGAAGTGGGTATCTGAGAAGTCAAGAAATACATGGTATCCAAAAATATATTAGTAGAACGTGGGGTGGTTTGAAGTACGTAAAGGTAAAAGGTAGTCAAAATCATGTTGACATAATGTTTGTACTTCTGGATTATTTCATTACGACACGGGTATATACCATTGACTTGGTTTACAACCAATTGGGAATCACCAAATATATTAATTGACTTAATATCTAGGGCGATAGCGGTTTGAATTCCTAATACAAGTTCTTCATAATTGGTGATGTTGTTAGTACAATCAAAATGTAGTTTGAAATATAAAGGTATAAGTCCACCATCAAGAGGAATGAGGATAAAACCTGCACTTCCTCCACATTGACATTTGGAACCATCAAAGAATAAGGTTATTTGGTGAGTGTTATCATCCAAAGAGAGGGAATTAATGGATTCATCTAGAAAATTGATGTTAGAGGGTTGATCTCTAGAAAGAGGTGTGTCTTCTAGTTGGTCAATGATGGTTAGGCCCTTGATATATTTTTGGTGGATGAATTCAAGGTCAAGGTCTATAAATAAGCACGTGTTAATGCGTAGAACATTGATGCTAGTGATGACAAAGGTTTTGTGGTTGAGAAAGTAATGAATAATTTTAGTGGCGACAAAAAATAAGGCTATTTTTTTTTTTTCAGCATGGGTGTACCTATTTTCATAGTCCAAAAGGGCACAACTTATGTAATAAATCACTTGCTCCATATGTTGCTTGTCTCAATGAGAGAGGATGGCACCTAAGGAATTATCAGTAGCATAAATGTATAAGTAAAAGGGTTGGTCATGTTTATGGGGAATGACCACTGATGGTTGAAGAGGGTATTGTTTTAAGGTTTCAAAGGATTTCTGGCATTCATTATCCCATTTGAAGGAGACATCCTTTTTGAGGAGATGATGAAATGGTTGACAATGGTCAAAAAGTTGTGAAATAAACTGATGAATAGATTGAAACTTACCTTGCAAAGTTTGAAGTTGATAGAGATTAGTAGGTAGAGGAATTTCAATAATAGGCTTTACTTTTTTAGGACTGACTTCTATGCCACACAAAGAAATGATGAAACCAAAGAGCTTTCTTGAATTCACCGTGAAGACACACTTCTTAGGTTGAAGGGGAACACAATACTTGATGAGGTGGTAAAAGATGACATTAAGGACTATAAGGTGTTCAGCCCGATGTTTGGATTCTGCAAGAAGGTCATCTACATAATCTTCCAATATGCGATGCATTATGTCATGGAAGATATAATTCATGGCTCACTGATGTGTATCACTAGTGTTTTTAAGGCCAAAAGGCATGAATCAATAGCATATGGTCCCCCAAGGAGTGATGAAGGTAGTTTTTTGTTGATCTTTTGGAGAAAGTAATATTTGATTATAACCCAAGAAACTATCCATGAGTGATAGTATCTCATGGATGGCAGTGAGATCTACCAATTGGTAAATTCCTAGTAGAGTAAAGTCATTTTTTAGGCAAACTAAGTTAAGTTTGCAGAAATCCATGAAAATTTGGAGTCCCCTGTCATTTTTGTTACAAGAACGATATTAGAAATCCACTGGGGATAGTTAATGGGTAGGATGAAGGAAATCGAGAGAAGGCACTAAAGTTCTTCTTTGACAAGAAGGGAAATGTGAGGAGTCATTTTCCGTAGCTTCTCTTTTACGGGTTTGGCATCAGGAATGGTAACAATATTATGGACCACAATGTTTGGGTCAATACTGTGCATATCAGCATAGGACTAAGCAAAATCATTGTTATGGTTCCGAAGGAAAGAAGTAAAAGCTTATTGTTCAACAACATCTAAAGATTGTCCTATTTTTATAATGTGTGGGTCATCCTCAGTGTTATTGCTGATTTCAATAGTCGATTCATTTAACATGGTTTGCTTATTAGAAGGAAATGGCCAGTGAATATAATAATCTTCTGTACCAAGGTAGGTGAGGATAGAATCATCATCTTGACATTGAAAAATGTTAATAAAAGGTGTATCATCATCGATCATGTCAAGAAACAGGAAGGGAAGAGAAGAAGGATCCTCACCATCACATTTATAAGTCATAGGTCCTAGGTAAATTATCTTCACAAAAAAATATAGGAGGAATAGATTCAGGATCTATGGACTCCATCTATGAAGGTGGTGATGTTGGTGAATTGGGTGGAGAAGGTTTTTCGTCCTCAATGAGATCGATGAGGGCCTTCTTGGAAGATGGAATGTTAAAGCCAATACCATTGCAAACTTTGTATTTACGGGTGGTACATGAGATGATGGTATGACAACTTTTTTCATAAAAACTAAATCCAAGCCTTTCCATGTGCAATGGTGAAGGAAAGTGTGGGAGAAGTAGTTGTTAGTGAGAGATTAAAGATAAGATGAAAAGGGTTATGTTTGGGATGGAGGTTTGGGTGAATAGGTGGTAGTACCAAGTCCCCCATACATTAAGTTAGCGCAAAGGTTGGAAGTACCATAAGGGAAAACCTCTCCTATGCGATAGTCATAATGAGGATGTTGGCATAGGTTTTCATACTCTTGTGGAGTGAGGAATGTTTTGATATTGTAGAGGCGATACTCCCCCAGAGTGAGGAATTTAAAAAACATCTTCTAAGGGATTTATAGTAGATATATGGGTAGTGGGGATAGATGAATTACTACGTGATTGGGTAGGATGGGTACCAGTTGGTTGGGAAGTAGATGGGTCAGTTGTAGAGGCTATGGAAATAGTAGGAATAGAAGAGTTAGGTGTGGGAGAGGTGGCGGTAGAATTGGTTGATGGGGTTTTGGGTGAACAAGAAGTAGGGGTAGTGTTAGATGCCTTAAGTGGTACAAGGACATCGTTAGGTTGGTACAACATGTTATAGGTTTTGAAGGGTGATTAGTCAGCTAGAATAGTATAGTTATGCCCTTCATGTTCAAATTTTACATAGCGGTGTAAAGGTTAAGGAACATAACCAATGATGTAAATCTAAGGTTGTCCAAGAAATAGGTTATACTGGAACTCCCCCTCTAAGGCATAGAACAATTCTAGGACAGTGTGAGGGCCTATGTGAACGTGAAGAATAATGGTGCCAAGGGTGGTGGAGATGGCATCATTAAAGGAGCAAAACATAACTAGGTTATTATGCATATAATTTGAAGGGATGTGCATTTGATTATATGTTTAGGAGGATATGTTTTTTATACTAGCACCACCATCGACCATAACGCATCATATGCATATGTTATCGATATAGATAGAGATGAAAAGGGTGGGATCAAGGTCATCTAACTGGAGAGGTATAATCTCTTCATCAGAGAAAATGAGGGTGGTTACTTGATGAGTGGTCATGGGGGTAGAAGAAGGTGATTATTTGGGAAGTGATGTCATGTGGTGAGGGGTGATAATGGAGGCCACTGGTATGGGTTCATTAGGGAAAACTTTAATGGATTACAAAACCTCCATAAGGGTTTGTCTATGAGATTCAAAAGTTTGGACGAGATAGTATAACGACATTTTTAGAGGGGATTGATGTAATTTTTTTATGATTGTATGATGGGTGACCCCATCAGAAATAGGTTATGTGGGTCCTCAAATGGTGATTTTTGGAACATGTGTAGATGATATATTGGGAAAAATATTAGTTGATGGGCTAGTTTCTTTTTCCTTTCCTTTTTCCTTTTGGGTGCGGGTGACAACTTAGACCATGTTAATCTAGGGTAAGGAGGTAGATGGAGACTTGGTATGTCATGAGTAGTGTAACAACATGATGTGAAAATACCTAAAGTAGGGTAAGAACCTTGTGAACTAAGTAGGGAACACTTGCATTTGGGAGGTGGTTTGGCCAACTCTCTGATACGGACCATGTTGATCTCAAATTTTGGAGGTGGAAAAAATGGTTGTGGGGGTGGAGATGCAGGTCGTTGCAGCAGCAAGGGATGATGATGTGGGGTGAAAGGTGAAGGTGGAACATGGTCCTCATCAATAAGATCATCATCGTAAAAATTTTCTCTAGGAGGACATAATCGTAGGAGAATGGTATTGAGATCCTTACAACCTTCTACATCATGTCCTGACACACGATGAGAGGCACAAAATTTAGTTTTATCAAGCCATTTTTTTTTGGGTATGAGGTGGTCGTAAGGTCAAAGCGGTGGTAATGTGATGACAAGAGTCTCTAAAAGGTTGGCTAGAATGTTGGCATAGGACCTTGCCAATGGATCATAATGGGAAGTGAGTGTGGGTCTGGGTAAATGTGTAGATGATTATGAGGGAAGAGGCGTTATAAGAGGGGGAATGGGTTAGACCACTGGTTTGGTAGGTGGTACTATCTTAGGATTTGATGGAA
The DNA here is from genome assembly GCA_019776745.2 of Taxus chinensis. Classification (NCBI taxonomy): domain Eukaryota; kingdom Viridiplantae; phylum Streptophyta; class Pinopsida; order Cupressales; family Taxaceae; genus Taxus; species Taxus chinensis. The sequence continues at coordinate 352,787,206 of CM034154.1, forward strand.
TCCACTTGGGTAAAGGTGTGATAGAAGAGCTAGCAATAGAAGGTTTTCTTTATGTAACTACATTGTTGGAGGGTAGTGGTTTCTTTTATTTAGAGGGCACCTTCTTGGGTAATGGTGAGATTGGATTATGTGATGCATAAGGGAAAGAAAATGGTGGAAGAGGACTAGTTACCCACGGGGACAATAAAGTTACAATGGAAGTGGTTGGTAGAGGCTAGGTGGATGGTATGGGTTGAAGTCATATAGGCAAAGTTGGGGTTATAGTAACTGTTGGAGGTATAGGTGGTAAGAAATGTACGGTTAGGGGCAAGGGTGTTTGTTGTGCACGTAAATGAGTTGTAACAAAGGATAGTGCTGAAGTAATAGGTTGCCTAGCTTTTGATTGGCCTTGGGTAGGAGGTTGTTTGGCCAGGGTTGATGGGTGAGGTCCTAAGATGGATAGAAGGGGAGAGGGTGAAAAAGTCGTGGTAGGTGAAACTGGTGTATGAGGCCTAGAGGGTTGGGTATTCCTTCTAGGAGGAGGAAAAATTTTCGTGTGGGTTTTGGAAGATGTGGCTAAATCTAATTTGACAGGTGAATGGGTAAGGCTTGACGTTGGCATGACACCCAAGGTAGTGATGGGTCTAGATACATATGAAGATATAGATGTGGGCAGTTTCTTAGGCATTGGAATGGTTTTAGTTGTGGGAAAAGGTTCGGATGTAGGTAGAGGAGATTAAGAAAAATTCATTTTCGATAGGCATGGTCAGTGTTGATCTAGTCACTGGGAATACCTTTGGATAGATCATGGAGGTATCTTCAAGACACATTTGCATTTGAGTTAAAAAGGGGAGTTGAAGAAATCCCCAAAGCATGGAATTATCCATGTAATCCAAGAAATCATCCAGTCATGAAAATGGGACTGCTATAAAAGGAGATGTAATTGGTTTTGTGGAAATACCTATAAAATATGTCTGTGAGATAGGGAATTGGCTAGCCTTGGATTCTGTGGGTAAAAGATCTGAGATCAGGTCAATGGGATCCTAGGATGTTGAGGGATAATTTTCCCCAACTGGTAGTTGTGTTTCTGAAGAGTCTCTGATGGGTAGGAGAGATGGTTGGTGAGGTGAGATAGACTTATATTTTTTTGGAGAAGAAGGTGATGATGATTCTCTCGCAGATGGGAGAGTTAATATTTTTTATTTTTTGATAGGTTGTGAGGTAGATGGTGAAATGACATCAATATAAATCTTAGAATCCTCTATGAGTGAAGGGTGAGGTGAAGGGGACTTCTCCAAGGGCAAAGGAGTGGAAGAAGTATGCTTTTTTATGGGTAGAGGAGCTCGTGCCAGAATTTCCTTGATAGATAAAATAGGTGGAATTTGAGGAACGAATGATATGATATCAAAAACTACGTGGACTTCAGGGATATTGATTTCATTGGTTGAAGGTTCACTAATTTGATTATATGATGGTGTATGATTAGGGAACATATTCTTAAAGATGTGTAAATTTTGATTTGCAGGTGTGTTTGGGTTGTCTATGATGAGATCTGCATTATCTATCATCTCCTGGATAATTTTCTTTATAGTTATGCAATTACCATCACTATGGCCTTTAATGTAATGATAATTACAATATTCATGTTCATTATACCATACAGGAAAAGGGTGAGTGGGATCGAAACCAGAATGAGATTTTATGAAGGAAGTGTAATGGCTCCAGCTTTAAGAATCTTTTCCAAGACTGAAGAATAGGGCTCTCTAATTGAAGTGTAATTTCACTCTTCTTGTCAGAACTAAAAAGGATTAACAAGGGAAATATTGGAGTAAGTTTTGGCTTGATAGAGGGATGAGATGGACCAGATTTGAGAACTAGCACATTTAGAGATCCTTTGGCTTTTAAAAAAGTATTTTGGGGTTTTGAAGATGAATAAGAATAATTTTATTTGAATGGGGAATTCTTGTTTTGTAATTGGATTTTCTTTTCTTCTATGGCATGAATTTCTAGCTTTCATGTCATGGTGAACACTTTGTCTAAGTTACGAAAGTTTTGTACCTGTAGAGTTAGTGAGATGTGTCTAGCACAAGCTCTAGTGAACAACTCTATAAGTTCAAATTGAGGTAACTGGAACATTAATTAGTTGATATGATTTCACCATCGAGCAATGAAATATATGATAGATTCATCGTCATACTATCATGTTGAATATAGGTCAGTCATGGTGACATTTTTGAGTACATTGATGTAGAAATGGTCTAGGAATGATTGAGCCACTTCGTTAAAGGAGTAGATGGAATGTCTAGGTAAACGTTTGTACCAATATAAGGCAGGTCGTATTAGGGACAAGGGAAATGTTCATAGAAGTAAAGCATCATCATGTGCAATTAGATAAGACCCATGTTTGAATGACCACAAGTGTTGTTGCAAGTATTCTTTACTGTTGAAGCAGTTGAACTTGGGCATTTCCTGATGTATGAGGTATGGGAGAATAGGAATAGATGGATGAAAAGTCTCACTACAGATTTCATCATAGGTTAAGTAGTTACGAGAGCTGGAAATTGATGCTTCTAATTTTTGCATATTTTATATCATCATCATAATGAGGTCATTGGTGGTTTGTGAGGAATGGGCGCCTCCTACAATAAAGGAGGTTGATGATGGTTCTATGATGTGGATGAGATCCCAGTACATGGGGGGGAGAATATGAAAACTATGAAGGGGGGATAGATATAGGTGGAAGATACCCTGAATAAGTGATAGACAAGATTAGGGGTTGTTGGTGATGCATCTAAATAGGAGGGGTGCTCATAAAAACTCTCGTGGTAATGGGTGGTAGAGACTAAGGGATGGAAGGAACAAGGTTTTTGAATGGGGTGTGTGTTTTTGACACTAGAGGTGGTTGTGATGCAACTAGTATATATGAGGAAAAGGCAGAAGATGGGGCCATTTTCAAGGTGTTTTGTGAAGAAATGGTGAATACCACATGTGCAATAAACGTTGTTGGGGAACAATTATAATAGTGGTGGGACCTAACTGACAGACCACATGGGGTAATGTTAATGAGGGTAGTGCCAAGCTAGTGGTAGCTAATGTGGAAGTGGGGGTGAGGGCATGAGGAATAGATTCATGCATGTCATATAATAGGTGTCATAAAGAGTCTTGGGTAGATGAATTGGAAAGATAGTATTGGAAGGCCACGGGATTCTGATTAAGGAGTTTTACAAACTCCCCGTTACCGATAGAAATGGTGATTGACTGAGCTGGATCCATAGGTGACAGGATGGAAGGAAGTGATGGTCTAGGTGGGAGTGGATGAAGACTAACATGAAATATAATGATGTTATCTTGGTTGTAAGCAACACCATGTGAATTAGATATTATCAGGTTAACTGTACTCTATATATGACACAAAAAACAACATGAATCGAAACCAATAAATACTCTGGTAGGTGGAATTGGTCAATTTTTCAATTAAAAATCAAAAAAAGGAAATTGATGCCGGTTAATTTGACCGATGATGGTTGAAGGGGACTAATGATGGTTATAGTAACCGATACTAGTTACTGTAGAAAACACCAATTTGAGAAAATGAAGTAGAACCAATGAAAGATGAAATGGTGAAACTATACTTAACAGTGATATCAAAATGTTTTGAATATGATGATGTCCAGATGAATTTAAATATAAAATAGAAGGTGATGAAATTTGTTTTGATTAAAATAACCAGAAGATATGGCAACCAACACCGGTCAGGTAAACCGATGATGGTCAGATGAGAACCGATGACAGTTCTTGGACCAACACCGGTTACTGTGAAATCTAAAGAAGCGAAGAAAAGTGGATTATGTGAATTAAATCAAATGAAGAAACACTGAAGACATTAGGATGATAATTTGATGCCCTGACACACTCAGAAATAGTTGGGATACTCTGACTATGACAGGGTAGTGTGAGAGGAAGTATAAAAGGAAGAAACATAATCCTCACAACTTAAAACACAATTCAGGAAGAAAGATAAGAAAAACAAGTAATCCTATTAGTGGATTTTATGTTACTCTATCTTAATTCTAATTAAGATTGACTTGTGAATTTAGAAAAAAGGTTTTTTTTTGGAAAGGCATCCTATGAAGAGGCAATCTAAAGGGGAGGTTTCAGGTTATGTTTCGGAGGGGCAGTCCTTTCTTTAATATAATGACTAGAAATAGAAACTATTTGGGCTCCCATTGTCAATCCTCTCTTCATGTGATTGTTGACAACTTATTCAAGGTAAGGCGTTTTTTAATAAGATGTGTAACTTCAGATTTTTGTAGTTTGGAAAAGAGAGAAAGTGCTTTCTACGATTTAATTGTGTCAACCATCAGCTGGGCATGACTTCCAACCTATAGGTTACCCTTAGTTTTACATGTGAGAGAATAATGCACCATAGATGGAAGAAATGCAAAAAATTTATAACAAAAATTGACAGTTATATTTTATGTAGAAAATGATGAATAGGAGGGAGGATGATTTTAACTCATGCAAAAAGGAAGAAGAATTATTCTTTTTAAATGCACCAAAATAAATGTTTCATTTAGAGAAATTATAAAGAAGGAGAAAATTACCAGAAAAGAAACACACAAGATGCAACTAATATGAATAGAAAGAAACCCACAAATGAGAATCCCACTAGGCATGCCAAAATGTTTCACCCATAACTTATGTACGTATGAGAAAAACAGATAGGGTAAAATACATGTGAATGAAGGTGGAAGGTAGAGTGCACGCGTTCTAATTTCCCAATCTAGTGTTGATTACAAGAACTTCATTTTTTCTAGGTGGAACTACCTATGAATGTAAACCAAGATAACAAGAAGAATATTAACCAATATATGCCAGTGGAATTCCTAGTGTGTGCTCAATCTAGGAAGTGTGATACTTCTTAGATGGTTTTCAATCTACTATTTAATATAATTTAATGCAATAAATAACGTAAATAAATAACATCCTACTGTAGTTGATATGATTTAGGTATCTCATTCAAATACAATAAGAAAATATAATCTAATAGGTAGGGTTATGATCAGATCTGGGGGTTGGGCAGGTAGCCAAAGTGACTAGGATAGGTTAGGATCAGGTTTTGGGTGGTTTGGTTTATTCAGTTGAAGGTTATGAGGTTTTTGTTATAGGTAGAATTACTAGATACAGATATTGATGTCGGTTTGATATGAATGACGTCGGTTGAGTGGAAACTGACTACAGTTTGGGTTGATTGGCATAGATAGGGGTAGACTGATAGAAACTAAATAAAAATTGGTTTTGAAGATTCTTAGTCATTATACAGAGAATGGGACAATGAAGGTTAGGTTTCCAAATATGGTGAGAATTCTCAGATACATCTGATAGTCAGGTATTGAGGGTTAGGATAGTGTAAGTTAAATGGAGGGATTCATAGGAAGGTGGGAGATGATGAGATGTAAAAGAGACTAGGACTCTCAAACATAGATAAATAAAGTGATCTAAATAAGTATGGAAAGATGCATATCCAAATGCACTTACTTGTATTTGCATACTGGTGGTTAGATGAGGGTGATGGTTGATCTGTGAAACTAGTGGTCAATTCTACAACAGTGTTTCTCATAATGTTACCGTGAATGCTTAACCTTCACATTAGTCTTGGTGTTGATTCAGGATGTTTGGATGTGTAAGAGGGCTCAAGTTCATTTTTGAATTCAAATCTCTCTATTCTCATACTCGAATAATTATTCAAACCTTTGTAACAAGGTTACCAAAATTAATATATGGTAACCAATGACAGTTTAGGTTAAGTGGAATCAGTTTAGGGTAACTGGCATTGGTTATGGAGGGAAAACCTAGGTTGCCAAAACAACAGATCTTGGCTATCATTTTACCAGTTCTACCCATTGGTTTGGGTGTAAAATGGTTTTTCCACGTAAGTAAATGGGCTTATTGTTAGAGAAATAATAGGCATCTAGTGTTAGGGTTATACTAAATTTGAGTTACTTATGGTATGTAGATATTGAGCCCTAGTTAAAAGGAAACATGCTAAGAATAGGTCTATGATGAGCTGTCTAGGTGATGTGGTGGGGTGATGTGTCTAGGTGAGGTCAAAATTAATTTAATTAATGAATATTGATAGAATTGGAATTAATTTAATTGTAGGTAATTAAATAAATATATATGTGGGGTAAAAGGGGATTGTGACCCAAATATGGTATCTACACTCCATTTTAGGAACTAGTTTAGCTTCTGGTGTTGAAATCATTGGTTTGTTTAATTGGTTTGTGGGGAGTTCAAACTCATAATGTACCCTTGGTATCTTTTTAAGATTATCAAGGTGTATGTCAAAGGGATTTGGGTCACCATGTGTAACAAATACCTTCCCCAAGTGTAGGAATATTACTTCCTAAAACAAAATGGAGAGAATATCCTTGATGCGGGTGTGTCCAAGGAAGGTCAAGGATAATATTATAATTTTTTTTATAGTCTATAATATAAAACTATGTGAGGATCATCTTGGGTCTCAGAGTGACCTGAAGGGCTATAGTTCCAATTGATGTTGCCTTGTGGCTATCATTACCTCTTAGTGTGTTTCTTGTTGAAGAGAATTTAGTCTCTCCATAACCTAAATTCTGGAGAAAATAAAAGGGGAAATTGTTAACTACTTCCCCATCATTGATCATCACATGCTTTATATAGTTATTGTAGATCCAAACCTATAGATAAAGATTCATATCACCTCTATGTGCTATTTCAACATCTGTGGGAAACTTACTGATGTCAAATACAAATCTAATATCTCTTTCTGGCTTCTTGGGAGGATAGACATCAAAGTCTATATGGTTTATATATGCCTCTAGCGGAGGAGTGATGTTGATTAAATGTCCAGAACCAATGCTTCTAACAAAGCAAATCTATGAGGATTGAAGTTATTCAACAAGTCCAAAAAGGAGATGTTATAAAAGGTCTTTCTTAGGTCATTGATCAAGTCATAAGATCATACAATATTTATAAGAGTCTCACCAATATCATCTGAAATAGATGGGTAAATTGGAATTGGTTGTGAAGAATAATCTCTAGTTCTAGTGAAAGCATTTATTTGTGGCTTAATTTCTAGTTCTATAAGGCCCACTATCTTAGTTTGTTGACGACGATCTAATGGAGGTGTCAGTGATAGGTTTTATGAAATCAAAGCTTCTTGATCATTGCTTCCCACCATGATACCTTTGTTTGATTCATTAGGGTCCAGTTTACCATTATTGGGACATGTTGGGAGAGGATCGTTGAAGATCTCAAGTGGGAAATTGTTGGCGTATACATACCCCAGGAAAGTGTTTTGAGTAGGTATCATAGGATCTACTAAAACCATGTCAATAAAGAGTTTTCTTTGGTCTTCGGGTAAGCCCTATAAAAACTTGTTACAATCCCGATAGGTTTTGGCATTGTGTCCTTGGACCCTATGGAAAACACAATATAAGTCGCGGTCATAATACCAAGGTCTTTGGTTTTTGTTTTGTTGTGGCCCAAATTTCTGATTATTTTTTAACTATTTGTTTTTATAGTTTAAATTTGGAAGCATTTCCATTGATTTGGAAATTGATTTAGGTACCCACTTGGATACTGGCTAGGGCCTTGATCTTGAAAATTCTACTATTGTTGTTGTTTTTGTTTTTTTGGATGATTGAAGTCCAATACATTAATCATGGGATAAAAATTTACTCCTTTTATTGTTACCATTATTGTTATAGTTAGTGTTTGCATTATTTGTATTCAGGGTATAAACAACATTGGGTTTCTTTATTTGATCAGTAACACCGTCAGTTGTAGCACCATAATTTTTATTTAGGACCTTAGGTCCTTGTTGTTACTTGTATTATTTGGGTAAATTTAGTTACCTTGATTAGGAGTGATCAAAATCTTGTTAGAGCCATAGGTATTGCGACCGCTATCTATTGCTTCTTGATCTATCCAAAGAGAACCCTATAAAAAATATTCATAGCTTCTAAGTGGAAACTTTTGGACCTCCTCCTTTGTTTCTCGGTTAAGAGAATGAAGGAATAGGTCACAAATATCTTTTTGATCCATATTAGGCATGCTTGCTGAAGATTAGAGAACCTGCTAGCATCTCTAAATGAAATATGTAGTGGACTCGTTGTGCTCTTGTTTAATAACTAGGAATTCCCTGATTCCTTTCCTTAGTAACTTATTCATGTCAAAATCTTTAATAAACTTAGACATGATTTATTTGAAAGAGTGTATTAAATCCTTGAGTATCTTTTAATACCAGTTGAGAGAAATACCTTCTAAATTCTTAGGGAAAATATTTATAATGACTACATCCCATGGGAGCATCTCTTAAACATCAGTCGCATACACCTTAATGTGCACATTGGGACCTCCCTCCCCTTTAAATTTTGGAAGGTTTAATAGAGGCCTTGGGATCATGCCAATCCATATGGAAAATTCAATGGGATCCTTGAGATATTCTAAGTAGATACCTACTGCGTAGGACTCGGCCATTGATGATCCTTGTTCGGGAGGTGAAGGCGGAATTGGTTGTTGGTATGCTGCAAAATATACATTTATTGGGGCATATGGAATCCCCTATTCCTGACCATATGTATAAGATTACATTTCCCCCTATGATGACTTAAAATACATGTATATATAAGGAGGAACATTATTTTGGTACAGATTAAGAGGTGCAAATACAAGGAACGTTACATTCATAGTTGGGATGGCATTTGAGAACACACTTCTGGATGACATCTCCTGTGAATATCCATACATATCCCAGGGGGCATACTCAAGGTGCCCAACCCAGTGATAATATCCCCAGGGCTAGGAGCACCCATGTAAACCAAAGGATTTGGTACAGTAGGTGATTGGCCATAGTTCTACTAATTATGGTGAATATTCCCTTGCCTAGTATATGAATCATTAGCTACTTAAGAAATATCTAATTCCCTAACCTTTTCCACCAAGATCGATATTCCCTCGGTTGATGATGGTGTGGAATTTTTATTTTATACATATTGTTGAACCTTGGTCAGTTGCAAAGGTGTATGATATCCTACTATAAATTTTTCATTGTTTTTCCACCCCTCTTTTAGAGCAATATATGTTCAACAAGGAGTAGTGATATTGTTTTTAAGCAAGACATCCACATGTCCTTATGCCCTATCTAAATTTTGGTTCATACTTTGAAAGTGTTGTTCAATTTGGGTGTAATGTGCTAGGTACTCCTCATAAAAAAATGGGATTTGATCAGACTACCTACTAACTGATTGTTTGAACAAAAACTGAGGAGATGAGTCTGATTTTCTGGTAAACATCATGTTATTAGATCTTAAAAGTTCAAGATATCATGTTTGTATAATTTGGTTAATTTAATCAATCCTGACTGAGGATCCATTGTTTGTCCCTTGAGGAGGAATATTTTGAGAGGCATGACTATGGGTTGAGTGATTGTCTGCCCATACAGATAGTGAAAGTGACTATTGTTGTCTTCCTATTTGATAGTAGTATGCCTCTAGACCCAAAATGAGTCAGATGTATCTATCATATCCTGACATATTTAGGGGGTATATAAATACCTGAAAAATAATGGGAGAGAGGAAAGGTGGATGAAGAAGATGAAAATTAAAAGAGATTATCTCTTCACGTCAGGTTCACCAATTTGTACAGATGAGAATTGACATGTAATCTTCACCTGCACTTGACTATTTGGGGTTGTACCGAGGTAGCCGATGTGGAAGTATAGATGGATAAATGATAACAAAATATGGTGGTGGATGAAATTGTCCATAAAGGGTATGGATATGTTGTCAAGGTAATATAATAAATTTAAATTGTAATAATGGGATATGCTCTTCAAGTGTAAACAAAGTATTTCTAACCCAGATGGGTCAAACAGATAGATAAGAAAGAATAACAACATGGAGACTCTATTCAATATCAAGATTTATGGATGTCCTCTCTACCAGTTACATAATTCATGAGAAACAACTGGGAGCCTCATAAATATGTCCAGACAAAGTCATGGAACAAGTGAGAAATGCTTGGTTTCATGAAATCTATATCCGATTGGCAGGAGTGGTCCAAAATGTGAGGCCTCAGCGAGCTTTCTCATTTAGAATATTCAATTATGATATGATGTAAGTTGGTAACAGTGATGTATGAAAAACAAATGTGCAAAGATTCATGTCAATGTATGTGATAATCTCTGGCACTTTCGGTTGTGGGGCTGTAGGATCACTACCGAAAGTTCTCGGTTGCTGGGGTCCTTATATGGTTATGTAAATAATAAAACTCTATTTTGAAATATCTAATACTCATAAGATTTTTAAGATTCTACGTTTAAAACAACTAGTTGTGTGATCATCTCATAATACCTTACTGGGGTTCTAGAAACATGTATGTGTAATCATGTATCTATATCAGTAAGAAGGTATCCTACGTCTGGTTGTGGGACTAATGGATCACAGCCAAATGTTTGTTATCTTTCAGGTCTGCTTATGGTCATGTAGATGTTTAAGGCAATCTATAATTGGGTTTTTTTGACCAAAATTCATATGCTTTGTCATCTTCAATGTTTAACACATCTAGTTATTCAGTGATTGCTTTTAGATCTCTGGTTGTTTGGAATACATTAAATCTAAGACCTTGATCAATATTTTCTAATGGTACTGATAGATTTAGCTGGTGAACTATTGGCTTGAATACAAAATCCTTGGGTTCTCTGGGCCTTGTAATTGTCATGAAAAAAATAATTAAATTAATATAGTGAAGAAAATTAACTAAGAAATGTAAATCTACACTCTGTTTTTTGTATTTTTCAAGATATAAACTAAATAAAGCAATAACAACAACTAATCTAATGAAAGTAAATATTTTTGGTTCTTTTATGATATTTTGAAATAATTATTCTAATCTAAATAAATAAATCTAATACAGACAATCAACAAGATGTTGCTAATTGAATATGTAATTTTGTTAATCTAAACCTAAATTAATTAATTAATTGAAACCTTTCTAATCAAAACCCTCAATTTTACCTCAGAGGCATGAGAAGAAATCATATCTTTGAAGAATTTATTCTTCCCCTGCAACCTCCCTGGAAATAATAAAGAGAATGTTTTTACAGATACTTTCTAATATGATCTGATCTATTGTATTTACTTAACGATTGCAACAATAAAATACTTTCTCTACTCTATTTGATATGAATAATTTGAATGAGTATGATTCAGAATTGAAAATTTGTGGAAATGAAGGAAATTAAATATAAAACCCATCCTAGAATATAGAAAAAAGGTAATCTAGTTAGCAAGTACTTGGTCCCCTTAGTTATCCTTTGAGTTCCTCGTGTCCACATGAGTCCAAAGGTTGGGAATGCAGTGATAACAATAGAAGGAAGGTGTTGGAGCAATAGGCATCTTGAATTGACATAATTGAACAATACAAGTGGAAGAAAGATAAAACAATAGAGATGATATTGGCTACGCATTTTTGAGTAGTAAAGAAGATAGCTGAACAATTTCAAGGAAGCACAAAATAATTCTCTAGCCATTTACTTGAAAACAAGCATTCAATTTATAGAAATTTAGTTGTAGAGTGCAAAAGCACACTTAGCAGAAATGGGATGCCAAATCATCACATGAAGAGGCATTTAACCATGCATTCAACAATCAAAAGTGAAATAGGAGTAAAACATGAAAAAATCAAGCCTAAATTTAGGAAATTTGACTGAGAAACATGTCCAAAAACTGAAGTGGAGTGAGTTACACGGGTTCAAAGGATGAGTGATCCATTACGTAAAATTTGCATAGGACCACCGCCTAATATAGATAGATGATTATAAGGCTACTTCCCTACCTAGGAAGTGGTTATAAAAATTCTGCCCTACCTGGATGGCAGTTACAAAACCACCACCTAGGCAGGGCGAAGGTTTTGACACTAAAGGCCAAAAAGAAAGGAAAGTGAATGAGGAAGCTAGGAAAAAGCATGCAAAGACTAAGAAATTCATATTAGGCTACAAATATAAACTACAAGTAGGTTATAGGATCTCAAAAAACTTATGAAAGAACATGAATCATCATTAGGGACCTTTTGTATCTGTTTCTAACAATGTAGCAAGTGTAAATTTGGGTGTGTACAGTCTCCACTATTGAATCCAGCTGCTGAATTTTACCGTAGAGATACTTGTTTTTATCCTCCCCTTCATCCTAAATTTTTCCCTTATCCTTATATGGGCATTACTTTCTACTATCCTCCAAAACCATAGTCTCCAAACACTCCTCCCACACATCTTAGTTATGGGGTTCCTTAGTAGTTTGCATTTTAGCCAAAAACTCATCTAGGATAATGTCATCCTCAAGCTCATCCTATTTTTATCTAACATCCTTAGGAATAAGGGGTTTTCCATTCTAAAAAATGAGGATAATAATCCCCTCATGAATGGAGGAGTCTATCTTTCCATTCTAAAACTCATTTAAAGATGGAGAGAGTGGAATATACAAGAAGAAATGTATGCTCATCATGCCATGATGCCTAAACATATTCAATATTGAAATATGATTCATATATATCTTACGAAACTATCCCTCTAGAGTGATATAACTTATGATGTGAGGACACACTTCATTCCAATATAAGGAGTACATGACCTTAGAATTTCATCATTGAGGAAATTTTTTTCCCTCGCCTTTAAAATTTGTATGGATTTCAATATTCCTTCGATTGCACTCCTTGAAGATATTTAAAACTTCCATGTCCATGCCCATGACCTATGAAATAAACTAATCTAATAATTCCAATTCCATACCCCACACCACAACCCTACCTTTATCCCATTCCTTACCAAAATCCATGGAGAGAGGATTCGTGTCTTTTAAGCTTATAAATTTACTCCATGAACCCACCTATTCTAAGGATGTGCCACACAGAGTGGTTGTTGAGTAAAACCTCATGGATAGATGACTCAATGCATACTTTCCCACTACCCATAGTTTCTCTGTTTATAACAAAAAACTAGTCTAGGTGATAGAAAATCATAAAATAATTGTAATGAATGAGGATACCTTATATATCTCACACCACTTAACCCCCCTACCTTAAAAAATAATAATGAAAATCTCCCTCAAATGAAAAATAATTTCAAAATTGTTTTCTATCATGTGTAATTAGATTATTGATTAGATAGGGGACTTCTTCACATTTAGCCCAAATTTTAAAATCACTACAAGATACCCCTAAATTATCCAAGCCATCAACACATTTATTTCCAATACAGGGTGTATGAGTAATACTATAATTATCAAATGATTTAATAAGTTCATTAACATCCTAAGAATGTTTCCAATTTTCTAATTTTGAATGTGGTTATTTTTAAGGGCATTCACAATGAGAAATGAGTCACCTTCAATTTGGATATGTCTAACACCCATCTTCTTTTTTGGGTTATAACATCAACATTATAGAATACAGGACCAAATCCTCCAAAATGGACTAGTCGTGCAGGTGTAATGTCTTAAGATTCTCTAAGGATTTAGATCAATACTCTTGAAATAAGATAACTATCAATCACACTTACACTCATCACAAATGTAAATTGATACTTATCCACTTTTGAATTTTTGTAAAAAAATCACCATTTTAACTTCATAAGTTTCACACTTGGTGAATCTACTATCAATTGTAGAAAATATGTTATTTTTTTAATCTATTACTATGTCTAGTAATCTACCATTCAAGGAAACATTACTACTATACTAGTCAACACCATTGTTATAAGAAAATCCAATTCAAATGGTAAAACCACTAAGACTTAGAGAAAATCCATAATTTACAGTGAATACATGACAACTAGTATAAAATTCACCTCTTGTTAGGTAAAACCACCAAAAATTCTACATAACCCCAATGACTTGTGCCAAAAAAAACTAAAATTGAAAATTTCCAATTTTAATAGCCACACCTACCATTGATTTTTGTTCATTTAAAACACTTAAAATTAAAATATCCCAAATGCAAATGAATTGAAATGACATCACCTACCTTATCATCATGTCTTAGTGAATGTTGGTACTCCTAGGCTCACTTTGTTTAGTGTGTGAAAACTCTGATGGAAATCTATTCTTGTCATGATCACCCAAAGATCTTTTCTACTAATTGTGAGGGTGGAAATGACTTTTTTTACCCCTCTGATCTTTAAATATCCCTTTTCATGGTGGCTTTAACTAATTTGATGGCCTACTAGATTTCACGATGTTTCTTCTTTTATCGTGATCACTTTTTCCTCTCTTTTCAAGATTTAATATTTGTAATAGAACCACTCGATATATTTGAATATCAGTAGCAATAGAACATGAAAGAACACCAAATTATAGATAAAGTATCGCAATATGCAAGTAGAATATTTTTATCCACTTTGAGAGGGAAACCTCCAAACCATAGAATAAGACTCAATTACTCAATATGATGATTACATACTCCTTACTACCACCTATATACAATATCCATATACTATGGCTAACACCAAGGCTGACCTACTAAACATATGAATGCATAATTTAATTCCATATGAAAAGAAAAGAGAATATGTAAGCTATAGGTTGGAAATACATATCTAATTTAACCTATAGAACTAATAGCATAACATGCCCCTCCCCTTTTAAGAAACATTTTCCCTAATGTTGGACATCCCTAGATGTTGCTATAGAAATGCTTCATCTTCCCATGTTACATATTCACTATTCATATTCTTTGACTTGATTAGATACATGGTAACAACTCTAGTCCTCAATATTTTAGTGCATATCTGAAGGATACCTTTAGTTTCCAATATGATCCTTCCCTCCACATCCAACTAAATAATAACTTATAGGTTGAAACATTCTAACTAATTAATTTATTCAAGAAAAAAACATAGAGTACTATATGTATTTTACTTCCTTGAGGGAGCTATCACTTATATGCCACACTACTAGTTTTCTGAAAATTTTTGTAAGGAACATAATATTTAGGTGCAAGCTTATTATCCTTTTTTTGTTATTTTAAGGATACCTTCTTATATGGATACATCTATACAAAAATAAACTATCCCACTTCAAAATGTCTCTCACTTCAGTATGTATTAGCCTATTAATTTATGTGGTTTTGTGTCATTGCAAAATTATCTCTATGGCTCGAGAGTACCTTGTGTTGGTGCTGAATGTAGTATTTGATTTCTCAAACCTTAGGTTTTACCTTCAAGATAGATATGGGTGATGGATAATGGTAACTATATAGTGCCAAAAAAGGAGAAATTTTGGATGAAGTATGAGATAAATTATTATACCACCATTCTATACATCGCAACCATTACACCTAATGTTTTTATTTATTCAAAGTAAAAAATTGATGATACCCATCCAAACATTTATTTACCATCTCTATTTTCCCATTTGACTAGGGATGATAAAATGAACTCTGGTCTAATTGGGTACCCAAAAAAGAGAAATAATTAGTCCAAAATTTCTCATAAATATCGGATCATGGTCACTTACTATAATTTTGGGCATGCCATGAATTTTTTGAATTACGTCCATAAAGGATATGAAAACCATAATAGCTGTGAAAGGATGAGATATGGCAAAAAAATGAGCATAACTAGTAAGTCTATCCAGTACGACCATGATGAAACTTTTCCCCTCTAATTTAGGAAATCTTGTGATGAAATCCATAGATACCTCTTCCCATATCTCACTAAGAATATACAAGGGTTGTAGGAGATTGAGTATCTTAATTTTCTCACCCTTATTATGTTGGCACACTAAAAAAAATCAAAACTTTTGTGAACATATCCTTTCAATCCTTTGAAAAAGAAATCTTGTTTAACTATATGATAATTTTTCAAGAACCCAAAATGTTTACCTAGTGGATAAGAATGAAGTTATGAAATAATATGGTGTTTAAGTGTAGAGTTCATACATAAATACAATATATCCTTGTCCCAAAATGTTCTATACTTCCATATAAATTTCTCATATATGGTTGGATCTTACTGGAGATTTTGAATGAGAGTATGGGTCTCAACATATTTTAAAAATTCTTCCCTTTCTTGATCTACTCAATCTACCTTTAAAATCAAGATGACACATAACAATGATTTTTTGGACTTGTCCCTCCTAGATAGTACATCACCAAACACATTTTCATTCCCTTTCTTATAAATAATATCAAATTCATAACTCAACATCTTCGTGACCCATTTTTATTTCTATTTTGAAGATATTTTTTTCTCCAAGAAGTATTTCAAACTATTATGATCAATTTTTACCTTGAAGTGTCTTCCCATTAGGTATGGTCTCCATTGTTTAACTACATGCAATATTGCCATAATTTCTTTCTCATATATGGGATTCAATAAATTATTTCCTTTTAGTTTTGAAATATCAAATTCTATGGGATGTCCTTCTTACATAAGTACTGCCCCAATCCCATTTCTTGAAGCACCACATTCAACCATGAAGGTCTTGGGGAAATGTGGAGTTTGCAATACTAGGATGGTGCACATCGTCTCCTTCAACTTTTTAAATTCCCTAAAGCTTCCTCATTCCAATGAAAGGAATCTTATTTTCAATAATGTTTTGAGTGGTGTTTTGATAATGCCATATATATTTAAAATCTAAGATAGTAACATGCAAGCCCTAAGAAACCTTCTAAAATGGTTATGGGAACTTCCCATTCCATCATGTATTTGATTTTTTTAGGGTCCACCTTAACACATTAATGAGAGACAATATGACATAAGTATTCCACTTCCTATACCCAAAAAGAAAACTTCAAAGGATTAATATATAGTTTTTATTTCTAGGGATTCCAAGATTGTATTTACATGATGTAAATATTGTTCTTGTGATTTATTATAGATTAAGATATTATCAAAAAATACCAAGAGAAAATTCCATGGGAATGGTCAAAATACATAATTCATAAAACTCTAAATTGTGGATGGTTCACTCACTTGAAATTCATAATTACCTTGATGAGTTCTGAAGGATGTGTTATGAATATCCTCTTCCTTTACTTTAATTTGGTGATACCTAGAATAAAGATCTAGTTTTTAAAAATAAACTACACCATGAAACTCATCTAACAAATCATTAATAATAAGAATATGAAAATTACATTTGATAGTTTACTTTATAATTTCTTTGTAGTCTGGACACATGCACCACCTTCTATCCTTTTGATGCACCATCACAACTAGAGTATAATAAACACTATGACTACAATTAATATACCCATTTCCAACATTTCCTCAACCATATTATCAATCTCACTCTTTTACACACATGGGTATCTATAAGTCTTGATGTTGGGGGGTTGGATCCTTGGAATAAAATGAATAACATGATGATGATATTGTTGAAGAGGAAATCCTCTAGGATCCTTAAAGAAAAATTCAAGTTGGTTAATAACATTCTAAATATTAGGATGCACTACATTAATGGGTGGTTAAACTTCCATGGAAAAAATAGTGATATGAATCCTTCAACCCCCCTTTTACAAATTTTCTGCATTTGGTGAGAGCTATTCATTTGAGGATTTTTTGATTGTAGTCCTTGATGTTCAAATTATACTCCTTCAAAATGAAATCATATGAATAACACCTATAAATTTTTCTCTATTGTTCTCATATTTGTGAGCCATTGAACACCTAATACAATGTTAGCTCAACCTATGGGAATATAAAATATGGTAGATTTCATTTTGTAGTCACCCATCATAACTCTAATTTTATGGAATTTACCTCAACATCAGACTATGCCACCATTTGTAATCATTCCTTAAAATTAAGGTGTGAGGTATATGAAATACTTTATCCTTAGTGTCATCTTATTATTGATGAAATTATGTGTGCACCCCAAATCAATCAATACCGTAACCTTCGACTTCTTAAGGTAACCCATGACCTAAATGGTTTTAGAGTGATAATACTAGATAGAGAATGGAATGAGATAATTAGTTGGGTATATTAATATTCTTCCTCTATTTTTCCACTTCGTCACTTGATGTTTCTTTATCTTCTTCCTCCTCACCAGTCCCTTTAATGAAAAACAATTTCTTCTTGGCACATTTATGACCTAGTCCATAATTTCTATCACAGTTAATACATAACCATTTTACTTTTTTCATTCGATTTTTTAGGCTTTCGTATAATCAGCTAAGGGTATGATGTTTTCAAGGTGCCATGGTCTCTAATGTTAGTGAAAGTATGTATTATACTAAATATAAAATTTTCCAATGCTCTGTGTTCCATGATAATAGAATCATAAACCTCGAGTGGATTAAACATGTGCATATCATGCTAAATGTGGTCCTTAATACCCCTAAGAAATAGGTCATTTATATACCCTTCTATAGTATTATCCATGAACAAGGATTGGTTTTTGAATTGATGAACATAATCCTTGACTGGTATTATTTTCCATAACTTTAGTAATTGGATGAAGTAATTTTCTAACATAGTAGAACTATAGTGCAGTTGTAGCTCTTTAGTGAAAATTATCCATGTGACACTGAGACCATTATTATGATTTTGAGCACATAACCATAGATACTATATGAATTGTTTAGGTTCAATAGATAAATATGCCATGGTAACCTTTTGTCCGATCTGATATGATGTAAATACAATAAATTCTCCATTTGGTTAATATAAATAAGTGGATCCTTTCCATAAAAATTACACATTTCCTCATTTGGAATAATGCCTCACCATTGGTTAGATGATCAACCATAATTTATAAAGGATCCTCTATGTTTTATCTGATTTGAATATGTGTATGCATTATTGGAGGAACCCATGTGATTGGAATGAGAATTCATGCTATTTTTTATGCTTGAAAGAGAAAACATCATCTCCTTCCACATTTATTCAAACCCCATCTTCATTTCACCCTTAAGGTTACCTTCTAGTAGATGAAGATCGATGTCAAGGTCATTCTTACTCACCATATTATTAGCCCTTTCCTAGATTTGATTAACTACCTCAGATATTCCTAAACCTGAAGATTCAAAATCCCTATCTTCATTGTTTGGGTTCATTCCTAGTTTGTCTTGACATTTCCCTTGGCCTCAAGTTAATCTATCGGTCATGATGTAGGTTAGGTTATTAGGATAAAAGGATTATTGTAAAAATTTGAGGTATTGGGTTTTATAAATTTATTTATCGAATAGATAGAAACATACAGAACAAAACCTATCTAATTTTTAAAAAGATTTCCCAAAATGTAAGAAATGTGAAAAAGTTCCCAAAATTGCAACCTAGGAAGCCGATTTATGAGAAAAACTAAAAATACTATAACTTTTGAAAAAAAAATCCAAAATGTTTGAAATTTGGAGAGGATCTTACTTGAATTATTTTTCAACACCATAATAAACTTTGTAGAAAAAAAATCTCAAGCATTTTTTAGATAAATCTTAACCTTAACAATTATGGTTTTGACTCAATTTTGGATAAGATCAAGTTTTGATACCACTCACAATGAATTTACTTGGATAAATATAAATATCAGTATTAATATAACACCAAAGGACACCAAATTATATATGAAGGATCACAATATACAAGTGGAATAGCTTATCCACTTTGAGGGGGAAACCTACAAACCATATAATAAGAGTCAAGTTCTCAATATGATAATTAATTACTCCTTACTACCACCTATATTTACTATTCCTGTGCTATGGCTAATACCAAGGCCTACCTATTAAACATATGAAAGCAGAAATGAATGACATATGAAAAGAAAAGAGATCATGTAAGCCACAAGTTGACAATACATATCCAATATAACCTATAAAAATAAAGGCATATAAATCTCTATCTTCTATCACCCCATCGACACTTAAGGGGATATCGTTCATCCTACTAATTTTTAGTCATTCCATACAAAATTAAATTGTCTACTATCTTTGAAATGGTGACACCGCACAACACTACATCATCGAGGGGAAAATGTAGACACCTTATTTCTACCACAAAAATTTTAAAACTAAATTTACACTAATTATCCTCTTTCATTTCATCACCATATAATTATTGATATTCCACTGCTTAACTAATTATTCCTCATCAACATAAATTAATTAATGACTTTCAATTAATTAATTAATGTCACTTTTTTATTTAAAATCCCCTTTCAATTAATTAATTACTAATTATTAATTAATTACCCATGCCCCCATATTTTATTTAATTGATAACCCTTTATTAATTAAAATCCCACTCTCAAACCCCTCTAATTCCACTAATTTTCCTTTACACTTCTTGCAAATAAATACTATAAGATAATCCTATTCCTATTAATTAATCTCAATTGATTAATTAAGCCTCCTCTAAATCCCATATTTATTAATTACCCCTAATAATGTTTATCCACTTCTAGTTCTATATATCTATTATCGTACATTCACTAAGAGTTGCATTTTTTCCAAAGAGAAAATCTATATGATTTACAAAAATAAGAACCTAAGTGGGGTATTTAGGGTTCTAGTGTTAATGAAAGTAAGATGAATAATACACTTTATATAAACTAAAGCATTATGAAATACATGTAAAAAAAACTATTCTAAGTGAAATCAAACCCTAATATGCAAGAGGGAAAATGGAAATGACTTATCTGATTGATGATGACTATTGTAGGTTATTACAAATCTAGAAGAGGAACTTGGAAGTGTAGAAAAAGACTCAAAGACCCTATGAAGGGTAGATCTAGGTTGGCTGAGATGACACATTTGCCTTATAGTATACTAGGGCACCCTAGTTTATAGTCTGGGTGTTCAGAACATTGTAAATGCTCAAAACCCTAATTTTACATGATCACTAAGTGTCTCTGAATACTCTCTATTTATTGCATTAGATTCGATGGATGAATTAGATGACACCCTGCATAAGAAGGGGAAGAAATGGTTGTACTGACCTCATCCACCAAATTGATTGACTTATCACTAAGCACTACACTACAATATAGACCCTGATGTAGTTCTTTTGAGTAAGTGTATGTTGTGCCCTAGGTTATCTCGTGTTAGTTACACTTTGTGCAGTAGCGAGCTATAGTAGTTATAGAAGATGTTGTAGTAGAATAGAATGAATAGATTCCCTCCTCCTGTAACAATGTGTGATGCAAACTTCCTATATTGGATTTATGCTACTATTTCGATGCAAGTGATGTAATAAATGCAGCCCTAGATGGAGTGATAGTAGTGATAGGATACAAAGACCTGGGACCCTTATTATGGTCTTATAAGCTTTATATTTATAGGGATGTCAAGTTTAATTTTGTAATTAATCCTAACAAGGATGAATAACAACTAGAAGTGACTTAAAAAGAATTGAAAGAGGTTGTGCATATACTGAGGTGCCTTAGGTGGGACCAGGTTGCCTCGAGGTACCTTAGTATAGCCTGGGGCACCCTGATTTAGGTCTAGAAACTTGGGGAAGTTATAAAAATGGGGTGATAAGTATTGGAAATGACGCAGGAACAAAAAAATAAAAGATAGGAAAAAGCTGGCCGAAAGGTGGGATTAATTAGTATTTTTTACACTTGATAACCTTCTAAATAGTAGTATAAGATTGGGATAAATATTTTCTGAAGTGCATGATTTTGTGTCTACATTGTACAACCACTTTATGTTGGTGACTGAACAACTTGGTAACATAAATTAGATATAAAAGTGTAAATGATTTTCGTGCATAGTGTAAAAGAAAACGTGTCAATGGAAAAGAAGCATGGAATGTAAAAAGAAAAATTTGGAGTATGGATTCTAATGATAAATGTGTAAAAAGTGATGAGAGTGAACTTATGGCAGAACATGTGTGTAGTTGCTACATGTGTGTGGTGTACCTTGAAGGTTAGTATGGCAAGTACCATCATGGCATGTTGTCTTTGTTGCTACTTTTTTTATTGTTGTTGCCCCTAATTTTAGTATTTGTTTCTCATACGATGGACTTACAAGGAGAAAATGATCAAGTAGTTAAATATCTATGTATGTAAAAATTGTGTGTAAAGTATGCAAATGTAAAGTATACTAGGATAGATATTGTAAATGGAAAATTGGAACATGTACATCTGATTCATGTTGAGAAAAAGGGTGTAGAAGGATATCCTATAATGTCATGAGTTTTTCAGGAGATCTAACGCCACCATAGCTAAAGAAGTGTAAGGAGGAAATGCTTTGTTCTCCTACTCTAAGTGCTTCTGCTGAATTTTTCTGAATAGATCTATGTACTGCACTAGCTTTTTAGGTGATTTTATCCCACTGGATGGAGAAGTGTAGAGATGCCACCTAATATAACCCCTAAGTGTGTAACTACTCCATAAAATTACAGAAGGACACCGTGTTATGTTAAGGTTATTATGTATGGAGTTCGTAGATTGGTCTGAAATTACTCACTGTGTGTGAACAGGTGTAGATACAATGTGTTTGTATAAACCCCCAATCATACCCCCATCTTTTGGGGTGCATGCGATGACCCTTGGAGGATAATGTAGCCCTAAAAGAGGACCAACTACACTCTAACCTGTAGAACTCTACCCTTCAAGGGGAAAAGGAAAGTGCTTAGTAGATACCAAGGCATGCAAAAAAGGGGATGACTAGCCAATACAAGTGTTATTTTTAACACATGCATGTAAATAAGTGTAAAAGACAAAAAATGTAAAAACTACTAAAAAAAAGTAGTGTAAACACGCAAGAAAACAAGGAGACTGCAAAAAGTGGGTTTCAAACATAGGACATCATTCACGATGTTGTAAGACATGTACGACCATCATGGCCACAAAAAATAGTGAAGTGTGCACATAAGAAAAGGGAAAATCATGCATACATTAATAAACAAAGTAGACAAGTAGAAATATAGAAGTAGTCATGGAAATATGTAATCCTGCAAAACAAGTGCTACATATGGAGCAACCGTTAGCCTGTAGAATCAAATAAAAAAATAAAAAAATATGTCAAATCTTGTAGAAGCAAATAAAAAAATATGCTAAGGATAAAATGAAACAATAACACCCGTAGAGACAAATGTTGAATGCCCCCAGCGACCAATATAGTAAGGGTGGAAGGAAAGCATCCATGCCACATGAAAACGTCATGTATCTATGACCACACTAACAGAGGCATGAATGTGCATGTTTGTATGATAATGACATATAGGAAAGTAAACTAACATATGTAATGGAATTTGTATTAAAAACACTAGTAAGCAAGATTAAATGCTACCAAGACAATGTAGTATGTTGTGGATGGATGGAATGGACAAAATGGAAGGATAGGATAAAATTTGCCCCCGAGTGTATGGAAGTGTATGTAGTGAGGTTAAATTTTTTTCCCCCTCAAAATTCAAGAATGAACCATAAACAATGTGCGTCATCAAGAAACAGTCGAGTAGTGTAGGATCTATCTATTGTGTTGTGATGAGTATGTATATGGAATGGTGAGGAAATGTGACATGGGGAGAAGATGTGTGTTAACCCTATTTCTGAAGCATATATCATGAATTTATTTATTATAGAAGTGATGATTTATCCCTAAGCATATATCACTATAGAAGGGGTGTGTGGGAGTGCATCATATAGAAAGGTGTGCATGGACCCTATAGCCTAAGTGTATACCACTACTTGGTTGAATAGAGGAGTGATTATTTATCCTTAAGCATATATAACTACATGATGGTAGAAGAAGGTGAAAATCTATCCTATAACGTATATCGCTATGAGATGGGTGATGAGGATGTATGAATCTCGAAGGAGTAGGTGGTGGGTAATGAAAGGTGGTGATTTTAGCACTAAGAGTAGACTAGTATGTGATTAATAAGTAGAGGGTGGTGATTTAGCCTAAAGCATATACCACTAAGTGATGAGTAGGATAAATGATAATGTAATAGAATGATGTAGGATAGGGTAATAGAATATATGATGATTGGATGTAAGAGAATAATGTAGATTAAGAAAATGAGTGGTGATTTAACATAAGGTGTATACCACTACATGATATGATGATTAGTGTGGGTAACAATATAGCCTAAAGAATTGGTCACTAGTCTGATGAATGTGATATGAAATTTTGCATATTGGTGAGGTCCATTTAATTTGTGAACCCTCAGAATTAGAGTATGGACTGAGGAACTAGAGTGTGTCATACGTTGGTTAGTACAATGTGTAGAAGAAAAAAAAGTGCATACAACCAAGGTAGGTGAATGTGTGGCATATGAAATGTAATGTAGAGTTTGTAGTAGGTATGGAATGTAATGTAATGTGTGGGTAGGTAGAAAGAGAATGTGTACTGATGATAGATGAAACTAGACCCACGTATAAGGAACTCTAGTGTAGGATGTAAAATAGGTAAGGTGTATGGATGTAATAATAGTAATGTATAAAAATGGCAGATGGAATGATGATAGGGGGAACTAGACCCATGTGTAAGGTAATCTAGTGTAGCGGGTAGGAGAAGTAATGGGTATGAATGAAATTTGGGTGTGTAAGATGTATATGTAGTTTGGAATATATGATGATAGGTGTATGGAGAATATGTGATGGGAAAAGATAGACTCATATACATCTTGACCTAGCGTAAATGTAAAATGAGAGGAAACAATGAAAAATAGGCTAATATATATAATGATGACTAGTGTAGTGTATGCTATAGAGATATAATGTAGGATGATGGGATGTAAATTTATAGGTCTTGTAGTGAAGTGTGTTGGGTTCAGTGTAATGGTAATCCCTCAACAGTCTAGTGTGAACCAAAGCACTCGAATGTGTCATCAGGTAATGAGGGTTCTACGATGCACAAGATATAAGTGTTGATATATGTATGAAAATTTTGATATGTGAGGAGATGAAAAGATATGGCTGTGAGATGTATCAATGCAAGAGTGCAAGAGGAGGGGTGGTTTTCTAACGGCTATGCCCCATTAACCAGGTAGGATAGAGGAATCAACCAATAAGGTCAAGGACAAATGTCCATCAACCCATACATGAGAGGATGACAGTGTAGAAGAGTTCTCAAATAATGGAAATATAGAAGATAAGAATTGTGCAAGGGAATGAAGTTGATGTTCATGTGAGGGGTGTTTATAATATGAACGCTGAAGTGTAGTAAAGTGCGTAGGTGAGATATATCGATGATATGTTGTGCATAAAGAGGAGGGATAAAATGAGGCATTGATTTATGATGGGAGGTGGTACTAGGTTTAGGAATAGGCCTATACTTATGTGTAGGACTAAGAGAATGGATTGGTTGCATGGGGCCTAATCGAGGTGGTGAAGTAGGAATAGAATGTATAGGTGGTGATAGTAGAGGATCTGTGTGAGTAAGAGGGGGAGAGGCATGGGCAGCAGAATTAGAAGGTGATGATAGTGGAGGGATTGGAGGGACTCTGTTAATGGTGATAACTTGATTGTTGAAAAAAAAATTAGGATGTGGGTGGGTCATAAAGATGATATCTTGGGATTTATGAATACAAGTGAGTCCCAGAAGTAGGTCACATCCATGGAATTATTAACTAATAAGGCAAGGGATGAGAAGAGTAAGAGGGATGGCAATGATATTTAGCTTAACAACACCAAATGGTCTATTAAATGGATGATCAATTTGTGAAGGAAGGTAACTGATAGAGCACAAGAAGGAAAAAGAACATGTACTAATGGAGGAGGATGGATAGACTCTAGTACTATTCATAGGGGTGGATCCAATAGATTTTTATATATGGAAATGGTTGGATATGAACGTAGCATGGTAGTTTGTGGTAGAAAAGGAGATAATTGGTGTCAGAGTAGAAGTGTGAGAAATTAGAAAGTCAATAGGTCTACCATCTAGGGGAGGAATGTATTGTATGAGAGACATAGTTGGAAGAGGAATCGATGGGTTTGGTATCATGTTTGGGGAGTAGGTTGTTAAAAAATTGGATTTTATGGTTATCTTTGGGAGAAACTATTGTGGGAGACTCAGGAAGCTTAATATGGCCATTGTCGAATAGGTTTTGAATGAGATTCCATAGTTTGAAATAATGATTGGTGGGATGCCCCACACAATGGTGATCATCATAGTAAGAATTATTGTTAAAGTTACACCCTTTAGATTAGGAGGGGTTGAACTACATAGGTGAAGTTAGGGTGAAGAGGTTAATATCAATGAGTTGTAATAATAATATGTTGAGTGGCGTAGTAATTTTAGCAAGATGACACCGATATGGTTGATGGCACAATTATTGAGTCATAGACCAAATGAACAGAAGTTTGAGGATTGGTAGGTTTATGGGGAGGAACTTTGAATAATGCTTTGTTGGGAGCATGGGTAGAGGACAAAGGTGAGTCTTGATATTTGAGATTTCCAATAGAGACAAGTTTAGTCTCATAGAGCTTAAGAGAGTGACAAAGTTGATCAAATGAGGAAAAATTCTCAAAGAGGATGCTATCTTGCAGAGGTGGTAAGAGGATATGGATGAATAAATCCTGAAGTTATGAATCAGCTAGAACATTATTCATCTTGGCGACATTATTTTTGTATCATAAGACGTAATTGGGAAATTATTCATCAGAACATTGTTTAAGTTGGATGAACTAGGCATAAGATAGGGTGGAACAAATATTGATGGAAAAATGTGTGAGAAAAGCATCAGCCAAATGGGTAAAAGAGCTTACCAAATGGATTAGCAAGTCATAGAACCAATGCATCACATAGTCCTATAGACTATGTGGAAATAACTTAGCAAGGATAGTAATATCATCAACATAGTCAAGACATGTGACATGAAAGGAATGAAGATTCTCTTATGGGTCACCATAACCTTTAAAAATGGGCAATTTGGGAGTGTTGAAGTTAGGTGGGAATGGTTAAGAAGTTTTAGATGGTGCAAAGGGGGATTGTAGTAAAGATTTGGAATCAAGCAATAGAGTTCCTTGAGTGGTAGTAACTTATAACTGTCATATTTGACTTTGGATATTATCATATAATGATATTAGATCAGGGGTACGCGTATAGGATCTAAGTTGTATATTAGAAGCACCATGGGTTGCCAGAGGAACAACAGTCACAATAGGGGGAGTGGAGGTGGGAACTATAGAAACCACAGGGGAAGAAGAGATGGGTAGTGAAGCCTCAAGGGTTTGTTGAGCAGTGAGAAGAGCATGAAAAACATGAGGGAGATGAGTATAATTTTTACATAAAGCTTGGTAAAAATAAGTAATAACTTCAAGCTGCTCTTGGTCAACATTATTGTCATCATCGTAATATTTCTCACTAATAGTGGTTTCAATTTCATGTAGAGGAACTTGGGTATACGTATCTAAAGTATTTTCAACCATGGATGTGGGTATATCTATCATGGATCTAAGGGGATGACAGAGAGTTGAAAGAAGTTCACAATAGTGAAGAGGTCCAAAGTGACCACTATGAGTAATGGGCATATAAGAAAGAGTTATGAAGGAGACCCTAACTGAATGAGAAAGGGGAAAACAAGGAATAGATTCTTCATGTTCACCAAAATGATTAAAAAAAATAAGGACCTAAGTGGGGTATTTAGGGTTCTAGTGTTAATCTAAATAGGAGGACTAAAACCATGTAAATGAACTAGAGAAGTATGAAATAAATTTAAACAAAATATTCTAAGTGAAATAAAACCCTAATATGCAAGAGGGAAAAGGGAAATGACTTAGCTAGTTGATGGTGACTATCACAGTTTATCGTAGATCTGGAACATGAACTTGGCAGTGTAGATGAACACTTAGGGGCCGTATGAAGGGAAGATCTAGGTTGTCTAAGATGACATAGGCACTTGAGAGTGTACCGAGGCACTCCATTCTATAGTATGGGTGCTCAGAATAGTGTAAATGCTCAAAACCCTAATTTTGCATGATCATTAAGTGTATCTGAATACTCTCTATTTGTCACACTAGATTTGCTAGATGAACTGAATGACGCCCTGCATAAGAAGAAGAAGAAGAAGGGTTTCGGACTGACCTCGGTGGCCAAACCGGTTAAGTTATCGTTGAGCACGGAACTACATTATAGACCTTGATGTAGTTCTTTTGAGTGTGTGTATGTTATGCCCTAGGTTCTCTTGTTCCATTTTAAATTTTTGAATTAGCAAGCTATAATAGCTATAAAATAAGTAGATAATATAATAAAATGAACAAAATACCTCCTCCTCTAAGAATGTGTGATGTAGAATTCCTATCTTGGATGTATGGTACTGTGTGGATGTAAGTGATGTAATAGACGTAGCCTAGATGGATTGATAATATTGATAGCATGTAAAGACCTAGGGCCATTATTATGGTCTTATAAGCTTCATATTTATAGGTCTCTCAAGTTTAATTTCATAATTAATCCCGATAAGGCCGACTGAGAAGAAGATAAGGATGACCAACAACTAGAAGTGACCCAAAAATGAGTAAAAGAGGTTGTTCACATATTAAGGTTTGATGGGTGCGACCAAGGCACGTCGAGATGCCTCACTATAGCCCGGGGCACCTTGATTTAGGGCTAGAAACTCAAGGAAGTTAGAAAATTGGGTGATAAGTAAAGGAAATGACACATGAAAGATGAAATAAAAGATAGGAAAAAGGTGGAAAAAAGGTGGGATTAATTATTACTTTGTACACTTGAGAACCTTCTAAATAGTAGTATAAGACTGGGTGAAATATTGTCTAAAGTGCATGATTTCATGTTTACACTTTCAAGGAAACTTAGTACATCCTTCCCAAAACATAACATGTTAACATGTAGGCATAATATGTGTTTTCATTGATGTATAAAAACATTATTGACAAAGTGAATGTTTTAGGTTGATGCCATGATTTTTTTTGAGGTGCTGACATATTGGTTCAAATGTTTATCAACTGCTTTAGTGGGATTCAATGATGCATGCTTGCTCTAACAAGCCCATACAAGTGCCTAGGAGGCGAATCTTGATAGTGTGATCTTCTTGGATGCTTGGGAATCATGTTGAAATGTTTTCTATCATTATTTGAGGGTTATTGAGCACTCACAATAGTGGAATACTATAGCTACAAGTGATTCTCCATGTTACAAGTACTCATTGGGAGTATGTATGCTTTATTGGAGGTGCGATAGAGTGGTTTGGAGCTATTTGAGCTTATGGAAGCATGAAATCAGGCATATAATGGCATATGAGGTTTTTTTGGGTCATTTTTAGAGGTTTCATGTTTAGATCTTGCATTATTTTAGTTAGCCCTATTTGTTACTATGAGGATCTAGCATTCGAGCACAGGTAAGTCTTAGTGACTAGAGAATTTGGGATATTTTTTTATAATTATATTTATTTTATATGTTTTAGGGATAATTGATGATGCTCTTAGAAAAATTTTAGGTTCCCATGATGTGTATTTTGCCAGTTATGTTTTTTTTGGTAAGACATGGTCAAGAACATGTAAAAATCAAGATCGAGTTTGAAATTTTGATGGTCATTGTGAACAATGTGATTTTCATGTGATATTTTATATTTTAGGGATTATTATAAAGTGATTTTATAAGGTTTAAAAAAATAATGAGGTTTTTTTGTCGTCACATTTTTATGAACAAATGTTAAGAAGGAAAAGAGGTCAAAAACCATAGTTAAACCCTAGCTAGGAGCAGTTTGCAAAAGGTGAAGTGTATTGAACTATTTTATATTGAAAGTGAAGATGTGATGATTGGATTTTTTATATGAATCCTCAATATTTCTATAAAATTATGGTTGAGGTCATGGTGATAAGTGTGCCCCACCTAAAAATAACAGTTAATAGGAAAGAAGCATATTGAGCAGTATGGTCCAAAGGAGTAGAATGAAAAATTGATGTGGCATGATGATTGGGATATAAAATTTATTTACATGAAGTTTCAATACATGATAATACATGTACATAGTTTTTTGAGGCTCAAATAGGTTGATTAGTCAAAGCGCGGTCGTGGTGTCTCAAATAGGAGGGTTCAATGTTTTCACATAACTTGAGCTACATGTGGATTCCTAAGATGATTAAAGTTGTGTTGGATATAATATTCATATATATTTCTAGTTATATATGGATTTCCTCATGCTGATTTCATTTTATCAGTTTTCTAGGCCAGTCTTTGAGGAAGAATTTATTTGGCATTTCAAGACAACATCTATTTTGGTGTAAGTTTGGTGCTATTTGGAGCATGTGATGGATTGGGTAATGATTCCTATCACCTGTAATTTTAATAGGGATGAATTTATCATCTGATTAATCAATTTTTATTTATTTAATGTATGTATAAATTATTCTCTGAGCTAACCTTTGCAAATAACCTTTTTTATAGGTTGATTTGGTAAAGGTAGATATTGTTGTGGTTTGCAGAGAAGGATGTTTCATGAAATCTAACATGATTCTAAGTGATCTAAATGTTCTTAAATTTAATTTTAGTGGTTACATGGAATTCTTCAGTACAGTAGAATTGATTTGGGGATCAGATAAAGTATCCAAGGTGTTGAAGGATGTAGGAAACAACTATTTTAAGAATTGTAAAGGGACTTGGACCCAGTAAATGAAATAATTTTATTAGATGAGATAAATTTAAACCATAAATGATGTTTAAATGTTATTTTAAACATGTTTTATTATTTTTAGATCTTTAACAAAAATAGTTTTGGGATTAGGAGATATTTGTCATCCCAATGCAACGATTTTTGGGATTTTTGGTGCATGGATGAAGTATTTTTTCTAGGCTAACCTATATGGGTCCATTGTGAATGTTATAATTCTTCTTATGAGATTTTAATAGGATGTTATGGTTGTGTAAGTGGAGGGAAAGTTACCTCCTTTTAATTTGAATCAAGGAAAGGGTGTAAAATGGAGTTTTTAGGTACAATGCTTCTAGCTTTTTTTGAAACCCTCTTTTATATTATTTTGAATAAACCTTTTTGTAAAAATAAAAAACCTTTGTGACTATCCCAAAACACCTAGAATCTCATTCTAGGATAGTTTCTCATTGTGTTTTCATGATGATAATTTTTGCAACTAAATGTTGGTGTTGTTTCCTTGAGACTGAGTTGGAGAAGGAGGGAAGATTTTGGTGCTTGTGTTTGGATGCTATATATATAGCATGTTGATGTATTTTTCAGGTTTATAAGGTTTATTCTGATCTCATATTGAGTTGAATTCATTTTAGGAAGAATTACATCTTCTTGTATATTCATATGACTATGTTGCTCAACTTGATACATCTTTAGTGCATCTTGTTGATCTTTGTTAAAGGAATTACTCTAGTGATCTGATCTTAATATTTACATATCTGTGTGAATCTTATTTTATCATCAATCTATGTGGATTTATATTTTTCTCATTTTTGTTCTTGTATTATGTAACTTTCATTGATAAGACTATATGTTTTGATGAGATCTACTTGAGATTGTGTGGTTAGGGTTTGAAGCACATGTGAATAAATTGTATTGGGGATTAATTCACCCCCCCTCTCAGTCCTTTTCACTTCCAACAATTTTTATCAAATTAGGCCCTTGAAATTAGCCTAATAAGATAGAGGGGTATCTTGGAGGATAACTATGGGGGATCCCTATTGGCCCATGAGAGGGTGTGAAATTACATTGTAGAAATTGGTTGGAGTTTTAGACGAAGGACTCAAGATCTATAAGAAAGAATGTGAAGAAGCTAAAGTTGAGTTAAAGATGAAGAGATAGTAATGTCTCAATCTTGAGGTTGAGAAAGAGGAACTAAAGAAAGATTCATCTACCATGACAAGAAAGCTATCATATTTTTATGAGAGTTCAAAAAACATGAATAAGATGTTAGGAAAGAAAAAGGTTTATGGTGATAGGATATTCCTACACTTAAATGAGGATTTATCCAAGAATAATTAAGAAACATCAACTGAATACTCAAATGAAATAAATAATCTAAGCAAGGGAGAGAGTTCAAGGCATCCACCTCCTAGAATATCACCTATCAAGAAGCTGAATGCATATAGGTATGTTTTTTTTCATGGAAATTATTACAAATGTCATAATTATGGACATAGGCCTAGTTTTTGTAGTCCGAAGGTTGAAATTAAGGATGATGGAAAAGGAAATGAATATTGTGAAGGAAAGAAGGATGAAGAATGTTGAGAAAAGAGGGAGAAAAAAATAGTTCAAAGAAATGGAGATGAATGTTATCATTTTCAAGAGAGAGGACATGTTACAATGTATTTCACAAATGGGCCATCAAACAGAATAAGGTATGTAAGAAAATTCAATGGGTATTGCTATGCTTACAATGGATATCAACATAATGCTTATGAATGTAGAGGAAGGAAAGTGGAATGTTTTATTTTCCACAAGATAGGGCACATTGCAAGGTTTTGTAATGTAGGTAAGTTTAAGAAAGAAGCTCAGAGACCCAGGCCACAAGATAGTTTATAAAAAAATAAGGAAGAAGCTATTCAAAGTGTTCAAGATGTTTCTAAGATTTTGACTAAGAGAAAGGAGGAATATACTATGAAAAATTTTGAATATGAAAAGGAGGAATCGGTCAAGGTACAAGAAGAGGGTTTGATACCTACTTAGGTCTCTCATCAAGCTTCTCCATGGTTACATATTTCTCTATTAAGATTCATAGAGGTGTATAGATGCAAATGAATCATTGGAGTGAGGGGGAGATGTTTTTATCAAGTGTGTGTCTTCATCATAATGTAAGGTATGTCATTGTAAGTTCTTAAGTATGTTTCTAAGGTTCATTTAGTTAGTCATGATGAGAATGTCAAGTTTCTTGTGTTGTTTCCATTCAAATATTATATGCCAGTAATATAATTTGTTTGGGTTCTTGGTGTCATATCTGAGTCATTTGTTGTGATATAAAGACATCATGAAATATATTAACATCTTCTCATGTGTCTTGTATTCCATATTTTATATTAAGTTTTGAAGATGTCACTAAATTTGTATTAACTATCTCAGTACAATCTGTCATTTCAAGAGTCTGAGTATAAGTCTAAGTTTGTATGTGTCATTTGGAAGTGTGTCATAATTTTTGAAGATTGTGAATGTATTGAAGATTCTCTAAAAGGATGAAAAGTGGGTCAAGGTGCACTGTATCATGTGTTTCAATGTCAAAGTGAGTTTGAGTTGTATTCAAAGTTCAATGAAGGTCTATATGTGTCTTTGAATGATTGTCTAAAGTTCCATTTTTTCAATATCCAAGGGGGATTTTGTTCTCAAGACTTGAGGCTCATTTTGAAATCAGTTGTCTACAGAGTGATGTTACATATTTTACTCATGAAAAGTCAGAACTTATCTTCTAATAAGGATTTTAAATGATCTATGTCCCTATAAAATCAGTGCAATACAAAACTCAAGGTTTGATATGGTTCTTAGTCTACATGTATAAGGTCTAAGTGCTTGATTTGAATCCATGAAATATCTAAGAATGATGGTACAAAATCAGAAAGTGAATATAGTTATCATGTGGTAGAGGTGAAGGATCAAGTCTAAAAGGTTGTGTGTGAACCATGACGGTGTCTAGATGGTTAACTCTTCAAAGAAGAAATATAGAGTGATCTTATATTTATGTCTAAAGGCAGAGGTATAACAAGGTTGTGATATTTTTACAAAGTTTTTGGGTATAGAAACCCTTATGAATACTTCTGATAGTCTAATGAGGTCAAAATCATATGAAGGAGGAAAAATGTAGTTAAATTAGGTGCCTACATGTTATGAGTATGTTTCTCAGTCCTTTGAGGTAGAGTATGCCTCATGAAGATGATATTGAACTTATAAGTTCATCTCAATGATTTAACTATGAAGTATATTAGTCTAACAAGCTAGATCATTGAAAATATGGGCATTTACCAGTCCAAGAAGATGGTCTAAACAAGGAACCTATACTTATAAAGAGATCAAGGTATTCATATGTGTATTCTAAGTCATATATATGAAGGAAGACAAAAACATGAGGTATAATGAATAAGTTATCTATAAGATTAACGTTCTGTCATCAAGTTAAATTTTTTGATACAGTTAGGAGATGAGAAGTTATGAGAGACAAAGTGCAAATGAATAAAAAAACTGTATCATGACTGTGAAGGAATGAAATACATGAGGTCAATATTCTTAATGGTGGAGACTAGAAAAATGATAAGAATTTTTTTGAATGTTTTTAGTCCCAGGAGATTGAATTAATTAGCTACATATTGTGAATACCTATAGAAATGTACAACAAAGGAAAAAAGTTAGTCAATTATTTAATAATTGTGTTGATCCTGAGTCTCAGAGGTTAGTCTCACTGTGAAAATGAACTTCTTCTCTATGTCAATCAAGCCAAGTAGTCTTGCATATTGATGTTACATGTAGGTGGTCATAATCCATATGATTTATGTCTTGGGGAACAATATTTATTATGATTTAATTAGAATATGAAAATCCTATATCATGAAGGTCTGTCAAGTTGAGAAACATGTTGACTATGAAGGTATTTCATGTAGAAGGATTATGGAAGATCATAGTCTATTAGGTGTGTACAATGTTATGTGTTTTCATTATCAAAAGGTAGGTGAAAATTAGTTGAGTGGGTAAAGGTATGAGTATAATATATATATTCTAAGATATTCTCTCTCAAAAAAGTGTTCATTAGATGAAGACTGGAGGTCATGTATGTGGGTTTTTTTATCATGAAGACCGTAAAGACAAGCTATGAAAATTTGAAGAGTTCTCTGGCATGCTACATTGTTTTATGGGTTTGGTTGATGAAACCCTCTATTTCTATAAAACAATAAAGAACAAGATATCAATCTCATGATGTTTAATTTATTCATAAAAGGTGATTCTATAAGAATATTCAGGGCTAGATAATTATGGGATAATAATGAATCTGTAAGATGAAAGCAATATGAATGTGAGTGGAAATGTCTAAAATCATAAAGGTAGTAGTCAGTAAAGTTAAAAAATATATTTTCTGTGATCTCCATGATGATATGAATCAGTCAAATCACTGTGAAGGTTTTGTACAAGCTGGATGACTTTAAGGTGGAATTGAGACTCATAAAAGTGTTAAGGCTAGCAACAGAGGTGAAAAGGTCTGTGTAAGATCATTTAAATCAAGGATCTATATCAAGAGTAGTATCATGTTACAAAAACCTTGTAGTAACCACTATAAAGGAGTACATGAAGTGGTTTTCAAGAACTTAAGATTGTATTTGAGGGCCAATATATTTTGGTGTGCTCTTATGTTCTTGTGGGTTGAATTGTACTTAGTCCTAGACCTGAGTCTATAGTTGTTTTTCTATAAATACAAGTCATAAAGTTCATGAATCAATATGTAATGCATGAAGATGTAAAGATTAATTCCTCATTGGAATTATTCTCAAGTTTGCATGTATGTGTTCAGGACAATTCAAGTCATTATGATATGGTCCGAGAGTGGCATCTTGTGATTTAGAGATCTTAGACAAAGTAAATTTCAAAGGTCTAAAAATTTAAAGCTATAGGTTTCTTGGCTTAGAAATGTGGATCATTATGTACCTATGTAATGGGAAGTACCTATACTTGTTTCTTGAAGGTGATCTCTTGTGATAAGTATGAAGATGTAGCTTAACAATGCTAAATTATGGTAGTTTGAAGATGATGTAACCATTGGTAAGCTTACCTTGTCTCAAATAAGGGTTGCTGCAGTGGTATGTGCTTAAGAAGTCATGATAATAAATATGAGAAGTTTTTGAGAACCTATTCTACTGAGTTTGAAGTAATAAAAGTGTGATTTATATGCCTTTTTTTAAATCTTGATGGTCTCAAAATTTTTGAAGGCGACTGTGAATTCTATATTGCTACAGGTCAGATTTATGTCTCTATAGGTGTGTAAAAGTTTATCAAGTGTATTGATAATCATGATAGGGGTAGTATAGTGAGTTGATCTTATGAGATGAGAGTAGTGTTCACTAGTGGCAATCCAATATGAGGTATGTTTCTTGTTTTCTTGGACATGTTCAAGGTCAAAATTTTCTTATCTCAGTTAGTTATGACTGTTATGAAGACTAAAATAGTGCTTTAGGACCTGAGAAAAATTTGTAAAGTGTGATTTCAAGGTTCCTATGAGCTATAAAGGTAGTAGCAATCCATATCTTAGTATGCTTAAATACTAGAAATGGTGGTATTATGCCTAGGGGGAGTGTTGATTTGACTTGAGTCCAAGGTATGAATTCCTATGGTTGCATGATGAAAGTTGGTTGAATTTTCTCTAAAAAGTTTGTTTTGGTCGCAGAGTCCTTGACTCAAGGTTGGTATGAAAAGTAAGAATGAATATGCCTAAGTATATGCATGATTGTTGGGCCTATAGAATTTTTTAAAGTCAAGTTAAGGATAAGATGAATGAAGACTTTGTCAAGGTGAATACTAACATTTTTGGCATGATTTCAAGAGGTGTATGGTTTAGATCATATGTCTAGCTACAAGTGTTGCCAAGAAGGCTAAAACAGGGGTGAAATAGAAAATGACTTTGATGTTTTGACATGTCCTAAATGATGGAAATGATGTCTTTCCTCCTAAAAAGGTGAGATTTTGTTTTTTAATGTTATTGATTATGTTCAGATGTTAGAAGTGCTTTGTTCCAGGGGGAGCTTGTTGTTTACCTGCCTAAAATGTAGGAAAAATTATAATTTTGGGCCAAAATCAAGAAAATTGATCAAATTAAGACATTTTCTTGATGTTTCTAACCAAATAATGATGGTATGAAGATGAGATAGGTGAAGCAAGTAAGCTCAAGGTATTCATTTTTCATTAATGTAAAAAGGGGGAGAAGTTTAAGGGGTTTTCCATCAATGACAAAGGGGGGGATTGTTGGCATGTAGGATTAATAGGTGTTGTCATTGATGCAAAATAAAATTAATGAAAAAGTGAATGTTTCATGTTGATGTCACGATTTTTTCTTATGTGCAAACATATTGGTTTATATTTCTATCAGTTAATTCATTGGGATTCAGTGATGCATGTTTTTTGTAGCAAACCCATACAGGTGCCTAAGAGGTGAAGCTTGACAGTTTGATTTTCTTTGATTCTTGGGAAACATGTTGTTATGTTTTCTAGCATGATTTTAGGGATCTTGAGCACTCACATCAATGTAATAGTGCAGATATAGGTGATTTTCCATGTTACAGGTACTCATTGGGAGCAGGTATACTTTCTTCGAAGTCTGACAGAGTGGTTTGGAGCTATTTGAGCTCATGGAAGCATGAAATTAGGTATATCATGGCATATGAGGTATGTTTTGGTCATTTTTAGAGGTTTTATATTCAACTATTTCATTATTTTAGTTGGTCATAGGTGTTACTATGAGGATATCACATGCAAACATAGGTAAGTCTTAGTGACTAGAGATTTTTGGATATGTTGTTATCATTATAACTATTGAAGATGTTAGAGGGATGAGTGATGATGATATAAGAAACATTTCAGGTCCCCATGATTTTTATTTTGTAATTTATATCTCTTTTTGTAAGATAGGGTTAAGAACATGTATAAATCAAGCTCAAATTCGAAATTTTGATACTCGTTATGAACAATGTGATTTACATGGGATATTTTATCTTTCTGGGATGCTTCTAAGGTGATTTTAAAAGGTTTCACAAAAATAATGAGGTTGTTTTATCATATTTTTATGAACAAATGTTAAGAAGGCAAATAGGTCAAAACCCTAGTTAAACCCTAGCTAGGAGCAATTTGTAAAAGGTGAAGTATACTGACCCATTTTTTATTGAAAGTGAAAATTTTATTATTATTTGTTGTATAGGAATCCTCGGGAATTCCATGAAATTATTGTTGAGGTCATGGTGATAAGTTGGCCTCACCTAAAAATAACATTTTCTAGAAAAGAAGGATATTGACCAGGATGGTCCAAAGGAGTAGCAAGAAAAATTGTTGTGGAATGATGATTTGGAGCTAATATTGATTTAGATGAAATTTTAGGACATGATAATATAGGTAGATGGTGTTTTGAGGCTCAAACAGGCTGACTAGTCAAAGGGCAATTTTGGAGTTTCAGATAGCACAGTTCAATGTTTTGGCTATAACTTGAGCTACAGGTGGACTCCTAAGATGATTCAAGTTGT
The DNA here is from genome assembly GCA_019776745.2 of Taxus chinensis. Taxonomy (NCBI): domain Eukaryota; kingdom Viridiplantae; phylum Streptophyta; class Pinopsida; order Cupressales; family Taxaceae; genus Taxus; species Taxus chinensis. Next base: position 352,825,285 of record CM034154.1, read on the forward strand.
GTTGGAAATATGATTCAGATATATTTAAATTTATATATTTATTTCCTCATGATTAGTTCATTTTAAATGGTTTCTTAGGTAGGTCTTTCATCAAGAAACATTTTAGTAGTTCAAGGCAACATCTATTTTGGTGAAATTTTTGTGCTATTTGGAGCATGATGTGGATTTGGTAATTCTTCCTATCAAATATAATGTGAAGAGGGATTAATTTAACATATAATTAATCAATTTTTATGTCTTTAATGTTTTTATAAATGATTTTATGAGCTAGCCTTTGGAAACAACCTTTTTGGCAGGTTGATTTGGTGAAGGAAAATTTTGTTGTGGTTTGAAGAGAAGTATTTTCCATTAATTATAACATGTTTATAAGTGTGATAAAGGTTATTAAATTTATTTTTAATTTTCACATGAGATGATTTGGTTTAGTATAAGTGATTTGGTGATCAGATGAAGTTTCTAGGGTGCTGAAGGGTGCAGGAAACAACTATTTTACAAATTATAAAGGGAACTGGGCCCATTAAATGAAATATTTTTATTTTATGAGCTAAATTGTGACCATATATGATGTTTAAATTTTATTTTAAACATGTTTGATGATTTTTATAGTTTTAACAGAAATATGTTTGGGATTATGATATTTTCGTCATCCCAATGCAAGGACTTTTTAGATTTTTGGTGCATGGATGAAGTATTTTTGTTAGGCTGACCTTTATGGGTAAATTGTGAATGTTCTATTGATTCTTATGGGATTTTTTTTTTCTGGTATGGTCATGCAAGTTAAGGTAAACTAACCTCCTTTGATTTTGAATCAAGGAAAGGGTACAAAATGAATTTTTTGGGTACAATGGTTCTAGCTTTTCTTAAAACCCCATTTTATCTTCTTTTGAAGAAACCTTTCGATTAAAATAAAAAACATTTGGTATTAGCACAAAACACCTATAATATCATTCTAGTACAGCTTCTGGTTATGTTTTCATGAGGATAATTTGAGCAAATGAATGTTGGTGTTGTTTTCTTGAGAGCGAGTTGGAGAAGGAGGGAAGATTTTTGTGCTTGTGTTTGGATGTTATATCCATAGCATGTAAATGTATTTTTTAGGCTTATAAGGTGTCTTCAGATATGATATTCAGTTGAATTCACTTTTGGAATAAGTATATCTTCTTGTATATTCATATGACTATATCACTCATCTTGATACATCTTTAGTACATCTTATTGATCTTTGTTGAGGCATTACTCTTGTGATATGATATTAATATTTACATATGTGTGTGGATATGATTTATAATCAATCTAAGTTTATTTATATGTTTATCATTTTGGTTCTTGCATCGTGTATATTTCATTGAGAAGACTATATGCTTTTATGAGATCTACTTGAGATTGTATCGTTAGGGTTTGAAGTAGAAGTGAGTAAATTTTATTAGGGACTGATTCACCCCCCTCTCATTCCTTGTCACTTCCAACACAACATGTCCTTACAAGACATATGAATTCATTTTCTCATTAGATCATTTTTATTACTATAAATCTTACAAAAGTTATAAAACCACATGATGCAGGAACATCATTATGTATAAATTTTTTTGTTTATTTAGGTTTATTAGGTGTGTATTAAGTTCAAATTTAGGTCCATGTCTTGTAAATAGTCCATTTGGACTCATTTTGTGAAATAAGATGTTTCCCTCCAAACCCTCTTATTTGAATTTGAATTTTTTTAGTTAGTAGTCTTAGGCCTAAGGGTTAGAAAATTATGTCATACAATGTTTGTAGGGTCTAGAGACCTATTTCCTATCCTAACATGAGCTCATTAAACCTACCTAAGGCCTAACTCAACATGAGTGGTTATTCCATGGGTTAGAGAAAGAGTTATAACCCTAACTAACTCATATTCTTTATGAGTGCAAGAGATGTATCCAAATGGGGGAGTTTATGTGATGAGATAGGGGTGTGGTGAATATGGAAAGGTCTATGGAAGAGAGATAAAAGGCTTAGTAGAGGTATGTAACTCAGATTCAACCATTGATAAATAAGATTCTTGAGAAAAAATTTATGTTATGAGTATCATAAGTGTTAGTCTCTGATTAACATGTTCTCTAAATAATTTTGGCATATTATTCTCCTGTATTGAATGTATGTGTAGGATTTTATATTTAAGAGAAATATTTAAATAAGAGTTTCACTATATCAAGGAGAAAAAATTGAGGAACATATTGTTGGATTGCATCAGGGTGAGAAATATTTGGATTTATAAATTATAGAATTTGTGAAAGACTGATCATGTGGTTAATAATTTTAAACATTAATTAAGACTCAAATATTGAAAATACAAGTTATGAAAATATTTTAAGAGAGAAATAAATGTTAGAGGTTAGTACAGTGAAATGTAACTTTACATGCATAACTGTGATGGTTCTTGACTGATGGAACATTGTTTTAATAAATATTTCAAGTGTTTGTGAACTAAGATATGTTTCAGAGGAGGAATAATGTGAGACAAATCTTATAGTGTCATTTAAAACCTTAGATAATAAATTTTGTGCTCAAAATCCCTTAAATATGTCTTCTCAGGTTCATTCCTTGTCTAGGGTTTGGTAAGACACAAAAAGGAATATAACTTGGAAAGTAACAATATTAAAATTCTATAAATTAGTAAAAATGTCCACATTGATGGTAAAAAATTATAGTTTAATTTTCAAGGAGGGAAAAGTTTTGTTACGGGAAAACCCTAATACTATACCCTAATTGTGTGTATCCTGTGTCTAGAGGGTTTAGTAAGGTGTTGGTAGACATATTCAAAGGAATTTAATTTTCTCTTGTTATTTAACTCTAGAGTGAGTTGGAAGATGGTCTTATGAGTGGCTAAGGTTGTATCCAAGAGTAAATTCTATAAAAATAATACTCAGAATCCAAAGTCAAAAATTTCTCAAACTTAACAATGGTATATACATTTTAGAAGGTGAGAAATCAAACTTCCTTGCAAATAAAGACTACACTCATGTATGAAGAAAATGGATTAATATCAAGAATCATATACGAGGATAAAGGAGTAATATAAATTCTTAATAAGCAACACTAAACCTATCAAAACTTCCAGAATAGAGGAATTAGTTCACTGTCCTCTGCTAGAATAGTCAAAGACTTGTTGAGAATTATAGTGGCTAGAGGGAATGTAATTTGGAAATTTTGTACTAATATATGTGTAAGAAAAAGGTATGAGGAGTGAAATTGAATAATTGATAAGGAATATGGACCTAATGAGACCTATGAAACGTGAGGATCCAATGACTGACTCGATTCTTGCATAGAAAGCTAAAGAAGCCTAGGGAACCAAGAGCAAGAAATTCCTTAAGAGAATGATATATGGTATACATGATGCGTGAAATTTAATGAGGTGATAGTGAATAGGGATAAATAAGGAATAAAATAAATCAAAACTCAATCTAAGTGAATAAAACTCATAATTGGGAAGTGTTTAATGATTAAAGGAGAACAAGTAAACAAGAAGGCCTAATTTTGACAAATTTACCAAAATAGATTTAGAAGTACTTATGAAAATTTTCAATAGCATGATCAATAATGGAATGGTGGGAATGAAGTGATAAAAATATAGAGAAAAGTGAAAAGGTTAAATGCCTAGAAGATTTCTCAAAACCCTAGTTAGAGACCTAGAGAAGTCTAGTTGGGGTGGTTAATGAGTTGGAATAATGTACTTGGAGCTAGACCATACAAATGTTCATGAAGCAAGATGAAGTACTTGGTTACTCAAAACCAATTATATTTTTTCTTGAGATCATGTGGATATTCCCATATACATAAGTTTGCATTGAAGAGGGTGAGTAGAGAAGCCTAAAAAAACAAATAGTGAAAGAGGAATAAAAGTAGATAGGAATAGAATTAGATCAAGAAACTTTGTAGGAACCTAAAAGTGGTTATTTTGTGCATAAAAATATTACCATTGAGGATAGATTCAAAGGAATGTGATTTTTATGCTCAAAAATGTAAATTTGAATGGCTAGAAGCCTAGAGGATGGTCTAAAAAGAGTTTGAATGAATATGAAGTGATAGAACATTTTCAAGCATTTTAATAGTGTTGTTAGATGAAATAAAAATAGTTTAAAGTGATTTAAAGATTTGAATGAATGTATATAACAAATTTGATTTAAAAATACTAGTTTTGAGCTTTGAGGAAAAGTTAAAATTTGGGTGCACCTTAAATATTGATTTCAAATGAGTATTCTAACATTTGTTAGTGGTTGAATGTGATTGTAGATACATCAATTATACTTGTTGAAGTATTAAGAGGATAATAAAACATGGATTTTGGGATATTTTGAGGAGATATATTCCTTTACTAAGCTTCCTCCTTGGATAATTTTTGTTTTTTTCTTACACTCAACTCACAAGGATAGCACATTCCAAATAAAATCCACATAATAAAGGAAGGATTGATTCTTAAAATGTTATGTCTATCAATTTTTTTTAAATTTTTTTTATTTAGATTTATCGTGATGCATCTATACTTGAAAATAAAGTAGGGTTTACTGGGTGTTGATTCTAATATTATTTTTGTCTATTTTCATTCACATGCATAAATCTTGTTAATATATTTCTATTATAATTTTTGCTAGAAATTTATATGCTTGGTTTGTAATATAACCCAATGGTATTCCCCTTCCTTTGTGTACATTTCCATATATGGTTGAAGTTGAATATTTTACTAGAGGTCAATTTATTTTGACTTTAAGCATTTTTTCATTAGATAGGGTAAAAAAATAGGGATAAGCTCCCAGAGGGTGAGTACAAAATATTAGATCGTGAAAGAAGAAAAGTGAGACAAAAAAAGAAAAGGACCCCTAGAGTTAAACAGAATTAACTCCAAAAATAGAGGAAGGGGGCCAAGAACCAACAAGTATTAGAGATTAAGCCAAAAAACTAGAAGAAACAGAGGAAAATACCCGAAAGTCTGCAGACAGTTTAAAAGAAGTTCCGCAAGGTAGCATTACTTTTATTTTTTATTTTTGGAGGGATTCTAGTTCTTGATCTCATTTTTCATGCTATATTCTAAATTATGATTCATCTAGGGATGTTTTCTTGAAGCCCTCCTTAGTTTCCTTCTCAGGATCCTCCTCCTCTTCCTTAAACTCCTCCTCTTCCTCTTCATCAGAACTAATCCACCTCCTTTTCCTCTTCTCTTTTTCCACATCATGCAAACAAACACCCAACTCACAAACTAGAGAATCCAAATGCTTCATATCCCCACTGATGTTCTTCTGGTCTAAGAAAATTTACTTGGTGGCTTTGATGCTTTCAATCATCCCCTTTCTCACCACTGAATTGGTTTCCTCAAGGACTTGAACAAGCAACTCCAAGTACTAAACTTTGTTCTTCCACATATCAATACCATGCTCTCCTTCTAAGTTAACTTTATCCTTCCTCTTCAATATACTAGCTTCCTAGTTTTCCATTCCTTCCCCATTCTTCCCATCACCCATCTGCTTAGAATCCTGATTTCCTTCCCTCATTTTGGACAAACACTCAACTAGTGTTATGTCCTCCTCCTTTGCGGTTGGGGGAATTTTTTAATCCTGGGGAGGATTCCCATTGCGAAATAGGAAAATAATGAGGCCCTTATGGATTGGATACTCCACCTTATTCTATTGAAAATATCACACCGAGGTGGTCAAAGACTTAAAAATATAGAAGGGGATACTAAGAAACTTCTTATGTCTAAACATGTTCCGAAACGACAAGTGGTGGATATATATCTTGTGATACTTACCCTCAAGAGTCAGATACATCATGATGTATAGGAAGACTTGTCTCTGCACTCCAGGAATGCAAGTACAAGTAATACCATTGGTGAAGTAATGGATAGTTTTCTTTTCGATAAAGAAAGTATTGATTTCATACTCTCTTTGATTCCTATCCTTGAAGATTTTCATACCTTCCATGTCCATACCAATAGCATGGAAATGGATTCCACAGATGTTTAAATTTCTATGCCATGAATCACCACTTTCCCTTCCTTCCACACCAATCTGAACTCCATAGTAAGTAATGGGTCATGCCCTTGGAGTCTAGTGATGAAGTTCCTGAAACCCCCAATTCAAAAAAGGTACCACATGGACTTATTGTCCACAATACACCCATGGATTGATGGCTCAACTCTTGTTCTATCCCCACCCATAAAGGCCAAATAATGCACCACACTTTAAGCTATGTAATTTTTGAGATTAGACTTGTCTTCCTAAAAATAGCTTAATCCAGACACACTTTTCCAACATTAGAAAATGAACCCAATGTTCTCCCTCATGCTACTTAAGGTGAAGTCCTTACAAATTTTCATGATTGATAATATCATTAATGTGCTTAGGTATGACCTCACCTTTTTTCCACACTTTTTAATCATTATTTTGAACTCCCTTATTTTTCAATCTATCCGCACAAGAATTGTTTCTTCAAGGCATATTAGAAATTATATGGGAATCAAAGTACTTAAGGTGTTCTTTAGTATCATTAATAATTTTTCCCAAGATCCAATTCTTGTAACTAGTCTTACTGATAGCATTTAAAATAAGAAGATAATCCCCCTCAATATGGATATGTTTAATCAATTTCTCCTTTGCAAGACTAACACCCCAGAGGAGAGCCCAAGATTCAGAAACATTGTTGGTCTACATCCCCAAAGGACTAGTATAGTTGAAGATCCAATACCCATTATGATCCCTAATTATGTCACCTCCACCAGCCAGACCAAGGTTTCCATTAGAAGCCCCATAAAAATTAAGTTTGAATTTTCCCCTGTTAAGTTTGGACCATTGATTTTTAGAGATGGAAAAATGACTTGAGGTAAAATGAAGTCAAACTGTTTGAGAACTTCCTCTTCTCTACTAGAAGCATTCGTTTAAGGATCCACCTTTATGAGTTTGGAGTTCTCTTTAATTGATGAAATCAGCCCAGCACTGACCTTTTTGAAGTTGGCCTTCTCGTTTCTAAAGATGAGGGTGTTTCTTTCCTTTCATAATCTCCAGAAAAAGTGTGGTAGGGCTATTTTCCAAATAACCAAAAGAATGGGATACCTAAAAGGGAAATCCCATTGTAACCAACATTCTTTAATGGAATTAGGAAAGAACCATTGGACCTTAAAAATCTCCAACACCTTGGACAACACTGATGAGGCCAGAATATGCCCGATTAATGTATAATATATGATATCATCTTACTCTCCTTTTTATTAAGTTTAATTGAATTTTGTGACTTTTAGTTGATCTGATATAAGTTAGGATGTAATTTTATGTCTTTTGATTGATTTTGATTCTAATATTTAAAAGCTATGAAATTTTTGATGAAGTGTGTGTTTGAAATTCAGTTTTGTAATAAAGAAGGTCTAATCAATCAAGGAAACGAAGTAGGTAGCATTCAGTATGTTTTTCAGTAGCATCTTTTCTCACACAGCTTAGTTCCAGAACTTCCAAGATAGTTCTGGAACTCCATCACACAGTCATCATCTAGTTCCAAAAATTTCAGACTTAGTTTTAGAACACTAGTATTTAGTTCAAGAATTTTCAGAGTTAGTTCTAGAACTCCTGGGTATAGTTCTAGAACTCTCACGGTTTTGATCCTTAACTATTTCCTATGGTTTTGGAACTTCTCAGAAGATCTAGAACCGATGGAAGTTATCTATTCTAACCACATCTATAGATTTTGCTTCAACGACCGTTTCAATCAAGAAAGGATGAGAATATTTCTGAACGTAGATCCAGGGATAGTTATCTTACAGTTGTCTGATCAACCACAATCTAACTCAGCATCTATTTTGGGCACAATTTGATTTCATCAAAATCATTGAGAAAAATATGATTATAAAATGTATATAAAATCAGACCTGTAATAAATAGATATAACAATAGAATATGATATGAAATAGATATAGAACAAAGAAGAAAAATATAGACGAAGTACTCAGATCCAGTACGTTTTGTAATACCGAATGTTTTATCAATAAAATAGTCATTCCTATTTGAGATACTTGTGAGTTTTTAAATAGTGATTCAAGGAGGAGCAAGGTCCCACTCCCCCAAGGACAAGGATATTCATTTATTTGGTATTCATATTTCTTTAGCAAATAGCTTAGATATGTTAATTCTGTATTGTTTTTATTCTTCCAGTTAAACTCTATTGTATACTTGTTCCTGCAGGTGTTTAGATAGATTCTTATATTTCTTACAATCATTTTCAAGTATTCTAAGGAAAGTTTGTTTATTTCTAAAAGAAAGTGTGTTTATTTCTAGGTAGCAAATGTGTTTGTTTCCATTATGCACAGTGTGTTTCCTTTCAGCAAAGCTTTTAGTGTGTTTACTTTCAACAAGTTTTCATAGTATGATTTAAATAAAGTTTTACCAAGAAGTCCTTAAGACATTGAAAATATCCCCCAGAAAATACAAAAATAACTATAGTCAACTACTAGATCGATAAGATTACTCTTGTTGCATATAGCTTTAGACCCACCCCTGGTTTGATATGAAATCAACAAAAATTTGATTAAATGAAGGGAATAACTTCATCCATCATTTTTTTCACCATTATCAGGGACACACTAGTTTTAACTTTCTAATTAAGTGTTAGCAAGAGCAAAAAATCATACATCTAGTAGTTGAAGGATCTTCTCTGCTATATCATAAAATATATGAGTAGACCAAGAGACTCATAGGGTATATTCCTCCCAAAAACATGTTCATAAGAATTCATAACATCCTCTAGTCAAAGTAAGGAAATTGATCAAGAATTGGAGGCACCATCATCCCCTGTCATATAAAAAACAAAATTTCCACCTTTCGAATTCTTAGTTAAGTCACCTGAAGGAAGTAGAACTTCTAGGAAAAGGCTTATTACTCAAGATCCATTTAGGATGAGTTTTGATTCTCAATTGAGTAGTTAACCTCCTACTCTTGATTTTTCACCTTCCCCAAGGCATACCGCTTACCACATTGATTGGGAGGAAAATTCAGAAAATATTTTTAAAATGGCATGAGAAGCTGAGAGAGTACCTGATAGGACCTTTACCTATCTAATCCAATTGGGAGATGATGATACATCAATGAAAAATATCTCACCTACACATTTACCCACATTTATAGGGATGTCATTTGAAGATCCTAACCAATTTCTATTTGAGTTCAAGTTACAATGTCAGACCTAAGATTATAAAATAGATAATCAAAAACTTAAGTTGTTTCCATCCACTTTGAAGGATGCATCAATTAGGTGGTTCATGGGATTACCATCCAACTCTATTACCACTTAGGCACAAATGGAAACTACCTTCCTAGAAAAATACCAGGATTATTATAGAGGGAGAAATAGGAAGGAAGAATTCTTCAAAATCAAGTAGGAGGAAGATGAAAATATAGAAGACTATTTAGACAGATTCCTCTTTGTGAGCAAAAGATGTGGATTTGTACTCTAAGAGGAGTTAAGTAAAACCATTTTTCTTAAAGGTTTAGATGAAAAATCTAGGGAATCCCTTAACTTGATAGGAGGTGGAGACATTGATCAGTTAAGAATGAATGAAATTAAGGAGATTTGTAGAAGCTATTCCAGAACAAGAGGAGGACCTAGAAAATGAAAATCAATGAAAAATATAAATCTAGATATGAAAAAACTAATGGATAATTTAGAAAACTTTAAAATAGACATTTTAGTGTAATTAACCTCTACTATGGATGGATTACAAGCTAAAGCAAATGCCAAAACTGAACCATTGGCTATGTATTGTCCTAGATGTAGGAAGAAGCATGCACTAAGAGTATGTCCTTTGGATAAAACAAAAATGTGTCTTTTCTGTGAATCTAAAGAACATGATACTAATGTTTGTTCTTTACTTCCCATTATTAGGAATTAGCTTAAACAAACCAGTGTCTCATCTAAAACAGAAGAATTAAATTTTGTTCAGAGAAAACCTAACCAAGGGAAGTTTATACCAAGATTAGTACCTAATCCATGGACGATGCCATGGGCTGCTCAGTCAGTACCAGAAAATTGGGGACAACCAATTTAGGTACCTCAACCAACTTTGAACCCTTAAGATTGGGAGAATCAAGCTTGGTATGCTCAGGGACATCAACAACCATGGGCTGGTCAAGGAAATCCTTATGCTTGGTCATAACCTAGATGGAACCCTAGTAATTATGCTCAAGGAAGAACATATCCAAATAAAAATAAACAAGATATCATGGGATCCCATGCACAAAATTCACAAACTGAGAATGTAGTCCAAACACAAATACTAGCACAACTAGTAGTAAATCCAAGAAACAAACAAACAACTCTTGTTTATGGAACAGAACTAGAAAAATAAGTTGATTTACATGCTATGGATTGTAAGGATATTCAAACTAGATCTTGAAAAACCATTAGTAGCCCACCCCCTATAATCACTGAAATGACAAAAGAAAATGAAATCCCTAGTTATGTTTTTCCAAAAGAGGATATAGAAAGAAAAGAAAAGTAACCAAATAGCATCACTACTGAGACTCCATTGCCAGAGAGATTTATAGAAGCTATAGAAATCAAGGATTCTAAATTGGTCTAAGAATTAAGGAAATTGAATATTGAAATACCACTATTAAAAGTAATTAAGGACATTCCAGAATTAAACAAATTAATCAAAATATTATGTCTAAAAAATACCCAAGACTATTAAAGTAGATGGGAAACTTGCTGATTTATTAGTAGGAAAAATTTTACTTCCCAAATACAGAGATCCTGAAGTCCTGTTATTTATGACTCTATAGAAAATAAGGATATACATAATGTTTTGGTAGATTTGGGAATAGCTATCAATGTAATGACATTGGATACTCTGAAAAAATTACCATTAACAGGTACACAACCTACTAATACCATATTGCAGATGGCAGACTAGTCTGTAGTAAAACCAGAAGGAATTATTGAAGACATGGAGGTTATGGTTGAGTCATGGGAATATCCAGTTGACTTCCTTATACTGTAGCCAAAAGGTAAAACATTAGGTTATCCCATTATTTTCGGTAGGCCATGGTTAACTACAGTTTCTTCTTTAATTGATTACGGGTCAGCTGATATGATAATCTTAAATGGTAAGAACTCTAAAAAAATTTCTTTGAAACCCTTTAATTCATTACTGTCCTCTTCCTAGTACTCTGTCTCAAGGAACTTTAGTAAATGTTGCTACATACCATATGTTATTACCAAATGCATGTCCATTAAATACTTTAATGAAACCCTTCCCACAAATCAGTTCATCACATATTGGAACCAAGCATGTTGAAATTCAACCAGGTAAAAATTTAAACATTAACAGCTGGTTGAAGGATGATGAGAAAGATAAATTGTTTGATGTTCTAAAAAATCACACTAAATATTTTTCTTGGGATTACAAAGACATGAAGGGGATTCACCCAATTATCTGCACTCATCACATCTATACTGAAAATGTTAAACCACTTAGCAGCATCAAAGAAGGATTAACCCAGCCTTAAGATATATATTCAAACAAGAAATTGAAAAACTATTACAACTAGGTTTTATCTACCCCATCTCAGTGGGTCATTGGGTATCTCCTCTTGTAATTGCTCCCAAAAAAAACAAAAAATGGAGAATATGTTTTGATTATAGGGAATTGAACAAATCCACAATGAGAGATTATTTTCCCTTACCATTCATAGATCAAGTCCTATATAACCTTTCAGGTAAACAATACTTTTATTTCTTGGATGGCTTTAGTGGATACAATCAGATCAGAGTTGCTGCTGAAGATTAAGATAAAAATACATTTACATGTGCATGGGGAACATTTTCCTATAGGGTGTTACCATTTGGTTTATGTAATGCTCCTGCAACTTTCCAGAGAGTTGTACTTGTAATATTTGTTGATCTAACAAATGATTGTGTTGAGGTATATATGGATGATTTCACTATGCTTTGAGAAATTTGGATAGAGTGTTAACAATATGTGAACAACACAACCTATCTCTTAGTGACGAAAAGTGTTTGATGATGGTGGATGAGGGGATTGTATTAGGACACCATATTTCAAAAAGAGGAATTTAGGTGGATCAAAACAAAATTAGGATCATTTCAGATTTACCTATTCCTCAAACCCCCATAGATATCAAATCATTTCTAGGGCATGCTGGGTACTATAGGCACTTTTTAAAATATTTCAATAAAATTGCTGCCCCTATGTTTAATTTTCTAACTAAGGACTATGAATTTCTTTGGGATGAAAAGTGTCAGCATGATTCTGAGGAAATTAAAGAAAAATTAATCAGTGCCCCAATATTGAGAGGACCTAATTGGGAAAATCCATTTCATATCCAAATAGATGCCTCAAATTATTCCATTGGTGTAGTTTTGGGATAGAAAGATGAGAAAGGAAAGATGTATGCCATTTATTATCTTAGCAAGAATCTTACTCCCACTGAAAAATAATTTCTTGCGGTGATTTATACAATTAATAAATTCAGACATTACATTATGGGGTACAATATAGTTGTACACATAAATCATTAAACAATTAAGTATTTAATGAAAAAACTAGTGGTTTGAGGAAGAATAATTATATGGTTATTACTTTTTCAAGAATTTGATATTACCATTGTGGACAATCTACATAAATATAATGTGGTAGCTGATTTTTTGTAAAGACTAACCACCACAGGGGAGCAAGATCCAGTCAAGGATAACTTTCCAGATGAACAACTATTTGTAGTCTCAACAAGAACACCATGGTTTGCTGATATGGAAAATTATCTTGCAACAGGGAATTTTCCTCCTTCTTTCACTAAGAAAAAAATAAAGAAGTTAATCAAAACTAGTGCACAATTCAAATGGTTAAATGGAATGCTATTTAAATGTTGTCCTGATTTTATTTTACATAGGTGTGTAATAGAGGATGAAATCTTTGAAATCCTTAGAGAATGTCATAATGAACCAAGTGGAGGACACTATTCAGTGAAAAGAACAAATCATATGATACTTAGCACTTGTTATTATTAGCCATCTATGTACAAGGATGTGAAGAGATATATCAAGCAGTGTGATCCTTGTATAAGGATGGGACAACCAAATTTCACCAATGAAATGCCTCTTCAACCTCAAGTTGTGGTTGAACCATTTGAGAGATGGGGATTGGATTTTTTTGGTCCCTTTAATCCTCCTTCACAAGGGAAGGAATCTATTCTTGTGTGTACTAACTATGTGACAAAGTGGGTAGAAGTGTAGGCATTGACAAATGCCACTGAAGAAGCAGTTGCTGATTTCATTTAGAGTAGAATTATGGTAAAGTTTGGAGCACTGAGGAGCATAGTTTGAGATAAGTGACCACAATTCATGTCTAATATGATCCAAGATTTCAAAAATTATTATCAAATCAATCATAGGAAGTCATCTCCTTACCACCCACAAACAAATGGACAAGCTAAAGTAACAAACAGAGAATTGGAGAACATCCTTACCAAAATGGTTGAAGCTGGGAGAAAAGATTGGGTAAAAAGACTACCTAAAGCTATCTAGGCTTATAATGCAACTTGGAAAACTACAATAGGGTTTTCATCATATGAGTTAGTCTATGGGAAAAATCCCTTGTTTCATATAGAGTTTGAACTTCAGACATTGAGGACATCAGTTAAGGTGGGAATTGAGTTAGATGCAGCTCAAAAAGAAAGAATCCTTTGACTCAATGAGTTGTATGAATTAAGGATGGAAGCACTTCAGCAAATAGAGATAATTCAAGAGGAAAGGAAGAAATGGAATGACACACATATCGAGAGAAGGAACTTCAAAGTAGGATACTGGGCATTGTTGTTTGATTCTAAGTACCAAATATTCAAGGGTAAATTGAGAACCAGATGGTTGGGACCCTATCAGATTGAGAAAATATTTGAAAATGGTTCTATTCAGTTACTTCCCATTGATGGCAGTAGCAGAACACTCTTGGCCAATGGACATAGAATGAAAATCTACAGGAAAACTCCCACTAAGGATGAATTCTTGAGGAAGATTGAAGTAGAAATTTTTTTTGATCATATGGAAGAACCTAGTTCTTCCAAAATGATCAAATAACCAAATTATAGATCCAGAATAAAGGGAAGAAAATGAAAACCAGTAAATGGCATTTTATTCCCCAAAATATATATATATATATATATATATATATAATAAAAAGAAAAAGAAAAAAAAATCTCTCAAAGGTCAATTGAAAACCAGCAAATGGCGGTTGACCTCTTCTTTTGGCTAGTTCGAATAAAAGGGAATTCTTTTGAATTCCATTTGTCTTATCTAACCATGTTTTGTTCCACTTGTAGGAATGATGAGTCATCATAGAAAAAGTATTACATCATCAAGGACAGTAATTATATCTTTTAACTTATTTACGGTTGAATTAAATGTTTGCATGTGTGATTTGACTTGATTTAAAAGTTGGTATGATGAGTCATATATTTATACATTATGATTACAAGTGAGTAATCATGAAGATGATAAGGATGGGATAAGTAGTAGCATGGTTATTATTGGTAATAATTAAGGAAAAATAAAGTGAAATAAGTTACACATTGATTTTTGAGAAGTAACGAATTAAGATTGTCTTCTGGAGCAAAGAACAGAGGATTTCGCAGCTAAGAACAAAGGTTTCGCAACCAAAGTCGCCAGTTCTGTAGCTAAGCAAGGACTGCAACTAATTTGCACAAAATCAAAAGAGATAGAACTCAAGATGATATGGGGATTAAAAATAAATCAAAACTAGAGGATGATTCTTAGTTGCTCGCGAACGAAGAAGTGACATCTATCTTTGAGCATGCAGGATGGGTAGAGTTCCTAAAGAAGTTTTCAAGGTATAATGAAAAATTAGTAAGAGAATTCTTCATAAAACTAGGAAATCTAGGAAAAAGGTGAGAAATATCTTTATTCTTTTTTCTGTAAATATAATAAGTAATGTGTATGGAGTGCCAATTGTGCATGTCCCACAACCTGCCAAAGGAACTTTGAAAGAAATGGTTGAAGTCTTACTACAAGAAGGAGAACCTGAACCCTAGTACATCTACAATACAAAGAAAATCATAAAAGGGGTCAGAAAGGCTAGTTTTCCCAAACCCTTTGATAGGGTAGCATTTTTGATAGTGAAATATTTAACCTGTGATGGTCAATTTGGGTATGTGGAAAAAGAAGTCTTAAAAATGATCATATATCTTAAATATGGAGCCACAAAACCTGAGTACATAATAAAGCTTCTAGGGTTTCTTTTTTATTCTATCCAGACAATGGCTCAGAGGTATTCATGGGGTTTTGGGACAATCAGACATCATGGGCTAATTCATTTAGTATGCTAGCATCATTTTCTATCGAAGAAAAATGGAGAAGAAATTTGGGACACGTTTCTTGGAAAGTTCAAGAAAAAACCTAATATTATTAGAAGGAAAATTCCAGCCCCATTATCTTCTTCAAATAATCTAGAAATTGATACCCCTACAGAAGAACATAAGGAAGTGGAAAGAGAGAGTATACTAAAAAGAAGAATGTCTGTAAGAAGAATCAAAATAGCAGAGCCTTCTGTGCCTTTGAAGGAAATTCCTTCTTCTGCAACAGATTTAGGGGAGCTAATATCTATCTCTGACGGTGATAGATCACCCATGCAAGAGAAAGAAAGAAGAGTAAGAAGAATATCTAGAAATAAATCCACTGTTGGGCATGTTGAAATTCCCTAGAGGAGAAAATTTCATAAGAGGTCAAGGGAAGCCCCAGAGGGATGGAGTGAGCAGGAAAAGATGGAAAAGGAAACTGTTGATATTTTTGGTAGCATGACCATGACTCCTCTTGAACCAAGCCAAGCTAAGATGGAAAGAGGATATGAAAGACTTGAAGAGAAGGATTTTTTAATAATTGGTTGAGCCATCAACATTTCCACATGAAGAAGAAGATTTGGTATCCTAGAGAATAAATGGAAAATTTCCTTTGATAGAGGAAGAATGCCCAACTCATCAAGTAATTGCAGAAGAAGAAGAAAGACATCAAGTTAAATAGGATTTGTTCTTGTCCAGAGCATATCTCATTATCAGGGAAAAGGATGAGGAATTGGATTTCCTCAAAATCAAATTAGAACAAAGGGAAATGCTCATTAGAGAGATAACAACTCAGCTTGCAACCAGGACTGAGGAATTATCAGCAACCAAGAAACAACTGATAGAAAAAGAGGAAGAATGTCAAACTTCTAGAAAATAGAATTTGTGTCCATAGTCTCTGTATAGACTGATTTAATCTATTTGCCACTCAAACAGCTATGGAATGTCACTTGTAGGGAGCTCAGAGAAGCCAAAACATCAAATGAAGAATGGAAGACCAAGATGGAAGAAGAAAATAAGGAAAGAAATGTTGGTGTGTGTGACTATTTAGTCATCGTCCACATCACCTAGGTGAGTCATCTCACCTTACGAGAGTCATAGGTCTTAGGAAGTCAAATGACAAGTGTAAGATTCTATCATAGAATCTGACATTGTCATTTACGTCAATGTGTCATAGGAGTTACATTCCTTATTTGGAATTGTAACTCCTCTTTTAGTGGCATCATATGTGTCAGTCAACGTCATATGCATCAATGGCGTCATTGATTTTCTTTCTATGTTTAGGCATGGGGGTTACACAACACCCCTATTTGTACTTCCTATTTTTCAATCTATGAGTATGAGCAGACCCATTCTTCTTACTTGCAATATTCTTTCCATTGTTTTGAATCTTGCGTATTAAGTTGGCTTGGTGTTACCATCATAGTGCAACTTCATTGTGGTGCATCACTTTTCGACATCGGTTCTCATGAATCCCTCTTTCATGGTATCAGAGCTGGTTTCGGTAAATGTGCACTCTTCATTTCTCAGTTGTTTATTACTTCTGGTTTCTTCTCATTTCCTCCTATGCAAGTTTTTTTTCAGTTATCATTTTGGAATTATTTCTCACCACGTATTGAGGTTTCAGTAGTTGCAAGTTAAGGTATTTGGTTGGTTTGCTTAACAGCTGAGTTCATATTTGGATATTTCTAGATATTTGTGGCTATTGTTTCTGGGTTGTTTTTGTGTTTCTTGTTGGTTGTGTTCAGATTCAGTGCCTGCAGTGTAAAAGGAGAGCTCATTTTTTGGCATGGACCTGTGATTACTGGTTGGAATTGTTACTTTTTCTTCACCAGTGTATACTCAGACTATTCCAACTTTTTTCTCATCGTTGTGGTTCCTTACTGTCTCGAAGTTCCCTATGCCTGGTCTCAAAACGTTTTTGCAAGCCTACTGAAAACCTCTCACATTTTTTCCTAGTCTCTCATGTTTTTTGTAAAATACTCACGTTTTTGCCTGGTCTCTCACATTTTTTGCAAAACCTCTCACGTTTTTTCCTGGTCTCTCACGTTTTTGCACTATTCGCCACGTTTAAATTTGTTTCAAGCATTTTTTTGGCTGTTCTGAGTGTTTTCTCCCTGTCCAGGTGTTTTTACACTGTTCTCAGGCATTTTTCTCTCCTTTCCTACATTTTCCAAGCTTCTCTGGCCATTTTCTCAGCTTCTCTAGCTGTGGTCAGACTCAGGCTTTTTTTCTGTACAACTACTGGCATTTTTGGATTGTTCAATCATTTTTTTTACTGTTTAAGCATTTTTTTGCACTATTCTGGAGATATTCCTTCAGCTGGCATTTTTTGCACTAGTTTCGGCATTGTTTCTGTGTTTTCCCAACACGTGTGGATAGTTACAGTTCTTTTTCCAGGTAATATCTTTCCAAAAATACTTTTTTTTAATTCACCTTTAAAAAAAAAACGTGTTTGCATACTTTTTACCTTATCACTTCTCTTAAAAACGTGTTGTTTCATTACTTTTAAAAGGTATAAGGTAAACACATTTCATTTTATTGGCATTGTAAGTTTTTTGGCTTGTTTTTTTAACCTTCCGTCAAGTGCCGAAGACGAAGGGTGAGGTCCGGGATTGGCAGGTGGCTAATCCCCCCTTGCAATACAAACAAACCCTATCTCAAATTCCATTTTGTTTCCAATGGGCATACATACGAAACATTTTGCATGTGTTTAGGGAACATTTTTAATCCGTTTGCAGGCTTATTGGCTTTTTCTCATCAGTTGCGGGAATTGGTTTTGCTATAACTTTTGACTCATTGCTCGGTTTTGAGAACTTCTTTAGTCAAATTTGCATGTTTTTTCACACTATAGATGATGGGATCATTAGTTTTGTAAATGCACTAATTTTATAAAGTTCCGCATTTTGGGGGGTCTTTGTATTGCTTAGTTTAGCTCATTTTTTCTTGAGCTTTGTTATATTCCTTTTTTGTGGACTTGTGAGCACCTCTGCCACAGTCTTACGACAAAGGGATTCTTTTATGTGACGTGAGATGCTGTTTCTCACAAAGCTCTTTCTTCCTACTCTTTCTTCTCTCTTTCTGTGCTTTCTTGTAGTGTCGATCTATTGCACCCTATGAACCTTGATTGTTGTCTCCACCATTGTGCGTTATTATGTTAATTGCAAGGTGAGTGAGAAACTAGTTCTCGGAATACATTTGCATTTGGTTGTAATCAACACATTGAATTATAAAGTTCCAAACTCAGGGGGGTGTAATTTTGTTCTGGGGTGGTTGTTTCTTATCTCTCTCCTTCCTTCTGCATTCCTTAGTTCTATCTATTCATTATGGATATCTCTAAAGTACTAGTGCTCACACCTTTTAATTTCTTCGAATGGAAATCTAAAATTATATTGGTTTTATGAAGTAAAGGGTTATACCAAGTTACCATGGGGTTAGAGACCGAACCTACTGATGAATCCAAAAAATCTAAATGGTTTAACCGTTGTGATGAAGCCTTAGGTCTTATCTGTATGTCGGTCTCTCCCAACTTGCTCTTCCACATCGAAACTTCCTCAACACCTGATCAAGCATGGAAAATGCTCGATGATATGTTTGGGAAGCAAGATGGCATGAGAGTGTATGAGTTAGAGAATGAACTACTAGGTTTGAATCATAGTGACTTTAAAAACCTACAGGCCTTCTTCTCAAATTTTGTCTGCACTGTAATGCTTCTAAAGGAATGTAAAGTGGATAAGAAAGACTCTCAATTGATCTTGTCAATTCTTTCTAAGTTAGGTCATGAATACTCTATTTTCATTTCAACTTTTCATGCCACGAAAGCTGCTTTGGGTAGTACTTGGACTATGCCCTCCTTTGATAGTTTTTCATCCCAACTCATTCGAGAATATGAGAAACTCATTCAAATGGGGACTCTAAAATCCAAGTCACATGCCCTTGTGGTGAATAAGGGAAAGAAAAATGAAAAGAAGAAAGAAACTAAGTACCAACCTAAGAAAGAAACCAAGACCAACCAACCACCAGTTAAGCCCATCACTCATACTTTGACTTCTAAGCCTAAAGCGAAGAAGGAAAACTATAAATGATACTATTGTAAGAATTCTGGCCATGATGAGCAACATTGTTTTCAGAAACAAATTGATCACTTAACTCATTTACTTGAGAAGAATAAAATAAGTGTTCATGAATCCATTAAACAAAATGCTCAGAAAGGTGAGTCTTCTAATGCAAAGGAGACTAAAAATGAAAAGAATAAAGGTAAGGCCCTCATAGCTAGATCAGCTCCATCACCAACTTGGATTATCGATTCCGGTGCCTCGCACCACATGGCTTCTTCAGAGGTTGAATTCTATAGCATTAAATCATGTGGCATGTCCCAAATCATGTTGGGTGATGACACTCATATGTCAGTTTTCAGTAGTGGATCGGTAGAGATTGAAGGTGGAACATTTAACCAAGTGTTGAGTGTTCCCAATATCTCTAACAATCTCCTATCGGTTTACCAAATCACCCACCTTGGTGAAGGAATGTAAATGGAATTTGGTCCTAACTTGGTGATTATTTGTGAGCTTAACTCTGACTACACTGTGGCTGAGGGAAAGGAAGATCACCGTTCACAGTTGTATACCTTTTCCCACTTCTCTTCTGATTTGATGCCCAATTCCTTGCTCACTTATGCAAATGAGGTTAGCAAGTTATGGTATGAGCATTTTGGGCATCTAAATTATTGTTACCTTGAATAATTGAGCCAAAATGAAATGGTCAATGGGCTACCCTGAGTTAAGTTTTCTAAGGGTATTTGTGAGGGTTGTACCCTTGGAAAGCACCTTGAAAAAAGATTTGACAAGGGAAAATCCTGGAGAGCTACTCGTCCCTTAGATCTTGTTCATAGTGACATTTCTGGCCCTTTTCCGTCACCTTCTTTTATTAGAGATCTATATATACTAACCTTCATTGATGACTTTTCACGTTATACTTGGGTATATTTTCTTAAGCTTAAGTATAAATTTTTTGAGAATTTTCAAAACTTTAAGGCTCTTGCTGAGAAACAAACGGAACGGTCTATCAAGGTTCTTCAAACCGACAATGGAGGTGAGTATGTGAGCAACAGGTTTGATGATCTTTGCACTTCTTAGGGGATTTCTTTTTAGCGTACAGTTGCTTACATCCCTTCCCAAAATGGAGTTGCAGAAAGAAAGAACCGAACTTTAAAGGAGATGGCTACTTGTATGGTTCACTTGAAATCTCTTCCTCCATAGTATTGGGCTGAAGCAGTGAATTATGCTTGTTATATTCAGAACCATGTCCCACATAAGATAGTAAGAGGGATGCCACCCTTTGAAGCCTGATGTCGAGCACTTTCGAGTCTTCGGATCCAAGGCTATGGCTCATATTCCCAAAAATAAATGCAAGGCATTGGATCCACAATCCAAACCTTTTATCTTTATCAGGTATCCTGATGGCGTGAAGGGATATCGATTATTGAACCCTACCACCCATGAGCTTTATATTGAGAGGAGTGTGAAGTTTGATGAGTCATCCTTGACTTCAACTTCCACTGACGTCCTTTTACCCACTGATTTAGATTTTGACTATTCAGATGATGATGTTGTTGAGTGAGTTCCACCTCTCCCTACTCCTCCCAATCCTCAAACTTTTGAGTCTTCTGATTTTGACAGTAGTGATGATGAGGACTATGTCCCTTCTCACTCAAGTAAAGAATCTTCTGACTCTGAGCCTGAGCCTCTGGGACCTCTTTGGGCCAGGAAAACTTTACAAAGTGCTGGAGATTTAGTTGGAGATCATTTGGATGAGAGACGTACTCACTCAGAATTCACCGGACCTCACTCCTTCTTCGCCTCTGCTTCTGATCCACCATCTTTCCAGCAAGCTTCTGGGATTCCTAAGTGGGATTCTACCATAGATGAGGAGTATTCCTCACTCATAAAGAATAACACTTGGAATCTTACCCTTCTTCCGAAAGGAAGAAAAATAGTTCAATGTAGGTGGGTATATAAAAAAAAGTATGGAGCTAATGAAGAATTTTAGAAGTATAAAGCATGACTTGTAGCTAAGGGTTTCTCCCAGGTAGCTGGGGTTGATTACTCAAAAACCTTTGCTCCAGTTGTGAATATGACTTCCATTCGACTGACCCTTGCCATCGTTGCCACTAACAGATGGGAAGTCCACCAGATAGACGTTAAGAGTACCTTCCTTCATGGGGACCTAGAGGAGGAGATCTATATGGAGCAACCTCCAGGTTATGTCCATGATCCATCCCTTGTTTGAAAATTAAATAATTCTCTCTACAGCCTTAAACAAGCCCGTTGAGATTGGTATGCCAAGATGGACTCCTTTTTACTTGCATCAGGGTTCACTTGGTGTCACTCTCACCCAAATGTGTATATTCTGTGACAGGATGACTCCATGCTTATTCTTGTTCTCTATGTTGATGACTTGTTGATCACTGGTAGCTCTTCCTCTATCATTGATTCTGTGAAGATCTCCTTGGCCAACAAGTTCTCCATGTATGACTTAGGATTGCTTCATTACTTTCTTGGGACCTAGATTTCACAATCTGACTCAAGAATTATGATCTCACAACCTAAGTACTCTCTTGATTTTCTTTCTTGGTTTCACATGTGTGACTGTAAGTCCTCACCTACTCCTTTTCTTTCTAGGATTAAGTTGGTTTCTTATTGCTCTTCCCCCTTGGTTGATGGTACCCTTTATCGACAGTTGGTGTGAAGATTGATCTACCTTACTCACACTCGGCCAGATCTATCGTGTGCCATCGGGATCATGTCCAGATTTATGTAGGAGCCTCATGAGCATCACTTAAAAGCAGGAAAATGGATCCTTCACTATGTTTATGGCACTCACACAGATGGTATTTATTACTTAGTAGGGACTGAGATTGACTTGGTTGGATTTATAGACTCAGATTAGGCTAGTGATCTAGATCATCAGAAGTCTACCTCAAGCTATAGTTTCACACTTGGTTTAGGTCCTGTCAGTTAGTCCAACAAGAAACAAAACATCATTGCCATATCATTGATAGAAGTTGAATACAGAGGAGCAGTTAATGCTGCCACAAAATTTGTTTGGTTACAGGGTATCATGATAGAGTTTGGCATCCACTTTCAGTAGCCTACCATTATCTACTATGACAACATGAGAACTATATCAATTTGTAGAAATCCAGTTCAGCATCAGCAGATGAAGCACATTGAGATTCATATGCAGTTCATATGAGAGCTGATACATGAAAACATCATCGACATACAATATGTTCAGACATCTGATCAAGTTGCAGACATTTTCATCAAGCCCTTCACTGAGGTGAAGTTTCTTCACTTGCGGTCTCTTCTTGGGGTGATATCTGCTGCAGCTACCCATCTTCTTTGGGCTATATATTCCTCCTTCTTCTCCTTTTCTTATTTCCAGAAAGATGTTGTTTATACATGGGCACCTTATTAGGCCTTTAGTTGTCAGGGCCCATTGACACATCTTTATTAGTTGTCTAAGGGAGTCTTCTTTTCTGTTTTGTCTTACCTTGTCCTCTTCTGCAGCTTTGATGAAGGGGGGTGTTGGTGTGTGTGACTGTTCAGTCATCGTCCACATCACCTAGGTGAGTCATCTTACCTTACAAGAGTCATAGGTCTTAGGAAGTCAAATGACAAGTTTCAGATTCTATCATAGAATCTGACATTGTCATTTGTGTCAATGCATCATAGGAGTTACATTCCTTATTTGGAATTGTAAGTCCTCTTTTAGTTGCATCATATGCATCAATCAATGTCATATGTGTCAGTGGTGTCATTGAGTTTCTTTCCATGTTTAGGCATGGGGGTTACACAGAAGCTCTATTTGTAATTCCTATTTTTCGATCTATGAGTATGAGCAGACCCATTCTTCTTACTTGCAATCTTCTTTCCATTGTTTTGAATCTTGCGTATTGCGTTGGCTTGACGTTACCATCGGAGTGCAACTTCATTGTGGTGCATCACTTTTCGAACTCAGTTCTCATGAATCCCTCTTTCAAGAAAAGAATAGGAAGAAAAATTTTATAAGGAGGAAGGAAATAAATATAAATGTCTTGAAAAACTTCATATGGTCTGTATTATGAGTGAAAAATTGCTTGCTTGCAGGAGGCCCTCTCCTGCATATAGTGTGTTTTTAGAAGAGAATTTCATTCACTAGCAGTTGTCAAGGATTTCATGTGGACTTCCACATGAATTGAAAGATGAATCTGAATTCATGACAACTTACTCTCTATCTAGTCCTGAGCAGAAAAATATTTTGTCTGAATTTTATCTTTGTAATTTTATGCTAGAGAATAACACAAGATTTATGATCAATTTGTATGTGGGTGAGAGCCAGCTCAATGCATTTGTCTCTATTCTGCAAAACCAAATTACATGGAAGGAAAGGAATTTTGAATTTTTTATTGAAATCTAGCTCAACAGGTCTTTTTATGAGAGCTCACTATGGTAAACCTTCTACCTTCCTCATACATTTTAGAACTCATGCCTTTGATGAGAGATTCAAGACACAATATCTTGCCATTCTACAAAAGAGTATTGAAGCCTTCACCTCCTATGAGGAGGAAACTTTTGAAGATATTTATGAAGGATGCTCAAAGAGGTGGGAACTCCTTATTGTTTCCTTGAGAATAAGGGAATTAATATCCCCTATGAATCTAATCTAGAGTTTAGAAAGGGAAAAATCATTATGCACAATAATTTCATAGGTCAATGAAACCTACGGGAAAATATGGATGGGAATACAAAAAAGGCCCCCTCTACTTCTCACCCCCATGTCTCCTTGGAAAAATAGAGAACCTCAAGATCCTGCTGAATTTGAAGAGTGGGAGAGGAACATAGAAGCAAGAGCTGGCTACAATACATCTAAGTTTAAGCATTAGAAAATCTAGTTTCAGCCATTTGATCTCAACAATCAAATGGAATGCAGAATATATAACCCCACTTTTGAAGAATGAATTTTGTAAAGGGACTTACAAAAAAGTAAGTTTGGGGGAAATGATGAGGCCAGAACATGCTCGATTAATGTATAATATATGATCTCATCTTACTCTCCTATTTAGTAAGTTTGATTACATTTTTTTACTTTTAGTTGATATGATATAAGTTAGGATGTAATTTTCTATATTTTTATTGATTATGATTCTAATGTTTAAAAGATCTGAAATTCTTGACAAATTGTGTGTTTGAAATCCAGTTTTGTAATAAAGTAGGTCTAATCAGTCAAGGAAATGAAGCAGGAAGCGTTTGGTATGTTTTCGGTAGCATATGTTCCCACACAACTTAGTTTTGGAACTTCCAAGCTAGTTCTAGAAATCCATCACAAAGTCATCATCTAGTTCCAGAAATTTCAAACTTAGTTCCAGAACTCCAGTATTTAGTTCCAGAATTTTCAGAATTAGTTATGAAAGTTCTTGGTATAGCTCTAGAACTCTCACAGTTTTGATACTTAATGATTTCCTATGGTTCTGGAACTTCTCTGAAGTTCCGAAACCGATGGAAGTTATCTATTCTAACCACATCTGGATATTTTTCATCAACGACCCTTTCAATCAAGAAAGGATGAGAAGATTTTTGAATGTAGATGCAGGGATAGTTATCTTACAGCTGTCTGATCAGTCACAATCTGACTCACCATCTATTCTGGGCACGATTCAATTTCATCAGAATCGTTGAGATAACTATGATTGTAAAATGTATATAAAATTAGACTTGCAGGAGATAGATATAACAATGGAATATGATATGAAATAGATATAGAACATATAAGAGAAATATAGACTAAGTACTCAGATCCAATACATTTGGTAATACCGAATGGTTTATCAATAAAATAGCCATTCCTGTTTAAGAGAATTATGAGTTGTTAAATCATGATTCGAGGAGGAGCAAGGTCCCATTCCCCCAAGGACAAGGATATTCATTTATTTGGTATTTATATTTATTTAGCAAATAGCTTAGATCTGTTAATTTTGTATTGTTTTAATTCTTCCTATTAAAATCTGTTGTATACTAGTTCCTGTAGGTGTTTATATAGATTCTTATATTTCATGCAATCATTTTCAAGCATTCTAAAGCAAGTGTGTTTATTTCTAAAAGAAAGTGTGTTTATTTCCAGGAAACAAGTGTGTTTGTTTCCATTTTGCATAGTGTGTTTCCTTTCAGCAAATATTTTAGTGTGTTTACTTTCATCAAGTTTTCATAGTATGATTTAAATAAGGTTTTACCAATAAGTCCTTAAAACATTAAAATGATTCCCTAGAAAATACAAAAATAACTATAGTCAACTACTAGATTAATAAGATTATGCTTGTTGCATAAAGCTTTAGAAACACCCTTGGTTTGATATGACATCAACAAGAATTTGATTAAATGAAGGGAATAATGACACCCATCAAGCACCCCTCAAGCAAAGGGGCAAGAGATGAGGAGGTTGTTCAAACTTTCCTCCTCTTTTTTGAGTTTGATCATGGATTGAATGACTATAGCTACATCAATTGGGACTACATATTTTGCACTAAAACAAATACGACCATTTTGATAGTGACCCATGATCATTTGTATGACTTATATATGATTCTCAAAGTATGGTAACCTTACAATTCTATCAACATTTATTCCTCTCAATGGATATTTCTTGACTAGTTATTCCCTAATCGATTCATCATGTATTATTGGACTTTATGCTCCCCAAGATTAAACTACTGTTTCAAATAGCTTTTGGTGTAGCTCATTATTCCATTTTGTTTGTCAAATAATTTCAAATATCCACATGTCTTCCTTCTATAAGTCACTAAGTAGAAGGAAATTTATGTCCTATTCCTACATCATGACTTAAACCCTAGGTACGATAGGATAGGTGAATAGATCTATCATTACTGTGTTACTATTTTTTTTGTCATATTTTAGAGTTGTGAATATTAAACTATATAAGGATTTTAGACTATTTGAATTTTTTAGTTGTTTATACTCAATTTTGAGGTTAGAAAAATGTGTTTAATTCTGTTCCCCCTTTGTTTCCTCCTTTTATGAATGTGGTGTGGTTATTTTTATTAATTTATCCTTTTATCTACCACCTTATTTAATATTATTCATTGTATATTTATCTTATTAGTCTCAGTATAGTCCTAGTCATTATGAGAAAACACATTTAACTACCCTATCTCATATTTATTAGGAGATCTAATGGTGTAATGCAAATCATATTCTAAAAATGGATTCTTAGATTTTAGAGTGACATAAATCTCCCAAATTTTATAGTAATTTTTATTCCTTTACTTCTTATATTGTGGAGATTTGGGTTTTTAATGATGTTTTAGTATCATGTACATAGGAAGAAATGGGATACTTACGAATAATCTTTGGATTTTTTCATTCTATTCATGGTATGATAATAATAAAATCATCCAAGTATTTTTCCATATGATTTATCACTATATTTATCATCATATTCCCATCATATACCAATTCCTTTCCAATTAGCATAGGATAACATGTCTCATTTGTCTTCATATCAATGACTTCAAAATTTCCACTTAAATTTAAGTCCCCTACCTAGATTTCTACATCCTCCAATCTTCCAATTAGGTCAACTCTCTCGTATTCTACAAGGCTGAAGGTAATAGGGTTGTAAGATAAATTTGGATCCCCCAGTGTTTCTAATGTTAAACATGGCATTTTTATTTAATATCCTCCTAGAATTATGTTCTGTCTAGTATCTACATCTAAGGGTTTCTTTGTCTTAACATACAAGATAGTATATTTATATTATAATCCTCCACAATTTATACTTTCTAATAGATTCTTGAGAAAATTTGAGGATTTTTACAATATTTTTTCATTGTATAGAACATTTCCTATCCTTAGGAGATCCTGCAATGTGGAAACCACTCCTTCTTTCAAAATTTACATCATTTGGCCACATATATGTACTTATTATTCCCTAATATTTTTTCCATTTACATATTTGATTTAAATTGAGTGAACCAATCCCTTATCTTCTTTTAAAAATTTATTTTATTTCCTTGGAGATGGGTATAGTCCTTATATGCATGTCAAATTTTGGGCTCAATAGGAATCTTCACATATTCCAAACCTTGATTTTTCCTTTGAGATATAGTGATAGCTTAGAGACTATCAATATCCTTGGTAACATCATTTATAATTTTAACATTAAAAAACTATTTTTATTTTATTTATTTCTCCAACACCGAATAATCTTTTGTATTATGTTGCACATGCACCCTATAATATATGTTAAACACTTAGTATTTTAGGTTTAATAGATAATTCCATGCATTGTGATTTAGTTCTCTGAAAATATACCAAATCAACCCTTGTATCTGAGGTTGAGGGAACATACATATTTTTTGATAACCACCATGGTATCCTCCTTTGTATGCACCATATTCTCTCTATAAATAATTTCATCCTTATTTGGCTATGATATCATCCACAAGGAGTTTGTGGTGGAGGCATATTCCACCTGAGAAAATTCTAGAGAGAATGAGGTGCCCAAACCATTTTTTTTTGTAGAAATGGAAAGTCCCAACCTAGACTAAGTTGTGGATATTTTGGTATCCACTATATAGTTGAATATGGTGAGGAATGATCCCACTGCGTACTTGATTGAAGAAAGGAAGATATTTCTATTTTTTTTATTGATGGTTTTACTTTAGTGACCAATTTTGTTTCTACTATGAATACATTCATGGTAAGATCCTCTTTCAAGTCCATCAATTCTATAGAATATTTAGTTTCATGCGTATTAGCCCTGAAAAATTTCATACGATATTTTGAGGTTGTCATACATAATTTTGTTGAAAATGGCATTTACTTAGAGGGTGTCCCCATACTCTACATACTTTGTAATATATATGTATTCCCCCATTATATGTTTTAGCTTAGTCAATTTTTATGATTCCCTTCCTCCCTCCACTCTATAAACCAATTTTTTTTTGCCTAAGTTTATTTCCTTCTTTAAAATATGCCAATCTATGCATTACTACATCTATGTTTACTTCTATCTTCTTGCTAGACACATTGTTGTCTCTGTAATGTTTAATATTTTCTAATCTTATAGTTACCTCAATTTTTTCTACTTTGTTTTTAAATTTTTTTTACACAATTACAAAACATATCTTACTATGCATTCCTTCTACAAACTAGGTTATTTTACTTGGCTCATAAAAATTAAAACTCATTTTCTTCATTACATCAGAAAAACACATGTCATATTCCATGATAGATTCTCCTAATTATTGCTTGATTTATTTTACATATTGAATAAACCCCCCCAAATACTTATTCATTTTTAATTCCTATATAAGATCATCATGTAATTATTTAAGATTATAACCACTAAGTTTATAGGAATATATGAATTATAGTTTGCTACCATGAAATTGTCCTATCAATTCACATTTCTTAGTGGCATCTTCTATTACTTTATTCACTCCCCATTTCATATCACAATTTAGTAAGTAATTCCATAGATCCCAAGGCCCATCATATGGCTATAACCTTGTATAGGGATTGTGATAATGGGCTATTATTCCTCTCATTCCTTGTTATATTCCTAGATAAACTTGTATAGTAGTATGTGTTAGACTATGAGTAAGATTCAATTTCTCACTTGGATGATCTATACTCTCACTAGTAATTACACTATCTTGACTGGATTTTGGATAAAATCCTTCTAATTCTTCATATTATGGGAAGATAACTCTATATTTTGGGCTCACATAACTACTATTAATGTATTCACTATTATTTCACTATTTCCCCTAAGTTTGAATCTATGCAATAGATTCCTACACAATTATAAATTTACCTCTCTTGAAATCTATTCCACACTTATTTCTCTAGCTCTTGTGTGTATCATGTTCTATATTGTGGATGGATGGTTTAACCTTATTCATAATAATTTTATAATTCAAATCTTCTCCCAATTTTTTAGACAATCCCAAGTAATCAATTATCTATATGCTCAAGTGACATATCCTAGAAGAGGGGTTATATCATCTTATATTAGCCTTTTTGGATCTTTTCTAATTTCCTCACTACACACTATATCTTATTTATTTATAATTTACAATGGTTTCCATGATGGTTTCTTCAAATTAAACACCACCTACTTTATTAAATTTGTTATAACTATTTCTAATCCCCTGCGTTCATTTTCTTCTTTTGGTTCCTTAGTTCCTTCAATTCCTGTTTTTTCTTCATAATTAGATTCCACACCTTTATTTTAAATCCTATCGATCACTTTAGTTTTCTTTGGTTTTTTCTTCATTTTATTTAGTATTTTCTATTGTCAAGTGATTTGTACACATTTGTGACATATACAAGGATGAACTAAATCCCTGGACATTTTATAACCTGGGTTGAATAATTGGTTCAAGGTAAGGAATAATCAAAATATATAAATTAAATGAGAGACTATAAGATTTAATGTTAACCTGTAGAGGGACAGGTGTGTCTTGGGAAACTGCACACTATATTTTCAGTTGAATGGATCTGATTTATCCTAATTTGTATGAAAATTTACCTCCTTATTACTTATAATGGCACTATGATGATTTGGTTCTCTATAAAAAAAAATTAAGAGGGGAGAAGGGAAGGAAGTAAAGGAATAATATACTCTCTTTCTATCTTTTAAACATGGAAATATGATCTCAACCAAATCATACACAAGAAACCAGATAATTCAAGAAATAACATTGACACAGTTATATATAAACTTTAGGAAATCAATCATAGGAAAATAAACACAAAGAATCAAATTCTTGCATAAATTAGAAAAAATGATTGTTGTACATTCACATAGATCATGAAAATAATTAGTGAACCTAACATTGTCTAAATTTAACCAATTCAACAAAAAATAGAGAAATTATCCATGAATTATCATCTCTAAACCATTCAATAATTGATATTGTGTTGCTTGGATATTTTGTCATACCAAAATATGAGGTTTAACCACAGTACGTGGGATTAAATCTCTCCTCAAAGATAGGTGAGTTTGTCTATTTATTACTAATATAAAACATAGAAGAAATAATATATACAATATTCACACTATTCTAACCATTGGGGTTGGGATACAATCCCAAAATCCATATCAACATGAAATGGAGATGTTAAAATCTTCAAATTAAGAAGAATTAGAAGGGAAAATATTATGTATGAAACAAAGTGGGAAGGGAACGAGAGGAACATATTTTCTTTCAAGCAAACACAGATCAAGAAATACTTATACGAGTTTTAGATAATGAGTGTAATATTCTGAAACAATTAAAATTATCAACAGCACTAAACAAAGAATAGCTCAATATTTTTAACGTAAGAACAATCTTCTCAAGATAGATGAATCCCACAACACAAAGTTTGTAAAAATAACACCTGTTTCTATTCTTCAATGATGAAAAATAAAATACAAATTTTTGCTTCTTCTCTTCACAATAGCTCTTAATATTCAAAAAGTCTCCTGCCTTTTGGAATGCACAAGCATCCCTTATTTATAATAAAAAGAATAGAGAGAAAATAGGATAAAATCCTAGAAAATAGTCATTTAATAAGAGTCCTATTTTTCTTGACTCTCACACAGGAGAACAAGTCAAAATTTTCTTCCTATGTGACAAAACGGAAATGAAAAAGACATGTCAATTTATGGAAGGAAATGACATGTAACATCATTGCTTATTTCATTTCCTCATCCTTGTCTTCTTAAATTTTTCCTTACTTGTCTTGAAACTCTTGACACTTTCGGATTATGCCTTGCATTTCAGCTTCATCTGACGCACTAGAATAATCACTTAGAACCTCGCAAGTTTCCTGTGTGTCACTTGCATTTCCAGGAAGTTTCTTCAATCTCTTATTAAGTTTTCTCAGTGACTCCAAAACATTCTCAATCTTTATAAATTTAACAATGACACTCAGATCAAAGAAGGAAGCTGTTTCTTACTCGATTGATTCCTGAATTTGTTTATAGAAACCTTCAGTAGGTAGAATGGTTGTGCCTTCATCCAATACTTTTGGAAATATCTTGAACATCTCTTCTTCGATATCACTGGTGGCATCAATCAACTGATCCCTAGATTCTCTCAACTTGCTGCAAGCTTCACTGAGAATATTTATCTTGAACCTAATAGCCTTGGCTAGCTGGAATTGTTTATCCCCATGTGGAATGACTGCTTCTTCCACTAATACCTAAGATGGAATTTGCTTCAGTGCATTGAGGACCTCCAAAGTTAGTTTGAGGTTTCCTGTCTCCTATGAAAATTCATCATTCATCTTGTCACCATCCTTTTTCATTTCCTCCAAGGATTTGTATACCTCTATTGTATCATCAATGACTTTCCTTCCTTGAAGGAGTAACCTCTAAATCCATTCATACACCATTCTCCCCACTTCTCATTGATCTTCTCAATAACAAACATCGATGAGAAGTCAAACCCGATAGGAGTAGGAGTAGAAGATGACGAGGTTGAATGAGAGGGATTTGAGAGCTTAAGCAATACTTCTATCAAATATTCCACTTTCTCTTTTAGCTCATCCCTGTTCACCTTTATTTCCTTAAGTTTTTGGCATAGCACATTCATGGCATCTTATGCATCTTGTTGTGACCCTTCAGTTGTTACCCTTCCCACATCCACCATTGTAATCTGATAATCAGAAGCTACTATGTCCTCCTTGGTTTTGTCAGCCATGCGAGTGGCAATCTCTACAAACTTATGCCCTCAAGCATCTACTAAAACCCTTGAAACTATTTTAGGTTTCTGGGAAAATTTGATAGGAGAGGCATTGAGTGAACTGAAGTCAAAGGTTGGTAGGGGAACTACCACCTTCCTCTTTCTTAGGGTCTGATCAAGTAACCATTGAGGTACAACAAAATGAGTTTCCCCTATTGGAGGTGTTATGGTCACATCAGTAGATGGAGGAAGATTTATCTATGAAGTGGTGATGAAAACAAGTGTGGTGATCATGGAGATAGATTCAGGGAATGAAGGTGCGGAAGGGGGAGGCATTTCAATGGCCATTGTAGGTCCAGTAGAGAGAGGAGAGAGATCAGAGAAAATGCTGGCCATGACTGATGAGAGTGGTGTTGAAATATGTGATGAGGAAGATTGGGGGAGAGGGGGTAAAGACTCTAAAGTCAAAGCTTGAGAAGCAAGAGTAAGGCTTACCTCCGTTAAGAAATCAACAAAAGGGGAGATGAGATTGACTAACCTTGATTTTTTAAAGAATTTATTCTTGTTCCGATGGAGGAAGAGGTGAATCCAAGATCTAAACTATTTGTCTTAGAGTAGCAGATGATTAGGCTCCTTTCTTATCTCCTTTCCTGACAAACTTAAACTTTATTTGTCTCTTGGTAGGGCTATTATCTTTTTCCTTTTCTCCCTTGGAGGGTCCCACTTCTAGAGTGGCTATCTTTGAAAATATCTTTTCTTTATAACTCATTCCCCAAGAAATGATCCATTCCTTAGTGTGGGAAAGGGTTTGAGTAGCTCTCTTAGCGATAGAAGCCTTTTCAGCAATAGACCAATCGATGGCTGGGAATCCAAGTTGATCTCCATCTAACTGTTCATACCTAGATTCCAAGACACTTTCATTATCCATGGTGCCTTTTGGGATATAGGCCAGCAATAATGCTTGGATTTCTTCAAGATTCGGTCTATTATTGTCTTTTATTTAGATGAAAACCTCATCCTGAAGATCAACTTAGATGTCCTCTACATGCGGCACATGTAGATACAAGGTTCCATACGACTTAAGGACTCCTCGAATATCAAATCCCTCTATGAAATTCATATGCTTCTTTAGTTTTTCTTGAAGTTTGTGCACCACATTTTTGGCCTTCACCACTATAGAACATGTGTACCTCCAAATGGAAATTTGGAAGGAGACATCAGCCTTATGTTTTCTTTGTTATAACTTGTGGAAATCCAACAGTTGTCTTACAAACTCCATAAGGATGAGTTTGTCACCTAGAAACCTAGGCAAATAGAAAGGGTTACCATGGAACCTTACCACCTGGAGATAGGTAAACTTCTTAAATTGTAAGAAGATGTAGCCCCATTTTGACACCTCCACCCATGCCTCATCAAAAACTCTTCTCTTTCTCAGCTTAGGGTCTAGCCTACAAATATTTTCATAAAAGAAGGCATCATTCACTCTTATAAACTAATCTTTAGATCCTTTTATTATCAACTGAGGGAAGTATCAATATATATGTTCTAGTTTTTGGTTCCCTTTTACATCCAACCCTAAGTAGTTTCTCATACCTACTGTTGCATAGGTGACGTATGACATCATGTAGAACTTGCCAGTAGACAAGACCATTTTCATTTGAGAGTCTATCTCATCACTTATTAAGGTTCCCCAATCAATCCCTTGCTCATTCTTCTTTATGACAACCATGAACTGATACATCCACCCTTGGAATTATTTTGACTCTAGGAGCCCAAATAACTAGCTCAGTAGGGAGATGATATCACTAAATTCAAGTATAAAATCACTTCTAGGGACCATCTTAGGAAACCTAGAAACAACTGGCTTAGCCTTGATCAAGAATTTCTTGTTCACATGCTTGATGCAATCTTCTTGATCTTTTTCCCAAGATTTATGTGCTAACTCAAGATTTAAATCAAAATATTCCATAAAGTTAGACAGCTTTAGTAGTTGATCAAAGTAATCTCCATATAATTTTACTATAGACTCTCCTGCTTGATTTCTCATTGAGTGGGAGGCTAAGTCATAGTGACAAGCATATGCCAGAATGAATTCAGGGCATTGGGATGATACTAGAAACCCTGCTGTGAGTGGGAGATCACTTCCAATTATTTATTTCATCCATGGATTCTGAGAAGAATCCTTGATCCTTTTCTAAAAGTCTTACATGTCTATATTGCCAAGCTCTGTGTCCCGGATGTCATAATTACATCTTATATAAGAAGAAGAATCCATCTTATAATATTTTTACTTCATCTTTCAAGACTTATCTAACTTATACTTAGATGGGCCAGGGTCTAACATGAGGAATCTTGAAAATTCCTGAAAGAGAAATTGGGTCTGCATGTTTGCTGGACAAGTGAACAGACCCGCCCTACTATTTAGGTTTTAAAACTTACAAATAAGCCTAAAAAACTTGACAAATTGGATTATGTGTGTCGGGAAACAAAGCATGTCGAACACCAAGAAATATCTGAAACATTGGTGGAGTTCAGAGGATGTCAAGAACACTGCAGAACCTGATACACTAGGAAATGTATGTCAGAGGTTAGGGTGTGTCAAACACAAAGAAATATTCAAAACACTGGCAAAGTTTGGAGGATGTAATACACACTGTAAAACCTAAAACAAAGGTGGAATTCGAAGACTGTAGGACACTTTGAGAGATCTGACATAGAACAAAACTTGGGGGATGTCAAGCACCTAGAGAGTCCTGAAACAAAGGAGGAACTCATATGATGTCAGACACCATGTAAAACCTGAAACAAATGCAATCATATTTCTATGATGTTAAGACATGAAAAATCCCTGCCATTTTGCTAGTTAGGAATTTTTTTAAACCATTTTGAAAACTATAGGGTACCATCTATGGGAAAATAAACAAATACCCTAAGGGTGAATTCTAAACAAGAGGTTCAATGGGAATGTAATAAAAACAAAGAAAGTAACCCAAAACCCTAAACCAAGAAGGAAGAGAAAAGAAATGAAGACTCCAT
The DNA here is from genome assembly GCA_019776745.2 of Taxus chinensis. Lineage (NCBI taxonomy): Eukaryota > Viridiplantae > Streptophyta > Pinopsida > Cupressales > Taxaceae > Taxus > Taxus chinensis. Next base: position 352,860,436 of record CM034154.1, read on the forward strand.
TATGAACACCTCAAAAATAACCCAAAAAGCATAAAATCAAAAAGAGGAGAGAAATACCTTCAATAAACTTGAAAAATAATCGAAGATGGATCACAAAATTGATCAATAATCTCAATCGGGTTTGGAGGAGGAAGAAGCATGCACAGAAATCCTACGCATTAAAATCATTCAAAGTAACAAATGATGTGTAAAAACTATTTATAAAACCCTAGCATTAATTACACCTCACCTGACATGTTTACCAACTACCAGACAACTAGACATTAATGACATGTCATCATTCTTGGGGCTTCTGAAAACCCGACACAAAGGATTTGGTTCATTTCAGGTTTTGGGTTTTGTAGTTTTAGGAAACGTGAGGCATGAAGCATGAGATGTTGAGATGCTTCTGATTTCTAAAAATCTGACACACTGGCTTCATTTCAGGTTGTGGGTTTCAGAGAACATGGAACATGAAACATGTCATAGGAAAAGCATGTTCTGATGCTTTGAACCTCTGCAAACCTGACACAAAGGACTTAGTCAATTCAGGTTTTGGGCTTTGGGAAACATGAGACATGATGCATGTAAAGAACGTGTTATCATGCAGTGAAATCTTGAAAACCTAAAAATCTCTTTCAAAGGGAAATTTAAGAGATTTCTACAAAATTTTATTGTGGTTATCTCAATTTTAGTTGTTATCACTAAAACGAGATAACATATTGCATTGGCACATCCAAGAAAACAAGTCTAAGAAATATGACTTCATGAAGATGAGACTAGTCAAGCTCAATTTCTTATGTACATATATGAATAAAATTATAAATGTAAAATATACTTAACAAATATAAAAATATTTGAATGTCTCGGACTCTAAAACATAAATTCTCAATTGAAAGTGACTTGAAAAACTACAAAAAAAATGTGAAGCTCTAAAACCTTCCCCCTACATTTGAATCATTTTAGAATGATTTTACAATGTTATTACATTAATTTATAGGCCAAGGGCTAAGCCACTTCCTTTGCAAACTTTGAAATTTCAAAATAATCTAAAACTACAGTAAGATATTACATATACAACTAGAAAATCCACTAAGAAAAAGATCTCATAAGTTATAATACTTTTCCCTGAAAATATACTTCTCTTTTATTACAATTACATTGATTAAACACAATAACACTTTAGATGTTTTTACTAGTGAAAGAGGCCATCAAACACTACATTTGATCAATATGATAACTGGATATTAGGAGAATAGCTGATTTATAGTTATGACTTATCCAAAATAGATCATGACGTGTTTTAATAACATAATCCTTGATCTAAATCCTCTACATTTGGTGGGACAAAACAATGAAATATCCAATTAAACAAAAATATTTTCAAAGAAAGAAATTGTTGGGGGATAACAACAATGTTGGTTGGGAAATTTGAATCCAAACACAAGCAATAGTTCAGGGAACAAAAATCCCTCCTCTTTATGGGAGAATTTCCCTTATTTCACACATAGAAAATCAAACTACTTATTTACAAATTTACAATATATCAATATTGAAATGAGGATTTTGATGTTGGAATTGTCTTCATATATATAATATTTTCAATATAGAAGATAGGAGGAATTTAAGAAATAGTCAGAGGAAAAAATATCCTAGAATGGTAAGACAAACTAGAAGGGACTTCAAAGTTCACTTTTTTTCAATCAAGAACATGAGTGTTCCACATGGTTACCCAATATAACCAACTATTGCAATGTGGAAGAAGAGAAGAAGTAAAAACTTTAAAATAGATACATTGCAGAGTAATATCCTATTGATATATGCATGAATTTTTGAGAAGTACATGAATTTACACACATCTAAATAACCCATGAAAAATAAATGTTTCAAAAAAAATTAATTTACACCACATTCAATAGTTTGAATAAATAGTTTCTTATTTGAACATAGAAAAAACATATACGCAAATTAAGGAACAAAACACAAAGAATAAGAGAGACATAATAAAATAGAGGAAATTTCTTCTATATGGATAAGAGTTATGTATCATATTCCAATCATCCTTTTAATAGCCACCTGGGAAGTTACAATTTGAGTCCTTTTAGTTCCCTTTCTTTAAGTTAAACATTCACACTTAATCAAAAGTATCATACTTTAAGTTGGATCTAATTACAAATTACATTATTATGACAATGCAAAATTAGAAATAGATAAGAATTTAAAAGAAAGGCCTAAGCACTAGTTGATGAAACATTAAAAGATGGGGTTACTACAGTCTTCATATTGAGAATTTGATTCTTGAACTTTAGTATTTCTCCAAAAATGTTCATGCCTCGGGGAACAATAGTATTTGTGGTAGCATTTTCCCAGCTATTCAAACAACCTTCCATATATTTCCATAAATATGCATTTTGTGAAAAGCCTTGTTAGCTTCAATAAAAATAGTTTGCAATGCATATATTTAATTTATCTTTTCCTTGGTTATGATATTAGAATTGAATAATTTTTCCTTGATGAGTACTTTGAACTTTGATTTAATATCTTGTACTATATTTATGCTTATGGATCTTCCTTGAAGAAATGGCATTGAATATCACATAATTCATCCAGTAAATAGGATTTAAATTCCTCACCCTTCTCAAACATATTCATTGATTCATAAATTTCCTCTTCCATGACCCTTATTTTCTAATCCACACTGTATACCCACTTCTTTAAAATATTATTCTTTGGATCAGCAAATATCTTGTGTGCAAATAGAATTTGCTCATCGGTATTTCTCATTTGTCTGAGATCTTATATGCACTCCATCCATAACTTGAGCTCTTTTTCTATGCCCATAATGGTTGAGGAAAATATTTGTTGGATTGAGAAAATATTATCATAGGATTTGTATGCTTCCTCCATGAAATTTAGTCCAAATACCAACATCTCATCTACCATAGCCTTTATTTCCTTTCCATAAGATGCATTCTTATAAATGTATTTGATATTTTGTACCTCCTTATTAGTCCATACAATAGGAGGTGACATTAAAGTTAGAGGATCTGGATCTAACACCTTGTCACTTGCTAATAGAGACCTAATGAAGTTGGAAATTATTTGTACCTAATATTTTAGTTGTTCTTTTGTTTGCTTACCTTTCTCAACTCTTTCAAGTATATTTGATATAGTATCATTCAAGTTATGAAATTTTCTCTCAAGAGTGGACTCACCCAGTGGTATCCTTGTCAAATCAAATTCATTAAAAGAATAATATTTCTAATCCTTCTCAATTATAGGTTTAGAAATATCCACAAATTACTGGCCTTTAGAATCAGACACCAACCTGTAAGTGGTTTTATATTTATTAGTAGATTTGACAGGATTTGTGCTTAGGAGAGTAGCTATAACATCAAAATTTGGGGTGAGAATTAGGGATGAATCCTTCCTTTTATTAATATCCAAAAAAGGTTAGACCCAAGTAAAAGTGGTATTGGAAGATGTGGTGACAATAGGTCTTAAGGAAAGAGTACTTATAGAACCAAGATTCTATACAACAGATACTTCAACCATAGAGGTATCAACATCTAAAACAAGGGTCTCTTTAACAGGTGGATCTAGAATGACCAATGTCTTATATTTTGGAGCATCCTTTTTCTTTTCATCTCCTTATTCTTCTTTTTATTTGTTGTTCCCTTCACAATTTATTTCTTCACGCTCTCTTGATTCTTCCTCATCATCACCAGAGAGGTCAACAATCTGCTCAATTCTTAACATGGTTTTTATTTTCTTTGGAGAGGTTAATTGCTTTCTTTCTTCTTCGATCACTTATTTTACCTTTTCAACCTTCCCTTCCTTGGAGTATACTAGAGATGTGGATTCAAGTGGAGAGGAATTTTATTGAGAACATACTTTTTTTAATGGAGTAGAAATATCCCTCTAAGATGTAGAGTCTTCTTAGGAAGGGGAATGCAACATGCCCATCTTATATGCTTTCATTTTATTATCAAACTAGACATTTTTTCTCACCAAATATGGATTTATGATTTCTTACAAATCTTATTTTTATTTCTTGAACCAATCAATGGTGTCAAGAGGAGTGTTCTTGATAGATTTATCATATTCAAGAGATTGAAAATCTTCATCATCATCCTATAATTCATTTGGTACTTTGTATACTCCATAATATTCAATTTGTTGCAAGGAAAACCTGCCATAGTACCTCCTTATTACCTCATAATCATCTGATAAATCATCCCAATAATATTCTATATTAGTGATGTGATAAAAGGACATCTTGAGATTATTGGAAATGAAGCCTTTGAGATCAAAATAGGTCCTTTTATTAAAAGAGTAGAGATTGAAAACAACAATATTTCTCTCAATATTTTGTGTATCCAAAGAAATTTTGTAAGTGTGGTTACCCAAGGTAATTGGAAACTTAATACCAGTTATATTTTTATCTCTGCAGGTCCTATGCAACATATCAATTTTCCTACAAATTTCTCTAAGAGCAATTTTATCACTAAAAAACATTGAAAATTTGAGGGGGATCCTTCAAAGCCTTTGAATATGATATAGGAGAATTTCCTGTACTGAATGAAGAAGTTTCCATAGGTGGAAATCAATTTTCTAACTTCAACACAAAACCTTTCATCTGTGTTTCCCTCCAAATGTTTCATCGATAAGTTGTGTACGTATGAGTAAAAAAAATAGGGTAAGGATGAAGAAGGATACTTGTAAATGAAGGTGAAAGGTAGAGTGTGTGCATTCTGATTTATCAATCCAATGCTGATTGTGAGAAATTCATTTTTGCTAGGAGGAAATAGCTGTGAATAAAAAACAAGACAAAAAGAGGAATATTAAATAATATTTCAGTGGACTTCCTAACGTATGCTAGATATGGGAAGTGTGATACTTCCTAGATGGTTGTCAATCCACTGTTTAAAATAACTTAATGCAAGAAATAATGTAGAACAATAGTGTTCTACTATAGTGGATATGATTTAAGTGTCTCATTCAAGTATAATAAGAAAACTTAATCTAACAGGATAGGTTATGATCAGCTCTGTAAGTTAGGTAGGTGAATCAAGTGGCTAGGATAGGTCAAGGTCAAGTTTTTGGTGGTTTGGGTTATTTGGGTGAATGTTATGAGGTTGTTGTTACAGGTAGATTTACCAGATACAGAGACTGACATCGATCTAGTATGGCTGATGCTAGTTGAGAGGAGACTGACGATGGTTTAGGTTAACCAGCATTGGTAGGGTCAAGTTGATAGAGACTTAATGAAGTTTGGTTTTGATAATTCTTTTTGAATGTAAAAATAATAGATAGAGGATGGTGAGGTTGACAAAAATGTTGGGAATACTTAGATATGTGTGGGGTCAGGTATGGAGAGATGAGAGGTTGTAGGTGGTTAGGTGGAGAGATTGGAAGGAAGGTGATATGGTGATGAGATGCAAATGAGACTAGAATTCTCAAACAAAGATAAAGAAACTGATCTAACTAAGTATGGAAAGATAAAAATCGAAATGTACTTACTTGCACTTGCATACCTAGTGGTTGGATGGAGGTGATGGTTGATCCATTAAAGTGGTGGTTAGTGCCTCAGTCATGCTTCCCAGAATGTTACCATGAATTCTTTCCTCTCAGATCAGTGCTTGGTACTTATTCAGGATGTCTAGATTTACAGGAGTGCTCTGGTACATGCTTGCATGTAGATATCTCTTTTCTGAAACTCAGATAATTATTCCAACCTCCGACACAAGGTTACCAAAGTGAATATATGGTAATTGATTATTGTTTAGGGTGACCGTAATTCGTTTAAATTTGACCAGCATCGGTTAAGGTGGGAAATGCTAGGTTTTCTAAAATGATAGATCTTTGCAATATTTTTGGCTAGTTTTGTCCATTCTCACAGATCAAAATGGAACTTTGCACTTAGAAAAGTGGGCATGAGTTTAGACAAAGAATAGGAATGATATTTTAGGGTTGAACTAAGTCTTACTTAATTAAGGTAGTGTTGGCAAGAAAATTTGTCACGTGGACAAACATGTGGATTTTCTGCCAACGCTCTGGGAATCTAAGTCCCTCTACTTAACTGGTGTAGCTGCCATATGTGCATGCATAAGAAAATATGGATTTATGTGGTGGCCTTTCGATCAAGGATCCAACAGGGGCACTCCAGTGAGCATGTGACAAAGCTAGCAATCTCTTGCTTAGGAAGACTTTGTGTGAAAGTGGGAAAGGGAGTGAGAATTGAGGTAGGAGAACTAATGTTGCAGGTAGAAAATCAGATTCCTACACACATACTAGTTAGAAAATTCATCACATGCACTAAATGATAGAGGAAACAACCCTGTAAATGACAACAAGACCAAATAGAATTTGATGAACACAAAGTATCATGAAATCCCTAGTAAGTACTGTAAATAAAGCTAGAAACTCCTTCTTATTGCATGCTTAAATATGGGAAGTTTTACATAGTCGTGAGAATATGGAAGAAATTAGAAGAAGGGGAGGAAAGTAGAAGAAGATGGCTATTTCCTTTGCCTTCTCTAAGTACAATGCACTCTTGAGTTTACAATATCAATCGCCAACCCTTTGAAATGGGAATGGCTTTACAATTTATAGAGTAGACTTGAATCCTCATCTTCCTCATGACCTTTTGAATACCTTAATATGAATTAAGACTATTCATATTCCACTTTAAATATTTAAGTCCCTTTTATAATAGCAAGGTGACTTAATTTACATTATATTTCTAAAGTCACTTAAGTCATATTAAAAAGTGAAACCCTCGATGTAAAAATATAACATTGAAGAGAGAGAGTTTCATATGAGGAGGGAAGAGACAGAAAGAAGAGGACAAAGAAGAAGAAGAAGAAGAATTATGTCGAAGGATGAGTTGCTGCAGTGGACTTGGCTCTATTCTCTGACTATTCTCCACTTCGTGATCTTGAGAAGGCTTCTAACCCATCCACTTTGGCTTCATATCTCCCTTAGGTAAAATCAACTTACTATTTTTAGTAAGTGTGAGAAATCAAGTCCCTGATCTTCAACTAGATGTTGCGGCTCAATTTTCCTCTTTCTCCCTGCATTCCTCATTCTTTCTGGATCAACTTTCTATTTTTAGCAGGTGCTCGAGGGCCCACTTACTATTTTTAGTAAGTGCAAAAAATGTCTATTCTGGTGAATTCTCAGCTGTAGTGCACCTCCAATGTCTTCGTCTCCTTCATTGGTTCTTCTGTTATGACTTTCCTGAAATAGTAGCTCCTATGTAGTAGACCTACTATTTTTAGAAAGTTGGCTTTTGGGAGTCAGATTGACATGGATAGAAGCTTTTTGATATGGGATTTTTCCTAATATCACCCCTCTGAAATTTTGGGCACGCCCACTTAATAGTCTAGGAGATTTTAAAGTCTTAAATTTTGGACCTGGTAGTGCTTCTAGATGCGACAACCATTAATGGACCTCAAAATTATAGGTTTTGTTTTCGCTTCCATTTTCAAAGAAAATTATATATTTGATATGGGTTTTTTGTTTCAATGCTTCAAGTGCAATTCTACTTCATTTCACCCAACGGTTTGATGGGAAATTGGATTTTTTCTTCGTTGAGCTAGAAGTGGGATTTCTTCACTATGGATGCTCTGTTACATGAGAGGAGGGTTTTAAGGTGTCTTATTGATGGCCTTGGGTATAGGAATGAATATAAAAATATATCTTTTTGTTTCATGCATCCATTTGGGAGATTTCTTCAACTTCTCATTTCATGGTTATGGAGTTTTATCCTTTTTCTCCTTCTGTGTTCTTCATTTCTCCTTCTTACCTTGATGAGAATTCTTTCTGAGACCTGTACATCATTGTGGGAAATTTTCTTCAGTTTTTTGGGAGTTTATGTGGCCATGGTGGAGCTGGTTCAGAGCAATAATGGTGGACCAGGTGTCTGGACAATCATGCACGGAGCCATGGTAATGTATGAAGTTGTGAAGGAGAAATGAGGGGGAAGAAATGGCCAAGTTCCATATTTAAAATTTTCAAAAAATACACATGGAGGGGATTGGATAATTTTTTTTCCTTTATGTCTCTGACCTCAAGGACATGAGGGACATCAATTTCCATGGTGGTCAAGGTGATGTCATGTGTCCTCGATCTGACGGTAGGGGATGGATGCTCCAAAAATGCACCTGGGGGCTGAAAGTTGGTCACGTGGGTGTCCAGAAGACTCCTCATAGGGGCTGGGAACATTTTTCAAGGTCTGATGTCCCTCACCTTAGGGACATAAGGGAAATCAGTTTCCACGGTCGTCTTAGATCTAACACGTCGCGCCTGATTCGACGGTAGGGAATGGATGCTCCAAAAATGCACCTGGGGGCTGAAAGCCAGTCACGTGGGTGTCCAGAAGACTCCCATAGGGGATGGGAAAATTTTTCCATGTCTTATGTCCCCCACCTCAGGGAAATAAGGGACATCAGTTTCCACGGTGGTCCTGGAGCTGACACGTGGCACCCGATCCAACGGTAGGGAATGGATGCTCCAAAAATGCACCTGGGGGCTGAACTGTTGAGTCTGGAGGTCATATGAGGGTCCAAGAGGTCACATGGGGGCTGGGAGAATTTTTCAAGGGTTGGTGTACCTTAACTTAGGGACTTCGGGGACATGAAATCCTACCAGGCTCCTGGTGCTGACACGTGTCCTCCTAAAAAAATGACTAAGTCCTGAAGAGGGCAACTTGAAACGATGATAACGTGAGCTCCCGGTGGAATTTATTGGTGAAATTTTATATGATCCTGACTGGAAATATCATTTTGAATCCAATGGTTGGGGTATCATGTCTTTATTCAACCATATTATCCCTAAAAAAAGAGGATTTTGTATTTGAGGCTCCACTTATGCCTGATAAAACCTACCTGAAAATACTATGCACTAAGGTTTTGTGAAAATATTATTTCACCATTATGTAGGTATTAGAATCCTCTTTCTGAAGATGTTTTTTTACTTATAACTCCATTTAGAGCTCCCAAAATCTTCTTCTGAAGCCCAACAGCTTGTTTTAGGCCTGTGAACTGCCTAGGCTTATGAACCCTATTTTCACTCAGACTGCTCCAAGTATTTCAAAACTTATCAAATCCTTCCAAAATAATTTCCATGATGTTATAAGGTCTTAAATTCACCTCCATGTTTAATTTTACCCTTCCGTTCCACTCCAGGGTGGTTGGTCCAGTCCTAGGAAGGCCAGTGATAGCCCTTCCCAATACCGCCAAAAGATAGTATCTTTTCGGCACTCCCTAAAATCACCTAGGGGGAATGAATAAAATTTCCTAAATCACCTAGGGGACCAATTTGACATCAAATAGTGGGTGACCAACCTGATGGATTTGTCTTGGGGTGCCTGGAATGATAAAACATGAAAAATTTGACACATAGGGGTATAGTTTTCGAGCTTGGAAACTTCCAATTTCCTTGTTGCACATTTGCATGACAACAAATGGATCTAGCTTGGGGACATGACATGGAATGAGTGCAATGAAGACATGGCATGAAGAATCTAGAATCTCAACTCACAACATATTGACCAGTGCCTTATCCATTGGGCCTTGTGGAGTCATGTACAACCTATAACAAGAGAGAAAGAAGAAGGAAACACACATGCACAAGAAAAGGATGAAAAGGAAACACAAGACACACAATAGGAAGGGAAACACACCTAGAAATCACCTATGGTACAAGGCGGGGGACAACCCACTTTCACTGAAGCACTTTCCATTTCTCAAAATTTACCCGTGAGTGGGAAACACTGAGTGATGATGTTCTGTAAAGCCATTGACGGGTTCCAGAAAGTACCCTCCCCTCCTCAATTTTTTATAGAATCCAGGTGCTTCCATGATTGTCCTTTTACTTTGTAGGAGTGATTCCATGTGAACTTCTTGATGCTCAAGTCCTTTCTTGGAAATTCCACTACCTTCATGTTCTTTGAAGTCGGTTTCATAGTGCCAGTTTCCTTCCATGTTTATCCATATAGCTGATTCTCCATCAAACATCTCATTTCTGCCCCAGGGCTTCTTTTCATTCAAATTCCTTGTATATTCTGAGTTACTTTTGTTTCTGGGTCTATGCTCATTGACATCTTCTCCATGAGAAACATTTGATTCATCCTTTATCTCTACTTCACTGTGAGGAATTTGAGTACTGACGGGAGGATCAGAGGAAAACTCATATTTGTCTTATATGTCCATGGCACTAGTGAAGAGATCAAGAATCAGCTCAAGATCTTCCACAACTTCTACTGCATCCAATATTTTTTGCATGGAGTTATGCTTCGTTGTTTCCTATAGCTCCTCTTTGTATGCCTTTGAAGGATCTTTATTTTATAGCTCAAGGAAACTATCTGGAGGGATTACCTCATCATCTTGGGAACCTCTGCATTTTATCACTCCTTTTTCTAGAGGAGCTTCAAATTTAAAGGCCTCAAAACTTCTTTCTTTAGTTTGTTCATCATGGAAATATTCTTCCTCTTCAAATGGGAAATAAAATACCTCCATTTTTTTATTGCATCCATCAATCATTAGCTCAAAAGTGGCATCATAATTTTCAATATGGACAACCTTCACATTGGTTAAGGATTCCAAATCAACTTCACACTTGTCTTGCAGATTTGTGGCTTACATCAGGAGATAAAGACTGATCTCAGGGTATTTTATTTCTTTTGTAGCTCTTAGCAGTCCTTGTATGGATATTTCTTTCAAGCCTTTCAAAGGCTCATCGCAAGCTGATTTTGTCTCTCCATAGATGGCCTAACTGAGATCATCTTCATCCCCAAATGGGAATGAGAATAACTCCTCATCTTGGAAAATCATATAGGCTGATTTTTCTTCTTGAAAATCATCAATAACCATCTCCTCTTCCTCATGGTCTGCATCATCTAGATATTCCAGGCTACCTTCTTGTAACTTCAATCTCCTCAATGCTTCTTCAAAATCCAAATCTATCTAAGAAGGAATATCTGTCCCTATCAAGATGGGAATATCTTCTTCCTCCTTGGTTGTCACCAAGTGATTCATTCACCTGGTATTTTGGTACAAAATGTTAGCTTCTAGGCTTCCATTATTTTACACAGTGTACCTCATCTTATTTTCTGGAAGTAATTTCTCCATGTCTCCCTTCACTGGTATGGTTGCGGATGACCAATTCATCTAAATTTTACCTCCCAAGTCTTAGCAGAAACTTCTACTTAGCAACATTCTGAATGAGGCTGGGATGTCTACTACCAGAATCATCGTTGAAACTTTCTTGTCTAGAAATTTGGCGAGAGACACCTGTGTATCTTTGACCTTCCCTATAAGTGGGAACTTTCTTGACTCCAAAGAGTAACAAGATCTGCTATGTGAAGTCATGGTAAGTTTGAGAGCCTTGGTGACCTTCAAAGGAATCACGTTATCTGAGGCACCGAAATCTATTATGCAATTGTTCAATACATATTCTCCAACAAGAAGGGAGATGTAGAAAGGTTCAACTTTATCAGTCTTTGATGCACTCAGAGAAAGCATGTTTTGTGAGGGAGGTGTAGGTGAGTTTGGTAGCATGCCTTTAGAACTAGATGTTACTAGCATTGGGTGTTATACTACCACTCCTGATATATCAGAAAAACCTCTCAAATTGTTTAGGATGAGTCTGCAAATATTCAGTTTCAGTAATCTGCACTTTGGATTTGTTTGCATATTCTATGAATTCAAAGGGAGAAGATGTGGACAAGGGGGATGAAGGGACTGATTTCAGAGTCTAGACAGGCTTGGGAGTAAGATTTGATGTTTGAGGGATGGATGGTATTTTGAATGACACACTAGGAGCTTTCAAGGTATTAAATTTTGTAGGAGTAGATTTGGATTTAGAATTGGGAGAGGTATCAAAAGACTTACTTGGAGTAGTGGGAGCCTTCTTACTTGCTACAGGATCAAGCTCCAACAATGTAGACTTCATGGAAGATAGAAGTGGGGATCCTCGACTGATTATTTTATTTTTTGGAGTCACCACAGGAGGATCTTCAGTCTTCTTTTTCTTTACAACTGTTGAAGGATATTTTCCTTTCTCAGACTGAGAAAAAGTTAATACCGCACATGAGAAACTAGGTACATCTTCTTTTTCTTCTTCATCACATCCAGAATACTCACAGAATATGATTTGTGTATGTTTTCAAACTCATCACTTTCTAGGAAATTACCACCTTCACTTTCTTGTTCAAGCTCTTCTTCACTTTCTTGAAATCTGCAATTTACATTCATGGGTGGGGCCTCCAAGGTGAGCCTTTGGGGTGCTCCTGCAATCTGATTTATGTTGCTTATTTGAGAAGATACTCATTCAAATAATTCCCTCTTCAAAGATGCCATCTCATTTGCCAACTTTTGCAGCAATGGATTGGTTCTCTCATCTCTAGGATGTTGGGTTTTTCCCTTTGATGGATTCTTGATCTTTCTAGAGAGGATGAGATCATCATCAAGTTCAATGGCCATCCTTTGTGCTTCTACAATGTTCCTTGGTTGGGCTCTTCACAGTAAAAACCCTACTTTTGATGATTGAGCATTGATGAAGAATCTCTTGACATTGTTTTGAGATGGTGAATCCTCTTCAGGTATCCTACAAAGCAACCATTCGAAATGATCCAAGAAGTCTCTCATGGTTTCATTTTCTCCTTTCCTCATTTGAGCCAACTACACCAATAGGTCTTGATAGTCTTCAGTTGATTTAAATCTTTCCTCGAAGGTAGTCTTGATTTCATCCCAACCAGTGATGGATCAGGTAGGCAAGAGGTAGAACCATTCTGCTACTTTTTCTTTAAGGGACTCCAAGAACAATCTTATAGCAATGTCTTCATGTTGGACACCAAGAATTCCACATGATGTCATGAAAGCAGTGATGTGTTCTTCAGGATGTTGTGTGTTGTCACCTTTGAAATTTGGAAAGTTCTTGTAGGAACTTGTTGGTAGATCGTGAAGAGGAGGTTTAAGAGAAAGTGAGCCCATATTATTTCCCCATGGAACAATGGGTCGGGGTATTTCTTCTTCGTCTTCCATTTTCATTTCTACTTCTACTCTTGCTTCTACAAATTCTTCTTCTTCTAGGAGCTCAATGATCAATGGTGGTTGAAAAATGGGAGAATTTAAGGGGGAGTATCCATAGGAGTTTTGATAGGATTTCCTGGTGAACTTTTTGAAGAGCCAGATGGAGAGGAGGCTTGAGAGAAGAACTGTGGATTATCTCTAATCCATTCTTGCTGATTTTGTGAAGCCTCAAAATTGAAATCATCAACACCTCTCGACCTGCTCAACCTGGTGTGTCTTCCTTCAGCCAACTTTTTGAAATTGTTGAAGTGGGAATATGAAAAGACACGCGTAGAAATCAGCAGTGTGTCTTTTAAAATGGAATTTTATAAAACTCTTTTTTTCTTTTTTCAATATTTGTTTTTTTTGAATTTTTCAGACCTTGCAGTCGTATATTGGGTGTAGATGCTGCTAAATCTGCCCCATGGTGGGTGCCAAAAACTGTTGTGAGAAAATTTGTCGGGTGGACAAACTTGTGGATTTCTTGTCAATGCTCTAGGAATCTAAGTCCCTCTACTTAACCAGTGTAACTCCCGTATATGCATGCGTGAGAAAATGTGGATTTCTGTGGTGGCCTTTTGACCTAGGATCCAATAGGGGCACTCCACTGACCCTGTGGAAAAGCTAACAATATCTTGCTAGGGAAGACTTTGTCTGAAAGTGGGAAAGGGAGTGAGAAATGAGGTAGGAGAACTAATGTTGCAGGTAGAAAATCAGATTCCTGCACACACACTAGTTAGAAACTTCATCACATGCACTAAATTTAGAGGAAACAACCATGCAAATGGCAACAAGACCAAATAGAATTTGATGAACACAAAGTATCATGAAATCCCTTAGTCAAAGAAAGCTAGAAACTCCTTGCATTTATGCTTAAACACAATTTGTACATATTGGAGAAGTGGAGGAAATTGAGAAGCAGTGAAAATGGAAGAAAATGGCTATCTCCTTTGTTCTCTAAAAGTACAATATACTCTTGAGTTTACAAGATCAATCACCAACCCTTTGAATTGGGAATGGATTTAAAATTTATAGAGTAAACTTGACTCCTCATCTTCCTCATGACCTTTTGAATACCTTAATATGACTTAAGACTATTCATATTCCACTTTAAATATTTAAGTCCCTTTTATAATAGCAAGGTGACTTAATTTACATTATATTTCTAAATTCACTTAAGTCATATTAAAAAGTGCAACTGTCAACACAAAAATATAACATTTAAGAGAGAGAGAGTGTGTGTGTGTCGTATGAGGACTGAAGAGAGAGAGAAAGAAGAGGAAGAAGAAGAAGAAGAATTATGCTGAAGGATGAGTTGCTACAGTGGACTTGGCTCCATTCTCTAACTTTTCTCCACTTCGTGATCTTGAGAAGGCTTCTAACCCATCTAATTTGACTTCACATCTCCCTTAGGTAAAATAAACTTACTTTTTTAAGTGTGAGAAACAAGTCCCCGATCTTCAACTAGATGTTGTGGATCAATTTTCCTCTTTCTTCCTATGTTCCTCGTTCTTTCTGGATCAACTTTCTATTTTTAGCAGGTGCTCAAGGGCCCACTTACTATTTTTAGTAAGTGGAAAAAATTTATGTTCTAGTGAATTCTTAGCTATAGTGCACCTCTAATGTCTTCGTCTCCTTTGCAGGTTCTTCTGTTGATAACTTCCCTAAAATAATAGTTCTTATGTAGTAGACCTTATATTTTTAGAAAGTTGGCTTCTGGGAGTTAGATTGATGTGGAATGAAATTTTTTGATATGGGTTTTTTTCCCAATATCACCCATCTAAAATTTTGGGCCTGCCTGCTTAATAGTCCAGGAGATTTTAAATTCTTAAATTTTAGACCTGACAGTGCTTCTGGATGTGGCATCCATTAATGGACCTCAAAATTGCAAGTCTGGTTTTCTCCTCCATTTACAAATAAATTATATATTTGATATGGGTTTTTTGTTTTGATGCTTCACGTGCAATTATACTTTGTTTCGCCCAACGGTTTGATGAGAAATTAGATTTTTTCTTTGTTGAGCTAGAAGTGGGATTTCTTCACTATGGATGCTCTGTTGCATGAGAGGAGGGTTTGAAGGTGTCTTCTTGATGGCCTTGGGTAGAGGAAAACATAAAATATAGCTTGTTGTTTCACGCATTTGTTTGGGAGATTTCTTCAACTTCTCATTTCATGGTTATGGAGTTTTCTCCTTTTTCTCCTTCTGTGTTCTTTGTTTCTCCTTCTTAGCTTGATGAGAATTCCTTATGAGACATGTACATAATTTTGGGAAAGGTGCTTTAGTGTTTGGGGATTTTATGTGGCCATGGTGGAGCTGGTTTGGAGCAATAATGGTGGACCGGGTGTCTGGAAAATTATGCACAGAGCCATGGCAATGTATGAAGCTGTGAAGGAGAAATGAGGGGGAAGAAATGACTAAGTGCCGAATTTAAAATTTTTAAAACATGCACACGGAGGGGCTGGGTGAATTTTTTTGTCCCTAATTTCCTAGACCTCAGGGATGTGAGGGAAATCAATTTCCACGGTGGTCAAGGTGATGCCATGTATCCTCGATCCGATGGCAGGGGATGAAATCTCCAAAAATGCACCTGGGGCTTGAAAGTCGATCACGTGGGTGTCTAGAAGACTCCTCATAGGTTCCCGGTGAATTTTTCAAGGTCTTATGTCCCTCACCTTAGGGAAATAAGGGACATCAATTTCCATGGTGGTCCTGGAGCTGACATGTGGCGCTCGATCCGACGATAGGGAATGGATGCTCCAAAAATGCACTTGGGGGCTGAAAGCCAGTCACGTGGGTGTCCAAAAGACTCCCCATAGGGGCCAGGAGCATTTTTCCATGTCTTTTCTCCCCCACCTCAGGGACATAAGGGACATCAATTTTCACGGTGGTTCTGGAGCTGACACGTGGTGTCTCATCCAACATCAGGGAATGGATGCTCAGAAAATACACTTGGGGGATGAAATGTCAACTCTGGAGGTCATATGAGGGTCCAAGAGGTCATGTGGGGGATTGCAGCATTTTTCAAAGGTTGGTTTACCTGACCTTCAGGGATTCGGGGACATGAAATCCTGCTAGGCTCCTAGTGCTGACACGTGTCCTCCCGAAAAAATGACTAAGTCCCGAAGAGGGCAATTTGAAACGATGATAACGTGAGCTCCCGGTGGAATTTATTGATGAAATTTTATATGATCCTAACTAGAAATATAATTTTGAATCTAATTATGGTGGTATCATGTCTTTATTCAATGATATGATCCTTTAAAAATCGTATTTTGTATTTAGGGCTCCACTTATGCCTGATAAAACTTTCCTACAAATCCTATGCGCCAAGGTGTTGTGAAAAATATTATTTCACCATCATGTAGGTATTATAATTATCTTTCTAGATTTTTTTTTACTTATAACTCCATCCGGAGCTCCCAGAATATTCTTCTGAAGCCCAACAATTGTTTTAGGCCTGTGAACTGCCTAGGCTTGTGAACCCTATTTTCACTCAGACTGCTCCAAGTCTTTCAAAACTTCTCAAATCCTTCCAAAATAATTTCCATGATGTTTTAAGGTCTTAAATTCACTTTCATGTTGAATTTTACCCTTCCGTTCTACTCCAGGGTGGTTGGTCCAGTCCTGGGAAGGCCAGTGATAGCCCTTCCCAATACTGCCAAAAGATAGTATCTTTTCGGCACTCCCTAAAATCACCTAGGGGGAATGAATAGACTTTCATAAATCACATAGGGGACTGATTTTACATCAAATAGTGGGTGACCATACTAATGGATTTGGCTTGGGGTGCTTGGAAATTATAAAACATGAAAATTTTGACACAGGGGTATAGTTGTCATGCTTGGAAATTTCCAATTTCCATGTTGCAAATTTACACGAAAATACATTTATGTAGGAATCAAGTTTTAGGTTAGAATGTAAATATGGGTCTGCATTAACCCAATTTGGTATATTATGAAAGGTGTTCTAAATGATAGTGTTGTTTTGAAGGCATCTAGGTGAAGGCGAGAAATTAGGTTCTATGTGTTGGTAATTAGATACATGAATATTTGAGTTTCATCTCAGGAGGAAAAATTTGTCCAAATTGTAAGTAATTAAATTAATTAACATGTGGGGTAAAGGAGGAGTATGACCCAAATTTTGTGTCTACATTTTTCTACTTATTTTCATGTAGGTCGTGATGGTAAGCGATGCTAAAAAAAATATGAAGTGATTGCCCCATGTATGGGTGAAGGTGATCTCCCTCAAACCATTAATTGATGAGGTGGTATATGGAATCGGTGAGTGGTTTGATAAATATGTAGTTGGTGGAAGTGAAGGTAGGTGGGGATGGGTATTATTACACACTGGGAAAGGGTGATGGTCAACTCAGGTAATAGTTAATAGGCCAGGATCAAATCAGGTAATGGGTAATGGGAAAATCAGGTAGCAGGTAATGACAATCAAACACACGCACACAAATAGATTGCAACGTGGTACCAGGTTGAAGAGATTACAAAATCTACATCATCCAAGGTGAATAAGTTTATCCAAACAAGGGTGAAGTGTGTCAGATATCCAAGGTATATGATATGGTCCAAACATGCAACGTACATTAGGTGTAGGAACATTTAGGTATGTTCTAGTACACCAAAGGTTTGGTCAGGATAAACATCACGAAAATAGGCAAGGTATGGTTTTTTGGATAAGAAACCAAAGGTAACATCATTGCAAAGTATAACAAGTATATAAGGGTAATGGTCACACCAAGTAGGTTAGGTCCAGCTAAATAGGTCATGGCACGGGTAAGGCCAAGGTATAGGTAAAATAACAAATCTTGAGATGCAACTAAGGAAATGTAGGGGTAGTTTGGGCTGGTAGATAGGATACAATAAGTGTGGGTGAGGTCAAAGGGTGTTTATAAGGAAAATGTGTTTGAGTAATAATGGTTACAGGTAAAATAATCCTATCATGTGTAAAGGGTTATAAGAGTTGATCGATTTTAATTATATAGTAACTAAGGTCGGTTGGCTAGGGCACAAAATGACCAAAGATTGATGTCTCTATACATCATAATTTTGTTTATTTATTTATATATACTGTCTTGTGTGCCGATGATAGTGAGGTTCTACATGATATTTTTTGATATTTTTGATCATATACCGACATGTGTGCCAAATATGGCGAAGCTGTATATGAGAGTTTTGAGAGACTTATATTATTTTTTTATCAGTGTATAGCTTATGGATAC
Organism: Taxus chinensis; assembly: GCA_019776745.2. Classification (NCBI taxonomy): domain Eukaryota; kingdom Viridiplantae; phylum Streptophyta; class Pinopsida; order Cupressales; family Taxaceae; genus Taxus; species Taxus chinensis. The sequence continues at coordinate 352,878,722 of CM034154.1, forward strand.
ATATACCTTCATAGTGATATAGATGATGTTATTTATTAGATGGATGATATATTTGTGTTTTGAAATTTTATATTGTTATTTGCATATTGATGGAAACTAGGTGGATTAGGCATGGTGGAGTCAAGTTGGTTTAGGCATGATGGACTTAGGTCATTTAGGAATGATGGAGTCAGGTTAGTTAGGCACAATGGACTCATGTCGGTTTAGACATGATGGAGTCAGGTCAGTTAGGCATGATGGAGTTAGGTCAGTTTAGGCGTGATGGAGTATTGTGTTTAATTTTGAGTTAATTTCCAAGTTATTGGTAACATGGGAAATAAATGATGAGGTATATGTATGTTATAGTGTAAATTTCCCAAAATCTTCAATATGATGGAACTGTGAGATGATTGATTAGATGTTTTTGTGATGTGATAACATGGGAGATATGTATGTGTGGTAAATTTCCAAATGTTATATAAAAAATGGAAATTAATTACGATAGAATGTTAATAGAAAATTGTTTCGCTCGGAATGTTTTGGCTTCTGGGAATAGAGTTGCTTCTATCCTTTCATTCCTTTTAGAAACAGATAAGGGTTAGGGCTAGGAGGAATACCTGTTGAATGTCGAGATGGTGTGCGCGTACCGTAGAGTAAGATCAGGCTGACTGCGAAGAACTCCTTTTTGTCTTGGAATGACTACCTGCAAATAAGAACACAAGACCACAAGATTTTGATTAGACAATAAATGAGGAAACTGCCTTGGGCCCAGGAAATATAAAACTTCCTTTCGAAGGTGGTCAGTTTCCCTGCAAATATGAATTAACACCAAAGACTGTAAAATATCAATTAAGTTGCTTTGTTGAAACAGGTAGGGGAAAGGCTGATTTCTGGTTTTGAACCACAATAACCGATGCCGGTTACTGGATAACCGATATCGGTAGGGTCTAGGATCTGTGGGTTAGTTGTGTTGTGGGGTGGTTGTTGTTGTAGGGTAGCTGTGTTGTTTGTAAGGCTAGTATATGGGTGATATTAGGTAATGAGGTGATGAGAAGTAAATGAAGGATAGTTAGATGCAATATGTTGCCTGGGTAGTGGATCTAGGAATGGATTTGTGAGGACTGTGATTCAAAAGTCTAAGAAGTATTATTAAAAGGACATGCAAGATGTAACTTACTGGTTATTGACGAAGATGCAGGTCCAAGAACTCTGATGACAAAGGCAGAACTGAGGTAGGATGGCCTGACACACAGAAGATGAGATATCTCCCTCCCGATGATCAGCTGAGTATCACAGGGCTCTGGTATCCAGTTGCAGTCTTGGGCTTGATCTCCTTTGCTGCAAACTCTTCTTGTCTCTTCACTTGTCTCTGCTCAGCCAAGTAAAGATCCGAATTCTCTTGATCGCTCCTGATGCTCTCTATCGATTCAAAAATCCTTCGACCTCTGTTTTTGGTTTGGGGAGCCCATTTACAGGGAACCGATGGCGGTTACGTAACCGACGGTGGTCGAGTAGGAACCGGTATCAGTAAGGAAAAAGTAGGCTATTTTTAGTAAAATAGCCCACTTTCCCTGCTTTTCTCCCGAGAGATTAGTTGCGGGCTTGGTCAAGTGACTAGAAGGTCGGTTTTGGGTGCGAGAAAGGGGTCATTAGTCATGGGTGTAGGTGTGGACCAAGTTATAGGTCTTAATTAGGTTAGTTTAGGGTTAGGACTAGGTCATGATGAGGTGGCAAAATGAGGTGGCAGGTAAGGTGATGTGGATTTATCAATTACAAGGTAATTAATAAATAATTGTGTAAGGTTTAGGTGATGAGGTTAGGTTACGAAATGAGATGCGGGTCACAAGGGGTCGTAAGACACAAATTTGGTGTCTACATTAGCCCCTTATTGTCGTGTAGCTTGTTTTGTAAAGCTACACGGACAATAATATGAAGTGGTTTCTCCTGTTAAGGGTATAGGTAATCCCCCTCAAATCTATCACAGATTGAGAGAACTTGAAATCAGGGATAGGGTTGATAAAGGGTAAATGGTGTAGAGATGATGGGGAAAAGGTGGGGTAAGTCCAAGGAAGCAGACGCACGTTGAAATGCAATAATGCGACTAGGGTACATGATTTGACGAGCAAACCAGCAATGCATAGGCAAAGGTCGATAGTTTATCCAAACAAGGGTGATATAATCCTGGTATCCAAGGCATAGGAAGTAGCTCCAGGGTATATAACAGGTAAGGTACAGGAACGTTTAGGCATGTTCGGTAGTACCAAATGGTTGGTTTGGTTGAGATAAACGTCACGGTCTAGGTCTAGGCAAAGTTGGTCGACAGATCAAGTCAGGGACCCTAATCATGCTAAAACACGAACAGGTGAGCTCGATGGAACAAAAATTCTACAGGATGGGTGGATAAAAGTGTATGTTGTTGATGTTGGGTAAGGTATTGAAGTGATACGGCCGTGGGTCGGGCCAAGTTGTTGGGTTACGGCCTTGGGTCGGGCCGGATGGGTAGGGTGAGGCCTGGGGTCGGGCCGGATGGTTAGGGTGAGGCTTTGGGTCGGGCCGGATAGGTAGGTTGAGGCCTTGGGTCGGGCCGGATGGGTAGGGTGAGGCCTTGGGTCGGGCCAAGTTGTTGGGATGCGGCCTTGGGTCGGGCCGGATAGGTAGGTTGATGGTTAGGGTGAGGCCTTGGGTCGGGCCGGATAGGTAGGTTGAGGCCTTGGGTCAGGCCAAGTTAAGGCGAGGCCTTGGGTGGCAAAGTTGCCTTGGGTTAGGTGGTGGCCTTGGGTCGGGCCAGGCCTTGGGTCAGGCCGGATAGGTAGGTTGAGGGCTTGGGTTGGAACGGATAGGTGAACAAATGGTTTTTAGCAAAGGTGGATATAGGTGATGTTGGGAGAAAGGGTGATTAGTGAATAGGGGCAGAAAGTTGGGTGAATAAAGATAAAACTGATATCGGTTAGCTATGACCGGTACCGGTTAGGTAACCGATGCTGGTTCCGTAGGGTTGGTAAAAATATTGATATTAATATTGGTAAGGTAAGGTTGTTGGTGTTGGTAATGAATTGGTGATGTTGTAAAAGGTATAAGGGAAGCGAAAGTTAGCCTACCCAAGTAGAAGGGAACCATGTCCTGATTAAGATCAACACACAATCCTAGATGCGAGGCAAAGAGGAAAGAGTGCTCCGTAGATGAAAAGAGCTAAACAAACCACACAACGTACAACGAGCTTGAAGACCTAGGTACTGTGCATAGACGAGAAGTCAATAGGTGAAAAGAGTTGTATGATCATAATATATCAGGTGTACGTCACGTCCCTTGAGTTGAAACAAATGGTGAGGTGAGGTGGATGATATAACGGAGGTACAAAGAACTTGTTACAAAGTGAGTGTTCTGACAAAAGAGAACCTACCCTAAATAGACAAGTCCATGACTCAAAAGTTCTTTTGAATGAGGCTTTTATTTCACTGAATATAGACTGATCGATGCGGGAAGTCTACAAGGGATATTGATTGTACTATTCTTGAGGTCTTCACAAAGTTGATCAATGCAAGAAGCTTCTGATAAAGGCTGACTGTGTATAGTTGTCCTTCGAGGGAGCAGTCTATTTATAGTAGTAGATATGATTTTAGTGCATAGCTGTCCTTCGGGGGAGCAGTCTATATATAATAGCAGCAATAGTTTGGCATATAGCTATCCTTCGAGAGAGCAGTCTATACATAAGGTAGATAGCTAGATGTCCTTTTGATGTGAAGCATCTAGTTTTTGTAGGAAGTTTGACTCAAGAAAATCCCATAAGAATACGGCTTATTTTAATACTTTGAAGTCATGGACTAGACCAAAAAGGGAAGGCATTGCTGAGGTGAAGTGAGAATCAAACTATGTGAGCTTGATATTTATTATGAGGTATAGGAAACAAAGTGTATGTCGTGATAAGTGAGCTCAAGGGACGAGTGGCAGGTAGATAAGAAGTGATATAACACTAAATTCAATAGTAGAATGGTCGAAGATGCAAGGCATTAAGGGGTTCAGGCTCAGGTTTACCATTAAGTGAAGCTAAACGATAAGTGCCTGATCCATAAGTGTGAGTGATTATATAAGGCCCAATCTAATTAGGAGCAAATTTTCCACGTTTGCTCTTTTCTAGTTTGGTTACATGTTGATTCTCTTTGAGGACAAGATCACCAACCTTAAAGGTACGCTCATGAAGTTGCTTATCATAAGCACGCTTGATACGTTTTTGATAGATTTGGAGGTGATCAAGAGCTGTAAGATGACGCTCATCAAGAAGCTCCAATTGGGCTAACCGCTCTTGGTGGAAATCATCGTTGGTGAGAATATCCTGAAGAGATATTCTAAGGGAGGGTATTTGTACTTCGAGAGGCAGGACAGCCTCGGTACCATATACCAAAGAAAAAGGTGTGGCATTAGTGGAGGTACGAATGCTAGTACGATAAGCCCAAAGGGCAAAGGGGATGTGATCGTGCCAATTTCTTCCGGATTCATTGACAAATTTCATGAGGATTTTGGTTACGGTTTTATTAGAGGATTCAGCTTGTCCATTTGCTTGTGGATAGTAGGGTGATGAGAAGCTGAGTTTGATACCAAAGTTGTCACAAAGGTCCTGCAACAACTTGTTTTTGAAAGATTTTCCATTATCTGTTATCAGGTGATGAGGAACACCAAAACGACAGATAATGTGGTGGTTAATGAACTCTACAATTTTTTCTTTTTTAGTTGAAATGAGCAGAATAGCCTCCACCCATTTTGTGTAATATTCGGTTGTTGTGATAATCCATCAGTGACATTGTGAAGAGGACGGATGAATCTCACGAATAAGGTCTAAACCCCATTGTGAGAAAGGCCAAAGATCTCGGGCGACCTGTAGTGGGTGGCTAGGAGTATGTTGAAGGTTGGCATGTTGTTGACACATAACACAACGCTTAACATATTCGTAGCAATCGTTATTGAGAGTAGGCCAATAATAACCTAGGCGAAGGATTCATTTGGCCACGGCAAGGCCACTAAAATGTCTGCCACAAATACCGTCATGGACTTGTTGGATGGTATGGGTGACCTCTGCACCGATGAGACATCGAAGGAGGATGCCATCAAAGCCACGTTTATAAAGGAGTCCCCCCATAACGACATAACGAGAAATGTATTTAAGAAACGCACATTTGCTGGTACTAGTAAGGTCAGATGGGAGAACAGAGGTTGTAAGGTAGCCGTGGAATTGGTGATACCAAGTATCCTGCGAATTAGCAGACACATTATTTATCGTACAAACAACTGGGGCTGAATAAGATGGGGCAAAGAGTTGTTGGACCAAGACGAAAATGTCAGAGTCAGTTGATGAAGCTGGAATTCATGAGGCCAAGAAAGCCATAGTATCCGTAAATTTGTTAGTGGAGTGGGGAATGGTTTGGATAGAATAGCGAGTAAATAAGGCTAGAAGTGAATCCACGTAGTGTTTGTACTTTTGAAGTTCCTCATTTTTGCATTGGTAGATGCCCATAACTTGATTGACTACCAATTGAGAGTCGCCAAAAATATTGATAGATTTGATACCTAAGTGTAACGTAACTTGGAGACCCAAAACAATGGCCTCGTATTCCGCTGTATTATTAGTGCAAGGGAAATTGAGTCGGAATGAGAGAGGCATAGGCTCAGCATCGAGAGGAATGAGAACAATGCCAGCTCCTCCGCCGCGCTGGCATTTGGATCCATCGAAGAAGAGGGTCATTGGATACGACTCCTCCCTGAGTGAAAGAGTGGCGATGAGTTCATCGGGGAATGTAAAATTGGTAAATTGTTCCCCTGGTAAAGGGGCTTCCGCAAGTTGGTCTGCGATGGTTTGTCCTTTGATTGATTTCTGATGGACAAACTCAAGGTCGAGGTCGGCGAGGAGCATGAGCCATCTAGCGATGCGTTGGTTTAGATGAGGTTTGGCATACATGTAATGGATGGGGTCCGTGTTGGTGATGACAAAAGTTTTGTGATTCAGAAGGTAGTGTCGGAGTTTGGTGGCCACGAATGATAGGGCTAGGCACAAATTTTCTACATGTGTATACCTAGTCTCATAGTCCACCAAAGTATGACTTATATAATAAACGGCTTGTTCTCAATTCTTAGAGTCATGATGTGCAAGCATGGCCCCTACAACGTGGTCGGTGGTGGAAAGATAAAGGTAGAAAGGGTGGTCGTCCTGGGGTGGGATAAGCACGAGTGGCTGCAAGAGATAAGATTTGAGAGCCTCAAAGGCTTGGTGGCACTCGTCACTCTATTGAAAGTCAATGTCTTTTTTAAGGAGGTGATGGAAAGGTTGACATCGATCCGAGAGTTGGGAGATGAAACGTCAGATAGATTGGAGCTTACCTTGTAAACTACGCAATTGTTTAAGATTGGTAGGTGGGGGCATTTCTAGAATAGCTTTGACTTTAGATGGGTCGACCTTAATGCCATGCAGAGAGACAATAAAGCCGAGAAGTTTTCTCGAAAGGACACTAAAGACACATTTCTTTGGTTGAAGACAGACAGAATATTGTAACAGGCGGTCAAAAATAATGGTTAAAACATCGAGATGTTCACTACGATGTTTAGATTTGCCAAGAAGATCATCGACATAATCTTCAAGGATAGTGTGCATAATGTCATGAAAAATGTAGGTCATAGCCTGCTGATAGGTTGCACCAGCATTCTTAAGGCCAAATGGCATTACACGGTAACAGAAGGTTCCCCAAGGAGTTATGAAGGTAGTTTTATGTTGATCAATGGGTGCAACCAAAATTTGGTTGTATCCTAAAAAACCATCCATGAGAGAGAGCATCTCATGGCCTGCAGTGAGATCAACAAGTTGGTCAATACTAGGTAGGGGGAAGTCATCCTTAGGGAAAGCGAGGTTGAGATCCTGGAAATCCGTGCATATCCAAAGTCCCCCCGTCGCTTTAGTGACAGGTACGATGTTAGAAATCCATTGAGGATAGTCAATAGGAAGAATGAAGGAAACAGAAAGAAGTCGTTGAAGCTCCTCTTTGACCAAGAGGGCAATGCGTGGATGCATTTTTCTCAATTTCTGTTTAATTGGTTTGGAATCGGGTTTCAGTGTAATGTTATGGACGGCAATGTCAGGATCAATTCCTGGCATGTCAGCGTAGGACCAAGCGAAAGCTTGGTTGCGAGCACGGAGAAAGGTAGTAAAGGCGACTTATTATGATGCGTTAAGGGATTGTCCGATCTTCACAATGTGAGGATCCTCCTCTGTGTGGATGTTGATTTCAATAGTAGATTCGTTCAGCATGGTTTGAGTTTCAGATGGTAAGGCGCGTTGAATATAAGAGTCATCCGTGCCAAGGTAAGTGAGGATGGAGTCATCATCCTGGCATTCAACAACGTTAATTGAAGGTGAGTCCTCTTCAATCATGTCTAGATACAGAAGGGGGATAGAAGAGGTGTCCTCATTATCGCGTTGATAAGTGAGAGGACCTAGGAAGATAGCATTTATGAAAAAAAAAAGTTAGGAGGGATAGATTCAGGATCTATTAACTCTGTGGGTGGCAAAGGCAAAATGGGTGATGATGGTTCGGTAGGGGTGACGTCGTTGTCTTCTAGAAGACAACTGACACAAGGTTCCTTCGGTGTAAGTGTTCTTGGAAATTTGAGACCACTACAATCATTGTGCTTGCATGTAGTTACGGGGATGATTGTATGTCGGCCTTGTTCATAAAGACCAAAACCAAAGCCTTTCCAAGCACAGCGAGTCAAGAAGGTGAGGGCGAAACGATGATTTGTCAGGTATTGAAAATCGTATTGGAAAGGAACCACACCAAGAGGGGGCTCAGGGGCAATGGAAGATTCGTCGACACCCCCATATGTTAGGTTAGTGCGGCAGTGAGGTGGTCCGTAAGGGATTACTTCCCCCACACGACGGTCATAGGTAGGATGTGCATGTACCTGTCCGTACTCCTGTGGGGTATGGAAAGAACTAACATTATATAGGCGATACTACCCCAGCATAAGGTGTTGAAAAACATCTACTAAGGGGTCTGCGGTTGGGATATTAGCTACAGGAAGGGAAGTGGTTTTTTGCGACAGTGGTTTCATTTGAAGGTGTAGGTGTGGTTGAGGTGGATGGTTGAGGCACATTTGAAGAGGATGGTTGGGTTGAATGAATGGGTGTCTTGATTGGTACGAGCACATCATTAGGGCGGTATATCATATTGCAGGTTTTAAAGGGGGGAGGATCAGATTTTACGGTGTAGGACTTCCCCTCGTATTCAAATTTTATGCATCTATGTAAGGTTGAGGGAACGCATCCCATAGCCCAGATCTAAGGGTGACCTAGCAATATATTGTATTGGAACTCTCCCTCAAGGACATAGAAGAGTTTGGGTAAAGTACGTAGTCCTACATGAATGTTAAGGATCACGGTGCCTAAGGTAGAGGTAATAGCATCATTGAATGACCGCAACATGATGGGATTGGCACACATGTAGCTAGAAGGGATATTCATTTGTTGGAAGGCTTTTGAAGAGATGATGTTTAGGCTAGCACCCCCGTCAATCATAACACAACATACCCAAATGTCCCGGACGTAAGCTGAGATGAAAAGAGCAGGGTCAGGATCTTCTTTACCAAAGTCAACAATTTCGTCTTCGGAGAAACTGACTACAACAACTTGTTGTACATAGATAGAAGAAGTTGGGGCAGTGGATTGTTTGGTGAGAGAAGCAACGTGATTGGGTGTAAGAATGGAGGTAACATGCAGGGTTTCATTAGGTAAGACCTCGATCCCTTGAAGAATTTCAACGAGAGATTGTCCATGAGATCATAAAGTGTCATTTTTACGGGTGATTGGTGAAGCTGTTTAATCATGGCTCGATGGGAAACTCCATTAGAGACGGGGTAAGCGGGTCCACGAACAACCACTTTGGGTGGTGGTGCGATCAGGATGGTGGAAGGAGAAAGAGAGGACGCAGGTGTGCTTTCTTTTGCTTTCTCATTGTTTTTCTGCGCTCGAGTAGCAACACTAATCATATTAATCTCGTAGACCTGAGATGAGGAAGATGGTTGGGATAAATCATGGTCTTCAAGAGGTGGGGTTGTAATAATGATAGATCTTGGTGAGGCGGGGACAGATGGTATAGGAGAGGGAATTGAAGCTAAAGGTCTCTCCCTTCGTAAGTTGTCTTTCTTAACCTTTCTATTTGAGAGAGGTGACTGATGAAGGATGGCTTTTAAAGCTTTGCATCCCTCCACATCATGTCCTGGTGTGCGGTGATAAGCGCAGATTTTAGACTCATCATAACCTATAGGTCGAGGTTTAGATGGGTCATAAGGTCTAAGTGGGGGTAGGGAAATGTTCACATTCTCCACCAACATAGCAAGGATTTTAGCGTAAGATCCTTTGAGTGGGTCAAAATCGGAGGAGGATGAGGGCATTGGTTGTATGGGTTTTGGTAATGTTTGGGCATGGTTGGTTCGTATGGGTGGTGGTTTAGCCAAGGGGTGTTGACACGTGGTTTTCACTAAACGTGGTTTCTTTGGTGCAGGAGCTACGTTCAGCTGGTTAGATGATGAGGCTACAGATGACATGGTAGCGGGGAACAACCATGGAGAAAGGGGAGTGACAGAAAATAAATCCTTTGATGATGGAGTTTGTTTAGGGTTGATGAGTGGACAAGATACGTTGGGTGCCAACGTTGATATATCCTTTGATCTCTGTATGGGTGTAGGAGGCATAGATCGTTTTGAAGAAAACACAGGAGGTATGATATATTGATGCAAGGTGGAGGGATGAGGTCCCAATATGGAAGGTAGGTGTGACGATGATGGTTTTGATTGTGATAGAGGCACGAATGGAGTTTATCTCCTAAGTGGCGGGGCGGCTTTATTTTTGGATAAATCTAGTCGCTTAGGCGGGTGTGTTAGGCTGGGTATTGGTGAGGTCCTAAGTGTAGGGGAAGATTTGGTTAGGTTAATAGAGGTGGATGAGATACTTGGTAGAGATTCGGGGGATGAAGATGAGGACATAGGCATTTTGAGTTTCTGTAAACACTTTGGGTATATGGTAGAGGTATCTAGATCGGTCATCTGCATTTGAGTAGAATAGGGGGTACTCAAACGTTCCCATAGGACTCGTCTATCTTCTGGAGAATAATAGTCTTTAGGCGTGAATTGTAAATTTTGTACGGAAGAAAGATGGGTTGTGATTCCAGTCCACTGTGGGTGTCATACAGGGGGTAGATGAGGCACTGTATCAATAGATGTTAAGAGGTCGACTGGTCATTGAAAAGATTTAGGCGATGAAGAACTAATAGGCAGGAGGGCATGTTTGAGAGGGTCTGTTATGGTTAAAGAATTCGGTGATGTCGGTGCGAGAGATTTCTCGTCTAAAGATGACAAAAGGAGTGGCGAGCCTTCTTCTTATGCAGCAAGAACGGTAGGAGGAGACGTTTGGGAAATAGATAAGTTAGATAACATCCGTTCGAAGTCTTGTAGGGATGTGGTATAAGAAAACTCATCGATGAGAAGAAAAGTCTGGGCAGTTAACTCCTTTATGGGTAAAGGAATGATTTTTCCTTGGTTTGATGGTGGTGAAGGATGTTCGGGCCCCTGCGTTAGTGAAGAGGCTTGATTAAAAAATTTCTCGATAGAGGCTTTTGGCTGGGAGTTGAAGATTGCATGGATCTCATGAACACTTTCCTCGGCTAAGATATCCTAGTTTACGTTACTGTTAGAAGAGTGATTTGGGAATGGTTTGTTGAATATTTTCAGATTTCGGTTGGCAGGGGCATTAGGGTTATCGAGGGTTATATCACCTGCGTCAACCATTTCTTGCACTATGTTTTTCAACATTTTACAGTTTTCATCACTATGTCCTTTTAAGCGGTGAAAGTTACAGAAGTCATTTTCTTTGTACCAGGAAGGTATAGCGCGGGTAGAATCAAACCCGGAGTGGGGTTTAACAAGAGGAAAGTTGATAGCTCCGGCTTTGAGCAATTTTTCCAAGATGACACCATAAGTTTCTCCCAAGGGAGTGTAATTGATGGGCTTGGCTTTGTACTTATAGGTGGTTTTTGGCGGGGTATTAGACGGTGTTTGAGATTTGACCATCACCGCGTGGATAGCTCCTTTTGATTTCGAAGAAGTGGATGTGTGAGGAGGGGTGGTGTTTGGCTTATTGGTAGAATCTGGAGTTCAGAAATTGGGGTTTTTGTTGCGCAACCGCAATTTCTCTTCTTCTAAGGCTCGAATTTCTAATTTCCGAGCCATGGTAAAGGCCTCATCAAATGTACGGAAAGTTTGAATTTGGAGGGTAGGAGAGATGTGCTTAGCGCAGGCCCGCGTAAAAAGTTCGATAAGTTTAGCCTGAGGTAAGGCATATGTAAGTTGGTTGATAAGGCCACGCCATCGTCCAATGAAATCTGTGATAGATTCGTCTTTGAATTGTCGGATGGCATAAAGGTCGGTGATAGATACTTTCTTGGCAATGTTAATGGAGAAATGATCCAAGAAAGATTGGGCTAGTTGGTTAAAAGAGAAGATTGAGTGCTGGGTTAAAGCACTGTACCACTCTAAGGCGGGTCCTGATAAGGACATGGGAAAGGTGCGAAGTAACAAGGCATCATTATGAGCAATCAAATAACAAGCTTGTCTAAATGATCGCAAGTGTTGTTGAGGGTCCTCCTTACTGTTAAAACGGGTAAATTTTGGTAATTCCCATTGAGGAGGATATGAATGAAGGGGGACAGAAGGGTGAATAGGCTCCTGACAAACTTGCTCGTATGTCAAGGCGCTACGACTTCCTAAAACAGAAGCCTCCAGATTATGCATTTTGTCCATCATTTGTTTGATGAAATCTATGGTTGGATGAGATGAGGGTGCGGTTGTGGTAAACGGAGGCAAATTGGGCCAAGGGCCTCCGCTAGAGAATGGTGGGGTTAAGTGTTGATAAGGTATGGAGGATGAATATGTTGAGGCGACCGAATACAGATGTCCCATATAGGATGTTGAGGTCACTGGATACGTGTATGGGAATGAAAAGGTTGGCGGAGCTTGAGAAGGAAATCCCGTGTGCATAGGTGGCAGAGAGCAAGTCATGAACAGAGCGGCCTGCAAGAGAGATGAGGTAGGGGCAGTTAGTGGTAGTGATATGTGGGGTCCAAGATTAACCAAAGGAAAGATAATCTGTGTCGTATGAACCTCTGAAGCCATCGAATTGGGAGACGGGGCTAAAGATGTGGGAAGCAAGGCGGTATCATCAAGTGGAGTGGGAGCTAAATGAGTAGCTATACTAATAGGCATACCAACAAGGAGCTGACCATCGGGCGTACGGTCAGGGGCATGAGACAAATAGTATTGTACAGCACTAGGATTAGCATCCAGAAACTTGGAAAATTCTTTATCTCCCACAGGAATTTTAGGAACCTCGCTGGTATCCGTAGGATTCCCCACAGAATGTGAAGGGGGTGATTCAGGCAAAGAAACAGAGCAAGCATGTGAAACCATGGCGGCGGCTTGCTTTCGAGTGATAACAACCATGGATAGGAGTTCACAGTAGGGTTTCAATCTGTCAGGAATAGAACAAAAAAACTCAGACTGGTAAAATTGGTAGGTTGTTGGTTTGTCAGGAATTGGAAAAGACAGTAACTGATATCGGTCTAGTAACCAATGTCGGTTATAGGTATAGCCGATGTTGGTCAGGTAACCGATGTCGGTGTAAGAATTCTGGGCTAACAAGATATAAAAGGCTGCTAATTTGAAATTTTTTTTTTCTTAACAACGTTTAGTATACTTGTCCAATTATTGATCACAGAAGACAGAGTATGAGAAAGAAAACAGAACTGAAAAACAAGCAAGATGCACACGTAAATCCAAAGACTAACCCTAGGGTTAATTTTAATTATTGTGGGCTTATGCATTTAGATGCGGAATGATGTAAATCCTAAATAAAGGACTTAGGGGAAATGTCAAGTTGTTTTGGCTCATAAGGTTACTTCAATTGGGCGGAGGAATACCACAGAAAAAAGGGGGGATGTTTTGAGCTGTTGTGTTAATTGTGAAGTGATTCGGTATGTGTTGTGCAGTGAAAGTAAGATTAATTTCTTGTCAATACCATGGATATCACCCCCACGTGTATGACCTGTTACTTAATCTACGTTCACTAGAACTGAAAACAGCAAGCAAGAAATGCAATGCACGTGTTTTAAACCCAAATCGAAAATTATGTTCGATGAAGCAAAAGAGATGACTTTCACTAATGCAAAATGTAAAAACAAAGCATGTTCTTTTACCGAAATTATACAAAGCCTTGTGAATATCTTTAGAAGAGTAAAACAACAAGTATGCTCCCTATATGAAAGCAAGCAAGAAATAAAGGAAACCCAAAAGGGTCCCACCGGGCGTGCCAAAATGTTTAGCTCGGAATGTTTCGGCTTCTGGGAATAGAGTTACTTCTATCCTTTCATTCCTTTTAGAAATAGATAAGGGTTAGGGCTAGGAGGAATACCTGTTGAATGTCGAGATGGTGTGCGCGTACCGTAGAGAAAGATCATGTTGACTGCAAATAACTCCTTTTTGTCTTGGAAGGACTACCTGCAAATAAGAACACAAGACCACAAGATTCTGATTAGACAATAAATGAGGGAACTGCCTTGGGCCCAGGAAATATAAAACTTCCTTTCGAAGGTGGTCAGTTCCCCTACTAATATGAATTAACACCAAAAACTGTAAAATATCAATTAAATTGCTTCGTTGAGACGGGTAGGGGAAAGGCTGATTTCTGGTTTTGAGTCACAATAACCGATACCGGTTGCTGATAACCGATATCGGTATGGTCTAGGATCTATAGGTTAGTTGTTTTATGGGGTGGTTGTGTCGTAGGGTAATGGTGTTGTTGGTAAGGCTAGTATATGAGTGATATTAGGTAATGAGATGGTGAGAGGTAAATGAATGATAGTTAGATGCAATGACACGTTGGGTAGTGGATCTAGGAATGGATTTATGGGGACTGTGATTCAAAAAGTCTAAGAAATGTTATTAAAGAGGACATGCAAGATGTAACTTACTGGTTATTGACGAAGATGCAGGTCCAAGAACTCTGATGACAAAGGCAAAACTTAGGTAAGATGGCTTGACACACAGAAGATGAGAGATCTCCCTCCCGATGATCAGCTAAGTATCACAGGTTTCTGGCTATTCCGTTGCAGTTTTGGGCTTGATCTCCTTTGCTGCAAACTCTTCTGGTTTCTTCACTCGTCTCTACTCGGCCAAGTAAAGATCTGGATTCTCTTGATCTCTCCTGCTGATCTCTGTTGATCCAAAAATCCTTCCACCTTTGTTTTTGGTTTGGGGAGCCCATTTACAGGGAACCGATGGCGGTTACGTAACCGACGACAGTCGAGTAGGAACCGGTATCGGTTAGGAAAAAGTAGGCTATTTTTAGTAAAATCACCCACTTTCCCTGCTTTTCTCCCGAGAGATTAGTTGCGGGCTTGGTCAAGTGACTAGAAGGTTGGTTTTGGGTGCGAGAAAGGGGTCATTAGTCATGGGTGTAGGTGTGGACCAAGCTATAGGTCTTAATTAGGTTAGTTTAGGGTTAGGGCTAGGTCATGATGAGGTGGCAAAATGAGGTGGCAGGTATGGTGATGTGGATTTATCAATTACAAGGTAATTAATAAATAATTGTGTAAGGTTTAGGTGATGAGGTTAAGTTGCGAAATGAGATGCGGGTCACAAGGGGTCGTAAGACACAAATTTGGTGTCTACACTTCCTGAGGAGATTCATTCCTGATTTTGCATAAGTATGTGCATTTCTCACATGATGAAATGAAAGAAAAATTTTGGTTTAACTTCCAAAGGTAAAGAAGCATTTGAATGTATCAACAAATCCATTGATAAGACTCCCATTTTAGAGGCATGGGTTCCTAGATTTCAACAAGGATTTTATCATTTATTACTATGCTACGTAGAGTACCTTGGCTTCTGTGCTAACTCAGAGAAATTCCGAGGATCATGAACTTGTAATTGCATTCATGAGATATGTTATAAAATCTCATGAATTGAAATATACTATGATGGAGAAACATGCTTTTGCAGTGGTCAAAGTTGTCAAGAAGTTTTATTTATATATTTTTAATTCTCACTTTTTTGTGCTTCTACCTGACACAACCATTAAGTATATTCTTACACAACAAGAATTTGGAATTAATAGAGGAAATTGGGTAGAAAAATTCCAAGAATATGACCCTGATATCAAGCCAACTAAGCTAGTATAGGGTAAAGGCTTATGTGAGCTCATTGCTGAAGGAGTTGATGCAGACTTGTCTAAAGAAGTAGTTAATGTTCATGTTGTCCTCTTCCTTAGTTCAATAGATGAATGGTACTGGTCATATTGCAGGATTTCTTACTATGTGGATCAGTTATATTATCTCACTTGAGTGCTAAGGAAAAGAGCTGATTAATGCGTTAAGCTTCTGCACAATATGTATTATTGGAGAATGCTTTGTTCAAGAAAGGCATAGATGGAAGATTCTTGAAGTGTGTGGAGAAAGACCAACAGAAGAAGTTGTTCTCAGATTTTCATGATCAGGCTTGTGGAGGGAATTTCTCTTCTATTGTGACTACCCATAAGATCCTTTCTAAAGGGTACTATTGACCTACATTGTTCAGATATGCATCAAAATGGGTAGGTAAGTGTGAAGCCTGTTAGACTTTTTCTGGGAGGCCTAAGTTGGCTGCTTTACAACTAAAACCAGTAGTGATTGATGAGCCTTTTCAACAACGGGGATGGGATTTCATTAGAAATCTTAATCCACCTTCTAGTGCTAGACATACTTACATGCTAACTACTATAGATTACTTCACAAAGTGGGTAGAGGCTATTCCAGTAAAAATAACTACTTCTGAGGTGGTGTGTAATTTCATCAAAGAGAACATCTTGATAAGGTTAATGGTGCTCAAAGGATGATTTTGAATAGAAACAAGGTGCTTCGAATTTTGATTCTTCTGAGATGATGGATTTATGTTATGGCTATGGAATTTCCCTTTCTCATTCTTTAGATTATTATCCTCAAGGGAATGGACAAGCAGAATCAACAAATAAGAATCTGGTAACCATCATTTGGAAGCTTGTCAATGACTCTCAAAGGAATTGGCACAAGAAGCTCTATGATGCTCTCTGTGCAAATATAATTACACTTAAAAGAGTTACATTGTTGATGTCTCCATTTCAAGTGGTGTATCGTGTCACCAATCTCAGAAGGTTAGTAATAGTGGACACTTTTATCGTATGCACGTTTGATACACTTAATGGAAGGATATTGGAGATATATCAAGAGAATTTAGACGATGTTCCTCTAGACAAGAGGATCATGTATCTCCAGAACGGTCTAGATGAAGACAAGATGCATGTTTGTTGATAGAATATCTTGCTCAGTGAGACTAAAGGTGAGATGTAATCTATAATTTGACAAGCAAGGATAGACCCAGTAATATTTTTACCAGTGAGAAATACATTGCTTCTATCTATGGGTCAATACTAGTATGGTAAGCCTCAAGGAAGCCATGATAAGTTTGAATGTCTCTTTGTCTTGTTCCTTTCCAGTATCATCAGACTACTTTGCATGGAGAAAATTTTGTTCTACTTGGATTATATGGATGGATCTTCTCTTGGCCACTTCCTTATAGTGCGGAAAATATTTGAAGTTTTTCAAGTCCTAGGTGAGTTGGGAAGTCCTTCTATATATTGTGTCACAAGTGTTTTGGTTTTTAGTCGTTCCTTTGTGTTTTGAATTTCTTGGTCATTATGAGGGATTAGTTTGTGAAGGAAACCAAAGTTGAAAAATGATGTGTTGTTTTCTGATATTCACAAATTTTCCTTTGACTCTATTTGTCCTAATGGATAAGGTATTGGTCTTCTTTCCCAGAGTTTTTCTACAGTTCTTGTATCTCACCTTGTTTCTTTGTTTCAAGCTAAACCATTCCTGGCAAAATGAAGCCAATGACGATTGATCTCCCTGACAAAATTCCAAACCTCATTGAGAGAAAGGTCAAAGTTTTGTCGAATTTTGAGTTCGTAAGCCTTGGATAAATTTGTGCTTTAGAGTCATGGCATGCTTGGTTTTAATCTCACCCAATGTTTCACATAGTCACAAAATTCTTCAGTCTTCGAAGTTTGAACAATAATAGCGTAGTCAAAGAATGTGTTTAGCGATAGCTAGATGCCACTGAAAATATTTTCCTTCATTCGAATGTCCATTTTCAATCCTTCTCTTGATGGTTGTAGGGAGTCACATTGTAGCTTGGTATTGTTTGTAGTTTCTCATGCCATGGAGAATACCATTTGAAAGCTATGGGCGTAAATGGTGGGATTTTCCCTTTCATTTGTATTTTTCCACAGTCGTGACACTGATTAAGGAAGTCAACTTTTGTCCCGATTATCCACAGATATCATGGAGGCATAATGGAAAGGGAAAGGTAGTCTGCAAAATTCTTATACCAAAGGTCACGTGGGCAAGGTGTAATAGTTCTTATGGATTTGACCTCTTGATATAAATGAGAGCGTGATTGTAACCTTTGTATCATGACAAATATTTTGGAGTCAGAAGGTAAAGAAGGTATCTGAGAAGCCAGGAAGGTCATGGTATCCACAAATTTATTAGTATAACATGGGGTGCTTTGAAGTTCATAATGATCAAAGGTAGTTAAAAGTACGTCAACATGACATTTTTAGTTTTGGAGTATTTCATTACAACTCTGGTATATACCATTGACTTGGTTTACAACCAATTGGGAATCACCAAAGATATTAATTGATTTAACATCTAGGGAGATGGTGGTTTGAAGGACTAATATGAGTGCTTCATATTTGGTGATGTTGTTATTACAATAAAAATCTAGTTTGAAAGATAAAGGCATATTTTAACCATAAAGAGGAATGAGGGGAACACCTGATCCATGCCTCCCTACTAACATTTGGAACCATCAAATAATAATGTCATTTAGTAAGTGGTATCATCCAAAGAGAGGGTGGTAATGGATTTGTCTAGGAAATAAAAGTTAGAGGGTTGATATCCAAAAAGAGGTGCATCTGCTAGCTAATCAGCAATGACTTGGCTTTTGACAGACTTTTGATGGATGAATTCAAGGTCAAGGTCTTCAAGAAGCATGATCCAATGTGTAAAATGTTGATGCTGGTAGGGTTTGGCATACATGTAATGTAGGGGATCAGTGTTGAAGCTATAAAAAAGGTTTTGTGGTGGAGTAGGTAATGATCAAGTTTAATGCTTCGACAAAAACTAAGGCTAAGTAAAAGTTTTTCAGCTATTTGGGTGTACCTTCGCCATTTTGGGGGTGGGTAGTACTCAAAATGGTATAAATTATGTAATAAACCACGTGTTCCCTGTGATTCTTGTCACAATGAGAAAGCATGACACCCAAGGAATAGTCAGTAGAAGAAATGTATAGGTAAAAGGGTTGGTCATCTTTAGGAGGAATGAGCACTGACAGTTAAAGAAGGTATTGTTTTAAGGCATCAAAGGATTTGTGGCCATCATCATCCCATTTGAATGAGACATCCTTTTTGAGGAGATATTGAAATGGTTGACAGTGGTTAGAAAATTGTTAAATAAATTGATGAATAGATTACAACTTACCTTACAAACTTAGAAGTTGATGGAGATTAGTAGGTACTGGAATTTCAAGAATAGCCTTTACTTTAGTAGGATTGACTTCTATGCCATGCAAAGAGAAAATGAAACTAAGGATTTTTCCTTAAATCACGATAAAGACACACTTCTTAGGTTAAAGGTGAACTTGTTTTACTTGATAAGGTTGTCAAAGATGAGCCCAACAGGACTGTAACAGGTGTTAGCTTGATGTTTCATATTTGGCAAGAAGGTCATCTACGTAATCTTCCAATATGCAATGCATGATGTCATGGAAGATATAAGTCATGGCTCACTGATATGTAGCACCAAGCATTTTTAAGGCCAAAGGCATAACATCGATAGTAGAAGGTCCCCCAAGGAGGGATGAAGGTGGTTTTGTGTTGACCTTCTGGAGTGAGTAATATTTGATTATAACCTGAGAAACCATCCATGAGTGATAGCATCTCATGGCTGGTAGTGAGATCAACCAATTGATCAATACCTGGTAGAGGAAACTCATCTTTGGGGCAAGATAGGTTGAGGTCACGGAAATATATGTAAATGCAAAGTCCCCATAACGCTTTTGTGACAAAAATGATGTTATAAATCCATTGGGGATAGTCAATGGGTAGGATGAAGGAAAATGAGAGAAGGCACTGAAGTTCTTCTTTGACAAGAAGAGCAATGCAAGGATGCATTTTTCACAACTTTTGTTTTGTGGGTTTGGTATCAGGAATGGTTACCATAATGTAGACCACAATGTTTGGTTCAATACTATGCATATCAGCATAGGACCAAGCAAAATCATTGTTATGGTCTCAGAGGAAAGAAGTAAAAGCTTCCTGTTCAATAGCATCTAAAGATTGACCTATCTTTAAGGTGTGTGGGTCCTCCTGAGTGTTAATACTGATTTTGATATTCAATTCATTCAACATGGTTTGCATCTCATAAGGTAACAACCGATGAATATAAGAATCTTACACACCAAGGTAGGTGAGTATAGACTCATCATCTTGACATTGAACAATGTTAATAGAAGGTGTATCATCATCAATCATGTCAAGATACAAGAAGGGAAAAGAAGGAGGATCATCATCAAATTGATAAGTCAGATGTCCTCGGAAAATCATGTTCACGAAAAAAAAGGTTATGAGGAATAGATTCGGGATCTATGGACTCTATGGGTGAAGGTGGTGACATTAGTGAATGGGGTGGAGAAGGTTTGTCTTCCTCAATGAGGTTGATGTGGGCCTTCTTGGAAGATGGTGTGGAAACTCCAATGCCACTACGATCGTTGTGTTTATGGGTGGTCAATTAAATGATAGTATGACAGCCTTGTTTATAAAATCTAAATTCAAATGCTTTCCATGTGCAACGGTGAAGAAAAATATGGGTGAATAGTTAGTTTGTGAGGGATTGGAGGTCAGATGAAAATGATCGTGTTTGAGATGGAGGTTTGGGTGAATAAGTGGTAGTATCAAGTCCCCCATATGTTAAGTTGGTGCGAAGGTGGGGAGGACCATAAGGGAAAACCTCACCTATGTGGTAGTCATAATGAGGGTGTTGGCACAGGTTTCCATACTCTTGTAGAGTGAGGAATGTGTTAATATTGTAAAGGAGGTACTCCCCCAGAGTGAGGAATTGAAAACACCTTCTAAGGGATCAATAGTAGATACATGGGTAGAAGGAATAAAATAATCAGTAAATAATTGGGAAGGATGGGTATCAGTTGGTTGGGAAGTAGATGGGTCAGCAGCAGAGGCTGCAACAACAGTAGGAATAGAAGAGTTAGGTATGGGAGTGGAGGTGACAACATTGGTGGACAGGGTCATGGTTGAAGGAGAAGTGGAGGTAGTGGAAGATGCCTTGACTAGTACAAGGACATCGTTAGGTCGATACAACATGTTACAAGTTTTGAATGGTGACGGGTTGGTGGGGATGGTATATTTATACCCTTCATGTTCTAATTTTACATAGTAGTGTAAAGTTGAAGGGACACAACCCATGATGTGAATCCAAGGTCTGCTGAGAAATGGGTTATACTGGAACTCTCCCTCTAAGATGTAGAATAATTTTGGGACAGTGCGAGGGCCCACACAAACGCAGAGAATAATGGTGCCAAGGTTGGAGGTGATGGCATCGTTGAAGGAGTGCAACATAACTTGGTTATTATCCATAAAATTTGAAGGGATGTGTATTTCATTATAGGAATGGGAGGAGATGATGTTAATACTAGCACCACCTTCGATCATGACATGTTATATGCATATGTTATCGATATAGAAGGAAATAAAGAGGGAGGGGTCAGGGTCATCTGAATGGAGAGGTACAATATCCTCATTAGAGAAATTGAGGGAAATGACTTGATGAGTAGGCATGGGAGTAGAAGAAGGAGATGATTTGGTAAGCGATGCCACATGGTGAGGGGTGATAATGGAGGCCACTGCATGGGGTCATTGGGTAAAATTTTGATGGATTGCAAAACCTCCATAAGGGATTTTCTATTAGGTTTAGAAGTTTGTAAGAGATGTTACAAATACATCTTTAGAGGAGATTGATGTAGTTGATTTATCATTATATGATGGGTGGCCCCATCAGAGATAGGCTATGTGGGTCCTCGAATGGTGATTTTGGGCTGGGTGCAACTGGTATATTAGGTACGGGGTTGGTTGATGGGCTAGTTTATTTTTATTTTCCTTTGTCCTTTTGGGCATGGGTGGTAACCTGGACCATGTTAATCCAAGGGGAGGTGGTAAATGGAGAAGGTGTGGGATGAGTAGTGTAATAACATGATGGGAAAAAACCTAATGTGGGAAAACCCTTATGAACTGTGTATGGCACACTGACATTTTGGTGGAGGTTTGGCCAACTCTCTGATATGGACCATATTGCTCTCAAATTTTGGAGATGGAAAGAGGGTTTGTGGGGGTGGAGATGTATTTCATTGAAGAAACAATGGATGATGATGTGTGATGATAAGTGAAGGTGGAACATGGTCCTCATCAAGAAGGTCATCATCATCAAAATTTTGTTCAGGAGGAAAAAGTTGGAGAAGAATAGTTTTTATATCCTTATAATTTTCTACATTATGTCCTAGCACACTATGATAGGCACAAATCTTGGTTTCATCAAACCCTTTTATATTGGGTTTGAGAGGGTCATAAGGTTGAAGTGGTGGTAATGTGATGATGGAAGTATCTAAGAGGCTTGTTAGAATGTTGTCGTAGGACCCTGCCAACAAATCACAATGGGAAGTGAGTGTAGGTTTGGGTTAAAGTACAGACCCTTGTGAGGGAAGAGACGTTATAGGAGGGTGAATGGGTTGGCCTACTGGTTTAGTAAGTGGTACTATCTTAGGTTTTGATGTCATTTACTAGGGTATAGGTGTGGTAGAAGAGCTAGAAATAGATTTTTTTTTTGGTTTAACTATCTTATTGGAGGGTAGTGGGTTCTTGTCTTTGGGTTTCACCTTCTTGGGTAAAGGCGAGGTGGGAGCATGTGATGCAGAAGGGAAATTAGATCGTGGAAGAGGAAGAGCTACCCATGGGGACAATATAATTATGATGGAAGTGGTTGGCAAAGGCTAGGTGGATGGTATGGATTGAATTTGTATAGAAATATTTGGATTTATCGTAATTAGTGGAGTTATATGTGGTAGAAAATGTATGGGTGAGGGTGAGCATGTTTTTCGTGTAGGTAAATGAGGTGTAATGAAGGCTCATGATGAAGCAGTAGGTTACTTAGATTTTGAGTTGCCTTGGGTAGTAGAGTGTTTGGCCAGGGTTGATGGGTGAGGCCATAAGATGGATGGAAGGGGCGAAGGTGACAAAGGTGTAGTAGGTGAGACTTGCATATATGGCCTAGAAGGTTGGGTCTTCCTTTTAGGTGGAGGAATAAATTTAGTGCGGGTTTGGTAAGACATAGCTAAGTCCAATTTGATAGGTGGACGAGCAAGGCTTGACATCAGCATGGCACCTAGGCTAGTGATGGGTCTAGATACATACGAAGATATAGGTGTGGTTAATTTATTAGGTATTGGAAGGGTTTTAGTTGTAGGAAAAGGTTTGGATGTAAGTAGATGGGATGAGGAAGAAGCTGTTTCGATAGGCATGTAGTTGCTAGAAATACCTTTGGATAGATCATGGAAGTATCCTTAGGAAATATTTTCATTTTAGTTGAAAAAGGGAGCTGAAGACATCCCCAGAGCATGGAATTATCAACATAATCCAAGTGATCAGCCAACTGTGAAAATGAGATTTCTTGAGGAAGATATGTAATTGGTTTGGTGGTAATCCCTATAAAATATGTCTGCAAGACAGATAATTTCCTAGCCTCGAACTCTATGGGTAAAAGAGCTAAGATCATGTCAATGGGGTCCTAGGATGATGAGGGATAATTTCCCCTAGTAGGTAGTGGAATGTCTGAAGAATCTCCCATGGGTGGGAGAGATGGTGGGTGAGGTAAGGTAGACTTCTCCCTTGGTGGAGGAGAAGGTGATGATGATTCTCCTATGGATGGGAGAGTTAATGTTGTTGACTGTTTGGTAGGTTATGAGGTAGATAATGGAATGGCATCAAGAGAAAACGTGGGTTCCTCCATGAGAAAAGGGGGAGATGAAGGGGCCTCCTCTGTGGGTGAAGGAGTAGAATATGTATGCTCCTCTATGGGTAGAGGATCTTGTGCTAGAATTTACTCAATAGATGAAATAGGTGGAATTTGGGGAATGACCAGTATGATATCAAAAACCACGTGGACTTCATGGGCATTTTTGTTGCTGGATTAAGGCTCACTATTTTGATTAGATGATGGTTTATGGTTATGGAAATACTTCTTAAATATGTACAAATTTTAATTTTTTGGTGCATTTGGGTTGTCCACAATGAGGTTTGCATTATCTATCATCTCTTGGAAAATGTTCTTAAAAGTTATGCAATTACCTTCACTATGGCCTTTAACGCGATGATAATTACAGTAGTCATGTTCCTTATACCATGCAAGAATCAAATGAGTGGGATCAAAAATAGTATGAGGTTTTATGGGAGGAAGTGTAATGGATCCATATTTAAGAACCTTTTCCAAGACTGAAGAATAGGGCTCTTCAATTGAAGTGTACTTCCACTGATCCTCCCGGAACTAAAAGGTCAGGATAGGGGAAAGATTAGAAGAAGGTTAGGCTTGATTAGAGGGATGCGATGGGCCTTCTTTGAGAAATACTATGTTGGCAGATCCTTTACCTTTTGAATAATTATTTTGGGGTTTTTAAGATGAAGAATAATGGTTTGGTTTGAATGGGGCATTCTTGTTTCATAATTGAATTTTCTTTTGTTCAATGGTGTGAATTTCTATCTTTCAGGCCATGGTGAATAGTGTATCAAATTTTTGGAAGGTTTTTACCTATAGAGTTGGTGCGATGTGTCTAGCACAAGTTCTAGTGTAAAACTCAATAAGCTCAGTTTGAGGTAACTAGAAATTCAATTAATTGATAATACTTTGTCAGTGAGCAACAAAATATGTGATAGATTCATCGTCATACTGTCATGTCAAATATAGGTTTGTCATGGTGACCTTTTTGACTACATTGATTAAGAAGTGGTCTAGGAATGCTTAAGCCACTTGGTTGAAGGAGTAGATGGAATGTCTAGGTAAACTATTGTTCCAATCTAAGGCAGGTCTGGTTAGAGACATGGGAAATTTTCATAAGAGTAAAGCATCATCATGGGAAACTAGGTAACACACATGTTTTAATGACCACAAGTGTTGTTGTGGGTCCTATTTACTATTGAAATGGTTGAACTTGGGAATTTCCCAATTCACATGGTATGGGAAAATAAGAATGGATGGATGAATAGGATCATTAAAAATTTCATCATAGATCAAGGAGTAACGAGATCCAGAAACTGATGCTCCTAATATCTACATATTTTCCATCATCATGCTAATGAGTTCATTGGTGGGTTGTGAGGAATGGGTTCCTCCTACATTAAAAGGAGGTTGATGATGGGTGTATGATGTGGATGGCATCCAAGTACATGGGGGCACCGAATATGAAAACTACGAAAGGGGGATAGATACATGTAGAATATACCCCAAATAAGTGATAGACGAGATTGGAGGTTGCTGGTGATGCATGCAAATAGGTGGAGTGGTCGTAATGACTCTCATGGTAATGGGTGGTAGAGACTGAGGGATGGAAAGAACCAGTTTTGGAACAAGGTGTGGGGTGGCGACACTAAAGGTAGTTATGATGCAATGAGAATATACGAGGAAAAGGGGGTAGATGGTCCCATATTCAAAGCGGTAGGTTAAGGAACAATTAACACCACAGGTGCAATAGATGTCGTTGGGGTAGAAGTTATGGCAGAGGTGGGACCTAACTAAGAGACCACATGGGGTAATGTGGATGAGAGAAATGTTGAGCTAGTGGTAGCTGACGCGGAAGTGGTTGTGAGGGCAGGAGGAATACATATAGGCATGTCGTATATTAACTATCTGGAGGAGTCCTGAGTAGATGATTGCATGAGATAGTATTGTAAGGCCGAGGGATTCTAATCAAGGAGTCTTGCAAAATCCTCATCACCAGTAGAAATAGGGATAAATTGATTTGTATCCATGGGTGAGAGGATGGATGGAAGTGATGAACTAGGTGGGTGTGGCTTACGACTGGCATGAAATACAAGGGCATTAGTTTTGCTACAAGTCAACACCATGTGAATTAGTGTTGACCTAGTAAAACTGTTTTCTATAAATGACATAGAAAATATTAGAATCATAGAAGAATGAATTCCTGGGGGTAAATCTTGTTAGTGTTTTGATTAAAAATCAAACACATAAATTGATGATGATCATTATGACCATTGATGGTTAAAGGGGGGGTAATGTTAGTTATGATAATCAATACTGGTCATTGCGGGAAATACCAGTTTCAAAAAATGAAATAGAATTGATGAATGTGAAATAGGGAAACTGTATCTGACAGAGATATCAGAATGTTGGGTATATGATGGTGTCATGAGGACCAAAAATAGAAAATAATAGGTGATGATGTTTTTTTAAGGTAAAATAACAAAAAGAGGTAGAAACTGACACCGGTTAGGTAAACCGATGATGGTCAGATGTAAACTGATGATGGTCGCTAGACAACCACCGATTACTATGAAATTAGAAGAAATGAGGAAAAATGGATGTTTGGTGAATTAAACTAGATGAAGGATTAACCTAGAAATTTGAGAATGATAATATGAGGTCATGACACACTCAGAAATAGCCAAAATACTCCAACTATGATGGGGAGTGTGAAAGGAAGAAGAAATTGAAGAAATGTAACTCTCACAACTTAAAATGCAAGTCAAGAACAAAGCTAAGAAAAACACGCAATTCTAAAAGTGAAATTATGTTTGTTTTAGCTTATTCTATTTAAGACTGACTTGTGAATTTAGAATAAAGTTTTTGGCTAGGAAGGCATCCTAAGAAGAAGGGAATCTAAAGGTGAGGTTTTAGGTTATGTTTTGGAGGGGGTGGTCCTTTGTATGAGGTAATGATTAGACATAGATAACTAGCTAAGCACCCAATTTCAATCCTTTGATCATGTGATCGTTAAAATCTACTTCTGGGTGGGATGTTGTTTAAGAAGATGTGTAAATTCAAATTTTTGCAATTTGGAAAAGAGAGAGAGAAGATAGTGCTTCCTACGGTTCAATTGTGTCAACCATCAGCTGGGCATGAATTCTAGCATATAGGTTGCCCTCATTTTTAAATGTGAGCTAATAATGCCGCATACAAGGATGAAATGCAAAAAATTTTATAATGCAAATCGAAAATTATATTTGATGAAGAAAATGATGAATAGATCAAGAACATGATCTTTCATTAATACACAAATCCAAGAAGGAATAATTGGTTCATTTTTATCACCAAATGAAAATTTTCATTTAGACAATTAGAGGAAAAGAATATTACCAAGGAGAAGATTAAATGTGTATTTTCATAAAAAAGGAAACACACAAATAGTTTCTCTATATGAAGAAAATGTAATCAACCCAATAGAGGGTCCCAACGGGTGTGACAAAATGTTTCGCCGATATGTTGTGTAGGTATAAGAAAAATAGATAGGGGAAGGGTGAGGAAGAATACCTATGAATGAAGATGGAAGGTAGAGAGCACACATTCTGATTTCTCAATCTAGTGTTGATTGCAAGAACTTCCTTTTTGCTAGAAGGAACTACTTGTGAATTAAAAAAATACCACAACAAGAATATTCAACAATATATGTCAGTGGATTGTCTAGCGTATGCTAGATCCGGGAAGTGTGATACTTCCTAGATGGTTGTCAATCCACTGTTTTAAAAAATTAACTCATTCAAGTACAATAAGAAAATCTAATCTAATAGGCTAGGCTATGATCAGATCTAGAAGTTAGGTAGGTGAATCAGGTGGCCAGGACAAGTCAGGTCAACTTTTCGGTGGTTTGGGTTATTTAGATGAATGTTATGAGGTTGTTGTTACAAGAATATTTACGAGATACAGATACCTATGTCGATCTGGTATGACTGATACCGGTTGAGAGGAAACCAATGATGGTTTAGGTTAACAACTATCGATAGGGTCAGGTTGATAGAAACTTAAAGAAGTTTAGTTTTGATGATTCTATGTGAATGCATAGAGAATAGACAGAGGATTGTGAGGTTGATAACAATGCTGGGAATACTAAGAGATATCTTGGGTTGGGTATGGAGAGTTGGGAGGTTGTAGGTGGTTAGGTGGAGGGATTGTAAGGAATGTGAGATGGTAATGAGATGCAAAGGATACTAGGACTCCCAAATAGAGATAAAGAAACTGATCTAACTAAGTATGGAAATATATAGATCTAAATGTACTTACTTGTACTTGTAGACCTATTGGTTGGATGGAGGTGATGGTTGATCTATGGAACTAGTTGTCAATTTCATGGCCATGATTCCTAGAATGATACCACAAATGCTTTCCTTTCATATCAGTGCTTGGTACTAGTTCAGGATGTCTTGATGTGCATGAGTGATCATGTGCATGCTTGCATCTGGATCTCTCTTTTACAAAACTCAGATAATTGTTCCAACCTCAAGCACAAGGTTACCAAAGTGAATATATGGTAACCTATGATGGTTTAGGGTGACCTACATTGGTTTAGGGTTAATCGGCATTGGTTAAGGTGTGAAATCCTAGGTTTGCTAAAATTGCAGATCTTGGCAATATTTTTGCCCAATTCTTTTCATTTTCGCAGATCAAATGGAATGTTGCGCTTATATAATCGGGCATGTTGTTAGAGGAAGAATAGGCATGTGATTTTAGGGATAAACTAAGTCTTAGTTAATTAAGGTAGGTAGGAATAATTCTTAGTTAAAAGGAAACATGTTATGAATAGATCTATGATGAGGTGTTTAGGTGATGTGGTGGGGTGAGGTGTCTAGGTGAGGTTGAAATTAGTTCAATTAAGGTAATTAAATAACGTATATTGTGAGAATGGGCATTAATTTAATTATAGGTAATTAAATTAATATACATGTGGGGTAAAGGGTGAGTGTGACCCAAATTTTTTGTCTACACCAAAATCCTGACAATGTACATAATGAATGCATAATTGACTTTCCTAAAATGATGATTGTTATCCTTCATAGTCAATTGTGGGTAGTATTCATATACTGGGGCGTTATTTTTATCCTCCACTGGAGAGAGACAAAACCATACTTTGTGTGTACCAATATTATACATTAGATACGAGGTCACATGGAAGACTTTGGTTCTCTACACATTATCTATTTTTTCACTAAAGTTGTTACTAATGATTTCTCCCCAATTCAAACTTTTTTTTCCCTTCGCAGATGATATTTAGGTATGGGCACATCCAAAAATTGAACTTGCTAGTTGAAGGAAGTCCCATTATTCTGGCTATAATTGTGATTACATCTTAAATTTCTTCTTTGAAATCACTTTTGTACATATTATTTAGCAACATGGAAGCTCCTTTCTTTGAGGCTTTGAACCAAGACTTAGCCACCATATGTTTGTATTTCTTAGGATCTTGATCAAATAACTGCTGAGCTTATGCCAAAGTGATAATTTTTGAATCTTCTACTACAGGAATTCTAAGAGTAGCATTGATACATCCTACATCTAACTTAGAAATCACTTGGCCTTGAGGGTTTGTGATTTCCTTAGATCTTGGGTCAAAACAAGAGCCGCAAGCCAATACTATATTTTCACATTGAAATTAAATGAGAAAACCTTTGGTATATGCTATTCCACAATCCTTGATAAGTTGGGCCACATGAGTGGGATTAACATCATTAATTCATGCCCAGAAGTCATTAAAGTCCAAATGTTGCACATCTGTGTCTCCAATATTAGTTATAGTAGTATCAAGTGAAGAGAGATACTCATGGTCCTTGAAATGGATCTTCATGATGGAAATTGAGATGAAAAACAAATACTCAGGTAGCAACAAGGAAGCTTAGGAAATGATTTTGAGAAACAACCTATGTTGTAGGACATAAAGCAAAAATGACTCTAAATTCTCACAAGATCTTCAACGTTGAACACAAAATGAAAAGTGACTTTGTTAGGAGTATGATGCACTTCAAATTTTTGAAAATGGTTGAGGGATGCTCATGCTATGGCTAAAAATGGTTTTAGGAAGTACGGGAATGGAATGTGCAAAGCTCAACTGTAACTTGTAATGGTAAAAAATGAAATATTTTCCCTATTATATATAATCCCATTTGGAAAAGGTCGGTGGAGTGCATTAAATGAAGGGATCAATGTATTATGGAAAAAAAATGGTGTTTGTAATACAAGATGTCGTCTTTGCCTTTGGAATGTAGGTATGGTGGAAGAAAGGAGCACGAGAGGCCCATGGGGTACTCGAGACGACAAGAGCCTACATATTTACAACATAAAGAAAACTATCTCAATACGGTGAAAGTGGGTATGCGGAGAACTGAGGGTTGAGATGCACTTGGGATGCCTGGGACAAGAAAAGCTGAAAATTCCACACTACACCAACGCTTAATGGAAAGTGGGTAAGTCAGGTGAAAAGTGCATGGAAGGTCCTTGGGACATTAGGACACAAGTTCTCCACCGACCCAAAAAGTCTGTTACATGAAGAGGACTTAGAAAATTTTGAAGGAAGCATTGCGGGTTGATAGGGATTGCGGGCACTTTGGGGGTGCACAGGAATAATGTCCATGGAGCATAAGGAACACAGGTTCACCAAAAGGCCAAAAATTACACAATAAAAAGAGAGACCAAATCATTGTGGAAAAGGCAGGGAAACAGGGAACAAGGAGCCCAAAGGAACATGGGACATGTGGGAAACCAAAACCCGAAACACCCGCAATACAAAGTAAAAAGTCCCAAAACTCATTTTTTTTGAAAATTGACTAAATGTTGGGGACATTTTCCTTTTGATACTTCACAAAGGAAAAAAAATATTTCTCAAGAGATAAATTACTCAAAAAATTTGAAAATTTGACAACAATACACACATTTTTGGGTAAGTGACAACAACTGGCTCTTTCTGGGGATTGGACTGACTTGGTGCAAGACAGAGCAAAAATACATCAGAATCACTAATTAATAAAAAGTGCTGAATTCATTAGGTAATAGAGTCTAAAACAAGGCAATACAAAAGACAACAATGCAACGGAAGAACAACTCAACCCAAAAACATGAACTATACAAGACATATTTACATGATTGTACAAAGGACTACCTATTTACCTAGGGCTGAAATAACGTCAATTATTGACCACTATATGGCAATGGAAGGGAAGTTCCATCCATATATCTCAAGTAATAAGAGTTTTAACCAACAAAATGTCTTATTTTAAAATGACCAAGATAGAGAGAATCAAACTTACCATGACTTCCTTGAGGTTCACACCGCTTGTTCTAGAGGAGGAAAATATCTCTAACCTAAAAGTCTCTAGATCTATATTTATTTTCAAAAAGTTTCTTTACTTTATACTGGTGTACAAAAATTCTATCTACCACCTGTAGCCTTTCCTCATACAAATTTTGCAAATGCATAATCCTCTTCTCCATGGAGTTGTTAAAGTTTTCATCCTCAATGGATTTCATCATTTGCAAAGATGGTGGTTCTACTTTTACTTGTAGTTGAGCCTTTGTTCCATATATGACTTGAAATGGTGACATTCCAATTTCTCTCTTGGGAATGATCATGTCTTCCCAAAGAGCATCGTAAAGATTTTTGTGCCAATTCCTCCGTGACTCATCCACAAGCTTTCTGATGATTTTCACCAAATTTGTGTTATTTGATTCATCTTGCCCGTTATTAAGAGTTCCCTTCACCCGAGTTGATAATAATAATAGGAGTTTGCTAGGGAGATTACATAGCCATAAAAGAAATCAATAAGCTCATAGGAAGAAAAATTTGGGGCATTGTTAGTAAAATTTTTGTTTGGGACTTAACCTGACCAAATTTTTTTCCTTAATAAAATTACATACTACTTCAGAAGTGGTTCTCTTGAATGGAATAAATTAATTTCTACGCACTTGGTGAAGTAGTTGATGGATTTCAATACATGTGTGTGTCCTACGCTGGAATTAGGATTGAGAGTTCATATAAAATCCAACCCCCATTGTTTAAATGGCTCCTTAATTACCACTGGTTTGAGAGGTAGGGTGGCTGATACTCTTGGTTAATCTTCTTAGAAAATTGATTTTTCCAAAGAAAGAATGCACACCTTTCTTTCTCTTTGGAAAAGGGATTTTCTAAATAGCCTGGAACCTTTCTTAATCAATCTTGGTCCCATCCATGGAAACAATGTGCCCGAGAAGTTTTTCTTCTATGACACCATAGATATATTTCTTTAGATTTAAAGAGATCCCATGTTCTCTGCACTTCTGAATGAAAAATTCAAGATTATGAAAATGATCCTCTATTTTTTTAGAAAATACGGTCAAACCATTGAGATAAATCACAATGCACTTTCCTTTTAAATTATCAAAGGCTAAATCTATTGCCCTCTGAAAATTTGCACCAACATTGATAAGACCAAATGACATCCTTCTATAAGCAAAATTTCCCCAGGGGATTGTGAATGTTGTCTTGTGCTAATCTTGGACATCCACCTCGATTTGTTTATAACCTGAGAATCCATCAAGCATAGATAGCATCTCCGAACTAGTGACAACTTGCAAGATTTGGTACATCACAGGGACTGGATAATTATCCTTAAGAGAGACTTGATTTAAATTTCTGAAATCCACACAAATCCAGATTTCTCCACTCTTTTTCCTTACAGGCACAATATTGGATACCCAAGTAGAATGGTGGATAGGAAAGATTATTATGGCATTCAACAACTTCTGAATCTCTTGGTGAATCGTTTCTACAATTTTGGGATTATATTTCCTTTACTTTTGGCAGAATGGCTTGATCCCTACATTCAAAGGAATATAGTGTTGCATTTGTCTTGGCTTAAAAGATTTTAGATCATGATATGAATAAGCCAACACATCAATATATTTTCTCAACAATTCAATCATTTTCTTCTTTTCATTCTTAGTACAACATTTTCCAATATTGACCAATTTAGGCTTCTCTTCACTCCCTATATAGAATTTTTCAGATTCAATTGATTGATGGGCATCATGTGATACCTTGGATTTCATATATCTATCATGCTTGTCAAATAAATACTCCAAACTTACTAGACCCCTAGGTATTTTATTAACTTTCAATCTTATACAACCATATTTATCAGATTCTTCTTCAACCCCTTCTTTTGATGTAGAGGATGAAACTGACTCTTGAGGAAAAAATTAACTCCCTTTGAAATATAGCTGAATGAAATTGTATTTGAGTTCCAGGAAAGAGACCAAGTATTGATCATCATTGAATACTTGCCAATCATCCACATTTTCTAGAACACTAGGTCTATGTATCATTTTGATTGTGAACTTATGTTGAGGAAAATATGGGTGAGGAATTAGCAAAGACTTGGATAAAAATATGGCATTAGATCTAATATTTTTCTCTCTTGGTATAGATTCAATAGAAAATGCATCTAACAACTCAATTGAATCCCAGACCAGATTTCTATAGTGTTTTAGCCTTTTATTTTTTTACCTGGAATGCTCCTATGACTTGTTTGATAATTAGCTCAGTGTCTCACCAAGCGCAAATATTCTTTATCCCCATTTCTCTTGCCACTGCCAAGCCAAGAAGAAGGGCCTCATATTCATCTGTATTGTTTGTGTTTTTAAATTGAAGCTTATAGGAGAATGGGTGAGATTTTCCTTTGGGAGAGGTTAAGATTACACTAGCTCCTAAACCAGCCAAAGATAAACTACCATCAAATTTCAATATCCAAACACCCTTAGGATCATTAATACCCCCTTTAGGAACCTTTACTTCATTCTTAGACATGATCATATACTTACCATGGCCAATGTATTTATAAAAAAATTGTGCTTTGGGATCATTAGTCTCTTGTACAATATACTTTTCCTGTCTCTCAGGTAACAGTTTATTTATTTATTTCATTAACTAGGATGAGGAAATGAGACCAATCTATTTGAATTTCTCCTTCCAATTATCTAAAGAAAATTCTACTTAATAGTATACTGTATGATGGTGGAATGTCTACAAATAAAATGGTGGCTTTGACCCTTTTCTCTTGAAAGGCAAAAAAGGCAGCTTGGGCATCTTTGATCCTCAAAACAAGAGGCACTTCCTTAATTTCCATAGAATAACATGAGACTAATTTACATGTCAATGTGAGGCCAAGGGCATGAGAAAATTTAGCAGGAATCACATTATCTGATGCTCCTGATTCAATAACACAATCGCTAAGCTTATGGCCAACTATGAGTAGTGTGACATAAAAGGGTTAAATATTTTAAGTTTTAGAAGGTGTTGAAGCCATAAAAAATTTTGGAGGTGGGGAGGAAGGGGTAGGTAACAAGCCTTTAGGAGTGGTGGATGGTTGACTAGGTTTTTACTTAACAAACTTGACAATTTTAGAAAAGGTTTCTAGATGGGTTTGGTAGAATTCATCATCAGAAATTTGGATGGGGAATCCAAGCTTGGAAAAGTGGAAGTCTTAGGCTTATCAAATTTTGTAGATGAATAAGTATTGGACACAGGAGTTGAAGCTAAATTATCCTTAGGAGTAGAAGAGGATGGAGTGTTAGTATTACTTACATTTTGAGTAGAAATAGTAGGAACAGGGGCTCCTCTTCTTGTAACAACTAGAATAGTAATTGGAACTTCTTTAGATTTATTTACAAGATGGAAAAATTCCTTTTTCTTGTTCATTTGTTCTCTTGTCATGAAAAAATATGTTTTGATGTTCATATCTGTCACCACTTCATCAAAATCATCCTCATCCTCATCAAATCCTTATGTGGTAAGGAAATTGACTTGAGAATCATTCAATTATTCTAGCACCTCGTCAAGTTATTCTTGAGGCTCCTTTTATCGATCAACTTCTACTTCATCTTCAGGTTATTTGACTTCACATGTTGCATTAACCGGAACCTTAAGGGGTCATGCTTCAATTGCCATCTTAGGCTAAGTGGGAGGCAAACAATTTTGAGGTTGAAAATTCCTCCTCGGAATATCCTTATAAGGATCATTTTGGGCCAATTGATTTTTGATGGAAATTATATCGTTTTCCAATTTTTGAACTAATTGATCAGATCTTGTAGTAGTAGAAGACGAGGCATTGGATTTAGGTGGTTCCTTCCACATTTTTCTTGACATTATTAAATCATCTTCTATGCTTATGGCCAAACATTTATCATCATCTAAGGTGGTGATATTATCCATTCTCAA
Source organism: Taxus chinensis (assembly GCA_019776745.2). NCBI lineage: Eukaryota > Viridiplantae > Streptophyta > Pinopsida > Cupressales > Taxaceae > Taxus > Taxus chinensis. The sequence goes on from CM034154.1 coordinate 352,913,174, forward strand.
TGCATATATTACCTTTGGTAGTTGAGAATTTAGGAAAAAACACCTTTGAATTTGATCTACGAGATGAGTAGGCATTGGAATTTTATTCACCAACTTATTAAAATTTTCCACAAATTCTTGCATGGGTTCATAGGGTTCCTTTTTTATTTGATAAAGTTGATCTAAAAGGTAGAACACATCCTTTTCAGGATTGAACCAATTTTAAAATTGATTTTTCATAGTATTCCAGTTAGTAATGATGTTAGCTGAGAGATTGTGAAACCAATCTACAACGTTGTCTGACAGTATCTCCATAGAAAGACTAAGAGAGACATCTTCATGCTCAACTCCAAACACTCCATAGGCCAAAATAAATATAGCAATGTGATCATCTGGATTCAATTTTCCATCACCTTGGAATTTGGGGAAATTCTTCCTATTACCTTTTGGCAGATCATGTAAGGGTTTAGGGAGATCCAAAGGTATAACTCGTTGTCCCCAAGGAAAAGGTATAGCAACCATTTTGGGAAAAATGGTTTGTGATGGGATTGTAACTCTAGATAATACCAGGGATTGACCACTGGGACTTAACTATGTGTGGATATTACTGCTTGTTGAAGATGTAAAAATTTTATCCCTTGTAGAAGGATTACTTGTGGATCTCTTCCCTCTAGCTCTTCTTTCTGGAGTAAGATGAAACCCTTACTATTCTAGCAATTGAAAATCAGGATCTTTAACACCTTTTTCTCTTTGACCTCATGTATATCTCCTCTGTGCCAGTGTATTATTATTGATGGTCTATTTGAAGATATTTTTTGGGATGCATGAAACGTGCCCCATAGTGGGTGCCAAAAAAAATTTGCTTGGGAAAATTGAATCCAAAGACAAACAATAGTTCATGGGACAAAAATCCCTCCTCTTTATGGGAGAGGTTCCCTTATTTCACACAAATAGAAAACAAAACTACTTATTTACAAATTTACAAGCTATCAATTTTGAAATGAGGATTTTTATGTTAGAATTGTCTTCATATCAATAACATTTCCAATATAGAAGATAAGAGGAATGTAAGAAATACTTAGAGGAAACAATAACCTGGAATGGTGAGACAAACTAGAAGGGACTTCACATGTCACTTTTTTTCAATCAAGAACATGAGTGTTCCCATAGATTACCCAAGATCACCAACTATTGCAATAAGGAAGAAGAGAAGAAGGTAACACTTTTAGATAGATAAATTTTAGAGTAATATTCAATTAATGCATGCATTAAATTTTAACAATTACATGAATTTGCACACACCCAAATAACCCATGAAATATAAATGTTTCAAACATAAATTTGTATACACCACATTCAATAGGCTGAACAAAAAGTTTCTTATTTGAACATATCAAAAACACATATGCAGATTAAGGAAAAGAACAAAAAGAATAAGAGAGACAAGATACAATAGGGGAAATTTCTTCTGTATTGATAATAGTTCTGTATCACATTCCAATCATCCAAAATCTAGCCCTTTACAATGATATGGAGTTCCTTTTTATAGCCAACTAGACAATTAAAATTTGAGTCCTTTTAGTTTCCTTTCTTTTGATTAAACATTAACACTTAATCAAAAGTATCATACTTTAAGTTGGCTCTAATTACAACAATGCCAACTTAGATATACATAAGAAATTTTAAAAAAGGCCTAAGCAGTAGTCTAGGGAACATTTGAAGAGGGGGTTGTTGCAGTATTCATCTTGAGAATTTGATTCCTAAACTTTACTAGTGCTCCTAAAATCTCCATGCCTCGGGGAACAGTAGTATTTATGATAGCATTTTCCCATCTATTCAAAAAACCTTCCATATCTTTCTAGAAATCCGTGTTTTGTGAAAAGCCTTTGTTTGCTTTAATAACAACAATTTTCAATGCACAAATTTCTCTCATATTTTCCTTGGTTACGATATCAGACTTGAACAATTTTTCCTTATTGAGTAATTTGAAATCTGCTTTAATATCATGTATTGTATTTCTTCTAATGGAGTCTTCCTTGAAGAAATGGAATTAAAAATCTTGAAATTCATCTAGTACACATGATTCAAAGACCTCACCCTTCTGGAACATACTCTTCAATTCATCAATTTCCTCTTCTAGGAACTTTATTTTATAATCCACACTATACACCCAGTTCTTTGAAATATTATTATTTAGATCATCAAAGATCTTGTGTGCAATAAGAATCTATTCATCAGTATTGCTCATTTGTTTGAGATCTTATATGCACTCTATCCACAACTTGAGCTCCTTTTCTAGGCCCAAAATGGTTGAGGTGAACCTTTTTTGGATTGAGAAAATATTATCATAAGCTTTGTACGCTTCCTCCATGAAATGCAAGCCACAAACCATAATCTCATCTACCATAGCCTCTATTGCCTTTTCATAAGATGTATTCTTACAAATGTAGTTGATAATTCATACCTCTTCATTAGTGAAGACAAAAGGATGTGGCATTGAAGTTAGAGGAGTTAGATGTTGTTGGTGAGGGAATTTTTTGGGTGGAAAAATTTGTGAATTCCTTGCCAATTCTATGGGAATCTAAGTCCCTCTACTTAACCGGTGTAGCTATCGTGTATACATGCACAAAAAATCGTGGATTTCTATAGTGGCCATTTAGTCGGGGATCCAACAGGGGCACTCCACTGACCCTGTGGACAATTCTTACAGTTATCTATAAGGGGGGTATTTTCTATGAAGGTGGGAAAGGGAGTGAGAAAAGAGGTAGGAGAACTAATGTTGTAGGTAGGAAATTAGATTCCTACACACACTAGTTAGAGAATTCATCACATGCATTCAGGGGAAGAAACAAACCTACAAATGGAAACAAGATGAGATAAGATTACAAACTCAAAGTTTCTAAAATCTCCTCATCAAAGAGGCTATAAAATAATTCTTCTTGTATTGATGCTTAATCAAAAGTTGTACATAGTGGAGAAATGGAGGAAATTGAGAAAAGGGGGGAAAATGGAATAAAAAAGGCTATCTCCTTTGTTTTCTCTAAGTACAATGCACTTGTGAGTTTACAAGATCAATCACCAACCCTTTACAATGGCATGAAGAAGACATTAAATATCCTCCAAGAAATGGTTACAACTTCTTCTTTGTTAGCAAGAAACGGTTTACAATTTCTTTTCAATCATTTGCGTCTGTTCAGATTATTGATTCACGAAGAAACACCAATGGGGGAAAAACTAGACTTTTCATAATGCAGCCCTTACATTCATTTTGTAACTTTGAATTTGAACCGTTCATCTTGCCTTTGAAACTTTAAACCAAATCTTTCCACGTGGAAGAAATTTATTGGATCGGGTGTGGAGGATGCCTTTTGCATTTTATGGCTTTGTAGAAAATTGGCATTTTTTATATTTTTGACATTTTTATCTGACATGTGCTTCCAAAGACCTCTCCACCATAGGCCTGATAGGTGGATCCCTTATTTGAGTGGTGAAGGAATCGTGCCTCACTTTTTTCAATTTTAACCTTTTTTAGAAAAAATTCAAAACTTCAAAGTTCTCCACTGCTCCGCTCTCCCACTTTGTCTTTTCAATGACGGGCCTGAGACCTTGGTGGAGCGGTGGAGCATTCTAGAAATTTTACTCCAATTTTGGAAATTTGGTTAAATTTCCAAAATTTCCCCAATGGTCCACTCGTCTACTTTGAATTTTCAACAATGGGCTTCACCTTTGAATTTTTCCCTGTGGGCTCAAGATTTGACTTTTTTCCTATGGGCTCAGGATTTGAATTTTTTCTTCATAGCTTGATCAGGGTTGTAGGTCACTTTTTAACTTTTCACCTTTTTTACAAAGAGGCTCAAAAATGCAAATTTCTCTACCGACCTAGTTTTAATTAGGTATGTCAACGTACCCGTGGATGATGGGGCCAAAATTTGACGGGGAAAAAAATTAGAGAAGAAGAAAACTCTGCCATTTTGTGCCCAATTTTCAAATTTCTTTCGTGAGCCAAAGAAATGAAAAGAATACAAGGTTTGACGATCTAGGGGCATAGAGATATTGACAATTTCATTCAAACAAGGACCAAAATAAAATTTTCACGCATTCAAATAGGAAAACAAAAAATTTATCAAAACAAGTAGACTGGGGATTTGAAACAACTTTAGGGCATGGATTTTCTATCTCTTTAAAATTTCAACTTGACTTAAATACTTTAGGAGGGTGAGAGCTCAAAATTTTGAATTTAACTTGGAAAATGAAAATTGGTTTTCGAGAGACAACAACTAGCTCTAGCTTGGGGACATGGCATGGACAGAGCATGACGAAGACGTGGTATGAGGATCCAAAATCTTAATTTTTAAACTGTATAATGTTGACCAATGCCTTATCCATTGTGCCTTGCAGAGTCATGTACAATTCTGAGAAAGAAAGATTAGAATAAGGAAACACCCAATCTCATAAAAGGAAGGAATCACTGGGCACACAATAGGAGGGGAATCAAAACCACACAAGGGAAAGGAAAACACTCCAAGAAATAACCTATGGTATAAGGTGGGGGACAACCCGCTTTCACTATTGATACAGTCTCAAGTATTGCCCACTTCGACGAAATTCTAATGGTAATTCATCCAAGTATGAGAGAAGAAAAATATTCTCACCACAAGCTCCATGAATTTGGAATGGGCAGAACCATAATGAATCAAAATTTCCATGGCTTCCCTTTGGTTCTCTTCTCTTGTCCCATAGTAGGAAACAGTCTCCAACCTTGAATTCTCTTGCCTTAGCCCTCTTGGTAAAAATATTCTTCACTTTCAATTGGTGTTCTTTTATTTGATCAACCACCTGGAATCTATTTTCTTCCAGCTTCTCTAGAAATATGATCCTTTTGTCTAAGGAATCTTTGTATTGACCATCTTCTATTTCTTATAGCAACTTGAGAGCTGGCATCTCAATTGTGAGGGGAATCTTTGTTTTAACTCCATACAATAGTTGGAATGGAGACATACCTATCACCTTCTTGGGAGTGTTCCTATATGGCCACAATGTATCGTATAACCTTTTGTGCCAATTCCTTTGATTCTAGTCTACAAGCTTGCAGACAATGGTCACAATGTTCTTGTTTCTTGATTCGGCCTACCCATTTCCTTGAGGATAATAGTTAGAAGAATGAGCTATGGATATTATGTACGTATTAAAAAACTCATTTAGCTCTCTTGAAGAGAAATACGTAGCATTATCTACTACAATATTTTGTGGCATTCTGAAACAGACTATGATATTCTCCTTGATGAAGTTGCATATTGTTTCAGTGTTGGTTTATTTGGCCAGAATGGCTTCCACCCATTTAGTGAAGTAGTCTGTTGCTATGAGTACATAGGTGTTCACTATGCTTGAGTGAGGGTTAAGAACACCAATGAAGTCCAACCCTCACTATTGAAATGGTTCTTCAATAATCACAAGCCTGAGTGGTAATGTAGCAAGTTATGGTCTTCTAATGAATTGTTGGCATGCTTTACATTTAGAAACCCAAACTCGAGTATATGTAAAGATGGTGGGCTGATAATAACTTCCTTAGAGGATATTGTGTGCAGTGACCATTGCTAAAAAATGTCCACCACATGCTTGGTCATGGTATGTTATAAGAAAATTTTCTTATTGCTCTTTATCTATGCACCTGAGGAAACAACCATCCAGGCCTCTTTTGTAAAGTGCATGATTCCAGATCAAAAACTTGGTTGCATTTAGCTTGAGTGTTCTTCTTTGTTTTTAATAAAGATGAGGAGGGAATTATCCATAATTCAAGTAGTATTCACTATCAATGTACCACTCATTGGTAGTGGTAACAAAGAGCACTTATGGGTTGTCTTCTGAAAATGTTAAGAGAGTACCATTTATTCTCCATTTGAACTTTGAGAGTTTCATCTTCATCCATCAAATTTCACAAGACATTTCCCCTTACCAAATTGGAGGGTTGAATCTCCAAGTCATATTCTTGAGTCTTTGTAATCCAATTTCCTCTTTTCTCTCTGGGATCCTTCTATGTCAAGATGGAATAGATTGCACTGCCAGGAACCATCACCACTGTATGAGCATTGAGGATGTAAAAACTGAATTGTTTTATAGACTTGAGCACTTCATAGGCATTATTATCCAATTGGCTATACTTTAGCTCATTCTTATTCAAAGGAAAACTCATGAAATCAATAGGTGCTTCAACATCTTCATCATTTTTCTGAACAAGAACAATAGAGAGTGTATGCTCTAATGCATAACAATATCTGATGAAATATTTATTAAAATATGGAGACACAAGGGTTGGAGCCTTGGAAATGGATTTCTTTATCTCTTCAAATGTTTCCTTCCCTTCATTGTTCCATTTGAAACTTTCTTGAGGTTTCATCATGGAAGTGATGTGCTTTGTCAATTTAGAAAACTCAGGCATAAAACGACGAAGAATGTTTACCTTTCCAAAGACTGAATGAACTCCCTTCTTACTTGTGGGTAGTTCTAATGCTTGAATGGATCTAATGCTCTCAGGATCAATGTGTGCTCCATTTTTATTCACAATGTGCGCTAATAAATTTCCTTCTATGACTCCAAAAATACACTTTTTTTGATTTAGTGATATGCCATGTTTCCTACACCTTGCAAGTACCTATTCCAAGTTATAGATATGATCTCCCCTCTTCTTTGAAAATATTGTGAGATTATCAAGATATATGATAATGCAATGCTTCAGATATTTGAAGGCCAAATCCATCGCCCTTTGGAATGTAGCTCCTGCATTGATTAGGCCAAAAGGCATTATGGTGTAGGAAAAAGTGCCCCAAGGTGTTGTTAAGGCTGTCTTGGTGTGGGTATTCCTCTCCCACTTTGATTTTATTGTATCTTGATAATCCATCAAGTAATGAAAGAATTTTATATCTGGTGACTACTTGCAGGATATGGTCCATGATAGGAAGAGGATAATTGTCCTAGAGTGATGCCTAGTTGAGGTTGCAAACATCTACACATATCCTTATTTCACCATTATTCTTCTGCACTGGCATAATGTTAGCCACCCATGTTGAATGGTGGATGGGAAAGATGATTCTTGCATTAAGAATCTTCATTACCTCCTCCTTGAAGGTATCAGCAATCTTTGGGTTGTACGGCCTTTGTTTTTGCTTGAAGGGCTTAACACCCTACTTCAAAGGAATTGAGTGATACATTTATTTTGGCTGGAAGGATTTGAGTTCATCATAAGAGTAGGCCAAGACATCTGAGTATTTCTTGAGTAATGCAACAAGCCTTCTTTTTTCTTCAGCCAAGCAACATTTTCTAATATTGACCATCCTTGGCTCCTTTGGGGTATCAATTTTTTCTTTATCAAAATCAGCTGGGCACCGAGAAGATTGATTTTATTTCTCTTGAATGAATCTGTCATGTTTGTTGAAGAGGTCTTCTAAAGAGACTAGGCCTTTGGGAATTTTATTCCCTTTCAATATGATTACTCCCTCATCATCAATCCCTTCAATTCCTTATTTCTCTTCTTCAGAGAATGCTTCTCGGTGTGGATTTTCACCTCCTTCGAAGAAGATATTATTGAAATTATCCATTTTATCCAAAAAGGATTGAATTTTGTTATCATCATTGAATGCTTTCCAATGATTTGCATTGTCTGGTACACTAAACTAGAATACCATTTCAATGGTCACTTTGTCTTTACCAAAAGAAGGATGAGGTGTCATTGGGGAAGCTGACACTGCAAGAGAATTAGCCTTTCCATTCTCTTCCCTTGGAATATCTTTAATGGAAAATGCATAAAAATATTCAATGTAATCCCACACTCTATTTCTATCTTCCAGCCTTGTTAAGGTTGTGGCTTCTGTTGCTTCTCTTTTGTCTACCTTGACTTGAAGTCTCTCGATTTCTTTGAGTTGAGATCTTATTTCTTCGTCAGGTCTTGCTTCTCTTTCTCTATATTCTTCTTTGTTCTTCACGTTAGTGAAGTCTATAAGGTTCTCATTTATGTATGAAAATTCCCATCCAAAGGATTGGAAACACTCAGGTTCCCAACATGACCGGTTACTTGAAAAGAAAGCCTCTAGATTCCGAGTAGCTCATGTATCCTTTAAAGTTCCTAAAAAATGGGATCAAGTTTTCCTCCTTGTCTCTATTGCTAGGTGAATCTTCTATTTGCTAGCTTGAAAAAATATTCTCTTATTTACAGTCCTGGTATTTTTCTTTTCCTCTCCAATTCAGCAGCGCATTCTTCTTCAAGGTCCAGAATTCTCATGGAAATGAAGTAGTGATTGGAACTTTGTCTATTATGCTAGATAGCTTCCCTCAAATCTGAAGCAATGTCTTCTTGGATGTGGAAGAGAAATTTAGGTCTTTTAACAGGAGGTTTTCCTGGAATAGACATGATTTGAATCCATGTGGCTCATATAGCCATTTAAATTCTAGAAATTTTTCTCTTTTTTGAATTTTGAATTTTTCAACCTTGCAGTCACATTCAAGAACAAATGCTGCTAAATCTGCCCCATGGTGGGCACCAAAAACTGTTGGCGAGGGAATTTTTTAGGTGGAAAATTTTATGGATTCCTTGTCATTGCTCTGGGAATCTAAGTCCCTCTACTTAACCAGTGCAACTTCCGTCTATACATGCACAAAAAAGCATGGATTTCTGTGGTGGCCTTTCGACCGGGGATCCAATAGGGGCACTCCACTAACCCTATGGAAAATTCTTACAGTTATGTACAAGGGGGGAATTTTCTTTGAAGGTGGGAAAGGGAGTGATAAAATAGGTAGGAGAACTAATGTTACACGTAGGAAATCAGATTCTTGCACACACTAGTTAGAGAATTCATCACATGCATTCATGGGAAGAAATAACCCTGCAAATGGCAATAAGATGAGATAACATTGGGAACTGAAATTTTCTAAAATCTCCTCATCAAAGAGGATACAAAATCCTTCTTCTTGTATTAATTCTTAATCAGAAGTTGTACATAGTGGAGAAATGGATGAAATTGAGAAAAGGGGGGAAAATGAAAGAAAAATTGCTATCTCCTTTGTTATCTATAAGTACAATGCACTCGTGAGTTTACAAGATCAATCACTAACCCTTGAAAATGGCATAAAGAAGCCATTAAATCTCCTCCAATAAATGGTTACAACTTATTCTTTGTTAGCAAGAAACAGTTTACAATTTCTTTTGAATCATTTGGGTCCGTTTGGATTCTTGATTCGTGAAGAAATGCCAATGGGGGAAAACCCATACTTTTCATAATGTAGCTATTACATTCATTTTGTAACTTTTAATTTGAACCATTCATCTTTCCTTCAAAACTTTAAACTAGAGCCATCCACGTGGGAGAAGTTTATTGGAGCGGGTGTGGAGGATACCTTTTACATTTTATGCATTTGTAGAAAATGGGCATCTTTTAACATTTTTGTCCACCCTTCTACCTCTCCGCCATAGGCCTGACATGTGGCTTTATTTGAGTGGGGGAGAAATCACGGCTCACTTTTTTCAATTTTAACCTTTTTTAGAAAAATTCTCAAAACTTCAAAGTTCTCTGCCACTCTACTCTCCTACTTTGACTTTTCAACTACGGGCCCGAGACCTTGGTGGAGCCACGGATCATTCTAGAACTTTTACTTCTCTTTTGGAAATTTGGTTAAATTTCCAAAAGTTCCCCAATTTCCTGGTCATCTACTTTGAATTTTCAATAGTGAGCTTCACCTTTGAATTTTTTCCTGCGGGCTCAAGATTTGAATTTTTTCCTATGGGCTCAAGATTTGACTTTTTTCTTTATAGTTGGATTAGGGTTGCTGTTCACTTTTTAAATTTTCTCCTTTTTTAGAAAGAAGATCAAAAATGCAAATTTCTCTACCGACCCATTTCCAATTAGGTATGTCCACATACCCATGGATGATGGGGCCAAAATTTGACAGAGAGGAAAATGTCCATTGTTCCCGACTATGGGAAAAAATCCAGAGAAGAAGAAAACTCCACCATTTCACACTTGATTTTCAAATTTCTTTTGTGATCTAAGGAATTGAAAAAAATACAAGGTTTGATGATCCAGGGGCATAGAGAGATTGACAATTGCATTCAAATGAGGACAACAATAAAATTTTCTCGTGTCTAGAGAGGAAAACGGAAAATTCATCAAAAAAAGTAGATTGGGGATTTGAAACAACTCTAGGGCATGGATTTTTCTATCTCTTCAAACTTTCAACTTGGCTTAAATACTTTAGGAGGGTGAGATATTGAAATTTCAAATTTAAATTGGAAAACAAAAATTAGTTTTCAGGAGACAATAGACCTAACACCTTGTCATGTGTTAATAGAGACCTGATGAAGTCATAAATGATTTGCACCTGCTCTTCCAACTGTTCTTGTGTTTTCTTTCCTTTCTCAACTATTTCAATTACCTTTGACATAGTCTCCTTAAAGTTATGAAATTCTCTCTCAGGAGCGGACTCACCCAGTGGTATCCTTGTTAACTCTAATTCATTCAAAGATAAATATTTCTCATTCTTCTCAATTATAGGTTTAAAAATTTCCACAAATTGTTGGCCTTTAGAATTAGACACCAACTTGGAAGTGGTTTTAGCTTTCTTAGTATATTGGACATGAGTTGTGCTTAGGAGAGTAGCTACAACAAAAAATTTGGGGTAATAATTCAAGATGAAGCCTTCCTCTTATTACTATCAAAAAAAGGTTGGACCCAAGTGGAAGTTGTATTAGAAGATGGTATGACAAGAGATCCTAAGGAAAGAGTGATCATATAACCAAGAGTATGTGTAACAGATACTTCAACCATATAGGTATCGACATCTAAAACATGGGTCTCTTTTACAGGTGGCTTTAGAATGACCATTGTCTCAACTTTTGATGTGGCATCATTTTTCTTGTCATCTCCTTATTCTTATTTTTATGTGTTTCCCCCTTCAAGACTGATTTCTTCATGATCTCTTTCTTCTTCCTCATCATCACTATAGAGGTCAATAATCTTCTCAATTCTTAACACTATTTCATTTTTATTTGGAGATGGAAATTGCTTTATTTCTTCTTTGGTCACTTATTTTACCTTTTCATCCTTCCCTTTCTTGGAGTATACTAGAGTTGTGGATTTAAGAGGAGAGGGAGCTGATTGAGAACTTACTTCAGGTAATGGATTATAAATATCCCTTTAAGATGTAGAGGCTTCCTTAGAAGGGGAATGTAACATGACCATCTTATATACTTTCATTTTCTTGTCGAAACAGACTTTTGTTCTCACCAAAACTGGATTTATGATTTCTTGCAAATCTTCTTTTTATTTCTTGAACCAATCAATGGTGTCAAGAGGAGTGATCCTGATATATTTATCATATTTTAGAGATTACAAATCTTCATCATCATCATGCAATTCATTCTGTATTTTGTATACTCCATAATATTTTATTTTTTACAAGGTAAGCTTGTCATATTGCCTAGGTGATAGAAGAAAATCCTGAGATTATTGGAAATGAAGCCTTTGAGATCAAAACATGTACTTTTATGAAAAGATTAGAGATTGAAAGCAGTAATAGTTCTCTCAATATTTTTTTGCATCCAGGGCAGTTTTACAAGTGTAGTTACCCAAGGTAATTGGAAACTAAATGCCAGTTATCTTTTAGTCTCTATAAGCTCTATGCAACATATCAAGTTTCCTACAAGTTTCTACAAGAGAAATTTTATCACTGCAAAACATTAGGGGTTTAAGGGGGGATCCTTCAAACCCTGAAAATCTTGTATAGGAGAATTTCCTGAACTGAATGAAGAATCTGGCATAGGTGGAAATCAATTGTTTGACTTCAGTAGAAAACCTTTCAGATGTGTTTCCCTCTAAAATCTTAACAATGTATATAGTGAATGCATCATTGACTCTCCTAAAATGATGATTTTTGTTCTTCAAATTTAACTATGGGTAGTAATTGTATACTGGGGAATTATTTTTAGTGTCCATTGGATATAGACCCAACCATATTTTGTATGTACCAATAGTATACATTAGATAAGAGGTCATGTGGAAGATTTTAGTTCTCTGCACATTAGCTAATTGTTCACTAAGGTTTTTATAAATGATTTCTCCCTAGTTCAAACTCATTTTTCCTTCACAGATGATATTTAGGTATGGGCACATCTAAAAATCTAACTCGCTAATTAAAGTAAGTCCCATTATTCTAGCCAGAAGAATGATCAGATCTGAAATTTATTTCTCAAAATCACTTCTATACATAGTCTTTGGCAACCTGGAAGCTTCTTTCTTTGGGGATTTGAACCAAGACTTAGGCACCATGTGCTTGTATTTATCAGGCCCTTGATCAAATAACTATTGAACTTGTGTAAAAATGAGAACGCTCTAATATTCTAGTATGGAAATCCCAAGAGAAGCGTTGATACATCCTACTTCTAACTTGGTAATCTCTTGGTCCTAAGGGTCTGTGATTTCCTTAGAGATTTGGTCAAAACAAGAGCCGTAGACCAAGACTGTATCTGCACATTGAACTAAAATTGAAAAACCTCCAACATAATATACTCCACAATACTTGATGAGTTGGGCCATAGGAGTGGGATTAGTATCATTGATTCATTCCTAGTGTCATTGAAGTCCAAATGTTACACATTGGTGTCTCCAATATTAGCTATAGCAGTCTCAACTGAGAAGAGATTCTCATGTCCCTTGAAATGGAATTTCATGATGGAAAATGGGATGAAAAACAAACACTCAGGTAGTAATAGGGAATCTTAAGAAATGATTTTGAGAAATGAACTATGTAGTAGGGAAAGAAGAAAAATTGACTCCAAATTCTCATAAGAGCTTCAAACTTGAATATAGGATGAAAGGAAACCTTCTCATGAGTAAGATGCACTTTGAAATTTTTGAAAATGGTTGAGGGATGCTCTTGATACGGATAAAAATAGTGTTGGGAATTATGAGAACAAAATGCACGAAGCTCAATAGTAACTTGCAATGGTAAAAAATGACAAGTATTCCCTATTATATATAATCCCATTTGGAAATAGTCATTGGAGTACATTAAATGAAGGGTTCAATGCATTGTAAAAAATTGTAGCATTTGCAACACAAGATGTCATATTTTCCTTTGGAATGCAGTTATTGTGGAAGAAAGATGCATGAGAGGCCCATGGGACACTCAGGTATCTAAGATCCAACATCTCCACAATAGAAAGAAAATTATGTTCATGCGGAAAAAGTGGGTCTATGGAGAACTGATGGTCGAGATGTACTTGGGATGCCTAGGACAAGAAAAGCTAAAAAATATACACTACACCAATTCCTATTGGAAAGTGGGTAAGTTAGGTTAAAAGTGCATTAAATGTTGATGGAAAATTAGGACACAAGTTCTCCGCTAGCTCAAAAATTCTACAACACAAGGAGGACTTGGAAATTTTTGAAGGAAGATTTTTTGTTCGATAGGGCTTGCGGGTACTTTAGGGGTGTAGAGAACTAATGTCCAAGAAGCACAAGGAACACACGTTCACCAAAATGCCAAAGCCTCTACAAAACAAAGAAATTATATCTCATTACAGAAAAGGTGGGGGGATGAGGAATGGGGATCTTGGAGGAACATGGTACTTGTGGGACACCAAAACCTAAAACATCCGCAATACAAAGCAAAAAGTCCCAAAACATTTTATTTTTTTTAAATTGACTAAATGTTTGGGATACTTTCCTTTTAAGACTTCACAAAGGAAAACAAAGATTTCTCAAGAGATAACTTACTCAATTTTAAAAAAAAAATTAACAATGCACACATTTTTAGGTAAAAGACAACAAACAGATTAAATAAATGAGTGAAATAGGTCTAATATTATATCACCAAAATATCCCTAAACATTCATTCATTTTCTTTAAAACGTATTCTTATATGCAGCTCTCTCAATTATGCACCCAATGAAATAAGTCACATGCTAAATAGTGTATCTAGCCAAAATATATGAGAAACAAATAAGTCCATAATCATTTTTCCCTATGAAATCCATGAGATAATTTTTTTACTAGAAAAGGGTATCAAATTTAACAAACTTTAAAGTTCACTATTGTAGATCACCAGGCCTCACCGTGTGTCTACCAAGTGTCATATATCATCCTATATTAAACATGGGGCTTTGGGATTCATCGAGATATTGGGTTTAATTACCTTACCTTGATAAATCCCCATGACCTATAGATTACTTTCATTGGTCCACATGACATCATGATTTTTGAGTCTCAAGTTGTTTCTTAGCTAGCTTTCCCACCTTATACGTGGGATCTTAAGATATTGTCTTTTTCCTTATGAATTTTCATATGAATAAATTGTATTCTCCAAGGATATCCAAATTCTCAGGATACTTAGGGACCTTGAGTTATTGGAATTGTTTTATCTTTATTTCATGAAACATCTAAGGCTTCATGGTGGTCTCTCAGGATTCTCTAGGTCTTAAGAAGACTTGATCTCTCACGACAAGAATTTTTTAGGCTTAAATTTTATTTTTTTAGTGTTGATAATATGAGCCACACATCCTTAAGTAAACATGGTATTTATCAATGAAAATTTGAACCTACGTGTTGACACTTACCCATAAAATGTGTACACTTTTGGGAAATTTTCAAAATTTTGAGTAAGTTATCTCTTGTGATGTCTTTGTTTACCTTTGTGGAGTATGAAGGAAACAAAAATGTCCCCAACAGTTAGTCAATTTTCAAAATTTTGAGTTTTGGGACTTTTTTTTTTAATTGCAGAAAATTTAGTCTTTGGGAAAAGTCATGTCCCAAGTTCATCTAGGCTTTAGATTCCCCGCATCCCCCCCTTCTCCACAATCACCTTGTTTCATGGTATTTCTTTGTTTTGCAAAGTCTAACTATTTTTTTAACCTATGGTCCTTGTTCTTTGTGGTCATTGGTTCTCCACATCCCTGTAGTACCCATAAGCCTTACTGACCCATACTTATTCCTTACAAATTTTCTAAGTTATCGTTGTGTTGCAGACTCTTCAAGCCATCAGGGAACTTGTCTCCCAATGTCCTGTGGGCTTCTGTGTGATTTTTACCCAACTTACCCATTTTTCATTAGACATTGGTGTATTGAGGAATTTTTCAGCTTTCCATGTCCCATATGTCCAAAGTCATCCTGACCCTTTGTTCTCTGTAGACCCACCTTTTCACATTGAGATGGTTTTTCCTTATGTTGCGGATATTTCAGGTTTCCGTGTCCCTAACATCCCATGCTTTCTTGGGCCTCTAGAGCTTCATATCTCTGCCATACCTACACTCTAAAGTATGTCAAATCTTATCTCATCATTGTAATTAAACCCCTCAGTTGATGTAGTTTAACCGACTCAACTCAAACATGGTAATATAAAAGGGATGAAATTAGTCATTTTACTACTAGAAATTACAGTCGAGCTTTGCATTCCATTTCCACACTTCCCAAATCTTTTTTATCCATACAAAGAGCATATCTTAACCATTTTCAAAATTTTAAAGTGTTTTGTGCTTCTAAGAAGGTCATCATTCTTTCTACAATCAAGGTTGGTGTTTCCAGATGCCTTATGTGAGAATTTGGAGCTAATTTTATCTTGTTCCCTATTGCATTGTTGCTTTCATAATTCTCCCTTTTCCACTCAAGTGTTTGTTTTTCATCCTGTTTATCATCATGAAAATCCATTTCAAGATTCATGAACATCTCTCCTCTGTTAATACTTCCATACTTAATATAGGATACAACGATGTACAACATCTCAACTTCAAAAAATTTTGGGCACAAATAAATAGTGATAATCCTACCCCTGTGGCCCAACTTATCAAGGATTGTGGAATATCTCATATTGGAGGCTTTCCAATTTCAGTCCAATGTGCAGATATTTTTTTGGCTTGTGGAACCTATTTTGATCCAAGAAAAAAGGAAATCACAGATCCCCAAGTCTAGGTAATTGTCAAATTGGATATTGGATGTATTAACATTACTTTTGGGATACCTGTAATAGAAGGCTTAAATGTTATTAATGTTGAATATTTGTCATTGTGATATGTGTTTTCATTGATGTCAATTTAAATTGATGGAAAAATCATTTGATGTCAAGTGGCATTAGTGGCAAAAGGATTAATTGGTAAAGTGAGAAAATGAGAAAAATGAAGTTTGATTGGTAGTGTTAGGTCACAAATGTTTCGTGATGGTCAAGGATAAGTTAGAATGTAGTTGTCAAAGCTAAAGAGCTAAGGGATGAGCCTTGAGTGATATTGATGAAGCCACAGAACTAAAGGAAAAACCTCAAATAAAATGAGATCTATGAAGAACTATTGAAACCACGGAAGACTATAAAATCTACAAGTAAAAGGAATAGAGTTGCATACAAAGAAAAAAGCCATGGAAAGGTGTTGGACATAGAGGATGGCTATGATAGATTAAGAAATTTGTGTGTAGAATAGAAGATCCACGGATAACTTAAAAGTTGCCAAGGAAGGAGAAAATGCCACCGAATAAAGATAAGTTCCGTGATACAAATAAGAAAGTTGTAGGAGCTAAGGAAAGAAACAAAATGATAGAATATTGACTAGACAAGGGTCAAAGACAATAATTTTGATTGAAACATGAAAAAGTGAGAGTTGGTTCTCCAAAATGGATGGTGATTCAATTTTCAAGTGATTGCAGCTAAGTATATGACTTGATCATCATGAAGAATAAAGAAAACTATTTTTCCAGTTGCCAACATTTAATGTTTATTGACCTTGGGAAATAGAGATGAAATTTTCTATGATAATCCTAGTTTCAAGGAGAAATAAAATATTCAAGAAGAAAACGACTCACTCATCTGGGTCACATTGTAAATTATATAAATATGGGAAAATATATTTTAAGGCATAACTAATAAATTTATCTTGTACATGCATGAAAAATAGTGTAATCAAGCCAAATATACAAGGAACAAAATCTGTAGCTAGCTATATGCTTTTAATAGTCTTAATTCTCAGGTAAAAAATCAAGAAGATACATGACACATAAATTCAAAGAAATAAATGGGTTGATTGATGATATAGTTTGCACTTGGATTCATTTGATTTTTTTCTCGAGTAAGAAAATAAGTATTTGAGCTAAGGAATAATTGTTAAAGAGAGATAATGTGATACAACCAATATGAGAAAGAGCAACAAAAGAAAAGAGAGAGTAAAGAGGAGAGAAAACTGATGAAACATTGATTTATCAGATGAGAATGGCATCAGAGTGGCATATTGAATGAGAAAAAGGGATTAATTCAGATGAGTATAAGAGAGTGAAAATAAAAACACAAACCAATACTGAAAGGTGATCATAGTCTATTGTATAAGCAATTCTTGTAACTAGATGATCAAAATTTGCATATAAATCAAGTCTAATTTATAGCTTAGAATTGTCAGGGGGTTGTATCCTCCTTGTGGGTAGGTTCCTACAAAATATTAGTTTTAGTTGATTAAATTAGGGTTTGGTGCTCCCTATAAGTGATTACTTACTAAATTTTCTCAGTGTGTGCTTAGAAAATCTTCGAGTGGGTTCTTGAAGTTGTGAAGTGGGTTCCTCGTAGGTTGAGTGGGTGCTCAACTAAAAATATTATAGGATGTGTAATATTCTTGCAAGTCTTTGCTTTGTGTAATATAAGTAATTTTTTTGGTGGCTTTTTCTCCCGAAATGGTTTCCCACATTAATATTTATGCACTATGTTATTTTGCATGACATATAATTGATTGACTACTCATATTTTTAAAGATGCACATCATTAAAGGGTTTACATTTGGAATTAAGATAAAAAGCTCTAATATGCACTAATTCAGCCCCCTCTTAGTGGTTGTGATCTCTAATAATTGGTATAAGAGTGATGTTCTTATATCACAAGCTTAAAATCTTTAAGGAGATACTTTTATCATAAGTGTTGGCCCTTGAAATATTGGCTAAGTACTAAAGAGTACAAACATGCAAGACCAGTGGGAAGAAGGGCACTCAAGGGAAATCACACAAGATAAAGAGGTTTAAGAAGGTTTTTGGTGAAACCAGGGTGCGCACAGAAGGCAGAACATGGGTTCAAAGGACTTAGCCATATTTGACATTATAAAGACACTTCATGAAAAATGGGAGCACCTGACTAGGCATGATTAGTGGATAAGGTGCAAACCTAGAACCTTGGAGGTTAAGAAAATGATATTCTACGCAGGGAATATTCTCAGGAGACATAATTACATAGAGTGGAAGGTTTTCAAAGGGATGAGCATTCACGATTGGAGGTCTACATTGACAGTTGACACATGATCTATTTCAAAGAGAAGGCATGGAGGTGGGTTTTGATCTTATAAAAATATATGCTTAGACTAGAGAAAGACATACATGAGACATCAATCAGAAGAGGAGAAAGAGAAAGAGAATGTATAGAGAGAAAGATGATGAGTAACAGAGTGTTGCAGTAATGATAAGGTTTAGATAACTTAGTGCTAAGGGTTGTGACAGATTTCATGAGCCTTTGTATGGCACTAACATCTATAACAGGGGTTATAAAGAAAGGGTATAGCTAGGTTCTCATACAAGGTAAGATCTGTGGGAGTTGGTTCTCTATAATTTAATATGGATGGTTTTTTATGACCTATTTTGATTGTAATGTGGATACCACAACTATTTTAAATGAATAAATATATGGATTCGTTATGCATATCATACTTAAGGGTGTCAACCCTCGTGTTATATGAGTATCATGGCTCAGATCTAGTTTATTATGCTTATTACCTCATTATTAAGTTTTTGTAATACATTAATGTGTGGATATATAAGTTTTCCCTTCCAATTTTATTTGAACTACGTAATTGTACTTCTCATTCTATAATTAATCCTCCATTAATCACAAAACCTTCTCATAATTATCACATAAAGGAGGGTCTTTGCACCCGCGTGTGCCTTGAGTGAGTTCCCAGCACCCACTAGGTGATAGGTTAACACGCTTGGGGTTAGAAAAGTAGCATTAAGGGTAAATAAAAATGAACACATCTTGGTTCCGTTGTCAAGACCTATTTTTGAACCTGTTGTGAGAATGGTGCATGATGATAGAATGTGTGATGATATAATACATGATGATAGAGTGCTTTATGATAGAATGCTTAATGCTGGATAGTGTGAAAGCATGGTTTAAGAGCACAGAGGATGATTTTTCTCAGATATTTATTACTGGACTTGAGTTTGATGCACATAAATTGGTAGAAGAGCATCTACATCATGAGTTGTCTAAGACCTTATTTTTCTTATTTCTAGTGGATTTGTATGAATGAATTTTGGCATATTCATCTAGATCAGGTTGGTAGTATAGATCTCGCATGTGGAACCAAGATGAGTATCAGAGGCTATATGATTTTGACCTAACTTGGACACATGTTGTTGATCATTGGTGGAGAAGAGTTTTGACCAATTATACCCTGGAATATGTTATTTCTATGTATTCTTGTCTGGAGATTGTTGAATTTGAGTTATTAAGGAAGCCTAGAGGATCACTTTTACATTCTATCCCCTTAGCTATAAATATCTTGATCATTACAATGAGTTTGGAAGAATTTCCTATGGCCGGATAAGCTTCTTCTGAATGCTGGGTGAGGAAGCTAGGGTGGAGGAAGATGGCGGACCTTGTGGCTAAAAAGGAGAGGGAAGAGAGATGGTTGAAGTATAATGAAGCTCGTGAAAGGGAGTTATATGTACAACATGAATTTACAAGAGTAATGTATTTATTGAGGAAGACATTGCGGTAAGAATTTGAGGTTCACACAGAGGACGTGGATTTTGAGCAGTCTATGTTACCCCATCTTGGAAAGCATGGGAGAGACACCCCTTCAGCTTCTAATGAGAAATTGTCACTTCGATAAAGGAGAGCCATCGACATGCATCTAAATCCATATGGTGACCAACCCTTATCACTTATTTTTCAAAATCTAGAGATAAGTATTGCTAACTCAAATTTCTATTGGTGGAAGTAACTGATCAACACCTAGGAGGGATAAGTTTTCATTCAACACATCTATGGCTGCAAAATCATTTCTTATGTTTAGAGCTATATTGTCTAGAGTGGAATTTAGGAAAATTATGTGTACCCAAAGATTTGGTATCACGTCTATAAGTGGCATGAGAAATACATCTGGTAGCATTGCAATATCATATACTATTGGCACGTATTTTTGTATGACAGTGGGGGAACTAGGCATAACCACTTTAGGGCCTTTACTAACTACAGGAGGTAGATCTAGTGGAATAGGATCTAGTGGACCTAGTGGTCCTAAAGTATTTGGAGGATCTAGTGGATCGGAAGGGACATGAACTAGTGGATCTAGTGGATCTAGTGGTGGAGACAACACTGAAGGGAATCAAGGTTTTGGATTAGGTGGGTACAGGCCTCAACCACCTCAGTGGGTATTTTTTGAAATTTATTTACATCTACCAAACTAAAAATGTGTTGAGGATGTTGTAGATCATGTACATAGGTGTAAGCTTATATAGAATGCAAAGGGAATCACTACCCCAGAATGAAAGGCAATTCAGTTTGCAATAACATTACAAGGGTGTGTGCATAGTTGGTACTAGAAGTATGACCCCCACTAGACGGTGGTAGATTACACCACATTATGGAATTCCTTCTTAGCTACATTTCATATCCTTGTATTTGAAAAGAAGAGAATTAGTGTGCTAAAGGAGATTCAACAAGGTATGACAAAGAGTGTGTGGGAATATGACGTGTATTTTAAGACTTTATTATCAAAACTATCTTATAATATTCATCCTTATCAACATGCTCAGTTGTTTTTTGGAGGGTTGATAACACCTTTTAGGAGAGTGCTTTCACACAAGATTTTCATAGACCAATGTGAGGCCTTGGAGGCTACCCTATGTGCTGATGCTATTAGAAGCATATATACTGGTGTTAGCCCTTTTCTTGAAGCTCAAATTGATGTCATGGAAAAGTAGCTGGAGAATCTATCTACAAACTCGGTGTATGAGACTCGCAGTGGCATATGGTGCAAATATTATGAGGTATAGGGGCATAAAAATGATAGTTTTCCTTGAAGATCAGTACGTACCATGACAGTGTACTGTGAGATTTACCTCAGAGATCATAATGTAAGTAGGTTTCCACTACTGCAGTGCATGATCTGTAAGAATTTTTCTTGCTATTGCAAGATTTACAACTCTACTACTCATGACACAAAGGATTATAATATTCATCCTTATCAACATGCTCATTTGTTTTTTGGAGGGTTGATAAAACCTTTTAGGAGAGTTCTTTCACACAAGATTTTCACAGACCAATGTGAGGCCTTGGAGGCTACCCTACGTGCTGACGCTATTAGAAGCATAGATACTAGTGTTAGCCCTTTTTTTGAAGCTCGGATTGATGTCATGGCAAAGTAGTTGGAGAAGCTATCTACAAACTCGGCGTATGAGACTCACAGTGGCATATGGTGTAAATATTGTGAGGTATAGGGGCATAAAAATGATAATTTTCCTTGAAGATTGGTACATTCCATGACAGTGTACTGTGAGATTTACCTCAGAGATCATAATGTAAGTAGGTTTCCACTACTGCAGTGCATGATCTGTAAGAATTTTTCTTGCTATTGCAAGATTTACAACTCTACTACTCATGACACAAAGGATTATAAATTGATTTACCAGATACATGATTCCATTTATATTTGTGTGTGTGAAACGAGCCTTGCAAATAATTCCAAGGATGATGGTCATCACTACGAAGGGCACGTAGATGGAGGGGTGAATGGAAGATATTTTTTAGGAGGATTCCATGGTCTTGGAAACCACGAAGGAGGAATAGGTGAGTTTCTACATGGAACTTGTTATAGTTGTGGATCTATCGACAACTATAAGCACAAATGCCCTGATCTGTTACAATGCTCTTGGTGTGGAAAGAAGCACAAATATGAGGGGTGACTAGATCTATTTGAGCATATGTTCTAGTAACACCATAAATAAAAAGCAACCTGAATTATAACAATAAAGAATTCCAGCTGGAAATGGATATGAAGGGTGGCACACGAGTCAGAACTAGATCCTGTATTGGTGACAATGCGAGCTGAAGTTGCACACCCCAGAGAGACACTAAGGAAAAAACCACTGATTACAAGATAAGAGGTGGTGTATGGTAATTATCTAGACCCTACTCATTATAAAGAGGTGTATTAGGATACCATGGATGTGATTTGAAGCCTACAAGGAGAAATATAGTTCCTGAAGGAGTAGTCAAGGTAGTTATAACAGAGAAAGAGCACTGAGGCTCTACTGAAAGATATGGATGAGGTCAGGGAATTATACAAAATTTTGAGGTAGCAGAATATCATTCCTTTGATAGGGGAATGGTTACAGTAAAAATTAGTGTGCACCAGAGAAGAGCATGAGAGGTAGGCTCTACATGTTAACCTTCCTCCCCAGACCCTCGACTATGATAAGGAGATAACCTTGAATGCGGTTGTGGATGGGTCACTCCTAAGAAATAGTTTGATTGACATAGGTGCATAAGTCAATGTTCTCACCTTGGACACCTTGAACCAATTGGGAAGGCCCCTAATATAGCCATATTCAAATGTGTTGTATATGGCCAATAGGACAAAGGAAATTCCTATTTGTGTTTTAAAAGATGTTGCTATCACTATCCAAGGGGAAAAATTCACTGGAGATTTCTAATTCTTGGAGTTACCCAAGGCAGAAAAATTTCTAGCATTACTTAGGTACCCCTCATATTATAAGAACAATGCTGACCTACAGTTTAATAAAGGGTACATAAACTTTGAGAACAAGGAAGAATGGGTAATCATCCCCTTGACCGATGGGAATTCAACACCCTATATTGATCCCTTGGGATAATAAGTTCTTGACATGATCTATTTGCACTCTATCAGGGAACTTGAGGTGATTAATCCTACGGAAGGAGTTATTCATTTTGAATATGCTCAATCTATGAGTGATACCACTAGTGTAGCATGTGACAATTGGGTGCATAAGAATTATGAGTTAATTGGGAGGTAATTGAGAGGATATTTTATAAGAGTAACAAAGGCACCCTCAACTAAGTGCTTGGTAAGAAATAATTTTCCAAGCTATTCTAGAGTAGCCAACCCTGATGTTTTCTTATGAGAAATGGAGACCCAGTGCAAAAGTAAGATCAAAAGAAGGATGCTTAGCTATAACTTGCTTGGGACTGCAACGCGTTTATGGGTGACACATCATGATAGACTTCTAGAGTGGAAAAAAGTAAGAATCATATTCTCTGTTAGGTTTTCCTAGAGTAATGGACCTATAGTCATACAAAACTATCATGGGAAATAACTCACCTCATTTTGCATCCAAGCATGTGAGAAGGCCTAGATGAAAGATGCAAAATCCTTTCCACCTTCTTTATTGGGGCATAATTTGTACTCCACTTTACAAGGTTGTGCACGTGCATGGAACATTTACTCAAAGATGTTCTATCAGATAGGAAATTCGTAGGAATTGATGGCTGACCTCCTTAAAGATTTTGAATATTAAAGCACCAAGCTATATGTGGATGAGGCATTACAAGTTGTTAAGAACCTAATGATGGGAGATAGTTCCATGACATAGGATATAATACAAGAATTATTGGGTGAACCTAGTTTGGAAGCATGCTTTGATGAGAAATAATCAGTGGAGATATAACTTGAGCATGCATGCATAGAGAAAGAAAAAGGGAAATTGGTCTATTTGATAGATGGTGAAGAGGTGGAAAAATTGGATGTTAATCATACTAAAGGTACATGAAAAGTTATGGATAGTACTGATAAGAAAGCACATGCCTACCATGAACCCCTAAAAACTAAGAAAGTTAACATTAGTTTGAAGGCCGAACCTAAGGAGGCTACTATTGGGTACTATTGGTTAGAAAAGAAGGTTTCAAAGATCATTGATCTATTGCGTGAGTTCCAGGATCTATTTATACATGGGTACCATGATATTAAAGGCATCCACCACTCCTTAGGGGAGATTAAAATAAAGTTAAAGGATGGTGCATGCCCAATTCGAAAGAGACCTTACCGAATGAATCCAAATTTGTGCATCTGGGTCAAGGAGGAGATAGAAAAGATGATCTCATTAGGCATCATTGAAGCTATGGAGGAATCCGAATGGATAAGCCCCATGGTCATAAGCATTAAAAATGATGGAAGGATAAAGATAAGCTTTGACTATAGGGAACTAAATGTGGTATGTGTAACTGATCCTTTCCCAACCCCTTTTACCGAGGAAATCCTAGAAGGGGTATTCAAGCGTGAGTGCTATTGTTTCACGGATGGATTCTTCAGGTAGCATCAAGTTAGAATTACAAAAGAAGACCATGAAAATACAAATTTCACCACTGAATCAGGAAGCTTAACCTACATGGTTGTGCCTTTTTGGAATGAAGAATGTTCCTGCTATGTTTTCACACATAGTGGTCTAGGCATTTCAAGATTTTATCCGTAAGTTCCGTCAGGTCTACCTTGATGACTAGACAATGTATGGACTGGTAAAAGACCATTGTGACAATCTGAGGATAATGTTTGAAATATGTCCATAGTTGAGGATATCCGTAAACATTAGGAATTTTTTTTTTCTACTCAATTTTGGACCCTTTTAGAGCATATCATATGTAAGGAAGGCTTGCTAGTGTATCCTGCCAAAGTTGTCATTATTGTGGGATTGGGGGAGCCTACTAGCCAGAGTGCAGTGCATGTATTCCTTGGGAATATGGGGTATTACCAAAAATTTATTAAGGGGTATTCCAAGATCACCACACCATTGGAAAAGTTAGTCAAACACAAAAGTGCATTTCACTAGGGAGAGGTAAAACAAATGGCATTTGATGCATTGAAGAATAGGCTTATCACTGTGCCCATATTACGATTTCACTCTTGAGATAATCCATTCATTTTACATATTGATGCTTCAGGGATGGTGATTGGGATAGTCTAGCACAACCTAGAGAAGGGATTGTTAACCACCCCTTTTATTTTGCTAGCAGGAAGTTGACACCAGCAGAGTAGAATTATACCAATACTGAGCACAAATCACTATCAGTGATCTACTCATTACAAAAATTTAGGAAATATCTATTTGAAACACCCTTCATATTCTACACGGACCACATGGAATTGAAGTACTTGGTGAAACTCCCATTTTACAAGGGCGCAAATGTCAGTGGGTCTTGTTGTTTCAAGATTTTTACTTTATAGTTGTTATGAAACTAGGAAAAAGGAACTCAGGGCCTGACCATTTATCAAGGATTAGCTCAAGGGAGGACACGTAGAGAATTGAGGATATAATTCCAAATGCATAACTATTTAGGTTGTGGCACACACCCTATAATTTGAAAGATATTTCTATGTTTCTCAAAATTAGTGTGGCTTCAGAGTGAATGAAGAATCTTGAAAGAGAGAAGTTAGCCATACGCACCATACCCTACATGTTAATTAGTAGAGACTTATACAAGCTAGGCTGTGATGAGGTTTTACACCGGTGTGTGTTGGAACATGAGTGCATTTCAATCATGGAGGAAGTGCATGGTGGGATTGTAGGAAGAAACTATGTAGGAATGCCACCTCATAAAAGATTCTACTGGCAGGGAATTGGTGGGAAAGCATCTACTGGGATCGTATTGAGTTTTTCAAGGCTTGTGACCATTTCCAATGCCTTGGAAAACTAGGAAGAAGGGATGAGATGCCTTCGAGGCCAATAGCTAGAGGAGAACCATTTGAGAAGTGTTACATTAATTTTGTACGACTAATTTCACCTTCTGTGCAAAGGACTAGTTCACACTATATCATCAATTATAGTGACTACTTAACAAGATGGGCAGAGGTAGCGCCTACAAAGGATTGCACAATAACAACAACAACATGGTTCATGTGGCAAAACATACTCAATAGGTATGGATGCCCTCTTAGCCTGAATAGTGATAAAGGAATACATTTTTTGAATGAGACGGTCAGGATTTTATTAGCAGAGTTCATGGTGGCCCATCACAAGACCACCCAATATCACCCTGAAGCTAATGGAACCATTGAATCATTTAACAAGATACTGAGTCACATGCTGACCAAAATTTTTGATGTGGGAAGACATGATTGGGATGATAAAGTCTCAATTGTACTATGGGAATATAGGACTACCTAAAAGAGGTTGAAAAAGGAAACACTATTCCAATTGGTGTTTTGTGCGGAAGCTATTTTACCAGTAGAATTTATGATACCATCCCTGCGTACTATGCACATAGGAGGAATAGCTAATGAGAAAGCACTACAAGAGTGCATGGAGAAGATAATGCAGTTAGATGAAAGGAGATCACTTGCTAGGTGGATTCAGAAGACTGAAAAGGAACAAAAAAAGTGTGGCATGATTACCATATTAAAAACAAACAATTTGAGGTTGGGTCAATTATGTCTTGATTTATGACTCCAAATTTCTGCGTGATCCTCAGAAACTAAAATTCTATTGGTTAGTGCCATATATCATCATGTACATCATTAATTAAGGTGCATGCTAGTTATAAACATTGGATGGGACGAGGCTACCAGGACATTTATATGGGATTAGGATGAATCCCTAATATAAATAATTCTTCTTTGTGGTTGTAGATAATGCAGTATTATCATTTAGCTTAGTATTTCCTTTAATGCATTTCCTTTCTTTGTGTTTCCCCTTCTCGTTGCTTGCTCCCTTTATTTTTGTTGTGTTCACAGTGTGCATTGGTAGCCACTTATTATTTTCAAAAGTTTTCTATATGCAGAGGACTGCACATCTATTTTTGTGTGGGGTGGAATAACACAAAAAATAATGGAAGTCAATAGTAGAAGCTATGTTTCGATGACACGGATTGAAGAATCAAAAGTGCATAGTCTGGAAGATCCCACATAGAAAGGTGGACATAAGGATTTTGGTGCAAAGAGTTTGGAAGACCATGTATAAGTATGAGAAGTGCATGAACAACATGAGGTATGCAATGTCAAAAATCATGGTAAGGAAAGAAGAAGTTCCTTCGGCACTCTAAGAATGTGTGAAAGGATCTTTAATCAGTAAGAACTTTTTCACTTTAGAAGGTTGTAGGAGTTTTCATGTAGGATTGGGCACGAGGATAAAAGCACTAAAGGTTGGCTTTAGAAGAAAAATATTCCTTTATTTCAAAGAGATGATGGTAGGTCACATTTCATTTATTATGAAAAATAAGAAAAAACTATAAGTAGAAGGTTGGGGTGCATCATTTTTACCTTGTATTTGTGATATCGAAGAGATCTTGGGAACTAGGGCATCCTTGAGAAAAGTTGTGTGAAATAGGTTTGTGAATATCTCAGTGCATAGCTAGTTTGATCAGTGAACCAGGGTGGAAAAATAGTACATAGGTGTGAGGAAGATGGTTATAGGAGTTTTTGAATCCCACATGTGAATACGCCCTCTTGGAGAAGGTTTTTTCCAGGTTAGAGTTCCAAATATAGGTAACATGATTGAAGGGATTTTTCACATAAAATTAGATCCACATAAAGAATAAGAGCTTGTATTATGAGAAAGTAATTTGAGTAACTAGAAAAAATAAATGGCACCAAGGAAAGTAACCACCATTTCACCAAAGAAGGAAAAGAGAAAAAGGAAATAATTTGTTTCCACCAGCTTCAATGAAGAATGGTACACAGAGATGCAATACCCAAATGGCATATTACTTAGAAAATAATGGGTGTCTCACGTGAGAAATATGGTTGTGAGTGACTAAAACCATCGAATGAGCACCACAAAGAATGAAATGGCATTGGAATTGGTTTTTCCCGACAAAAAAAAGGACACCAGATGGAATGCCTATCTTCGATGATGGAGTGAAGGTAAAGACAGAGAAGGATAGGTTGTTGCAACTCTATGAGTTGCCCTATTTTGAAAAAATTGAGTGACTGTGTGATTGGTTAATATCACATATTAATGAAGATCATTTCTACTGTGTAGGATGCAGGATACTGATAAATCCCCAATTGATCTCTAATTTTAGTAGTCTTACTTGTGAGGGAGATTCATTTGATGATGACTCAAACGATAAGGAGGCCATCAAGAAAACTTTTAAGCCTATGAATAGAAGAAGGGGTCGTGTTACTTCAACATCTCTATGATTTCTGACCCTGTAATGAGAATGGATGCATGCTTGGTCACAAAACTAAATGAATGAGAGAGATGGACACAAATCAACAAGGCTTGGTTGAAAATTTGTCGGAAGATCTCAAAGGGGACAATCTATAACCTCTCAACATTCATAGTAGAGGAAATCATCAATTTCATGGGTGATAGAGAGAATATAATGTTTGGTAATGTCCTCCTTACCATAACCTTTTCAAATATTGGAGTGCCCAATGGGCCATAAAAATTTATATGGGAGTACCCAAATGAGAACCCCTCCCTTACCAAAATATTTGAGAAGTATACTTGTGACACCATGATAGCCACCCACAAGCCGCGCCTATAAAAATGGTATAATCAGATGCGTAACGTATTTAGCACAGAGTGGGGAATACCTAAGAAATTACCTATTTTACTGTAAGGCGAGGCAAAATTCCTCGTATACCAACATTTAGTCACTAGTCGGTTTACTCTAAAAGATAATGCCCAGGGTCCCTGGTGTAAGTTAGCATTCTCCTTCACAACAAAATACTTCCAGGTCGGGGTTAATAAACTCAAGGAGGTAAATACGATAAGATTTGACCTCAGGATGGTAGACCAAGATTATTGTGAGATGTGTATGACTTTGATATATCCAGAGAAGCATGCCTATGTGGAGAAGTATGTCTCCCATGATGTGCATATGATGAATCCCGTAACATTTCATGTTGCTAGGAGAACTGTAAAAAGGGTATACCTGTTCATAAGTACAAAGTATGAGAAGGGAAATTACATGGAGAATGATGTGTCTATCTGAAAATACCCCACCTTAAGGAAGAATCCTACACCGAGGAAAAGGGAGAGAGATGAGGCACCTGAGAAGAAGATACCAAGTATATAGATAACGCAATCTATAGGAACAAAAGATCAGAGTGTAAAAAAAAGCACCTATGGATGGAGGAAGAAGTCCCAAACATAAGAGAAATAAAAGACACATGAGTAAGAGGCCCTAGAGTATATTCCCTGAAAATAAAGGAGTCACCTAGAGAGGAAGAAAATGAAGAATCTCCTATATTGAAATCACCAGTCAGGAAGAAGACGAAAGTAACAGAAAGGTAAGAATCATAAGAAACACATAGCATAGAGGCTATTAAGGGAGATGAGGATAAAAATGAGTGTGATGAGGCTCACGACCATCCTATGTATGATGCACACAATTTATAGGAGTTGGGAAATGAAGATAAAGATGAGGACGAAGGAGGCACTCATGACAAAGGAGGAAGTGAGGAAGTTAACACAAAGGATTTGTCATCTCTTGAAAGTGAACCCTAGAGAAAGATGGGTGCAATTGTTCTAAGATTTCTCAAGATCTCTCTCTTTTGTAGATACAATGGAAACACCTTAGGTTTGTGGGTATACCTATTTTTGAAGTGAGTCTCTGGCATCAAGGTCGGTTCCTTCTTGGTGTATCCTAAAATAATTTTTTGGCGTTTTGAGGGTAAAAAGATGTCTATATATGAGTTGAAAACTGAGGTGATACACCAAGATTGTAGAGGGATTTGACTGAGTACATACACAAATATCTGAGAATGGATTCTAGATGCACAAACCAATAGTTTTTAGTAGAATATTAAGGCAAAATACTTGATGTATTAAGGGAAAGTTTCACAACAATACTGTTAAGATAAACATGCACACTAATATTATGCATAAATTACTAAGATTGCAGCAAGGTATGAGGATCATTTGACATATACAATAAAATAATAAAGTATACACAAAAATGCAAATTATTGGAAAGGTAGAAATCAATCTCTCATTCAAAAGGCAAAACTAGCAAAATCCACTTCAGCACTCTTGTGTCCAAAAATTCCTTCCCTTTGCTTTGCCAATGCACATAATATATAGCAAAAATATTCATCCCACCCTTCCTAAAAATAGACTAAAAATTATACTCGCCCATGCACCCTATCTTTATCCTTTATCATGAATAAATAAAGGAATAAAATAAGCATGCTAATACAATGAGGCATTAATAGCTTTGGTTACAAAAATACAACTCAGCCAAACTCCAGTTGATTGTTCTATTTTTTAATAAATTTGGGTGAATAATTCTACTAATAATAAAATTTTCTTGATGAGCAAGTATTCTCTAATGCATGAAATCACTGTCTTCTTGTTCTTGATGTGACATCTGCAATTTTAATACACTTGCAATTATAAAAAATAGCATTTTAGACTGCCTCTTGGGTGCACATGCAAAAAATAATATCCCTGTGTAAAAAAACCTTCATTTTCCTTCAATACTTAGAAAAATTATCCAAATCTACTATGGGGACCACCTTTTATGTGCACATGTTCAAATTTTTTCTTTCCTCTACTTTTTCTTCTAGTGGATGACATGAAAAATACTCTTCTATAAGAAAAGAAAATAACACCACTGGTTCTAATGCATTAGAAAAATACTCTACCCCACTGTGGGGACCACCTGCATATGCTAGAAATAACATCCTCTTTCCTTTGTAGGAGGTTCTTTTGGAAAGGTTAAGGTATTTATTTTTAAAGGGTTAAGATATAGTTTGACATCATTGGCCTTTTAACTTTGAACATATATAATCATGGGATATTCTATCTTTGCATATATCATTTGTTATAAAAACCACTTTCCCTTTATGTGGTTGACCCCCTTTCTGAATAATCATAACATGTATATACCTTTTAATTAATCAGAACAATAGTTTGTCGGCACTTGATTTTCATGGTATTAAGGTTGTGGACCTTAATCAGGTCAATGCAAATTATTATTTTATTATTGGGATGGCCCCTCCAATGATGACTCAACCCATCGAAGATTTTTTGGTAGCAATATTTAACTCCAGTTAGCATTGGTTTTGATGATTCAACCTTGTCTGTTGATCGATGTGCATTCACATCTCTGTTATTGATTCCTTGAACCATGGTAAGCAGGGTAGTTAGACTATAGGTTTGATCTGTACTATTTGATCTTGGTACCTTGTAACCTCATCCATCGATGCTCTGAGCATGAGGTTTACATTGATTACCAGTTACATGGATCCTATAACTAATCCTTAGTCATTTGATCTTCCACTAGTTTTATTCTGAACCGTTGATCTTCTCACCATGGTAAGTAAGGTAGTTGCTAGTGGTTTGCAATATTGGTCGTTGATCTTTGTTCTATGATCATCTTGTCTATCTAGACATTAAATCGAGTCGTGTTAGGTCAGTGGGGATTGAGTTGAGTTGGTAAAACAACTGAACCCTAACTCGTTGTTCACTTTCCATTCTTTCAGCTACGGGCGAAGCCCTGGGAAATTTTAGGTCTCTGCCATGTTTTTGATTTTTTGAGTTCATCTCTCTATGAAATCAACCTCCATGAAGATCTGAGGATGAAATTTTGAATTTTAAATGTCATGAACACTCTATTTCAGTTCTTTTATGATAAAACCTAAGGTGACAACCTTGAGTAATAAACTGGAGCTTGAAGCTTCTAGTTTGTGCTTTTCATCTCTACTGAACTGTTATTTTCTATGATGAAGCTCTATGTCTTTCACCTTGTTATGACCACTAACATTAGGGTTTTATATCTTTTCACTGTCATTTAAAGAAAAATGTGTAAGAATACCATGCTTTCGTATTTTCATCCTTTTGATTGTTGGGTTTTAGACTCTATTTGATATTGAACCTTTCAATTTTTTGTGATTTTGGCTCTATAATGGCACTTTTGAGCTCAAGTCAATTGTGGTGCTTGCAAATCCAATTCTATTATTCAGGATTTTCAATAAATTCATCGAGTTTCATCTAGAAATTGTAAGTTATTTGAACCATTCATTGAGTTCCTTTTCAAAGAAA
Source organism: Taxus chinensis (assembly GCA_019776745.2). NCBI lineage: Eukaryota > Viridiplantae > Streptophyta > Pinopsida > Cupressales > Taxaceae > Taxus > Taxus chinensis. The sequence continues at coordinate 352,945,171 of CM034154.1, forward strand.
AAAATTTTGTGGGTTTCTTTTTGTGAACATGATTTCATGGATATATAACTAGCACTATTTTGTAAGGTTGAGTCACTGTATTATTTTCCATTAATGGCCTCTCTATGAGCTCTTCTTCATCACTTTTGAGTTGATGTTTATGACTCTTCTTTCTACTCAGACATTTGAGAAGGTCCCTTTTTCTTTCTATCTTTATTTCGTTTCTTTCTTGATATTTTTTCATGATTTTAGTGCTCAGCATTATTTGTTAATGCTTCTTTTAAATGAAGACTATGAAATTTTGTGCATACATCGTAGATTTGAGCCTTAAATATGTTTCTTTAGATGCTTAGTTTTTGCTACTTTTTCGGTAACTCTTTATTGTTCTTTGTATTCTTTGTATCAACTCATTTCTTTTCTTCTTTTACTGTAAATTTGGATATTGTGATACCTAAACCATGTTGTGACCTAGAACCTCCAAAGGTGAGGGATACCTATGGCTAATGTTTTCTCTTGTTTCGTGATTCTATAATGTGACTGTTCTTTTTATAAATTCAAACCCAATGTGGCTAAATTAATTTCAATATGTCACTCTGTTCTTGCATAATGGCCATCATATTTCAAGAACTTTAAAAATTTTGTGAAAAGAAAAAGGGGTTTTGAGGGATTTCGTAACTCTGTTTGTGGAATAATAGTACTGAATCTTGATCTATTCTCAGACTTATCATATAATCTCTCGAACTATGTATATTTTTTGAATATTCAAAGCCTTTGATGAAGTTTTCTTTCTCTGACTAAAGATCGTAAGTGCCTCTGTAAAATTTAAATTATTCCTTTCATCCTTTTGTTTTCTTCCCCTATTCTGATAATGGATTCCAAAACTGAGAGTTTGAATCTTTGATCTTGTTAGTAGATGGAAATATTCATGAATGACTATTGTAATATTTAAACTCAAATGAGAACCTTACTTCAATATGCATTTGAACTAGTTGACTAGACATATAAGGACCTTGTTAAACACTGCATTTATGACTAAATTTTTTGTTTGTGTAATCTTGAGATTTTTAATGGAAAAACCTAAAATGATACCTGTGTAACAAACAAAACCTTAAAATCTGAAATGTTCTCATTACTTCTAATTTTCTTAGTTGAGAATATTAGCTTGTACTGTTATGCTCATGAACATTTTATCTCTGAAAATTTAAAAAGTAGACATAATGAACACTTTTCCTCCTTCAGTCCTACATTTAGATTTTCTTTTAATAACAACAACTATAAATCATATTTCACTTTTCTTTCTTTGCAATTTGTACTCCCTACATGTATCAGCTGTATCTTGTGTTTCCATACTTCTCTGTTGATTGAGCTGGTTGCATTGTGTACTATAACTGAAACTGTTCATGAAATAACTTGTATTTATCTGAAGCTGTAGTTTTTACTTTACAATGTAGTTTCTCTTTTCTTGAGTACTATTTGATTAGTACAATAGTCATATTTTTTCAAAATCTTTCAAGAATATATTAGTTGTAAAAAAAATGATGGAAAGATGTAAAATGTCCATTTTACATGGTGAAGCGCTGTCAAATTTTTCTCAGATTTCCAATTCCATTCTATTCCAGCTGTAATTTTGTCTCAATTTATGAGTTAATATTTTAAATGTGAGCATGGAGCTTGTATTTCAAAACAATGCAAAAGCAATATGATTATTCATTCTATTACTTGATCACTCTATAAGTTTCTAATTCTGAGGCAGTTGTTATTGATGAAAGTATCACTTAACTATAGTTTTCACTCTTTACTTTCATTAAATGCCTCTTGTGTACTCATATATATCTATTAGTTGGTACTTTAACATTTCCTTTATTACATTCATTACATCTAAAACCTTCAATATATATCGTTCATTTATTTTATGTCCTTTCTTGACATGATTAGTTTTTCCCTTTATTGCAACCTGTACCTAGACATATTAGATAAACTAGTTACAAAACATTAGGCTTTTGTCCTCTCTTCTATTCTATACTTTTTCCTTCTTAATTTTTTCTCTCTAAAATGATTGTGAGAATCATATGTACTAATGTAGAACACTGATTCTTGTCTACTATGCATTTATCTTTTCTGTAATCATACCTCATGATATCAGGAGATTCATTTGTATGAAGATAAATATTACAAGAATATGATTTAATCCTAAGCTCGTGACTGAAAATCTATCATCTATTTTTTTTAGGTACCCTGGAGTGCTGAATAGGAAGGAGTGAAGATGGAGGATGCAGAAGGGACAGACAAAAAAAAAACAAGGAAATGATAGGTTCCTTCATATTATTTTGTTTTTATTTTCATGCACATGCACCTTCTATTTAGGTAATTGTGATGTTCACTTGAGTTACATCCCACATCTTGTGTGGGAACATTTGAAATTCCTTATGAATAAAACATTGAATTTTGAAACTGAGTTGTGTATTTCTTTCTACTTTTCAGCTTTGTAGATGGATTATATAATGAATTAAACAACTCAATAACATTATTGAATATATTTAATCATGAAGGAAAGAACTTTAAAATAAATGTACCTTTAGCAATGAACCTTGACTACTGCAATTTGTAACCATGATTTTTGTTCCAAAACATAACACTTCATCTATTATGTATTTTCAGTCTTTATCAAGTTTACATATCTATCCTTCGGGACCTTATGTTCTTTTGCTGAGGATAGACATGAAATTACTGACTATGTTATTTGTTATGTTTTGTAACAACACACATAGATGCATATTTCATGTAATTATTAATTAATCCAAAAGAAACAATATTGAACTAAAAGAATCTCCCCTAGCTTAGGTTCACTTCACGAATGCCATCCATCATAATGAAGTTTTGATTTTCCCATTTTTGCACAAGTGTAAAAATTTTCCACATTTTTGGCAATCTTGCGGGGAAATATTCCTTCTATCTTGTAGACCAGTGCCTTGCTCTTGTCCATTGGCCATGGAGTCCAAAACATTTAGTCAAAATATGTCTTTCTGAAAGGTCCAACCCTTCCAAAAAAAACTAAAAGTAGGAAGGATCTAGTAAGCAAATCACGTCTACAAATGTACTTTATTGAATTGAAAAACATTTCAATGTGTAGGATATTGAAAGGGAAATCCTACTCTAAACAGACACTGTAAGATTTTCAATAATAATGTTTGAGAAACATACCATTCACAAGAATGGGGAGTTGCTCTCCATTCAACCTTGAAAGCTGAAAAAAATTAATTTCTTTGCAATTTAAAATCATGTAAGGACCACTATAGATTGTATTGAACTTTGTGTGATTTCCTGGCTTTGCACGATTAGCATCCCGTTTCAACACAATGTCTCCTTTATTAAAGATTCTGAACTTGGCCTTCTTATGACAATTTTTCTTAATTTGTTTCAGATTCTTATCCATGTTCACAAGAGTTTGATCTTTGATCTCTTGTAATTTCATTAATTCTGCTTAATGAATCTACAATGGTTCATTCCGAAGTAGCTCCATTTGATGTAGCAAATCTAATGCAGATAACTCAACTAAAATAGGAATACTTTCTTCTCTTCCATGAACAATATTTTATGGTAAATTACCTATTGATATTTTAGGGGTCACTCTGTCAGCCCAAATTTCTGAATTCAAAATTAGATGCCAAGCTCTCTGGTTATCTTTGAGTGTTCTTCAGATGATCCTTAAAAGATTCTTGTTATTACTTTCAGCTAACCCATTACCTTGTGGGTAATAATTAGATGACGTACTTAAATAAATTATGTGGTTGAAATCCCAATCTATTACCTTTCTACCAAGAAAAGCTAAGGCATTATCTAAAATGATAGTCGCTAGAACACCAAAACTTCAAACTATACCTTCATAAAAGGATAGTATCGAATTTTAATTAGCATCCTTCAATGCTATTGCTTCAGTCCAGTATGTAAAGTAATCTGTAATAGTAAAAATCCAATTATTTCCTTATGAAGAAGGTGGGTTTATGATGCAAATAAAGTCAACACCCCATTACATGAAAGGTTGATCCACTAAAATAGGATGTAAGGGAAGAGAAGATAAACGTTCTTTTCCAACAAAGAAAGCACATTTATTACACTTTTTGCTCCATTCGAAAACAGTATTTGAAAATATTGGGACAATGGTAACAACTTTTTTAATTTTTAAGGTTGTGCTACAAGAAAAAATATGACCTCCTGTAGTTCATGGAATTTGAATAATAATTGCTAAATTCTATCATAATCAACACATCGCAGCAAGATTTCATTTTTATCTTTTTTGAATAACACAACATAAAAAAAACACAAGGTACAACTTGTAACCTGAAATATCTTCATTTTTTCTTGTCCATACCTTCCAGATAAGTTCCAAGCTATAGATAGTTAACTAAATCAGTCATCCATCTTGATTCCTAAACTTCTTGAACAAGTTCAGGTTGCTGATTTTCTAGTTGCACTATGCTATCTGATTGCTGATACATAACTTCAACATGCTATTTTGGATCTTTTGATTTTGTAGCCTGCCATTTTTCCATATCAGTAATTAGATGTTCAAACAAAAATTTACCTCAAAGTGTCTTCGCAACATATATATCAACAGCGTACTCCATGACTTCCGTTATCCAACCTAATCTCTTCTCATTCAATTCTTTATTTAACAAGAAAGAATTTACACTTGGATGAGAAATAAAAACACGTATCTTATTGTTTGAAAGCATGTAATTAAAATTATTTAGCCCTCTGACTACTGAAAGTAATTATTTTTTAAGAAATGTGTACCTTGTTTCGTAGTCATGCAAATTTTTTCCAAAGAAAGCAATTGGCTTATCAATATTTTCATCATTAACCTGAGTTAATATGGTTAAGAATGTTTCATCTCTTACAAGTTCATACATTGTGAAATCTTTATCAAAATTTGGATTTGCAAGAGTAGGATCTTAATAAAGGGTTGTTTTGATTGCTTCAAACCCTTCTCTCCCTTTGTTGGTCCAAGATAAAGTCTTCTCTTTCTTCAACATAGTTGTCAATGGTTTAACCAATGCTACAAAATTTGGAACAAATCTTCTAACAAAGTTGATTTTTCCCAGAAAAATCTATAATGCCTTCTTGTGATGAGGCAATGATAGATGTGTTATGGCTTCAATTTTGAAAGGGTCAATTGCTAAACCTTGTTTAGAAATAATATGACCAAGAAATTTACCATGATGTACCAAAAAGATAGACTTTTTGGATTCAATGATATTTCAAATTGTCTACATAACTAAAATTTCTTCCTTAGATGTTCATCTGAATTCTTTGAAAATATGGTAACATCATCTAAGTAAACCAGTATGCATTTATTTAATAAGCTATGAAAATCCATTTACATTGCATGTTGAAACATTGCACCAAAATTTTAAAGGCCAAAAGGCTTCTTTTGTAAGCATAAGTACCCCACCTAGTGGTAAAATATATTTTGTACCTATCGTCTTCTCATACTAGAATTGATTGTATCCACTAAATAACCATCCAGAAGAGATAGTTTGTCAGAACTAGAAATTGTTCTTGAAATGTGATCCATATTTGGCAGTGGGTAATGATATTTTAGTGAAGCTTTATTAAGATCTCTAAAATCCACACATAATATGATTTCCCCATTCTTTTTCTAAAACAGGAACAAGATTGGCTACCCAACTTGAATGCTTAACTAGAAAGATAATACCTAATTCAATCAAATTAGATAACTCTTTTCTCATTAAAGGTTATATCTTGGGATTTATAGGCCTCTTTTTTTTACTAATTGGCTTCGAATTTGGTTGTAATTCAATAGTATGTTGTGCGAAACTTAGATCAAACCCTTTTAGATCTTGGTATTTCCAAGTGAAAACATCCTTAAATTCCTTACAAATATTGATAAAGGAAAGTTTCTCAACTAAGGAACATATCTTTCCAAGAAATAAATTCTTCCCATCATCAAATGAGATCTCTTTGTAGTTGTTTGCATGTGTTGACATATTTTTTGTCTGTCTTTAACTAGTCATTAGTGCTGAAGATGTCTTCTAATGTGACCAAACCTTAAGGTAGTTTATTTGTCTTTAATTGAACAATCTAGTCACCATATAAGTGTTGTAATTTATCTTGATTTACTACAGAAAATTCAGCTTCTTGCTACAAAAACTTGTAAATTTGTTCATCATTTTCAAAAACCTACCAATTCAAATCATTATCAGTTATAGAAGACCTGACAATCAACTTGATGTGAGGTTGAATCTTGTTGTTTTTAATTTATTCCAGCACTTCAAAACTAGCACCAATTGATGCAAGTCTATCTGCATGCTTGCTTTCTATTCTAGGAATGGACTGGATATTAATAGCATTGAAATCTTCCATTAAGTTAGAAAATATTTTTCTATAATACTTCATCAATGGATTCTTACAAACATTGAAATTTCTTACTTTATTGATAACCAACTCAAAATCACTAAAAATCTGTAACAAGCTAATACCTCTCTTTCTGGCCCAAAGAAATCCATGGATTAACGCTTCGTATTCAACTACATTACAAGTACATGAAAATTAGAGACTCAGAGCTAAGAAATACCTTTCATTTGTGGGGGAAGTGAGCATCAAACCTGCTCCTTGTCCTTTCTTGTTCTTAGCTCCATCAAAATGAAGCTTCCAAATCCCTTCTGCTACATTTTCTATTTTGGACAACAAGGGAATTGGTGTGTTTTCCTCATTGCTGGAAATACACACCAAAAATATGTTCTTCAACTTCTCTAAAGGATAATGAGCATGTTCTTCATGTGTCTTTTCATCCATAAACAGATTAGAAACACCATCTAGTGCTGAAACATGAGTTGTATTATTGAAATCAGACATGTCTAAGGATGCATAATTAGCTAACGCTTTAGAAGCATGAGGCTCAATATGAAATATGGCCAATGGTTCAGAATTTATAGTAACTTTGGTCCCATAACGTGTAGTGGTGAACAAAAAGGACCAATCTGAAGAGAGATAACCTTCTATTTTTGCTGTGAAATCTCTAGATAAGCATATAACAAAGTAAGGAGGTAAATCCACAACAGTAACATCTTGCAAAATGGAAAATGTTTGGAAAAGAATGTAATGTTACCTCTAGATTTCTCATGACACCAACTGTATTCATTGCAATCCCATCAAGTTGTAGCACACTATTCTCTGTAGGTTCATACTGCAAACCCAACTTTTCTGTAATTACTTTTGGCATAACTGTGCTACTTGCACTGCTATCAACCATGCAATTATGAACAAGATGCTCTCCAATAATTAGAGACAAATAAAATGGTGGTGGTTTCTTGATATCATGAGCATTTAAGACCTTTTGAACCATCCATTTAACTTCTTTAATGTGGTCATGTTCCATTGTTTGAAAGACCATATCTATTTTCTGAACTTCCTTTTCTGTTAGTTTTGAAGAAATTTGCAGCTTAGCAAGTTTATGAGAAAGCATCTCTTGCTGTCCTAGAATACTTAGAGCATCCCACATTGAGATATTAACATTATTTTTTTTCATTACATCAACAATGTTAAAAGAAACAACAATTTTAGAACAATCTTTATTGTTTTAGCATAGGATTTAGAAAAAAAATGACTCTTCTTCAGTGGATTTTGATATCTAAGGTATAAATAATCTTCTTGGATCAGGTTGTAGCTATTTTTGTTGTTCTTTATGAGCTGAAACACATGTTGTCTTTTGTGGAACAACATATTTATTAGCTAATTGTTGGCATGTAGTTGCAGTTTTATCTATGACTATGGGCAAACAAGGTCTATTTTGAAGCTTTCCCCTTTCCTAGGCCTTTTCTTGAGCTCTAGTAGTAACTGTCAATAAAATCATCCTCACTAAAACTTACCAAGTTCTATTCAGGTGCTTTCTGAACATGAGTTTCTTGCTGCCCACCCTCCATTTGAGGCATGAACAATGTCTCAGGTTGAGGTTGTGCAACAAGACTTATATTTAGGAAAGCATTTGGGAAACTTGTAGCTAAATGAGGTTGATTACAAGGTTGACACCATTCTTTTATAGCCATATTAACTGGGACTAAAGTGTTAGATGAACTAGGAGCCTTTGGGTCAAATTTTGCTGATAAGTTGCCTATAATTTTGATCCTGCTGATAAGGCTTCCTATTTTGTTGGTTTTGCAAATAAGGTACATGATAAAGCCTGTTAGGTAATGCAAGTCTATTTTCAATCGAAGTTAGCTTGTTTCTCATAGTCTATAAATTTTTAAACACATCATTTGATGGTGCTGAAATAGTAGGTTTAACAATGGTGATAGCCCATGGGATACGAGCCAAATCTGCTAAAAAAGGCATTAAAGGCCTTAGTGCTAACTTCCCGGCTTGACTAAGACTATTTTTAGCTTGGATAGTGATATCACAGGCTGATGGTAGAGTTTCTCCTCCCATAGATTGAGTCATAGTTGAAATATCACTATTTAGGGCTCTAAGATAATAAAGAAAAGCATGATTAGCTTGAGGTTTGACACTTGCTGGAATTATTTCCCAAGTTCTGGAAAAAATGAATATTGAAACTACCATAAATTCATGAGGGGACCTTCTAATTGTATAAACTGCTTTATGAAGGATAAATAATATGAATTATCTTGAAATTGTTTCAGCAATTTACCACCTAACTCATCCCAAGTTCTTATGCTTCCAATCTCTAAATTTCTATACCATTGCAAGGCTTTCCCTTTAAAGGATGCAACTAAAAGTCTCAAAGCCACATCTTCATGAGTAATATTATGGAGTGCACATAGGTCTGCAACATCTTTGATGTGCTCTATAGGTGTAACCTAATTCTCATCAGTGAATGAAGGTAAGATTTTCATGGTAGCATTAGGGATATCATGATAGACTGAAATTACTAATGGGTTGTCATTAGTAAAGGTCACAAAATTCCTAGGTGGTTTAATTGCCATTGGAAAAATTGAGATCTGAATAGAGAAATTAATACGTGGTGAAGGAAGATTAGGAGGAGGGTTGTTAAAACTAGTCCTATTATAAGGCAGGGTGTTACCAACTCTTCTTCTTATAGAATTCTAAGGTAAATAAATAAACTCAGATGGAATTCTTCTTACTGATGATCTTGTAGTCACTTTAGGCATGGAACATGCTATAAAAATGGTCTAAAATCAGCCTTATGGAGTTGTTAAATAAATATTTTAATCTTTACGATAAATTGGTGCATCTCATTGTCCTGAAAGTAACCTTTCTTTTGTGAATCTACAGTAAATTGTTGTAATCTACTCACACATCTGATTCATTGTCCCATTGGGTGTGCCAAAAACTGTTATTTCTCAAAACTGCACCCAATAGAAAGATGGTTACAGGTGTTCTAAGCTTTCTCTAGATCTCTCTCTTTCATAGATACAATGGAAACACCTCTGGTCTTTGGGTATACTGATTGTTAAGGTGAGTCTTAAGTATCAAGGTTGGTTTCTTCTTGATGTATCCTAAACTAATTTTTTGGGGTTTTGAGGGTAAAAAGATGTTTGTAAATGAGTTAAAAAATGAGGTGATACACCAAAATTTTTGAGCGATTTGACTGAGTACATGTACAAATATTTGAGAATGGATCCTGGATGCACAAACCAATAGTTTTCAGCAGAATATTAAGGCAAAACACTTGATGTATTAAGGGAAAGTTTCACAACAATACTATTAAGATAAATATGCACACAAATATAATGTAGAAATTAGTAAGATTGTAGCAAGGTATGAGGATCAATCAGGGAATTTTGAAATTCACAAGAAAATAATAAAGTATACACAAAGCTACAAATTATTGGAAAGGGAAAAATCAGTCTCTCATTCAAAACACAAAACTAGAAAAATATTCTTCAGCACTCTTGTGTCCAAAAAGTCCTTCCCTTTCCTTTACCAATGCACATAATATATAGCAAAAATATTCATCCCACCCTTCCTAAAAATAGACTAAAAGTTTTACTCACCCATGAACCCTATCTTTATCCTTTATCATGAATAAATAAAGGAATAAAATAAGCATGCTAATATAATGAGGCATTAATAGCCTTGGTTACAAAAATACAACTCAGTCAAACTCTAGTTGACTGTTCTAATTTTTAATAAAGTTGGGTGAATATTTCTGCTAATAATAAACTTTTCTTGTTGAGCAAGTCTTATCTAATGCATGCAATCATTGTATTCTTGTTCTTGATGTGACATCTATAATTTAAATACACTTTTAACTACAAAAAATAGCATTTTAGACTACCTCTTGGATGCACATGCAAAATATAATATCCCTGTGTAAAAAAAAATTCCTTTTCCTTTAATACTTAGAAAATTATCCAAATCTACTATGCGGACCACATTTTATGTGCACATGTTCAAATGTTATCTTTCCTCTGCTTTTTCTTCTAGTGGATGATATGAAAAATACTCCTCTATAAGTAAAGAAAATAACACCACTGGTTCCAATGCACTAGAAAAATAATCTACCCCACTTTGGGGACCACCTGCATATGCTAGAAATAAAATACTCTTTCCTTTGTAGGAGGTTCTTTTGGTAAGGTTAAGGTAATTATTTTTAAAGGGTTAAGATATAGTTTGAAATCATTGGCCTTTTATCTTTGACCATATATAACCACTTTCCCTTAATGTGGTCGGCCCCCTTTTTGGATAATCGTAACGTTTATATACCTTTTGATTAATTATAACAATGGTTTATCGGAATTTGATTTTTTGTGGTATTAAGGTTTTGGACCTTAATTAGGTCAATGTAAATGATGGTTTTATTATTGGGTTGGCCCCTCCAACAATGACTCAACCCATTGAAGATTTTTCAGTGGCAATATTTAATTCCAGTTAGCATTGGTTTTGATGATTCAACCTTGTCTGTTGATTGATGGGCATTCACATCTCTACTATTGATTCTTGAACCATGGTAAGTAGGGTAGTTATACTGAGGGTTTGATCTACACCGTTTGATTTTGGTACCTTGTAACCTAAGCCATCGATTCTCTGAGGATAAATTTTACATTGATTACGGGTTACAGTGATCTTGTGATTAATCCTTGGCCATTTGATCTTGTACTAGTTTGATTCTAAACCGTTGATCTTCTCACCATGGTATGTAAGGTAGTTGGTATTGGTTTACAATATTAGTCATTGATCTTCATTCTATGATCATCTTGGCCATCAAACCATTAAGTTGAGTCGAGTTAGGTTTGTGGGGATTTAGTTGAGTTGGTAAAAAAACCCAACCCTAACTTGTTGTTCACTTTTCATTCTTTGAGCTATGGGTGAAGTCCTGGAAAAAATTTCGGTCTCCACCATGAATGTGATTTTATGAGCTCGTTTCTCTGTGAATTCGACCTCCATGAAAATATGAGCATGAAATTTTGCATTTTTAATGTCATGAATGCTTTGTTTGAGTTCTTTTATGATAAAACCCAAGGTGACCACCATGAGTAATAAACTGGAGCTTGAAGCTTCTGGTTCTATGAATTTCATCTTTGTTGAGCTGCTCTTTTTCTATGATGAAGCTCTACGTGTTTCACCTTGTTATGGCCACTGACATTGGGGTTTTTAGAGCTTTTGGCTATTGCTATTAGAAAAAAGTGTAAGAATACCATGCTTCTGTATTTTCATCCTTTCGATTATTGGCTTTTAGACTCTATTTTATATTGAATCCTTTTGAATTTATTTGTGGTTTTGGCTCTGTAATGGTTCTTTTGAGCTCAATTCAATTTGAGTGCTTACAAATCCAATTCTATTCTTAAGGATTTTTAATAATTACATCGTGTTTTCTCTAGAACTGGTAATTTCTTTGAACCATTCTTTGAGTTCCTTTTCAATGAAAAACTTGTTTTTGGGTTTCTGTTTGTGAAGAGGATTTCATGGATATACAACCATCACTATATTATTTTCCATTAATGGCCTCTATATGAGATCTGATTCGCCACTCTTGAGTTGGTGTTTATGACTATTATTTCTGCTCAGACCTTTGAGAAGGTCCTTTTTCTTTGCTAGCTTTATTTCGTTTCTTTCTTGATATTTGTTCTTGATTTTAGTGCCCAACACTATTTTTTAATGGTACTTTTAAATGAATACTGTGCAATTTTGTGCATATGTCCTAGATTTGAACCTTAAATATGTTTCATTAGCTGCTTTGTTTATACTAATTTTTCAGTAACTCTTTAAGGTTCTCTGTATTCTCTTTATTGTCTCATTTCCTTTCTTATTTTATTGTAAATCTGGATATTGTGATACCTAAACCATGTTGTGACATGGAAGCTCGAGAGGTGAGGCATACTTGTGGCTGAATTTTTCTCTTGTTTCTTAATTCTATAATATGACTGTGATTTTTCGAAATTCAAACCAAATGTGGCTAACTTAATTTGAATATGTCACTTTGTTCTTGTATAATGGTCATCATATTTTGAGCACTTTAGAAATTTTGTGAAAAGAAAAAGGGGTTTTGAGGGGTTTCATAACTCTGTTTGTGGAATAATGGTACTAAATCCTGATCCATTCTTGGACTTATCATAGAATATCTTGAACTATTTATCTCTATTGAATATTCAAAGCCTTTGATGGATTTTCCTTTCTCTAACTAAATACTGGAAGTTCTTATGTAAAATTTTAATTATTCCTTTCATCCTCTAGTTTTCTTCCCCTATTCTGATAATGCATTCCAAAACTGAGAGTTTGAATCTTTGATCTTGTTAGAAGATGGAAAATTTTATGAATGGCTATTTTAATATTTAAACTCAGATGATAACCTTACTTCAATATGCATTCTAACTAGTTTACTAGACATATCATGCCCTGTTAAACTTTGCATTTCTGATTGAAATTCTTTCTTGTGTAATCTTGAGATTTTTAGATGAAAAACATAAAATGAGACATGTGTAACAAAGAAAACCTTGAAATCTAAAATGTGCTCATTATTTCTAATTTTCTCAATTGATAATATTAGCATGTACTATTATGCTCATGAACATGCTATCTCTAAAAATTTCAGAAGTAGACATAATGAACACTTTTCCTCCTTCAGTCCTGCATTTAGATTTTCTTTTCATAACAGCAATTGTAAAGCATATTTTTTTTCTTCCTTCGCAATCTATACTCCCTACTTGTATTAGTTGTATATTATGTGTCCATACTTCTTTGTTGGTTGAGCTAGTTGTATTGTGTACTATAAGTGAAATTGTTCATGAAGTAACCTGTATTTATCTGAAACTGTAGTTTTGAATTTACAATGTATTTTCTCTTATCTTGAGTACTTTTTGATTAGTACAGTAGCCATATTTTTTCAAAATATTTCAAGTATATATTAGTTAAAATATTTATAGAAAGATTTAAAATGTCCATTTTACATGGTGAAGCACTATCAAAATTTTCTCAAATTTCCTTTTCCATTTTGTTTCGACTACAATTTCATCTCAATTTTTGAGTTAATATTTTAAATTTGAGCATGTAACTTGTATTTCAAAACAATGCTAAATCCATATGCTTCTTATGTCTATTACTTTATCACTCTATAAGTTTCTACTTGTGAGTTGTAACCTAAGGCAGTTAATTACTTAAATAACCTACTTAATGATTTAACCTGAGGTAGTTTTTATTGATGAAAGTATCACTTCACTATAGTTTTCACTCTTTACTTGCATTAATTACCTCTTGTGTACTCATATTTCTCTGTTAGTTGGCACTTTAGCATTTCCTTTATTGCATGCATTACATCTAAAACCTTCAATATCTCTTGTTCGTTTATTTTCTGTCCTTCCTTGACATGATTAGTTTTTCCCTTTATTGTAACTTTTACCTACACATATTAGATAAACTAGTTAGAAAACATTAGGATTTTGGACTCTCTTCTATTCCATAGTTTTTCCTTGTTCATTTTTTCTCTCTAAAATGACTGTGAGAATCATATGTACTAATGTAGAACATTAATGCTTGTCTGCTATGTATTTATATTTTCTGTAATTCATACCTCATGATATCAAAGGATTCATTTGTATAAAGATAGATAGTACAAGAATATAATTTAATCCTGAGCTTGTGAGTGACACTCTATTATCTATTTATTTTTAGGTGCTCTGCAGTGTCAAATAGCAAGGAGTGAAGATGGAGCAAAAGATGGAGTGAAGATGTAGCAATGGGACAAAATATACAAGTCAATGATGGGTTATTTCATATTATTTTACTTTTATTTTCATGCACATGAACCTTCTATTTTAGTAGTTATGATGTTCACTTGAGTTACATCCCACAGATTGTCTAGGAACATTTGAAATTCCTTATGAATAAAAAATTGAATTCTAAAACTAAGTTGTGTATTTCTTTATGCTTTTCAGCTTTGTATATGGATTGTATAATGAATAAAACAAATAAATAACGTGATTGAATGTATGTAATCATGAAGGAAATAAATTTAAAATACCTATAACTTTAGTAATGAACCTTGACTACTATAATCTACAACTATGATTGATGTTCCAAATACTTAACACTTAATCTATTATGTTTTTCATTCTTCATCAAGTTTACACATCTATCCTTTGGGAACTTGTGTTCTTTTTTTGAGGATAGACATGAAATTGTAGACTATGTGATTTGTTACATTTTATAACAACACACATAGCTGCGGATTTCATGTAATCATTAATTAATCCAATAGAAACAATATTGAACTAAAAGAATCTCCCCTAGCTTAGGTTCACTTCACCAATGCCATCCATCATGATGAATTTTTGACTTTCCCATTTTTTTACGAGTGCAAACATTGTCAACAGGATCAAAGGAATCCAATATTGACCAAGGAGAAGATAGAAGATGTCGTAGAAAGGGAGGTAGCAGTCGTAATAAAATACCTAGTGGAACAAGAGGTGGAGTACAACACTGAATAATTTCTTAAGGAGGGGGAAGAAAGTGAAAGTGGAGAAAAGGAATATGGAAGCATGAGTGGTGATCCTAGCCTAGGGGTAAGCTTCCCAAAGGTAGAAAACATAGGAGGAAATAATTTAGTAGTAGTACAGGAACAAGGGATGACTTATATCAATGATCCAAATAAGTTACTACGCACGTGTTTCCAAAGAACCATGCCTATAAACTAGCTCCTTCTATGGTATTCATTTGAAGAAGAGGGTCATACCCACACACATGGAAGATGTTGTATTGGGCCTTTAAGTACCACATTGATGAGCTCGAGTTTGAGGTCAATCATGATGCGCTGATGAAGATACCAGATACCAAGGGAGTAAACCCTCTGCTGAATTCTCAACAAATATCAAATGAGAAAGTGTGTAATGCACTCAATAAGGTATTGGTGGAGGTTAAGGTGAGGCTCTTCAGAAGGAATGATAGAGTAAGGGTCTTGGAAGAAGAACTTGAAAAGAAAAATAAATAAATAACTAAGAAGAACAAGGAGTTAAAGAGGAGGAGCTGATATACACACAATTAAGGTATGAATTAAGGGAGGAGAAGATTAAGTTACATGAGGTTTATAAGAAAATAGAGATGATTACAGAATCCATAATCTTCAAATACCCAGACCTGGCCCTACCTGAGAAAAAATATGATTCAACCATGAAATTCTTAGAATACTCGACCCACATCCTCACCATGGAAAGGTGATCTCTCACATTAGAATCAGTAGAAGGGGCATTGACACACCAAAATGAGGAAGAAATAATGAAGATTGGGGATACAGTTACTTATTATTCTGATCTCCTTTCCACTGTAAATACCACCACACAAATAGTTGAGGTTGTGTATGATAATTGTGATGATAGAGACAAGGTAGAAAGCATATGAGTTGCTATACATGAGGTAGATCTAAAGGAGTTTCAAGAAAATAACAAGGTAAATAGGGTGGAGCAGGATAAAGTCCTAGCCGAGGTTGAGAATAATATGGAAGAAATCAAAGCCTTACGAGGTTTGATTAAGAATCAACTTGAGTAGTTATACCCCTAGATCACTCGTAGGATGGACACGTTGGATGACTTTAGAAGCAGTTAGAAGGAATTGTTCATAAAATGTATTGTAAGGGTGAAAAATTAAGTTTTTAGGAGGTGATCACTCTAGTGGATGTCCTAATTTAGTAGGTGCAGGGTGAGGTGGTTTCTTGGGAAAATATTGAGGCAATAGTGAGGAAGGATTTCCCACTCATCCTACAGTAGTAGAAAATTCTTCTATTGTTTGGTTCTTTAGTTCTCTCATTCTTCAATTCAACCATTTTTTCATTATTCATTCAATTTATCCCGATCCTACTATTATTTATTATTTGAAAAGGTAGGATATTTTTAAGGAAGGAGATCACGTTTAGTGTGGGGTGATGTTGAGACTTGAAATATTGGCTAAGTACTAAAGGGCACACGTGTGCATGACCAGTGGGAAGAAGGGTGCTCATGGGAAACACGTAGGAAAAAGAGGTTTTAAGAATGGTTTAGGTTAAACTAGGCCACACGTGAAAGGAAAACATGAGTTCAAAGGACTTAGCCATATTTGGAATTCTAAAGACTCTTGAGCAAAAATGTGAGGACCCGATTAGGCGTGATGTGTGGATAAGGTTCCAACTTGGAACCTTGGAGGTCAAGAAAAAGATATTCCACGTAGGGAATATTCCCAAGAGACATTGTTATAGAGAGTGAAGGGTTTACAAAGGGATAATCATTCACCATTGGAGGACCACATCGACACTTGGCGCATGATCTATTCAAAAGAGAAGGCATGGATGTGGGTGTTGATCCTATAAAAAGATATGCTTGAACTAGAGAAAGATATACATGAGACAACAATCAAAAGAGGAGAAAAATAGAGTGAATGCATAGAGAGTAAGATGGTGAGTAATAGAGTGTTGCACTAATGCTAGGGTTTAGAGAACTTATTGATAAGGGTTATGAGAGATGTCATGAGCCTTTTTATGGCACTAGGATCTGTAACAAGGGTTAAAAAGGAACGGTATAGTTAGGGTCTCATATACAGGAAGATTTGGGGGAGTTGGGTCTTTATCATTTAATATGTATGGTTTGTGATGACCTCTTTTGATTGTAATGTGGCTACCAGAACTATTCTAAATGAATAAATATATGGATTGGTTATGCATATCATACTTAACAGTATAAACCCTCGTGTTATACGAGTGTCATGGCTCAAATCTGGTTTATTATGCTTATTACCTTGTTATTAAGTTTTTATAAAACAGTGATGTGTGGATCTATAAATTATCCCTTCCAATTTTCATTTAACTAAGTAAATGTACTTCTCATTACGTAATTCATCCTCTGTTAATTACAAAACCTTCTCATAATACTCACATAAAGGAGGGACTCAACACCCACGTGTGCCTCAGGTGAGTGCTCATCACCCACTGGGTGATATACTGATGTACTTGGGGTTAGAAATTAGTATTGATGGTAGATATAAATTACTAGAAAAAGCATGGAAACAAATCAGACACAAGATGGTTTTTCACTGTCAAGATCACCTCTCTTCATTGGTAGAAACTATGCATTCTAGAGAATAAGGATGAAGACATGTTTGATGTCACTTGGTTTTGATATCTAGTAATGCATTGAGAAAGGATACAATCCTCTAGCTACACCAATTACTTCTTCAATGGATAAGGGAGAATATGAATTCAACTTAAGAGAAATAAATACCATTCTATATGGTCTAGATGAAACAAAAATTGTCAAATTTATGCATTGCACAATAGAAAAAGAGATATGGACCAAACTGTAGAGTATATATGAAGGTGATGATAAGGTCAAGCTAGAAAAGCTACTAACCTATAGAGATCAGTTCAAAAAAATTAAGAGGAATGATGATGAGAGTATAACAACCTATATGTAGAGAACAAATGAATTTGTAAACATGATCACAGGACTAGGTTAAAATTTAGAAGAATCAGTCATGGTTCATAAGGTTTTGAGATCCCTATGTAGAAATTATGATTCAAATGTTTCATCCAATAAGGAATCCAAAGACATGAAGACTCTCATGATGGATGAATTGCAGAGAACTCTATCATCTTAAGAAATGAGGATTGTTAGATCCAAAACTACCTAGAAATAAATAAAATTCTAGTTTAAGAAAGAAACTTTTTTAAATAAAGAAGGAGAAAAAGAATCATCTTCAAAAGATGAGTTAGATGGTGAAAATATTGAAGTAATGTTTGTAAAAAGAAGAAAAAGAGGTTTAGGTATCTATAAAGGAAAACTTCCTTTCAAATTATTTTCATGCAGAAAAATAGGTCATTTTGCTGCAAAATGTCAAAATAAAAATAACAAATCTCAGCCTAAAGATGAAAAGGAAATCATAGAATAAACTTGGTATAAGAACAAAAATATCAAGAAGAAATTCTTTAAAAATAAAAGAAACTTCTATTCAAAATAAGAATCAAGTGATTTTGATTCTCAAAACCCAGGAAACTTTGAACAATGAACATGATGAAGATCAGTATTGATATATATTTATGGTCATGGATGCATTTGAAGAGAACAACTCCAAAGGGAAGAATGTGGCTGACTATGTAGACTCTAACAAAGAAGAAGCTAAAGTAAATCTTGAGGCTGAACTAGTGTATGCACTTGAAGATTTGAGATTGTGTAGGAAAAATAATTAGAAGCTAAGATGTACATTAAAGGATTATGAAGAATAAATATGCATCTTTGAAGGAATACAATCTCAAAGAGAAGAAGAAGAGGCTAATGAGATTAAGGAATTGGAAAAATAGCTTGCAAAGATCTCAAACTCCTACAAATCAAAGGAGGATGAGTGCACAAAGATGGACTCAAAACTGGAGAAACTAAAAGATGATTTGGAACAAATGAGTAGAAAGATAAAGGCATATGAAAAACTTGAAAAGATCTCAAGTTTTTTGAATGATATACTGAGTAGCCAACGTGATGTAAATTACAAGTCTGAAATTGGTTTCAAAGAAGAAAGTAAAGAAAAGGAGCCTACAAATAATGAAGAAAAATAAACTACATCAACTGTGAGCACCTCATCTACCAGAAACAGTGAGGTTATCAATGTCATAAAAAGAAGGAATTCTGCTCCTAGAAACACCTATGCTATGAGGTACATGCACTCATTTTATGGTTACTATTATTCATTTAATTAGTTTGGACATAAGGATACAAAGTGTAAAAAATTCTCTAGATGCTATAGAAGAATATTTGGCCCATTTGTAGACACTAAAAATTGGAATAACTTCCCTTAACCCCCATATATTAAATAAATTCATACTATACCCACTCATCTCCCTAGTGCACACATGTTAATTAATTTCATTGCAATAAACAAAAATAATTAATTACATCACCCATCCACCTCACTTACAACCAACTCACGTATCCTCCTCACTCAAATACCTATTCACAACCTATTAGTTAATTAAGACTAATTTTATAACAATCCTATCCGGATAAGACTTAGTCTAAACCTAGCATTAACTCTCACTACCTCTCCTAGAAGAAATCATACTTATCTGGGTGGACTCTATCACTTGAGACCCAGATTAAGGATATTAATCATACGAAAAATATTAAAGATCCGACCATTTTTGGAAAACCTAACTTATCCACCTTAACCGACATAGGTTATATCTCAATCGGTTGTAATCACATAACCTCCATCAATTACTTTATATACAATTTTACAACCTTTTACCTAGGTTGGTCATTTTAAGTTTTGGGAGAAATATTGCATTCAAGTGAAAATCCAAAGTCTCTTAGCATCTAGACAACACAAAATACTCAACCAGAGACCTAAACAAGCATTTAGTTCTCCTTCAAGAGAATTGGAATACTTATGGGAACATTACAGGAGTAATTCCATGCTACTAACTCCATAATCTCTTCATGGATCAACTACCCTCCACCTTCACCTACCATATATGTAAATGCAAGTAAATATTCATGATTTCAATCATATTGTGCTTGCTTAAAGTATAGATTCCTTACCTCTTTCATTATAATTTATTGTTTCCTATATTATTTTATCTCCACCTCCTCACCAATCTACTAACCCAACCACCTATATCCTTTTCGACTTCTATGACTTCCCCCTCTGTATCCCAAATTCTTCTCAGTAATATCATGAACCTAACCATACCCTTCTTACTCTCTCTGCAATAACAAAGAAACCCCAAAACCATTTTTATTAAATTATTATCAATTTCCCTGACCGATTTCGGTTACCCAATTGTCGTGGGTTTCACCTCTATACCGACATCAATCACCTGACCGATGTCGGTCTCTATGTCATTTAATTCCTTTTGACCAGAAAGCCTCTCGATCAACAAAAACTAACCCAAACCTCACCTGATCAACCCTAAACCCTTGTTAGACTTGTAAAAACCCATAATAACCTACTTTTTAATCATAATTTTACCTGTTAGATTAGATTTGATTATTGTATTTACACGAGATACCTAAATAGTATAACTACAATAAGATTTCCTTACTTCATGATGTTTTCATAAATTTTATTTTGAAATTGGATTGAAAACCTTTGAGGAAGAACCTTGCTTCTTGGATCTAGCACTCGTTAGGTAGTCCACTAACCTATGTTATTAATACTATTGGATTTTCTTGTTATGTTTCTTATACAGGTCATTCCTCCTAGCCAAAGGGAAGCTCTTCACAATCATCTTGGATCAAAAAGCCAGTAATGTGTGCATTCAACCTTTGACCTACATCTCACATGTATTCCTCCTAATCTATTTCCTATTAATTTTTAACCAAAAAGAAACAAATTAGGTGAAACACCATCTTACACAAGATTTCGATACAATGATGTCTATCACAATTATCAGAAGAAGATTCATGTGGTTTCAATTGACAAACAAGAGCCACCTAAGTAAAAGAAGTGGGTATAGATTTCAAATAAATACAAGAACAAGAGAAAATATTCATGCTCAATAGTATAGACTACATTTCATTTACAAAATGAAGATAAAATATGATATCTAGATAGTGAATACTCAAGCCATATGAGAGGTGACAAAATTAAGTTCATTACTTTGTATAAAAATGCATCAGGTGCTATGAGATTTTGTGATAAAAAATTAACAAACATAGTTAGGAAAGGAACTTTGAGTTTAGATAATGGAAAAACCATAACTAAAAATGTTTTATACATTGAAGGTCTTAAACACAATCTGTTGAATTTAAGTAAAATGTGTAAAAGGGGATACAATGTTATATTCCTTAACAAGGGTTGTGATATTATAAATTGCAAGACCAGAAATAAATTTTTAAAGGCCAAGTAGACAAAGAATAACTTGTGTGTTCTCAATGAGATTAAAAATGATAAATTATTCGCAAGTAATATTGACTATAGTTGGCTGTGGCACAGGGTATTGGGGCATATGAGTTTTTAAAATTTGGTAAAATTGAGTGCAAAAGGTTGTGTTAGACATATGCCAAATATTTTGAAACCCGTGGATACTCTATGCAAGGATTATTTACATGGGAAACAAACGCGGAGATCATTCAAATTAAAAGATTATTCTAAAATCATACCTCTGGATTTGATTCATATAGATCTCTATGGACCCACTAGAACTAAAGGTATAAATAGTGAGGTATATTTTCTTCTTTTAATAGATGATTACACTAGAATGACATGGCAAACACGTTTAAAAAAAAATTAGACGCATTAGAAAGATTAAATAAATTCAAGGCTCTAGTAGAGAATGAGAAGAACAAAAACATAAAATTCCTAAGATCAGACAGAGGTGGAGATTTATGATCAAATGAGTTTGATGAATTTTGTGAAGAACATGGAATTAGAATACAATTGTCAACCACAGGGAAACATTAGAAAAATGGCATTATTGAGAGGAAGAACAAGATTTTGTAAGAAATGGAAAGGATTATGCTAAATGAATCCAAACTCTAAGACACGTATTGGAGTTAAGAAATTTAGAATACGGTCTATATTTTGAATAGAGCTCATCTGAGAGTGAACAGGGAAAAAACTCTCTATGAGCTGTGGAAGAAGAGACCAGCTAATGTAAAGAAAATAAGAGTATTTGGAAGAAAATTATATCAAAAGAGATGAATACACTTTGGGAAAATTTGACTCAAGATGTGATGAAGGGATATGCCTTGGTTACCCAGTGGTCAATACAGCTTACAGGTGTTACAATAATCAGTTGTAGAAGATTTTCTAAAGCACCAATGTGAAGGTGGATGAAAAAAAATATGCTAAAGTTAATACCAAATATATAGACAATCATGAGGAATAAGAATATGATGATGAAATGGAAAGTCCACGTGAAGAAGAAAATGAAGAGGAAGAAATGCCCAACACTAAGGCATCTTCCAGGTAAGTCAAGAAGGAGTATCCTTCAAATCAGATCATTGGAAACAAATATGGTGGCATTCTAACAAGAAGAATGCTAAGAGAGCAGAAGAACCATGAAGACATATCTCTCCTATCAATAATAAAATCCAAGAATGTTACAAAATAAAGCAAGGATCAACATTACGTAGACGTCATGAATGAAGAATTAGATTAGATTGAAAAGAATCAAACATGGGAACTAATACCCAGACCACAGAAAAAAATGTGATTGGAACTAAATGGGTATTCATAAACAAACTGAATGAAAAATGAGAAGTGAAAAGAAAAAAGGAAAGGCTAGTATGCAAAGGAAATGCACAACTGGAAGGAATATATTTTCATGAGACATTTACACCAGTTGTGAGAATTGAAGCAATAAGACTATTCCTATTTTATACGACATATAAGAAGATTAGAGTATTCCAAATGGATGTGAAATCATCCTTCCTAAATGGTTTCTTGAATGAAGAGGTAAATATTGAACAACCTGATGGATTTTCTCTAATTGAAGATAAGGAATATGTGTGCAGGTTGAAGAAAGATTTATATGGATTAAAACAAGATTCCAGATATTGCTATAGCATATTGGATTCATACCTCATTAAGCAAAGATCCAGAAAAGGTGTTATGGAAAAAAATCTCTACATCAAGGAAGAAGGAGACCAATTTCTAATTGTCATTGTATATGTAGATGATATCATGTTTGGTGGAGACCATGACATGATGCAAGAAGATTTTTAAATGTATATTCTTAGAGATATTTCATTCTTTTTGGGTTTACAAATTAGTTAAATAGATAAAGGTATATTCATATCCCAGATTAACTATATCAAGGATATGTTGAAAAAATTCATAATGAAAGATTGAAAATTGATTGGGACACCAATGGAAGTTGGATGTAAGCTGAGAAGAGATGATGAAACACTAAAAGTTGACAAAACATTGTACATATCCATGATAGGGAGTCTACTCTACTCCACTGCATCAAGACCAGGCATCATGCAGGTGGTAGGATTTGTTGGAAGATTTAAAGAATATCGAAGGGAAGCACACCTCAAGGAATTAAAAATAATTTTGATATACCTCATCATCACAATTGAATATGGATTACAGTACTCCAAGAGGAATGAATTTCACATAAAAGCATATACAGATGTAAATTGGGCAGGAAGTGTTGATGACAAGAAGAGTATAAGTGGTGGAGAATTCTTTGTTTATAACTCTTTAGTATAATGGTTCAGCAAGAAACAATAATTAGTAGAACACTCAACATGTGAAGAAGAGTATATAGTGGCTGGAATATGTTGTAATCAATTTCTCTAGATGAAGCAGACATTGGAAGACTACAAGGTAAAATCTGAAAGTCCAATTCCTTTATTATGTGATAGCACAAGTGTAATAAGTGTCTTCAAGAACACCGTGTTCCACTAAAATACCAACCATATTCCAATTAGATATCATTTCTTAAGGGAACAAGTTGTTGTCCACTCAAAATTTCCCGCTCTGATAAGAGTAAAATTTTCAAAATTTTGAGTTTAAGTGTTTTTCTCTGAAATGCCTAAGTCGTGAAATTGAAAAAATCTGTGTTTTGGGTCATTTTGTGTGATTTTTGGGCCTGTCGGAACTTTTTGTCCCATCTGTCCCAAGTACGAAAGTGCATTCTGTTACCCGACCGGCCGAAATCCCCGAAGCTGTCCCATTTTTGGGCCCGTCGGAGAGTTTTGTCCCAAGTGTCCCAAAACTTATTTTGCATGTTGTTCCAATTTCGTCCGAATCATCCTTCCCGTGTACTTCACACTTTCCTGTCCCAAATGTCCCAAAGTTAAAAAGTGTGAGCTTTTCCATTTTTGGCCGATTTACCCGAACTGCGTCCTTCGCGCAATTTTGTCCCAACTGCCCCATTTGAAAAAGTGCGAGCTTTCCCAATTTCGGCCAAGCCGGTCGAGTCGCATACTTCAGAAATTTTTGTCCCGAATGTCCCAAGTCCAAACGGGCCCGCTGTTCCAATTTTGGCCAAAACACCTGAATCGCGTACTTCGCACATTTTCGTCCCATTTGTCCCAAATGCATTTTTGCGTCCTCTCCCTGTTTCACCCGAACCGGCCGAGCCGCGTGTTTCGCGCATTCACGTCTCACATGTCCCAAGCGTACCTAGTGTCATTCACACTTAGTTTTTCCCGTTGACTCCGAGTATGATGCTTTTCAAATTGGTGGTTGTGTATTCAATGTGCATTAAAGTCATTCCTCTCTCCAAACGGCTATATAACAAGCATTCCCCTTTGCATTTTCGCATTTCTTCCATGCTATCTTTTGCTCGAACCCTTGCCATTTGAAAACCTGCGCAATCCCGCCTCCATTTGCAAATTCCTTCCAGAAGTCTAGGTTGTAGCTCCGAGACTATCAATATGAAGATCAAGTTCTAGGGACAGGAGTAAATTTCTCCGCTTGAATCTACTGTTAGCAATATAGGGGACAGCGAAGCTCGTCATCTCAACTTCGGTGATTTTTGGGCAAGAATGACAGATGCAAACCCTACAGCAATGGCACAGATGATTAATGATAGTGGTTTAACTTTTGCCTGAGGATTCCCAATCTCAGTACAATGTGCTGATACAGTGCTTTCGTGCGGAGCTCACTTCGACCCCGCTTCGAGTGAATTGACAAATGTACATGGGGAACTCATTGCCAAACTGGACGCTGCCGCCATTGGCGCTGCTCTGAGAATTCCCGAGATGGACAATGCTATAGTCGTCTCCCGGGATCAAGCACAGGCTATGTTCGACCAAGACAATGACAAATACAAGGCACGAGTGGCGAAGTCTTGGTTGAAGAACCCTAAGAAAGGTGCTTCTCGCCTAACCAAAACCCTCTTCCGAGCAGATTTCAACGAAGAACTGTCAGACTTCATAATCCTGCTAGCTCGGGTTATGGGTTTGCCCTCCACCAATGAGTTTCATTTCTGGATGTGCCCGCTCATCAGCATGGTGTGCAAGGGAACACAAAATATCAACTGGGCAGAGATCATCAGTATGAATTTGGCGGAGCAGCTATCCAATGTCCAGCAAACAAAGAAGTTCTATATGACTTCATACCTGATGTACACCCTAGCAGCATCCAGGTAGTGGTTTGGTTTCTCCTATATAGATGTACACAAAGACGATCTAGTGTATGCCTATTGCCCGCAGTTCACCTTGGAGACCAGCAACCGCAATTTCAGAAGGGTCAATGATGCTTTCACCATGTTTGTGGTCAAATTGCTTGAAGGTGATACTGCTAGAAGGTTTTTAGATGAAGCCATGAACCTGATATCGCAGTATGGAGCCTATTTCATTCAATTCAAGAAATTTTCCTATATCAGGCTTGCTGGCTATGAAAGCACTCCTCTACGGCTTCCCATGTTCTGCAATGACAAAATGGCCTTGATTGAAATATGCAGGCAACTAGACAAGTTGCACAGA
This sequence comes from Taxus chinensis, assembly GCA_019776745.2. Taxonomy (NCBI): domain Eukaryota; kingdom Viridiplantae; phylum Streptophyta; class Pinopsida; order Cupressales; family Taxaceae; genus Taxus; species Taxus chinensis. The sequence goes on from CM034154.1 coordinate 352,970,979, forward strand.
ACTTGCAGAGACAAGAAGATTTCTGGCTTGCACTTTCCCATCTCTCTGGGAAATTACACATGCAAAATAGCTCTGGATGCTCAGAACATAGAAAGAGCCCTGGTCCCTATCACTGTTCATTTCTTCAAGCCAAGAACCTATTTTGACTTGAAGAAGTTCATTGAACAGAACATCAAGATAGTCTATCATCATAGGGTAGATACAAAAGACTACTGGGCTGACTGTGCAGATGATTTTGAAGCCAGAAGAAGGCATTGTGGCAGGTTCTCCCTACAATTAATCCAAGAACTCAGTCTGTACCAAGTTCCTGAAGGTCTCTAGGATGACAATTCTGATCTATACTCTTATGAGTATGAAAATGTGATTAAGCACACCCCTCTGGAGGACCTGGATTAGAAAAAGAAAGAGAGAGATGATCTAGCTGAGATTCTTGCTCCAGTCTTAATCAGGACTAGGGTCTGGTTCAATAAGAAGATCTGAGAATTCAAGAGGCACTCAGGAGAATCTAGCTCCAAGGATGATTCGACACCCATAAGAGAGGCATCAGTTCTAGAGTCTGGAACACCAGTGAAAACCCCTCCTACCTCAACAGCTCAGGGACCTGTAGAATCTACTCCTTCTCCATCTACCCAGGTACACAGGAAGAAACTCAAAGAGGTAAAGAAGGAACCTGCAGAGAATGATCGTCCAAGAAAACAGGTAGAGTTGCCTATAGGGCCAGAGAACATCATTGTTCTCAGTGAAAGTGAAGAAAGTGAGATGCCTACTCCTGCAAATGTTCCTGAAGACTCAGCAGATAAGGACAAAGAGGTCCAGAGCACTGAACTTCCGGGTGCTATTGATTCTTCTACTGCCATTGCCTCCAGTGCTCTACTCACGTCTCAGCTTGAGTCAACAGCTGCGCAGACCCTGAGTGTCATGAGCTCCCTGTCTCTTGGTCCCCTTGCCCCTCCTGCAGATTCTTCGTCCTCTTTTGCTTGGGTGCAACCTCTGGTTGACAAAAGGAAGAGGAAATCCTCCTCTCAAAGCTTGGGACCAAATTTTGATGCTGTAGCAGCCTTGTTGGGCACCACTTCTTCTCGTGCCAAGAAATCCAGAACCACCTCCAGAATTGTGTCTGATGCCCAAGGTCAGCAATTCTTGGAGATTGCTAAGCCTACAGTAGACAAATCAGAATCAGACTTGCTGACATCTGACTTAGAGCTTTCAAGGATCCCTATGGGAGAGTCTACTCCTAAAGGTGAAATTCACAACCTCCAGGAAATAGTCACAAGAGTCATTGGAAGGGTAGAGAAAGGGTAGCAGACTATTGAATAGCTGGAAGAACAAGCCCAAGTTCTCACAAGTTTTATCAAGTCACTCTTGTCTAAGGACAAATTTTTGGACCCTACCCCCTTGACTGCTCTACCGCCTCCTGTAATTCTATGCCAAGATGAAGTGCAAAGTATTAAAGATATGCACAAGTATTTTGTCTATGGCAGAGCTATTGAAGCCATGGTGGATGACATGCTTGTTGCTGGGCTAAACTTCATCGATGAAGCTTTTAAAATACATGGAAAGGTAGACAATTTGCAACAGAAGCTATCCTCTACTATTGGGGTTATGGATAAAGAACTTAAACTCTGGAGTAGTTGCATTGTAGACCTTCGCCTCATGGGACAGACAGACGAGAACATCTTACTGGCGAATAAGATTTTCGATGATGCCAAAGACAATCTATTAAACTCTTGGGTCTACAGCGTAGAATGGAAAATAAAAGTCATGGAGGAAGCTGTGGGAGAAATGAAGAACAGCTGGCAGAAAGGAGAAGCTTTCAAGACACTGGCAGCTGCTGCTTTCAAAGATATACATTGTCATCTTCAAGATGAAAACTCTGGTGTTTCCTTGTCCTTGCAAGAAATCAAAGCTCAGTTCAGAGCTTTTGTCAAAGATCATCTATTCAAGGAAATCTCCATCTCTAAGGAAAAGATGAAGGAAATTTGTTCTCTTAAGTCTGCCATTGAAGAAGCAAACAAAGATTATCATTCTCACGTCGAGTTTGATAAAGAGATGGAGAAATGTCTGGGATTTCGGACTCAGTCTGCAGCCAACACGTCAGTCCCTCGTGGCAGAGATATAGCTGAGTCATTGAAGAAATTCAGGCAGCGGATTTTGAAGACAGTGGGCCCCTCCCAGTAGCTGGCCACCTGTCTCCTTCTCCTTTCTTTTCTCTTCTTCCCTTTCTTTTCGTATTCCTTGTAATTAGTTAAGGTATCGCAATGGGTGATCTTTAACTATTCTTTAATTAAAAGAAACGGTTACGAAGAGTAACTGTCTTGTAAGCTATATAATGGCCTTTCCACGCCATTTTGAAGAGGAGGAAGAACTTGGAATATTTGCTGAAAGTGTAAATAGATCTTAAAGAAATCAATACAAAAGGGATTTTCATTCTTTGTCTATCTAATTCTTGGTATCTCTGTGTTTTCCTTTAATATCGTGAAGATCATTTTGTTCCTAACTCGTTAGTCTCTCTGATTGCATACTGTTCAGTTTTGCAAATACAGTGATCTTGTACAACCAAGAAGGAACTTTGTGTCCTTGATTAATAAATCTGAAGAAGGTTATTTATGGAACTTTGTGTCTTTAAATTTAATCTCATTCAGCTAACGCAAATGATCTTGTCTTAAATTCTTTGAAGCTTCACATACAGGAGGAATTATTCTGCTATCTATAATTCTGAATGTTGCTATTTTGCTCATCTTCTTATTCCCTTTCCTCAGTCCTTGTGTGATTGATGATCCTTGTGGAAAACACTTTCGTAAAATCCAAGTTTGACCATAAAACAATGTTCTGTAGATTTGTAAATAAGTTCGTTTCTGAATAAGGGAACCTCTCCCATTAAAGAGGAGGGACTTCTCGTCCCCTGACTGTTGCTCTTCTAAAAAGTCCTATCTGACGACCAACAGTTTTTGGTGACTCCGCTGGGGAAAATCGCATTCCAATACTGCAATTTTTTCTATCATCCTTTGATCTGGCGACTCTGCGTTTCACTCGAGGGAGAAGGACCCTTGGTATCAAATATTCTCAGTTTCAGCTTTTGGAGCAACAGGGTTTTCCTTTCCCTTCAAATAGAAGAACTCATTCGACGAGCACTCCGCATGTTCAAGATAGAAGTCCTACGGGTGGTATTCCTTCAGAGCCTGCTAGTCCCAATCTATGAGCTTTGATCCTTGCTGGTGTTAAAGTTCCCCTCCAAGCTGTATTTCCAAGAATGGCGGCACAATTGCCATGGGGTCAACATGTCGGGCCCCTGGCCCTTACTCAGCCTTTGCATGAGTTACCTAGAGGTAACCGAAAGAACTTCCCCAATTTTAGAGGAGATGGCAAAGTACACCCTGATGAACACATTGCAGCCTTCATAGTTGCATGTGGAGTCTTGGGAGTTGAACATGAAGACGTCTCAGTAAGGCTGTTCGTTGAGACGTTACAGGATAATGCTACTGACTGGTTCTATCACCTTCTGGCTGGTGCCATCACCGACTGGAATACAATGAGAACTCAGTTCGAAAGCCGTTTCAAGCCGGCAGAAGATGTGCATGCCCTGCTTGCCCAAATTTCTCAGATAAAGAAAGATCCATCAGAACCCATGAGAGAATTTGTGGCTCGGTTCAATAGACTAATCAACAAAATTCCTGTAAATACTCGACCGGTTGATCAAATTCAAAAATGTTTCTTTCTAAATGCTCAAACGCCCAAAGTCAGTTATGCTCTAAGAAGGGCTAATCTTGGAACGTTAATTCTGGATCAAGAACTGGCTGTTAGTGTCGAGGATGACCTGATCATGTCAGGGAAGTTGAAGAGAGATCCTCCCAAATCTAAATCTGCTGCTTCTTCCTCTTCCACCTCTGGACCCAATACTGATCCATTAGTCCAGAAACTTGCAAATGATCTAGTAGCTATAAAGAAACAATTGGCCCAGCATGCCCCATATGCAGATGTTCCAAGAAGAAATTTTCATCCCAGAAATCATTTGCCTGCTCCTCACACAAGGCTAGCACTTGAAGGTCTTCCTGTCAAAGTTCCTGTGAACGCAACCTGTGAAGTTGAAGAGCCTGATGATGATGTGGACGATGAAGCTCGTGAGGAATTCCTGGAGGAATTTGATGATGAGGCGGAAGAACTCAAAGGATCTCGGGTTAATTTCTTTACCACCGAAGGCACTGATGATGGAGATAACTACGATGAAGTGGTAGCAGATATGAACAGTGAATCATTTGCTGTCATGACTCGAGAACAGATGAAGTAGAAGGAGAAAGTAACACAGCCCATGAAGAAATCTAAGGAGCAGCCAGTAACTATTCCTGTAATTGCCAGAAGAGGATCTCCTATCCCTACCTCATCTGCACCAAAGGTAAGTACTGTCAATCCTGCTACCAAAGTTGCTTCTTCTTCTTTTTCTCCTAAGGTTGATAAGCCTAGAATTTCAACTGATGATGGCCCATCCACCTCTGGATCCTTTGATATTGTGGATCACCTAAAAAGGACCAAGGTTCAAATTTCAGAAGCTAAATACTACCAAACCCATCCCAAAGCTTTCGCCAAGATGATCCAGTTTGTTAATTCCCATTCCAAGACCACCTCTAAAGGCCTCTTGCCCACTCCTCCTTCTGCACCACAGCCTAGTCTGGTAGCTGCTGTCACCTCGCCTGGAGACAAAATCAAGCCTTTTTATGTAACACTTCTTATAGCGGGCCATAGGCTCAGTAACTGTGTCATAGATTCCGGAGCCTCAGATAACGTGATGCCTGCTAAAGTAGCTCATGCTTTAGGCTTGACCCTTACTCATACTTATGGATCTTGCTACTCCATGGAAAGTAAGGAAGTGCCTTTGGTTGGAAGGATTAAAGATGCACAAGTGGCTTTTGCTGCTTTACCTGAAAAGAAAGTCTTGGCTACCATCCTAGTAGCAGACATTCCTCCTTCTTATGGAATGTTGCTAAGTAGGAACTTCTGTAAAGATGTGGGTGGGGAGATTCAAATGGATTGGTCACACGCCCTCATACCTGTCAATGGAAAAATGAAGAAGTTACTCCCTGAGAAACATTCTGAGTATATTGTGCAGAAAACAGATGATCCTAAGGCACAAATACTCTATGAAGACATAGGTCATGGTAATTACATGATTCTGTCCCCTGATGAAATCCAACCCTCCAAAGTATCACCCAAAGATCCCAATGGTGTTTGGATTTTAGAATTTAATGGAATTTGTTCCTCAGCTGGTTCTGGAGCTGGCGTCCTGCTAGTGTCACCTGAAGGCTGCCTACACCCTTTTTCATTTAAGTTGCAGTTTGAAAACACTAACAATACAGCAGAGTATGAGGCTCTCATTCTTGGACTGCAAGTGGCCAAAGAACGAGGTGTAAAAAATCTTCTGGCTCATGGTGATGCAGAGCTGATTGTGAAGCAAGTCAGAAGCCTTTTTCAGGTAAAAAATGGGAGGCTGAAGCATTACCGGAATCAGGTTTGGGATTCAATTGAATTCCTTGATGCTTTCTCCATTGAAGCAATACCCAGAGAAAAGAACAGCAGGGCTGATTCACTGGCTGTCTCAGGGTCATTACTGATTCCCCATCCTGAATTCTCTCAGGATAAGTTCACTATTGAAATGGTCCACCGGCCTAGTGTTCCTGACAATACTAATAACTGGCAAGTTTTCAACGATGACCAACATTTTCTTTCCTTCCTGGAACTCAAGGGGAATTTTGAACAACTATATTTTGAGGGAAGTGACAACCTGCCTTGTGAGAGTGTGTCCTATGATCAAGTTGTCACCCAAGGAGAAGAAACAGATCAGGAAGGATGCATTAAACTCAAAGGAAACAATATTCCCAAAGGTTTGGTGAGTTTGGAGGAGTTGTTTGATAAACATGACAGATATGTAAAATCTAAAGCTTCTACTGGACCTCAGCAATCAGCTGAGTATGATGAGATTGATATAGGGAGTTCTACTGATCCCAAGCTGGTAAATATTGGGAAATGTTGCACAACCGACGAGAGGAGAAAAGCAATTGATCTTCTAAGGAAGTATAAGGATGTTCTTGCATATTCTTATGAGGATCTAAAAGCCTTCAAGCCAAAAGACATGCAGCACTCTATCCCTCTCAAACCAGGAATCAAGCCTTTCAAGCAGAAACAAAGGCAGTATAATCCCAAAATAGCTGACACTATATTTCAGGAGATTCAGAAATTGTTGAAGGCTAAAATCATTTTTCCCATTCACCATTCAACATGGATTGCAAACATTGTGCCTGTTAGGAAGAAGAATGGTGAGATCCGCATCTGTGTTGATTTCCGGAACCTGAATCAGGCTTCTCTGAAAGATAACTACCCTCTGCCTATGATGGATCAAATATTGCAAGTAGTAACAGGATCTGAAATGTTATCTATGCTTGATGGGTTCTCAGGATACAATCAGGTAGAGGTTGATACTGCAGATCAACACAAGATAGCCTTCACCACTCCTTGGGGTACCTTCGCCTACAAGAGAATGCCTTTTGGGCTGATTAATGCTGGTGCCACTTTCCAAAGAGCTATGGATTTGGATTTTGGAAGCTTGAAAGGGAAATGTATCATCATATACCTTGATGACCTGACAGTGTTTTCAAAGACAAGAGCAGATCATTTTGATCACCTGGAAACAGTTCTGCTGAGATGCCGAGAGCATGGGATTTCTTTAAATCCTAAAAAATTTGTCTTCTGTGTCACAGAAGGAAAACTATTAGGGCACATTATATCCAAGGCTGGTATTAAGATTGATCCTGAACAAGTTCAAGCCATCCAGCAGATTCCTCTCCCAACCAGTAAAAAAGGCGTGCATTCCTTCTTCGGTAAGATCAAATTTTTAAGAAGATTCATCCCTAATTTTGCTGAATTAACTTTGAATATTTCTCAGATGATGAAAGGGAAGAAAGCATTTGGTTGGTCTTCTGAAGGAAAGGAATCCTTTGAGGGTATCAAGAAAGCCATTGCTAAAACTCCAGTTTTGGCCTGTCCTGACTTCAGCAAAGATTTCATCATCTATTGCTATGCTATAGATAATACCCTGGCTGCTGTCTTAACCCAAGAAGACTCTGATGGACATGAGCTACCAATTTCCTTCATGAGCTATATCCTGAAGAATCATGAGCTGAAATACACCATGATGGAGAAGCATGCTTTTGTAGTAGTCAAAGTTGTCAAGCAGTTCCGTTTCTATATCCTCAACTCTCACTCTATGGTGCTGGTTCCAGATACGACTGTTAAGTCAATTCTTACACAGCAAGAATTTGGGTCCAAGAGAGGAAACTGGGTGGCTATAGTCCAGGATTATGACATTGATATCAAACCAACCAAGCTGGTTCGTGGAAAGGGTCTTTGTGAGCTCATTGCTGAAGGAGCCAAACATGAGTTGCTGGAGGAGAAAGCTGACATTCCTACTGTTCTATTCCTTAGTTCAGTCGATGAATGGTATTCTGACATCTCCCATTTTCTCACCTATGGGGAATGCCCCTCTCATTTAACTGCCAAGGAAAAGAGGACTGTTAAATTGAGATCAGCACAATATGTACTATGGGAAAATGCCTTGTTCAAGCGTGGTTTAGATGGGAGATTTCTGAAGTGTGTGGACAAGGAGCAGCAGAGAAAGTTGCTCTCAGCTTTCCATGATCAGGCATGTGGAGGGCACTATTCATCAACAGTCACAGCTCACAAGATACTCCGGGGAGGATATTACTGGCCTTCCTTGTTCAGAGATGCATCCAAGTGGGTGGATAAATGTGAAGCTTATCAGACCTTTGTGGGAAGACCTAAATTGGCATCTTTACCTCTCAAGCCAGTTGTGATCGAAGAACCATTTCAACAATGGGGTCTAGACTTCATTGGTACACTGAATCCTGTTTCTAGTGCTGGTCACACGCATGTGCTAATTGCCACTGACTACTTCACCAAATGGGTGGAAGCTATTCCAGTCAAGAGCACTACTTCTGAAGTTGTATGCAACTTCATCAAAGAGAACATCTTGGTAAGGTATGGTGTACCTAACAAGATTGTAACAGATAATGCTTTGAACTTCTCCTCAACTGAGATAATGGATTTCTGCTACGGGTATGGCATCTCCCTGGCTCATTCCTCAGATTATTACCCCCAGGGAAATGGACAAGCAGAATCCACCAACAAAAATCTGGTGACTATCATAAGGAAGTTGGTCAATGAGTCCCAGCAAAACTGGCATAAGAAGCTTTATGATGCTCTTTGGGAAGACAGGATCACACCTAAAAGAGCCATTGGAATGTCTCCTTTTCAAGTGGTGTATGGAGTGGAAGCTCAATTGCCAGTGATAGTGGAACTGCCAGCCTTGCACCTGATGAAGGCCATTGAAGATACTAGTTTCAGTGATGCTCTGGATAAAAGAATCATGTACCTGCACAAACTGAATGAGGACATATTGGAGGTTGCTGACAGGATATCTGTTCACCAGCAGAAGGTAAAAGCTCTGTTTGACAAGAAAGCTAGGTTCAGAGAGTTCCAAGTTGGAGATACCGTGCTGTTCTGGGACAAAAGACATGAACCTCGTGGCAGCCATGGAAAATTTGATTCCCTGTGGCTCAAACCATTCAAGATAAGACACTTTGCTGGTAAGAACTCTTTCTATCTTGATTACATGGATGGTTCCCCCCTCCCACTTCCTTATAGTGGGCAGTATTTGAAGTTGTTCAAGTCCTAGGTGACTAGGGAGTCCCTTTGTATATTCTGTACAGTGTTTTTGCTTTTCTGCTTTTGGTGTGTTTCCCCTTCTGTTGTTGTGTGTGTTGCCCTCTGTGTTGGTTTGTTTTTGACTCCTTTGCCCAATGGATAAGGCACTGGTCTGCTTCACCAAGTTTGTCTTAAGTTCTTGCCTTGTCTCATTCTGAGAATTTATACCAAGTCATCCCCAGAAGGAGCCAGCTGTTGTCCACTAAAAATTTCCAGCTCTGATAAGAGTAAAATTTTCAAAATTTTGAGTTTAAGTGTTTTTCTCTGAAATGCCTAAGTCGTGAAATTGAAAAAATCTATGTTTTGGGTCATTTTGTGTGATTTTCGGGCCTGTCGGAACTTTTTGTCCCATCTATCCCAAGTACGAAAGTGCATTCTGTTACCCGACCGGCCGAAATCCCCGAAGCTGTCCCATTTTCGGGCCCGTCGAAGAGTTTTGTTCCAAGTGTCCCAAAACTTATTTTGCATGTTGTTCCAATTTCGGCCAAATCATCCTTCCCGCATACTTCACACTTTCCTGTCCCAAATGTCCGAAAGTTAAAAAGTGCGAGCTTTCCCATTTTCGGCTGATTTGCCCAAACCGCGTCCTTTGCGCAATTTTGTCCCAATTGCCCCATTTGAAAAAGTGTGAGCTTTCCCAATTTCGGCCGAGCCGGTCGAGTCGTGTACTTCGGAACTTTTTGTCCTAAATGTCCCAAGTCCAAACGCGCCCGCTGTTCCAATTTCGGCCGAAACACCCGAATCACATACTTCGCACATTTTCGTCCCATTTGTCCCAAATGCATTTGTGCGTCCTCTCCCTATTTCACCCGAACCAGCCGAGCCATGTGTTTCGCACATTCGCGTCTCACATGTCCCAAGCGTACCTAGTGTCATTCACACTTAGTTTTTCCCGCTCACTCCCAGTATGATGCTTTTCAAATTGGTGGTTGTGTATTCAATGTGCATTAAAGTCATTCCTCTCTCCAAACGGCTATATAACGAGCATTCCCCTTTGCATTTTTGCATTGCTTCGATGCTATCTTTTGCTCGAACCTTTGCCATTTGAAAACCTGCGCAATCCCCCCTCCATTTGAAAATTCCTTCCAGAAGTCTAGGTTGCAGCTCCGAGACTATCAATATGAAGATCAAGTTCCAGGGACAGGAGTAAATTTCTCCGCTTGAATCTGCTGTTAGCAATATAGGGGACAGTGAAGCTCGTCATCTCGACTTCGGCAATTTTTGGGCAAGAATGACAGATGCAAACCCTACACCAATGGTACAGATGATTAATGATAGTGGTTTAGCTTTTGCCGGAGGATTCCCAATCTCAGTACAGTGTGCTGATACAGTGCTTTCATGCGGAGCTCACTTCGACCCCACTTCGAGCGAATTGACAAATGTACATGGGGAACTCATTGCCAAACTGGACGTTGCCACCATTGGCACTACTCTGAGGATTCCAGAGATGGACAATGCTATATTCGTCTCCTGGGATCAAGAACAGGCTATGTTCGACCAAGATAGTGACAAATACAAGGCGTGAGTGGCGAAGTCTTGGTTGAAGAACCCTAAGAAAGGTGCTTCTCGCCTAACCAAAACCCTCTTCCGAGAAGATTTCAACGAAGAACTGTCAGACTTCATAATCCTGCTGGCTCGGGTTATGGGTTTGCCCTCCACCAATGAGTTTCATTTCTGGATGTGCCCGCTCATCAGCATGGTGTGCGAGGGAACACAAAATATCAACTGGGCAGAGATCATCAGTATGAATTTGGCGGAGCAGCCATCCAACGTCCAGCAAACAAAGAAGTTCTATATGACTTCATACCTGATGTACACCCTAGCAGCATCCAGGCAGTGGTTTGGTTTCTCCTATATAGATGTACACAAAGACGATCCAGTGTATGCCTATTGCCCGCAGTTCACCTTGGATACCAGCAACCGCAATTTCAGAAGGGTCAATGATGCTTTCACCATGTACGTGGTCAGATTGCTCGAAGGTGATACTGCTAGAAGGTTTTCAGATGAAGCCTTGAACCTGATATCGCAGTATGGAGCCTATTTCATTCAATTCAGGAAATTTTCCTATATCAGGCTTGCTGGCTATGAAAGCACTCCTCTGCGGCTTCCCATGTTCTGCAATGACAAAATGGCCTTGATTGAAATATGCAGGCAACTAGACAAGTTGCATAGAACTTGCAGAGACAAGAAGATTTCTGGCTTGCACTTTCCCATCTCTCTAGGAAATTACACATGCAAAAAAGCTCTGGATGCTCAGAACATAGAAAGAGCCCTGGTCCTTATCACTGTTCATTTCTTCAAGACAAGAACCTTTTTTGACTTCAAGAAGTTCATTGAACAGAACATCAAGATAGTCTATCATCATAGGGCAGATACAGAAGACTATTGGGCTGACTGTGCAGATGATTTTGAAGCCAGAAGAAGGCATTGTGGTAGGTTCTCCCTGCAATTGATCCAAGAACTCAGTCTGTACCAAGTTCCTGAAGGTCTCCAGGATGACAATTCTAAACTATACTCTTATGAGTATGAAAATGTGATTAAGCACACCCCTCTGGAGGACCTGGATTGGAACAAGAAAGAGAGAGATGATCTGCCTGAGATTCTTGCTCCAGTCTTAATCAGGACTAGGGTCTTGTTCAGTAAGAAGATCCGAGAATTCAAGAGGCACTCAGGAGAATCTAGCTCCAAGGATGATTTGACACCCATAAGAGAGGCATCAGTTCCAGAGTCTGGAACACCAGTGAAACCCCTCCTTCCTCAACAGCTCAGGGACCTGTAGAATCTACTCCTTCTCCATCTACCCAGGTATACAGGAAGAAACTCAAAGAGGTAAAGAAGGAACCTGCAGAGAATGATCCTCCAAGAAAACAGGTAGAGTTGCCTATAGGGCCAGAGAACATCATTGTTCTCAGTGAAAGTGAAGAAAGTGAGATGCCTACTCCTGCAAATGTTCCTGAAGACTCAGCAGATAAGGACAAAGAGGTCCAGAGCACTGAACTTCCGGGTGCTATTGATTCTTCTACTGCCATTGCCTCCAGTGCTCTACTCACGTCTCAGCTTGAGTCAACAACTATGCAGACCCTGAGTGTCATGAGCTCCCTGTCTCTTGGTCCCCTTGCCCCTCCTACAGATTCTTCTTCCTCTTTTGCTTGGGTGCAACCTCTGGTTGACAAAAGGAAGAGGAAATCCTCCTCTCAAAGCTTGGGACCAAATTTTGATGTTGTAGCAGCCTTGTTGGGCACCACTCCTTCTCGTGCCAAGAAAGCCAGAACCACCTCTAGAATTGTGTCTGATGCCCAAGGTCAGCAATTCTTGGAGATTGCTAAGCCTACAGTAGACAAATCAGAATCAGACTTGCTGACATCTGACTTAGAGCTTTCAAGGATCCCTATGGGAGAGTCTACTCCTGAAGGTGAAATTCACAACCTCCAGGATACAGTCACAAGAGTCATTGGAAGGGTAGAGAAAGGGTAGCAGACTATTGAACAGCTGGAAGAACAAGCCCAAGTTCTCACAAGTTTTATCAAGTCACTCTTGTCTAAGGACAAAGTTTTGGACCCTACCCCCTTGACTGCTTTACCGCCTCCTGTAATTCTAAGCCAAGATGAAGTGCAAAGTATTAAAGATATGCACAAGTATTCTGTCTATGGCAGAGCTATTGAAGCCATGGTGGATGACATGCTTGTTGCTGGGCTAAACTTCATCGATGAATCTTTTAAACTACATGGAAAGGTAGACAATTTGCAATAGAATCTATCCTCTACTATTGGGGTTATGGATAAAGAACTTAAACTCTGGAGCAGTTGCATTGTAGACCTTCACCTCATGGGATAGACAGACAAGAACGTCTTACTGGTGAATAATATTTTCGATGATGCTAAAGAAAATCCATCAAAATCCTGGGTCTATAGCGTAGAATGGAAAATCGAATTCCTGGAGGAAGTTGTGGGAGAAATGAAGAACAGCTGGCAGAAAGGAGAAGCTTTCAAGACACTGGCAGCTGCTGCTTTCAAAGATATACATTGTCATCTTCAAGATGAAAACTCTGGTGTTTCCTTGTCCTTGCAAGAAATCAAAGCTCAGTTCAGAGCTTTTGTCAAAGATCATCTATTCAAGGAAAGCTCCATCTCTAAGGAAAAGATGAAGGAAATTTGTTCTCTTCAGTCTGCCATTGAAGAAGCAAACAAAGATTATCATACTCACGTCGAGTTTGATAAAGAGATGGAGAAATGTCTGGGATTTTGGACTCAGTCTGCAGCCAACACGTCAGTCCCTCGTGGCAGAGATATAGCTGAGTCATTGAAGAAATTTAGGTAGCGGATTCTGAAGACAGTGGGCCCCTCCCAGTAGCTGGCCACTTGTCTCCTTCTCCTTTCTTTTCTCTTCTTCCCTTTCTTTTCGTATTCCTTGTAATTAGTTAAGGTATCGCAATGGGCGATCTTTAACTATTCTTTAATTAAAAGAAACGGTTACGAAGAGTAACTGTCTTGTAAGCTATATAATGGCCTTTCCACACCATTTTGAAGAGGAGAAAGAACTTGGAATATTTGCTGAAAGTGTAAATAGATCTTAAAGAAATCAATACAAAAGGGATTTTCATTCTTTGTCTATCTAATTCTTGTTATCTCTGTGTTTTCCTTTAATATCGTGAAGATCATTTTGTTCCTAACTCGTTAGTCTCTCTGATTGCATACTGTTCAGTTTTGCAAATACAGTGATCTTGTACAACCAAGAAGGAACTTTATGTCCTTGATTAATAAATCTGAAGAAGGTTATTTATGGAACTTTGTGTCTTTAAATTTAATCTCATTCAGCTAACGCAAATGATCTTGTCTTAAATTCTTTGAAGCTTCGCATACAAGAGGAATTATTTTGCTATCTATAATTCTGAATGTTGCTATTCTGCTCATCTTCTTATTCCCTTTCCTCAGTCCTTGTGTGATTGATGATCCTTGTGGAAAACACTTTCGTAAAATCCAAGTTTGACCATAAAACAATGTTCTGTACATTTGTAAATAAGTTCGTTTCTGAATAAGGGAACCTCTCCCATTAAAGAGGAGGGACTTCTGGTCCCCTGACTGTTGCTCTTCTAAAAAGTCCTATCTGACGACCAACACAAGTGAAATTCAAGAAAATCAGTTTAGAATATGTGAGCACAAAAGAAGAAATTGTAGATATAATGACCAATCTTCTACCAAAAGCAACATTTGAGAACTTAAGGAATGAATTGGGGGTCATTCCTTACCCTTCCAACAACTGTAAGTTGTGAAGAAAATAAAATGGAGTATTCTCATGAATCATCATCTCATAATGAGTGAAAAACAATATTTCTAATAAGTGGAGCTAGTATACTAGCTTACTTCAACTATTTGTATCATCATCTTAAGGGGAGCATTTCTGTGGAAACACCAAAATATATTGATAAGAAGCATAAGCCTAGGGAGAGATTTTTGAGGTAAGAACATGATGTATATAGCTTACCACCGTATTAAACTTTATGTGGCATAGTTGTACCTTTGTCATTGTTATTAAAGGTGGAGAAACAATGCAATCGGAAATCAACAAGTCATATAGAAAGGGGGAGATACGAAAACCAGGTATGCAAGTATTATTTTTCCATCAAAATGTTGTGGGTTTCTATGACATTGAAATGTTAAGATGTTTCCATTAATGAAAAAGGGGGATATTGTTGAATATTTGTCATTTTCATATGTGTTTTCATTGATTTCAAGTTGCATTAATGGAAAAATCATTTGGTGTCAAGTGACATTAGTGGAAAAATCATTAATTGTTAAAGTGAGTAAGTAAGAAAATGAAGGTTGATTGGTAGTTTTAGGTCACAGAGGTTTCATGATGATCAAGGATAATTTATAAGGTATTTAATAAGTTTTTTTGTAAACTACGGATATGAAGAGATAGCTGTCAATGTCTTGAAGAAGCCACCAAAGACTTCAAGAAGCCCCAAAGCTCTAGAAAAATCCATAGATAAAGGAATGTTGTGTTGGTATCTAGATTTAATCTCCTTCACAACTTGAACAACATCATGAACTTGCACAAGACTCTCAAGGATAGATACATGGTTTGTATGTCATTTGTAGCTGGGGATCACACCTATATGCTTGTTTGCATTCAATATTTGACGGAGTGGATAGCACGTTCAAAAGGGTTTTGATCTAACCCTCACTGTTTTAGGTTGTTCCTATCAACCAAGGAAATAGAACCTATATTGCAGCCCTTATATGGTAAAGGAGATGGAGATATCCTTGTGTTTTGCATATGGTATGGAAGAGGCCTTGTGAAAACATGATCAAGCATCCATTATCCAAAATCAAAGGAGTTGTCACTACTAAATGATGGAAATGCTTTCAAAATAAGGCTAAGGTTGCTAAAGACATGATGAAACCCTGATATACTTTGTGTATTTTGGTGGAGGGATTGTATTCTTTTGTTGACACACAATGCAAATGCAGGGGTAGTATAGGTATGATGAGTTAGTTCGAATGAAATTTTGTGGGATATGCTTACACAAGTCTAGCTGGGAATTACCAAATTCTTTGAAAAAATTTGCAGGAAATTTGCAATACCTACACAACATGGATGCTTCCAAGGGTTTTAAATGCTCGTTCAACCAGGATATGTTAAAAAATGGAGACCTAGATCTACACTCTTCCACACAACCTTTGACAACCTGCCACAAAATCTTGAAGCAAAATACCAACAAAGTATCCAGGAATCCTTGTTTAATCATGACCCAAGGTGCACCCAAAGGTTTACAAATAGTCTCATTATTCAAGGACAGTGAAATGATTTTAAATCTGTTTATCTTCTATCAGATGAAAGCTCTTCTAAATATAAGATTACAAATGCCATTAAACCATCAACAAGAAATGAGACCCTGTATGATCAAAGAGATCCTAAACACAAATTGAAAACATTCTGAGACATAAGTATATGCAAAATTTTCCAAGAGATAACACCACATAATCCAAAATATAATCAAATACATCAACATGGGAATGTTATAAGAACAATCTTAGATATTTTTGATGGCTTTACAGCTGAAACCAACTCAACATGATGAAATCTGATACAAAATGGAATTAAAATTGGCTCTCAGGTAGTTGTCTCTAGAGAAATGGATTTCTCCCAACCTTTTGCTTGAAAATTCTGAGTATTTTTCTCTCTTCTGTCTCCCCCTTTTACAGATACTTGAAAAATACATTTTATACCTCATGCCAGCTTGGATCTTTGCATCCCAAGTAGAGAATATGCTTAGGGATCAAATTTGTTACAAGAAACCTTATCCATTTCATGCAAATGACATTAAACTATAAAATAGCTCGTAAAATGCCAGGGATGCAAAAATATTTTAAAATATTTCATGAATTCAGATTCTTATCCATCCCAGGGTCACGTTTTTGGCATTCAGACATGCCAACATGCTTTTGCAATCATTTTCCACCTCTGCAACTTTAATTTTCACCTTTCATGTTTTTTACACGGGCCTGAATAAAAAATTCATTAAAAACAACACAGGGCACCGAATTAGCTCATAAAAATGATGCCATTGTACTCAGAAGGCCAAGGGGATGCGAAACCATATAAAATTTCATGTGATTTGATGAATAAATGGCAATTCCAAGCTTCCTGGAGCTCCAATGGTGGCAAGAAATGAAAACACACAGCAACCATTGATTTAAAAATCAACTTTTAATGTTAGCCCTCCATGTGTCCAAGATATTCCCCTTTTTTCCTTTTGGACTAGGTGGACACGTGTCTAAACTTGATTGGGGTGGGTCCCCATCTTAAAAAATGCATTTGTAACCCTTTTTGACCTTTGGAAAATTTTGAAAATTTTCCCCGCTTGCCCCTTGGACCCGCCATGTATCCTTAGGTGGACCCCACTGAAAGCCATGGGCCAAAATATGAAATTTTCTCCTTTTTTGAGAAAAGGAAAATTTCCTCAAAAACCTCTGTGGGTCCGAATACCCGTTGCTTCCTCTATCATGTTGTGGTCTCCCATTTGCTGCGGAGCTGACATTCCTATTTTTCCTTCATTCCTCCATGAGCACAAAATCCTCCTGCGGGCCCACGCTCCCCTTTTTTCCTTTTGGAATGGGCCATGTGTCACCCCCTAATTCATTGCGGGGAAACACCTCCAAATTTTCTGTGGGTCCATTTTTACTTCGAGATTTTTTTGCCAAAATTTTGCAAAGTTTTCCACTTTCTCTCTGCACTCCAAACCTTCACCAAAGTTTGGACACGTGTCCTCCTCTAATTGGACACGGGCCTTCGGTCAAAAATTTTCTTTTGTAACTTTAAGCCCAAAAACAACAAAATTTATTGAAATCCCTACCGCTCCATTTGACCTTCCTGGACACGTGTCAACTTTTCATTGGAGGTGGGCCCATTTTTCATTTTTTACCCTGCAAACATAAAGGCCAAAATTCCTAAAATTTTCCCTCAGCCCCTTCTTCCATCTCACCTCCTGGACATGTGTCTTCCTCCAACTAGTCACGGGCTCTCAGGAAAAATTCTAACTTTAACATTTTGAAGTTAAAAACTTCAAAAATTTTACAAACTCCACCCCTCCATGCTAACTTTCCTCGACACGTGTCCACTTCTTATTGGAGGTGGGCCTTTTGGTCAAAATTTTACCTTGGCATCCAAGGAAAAAAACAATAAATTTTTTTAAGTCCTTCCTCCACCCGCCTGACCTTCCCATGCCACGTGTCACCTTCCAATTCATTGAGGGCCTTTTGGTGAAAATTTGATTTTGAGAAATTTGCAAAAGTGAAGGCAAAATTTCTAAGTGCCCTCCGCCACCCACCAATCCTCCAGCTAATCAAATTGTGCCACGTATGCACATCACTGTAGCAATGCGGGGCCACAGACAAAATTTTTCCTTGTGCTAAAAATTAAAAAGTGACAAGTTATAACATTTTACCACACATCCTCAACAAATAGGAGCCTGCCACGTTAGTAATATGTTGCAAAGATAAATTTGATAGGCAGGTGACACCCATATACTCGTCAAAAACATAAAAATGTAGAGGATGCCCTGGAAATCAGATTTTTTCACAAGGAATGTAGATTTCTTGGTTTTAAATCAAGTGAAGCATGATTTTACATTGTTTTCAACCTGGGGAGTAGGATTTTAACCTCAAATTACCCAGATTCGATCCACTTCAATTTTTTCATGATTTGGCAAATAGAAAAATGACACAACCCGTATAAATGAAAATATTAGGGCACTAATGCGGGGGAAACTTGGATTTTGTTTCAACTTATGGAAAAATGACCACATCATGAGCATATTGAAGGAATTCAACTGAAAAAAATGAGTTGCAGATCACGCACTCGAGCAAATAAAATGTTTTGACAAAAAATGGATATAGAAAATTAGGGCAAAGTGTGTAAACTAAGAATTTGCACCAACATGTAGTCACCAAAGCTAAAGGAGCCAAAGGATGAGCCATGATTGAGATTGATGAAGCCATAGAAGTAAACAAAAAGCCACGAATAAAAGGAAATATGTAAAGAATTATGGAAACCGCAGAAGATTGTAAAATATGAAAGTACAAGGAATAGAGTCACATAAAAAGAAAAAAGTAGAGAAAGGCATTGGACAAGGAGGATGGCCACAAGACATTCAGAAATTTGCGTGAAGCATAGAATATCCACAGATAACTAAAAAGCTGCCAAGGAAGGTGAAAATTCCATTAAACAAAGATAAGTGCCATGATACAAAGAAGAAAGTTGGAGGAGATAAGGAAATTTGTGAAATAATAGAACATTGATTGGAAAAGGGTCGAAGATAGTCAATTTGGTTCAAACATGAAAAAGTGAGAGTTGGTTCTCCAAAATCGATGGTGATTCGATTGTCAGGAGATTTTGGTTAAGTATATGACTTGATCTTCATGAAGAACAAAGAAAACTACTGTTTCAACTGCCAACATTTAATAATTATTGACCTTGGGAAATATAGTTGAACTTTTCTATAAGAATCTGAGTTTGAAGGAGATAAAATATTGAAGAAGAAAATAACTCACTTATCTAGGTCACGTTGCAAATTCTAAAAATATGGGAAAATCTATTTTTAGGTACAAATAATAAATTTCTTTTACACGTTCTTATAAAATGGTGTAATCAAGTTGAATACAGAAGAAAAAAAATCTAGAGTTAGCTGTATGTATTTAATAGTATAAATTCTTAGGCAAAAAAGTAGGAAGATACATGACACGCAAATCGAGTGAAAGAAATGGATCGCTTGATGATATAGTTTGTACTTGGAGTCATTTCATGTTGTTTCTAAAGTAAGAAAAGAAGTATTCAAGCTAAGGAAGAGTTTTTCAAGATAGATAATGTGATGTAATCAATAAAATAAAGAACAAAAGATAAGAGAGAGGAAATAGGAGAGCAGACCGATGAAACATTGATTTATCAGATGATAATGGAATTAGGTAGGTGGTTAAATGAGAAAAAAGAATTGATTCCAATGATAAGAAGAGAGTGAAAATAAGAACATATATTGATAGAGAAAGGTGATCATAATCCATTGTATAAGCAATTATTGTAACTAGATATTCAAAATTTGCATGTAAATCAAGTCTAGCTTGTAGCTTACCATTTTTAAGGGGTTGTAGCCTTCTTATGGGTAGGTTCCTACAAAATATCATTTGTAGATGATTAAATTAGGGTTTGGTGCTCCACGAAAGTGGGTGCTTACTAAATTTTCTAAGTGGGTGCTCCAAAAATCTTCAACTGGGTGATTAAAGTTGTGAACCCAGTGCTTCATAGGTTGAGTGGGTGCTGAACTAAAAATCTTGTAGGATGTGTGATATTCTTGCAAGTCCTTACTTTGTGTAATATAAGAAACAATTTTTGTGGTTTTTTCTCTTGAAAGGGTTTACCACATTAATCTTTGTGCACTATGTTATTCTACATGACATATGTTTGATTTAATACTCATAGTTTGAAAGTTGCACATCATTAAAGGGTTTAAATTTGGCATTAAGGTAAAAAAAATTATCCGCATTGATTCAACCCCGCTCTTAGTGCTTGTGATCTCTAACAATTACTCTTACCCAAGATTAGTCTCTGTTTGATAAGGAAAGTGAAAAATAAAAGCACATGGTGGCAAAATCTTGGTTCATAGTCCTAAATAAAGGAGCATTGAGGTTACCTAAAACTATGTACCGAATTGATTTCAAAGAATAACTTTCAGATATCATCACCCTCCAAAAAAAAATAATGGGTCTTCCTTCAACTAATGACATTCATTTTTGGATGCACCCGTAATTGAATATCATCTCTGAGGAAAAGAAAATTCTGAATTGGGGGGAAATCATTTGTGACAACTACAGACACCCAAATTTGGGACACATCCCTTTAACCCCTTTCGATTCAATAATTCAACACATATACCTAGCTATGGTCCCCTTCACCACATTAGTATTAATTTAATCAACTATAATTAAATTAATCCCCATCCTCATAATATTATTAATTTAATTAATTTAATTAGATTAATATCCACCTCATTAATATCCACATTATTTTTCGACCTCATCCCAAGACCTATTCCTAGCCTATTGATTAACTAAGACTAAGTCCCAACTTATCCCAGCCAACTAGGACTTAGTCTAGCCCTATTATTAAATCCCTATTTCTTCTCCAACAACACTCCTACTTATCTAAGTTTCATTCTCCAATTGAGACCTAGAATGAGTATTCAAATCATGCCAAAAATAGCAAAGATTAGGCTATTTTTGGTAACTTTGACTTATTCACATTAACTGATGCCGATTATCCCTCACCCGGTGTCATTCACCTAACCACCATAGATTATGTTAAATAAGAGTTTCTAACTCTTTTTTCACATTCTACATCATAATTCCTTGGCTTACACTTCTTGCATTCACACATTCAACTGCCCTTGTGACCTTGCGACCAACTAGAGCCCCTCTTAGCATTCAAACATCATTCAGTTCATCCACAAGTTCTTATAGAGCTCCAACACATGCGCCAGGAAGCATCATGCCACCTAGATTTCGTATTCACTCCTAATCACCACCATTTTCATCCACCATAACCATCAAACTCCAAGATACATTCAACAACCAAGTGTTTTCTATCCTTTATCTTTTATAATAGCTTAAATTGTTTTATTAAGCTATCAACCACACCCCTTCATTTCTACCTTACCCGTATCTAATCCCCAATCCCTTTGGCCATCATTTTATCCATTTAACCTCCCAAAACTTTCCTAAACCCTCATATTCAAACCTCTATTTCTTAAAAAAATCCTACAAACCTACCCAAATACCCATCACTCTCTGTGTAATCACAGAGAGTGCCCAATTCTCAGTTTTTCACATTACCACCATATTGCCCCTACCGACACCAGTCACTGAACCAGCGTTGGTCTATCCCCATATCTGACATCGGTCACAAAAACTAAATTGGTCTCTGAGACTAGATATTTTCCCTAAATTAGTAAGCAAGCTCATAACTTTCCCAAAATAACCCAAAACCTTGCCTAACTTCACCCAGACTTTACCTACAGTCCCTACCACACCTGTAGATCCAAACCAACTCATCAACCCTCTAGATCAAGCCAAACCTTACCTTTTGAGTTAAATTTATTTATTATTTTTAATAGAAAATACCTAAATCTTGTCAATTATAGTAGGAATCATTACTTTTTCATTTATTGTTTTATTAAGTTGTATTAAAAAGTTAATTAAAAACCATCTAGGAATTACCATACTTCCTAGAACTAGCATTTTCTAGGAAATCCACTGCTATATATTATTTAATTTCATTTCTCATATCTAATAGGAATCTCTCACATTCATTCTAAAATTTCACCCTGGGAATATTCTCCTTCTTCTACTTGTCTAAATGAAATTCGTGTATTGGCTTAAAAAGAACCTTTCTTCCTATTATGTATCGCATTAGTGAAATACATACTCTTTTCCTATTCATTATTTCTCTCATCAAATTTCATTGTCAATTTGGTATTAAAGATATGTACATCTCATTTCTAATTGATGTATTTAGCTCACTTAAATTTATTTGCAACCTATATATTGGATTTCATGACCAGTTGTTTGTTGGTGAAAATGAACCATAGTTCACACTTTGTGAACACACACCCAAAACCAAATAACTGAAACAAATCACTCATTTCTTAAAAATCTTCCTTCCTGACAATTACTATTAACGACTATTAATAAAGAAGGAGTTCTACTCCCAGAATCACCTATGCTATGAGGTACATGCACTCATTTTATGGTTACTGTTATTAATTTAATTAGTTTGTACATAAGGATGTAAAGTGTAGAAAATTCTCTAGAGGCTATAGAAGAAACTTTGGCCCATCTGTAGACACTGAAAATCAAAATAACTTCCTTTAACCCCCGTTAATTAAATAAATTCATACTAAACCCACTCATCTCTATAGTGCACACATGTTAATTAATTTCATTACAATAAACAAAACTAATTAATTACCTCACCCATCCACCTTACCTACAACCAAATCACATATCCTCCTCACAAAAAGACCTATTCATGGCCTATTAGTTAATTAAGACTTAGTTTAAACCTAACATTAACTCCTAGTACCTCTCCTAGAAGAAATCATACTTATCTTGGTGGACTCTATCACTTGAGAACCAGATTAAGGATATTAATCATGCCAAAAATAGTAAAGATCAGGCCATTTTTTGAAAACCTAAACTTATCCACCTTAACCAATGTAGGTTATATCTCAACCGGTTACAATCACATAACCGCCATCAGTTACTTTATATACAATTTTACAACCTTTTACCTAGGTTGGTCATTTTAAATTTTAAGAGAAATATTGCATTCAAATGAAAATCCAAAGTCTCTTAGCATCTAGACAACACAAAATACTCAACCAGAGACCTAAACAAGCATCTGGTTCTCCTTCCAGAGCATTGGAATACTTACAGGAACATTACAAGAGTAATTCCATAGCACTAACTGTAGAATCTCTTCACAAATCAACTACCCTTCACCTTCAGCTACCATATCTGTAAATGCATGTAAGTATTCATGATTTCAATCATATTGTGCTTCCTTAAAGTATATATTCCTTACCTCTTTCATTATAATTTATTGTTTCCTATATTATTTTATCTCCACCTCCTCACTAATCTACTAACCCAACCACCTATATCCTTTTCGAATTCTATGAATTCCCCCTTTGTATCCCAAAGTCTTCTTAGTAATATCATGAACCTAACCATACCCTTCTTACTCTCTCTAAAATAACAAAGAAACCCCAAAACCTTTTTTATTAAATTATTATCAATTTCCCCTACCGAAGTCGATTACCGAATTGTCGTGGGTTTCCGAATTGTCGTGGGTTTCACCTCTATACTGACGTCAATCACCTAACCAATGTCAGTCTTTGTGTCATTTAATTCCTTTTGACTAGAAAGCCTCTTGATCAACAAAAACTAACCCAAACCTCACCTGATCAACCCTAAACCCCTTATCAGACTTGAAAAAACCCATAATAACCTACAAAACCTCTATATTTAATCATAATCTTACCTGTTAGATTAGATTTAATTATTTTATTTGCATGAGATACCTAAATAGTATAACTACAATAGGATTTCCTTACTTCGTGATATTTACATTACTTTTTTTTTGAAATTGGATTCACAACCTTATAGGAATAACCTTGCTTCCTAGATCTAGCACTTGTTAGGTACTCCACTAACCTATATTATTAATACTATTGGGTGTTCTTGTTGTGTTTCTTATATAGTTCGTTCCTCCTAGCAAAAGGGAAGCTCTTCACGATTATTTTAGATCAAAAAGTCAGTAACGCGCGCATTCAACCTTTGAACTACATCTCACATGTATTCCTCCTAATATATTTCATATTATGTTTTAACCAAAAAGAAAAAAATTAGGTGAAACACCATCTTACACTAGATTGGGATACAATGATGTCCATCACAATTATTAGAAGAAGAGTCATGCGGTTTCAAGACACAAACAAGAGCCGCCTAAGCAAAAGAAGTGGGTACAGATTTCAAATAAAGATGAGAACAAGAGAAAAGATTCATGCTCAATAGCATATACTGTATTTCATTTACAAAATGAAGATAAAATATGATATCTAGATAGTGAATACTCAAGCCATATGAGATGTTACAAAATTAAGTTCATTAATTTGTCTAAAAATGCATCAGGTGCTGTGATATTTGGTGATAAAAAATTAAAAAACATAGTTAGGAAAGGAAATTTGAGTTTAGATAATGGAAAAACCATAACTAAATTTTTTTTATATGTTGATGGTCTTAAACACAATCTGTTAAATTTAAGTAAAATGTGTAAAAGGGGATACAATGTTATATTCCTTGACAAGTGTTGTGATATTATAAATGGCAAGACTAGAAAGAAGTTTTTAATGGCCAAGTAGCCAAAGAATAACTTGTGTGTTCTCAATGAGATAAACAATGAAAAATTATTCACAAGTAATATTGACTATAGTTGGCTGTGGCACAGGAGATTGGGGCATATGAGTTTTTAAAATTTGGTAAAATTGAGTGCAAAAGGTTGTGTTAGACATATGCCAAATATTGTGAAACCCATGGATACTCTATGCAAGGCTTATTTACATGGGAAATAAACAAAGTGATCATTAAAATCAAAAGAATATTCTAAAATCATACCTCTGGAGTTGATTCATATAGATCTCTACGGACCCACTAGAACTGA
Source organism: Taxus chinensis (assembly GCA_019776745.2). Taxonomy (NCBI): domain Eukaryota; kingdom Viridiplantae; phylum Streptophyta; class Pinopsida; order Cupressales; family Taxaceae; genus Taxus; species Taxus chinensis. The sequence goes on from CM034154.1 coordinate 352,995,519, forward strand.
AGGTATAAATGGTGAGGTATATTTTTTGCTTCTAATAGATGATTTCACTAGATTGACATGGGTAACATGTTTTTTAAAAAAATAGAAGCATTGGAAAGATTCAAGAAATTAGAGGCACTAGTAGAGAATGAGAAGAACAAAAATATCAAATTCCTAAGATCAGACAGAGGTGGAGAATTCTGGTCAAATGAGTTTGATGAATTTTGTGAAGAACATAGAATTAGAAGAAAAATCTCATCCACAAGGACACCTTAGAAAAATGGCATTATTGAGAGGAAGAACAAGATTTTGTAGGAAATGGAAAGGATTATGTTAAATGAATCCAAAATATAAGACATGTATTGGAGTTAAGAAATTTACAATGCGGTCTATATTTTGATTAGAGCTCATATGAGAGTGAACATGGAAAAAAATCCCTATGAATTGTGGAAGAAGAGACCAATCAATGTAAGGAACATAAGAGTATTTAGAAGAAAATGTTATATCAAAAGAGATGAAGACACTTTCGGAAAATTTGACTCAAGATGTGATAAAGGGATATTACTTGGTTACTCAGTGGTCAATATGGCTTACAAGTGCTACGATAATAAGTTGCAGAGGATTTTTGAAAGCACCAATGTGAAGGTGGATGACAAAAATATGCTAAAGTTAGTACCCAACATAGAGACAATCATCTAGAACAAGAATATGATGATGAAATGCAAAATCCATGTGAAGAAGAAAATGAAGAGGAAGAAATGTCTGATACTAAGGCACCTTCCAGGTAAGTCAAGAAGGACTATCCTTCAAATCAGATCATTGGAAAGAAATATGGTGGCATTCTCACAAGAAGAATGCTAAGAGATAAGCAAAACCATGAAGACATATCTCTCCTGTCAATAATTAAATCCAAGCATGTTGCAAAATCAAGCAAATATCAACATTAGGTAGATGTCATGAATGAAGAACTGGATTAGATTAAAAAGAATCAAACATGGGAACTAATACCTAGACCGCAAAAAAAAAATGTGATTGGAACTAAATGGGTATTCATAAATAAACTGAATGAAAAATGAGAAGTGAAAATAAACAAGGAAAGGCTAGTATGCAAAGGAAATGCTCAAATGGTAGGAATAGATTTTCATGAGACATTTACACCAGTGGTAAGAATGGAAGAAATAAGACTATTCCTATTTTGCATGACATATAAGAAGATTAGAGTATTCCAAATGGATGTGAAATCATGCTTCCTAAATGGTTTCTTGAATGAAGAGGTAAATATTGAACAACTTGATGGATTTTCTCTAATTTAAGATAAGGAATATGTGTGCAGGTTGAAGAAATATTTGTATGGATTAAAAAAATCTTCCAGAGATTGGTATAGCATATTGGATTCATACCTCATTAAGCAAGGATCTAGAAAAGGTGTTATGGAAAACAATCTCTACATCAAGGAAGAAGGAGACCCATTGCTAATTGTCATTGTATATGTAGATGATATCGTGTTTGGTGGAGACCATGATATGATGCAATAATATTTTTAAATGTCCATGCTTCAAGATATTTCATTATTTATTGGTTTATAGATTAGTTAAATAGATCAAGGTATATTCATATCCAAGACTAAGTATATCAAAGATATGTTGAAAAGATTCAAAATGGAATATTGCAGATTGATTGGGACACTAATGGAAGTTGGATGTAAGCTGAGAAGAGATGATGATACACTAAAATTTGACAAAACATTGTACATATCCATGATAGGGAGTCTAATCTACTCCACCTCATCAAGACCAGACATCATGTAGGTGGTAGTATTTGTTGAAAGATTTCAAGAAGATCCAAGGGAAGCACACCTCAAGGCATTCAAAATAATTTTGATATACCTCATCATCAAAATCGAATATGCATTACGGTACTTCAAGAGGATTGAATTTCACATAAAATCATTTACATATGTAAATTGGGAAGGAATTGTTGATGACAAGAAGAGTATAAGTAGTGAAGCATTCTTTGTTTAAAACTCTTTAGTCTAATGGTTGAGCAAGAAAAATCAGTAGCACTCTCAAAATGTGAAGAAGAGTATATAGTGGCTGAAATATGTTGTAAACAATTTGTCTAGATGAATCAGACATTGGAAGAGTACAAGATAAAATCTGAAAGTCTAATTCCTTTATTATGTGATAGCACAAGTGTAATAAGTATCTCCAAGAATCTCGTGTTGCACTAAAATACCAAGCATATTCCAATCAGATATCATTTCTTAAGGGAACAAGTGAAATTGAAGAAAATCAGTATAGAATATGTGAGCACAAAATAATAAATTGCAGATATAATGACCAATCCTCTACCAAAAGCAACATTTGAGAACTTAAGGAATGAATTGGGGGTCATTCCTGATCCTTCTAATAACTAGAAGTTGTGTAGAAAAGAAAAGGGATTATTCTTATGAATCATCATCTCATAATGAGTGCCAAACAATATTTCTAATAGGAGGACCTAGTATAGTAGCTTACTTCAACAATTGGTATCATCATCTTAGGGGGAGCATTTCTGTGGACACACCAAAATATATTGATAAGAAGCATAATCCTAGGGAGAGATTTTTGAGGTAAGAACATGATGTATATAGCTTACCAGCAAATTAAACTTTATGTGGCATAGTTATACCTTTTTCATTATTATTGAAGGTGAAGAAACAATGCAATCGGAAACCAACAAGTCATATAGAAAGGGGGAGATATAAAAACCAGGTATGCAAGTAGTATTTTTCCATCAAAAGGTTGTGGTTTTCTATGACATTGAAATGTTAAGATGTTTCTATTGTTGCAAATCAGTAGCACCCTTGGATGTTGATCAGATTTCTAGTTTGATCATACTAAGCATCTAGTGTGATTGCACAACATTGAATCCTTTCCCCAAGTGTGGGACTTGTAAAATGGGAAAGGAATCTCTAGATTAGAGGATGGTTCCTCAACTCCTTTGATTAGATTTATCACTTGCAAGTTATACAGAGGTTTCAAACTCAAAATCCTACTCTAGATTCCAAAGTGGGCAGAGATGGAGAATGCAAAAAAAACTGAAACTAGTGCTAATGAGGTGATACACCAAAGGAGTGGTGGACATTTTTTACTTCTGCAAATTGACACAGTTCATAAAAATGCAACAAAACTTCATGCACAAACTAATAACTATAATGGAAGGTTAGAAATGAATCAAACAACACAGATAGAGGATTAAAAATCATTCATAGAGCTTGCATTGTCATTTTCATTAAAAAAACACTTGCATTACAACTCCTAAGAGGTAAAACAGGTTGCAATCTTGGAAGAGGTCTAGTTTTCCACAAAAATCACTTTAAGTGATAAAGGGAGCATGCTATACAAAAAAAATGTTCAAACCTTTGAAAATGAGCCAAATCTGGCTTTTACAGTGCAAGGGACAAGCCCAGGAGAGAGAAACGTGGGAAAACGTGGAAGGGATTCAACCATTGACCAAAACATGATCAAAACAGCATGGGCATCCTTACAGACCCATTCCCTGACATTTTTAGCCATGCTGGGAGAGAATGCGAGCCATTCTTCATTAAAAACAGTGGTTGAAATGTCATTTCTGTCCATGGCCACGTGTCAGAGGTATTTTTCATTTTTCTCTCTCGAAACTCCATCAAAATGAAAAAATGACCCCAGAATCTTATAGAGAATTTCACCAAATTTCCATTGATATAAAGAATGTGAAAAACTGAGCTCTGGATCGAAAGATATGGCCATTTGAAATTTTAGGGCAAAACAAGGCCAAATTGGATTGGAGGGAAAAAATTTGAATTTTTTCACCTTTTTTGCATTTGGGGAAAAATTCCCAAAAAATCCCCATGCTCCACCATTCTAGGTGCCACGTGGCATGTTTTTATTGGGTGCGGGCCCATCCTACTCCATTTTTCATTATTTTTTCCTTTCAATTTTTTTTCAAAAAACTCCACCAGGCTGATGAGTTGAGGACACATGGCATGTGTTGATTGGGCGTGGACCTTTCCTTCCTAAATTTTCCGTGGGCTGTTTTGACCATTTTTTACCTGGACACGTGGAAAAACCCCATTGGTTGCGGGCTTGCCCCTTTGAATTTTCCATGCGGGCTTGGCTTTAATTTTTTGGCGCCACCTGGACATGTGGCGAGATTCCATTGGCTCATATTTAGGGGGCGGACTTTTCCCTTTGGAAAATTCCTTCATTTTTCCTTTGGGAAAAATTCCCAAATTCTCCCTACCTCTACCATTCTAGGACATGTGGCAACACATTACTAGCTACGGGCCCTTGGGGCAAATATTTTCTTTTACACCAACACTTTGGGAAGAAATGCCAATTCCTTCCCATTCTCCGTGGCTCCGACCCCCAGGGACATGTGTCGAAACATGATTGATTGGCAGGGGCAGCGGGCCAAAACCTCCTTCTTTGAAATTTGGTGAAACACTTTGGTGAAAATCCAACTTCTCCTCCACCCTCCAAAACTCCCATGCCATAGGACACGTGATGCATTATGATTGGGTGTGGACCTTCCCTTCAAAATTTTCCATGCGCAACACTTAGTCAAATTTTTCAAACTTCTCCCCTAGACATGTGGCATCATCTGATTCGTCGGCAGGCCTGCGGGAAAATATCTTCCTCTTGAAATTTTTCCAAAACACTTGGTAAAAAACCAAGTTTTCCTCGAACCCCCGCCACTTCCTTGGACATGTGGTGGCATTTCATTGGTTACGGGCCTTTCAGGGGAAATTTTCCCACAAAAAATCCGTCGAGCCATAACTTCAAAAATACATGGAGTTAGGAGGAAAAATTTACCTTTATGGAAAGCTGAGAGAGAGCTCTATCCAATGGTGTCATTTCCAAAAATTTTTGAGTTCCTTAAAAGCAAAATAAAATTATGTCTGAGGTAAAAGAGGGAGAAGAATGAAAGGAGTTAGCCACAAAATGAGCAGGGGGGCACATTTTGGATAACAGTTTCCATCAATGAAAAAGGGGGATATTGTTGAATCTTTGTCATTGTCATATGTGTTTTCATTAATGTCAAGCGAAATTAGTGGAAAAATCATTAATTGGTAAAGTGAGTAAGTTAGAAAAATGAATGTTGATTGGTAGTTTTATCTCACAGAGGTTTCACAATGATCAAGGATAATTTATAAGATAATAAGTTTTTGTGCAAACCGCAGATATGAGGAGATAGCTGCCAAAGTCTTGAAGAAGCCACCATAGACTTCAAGAAGCCCCAAAGCTCTAGAAAAATCCATAGATAAAGGAATGTAGTCACTAATGCTAAAGGAGCCAAAGGATGAGCCACAATTGAGATTGATGAACCCAAAGAAGTAAAGGAAAAGCCATGAATAAAGGGAAATCTGTAAAGAACTATGGAAACCACAGAAGATTGTAAAATGTGAAAGTAAAAGGAATAGAGCCACATACAAAGAAAAAATAAGATAAAGGTGTAGGACAAGGAGGATGGCCACGAGACATTGAGAAATCCTCTTGAAGCATAGAATATCCAAGGATAACTAAAAAGCTACCAAGGAAGGTGAAAATTAAACTGAACAAAGATAAGTGCCATGATACAAAGAAGAAAGTTGGAGGAGATAAGGAAAGCTTTGAAATGATAGAATATTGATTGGAAAAGGGTTGAAGAGAGATAATTTGGTTCAAACATGAACAAGTGAGAGTTGGTTCTCCAAAATCGATGGTGATTCGATTGTTAGGTGATTTTGGCTAAGTATAGGACTTGATCTTCATGAAGAACAAAGAAAACTATTGTTCCAACTACCAACATTTAATAATTATTGATCTTGGGAAATATAGTTGAACTTTTCTATGAGAATCTGAGTTTCAAGGAGATATAAAATATTGAAGCAGAAAACAACTCACTCATTTGGGTCATGTTGCAAATTCTAAAAATATGGGAAAATCTATTTTTAGGTGCAACTAATAAATTGCTCTTACACATGCTTATAAAATGGTTTAATCAAGTCGAATATAGAAAAAACAAAATCTGGAGTTAGTTGTATGTATATAATAGTCTGAATTCTTAGGCAACAAAGTAGGAAGATATATGACATGCAAATCGAAGGAAATAAATGGGTCAGTTGATGATATAGTTTGTACTTGGAGTCATTTCATGTTGTTTATAAAGTAAGAAAATAAGTATTCAAGATAAGGAAGAGTTGTTCATTACAGATAATGAGATGCAATCAATAAAAAATAAGAACATAAGATAAGAGAGAGGAAAGAGGAGAGTAAACCGATGAAACATTGATTTATCAGATGATAATGGCATTAGGTAGGTGGTTAAATGAGATAAAGGAATTGATTCAAATGATAAGAAGAGAGTGAAAAGAAGAACATAGATTGATACATAAAGGTGATCATAATCCATTGTATAAGAAATTGTTGTAACTAGATATTCAAAATTTGCATGTAAATCAAGCCTAAGTTGTAGATGATTAAATTAGGGTTTTGTGCTCCACGAAAGTGGGTGCTTGATAAATTTTCTAAGTGGGTGCTCCGAAAATCTTCAAGTGGGTGATTAAATTTTTGAACCGGGTGCTTCATAGGTTGAGTGGGTGCTGAAATAAAAATCTTGTAGGATGTGTAATATTCTTATAAGTCCTTACTTTATGTAATATAAGAAACAGTTTTGGTGGTTTTTTCTCCAGGAAGGGTTTACCACGTTAATATTTGTGCACTATGTTATTCTACATGACATATTTTTGATTTACTACTCATAGTTTTAAGGTTGCACATCATTAAAGGGTTTAAATTTGGCATTAAGGTAAAAATTTGAATATGAATTTATTCAAGCCCCCTCTCAGTGCTTGTGATCTCTAACACTTACTATTACCCAAGATTAGTCTATGTTTGATCAACAAAGTGAAAAATACAAGAAGATGGTGGAAAAATCTTGGTTCAAAGTCCCAAATACAGGAGCATCGATTTTATCTAAAACTATGTACCGAAGTGATTTCAAATAATAACTTTGAGATATCATCACCTTCCTGAAAAAAAATAATGGGTCTTCCTTCAACTATCGAATTTCATTTTTGCATGCGCCCATAATTGAATATCATCTCTGAGGGAAAGAAAATTATGAATTGGGGGGAAATCATTTGTGACAACTATAGACACCCAAATTTGGGACACATCCCTTTAACCCCTTTTGATTCAATAATTCAACACATATACCTAGCTATGGTACCCTTCACCACATTCGTATTAATTTAATGAACTATAATTAAATTAATCCTCATCCTCATAATATTATTAATTTAATTAGATTAATATCCACCTCATTAATATCCACATTAGCCGTCAACCTCATCCCAAGACATATTCCTAGCCTATTGATTAACTAAGACTAAGTCCCAACTTATCCTAGCCAACTAGGACTTAGTCTAGCCCTATTATTAAATCCCTATTTCTTCTCCAACAACACTCCTACTTATCTAAGTTTCATTCTCCAATTGAGACCTAGAATGAGTATTCAAATCATGCCAAAAATAGCAAAGATCAGGCTATTTTTGGTAACTTTGACTTATTCACATTAACCGATGTCAGCTATCCCTCAGCCGGTGTCAGTCACCTAACCACCATCGATTAGGTTAAATAAGAGTTTCTAGCTCATTTTTCATGTTCTGAATCGTACTTCCTTGGCTTATGCTTCTTGCATTCACACATTCAAGCACCCTTGTGACCTTGCAACTAATGAGAGCCCCTGTTAGCATTCAGACATCATTTGGTTCATCCACAAGTTCTTTTAGAGCTCCATTACATGCACCAAGAAGCATCGTGCCACCTAGATTTCGTATTCACTCCTAATCACCACCTTATGCATCGAAAACAACCATCCACCTCCAAGATAAATTCCGAAACGAAGTGTTTTCTTTCCTTTGTCATTTCTAATAGCTTAAATTGTTTTATTAAGTTATCAACCACACCCCTTCATTTCTACCTTACCCAGATCTAATCCCCAATGCCTCTGGCCAACCTTCTATCTATTTAACCTCCCAAACCTTTCCTAAACCCTCATATTATAACTTCTGAGTCTTAAAAAAATACTACGAACCTACCCAAATACCCATCACTCTCTGTGTAATCATAGAGACTGCCCAATTCTCAGTTTTTGAAATTACCACCAGATTACCCGTACCGACACCAGTCACCCAACCAGTTTTAGTGTATCCCCATATACAACATTGGTCACATAAATGACGTCAGTCTCTGAGACTAGAATTTTTCCCTAAATTAGTAAGAAAGCTCATAAAATTCCCAAAATAACCGAAAACCTTTCCTAACTTCTCCCAGACTTTACCTACAGTCCCTACCACACCTGCAGATCTAAACGAGCCCATCAACCCTCTAGATCAAGCCAAACCTTACCTTTTGAGTTAAATTTGTTTATTATTTTTAATAAGAGACACCTAAATCTTGCCAATTACAGTACGAATCATTACTTTGTCATTTATTCTTGTATTAAGTTGTATTAAAAAGTTGATTAACAACCATCTAGGAGGTACCATACTTCCCAGAACTAGCATTTGCTAAGAAATCAACTTCTATATATTATTTAAATTCATTCCTCTTAGCCAAAAGGAAGCTCTCACATTCAGTCTAAAATTTCACCCTAGGAATATTCTCCTTCTTCTACTTTTTTCAACAAAATTTGTGTTTTGGCTTAAAAAGAACCTTTCGTCCTATTATGTATTGCATTAGTGAAATACATACTCTTTTCCTATTCATTATTTCTCTCATCGAATTTCATTTTCAATTTGGGATTAAAGATATGTACATCTCATTTCTAATTTTTGTATTTAGCTCACTTAAATTTATTTGCAAGCTATATATTGGATGTCATGACCAGTTGTTTGTTGGTGAAAATGAACCATAGTTCACACTTTGTGCACACACCCAAAACCAGATCATTGAAATAAATCACTCATTTCTTAAAAATCTTCCTTCTTGAAAATTACTATTAACGACTAATAATAGGATTAGCAGCAAATCTAGCTGGTTTTCTAGCCATTCATCATATTAGATTGTTCCACACATGAAGAAAGGTATATTGGGTCCCTTTATCTAAAAAAACCTAAAACAAGCCATAGACTACTTATAGGGGACCCTCGTTGACCAAAATCTCTATTATGCTTACAGTCAGTTCTAAATGGTATAAGCCACACAACATAAAAAACTATTACCTAGGATTTGGCATGTCTGTTATCTTTTTCCCTATTTGTCTTTTGAGTTGTGAGATCAGTTCACCTCTTTTTCTTTTCCTGCATACTCAACAATCACAATTGGTGTATTATAACTCTTTTTGAGTGTGTTAGGAATTATCACTTCCATAATCAGTTTCTTGGTTGGTGTTTATTTGGACTTAATAACTTTAAAATTCAAATTTTCATCTTCTTCTCAATTTTCACAGTAATTGGTATTGGTCCATTGACCGCAATCAGTTACCTCTTCATACCGGTTTTGGTTCATACTGGTTTGGTTAACCAACTAGTATCGGTTCTCAGTTATTTTGGTTATTTCTCCCAAAATATTATTCAATTCACACACATATATCTTTTGTGACTTATTTATATCATTTATCATAGTTCTGAGTCTTTGTTACCATCAGTAGAGTCCTTCTCTACTTGATTTTCACCCTTTATCTCCAATTTTCAAATTTTCCATTTATTCATAATAATCAACATCGATCCAGTGACCGACATCAGTTACTTTCTACCGGTATCAGTTACCCTACCAATGTTGGTCTCTTTTTTAAAAATTTTCTTTCTAAACCATGACAAAATTTCACTTTCCGTATTTCTTCTACTATCCTTTTATGCATTTTTGTACCATTAGTAGAGCTCAAATCACTTGTCTTACCACTATTCACATGGTTTTGACTCACAGACAAGTCAACGCCCTAGTCTTTCACACCTTCCATCATCTATTTCCCCCTAGCCCAACGCCACCTTCTATTTCTTCACCTATTAACCACAACATATCTCCTATTGTACCTATAGGTGACGAGGATTTCACGAAATTCCTCAATCATAATACCACCACCCTAAAGTATTACTTATCCCATTCTTCCACTTGCAACTCGTCAAGTTATCCTTTATTTTGTATTCCTACCTACATATCTCCCACTATTACCCCTACTTCAGTATCATCCAGTACCAATGTAGCGTTACCCACTCTAGCCTCATCACCCATCATTTCTTTGGTTGACCCTACATCATCAATATTTTCTACACCTATGAAATCTATCACGGTTGTTATGTCCATCGCCCCTACAATGTCTACCCCACTGTCATATGGAGATCTTAGTGTAGGCATCTCCACTTCGTAACCTCTAGTTATGTTGACCCATTTTCAAAGTCTAGTCATGTCTATCCCTGCCACTCTTCCGCTTATCACTACAAGGGTCTAAACACACATTCCTCCCACATAATCCATGTCTCAGCCACCACCTATCACCTACACCTCGCATTTTAGGTATATGCCATCATAATCTGCCGCTACCTATTTAACCCCTTCTCATTTCACTTACTCAACACCTCTATATACTAGTATTCCACCTACATCCTACTCATTGTATCCACCTCCTTATACCATTGGAGGTGTACCTCCATAAAATCCAACCACATATTTTATCAAGATGATGAGGGATAAGATACAGACCCTAGAAGCATATGTTTCTAGCTCCCCCAATTATCTGACTTACAAAGAGATTTGTAATGATCCTATTCAACGTACTATTCCAATTCATCCATACCCAGTGCATTGGGAAATGTCAAATTTGAACCAATTTAATATCAAGAAGGATCCACAAAAACATTCGTGAAATTTCAAACACGTATGTTATTTTATTTCCCATGATGATGCCCTACTTATTCAAACTTTCCCAATGTCCCTGACAAGATCTACCTTAGACTAGTATAGTGTCTTACCTCAACACTCTATCTTTTCATTCAACAACCTAGCCTAGCCTCTTCTCGATCATTTCACCATCAACATTTTCAAGAAGGTTACCATGACTGACCTATATTCAATATGCTAATATGAATATTATTCTATCAAAAAATTTGTCACATGTTGGTGGAGCCTTATAAACCAACTCACTTTCCAATTTCCTCAAACTGAACTAATAGAGTTGTTTACTAGGGTCTATGCAAGACATATCTCCCTAACACTCCAAGTCCAAACCTTCCAAATGTTTGATGAGGCATTCATAATGGCTTAAAAAATTGAAAATTGTGCTATCGAAGAGAAGAAATTACAATTACGCAACAAGAGTTCTCCTTTCAAACCAAATGAATCTTCTTCTTCTAATCCACAAACCAATCATTTAAATTCCAAGGGATATTCCAACGCAGTGGATCTGAAAGCTGGTCCATCTCATACATCTAGCCAACCAAAACGTCCTCTAATCTTTCTCATATTCATAACTTTCAACATTATTATGAACAAAAATGATATAATCCCATAGGGGAACCTTACTCCTCTGTGCTGGAGAAATTTTTGAAAGTAGGGGCTATTGTCCTTCTACCAATTAAGACACATACTAGTTTTGATCCTTTTCATCCTTTTCCCATGTGGTATAAATAAAATGACTATTACAAATACCATCATGTTAGGGGTCATAATCATGGAAATTGTAAAAAATTTAATAATATTGTCCAAGAGATGTTAGATAATGGATATCTCATCCTCAACAATCCTAATGCTCAGGAAAACCAAAACTTACAAATATTTAAAAAGTATTTCCCAAACTAGAATCAATCATCAAACCAAATGGGTGACTCCTCTAATGCCAATGTTTATGAGGTCCACGTTGTCTTGAACATTGTACTTGTCTCTTATACTAAGTTAACTCTCATCCCCTCTATTAATTAAATCCTTATGCGAGCTCCCCCACCCATATAAGAGACTAATACTTATACTCCTCGACCTATGGAGGAACTCCTCACATATATCCTTTTATCTATATAATATCTTACCTCATCTATGTCCCAACTCATTGCATATCTTATCACACATGTTCCTTTACCCATAGAACCAACTACATATACATATTTTCCTAAAGTTGAAACTACCTTGCCTATACCTCTACCTAAGGAGGAACCCATTTCACTTGCTTCTCAATCCAACAGGAGGCTGACCCTATCAACCTTTCTGCCTAAAGAAGAGTCTATATCATGAGTTTTTCTATATCCTCACCCAACTAAGGAGCCAATTGTATCTCTTCTTCTTGTAAGTGATGCTTCAATGATGGTCTTCCAGGATCCTATCGATCTTCTTGCATCACTCTTACCAACTGAATATGAGGCAGAATCCTTACTTGTGTCACTTAAGTCGAAGTTTTGGATAAGTGTCACAACCGATTCAATCAATTCTCATGTTTAGTAGACCAGTTGGAGTATTTCAATCACACCACGCTCTAGGGGTGTCTGTAAATCCCAATATCTAATCAAATGCAAATTTTTCCCATAGATAACTCCATAATTAATCCTAAGGTATTCCATTCAACCAAGACCACAAAACCTAAACTAGTCACATCCATTCCTTCATACGCAACTTTTCCTTTACCCCAACCTTCACCCGCACCTAAATTCTCATCAACATCCAAATCTTTAACTAAACCCACCACAACACTAATGCTCCCCCCTATGCCAAGTCTAGTGCATCCCACTGTCAAATAAGACATTAATACTACACAACCATCCATCATGAATTAATCTTTCATGCCTAAGAAGAGGACACCTTATATAGGCCTTATTCACCATTACCTCTTCCATAAATATTAGGCCCACATCCATCAACCTTGGCTAAGTAACCACTTCACTTAGGCAATTATAACGTTTGACAATCTACATCCACACCTTCACCAACCCCTTTTCTCATGTCCTCAGCTCTTCGCCAAAAAACAAATCCCATGTGTGGCAGCCCACAACCACATATTTACCATCATCACACCCTTAGCCTACACCTACACTTGTACCTTGATCACTGATTTATCCCACAACCATATGTTTACCTGAAATACATTTTCATCCCACACCTACACCCTAATCTTCATTTCCATTTTTGCATGCATAATCTATGTTACCTGTTGCCACACCACAGCCAACAAATTTTCTTTCACCTTGGCTCTTCAAATTGGCTTCATCTTCCACATCCCCTTAGGCCACACATGCCCCACCTGCACCTTTACCTAAGAAGTTCCAACCTAAATCAAAACCAAAACAAAAATCTTTGTTACCTACCAAAAAGTTAACTCCACCTACAACGCCTCAATCAACAATTGTTTCACAGCCATCGCCTATGCCTTCACCCAAACCTACTCTGACATCAAATTTTGATCATGTGGAAGGATCCTATGCTAATTTTCTTTCTAGGCTGCTTGAAACTTCAACTATCACATTGAAAACCCTTAAACCTTATGACCCTCTCAAACCCAAGCCAATAGGGTTTAACGACACAAAGATTTATGTTTATCATCACTCTCTAGGAAATGATATCGAGGGTTGTAAATCCATTAAGAATGTTATCCTCTAGAATTATCCTCCCAAAACCCTCATATAATTAAATGAACTATTAGAGGTGGAATTTTTTACTGAATAATATGACCTATTAGATGAGGAATTAGCTTCCCCTATCACCACCTAAACCCATAACTATTCAGTAACATTCACCTGCACTTCCACAGTCCTCTTTTCCTCCTCCAAATTTTAAGATTAATATGGTTTGGATTAGAGATCTAGCCAAACCTCCTCTGAAATAAAATTATTCCATACTCATTTAATAAGGCTATTATCCTACATTAGGTTTTTCTCTCTCATTCCGTTAAACATTTCACGATTCATCACCCCCTTTTCCTCAGATAAATATGGTTCAAGTTACCACTCATATAAATAAATACAAATGAAAAGAGAAGACACACAATCCATGTAATACACCTTTACCTAATTTCCCATCTACACCTTCTCCCAAGGTAATCATCTGCGGGCTGGCCTATCTAAGTTCTTATGGCATTACGCATCGCACCATGATCAAACAATTACATCAGTCCCCTTTTAAAATGTCTTTGTATGACCTCATCCAAACCTCCAAATCTCATCTCTCGGAAATCCTAGAGATCCTTCAAACTATCGAGGTACTACCATATGACCCTTCACCCATTTCCACCATTTTCATCCCTCATCACGTAGCCTCTCTCACTATTCTTCAGAAGACTTCTATTCCCACTACCACTCATCAAATTTCCACTTTCATTTTCACTGACTTGTAAATTTCTCCTTTCCATTCAGACAATCCTCACCCTATCCTCTTTATCTCTGTCTACATCGATGATACTCTCGTTTGATGCATTATGATCAATGGAGGTGCAAGCATCAATATCATTTCTTTCCATACATACAAAAAAATGCACATACCTTCCCATTGCATGCATAATAACCCAATTATGTTTCATTCATTCAATGATACCATCACTAATACCTTCAAAATTGTCATTTTCCATATTCATGTGGGCCCCCACACCATTCCTTAATTGTTCTATGTTTTTGAGGGGGGCTTCTAATACAACATGATGTTGGCCGACCTTGGATTTTTGCCATGGGTTATGTACCTTTGACTTTACATTTCAGCATCAAGTTCCAATATGAAGGACACCCTTATAATATTCAAATAGGCCCTTTGTCATTCAAAACCTGTAATATGTTATAATGGCCAAATGATTTTCTTATTCAGGTTAAGGTATCTACCACCACCGCCACCTCATCTTCTACCACCTTTGTTTCCTCATCTACTACCAATGTATCATCATCTTCTACCATGACCTCTTTTTCTTCTACCACTGCATCTTCAACCACTTCTACTACTACACCTTCATCAAATAGCATACCTCTCGCCACTATGGCCATAGCTTCTGAAGTTAATACTTCCTCTTATTATTCTACCATTTCCACCACCCAAGTACATATTTATGACTCTTTGAAATGTGTTTTTCAATGCCTTACATTGGGGGAGTATCACCTGTACAATATTGATAGCTTCAAAACTCTTCAAGAGTATGGAAACCTTCATCAAAACCCACATTATGACCATCGTGTATGATAAAAATTTCCATATGGTCCCCCTGACCTATGCACAAACCTAAAATTTAGGGAACTTGATATTTCATCCTATTCACCTGAGCCACCTGCTCGAACATGACCTTTTTCCTCTGAATTTCCTTACCTCACCAACTGTCACTTTTCCCACACCTTTCTCTATCAATGTGCTTAGAAAGGCTTTGGATTATGTCTTTACAAACAATGTCATGACATAGTTATTACTTGTAGTACCCGTAAACATAAGGACTGTCGTGGTATTAGATTTATTGAGCCATTTAATCCTAAGAATGCTAGAGTTGAACTTATAGAGGAATATCAACCTTCTTCAAATTCTTCTCCTTCTTCACCTTCTTTACCATCTTCACCTCTTGCACCGCCATCACCTACAAAGTCAATGGATCTAGAATCCATACCTCCTTTTTTTTTTTTGTGAACACGATTTCCTTAGGACCTCTGACCTATTATTGGTGATGATGAGGTATTATCTTCCCTTCCTCTTCTTTATCCTAACATTTTGGAAGAAGACACACCTTCTATCAATGTTATTCAATGTCAAGATGATGATTCTATTCTCACCTATTTGGGTGTGGAAGATTATTAAATTTACTGGTCATTACCTTATGAGACACATACCATGTTCAATGAATCAAACATAGATATCAACATTCACACTCTAGAAAACCCTTGCATGTTGAAGATAGACAAATATTTAGATTCCACTGAATAAGAATCCTTTACCTATTTCCTTTGAGATCATAAAAACACTTTTTCTTGGTCTTATGTCGATATGCCTGATCCTGACCAAAATATCAAGGTGCATAATATCATTAATATTCTAGATGTTAAACCTCTGAAATAGAAGCTATAAAAAAAGCATCCACACATTGCCCTTGTGAAATAATAACTCTAATGCCTTCTTTTCGTTTCTTTCATTTTACCCATTGACTATCCATAACGGATATCTAACATAGTAATTGTCACCAAGGTGATAGGGGGAATTTACATCTACACATAATTTCATGATCTTAACCTTATTCTGCTTAAGGATGACTTTCCTTTACCTAACATAAACCAACTTGTTGATCTTACAGCCGGAGATGAGTTGTTTCATCTCATAGATGGGTTCTTGGGTTATAACCAGGTATTACTCGCACCATAAGATCAACATAAAACTGCCTTCATCACCCCTTGGGGAACTTTCTGTTATCATGCCATTCATTTTGGCTTTAAAAACATTAGTGCTACTTAACAGTGTGTTATGACCTATATCTTCCATGACATTATGCATGATATATTAGAAGATTATGTCGACAACCTTATTTGTAACTTCAAAAGTCATTCTGAACACCTCCCCATTCTCAAAATCATCTTTGACCACCTCATCAAATATAATGTTCACATTCAACCAAAGGAGTGTGTCTTTGCAGTCCTCTCTGGAAATAGTTTTGGTTTCATCGTCTCTTTGCACGGCATCAAATTCAATCCTACAAAAATCAAGGCCATTCTAGAGATTCCCCCACCCACTAACGTCTGAAAACTTTGTAGTTTTTAAGGAAAATTGAAATCCATTCGATGCTTTATTTCCCAAATTTCTGACCGATGTTACCATTTTCATCAACTTCTAAAAAAGGATGTCACCTTCAATTGGAACGATGAAAGCCACAAATAATTTGAAGCATTGAATAAATACCTTCTTCAACCACATGTTCTCGTCCTACTTAAAGATGACAAACCTTTCGACCTATACATTTATGTAACTAACCATTCCTTGGGTTCCATGCTCACTCATTGTGACAAGAAACATAGGGAGCAAATGGTTTATTACATAATCTATACACTTTTAGACTATGAGACTAAATATACTCTTCCCAAAAAACTTTTCCTAGCCTTAGTCTTTGTTGCCACCAAAATTTTCCACTATCTACTTAACCACAAAACCTTTGTCATCAATAACATGGACCCTTTACATTACATGTAGCCAAAATTTACCAAAATCAATGTACCTCGCATTGTCTCATGCTCCTCGCAGACTTAGACTTGGAGTTCATTCATAAAAAGTATGTCAAGGACATACCATTGTAGATCAACTTGCAGATGCTCCGCTTGCTAGAAACCAATATTCTAACTTTGATTTTCTAGATGAATCTATCACTACCCTTTCCATCAATGATTTTCCTATTGACCCTACCATTTAACAATTGACCTTATTCTTTGACAGGTCTAAATGTCAACTTGGGGGTGGTGTAGGATTCATACTCATTCCTCTCGACAGTGAGCCCATTCCTTTATCATTCAAATTATACTTTGAATGCACCAATAACATTGCCAAGTATGAAGCACTTGTTTTAGGTCATCAAACTACCATTTCCTTAGATATTAATTCTATTAAATTTATTCGGTGATTCTAAACTGGTTGTGAACCAATTCAATGTTATATACCAGTTTCGTAACAAGGTACTTAAAAAATGTAAATTTCATGTCAACCTACTTTTGACCACCTTTTACCATTTCCTCCTTCAAACCACTCTGTGATCCACCAAAAAAATTATGGATACCATGGCTTTCCTCACCTCTTAAATACCCACCTCACCTTCAAACTCAAAAATAATTGCCACAATACAATGAATGCAATCACCTTCCTACATCATTCCTGACATTAATTTTATGGGGCGTATCGAAGCTGATTCACGGAAAATTTAGTATAAGAAGTATGTTGACTAGATTTTTCTTTCAATTCTACCTCCAAGCCTCACTCCCAATGGTTAGAATGAATTCCTCCATAAGGTTTCTTGTTACATCATTATGGGAGGTCTTCTCTACAAATGTGGATTTGAGAGTATCCTACTCAGGTGCCTCACTAGTTCTAAAATTCCATACACCATTAAAGAGGTCCATGATGGGATTTTGGTGGACATTTTAGTGGTCACACTATTTCTAAACATATCCTTCATCTCATCTATTACTGTTCAACACTTAACAAGGAATATTTTAAATATGTCAAACAATTTGTGAAGTATCAGAAACACGCTAATATTCACCAAACCCCAAGTCACGCCTTACAAGTCACTAGGGAATTTTGGGATTTCTCTCAATGGGGTTTGGATCTCATCAGAGAGATTTACCCTCATTCTTCTTAAAATCATCAATGGATCATCACAACAATTAAATATTATACTAAATAGGTAGAGGCCATCCCTCTCATTTCAACTAAAGCCAAGAAAATATGTGAATACATCAATCACCACATCATTTTTCACTTTGGTTTTCCTCATCTCCTTATCAATGAGAATGGAAAACAATTCAAAAACAAAGCCAAATGAAAACCATGTGATAGCTTTGGAATTTAACTAAGTTTTTCATCACCCTATTACCCATAGACCAATGACTAAGTTGAATCTTCCAATAAAACCCTAAACATACTTTTTATGAAATTTGTTGATGATAATAGAAAGGATTGGCATACGCATATTCCTTTCACCCTATGGGCTTATCGTACTAGCATTCATACCTCTACCAATGCTACACCTTTTTATTTGGTTTATAACATAGAGGACATGTTGCCTCTCAAAGTCTAAATTCCATCCCTTTGTATTTCACTAAAAGATATGTTATCTGATGATGAATTTCACCAAAAAAATTTGGCACAACTTGAGCTATTAGATGAACTCCATTTAATTTCTCTCAACCATCTTCAAATCTACCAAAAATGTATTAAATGTGCCTATGAAAAACATGTTGATGAACGCACTTTCAAGGTCGATGATATTATTCTAAAGGAAATTCAACATGTAACCAAAGTGGAGAAAATTAAAAAGGGAAAAGTTTATCCTAATTGGAATAGACCATATATTGTTACCCATGCCTATGGATCATGTGCTTATCATTTATCTTCTCTTGAAGGTAAAATTGAACCTGAGCCTCTTAATGTCTTGCGTATTTGACCATTATACTATTGAATAAAGTAATATATGACTTTATGTCACCTATATGATCATCCATTGAGTGAACCTCTCCTCTATTTAACTATTTTAAGGACAAATGATTAAACTAGGATTGTGTGATTATTCGTCACCTTTCAGCCTTGTCTTTAAAATGAGTACCAAAAATCTACTCATGGCATGATTCTCATGGATACTTTTAATTATTTTCATGATGGAATCCCATGGTCATTTATCACTTAAAAAATATCTCTCATAGTTAACCTTTGCATTCTATGGTGTTGCCTTCATAAAAGAGGCCTATAATCCTTTACAGTCTTGTCTATAACTTCAAGTTCAAAATAAAAAGCAATGATATACATGGGATAACCAAAAACTTAACTCCTTGAGTCAAACATCTTGCAAATAGATGAATCCCTCAAAAGGAAATATATTTCTCTTTCTTTATGCTATAATTTGAATTCTCCCTCAAAGGACAGTTGTAAAAATATAGCCTCATATTGTATTTAGTCTATCTAAAAGAAGACTCATTTCTACTTCTGAAATAAAAAAAAACTGGAGCTTCCCGCATCGATCAAATTTAAGAAGACCTCAACGGGAACTTCTTTATCCCATTATAGACTTACCACATGGATCGGTCTATATATACAAAAATAAATGAAAACAAAAATAAGTTAATAAAAATACAAACTTTTGGTCATGGACTTGCCTATTCTGGTTTTGGGTATCTTGCAGAAGGGGCATGTTGTCCCACAACAAGGTTATGCTAAAAATGAACCATTCCACGTTACCTACTATTTTATTATCTTCTAAACCAACTCAAATGATGAAGCATGTACTTTACACATTGTGATCACGTAATTTCTTTCACCTATAGACCTATCCCATCATGCAACGTATCTAGAGACTTATGTTTAATGAGTATTAGGATATAAAATTTTAGGGTATTTTCCAACTTGAGGCATTTTTCTTCTGTTCAATTCACTCCTTTCTTCACTTATTGATTCTTCTACATAGGACATGACCTTATGTGGTGAAGGGGATAATAGACTCCACTCCACTCACTTGTCAACTCACTCCAACTCATCTTGGACAATACCTCTGTCATTTTCTCCATGTCAAATGCCCAAATCCATCTTCTATGTCATTTTACACAAGTAGAAAAGCTCAAATGAACTTTTCCAAATGGGAGTTTTACGTTTTCTTACCAAATTTTCTTGATCGACATCAGTTAGGAGCACTAGATGAACAATGCCAATTTCTTGTGACCGGTATTGGTTTACCTTTGACTGTTATCAGTCAGCCTATCAAGCCCATTTTACTTAAATTAACCACATTTGAATACCAAAAATCATTTTTTTCTTGTAACCCCACCCTTACCAAAGCGCTAGGGCTCACCATATCACCTTATAACCTAGCCTACGACCTTCGTTTCATTTGGGGAAATGTTTTTCTTGTATTGAAATCTTACCTATGGCCTTACCTATCAACCCAAAATGACCTCACCCATTTGACACTTGAATATTCTCACTCGCTATACCTTACGACAACACTACTCATGTTGTTTAGCCTACCAACCTTTCCTTTCCTAATGTCATGATGTTTATCTTGACCATCCCAAACCTATTAGTGCTATGGAACCCACCTAATTCCCATTCCTACACCTATCCTAGTTGGGTTTCAAGACTGTATCCTATACCTTAGATACTTGGACCACATTAACTCTTTTTGGACAAATTATTGACCTTTGATGATGTTGATTTTGTGAGCTCTTCAGTCTAGTGCCTTGTTACATTCTATACATGTGCGTGCATTTAAATGTCCCAACCTATTACCTACACCCAAAATAACCCTAGCCTACACCTGAACCCTACCTTATTTTTATTCTTCACCTACCATTTTATCAAACCCCTCACTAATTTAACTACTACTTCATCAATTTCAGGTTTGAGGGGGATTATCTCCACCCATACCTAGGACAACTGGAATTCAACCCATACTTTAGGAAACCACTCCTATTTTTTTAGTGCCACTCATTAATAGAAGTTATGTAACAAAAAGGGGGAAATGTAGACACCCAAATTTGGGAAACATCCAGTTAACCCCTCTCAATTCAATAATTTGACACATATACCTAGCTATGGTCCCTTTCACCGCATTGGTATTAATTTAATCACCTATAATTAAATTAATCATCATCCTCATAATATTATTAATTTAATTAGATTAACATCCACCTCATTAATATCCACATCATCCCTCCACATCATCCCAAGACCTATTCCTAGCCTATTCATTAACTAAGACTAAGTCCCTACTTATCACAACCAACTTGGACTTAGGTTATCCCTAACATTAAATCCCTATTTCTTCTCCATCAACACTCCTACTTATCTAAGAACAATTATCCACTTGAGACCCAAAATAAGGATTCAAATCATGCCAAAAATAGAAAAAATGAGGCTATTTTGGAAACTTGGACTTATTCTCTTTAACTGATGTTGGTTATCCCTTGGCCGGCACCAATCACCAAAATGCCATCGGTTAGGTTAAATAAGAGTTTCTAACTCCTTTTTCAAATTTTGAATATGAATTCCTTGGCTTATGCTTCTTGCATTCACACATTCAAGAACCCTTGTGACCTTGTGACCAACCAGATCCCCTCTCATCATTCATACGTCATTCATTTCATCCATGGGTTCTACCAGAGCTACCACACACGCACTAGGAAGCATCATGTCACCCTATTTTTGTCTTCACTCAAGATCACCACCTTCTACATCCACCACCACCACCCACCTCTAGGCTACATTCAACAAGTAATTATTGTCTCTCCTCTATCATTTCTAATAGCTTAAATTTTTTTATTAAGCTATTAACCACACCCCTTCATTTCTACCTTACCCAGATCTTATCCCTAGTGCCTCTTTTTAACCTTCTGTCTGTTTATCCTCCCACACCTTGCATAAACCCTCATATCAACACCTCAGAGCCTTAACAAAAATCCTACATACCTACCCAGATCCCCATCACTCTCTGTGTAATCAAAGAGAGTGCCCAATTCTTGGTTTTTGACATTACCACCAGATTTCCTCTACCGACACTGGTCACCCAACCGATGTCGGTCTATCCCCATAGCCAACATCTATCACATAACCAACATTTGTCTCTGAGACTGAAAATTTTCCCTAAACCAATAAGCACACAAATTTCCTAAAATAACTTAAAATTGTGCCTAACTTTACCCTGGCTTAACCTATAGTCCCTACCACACATGTAGATCAAAACCAACACATTAACGCTCCAGAACAAGTTTAGCCTTGCCTTTTAAGTTAAATTTTCGTAATTTTTATAATAAGAGACACCTGAATCTTGCTAATTATAGTAGGAATCATTTCCTTTTAATTTCTTTTTACATTAAGTTGTATTAAATAGTGGATTAAAAACCATCTAGGAAGTACCTTACTTCTCGGAACTACATTTGCTAGGTAGTCCACTACCATATATTATTTAATATTCTCTTATGGTCTTTTTGTGATTTACAGGTAGTTCCTTCTAGGAAAAAGGAATATCTCACATTCAGATCTTAAAGTCTACAACACGTGCAATGCCTTCTTTCATCTATATAACACAGGTATTCCTCCTACACCTGTTACACTTATCATTTTTATCGCATTACTTTGAGGTGAAATAACAACCTCAATGAACAACTAGCTAATGTATAGAAAGCTCTAGCCTTAGAAAATTGAATGTTAAGATTGAAGAGTGGAAAATGTTATTTTTCTATACTTTTAAGAAAATGAGTATTAATATGGAAGAGATTATAAGGGTTAATTACCTGATTCTTAAAAAAATGAGTATTAAGATAGAAGGGAATAAAATGGGTTAGATGTGCTTAATCCTAAGCTAAATGATTTCTAAGGTAGAAGAGAATTTAAAATGTGAGTTTTCTCGACCCGTTAATAAAATGAGTGTTAAAAGGTAAGAGGTTTGAAAGGGGTGGTTTCCTGGTTCTCAACAAAATTAGTGTTAAGAGAGAAGGGACTTGAAAACATGGTGAATGTACTCAACTCTTAACTAAATTAATCTTAAAAGAGGATACTTGGGAACGTGATGAAAATAACCAAATCTTAACAAAATGAATGTTAAGAAGTAAGAGAATTAGAAAGACGATGAAGGTTCTCAGCTCATAACAATATGAGTGTTAAATTATGAGACTAAAGTTGGAATTATATGTTCAAGGTGTTGTCATTCATATAAAATACCATTAATGACAAAGAGGTTATTATAGAAGTGTCAGAGGATGCTCAATAAGTTAGTGACATGGATATTTAGATGTGTTCATGGTGGAATGAGTTGTTTTAGTAAGAATGGCTTGATTTAACAAACCTTTTCTAGTGACCTAGCTAGCCTAGGTGATGGACCATGGTGGTTTTAGATGATTGGTGGCTTGAGAAATATTGTATTAGAATGGAGATAATTTTTGGAGAGTTTTTACGCTCTCACATGAGTTTCAGGGTGCATGTACAGGTTGAAGACGAAGATTTAAGTGTTCATCTAAACTAGGTTTAGGTGCTTGGAGGCATGAGGTTGATTTTTGGATCCAAGTGAGCTCATGGATGCATTTAGAGGTGTCATATATTTTTTTCTAGGTATTTTAGGACCTTTAAGAGATGTTTCATGTTGAATTATGATGTTGTTTCAGTTGACCCTAGCTTTAAACATGAAAAACCCCAAGGGATAGTCATGAAATTGAGATTATATGAGATTATGGAGAGCTATTTGAGCCATGATTATGATTGGAGATGATGCATGTAGGTGTTATAGAGGCTTCAAGAAAATTTAGAATCATTCTAAAGATGAATTTTCGAGATATGTTTTTTTTTGTGAAAAAAGGTCAAGGTCACTTCCAGCTCAAATTGCACCTTCTGATGCTCACCCTTAATTATGTGCTTTGCATGTTACCTTGTGAATTTTAGGGATGTTTATAAATTAATTATAGAAGGTTTCAAAAAAATAATAAGGTCATTTCATTGTCACATTTTTATGAACGAATGTTAAGAAGGTAAACAACTTTTTATGAGTTCAAAACTCTATCTTGAAAGCAATAGGAGATAGTTGTTTCCTGAGTTCCCAAAATGGATTTATAGTGATATTATGATGATGTATAATACTCTTATAGGTTTATAAAAATGTATTGTAGAGTATGTGGTGATGTGTGGGCCCCATTCAAACAAGTCTATTTTTGAAGAATTTTAGTTGTAGACAAGGTTGTCCGAAGGAGTTACAAGATAAATGGAAATTATATTTATCATGTGGTTTTTTCTAGATGCTCATGGGTTTTTAAAACAATTTTTATGATTATAAATAGAAAAAGGTACCCTATTTATGAAGACTATTCAAAAGGCATTTTTGGGGTAGTTTCAGGTAGTTTGCAGAGATGGCCCTTGTTGAAGGCCTTCCACTTAAAGTTGGAAGTAGTTATAATATATTATAGAAAGAGGATTCAGAGGGATTTATAGTGGTATATGTTTTGTCTCATGATGATGATACTTTATGGGTCTTTCAAGTTTATTTTGTGAGGAAGATTATTGTTGGTTTTCCAAGACATGTTTTCTTAGTATGAATGATTGAAGTGATTGAGGTATCATATGGATGAGATGATGCTTGATATAAGTTGGAGAGTTAAGAGGGATGATTTTTTTTCCTATTTAAGGACTTTTTATGTCTTGTAAGTGGAATAAAGAGTGCAAACCAATTGAGATTGTAAAAATGCTTTCTGGGAAACTTTATTTAGAGAAGAGGAAAGTTTGTGTGTTTTACACATATGGATGTATAATGATCTATACCATCCATGTATGTGATATAAAGGTATTTAGGATTAAATATAGTTTTATATACCATATTTGAGTTTTTTTGTGGTCTTGAGGCCCAAAGGTGAAGACAGGGTGTTGGTAATAACTATTTTGAGAAGGATATGAGATTTCTTGCATTAGTTGTGTGATTTTTGATTGATGAAATATAATTAAACACCATTGATGGTGTTTATATGTTATATTACACATTTATGGTGAATTTGGGATCTATATTAATCATGTTTTTTGCATTTCTGGTTTTAGCTCATCTAGGTGATGAGGTTTTAACCTAGTTTTGAGCATGTTTAATGGTTTTGGGAAGGTTTGACCTATATGGGTCAAATGTGAACATTTTAATGAATTTTTTAGGTTATTTTTAATTTTAATTGTTCAAGATAAATGTATAGTACCTACTTTATTCATGTTTTTGAGTTGATAAGGGTATAAAACAAGGGTTTGAGTTTAATTTTGAACTAGTCTTGTGAGAGGGGAAAAGTGTGACCCATGTTTGTGCTTGTAATAGGTTTGAAGGAAAATTTTGATATTTGATAAATTATGTGAAGGTTTAAATAATGTATTATTATATGTATAATGTTTTTATGCAAAGGAAGTTGAGAAAGAAGAAAGAAGAGTAAGGTTTTGAAGGAGTTTGGAGTTGAATCTTGTGATCACCATCAATTAAGTTGTTGTAGAAAATATTATTTGATCTTATCATAAAAATATTGTGTGACGAGTCATATTCATGTAAGTATATTATTGTTAGTCATTTCAAAAAGGGTTTAGGGGTTGGTGTTCCTTCTGGGGTTGGTGCCTCAGTAAATAAATCTCTTGTGATGTATAATATTCACTTGTGTCTTTATTGTGTTTAATATAAAAAAAATCAGTGGGTTTTCTTCCCCTTGAAGGTTTTTGAATTACATCTTGCATTATGTTTTTCTCTCACTTCTTTATGGTTATGTGAATGTATGGTATTTGATTTTGTGCACACATAAATGAATGGTTAATTGGTTTTAAATAAAGTAAGAAAAGATGAAACTGATTTAAGTTTTTAAGGACTGATTCACCCCCCCTCTCAATCCATTATGATTTCAATGATTGGTATCATAGTAACTCCTTTTAGAGAAGATTGATCACTTGAAAGGAGATACTTTGAAGTAAAAAAGGGTGAGTCAGTAGAGTGTCTCTTCTACTAACAAGGTACCATTATTTGATGGTGTGAATTATGTTTTTTGGAGTTTTTAGGTGAAGATGCATATCATGTCCCTATGGTTTGATATTTGGAAAGCTATGGAATATGGTTATACCATTCCCAATACACCTCGAACTAGTAATGTAGATAAGAAGGTTTGTAGTGATAATTAGAGGGCTATGAATGTTATATTGTGTGGTCAAGGAGAATCTGAGATAGTAAAGGTGATGCCTTTTAGATCAACCAATGATATGTGGGAGAAAATTCAAGTTCTTTATGAAGGAGAATTGAAGGAAATAATTTCTAATTTTTAATATTTTAGAATTATTTTGAAGGACTAAAAATGAATGATGATGAAACTATTGCTACATATTTTGTTTGAGTTTACAGTATTTTCAACACCATGAAAGAGTTAGGTGAAGATGTGAAGGAAAAGGTAGTTGTTCAAAAGGATTTCATATCTCTAACCTCTATAATTTACTCGAAAGTATCTTCTATAGAAAATAAAAGGATTTGACTAATTTCAAAATGGATGAGTTATATGGAACCCTAACTACCTATGAGATGAGGATTCAAAATGAAAAACCTTCCAAGAAGGAGATGTCATTCAAGGTTGAAAAGAAGATAAATGACAATAATACTAAGGTTGATGATGTTTGTTGGGCCTCAAAATATTGGCTAAGTACCAAAGGGCATGTGAGCACATGGGACCAATAAGAGGAAGGGCATGAAGGGAAAAGTGCATAAGACAAGGGCTTTAGAAGGGTTTAGGAGAAATCATGGCACATGCACAAGGAAATACATAGGGTTTAAGGACTTAGCCATATTCAGCATTCTGGAAGCATGTGAGGAAAAACGTGACCCGAATAGGCATGATGAGTGGATAATGTGCCATCCTGGAGACTTGGTGGTAAAGGAAAGAATATTCCATGCATGGAATATTCATAGGAAGACATGATTATAGAAATTAGAGACCTTGGAGAAGAATAAACATGAACTATTAGAGGACCACATTGATACTTGGCATCCATGCTACTTCTGAAGAAAGGAATGGTGGTGGGTGTTGATCCTATAAGAAGAGATGCTCGGGTAGAAGAAAAGATACACAAAGACACCAAGACATATAACATGGGGAGAGTGAAGCTCTGTAGAGAATACTAGGAAGCCCTAGGAGTTGGGTTTATCATTAGAGGACTGTAGGAATGTTATCATGTCTAAGAGATGAGTTAGTAAATATTTTGTAATAAGGAAAGCATAGATAGGATGTCTGATATATGGGTTAGATCCCTGTCTTGATACATTTGGTTTGATACGACCATTTTGAATGTAATGTGTTCATTGAGACTATGATCAATATAAATATATGGCTATGTTCCTAATATTTGGTTTAGGGGTGCAAACCCTAGTGTCATTTCCTTATATTTTATGATAGATCTATTCTTTGTATTTCATGCAATGATGTTTCTCTTGTTATTAAATGTTTGGGTAAAAGGATATGATAGCTCATATTATACTTTTACATGAATATTCACTTCTCTGCAACTAATCCTCTAAATGGAAATATATTCTCACAATGATCACATAAATGAGGGGCTCAGTACCCGTGCGTGCCTTGGGTGAGAGCCCAGTTCTCGTTGGGTGATAGGCCGATGTGCATGGGGTTAGAAATTAATATATGGGTGAAACAATGACTACATCTTGGTTTTGCTGCTGGAACCTCTTTTTGAAGTTGTGAGAATGATGCATGATGATAAAGTTCTTGACCTTGGACAATGTAAAAGTATGGTTTAAGAGCACATAGGATGAGTTTACTCAGAGATTTAGTACTGGACCTAAGTTTGATGTATGCAGATGGGTATAAGAACACCTCTATCATGAGTTGTATGAGCCTTTATTTTGCTTCTTTTCATTAGAGTTGTATGAATGGATTTCCACGTATGCATGTAGATTAAGCTAGTATAATAGATCTTGTGCATGGACCCAAGATGAATATCAGAGGTTGTAGGATGCTAATCTGACTTGGACATGTGTTGTTGATCATTGGTGGAAGAAAGTACTAACTAGTTATACCCTCCAATATGTTATTTCTATGCATTATTTTCCCGAGGTTGCTGAGTTTGAGGTCTTAAGGGATTCTATAGGATCAGTTTTGCACGCTATCCCTTTAGCTATGAAGATCCTAATTGTTACCCTTAGTTTGGAAGAATTTCTTATGGCTAGCTAAGATTCTTCTGAGTACTAGGAGAGGAAGCTAAGGTGGAGGAAGATGGTAGATATTATGGATGAAAAAGAGAGAGAGGAGAGACTACTCAAGTATAGTGAAGTGCATGAAAGGGAGTTGGATAGAAAATGTGAGGTTACGGGAGTGATGGATTTATTGAGGTAGAAATTACAGGAAGGAATCAAGGTTCACATGAAGGATGTAGAGATTTAGCAGTCTATGCTACCCCATCTCAGAAAGCATGGAAGAGGGATCCGTTCATTTTTTATGACAGTTTGTTTCTTGGAGAAAGGAGAGCCATCGGTGTGCATATAAATCCTCCTGGTGACCAACCCTTGGTGCTTAGTCTTCTAAATCAAGAGATAAGTATTGCTAACATAGTTGGTATCAGTGGGAGTGATTGATCTACACCTAGGAGAT
The DNA here is from genome assembly GCA_019776745.2 of Taxus chinensis. Taxonomy (NCBI): domain Eukaryota; kingdom Viridiplantae; phylum Streptophyta; class Pinopsida; order Cupressales; family Taxaceae; genus Taxus; species Taxus chinensis. The sequence goes on from CM034154.1 coordinate 353,024,263, forward strand.
ATAACTTTTAATTTGGTACATATATGGCTACACAATCATTCCTTGTGTTTGGAGGGATATTGTCTGGAATGAAGTTTGGGTACACAAAGCTTGGGTATCACGTATGGAAGTGGTGTGGGGCACACATCTAATAGTAGTGAAATATCACAAACTGTTAGAGTGTAGTTCAGTGGGACATTAGGAATGCTAGGCGTGACCGCTTCAGGACCTTTACCAGCTACATGAGGTAGATCTACTAATAAGATTTGGAGGACCTAGTGGAACTGGTGGATCTATAGCATCTAGTGGGTCAGGAGGGATGGGACCTAGTGGATCTAGTGGATTTGGTGGTGGAGGTAGCACTAGAGGGAATCAAGGTTCTGGGTTAGGTGGACAAGGGTCTGAACCACCTCATCAAGTGTTTTTTGAAATTTATTTCCATCTACTAGAATAAAAAGGTGTTAAGGATGTTGCAGAATAATTACAAAAGTGTGAACATCTATGGTGTATGAAGGGGATCAGTACCGCGGAGTGAAAGGCAAGTGAGTTTGCAACAACGTTACAAGGATGTGGGTATAATTGGTACTGAAAGTATGACCCCCATCAGACAGTGGTATATTACACCACACTTTGGAATTAATTATTGTCTCAATTTCATATCCTTGAGTTTGAACATAAGAGAATTAGCACTCTGAAGGAGATTCAAAAGGTTATGATAGGGATTATTCGAGAATATGATGCACATTTTAAGACTCTCTTTTTAAAATGTTCTTACGACATTCACCCTTCTCAACATGCTTAGTGGTTTGTTAAAGGATTGATAACACCATTTACGAGAGCACTTTCGCACAAGACTTTCATAGACCTGCGTAAGGCCTTGGAGGATTTCCTACACAATGAGGCTGTTAGAAGCGTGCATATTGATGTTAGTCCCTTTCTTAAAGCTCAGACTACTGTAATGGTGAAGCAACTAGAGAATTTATCTACAAAATCATTCTATGAGACTCACAGTGGTCTATGGTGCATAGATTGTGAGGTAGAGAGGCATACAAAGGATATTTGTCCCTAGAGATCGGTATACACCATGATGGTGGACTGTGAAATTTTCTATAGAGATCACGATGCAAGTAGGTTCCCATTACTACATCGTGTGATCCGTAAAAATATGTCTTCTATTGAAAGATTTGTAATTCTAATGTTCATGATATACATGATTATAGATTGATTGACCAGATACATGATGTCATTGATATTAGTGTGTTATAGAATAGCATTGAAAAAACTTCCATGGATGATGGTCATCACTATGAAGGAAACGTAGATGGAGGGGCATGTGGAAGAGGTTTTTGAGGATGATTTTGTGGTCATGGAAGCCATAGAGGAGGAAGAAGTTAATTATTGCATCAAACCTATTATAACTGTGGATCTATGGAGCACTATAAGCACAAATTCCTTGATCTTCTACAATGCTCTTGGTGTGGGAAGAAGCATAAGTACGAGGATTTCCCATAACTATTTGAATATATCAGCTAGAAAAACCAAAAGGAAAAATGTTTAGGGAAGGTAAGCATGAAGAAGGCAAATGCACAATGGATGCCAAGAGTGGCACATGATTCAGAACTAGAGCTTGTACTAGTTACGATATGAGTTGAGGCTGCATGCACCAAGGAAGTACCAAGGAAAATACCATTGGTTGTTAGAGAAGAGTTAGTGCATTGAAAGTATCTAGACCCTACTCATTAGAAAGAAGTGTATCAAGAAACTATTGATGTGATTTGAAGCCTACAATTGGAGATCCAGTGCCTGAAAGATTAATTAAGATAGTTAGAGCAAAGGAAGAATGTTGAGGCTCCACAAAAGGATTTGGATAAGGTTAGAGAAGTATGCATGATGTTGAGGCAAGATAATATCATGCCCTTGCTAAAATAGGGGTTACGGGAGAAGGTACTATGCGTTAAAGGAGGGAGTGAGAGGTAGGTTCTACATGAAAACCTTCCTCCCCACAACCTTGATTATGAAAAGGATATTACCTTGAATGTTGTTGCAGATGGGTGGCTTTTGAGAAATATTTTGATTGATGTGAGTGCATAATTCAATGTTCTCACTATAGACACATGGCATCAAATGTGAAGGCCCCCATTGCATCCATCTTCAAATGTGTTGTATATGGCCAACAAGACAAAGGAAATTCCCATTGGTGTCTTGAAGGATGCTACTATCACTATCCAAGGGGAAACATTCAGTGGGTATTTCAAATTCTTGGTGCTAGCTGAGGTGGACAACTTTCCAACATTACTTGGGTGCCCCTGGTGTTATAAGAACAATGTTGACCTAAGGTTCAATAACGGATATATAAGATTTGATAACAAGGAAGAGTGGGTTATCATCCCCTTAACCGATGGGAAGTTAGCACCCTATATTGAGCCCTTGGGAGAAGAATTTATTGATAGGATCTATGTGTGCTCTATCAGGGACACTAAGGTGATTCACCCTACAGAGGGAGTTATTCAATTTGAATATGCTAAGTCCATGAGTGATCAAACTAGTGTGGTATGTGACAATTGACCTCATGAGACTTATGAGTTAATCAGACGGTAGATAAGAGGATCTATGACAAGGGTAATGAAGGTACACTCACTCAAGTTCCTAGGAGGGAAGATGTTACCAAGTTATTATAGAGGAGCCAACCCTCGAGATTTATTATGAGAAATGGAGGCTCAGTGGAAAAATGAGGTCGAAAGAATAGGGATGCTCAGCTATAACTTGCTTGGGACCACAGCACATTTTTGGGTGAATCATTGCAATAGCCTTCTAGAATGACATGAAGTAAGAATATCATTCTGTGTGAGGTTTTCTCGAAGAAAATCACCCAGTGCAATACAATACTACCATGGGAAGGAACCTACCTTGTCTCACGTCCAAGTATGTGAGAAAGCATGGATGGAAGGCATGAAGGCCTTGCCACCTTCTTTATGGGTACATAAGTTGTATTACACCTTACGAGGTTGTGCACGCGCATGGTATATTCACTCTGAGATGTGCCATCAGACATGAATTTGAAAGGATTTGACGGATGACCTCCTTAAATATTTTTAGTATTGGAGTACTAAGCCATTGATGGATAGGGCATTAGGTTGTTAAGTGCCTAACGATGGGAGATAGTGCCATGGAAGAAGATAGAATACTAGAGGTATTAGATGAACCTATCTTGGAACTGTGTTTTGATGAGGAAGATTTAGAAGAGAAGAAATATGAGCATTCATGCATGGAGAAAGAAAAAGGAAATATGGCCTATGTGATAGATGGAAAATTGATGGAAATTTTGGATGTTAACCATATAAAAGCTATGCACAAAGTTATAGATAGTGCTGATGAGAAAGCACACACCAACCATGAGCCACTAAAAATAAAGAAGGTTAACATTGGTTCATAAATGGAACCTAAGGAGACCACTATTGGAGACTATTGGTCAAATAAGGAGGTCTCGAAGATCATTGATATATTACGTGATTTCATGACTTATTTCTGCAAGGATACCATGAGCTTAAAGGCGGTCACCACTCCTTGGGATAAATGAAAATAGAGTTAAAGGAGGGTGCACACCCAATTCGGAAGAGGCCTTATCAAATGAATCTAAATCTTCACATCAAAGTTAAGGAGGAGATAGAAAAATTGATCACTTCAGGCATCATTGAAGTTGTGGAGGAATCAGAATGGGTAAGCCCAATGGTTGTGAATATTAAAAATGATGGAAGGATAAGGATTTGTGTTGACTACAGGGACTTAAATGTGGTATGTGTAATTGATTCTTTTCCAACTCCTTTTACCGAGGAGATACTGGAAGGAGTGGCTGGGCATAAAATCTATTCCTTCACGGATGGATTCTCAAGATACCATCAAGTTAGAATTGTTAAAGAATAAAAATTTTGCCACTAAATGGAAAATTTTTTCCTATACAATCATGCCTTTTAGAGTGTATAACACATCTGTTGTGTTTTCATGCATAGTGGTCTAAGAATTTCAGGATTTTATCCATAAGTTTCTGCAAGTCTACCTTGATGACTAGATGGTGTATGGACTAGTGAAATACCATTGTGATAATTCACGGTTGATGTTTGAAAGATGTCAAAAGTTATGTATATCCATCAACATCAAGAAGTGTCTCTTTGATACTCCATTTGGAACCTTGTTGGGGTATATTATATGTAAGGAATGTTTTCTCATGGATCTCGCCAAATTTACCATTATCATGGGATTGGGAGAGCATACTAGTCAGAGCATAGTGCCTAGATTCCTTGGGCACATAGGGTACTACCAGAAGTTTATCAAGTGGTATGTCAGGATCACCATGCCATTGGAGAAGTTACTAAAATTTAAGAGTGCCTTTCACTAGGGAGAGGCACAATAGATGGCGTTTAACACATTGAAGGATAATATCATCACTGCGCACATATTATGTTTTCCCTCTTGGGATAAACCTTTCTATGTGCATTTTTATGCTTCAAGGATGGTGATTGGACCACTCTTCACATATCCTGGAGAAGGGAATGCTGACCACCCCTTGTATTTTTCAAGTAGGAAGCTAACACCAACAAAGTAGAATTAAACCACTACCAAGCACAAAGCACTATTGATGATCTATGTGTTGTATAAGTTTAGGAAATATATGTTGGCAACATCCTTTGTATTTTACATGGATCACATGGCATCAAATTATTTGGTGAAAAATATCATTTTGTAAGGGCGCAAATGTCAGTGGGTCTTGTTGTTCCAAGAATTTTAGTTTACAGTTGTTTGTGAAACCAAAAAAGAGTAACTCAAGGCCTGACCATTTGTCAAGAATTGACTTAGGGGAGGATGTGTAGAGCATTGAGGATGTTATGCCAGACGTGTAACTATTTAGGTTATGGTACGGGCCCTATGACTTAGAATATATTTCCATGTTTCTCAAAATGGGTGTGGCAACATAAGGAATGAAAACTTTGGAAAGGAAACAATTATCTACATGCATCACAATCTACATTCTAATTAGTGGAGACTTATACAAGTTAGGCCATGATGAGGTTGTACACCGATGTGTGTTAGAACATGAGCATGTTGCAATCATGGAAGAATCACATGGAGGTATTGTAGGAGGTAACTATACATGGAATACCACAACATGAAATATTCTACTCACAAGGCTTCGGTGGTAGAGTATCTACCATGATTGCATTTAATTTTGTAAGGCCTGTGACCATTTCTATCACCTTGGAAAGCCAGGAATAAGAGATGAGATTACCTTGAGACCTATAGCCAATGCATAACCATTTAATAAGTGGGCCATTGATTTTCTAGGACCGATTTTACCTTCCGAGAAAAGGACTAGTTCACACTATATCATCACTTGCACTGATTACTTAATAAGGTGGGTGGAGGTAGTGCTTATAAGGGATTACACAGTGAAGAAAAATGCTAGATTATTATGGGAGAACATAATCAGTAGGTATTTATGTCTTTAAAGATTTACTATGGATAGGGGTACACATTTTTTGAATGAAACAATCAGGTTTTTTTGGCAGAGTTCATGGTGGCCCATCATAAAACTACCCCATATCACCCACAAGCTAATGGACCTATTGAGGAATTTAACAAAATTATGAGCAACACAATCACAAAAATTTGTAATGTGGGAAGACAAGATTGGGATGACAAGGTATCAACCATTCTATGGGCATACAGGACAACCTACAAGAGATTAAATAAGGCCACACCATTTTAGTTGGTGTTTGGGGCAGAGGCTGTTTTACCAGTTGAATTTATGCTACCATCTTTGTGTATTACACGTGCAAGAGGATTAGATGATGAACAAGAAATTCAAGATCACATGGAGAAGTTAATGTAGCTAGACCAAAGTTGATCACTTGCTAGATAGAGTCAAAAGACTGAAAAAGGCATGAAAAAAACCATGGCATGAACGTCATATTAAAAACAAACAATTCAAGGTTGGGAAGATGTTTTTGTTATATGATTCCAAGTTTCTGTGCCATCCTAGGAAACTCAAATTCCATTGGTTAGGGCCATATATCATCTCGTACATCCTTAATTCAGGTGCTTTCTAGTTACAATTACTGGATGGAACATGGTTACCAAGACATTTCAATGAGATTTGGTTGAAGCCCTACTATAAATAAGTCTTACTTGTGTTTATAAATAAGGCAATATTGCCATTTAGCTTGGGACTTAATTTTATGCTTTTCTTTTACGTGTGTTTCCATTTCTCTTTGCTTGTTCCTTTCTTGTTGGGTTGTTGTTTTGTGTGCTTTGTGCATCGATAACCACTTATTATTCAAAAGGTAGTGTATATGTAGATAACCACACATCTATTTTTTTGTGGGGTGGAGTAATACGAAATAAAATGGAAGTTGTTAGTGGAAGTTATGTTTCAATGGCCCAGATTGAAGGATGAAAAGCATGTGGTGTGGAAGAATACATGTAGAAAAGGTGGACATAAGTAATTAGTGTATCAGATAGCTTTACAAAGACCATGTACAAAGGATGAGAAGTGCGGGAAGAACATGAGGTAGGCGAGGGAAAAAAATAGGTTACAGAGAGAATAAGTTCCTTCGGCGCTGCAAGCTTGCACATGAAGATATTTGGTCAATAAGGATTTTTGAGTGCCAGAAGGTTATAAGGATTTTTAATATAGGATTGATCACGAGGGTAAAAGAACTTAATGTTGGCTTTAGTGAAGAAAGTTGCCTTTATTAAAAAAGTACATTGGTAGGTGGTATAACATTTATTATGGGGATGATAAAAAATATATAAGTAGAAGGTTGGGATACATTATTTTTTACCTTGAATATATGATAAAGATGAGCTCTTATGAACTAGGGCATCCTTGAGAAGTTGTACAAAAGAATATTGTGAAGATATGAGTGCATAACTAGTGTGATTTGTAAACCACGGTGGAAAATTAGGTATACGGGCATAGAGGAGAGGGTTGCTAGAATTTTCAAAACCCATAAAAAAGTATGACATGTCATAGAAGGAATAATTTTTCTAGGGTTAGGGTTTTGCAGCTACAGCACGAGAGTAAAGGGATTTTTGGCAAAGGAAGCCACATATTTGAGAAGAGACAGGTAGAGGAGCAAGGAGAAGTTTTTAGTAACCTAAAAAGGAGATGACACCAAAGAAGTCAACTATTTCACCAAAGAAGGGTAAGGGAAAATGGAGATAGGTGGTTTCCACCAGTTTTAATGAGGAATGGTATGTAGAGATGTATTACCTAGATAACATATTGCTCAGAAAGGAATGGATATTCCATGTAAGGAAGATGGCAGTGAGAAATTACAACCATCACCTAAGCACTATAGAGAAGGATATGGCATTAGAATTGGTTCACCCAATAAACAAAAATACACTAGAAGGAATGCCAATATATGATGATGAAGTGATGGTAAAATTGGAGAAGGTTGTTTTGCTGTAACTGTATGAGTTTCCCTACTTTGGTAAACCTGAGTGACTATACCAATGGTTGATGTTGTGTGTGCATAAGGACCACTTATACTTTGTAAGATTAAGGATGTGCATAACCCCTCAACTAATCTCTAAGTTTATTGGCCTTTTCTATGAAGGGGAGCCACTAGATTATGACTTCGAGGATAAGGAGGCCATTAAGGAGAAAATCCAAGATTATGATTATAAAAAGGACTTACGCTATTTTGATATCTCAAATATCTCTGACCCAGTGATTAGGATGGTGGTGTGCTAGGTATCCAAGTTGAATGGAAAAGAAAGGTGGACATAGATAAACAAGGTCTAGTTGAATGTGTCCCTAAAAATTTCAGAATGAACCATCTATAATGTGTCTACCTTCATTGCAGAACAAATCATTAGTGCCATACACAAAGGAGAAAATATCACGTTTGGGAATGTCATCCTCACCATCATTTTCTTAGAAATTGGAGCACTCGATGGGCCACCAAATTTTGTATGGGAATATCCAAATGAAGACCCTTCCCCTGCAAAGATATTTGAAAAATACACTTTTGATACCATGACAGCCACCCACAAGGTGCGCATCGAGAAATGGTACAAGAGGTTGTGCGACACATTTGGGGTAGAATGGAGGATACCTAAAAAAATTCTAGCACTAGCATAAGGAGAGGTTGAGTTCACTATTTACTAGCACTTTTGCATTAGAATATTCACATTAACAGATGGGACCAAGATCCCCTAGTGTAAACTACCTTTCTCATTCACCGCGCAATATTTCCAAGCAAGGGTCAATCCCTTCAAGGAGGTAAAAATACTAAGTTTTGAACTTAGTGAGGTGGATCATGACCACTAAGACCTATGAAGGAATCTGGTATACCCTAAGAAGCATGCTTATGTGGAGAAGTATGTCTCTCATGAGGTGCACATGACAAAACCTATGACATTGCCTATTGTTGGAAGAATTGCAACGAGGGTATACCTACGGATCAAGACCAAGTATGAGAAGGGAAACTACTTGGAGAATGATTTATTCATCCCAAAATACCCCACTGGGAAGAAAAAGGTCATGCCTAAGAAGATGGAAAGAGAGGAGGTTCCAAATAAGAAGGCACCAAGTGTGTAAACAACACAATTTGTGGGTGTGCAGGATTCAGGCACAAAGCTAAGCACATATGCATGGAGGAATAATTCCCCCATTAAGGAAAAAGATAAATCACCTGAGGAAGAGGTGCCAGAGCAAGAAGATCCTCTTTCACAAGAATAATCTCAAAGGATTCACCTATTGAATAAGAAGAGAAGGAAGCGTCTCCTATATTGAAATCACTAGTTAGGAAGAAGTAGAAGGTAGTGGAGAAGGAAGACTCAAAAGGAACAGAGAGCTTGGAGGCCTACAAAGGTGAGAGAGACAATGAAAATCATGAAGAGGCTCAAGACCATCCTATGTATGATTCACATGACTCCAACGATGATGGAAATGAAGAAAATAATGGGAAAGTGGGAGGTGACCAATTCAAAGAATAGAGTTAGGAAGTGAATACAAAGGATCAAAGGACCCCAAGCCTCACTAGGGATAATATAGATGATGTTGTGGAAAGAGAAGTAGTGGGCATCATACATTATTTGGTGGAGTAAGAGGGTGAGAATAACACTAACGAGGTACTCAAGGAGATAGAGGAGGAAAGCGTAGGAAAAGAGTATGGGAGCATGGGCAGAGATCCCAACTTAGTGGCAAGCTTTCCAAAGGTAACATGCATAGGAGGAAAGAGTATGGTAGCGATGCAAGAGTAGGGAATGAGTTATATCAACAATCTAAGTAAGGTATTATGCATCCGATTCCAGAGTACCATTCCCATAGAACAACTCCTTGCATGGTCTTCATTTGAAGAAGAAGGCAGTACCCACAAACAAGGAAGATGTTATCTTAGGTGTTTGAGTCCGATGTTGATGAACCTGAATTTGAAGTCAGCAAAAGGGAACTGATGAAGGTACCAGAGACCAAGGGAGTGAATGCCCTCATAAACACTCAATAATTATCTGATGAACAAGTCTACAATGCCCTCAACAAGGTATCAGTTGAGGTTGAGGTGAGACTCTTTGGAGGGAATCACATGGTAAGGTTCCTAAAGGAATAACAAGAGAAGAAGGAGGAACTCATTGAGAGAGAAAGAATCTGAAGCAGGAAGTGTTTCTTAGTGCATAGTTAAGGTGCAAACTAATAGAGGAGAAAGAGAGGGTGTGTGAGGTATACAAGAAGATTGAAATGATCATAGACACCATCACTTGGAAACACCCAAACCTAGCATTGTTTGAGAACAAATATAAGTAAACCTTGCAATGATTGGAAGACTTAACCCACATCCTTACCATGGAGTGGTGGCAGATCAGTCTAGAATCGGTAGAAGAGGCATTGGCATGCCAAAAGGAGGAAGATAAGTAGAATATTGGGGAGACAGTGATATGATATTCTGATCTCCTTGCTACTATGTAGACCACCGCACAAATGGATGAGGTATTGTATGATAACTATGCTTATGGAGATAACGTAATAACCATACTAGTTGTTACACATGAGGTGGGTCTGAAGTAATACCAAGATAAGAATAAGATAAATATGGAAGAGTGGGATAAGATCCTATCTGAGGTTGAAAATAAGATGGAGGAAATTGAAACCTTGCTAGGTTTGATCAAGAATAAGATTAAGAATATATATCCTCAGATCACATGTAGAATGGATGTTTTGGATGACCTTAACAAGCATATCAAAGGGATTTTAGATACTGTGATCTCTAAGGGTAGTGAAATAATATTTGGGGAGGTAATCTCTCTAGTGGGTGACCTACTTAAATAGGCGTAGGGTAAAGTGGATAGCTGGGAAAATATCGAGGTGACAATAAGGAAGGAGTTCCCACTCCTATTTTTGAAGTAGAAAGATCTTCGATTATTTCATTTCTTCTATTCTTCATTCTTCCATTATTTACTTCTTCATTCAATTTTTTTTGTGAGCCTAATTAAGAGATATTTCCATTGGTATATCAAATTTTATGATTGGACATGGTATAAAAATGTTATGACCTAATCATTGAGGGTCATGTTTGGAGGATGCTCATTATAACAGGGTGAAAATGGCTACATGAGTTAAAGTGATGAATCAAAGTTATTCAAGATTGGTGAAGGTTTATGAGTCCTTAGGAATCATGTCTAAGTGTTTTCCATTATTTGAGAAAGTGTGGAAGTGATTTTTTAGGGTGATGGAGTGTGTTGGGCTCATACTTAGTTCTTAAGTCCTAGAAGGATAAAATGTATTTTGCAGAGATGGACTTGGTTAAAGACCTTCCACTTAGAGTTCGAAGGAGGTACAATATTTTATGGAAAGATTATTCCAATATATTTCCAATGGTGTATGGATTTTGTCTTGGTGAGATAATTTGAAGTGTCTTTCAGGTCAATTTTTGAAGAAGAAGGTAACTCCATTTTCAGAAGAAGTTTGTTCTTGATGAAATATTGAGTTGGTTAAGGAATAACATGGTTGAATTGATGCTTGTAATCAAATTGATAGTTAAGAGGGGTGAATTTTTCATCTAGTGAAAGAATTTATAAGTCATTAAAGTGACAGAAAGGGTGTAAAATATCTGAGTTTATAAAATAGGTTTTTTGGTAGTTTGATTTGGTGAAGGGAAATGTTGATATGGTTTGAACCTGAGGATGCTTCTTGTGTTATAAATTACATAAAATGTATGTACATGTCCTAGGATTTCTATATATTGGTCACCTACCATAGTTGAGGTGTTCTATAGTTGAGGTGTTCTTAGGTGGTCTTGATGCCCAAAGGTGAAATTAGGTTGTTGGAAATAACTGTTTAGTGAAGGACATGAGCTAGTGGGCCCATTACATGAAATGATTTTTTTGGTTCAAGTAAATTGCGACCATGGATGATGTTTAAATTACATAATTCTAATGTGTGGTGATTTTTTTATATTTTTTACTAAAAATAGTTTTGGCATGAGGGAATGTTTCTCATCCTAGTGATGGGATATTGAGGATTTTCATTGCATGAATGAAGGTTTTTGGCATGGCTGACCTATATGGGTCATATGTGACTAGGGTTAATTTTAAGAAGCCTCCGGTAAATTGGAGGTGGAAAATCCCCAATGTATATACCTAGAACAAATTTCACTGAAAAGGGAAATTTTTCAGGATTTCAGAGTCAAATTTTCTCCTATTAATTTCTTAAGGAGGAGCATTTTTTGGGTGTCATGCAACAACAAGGTTTTCTATCATACGATATAAAGGCTTGTTTTCATGCAAAAAAAGGATTTATTTCATGTGATAGTAAACCTTGTTGTCGCATGACACCAAAAAAATGCTCCCCCTTTTCGACCATCTATAACCCCCTTGTCACACATCAACACCCTCCTTTGTCACATGTCTGAAACTCCCTTGTCACATGTCAACACCCTCCCTTGTCTTGTATCAACACCCTCCATTTTCATGCATCAGAAACCCTCTTGTCATGTTTCAAAACCTTCTCTTGTCGCGTGCTAGCAAGTAATTCAGATGATACCTTAGTAAGTTAGTAATAAGTTATTAGTATACTACTAGGTGAATTAACTCGATTTATTTTGGAGTATTTTTCAATGGTGGGTGAATCCTACCCCTAAAAAAATTTATGTTATAAATTTTAGGTGAATAATACACTAATCTACTCTGAAAAATTCCCCTTTTCAATTTTTTCTAAAATCAAATATTTGCCACTAAAATAATCCTATATGTGATAGTTTTATGATCCATATATGTTATAGTGTTAATGAGTTTATTTTAATGTTATGAAGTTGTATGGATCAAAGTATTCATGAGGGACTGTCTTCCTTTGGGTTAACAATAAGAAATGAATATAAAAGTGAATTTTAAGATCATTTTTGAGCTAGTCTTGCATGGGTGAAAAGTGAGACCTAGAGGAGAGTATTTTTGTAGATATGAAGGCATGATTTGAAGGATGATCAGATGTGTTTCATGTTGAGAAAGATTTGGTAGCATGTTTGCAAGTGTTTAGAGGAAAGACAAGTTTAGGAGGAAAAAGATAGATAATTTTTGAAGACATAGGGTTTGAGAAAGGGTTTATGAGCCAAATAAGTGATCTCCATAAGTTGTTGCAATAAAAAAATCATAGATAAATATTTACCAGGTGGCTGAATTAGTGCGTGGTCATCTTAGGGGGTTTTATCCTCCATATGGAGTGGGTGCTTCACTAAATTAGGGGTTGGTGCTCCTTGTAGGGTTGGTTCTCCTTTTGGTGCTCTACTAAACTAGGAGATGGTTCTCCTTTTGGGGTTTGTGCCTCACTAAATTTGAAGCATGGAAATATAATGTTTATGTTTCATTTGGTTTTATTCCCCATGAATTTTTCAAACTTAATTATTGTGCATATGTGCTCTCACTTGTGTGTTATAGTTCTTTGAATGTATTGTGCAAACCTAGTAAGCTATTGCTATATGAATGTGGATGGATGGATGTTAATGAATGCTGATGTTAATGCTAAATGTAATCAATAATTTTTAGGAATGATTTATCCCCCCTCTCAGTCCATTGTGATTCCAACATGGTACTCCTTGTGGGGTTAGTGCCTCACTAAACATATCTTATGTGATGTGTCATATTCATGTAAATCTTGTGGATAGAGTAATATATTCAAAAATTTCAATGGGTTTTCTTCCTATTGATGGTTTCCCACTCTATATTTAGAGTCTTATGTACTCTCTCATTCATGTGTATGGTTGATCATGTGTAATGTGATTTTAATGGTTAATGAATGTTGATTTGATGTTCTAAAAAGTGTATACAACTTGGTGCCGAGTTGAAATTATCTCCCATAAGATCCTTCTTCATATACGATCCTTCTGGTTATATTTGAATTCCAATATCTGAATTTATCATTAATTTTTGAAAATCTTGCTGCATGCATAAATAGAGTATCACGGTTTGGGATAAATCAATCAAAAATCACACAATTCTGATTAACAACTCTGTATTCCATCTATTCACATGAGGAAAAACATTATACCCATGCCTACCTGATTACATCACACTCTCTATATTGATGAACATATTTGTGAGTCGATTAACTAAACTAAACATTCACATGATTTAATCAACAAATCAAGTAGATTGACCCTAATATATCTCAATTGTACACTAAGACCAGTAAACTAGATTACCAACTTGCTTAATTAAGCATGACTGGCTTATCCCACTATTGATGACGATGCCACACTTATTTAATTCAACTTTTACCAAATTTGGCCTTTAGATTTATAAAAATAGGATGTATTTTTTTTAATTATTACACACTTTTAAAATATTGAAATTGAAATTAATGGAGGGAAAAATCACCTCACACACACCTAAGACACCAAAATAACTGAAACCAACTCAAAACATGTATATGCATTAGATGCTTCCAAATCAGATTCCCTGGGAGGGAAAAAGATTTGAGTTACTAATCAAATGAAATTATTCATATTTATTTTTCTTCTTCCAGTTATTTTATGTTCTTTCTTTATTGGTTGATTTCCTTTTCTTCACTTTTCGCATCTCTGCTTCCTTCATGGTTTTGCACTTCCAGATGATAATGTCTAGCTTTATTTTCCTCATCTAAATTTCTTGAAGGGATATTTTTTCTATAACCTGTATCTCCTGATCCATCAAACATACACATTCACAACTGACAACATAATTAGTTTTAGAAAATTTAGGTGTTGTTTCCTCTCCAGCCACTTTTTCCATCCCAACTTCCCGAACCACCTTTTCATTACATAACTCTTCTAAATTTCTCATTACTTCTTCACATTTTTTTCATTAAAGAAACTTCTTATTGCAACATACCAATCTTTTACTTCTTCACATTTTTTTCATTAAAGAAACTTCTTATTGCAACATACCAATCTTTTCAGGAACTTCAATGAGTGATTATTCCTCCTTTCATTCACACTTCTTGACCCTATCCAAAAATACTATTGTTTCTTCATACAAATCATCACTCTAAAAATTCACATCTTCATCAAATGTGAAATTTAATTTACCCATATCTATAGGTTTCTTGCTTACCTCAACACCTTGTTACAATACATCCCAGGTTCCTGCATCCTACTGACAACCATAATAAACTGGATTAAACAAAGCTTCTACAAATTTTACTTCTTCCTGCAACAAGGAATCTATCAATTCCTCTTATTAATTTAAAATAGGATTAAATTCTCCTATTTATTCTCTTTCATGTGTTCCTTCCATAGACATGATTTCTTCCATGAGGTCCTCTCTCAAAATCTATATTTCTTAATCCACATCTAAACAATTATTGTGTGCAAGTGTTTCTACAATTTTAGCAAGAAAACTACCACCTAGAAATAACTTCCTAACCTAGCTAAGAATGAGAAATTACACCATCATGATGAAGAAATGAGCAAGTCCTACCCTTAACATTAATAAATTTGAAATTGATCAAAACACAATGTAAATTAATGAACTCTATTCCCCTTAGTTGCCTAATTTAACATTAAAATGGACCTAAGTAGTCCAATGGTAATCAAATTATATATGATTGCTTTAATCCATCAATGGATGCTTGGGTGTGAGGCTTAGCTCTTCAAGAATGGAGGATGGGGATCTCAAGAATGACAAAGGCTATTAGTATGAAACTATGTGCTTAATTTTGTCTCTTGAGAGATTTAGGTGTAAGTGTAAAGGTAGGAGGAGGGCTCTTTATATAGCCTAAAGGATAAAAGATTCAACACATCCTCATGAATGTGGGACAAATGGAGATGTAGAGTTAGTTATGGATAAAGGGGGTTTAGATGGGGTTGAGTTAACTTTAGGAGGGTTTATTTTATCCTCAAGTGGCTCATGTGGATAAAGGGGGTATATTAATTCATCAAGATGTTTAATTAATACATGTGCAAGATTTTATAAGCTTTTAGAGGGATTTTAGTATGATTTAGACCATTAGGAGGGAATTAAACCAATTAAATAGAGATTTATTGATTTAATGAGAATGGAGGCTAATTAATTAATAATAATTGATTAGACTAGATAGAAGGTGTTTATTAATGAAGGGTCGTTAATTAGGGTATGTGTTGGATAGGGGACTTAATTAATTAGCTTAATCTAATCAATTAACGACAATGGAAGAGAAGATGAGTGCTATTGACTATATGTCATCAATTTGCGGGAAAGGAGATAATTAGCGCAATTTAAGTATTTAAATTGCTTGGGCATATTTATAGGTGTCTACATTTTCCCCTCTTTGGGGTGGCGTAAGTGACACCACTTCAAAGATAGTAGACATCAAAAAATTTTGAAGGGATAGAAGAAAAATTAGGAGGGAGAGATGCCCCCTCGAGTGTCGATGGGGTGATGAAGGAAGCTGATCAATGATAAAAAAAATGTGAGAGGTAGATAGAAGAATGGGGAATAGGAAAGATTCCCTGATGAGAAAGAAAATTAGGGGGGAAAGTATTGTGATGTAGAAGAAATAAGGAAGAGGGGAGAGAAGAGCATAGCCTCTAGCTGCTGTTTATTTGAACAATTTTGATATCATCATATTGCCATAGGAACTACATCATCGGTCTTTATGAAAAATATAAGCATACAAAAAAGGTAGAATGGCATGAAAATACATACTACGAACAATCTTCCATTGCTAAAAATACCAACTCCATGCAACACACAATAATGCAATGCAATACGAGAAGGAAAAAAAATCATTTAACAGGGAAAACAAGTACAAATGCACATATACAACCTAATAATGGTCAAAACAGTTGTACAAATATTTTTTTATCAGTGTTGAAGAGATCCACAAGTTCGTGATTAATGACAAGGGTTCAAAATGATGCCCCTAGCAAGGATACATGCAAGGGGAAATGACAATGGACATGGCATCCATGAAAAACATTTGT
Organism: Taxus chinensis; assembly: GCA_019776745.2. Taxonomy (NCBI): domain Eukaryota; kingdom Viridiplantae; phylum Streptophyta; class Pinopsida; order Cupressales; family Taxaceae; genus Taxus; species Taxus chinensis. The sequence goes on from CM034154.1 coordinate 353,040,672, forward strand.
GCGCAATGAAACAACACCAGCAACAAAAGTGCCCTAGAGTACAAATGAAGCAAGAAGCTAGCTTTGTGAATGGTTGTGAATCCGGTGATCTGTGAGTCATATTAATCAGGGAAGATGTGAGACAAACCAACAGGATATGGAGAAAATACCATGTGTAAGACACAAGTTTCAGCCGTAATAAGCAAGTTACCATTTTTGTGGGTTTTTTTTTTACTTTTTAGGATTTTTTGAAAAAAATTGCCTTCTTTTTGGATTTGTTGATATATATATATTGTTTTTTTGGTTTTGTTTTCCAAGCCGTGGTGAATAGTAGAAGAAGAAAGAAAAGGGCCTAGTGGTAATAGAAAGTGCCCTAGGTGGAAGAAAGGAGAAACAAATGACAAATAATGTCCCTGTTTGATGGAAAAATTAAGAAAAAATAATTATTTGGAAAATAATTATTTATGAGAGTGTGTAGAAGAATACAAATTGCCAGGGAGCAATAAAATTGTTCGAGGGAGAAGAAAGGGGTATCGGATAGCAAAAGATGCCCCAATACAATGAAAAATAAGAGAAAAATAATTATTTAGTAAAAATAATTATTCCACAACAAACAGAGGAGAAAACGGTGATTGAAACGAGCCTCCCGGCCTTCCTGACAGTAAAAAAATAGGTTAATATACCCCACCAGGGGGGGTAAAAACATCGCAACCAATTCATTTTAACTAATCAGTTTAGAAATTTTACTGTGAGGATTTGACCATGGGGAGAACCATGGTGATCGCACGAGACCATCTGAGGTGCGCAGATGCAGTCTGGGGGTACCAGCAGCATGCAGATGATGGCCCCTTTGTGAGTATTGACAACCTTGATCGTCAATTTTTTTATCATTAATTCATTAATTTTAGCTCTTTAGCCGTAGGAAAATGCGTAGGTGCATGCCTGCGCACAGGCGTAGGCATTGGATAGGGTGCACATGCACCATTTTTGGGGCCACATGCATCCTTTTAGAGGGCGCATAGTGCACCAAGATGTAGAAACATGTGCACACGCGCTAGACATAGATTGCACACACCCACACGCATGTGCACACACACTAGCACATGTGCGCACATGCACACATGCCAGAAATGGGGCACACACGTGCAAAAAGTGTGGTGCAAGCATGGAGAGGTGGGTGCATACACACGGGGGGATATGTGTGTAAGCGTAGGAACCCAATAGTGTGGCGCACATGACAAAAAGGGTGTGTAGGCACCCGATAAGAGGGTGCATGTGCCAGAAGACACATGCGCGCAAGCGCAAGTGCCAAAAATGTGGTGCACATGCTCAAAAAGGCATGCAGGCACCCTAGACAAGTGGAAAAAAGATAGGAAAGTGTCCAAAAACATTACACTTAGAAGAATTTTAAGGATTTTTGGGTTAACCCTAAAAGATGAGATAGTATTTTTAGAAGAAATGCTAGGAACTGATGAGAGGCGTGGTATTTTATAGAGATGACTACTAGTTCTATAAACACAGAAGCAACATACCTCGGATTACAAATTTAGAGGGTAGTATGTGATGGTGCGACTGACCAAGCTATGGCGATACTGCCTGGAGGTGGTAGGGCTAGGACCTCGTGGCTCGAATGCCCTCTATCATACTAGATCATGGCCCTCCTGACAGTGCATTAACCGAGTGATGGCATAACGAGAGTCAGTGTTTCAGACTGCCCATATGAGAGTTAACTATTGACTATTGAGGACATTTGGCAGATCCTTTGCACGTGCCGATGATGGGCACGTTCATCGAGTACAACTCTGATGCAGGGATAATTAGAGTAGCTTGCATTACCCTGTTTGGTGTCGATAATATCCAGCATGACGGGATGACTACAACATTACACGAGTGCATCTCTGACCCCACATTGCATTGGGGACCTCTCTACATTATGGCTCTTATCAGTGGGTTCCTACTCAATGATAATACAGGGACTTAATTTTTGAGAGGACTGCTACCATTGGTTCATGGCATTTACAGCGGCGCGAGATTGTTGGGGGCAGTGTATACTGGCCCATTTATACTAGGATTTACACCTGATTACATACCACGATCAGAAGACCATGGGGCCAGCCTCATTATTACGGATACATGGTCATGGGATCACATTATGATCAGACATCCCTATGAGCCCTTTCCAATGTCTGAGATCCTGAGGAGCCCTCATACATGGCCTGGGTAGTAGCTGGTGGAGATGTACGTGGCCATATTGGAAGCCTATTCAGATATATGTGGGATTTTGATGAGATGGTTGAGATAGACATCATTTTGCATCCATACATGCACTTCCAGTGGCTAGAGGTTGCCTCAGAGCTTAGCATGTGCTTGGTGGAGTACTTTCTTATTGGCAGCTGCAGCTATATCATGGAGTTGTATCAGTGTGGATAGGTGCTAGTACGACATCTTAGACAGGGTACAGGGGGTCCCCTAGCCAGATATCTGGCATGCTCGTAGGGATTCTAAGAGGCAGACCATAGGGCCTCGTATACTGGTGGCCTCGAGCTAGGGCTAGTTTCACACAGGTAGTACCCCTAGGTATGTGACCCATTATGACAGGTGAGAGACCTGGGGACCACAACAAATTATGTAGCATGGTATGATGATAGTGTTACCTCTGGCGTCTCACCATTCCAAAGGAGGCATTTTGGGCGGCAAGAATTCACCCACCTATAGAGATATGGCATGGGGTAGAGTACGTAGGGCATAGGGCATTAGCACTAGGAGCCAGACCTAGAGGATCCCTTTGATGGTATCCTACATATGATGGACAGGGTAACTCATAGGCACAGGGACCAAGGCCATAAGGCCTAGGACAAGCATCAGCCATGCAGCCACCCAGAGGTAGGGTCTTTGAGCAGGGAAAACCTTTTAGAGCACCTCAGGGACCAGCCCCTGAGGCACATATAGCCTCCTAGCCAGTGGCGCAGACAACCATAGTATAGGTACAGTTATAGCAGCTCATATCCTGAGAGAGACATGGCTAAAGCAGAGAGAGATGAGGCTCGAGGTTGGTGCATGATGGTCATAGCATAGTGCACGATGAGGACCTGAGCCCACATTGTGACTTTACTATCAGGGCGGTATTAGGCTTGGGCCTATGATGGCCTAGGAGATGAAAGAGTTACATGGTGGAGCAAGATCTGAGAGAAAACAGCGCAAGGGGCTCAGATATTGAGCCTCCTTCATCAGTCTCCAATCATAGGTGCAGCATGGTGGTTACACAGAGAGACCATGTATACGCCCAATCATAGGCATTTAGTTAGCACAGAGGGACCAGGCCTGCGCTAAGCTACAAGTGATGACCACAGAGAGAGATCGAGAGGCTATTGATGCTAGACAGGATGAGGTAGACCTGGGCCAAGTTACATGTGAGAGAGATACTACCTTTCAGGTAGCACTCACCTCCGGAGATGCGGATCTGATACGTGATGCCACCAGGCTTAGTGGTGAGGCCCTCTTCTACAAGATTGCATATTATAGAGTGGTTATGCCCGAGTAGTGAGTGGCACTGCCATAGCTATCAGGGTCAAATACATCAGGCTCTCAATCACGGAGGTCTAGCCATTCCACCAAATCCATTAGACAGCCTCTACCAGAGTAGCTGGTAATACCATCCCCATCCTAGCCTCTAGAGTTTTGTCATCCAGAGGATAGATCTGGGAGCCCCGGTGAGGGCGAGAGCTATGGTTGATAGCCACATTTTTGCTGTATAGATTATTTTTTATGTATGCCTCTTATAAAGGCTAATTTTGATGCAAAGTGATGTTATAGATGTATTTTTTATGATGCCTCAAGATGAAGGATTGATTCTTTCATATACATGCCCCTTTTTTATGGAATTGTGTACCGATGATGTATTGTATTGAGTACTTATCTAGACATTGTATACATGTACATAGACATTTTTGATGTATCACCTTTGTACGCCTCAGCTGAAGGAATTTTTGATATAGAGCACAAATTTGTATCCATTTTTGATATATATGTATATTTGCCACACATGTATATATATGTGTGTGTGTGTGTGTGTGTGTGTGTGTGTGTGTGTGTGTGTGTGTGTGTGTGTGTGTGTGTGTGTGATAATTACTTTGTTTTGGCTCAGATACACATGGTTATGAGATGATCTATTTCTTTGTTTTTGATATATGCATATAGATGGTTTTTTCTTTGCCTTTAAACTCATGGGGAACTAATTGACAATGGGACATGAATCGTATTTAGTATCTTGAGTGGGCATGCTTCTTGAATTGGATTTTATGTATGTTATTTTCTTAATTCAACACTTATGGATGTTGTTATGATGTTATCAGATTCTACATTTTGCATGTACATTATCCTGATGTTTGATGTATATACATGTGCTTGTTTAGAATGTTAGATAATAGATCCGTAGATGATATCAAATGTATTACTCATTTGATGTGTTATTGGTGCCTAATAGATGGGATGACCATGATGATATTGGTGTGGGGGGATAGATTTTTAATTATGCGCAACCCCTCTTGCCCCCATTGATGATACGATATGTGATGATTAGCTTAGTATACATGCATGATGTAAAACTTAGCATTTTTGTTTTATATATGATGTATAGATGATGTTAGATGTGATGATAAAAATGGTAATGTGATGTGAATGATAACAAAATAGAGCACATGAAATAAACACAACCAAATGCTAACAAATAACACCAAGAATTAATGTAATACACCATGATTCACCATGCTTAATTAACAAGTAACAAACACAAAAAATGCTTAAGAAAGAACATAATGAATTAGCATGTTACACCATGATCTCCCAAGATTTACCAGCATGCAAAAACACACATCAATATGCACAAGCAAGAATAAATCTAATCTAAGAAAGAAAAGATAAATATTGAAAAAGTACACCCAAACAACAAATAACTCAAAATCAAGCATGCAAAATATTATACAAGCAATAAGCAAAGCAAGGAAACAAGACAATGCAAGTAAATTTTTTTGTAAGATATGGTTTTATGCATCAAATTTCTATTGTTTAGGGTTTTGTGAAACAATTTTCTATTATTTTTGTGTTTTTCCAAAAACAATTTTCTATTATTATTGTTTTTTGTGAAACAATTTTCTATTGTTTTTGTGTTTTCTAATGGTTTTCCAAAGCTATGCGTAGGTAACCAAGAAAACGTGGATGCCCCCAGTGTTAGATGGGGAATATACAAGGGTAGAAGCCACACGTTTATGAATAGGAAGGTGGATTTGTTGAGTTTCCCCCAGCGTAAGATGGGAAATAACGAAAGACCACACCCGTCACAGACGAATAGAAGAAGGCAAATCCGGATCAAGGCTAAATAGGGTGATGTGCACAAGGAATATCGAAGGAAAAACTAGGTATAGGCCAAAGACAACTACCCTCCTAATACAGAATGCTTGTGAAAAATGAATCCTCCCAAGGCACTGGAAACCAGTTTTCACCCAAGGACTTGTCCAAAGTGCCACAATTGCGTGGTTTTCACTAGTGAAAGTCCTGTTTTCTCTTTTCTATTTATGATTTTTTTGTATTTTTTGATTTTTTAACTTCCTTGCACCATGTTCAAGCATAGAACTACTTAAGATGCATGGCATTCATGGGCTCTCGGAGCTCATCACCATTGGGTTGAGCCAGTTTGTATGCCCCTGTGTCGTACTTGGCAACTATGACATAGGGTCCTAACCAATGTGGTTCGAACTTCCATTTCTTTTCTCACTCTGCTCTGGTGTTGAGCTAGTTCTCCTTCATGACTAAATCACCAACCTCAAACTGACAAGGGATTATTCTCTTATTGTAGTTTTTGGAGACTCTGTGTTGATATAATTTCAGGTGATTAATTGTGCAAATGCACCTCTCATCCAGTAGCTCTAACTCAGCTAGTCTTGCCAGTCGATAATATTCATCCTTATCCAGATAGTCCCAAAGAGAGATTCTCAGGGACAGAAGTTTGATCTCTAAAGGGATGATAGATTCTGTCCCGAACACTAGGGAATATAGTGTCATACCCGTAGGAGTGCAAATGGATGTTCGGTAAGCTGAAAGGGCTGGATGGATTTGCAGGTTCTAGTTTCAACTTGTCTTGCTGACCATCTTCTCCATAATCTATACTAAAATCTTATTTGTTTCCTCAGTTTATCCATTACCCTGAGGGTAATATGGCATGGACCATTTTAGTCTGATTTGAAATCACTGGAAAATACCTTTCACAGTTTTGTTCTTAAATGACTTCCCATTATCTGTAACAATGGCTGCAGGAATACCATATTGGTAAATAATGTGATTCATGATGAATTTATAAATTTTTTCTCCTGTGACATAGGTTAAAGGGACATCATCCACCCATTTTGTAAAATATTTTATGGCTGTGATGATATGTGTATGACCATTAGATGAGGTAGGAGTAAGTTTTCCTATTAGATCAAGTCCCCACTTAGAGAATGGCCACGGGGTAGTGATAGGTTGTAATGGTTACGACAGAGCATGGATGAAATTTCCATACTTTTAACAAAGTACAAATTTTCTTAGCTAATACCAATAGTAACAATCAATTTCCATGGCAGGCCAATAGTAGCCTACTCTCAACAGTTTATTAGTTAAGACCATTCCGTTTGTATGTGCTCTGCATACCCCTTCGTACACTTCTTTGATTTCCTGGATTGACTCCATCACATCTAGACAACGTTATATATTCCCATCATAGCCATGATGATAAAGTGTACCTCCTAAAAGGGTGTAACAAGATATATGGCGAATGAGGCTTTACTTTTCAGAATGAGAGATATCAGGAGGGAATGTGCTGCCCTTAAGATAGGTGAAGATGCATTCGTACCATGGGGAATGGGGACCAAAAACCTCACATGCCAGGTAATATTATGGCATGTCATACACGGGCTAGCGTAGATTTTCAATGAAGAATGGCATATCATTTTTCTCTAGTAGAATATGAAGCATAGATCCCACCATTTCCATGGCATCCACCGATCTATTCTGCACTCTTGGGATTTAATCAAAGGTAATGCGTACAAAATACTCCTTTAGAGTTTCCACTAACTTTTTGTAAGGTATGAGCTTGTCATCCTTAACCTTATATTCATCATTAACCTGTTTGATGACTAACTACAAATCACCTACAACCTTAACATGATGAACATTCCACTTGATGGCTAGTTTCATCCCTACAATGAGTGCTTCATATTCTGCAATGTTATTCGTGCAAGGGAAGCCCAGGTGAAAATCCTGCAGTATAGGATCACTTAAAGGAGTAATAAGGACCACTCCTACACTTGAACCGATAAATGTAGATGATCCATCAAAATGTATCTGTCATATGATAGATTCTTCAATGTAGAGCAAGGATGCATCTAGCATATCCAAACTTAAAGGTTCTATGCTTTGCAAAGGTGCTTCTGCTAGCTGGTCTGTAAGTACTTGTCCTTTAACTAATTTTTGATGGAAAAATTCTATGTCAAAATCACTGAGTAGAATGATCCAATTAACCATTCTTCCCATGAGGTCAGGTTTGGACAACAAATACTTGAGTGGGTCAACCTTAGATATGAGCTTGGTCTTAATATTCAACAGGTAATGGCAAAGTTTTTGAAAGGTGAAAAGAACGGCCAAGGAAGCCTTTTCAATCTGAGGATAATTAAGCTCATAGGTGATGAGGGTCTGACTCAGATAGTATACCAATTTTTCCTTATGGCCAAGGTCATATTGGGCGAGCAGTGCACCAATACCAAATTATGTAATGGAAATATAGAGAAAAAGTGGTTCTCCTAGAGTGGGAGGCATGAGAATAGGTGGATTAGCCAGGTACTATTTAAGCAAAGAAAAGGCTTGTTATTTCTCAGGTCCCCAGATGAAAGCAGTGTTCTTTTTAAGAAAATGGGTGAATGAGTGACATTTATTTGCAAGCTAGGAAATAAAGTGGCGAATGGCTTGAATTTTCCCCTGTAAGATGCGTAGTTGCCTGACATTCTCAGGTGGAGGCATTTCAGTGATAACAAACACTTTAACAGGGTCTCCCTCAATACCTCATCTTGAAACAATGAAGCCCAATAGTTTCCTGGATAGCACACCGAAGACACTTCTTTAGATTCAGCTTGAATTTATATTCACATAGGCGTTCAAAGATACACCACAAAATGACCGAATGATCCTCCCTTGTTTTGGACTTTCCCAGGATGTCATCTACGTAGTCTTCCATGATGTCATGAATCATATAATGAAAAATCACTGTCATGGCCCACTAATAAGTTACTCCTACATTCTTAAGGCCAAATGGCATCACCTGATAGCAGAAGGTGCCCCAAGGAGTCATAAAAGTTGTTTTGTTTTGGTCCTCCTCAGTGATCTTAATTTGATTATAACCTGAAAAGCCATCCATGAGTGATAGCATTTCGTACCCTGCCATTGACTCAACAATCATGTCAATGTTGGGAAACGGAAAGTCATTTTTAGGGAAAGCTTTATTGATGTCCCTAAAATCCATGCAGATTCAGATACTGATAGGTTTCTTCTAGATAGGAACAATGTTCAATATCCATTCAGAATAATCAATTGGTCTAATGAATCCTGCTGCAAGCAATCTTTCCAATTCTTCCTTAACCAACAGGGCCACTCTTGGGTGCATCGTTTAGAGCTTCTATTTGATAGGCTTAGCATTTACATGCAACACCAGGTTGTGTATGACCAAATTCAGATCTAATCTAGGCATGTCTTTGTAAGACCATGTGAACACATCAATAATCTCTCACAACAACATAGTGAACATCTTTTGTTCTCTAGCCGAGAGTGATGCTCCCAATTTTACTATCTTGGGATCTTCTTCAGTACCAATATTGACATCAATGGTTTCTTTGACTAACAATTTTGATAAATCCTCCATACGCGTAGGATCAGGATGTAGGTTGAGATCTTCATCCAAGGATGTCTCCACAATATTTTCATCCTTGGCATGTTCACTTTGTTTCTCCTTTGATTTTCTTATTTCTTTGTCAGCCAGTGCCTGAAAGATGTTTTCACTGTGTGACTTGGACTTTGATTTTTGCCGAGGATTTTCTTTAGAAATTTTTCCCTTGATTTTATTTTAATTTTTCTGACCATGAATTTTAGCCTCCTCACCAAAGTAGGCGCAGGTCTCTAAGTCGATAAAGAAACCTTTATTGTGATCTCTAATAGGGATTGTATCCCTTATGCCCATGAACTCTACAGTAGCCTTGTCGTTCTCGAATAAATCTAGTGGCACATGACATTGTTGGTCCCATTCAACAAGGGAAGGGTATATAAGGTCAACGGTTGGTTCTATGGGGGATAAGGTTAGGAAAGTGTTGTTCATGAAAAGGTTCATGGAGGCTAGATCCTCATATTGGCTATAATGGGAATCCGTATCGCTGTCTAGATAATCAGAAATATCCTCACACTCAGAACAAGTCACATCTTGATCGTTGGGGTGTGCTCCATAAGGGAGAATCCCAATGCCATATCGTTCTATTTTGAAATGTGGAAGAGGGACTGATTCTCTTTGTCCTTGTTGGTTCCTCCAACATCCTAGGTCTTTGTAGCCCATGGATTACATCATTATGCTAGATTTTTCATATTCTGGGTGTTGGTACCCAAACTTAATCTCCTTCACAACTCAAGCAGCATCATGGATCTAACAAAACACTCAAGGGTAGATAGATTATTTGTGTGTCATTTGTAGCCGGGGAGCATATCTATCTGACTTGTTAGCACTCAAGATTTGAAGGAGTGGGTAGCACCTCAAAATGATTTTGATCTAATCCTCACTATTGCAAGTTTTTCCTTTCAACCAAGGTAAGAGAACCTATATTGCAACCTTTTTTTGATGAAGGAGGTGGAGATATCCTTATGCTTAGCACATTGTATGGAGATGGCCTTGGGAAAACATGATAAATTATCCATTATTGATACTCAAAAGAGTTGTCACTACCAAATGATGAAAATGCTTTCAAGACAAGGCTAAGGATGCTAGAGACATGATAAAATATTGATATACTTTGTGAATTTTTGTGAGTGGATTGTATTCTTTTTGTTGACACACAATGCAATGCAGGGGTAGTATGGGTTATTTTGAAATGAAATTTTGTTGGGAGATGTTGGAAAAGATTAGCTAGGAATTACCAACTCCTTCATGGACCTTTGCAAGAGACTTGAAACACTTAAACAACAATGATGTTTCAATGGGTTTAAAATAATCCTTCAGCCATAATATGTGCACCAAATGGAAGCCTAGATCTACACTCTTCCACACAACCTTTGATAACCTGCCAAAAAATTATGAAGCAAAATACCAACAAAGTATCTAGGAATCCCTATTTGATCATGACCTAAGGTGCACCCAAAAGTTTACAAATAATCTCAATATTCAAGGATAGTAAAATGATTTTTACTCTGTTTATCTCCTATTAGATGAAGGATCTTTTGAATATAAAATTTCAAATGCCACTAAACCATAAAAAAGACATGAAACCATGTATGATCAAAGATATCCTAAACACAAGATTGCAATATGAGAAATAAACACAAATTGAAATCATTCTGAAACATAAGCATATACAATTTTTTCCAAGAGATAACACCAAATAATCCAAGAATTGATCAAATACATCGGTAGGGGAATGTTATTGTAACAATGTCAGAGCTTATTGATGGCTTTACAACTGAAACCAACTCAACATGATGAAATATGATGCAATGTGGAATTGAAAATGGCACTCAAGTGGTTTTTTCAGAGAAAATGGCCTTCTTCCTTGAAAAAATTCTACATATTTTTCTTCTCCCCTCCCTCCTCAAATTTCTTCACCAAAAATATATATATTAATGTCAGGCTGGAGTCTTTCCTCAAAGCAAAAGATATGTGAATGGAATCAAATTTGTTACTCGAACCCCTATGATTCCATGAAAATGACATCAATCTAACAATTGTTCCAGGTTTTCTAGGGATGACCTAATGTTTTTTAAAATTTTAAAATTTTAAATCAGCTGAACCAATTTTGCATTGATTTTGAGCCTGGGATTGGGGAGACTGCCCAAAAATGGGATTCAAAATCGATTTGCTTTTTTTTTGCATTTAATTAAACAACGTAGAAATGAGACAAAAGCCCATAAAATGAAGAAAATTTAGGGCACAAAATGGGGGAAAATTTGGAAAAATATTCAGAGGCAGGGAAAAAAACAACAATTATGACGCCTTTTCAAAGCATCAAATAGAAGGGTTAAAGCAACCACGCAAATTGACCAATGATAACTTTTTGAGCATATTTGATATAATAAATTTAGGCACACCATGCAACTGAGTATTAGCACCAACATGGCTTCGCTTTCCTGGGGTTGGCACTCCCTGATCGAGTGCCACAAGGACAAAACGTAGACCAAGTGCCAAAAACCATTGGGAAAAGGAGTAAAAACATGAAGGTAGATTGAAAACCATAATTACCATCAAAAATAGACCGAGAAAACAACCCACAAATGGTTTCCAAGGACATAAGGTCAAACCACACACTGACCAACAACAAGAAACAAAGAAAGAACAAAAACTATACAAATATACAACTTTTGCATACCTTACTTGGGGATTTAATCAAGAAAGTGTTTTAAATGTCTGCCATTAACAAAAGCTCCACAATCCCATCTAGATCCTTGAAAAAAGGTGTGCCTCAACCAATCTGATGCAAATGGCATAAGGACCCATCCATATGCATCAACTTTCCATGCTGCCCTTTTCTTCAAATGCCTACTATCCCCACAATCAAAACCCAGATCTCCAGCATTGAAGGCACAGGAGTGCCTTCTATAATCAAACAATCTCTTCAATTTCCTCTCTAAAGGCTGATATGCCTTTGATGAGAGGCTCCTTCTTTCTTCATCCAAATCAATGATCTATTGATTCTTGATTCCTATGGGCCATGTTCTTGAATCTTCTAACTGTTGAGAAAAACTGAAATGAGGAGAATTGCAGATGTATGGAACATGCTTGAGTTCCATTACACCAATAGTTGAAATGTGGCCTCTTCCTAGTTGCTCTTTTAGAGTTATTCTATCCAGCCTAAACTAAAAAATTTTAATTGTTTCTCCCACTTCTTCTTGTTCACTTTCAAGGTCCTCCTACGGATCTTGGCAAGTTCTTATTACTAGTCTCATCTTGTCCATTGCCTTGTGGATTAATAGTTTGAAGAATAGTTATATTTCTCCTATAATTATTTCACATTTTCCATCAAAGTTTTTCTCCTATTTCTCTAAAACACATGGAAATTATCTATACAATCTTAACCTGGAACTCTCCACAATCTACATATGATATGATTCCAACAAGAAATTCATTACCAACTTGGTGTGTGTTCTCCTTTCTAGAAATGGAAAATTGGCTTCAACCCACTTTGTAAACAATCATTGCCACAAGATCCTTTATTTATGAACCAGCACAGAAGGGATAAATGAAATCTCACCACTTAATTCTTCCCCATTGTTGGAAAGGGGTTCACTGATACAGCTGCAAAGAAGGGATCCTGAGCTTTTATCTGCCAGAGAAGCGTTGCAACTATCCACACTTTCTACTAGCTGGTTGCATCTTTAAAAAGTGTAGGCCACCAATAACCAGCTCTTAAATGTATGTGCGATCAACTCTCCCAGAAAAATGTTCTCCACAAACTCCCCCATGGAAATCAGCATCAACTTGGGAGCTTCAAAAAAAAAAAAATCTTTAGTTAATGCATTTTTCAAGAGGAACATACCTTCAGGGTTCTTCCAAGCCAGCCCAGGTCTGTTATGATTATTTTGAGAAGCCAACTTGAGGGATCTTTTCTGATTTTTTATTTCAAGTGAACTAGGAAACTAGGTTGCCCGAGTAGAATATCACCCCTTAGACCCACTCAAAATTTACCAACTTGCAAGCACAGCTATCCTTTCTTCCTCTAGCTAATTCACTTCCACTTTTGGCTGTTGCTCTCACCATGAGCTTTGCGTCACCCAAACCTCTTACTTATCTTTGTTGTTTGATCTCCATATAATATTCCTATAATTTGTTGACCCATCTACATATCTTGCTTGATATCTCCATGTCTAATAATATGTCTTTAACCATGGTGTGGGAACAATAGGCCAACAACTTTTGAACTCAATATATAAGGCCTGAAAATATTTATTGCTTTCACTAAGGGAAAACACTTGTTTTTCCATGATGGTATACTTCAACCTCAGCTACTTACAATCCCTACTAAAGAAATCAATAGGCCTCTCAGCTCCATTATCACCTTTGTAACTAACTAAAGCAATGTTAAATTCAGAGGCAAAAGAAATTTGGAAAGGCCTTCTATAGTTTGGAGCTACTAAAACAGGTGCATGCTTAAGTGAATCCTTTATTCTTCAAAATAATGAATGAAAGCATCCTCCACCACCTGATAACTTGATCCTTTTTAAACATTCTTGTGTTGGAAGAGTCACTCAGCAAAATTGGAAACAACCTTCTATAAAAATTGATTTGGACAAGAAAATTTGAGACCTTTCTTGGTTCTCGGGATAGGTCTTTGTTGATTTCCTCCACTCTCTTGGGTCTATCTGACACATCCTTAGACACGATTCCTCCCAAAACTTGGCCTTTGACATGCCAAAATGAAACTTCTCTGGATTAAAGAAATTCCATACTCCCTACATATGATCACACATTTTTTCTAGTGTTGCAAATGGGCTCCTTGCTGCCCTGAAAAAATAGTCACAGCATCTTGGTAGACGGCCATAACTCATTGAATGTACCAGTAAAGGCAACATCCCATTACCCTTTGAAAAGTGTCACCAACATTCATATCAATCCAAAGGTCATCCTTACAAAAACTAAGTTCCCCCAAGCATAGTGAAGGATGTCTTAATTCTTTCTGATTCTTTAACACCATTGAGTGTATCTGGAGAACCTATTCAAATTAGAACCATTTCTGGCCCTGTCCCAAGTGCAACCTATTTTATGTTTGGAAAGGGTATTTTGTCCTTCATGGATGCTTTCTTTAGAGTCCTAAAACCACAAAAAGTTTGATGTCCCATTCTTCTTTGCTCATGGCACAAGTTTGCAACCCAGAAGATGAATAGCTAGTGGACTGATGATACCACCATCTCTCAATTTCTTCACTCTTCTTGCATTTTCATGGAGAGAAGTGATATCAGGCCTTTGTCTCTATCTAAATGGCTTGTCCTTGGCCTTAAGAGGAATCTCAGTTGGCATCTAAATCTTCTCATAAGCTTTTTAGCTCTTAGTAAGACCCACAAGTATTCTGGGTATCTTTTCAAAGTTGGGCCTAGGACTGTTTCTCTCTTTCTCCTCTTTGCTGAAATTGTTTCCCAAAGAAACCAGCCAAATCACCTTGTATTCTCCTTGGTTCCCAAGTTTTTCTCTTCCACAGCCCTGAATCAACATGTTCCTATTAATGATGCAACAACACTGCTAAATTCTGATTCAAGTTCAATATTGACCTTTAGTAATGGATTTGTTTTTATTTATAATACCTGTCAAAAAAGTTGCTCTCCCCTTCATTCATGCATACCCTTGATCCCATCAATGTTCTAACCAGAAACTCACCTCGGCATTGGAATAACCTCAGCACTTTGTTTCAACAATCATTAACACTGTCAATGTTTCATCACATTATCTGGGATAGTTGGCCTGTTATCACTTTAATGTTATACCACAAAAAGGTGAAATCTCCGATAATACTACAATCTTAACTGGAACTCCAAATCTACATATGATATGATTCAACAAGAAATTCATTACCACTTGGTGTGTTTCCTTTCTAGATGGAATTGCTTCAACCCACTTTGTAAACTAATCAGTTGCCACAAGGATCCATTTATGACCAGCACTAGAAGGATATGAAATCTCACCAATGAATTCCATTCCCCATTGTTTGAAAGGGGCTTCAACTGATACAAGCTGCAAAGGAAGGGATCCTGAAGCTTTTAGTCTTCCAGAGAAGCGTTGGCAACTATCACACTTTCTAACTAGCTGGGTTGCATCTTTAAAAAGAGTAGGCCACCAATAACCAGCTCTTAAAATATTATGTGCTATCACTCTCCCAGAAAAATTTCCTCCACAAACTCCCCCATGGAAATCAGCAATCAACTTGGGAGCTTCATCTTTAGTTATGCATTTCAAGAGGACACCTTCAGGGTTCTTCCAAGCCAGCCCAAGGTCTGTTATGATATAATTTTGAGAAGCCAACTTGAGGGATCTTTTCTGATTTTTATTCAAGTGACTAGGAAAACATAGGTGCCCGAGGTAGAATATCACATCCTTATACCACTCAAAATTTACCAACTTGCAAGCACATCTATCCTTTCTTCCTCTAGCTAATTCACTTCCACATTTTGCATGTTGCTCTCAACCATGAGCTTTGCAAGACCCAAACCTCTTACTATCTTTGTTGTTTTGATATCCATATAATATTCCTATAATTTGTTGACCCATCTACATATCTTGCTTGATATCTCCATGTCTAATAATATGTCTTTAACCATGGTGTGGGGAACATAGGCAACAACTTTTGAACTCAATATATAAGGCCTGAAAATATTTATTGCTTTCACTAAGGAAAACACTTGTTTTTCCATGATGGTATACTTCAACTCAGCTACTTACAAATCCCTACTAAAGAAATCAATAGGCCTCTCAGCTCCATTATCATCCTTTTGTAACTAACTAAAGCAATGTTAAATTCAGAGGCAAAAGAAAATATTTGGAAAGGCCTTCTATAGTTTGGAGCTACTAAAACAGGTGCATGCTTAAGTGAATCCTTTATTCCTTCAAAATATTGAATGAAAGCATCCTCCCACCTGATAACTTGATCCTTTTTAAACATTCTTGTGATTGGAAGAGTCAACTCAGCAAAATTGGAAACAAACCTTCTAATAAAAATTGATTTGGACAAAGAAAGATTTGATACCTTTCTTGGTTCTCGGGATAGGTACTTTGTTGATTGCCTCCACTCTCTTAGGGTCTATCATGACACCATCCTTAGACACAATATGCTCCAAAAACTTGGCCTTTTACATGCCAAAATGAAACTTCTCTGGATTAAGAGAAATTCCATACTCCCTACATATGATCAACATTTTTTCTAGGTGTTGCAAATGGTCTCCTTGCTGCCTTGAAAAAATAGTCACATCATCTTGGTAGACTGCAATAAACTCATTGATGTAACCAGTAAAGGCAACATCCATTACCCTTTGAAAAGTGTCACCAACATTCATCAATCCAAAGGGCATCCTTACAAAAACATAAGTTCCCCAAGGCATAGTGAAGGATGTCTTAAGTCTTTCTGATTCTTTAACAACCACTTGATTGTATCTGGAGAAACCATTCAAAGTAGAAAGCATTTCTGGCCCTGTCACAAGTTGCAACATATTTTCCATGTTTGGAAAGGGGTATTTGTCCTTCATGGATGCTTTCTTTAGATTCCTAAAACCCACAAAAAGTTTGATGTCTCCATTCTTCTTTCTCACTGGCACAAGGTTTGCAACCCAAGATGAATAGCTAGTGGACTGAATGATACCACCATCTCTCAATTTCTTCAACTCTTCTTGCATTTTCATGGAGAGAAGTGGATTAATAGGCCTTTGTCTCTATCTAAATGGCTTAGTCTTGGCCTTAAGAGGAATCTCATGTTGGAATAAATCTTCTCTATAAGCTTTTAGCTCTGAGTAAGACCAAGCAAGGTAGTCTTGGTATCTTTTCAAAAGTTGGGCATAGGACTGTTTCTCCTCTTTGCTGAGATTGTTGCCCAGCCAAATCTACCTTGGTTTATCCTTGGTTCCCAAGTTTTTCTCTTCCACATCCCTTGAAGCAAACATGTTCCTATTAATGATGCAATCAACACTGCTAAAATTTGATTCAAGTGCAATAGGACCTTTAGGAATGGTATTTGTTTTTAATTGTATAATATCCTTGTCAAACAAAGTTTCTCTCCCTTCATTCATGCATACCATTGGATCCCAATCAATGTTCTAACCAGAAAACTCACCTCGGCATTGTAATAACCTCAGCACTTGTGCAACATCATTAACAATCTGTCAATGTTTCACATTATCTGGGATAGTTGGCCTTGTTAGCACTTTAATGTTATACTCACAAAAAGGTGAAATGATACAATTGTCAAATTTAGAGCCAAGTACAACCAAATTATCAGTAGCAACATTAAGACCTTTATCATGGTAAACAATTTTAAAGGAATCAAACATTTCAATCAAGTCCCAAATAGAATGCTTATATTGCTTCATACGCTGATTTTTTGTGGCATATAACCTCCTTGCTTGACAACTAGCTCTGAACCCCCCTTGGAAACAATATCCTTCACTCCATACTTCCATGAAATACTTAATCCCAAAAACAATGCTTCATACTCATCAATATTTTTAGTGTATTCAAAATTAAGTTTGAAGGAAAAAGGAAACTCTTCCAAACTAGGAGAAAGCAAAACTATACCAGCACCATTTCCAAATTGGAGCAAGATCCATCAAATAGCAATGTCCATGGAGAACCTACTATAACAAGGCATTCTAATTTATCCATCTTGTTCTCTTTTTCATCAGCAAAACCAATGAAATTCTCAACATCCACATCAATAAACAACACTTCATAAGGCATTGTTGGGATTTTGAATCAAGTGCAACATCTGATTTTCACCATAGATTTTGACAAAGCTACCCTCAATGGGGATGGTGGAAAAGGACATGTCCATTTGAACACTACCACCAACACTTGCAGCCCATTTTCTTGACAAAATCATACCCCATTTGGTAAAGTAAACAACAATTATAACATCAAGTTTTAAGTTCTTACCTGGATAGGTTGCAAGTTGCATGACTAAACCCTTCACACAACCAACAACCGGCACTTCCGTTGAATCCATGGCTGTATATTTCCCAAATGCTGCTATCACTTTGATATCCAAATCATTCATGACTTCTAGAGGCATGACATTACATGATGCACCAGAATTAAATATGCAATTGTGAAGTAGCCTGTCTTTTATGAGCAAAGTTGTAAAGAATGGATCAACATTCAGTTGAGAATCAACCAAGGATGTCCCCAAATATACTTCAGGTTCCTCTCCAAGATCTTCCACTGCTAGTGGCATTTCAAGGCCAGCAATGATTTAAAGAGGAGTGTCAACAACATTTACATTTCTACCTAAGGTAATCCTCTCTTCTTTCAATCCCAAGTACTTAAATGCTATCTTTTTACGCTCAAGAATTCTAAGCAACTCAATAATTGGAACAATCACTTTAATCTAGCTCAATAGTTGGCAATATGATATGGAACACTGTTTGGTAGGATAGTATTGGGAGGGACAGAAGTAGATTCATCAGATGGATAGGGACTCTTGGCAGCCTGGGCATGAAGAGGACTGATATTTTTGCACGGGAAAACAGGTTTCTTGGCAAGTGTTTCTTTTCTAGGATTGTCTTTTGGGATTCTTTTGAGCAAGGGTATCTTTGGCTTGGCTTGAGGACCAACTCCTCTAACAACTTTACTTCTAGTATTATACTCTTTCTCTTGACCAACCACAACATTCATTAACAATTGTCTATCTTCCTCTGAGGGCATACCACCATCATAATTCTTGATCATTAAAGCTCTTAGATATTCAAAGTCACTATTAGGAATTTCAAAATCTTGAACAACATCTTCCTCATGAGTCTGAGAGAAGGAAAGAAATGGTACCCTCTTTATGTAATACCAAAAGGTTGCAACAGTCTTTGCACTTATCACATCTATTAATTTTGTTGTTTGTTGTGAGCTTCAAGAGCTGTCCATCATACAAATATCATCATCCATTTCATCTTCATTATCATCTTCAATAACTCGCTAGTCCATTTCACATGGAGGAGGATGAAGAAAACATCTATCACACCAATCTATATGAGCAATTTCTTGAATAGCAACAACTCTTGCAGTTAGAGGGTCAGGCACCACTCTATTTTCACGCGCTTAGGGTTGTCTATTTCCCCCACCAACAATCCCTTTACCTCTATCATCTTTTCTTTGATCACCCCTAGGATGACTACCAAATCTATCATGGTTTTGAGTTCTCTGATGTCCTTGTAAACTCTACCCGATTCCTTTCTTAGCCCGGGCTAATTTGTAAGAAATTTATTTGACAGCCCCTGCCAAACTCTTAACAACATCTTCTAAATCAGCACCCTTGCTAGCTTGAGGCTTCTCAGGGTTTACTAGCTTCACACCATCCCTCTTAAGTGGTTTACCAATAGCTTTAATATTATTTTCAATTTGAAGTGCCATGGTGAAAGCTTGCCTCAAGTTTGCAGGATTTTTGTCTCTCAAGTAATAGGCTACCTTTTTATCAAATGCATTTGCATATTTGATCAAACAAGATTCATCACAAGGACTGAAAATGATAGGAAGCCTTCTTAATGTTTTGTTAAATCTTGTATTAAAGTCATGGACTATTTCATTTGGGTTCTTCTTGATATTCTCAAACTCAGACAAAAGAAATCTAGAATCAGTCCTATCACCATATTACAATCTAAATGCATTTTTCATTTCAGTCCATGAATATATAGAGTTGTCAGGTAGAGCCTTGTACCAATCCCTAACATATTCTTCAAGTGTATGAATAAAAAAATTAATAGACACATCCTCAAACTCTATATCAAAATCTTTCATCATATTATGAAAAAGTTTGAGATGTTGATCACCAGTAATAACATTGTTACCCTGGAATTTTGGCAACCTATTTCTAACATCTTGTGGAACAAAATTTGGGTAACCATCCATTCCTCTAAAATTTAAAGGACCAAAAGTGTTAACAATAAATGGAGGTCTAGGCTGAGCCATATTGTTAGGTGGGGGTGATCTTGGAGGTGAAACAAACTGGTGAGGAGTACGATATCCTTAGGGCTTAAAAATGTGGTTCACAAGATTGGTATCTTCTAAGTGCTTATTTTCTTGGAAAGTTTGATTCAAATTAAAACACAGAGGTGCAGATTGGAGAAGGAACTTACTCGGTATAACAGAAGGACCTTCACCAACCGAGGAAAACAATTTTATGAGAGGATTTCTTGGATCATAATCATTTGAAGAAGAGTGATAGTCATCTACCAAAGGTTGATCTCTCTCACTAATGACTGTATCTTTTCCTAATTTCTAACCTTTAACCACTTTCCAAACTCTTCTCCCTTCCAACTCTGATTTTCTCAAATCTGAGAACAATTTTTTAGAATATTCTTTAACGAAGAGAGGTCTTCTTCCCTCTAGTTTTGTAGAGATCAACAACACAAAAATAAATGACAGAAAGCTCAAGACATTGGTATTTCTAAATTCAAATCAGCATGGAGTCGCCACTAAGGAATTTCACCTCAGTTGTGAAAGAATGCACTAAAATAATCTATGAAATGTATCTTAGCACTGGAAAAAATTTGCAGAGCCTTATAAATCAGACCTTCATCTTCTTAGATCAATTAGTCACTATGCAACCAAAGTGTATAAAATGCTTGTAAATGCAAAAGAGCAGGCTGAGCTTAAAATTTTTGCCTAAAATTATAGATCTGAAGTACAAAATAATATTTCAAGAATGCAATAGCTCAGATACTTGAATATGCAAATGATCAAACCCTTCAAACACTCCAAAAACACAAAGAAATTCCAAAAATCCCTGGTAACGGCCCCAATTCGGTGTTGGTACCCAAACTTAATCTCCTTGACAGCTCAAGAAGCATCATGGATCTCTCAAAACACTCAAGGGAAGATAGATCATTTATGTGTCATTTGTATCTGGGGAGCATATCTATCTAAATTTTTATCACTCAAGATTTGAAGGAGTGGGTAGCACCTCAAAAGGATTTTGATCTAATCCTCACTATTCCAAGATGTACCTTTCAACCAAGGTAAGAGAACCTATATTACAGCCTTTGTTTGATGAAGGAGGTAGAGATATCCTTATGCTTAGCACATTGTATGGAGATGGCCTTGGGAAAACATGATCAATTATCCATTATTGAAACTCAAAAGATTTGTCACTACTAAATGATGGAAATGCTTTCAAGACAAGGCTAAGGCTGCTAGAGACATGCTAAAATCCTGATATACTTTGTGCACTTTTGTGAATGGATTGTATTCTTTTTGTTGACCCACAATGCAATGCAGGGGTAGTATGGGTTATTTTGAAATGAAATTTTGTTGGGAGATGTCAGAGAATATTAGCTAGGAATTACCAAATTCTTTGAGGAACTTTGCAAGAAACCTGTAACACTTAAACAATAGAGATGTTTCAATGGGTTTAAAATACTCCTTCAGCCATGATATGTGCACCAAATGGAAGCCTAGATCTACACTCTTCCACACAACCTTTGATAACCTACCACAAAATATTGAAGCCAAATACCAACAAAGTATTTAGGAATCCCTATTTGATCATGACCTAAGGTGCACCCAAAGGTTTACAAATAATCTCAATATTTAGGGACAGTAAAATGATGTTAACTTTGTTTATATTCTATCAGATGAAGGCTGTTTTGAATATAAGATTGCAAATGACATTAAACCATCAAAAAGACATGAGACCATGTATGATCAAAGAAATCCTAAACACAAGATTGCAACATGAGAAATAAACACAAATTGAAATCATTCTGAAACATAAGGATATACAAATTTTGCCAACATATAACACCAAATAATCCAAGAATTAATCAAATACATCAGTAGGGGAATGTTATTGGAACAATCTCAGACCTTTTTGATTGCTTTAAAATTGGAACCAAACAAACATGATGAAATCTGATGCAATGTGGAATTGAAAATGGCTCTCAAGTGGGTTTTTCAGAGAAAATGGGTTTCTTCCTTAAAAAAATTCTACATATTTTTCTTCTCCCCCTCCCTCCTCCAATTCTTCAAAAATATCATATATAATTAATGTCAAGTTGGAGTCTTGCCTCCCAAGTAAAGAATATGCTGAAGGGATCAAATTTTTTACAAGAACCCCTCATGATTCCATGAAAATGACATCAAACTGGAAAATAGTTCACAGGTTTCCAGGGATGCATAAATTTTTATAAAATATTACATAAATTTGGATCATTATCCATCCCATGGTCATGTTTTTGTCATTCAAGTATGCCAAAATGGTTTAGCAATCATTCCTCACCTTTTACCTTTTTAATTTTTACCTCTGCAACCTTTGATTTTTCCTTTTTTGTTTTTTCACAAGTTAGGGAGAAATTTATATCAAATCCACCATAGACCATCAAATTAGGACATGAAAAAAGTTCCATTGCACTCGGAAGGCCAAGATGATTAAAAATCATATAAAATTTGATATGATTTGGTGAAGAAACAATGAATCCGATTTTCCTAGAGCTCCCATGGCGGAAAAAATGAAGAATGCACAGTTGTTGTTGATCTAAGATCAATTTTAAATTTCTGCCCTCCATGTGGAAGGTGAGATTCTTGAATATTCCCCTTTTCCCCTTTTGATAAGGAGGGACATGTGTCAAAAAACCATTGGATCAGGCCTTGCCCTTTAAAATTTGCATTTGCGACCTTTTTAAACTTTGGAAAATTTTGAAAAATTTCCCCGCTTCACCGCTGGACCCGCCACGTGTCCACATGTGGGCCCTACCAAAAAACCACAGACTCATTTTATGAATTTTTCCATTTTTTGAAAAACAAAAGGAATTTGTTTTCAAAAAACCTTCACGGGCCTAAACACCCATTTTCTCCATTTTGCTCCCCTGGACATGTGTCCAAAAATGATTTGTTGTAGAGAAATTTTTCATTTTTACCTTTTAGACCAAAGGAAAAAACTCAACAAATTCTCCCTTGTCCCCCTCTTCCATTTTGCCTCCTGGACACATGTCTTCTTTTCATTGGTCACAAAAATTTGGCCTCAAATTTAACTTTTACCATTTGAAGTTTAAAAACTTCAAATTTATCACAAAACCCACCGACCTATTCTTTCCCTTTTGGATACGTTTCACTTCATGACTCATGGCAGAGCTTTGACTCAAATTTAAACTTTAGAATTTTGAAGTTAAAAAATTCAAATGGATCAAAACCTCCACTCCCTCACTGACTTCTCCTAGACATGCGTCCACCTATGATTGGATGAGGCATTTCAGGCCAAAAGTTAACTTTGGAAATTTTGCAAAAATGAAATCAAAATTCCTAAGGAAAGCCCGCCACCTACCGATCCACCACCAAATTCATACCATGTAGGCACTTCACTCTAGCAAGTGGAGCCTTGGATAAAAAATTTCCTTTTGCCAAAATTTTTAAAATGACAAGTTAGAAACATTTTCCTGCATATCCCCGGCCAATAGGAACCCGCCATGTTACCATAATGTTGCGATGATGAATTTGACGGGTAGAATACGCCCTTATGACTGTCAAAACGTAAAAAATTCACTAGATGCCCTAGAAATCAAAATTTTAAACAAGGAAGGTAGATTTTTACAATTTTAAATCAACTGAACCATTTTTGACATTGCTTTCGAGCCTGGGATTGGGGAGACACTTGCACAAAAATGGGATTTGATTGATTTTGAGTTTTTTCATGATTTAACAAAGGAGAAATGATATATCCCATAAAAATGAAGAAATTATGGCACAAAATGGGGACAAATTTGTAAAATTATTTCAGAACAGGGCAAAACAACAACATTAGGAGCATTTTCAAAGCATTCGAATATGAGGGAGAAATGTAGATCACTAAATCGACCAATGAAACATTTGTGAGAAGATTTGGATACATAAAAATTTAGGGCACACCATGCAAACTGAGTATTGGAACCAACACATGGGTTCAATAACATGATGGCTTAGTGTCCTTAGGGACCCAAGTAGTAGGTGAATCAAGTAATTTCTCCTCAGCTAACAAGCATCCAGGTAGGAATGACCCAATAGTGTGTTCCTCTCTAGGTTTACTAAAGTGGTATTTGGGTTGACCTCTAGTCTTGGGCGACAAAGAGAGGTTTGACACCAAGAGCGCTTGTTGTACATTATACTCCCTGCAGCCATATTCCATGATTTTCATCTCCCATGAATCAAATGGAGATGTCGAATTAGACGTCCCATGAGTCCAAGAACTAAGAGAATCTTAATCCACCCAGGATTCCATGGCCTCAAACTGAAGAGGGACAACTATATTTGTGGAGGGACATGCCTATGTACCCTTTCGTGAAAAGATATTAAGAGCTCTACAATGAGCTAAGGGATCTGAATCTCCTGGTATCATAACCATATGTCCCTAATACATCAACTTGATTCATTGATGAAATGTTGATGGCACATCCTACATGGCATGAATCCATGGTCAGCCTAAAAGCATGTTATATGGAAGTTCCAAGTCTAGGACGTGAAACTTTGTCTGATGAAAAGTGGGGCCCACCTCCATGGGTAGCGTGATGGTGCCTTCCAAATCTCTTTCTACATTGTTTTATGTTGTGATAGTTATAATATGGGACTTAATATCTTCCTCTGTATGTCCCAATTGTTTGACCAACTTAAGCATGCAGATGTTCAACCCAGAACCGTTATCCACAAGCACCCATTTGATTTTCCTATAGGTGACAACTACCTCAATGTATAAGGGAAGATTATGTGTAGGATTCTTAGTAGTGATTTACCTATTTTTGAAAGTGAGATGCTCACTTGGTGCAATTTTTTGCATCGCGGATTGAAGGTGTGTATGATCGAATTCGAAAGGAACTCTTGACCCCTAAAGAGTTTGGTATAAAATGTCCTTATGCACATTGGATATCTTGAGAAGATATAAGATTGAAATATTAGCAGACGTCTTCTCAAGTTGTTCTAAAAGGTTATATTTACCATTTTACGGGGTCAACGGAGAGGGCTCCAGAATCACGAGGCAGGCACACCTTGTTACCGCAGCGTAGTCCTTTCCCTTGATCTGGATAGTATTGACATGGTCAAAAGGAGAGCGAATACATCTGATAAGTGAATCGTAATTATTGTTATCTCTTTTGGTATACAAGTAATTTGTGGCTTTATAGGTTTGGGATGACTCTCCCTAATCTGGCTTTGTCTTTTCTGACCTATCATGCTTGGGGAATGGTTCTTTGTAAATCCCCACTTTCTCATTAAGTGTTTGTGTTTTTCCAGGGTTATCCACCTCTATCTCCCAATTTTCTATGAGGTCCTAAATATAGTGGCAAAACCACACACATTTGTTTATCTTATGTCCTTTAATGCGATGCATTTCACAATATCCATGCTCCTTATACCATGAAGGTTTCAGAGCGTTGTCATCAAATGGTTATGTGGTAGGATAGGTCATCATGTGGGACACATCCAACTATTTTAGTATGACTGGCAATGGTTCATTGAGAGAGGTGAATTTTATTTACTTTGGTGGTGGTTGAATTGGTCCCTTGTTCAATTTAAAAGTTTGACTAGTTTGGACCATTTGAACACATTTGGAATTGGTGGTTCCGACTCCCACCACATTTTTGTTTTTGTTAAAGATCTTTGGCTTTTCCATGGGTTTGACACTTTTGTTGTCTTTAGATTGGGTTTTGAGTGTGCCTTTTACAATGAGAGCCTTTTCTATCTGAATCCATTTCTCAATAACCTCCTCAAAACTATGGACACAATGCATTTGGAGGTGGAAAGCTATATTGGGGTTGAGATTGGGAATGGAAATACTGACCAGCTACTTTTCACGGAAAGTGCAAGGGAAGTGACTAGCTATCCCTATCCACTATTGGAGGAATCTGGTGAAGGTATCATTTGGGAATTTCTTGGCTCTACACAAGTCTTCCATGGTGACATCAGTCTTTATGTTATATGAGAAGTGATGCATGAATCTTTCTGCCAATTCTGGCTAGGTGAAAATTGATCCTTGTCGTAAGCGTGTAAACCATTCCAATTCTTGACCTCTGAGACTCTTGGAAAAAATTATGATGAGGTAATTTTCGCTATAAGACACCTTTTTACATGCCATGTAGAAATATTTCACATGATCCCTTGGGTCTCCTTTTCCTTTGTATTTTTCAAACTTTGACATATCAAATTTCTTTGGAAAGGGTTAAAGGGTCATTGTCTTTTCAAAAGGATAGGGGCATAGTTCTTCATATTGATATTTCCTAATGCTCCCTATATTTCTCTCTTGTAAGCTTACAAGCGTCACTTTCATGGACTGCACTTCTTGTGTGAGCAATTTTCCTCTAGTGGGAGAAGTGGGGATGTATATGCGATGATACCCTGTGTCTTCTTCTCCTTGGTTTTCTCGATGGAGTTCATTTATCTTAACCTTAGGCCTCAACTTTTGAACATTCTTGTTTACATATTTCTATACATGGGAAGTAAGAAAAGCTAGCTGTCAGCTTAGGTTACTAATTTTTTGTTGTATTGTGGCTTGGT
The DNA here is from genome assembly GCA_019776745.2 of Taxus chinensis. Lineage (NCBI taxonomy): Eukaryota > Viridiplantae > Streptophyta > Pinopsida > Cupressales > Taxaceae > Taxus > Taxus chinensis. The sequence goes on from CM034154.1 coordinate 353,067,109, forward strand.
TTGTAGCTTCTTCTTCTAAAGGTTCCTCCTCTTTGTATTGTGGAGGTTCTTCACCTGTTTCATGTTCTATCTTGTTTCTTCATGGCACTTTGATAAAGGGTATTCTATGCCCTACCACTTTATCATTTCCTGTATAAGAAGTGGAAGCATGTCTGCCTATTAAAATATCTTCCATATTGATAAGGGGATGTTCTTCCTTAGTAGCGTCATTTGTAGGTAGTATGGGTACATTCTCAGTGGGAAATTTGGCCCCTAATTCCACGACCCATGCCAACACTCTATCTTTGTTTTTGAGAAGAAACTCATCTAGTAGAGTGGGGTCAAAATCAAATTCTACATGTGGTGATTCTAACTCATTTCCACTATGGTTGACCATCTCTTTTGTTTCCTTTTCTGTAGAAAATAGTGGTCCTAGGTCATGTCCATTGAAGGGGTTTTACCATTATCTGTTATAGGTTTCCCAATCTTGTGCTTGTTGTTCCTCATATGTCTATTTCTTTAACCCTAGACATGTTTTAGGAGCCATGTTTTTGTGATACTTTCACTAGGGGAAGATGTAAATGTGTTCAAAGCTTAGTGATCACCCCTAAGTGAAATGCAATATGTATTTGTTAAGATTATGAATAAGTCAACAATGTGAGAATGCCACTGTGACAGAGTGATAAATCACTCGTGATACAAGCATTTTGTATGGAAACCTATTAAATGAAGTACCTCCTAGACTATGTTTCAAAAAAAAAGTTCGCGTCGCAAGATGATTAACAAGATGTTTTCACTTATGCCAATTTCAAGGAGATGAACAAAACGTAAGTAAATACACGAAGTCAATATGACCTCCCAACCAAGATATACGATGAGTGAGCCCAAACTCAATTAAGACCTATATCTCAAAAAGTGCCAATTATAATTTGAAAATGACATAACAATATCACCAAGATATGTTAACCCACTTTGTGAGAAAGTGAAGTATTGATATCAAGGTGTTATTGATATAACACACACAAATGGTAACAGCTAGCACTCTTTAAAATCAAGGTAATAATAGAACTAAACTAAAAAGCTCAAAGTATAGCTAGGAATAGCTAAAAGTGTGTACAATGCAACCTTACAATATAGGTATTTATATCGAGTTTACAAAAAAAAAGACGTAAATATTGAAATTGTAGTGATACGATACAAACAAGCTAACTCTTCTACGGAAGTTTGCGGTGATGAACCACGCCAAACTACAATGAAAATCTTGACATGGGTGTCAAGATCACAATGGCTACCAATGACATGAATACACCTCCACACACTTTAGACATTTAACTTACCCAGCCGCAAACATGGATGGGTGTAAACGAACATAAAATTGACAGAAACAGTCGATTGGTAACACAAAGATAATCACACCTCTTTTGATCAGCAAAGTGTCAAAAGAGTGAGAAGGAAGCAAATAAAAAAATGGATGAAAAATGTTCGCTTCACTTTGGTAGAGTTTTTCCTTGCCCTAAGGCAAGTAAAAACTAGGTGAAAGTAATGTGTCACACGTTTCTCAATGAAAATATGGTTCACAACTCAAAACTATTTTTAGAATGGTCAAAGTGGGCTCTTGGCCAAAGTATATCTTCCTAGGTGGTTATCTTGTCCTAGGTGCTACAAAGATTATCCACAAGCGGGACGATTTACCCAAAAAGTCGTAATGAATAGTTTGGGAGTATCTTGACTTTTCCCCCTTCAAGAACAGTGGGTAATAAATGCATCTAAATGTGTACTTAAAAGAGTCGCGTAGGGACAACTTATAACTCTATCTCACAAAAGATTTATTAGTCATATAGGTAGTGTAAAGCACTTCCCATTTTTTCCACAAGGTTCCCTCTTGCGTGGACTACTTTGGGGTTCCTGGAACCACCCCCATTGTTGTATCTTAAGGCATTATGCTAAAGGGGTTATGTTCTAGTTGAGCAGAGAGGGACGTACCCTTTTCTGAAACCTGTAATACAGTGTTTTGAATATGTTGTTCTTTTTATCTTTTTTAACTAGATGTGGTTTTCTCAAACACTTTTTGGCAACCTGTATAACAACTGTATTAGTAGTTTTCTGACTTTTGTTTCGATTCCACCATTCTTTGACAAGTGTTTTTGGTCTTGTATGACGATGTTTAGTAGTTTTCCATCAAAACAGAAGGCATCATTTCTGATTCTCCAGATCGTCCAAGGACATAAGAGAAGAGCATACATGATTGTCTTCCAAAATCAAAAAGATACCAAATGGAAAAACACTTTTAATTCAACTATGCCAAATTAGCCAATTCCAAATCAAATACTCTTAACAATCTCAAAGAATCAAAAGGACATAAGAATCATTTATGATTCCCAAGATCACCCCAATGGATGTGAGGGAAGAGCATACGCGATATTAATCCTATAAGTAAATAATGAAAAATATTACCTAATCAAATACAAACATGTAAAAATAGCTTGCAAAGACAAATATATGATTAGATAAACCTATAAGAATGTTAGCACATCAACATGTTAATGTTAAAAAAAAATCAAAAGGATTCATGCACCCCTTTTTCAGTGCCTACACGTGGGTTAGTGCGTATGCACCAACAAAGGTTGTTTTTGGCACACAATGTACCTACGCCATCCGAGAGATGTGTGCACCACGAAAATGGTGCCTGCGCCCCTAAAATAGTACCTGCGCCAGTCTGTGGAATTTTTAGATCTATTAAATTCCTATGCCACCAGAGAGGTGTGTGCACCACAAAAACAGTGTATGCGCTACTCTGAGAAAAATAGACATAAAAATAGACAGAATAACCACATTATTAGAAAAATATACTTGCGCCACTAAAACCACATGTGCGCCCTAGTTAGGGTGTGTGTGCCGATCTGATAGGTTTCAGTATGAAGTGAAGGTACAGTACGAAACAACATGTGCACCCAGGTTATTACACCTATGTGATGGTTAGGGTATCTGCGCCAGGGTTAGTGTGCATGCACCAAGGGTCGGCAGACAGAATAACTGGTTTTAACAGTGTGCCTGCGCCACCAGAGAGACATGTTTGCCCCAAAAACTATGCCTATGCCATGAAAAATCATGCTTGTGCTCCTAACATCATGCCTACACCAGAACGATAACAAAAATACAGTATCAAACACAAGAAAACTCACAATATCTCAAATTTTTGACAAGTTAGCTTAAAAATGGCAATAACCCATTAAAATTAAGGCTATGGACACGAAGTTACACATATCAAATGAGTAAAATTTTCAATAAAATAGACATTAATTACTAAATATGCATATCAAAAGTTATTCAAATCAATGAAACTTAAACTAAAATTCCATGGGACTAAGTGTGCAAGTGTTTCCACAAATTGAACCAAACTTAAAGCAAGAAAACTACCACCTAAAAATATCTTCCTAACATAGTTAAAAATGGGCAATGTGCACCATCATTATGAAGAAGTGAGCAACTCCTATCCTTTAAACATTAATAACTTTGAATCTAATCAAAACAAAATGTAAATGCATGAACTCTATTCCCCTTAATTGCCTAATTTTAACATTAAAATTGACCTAAATAGTCCAATGGAAATCAACAATATTTCTTTCTTTGATCCTTCAAGGATGCTTGGGTGTGAGGCTTAGCTCTTCAAGAATGTATGATGGAGGGCTCAAGAATGAAAAAAAGCTATTAGTATGAAACTATGTGATTAATTTTATCTCTTGAGAGATTTAGGTGTAGGTATAAAGGTAGGAGGAGGGCTCTTTATATAGCCCAAAGGATAAAGGATTCAACACATCCTCATGAATGTGGGATAAATGGAGATGTAGAATTAGTTATGGATAAGGGGGGTTTAGATGGGGTTGAGTTAGCTTTAGGAGGTTTTAGTTTTTCCTCAAGTGGCTCATGTGGATAAAGGGGGTGTATTAATTAATCAAGATGATTAATAAATACATGTGCAAGCTTTTATAAAATTTTAGATGGATTTTAGTGTGATTTAGACCATTAGGAAGGAACTAAACAAATTAAATAGAGATTTATTGATTTAATGAGAAGGGAGGCTAATTAATTAATAATAATTAATTAGGCTAGATAGAAGGTGTTGATTAACGAAAGGTCATTAATTAGGGTATGTGTTGGATAGGAAACTTAATTAATTAGCTTAATATAATCAATTAACGACAATGGAAGAGAAGATGAGCGCTATTGACAATGTGTCGTCAATTTGCAGGAAAGGAGATAATTAGCGCAATTTGAGTATTTAAATTGCTTAGGAATAATTATAGGTGTCTACAAATATAACTAAAACATGACAAAGGAAATTATGACATCCTAATGATGTTACATTTGAAATATCTTCATCTCACCTTTTATGATTTGTCAAGTGTTTAATGTGAAAATTCCTTCAATTTATAGTAGAAAGGTCATGTAAAGAGGTCTATGTTGTTTACAAATATTTGATTCTTTGTATGTAATTTTTTGATGTTTATGAGAGTTGAGTATAAATCTAAGAGTGTGAGAATAGTGATAATGTGTTGAAACTATTGAAAATTAGGAAATGATGTAAAAGAGTATATATGCAAATTTAGGATCACAATTTGTTGTTTTAGAAAATAAGTCAATTGTGTGATCAACGTATTTGTAAATTCTGAGTTGAATCTCAATAAGGTTTGAAAGAAGGCACTTTCATACAAGTTGTAACTTGCAATCAATAAAATGGTTCTTTATTTTTGAAGTTGGTGATTCATGTTGAGGTTTTTTTCAACTAATTTGTAACCATTATAATAATAATGCATTGGTTTAGTCAGTTTTCTCCCATATTGGGTTTCCCACTTAAAACTGTCTCTCTATGTGGTGTGCTTTTTGAATTCATGTGATTTTTGTTGTTTATATTTCATATCAAGGTGAAACAATATGTTTTGTTTTGAATTGTATTGCAAAGTTTTAATTGACATTGATTCAACCCCCTCACTGTCCTAATTCCAAAAAAAATTATCACAGCATGGTCCTTATGTAGTGAGTTTAAATGCTCAAAGGAGATCTAGAAAATTCAAACATGGCAAACAATAAATCAAAAAGTGGTTTATCTAACTCAAAGGAACCTCTTTTTAATGGATCAAATTATGCCTTCTGGAGTGTCAAAATGAAAACCTACCTCATGTCTCTTGGAATTGACATATGGAAATTATTTGATAATGGCTACACTATTCCAGCTATACCTCCTACTGATGCAGCTGGAAAGAAAGAGAGTGAAAAAATTTCCAAATCTCGGAATGCCATTATTTATGGAATGGGTGAGGCTGAATTTATAAAGGAAATGCATTGCACCACAACTAAATATATTTGGGATAAATTTCATATCATCTATGAAGGAGACAATAAAGTTGAATTAGCCAAGCTATAGACCTATAAGATCCCATTTGAGATCCTCAAAATGAAGGAAACTGAAAGTATTTCCTCCTAACTAAAAAGTTTAGATGAATTAGTAAACTTGATTAGAGGTTTAGGAGAGAAGATAAAGGAGAATATGGTTATTCAAAGGTATTTAGGTCCTTTTCTACTAGTTATGATTCCAAGGTGTTATTTGTAGAATAAGTCAAAGACAAGAGAACTCTTAAAATAGATGAACTACATGTTATACTTATTTCCTATGATATGAGAACCACAAAATCGAAATAAGTCAGGTAAGAAGTAGCTTTCAAGGCTAATAAGGAGTCCCAAGCCAAGAAAAACAAATCTGAATCTGCTATGGAGGTGGATAATGAGATTATTGAAGCTATGTTTGTAAGGAAACTTAAAAGTGGATAAGGAAAACACAAGGGTAAGTTACCGTTAAAGTGCTTCAATTGTGGCCAATTTGGTCATTTTACTTCAAAGTGTCCTAACAAACACAAGGGGGATCAAGATGAACATGATGAAGAAAATTCTCACAAGAAAAAGAATAAATTCAATAACTACAGAGGTAAGAACAATTCCTTCAAGAACAATTAAAAATTTCTATACTCAAGAAGGATCATGCTCATTTGAATCTAGTGACTCCAAAAAATCTGAAAGTGATGATGAAGGTATGCAATCTAAAACTCTATTCATAGCCATGGAATAAATCACTGCTTGTAACTCAAAAGTTTAAATTCAGTTTTTAGATGATAGCTCAAATGAGGAGGATTCTGATGTGAATCTTGAAGCTAGGTTAATTAGTGCTCTATAAGAATTAAAACATCAAAAAAATAAGAATAAAAAAATGAAATTAATGGTGAAAGAGTATGAAGAAAAAATCATCCTTCTTGACAAAAGACAAGACAATAATTTTCAAAAATATGAAGACATGGTCAAGGAATTTGAGGCAAAAATTAAGTTGATTGAGGAATATTTCAAAAACAAGGAAGAAGAGCATCTAAAAATTAAGGCAGAGTTGGAGCTGTTACAAACCCAATTAGATCATAATTCAAGAAATTTAAAGGCCTACAACAAGTTTAATAAAAACATGAATTATATAGATGAAATCCTAAGAAAGAAAATTAATTTCTGTAGATGAAAATATTGCACATTAGAAAATATTTAGTTCGGTTTTATACTACTATTTAGAAGGTTCTCCAGTGTACAAAGTACCAATTAATTCAACTTTTTTTCCATATTTGTTTTATTTTTTAATTTGTCTTTCCTACGTATTTCCTTATACTTATCACCCCATTTTATAACTTCCCTGAGATTGTATCCCTAATTCTAAGCACCCCACCCTATAATGTGGCATCTCAAGGTGCCCTGGTACCTCTCTGGGCACCTTGACCTATGCTTAGCCTCTTTCTCTCCTTCTTGGGTCACTTCTAGCCATTTTTCATCTGTATCGTTTCCTCATTCAACATTGTTGGGATTAATTAGGAAATTAAACTTGAGAGCCCTATAAATATAAATCTTATAAGACCATAATAAGATCCCTAGGTCTTCGGATCCTATCAATACTATCAATACATCTAGTTTTGCATCCATTAAACCATCTCCCATCCACATAACACCATACATCCAAGTTAGGAAAGTCTACATCACACACATTCATAAAGGATGAATGATTCTATTCATTTGATTTATACTATCTACATCTTCTATAGATTCCATAGCTCACTATTTCACTAAGTGTAAATGGAACGAGAGAACCTAGGGCATGACATAAAAAAACTCACAAGAACTACATCAGGGTCCATAATGTAGTTCGACAGTCAACGATAAGTTGTGACACTTCTAAACATATTTCTTAAGTACCTGCATAGTTCACAACACCCATAATAAAGACCAGGGTGCCTCGAGGCACCCCAGTACACTACCAAGTGCTTATGTCACTTCAAATAGTCTAGATCTACCCTTTGCAGGGTTCCTGAGTCATTGTCTGCATAGTCAGATTCCATTTTCAGACCTGTGACAGTCACCCTTAATCTGCTAAGTCATTTCCTACTCCTCTTTTGCATCTTAGGGTTTTATTTCCATTAGATCAAGTTATGTAATTATTGTTGGTGTCGAAATGCAGCACCCCTGGGACTCTGCAACACGATGGGTTGAGAATCTCAGTGCGATTGCACAACATGGAGCTTTTCCCAAGTGTGGGACCTTACGAAATCGGAAAAGCTCTCCGGATGAAGGCCGATTCCTATTCCTCTGTTCAGATGGACACGTAGAAATGTGGAAGATATACTCAAAAACCTAATATAACTTACCAAGGAGACAGGGTAAGAAAATGCATGAAATAACAACCCTAAACTAACAGAGGTGATGCACCGAGGAATGAAGAACATATGTTTTGCCAATAAACAAAAACCATAGAAATGCAATGCAATATCATGCACGGATAAACATATTCACAGTGAAAGATCAGGAGGATGCAAAATGAAACACATAGAGGGTTGAGAAACATCCAAAGTCATGCATTTATTTGCTCCGAAGGTTTGATACAATACACTGCAAAAATGCCAATAGGCAAAGGTTGCATTACAGTTTCAAATGAGAGGTTTGAGCTCCACAACTCCACCTGCCAAAGAGAAGAAGGGAGGGGCCAAAACAAGAATGTCCAACAATTTAAAAAGATCCTCTCCTACATATTTATATGAGGAAAAAATGAGGGAGAAGAGAATGATTTGAATTCTGCCCCAACTACCTCCGAGACTGCACCTAACTTCAACAAATCATGGTGGTAGGTGAGAATCTCAACAACCCAACAGTGGAAAAGTGTATTTTACATTTTTAAGAAAATTTTCCCACGAAATTAAAGATATCCAGTCGTAGTTGCATAGAGGACGCCGAGAGCTTTCCAAAAAGTCTAACCTTGTGTGAATCTGAGCTCCCTGTGAAAAGTTATGGCGATCTGAATATTTCCCACGTCAGGGTCTTCTACCTGTCGGGTTTGGGGTTCTCCTCTGCATTTGTATCAGACTTGGAGGATGGCTCGACATGCTTCTTGATGTTTGCATTTTCCTAAAACCCACTTCCGCCAGTATTTCCAAGCTTTCCTTTGTTTCGGGGGCGGAAGATGAACTTGCATGTGCATCGGGTTCGGAGGGTTGCTTGACATGTTTTCACCCCGTGCTTCTCTGCCGTGTTTTCCCGACTTCGAGACCCGATTTCCTTTGATGTCGAGTTTTCCAACCCCTCTGACATGCTTCTTTGATGTTGGGTTTTCTAAACCCTCCGACATGCTTCTTTGACGTGTTTCCCCGACTCCGAGACCCGATTTCCTTTGATGTCGAGTTTTCCAACCCCTCCGACATGCTTCTTTGATGTCAGGTTTTTAAACCCGGGGGTAAATATATTCAACAATTACTTTACATTAATTTAGCATACCAGTTTTCTATCATTCATTGTTGTTTAGCCTCTTTATTACAATTTTCAGTCCTCATATTTAGATTAACACTAGAACCCTAAATCTCCCTTTAGGTTTTATTTTTGGTAATCATTTTGGTGAACCCTATGTATGTGTTCTTTTCTCGTCACTGTATCATTCAGCTAGGGTCTCCTTCATATCTCTTTCTTTTATTTCCATTATTAGTAGTGGTTGCTTTAGACCTCTTCACTATTGTGAACTTCTTTCTCCTCTCTATCATGCCCTTAGATCCACGACAGATATACCCACATCCATGGCTAAAATCCCTTATATGCTTATACCCAAGTTCATTTGCACGAAATTAAAACCACTGTTAGTGAGAAATATTATGATGAGGACACTAATGTTGACTAAGAGAAGCTTGATGTTATTACATATTTTTGCTAGGCTTTATGTGAAAATCCTTCTCATCTCCCTCATGTTTTAAATGTTTTTCTCTCTTCTAACTGAGCCCATGAGGCATCCCTACCCATCACTTATACCCTTATGGTCTCTACACTTCCCGAATTCACTCCCCCTATTGCGACCACAGTCCCTCCGACTCCCCATAGTGCTTCTAATATACCCCTTGGCTCCTCGTCTCATATCCCTGATCTAACTTCATTGTACCATGATCTCCAAAATAAAATCTGATAGTTACAAGTTACTACTACTCAATGACCTTTATCACTTGATTCCACATCCTTACTGCATTCCTCCTTTGCGTTGTCTATCACTACCTACCCATTCCCACATAACTGCACCACTCCCAAATTTCCCATTTTTAAAGGTCACGGTGACCCACAAAAGCACCTTTGTGCCTTTCATGTCACATGTCTTGACTATGCCGATGATCATACTATCATCGCTAAGTTATTTTTTCATATTCTACAGGAATATGTGATACTTTGGTTCTATGACTTGTTATTCCTTTCAGTAATCTCTTTTAGCCATTTGGATGACACTTTTATCACACATTTTTCAATCAATATTGATTCCACCCTATCTTATTCCTAGCTAGCTAAGCTTAAACATGTATTTGATGAATGATTCCCTGATTACGTCCTATGATACAAAAATAATGTCGCAAAGATGACTAATGTTCTGGATGATTCAGAATTTCAAGATTTATTTGTCCATAGCCTCTTACCACCTCTATAAGAAAACAAACTATTTGATAATTTTTCTTCATTTGATCAACTTTTTCATCCTATTAAGCTCCATGAGACTAAACTTGTATCTATTGGCAAGCTCAAATATCAGGACTCACTTTCATCCTCTACACATGCTCCCAACAAAGAATTAATCAAAGTCCCTCCCCATAAACCTAGCAGTCTCCAAACTTCAGTTAATGAGGATTTTACCACTCAAGATTTATGTCCTTAGCCATATTTGCGTCATCTTGCTAACCTTAGTCCACCAATCAACATATTATTACTACAACTCATTAATAGTAACGTCATCACCCTAACTTCACCTCTACAACTTGGCCCCTCCCGATATAAAGGGTGTAACTTTGATGAGCATTCTTACTGTGACTATCAATAGTATGCGGGGCATACCACCGATTATTTTTTTAAACTATGGTGTCTCATTCAAGACCTAATAAAAAATTGCCATCTTGAGCTTCTCGAGTCCCCCATGATATTTTCTCCCAACGATAATAAAAAAAACCAAAAATTTTACAACCCACTCCCTAAACATGATACCAAACCCATTGATTTCTCTTCCAACTATGTCTCCCATACAATTCCTTCCTCCCCCAGACCTCTCAAATTTCTCATTGCTCACATTGTTGTTGTGACACCAATTATCTCCTTTTCTACTACCAAATACCATGTTACACTCACATCCGACGATTTTCACATACGAGCATATATTGGTTCCTCCCCTATAAATAGTACTAGAGTCGATCCATCCTCCCCCATTAGCACCTATTATTTTTCCTTATTGCACTCTATTGGTTACCCTCCTTTACAAATTGACTATTGATTCAATATACTATTATGTTTTGTTAAGTAACATATCACTATCAGCCCTCTTACTCTTCTCATCCCTTACCTTGTTATTCAAGCAGTCCAAAGATGTGACCTACTTCTAGGACTCAATTTGATTTGTAAATCCAAAGCTATCATCTCTATGACCCACTTGCATCTCAAATTTATTTACAAAAACCAAGTTACACCATTAATGGATTCCCTCCTAGCCCTCCACTCTTGTCACCTTCTCATTTTGGTGCCCATTCCTCTCCCCCTCTTACTCACATAGCTCCTCTACTATCACCACCTACTCATACTATTCCTACTTCACCACCTCGATTGGCCCCTACGTGACCACTACATTCCCTTAGACCTACACATCATCATATCCCTATTCCTAAACCTATTACCTCCTCTTGTCATAAATCACCACCTCATTTTATTCCACATCAATTTTAATCATATTTATGTGTGAAATCTCATCGATATCCCTCACCTACACATTTTACTATGTTCCTCCATTCATCTTATATACACCCTTCACATGCATATCAAATTCATTCTCCTGCATAATGCTTATCTCCTATACAACAATTATTAGAGTATCCTTCTCTGTCATCCTCCTCTCATGTATGGGTTGATGGACATCCATCCCTTGACCTTATTAGTTGATTCCTCTTTCTTACCCAGCTACAAGACACTATCCATTTGACAACCCCTTACCCCCCTCATTACTTGATGACGTACCCTTGTTCTTAGGTTCACATTGGACTAACGAGGGATCCCTATTACACTAAACCCCACACAATGCACTACCAGAACTATAATTATAAATCCTACATCATCCTATATATAACTCCTCTACTAGTCACTCCCACATCATCCATCATATCCATGCTACACTCGTCATATAATTATATGTGAGTAATTTTCTATGTCATCCACAAGTCCTGTACATTCTACATGATACACTATATTTCCTTATATTTGGGTCTATTTTTATCTAGTATCATTACACATTCTATTCCTATCAACACACTTATTACATTACACCTTCCATACCACATTTCCTTCATCTATCCTACCTCTTCTATATATTATCCTAGATTTCCTAATACTTGGGTCTAGTTCTCTCCATCATCATTTACACATTCTCCTTTTACCTATGTATTTATTACATTACCTACACCACACATTCACATACCTTGGTCATCTACACTACATTATTTTGAATTTTACACCCACCACCCTATGACGCACTCTAGTTCCTCAGTCCGTACTTAACTTTTGAGGGTGTACCAATCAAATCGACCTTACCTACATGTGACATGTACTCATACCACATTCATCAGACTCATGATAAATTATTTAGGCCATATCACCACCCTTGCCTCATTCATCACATAGTGGTCTATGATTAGTGCTAAAATCACCACCTTCATCTTCATACACCCTCATCACCCATCTCGTAGTGACATACAATCTAGGCTAGATCGTCACCTTATTCCACTCATCTTATAGTGATATACACTTACGGATAAGTCATCACTCCTCTATCCAACCAAGTTATTGTATATGCTTAGGCTATAGGGTCCACACACATCTTTTCACATGCCACATTCCCATTCATTCATCTTATAGTGATATATACTCACTCATTTAACAAGTCATGGTTTACGCTTAGGCTATAAGGTCCACGCACATCTTTATATACATATTATCACCATCCTCTCATCCTATAGTGGTATACGCTTAGGGATAAATTATCACTCCTCCAATAAAACAATTTGTGATATATGCTCCAGCTATAGGGTTCACACGCATCATCTCTCCACATGTCATATTTCATGACCACTACGCATATACATTCATTGCAGTGCGGTAGACACAACCAACACTACTCGATCATTTCCCGATGATGCACTCTTATTTATGGTTAATTCTTGGCTGTTAAGGAAAAAAATAAAATGAATGTCGTTATACATACCCAAAATTGTAGGGTACTAAACCTCTAAAGTGATGTTACACATACCCCAATGATGATACAGGTCTCCTCACAAGGTTTTTAGGATCTAGAGAAGCTCATGAAATACATGTTAGCATCTCAAATGCTTTATCCAAGTTCCTTATGCTTTTCATTATCCTCTTCCTTTCCTTTTCTAAGATTTTTGACCTTCAGTGACGAAACTTCCGCCCTGCCAGGGCAGCAGTCCTATAACCACTGCCCTGCTTAGGGCGGTGGTCCTTCACGCATTTTCTAGCACATTCTTTTGATCGCGACTTGCGTAATTTTCCAACTTTCACCAGCTTTTCTCAACCGCCTTAGCTTGTATTAATGTTTTATGTTCCCTGGAATAGTGTTTCTTCATTGTTTAATGGTAAAAGAGTTCTAATAGGAATTACCTTTGGGTGAATGTGAAATCTATAAATAACCATCTTGTTTTCAAGCAAATGACCCCTCAACTTCTCATTTCCATTGTTTAGTCTTTGAATTTCTTGCTTAGAATTCATTTTTTTTTCATGTTTTGCATCCATGCTAGTTTTCCTTTACTGTTAGAAGCCATTTGATCTTCTTGCTTCAGTCTTGTTCATTGTTGTTCATAAAAATTAGTTTAGAGCAGAGTAGTGTCATTTGTAGATTGAATTCATTAGAGTTGTAGGTTTTGTTCTTCATAGAAGGTAGATTCTATAATTTCTCGATACACTTGTGTTTTATTCCCATAATAAATCCTGCTAGGAATTAAATACGCCAAACTTTGTCACTTGCGTTGTCTCTCTCCTACTTGCATTGTGTTCGATCTATATTCAAAGCTTCCATTCTTCAAAATACCTTTTTCTATTGATGCTAGTATATACATGCTCTTCTAGATTCACATGAACATGAAGGAATGAGGAGATCATTATGAGGGGAAAAAATCATACACTACTAGATTTGCCACTGTTCTGTAAATTCTAGGTTTTATCTGTCAAATTTCTAGTTAAAACATATCAAATAGAGTAGTAAAATATCTCATTTCAGTTAAGTTTTATTTTTGATATTGTCGGGGAAGCTGTGGGAATTGATAGTTTCTCAGAAACTATTATTCATTCCTCACTTCTGAGGTAGGATCGAGAGTCTTTCAATTAAGTCAATCAACTATCTAGTTATTTAGGATAAACTCACAACTGCACAGGCAAGTAGCTATACTTAGCTATCTTGCTTGTTTTAAATTTGTTATTAGATTAGTTGTCATTTTCTAAATACATTAGATTAGTTTCTCTTTGAATTCTATTAAAAATTCTATCAAAAATAGAGGAATATATATATTTTGTAGATATATCTTGCATAATTAGTTTATTTCATTTCATTTTGGTTTATATTGATCTTTTATGACAATCACGGGACCTAGGGAGCCTAGGGAATATGTTTTTGAACCAATCATGCCTCAACCAAATCTTGTTGTAACATTAATTGACATAGACCAAAATTTCAGAATTCAGGTCTTCCGAATAGCAACAGACCTATAAGAGATCAGCACACATCTAAGAGGATTAAACATAGAAGACAAAAAAGCATACACGTTCTAGTCAAATCAACCAAATTATAGACTACCTTGATAGATATCCGTATGACTGTATAAGGACCTGAAAGAGAGAAAACATTCGATTGTGATCCACTTGTTCCATAGCCAGATGCAGGAGACCTCATTGATATAGACACTAGCTTACGTATCCAAGTTGTCAGAACACATGTTAGGTACTCTAAGAAAATCATGCAACTTCTAGTTCTAAACATAGAGGCTGAAAGGGCATACAATTACTAGATATTCAAAATCAGGGGTTGATTCTTCACATGACCATAGGAGGTCCATAGTAACCACGAACTCATGGTTGTGATCCACATGTCCCACAACCCAATGGGCCTACAAATTAATCAAATATTGACACCATCTTAGGAATGCTAGTGTTTAGGTCCTCTCCACTTCCACCAGACATTATCACATAACTACCATTATTAAACGTAGCAGCTAACCAAGCTAAAGATTTCTGGACTAGACTAGAGAATCGTCCATAAAGCACAAAAAGATCCACTACACGTTTAGCCATTACATTTTCATGACCTTATCGGGAGATATATAAAAAGTACCCATAGGTCATCTTCCACATATCTCACAACCCATAGATCGGATCACAACAGAGCTTGATATTGATTGGAGCCTTCAAGTAACTATCCTTACCGAATGATCTATCACACCAGTTCAAGTTAGGAGGGCCTTCTTTACCTTAGATTCACAGATCCCATTATTGCGTGTTGAAGACATAAGATTACCTAACTAGCTTATCTACACCCTGTGTGTATTCCATCCCCACCGGCTGTCTCGGCACAACCTTGAGAGGTCGGATGCGAGGAAGAGTTACTTGTAGATTCCCATGCTTGCATGTCACTTTTTCATCATACAAAATTGGTGAACCCAACATGAAACTTCTTACCTTTTGGTTCAAAGTCTTATTTCTACTTGTTCTTCCAATTAGTATACTTTTCATCTTTTCCATCTCATTAGCCTTCACATCAGCTTCACTAACAAAATTGGTGAACCCAACATAAAATGAAAATGTAACCTTATTATGTGAATCAAACTAATATTCCTCTTTCTGTTTTCTTTTCTTTCATCCACCTTCGCTCTTTCCCATTATTCTGTGGATATTCAAATACCCCCCGAATATGTCAGGATACGTTGCATATGGAAGACCTCTCCTAGGTCTTGAAGCATACTACAATCAATTAAATAGACAACCATCACCCTCGCTCTCAGCATGAGAGGACAACTATTCAACTAACTAATTTTCAACACAAAATCTGCCTCAAAGGACTAGATATAGTTCTTCTTTCTAAATAGAGGAGTTGGATCAGCTCACTCAAACGCAACAACTAGATCCTTCAGGATCAAACAACATGACACTCACTGGAGAATCTGGTTCATCTCCTCAGGTTTTTCTTAGACCAAAAATTAGTAGACAATCATATCCATATCTATTTTTAGATGACGAATACTTAGCATGTTATGCTAGGAGTGAACAACACTCTCAAAATATGTACCCACCTATAGGATGTTTGCAAACACAACCCAAGGTCTCGTTCCAAGAAAACACCCCCATTCCTCCACCTATAGGAAGTGCCCTCGGTGAAACTTGGCAGGGCACCAATCAATTCATAGCAGGGCACCATATGCCTATACAACCTCAAGATATACAACAAATGCCACTAAGGAAAAATACCATGTCTTCACCAAATGAGGTCATCTCAACCTTAGTTGAGAAGGTTAGAAGGTTGGAACTTGCTCAAGCAAATCAAAATCCATAGTTCATGCAAGCAGGAACTTCCAATCCTCCACATCATCCCAGCCAAGTACACCTCCTCATAGGAATAGGCATGTTGGGTATGCCCCCTCAGTACTTACAACAAATACAAACTAGAACCACATTTTCTAACACCGCTCTAGTTGAGAATATAATACCTCCCGGTTTAGTATAAACTAACCCATTCCTGAAAAATGCTCCTCCATACTTAAACATGTATTCCAAATCACCATAGGGAGATATGTTCTCTTCTCCCGGTATGTTTTCTCAAACAAGGGATTTCCTTATGCCCCGACAAATATATATGCTACGCCATATCAACAACCCATTCCACCTCCACCCCCTTAGAAAAAACCATCAATGGTTGAAACCTATGCGATAGGGACTTATTCAGAATATTTGAAAGAACCTTTATACTTCACTATACGAAGTGTCATGCTTCCAATATGTCTCCATGATCTACCCAAGTACAAAGGAGAGGGATACCCGAATGCGCATATTAAGGCCTATGCCACAACCATTCGAGAACTACTCCCTTGGGATGGAGTTGTTGCTAAAATATTCCCCAAAACATTAGAGGGTATCACCCTCAATTGGTATTACAGAATACCTAAAGCCTCAATACATTCATTTAAACAACTGGTTTCAGAGTTCACCAAGGTGTTCGACATGAACAAATTGTTGAGAACAGGAATCAGAGAATTCATGCATATCAAACAAGAACACAATGAATCTATTACTCATTTCATCCAAAGATGGCATATAGTCCTCTATTCTTCAGCAAGCGCTCCGAACATGGATCAAATGGAACTATGCGATTTATTCCTTCATTCTCTTAGCAAAGAGATAAAGGAAGAAGTCCAGAAGTTCCCACTAAGAACTTATGATGAAGTTCTCAAGAGTGCTCTCTGAATAGATCAAGCTACAATAGATAGTGTTCGTAATACATATGGAACAAATGGGAGATTAATCATCCCCAACCAAAATGATATGACTTATCCTACTACCACAAACACCAATCAAGGACCTAAAATCCTTAACAAAAACCGTGGAGTGACAATAGATGGAGTGATTGACCAAACTAAAAAAGAAAACATTGTAAAAGTTCCGCCACTAGTTAACAATCAACGAAACAAAAATTTTACCCCAACAATCAATGCGGTGGATTTTAATCATTCCTAACGACAACAACAACAACAATGGTAGATCTAGACATAGGGTCCAAGTCAAAACTCAACTGGATATCAAAACCAAAACTAAAAGTAACATATGCAAAACTTTAATCCTAATGGTCAACTATTTAATTAGAGTTTGGGACCACAACACGTGCTAAACCAACAACCTAAGAGTTATAATCCCAACTTGTATTATGGTTTCCACAAAATTTGAGGCCATGACACTAGGACTTGTCATGATTACAATAATTTCATGTAACATTTTCCAGAAGAACAAAGACAACACTTCATAGATATGTTCTTAACAGATTCTGTGACACATATGCCAAATACTTTCACAGGGGTAGTTTCCCCTCAAAACAAACCTCTTAAGATATTCAATGATTCACTTCCAAATCACAATAACAATAATAAGTTAAATCCAAATGGGACGAATAAAAGTGTAATGACAGGAAATAACGATCATGAAGCCTCAAATTCACTAAATCCACCTGTAGTTCTGTAATTAGAAAATTAGCCACGAACCAAGATAGTTGGTCTAGTGGAGTTATATACTAAGTTACACGTAGAATCCGTAACAAGAGCATGAGAATATTCTTCTCAACCAAATCCAATCTATCCACTAAAGCCTGATATATTCAAAAAATGTTGGTAAAACCCATAGGTGCTTATGATTTAATTAATGACTTAACAAATACCTTCTCTCACATCTTATTTTTTGACTTATTGAAAAAATTCCCCTACCCATAGGGCTGCTCTTTTAGAAGCACTAGGTCTAGGTCGTTTAATTAACATCACTCCACCTCCCAAAACACAAGTAAACCATATAGACTTCGATATCCACCCTCCAGGGAAGCCAAATAGGGATACCAAGTTTATATTCGACATAAACAAAATGCCAACAAATGCTGAAATTACACATAGAGGCGATCTGGCCTTACATTTACAGGTGTGGGTTTATAATAATTATGTTAAATGCACAATGGTTGACGATGGGGGCAGCAGTTAACATTGTCCCTTTCTCTTTTCTTCAAAAGCTAGGATATGGAGAAACAAATTGTTCCACAACAAGAAATACGCTAAGAGGTTATGACAGCCTTAAAGCTACTTCAATTGGGACTATAATACTACCAGTCACCTTAGGACCCAAGACAATCCTCACTGAGTTTTATATCATAGATCGAGAAACCAACTATAATATGATCCTCGGTTGACCATGGATACATCGCATGAAAGAAATCCCTTCTACGTTATTCCAGGAAATAAGATTCTTACACCCAGGAAAGATATTCATAGCAAAAGGTGACCCAAAACCTTTTGACATAGACCTAGCATACCTGAATAAAAGACAAGGCATTCACTCTGAGTTTGAACTCCCAACAAACCAAATTAACAAACCAATCGACTCAAAACCAGAATAAAAATTAATACCTACAACATAACTATAAATTATGAACCTAGTCAAGAGCATCCCAACCCTCAAGGATGAAGCTAACATTTTAGAAACAGTGTCATTAGGAACTACTGCAGAAATTTTCAAGTTACTAGAAAAATATCTACCAATTTTCTTACCATTTGATTCCACAGGTATGGGATGTACCCTAGGAGTTGGTTCTCTTCCATCAGAGGAACTTTGCATGGTATAAGTAACCAAAACAAAATAAAATGATGCAAATAATGTCCCAGCATCCATTTTTCCTAGTAAATATTAGACTCTCCACTTCGATGGAGCTATATGTCGCTATGGAGCCAGGGTGGGCGTGATCTTTACTTCTCCTGAGGTAAAGATCCTACCTTTTTATTTTAAATTAAACTTTGAATGTACAAATAATGGCACTGAGTATGAAGCCCTCCTCCTTGGCCTCATCATAGCTAAAAGGATCAGTGTTAATAACATCAGAGTGTTAGGAGACTCGCAATTAGTTGCAAACCAAGTCTCTGAAGTATATGAGACTAGATCTGAGCACTTACAGCTCTATAAAACAGTGGTATTAAATATAAGAAAAGGGTTCAACTTCATATCCATTGAGGCAATCCCATGAGAATAGAACCTTCTCATAGATTCAATAGCAACCTCAGCTTCACGTTTTACCCCAAGTAATGAGTTGGAAGATACAAGTTTCAAGGTTTCACTTTGTACTGAACAATTGGTGAAGAAAATGTCAACAAACCCTCTTCTAACACATACAACTGAGAATGAATCTTCTATCTTACATCATGTTAACAGTGATAAAGTCACTCTCGAATATCTAAATGCCTATGTAGAGCTACACCTTTCTCACCCCATAGTTGATCTTTCCCTAATACCACACTCCTCTTCCTACTTTGGAAATCCCATGGTAGAGTATCCTCCATAGAAGGATCTCGATATATACGAGATAGAAAATGGAGAAAACTTGGAATGACCTACAACCCCACCTGAATTTGAATAAGGTAATGCTTCTTTGATAGAAGAAACCATTGACATAAACATTAGAATGGAGGAAGAACTAAGAATTTTGAATTTGGGATCCTCGCTAACTCCAGAAGAAATAGAAATACACACCCAAATCCTCAAAAAACATCAAAAATCTTTTGCATTTAATTATAAATAAATGAAGGGTATCGCACCACAAGTTATGGTACATTATCTCATTACTAAACCAGATGCGAAGCCAATTAAATAGAAGTCAATACCAATGAAGCCAAAAGTGGCTCTCATGGTAAAAGAGGAAGTAGTTAAACTTCTCCAAGTAGGATTCATCAAGCCCATTGAATATTCACAATGGGTGTATAATATCGTTCCCGTGCTAAAAAAGAATGGGAAGATACACATTCGCATAAATTTTTGGGATATTAACAAAGCTTGTACCAAGGATGATTTCCCATTACCATCCATTGACATTATCGTTGATGCAATAGCTGGATTTGAACTGCTATCCCTCGTGGATTGGTTCTCAGGGTGCAATCAGATTAAAATATCTGAACAAGATCAAGCCAAAACCACATTTATAACTCCTTGGGGAACTTATTATTATGTTGTCATGCCATTTTGTCTTAAGAACGTTGGTGCTACGTATCAGCGGGAAATGACTTATATATTCCATGATATTATTCATAAAATTATTGAATCATATGTGGATGACTTATTAGCTGAGGCCAAGAAACACTGTGATCATCTAGAAGTGCTCCGTATCATCCTCTCATGACTAATTGAGTATGGTGTCACATTAAACCCAGAGAAGCGCATGTTCGGTGTAATAGGAGGCAAACTTCTAGGATAGATTATATCCTCACGAGGGATTGATGTTGATCTAGCCAAAATATGGGTTGTTTTCAAAATGATCCCACCTTCATACGAGTCTGGAATCAAGTAATTTCTTTGGAAGCTTGGTGCAATCTGAAGGTTCATCCCAGATTTAAGCTTTGCCATTCATCCAATCAATAATCTACTCAAGAAAGATTATAGTATCTATTGGACTAAAGATTGAAACGAGGCCTTCAAAGCAGTTAAGCACTTCCTTTTGTCACCACCCATGCTAATGCCTCCCAAGGCAGACCTCCCTTCGATCCTATACTCACGAGCCACTCATGTCTCACTGGCCTTCATGCTAGCTCAAGAAGACAATGATAAATGAGAACGCATGATCTATTTCATTAGCTGAATGTTTCTTGATTATGAAACACATTACACACAGGTAGAGAGAGAATGCCTTAATTTTTGCAACAAAATGTTTGAGACATTACATGTTAAACCAGGAAATGAGGGTCATTGTAAAGACAAACCATTTACAAACATTTCTCACACAAGGATCTTTATCTAGAAAGGTTGGCCGTTTCATAACCCTAATGGGAGAATTTGAGTTAACATTCGTAAAACAAAAATCCATTAAATTCAAAATCATTGCAGACTGGTTAGCTGAAAATCCATTAGATGCAGGCAAGCTGGTAGATCTAGACTTTCCCGATGAATGTGTATACTTCGTCAAAACCAAGCCTCCCATTTGTACATGTCCCTGGTATACCGATATCATCAGTTTTATCATGGACCATACATACCTAGAAAGTGCCATGTCACAACAAAGAAGGTAGTTATGTATTATTACCACTAAATATGTTGTTTTAGACCAAGTTCTCTATCGTAGAGCCTTTGATGACATGCTTCTAAGATACGTCAATGTAGAAGAATCCAAGAGGATTCTTCATGAATCCTACAGTGGGATATGTGGAGGCCACTTCAGTGGTCACACCACCAATCGAAAAATACATCAGATGGGATATTTTTTGCCCACTCTTGAGCATGATGTAGTGGAATTTGTACATAAGTGCCATAAATTCCAAGAATTCTCTCATGAGATTCGCATGCCAGCATAATCCCTACAACCAATAGTGACCCCGTGGCCGTTCTCCACTTGGGGTCTGGACTACTAGGGAAATTCTCTCCCTCATCAATTGATGGCCATAATTTTATAATCATAGCCATGGAATATTTTACCAAATGGGTGGAGGCCATGCCTCTCACCACTGTACCATGTTCGGTAATTGCCAAATTCATTCTGAACCAAATTATTTGCAGGTATAGTGTCTCACAAGTCATTATCTTAGATAATGGCACATCCTTTAAAAATGAAAAAATCCATGAATTATGTAGCAAGTTCAAGATAAACCATCACACGGCCTCCCATTACTATCCTCAAGCCAATGGGCAGGATGAAGCGACAAATAAAACGTTAAAAGCTATTCTCTTCAAAATGGTCAAGGAGAACAAGTGATATTGGAATTTAAAACTATATCCAACCTTGTGGGCCCATCAAACCTCAGTAAGAACAACAACAAGAGTAAATCCTTTCTCGTTGGTATTCGGGGTAGAAGCAGTTCTCCTGCTTGAGGTTGAAATACCCAATCTCCACATCTCATTATAAGGGATTCTGGAAGAAGAAGCTTATAGGGAGGCACGCCTCTCTTAACTAGAAAGCCTTGACAAGGTCATGCTAAATGCTTAATAAAGGCACAAATCCTATGTTGACCAAATGTGCCAGCAGTATAACAAAAAGGTCTATGAGTGAGAAATATATGAAGGAGATCTAGTTCTAAGACTAGACAACCGGATCGATAAGAAAACTGGTGAAGGAAGAAAGTTTTGGCCTAAATTGTTGGGCCCATACCGAGTCATGAAGGACTACAGAAATGGTGCATATCTCTTGTGCACACTAGAAGGCAAGGAATTTGGTGAAACTGTCAATTCCTTTCACCTTAAGCAGTTTTATGCATAAAATGTCAAAGTCATTGCTAGTACATTATAGCTACCTACATTTGCATTAGTCTTTTAGCTACTTCATTCTATCCATTTCACAAAAATACTAGTTCAAGAACTTACTCTTAAAAAAATGTTACAAATTTTTGCAGATATTGGAAAAAATATTCATATCACATCTCTTCAAACATCATCAAACATTTTCAAATTTTCTCATCAATTTCGACAGACAAACATTGACGAAACCATACCAATGCCTACATACTTGGCTTTGCTCTTTCTTTCTACTAGGTAAAGTTGTCCTTGCCTACGGTCTATTCTGGAAGCTTCTTGATGTCACATCTATCCCTCTTAATATCTCTTAGAACAAAAGGATGTCCCAAAGTTATAGATCAGAAATGTCAAAATCAAATGAAATCAAAAGCATCAAGCAAACAAAATATTTTATTTTACACACTTCTTTTCCCCATCAACCTTAGGTGATAAGCCCACATCTCTTACTGGTGATGTGAGGTTGGGAAAGGAAAGAAGTGCCCTTACTTGCCTATATCTTGCCTTTGGTGACAAACCCATGCTTCTTACTAGTAGCATGAGGCAAGGTGTGGGGGGTCTAGTTACACAAACTAACAAATCTTGGTATGCTAAAAACACAAGTCAAATTATTTTAAGAGAAAGAAAATATCCAAACATCCAAATTCCAAAGAGATCAAATCCTCAAAAACAAAGATTTTGTCAACCAGGTTGCCATTTATGAATCTAAGTCTAGATAAACTGAAAAGTAAGTGGCCTTCTAAAGCTTGGTAGTAGTTCTAAGTAGGGTGGGTGTGTAGGACCAAATTTGGTTCTTGTTCTTGGTTTGTCTATCTCTCATCATTCCATTCAATCAAATTCACACAAATTGTGCCCTTCCTAATTCTTGTTGTTGAGCCGTTACGTCTTACTAGTTACGTGGATTTGGGATTGGGGCAAGTTCATCTCTTTATCACTATGCATTCATCACGTTTTAGAAATATAAGAAGGAATTACAAACATTTCCCAAAGAGTTCAAAAGTTCAGTACTACCATATGTTAGTATCATCTCATATTAGCATTGCAAAAACACATAGAGTAAGACATTCTATTTACTATCATTTGTTGTCCATTGCATACATTCTAGAAACATGAAAAGTAAATATTATAAAAATATCTAAAAACACATTTAGAAAATGAGTCACAAAATTCAAGATACCAAAATTCTAGATCCAAAGATATATATATATACAAATTAGGTTTCATATACAATGTCATCATGCACTAGGCATGGTCAAAAATGCTCAATGAGCCCAGAAAGTACAAAAATACTCGTATAAACAACCTAACAAAGGTCACTAAAAAAAGATCCAAGTGGCCTCTCAATCCCTATGGGATCCATCAGAAGGTGCACAATCACGTCTAGGACTCGGCTACGTTGGCACTTTGAGTGTAATGAGGGCTCGCGATCCTGAATAGTAGTTGTAGCCTCACTATGAGAGTGGATCCTCCTCATCAAGAGCTCTATAGCCCTATACCTGGCTACCTTAGCACAAAGGGAAGTCACCATCTTAGCCACATGCTAGACGGGGGCAAAAACATCAGTATGCCTACCTGCTACTGAAGCTTCCCTTCCATCCATGGATAGCTTGGCATGAGTCTTCTCCATGGGGAGCATCAGGGTATCAGTACAAACATAGCGAATCAAGTCTCACCACTCATCAACAATCTCTACAAACAAAGGAGAAAATAAATTAGGAAATAATCAAAAGGTGAAACCAAGGATGAAAAAAAAGAGAGGTAGCAACTAAGGCAATTCCAGCTAAAATAAACATCAAAAGAAGAGTGACAACTCACTTGAATCTCCAGGCCTCCAAGAAGGATCTCTGGGATCCTTTCCTACCATGGATGCCACC
The DNA here is from genome assembly GCA_019776745.2 of Taxus chinensis. Taxonomy (NCBI): domain Eukaryota; kingdom Viridiplantae; phylum Streptophyta; class Pinopsida; order Cupressales; family Taxaceae; genus Taxus; species Taxus chinensis. The sequence continues at coordinate 353,091,600 of CM034154.1, forward strand.
GCTGACTAGTTTCCCCCTCCTACTTCTGGGACAACATGGAATTTTTCCACGGACTCATCCTCTCCACCTAGGTCTTGAGAAAGTAACTCCTCTGAGACTAGAGTCACCCTCTCCGCACTCTGCTCTACCCTCTCATCCTTTAGGATCTCCTGAGTTTCATGCCACTCGAGATCACTATCCTCTTCCCCACCTGACTCGTTGGTCTCCATGTCCTTGGTATCCTCCTCCGTCTCTCCCCCTATGAACTCCTTACACTCAAATTCTATATCAATTGGGTCATCACTATTATGGACAGGACCAGTGGCAATACAAAGTAAAGGTGCCTGAGGAGCACCAACTCTCGAGAGCATACCACCCTCCTAGCTGCAATAGGGATTCTACGAGTAACAACAGTCCAACCTCGGCCTCTAGGACCTCTCCTAACCTCCTGAACTGATCTGAACACTGGCACCATTGGGGGAAGCATGTAAATGTAAGCAAGGTTGAATTGCTGAGGCACTCGATAAAAGGGGTGTGTCTCTACCTTCCCTATCATGTCCACAAGCTGCCCTGTAGTAGATTAGGAAATAAAAGTAAAGGTATCCTTGCCCCACAACCCACCATGGCCTAATAAGGTGTGGCCTCCATATCCTCAGTGGTCAGGGAAGCAACTGGCTGGTGGGGTGCTCTAAGCACTATCATCTCTGTCCATCTTGCTGCCCTCATGGCCCCGAGATCCTCCACCTCTACACCTATCCCATAAGGGATAATGCACTCATAGACCCAACTTATAACTAAGGTTAGATGGCTCAATGACTGTCCCTATAAACAAACCACCCTGTATAATTCGTGATAGGTGGTCCTAAGTATATTGGCTCCCCAGGCATAAATCTGACCTTGTGCCTCAATTTGTGTGATGATGGGGGCCCAAAAGTAGAGAAAAGTATCCCCTCCCTTATCCCTAATCAATCTTGAAGCAAGGATTCCCATAATGGCCTGATAAATCAGAGGGATGGGAAAGCCAGGAATAGAACGGACCTTCACCCCCTTCTTCAAAGTAGTGGAGACAACTGCATCTCCCATATAGGTGGCCCATTGAGTCACTTGAGCTCTGGATACTTCTGTATCAAATGAAAGTCTCATCCCAATAATCAGGGCTCCCAAAATGTGGTAGACATCCTCTAAGGAGATAGTCCACTCACACCTAACACCTGGAAATCGGAAGGTGTTCCAATCTGCATCCTAGTAAGAAAATAAATCACATAGTATGTGACTGGCAGGTGCAATGTGGGGGACTCATGCAATCCTCAATATACCTACCCTCTAGAGAGTATCTTGCTCAGCCTGAGAGAGTGCATCTAACACTGCTAGAAGCCAATCACACTCCCTCTCTCAGCTCCATATAATGTACTCTTCCTTCTTTTGTAAAACACCAAAAAACACGCAAAAAGAAACAAATTACTATCAAGATTGCATTGGAAAAATAATTAAAGCAAGTAGGAATACTAGAAATGCAAAATAAAACTCAAAATAGTGTTTTTCTAACACTCTGTAGAGGACTACCACCTTGAGCAGGGTGGCAGTTCTGTAACTGCCACCTTAAAAGGTGGCGGTCCTATCCCACGACTACAAATGGTTTGCATGCCCTAAAAATGCTTAAAAATGCAAAAATTGACCATTTTAGCTAAAACAAAAGCCTACCCATTAGGCATCCCCCCTAAGAGACACATTTAAAACCAAAATTTCTAAAAATAACCCCCCCCACAGCAAAGATTTCATCATTTTAACATTTTAGGTGCAAAAACATTAAATCAAGAAGAACTAACCTGGGATCTCATGGGTCAAGGTTCTGCTTGTGGAGGCATGATTGCTATCTCGATACGAACATTTCGACTATACTCCTGTTGAAAACTTTCACCATGGGTCCCAGAGCTCAAAAAACTATCAAATCAACATACACAAATGAATAGGAAAATGAGCCAATTATATATATATATATATGGTGTTTTGACTCATTTTGAATGCCCCTCTCACAAGTTTAGTGTGCCGACAGAGGTAAGTTCTTATCCCCACAAAAATGGTAGTGAGAACTCAAATGGTGACATTTTGACACACGGGCATGTCAGGTATAATTTCTAGCTTCCCATTTTGGGACCGCCATACTCAGACCCACCGTTTTATGCCTCTTCATGGTTAAAACACTTCTCCGAGGGGGCAATATGTATGTACCCAAAATTTTAGGGTACTGTACCGCTAGAATGATGTTACACATATCCCAATGATGAAACAAGTCACCTCGCAAGGTGTTCAGGATCTAGATAAGCTCACAAAGTATATGTTAGCATCCCAAATGATTTATCTAAGTTCCTTGTGCTTCACTTTATCCTCTACCTTTCTTTTTATAAGCTTTTTGACCTTAAGTGACGAAACTACAAGCCTGCCAGGGCAGCGGTCTTGTAACTGCCACCCTACTCAGGGTGGCGGTCCTTCACGTGTTTTCTAGCATGTTCTTTTGATCACAACTTGCGTAATTTTTTAACTTTCACTAGCTTTTCTCAACTGCCTTAGCTTGTATTAATGTTTTATGTTCCCTAGAATAGTGTTTCTTCATTGTTTAATGGTAAAAGAGTTCTAATAGGAATTACCTTTGGGTGAATGTGAAATCTATAAATAGCCAACTTGTTTTCAAGAAAATGGCCCCTCAACTTCTCATTTCCATTGTTCAGACTTTGAATTTCTTGCTTAGAATTCATTTTGTTTTCATGTTTTACATCCATGTTAGTTTTCCTTTGTTGTTTTGCTTTAGTCTTGTTCATTGTTGTTCATACAAATTAGTTTAGAGAAGAGTAGTGTCATTTGTAGATTGAATTCATTAGAGTTGCAGGTTGTGTTCTTCACAAAAGGTAGATTCTAGAATCTCTCGGTACACTTGTGTTGTCTTCCTACAATAAATCCCGCTAGGAATTGCATATGCCAAGCTCTATCATTTACATTGTCTCTCTCCTACTTGCATTGTATTCGGTCTATATCTAAAGCTGCCATTGTTCAAAATACCTTTTTTTTGTTGATGCTAGCATTTACACGTTCTTCTAGATTCATGTGAACATGAAGGAATGAGGAGATCATTCTGAGGGGAAAAAATCATACACTACTGGATTCACCACTATTTTTCAAATTCTAGGTTTTATCTGTCAAAGTTCTAGTTAAAACATATCAAATAGAGTAGTGAAATATTTCATTTCAGTTAAATTTTATTTTTTGATATTGCCGGGGAAGATGTGGGGATTGATAGTTTCTCAGAAACTATGATTCATTCCTCACTTCTGAGGTAGGATCAAGAGTCTTTCAATTAATTCAATCAGCTATCTAGTTATTTAGGATAAAATCACAACTGCACATGCAATTAGCTACACCGGGCTATCTTGCTTGTTTTAAATTTGTTATTAGATTAGTTGTCATTTTCTAGATACATTAGATTAGTTTCTCTTTCAATTCTATTAAAAATTATATCAAAAATACAAAAATAGAGAAATATATATATATATATATATATATATATATATATATATATATATGTTGTAGATATATCTTGCATAATTAGTTTATTTCATTTCATTTTGGTTTATATTGATCTTTTATGACAATCACGGGACCTAGGGAGCCTAGGGAATACGTTTTTGAGCCAATCGTGCCTCAAAAAAATCTTGTTGTAACATTAACTGACATAGACCAAAATATCAGAATTCAGGTCTTCTGAACAACAGCAGACCTACAAGAAATCAGCACACAGCTAAGAGGATTAAACATAGAAGATGACAAAGCATACACGTTCTGGTCAAATCAACCAAATTATAGACTTCCTTGATAGATATCCATATGACTGTAGAAGGACTTGAAAGAGAAAACATTCGGTTGTGATCCACTAGTTCCACAGCCAGATGCAGGAGACCTCCTCATTGATATAGACACTAGTTTACGTATTCCAGAACACATGTTAGGTACTCTGAGAAAATCATGCAACTTCTAGTTCTAAACATAGAGGCCAAAATGGCATATGATTACTAGATATTTGGAATCAGGGGTTGACTCTTTACATGACCATAGGAGGTCCACAGCAACCATGAACTCACGGTTGTGATCCACATGCCCCACAACCCAACGGGCCTATAAATCAATCAAATATTGAACCAGATTGTGAACGTTGGTGTTTAGGTACTCTCCACTTCCACCATACATTATCACACAACTATGATTATTAAATGTAGAAGCTAACCAAGATAAATATTTCTAGACTAAACCAGGTAATCGTCCATGAAGCACTAAAATATCCACTACACATTTATCCATTCAATTTTCATGACCTTGTCAGGAGATATATACGAAGTACCCATAGATCAGATCACGATAGAGATTGATATTGATTGGATCCTTCAAGAAACTATCCTCTCCGAACGATCTATCACACCGGTTTAGGTTAGGAGGACCTTCTTTGCCTTAGATTCACAGATCCCATTATTACATGTTGAAGACATAAGAATACCTAACTATCTTATCTGCACCCCACATGTATGCCATCCCCACCAGCTGTCTTGGAATGACCTCAGGAGGTCGGGTGTGACGAAGAGTTACTTATAGATTCCCATGCTCGCATGTCACTTTTCCATCGTACAGTCACTACATACACTTTCATACACTTGGGGGGCACATTTCTCCTATCATTCCATTCCATCCATCCATATCATATTGCATTTTCTTGGTAGCATTGAGTTTTACTTACTACTTTTTTACATGCTCATTCTATTACTCACATTATTTTGCTTTCCTATATGTCATTATAGTACACACATGTGTGTTCACTTTGTTGTCTAGTGTGATCACAGATATAAGACATTTCCATGTGATATGGATGCTTGCCTTTTACCCTTACTATATTGTTCGATTGGGGCATCCGCATTCATCTCATACAAGTGCTATTATTTCATTGTATACTTAAGCATCTTTTACTACTTCTACACACTTTGACATATTGGCTTTCACTCTAACATGATAATGGGTGTTCCATGTGCAACACTTGTTTTGAAGGACTACATGTTCCCATGACTACTTGTATTTCTACTTGTATTCATTGTTTTCTATTATATGTGGGATTTTCCCATTACTTGTGTGCAAACTTGACTAATTTTTGTGGCCATGACGGCCTTGCATGTCTTGCAAAATTGTGAGTGATGTCCCTTGTTTATAACCTACTTTATGTGGTCTTGTTATTGTTTCTTACATGTCTACACTACTTTGCTTAGTATTTTTTACATTTTCTACATATTTTACACTTATTTTCACACATGTGTTTTGACTAACACTTATATTGGCTAGCCATACCATTTTGTGTGCACCTTGGTATCTACAAAGAGCTTTCCCTTTCCCTCCTACAGGGATGAGTTAGTTATAAGGTTAGAGTATGGGTAGTCCTCTTTTGGGGCTGCATCCTCCTTCTAGGGTTATTGCATGTGCCCACAAAGAGGGGGGAATCATTTAGGGTTCATCCTAACATAACATATCTACACTAATTCACACACAACAACTGAGTTAAGACAAGTATACAAACTCCATACACAATAGCCTTAATAGGACATGATGTCCTTTAGAAATTATGCGGAGCATTCATAGGCTCAGGGGTTACAGTGGGTGGCCTCTCTACACTTCTCCATCCACCAGCATAAGATCACCCAAAAAACCAACATATTATAGAGACCTCATCAATAAATTTTAACATAATCGATTAGAGTTAAAGGACACCGAGAATTTCCTCCGTACACTTCTTTAGCTAGGGTGGCATGAGATTGTTGAAAAAAACTCACGACATCAAAAGATATGCTTCTATACCCTTTTTCTCAACATGGATAAGGTGCACATGTTCCATTTTTCCATTTACACTTTCTATTCTAGCATACTTTACAAAACATTTTTTACATACATACATATTTTACTAATTGATCATTTTCTCCTTGGAGGTCTGTCGTATGAGAAAAAAGTAGTCAAATTGGGAGGAAAAAATAAACAACAACAACAGTAGTGACAATTACAACACACCACAATGGTACTTGTCATACTAACCATCGAAGTACACCACACACATGCAAAAAATACACAAGTGCTCCACCCTAGGTTAACTCTCATCACTTTTTACACATATTTCATCTTTAGAATCCACACTCCACATCTTTATTTTTTTCATTTGATGCTTCTATTCCATTGGTGTGTTTTCTTCTACACTCTACATGGACATCAGGAATATTTTTCTATCTACTTTATGTTACCAAGCTATTCGATCACAAACATAAAGTAAGGGAAAATGTAGACACAAATATTACACATTAGATAGTATTTAGCCTGGTCTTATACTACTGTTTAGAACATTCTCAAATGTACATAGTATGAATTAATTCCAACTTTTTTGCATCTTTGTTTTATGTTTTACTTCTTATTTCCTGCATATTTCCCGATACTTATCACCCAATTTTCTAACTTCCCTGATATTATAGCCCTAATTCTTGGTGCCCCACCCTAACTAGGGTGCTTCGGGGTGCCCCGGTCCCACTTTGGGTGCCCTGACCTACGCTTATACTATTTCTCTCCTTTTTGGGTCACTTCTAGTTGTTAGTCATCTTTATCTTTTCCTCAGTCAACATTGTCAGGATTAATTGTGAAATTAAACTTGACCGCCCTATAAATATAAATCTTATAAGACCATAATAATGTCCCTAGGTCATTAGATATTATCACTACTATCACTCCATCTAGGGTTGTAGCCATTGCACGATCTTGCATCTAATTAGCACCATACATGCAAGCTAGGAAAGTCTACCTCACACACATTATTAGAGTATGAGGGATTTTATTCATTGTATTTCTACTATCGACATCTTCTATATCTAGCATAGATATTTATTTCACAAAGTACAACTAGCACAAGAGCACCTAGGGCACAACATACACACACTCACCAGAACTACATCAGGGTCTGTAATGTAGTGCAACACTCAGTGATAATTCCACAGGTTATGTAGATGAGGTCATTTTAACCCCTTATTCTTCTTCATGTGTAGGCTGTCATATAAATTACCTAGTGAATCTAGTGTGACAGATAGGAAGGGTTTTAGACCTATTTGTGACACTTCCAAACACATTTCCTGAGTCCCTGCATAGTTTAAAACACCCAAAAGCTAGACCAGGGTGCCCCAGGGGCACCCCTATATAGTCTTAAGATTATGTGTCACTTTAGATAGTCCATATCTACAATTCTTAGGGTTCCTGAATGATCATCTGCACAATTGGATTCTAGTTTCAAACCTTTGAGAACCTGCGATAGTCACCCTCAATCAGCTAATTCATTTCCTACTCCCCTCTTGCATCTTAGGTTTTTATTTCAATTAGATCAAGTTACGTAATTACTTTACATTACTTTAGCATATCAGCTTATTGTCATTCATTATTGTTTAGCCTCTTTATTTATTTTTTTGATAGATCAAATTTTTGGAAAGGATCCAAGGGTAATATACAAAAGGATATTACAATGTACACCCAACACCATAAAAAAACATCTATAGAAAAAACAACCCCAAGGGGAAAAACCCATCTCCAGTCAAGGAGACATTGACTCAACAACAAAGCTAAAAAAAAAACAAAAAGGAACCAACATAGCTAGACCAATGACCACCAAACAAAAAACACACTGAATACTGGTCTGCAAAAGTGTCCCAAAAATCTCCTTAGATTATTTTATACTGAGAACTTGAACTTGGACCTACAAAAACCTCTTGACTAGACCCCACATCTTCATCCTCCGAGCTACTAAAAACGTAAATTCTTTTCTTCCCTTTTCTCACCATAACCATCTCTTGAAGAAAATCCACCCCATTACTTAGCATCATTATCTCAACACCATGATGTTATGCCCCTCTAATTAAGATCTTATTTTCAACCTTTAGCCACTTCACCACATCTTCTATACTATTAATTTTATTAGCAATAAATCTCATAACAACATTGGCTTCATTCAACCCTTCATCATTACTCGTATCCTTACTCTGACCAGTTAGAAAACATAGAGCCTCCACTGCATCCAAATCCTTCCTAGCCCTATTCTTAAAAGTAATAATATTACACCTATCGGCCATAATAACATGATCTTCCCAATCATCCAAAAAATTGATAGTAACCTCTTTAGAAGGAATAGGGGTACCAATTTTAAAGAGTAACAGAATTAACCCTTGATGTAACGAAAAATTGATATTTTTAGCCTTGAAATATTTCACCAAAAAAATCATAGAAGTGAATAAGTAAAAGTGAATATTGAACTTCATAATCCTTCAAAAATTGTTTAACGTGATGAAGTTTTGGGTGTGGAGTTTCCTATATTTTCTGTCGAGATTAATATACTTCATAATGTTAAAACAAACCTTTGGCCACCGCCAAGGTACAAAATTATAAGTAATCCCATCCTCCATGTGAAAAATATTTTCATCATCACTTAGGAAGTTAAAAACCTCTTCTTGAAACCTTGTACTATCCGTAAAAACATTACAACCATTACAATCTATATCAATAAATTTTCCTATAAAATATTTTGATACCAAAAAACTTATATAATGCATAACAACCACCCCATTCTTCCAGGCCTATGCAAAATCCTTTGAGATATTTTCATCAATGCCCTGAAGTTTCTGAAAGAAATGTTCCACTCCTCCATTTCTAAAGATATCTAAAATTTTTGAACCCCTCTCCAAAGTAGTGCATGATGAAGGTTCCACCCTAACGCAATTTCCACCCATAATGTTAAAACTAGTATCAAACCCAATAATAACCAACAAGAGTAAAAACTGGACTATAAAATTCCCAACTCAAGAAATAAAGATTTGGGATCCCGCATAATTGGAAATGATGAAAAGGATTACACAAATTCCCCCTTATACTTAATATTAAAATCACTCATCGTTCTGTATAAAGGACAATCTTAGTATCCAATGGATAATCTATCTCATCAAACCATACATGATCACGATGGGCCCGTACTCCAACACTTGCTAATGAGTAAGAACTAGCATTAGCTTCATGGTAAACATATGTGATAGAACTCTCCTCAAATTTTAATACTAAAGTCCTTATTTCTTCCATTATGGGGTTTATATTAATATGATGCTTTAATTTCCTTTGTATAACTTTAATAATATACAAAGAGTCCCCTTCCACGTAGAGCTTTTTAACCTGATGGCTATTAGCCCATCTTAGACCATATAGAGTATCAAACGTCTCAACATAATTATTAGTTTTATTTCCAATAGGAACTTCATAGGACATAACTAAGAAACCCCTATCATTTCTAATAATACCTCCCACACTAGCCAACCCCAAACTACTCTTTGTTACTTTATCAAAATTCAATTTCAACCAACCACTCCTTGGTTTTTCCCACTTCACATTACACCTGACATTATTCTTTATAAAAAAATCATGTTGGACACAATTACTAGACCCCAAAGCTTAAATAATCTCATTTTCAACACTTGATACCTCTTTAACTTCCTTAAATTTATTAATGGATAGGTTACTATGCAAGGCTCTCAATATCAAATTCCCCACCCTTTCCAAAGATTTTTGAGTTTCCCTAAAAATTCTATGATTTATTTCAAGCCAAATACCCCACAAAAAATGAGGTAAAATAAATTTCCAGACTGTTATCAAACACTTAGAGGTAAAAGGGCCCTTCCATTTTTCATACCATTGAGCTAGAGTTTTTGGAAACACCCAATAAACCTTAAAAAATCTAAGGATTTTATAGCACCCTTTTTTAGCATAGGGGCATTGAAGAAACAAATGTTGAATAGTTTCATTATTAGATTTTCATAAAATTCACCTATTAGGAATCATCATACCTTTTACCTATAGATTATCAATTGTAAGAATTTTATTTTTAATGGCATGCCATAAAAATAAATTCACCTTAGGAATGCAATTCTTATCCCATAAAGAATTCCACCATGAATTTGGTTGTGGACAATTGTGGACAATTTTATAACCATATCTCATTGAGTACTCCCCATTCTTAGTTTATGCCCATATACGAACATTTGGTTTATACCTTGAAGGAATAAAAACACATCTTAAATTAATGTTAAGATTTTGGATAGCCTCCTTAATATATTCTTCCTTACCCTCCCATTGAAGATATCTCCAATTCCATCCCCCATCCGACCTAATCCAATAGTCTCTCAGAAGGTTGCAAAAGGTAGATATAAAATAGTTTGCAACATTTCTCCATATCACTTGATTTATCAAAGGTTCCTCATCAAGCCACCAATCCTGCCAAAAATTTATCCTATTACCATCCCCTATTTCCCATTTACTTTCTTTTATCCGCAATCTTGTACACTTAGTCAACCCATTCTAGAAACAAGAACCTTGTGGAAGGATATCATCTGATATAAAATCATCTTGCTCATCATACAAATATTTGACTTTAAGAATATTATCCCACAATCCATCCTCATCATGAAGCCTCCAACCAACTTTATCCATTAAAGCCTTATTCATAATTTTCAAATCCTTCAAACCCAAACTACCTACCTCTTTTGTAAAATTGACCCTATCCCTAGCCATAAGGGGAATTCTATCATTTGATTCAGTACCCAACCAAAGAATTCTCCTTCTGGATTTGAGTAATCACCATTCTTATCCTTAGCAGGCATTTTTAAATATAGACATAAGATAGACAGGTAGACTTTGTAAGGATCTCTGAAGAAGCTGAAGTTTTCCTTGCCTATGATAATAAAGTCCCCTTCCATGTAACAAGATTTTTTTGAAATCTACTAACAAGATTATTCCAACTCTCTAGACCCATCCTTCCCTTAAATAAGGGCATACCCAAATAAGAACCAAGAAAAAAGGGTGATCGGACATTCCAACGAAAAAACAATTATAGTCTGAACTTTAACATCTACATTCAAGAAGATTATAGAGATTTTCTGAAAGTTTACTAACTGACTAGTAACTTCCACAAAGTCTTGGAGAATACCCTTAAAATCCATTTCCTCAAATATAGTTGATTTTCCCGATTAAAAATTATCATCAAAAAATTATTACAGTGATATAGGATCTATCCCATTCAATATAACAAGACCATTGAGAATCATTTTTTATTTGTGGTTAGCACAAAGTATTCTCCAACTCTTCCCCACAATGATATATAGAAAGGGATAAAAATGATCCCCTTTCCTCATATCCCCTTCCTGAAGAAAAATAACCTTCAGACTTCCCATTAATAAGGATAGAATAATTAGGAGTAGTAATAGACTCCATAATCAACTTTATAAAGTGTTCATAAAATCCCAACCGATGCAACATGATACTCATAAATATCTTCATGATACCCTATCATAGGCTTTATTCATATCTAGTTTTAATAACATAGCCTCCCTCTTTAGAAACATCCATTGAATGAATAGTTTCATGAATTGTAATAACATTGTCAAGGATCTGTCTACCTTCAACAAAACCTCCCTGATTTGGAGAAATAAAATTATTCAACAAATCCTTAATCCTAAAGGAAAGTATATTTGTAATTATTTTTTAAATAGTACTACAAAGGCTAATAGGTCTAAAGTTAGTAACCTTACCGGCACCAGGAATCTTTAGCACAAGGGTTATAAAAGTATTGTTAACTTCTTTCAGTAACTTTTCACTCCTAAAAATTCTTGGACAGCTTCTTGCACATCCTTATACAAAAAATCCCAAAACTCATGAAAGAAAAAGGCTGAGAACCCATCTGATCTAGAAGACTTATCTCCTTCAATATCAAAAACAACCTCCTTAATCTCCTGAGTAGAGGTAATTTTCACCAACTCCACATTCTCCTGATGAGACATAACAGGTTGAAAAAGATCATACAATTTTACTTTCTTCAAGAAGATCTGACTGTCCTCCCTCAGATAAACAAATCTCTAAAAAAAATTATGAATTCATTTGATATCTCAGCCATGATTTTTAAATTTAACTCCTCTTCTATCCTCCATCTCCAAAATATACTTCCTCTGTTTATGGATAGAAAAGCTATACAAATGATTTTTTTTTTGTAATCCTATCCCCCTCCTTTAACCACAGAGATCTTGAGTTCTGTTTCCAATAGGATTCCTCTTTAGCTTCCAAATTATGAAAATACACCAGCAACCCTCTTTCTTTATTCTTTATTTCCTAATCATAGTGACCCCACTCTCAATAAATTCCTGAATTCTTTTTTAAATCCTCAACAAATTTTTCTTTTTGGGAAAAAATATTCCCAAAAAACTTCCTTACTCCATATTTTTATTCTAGCCTTAATATTCTTTAGCTTAACCATAGGTTTGAACATAGATTTACCTCTAACTTGAATTTTCCAATATGAATGAATATCCTCCCTCAACAACGGATGATGTAACCACATTTTAAAGAACCTAAAAGGTCTCCTAACAACTGCCAAACCACTATTGAATTGAAAATAAATAGGACTATGATTAGACCCTATTCTGGGCATAACAGAGAGGGAGCCATCAAGGATAGAGAACTAGCTTGTATTAATAAGCAAGCCTATCCAGTTTAATTTGGATAATCTCATCTCCCATCCTTGTATTAGACTAAGTAAAGTGCCCACCTCTCAACTATATATCCATCAAAATTTGCCAATTGAAAATAAAATATCCCATATCTGCCATGTTATCATTGAACATATTTGATCCACATTTATTTTCACCATGACTGAGAGGAGTATTAAAATCACCATCCAATCATCGAATCGAACTCCTTATAATTTGATCGGAATTGCATAATTTTTGCCCACAACTTTTGTCTGTCACACATTGAATTAGGAGCATATATATTAGAACATATCCAAACCAAACCCATTTTCCTTTTCTGAAAACAAAACAACAAGGTGATGATCCAAATTGCAAATAACCAATCCTTCCCTATCTTTTGAAATCTATAAAGTAGAAATCCCTCATCAATCCCCTAAAGAAGACACACATTGCATTTCTGAACCAAACTGCAATTTATGCTTTATATAATTTCATTTTTTTGCAATTTCATTTTTGTTTCTTGTATGAACAAAATGTTACGACTTATGAGTTTTTCTAAAATTTTGACATTATACTCTGCTTATTGGGATTATTTAAACCCCTTATATTCTAAGAGATGAGCTTCATTTAAATTTATTTTGGAGAGATTCTCTGTTCAATAGAGTGTTTGTCTACCTGAATCAATTTCTTTTTCCATAGTTTTCTCCATTTTTTCCCTATTTGAAACATTTCCTCTTTTAGTCCAAGTCCTTCCATAGCCAATTTTAAGTTTCTCCTATGTCTTAGCACTCCTAGTATTAATATTTTTTTCTTCTGAATTCTTTTTAAAATTTAAAAAACATAGGACAATCTCTGAATCCAATGGATCTTATTTTTCATTTGTTAACACAATATATATTTTTACCTTATCCTTCTCTAGAGATTCTTGTACCAATATCTACTCTTTACCTCCTTCATTAATAAATTGACCTTCCTCTTCAAATATTTTCGACAAAATATTCTTATCCTAACTTTCACATAGAAACTGGTCTACATATGGATTTGGAGAAGTCTTCTCATTACTAGCATGCAAATGTTCCTTATCCTAAATTTCACTCTGAAGTGTATCTAAATATGGATTTGGAAGTATTTACTCCAAAAAAGGATGATGATGATCTAATTCAATCTATTGAATAACAGGTTCTTCTACTTCTAGAACACTAAAATTAAATTTTACTAAGGATGATCCTAGTTTCTTTTCCACTTCCTTCTCTTTTTTCTCCCAAAATATCTATAGTTGTTGCTTTACTTTCTTAACCTCTTAAAATTGCCTCTATTCATGCCCCATCATCCAACATTTTTGACAAAATAGTGGTTATACCTTGTATTTAATTTTTTTTTTCAACACCCCAAACTTCAATTACAATTCAATTTCCTTTCATAGAATAGTTCCAATTTGAACATGTTCACAAAACCGATCATAAAATAACCTTTTTCATGCCCTAGTAACCAAATCAAAAATTATTAATGATCCTATCACATTGGTAATAGTCTTTATAATTTCCTCCTCCAAAAACTCCATAAGAAGCCCAAGAATTTTTACCCAAACAGACAACTCATTAGGTGTTTCATTATAAGGATCAAATTCCAAACTCCACTTCTGAACCAACAAACTAGATCTTCCCAAAAACCAAGGATCTCGTAAAAGGATGTTTGTATAATCTTCACCATTCAAAAGATTTATTATTAAAAAAACCCATTTACGTAAGAAGCTATTTCCATAGATCCTTTTGGTCTCAACTTCCTTCGGGCCCATTCCCTGAACCACTCTACATTTTATCGAGAACCATAAAAATTTCCAACCAGGGAATACTCCATCCTAGATCTAGATTTCTCAGCCAACACATCTGAAATAAAAAAATCAAAAGTCCATTCTTATCAATATTCTGTATAGTCATACTGACAGATTGAAGCCCAATACCTCAAGTACTACCCAAAATATTATCATCCTAAGAAGTAGAAAATGATACATTACCATTATCTAGCCAAGGATATGGGTCCCCTATCTGCGTATTCTCAATTTGAGGGTTACCTGTGTCCTATGATAGTTCCCACCCATTATCTTTTTGAAATTCTCCACCTCCTTCCTGGTCCCACTCCATTTTTCCCCTATGTGTGTGTAACTCGAGAGATAAAATATAGAAGTATATCCTGTACTAATATTTTTAGGGCGATCTCACGCCATAGACTAAAGAAGTGTAGGGAGGAAATTCTCATTTTCCTCCAAGATCTAACTACTTCCCTGAACTATGTGTAGAGATATTTATACTTTCCTAGTTTATCCTCTTTATTACAACATTTTAGTCCTCCTCTTTAGATTAACACTAGAACCCTAAATCTCTCTTTAGGTTTTATTTATTTTAATCACTTCCAATGAAAAATCTAGCCTAGGATTTAAAGAGGAGCATAAGAATGATGAACCAACGTGTAAAAAGGTAATCAAGATAGATGAAGATCAACCTAAAGCAAGGAATGATGATATCAAGAGTGTCAAATTGAGATAAAATTCATGCAAGTCATCCCAAGTAACAAGGTATGCACATTCATTTTATTGATATTGTTTCTCATACAATATGTTTGGTTGCAAATGTTCAAGATGTAGGAAAATTGTAAAAGTCCATGGAAGACACCTTAATTCATACTAATTGAGAAATAAGGATGAGATAATTATCTACAACTATCAAAATTATGGACATATAGCCAAATTATGTTATGAAAGACCTCTAATGGAAAACAAGAGGATGTATTTTGTGAAATCATATCCTACAAGTGTAATGGAACAAGGTTTAATAACCTAAAATTTCTTTCATTATCAAAGTGAAGACATGGAGTGGTACATATGCAGTGGGTACTCAAAACATATGATAGAAAATAAGAGTAATTTCATCAGTCTAGAAGAAAATGCATTAGGTATAGTGATATTTTTTGATAATACATTAACTAACATGATGGGAAAAGGAAAATTGAGTCTTGACAATGGTAAGACTATCACTAAAAATGTATTGTACATTAAGGGTCTGAAACAAAACATTTTTATTGTAAGTCAGATGTGCAAGAAAGGTTATATAGTTGTAAAGGAATAAGGATTAATAGAAAAATATACATTTCATTCTCAAATTGAAGACATGGAGTGGTACATAGACAACGGGTACTCAATCCATATGATGGGAAAAAGAGTAAGTTCATCTCTCTGGAATAAAATGCATCAGGTACAGTGAGATTTTGTGATAATACATTAGCTAAAATTATGGGAAAAAGAATATCAAGTCTTGAAAATGGTAAGACTATCAGTGAAAATGTATTGTCCGTCGAGGGTCTAAAAAAATACATTTTGAGTGTAAGTCAGATGTGAGAGAAAGAGTATATAGTTGTAAAGGAATAAGGTTTAATAGACCAAAATGCATTTCATTCTCAAAGTGAATACATGGAGTGGTACATAGACAGTGGGTACTTAAGACATATGATAGGAAAAAAGAGTAAGTTCATCTCTTTGGAAGAAAATGCATCAGGTACTATGAGATTTGGTGATAAGACATTAGCTAACATTGTGTGAAAAGGAAAATTAAGTCTTGGCAATGGTAACACTATCACTGAAAATTTCTTGTGCATTGATGGTCTAAAACACAACATTTTGAGTGTAATTCATATGTGCAAGAAAGGGTATATAAATTTGTTTCATGAAAAAGGTTGTGACATAAAGAAAAAAGTTTAGGTAAGGTGTTGGGACCCCAAAATATTAGTTGAGTATAAAAATGCACGTAGACGTGCAAGGCCTTGTTGAAGAAGAGCACGCAAGGATAAGGCACACAAGATATGGTTTAAGGAAGGGTATAAGAAAACTCGTGGTGCACATGTGTGGACAGAGCTAAGTTTTTAAAACTTAGCTATATTAGGCATTTGGGGAAGGAAACGATAAAATTGTGACCCACTAGAAAATGAGGAGTAGATAAGGTGTCAGCCTGACAACGTGATGCCCATGAAAGGAATATGCTTAGTGATGGAGGATTCTAGAAGACCATCATTACAAGGAGTGCAGAGCTCGGATATGAAGGAGCATGCTTCTATAGAGAACCACTTGGACACTTTGCGATGGATCTGTATCCCCTGAAAGCAAGTTGGTGGTTGAAGAAACCTATATATACAAGCACTCACATAGTAGAAAGAGAGAGATGAAAGGAGAATATAGAGAACAGAGCTCTACAAAAATACTGTGAGAACTCTATGGGATTGGTTAGAGGCTATATAAGGGAGTAATGTATTAAGGGGTTGGGTTATAAATTTTTCTTTGTATGGATGAAGGACATGATCCTTGCTGTGATGTATGACTTCGGTCTGATCAATTTGTGGTATTCTAAAGGATCCATTGAATGTAATGAGATTACAAACATGAATGAGTATGAATGTAATTGATTCAGTTCATATTTATATATTTTCATTTATGTTCATAGATGTTATGGAATAGATGTAAATCCTTATTTATTTTCCTTTATACTGTAGTTCTATCTGTTATCTGTAAGTACCCTCTGTTTGGAATGAATACATTTTTTAGAGGCTATTTTGAGCCCTATGATGATTGTATGTCTCATTTCCACCTTTATTCATTAAGTTCCTAACATAGATGATGGTTTCCCACTTAACTCACATAAAAGAGAGACTCGGCACCTGCACATGCCTCAGGTGAGTGCCCAGTGCCTGCTAGGTGATAGGTCAGCGCGCATGGGATTCCTGTATTCCTTTGTGGTGGGTGTAAAAATGACTACATCTTTGTTCCATTTTCAGGACCTATTTTCAAAGTTGTATGTGAGAAAATGGCATAGATCATAATATGTGTAATGAGTGATGACAGAGCGTTTAACCTTAGAAAGTGTTGAATCATGTTTTTTCAAAAGAATGGAGGATGAATTTTTTTAGATATTCAACACTAGTTCTAGAGTTTGATGCATGTAGATGGGTAGTAGAGAATCTCTACCATGATTTGTATGAAACTTTTTTCTATTGCTTCCCAATAGAACTATATGAATGGCTCTTCAGCATATGCATCTAAATCAAGGCTGGTATTATAGATCATGGCATGTGGACCCAAGACGAGTACTCAGAGGCTACAAGATGTAGATCTGACATGGACTGGTGATGTGGACCATTGGTGCAAAAGAGTATTGGCTAGCTACACTCTAGAGTACGCTATTTCTACATATTCTTGTCTGATAAGTTACTGAGTTTGAGTTTCTATGGGAGCCTCAGAGGATCATTTCTACATGTCATTCCTCTGGAAATGAAGATCTTGATTATTACCCTTGAGTTTATAGGTATTTTTGATGGCCGGCTAAACCACTCTATGAGTGTTGGGTGAGGAAGCTAGGGTGGAGGAAGATGGCAGATATTACGATGGAGAAAGAAAGGGAGGACAGACGACTCAAGTATAGTGAAGCATGGGTGAAAGGGGAGATTACTATACAACATAATGTTGTAAGTGTGATGGATCTATGGAGGTAGATGTTTTGGGAAGGATTTAAGGTTCACATGAGAAGGACGTAGAACCTGAGCAGATCTGTGCTACCCCATCTTAGCAAGCGCATAAGAGAGACCCCTTCGGCTTCTGATGAAAGTTCATCACATGGAGAGAGAAGAGTCATTGGCATGTATCTGAACCCATATAGTGACCAAACCCTAGCACTTGGTTTTCCAAATCAAGGAAGGAGTATTGATGACCCAGTTGGTATCAGTGGAAGAGATAGATTTGCACCCAGGAGATATAATTTTTCATTTCCCACTTCTATGGCTACACATACTATTCCAGTATTTGGAGGAGTTTTTGGACAAGGAGATCAAGTACACAAGCCTTTGGTCTTACATTTGGGAGTGGCGCGGGGTACACTAGTGGTAGTGGGGCATTATCACAAACTATCAGCACGTAGTTTAATGGAACTTATGGGGACCCTTGGCATGACCACTACAGGACCTGGTGGACTTGGTGGATCTGGTGGGTCAGGAAGGAACAAGAACTTGGTGGATCTAGTGGATATGGTGGCTCAGGAGGAACAAGACCTAGTGGACTTGGTGGATTTGGTGGGTCAGGAGGAATAGGACCTGGTGGATCTAGTGGATCTGGTGGTGGAGGAAACACTAGAGGAAACCAAGGCTCTAGTCTTAGGAGGACAAGGGCACCATCCACCTCCTCAAGTCTTCTTTGAGATGTATTTACATTTTCTAGATTAAAAAGGTATTGAAGATACTACAAAACATGTTCAAAAGTGTGAGCTGCTATGATGCGTGAAGGGGATCACAACCAAAGAGTGGAAGACTATTCAGTTTGCAATAATGTTGCAATTGTGCGCACGTGCATAGCTGGTATAGGAAATATGACCCTCCTCAAATAGTGGTGGATTATACTACTTTAAAGAACACCTTTTTATCATAATTCCACATCCCTGAGTTTGAACAAAAGGGCATCAGTTCCCTGAAGGAGATTCAAAAGGGAATGGCAAAGAGTGTTTGGGAGTATGATGCACGATTCATAACCCTCCTATCAAAATTATCATATGACATTCACCCTTCACAACATGCTCAATGGTTTTTTGGGGGGTTGATAACACCTTTTAGAAGAGATCTATCTCATAAAACTTTCATAGATCCACGCAAGGCGTTAGAAGCTTCTCTACGAGCCGAAGCTATTGGAAGTGTTGATACTGGTGTTAGCTCATTTCTGGAAGCTCAAATTACTGATATGGCTAAGCAGCTAGAGAATTTGTCTGCAAACTTAGCCCATGAGACTTGTAGTGTTATATGGTGTACAGATTGTGAAGTAGAGGGGCATGTCAAGGATAGTTTCCCCCGAAGGAAAGTACGCACCATAATAGAAGAATGTGAAATTTTTCATGGGGACCATGATGCAAGTAGATGCCCCTTGTTATAATGCGTGTAATTTGGAAGAATAATGTCTTGCTATTGTAAGATCTATACCTCTACGACCCATGATACTAAGGATTGTAATGCTTATTGACTAGATCCATGAGGCCATTGATCATGGGGTGTGCCAGACCACAGCATTGCAAGTAGTTCTAAAGGTGATGATCACCATTATGAGGAGCACACAGATGAAGGCACGCATGCAGAAGGGGACTTCACGTGAAGGATTCCATGGTCATGGTAACTATGTAGAAGGAAGAAGTGAGTTCCCACGTGGAACCTATTTTCATTGTGGGTCTACAGAGATTTATAAATGAGAGTGCCCAGATTTATTATAGTGCTCATGGTGCAAGAAGAAGCACAAATATGAGGAGTGCCCTGAGTTGTTTTAGCATATGAATCAACAGCACCGAAAATACAAGGGTGCTACAATGGTAAGTATTAAGAAGATAGCCACATAATGGATGTCACGGGTAACAAGTGATGTAGGCTTAGAACTTGTTATGGTAACAACAAGAGCAGAGGCCACGTGTGCGCAAAGGAAATACCAAGGCATAAGAACCTAGTTTCAAGGGAAGAATTGGTACATGGGAAGTATCCAAAGCCTACGCATAAAAATAGGATTTATATCAAGAAACCATGGACATCATTCAAAGTTTATAAGGATAAATCCAGTGTCTAAAGGAGTAGTCTCAGGAGGGAGGAGAAAAGAAGGAAGGTCGAGGTACCAAAAGATGACCTAGATGAGGTCAAGGAAGTATGTAAAATACTAAGGCAAGAGAATATTATTCCCTTGCTATGAGCATGGTTGAGGGAGAAGGTACAACATTCCACTGGGCAAGAGTGTGAGAGGTAGGTCTTGCATGCAAACCTTCCCCCTTAATAGCCTTGACTGTGATAGGGAGATCACATTAAATGTGGTCATGGATGGATGTCTCCTTAGTCATATCCTTCACTTAACACATGGGCGGAGGTCAATGTTCTCACCTTAGATGCATTGACATCAAATGGGAAGGCTTGTATTATAGCCATCTTTGAATGTGATGTATATGGAAAAAAAAATGAAGCCAATTCCCATCGATGTCTTAAAGGATGCGGCTATCACCATTTAAGGAGTGAAGTTCACTGGGGACTTTGAAGTCTTGGCACTCGCCAAGGCAAAAAAATTCCTAGCACTACTTGGGTTCTCATGGTGCTATAAGAACAATGCGGATCTTCGGTTCAACAAGGGATACATAAGCTTTGAAAATGAGAAGGAATGGGTCATCATACCCCTGGCTGATGGGAATTCAACACCCTATACTTGAACCTTTAGAGAGAAGAGGTCCTAGATAGAATATATGTGTGTTTAATCAGGGATCCATAGATAATCCATCCTATTGACAGAGTTATCCAGTTTGAGGATGCTCAGTTCGGTAAGTGACACCACCAATATAAAATGTGATAATTAGGCACATGGAACTTCTATGAGTTAATTGGATGTCATTTGAGAGGATCGGTGACAAAGGTGACAAAGGCATGTATGGTCTAGAGCCTAGGAGGAAAGGAGCTACCTAATTACTCAAGAGGAGCCATCCCTAAGGTATTTTTTTAGAAGATGGAAGCTCAGTGGAAGGATAAAATGAACTAAAAGGGATGTTAAGTTATGTCCTACTCATAATTGTTGTGTGCTAGTGGGAAACATATCAAGATAATCTCTTGGAATGGCACGAAGTGAGAATTACCTTCTCTATTCGGTTTTCTAGAAGCAACACACCCACCACAATCAAAGAATACCATGGTAAGGAGCCCACCTCTTTCCACATCCAATCCTGTGAGAGAACCTAGAGGGAAGGAATGAAAGCTTTGCCACCATCCCTCTAGGTACACAAACTATATTCTACACTGTTGGGTTACACGTGTGCATGATACATCCACTCTTAGACACATCATCAAATAGGGAATTGGTAAGAACTAGTGGTTGATCTCATCTAAGTATTTGATTATCGAAGCACCAAACCATTGGTGGATAAGGAATTGCAGGAGGTCAAGCGCCTTACGATGGGGGATAGTGCAAAGGCAAAGGATAGGCTTGTAGAATTACTAGGAGAGTCATGCTTGGAGAGAAAATTTGGTGAAAATGAGTCTGATGAGGTGCAGTTTGAGAGAGTGTGTGTAGAGAAAGAAAAAGGCAAGATGGTCTATGTCATAGACAGTTAAGAGATGGAAAATTTGGAGGTTAACCATTCTCTAGGCTCATGCAAAGTGAGATAGTGCTGATGAAAGAACGTATGCTTATCATGAGCCTTTAAAGACAAATAAGGTTAACAATTGCTTAGAAGAAGAGCCTAAGGAGGCTATCATCGGAGACTATTGATTAGAGAAGGATGTCTATAAAATCATTGATCTTTTACATGAGTTTGAGGATTTATTCCCACATAGGTATCATGAACTCAAATGCGTTCACCATTCCTTGGGGGAAATGAGAATTGAGTTGAAGGAAGGTGTGCACCCAGTCTAGAAGAGACCATACCGAATTAATCTTAACTTGTGTGTGAAGGTCAAGGAGGAAATAGACACGATGATATCATCAGGAATCATAGAGGCTATGGAGGAGTTAGAGTGGATAAGTCAAATGGTGAGCAATATAAAAAAGGATAGAAGGATAAGGATATGTGTTGATTATAGGGATCTGAATGCAGTGTGTGTCATTGATCCCTTCATAATCTTGTTCACTAAAGAAATCTTGGAAGGATTGGTAGGGCACGAATTCTACTCTTTCACGGATGGGTTCTTAGGCTATCACTAGGTGAGGATTGCAAAGGAAGATTAGAGAAAGATAACCTTCACCACCAAGTGGGGAATTTTTTCCTATACAGTCATTCCTTTTGGGTTGAGAAACACACCTAGTATATTCTCACACATTATAGTGAAAGCCTTCCAAGACTTCATACACAAGTTTCTCTAGGTGTACCTTAATGATTGGACCATGTATAGACTAGTCAAGGACCATTATGGCAATATGAGATTGATATTTGAAAGGTATCGGTAATTTAGAATATCCATCGACATCAAGAAGTGTGTATTTTCTACCCCGTTTGGGACCCTATTGGGACACATCATATACAAAGAAGGCCTGTTGGTGGATCCTATCAAAATTGTAGTGATTGTGGGATTAGGGGAGCCAAAAAGTCAAAGTGTAGTGCCCAGGTTTATTGGACATGCAGGTTACTATCAAAAGTTCATTAAGGGGTATGCCAAGATCACCACACCTTTAGAAGAGTTGCTCAAACATAAATGTGCCTTCCATTGGGGAAAGACATAGTAGAAGGCATTCGACACATTAAAGGATAGGCTTTTCACCATGCCTATATTATGTTTTCCCTCTTGGGATAAGCCCTTCCATGTTCATATGGATGCCTCTGGAATGGCCATTGGGGCAGTGCTTGCACAACCTGGTGAGGGAATTGTTGATAACCCCCTATGCTTTGTAAATAGGAATTTGACACCAGCAGAGAAAAATTATACTACGACCAAGTGCGAGTAATTTTCTATGATCGACGTGCTTCATAAGTTCAGGAAGTATCTGCTGGAAACTCCATTTATATTCTACGCTGACCATATGGCATTGAAATATTTAGTGAACAAGCCCTTCCTACAAGGGCGCATATGTTGGTGGGTATTATTGTTCCAAGAATTTAAGTTCACAGTGGTTTTCAAAAAAGGAAAATGCAATTCAATACCTAACCATTTCTCTAGGATTGATTTAGGGGAGGATGCGCAGAGCATTGAAGTTACCATGCCAGAAACACAAATGTTTAGGTTGTGGCATGCACCCTCAAACATGGAGGATATTGATGTGTTCCTTAAAATAGGTATGGTTCTGCAAGGGATGAAGACATTAGAGAAAAAGTAACTAGCCATATGCACCACACCCTACATGTTGATTAGTGGGGACTTATACAAACTAGGGCATGATGAAGTTTTACACAGGCGTGTACTAGAGAATGAGTGCTTTGCCATTATAGAGGAAGTACACAAAGGAAGTGAATGTGGACAATATGCAGGTGACACCATTGCATGTAAAATATTAATGGAACGATTGTGGTGGGAAACTCTGTATAAGGATTGCAAGGAGTATTGTAAAGCATGTGACCATTGTCAGTGCATTGGTAAGCTAGGATGAAGAGAAGAAATCCCTTTGCTCCCTATCCCTAGCACTAAACCTTTTAAGAAATTGGAAATATAATTTTTAGGCCCTATTGCACCAGCAGTGCGTAGGACTGGATCACACTATGTAATCACTTGCATGGACTATTGACAAGGTGGGTAGAGGTAACCCCAAGTAAAGACTGTACAACAGCTACAACACCAAGATTTTTGTGGGAGAACATTATGACAAGGTATAGATGCCCTTTAAGTTTAACCAGTGATAGGGGTACACATTTCTTGAATGAGACCATGAGGATCCTGTTAGCAATGTTCATGGTGGCTCATCACAAAACTACACCTTATCACCCACAAGAAAATAGAACTACAAAATCATTTAACAAAATAATGATTCATACCCTGACAAAGATTTGTGATGTCGGAAGACAATATTGGGATGACAAGGTATCAGTCGTATTATGGGCTTATACGACAACTTATAAAAGGATGAACAAAGCCACATCATTTCAATTGGTGTTTGGCATGGAGGTTGTCCTACTGATTGAGTTCATGTTACCTTCTCTGCAAATAGCTCGTGCAGTAGGGATGGCTTATGAGAAGGCACTGGAAGAAAGGATTGATAAATTAATAAAGATGGATGAAAGGTGATCATTGGCCAAATAGAGCCAAACAACAGAAAAATAAAAGAAAAAAGCATGGCATGATCACCACATTAACAACAAAAAGTTTGAGGTTGGCTAGATGGTGTTTCTATATGATTCCAAGTTTTTGCTTCATCCTAGGAAGTTAAAAGTTCATTCATTAGGTCCCTACACCATCTCGTACATCCTTGCTTCAGGCATGTGCCAGTTATGAGTGTTGGATGGGATGAGATTTTTAGGACACTTCAATGGGAGGTGGCTAAATCCCTACTATAAATAAGTCTTCTTGGTGTTTGTAAATAAGGTAGTATTTCTAGTTAGTTTAGGATTTAATTTAATGCATTTTCCTTTCTTTTGTTTCCCTTTATCATTGTTGTTTTGTGATGCACCTTAGGTGCCAGTAATCTCATTAATTTTTTAAGGTTGTAACTACATAGAGGACCGAACATCATTTTAGTGTGTGATAGATTAAGGTGGAAAAACTTTAAGTGTGAAGTTCCAGGAAGGATTGCATTGGAAAGCCCAGTTGAATTTCCCTGTGAATAAAGTACATGCAAGGAAAGGTGAAAAAGGATGGTTGGTGTTAGGATAAGGTTACATTAGGGATCCACATATAAGAGAGGAAGAAGCACAAAAATAACATGAGGTAGGTGAGAGAACAAATCATGAAAAAATAAGTGCCTTCGGCATTGGTTACGCGTGCGCAAGAGTCTCCTGTTAAGATGGATTGGTTACGTGCGAGAAGGTTAGAGAATTTTTCACACAAGGTTGGGCACGTGAACGCATTTAGTGTTAAATTACAGTGGTAGGTAAGGTAGCATTTAATGTTACAAAGTGGGAAAAACTATAAATAGAGGTACAAGGCATTTCATTCTTTAATGTACACAAAATTTAGTTGATGCCTGGAACAAATTAGAGGCCGACTTGGCAAAATATTTTCCTAGCTTGTTGCAATATTGCCATCACTTCCCCATTCTTTTTTCTTTCCCAAATTATTTATCCCCTTATTATTTTTCCAAGACGTAAGTCTATTGTGTTTCCTTATTCATTGAAGAAGTTGTCAAAAATTCACCCCCCCAGGGTAAATTTGATAACATGCATCGGAATATTCAAGTCCTGAACAAGTAGATCGATTCAAGGCCCAAAAATCATGTTTCTGGGGTCCCCTTAGGTTCTTTCTAACTCTCCTATCCAAGAATAAATCCTAACAAGTTCAAGAAATTGAAAAAAATGCAGAAAATAAGCTTGGTGCCGAAATACAGAGAAAATCGGCTAAGTCCTAGTCCAGCCAGTCCTAGGGACACTTGGGACGTAAAAGCACAAATCAGCCGAAAGGCCGCTAGGCAGTCCACACAGCAAAGGGACATCCAGGCCATGGGGACGCATGGGACGCGAAAAGGTGAAGTGGCCGAGAGCAAAGGAAGCCCATTTCAGGTGGTTTGGAAGAATTTGTCCCAGACAGTCTGGGACAGTTGGAACAAATGTACGCGAAGGACGCGAACCGCCCGGATCGGCCGAAACAAGGAACTTTAGTCCAAGACAGTTGGGACAAAGGGACAAGTGGGATGTGAAAAGCCAAAGGAGCTGAGAGCCAATGGAAATGTTCCACGTGTCTTTGCCTCAAAGAGGGATAGGGAATCCTGAATCGGGCGGATCGGAGAAATTTTTCCTAGACGGTTTGGGATAGCCAAGCCAAAAGGACATGAGGGACGCGAAAAGCTGGGAGGCCCACGGACGAATCAGGAAACGCCATGTGTCCTAAGGCGGGGCAAGTTTAGAGCTTGGGGAAGACTTAGAAAAAATTGAAAAAGTCTTGGGCCAAAAGATTAAAAGACAAGGATGACCCTGTGCCTCGTCCTCTAACCAGATCACGCCACGTGTCCCAAATGGCAGGGCGCGGGGAAAAAATGGAAAATTTCCCAAAGTGATAAAAATGTCAAAATTTCAAAGTGAAACCTGTTGAAAGGTAGAGAAGAGAGAATTGCGTGGCCAACTAGCACCTGACATGTGTCATCCAAGTGGCAAAGCGCAGGAAAAAATTTAAAATCTGTTTCGGCCTGTTTTTCACCCTAGATCTTCAGATCGCTATAACTTTCGATCCAGAGATCAGATTTTCACGTTCTTTATATCAATGGAAATCTGGTGAAATGATTTACATGATTCTGGGGTCAATCTTGCATTTGATGTAGTTTGGAGAGATAAAATCAAGAAACATCTTTGACACGTGGTAATGACCAGAAGTGACGTTTCAACAACTAGTTTAATGCACATGGGTTGCATTCTTCTTCAGCATAGCCAAAATTGATGTTTCAACAACCGATTTAATGCACATGGGTCGCATTCTTCTTCAGCATGGCCAGAAGTGATGTTTCAACCACCGATTTTAATGAAGAATGCGTTTTGGTCAATGGTTGGGGCTACTTGCACGTTTTCCTACGTTTTCTATCTCCTGGGCTCGACCCATGCAATGTAAAGGCCAGATTTGGCTCATTTCTGGAAAATAGATTACAAGTTGTTCATCTTTTCAGCTCTACCCTCCCTTTTTTTCTTCTCCAGGGTTGAAAATGGAGTTCAAACCTCCTCCCTTGCTTTGTAATGGTATTTTTGCCTTTTACTATTGAAATGATGTTCTATGTAAACTTCTGAAGTAACAAAAACATGTTCTGTGATGCATCTTTCCATCCCTTGCTCATTTTTTACTTGTTTTCTTCTTACCTCTCTTCATTGCAAGTATTTGTGCAAGTTTGAATGTTCATTGCAGGTCTGGAGCTATGTTCATGGAGTTTCGGGACATTTTCTATGTGAAATCTATCCTTGGGCCTGTGATGCATCTGTCCATCCTTCCCATTGCTCACCTCTCCTTGTTCCATTGCAGTTTTGATAGATGTTCAATATTCTCCTTCTCTGGTGTATCCACCGTTTTAGTGTAGGCTTTTTTTGTTTTTCCTTTTTCTCTCTCTCTCTCTCTGTCTCCTTGGCATGGTTAGATTAGGATTAGATTAGCTTGCTTGCACTGGAATAGCTTGTGGCAGGTAGTTTAGGAGCAGGAACCAGCCTTCTCTGGAGATTCCTTTCTCATTTCTGCAAGTCCCACACTTAGAGAAAGGTTTCAATGTTGTGCAATCACACTGGATGCTAGAGTGATCAAACTAGAAATCTAATCAACATCCAGGGGTGCTGTAATTTTGCACTAACAGTTTTGGCACACCCAGTGGGACACTTAGAGGTCTTCTACTTCATCTTTTGCAGGTTGGTGTGTTCCTGTGAAGATTTCAGCCTTTAGAGGCACTTGAAAACACATCTGGTGACTCCATCTGATCAGCAACCCATTTTTGAAGTTGCAGACCTGTTTTTCATCCATCCCCATCCATCCTTCTTTCCATCCCTTTCATTCTTTTCCATTCCATGAAGTTGTGCAATCATGACTTCATTTCCATCATGGAACTCACATTTACAATAGCAACAATGTTTCCCACCTCCAACATGTTTTTTAAATCCTCCAAATCAGCATTTTGAACAAACTCAAAATCAGCATGCATACCCATATGAGCAGCAATGCCAAAATCAGTTTGGATATGAAGCTTTCCAAGAGTAAGAGTATGCATATAATGAAGACCATTAGATACAAGATGTTGTTCTGTTGGAGAAAATCCAAAAGATGGAGGTAAAGATGGTGCAGTCCAAAGAAACGACTCAAATGAGAGCTTCCAGAACTGGTTGCAGGACTCCTTGTCCATGGGGAGGCCCTTTTCCAAGAAACTTCAGCCCTCAGGAGAAGCTTGACTTCATGATTGCAACACTGCCATTGCTTGTAAAGTGGATTCAAGAAATAGAGGTGTATGAGAGGAGTATTTAGCAACCTTGTCAACGGGTAAGCACGCCATCTGATGCCTTTCTTTTTCTTCTTTCCCAATCTGTTTTATCTCAGCAGTGTCAAGCTTTAAACTCTCCATCTGTTGTCCCAAATGTTGATCCCATGTCTCCACCTCTCAGTCTTCCACCTCATCTCGATTCTTCTTTCCTTTTTCCTTCCAAACAGTCATCCCCTCCACAAGAGTCAAAAGAAATACCCCCTCCTCCAAAGAAACAAGAGTTTCTACCTCCACCACCAAAAAAAAAATTGCCAAATCAATTGAGTTACAACCCATCCCTCCTCTTGCATGCCCAATTCCATGTGGGGAAGAAGAAATTACAAAAAATGGCCATGAAGGACAGCAAGAAGAGGAGCCCAACAGAAAAGAAATGACAGACAACTTGAAGGTTTGGGCTGCCAAGTTTTGGATGACAAAAATCCCCTTGATGGTTAAACCTACAGAAGAGGCTGAGGTTGAACAAATGGTGGTCAAGATTGATTTTGTTGCAATGGAAGAAGAAGATCTTATAGTCCCAACTTATCCTCTAGAGCAGAAGATTGAAGAGTTTGACTTGACAAACTTTATGCTGGAGGAAGAGTCCAATCAAGAGCAAGATTGTCTTCAAACATTGGAGGAAGGAGAAGCTGCTCCAGATCCAAAAGAAGAGGAGCACATTCTAGTTGTGGAGGAGAAAATTACAAATCCAAAGGATTTGAGCAACAGGCAGGCTACAGGAGAACCTTCAGTTCTTCTTTATACTTCACCTCTCTCAATTTCTAGTACTGAAGAGGAGTTTGATCTCTCAAACTCAATGTTAGAGGGTGAAAGAAACCATGGTGATCAAGTTACAGATCAAGAGGACACCATGGAGGAAGTTGAAAATTTGCAGTAGGACAGCCATGAGGCAATTTATCTGTCAGATTTGGAGGACTGTTTTGATGGAGAAGAGCCGGTTGAGTTTCCACCATTCTCTCTTTCATCATCCACATTCCAAACACTTGAGCCTGCTGTCATAAAGGAGAACATTCGTTTGCAGCAGCCTGCATCTTATAGCAGCTCTTTGGAATCAAGATTGGAAGATTTAAATCTTTCATGTTCTTTATTGGAGGAAGAGAAAGGACAAAATAATTTCACCATTTCTTCCACACCATCCATTCAGCAGGGTCTACAAGAAGACTCCATTTTTGGAGTTGAAAATCAGAGCTATGGGCATATCAAATGGATCAGACCTTGCCCAATCAGGTATTTGGCTTCATTGGAGCCAAAGGAGAAGTCACAACCAGTCATGCTTGCTTCTGAGCATGAAGGTGAGCTACAAAGTACCAAGGATCAGCTGTCATACCTCTTCAATCCAAATCTAGAGCAACTAAAAGAGGTATTGAATTTGCCTTCAGTTGATACCTTGATGATTTGGGTGGAAGACCAGCTTCTTTTTTATTTTCCATTCATCCAATCAACCATGTTCAATGCCAAATCAATTGCATGGTTGCCACTTTTGAGAAAGGGAAGCTATTTCTCACAACCAATTGCAGGGTTTGTTTAGCTTGCCTTTGCTTCTAGTTAGAATAGAGTAGGTATGTTTTCTTTTAGCAGAAGAAGTGCTTGTGCACACTCTGTATGTTCCATTTGGAGCATGTATGATTTTTAGTTCTGTACATAGTTTTTGTGGTGCTGGTTTTGCTCTTGCACAGTTCATTCCAGTGGCATTTTGGTGAGAACAACTCCATGTCCGGCGGGATTCAAGCGGTTCAGAGGGAGGTTTTCAAAGTTCAGATCAGTTTTCAGGCTACTACTCATGAATCCATGCCCAATGGATTATTTTAGGCTACTGATCATTCATCTAGTAGGAAGATGACCCCGCTGATTCGTCAAAACTGTTGTCAAAAATTCACCCCCCAGGGTAAATTTGATAACATGCATCAGAATATTCAAGTCCCGAACAAGTAGATCAATTCAAGGCCCAAAAATCATGTTTCTGGGGTCCCCTCAGGTTCTTTCTAACTCTCTTGTCCAAGAAGAAATCCTAACAAGTTCAAGAAATTGAAAAAAATGCAGAAAATAAGCTTGGTGCCGAAATACAAAGAAAATCGGCTAAGTCCTAGTCCAGCCAGTCCTAGGGACACTTGGGACGTGTCTTCGCCTCAAAGAGGGACAGGGAAGCCCGAATCGAGTGGATCAGAGAAATTTGTCCCAGACGGTTTGTGGTAGCCGGGCCAAAAGGACGCGAGGGACGCGAAAAGCCGGGAGGCCCGCGAACAAATCAGGAAATTCCCCATGTCCTAAGGCAGGGGAAGTTTAGAGCTTGGGGAAGACTTAGAAAAATTTGACAAAGTCTTGGGCCAAAAGATTAAAAGACAAGGATGACCCCGTGCCCCGTCCTCCAACCAGATCATGCCACGTGTCCCAAATAGCGGGGGCGCGGGGAAAAAATGGAAAATTTCCCAAAGTGATAAAAATGTTAAAATTTGAAAGGGAAACCCACGGAAAGGTAGAGGAGAGATAATTGCATAGCCAACTAGCGCTTGACACATGTCATCCAAGTGGCAGAGCGCAGGAAAAAATTCAAAATCCGTTTCGGCCTGTTTTTCACCCTAAATCTTCAGATCGCCATAACTTTCGATCCAGAGCTCTGATTTTCACGTTCTTTATATCAATGGAAATCTGGTGAAATTCTCTACACAATTATGGTGTCAATCTTGCATTTTGATGTAGTTTAGAGAGATAAAATCAAGAAACATCTCTGACGCGTGGTAATGACCAAAAGTGATGTTTCAATAACCAATTTAATGCAATGGGTCGCATTCTTCTTCAGCATGGCCATAACTGACGTTTCAATAACTGATTTAATGCACATGGGTCGCATTATTCTTCAACATGGCCAGAAGTGATGTTTTAGCCACTGATTTTAATGAAGAATGTGTTTTGGTCAATGGTTGGGGCTGCTTGCATGTTTTCCAACGTTTTCTGTCTCCTGGGCTCGACCCATGCAATGTAAAGGCCAGATTTGTCTCATTTCTGGAAAGTAGATTACAAGTTGTTCATATTTTCAGCTCTGCCCTCCCTTCTTTTCTTCTCCAGGGTTGAAAATGGAGTTCGAACCTCCTCCCTTGCTCTGTAATGGCGTTTTGGCCTTTTACTATTGAAATGATGTTCTGTGCAAACTTCTGAAGCAAAAAAAACATGTTCTGTGATGCATCTGTCCATCCTTGCTCATTTTTTTCTTGTTTTCTTCTTGCCTCTCTTCATTGTAGGTATTTGTGCAAGTTTGAATGTTCATTTCAGGTCTGGAGCTGTGTTCATGGAGTTTCGGGACATTTTCTGTGTGAAATCTATCCTTGGGCCTGTGATGCATCTGTCCATCCTTCCCATTGCTCACCTCTCCTTGTTCCATGGCATTTTTGATAGATGTTCAACATTCTCCTTCTCTGGTTTATCAGCGTTTTAGTGTAGGATTTTGCTGTTTTTCCCTTTTCTCTCTCTCTCTATCTCCTTGGCATGGTTAGATTAGGATTAGATTAGCTTTCCTACACTGGAATAGCTTGTGGCAGGTAGTTTAGGATTAGGAACCAACCTTCTCTGGAGATTCCTTTCTCATTTCTGCAAGTCCCACTCTTGGAGAAAGGTTTTAATGTTGTGCAATCACACTGGATGCTAGAGTGATCAAACTAGAAATGTGATCAACATCCAGGGGTACTGTGATTTTGCACTAACAGAAGTGTTCCTGCAGACAGAGAATAGGTGAAGTGTGGGGTGATGTTGGGACCCCAAAATATTGGCTAAGAACAAAAAGATGTGTAGGCGTGAAAGGCATTATCAAAGAAGGGTGTGCAAGGATAATGTGTGCAGGATAGGGTTTATGGAAGGGTTTAAGAAAACCCATGGCACACACATGGATAGATCTAAGGTTTCAAGACTTGGCCATATTGGGAATTTTGGGTAAGAAACAAGAAAAGTGTGACCCAACAGTGTCTGAGGAGTGGATAAGGTGCCATCCTGGCAACATGGTGCCCATGAAAGTAATATGGTTAGTGATGGAGGATTCCATAAGAACATCATTATAAGGAGTGGAGAGATCAGATCTGAAGGAGCATGCTTCTATGGAGGACCACTTGGACACTTGGTGATCGATCTGTAGCCCCTGAAAGCAAGTCGGTGGTTGAAGAAACATATATATACAAACACCCGCATAGTATGAAGAGAGATGAGAGGAGAATATAGAGAGCGGAGCTCTACAAAAATACTATGAGAACTCTGTGGGATTGGGTAGAAGCTATATAAGGGAGTAATGTATTAAGGGGCTGGGTTATAAAAAAATTCTTTGTATGGATGAAGGACATGATCCCTGCTGTGATGTATGACTTTGGTCTGATCATGTTGTGGTAGTCTAATAGATCTATTGAATGTAATGAGGTTACAAACATGAATGAGTATGAATGTAATTGATTTAGTTTATACCAATATCTTTTCATTTCCATTCATGAATTTTATGGAATAGATGTAAATCCTTCTGTGTTTTCCTTTCTGTTGTGGTTCTATCTATTATCTATAAGCACCCTCTATTTGGAATGAATACATTTTTCTAGAGGTCTTTCTAATCCCTATGATGATTATATGTCTCATTTCCACCTTTATTCATTACATTCCTGACATAGATGATGGTTTCCTACTTAACTCACATAAAAGAGAGACTCGGTGCCCATGCGTGCCTTGGGTGAGTGCCCAACACCCACTGGGTGATAGGCTGACATGCATGGGATTTATTTCCTTTGTGATGGATGTAAAAATGACTACATAAGGTGGTTGTAAATGAAAAGAGATCCAATAACAATATGTATGTCCTAAACAATATTAAGAAAGAAAATTGCTTCACTATCAGGGTAGATGAGTGTTGGATTCGTTATAGGAGATTAGCACATCTAAATTTTGATAATCTTGTCATAATTATCTCTATGGGATATGTAAGGAACATGCCTAAGACCAATAAACCAACTGATAAGTTTTGTAGAGCATGTCTTCATGGAAATCAAACTAGGAGAAGTTTCAAATCAAAAAAGTACTCTATTAAAAAACCTCTAGAGTTGATTCATATTGATCTTTAGGAGTAACCGGAACTGAAATATTTCAAGGAGAGTGATACTTCATGTTAGAAATTTATGATTTCATAAGGATGACTTGGGTTTCCTTCTTCAAGGAGAAGTCATAAGCACTATAAGAGTTTAAGGCATTGAAAGAACTAGTGGAGAATGAGAATAATGTAAAAAATAAGATCTTGAGATCTGATAGAGATGGAGATTTTTAATCTAATTAATTTGATAAGTTTTTTGACACTCGTGGAATGAGAAGACAATTCTCAAATGTAATAATACCTCAACAAAATGGGGTAGTAGAGAGAAAGAATATACTACTGTAAGAAATTGCTAGAACCATGTTGAGTGAATCAAAATTTCTAGATGTATATTGGAGAGAGGAAGTTAGCACAATGGTATACATCCTAAATAGAGATCACATTAGAATCAACAACATGAAGACACCCTATTATATTTATAGAGGAATACCTAAAAGTTTAAAACACCTAAGAGTGTTTGGAATTAATTGCCACATCAAAAGAGATGATGTCAATCTTGGCAAGTTTGACTCAAGGTGTGATGAAGGAATTTTCTTAGGATACTCAACTATTATTTCAACATATATGTGTTACAATAAGATCCAACGCAAGATATTTGAGAGCACAAAATGTTACAATTGACGAATCATATCCAAAGAAGACCAAAACTCAGCCTAAGGAGACTCTATAAAGTACTGAAAATCATGATGATGATGAAAGTGTAGAAGTTGATCAAGAAAAAGAAGATGAAGATTAAAAAAGACCTGATACAAAAGAGCCTTCAAGTAAATTTAAAAGGGATCATATACCAAATCAGATCATAAGAAAAAAGGAAGCATTAATTAAACCAAGAAGAAGGATGAAAAGTATTCAAAATAAAGAAAACATTTCTCTATAGTCTAAGATAAAACCAAATAATGTTATTGAGGCTAACAAGGAACAGATTTGGATCAAAGAAATGAATGAAGAGTTTGACCAAATAGAGAAAAATGAAACATCGGAGCTTTTCCCTAGACCAAAGAACAAGAACATCATTGGAACCAAGTGGGTGTTTAGAAATAAGTTGAATGAAAAAGGTGAAGTTACAAGAAACAAGGTAAGCCTAGTTTGCAAAGGATATGGTTAGGTTGAAGGAGTGGATTTTGATGAGACATTTTATCATGTATATAGCATGGAGAAAATTATTTTCTTGGCATATGCAACACACAGAGGATTTAGAGTTTATATAATGGATGTAAAATTAGCATTTCTAGATGGACACTTGAATGAGGAGGTCTACATTGAACAACCTGATGAATTTTCCCTCAATGAGGACATAGATTATATGTATATGTTGAAGAAGGAACTCTATGGTCTCAAGAAAGTCCCTAGGGCATGGTATAATATGTTGGACAAGTATTTTATTAAGAAAGGATTCAGAAAAGGAGTAGCTAATAGAAATATATATATATATATATATAAAATAGGAATAAGGCCACTTTTTGCAAATTGTTGTCTATGTTGATGATATTATTTTTAGAAGTGATAGTAAGAAAATTTCACATGGATTTTCAAAGGTCATGAAGGAGTTTGAAATATCAATGCTTGGAGCACTTTCAGTCTTCCTATTTTTACAAATCAATAAGTCCAAAGGTGGTATCTTCATATCTCATAAAAAATTACATTATGGAGATTCTTAACATATTTCAAATGGAAAATTGCAAACCATTAAGTACTCCAATAATTGTAGGATGCAAAATCAACTAGGATGAAATCTCACCCAAATTAAATTAGGAATTATACAGATCTATGATAGGAAGCCTCTTGTATTCAACTGCATCTAAACAATATATCATGCAAGTAGTTGTTTTGGTAGGAAGGTTTCAAGAAGATTCGAGGGAAATCCATCTCCAAGTTATCAAAAAATATTTATGTATCTCATGGGAACATTAGAACATGTAATTTTGTATCTAAAATTAAATGAGTTCCAAATAAAAGCCTTCAGAGATAAAAATTGAAAAGGAAATGTTAATGATAGGAAGAGCACAATTGGTGGAGCTTTCTTTTTAGATAAGTGTCTTGTGTCTTGGTTGAGTAAGAAGTAATATCCTATGGATTTTTATTCTTATGAGGCTAAGTATATATCAACATCTATTTATTATACTAAAGTGATGTGGATGAAGCAAACACTTGAAAAATATAAAATTGAAAATGAAGGCCCTATTTCTCTATAATGTGATAGCACAAGTCCTATAAGTGTTTCAAAGAATCTAGTTTTGCACTATAAGACAAAATACATACCTATCAAGTATAATTTTTTGATGGAGCAAGTGAATGAGAAAATAATCAAGCTTGAACATCTATCAAAAAAAGGAAGAAGTAGCTGATATAATGGTCAAACCTCTATTTAAATAAATTTGTAAGAAGTTAAGACGTAAATTGGGGGTAATTTCATCCCCTAAAAATCACTAAAGATCTCATATTTTTAGGAGGATAAGCTCAAGTGCCATATTTTCTCCAAGGTTGTTCAAGATGTGTTTAGACAGGCGAGTCTAGTTCACTAGTTGAATGCAAAAGTCAATAAGACCAAAGAAAGGCATATGCAAAGGATTAAAAGGCATAATTTCAAGAGAATACATTTAGGGAGATATTTAATTTTGAATGATGAATAAATTCATGTTTCTTGTTAATATCTATTTGAGAAATAAGAAAGTTTAATTCAAGGGAGAGATTCTTGAGGTAAGGTCATGCCATGTCATTATTTTCATTAATCTTACTCATTTTTTTGTATGTGTGTACCTTTGTAATAAATGTAAAAGGGGAAGATAATGTTTTCAAAAATAAGGATTGAATGCTTTAAAGATATTGGTGTATAATTTTTCCATCAAGGTTTCTAAGTTTGTTGTCATCAATGACAAACAAGGAGATTATTAAACCTTGTTTGGTGTTTTCATTGATGTGACATGCCATGGATGGTAAAGGAGGATTAAAATTTCAAGTAGGTTTGTGTCTTCTTCATGGTGTTTGATGGTCAAAAAGTGGCCTCGTGGTGTTTTAATGAACATTCAAGATGGTTTTAGGTTGTTATAGGATGCTACAGGCTTGGTCAGTGAGGTTGTTTCCCACTAGAGGTATGGATATGGTTGGTGTGATTTTCTTAGGTGTATCACAAGTCAGAAATGGTTTTTCAAGGATGTGCAAGAGCTTCTAGGGTGAGTATTAGGTCAACTAAAACAAGTCACAATTGAAACTATCTCATTTAGGCCTAGTTCTAGAGTCTAATGAGGTGCATGAGCACAAAGCAGGCCCTAAAAAGATTATTTAAACATAGTAGGGATTAAGAATACTTCCTTAAGCGTTTATGAGCATGTAAAAGTACTATGTTAACTACTAGAGGAAAATTTATATATTTCATTAGAACAACCCTTGAGAACTAGCAGTGGAAGCTTAGGAAAATAAGATTGGTCTTGACTTTACATGATCATTTATGAAACATCAATCCATGTATAATGTAGAGGGAGGTGTTTTAGTCTCTAGCTCAAATTTCATCAATTTTTGAAGAGGATTGTTGAAGATATTCAACTTTTACTAAAACTAGGTAAAGTGAGAAGGGCTAAAACAATGACCTATCTTCTTAGCACTCAAACAAAAATGAAGATCCTTATTCAGATGAATCATAAGATAATTTTTTTAAGAGCACTCGAATACAACAAAAATTGAGGACAAATAGTTAAGGAATAAAAAATTTCTATTCATTTCTCTATCAATGTTCTTACACTCACCAAATCTCCTTCTTGAAGCAATAAGAATAAATGAGCTTATCTATATCCAAATCAATTTTTCAAGTTGGAAAAAACTCTCAATGTTGTATAAGACTAATTCTAGGTCGATTTGGTGGTATTTTTTCTATCCAATCATGATTGTGTTGTATGGAGTCTCCTCTGTTTTTACAAGTTTTGTAAATATAATCCTATTTTGAAGGATTCGAGGTGATCCACCAGGTGTGAAATATTGTATTTAATGTCCACACAATTATTTGAAAGAGTGTTAGGCATTCTCCCTGGTTATTTGGTGTGAACTAATTTTGTATTCCCCTCCTACTGCTAAAAGGCAGTCATGTTAATCTATTCATAAAGGATTGAAAGGTGTCATTGTGGATAAACCTTGTGTTGGGGTTGAAAAATGATCATAATCACCTTTTATAGGTCAAATGTGATTTGATGGAGTCTCGGTATGCTCTACTGATGATATTTGAAGTCTAAAATTCATTTCCTCTTTATTGTCCTATAGAGGCTTGTCAAGAAGTTGTAATTATGAGTTGGATTATAAATTTCTCTTTACAAACTCTTCACTAAAGTTTGTGGAGGTAGTGTTTATGATCTGTTTCAAGTGTTTCTTCCACAAGATGATCATGTGAGTGAAGTGTTGATAACAAGAAGTCTATAATCCAATACTTCCCCATGGTGCTTCAAGAAAAAGTGAACTCAATCCAAAAAATGCTTATTTCTCATGAAATTTTTTCTTTAGTTCATGATTGATATCAATGTGGTAAGTTATCTAAACAAACTTGTTCTCAAAAATTTTCTGTAGGTTAAAATGGATAGAGGTCTGCTTTGGTAGGTCATCTCTGTCTTAAAGACTGAGTTTTAGTCTCTTGTGACAATTAAGAAATATTCTGATTTTTTCTTAAGTCGTGAAGTTATCCTTTAAAAAAATACAAGAGAAGTCTTAAAGCTTAAAGTGATAACCTCAAATGAAGTGTTATTACACCTTTTTTGGCATGAATATGAATAATTAAGTGTTTTACTTTTTCATATATATGTCTCTGGTTTCATTCTTAAAACCATGACTGAGAAGATCTTGAAGATCTTACAAAAATTTCCTATGAGATAAGAAGTGAAGAAAACTACATACCTAGTGAAGTGAATATGATCATTATAATTCTCGAAACGTTACATATGAGTCATAAAATATAGGGGTACTTTTGTTCTTGTAAAATTCTTACATATGTATCATTGTACTAGAAAATTATGTATACCCTGTGTAAGTGCATGTTCCATGAAGTAGAGTTGCGTTGGCCTACTTTCTTAATGTTTTTGGTTAATATAAACCTCGTAAATGAATCTCTCTAAGATGTGAAAATATTTAAATGTTTTTCCTTCATGTCTTAACATAATCATCATCAATTCTGTTGAAGGTATTCAAGAGCATGAGATCCTATCTATGTTGAAGAAGAGACATAGATGTTTCTCAAAACCCCACTTTGATGGTGTCAAAAATGTGATTATTGATGAAATAATTTGTATGGATATGTTTCACCTATTAGTATGCTTGAACTGAGTTGATAGCTATCTTATCTTTGATAATTCAAGCCTATAAGGATTACATGAACTCAAATGGAACTTGCAATCTAAAATGGTGAAGAAGGAGATTTTCAAAAGGATATAAAGAATATCTAGAAGGTAAAACAACATATAATCGTCTGAAAAATAGGTTGTTACACTACAAGAAAAATATTTTCTTATTGAAGAAAAATGCATAAGTCTGCAAAACCTTTACAAAAAAGAGAACACATGTCTGAGTGGAATTTTGACAGCCATGACAGAGTGTAAGGGATTTTAGGATATCTATTTCCCCATCATTTGACCTTGAGGAATATTGAAAGAGTGTACAAACAATAAAGATAAAACTAAAACGTGATACAATAAATTATGACATCCTAGGGAAGTTACATTTTAAATCTCTTCATCTCACCTTGTAAAATTTTTCAAGTAAGTAATGTGAAGAGCCATATAATTTTAAGGGGAAAGGTCATTTAAAGAGGTATATATTATTTACAAATAGCTTATTCTTGGTATGTAAGTTTATTTTTATGTTTATGAGAGTTGATTGCAAGTTTAAGAGTGTGAGAAGAGTGAAAATAAGTTGAACTATTGTAAATTAGGAGATTATGTAAAAGATTATATGTGCAATTTTAGAATCGCAATTTATTGTTTTAGCAATTAAGTCAAGTGTGTGATCAAATTTTTTGTAAATTATAAATTGAATCTTAACATAGTATTAAAGTATGTGCTTCCATGAAAGTTTTAGCTTGAAATCAATCATTTAGGTGCTTTATTTTTGAATTTGGTGGTTCATTTTGAGTTTTTGGTCAAACTATTTTGTAACGTTTATAAGTATAGTGCATTGATTTATTATATTTTCTCCCATCTTGGGTTTCCCATTGAAAACTATGTATCTCTATGTGGTGTTCTTGTTTACTTCATGTGAATTGTGTTACTGCTCTTTCATATCAAGTTGAAACAATTAATATTAGTTTTGAATTATATTGAAAAAATTTAATTGACACTGATTCACCTCCTCTAAGTGTCCTAATTTACAACACTTATAAATAAAGTAGTGAAAGTGATGTTTCAGATTCTAAGTATAAAACTGATCATGGAGCTATAGATGATCAGATATTGTTCATGACAGAAGATGCTATGAGATCCAATAGTTGTGGTTCTTTATTGTTAGGAGATTTTATATCAGATTCTTGAAAACAATTTAAAGAAGAAAAGGATGAAAATGAAACTAAATAGGTATGTGTCCAATATTAATTGAAGCATGGTGAAAGTAATAATAAGAAATTGAAATCAAAATTCATATACTATGAGGAAAATAATTATAACCTTCAAGAGAAGCATTGGGATATTACAGAAAATATTAATGAAACAGTGAGAAAGTTATAGATACATATGAGTACTATGAATCTAAACTTGCAATATAATGAAGAAGAAATGAATCTTATAGTGAAGGATTTTTCTGATTCGGTCAACAAGAAAATATCATTTCATATATTTAATAATAGCACCAAAGATCTTGATGATCTTCTTAGAAATCAGAAATCAACATGTGATAGAGTTCATTTGGGTTTCAAAGAGGACACCAAAGGAAAATAAATGAAGAAAGAGGAAAGAATTCCAAGCAATTATGGTGAAGGAACAAGTACCAAGTATTGAAAAAAATAAGAATTCATCAAGGAAAATGATAAGACTAAGCATATTAGGCATCCTAATTCCTCAAGGTATGAAAGATATTTCAATGGTTATTATTTTACCTCTAATGGCTTTGGTCATAGAGAAAAAGACTATATAAGGTCTGGTAGAGATGATCATCCATGGAGAGATAGTAGGATTGATAAAGCAAAGAGTGTGGTATGCTAAAATTTCAATAAAATAGGTCATGTTTCTATTTTTTCTAATGATCCACCTAGAAAAGTTGAGGGATACAAAGAGAATATTTCAGTGGTGTGTTTTAGTTGCAATGAAGTTAGTTATGTTGTTGAGAGTGTCACCATGGTTACTCTAGGAAAAATGAGGGTTTCCAAGGTCCTAGGGAGTAATAATTTTTTTTTTCATAAGTCTACATTACATTCTAATAGTCAAGGCAGGATTTGGGAATCTAGAAGGAACAATAATGGTCCAAAAAGAGAGTATGTGAATAGTAGAAAAAGTGTCTCTCAGGTTACATATCAGAAATAAGATGATGGAGGTGATTTTTAGGTGTCTAAGAAGGCTTGGGACGTTTTCAATTCCTTATTCGAGAACCATCATGGTTTCATATGCATCTAGTAGGCTTCTTAGAGGGATATTGGTTCATATAAAGAATTGAGAAGGGGGGAGCTGTCTAGGTTGGTGTTTGTCTTCTCTAAGGTATCAAGTTATGTTTTCATAGTTTCTATGCATGCTATGAGTTCTTTCTTGATTGATCTAGTTATAAGAAGGGTGCAAAATCTTTCAAAATTATGTGGTCTTGTTCAAGTCTATATTTGTTATGATAGTGTGTCATCATGTTTGTCTATGAGATTGTGTTCATGGATATTTTAGGGTTCAAAGGTTTACGGATGGAACCTCTTTATATGTATATCAGTTTATAATGTGATAATATGTCTAAATCTTTGATCCTAAACCTAAAAAAGACAATTCTAGGTCTATTCTAGGAAAGTCAAGTAGGTTGAGTCAAGTCCAATGTTGTATGGAATGAGAATACTCTTTAATTTGGTTTAAAATGAAATATGGGTCTATGAGAGTCATAAAATGTAATATCAATCTTGAGTTTATGTTTTTTGAGTAATGTCATGGAGTATTGTCAAGTGATAAATGAGTCTAGGTATGTATATAAATCAAAAGAGTTTCTCCACTATTAATAGTTAGGTTAAGTGTCATTGTGTCATGCTTCAAATGGATAAGTGGATGTTCATGATTCATAAAGGGGATATGAATATGAAATATATCATAAAATATGATGACTTGATCAGACCAATATCTCAAGGTGGTATGTTGTAGATTTCTTATAGGATAATGAGGACAAACTAAGAAGGATTCTAGAAAGAAAGTGATTATTATGATTTATAATAATGATAAGAGTGATCAAGACATTATAATATTTTTATATAGATTTGGTGGAAAAATTTGAGACCTTGAAATGAAATTTGTTCATCTTGAATTGTTTGTTCTTTGACTAGATTCTAGGAGATCTTAAGAAGTAGTATGAAGGAAAATTTGTGCTTAAAGGTGTAAATGGTGGAATCCAAATCCAAAAATTGGAATAAATAATATAGACTAATCCTATATCATGATTCACAAATTTTTCGTGCCTTAAGAATAACTAAAACAACTAAAATCTATGGAAATGTTTAGACTTGACTGACAAGGGTGTTATGAGACCTAGTTAAAAGAAGTAAAATGAAAATTGGGTTTATTTTATTTAGTGAAAAGCTACGAGGTTAATGGAGGTGATGAAATGGAAAAATGGGTATTCAAAACGGGTAAGGGGTTCACTAAAAAAATGAATATGTCAAAAATTATGGGTATTTTATTCTTAAGGAAGGGCTAGTAGTTTGTATGAGTAGCATAGAAGAGAGAAAGAGAAACAAAGGATAATAATTTGTGTGTGTATGTGTTATTATGCAAGTCTAAGACATAGTGTCAAAAAGAAAAAAAGGAAAATGAGATGGTATTTCCTTTTTTCAACATGAAGTTGTAAGGTTTGTTGAGACATGTTCAAGTGCTTCAAGAATAAATGTATGCATAGTTGACTTAGGGTTATAAGTAATAGAGTATATGTCTTGGCTAATTCACTGTGCTAGTTAGTCTTGAAACATGATTTTGAGGATTCTAAAGGTACTTGTTCATTGTTGAGGGTCCTTGGAGTGATGAAACAATACTATGAACACAAAAATCATATGTTTATCTTCTTTTTGTGATGACTATGCTATAAGTCTATGTTTGATTGGTTAAGACTAAGAAAATGGTTTTTGATGGTCTATGCAGTCTCTAAGTACATTATACAAGTGATCTAGTGTGTGTATAGATCACCAAGATACATATGAAGGAAAAATAAGTTTTTAAGAGTAAAATGCAAACACCCATGTAAGTATGTTATGTGACAAGGTAGTGAAGAATCAGAATGACATGTTATAGAACTAAGTAAGTGTACCAGGTTAGTGTGAGCCACTCTTGGTTTCCTATTAGAGGTTTTATATCCCAAAAAGGATTGACATTATGGTTAATAAGATGTTTTCAAATAAATTCTATAGAGTGGTAGATGATCTAAGTGTGATGAGCTTCATAACTGAGACATAACATATAAGGTATATGATGAGAAAATAATGATCGATAGGTTTATAACATATCCTTAAAATAGAATATGGTGGTATAAACCCCTAAGGAATTCATTGGAGTATTAATAAAACATATATGACAAAGTTAAAATAAATTCCTAAGATCAATATAGTGGATATCTTGATTCTCAGATGAAATTGCAAGGTATCTAATATTTGGAAAATGGCTTACTATAGTTCCTAGAAGATATTTAATCAAGGGGTAGTATGTTGTAAATCTCATCAAGTGCTCTAGGTATCAAGTAAGGTAAGGTTTATAGATGAGTTTTGTTGGTGAGATCTGTATGATGGTTTACCTACTTGTGTCAAGCTTTCATGATAATAAAAAGTATAAAATTAGCACCCTATAAGTTTGTAGGTGTTGTCTAAGGAAGAAAAAGGAGGTTTTTGTGCTCAATATCATGAGAAATGTGCTATGAAAGGTTATTGGGTAGAGTTAAGGATGTTGTAAGATCCATTTGATTTATTTATTTCTTCTTAAATTATTATTAATCCTTAAACAAGATGTTCCAGGCTTGTGAAAGCAAGAAGCTAGTGAGCTACATGTGTATAAAGATATCCAACATAGGAGGAGCATGATTTAAATTTCTAAAAGGTGTTTTAGATGGCTAAATGGTATGTAAGGAAAGGTATTTGATTATATTTGATTCCATTTCAAATGAAATATTTCTCTGACTCATGAAGATCATGATAGCATGTATAGAAGACCTAAATCATTGAAAAAGTGCTTAAGAGTTGGGTTAAAGTGTTTGAGTTACTTTTATAGATTGCAAGCAAGGTAAGGAGATTCATTTTTTTGTTTTCCTATAGAGAAGGGAGTCAGAAGTCTAGGGGGATATGTGATAACCCATGTCATTATGTGTATGCTCTTCTAGAACCTGTCAAATTTATCTCTATTTTCACTGAAAAAGCCAGAATAGGGATCTCAGTCTATGAAAAGACATGAAAACAAGATATGGTAGAGACAAATCAAGTTTGAGACTTGAAAGCTAAAGAAAGGAAAATATAAATGTAAGTGGTGAAATTTTGGAACTCAATCATAATTTTTGGAATGTGTGGGAGTATCATGCATCTATTCTAGGTCTGCTACAATATTTCCATAATGTTGAAACAAGACAAAATCACATTTTTATGAGAAATTACTATGTTGTTGATGATTCTCTTACTAGTAGGTGAAGATGATTTTTGTCGATGTTTCCAACAGAGTTTGGATATGACTTAAGGGGTATGTGTTCCTATGCTTAATAAATGTAAAAATCAGAGTTTTTGTGAAAAGTACTAGATTGTGAGCTAGAATGAAGTTTTTTAATGTTTTAAAACAAATGGTGATCCAAATAAAAATGAGAATTTAATGAAAGAATTATCATTAATGTGAGAATTTGTTTTCCATCAATGACAAAACGGGAGGATGTTGGGATGTTGTGTTATAAAATTTGTCATTTATGTAAAATATAATTAATGTCAAAGAGGTTCTTAGTGAAGTGTGAGATTATTCTTAATAGGTTGGTGACATGTAGATTCAAATGTTTTCTTGGTGGCATGATTTGTTTCACTAATAATGGCTTAATCTAGCAAGCCTTGTCTGGTGACCTAGCTAGCCTAGGTGATGGAGAATGATGGTTTTAGTTTCTTGGTGGCTTGAGGAGAATTATAGAAGCATGGAGGGAATTTTTTTGGAGTGTTTAAGAGCTCACATGAGTTTTAGGCTAAAAGTACATGTTGAAGGTCAATATTTAGGTGTT
Source organism: Taxus chinensis (assembly GCA_019776745.2). Taxonomy (NCBI): domain Eukaryota; kingdom Viridiplantae; phylum Streptophyta; class Pinopsida; order Cupressales; family Taxaceae; genus Taxus; species Taxus chinensis. The sequence continues at coordinate 353,136,259 of CM034154.1, forward strand.
CATCTAGACTAGGTCTAGGTGCTTGGAGGCATGAGGTTGAGTTTTGGAGCCAACTGAGCTCATAGATGCATTTAGGGATGTCATATATATTTTCCAGGTATGTTAGGTCCTTTTTGATGTGTTTCATGTTGAGTTATGATGTTTTTTCAGTTCACCCTAGCCTAAACCATGTAAAACCCCAAAGGATAGTCATGAAAATGACATGAGATAAGAGTATAGAGATGTATTTGAGACATTTTTATGATTAGAGATGATGTAAAGAGGTGTACTATATGTGTGAGAAAAATTTGGAGTCATTCTTAAGAGTATTTTGCAAGATAAGTTGTTTTGGTGAAACATGGTCAAGAAGAAGGTCATTTTCAGCTCAAATTACACCTTCTGATGCTCACCCTGGATTGTGTGATTTGCATGGTACCTTGTGGATTTCAAGGATGTTTATAAATTTATTATATAATGTTTCAAAAAAATTATAAGCTCATTTCATCATCACATTTTTATGACCGAATGTTAAGAATGTAAACAACGTTTTGTGAGTTTAAAACCCTAGCTTGAAAGAGATAGGAGAGATTTTCTTCCTAAGTGAACAAAATGGATTGTTAGTACTATTATGATTATTGTATGATGTATAATATCCTCTAGGTTTCTATAAAGGTATGACATAGAATGTGGTGATGTGTGGACCCCACTTAAACATGCATGTTTTTGAAGAAGTTCAATTTTGGACAAGGTTTTCCAAAAGAGTTGAAAAATAAATGGATATTATTTTTAGTATGTGAGTTTTTATTGATTTTAATTTTGGTTTAAAACTATGATTATGCTTCTAAATAGTAAAGTGTACACTATTTATGAAGACTAGTCAAAAGGCAGTTTTGGGGCAGTTTCAGGTAGTTTATAGATGTGGTCCTGGTTGAAGGCCTTACACTTGGAGTTGGAAGGAGTTATAATATATTATGGAAATAGGATGAGGATTTATCTCTATTGGTACATGAATTTTCTCATGATTCTAATATCTGATGGGTATTTCAGGTTAATTTGCGAGGAAGCATATTATTGGTTTTCCAAGACAAGTTTGCTTAGGCTAAAAGATGTAAGTGATTGAGGCATGTGATGGATGCGTTGATTATTGCTATTAGTTTGAGAGTGAATAGGTATGCATATTTTTCCTAATGAATGAATTTTTAGGTCTTGGAAGAGGAATAAATGGTGAAAACCATTTTATTTTGTATAATGGATTTCTAGGTAGCTTTATTTAGAGAAGAGGAAAGTTGGTGTGGTTTGTATATATGGATGTGTAATGATCTATAACATGAATATATGTTATCTATAGGTACTTAGGATTCCATAGAGTGGATAAATGACATATTTATTTGTTCTTAGATGGTTTTGAGGCTGAAATGTGAAGATAGGGTAAAGGAAACAACTGTTTTGAGAAGGATATGAAAATTCTTGAGTTAGTTATGTGATTTATCAGTGGTGCAAGATAATTAAAGACAAGGGATGATTTTGATATGTTATATTACACATGTATGGTTAATTTGGGAGATTTAATAATCATGATTTTGGTATTTTTGGTGTTATCTCATCCAGGTGATTGGGTTTTGAGAAAGTTTTGAGCTTGTTTAATGATTTTGGGCATAAACAACCTATATGGGTAAAATGTGAACGTTTTAAAGATTTTTTTGCATTTTTTTAAATTTTAATTGGTCTAGATAAATGTATAGTATTTACTTTATTTATTGTTTTGAGTTGGGAAGCATATAATCCAAGGGTTTGAGTTCAATTTTGAAATAGTCTTGTGAGAGAGAGAAAGTGTGACCCATGTGTGTGGTTGTGACAGGTTTGAAGGAAAGTTTTGAGATATGATAAAGTGTGTGATAGGTTGAAGAAGTTTTTATAGTGAGTGTGAAAGGTTTTTATGCAAATGAAGTTAAGAAATAATAAGGAAGAATGAGCTAGGTTAATTAGGGTTTATGTAAGGGTTTGAAGGAGTTTGGAGCTAAATCTTATGATCAACATGAATTTCATTTTTGTAGCATATCTTATATGATATTCTCATAAAAATATTGTGTGATGAGTCATATTCATGGAAGTATTTTTTTGCGATTTATGTTAATAAGGGTTTATGGGTTAGTGCTCCTTGTGGGGTTGGTGCCACACCAAAAAAATATCTTTTGATGTATAGTATTCACTTTAGTCTTTGTTATGTGTAATATAAGAAATTATTTTAGTTATTTTTCTTCCCTTGAGTGTTTCCCACTCATATATTGTGTTATGGTGTTATCTCTTTTTTTCACGGTTATGTGAATGTATGGTGTTTAATGTTGTGCATACATAAATGAATGGTTAATTGGTGTTAAATTAAGTAAGAAAATATGAAATTGATTTAAGTTTGTAAGGAATAATTCAAATCCCCCCCTTAGTCCATTGTGCTTCCAACAACTAAAAAATACAAGGATAACACTAAAATAATGGCAATGTGAATGTTGAAATATAGAGTTGAAGAGATGATGATGAAAAAGGTACAAATCTCACAAAAGTGAAGATAAGGTAGGAATGGAAAGTGCTTGATTAATTATCTCAACTTATAGAAAATTTAATTATTTAAAAGAAAGGATTTAATAATTATGAATATGTCAAAATTTCAAAAAATTGAATGTTATATTTGACATCTTAAAGTTCAACAATGTAAATGTTAAACTTAAGAATTATGAAAAAGATAGATCAAGGTGATTGTGATGGTGTTTGACCATGATAAAGTGAGTATCATGATGTCTAGAATTATTTAGAAGGATGATTGTGATTAAGTTTGGATGTGAATGTCCACAACTCAAGACTTAAACTTATTTGTAAAGTGACAAGGTGGATGAGAGAGAAAATGTGTATGAGAGAAGTGGAACACAAACTTTAATAACATGTAAAAAAAATAAAAGTGAATAATAACGTTTGTTTATAGAATGTGGGCCTCTACCATAGTTTGGATATAAAAAGGTGTATCTTCCAAAAATAATTTCTCTCCCTATGTTTTAGAATTATATCCGAGTGAGCATGGTATTGATACTTGTTAGATTTACTTTACCCCCTGATACGATAATCCATAATTTACTCCTAATCAAAGGATCAAGATGGGGTCTCCACTATAGATATCTGTGAATCTAATCTCTCACATAAGGCATACTAGTCAGTTAGGTGGGGGTACTTGTCTCATCATCTAGTTCACTCAAGGTGATTAATAATTTGGGGTTCCTGTGATACTCCTGACAATACGTTTCTAGCCCCTGTCCATGCACTTCCCACAGTTATAGTTGAAAGTCAACAAGGCAACCTACAGTTAGTAGTTTGAATGTTTTAAATGACCTATTTTAGTGTCACACACCGTAATTAATGATTAATTTTTTTCATTATGATCATAGTTGTTTATTTAATTATAAAAAATGGATTTAATAATTATACGTATGTTATTATACATATAAATATTTAGGTATATGTACATGATATAACATATACACATACATACATAAAATGCATGTATAAGGACATATGTGTACTTTTGAAATTTCTACCTTATGTGATTGATTTATTTTATTAAGTCATCCTCTAATTTTATTGACTCTGCAATGTTAATTTTTGGAATTAAAATATTATCATTTTCTTGTTAACATTACTACATGATAATGACTCATATCGACTATGTTACTAGCTGAGAGTATTGTCAAAAAAAATTATAATAGAAATGTTATCATTTTTATTCTATTATGTTTTCATTATATACTAAAAGATAAGAAATAATAATGCATCGTTATTGTTTTAATGATTTAATCCTTCTTCTTGGCATTACAATCTGGTCATAGATCGTATCATTTAATTTAAAGGTAATGCAATAGATCAAACAAGTGGTCTTGGACCCTTGGCAAGGTAAGGATTATTTGTTTGTTGGGTCATAGACCAAATTTCATTTACATTGGAAATTAATGATAATTTCAATGGTCATAGATCCTAATGCAAGTTATTGTTATTGTGATGGTCATGGAAAATATTACAAAAATGCATTGTTGTTATGTTAATGGTCTTGGACCATGAGGGGATTTTAAATGGTAGAATGTTTACTTAAAAATAAATTATTATAGACCATGATAAGATGGAAATAAAAGTTAATTGTTTTTTAACTGACCATATGCATGTTTAAAGTGATGGATAATTTTTAAAGTATAAATGATTAATAATTTTAGAAAATTGGCAAAACCAAAGTTTTCATGTTGTTAAGAATGTACATTGATTTGATGAATTAGAGGGAGAAACAAATGGAATTGACATAAGTTAATGGGAATTAATTCATGGTGTAGTTTTTTGGGAAAAGGGAGAAGTTTGTAGTGTAAGATAGAGAATGCATATTTCCCATTCACATTTTTTTGTTTCGTGATATTTTTTCTCTGCTAGTATGGAGGAAATTAGGGTATATCTATTATAACTCTTACATGTAAAACTTATGGAGCTATTTTAAAGGTGAGCTATGCATTATTGTAGGACATTGTGTCTAGTTGTTATCATTGATGTCAAGTTTCACATTGATGTCAAAGGGTGTTTAGGTGGCATAGGTTAGTGTATGAGGTGTCATCCATGTTGAAGCTTGAAGGTTGATTGGTAGTATGATGAAATGTCATGGTATCTAGGCATGTTTTTGGTTATTTGTCAAGAAAGTGAGTATTTATTTATTATCTACAAAGGTTTTATGAGGTTTTAATGAGATAAATAATTATCAATATGATGATTCAAATGTTTTAGTGAGTCTGTAAGATGTTATCTAGGTCAAATATTTTGATTTATCCATTGGTACAAGCCTAAGTAGAGCTAGTCCTAGACCTAGGTCAAGCATGATGAGTAAGTAACATGAAAAATGGAGAAAGGAATACTTGTTTGAGTATGTAAGGAGTATTTTAAGGTTTACAACATGTTTTAGAGGTTTATCAAGTTAGTATTTTGGTATATGATGCATGATGAAGGTCCTTTTAAAGAAAAACATTAAGAACAAAATAAGAAAGACATGGTAATTCTTAGTGTCTAGAGAGTTTCATTTGTAGATGAGAATGGATGAGGTTTGGAAATCATGGAGGAAGTTTTCATTTTTATTTGAGAAAATTTTCAAGTCAATATTTAAATAGCAAAGTAAGAAAAGTCAGTTTTGGCTCTACCGAGTTGTTGAGAAGGAAAACAACAACTCGATAGGCATGTTCATTTTATCACCCACACGTTCAAATTTTTCATGGGTGTATAATCATTTAAGGGATTTTTTTAATCAAACCAAGAGTATTTTACAATAAGAAAGAATTATTTTGTATGTCATAGCTTTATGAATAATAATTAAGAAACAGAGGTGATCTGAAACCCTCCCAACACCCTAGAGCTAGAATGATAGGAGGAATGTTTGATTTGTATGGTCTCTAAATGAATTGGGGAAATTAGTATGTGATGCTATATTTTTGTATATGAATATTTACTGAGCTCATGTTGGTGGTGGTTTCATGTTCCAGGTCAACTAGGAAGATGGAGAAAAACCTCTTGTTTTATGGATATAGAGATATATGTAGGTATGTATACTATATATATATATATATCTGAGTTGAAGGCTTCATGAAAAGTAAAGTGAATTTTTCCAAAAATACCTTGAGAGATGTTCGATACATGTCAAAGATAATTTATGAGATGGGTTACAATAGATAGAATGTTAAGGATAATCATGTCTCATAACTGTGCCCTATCACTTTGGTGACCTAGAAGGCTAAAACCTAGTCTTATGGTGTGAGGTTTGTTTGGTTGAATTTATATGTTTTTGCAGAGTTGGATGGTTATGGATATGAGCTTGGATATCATGTGGTGTCCTTATATGATGTGATGGAGCTGATTGGTTTGATCATGGAGACGTGGTTTCTTTCTTGAAGCCCTAATGGCCTAAAATATGCCCTATTAAGCTTCTCAAGAAGGTCAATTGAATCAGGTGTGCTAGTTGAGTTCTATCCATTTGACATATGCATTATCACTGATTAGGATAAGTGTATAAGGGTGTCCATTGATGTATTTCCAAGTTTTTGTTGAGATTCTTAAGTGAAGTGTCTTTAGAGCTGATGGAGAATGTTTCCCTCAAGACTGGTTCTTGAGTCCTTGATAGACTTGTTTGAGTAGTTTTAGAGATTGGGTCTATTTTGAGTGCCTTGTGTCCTGCAATTTGGAGATTGTTAGTGAGTTGCATTTCACTGTATTAGACATTGATTATATTTTTATCTGATATGATATTTTGTGACCTTATGAAAAGAGTTTAGAGTTGTGAACCAAGTTTCTTGTTATCTGAAATGACCTAGTTTGACTAAGTGTCTAGTGATTGAAGGTTTTATAGTGCCTTATGATTTGAGATTGATGTGTTATAAATGAATTTTACCATGAGTTATCTGTCATAAATACATGATCTTTTTCATGTTCCTCATGTTATTAAATGTCATGGTATATGATTTCTTGGTCCATGTAAATGTGCATTCGATCTTGGAAAGTGATTGATTAAGTTGATAGAGACCTAGTTTATCTAGGTGCCTGAGATATCCTGTTGAAGTTGTTTACCAAATGGAGTATGTCATGATGATGATGGAGGTTATATATGTTCCTGAGCATGCCAAGAGATATGGGAGGATCTTGCATGACAGTGTTATGGAGCTTTTGGATTCCTTAGTGAAGACTTTTATGAGCACTTGAGAAGTTCAATATTCCATTCGTTGGAGATAGAAGAACTTTATTTTGGGTGTAAAGGAGAAGTGTGTAGCTTGTTTTGTGTTTTTAGGATACCTTTTCGTAATCTACTACGGTCATTCTAAGTAATGATAATATGATGTTGTAGATGTATCTTTCATGATTTATAATGACCTACCTTATTTGTCTTGGATTATCGTAAGGTGTTTGTATAAGCTAGATTTCATGTATATAAAGTATGTTATAAAAACTTATTGCATGAAGTGTTGTGATGATGGGGATGTCGAGTGAGCTAGAAGAGGTGACATGACGAGGTATAGAGGGGTAAAGGTTAGAGATTAGATAAGAGGAATTGAATATTTTATAATAATAAATTAGGATATAGTGATTTAAGTTCATTATACCTAATCAACATGATATGAAGTAGCAGATTTGAGTGAAGGACGAAGACATATGAATGTTTGAAAGGTTTTTGGAGTGCATGATGTTGAATTTGTGATCACAACCATTTTTTGGAGAAATAAGCATTATGTGATCTTCATATTTAGGTGGCTGAGTTGGTGTTTGGTAATATTATGGGTTTGTAGCCTCCTTGTGGAGTTTTTGCTTCACTAAACAAGGAGTTGGTAGCCTGCTGGTAGGATTTGGTTTCCTAGTAAAGTAGGGGTTGGTGCTCCTTGTGGGGTTGAGTGCATTACTAAAGAAATATTCTGGTGATGTGTAATATTTATACATGAGTTTTTTATATTGAGTAATATGTTGAAAAAATTTAGTGTGGTTTTTTTCCCCTTTATGGTTTCCCACATTATATCTTGTGTTCATGTGTGCTCTCTTTTCTCTTGCACTTATGGGTGGTTGTAACACACTAAATAAGATTGAATTTGATTATTTTATGTTGAATTATTGATTAGAATGATGAATATATGTTATGGTACATGAATTAAATGGCTCCTGTATGACTGATTCACACCCCCTCTAAGTCACCATGCTTCTAACAATTAGTATTAGAGAAAGGTCCTTTTGAGGAAATTTTAATCACTTAGAGGATATTTAAAGAATCACAAGATGGGAAAAGGTCATTATAATCCATATGAATATGGTAACATGTGTGTATGATGATAATAGAAATGGAGAAGTTATGATTTATTTTTAAGAAGAGATGATTCTATAAAGAAATAAAAATCTCAAACTTGAATCTATCAAGGAGTTTGAATTTGAAATGAGGTCCTTGAAAGGCTGAGTTAAAGCGGGTATCTAAAAATTTAGTCAAAAATGCAATAAGACGTTGTTCCTTGAACATAGGAGGTTAATGTTTCAAGTTAACAAGTAATGATCATATGAAGAACAACATAAGAAAGCATGGTTCATCAATATAAGCTAATATATCAAGGTATGATAATTCTTTCAATGGTTATTATGATTCTTGTAATGAATTTGGTCATAGGGAAAAGGAATGTGAAAGATGAATTATGGAGATATGAAATATCCTTCAATGGATGATGTTATGAATGCAATGAATATGGTCGCATATCTATGGATTGTAGTTAGAACATAATCTCATACCGGTTAAGAGGCAAGAAGAATGTTGTGTACTATAATTGTCATAATATTTGTCTCATAGCCATATTTTGTCATTTTGAGTCTTCCAAACAAAGCAATAAGTTTGATGTATCTGAAAAAGGTAAGAATGTTGAAGAAAAGAAGGTGTTTATCAAGAGTAATTCCAAAGAGGAACCAAGCATCAGCCATGGAAATCAAGAAATATGATCCTATAGAAATATTTAAAGAAGATTCAAGGAAATTCAAAGTTATTAAGAAGAGTGATCATGCAAATGAAGCAAAGGAGGAAGCCTAAAATTTCAAGAAACTCAAGTAAATTGATTATGGAGATCAAAATAAGAAGGTTGATTAGAAGGAAGTAGTGCAAAAGGATTAAATATGAACCTATAAATTTTTTCAAAGAAGGATTAATTTAAATCAAGAATCCATATTTCATTGACAAAGCTAAGGAGGAAATCAAGAATTTCAACCCTAAGTCTGATATATGAAAAAGCGGATTATTAGACCTAATTGGGAATGGATTTGTGGTTGAAGTAAACCATACATGTTTTACAGGAATATAATCTATAAAAGAATAAATTAATTAGGATGATAGATCATACAACATAAAGTCATCCAAGAATTAAAAAATAAAGGAAGAGATGGAATTTTTGCGCTCATTTGATAACTACATACTATTTTAGTTCCATAAGAAATCCTGAAGATTCTTCACTAGAATTCTTGAAGACATTGATGAGATGAAGGAAGTGTGGGTTTTTTTTGGTTTATAAAGGTACTTTGTGTCATTTTTTCCTAGAAGTTTATTGAAGTTATATTGGTTTAGTCATGTCTAACTAGGTTTGGTTTTCTCCTGATCAGTTTATCAGGTCATGTTTATAATATCAAAGCTATGAGAAGGTGTGTGTATACAGTCAAGAGTCTATGTTTTTTTAAATAATAATGAAGTTGTGTTGTCATGGTGTGATCCACCCTATTATGTATGGATAAAAAATTGAAGATGATAGGTTGAGGATTTATTGTATGAATATTTAAAGTTTAGTATTATGTCTCTAGGTGTGAAGAGTTGATTGAGATTTATGATGGAAGGTAAAGAGTAACAATAAATGGTGTGTATATGCGAGTCTTCAATAGAGTTGAAAAATATTTCAAGAAAATGATGGGTGTTATAAGGTCATGAGCATCATAGAGGTCTTTATACAACCTGTATATCTCATGTTAAGACATATGTATGCTTTATCATAAAAAAATCATTCCCAATTGATGAAAAGAGTCCTAGAGTTTTTCCTATGGTATAAAGTGTATCATCCTAGGGGAATAAATATTGGTTTTAAGGTTTGTAAATTTGACATTAAAATTTATCCTTGTGTGCTTGTTTAAGGGTTGAAGGTTAATCTCAGTAAGATAAATAAGGTTTGTTTACACTTTTTAAGGCTCCGATATTGTTTGAAAAACTGAGAGAATGATTTTAATGGAGAAATATGAGACTATTGGAATCACTTTTTCATTTTTAGGATCTTGAAAATTCCAAGGCAAGGGAAGTTGAATCATTTCATCATGATGAGTTAGTTTCTTGTAAAATTTTACCTAAAATGATGTTGTGATTGCTGGAATGAGTGATCTTGTTGTCAATATGAGGTCTATAGTAGTTAATGAAAAATTCTCATAGTTTGTGACAAGTATAAGAATATAAAGATCATGCTATTATGGGGGTTAAGTCCCATGATGAGGTATATTGACTAATCTATATTAGTTGAGGAGGCTGATATCCTTATGTTGGCCATAAACAAGTACATGAAGATAGATTGAAGTTATGAGACTAAGAGTATAAAAAGGTGTGACATCACCTGTGAGATATTATAAGGTGTAAATGGTTACTCTAAAATCTATATGTTGTTCCCTAAAGTATGTGTAGTCATTTGAAGACCTGCATTCAATGTTAATATGGTGTTGATTCATGACAAGCTTTTATGATTTGTGTCTGTTGGTTTGATCTTAAAGAAGATCATCGGGTATATAATTGTTAAGGAGATATTATCTTGACATTAAAAGAGTAAGGTTAACAATAGGTTTGCAAGAAGAGGAACAAAAGTAGTAAATGTTTTCTCTATTAATTTTTTGAAATGAAAAAGTTAAACATTTTGAGAAGTAAAAATGAAAGTTTCCTAATCCAGGTAATTAAGAAGACCAAAAATCAATAAATTGTTCACATGAGTAAGGTTTATATTGGGTCTAGCAACTTTAAGTGAGTACATTATCCCAAGGAGAGCATAGTTATGTCATGAAGGTATTCTGGGATATGAAATTTTTTTGTTGTATTCATTCCATTGTAGTTGAGCACAATCTAATTGTTGTGCCTAGAGAAAAGTGAGTATAAGAGAAAGTTCTTAAGATTGTTGTATATGAGGACATGGTAGTGACTAACTTGAATGAGAAGCCTAGTAAATCTATAGTAAGAAGTGTTTCAGAGATATAGAGAATATGCAAGCTAAGATGATTATGATCAGTGGTTGCATGAGTCAAGGTATGAAGTATTTGAACTGGAGCTAAAAGAGTGCATATTAAGTTCTTCCTTTGATTTGACTGGTTGAAGTGGATGAAATATTGGGTCATCATAGGAGGATCCAAGTTTTGTCTGATGAAAATGTTTCAAGGGTGATAGATGACTCAAGTATATCATAAGAAAGTTGAGTATACAAGGTGGTACATTGGGTTAAGTTATAAGAATAAGTAATGAAGGAACAATTTTGTATAAGACCATCAGGTGCAGGAAGATTTATTTCAAGGATAAGGATTGTTTGAGATAGTATAGGTTATTTGAGACATGAAATCAGTACAAGACTTCATAAAAAAAGTTTGAGTTTTATTTTTCAAGGAAAAGGAAGAAATATTCAGATATAGATTCATGGTGAAATGAAGGAAAAGATAGGTATGTAATTTCTTAGGGGGGAGTTGTGTAAATTTTTAAAGATTCAAAGTTAGGGAGACAAGTTGATGAAGTAAGGACTGAAGCAGAGGTAGAGTGTATCATCTCAGCTAAGATGGTTTTAGTTATAAAAGAAAAGGATGAGAAATTATGGATTAGAGTTATATGAAGATGAGATAATATGTGGTATGTTGATGTTGAACAAGTCCATGGATCATCTGTTGTTGTTGTGGTCAAGAAAGTGAGTACATAGACCAAGATATTATAAGTTAGTATGCATTGTTTTCTCCATTTCCTCTCAAGTAATTTTCATGTATTCTTTCTCATATATTTTAAAGGGGGAGAGTATGCTTAGAAACATGGAAAGATTTTTTTAGAGAGTCTTTTAGGTTTTTGTGTTTTTGGTTTCCATTAATGTTTCTAAAGGTGGTTTCCATCAATGACAAAGGGGCAAATTGTTCGACATTTTGTCTAGTTGTTATCATTGATGTCAAGTGTCACATTGATTTCAAAGGGTGTTTAGGTAGCATAGGAGAATGTATGAGGTGTCATCCATGTTCAAGATTGAATTTTGATTAGTAGTATGATAAAATGTCATGGTTTCTAGGCATGTTTTTAGTGCATTACCAAGCAAGTGAGTGTTGTGTATGATATCTAGAGGTTGTATGAGGTATTCATGAGATCAAGCATGATCAATATAATGAGTTAAAGTTTTTAATGAGTCTATAAGAGGTTATTTAGGATGGATCTTTTGATTCATGTGTTAGTACAAGCCTAACTAGGCATAGTCCTAGTCCTACCTCAAGAAGGATGAGTTGGTAACATGATAAATAGAGAAATGAAGCCTTGTTTAAGCATGAATGGATTATGTTGAGGTTGTACAACATATGTAGGAGGTGTTTCAGGTCAATATTCAAGTATATAATGTATGATGGTCCTTTTAAAGAAAAAACTTTGGAAAATATAATAAATACAAGGTGGGTATTGGTGTTTTGTCATGCAAATGTGCAATAGGAAAATTTCCAATTTTCAAGCATGAAAATGGATCAAAGTGTCAAAAAATTCCAAATTCATACCTTATTAAGGCACCCCCAGGTCATTCCATCCCTAACACGAGTCCTATCATGTTAGGAAAATGATCCCTATGATAATTTCAATTATCCCCTAGATGATTTAGGAAACAAACATGGTTCGAGAAACTTCTGGAACAAAGCCTTCAAAAAATTTTGGGACGGGATACCATCAACCTTCCTAATATGATTACATCACCCATGGATCACATCAAAATTTAAAAACTCACCACGAAGGAGTATTAAAGTGTGAAAAATGATATGGATTTTATTTTGGAATATTTAGGGAAGTTTTAGAAGTTTTGGAGTTGATTCAACGAAAGTGGGTTTTCGAACCTAAAGCACCATGCATAGTGAAAGAGGACCCAAATTTTGAATAAAAAAATTTAGATTCCCTTTAGGAATTTTAAGTGCAAAAATTTACCTATGGAAATCATTTTCTATGCCCTACATGGTGGAAAAGATAGTACACCTTGAAACATCATACACTTTACGAGGTAACTCATTCTTATAAAGCACAACTAGAAATACCTAGAAAGAAGGGGAAATTTGGATATTTTTAAGTCAAAATTGGATCTTTATAATATCAAAATTGGATTAATTGGGTTGCTTTTAGGTGGAATCATATACAATTTCACCCAAAAATTCATCTAAGAGCTCAAGATATCGTCTTCACAAGTTGGCTCCCAAGGTATGCATTTTGGTACTTAGTGAAAATTTTAAGGGAAACATGGCAGCTTGTGGTGAAGGCACATTTTCATCTCCCCTTTTTCCATTTTAAAAAGGGACATAAAATTTCACCTAACCCCCAGGTGCTCAAATTCAGCCCCTACTTAAAGTTGCTCAATGAATAAAAAGAAGCCAAGTGTCACACCCAAAATGAAGGGGGATTTCATGTCCCCTTCATCCCTTTTGAAATGGGATGAAATTGACATGAAAATTCTCTCCATCCCTCCCTCTTCCATTCTCACAGAACAAATACAAGAACTTAGCATTTTTTCACCTTTTTTTCCCCCACACCTCTAGATGGTACCGAAATGCTGGCGAAATTTGTCCAGCAATTGAATCCAATTTTTTTAGCCTAAATCAACCTCATGAAATTGTACATGACATAAAATCACAAAAAAATATTTAAAAAAAGATCGAAATGAGGAAAAAATGATATTTTTTTTCTCAAAAACCCTCAAAGTCTGTGAAGGAGGAATTGTTCATATCTCTCAAAATACTCAATGGATCAGAGTTCCATTTTTTGTAGAAATTTAGTTTTTCATAGGATATGAAGATCTAAGAAATGTATTTTTCATATATGTCCAATATTTTTTACGGAGAGAAAACCCATTCAGGATCTACTGGTTCAAATATTACACATGTGAATGATACGAGACATGAATTGTCTCAAGACAAAAACAATGCAAGCATACAAGACTACAAATTACGAAAATACAAGATAGATAATTGCAAAAAAACATAAATAGCTTGAAATCAATACGATAAAATAGAATAATGTAATATATGTAAATATAGGAGGTGAATGTGTAACCTCCTCCTAGAATCCTAGCCATCTCTACCTATAATAGTGGTAATCAACAACTAAAATGGTGTAGTCAAGTGGTGACTAACACCTAGAATATTGTAGTCAAACAATAACCAACTCCTAGAATAGTCTAATCAAATGTACACATAAGAAATCATATCTCATAAGTGTAGGCAAACTCCAAATGAGGTGGAATATCCCAAGTAGTATAATAAAAATAAATTGAGGAAAATAAATCCTACACTAACACCCCCCCCATAAGCATAACTTAGGTGGGTAGTGAAAATGAAATTGGGTCCCAGAAATAATTCCTAATGAGGTACCCACATAAAATGCAATATCCTCATAAGATAGAGTGAAAGGAGAAAACCCAATGGGAAAAAATCTCACCTAAAAGAGATATAAATAAGAGAAAGTAGGACTAAAAATAGCCACTTAAAAATATAGCTACATGTAGCCATCTAGTATCTTGCAAAACAACCTCCTGGAGTGACTGTGGCTCAAAAATAGATGCAATGAAGAGTGGATCACCATGGAAAATTTAAGGTATCCCCCACGTGTCTGATGGATCTCCAATGAAGGTGTTGTTCCTATCAAATGAACTATAATCCTCATACATAATAGAAGTGTTAACTACTCCATGATGGAATGATATATCTGATGTAGAAGAAAAGAATGAATGTGGAGGGTCTTATAATTGAGTAAGAGACTACCTGATGTCAGATGAGTCTTGAATCAAGATGACTACTCCCTAAAAATTCTGAGGTGGACTAGAAGTAGGTGGATCAAGAAATAACTCCTCTAATAATGGAAGGTGACAAGTAGATGGTGGAGGTGGGTCCCCATCATTTCTATAGTCATTTGTGATAGAAGAGAAGTTCTCATTAGAAATGTACTCAAGCTCAATAGTGTCATCAAGTAAAGGTGAATTTGGTGAATAATTGAAAGGAGGAACAAAGTGAGATAATGAATATAACCAAGTTTAATGATTGACTACACCCACTACAATGATAGTGTCACTATGTAGATCTCATAGGTATAATGAATCTGGAGTGAATTCAACCCACATGCCTTGACTAAGGTGAGTAATCTAGTAGAGTGATAAGAGATTAGTTGATAGTGAAGGAATAATAAGAACATTATTGAATGTTCCTCCATCCACTTCAATAGGACCTCTCCCAAAAATTTGTGAAGAACTATTGTCACCCAATCATATAGTAGACATGTAACATGACTCTAATGAAGTGTACTTCACGTGTGAAGAATCCATTTGATGTGAAGAAATAAAATAAATAACCCATGTAGGAGGTGGTGGTACAACTACAATAAGGGTTCTCCCTTTTTTCTCCTTTCACGATTATTTCTCTTTCCCTTTTCCATTGGTATTTATATTGGAGTATTCATTGGTTGATTAAGACTGTTCGGAAGACTGGGATTCACCTCTCTTGTTTTTCTCAAAAATACTTGTAAGGTGGTAAATATGCTTATTAAAAAAATTTCTTTCATCATGTATTCCTTTACAATACCCACATTTAATCCTTTCTTTCTTGGACTTACCAATAGAAGAAGAAGTTTTAGATTTTGGAGTAGATGTTAAAGAATTGTGATCTTTCTTTCTTTCTTGATACTTCTTACTCTATTTATACTCTTTTTCTAATGAAGCTTTCTATTTTCCATTCTTGGAAATGAGAGCTTGAGGTTCAAATGACTTCAAGGCACCCATTCGAATTAACTTATCTTGCTCCTTAGTCAAATCAGTAATGAAGTCATCTAAGGATGCCATAAACAAGGTGGCTCCAAGAAACCTCTTCGTCCAATAAAATGTCGAAACTAAGACGGAGTAGTTAAGACCTAGTTTGGAAAGCATAGAAAGAACACGTTGTTCATCCTTATTTTCTATTCCACATTTTTTAGCTGTAATCATAAGGGATTGAGCTTGTTAAATAAATATTCCAAGGTGTCAAATTTTCTAGGACTTAAGCTGATAAGTTCTATTTCTAGCTCATGACCCCTTATAATATCAACTTTTCCAAATACATTTTGTAATGTTTTCCATAGAGTGTTGGGAGATTTGGTTGAATCTATGTGAAAAAGGAGTTCAAGAGACATGGAAAGACAAAAAATACTAAATGCTTCATCACACTTATTATACCACTTAACTTTAGCTACAACTATAGTAGGCTCAAGTTCTAGCCCCATTGTGATACCGTATAACTCTTTAGTCCTAATTTCAATGAGAATTTTTTATTTCTATTCATGGTAGTTAAAAGGTGTAAGAGGATTAATTATACTTAGATCCATGACTGCAAAAAGATAATTTGTGGTAGTTATTGCAGAAATCAAAGAAATGTCTGGAAAGTAAGAAGTTCCAAATAAGAGAGAAGAAACACTATAAACCCCCCAAAAACTTGATCAAGAAGCCTCTCTCAATTTGGAACTTTATAACTTAGTGCATTTTATAAAATAAATAGGTTCAATACTTTGCAAAATAAAAAAATATTTAGCTTTTTCAAAAAAAAGGCACTCCAAATCGAGCTACAATTCAAAAGTTTTACAATAACTATTTCCCTTAAATAAGTGATATTTTAAATGAATTTTCACTAAAATTGAAATGCACTTTTTTACTAAAATACAATTTTAGAAAAATAAGGAGTGTTTTGATAAATCCAAGGCTAATCCATAGAGGGTTTTTACTGTATACAGGCTACAACAACATTTTTGCATTGTGGCTCTTAAATTTCCATAGAATAGCAACAACACTACCATGAGACCCATAAAATAATGACTCAAGATGGATATTCAATGTGTGTATGGGATGTTGGAAATTTTTTTGCAAGTCTAAAAATGCATCTTGATAAGGAAAACCACCCTTTGCAATGCTGAAAAAGCATGTAAAACACTACCACAAGTGAAAATGCCCTTCATAAGTATGAAATTGTCTAGATTTGGATAAATCTTCCATGGATCCTGCAATAATAATTGGCCTACAAGAAATTAATCTCCAAAACTGTATATGATCTATGCGGGCTTGTAAACCTCAAAAGCTTGCAAAAAGGCTATATATACCTAGAAACAAGACAAAACCAACACCAAATAACACCCAAATACTTGTAAATTTTGATCTCAAATGAAAATAAATATGTAGAATATTAACCAGATAAGTTCAATAAAAGATTAGATCTAATACCATATTGGAGAAGCAATCAAGATATAATATTTTGAATATTTCACAGGTGAATGATGCGAGACGTGAATTGTTCGAACAAGAAAAAAAGACTACAAATTACAAAAATATAAGATAGATAATTGTAGTAACATAGAAATAGCTCCAACTCAATATGATCAAATATAATAATGTAGTACATGTACATATAGGAGGTGAATGTGTAGTCTCCTCCTAAAATCATGGAAATATCCACTTAGAATAGTTGTAACCAATAGATATAATGGTGTAGTCAAGTGGTGACTAACACCTAGAATAGTTTAGTCAAGTGTACACCTAAGAAAGCATATCCCACAAGTGTAGGGAAACTCTAAGTGATATGGAATATCATGAGTAGGATAATACAAATAAAGCAAGGAAAATAAATCCTACACTAACAAACCCATATTGAAAACATTCATTTGGTCTTGAACCGACGACCAGAGACCCACTTAAAAAAATAGTAAGCCTTCCTACATGGGTGGATACTACTTTGGGTAAGTCACCATAAGAAGAAGCTATGAAAAAATTGGTATGACTTAATGAGGGAAACAAGGTTGGATTGATCAGTCAATCCTAAAAATAGTGGAATTCTTCACTTACTAAAAATAGTAAGTCTCCCATATGGGTGCCTTCCCTTATTAGTAATTCCTATCAAAAGAGAAATCGTGGAGAAAACAATGTACATGGGAGGGGTGATATAGGAAAAACTAATCAGGGTGATCATCTTGGCCCAAAATAATCACTAACTAAAAGTAGTAAGTTTTCTTATAGGAACTTGCTATAAATAGTAAGTTGTTTCAAAATGAAGATTTCATAAAGGGAGCATGAAAAGAGAAAATTTTCAAGTTAACAACATCAGTTGGGGTTCAGAGAGGTATATTCTGACAATTACTAAAAATAGTAAGTGTCAAAGAATATTGAAGTTCAAGTTCACAGAAGAGGCATTCTGTTAGGAAATAATTGATTTAGTGCTCACATTATTATTTCAAGAGTTAAATTAATATTACAATGTATGGGTGATTGGTAAAATATATTGTAAGTTGTTTTAACAACTTACGTAGATAGTTTGGTGGAGTATAATAGGGGTATAATGGTTGAGCCAACCTCCTAAAATATAGGAGATACTTGTCCTGTTTATTTATATGAACCCAAATAAATAATAGAAAATGATTATTTTGTTCTATATTTTGTGAATCTATACCAAATTCATTTTTTGTATCAGAGTGATATGGAATTATGTGATTTTTAAGGGGCATCTATAAATTCTGATTGCCCAAGTTGATGAGAAATCTATTATATCAGAATTTTTGTAGCGGTATTGTAAACTTAGTTCTGTTGATATTTGTTTTCGAGTCTATTATCTCCTAGTTTTCTTTCACTCATGTCCACGTGCTCAGATGTTTAGAACTCTCTAGAATTTGCATATGTTAATTATTCACGTGAATCAATTGACAATTCACAGCGTTAAGTTGATTTTCCAATTTGTCAAGTCTATTGGAGTAGACCTACATGCACATGCATTAGAGAACTCTAATCAGATAATACTCTATAATGCTCTATAATTGGTTCATTAAGAGAGACAACAGTTTGGGATGTTTATTTTATTTATTTTCCTTTGTTTCTTGGTCAAACCCTTGCTCACAGTTACACTCTGATTTTTCATTCGTGTGGTTGGATTTATAGTTTTTTTCATTTGATGACCATGACGATAAGCGATGTATGTTCCGATTATTTGGAAGAAGAAGTATTCAAGTATTACTTTAATGGAGATTGGAGGAAATCTAGATTTGAAAAATATGTGACTATTATAAACCCTACCAGAAGAAAACCCCATTATAAAGTTCAAACATATACACAAGAGGAAGTGAAAAAAATCATGGAGACTTCTAAGGTAGCTCAGAAGACATGGGGGAGAAAAATCCTCTTTGGAAGTGTGTAAAATTTTTGAATCATGCAACTAGATTACTGAAAGAACATACGAATCCCATAGCTGAATGCCTTATCAAGGAAATCACCAAGCCTACCAGAGATGTAGTTACAAAGGTTTTAAGGTCAGTAGATCTAGTTTCTTATTGTGCTGAGAAATAATTTTTAAATAATGTCTTCTATATTTCGGTGCAATAGTATCTTAATATGTGCATTCCATATTCTCTAAAATTTGTGTCATTGGCATTATATTACACTTGCATCCACGTATGTCTTGATCTGGCATGATAATTTCTTGGGACATGTCTACTAGCATTAGATCCACTTTATGTAATTATTAGTGTGACAACTGGTACTTATACTAGTTGGTTCCATCCAAGTCTACCTCCATCATTTTTCCATCTTCCTTGAAGATCATGATTTTGTAGTTCTTAAAAGATCAACAGTTATGGTATTTAAAGATTTTTTTAGTTCTTAAGTGTCTCATATTTTGTAAAAATATATAGTCCTTACATAGAATTTCCAAGCATTTCTGAAGTCTATTTGTTATGTTAAATAGTTTATTATCTAGGTCCAAATTTATAAGAAGTTTATACCCAGTAATATAAAGAAGAGTTGTTATTGGAAATAATCCTTATGTTAGTGAGCAAGGTCTTTTTGTAACATTTTATGTTGTAATTTTTTGTCATTAGTCATCAGTAGGTCTTTTTTCCAAAAATTATCATCATTCTATTCATTATGTCAAATATTTTCATTAAGACAAGTCAATATATATTGTAAGTTGGAAATCCAAGGTGAAATAGATGATTTTAGGTTTTTATCATGCTATTAAGAGTCAATTGTAGTGAGTCATTTTGTGTTGTATGGTTATTCAAACCATAAATTCATGTGTGTCAGAGAGTCAAAATTGTTGTCAAATTTGTGAGTTACCATCAAAAGTTGTGTCATTGTAAAAATTCTGTAAACTAAAAAACAATTGCCTCACAGACATATTTCTAGTGTCACCTAACATCTGGAAACTAAAATGTTTCACATTGTGAGAGGAGACAAAATAAAGTACAATTTTGAAACCATTAAGATTCATGATCACATCTAGCTAAGTTAGCATCCTATCACTGGAGGAAAAAGGCAAAGGAGGTTAGAGGTCAATGAGTGACCTCTCTTTAGTCACCAACGATGGGGCCGCATGAAGCTATGGTGATAGTGTGTGTGTGAGTTTTCTTTTTATTTCAGAGTTGCAGTTTGTTGTGTGTAGTATGATTTCAAAATTCCTATTTTATGCTGAATAAGTGAAATGTTCACATTAATGTGGGGAACATGGTCTCAATGTTCCATTTTCATTTCTACCTCTTTTTTAAATTTTGTAATCAGTGAGAAGTGTTTCTTACATAATTCCATAAAGGAGAAACATATTGGACAAACAAAAGAACAGGGAAAAAATAATATCATGATACTTGAAGAGGATGAACAAGGGTTCCTACCTAGAATAGGGGTTCCTTTTTTGGTGGATAGGGGTATGTATTTGATGAACAAGGGTTCATACTAGATGAGCAACGGCTCATACCAAGGTTTTTGGTCAACCTTTTCAAAACCATAAGAGAGCCAAGATCATGAGCATGCATGGGCAGAAAGCTTCAGAAGAAGTATAATTATTTTTCTCCCATGTTCACACTAATGGGGGGAATGTTGTGAAATAATTGATTTAGTGCTCACATTATTATTTCAAGAGTTAAATTTAATATTACAATGTATGGGTGACTGGTAAAATATATTGTAAGTAAGTTGTTTTAAAAACTTACATAAATAGTTTGGTGGAGTATATTAGGGGTTTAGTGGTTGAGCCAAAATCCTAAAATATAGGACATACTTGGCCTATTTATTTGTATCAACCCAAATGAATAACATAGAAATATTATTGTGTTATGTATTTTTTCAATCTATACCAAAGTCATTACATTCTTCACTATCATTGATAGGTATACTCATAAGTGTTCACCACCTACCTACTCAGTGTGTGTTGTTTTTAAACACTCATTTGTAGACTTAAAGTATCGGTACATCATGTATAAAGGAACGATTATGATCATCATTGGCAAGGGGAAATGTGTTCAAAGGTATTCAGAGGAATGGCAATTTTTCACACATTGTTCGAGAATATTTTTTCTCATGGTTCAAAGGTACACAACTCATTGTTTCACTATAAAATTTCACCAATTCATCAAAGGAGTGTAGCTGATATTCATTAGGGAAAGATTGCTTCTCATGCTTCAAAGCATATTATTCTCTCTCCTCCCTTTCTCACCATTATTTCTCTTTGTTGGACCTCATCAATATATTTTGTCTTATTTACTTAAGTGACTTATTTTAATATTGTAAAAACCATTTATTGAACATTATAAGAGAAATAATTTATTTAATGAAAAGTGAAAGGTCACAATTGGAATAGGAATATGAAGATTCATTTTACGAAGGTGAATGGTTAATTTTGTGTGCATGTGTTTTTTTTAAACTAATGCTAAATTTGAGTAAAATACTAACACCTAAATAGTCTTAATTAGCAAGAATCAAACAACATATTAAGCACCATCATGATAAGAATTAAACAAGGGTTATATTCTAAACATTCATTAATACAAAACTTTGAACCTAACAATGTTTAAACATCTACAAATCCTCTATTCTCTAATAACATATAAATGAAGGAACCTAGGTAGGCTCTATGGCTATGAAAAATGGTTGTCCTTGATGTTCCAAGAACCTAAGAATGAGGGCTTGTCAACGTTGGGATACAACACCATTTTGAAACCTCCCATATGACCTAATAACTTAAGAAAGAGGCTTAACTCTTCAAGATGATGAACCCTTAAGAAAACAAAAAGAAAGTTCTTAGTCTATTTTGCTATATGCTTTGCATTTGCTTTCTCAAGGAGTTTAGGTGTAGGTATAAAGGTAAAAGTAGGGCCCCTTATATAGCCCAATGGATAAGGAAACACTTCATCCCTTTTCATGTTGTATAAAGGTAAAACATGATTACGAATGGATAAGGTTGATTTATAAAAGGTAACCTTACTTTACAAGAGTTTAATTTATGCTTAGCAAGTCATGGGAGTTGGAAGGTGTTTTAATTAGTCAAAGGTGATTAACTAATAGGTAGATGTAAGATTATAGAAGCTAATGAGAGGAATATTAGTATGATTTAGGCTATTAGAATGGGATTAAATCAATTAAATATTGATTTATTGGTTAAATGGAAGAGAAAGCTAATTAATTAATAATAATTTATTAGTCTAGATAAAAGGGGTGAATAATCAACGAAAGGTCATTAATTAGGTTGTTCATAGGATAGGAAAATTAATTAATTAGCTTAGTGTAATTAATTAATGATGATATGAGGAAAAATTATTGTTATTGACAATATGTTGCCAATTTGCAAGAAGGGGGATAATAAGCGCAATTTAAGTATTTAAATTTCTCAGGTGTAATTATGGGTGTCTACAAACTCAAATTGTATTGATTGGGATGGCTTATCCATTCCAAAGGATTTTGAATTTTGAAGAACTTATAATTTGTAGCATTGTGAATTTTTATAGCTTGGTTGAAGCTTTGTATTCATCACTTCATATGAAATAAAAGCTACACTTATTCTATTTTCCCTTTCTTGTTTTTACACTATTTACCCCTTGTATGCTCTTTCTAAGCATGGTGATCAAAGAGAGCTTTGGATCTTCGATGAATTAGCCTCATAGAACTTTGTGTTTATTTGGGTTTTGTTTGTCTCACTAAAAGATTTATTGTGTTTCCTCTATATTGGATGTTGAACTACTCCAGTTACTGGGTGTTAGTTTTGAAACATACTCGTGGAAATAATCTTCCTTGACTAATTTCCCCCCTTTCTCCTCAATGCTGTAATTTCCTCCCTTATACCTCTATACAATCACTTTGCAAAAATTTTAGTGGTGTGTCCCTATGTGATCCCTGACCAATTAGGCCACCAACACAATTTAGATAGGATTAGGATTAGTTATACAAAATAATGTGAGTTGTACCATTAAATACAGAGGGGCGTATCCCCATGAACATTAGTGGAGAAACCTGATTTTTCCACCTAAAAAATTTTCTCACCAAAAACTTTTTGTGACTCCATTTTTAATATATTTTCCAAAGTGCACCCAAAAACTATCTCTACCCAAAAATCAAAAAATACAAAAAAACTATATATTAAAAAAAATAGTAAAAAAATTATTTAAAAAAAGGATGATGAGATCTCCCTTTGCCTGGTCTCCCTCTTCAATACTGGGATGATGGGATCTTGGTGAATATAGCTAAATCTATTGTTTTTCGAATTGGAGTGGATGGACCTAAAAGAAACAGACACATGCTCACTTTTTATAGATTATGCATCTCATCAGAAATGGAATAGGAACTCTTAGAGCATGTTATTCTGCAATCCAAAATTAACACATGGAAAAAAATATTGAATATGAAACTTTTCATTTGAGATGCAAAAAATTCCATAAACTAGGACATTTCACCAGGAAATTTCCTACTCTAATAAAGCTCAAGGAAGAAGGACATCAACAGGATAGAAATATAAAAAAAAATCATAATGTCTCAGATGGATCCATAGAACCACTAGATGTAAGGAGAGAGAATGCAACTAAGGATTCCATAGATGGATATGCTGATATTGATAAGGAGAAAAAAAGGAATAGGAATAAATGTTTCCAATATGCTAAATCTAAAATATAATAAGATTAAAAAGGGATTTAGAACCCCTATAAGGTGACCACCAGTACGTAAAAAAATCTGGTGCCCCAAAACTCCTATTGTATAACTAGTAAGAGAAGCTATAAAAGATCAAGGAGATAGGAAAATGGAAGCGCCTGTAAAATTAATTACAAAAGTGGATGAGAAATTTTTTAAATTAATTATTAATCTTATCTCCAAGGATGTAGATCAAATTTCGAATCTGAATAATGATCTGACTATCTAAGAGATCTCAAATTCTATGGAACATTCACAAGACAACAACTTGGAATCTGAGATGTAAGAGTTATCTTTGGGGGATAATATACAAGATAATTGTCTAGATACCATACAGGAAGATAATAAAGAGAATAAATATATAGATATTCACACAGAGTGAAATAACACCCTGATGAAGCCTAACTCTCATGCAAGAGAATAACTTCTCTTCAGCGAAAAACATCAATTTCAAAGTTGCAAAATGAGTGGGAACAAAGTGAAAAGGAGGAGGGGGAGATTACCCCATTCTCTCCAAAGGTACTCTCTAACTGTGATAATGATTTGAATAATGGTTTCATTGAGGTCAAATCAAATAAAATAAGAATTAAAGGAATTGAGATGATCCCTAATACCCTTTACAATGATAAAAAGAAGAAAATAGGAAACTGGGAGGCTTCCACTTCTAGAATAACCTAATTTTCTACTAGGAAGGTAGTATATTTTGGAGGCAATAGAAAAAAAAGGTAGAATCTCAAAAAAGGAGCTAAGAAAGAAATACACGGATGAAGATATTACATATGGGACTCAAAGTCAATTGAGCCACCCAGAAAATGCCTCACCCATATTTTTTAGATGAAGATTATTTCTTGGAATATTAGAGGTCTGAATGGAAGTGCTAAGAAACAAATTCTTAAAGAACTACGGAAATCCAGTAGACCTGGTATTCTGATTCTTCAAGAAACTAAGATGTAAACAAATGTTCTGGATGAATGAAAAAATAATTTTTGGGATAGTTCAGAATTTGTTACTTTTTTTTTATCAAGGATCATTAGGAGGAGTGGCCATCTTTTGAGACAAGAACCTTCTTACCGATATGGTGATTTCTACTTCTAATACTCATATTTTTGTTAAGTGTCATGTTATTAACAATGATTTAACATGGATCCTCTCAAATATTTATGCACCCAACTCTATGGCTGGAAGAAGGAGACTCTGGGAATATTTAAAACTTTTTAGAAGAATATATAAGAATGATAACTGGAAGGTTATGGGATATTTTAACTCCCCACTCAACCCTGGTGAAAACCAAGGTGGTAATTCTAATTTCTTTACTGGCATGGATGAATTTGCTGAATTTTTCTCTGCTATAAATATTATGGGTGTGGAAATTCATGGAAATCAGTTCACTTGGGAAAATAGAAGAGTTGGAAATGACATGTTAGACTAGATAGAGATCTTATATCTTCTAACAAGATATTAAATCAATATTTCCATCAATCTTCTTTACCCTTAATTAGCTCTGATCATAATCTGATTGTGCTAAACCTATTTAATTGGTCTAAGCCTTCACATAACTCTTTCAAATTTTAAAAAATGTGGCTAGATCATGAAGAAATTTTAGATCAGATTAAAGAATGGTAGACATGGGATGGAGAAGGAACTGCTTAGTACAGGTTAATTCAAAAACTTAAAAAATATAAAAAAACAAGCCAAAAATTAGAATAAAGAGGTCTTCGGTAATATTTTTGAATAAAAAAGGGATCTAAAACAGCAGATTTAGGAGCTAGAATTGAAAATCTCCACAAAAGGTATGAGCTCTAATTATCAATTTTTGGAAAAGAAACCCCTATATGAGTTACATATGTTATGCAGTAGGGATGAAACCTATTGGAGGCTTAAATCCAAGGCCATTTGGTTGAAAGAGGGAGATAGAAATACAAAAATGTTCCATATGAACACTCTTAAACACAGAGACTATAATAGGATCACAAAAGTCTCAAAAGGAAATGACAATGTTACCAAAGATCAAAATGACATCAAGACTGAATCTCTTAAATTCAATGAAAATATGTTAACAGAAAACAATGCTTACAACGAAGAGGTTGCCTTTTTTTGTTATAAGTCATTATGGGAGACATCATTGATGAAGAAAGATTCAAGAATCTTACCAAATTAGTCACCATTGAGGAACCCCAAACAACTGTATTTTCTCTTGAAGGTGATAGGCACCAGGTCTGAATGGTTTCTTTGTAAATTTCTTCCAAAACGTCTGGGAAATTTGTTGGCAAGACCTTCTCAAAATAGTAAATTAATTCTACATAATAGGAAAACTCCTCAAGGAGTTAAAAAATAATCACATTATACTCACCCCCAAAAATATGGATGCCAAATATTTCAAGGACTTCTATCCTATTAGTTTGGTAAATGTGATTTATAGAACATTCACCAAGATTATTGCTTCTAGAATCCTTCCTATCCTCTCTAATCAAAACACAAAGTAGTGAAGTGGATTTATTAAAGGGAGGATAATACAAGATGGGGTTATTATGGTACATGGAATTATTCATTCTATGAGTAAAAACAAAAAATATGGTATGGTAATGAAACTTGACATGAATAAGGCTTTTGACAAAGTTTCTTTGCATTTCCTTGATAAGGTCCTTGCCCAATTTGGTTTTCAAGAAGATCATCTAGGCTTGCACCTCCATGGCCAAATTTTTAGTTGTTGTTAGTGACACATTGGTTGGATTCTTTTCTAGTAGTAGGGGCATAAAACAAGGGTATCCTATATCCGTTCTTCTCTTCATAATCATGGTTGATAGCCTTAGTAGATCCATCACTAAAGCTATTAATGCAAATCTGCTAAAAGGAGTTAGACCCAATTATTCAAATCAAACAACCTCACATCAGTAATTTTCTAATGATACAATATTACTTTTGATGGTATTCATACTTGAAGCTAAGGAAATCAAGACCATTCTCGAATTCTATGAGGTTTCCTAAGGGAAATAAGTTAATTTTGATAAGAGTTCCATCTACTTCTTAAATACTCCTTTGGAACGACCGAAAAAATTGCTCATACTTTGGGCTGTAAAATAAGCTCATTACCTATAAATTATTTAGGACTACCTCTTAGGACTAATAAATTCTCCATAATGGTGTGGAATTCTTTACTTGACAGGTTTAAGAAAAAATTGGCTGGATGGAAAGGGTATGTTCTTTCCAGTGCTAGAAAGTGAAAGGAACAATAACCAAATCGCACCAAGCCAAGAAAAAAGATGCTAATCAAACACTACAATCAATAAGATGAAAGAAATTCTCTAGAATAACTTTACATAAAACCTTTGCAAACAAATGAGAAACAATATCATATATTATTATGGAACTCAATGTAATACATTGAGAATGGGCCTTGCTTAAATAGGCAAGGAATAACAATCTAAGAACCAGTCAAGGTCATAGATCAAGCCATAAATCAAGGAAATAACTAGTCATCAAAGAACTAGTCAAGACCATAGATTTAGGAGAGAACTAGACATCAAGGATCTAGTCAATACCATAGATCAAGGAAATAACTATAGATAACAACTAGATAATATCTCCTAATATCTAAATAATTAAAAATAAATATCCACACACATAAATGGGTGAGGATAAATACAATAAAGGTAAATAAAATACCTATGTGAACATGAGTTAAGGTAAATACCTACTCTAACACCCCCCCTCAAGTGAAGCTAGGGGCCAAAATATATGTGGCATGTCCACAATATGAGTCCCGCCAACTAGGTTTGATGAGGTACTCATGTACAATAACTGGGAAAAAAGGGACAGTGAAAGGGACCCAAAACCAGTAATAACAAAGTAAAGATAGTAAAGACCCACTCCAAGGCATCCTGAGAAGCTCGGATCAACAAAATTGTATAATGCTGAAGAAGTTTGGTGTGGACTGTGGTCTAAATCCACTAGTCAATCACAAAACTCAAAAACAACTGACATTGGGCTCCACCAGAATAGCTCCATACAAGGAGACTGTCAACGGAGTAATGTCAAAAGTGAAAAAAAAACACCAAACATAATTGGATCAAGTGCTGCAAATAAGTGCGCCACGATCCAAGAACAATAACCAAAGCAACAAGGCAAGGACACAAAATCCAGAATGTCAAAATCTAAGGAAAACCAAGGTAATAAGGCAAGGAGATGAAACTTGAAGAAGCAGGATCCACACCACACCCTCACATACTGCTGAATGGGTGGAGTGGCGCTAGAAATTTGTATGAGTTATCAAAACAACTACGCAAACATTGACAAAATATCACTTGATGAGCATGAAAGGAACGATAACCAGATTGTACCAAGCCAAGAACACAGATGCTAATCAAACACCACAATCGAAAAGATGAAAGTGATTTTCCATAATAGCTTTACATAAAACCTTTACAAAAAAATAACTAGCAATATCATATATTATTATGGAACTCATTGTAATACATTGAGAATGGGCCTTGCTTAAATAAGAAAGGAATAAAAATCTAAGAACTAGTCAAGGTTGTAGATCAAGCAATGAATAAAGGAAATTACTAATCATCAAATAACTAGTCATGACCATAGATTTAGGAGAGAACTAGACATCAAGGATCTAGTCAATACCATAGATCAAGGAAAGAACTATACCTAACAATTAGATAATATCTCCTAATATATAAATAAGATAAAAGAAATATCCACACACATAAGTGGGTGAGGATAAATACAATAAAGGTAAATAAAGTACCTAGGTGAACATGAGCTAAGGTAAATAACTACTCTAATAGCCCCTCTCAAGTGAAGTTACGGGCCAAAATAGAAGTCGCATGTCCATAGTATGAGTCCCGACAACTAGGCATGATGAGGTACTCATGTACAATAACTGAGAAAAAAATTGACACCACAAGGTACCCAAAACCAGTAAAAACAAAGTAAAGAAAGTAAAGACCCACTCCAAGGCATCCCCAAAAGCTCAGCTCAAAAGACTTGTACAATGCTGAAGAAGTTTTGTGTGCATTGTGGTCTGAATCCACTACTCGATCACAAAACTCAAAAATAACTGACACTAGGTTTCACCAGAATAGCTCCATACAAGGAGACTACCAATGGAGTGATGTTGAAAGTGTAAAAAAGACACCAAACATAATTTGATCAAGTGCTACAAATAGGTGTGCCACGATCCAAGAACAAAAACCAAAGCAACAAGGTAAGGACACAAACTCTACAGTGTCACGATCCAAGAAAAGCCAAGGTAACAAGGCAAGGACATAAAACCCAGAGAAGTAGGATCAACACCACACCCTCCCATACTACGGAATGGGTAGAGTGACGCTACAAATATGTATGAGTTATCAAAACAACTACTTGAACACTGAAAAACTAACATTGGAATGCACTAGAATAGATCCCCCATAAGAGATACTATTAACATGCCAAAAGTGTCGAAAATACAGATACAAAATCTCTCAACAAATAAGAGAGATACACTACACCTACTAAAAAATGCTCAAAACAAGAAGCATCACAATGCATAAGGTATAGAAAGTGGAGCAAAAGGTCGAATGGTGGAGGAGCCATGCATGTAGATTCCTCTCAATGAATGCCTATGTCACTGCCACGAGTGATCAGATATCCACCCCAAATCAACACGGATGGATGAAGAAGATGCCTGCATATGACTTAGTAAAAAATACACAAAGGGTGGATGCAAAAGAACATCAGAATGTGTGTCAGGTTGATCATGTCTGATAGCTGAAATCTCAGGTTTCTCAAGCCTGAGTGAAGGTGCAGAACTCATGTGTTGCTCATGATCCTTAGAAAGAGTCGAGTGAACATAAAAGGAGATTTATCAATGTGTGATCCTAATGAAGTATCTGCTTGAAAACCAATGTCATGACAAGAACTCCACTTAACATGTGGAATAGAGGAAAAAATACCCTATGAATGTCTATCAATGACTCCACTAGTGAGACCCATAGAATGGAGCATGCAAGAATTGAATGCAGTGGTATGCTTCTTAAAAAATCCATGCAGC
This sequence comes from Taxus chinensis, assembly GCA_019776745.2. Lineage (NCBI taxonomy): Eukaryota > Viridiplantae > Streptophyta > Pinopsida > Cupressales > Taxaceae > Taxus > Taxus chinensis. The sequence goes on from CM034154.1 coordinate 353,166,013, forward strand.
TGAGCAGAAGTAGGATACAAAACATGTGGTACTATAATAGGCACAGATGTGGAAGAGCATGCAGTAACAAGCCTCACAAGTTTAGAAGCATCAAAAGAAGGTTCAGTCTCAAAGAATGGTAGATCAATGTCAGTGGGTATAAGAGCAATAGATACAAGTGGACTAGGATCATGGATATGGTTGTCCACAATATGATGGTGATGTTGTAGGCTAGTAAGTTTGTTCTACAGGGAGTGTATTATTGTATCCTTATTGTGAATGAGTGATTGCAGAAGAGAATTTCACTTCTTAAGCGATCTATTTTCTTCCAAAAATTTTACAATATCCTCTTGAAGTCCACATACTTCAGAGAAAAGCATATCACTCTCAAAATCTATGATAGGTACAAACTGCAACTCCCAAAAGTTTAGGACATCGGGCTCAGCCGAAATTGCATCCACAATTGATTACAACACTCCTCCATATTTGGCACTTTATAATTATAGTACAAGTCTCAAAATAAATAACTCCAATGGAAAGAGCATGAAAAAACAAGAAATTTTGCAAAAAATGGCACTCAAAACCGAGTTACTAATCAAAAGATACAAGCTTTTTAATATTTTGCTCTGTTATTTATTTTAGTTGCCACTAAAACAAAATAAATTGTTGTTTCCTTCACCACACAAATAAAATTAAAGGTGAATGAAGTTAAGCACCTACTAGTAGGAATCACAAGCTTTAAGGCCTCATATGACCAAGGGCTAAGGATTTTAATGGGTGTTTCCACAACTTACTATTTTGGGGGGTGTCGCATGTTTTCGAGAAAGTCACATCTAACTGCCGCTTCTAGTTCTGGACTATGTAGATAGTGACCTTTATTGCTGAAAATAGCAAGCTGTAGATTTTCCCAAAATAGTAAAAATGTGCACAACATCCGTGGACCCCTGCCAAAAAAGGAAAGAAACGTCTTTTCAAAAAAGACCTCCTGCGCGCAAACTGAAAATGCTATGTTACAACAAAAAAAAACCCAGATTAGATCTCAAGAAACCAAGTAAAACCAAATAAATAAAATCATTTTTTTTTCCCTTGGCTTGAATCCCAAGGTGCACCTGTGTGCTTCTCTACAAAAATAAAAAAACCACAAAAAATGACTACCTCCATAATTCATCGAGCTTATAGTCAATCTTAGGGTTTTCACACCTTCCAGATCCAATGGAAGCCTATGTTTTACATAAAAATACATGCAGCAACAAAATATGACCAAATCCCAAATATATGAATACACAAATAATTTATTTGTAAAATAAAACTTATAGACAGATGTCAACAACAATCTCCAGCTCTGATACCATAAAAGGAATGATAACCAGATTGTACCAAGTCAAGAACATAGATGCTAATCAAACACCATGATCAATAAGATGAAAGTGATTTTCCAGAATAACTTTACATAAACCCTTTGCAAACAAATGAGAAACAATATCATATATTATTATGGAACTCAATGCAATACATTGAGAATGGACCTTGCTTAAATAGGCAAGGAATAACAATCTAAGAACCACTCAAAGTCGTAGATCAAGCCATAAATCAAGGATCTAGTCAATACCATAGATCAAGGAAAGAACTATACCTAACAACTAGATAATATCTCCTAATATATAAATAAATAAAAAGAAATATCCACATGCATAAGTGGGTGAGGATAAATAGAATAAAGGTAAATACAGTACCTAGGTGAACATGAGTTAAGGTAAATACCTACTCTAACAGAAAGTGTCTTCTTATTAAAAACACATTCCATAACCTACCCGTATATATCATGTCTATGTTCAACATTCCTACAAAAATTATTGACAGAATTGATAGAATCCAAAAACAATTTCTCTGGTAGGGAACTAAAGAAAAATTCAGGAATCATTTGGTGGCATGGGATCAAGTTTGTTTACCTAAAATAATAGGTGGGATTGGTATCAAAGACATTAGAAAAATTAATATTGCTTTAATTACTAAAATGGGATGGTGAATGTTAAAGGAGGAACAACCCTAGATTGATTTAATCAAAGACAAGTACCTAGCTAGAAAAATGTGAACTCACTCCTGTATGATGACTAGCTTCCCCATGGATTTGTTTTCTAGAACAACTTGATTCAAATAAGGAATTTTATTAAGCAAGGATGTAGATGGAAAATGCCTGATCAGCTGGCTAGTGGATTTACAGATTTTAGAGGAATGCAATATTATGAAAAATATTATTGAACGAGACTAATTTCAGATGTTAAATCATTTGAATCAAATACACCCCCATAGCTAGACAATACAATATTTTATTCACAAGTCTATAAGAATTTGTCATGCCTTTAATACCTTCAAAAATATACACACCTATAGAGAGGAAATAGATGGACACGTTAGAGTGGGATTAGATACTTTAGCATTTATATAGAGGGAAATAAAAAAATGTTGAAGTAGCTCAGTGTGGATGTGCTTGAGCCAAACCCTGTGGTCTCCTCTCTCAAAGAATATCTAGATATCATGCCTCTTAATCAGCCTACCATCAAAGCTGACAATTATTTGAGAAGTACAAACATCTATTTTAAACTTTCGTATGCCCGTTGGGTTTGTGATTATACTATCAAGATTGGGTATGAAAGATCCTTTTTTCAAATATCAGACGTGATTTCAAATGGAGTAGAATCCTTGGTCCAAATTGAACCGCACTGAGCCTAACTCCCAAATTCAACTTATTTTTTTAGCTTGGAGGGATTTCCAATTTCATTGAGAAGGATTCAAGGGTATGACTCATGACATGACCCTACATTTACTCAGAAGAAACAAATAAAGGTGAATTATGGAGGGAAAGAAATTCTGATTATGCAAAGTAAGTGATAGCATGTAATTCAAGGAGGCTAAGGATATTAGAAGGCACTCAGATTACTTCATAAGAGAGTATGAAATAATGCTTAGAAAACTTTGTCGACACAGGGGAGGAGCTTCATTTTGTCACAACAGGAATCAAGACAAAATCCATCTCTACGCCATTTGTTGACCCTATCTAGGATGAGTCCATTGCAACCCTAAAGGCTGTCATGGTTCAAATTGAACAATGGGATCCATTTTTTTGGAGTTTTCTTGTTTTATTCCCACATTATATTCTGAACTACATGAAATAATCCATCCTGAGAGATACCCGTGGACCATGCTTAATTTTCCTCCTTCACTTACACTGCATTTACCATCATACCATCTGGTAGGCTCCTAGAAAACCATCCAACTGACTCCTGCAACCCTGTTCATTTTTCCAACTTCTATTCCTAGGAAGAGGATAACATATAGATCTTTAAAAACCACTCTTCAATAAGGTTGTCAACCTTCTCCTGTCTGTAAAAGAGTCCTTTAATAGTAGCAAGGATATGGAAAATGCACATAATCTCTTAAACCTCCATGCCATAGGACACAACAATATCCTAAACATCTGGAGGATAAGGAGGTTATTCTATAAATCATAATTGTAAACATGGAAAAAGATATTGGAAACAGTTTCAAAAATGAAGTACAAAGGAGATTGACCAAACAAAAGGGGAAAAGGAAATTGAATTATGATGGTAGGTCATTGGTGAAGAATACATCAATAAAATCCCTACAGGAAGCTCATAATTCACTTGGTATAAACTCAAATTTGATGGTGAATTCAAAAGGATAGACCATGGTACCATAACTACTGCATTTTTTAAAGCTATTTGTGAATTTCATAAGGAATAACAAAGGTCAGTTTAGTATTAGCATGATCAGTGGTATCTCTTAAGAAATTTAGGGCACAAATGCTGAAAGGGGTCATGTCCTTTCTCAACTAGATGCCAATGATCCTATAAATGTCACTACATGGGCTCTCTATTATCTTATTACAGACTATTAAGTGTGGAATTGAAAGGGATTCTAACAAATAATCTACTACAGAGTTTTCTTGATTCTATTTTGATGTTATTAAGTTATTTATTACTCACTAATTTTTTGTAGTTATATCCCTATCTTGTCTCCCATAGCTAGACAATATTGTAATATCTTGACTTTGATCCACAAGTCTATAAGAATTTGGTCATGCCTGTAATAGGGTATAGTCCCTTCAAAACTATTTTCCAATAATAAAAAAAGGAATAAGTACTTACATGATCAAAAGCACATCCTATAGAGAGGAAATAGAGTGGCGGACACGTTGGAAAATTATGGGATTAATAACAACTTTAGCACTTGGTATAATGAGGATAATATCCCTATTGAAGTAAAAAATTCTATCATTAATGATAAATGTGAAAGATCACTTCTTACTAAAAATATTTCCTAAGATATCCTCCACTTTATTATTAAATAAAGCTCACACATGTAGGAGAAGTACAAACATCTATTTCCATAAACTTTCGTATGCCCGTTGGGTTTGTACAAGAAAAATTAAAATGAAGATTGGGGATGAAAGATGCATATTTTATACTTGTTTCAAGTATTTTAGGCGGAGACGTGAAATAATGGGTGGAGCTCCTTTCCAAATTGAACCGCACTATGAGCCTACGTGGAAGGAGAGTGTTGATCTTTAGATTTTTTTTTAGCTTGGAGGGATTTCCAATTTCATTGAGAAGATTCAAGGGTATGATCATAACATTACCCTACATTTTAGCACATACTAGAAACAAATAAAGGTGAATTATGGAGGGAAAGAAATTCTGATAATAGAGTAATTAATAGATGAATTCATGGGCCTCAGTTTAGAAGGCATCAGATTATTCAGTAAGAGAGTAGGAAATAACTCGGATGCTAGAAAATTTGTCGACACAGGGGAGGAGCTTCATTTTGTCACAACAGGAATCAAGACAAAATCCATCTCTACGCCATTTGATGAACTTTCTAGGATGATGGTCCATTTCATTACCCTTAAAGGCAAGTATGTCATGGTTCAAATTGAGCATTTGGTCTTTTAAAATCATTTTTTTGGAGTTTTCTTGTTTTATTCCCACATTATATTCTGAACTCCATGAAATAATCCATCCTAGAGTACCAAAACCATACCCGTACCATTCCCCTCAAACAGGGCTTAATTTTCCTCCTTCACTTACACTGCATTTCCCATCACCCTACCATACCTGGTACTCCTAGCATTCCATCCATTACTGACTCCTGCAACCCTGTTCATTTTTCCATCTCCACTTCTATTCCTAGGAAGAGGAAAATTAGAACCAAAAACCACTCTTTTTTAATTTGCAACCTTCTCCTTCTGGAAGAGTCCTTTATAGTAGCAAGGACATGGAAAATGCACATAATCTCTTGCACATCAATGCCATAGGACACAACAATACTACTCTGGAGGATAAGGAGGACCTTATAAATATAATTGAAAACATGGAAAAAGATATAGAAAAGTCTCAAAAATGAAGTACAGTAGATGACCAAACAAAAGGGGAAAAGGAAATTGAATTATGATGTTGGCATTGGTGAAGAACACATCAATAAAATCTACAGGAAGCTTAATTCACTTGATAATAGATTAGGGAATTCTAAAGATAGACATGACCATAACATTGCATTTTTTAAAGCTATTTGTGAATTTATGAACAACATGTCAGAAATTAGCATATCAGTGGGATTTGGTTTTTTGAGTGCATGCTTGATGATGAAGAACCCAATGACAGTTACTTGTATACAATATTCACCCAATCTTGAAATGAGAAAAAGGGATCCTCTTCCACTGCCCAAACTAAGAAATTGAATCCTCAAATAGTGAATCTAAGAAAAATAAAAAAAGGGGGATCATCAAATACTACTTCAAAAAGGTTAGTTGAGAAAAATCATGAGGCCACCTCAACCAAGAATCCTTCTTCCTCTTCAAGTAAGTCCTCTTTTACTTTTCTTGTAAAATCAGTTTCTAAAAACATCTTTGTTAATGCTTCCATAAACCATGCTTCTCCCACCACCTCTTCATCCTTAGATATCATTAAATGTTTCTAAATATGCCTCCACCAAGGAACAACCGTGGGAATCTCAATTCACTTTATCCATGAATTTTCTTGCCTCCACACCTTCTATCTCTAAGAATTTTGATCCTTTCTACATATCCTTATTGGTCAATGGGTACAAGATAAATAATTTCATCATTAACTCTAGTGTGTCATAGAATTTCATGCCCCAAAAAGTTACTAAATCCCTTGTTATGTCCCTTTCCCATACCTCTAGAAAATTTCTCTCCATGGAAATGAAATGAGTTCCTCTCATTGGACAAGTCAAAGATATTGAGGTAGCATTGGCAAATTTTCCTAACAAGAAAATCACGATGAGAATCCTTATAGCAGACATGTCCACCTCATATGACATGTTGTTGGGAAAAATCTTTTGCCAAGATGTTGGAGGAGATATGCACTTGAATTGGTCACACACCACCATCCCATTCAATGGTAAAACAAAGAAGCTACTTCCCATTAGAAAAATGAAGTATACTATTCAACGACCAAATAACCCCGCGGAAAACATTTCATGTTAAAATTCCAAATTTGGAAAATTCTTCATGACCATCGAAGAGGATATTGAGCTCCCCTTATTGGTAAAGCAATGTCCAAGCATTAAAGAGCCAATCAAAGAACACGATGAAGAGGTCATGACAGATGAGTTTGAAAAGGTGCACTTTTATGGGATGAAGGTATCAATGAAGTTTCTCAAGTGGATACTAAGGTTTGTAATGGAAACCTTGACTTGCAACAAAGTAATCTCGAAGTAATGAGAGATGTAGATCAAGAAGAAAGAATGATGCTCAACACCTTCTTAATAGATAACTTCAAAGTTTTTAATGATTATCATGAGGATTAGTACGAGTATTCATGTGGTGAATGTTGCAGTGAACTCCAAGGATTCTCTTTCTCATTAGAAGAAGATTACAGAGAATGCAAAAATGGAAGCGTACCTTCACCTCTTAAACCTGAAATGCAACATACCCAAGAAAATGATGATTTCACTTTGGGAAAGGATTTATCGGTTCTCAACGATTGAGAACGAGAATTTGGTGATAATGGCATTTCAAATCCAGTGTTGTGGTCATTTCCTTTTTGTAAGAATAGAAACATCCTTAGTAATAAATGGATAAATGGATTGTTTATTAGTCATAACGCTGATTTTTCTCAAAATGGAAACCTTCTTGATATACTTCAACCTTGTAGTTCTCACTCCCTTCAAGAAATAGAGGTCCACAACATAAAAATGGAGGATGAATCCAAAAATGGAAAAGGTAAGGAAAGTGATAATTTCTAGGTTCAAGACCTAATTTTGAACTCATTATATTTCCAATAGGGTAGAGAAATCCGAGTAACACATTGTATCGAGTAGCGTATGACAAAATATTTGGAGCATGAGAAAGGTGACTTCATGGAAAAATTAAAAATTAGATAAAATAAAGAAGAGGGACATGATGCTAAAATGCATGAGAGATCTGTTGAGAAACAACACAAAAAAGTGATGGTCATGAAGTAGATGAATAACAAATAAAATATGTTAGGTTACATAAATGATAAGTCAAGAGTGACCAAGAAACATTTTCCTGATAGTGGTAAAAAAATAGAAAATGAAAAGAATCTAAAAGAGAAGGAGAAGCCAGAAAGAAGGTGCAAAAAAAAAAAGGTGGCAGAATGTATAAGAAAACTATAAATTAAAATGTATTTCTCAAGGAGCTAAGAATAGGTTCATACTTCGGTGAACCTGTCAATGGATTTATAGAAGAATGGAATTTAGTGACACCCATTTATGGGTAAGCACTCAATTCAAGTTTACAATTCAGTGAAATTGGGTTGCCCCTTGCATGTACATAGGTGATTTATATTGTTTCCCTTATTTTTTTTTGGTGTCCTTTCCCATTGTGTGTCATTTTTCCCTTTTGGTGTGTTTCCCTTTTGTTTGCTTGCATGTGCGCGCGTGTGTGTGTTATTAAATATAGTTATATAGCCTATATTTATAGTGACTCCACAAATCCCAATGGATAAGGCACTCATCCATGAAGAAAATTAAGATTCTGGGATTCTTCATGCTATGTCCTCACCACGCTCAATCCACAACATATGCCCAAGCTAGATTCTATTGTTGTCATGTAAATGTGTAACAGGAAATTTTTTAATTTTCAAGCATGACAACGGATCACAGTGTCAATAATTTCTAAAGTCATACCTTCCTAAGGCACCTCCAAGTCATTGCATCCCTAACACAAATCCTATCCTATCAGTAAAATGATCTGTATATGAATTTCAAGTGTCCCCCGAGGTGATTTAGGAAACAAACATAGTTTGAGGAACTTATGGAACCAAACATACAAGTAGTTTTGGGAAGGGCTACCATTATCCTTCCTAAGAATAGTGCATCACCCTTGGATTGGATCAAAAGGTAAACAATCATCACCAATGAGTATCCCGATGCTAAAAAAAAATTGGAGTTGATTTTTGAATATTTAGGGAAGTTTCGGAAGTTTTGGAGTTGATTCAACGAAAGCAGGTTTTCAAGCATAAAGGAGTATGCACTGTGAAAGAAGACTTGAGATTCAAAGAAAACTTATAAAATCCCCTTGAGTAATTTTAAGTCCAAAAAATTACTTATTGAAATAATTTTCCATGCTCTACATTTTTTAAAAGACGTGACATCTTGAAACATCATACACTTTCCATGGCAACTCATTTTTCTGGCACACAACTGGAAATACCAAGAAATAAGGGGACATTTGGATATGTATAAATAAAAATTTTATGTTGATACCATCATGATTAGATTAATTTATTTTTTCTAAGGAATAATCATATAAAAATTCACCCACAAATTCATCTGGGAGCTCAAGATATCGTCTTCGCAAGTTCGTTCCCAAGGTATGCTATTTGGTACTTAGTGAAAGATTTACGGGACACATGGCATCCTGTGGTGAAGGTGCATTTTTATGTCCCCTTTTTCCCTTTTACAAAGGGACATAAATGACATGAAATTTTTTCCCAACCCTTTTTAAGCCCCAAGGTCACCTATATGACCTGGAAACCAACTCTCTCAGCCTTCAGGTGTGCTAATTTAGCCCCTACTTAAAGTTGCTCAAAAAATAAAAATAAGCCAAGTGTCACACCAAGAATGAAGGGGAATTTCATGTCCCCTTTGTAACTTTAGAAAAGTGACGAAAGGGAGACACAAATTTTCTCCATACCTCCCTCTTCCATTTTCACACTATAAATACCATCACTTAGCATTTTTTCACCATTTTTCCCCCACACCTCCAAATGCTGCCAAAAATGCTTGTGAAATTTCTCCAATGATCAAATACAATATTTTTCCCTTAATAAACCTCATGAAATAATCCATGATCTAAAACCACAAAAAATAAAAAAAGAATGGATTGAAACAAAGAGAAATCGATCATTTTTACCCAAAAACCCTTGAAGTCCGTAAAGGAAGAATTGTTCATATCTCTCAAAATAATCAACATATCATAGTGTCATTTTTTTCAAACATTTATTTTTTTAGAGGAAATGAATATCCAAGTGAAATATTTTTCATACACATCCTATAATTTTTATGGTAAGCAAACCCCCATTTCCCAGCCACAAAAATTTAAATTTTAAAATCTCTCATTTCTAGCATTGGATCAAGTTAAAATTCTAGATGAGCACTATTGGGAAAAAACCCATATCAAAAATATTTGTTTCATTGTGAACCAACCACCAAATACCCATTTACTAAATATAGTAATCCTTCCTACACAGGTGGCTACTATTTTGGGAAAGTCACCATAAGAAGAAGCTGTGAAAAAAGTGTTATGCACTAAGGAGGGAAACAATGTCAGATTGATCAGTCAGTCTTAAAAAAATGGAATTGTTCACTTATTAAAAACAGTAAGTCACCCATATGGGTGCCTGCCATTTTTAGTAAGTTGTGTCATAAGAGAATACATGAGAAGAAAGTGTACATGGGAGGATTCATATAGGGAAAAATCATTGGGGCGGTCATCTTGGCCCAAAATAATCACTTACATAAAATACTAAGTTGTCTTATAGGAACTTTATATAAATAGTAAGTTGTTTCAAAAATCAGATTTCACAAAGGGAGTGTGTAAAGAGAAAAACATTCAAGCTGACATCATCATTTAGGGATAAGAGAGGTATATTCTGACACTTTCTAAAAATAGTAAGTTGTCCTGTCCAGACATAGTAATCGTCAAAGAATCAAAAAGTTTAAGTTCACAGAAGAGGCATTCTTTACATTCATCAACATTTATACTCATCAGTGTTCATCACCTACCAGCTTGGTGTGCACGTTGTTTTTAAAAACTCATTTTTAGGTATAAAGGATCAGTGCATCATGTACAAAGGAATGTATGTAATCATCTTTTGCAAGGGGCAACGTGTTTAAAGGTATTCAAAGGAATGGTAAGTTTTCATAGATTGTTCGGGAATATTTTTTCTCATGGTTCAAAGGTCCATAATTCATTGTTTCACTATAAAATTTCTCCAATTCATTAGTGGAATGGAGCTTATATTCATCAGGGATGTATTTTTCCTCATGCTTCAAAGCATCTTCTTTTCTCTCCTTCTCTCTTTCTCCCCCTTCTTTCTCTCTCCATTCTAATTCTTCTTTGAGCCTCATAATTATATTTTGTCTTATTCATTTAAGTGACTTATTTTAATATTGTAAAAGTAATTTTTGAGAATTATAAGAGAAATACTTTGATTAATGAAAAGAGAAAGGTCATAAGTGGAATAGGAATAAGAAGATTCATGTGAGGGAGGTGAATGTTCATTTCAAATTGTATAAATTGGGATGGCTTCTCCAATCCAAAATATTTCAAATTTTTAATAACTTCTACTTTGTAGAATTTTGAATTTTGATAGCTTGGTTAAAGCTTTGTATTCATCACTTCACATGAAATAAAATCTATACTTCTTATATTTTACCTTTCATGTTTTTCAACTATTTACCCCTTATATGCACTTTGTAAGCATGGTGATCAAAGAGAGATATTAATATTCTATGAATGAGCCTTAAAGAACTTTGTGTTTATGTGGGTTTTGTTTGTCTCACTTAAATATTCATTGTGTTTCCTCTATATTGGATGTTGAACTACTCCAGTTACTAGGTGTTATCTTTGAAATCTACTCATGGCCGTAATCTTCCTTGACTAATTTCCCACCTTTCTCCTCAATGTTATACTTTCATCCCTTGTACCTCCATATAAGAACTATTCCACAGGTTTAGTGGAGTGTCCCTATGTGATCCCAAGACAATTTGGCCGCCCATAGAATTTAGATGTGATTAGGATTAGTTAAATTCAATAATTGGAGATGTACCATTCAATGTAGAGGGGTGTATCCCCATAAACATTGGTGGAGACACTTAATTTGTCCACCAAACCAAATTTCTCACCAACATAGTATCTAGAGAGCTTCAGATGCATTTGAGCATGGATGAGATTTGGAAAGCATGGAGGAATTTTTCACTGTGCTTTGAGAAATGTTTTACGTCAAGATTCAAATAAGAAATCAAGAAAAATTGGTTTTGTCTCTACTGATATTTTAAGGTGTAGACACAAAATCACGCACTTTGGGTATCTATATAGTCATGATTACATACTGCTATTCATTTTATTCCTAAGTAATAAAATTACTAATTAAACCATGTTTTTTCCCATCTTTTCTTACTTTTATATTTTGAATTTTCATCTTACACGCCTTCTTTCCTAGTTTGACCTTCAACCCTACAATTTATCTAAGTCTGAACACTATCACCTAGTCAGAACACCAGCACTAGGTGACCATATCCCCTCTGGGCACCCCTGACCTCTTTGTACTTTGATCACATCTTTTGGGTCCTTTTTAGCCATTTGGGCATCTTATCTTTTTAGTAGTAAGCCTTTTGGGAGTTAAATACAAAATTCAAGCAAGGTAGTCATATATTTATAAATTTATGTGACCAAAATAAAGGACCAAACACTAGGCTTTAGATATCACCACCTAAGGTTGCATCCAAAGGCTATTCTAAAGCATTCAAACATCCATTGAAGGGAAAGGGATTGCATTATTCTATATAGACTTCATAGGAGGGGAAGTTCAATATATTCCATGCACACATCTACTTACATATTCTACACCTAGTTGTTTCTCGATATCAAGTTTGACATGCACAAGAGCCACCTAGGACACATTCCACACACACACAGAACTATATTGGGTCTAAAATGTAGTGCAATGCTCAGTCGTAATATCACTCATTTGACAGATTAGCACAGTATGACCCCTCATTTACATTCTTTTATTTTTGGGATTTGATATAATTTTGAGGGTCTTGTAGGTGAAATATTAATTATAGTTGATAAGTGACATTGATAAAATTGGTGTGACATACTAGTGAAAAAGAGTGAACATCTCGCGACCCTCTGAAGAAAGTTTTCTAAGGTTTTGGAAAGTCACAAGTGCCCAAAATCAATCTGTAGTGCCCGGAGTCACCCATGACCCATCATGGGCACCCAATTCTAGGAAGATCATACAGTTACACAATTTTCCAAAAAATCTATGCGACACTTCTCTCTCTACTCATCAGTTTGTCACTGCGGCACAGTCCAAGATTAATTGCAAAAAAGTTAAGTACTTTTATCTCCACTTTGCAACTAGAATTTTGTTATTTTCCTAGCTTAATTTACTTGGGTCAAATTTACTCTCATTGCATATATATTTATTACATGTATTATATGCTTAGATTAGGAATAATTGTATTTCATAACTAAAAAAATTACTTAATCATTTTGGAAAACCTGTGTTCAAATACTCTTAGATATTTCTTTTTCTTCTATCATGGATCATAAGGTCTGTCAAGTCTCTTTGCTTCAATTACTTCCAGTTCACCCATCTTGTAAATATTCTCTTCACAAAACCCTAATGACTATGCATCTCCCTATTAAGTTTTTGACTTCATAAGTCAATTCCATATTCGATCATCTCTTTGATGAATCCATTAGTTCTAATGTCAATCAATCAATGTACAAGTCTATTAAAGCTTTAAATTCTTTATTTCAAGATAAATTTCAAGATATGAAATCCACAATTACATATTTAAAATATAAAATCCAACATCTTAAGAATGCTTCTCAGGCTCAAGCTAGTTAGTCTTTCCATTCTCATTCTATGTCTTTACATGTGCTCATATCACTGAGCCTCAATTCTTGCCATTACCGGAGCCTCTCACATTTGATCACAATCCTAAGAAAAACGACATTATTACTAAGATCCTTAGTCATCAATTTATCAATTTTCCAAGTGGACATTGTTATTATCCTTATCAGCTGGTCAAACATTAAGGTGTCCCATTTTTCTCTTATCATCGAGTTAACAGACATAATGAAAATGATTTATATGATTTATAATAAATAATAAAGTATCTTCAGAATTAAGGTTTTATCTAATTCACTGCACAACATCATGTTACATTGTCATCACTAATTGTTACATCTCAATGGGTTCCTAAATCTGAGTTGTCCATGTCTAATGAGCATCGTGCCATTATTTCTAAGGTTCCTTTTACTAAGATTTAAGCTTCACCTAAGTAACCACCTCTCAAAATAAATATCACCTCATCCTCTCAAGTCATATACGTCATTACCAAGTCAAATTATGGAACTGACTCTCAAAATCAGTCTGCCTTTTTCTCCTATCAAGTATTTTATAGCATCATTAACCATATTGTATTGTATTATATTTTCATTGCACATATTATATTATCATTAACTGATGACGCACTCTTGTGCTATGGTTCACACTTGAATATTGAGGGCATACTAAAGACATGAACCACACTATACATGCAATACACACTTCACACATCATGCAATCCTGACATTTTTTTCTATAGCATCTATCACACATCATACTGATTACATACTCTACGCATGTATGGCATCTCTATCTGACATCTACTTCTACATGTTGTGATCATTACCCTATGATGAATTCTAGTTCCATGGTCCATACTCAAATGCTAACTGTATGCATCTCAAATGAACCTCACCACACTCACATGTTCACTCACATATTCACTAACTCACTCACTCTCTATACTTTATGCTTTATGATCACATGTTTTTTAGCACACTATCAAACCATTTCCTGATGATACACTCTTGTTTTATGTTTCATTCTTGATTGCTAAGGAGGCATCTATAAATAAACCTCATCACATACATACTCATTCACACTCACTCAAGGGAATATTTCTATTATCATTCACTCTACATTCCATTCTATCTCATCCACAACATACTACATATCTTGCTTGCATTTACAATTGTTTTCTTATGCTTACTTGTACACTTTATTACACATATATTTACATGTAACATGGATGTTTGGTGCAGTACCTATTACCAGTCTCGCAGCAAATCTTGGGGGAATCCACTTTCATATACTACAAGTGCTATTGTTTCATTTCTCATAACACACTACTATATCAGATTATACATTCTTTGGAAAAAAATTTATCTCCCTAACATACTAATATGTACTTCACGTGAAGCATTTTCTTTTCAGGTCTATTTGCCACCATGGTTTGTTACATTATTTGACATTGTTTCCTATTGTTTTCCATTGTATGCCATTATTTAATGGATTTTCCCTTTGTATTTTGTGCACATTATCTTCTTTTGGCCATCTTGGCCTTGATTATCTTGTGACATCATGAGTGATTTCCCATGTTTGAAACCCTCTTTTTCGTGGTCTATATTGTCTTCTTGCATCTTAGCTTACACTATATTAGCTTTCTTAACTTACATCTTGTCTTCTATATGTGTATTTTTCTTTCTTGCACTAACACTTGTTTCTAGCCACTTTGTTTATGTGTTCCTTGGTTTCTACCAAGCACAATCCTTCCCCTTGTAGGGCATCAATTTCAGCATATCAATCTCCTTTGGGCTGTATATTCCTCAGTAACATCACATGCACCCTAAATGAGGGCAAAATCATTTACGTGAATCATTAACCCCATACACCAATCTAAACTCATATTTTAACACAACATAATACCTATACAACAAATTCATTAGTCTTAGATAGGGATCAAAATCTGACTTGGGTCCTTAACAAAACACAGACACTAGCACCTAGACTAGGACAATAACACTTGAGTGCACATGACCCTTCCTAAACACTTAAGACTAGGGGAAGTTACACAAAATTTTCCACTTTAGTACGATTTTTATCACTTCAAACAATGGATTTTATAGGGCACATAGTACCTAGAACTTGACATGCATGAACTACAAAAAAAATTTCTACTTTCACATTAGATCAGAACTATTCGAAACATATTGGATTTTTACACACCATCTGTAGTGGTGATCACATTTTGGGAAGTGGTTAAATGTTGGAGGATGATACCACATGTTTCTCCCTATATGTCATTCGTTCTTGGCATGAGATCGACCAAAAAATTCGTAATCAACGCAACTAGTGTGAGATCACCCAAAAAACTCATTCTTCTACATCATCTTTAGGATACTTTCTACACTCTTTTTCTCATCACAAATCAGGTGCACATGTTTATTTTTGCATTTTCACATATATTTTTACATAATTTTTACTCATTTTGATCATAAACATGCATATTTGACTACTTGATCATTATTCTCTTTTATAGATCCACTCTTATGGGAAGAGGTAGTCACATCACATCCACAACATCAAAGAAAAAATTAATAAAAAATAAACACAACAATAATAAACCACAAAAATAGGTAGGACACAAAATCAATGCATACACTCTCGCCCTAGGTTCATCATCATCACTTTTTGCACTTCCTCCCCTTTTAGCATTCATGTTTCACAATTTAATCACTCCACATTTTTTTTTCTCTTAGCATGATTTTCACCATCGATCTACATGGTTATAATGTACACATATCTTATCTACTTTATGTTATCAAGTATTCACTCAGAAACATAAAGTGGGGGAAAATTTAGTCACAAAATCATGCACTTTGGGTATCTATATAGTATTTATCACATACCACTATTCATATGACTACTAAGTAAGAAACATAATAATTAATGCATTTCTTTGGCCATATTTTCTTGCTTTTTGTTGTCACTTTTGGTCTTACACACTTTTTTCCCAGTTTGACCTTCGAACCTTCAATTTCTCGTAGTCTAGACAGGGGGAGCTAGTTCACTAGTTGAATGCAAAATTCAAGAAGACCAAAGAAAGGCATATGCAAAGGATGAAAAGGTAGAATTTCAAGAGAATACATTCAGGGAAATATTTAAATTTGAATGATGAATAAAATCATGTTTCTTATTAATATCTATTTAAGAAAGAAGAAAGTTTAATTCAAGGTGGAGCTCCTTGAGGTAAGGTCATGCCTTGTCACTGTTTTCATTAATCTTAATAATTTTGTTTTATGTGTGTACCTTTGTCATAGATGTCAAAGGGGGAGATAATGTTTTCAAAAACAAGTATTTAATGCTTTGAAGACGTTGGTGTACTATTTTTCCATCAAGGTTTCTGAGTTTATTGTCATCAATGACAAATGTGGAGATTATTAAACCTTATTGCATTAGTTGGTGTTTTCATTGATGTCACATACCATGGATGGTAAAGGAGGATTTAAATTTCAAGTAGGTTTGTGTATTTTCCATGGTGTTTGATGGTGAAAAATTTGCCTCGTGATGTTTTAATGAACATTCAGGATGGTTTCAGGGTGTTATAGGATGCTACAAGATTGGTCAGTGAGGTTGGTGCACACTAGAGGTATGGAAATGGTTGGTTTGCTTTTCTCAAGTGTCTCACAAGTTAAAAATGGTTTCTCAAGGATGTGCAAGAGCTTAAAGGGTGAGTATTAGGTCAACTGCAACAAGTCACAGTTGAAGCTATCTCATTTAGGCCTAGTTATAGAGTCTAATAAGGTGTATGAGTAAAAGAAGGTCCTGAAAATATTATGTAAATATAGTAGGGACTAATAACACTTCCTTCAGAATTTATGAGCATTCAAAAGGAATATGTTATCAAATAGAGGAAAAAATATATATTTCACTAAAACAACCCTTGAGAACTAATAGTGGAAGATTAGGGAAATGATATTGGTTTTGACCATACATGATCATTTATGAAAAATCAAGCCATGTATAATGTAGAGGGAGGTGTTGTAGTTCTCTAGCTTAAGATTCATCAATGTTTGAAGAAAATTGTTGAAGATATTCAACTTTTACTAAAACCAAGTAAAGTGAGAAGGGCCAAAACAATGAACTATCTTCTTAGCACTATATAAGGTCTGCTAGAGATGATCATCCATGGAGAGATCGTAGGATTAAGCAAGGTAACAATGTTGTATGCTATAATTTCAATGAGATAGGTCATGTTTCTAATTTTTTTAATGATCCACCTAGGAAAGTTGAGGGATACAAAGGAAAGATTTCAGTGGTGTGCTTTAGTTGCAATGAAGTTGGTTATGTTTCTGAGAGTGTCACACTTAGATCATCACACGTAGATCATCACATTCATTTGGTTGTGAACCCACCACTGGAGACGCACTTAATAAAAATAGTAAGCCTTCCTACATGGGTGTCTACTATTTTGGGTAAGTCACCATAAGAAGAAGCCATGAAATCAAGGATATGAACTAAGGAGGGAAATGAGGTTGGATTGATCAGTCAATCCTTAAAATAGTGGAATTTTTCATTTACTAAAAATAGTAACTCTCCCATATGGGTGTTTGCCATTTTTAGTAAGTCTTATCAGAAGAGCAATCAAAGAGAAGAAAATTTACATGGGAGGAGTGATATAGGAAAAAATCATCAGGGTGATCATCTTGGCCCAAAATAATCACTTACTAAAAGTAATAAGTTTTCTTATAGGAATTTGCTATAAATAGTAAGTTGTTTTCATAAAGGGATCATGAAAAGAGAAAAACGTCCAAGTTGACAACATCAGTTGGGGTTCACAGAGGTATATTCTAAAAATTACTAAAAATAGTAAGTTACCTTGTCCAGATATAGTAAGCATCAAAGAATCTTGAATTTCAAGTTCATAGAAGAGGCATTTTGTTAGGAAATAATTGATTTAGTGCTCACATTATTATTTCAAGAGTTAAATTAATATTACAATATATGGGTGAGTGGTAAAATATATTGTAAGTAAGTTGTTTTAATATCTTACGTAGATAGTTTGGTGGAGTATATTAGGGGTATAGTGGTTGAGCCAAACTCCTAAAATATAGGAGATACTTGACCTGTTTATTTGTATGAACCTGAATGAATAATAGAAAATGATTATTCTCTTCTATATTTTGTGAATCTATACCAAATTCAATATTTTGTATCAAATTGATATGGAATTCTATGATTTTTGAGGGGCATCTATAAATTTTGATTGCCCCAATTGATGAGAAATCTATTGTATCAGAATTTTTGTAGTGGTAATGTAAACTTAGTTCTGTTGATATTTGTTGTCAAGTTTATTATCTCCTAGTATTCCTTTCACTCATGTCCACATGCTTAGACTTTTAGATATCTTTAGAATTTTCATATGTTCATTATTTGCATGAATCAATTGAAAATTCGTAGCCTTCAATTGATTTTCCAGTTTGTCAAGTATATTAGAGTAGACCTACATGCACATGCATTAGAGAGTTTTGATCAGATAATATAGATATGTTAATTCTCTATAACTGGTTCATTAAGAGAGACGATGGTTTGGGATGTTTATTTTATTTATTTTCCTTTGATTCTTGCTCAAACCCTTACTCATAGTTACACTCTAATTTTTCATTTGTGTGGTTAGATTCACAGTGTTTTTCATTTGACGACCATGACGATAAGCGGTGTATGTTCCGATTATTTGGAAGAAGAAGTATTCAAGTATTACTTTAATGAATATTAGAGGAAATCTAGCTTTGGAAAATATGTGGCTATTATCAACCCTACCACCAAGAAACCCCATTACAAAGTTCAAACATGTACATAGGAGGAAGTGAAAAAATTATGGAGACTTATAAGGTAGCTCATAAGACATGGTAAAAAAATCCTCTTTGGAAGCGTGTAAAGATTTTACATCATTAAACCGGATTACTTAAAGAACATAAGAATCCCATAGTTGAATGCCTTATAAAGGAAATCACCAAGCTTGTGAAAGATGTAGTTACAAAGGTATTAAGGTCAGTAGATATAGTTTCTTACTGTGCTGAGGAATAATATTTGAATAATGTCTTCTATATTTTGGTGCAGAATTATCTTAATATGTGCATGCCATATTCTCTAATATTTGGGTCATTGGCATTATATTACATTTACATCCACGTATGTATTGATCTGGCATGCACTTTTTTTGGGACATGTGTACTAGCATTAGATCCACTTTATGTAATTCTTAGTGTGACAGCTGGTACATATATTGGTTGGTTCTATCCATATATACCTCCATTGGTTTTCCATCTACCTTGAAGATCGTGATTTTGTAGTTCTTAAAAGATCAATAGTTCTCTTATTTAAAGATTTGTTTAGTTTTTAAATGTCTCATATTTTGTAAACATATATAGTACTTACATATAATTTATAAGGATTTCTTAAGTCAATTTTTTATATTAAATAGTGTATTATCTAGGTTCAAATTTATTAGAAGTTTATACCTAGTAATACAAAGAAGAGTTGTTATTGCAAATAGTCCTTATGTTAGTGAAAAGGTCATTTTGTAACATTTTAAGTTGTAATTTTGTTGTCATTATTCATCAATAGGTATTTTGTCCAAAAATAATCATCATTTTATTCATTGTTAACTACTTTCATTCAGACAAGTCAATATATATTTTACGTTGGAAATCCAAGGTGAAACAGGTGATTTTAGGTTTTTATCATGGTGTGGAGAGTCAATTGTAGTGATTCATTTTGTGTCATATGGTTATTCAAACCATAAAGTCATGAGTGTCACAGAGTCAAAAGTGTTGTCAAATTTGTGAGTTACTGTCAAAAGTTGTCATTGTAAAAATTTTGTAAACTAAAAATAATTACCTCACAAACACATTTTTTAGTGTTGCCCAACATCTGGAAAATAAAATGTTTCCCATTGTGAGAGGAGAACAAATAAAGTACAATTTGGAAACCATTGAGATTCATGATTACATACAGTTGAGTTAGCATCCTTTCACTAGAGGAAAAAGGCATGTGAGACTAGAGGTCAATCAGTGACCTCTCTTCAGTCACCAACAACTGGGCTGCATGAAGTTGTGGTGATAGTGTGTGAGTGAGTTTGATTTTTATTTCAGAGTTGTAGTTTTTTGTGTGCAGTATGATTTCATAATTCCTATTTTATGTTGAATAGGTGAAATGTTAAGATTGATGGGGGGAACATGGTATTAATGTTCCATTTTCATTTCTACCTCCTTTTTCAAGTTTGTAATCAGTGAGAAGTGTTTCCTACATAATTCCATGAAGGAGAAACATAGTGGACAGACAAAATAACAAGGAATAAATAACATCATGATACTTGAAGAGGATGTATAGGGGTTCCTACCTAGAATAGGGGTTCCTTTTTTGGAGGATAGGGGTCCATATTTGATGAACAAGGGTTCATACCAGATGAGCAAGCGCTCATATTGAGGTTGTTGGTCAACCTTTTCAAAACCATAAGAGAGCCAAGATCATGAGCACACATGTGCGGAAAGATTTAGAAGAAGTGCAATTATTTTTCTCCCATATTCTCACTAAGGGGGAGAATGTTATGAAATAATTGATTTATTGCTCACATTATTATTTCAAGAGTTAAATTAATATTACAATGTATGGGTGACTGGTAAAATCTATTGTAAGTAAGTTTTTTTAATAACTTACATAAATAATTCGGTGGAGTATATTAGGGGTTTAGTGGTTGAGCCAAACTCCTAAAATATAGGAGATACTTGGCCTATTTATTTGTATGAACTCGAATGAATAAGAGAGAAATATTATTGTGTTTTGTATTTTGTTAATCTATACCAAATTCATTACATTCTTCACTATCATCAATAGGTATACTCATCGGTGTTCATCACCTACCTTCTCGGTGTGTGTGTTGTTTTTAAACACTCATTTGTAGGTTCAAAGTATCAGTACATCATGTACAAAGGAACAATTGTAATCATCGTTGGAAAGGGGAAATGAGTTCAAATGTATTCAGAGGAGTGGTAACTTTTCATAGATTGTTTGGGAATATTTTTTCTCGTGGTTCAAAGGTCCACAATTCATTGTCTCACTATAACATTTCACCAATTAATCAGAGGAATGGAGCTGATATTCATCAGGGAAAGATTGATCCTCATGCTTCAAAGCATCTTCTTCTCTCTCCTCCCTTTCTCTCCATTTTTCTCCCTCCATTTTAATTCTTCATTGGGACTCATCAATATATTTTTTCTTATTAACTTAAGTGACTTATTTTAATATTGTAAAAACATTTTTTGAACATTATAAGAGAAATACTTTATTTAATGAAAAATGAAAGGTCACAAGTGGAATATAAATATGAAGAGCCATGTGAGGGAGGTTAATGGTCAGTTCAAATTGTATAAATTGGGATAGCTTATCCATTCCAATGGATTCTACATTTTAAAGAACTTATACTTTGTAGCATTGTGAATTTTTATATCTTGGTTGAAGCTTTATATTCATCACTTCACATGAAATAAAATCTACAGTTCTTCTATTTTCCATTTCTTGTTTTTCCTCTATTTACCCCTTGTATGCACTTTGTAAGCATGGTGATCAAAGAGATATTTGAATATTCAATGAATGAGCCTCATAGAACTTTGTGTTTATTTGGGTTTTGTTTGTCTCACTAAAAGATTCATTGTGTTTCCTCTATATTGGATGTTGAACTACTCCAGTTACTGGGTGTTAGGTTTGAAATATACTCGTGGCAGTAATCTTCCTTGACTAATTTCCCCGCTTTCTCCTAAATTCTTTAATTTCCTCCCTTATACCTTTGTACAAGAACTTTACCACAGGTTTAGTGGTGTGTCCCTATGTGATCCCTAAACAATTAGGCCACCCAAAAAATTTAGATAGGATTAGGATTAGTTACATTAAATAATGGGAGGAGTACCATTTAGTGCAGATGGGCGTATCCCCATGAACATTGGTGGAGAAACCTAATTTTTCCACCTAAAAAATTTTCTCACCAATTTTTTTTTGTGAATCCATTGCAGAGATATTTTCCCAAGTCCACCCAAAAAATATCTCTACCCAAAAATCAAAAATTACAAAAAAGTATATATTTAAAAAAATAATTAAAAAATCAAATAATAAAAAAAGGATGATGAGATCTCCCTCTGCCTTGTCTCCTTCTTCAATACTGGGATGATGAGATATTTTTGAATATAGCTAAATCTATTGGTTTCGTGATTAGAGTGGATGGACCTAAAAGAAATAGATCCAGGCTCACTTTTTTCTAGATTCTGCATCTCATTGGAAATGGAACAGGAACTCCTAGAGCATGTTATTCTACAATCCAAAATTAGCACATGGCAACAAAAGATTGAATATGAAAATTTTCATTTGAGATGCAAAAAATTCCATAAAATAGGGAATTTCACCAAGAAATTTCCTACTCTAATAAATCTCAAGGAAGAAGGACATCAACATGATAGAAATATTGAAAAAAATCATAATGTCTCAAATGGATCCATAAAACCACTAGAAGTAAGGAGAGAGAATGAGAATAAGGATTCCATAGATGGATATGTTGATCTTGATAAGGAGAAAAAAATGAACATGAATAAATGTTTCCAATATGCCAAATCTAAAATATAAGAAGCTTAAAAAGGGATTCAAAATCCCTATAAGGTGACCACTGGTATGTAGAAAAATATGGTGCCGCAAAACTCCTATTGCAAAACTACTAGGAGAAGCTATAAAAGATCAAGGAGATAAGGAAATGGAAGCACTTGTAAATTTAATTATGGAAGTGGATGAGAAAAATTATAAAGTAATCATTAATATTATCTCCAAGGATGAAGATCGAATGTCGAATCTGAATAATGATCTGACTATATAGGAGATCTCAAAGTCTATGGAACAGTCGCAAGAAAACAACTTGGAATTTGAGATGCAAGAGTTAGCTTCAGGGGATAATATATAGCATAATTTTCTAAATACCATAGAGGAAGATAATAAAGAGAATAAGGATCTAGATATTTTCACTGAGGGAAATAACACCCCACTAAATCCTAACTCTCCTGCAAGAGAAAAACTTCTCTTCAGTGAAAAACATCAATTTCACTGTTGCAGAATGAGTGGGAACAAAGTGAAAAGGAGGGGCAGCTTACCATGTTCTCTCCAAAGGTACTCTCTAACTTTGATAAGTATTTGAATAATGGTTTCATTGAGGTAAAATCAAAGAAAATAAGAATGAAAGGATTTGAGGCTATCCCTGATACCCTTTAAAATGATAAAAAGAAGAAAATAGGAAACTGGGAGGCTTCCACTTCTAGAATAACCAGATTTTCTACTAGGAGGGTAGTATATTTTGGAGGAAGTAAAAAAAAGGGTAGAATCTCAAAAAATGAACTAAGAAAGAAATACATGGAGAAAGATATTGTAGATGGGACTCAAAGTCAATTGAGTCATTCAGAAAATGCCTCCCCCATATTTTTTAGATGAAGATTATTTCCTGGAATATTAGAGGTCTAAATGGAAATGCTAAGATAAAAATTCTTAAAGAACTAAGGAAATCCATTAGAACTTGTATTCTGAATCTTCAGGAAACTAAGATGAAAATAAATGTTCTGAAGGAATGCAAAAATAATATTTGGGATAGCTCACAATTTGCTGCTTTTTGTTATCAAGGATCATCAGGAGGAGTGGCCATCTTTTAGGACAAGAACCTTCTTACTGGTATGGTAATTTCTACTTCTAATACTCATATTATTGTTAAGTTTCATGTTATTAACAATGATTTAACATGGATCCTCTCAAATATTTACACACCCAATTTTGTGGTTGGAAGAAGGAGACTCTGGGTAGATTTAAAACTTTTTAGAAAAAGATATAAGAATTATAACTAGATGGTTAAGGGAGATTTCAACTCCCCACTCAACCCTGGTGGAAACAAAGGTGGTAATTCTGATTTCTCTACTAGAATGGATGAATTTTTTGAATTTGTCTCTACTTCAAATCTTATAGATGTAGAACTTGTTGGTATTCAGATTTAATCTCCTTCACAACTTGAACAACATCATGAACTTGCACAAGATACTCAAGGATAGATAGATGGTTTGTATGTTGTTTGTAGATGGGGAGAACACCTATCTTCTTGTTTACATTCAATATTTGAGGGAGTGGATATCACCTTCATAAGGGTTTTGATCTAACCCTCACTATTTTAGGTTGTGCCTATCAACCAAGGCAAGAGAACCTATATTGCAGCCCTTTTATGGTAAAGGAGGTAGAGATATCATTGTGTTTTGCATTATGACATGAAAGAGGTCTTGTGAAAACATGATCAAGTATCCATTATACAAACTCAAAAGAGTTTTCACTACTAAATGATGGAAATGATCTCAAAACAAGGCTAGGGCTACTAAAGACATGATAAAACCCTGATATGCTTTGTGCATCTTTGTGAAAGTATTGAGTTCTTTTGTGGACACACAATGCAAATGTAGGGGTAGTATAGGTAGGATGAGTTATTTTAAATGATATTCTCATGGGAAAAGTTTGGACAAGATAAGATAAGGAATTACCCACTTCTTTGGGAAGATTTGTAAAATAATTGCAACACCTAAACAACAGAGATGTTTCAATGAGTTTGAAGTACTCTTTCAACTAGGATGTGTACACAAATGGAGGCCCAAATCTACACTATTCCACACAAAATTTGATAACCTGCCACAAAGGCTTGAAGAAAAATATCAATGAAGCATTTAGAAACCGTTGTTAGATCATGACCTAAGGTACACCCAAAGGTTTACAAACAACCTCAATTTACAAGGAAGGTAAGATGAATTTAAATCTGTTTATCTTCACTTAAATGAATGATCTTTTGAATGGAAGATTGCAGATGCCTTCAAAACCTCTACAAGAAATGAGACCATGTATGACCAATAAAGATCCCAAACATAAGATTGCAACATGAGCATGAAACAAAAATTGAAAAAATACCGAAATACAAGTGTATGCAAGCTTTTCCAAGAGATAAAACTAGTCAATCCATAAATTTTGATCAAATGCACCAGTAAGGGAATGTTATTAAGACAATATCAAAGCTTTTTTATGGCTTTACAGCTGAAACAAACTCAACATGATTAACATTTGATGCAAACAGGATTCAAAATGGCTCTCAGGTAGTTTCTCCAAAAGAAATGGAACACTTCCAGTTTTCCTCCTAAAAATTCTTCTCTCCTTCTCCAAAAATCCCAACATCCCCTTACAAAATGCCTCTGAATTACATAATATACCCTATTCCATCTTGGATCCTTGCATCTCAAGCAAAGAATATGCTCAATGGATCAAATTTGTTACAAAACCCTATCCATTTGATGAAAAATGATCTAAAACTGTAAAAAAACTCATAAAATGCCAGAGATGCACAAATATTTTAAAATATTACATGGATTCAAATCCTTATCCATCCTAGGGTAATTTTTTTGTCATTCCACCATGCCAAAATTCTGTTATCCAAATGTGCCCCCTGCTCATTTTGTGGCTAACACCTTTACATCTTTCCTTCTCTTGTGCCTCAGTTAGAATATTTTGTTTTCTAGGCACTCAAAACCTTCTGGAAATGGAACCATTAGATAGAGCTCTTTCTCATCTTTCCAGAAAGGTAAAATTTTCCTCCTAACTCCACGTATTTTTCAAGTTATGGCTCAGCGGAGTTTTGGTGGGAAATTTTTCCCTAGAAGGCTCGCAGCCAATCAAGAGCTGCCACGTGTCCAAGGGTGAAAAAACACCAAGCGATCCGAAGGAAAAAATGGTCAGGAAGGGCCCGAGCCCAATCAGAATGTGCCATGTGGCACCTAGAGTGGAGGAGCACAAGGAAAATTTGAAAAATGTTCTAAAGACCAAACGGGTAAAAATTCAAACTTTTTGCCCGCCGATCCGATTTTTGCCTGTTTTTGCCCTAAAACTTCAAATCGCCATAACTTTCGATCTAGAGCTCGGATTTTCACTTTCTTTATATCAATGGAAATCTGGTGAAATTATCTACAAGATTCCATGGTCAATTTTGAATTTTGGTTCAGTTTGGAGGGAGAAAATAAAAAAACACTTCTGGTATGTGCCCATGGACAGAACTGACGTTTCAACAACCAATTTTAATGCAAAATGGGTCGCATTCTTCTCCAGCATGGTCAAAAATGTCAGGGCATGGGTTTGTAAGGACCTCCATGCTGTTTTTAATGCATTTTGGTTAATGGGGAATGGCTTCCACGTTTTTTCATGTTTTCTCTCTCCTGGGCTCGACCCATGCAATGTAAAAGCCAAATTTGGCTCATTTTTCAAAGGATGAACACCTTTTTGCATAGCAAGCTTCTGTTTTCACCTTCAACAAGTGATTTTGGAAGTATCAAACCTTCTAGGGATTGTAACAATTTTTTCTGCCTCTTCGGTGTTGGAATACAAGGATTTTGATGTTGAAAATCACAATACAGGCTCTGTGAATGCTTGCAATCCTTTATATGTGTTGTTTGCTTCATTTTAAACTCTTGATTACAACTTATCAACCTATGCATGATGTTTTATGTTGCAATTTCTTATTTGTGTCAATTTACATGAACAAGAAGTGCTCACCACTCCTTTGGTGTATCACCTTTATCAGTTTAGTTTCAATTTTTACATTTCTTATCCCTGTCTCCTTGCAAATTAGGATAAAATTAGGATCTGAACCTCTGCGGTTGTGCAAATATAGATCTAATTAGAGGAGTTTGAGGAACCATCCTCTAATCTGGAGATTCCTCTCTCATCTTGTAATTCCCACACTTGGAGAGAGGTTTCAATGTTGTGCAATCACACTCGATGCCCTGAACATCAACTTACAACCTTAATTTGCATCTAGGGGTGCTGCTGATTTGCAACAATAGTTTTGGCATGCCCGGTGGGACCTTAGAGGTCTTCCACTTCATCTTTTGCAGGTTGGTGTGTTCCTGTGAAGATTTCAGCCTTTGGAGGCACTTGCAAACACATCTGGCGACTCCATCTGATCAACAACCCATTTCTGAAGTTGCAAACCTATTTTTCATCCATTTCCATCCATTATTCTTTCCATCTATTTCATTCTTTTCCATTCCATGAAGTTGTGCAATCATGACTTCATTTCCATCATGGAATTCACATTTACAACAGTAGAAATGTTTCCCACCTCCAACATGTTTTTTAAATCCTCCAAATCAGCATTTTGAACAAATTCAAAATCAGCATGCATACCCATATGAGCGGAAATGCCAAAATCAATTTATCTATGGAGCTTCCCAAGTGCAAGGGTGTGCATACAATGAAGACAATCAGATGCAAGATGCTGGTCTGTTGGAGAACATCCAAAAGATGGAGGTAAACATGGTGTAATCCAGGGCTCAAGCATAAATGAAAGCATTTGGAATCGGTTGTGGAGCACCTTGTCCATGGGTGGGACCTTTCCCAAGGCATTACAGCCCTCAAGAGAAGCTTGACTTCATGATTGTTATGTTGCCATTTCTTGCAAAGTGGATTGAAGGAATAGAGGTGTATGAGAGGAGTATTCAACAACCTTGTCAATGGGTAAGCACACCATCTCATGCCTTTTCTTTTCCTCTTTCCCAATCTATTTTATCTTAGAAGTGTCAAGTTTTAAACTCTCCATCTACTGTCCCAAGTGTTGAATCCATTTCTCCACCCCCTAGTCTTCCACCTCATCTCAATTCTTCTGTCCTTTTCCCTTCCAAACAGTCATCCCCTCCACAAGAGCTAAATTAAAAACCCTCTCCTCCAAAGAAACAAGAGGTTTTACCTCCTCCACCACCACAAAAAAATGCAAAAATCAATCATGAAGGACAACAAAAAGAGAAGCCAAACAAGGATGAAGAAATTCAAATTTTGAAGAGTTGGGCTCTTAAATTTGGGATGAAGAAGATCCCTTTGCTGATGAAACCTTCAGAAGAGGTTGGACTTAAAGAACAAATGGTGGTCGGGACTGATTTTTTTGCAGCAGAAGAAGAGCAAAAAGGAGTTGCAGATCAGCAATCAATTTGTTCAGAATATAGTGTCCATGTTGGCACCCTATTTGAAGGAAATGTTGATCCAATTCAAATTGCAAAAATCAGTCATGAGGGACAGCAAGAGGAAGGAGAAGCTGCTCCAAATCCAAAAGAAGAGGAGAAAATTCCAGCTGTGGGGGAGAAAAGTGCAGATCCAAAGGCTTTGAGCACAAAGTAGGTTATAGAAGAACCTTGAGTTCTTCTCTCTACTTCATCTCTCTCAAGTTCTAGTACTGAAGAAGAGTTTGATCCCTCAAACTCAATGCTGAAGGATGAAAGAAACCATGGTGATCAAGTTACAGATCAAGAGAATGCCATGGGAGAGGTTGAACATTTGCAACAGGACAACAATGAGGTAGTTTACCTATCTGATTTGGAGGAATGTTTTGATGAAGAAGAACCGGTTGAGTTTCCACCATTCTCTCTTTCATCATCCATCTTCCAAACACAAGAGCCTACTATCATGGAGGAGAGTATTCATTTGCAGCAGCCTGCATCTTATAGAAGCTCTTTAGAACCAAGATTAGAAGATTTTAATCTTTCATGTCCTTCATTGGAGGAAGAGAAAGAGAAGAAGGGTTCTACCATTGCTTCCACACCATCCATTCAAGGTGTACAAGAGAACTCCATTCTTGGAATTGAAAATCAGAATTATGGGCATACTCAATGGATCAGACCTTTCCCAATCAGGTATTTGGCTTCATTGGAGCCAAAGGAGAAGCCACAACTAGTCATGCTTGCTTCTAAGCATGAGGATGAGCTGCAAAGTTCCAAGGATCAGCTGTCATACCTCTCCAATCCAAATGCAGAGCAACTAAAAGAGGTATTGGATTTGTTTTTGGTTGACACCTTGCTAATTTGGTTAGAAGACCAGCTTCTTGTTGATTTTCCACTCATCCAATCAGCCATACTCAGCTCCAAATCATTTGCATGTCTGCCAATTTTGAAGAAAGGAAGCTATTTTGCACAACCAGTTACAGGGTTTGTTTAGCTCACCTTTGCTTCTAGTTAGAGTAGAGTAGGTAGGTTTTCTTTCAGTAGAAGAAGTGCTTATGCACACTCTACATGTTCCATTTGGAGCATGTATGATTTTCAATTTGTACATAGTTTTGGTGCTGCTGGTTTCGCTCTTGCACAGTTCGTTTTGATGGCATTTTGGTGGGAACAACTCCATGTCCAGTGGGATTCAAATGGTTCAGAGGGAATTTTTCAAAGTTCAAATCAGTTTTCAGGCTACTACTCATGACTCCAAGCCTAATGGATTGCTTCAAGCTACTAATCATTCATCCAGTAGATAGATGACCCCTCTGAGTCACCACACTTGGTATCCAAATGTGCCCTCTGCTCATTTTGTGGCTAAATCCCTTACATCTTTCCTTATCTTGTGCCTCAATCAGAATATTTTGTTTTCCAAGCACTCAAAACCTTCTGGAAATGGCACCATTGGATAGAGCTCTTTCTCATCTTTCCAAAAAGGTAAATTTTTCCTCCTAACTCCACATATTTTTCAAGTTATGGCTCAGCGGAGTTTTGGTGGGAAATTTTTCCCTAGAAGGCCCGCAGCCAATCAGGAGCTGCCATGTGTCCAAGGGCGAAAAAACACCAAGCATTCGAAGGAAAAAATGGTCAGGAAGGGCCCACACCCAATTAGAACATGCCATGTGGCACTTGGAGTGGTGGAGTGCAAGGAAAATTTGAAAAATGTTCCAAAGACCAAACGGGTAAAAATTCAAACTTTTTGCCTGTCGATCCGATTTTGGCCTATTTTTGCCCTAAAACTTCAAATCACCATAACTTTTGATCCAGAGCTTGGATTTTCATGTTCTTTATATCAATGGAAATCTAGTAAAATTCTCTACAATATTCCATGGTCAAGTTTGAATTTTGGTTCAGTTTGGAGGGAGGAAACAAACAAATTCTTCTGGTACGCGCCCATGGACAGAACTGACGTTTCAACAACCTATTTTAATGCAAAATGGGTCGCATTCTTCTCCAGCAAGGTCAAAAATGTCATGGCATGGGTTTGTAAGGACCTCCATGTTGTTTTTAATGCATTTTGGTCAATGGGGAATGACTCCCATGTTCTTTCACGTTTTCTCTATCTTGGGCTCGACCCATGCAATGTAAAAGCTAGATTTGGCTCATTTTTCAAAGGATGAACACCTTTTTGCATAGCAAGCTTCTGTTTTCACCTTCAACAAGTGATTTTGGAAGTATGAGACCCTCTAGGGATTGTAACAAGTTTTTCTGCCTCTTTGGTGTTGGAATACAAGGATTTTGATGTTGAAAATCACAATGCAGGCTCTGTGAATGCTTTCAGTCCTTTTTATGTGTTGTTTGCTTCATTTCAAACTCTTGATTACAGCTTATCAACCTATGCATGATGTTTTATGTTGCAATTTCTGATTTTTGTCAATTTTCATGAATAAGAAGTGCTCACCACTCCTTTGGTGTATCACCCTTATCATTTTAGTTTCAATTTTTACATTTCTTATCCCTCTCTCCTTGAAAATTAGGATAAAATTAGGATCTGAACCTATACAGTTGTGCAAATATAGATCTAATCAGAGGATTTTGAGGAACCAGCCTCGAATTTGGAGATTCCTCTCTCATCTTGCAAGTCCCACACTTGGAGAGAGGTTTCAATGTTGTGCAATCACACTGGATGCCTTGAACATCAACTTAGAAACTTGATTTGCATCCAGGGGTGTTGTTGATTTGCAACAACACATGCATTTACAATCATTTTCCACCTTTTACTTCATCATTTTTAACTCTGTAACTTTAATTTTTTACTTTTCATGTTTTTACACAGGATGAGAAAAATATTTCATGAAAATCACTATAGGGCACTGAAATAGCTCAAAAGAATGATTCCATTGCATCCATAAGGTCGAGGGGATAGGATTTCATATAAATTTCATGTGATTTAGTGCAAAAATGACAATTCCAAGCATCTTGGAGCTCCAATTACGCCCAAAAAATGAAACTGCATAGCAACCATTGATTTAAAATCAACTTTAAATTTTTGCCCTCAACATGTCCTGATGAGATTCGACATGTAGGCTCAAAAATATCTTCTTTGACTTTTGGATAAGGTAGAAATGTGTCCAAATACCATTGGACTGGGCATCTAACCTTAAAAATGCATTTCAAACCTTTTCTGACCTTGGGAAAATTTTGAAATTTTTCCCCGCATTCCCCTAGACACGCCACGTGTCCTTAGGTGGGCCCTACTGAAATTTGCGGGCCAAAATAATGAAATTTGATCCTTTTTCGAGAAAAGGAAAAATTCTTCAAAAACCCCCCGGGCTTGAACACCCGCTCTCTCCCCTACTACGTGGCGATCTCCCATTCACTACGGAGCCAACCCTTCAAGTTCTCCTTCAAACCTCCACGAGCATTAAAAAATGTTGTGGGCCCACGCTCTTCCTTTTGTCCCTCTGTAAATGCCACGTGTCACCCCCTTATTGGCTGCGGGGGGAAACCTACCAATTTTCCACTGATCAATTTTCCCTTTGAAATTTCTTGCCCAAGTTTGTATTTTTTCCAACATTTCTCTCCACGCTCTAAACCTCCACCAAATCTGGGACACATATCCCCTTCTAATTCGATACATGCCTTCGGGAAATTTTTTCATTTTTTAACATTAAGCCCAAAAACAAATTTTTTTTTTGAAGTGCCCACTGCTCCATTTGACTCTCCTGGACACGTGTCCATTTTTCATTGGAGGTGGGCCCATTCTTCAATGTTTTCCTTGCAAACACAATGGAAAAATTTCATAAAGTTTTCCTTCAGCCCCCTCTTCCATCTTTTCTCCTAGACATGTGTGTTCCTCCAATTGGCCGTGGGTTCCCAGGAAAATATTTTCCTCTAGCATTTTGAAGCCAAAAAAAACTTTCAAAATTTTCTAAGTCCCTGCCTTTCTATTCGACCTCCCTAGACACATGTCCATTTCTTTTTGGATGTGGGCTTTGGGGAAAAAATTTCCCCTTAACACCTTGAGCCAAAAACATCAAAATTTTCTCCAACTCCCCTGCTGTCTGCTTTATCTCCCTGCCACGTGTCTGCTTCCCATTCATTACGGGCCTTCGGGGAAAATTTTGATTTTGAGGATTTTGCCAAAATGGAAGAAAAATTCCTAAGTGACTTCCTCCACTGACTGAACCACCAGCTAATCAAATTGTGTCATGTAGTTATTTCACTGTAGCACTACGGGGCCACGTTCAAAATTTTTTCTTTGGCAAAAACTCAAAACAACAACTTATAATATTTTTTCCACACATCCTCACCTAATAGGAGCCTACCACATTAGCAATATATTACAAAGATAATTTTGACGGGCAAGGGACACCTATTTACCGATAAAAAATGTAAGAATGTAGAGAATGCCCTGAAAATCATATATTTTCACAAGGAATGAAGATTTCTCATTTTTTAATCAAGTGAAGCATGATTTTACAGTGATTTTTGATCAAGGGAGTAGGGTTTTAACCTTAAATTACTTGGAATCAATCCACTTTAATTTTTGCATGAATTTGACAAAGGGGAAAATGGATCAGCCCAAAAAAATGAAGAAGTTAGGGCACAAAAGAGGGGAACTTGGAAATTTGTTTCAATTTAGGGAAAAATCATGAAAATGTGAGTAATTTCAAAGGCATTCAACCAGAAAAGATGAATTGCAGACCACCAGCTCAAACAAATGAATGTTTCTTGACAAATTGGGAAAAAATGGATATAGAAAAATAGGGAAAAGTGTGTAAAGTGAATATTTGCACCAAAAAAACTTCATGGAAATCATTTCACTTGGACAAATAAAAGAGTTAGAAATGACATGATTTAGTTTAGACTTGATAGAGATCTTATATTTGTTAACTGGATATTAAATCATGATTTTCATCTATCTTCTTTACCCATAATTGGCTCTGATCATAATCCGATTGTGATAAACCTATTCAACTGGTCCAAGCCTTCACACAACTCTTTCAAATTTAAAAAAATGTGGCTAGATCATGAAGACATTTCAGACCAGATTAAAGAATCGTAGACATGGGATGGAGAAGGAAATGATCAGTACAGGTTAATTTAGAAATTAAAAATGTTAAAAAACAAGTGAAAACTTATAATGAAGAGGTCTTCAGTAATATTTTTGAATAGAAAAAGGATCTAAAACAACATATTCATGAGCTAGAACTAAAAATCTCCACAAAATTCATGAGCTCTGATGATTAGATTTTGGAAGAGAAACCCCTATCTTAGTTACATATGTTATGCAGTAGGGAGGAAACCTATTGAAGGCTTCAACCAGGGGCCATTTGGTTAAAAGAGGGAGATAGAATTACAAAAATGTTCCATATGCCCACTCTTAAACACAAAGACTTTAATAGGATGACAAAATTCTTAGAAGGAAATGGTAGTGTTACCAAAGATCAAAATGACATCAAGTAAAAGGTTTTTAATAGATAAATGGCAGTGTTACCAAAGATCCAAAGTTTTGAAGCATATTAATAATGAAGTAAAAGGTTTTTAATATCCTTAGCCTCCTTTTTACACATGCATCACATATTTGGCATAATAAACCCCCTTCTGATTAAATTATCATTCGTGAGTATCTTTCCTTTAAGAACAAGCCAAAAAAATAAGTTGACTTTGGGAGTTATCTCAGGTAACAAAGTTCTACTCCATTTGAAATCACAATGATCATTTTCAAAAAAGGAGTTGCACCCAAAATTGATAGTATAATGAGTTCTTGCAAACTTGGGAACAATGGGATACCGCATATAAACACTACATGGTTTGAATAATATGGAGAATGATCTTACCTCATACCATCTGGAGGCTCTAGAAAACCAGGAATGATATAATATTCAAGAACAACATACAGATTTGTAAAAAAAATCAATAAGGTTGTCGATGTTGTAAAAGATAATATTGAGAGATTTAAACCTCCCAATAACAAACAATATCCTAAAAATGAAGATTTTATTCTTTCAAATTTTAAAATTGATATTGGAAACCTTTAGAGACAAAGGAATTCAACAATTGGCATGTCTTTAATACATTGGAACCGTAATCATAATTCTTAGTATAAGCTCAAATTTGATGGTGCTTCAAAAGGAAACCATGGTAAAACTATTGGAGGAGTAATCATAAGGGATCACAAAGGTTGTTTAATTGTTTCTTTTGCAGGAATAATGGGACATCCAACAAATGACTATGTTGAAGCCCTATCAGCTCTATGGGGTTTAAGAATTGCTAAGGAATGTAATATTATGAACATTATTATTGAAGGAGATTCATTCAATGCTATAAATCATTTGACTCAAATACAGCCCCTAGCTAGAAAATACAAGATTTTATTCAGGAGTCTATAATAATTTTTCATGCCTTCAATACCTTCAAAAATATACACACCTATAGAGAAGGAAATAAAGCGGCAGAGACATTGGAAAATTATGGGAGTAATAAAAACTTTACCACTTGGTATAATGAGGATAATATCCCAATTAAAGTACAAAATTCTATCATTAACGATAAATGTGAAAGATCACTTCCTATTCAAAATATTTCCTAAGATATCCTCTGCTTTATTAGTAAAGCAAGCTCACACATGTAGGAGGAGTACAAAAATATATTTCCATAAACTTTCTTATGCCCATTGGGTTTTTACAATGACATTTAAAAATCATATTGGGGATGAAAGATGCATATTTTTTACCTATTTCAAGTAGTTTAAGCATAGACACAAAATAATGGGTGGAGCTCCTTTTCAAATTGAACTGCACTGTGACCCTACGTGGAAGAAGAATGCTAATATTTGGAGTTTTTTTCAGCTTGGATGGATTTCCAATTTCATTGAGAAGATTCAAGGGTATGATCAAAACATTACCCTGCATTTTAGCTTAGACTAGAAACAAATAACGGTTATTTATGGAGGGAAATAAATCCAGATAATAGAGTAATTAATACCTGAATTCATAGGCCTTAGTTTAGAAGGCATCAGATTCTTCCATAAGATAGTAGATAAGAACACAAAGGCTAGAAAATTTGTCGACACAGGGGAGGAGCTTTAATTTGTCACAACAAGCATCAAGATAAACTCCATCCTATGCTATTTGATGAACTTGCTAGGATGATCGTCCATTTCATTACCCTTAAAGGTAGGTATATCATTGTTCCAATTAAGAATTTTGTATTTTAAAATCATTTTCATTGGATTTTTCTTGTTTTCTTCCCACATTATATTCTAAACTCCATGGAACTCTCCATCCTAGAGTACCAAAACCTTACCCATACCATTCCCCTCCACCAGTGCTTAATTTTTCTCTTGCACTTACACTACGTTGCCCATCACCGTATCATACCTAACTCTTGCAAACCTGTTCATTTTTCCATTCCCACTTATGTCCCTTAGAATAGGAAAATTAGAACCAAAAACCACTCGTTTTATAATTTTCAACCTCTGGAAGAGTCCTTTGCAGTAGCAAGGACATGGAAAATGCACATAAGCTCTTGCACATTAGTGCCACAAGAAACAACAATACTACTCAGGTGCATAAGGAGGACCTTATAAAGAGAATTGAAAACATGGAAAAATATCTGAAAAGTTTCAAAAATGAAGTACATCAGCTGACCAAACAAAAGGGGAAAAGAAAATTGAATTATGATGTTGGCATTGGTGAAGAACACATAAATGAAATCTACAAGAAGCTGAATTAACTTGATAATATATTAGGTAATTCTAAAGATAGACATGACCATAACATTACATTTTCTAAAGCTATTTTTGAATTTCTTGAACAACATGTCAAAAGTATTAGCATGCTCAGTGGTATCTCTGAAGCAATTTGGGGCACATATG
Organism: Taxus chinensis; assembly: GCA_019776745.2. Classification (NCBI taxonomy): domain Eukaryota; kingdom Viridiplantae; phylum Streptophyta; class Pinopsida; order Cupressales; family Taxaceae; genus Taxus; species Taxus chinensis. The sequence goes on from CM034154.1 coordinate 353,202,072, forward strand.
CTAAAAGTGGCCATGTCCTTTCTCATCTGGATGCCAATGATCCTAAAAATGTCACTACGATGGCTCTCTTTATCTCATTACAATATGTTAAGTCTAAAATTGGTAGGTCTTCTAAGAAATAATCTAATGCAGAGTTGTCTTGATTCTATTTTTATGTTGTTCAGTTTCTTCTTACTCACTACTTTTTTTCAGTTATAGCCCTATCTTACCTCCTTTCTGTATTTCATTTTTTGACTACAGCTAGGCTTATTGTAATATCTAGAGTTTGTTCCATTTTTTCTTTTACCTCCTATTTATCTAGTTATTGAGCCTTTTTATAATAGGGTATAGTCCCTTCAAAACTATTTTCCAATAATAAAAAAGGAAGAAGTACTTGGATGATCAAAAGCCTCTTTATAATTGTAACTAAGAAATTTTCATGTTTTAAGAGTTGAAGAAGAAGCAACTGAAGAATAAAATACCATGGAGTACATAGAAAGAGAAATACCCCAACCCATTATTCCATGGTGAAGATATACAAGACCACTTTCTCTTACACCTCCTCTTCATGATATTCCAATGTATTTCCGCAAGAAATTTCCTAAATTTAGGGGAGATGGTTCCAAACTTTCTAAAGAACACATAATTAAATTCATCACCGCTTGTGGATTTTTAGGTGTCTAACATGAGGATGTGTCTATTCATTTATTCATGGAATCATTATAGGAAAAGGATTCCAAATGGTTTTATATGTTACATGAAAGGTTTATAACTTATTAGGAAGATATAAAAACCATATTTGAGCACATATTCAAGACCGCAGAAGACTGTTAAGACCTCTTGTTCCAATTTGTGCAAATGAAGAAGCATGCTACAAAATCTATGAGATACTTTGTAGCCAAATATGACTGGTCAATAAGAAGGATACCTAAATATTTTGTGCCACTAAATAATAACCTGAAGATATTATTTATTAGTTCTTTACAACCCAAAGTTGGATTATTCCTCTAAATATCACAACCTATAGATTTGAAAGAAGGATAATATTATGATATTAAAATGAAAGATGATCTAATCCCAACAGTAAATAGAAAGGTCAAAGTTTGGGTTCAATGACCATCGATCCAATGATTTATAAATGGCTAATGATACTATTATTATGAAAAATAAACTCTCCCAGATCACAGGAAAACCCTGAAGGCTCACCTTGGAATCCCTGCCAATTAATGAAATGTGCAAAAACTATGAAGATGAAGAAGAAGAAGAAAAAATTGAATATGAATATGAAGGAGAAATTGAATATACTAGGATCAGGTTTTTTGAGTGTATGCTTGATGATGAGGAACCCACTGAAAATTACTTGTATACAATATTCACCTAATCCTGAATAGAGAAAAAGGGATCCTCTTTCACTGCCCAGACTAAGAAAATGAATCCTCAAATGGTGACTCTGGGAAAAAAAAAAAAGGAGGATCATCATATCATGCTTCAACAAGGCTAGTTGAGAAAAATCATGAGGCCAGCTCAACCAATAATCCTTCTACCTCTTCAAGTAAGTCCTCTTATTCTTATCTTGCAAAATCAATTTCGATAAACATATTTTTTAATGCTGTCATAAACCATGTTTCTCCCACCACCCCTTCATCCTTAGATATCATTGACCATTTCAAAAATTACAAAATCAAAATGTCTACATTTGAATACTTAAGAACTCTTCCAAAACAATTGGATAAAATCATTCAACATGTCAAAGGAAGTAGCCCTATTAAATGTTTCTAAATATGCCTCCACCAAAGAACCACTGTGGGCATCTCAATTCACTGTATCCATGAATTTTCTTTCCTCCAAACCTTTTATCTCTAAGAATTTTGATCCTTTCTACATAACCTTATTGGTCAATGGGTACAAGCTAAATAATTGCATCATTAATTCTTGTGTGTTAGAGAATGTCATGCCCACAAAAGTTACTAAATCTCTTGGTCTCTCCCTTTCCCATACCTCTTAAAAATTTATCTCCATGGAAATGAAATGAGTTCCTCTCGTTGGAAAAGTCAAATATATTGAGGTAGCATTGGTAGATTTTCCTAACAACAAAATCACAATGAGAGTCCTTATAGCAGGCATGTCCACCTCATATAGCATGTTGTTGGGCCAAAGATTCTGCCAAGATGTTGGAGGAGATATTCACTTGAATTGGTCACACACCACCATCCCATTCAATGGTAAAAAAAAGAAGCTACTTTCTATTAGAAAAATGAAGTATATTATTCAACGACCAAATAACCCGATGACAGACATATCGTGTTAAAATTCCAAATCTAAAAACTTCTTCATGACCATCGAGGAGGATCTCGAGCTGCCCTTATTGGTAAAGGAATGTCAAAGAATTAAAGATCCAATCAAACAACACAATGAAGAGTTCATGAAAGATGAGTTTGAAAATGTGTACTTTTATGGGATGAAGGTATCAATGAATTTTCTCAGGTGGATACGAAGGTTCATAATGGAAACCTTGAATTTCAACAAAGAAATCTTGAAGTAATGAGAGATTCTGATCAAGAAGAAAGAATGATTCTCAACACCTTCTTAACAGATAACTTCAATGTTTTCAATGATTCTCATGAGTAATAGTATGTGTATTCATGTGGTGAATGTTTCAATGAACTCCAAGGCTTATCTTTCTCATTAGAAGAAGATTACAAAGAACACAAAAATGGAAGCGTACCTTCACCTCTCAAACTTTAAATGCAACATACCCAAGAAAATGATGATTTCACTTTGGGAAAGGATTTATCGGTTCTCGGTGATCAAGAATGAGAATATGGTGCATTTTAGATCTAGTGTTGTGCTCATTCCATTTTTGCAAGGATAGAAACATCCTCAATAAGAAATGAATAAATGGATTGTTTCTTAGTCATAACGTTGATTTTTCTCAAAATGGAGACCTTCTTGATAGACTTCAACCTTTCAGTTCTCACTCCCTTTAAGAAATAGAGGTCCACAACATAAAAATGGAGTATGAAGCCCAAAATGGAAAAGGCAAGGAAAGTGACAATTTATAGGTTCGAGACCTAATTTTCAACTCATTATCTTTCCAATAGGGTATAGAAATGAAAGTAGAACATTGTATAGGGAAGCACATGACAAAATATTTGAAGCATGAGAAAGGTGACTTTATGGAACAATTAAAAATTAGATTAAATCAAGAAGAGGGACATAATGCTAAAATGTGTGAGAGATATACAGAGAAACAAACCCACAAAAGTGATGGTCATGAAGTAGATGCATAATGAAGTAAATATGTCAGGTTATAAAAATGATAAGTCAAGAGTGACCAAGAAACATCTTCATGATAGTGGAAAAATCTCAGAAAATGAAAAGAATATAAAAGATAAGGAGAAGCTAGAAATAAGGTGCCAAAGAAATGAAGGTGGTGGAAAGTATAAGAAAACTATAAATTAAGATATATTTCTTGAGAATTTGAGAAGAGGTTCATACTTTAGTGAGCTTGTCAATGGATTTTTAGAAGAAGGGCATTCAGTGACACTCGTTTATGGGTAAGCACTCAGTTCAAGTTTACACTTTAGTGAAATCGAGTTGTGTAAAAAGGTGATTTATATTGTTTCTATTATTTTTGTTGTGTGTGTGTGTCCTTTCCCTTTGTTTGTCATTTTCCCCTTTTGGTGTTTTTCCCTTCTGTTTGTTTACGCATATGTGTGTGTGTGTTATTAAAGATAGTTATGTAGCCTATATTTCTAGTGACTCCATAAATCCCAATAGATAAGGCACTGATGCGTGAAGAAAATTGAGATTTTGGGATTATTCATGTTATTTCCTCACCACACTCAATCCACAACATGTCCCCAAGCTAGATCCCGTTGTTTTCATGCAAATGTGTAACCGGGAATTTTTTGATTTTCAAGCATGAAAACAAACCATAATGTCAAAAATTTCTAAATTCATACCTTCCTAAGTCACCCTAGGTCATTCCATCCTTAAAATCAATCCTATCCTATCAATAAAATGATCCATATGTGAATTTCAAGTATCCCCCTAGGTGATTTAGGAAACAAACATGGTTTGAGGAACTTCTGGAACTAAACATTCAAGTAGTTTTGGGAAGGGATACCATTAGGCTTCATAAGAATAGTGCATCTCCCCTAGATTAGATCAAAAGGTCAAAAATCATCAGAGATGAGTATCCCAGTGCTAAAAGTTATGTGGAGTTTATTTTGGAATATTTAGGGAAGTTTCGAAAGTTTTGGAGCTGATTCAGCGAAAGCGGGTTTTCGAGCATAAAGGAGTATGCACTGTGAAAGAAGACCTAAGATTCAAAGAAAACTTCTGAAAGCCCGTTTAGGAATTTTAAGTCCAAAAAATTACCTATGGAAATAATTTTCCATGCCCTACATTTTGGAAAAGACATGAAATCTTGAAACATCATACACTTTTCGAGGCAACTCATTCTTCTGGTGCACAACTATAAATACTGAGAAAGAAGGGGTCATTTTGATATGTATCAATAAAAATTGTATGTTGATACCATCTCCATTGGATTCATTTATTTTTTATAAGGTTTAATAATATAAAACTTCACACACAAATTCATTCGGGATCTCAAGATATCATCTTCACAAGTTCATTCCCAAGGTATGTTATTTGGTACTTAGTGAAATTTTAAAGGGACACATGGCTTCCTGTACTGAAGGTACATTTTCATGTCCCCTTTGTCCCATTTTCAAAGGTAAATAAAGGGCATGAAAAATTTCCCCAACCCTTTTTAAGCTCTGAGGTCACCCATATGACCCAGAAACCACCTCTCTTAGCCTTCACGTGCTCTAATTCAACCCCCAACTTAAAGTTGCTCAAAAAATAAAAATAAGCCAAGTGTTAGACCTAGAATGAAGGGGAATTTCATTTCCACTTTGTACCTTTTGAAAAGCGATGAATGGGAGACAAAAATTTTCCCCATACCTCCCTCTTGCATTTTCACGCTATAAATACCAACACTTAGCATTTTTTCACCAATTTTCCCCCACACCTCTAGATGCTGCCGAAATGTTGGAAAAATTTATTCAATGATCGAATCCATTTTTTTTTTCCTCAATCAACCTTGTGAAATAATCCATGAAATAAAACCACAAAAAATAAAAAAACAATGGATCAAAACAAAGAGAAATCGATCTTTTTCACTCGAAAACCCTTGAAGTCCGTGAAGGAAGAATTGTTCATATCTCTCAAAATACTCAACATATCATAGTGTCATTTTTTTAATACATTTAGTTTTACAGAGGAAATGAATATCCATGTGAAATATTTTTCATTCACATCCCATATTTTTTATGGCAAGAAAACCCCCATTTCAAAGTGACAAAAATTTAAATTTTAAAATCTCTCGTTTCTAGCATTGGATCAAGTTAAAATTTTAGAGGAGCACTATTGGGTCAAAAACCCATATCAAATTTTTTTGTTTCATTGTGAACCAACAACCAAAGACCCACTTACTAAAAATAGTAATCCTTCCTGCACATTTGGCTACAATTTTGGGTAATTCACCATAAGAAGAAGTACTAAAAAAGTGTTATGCACTAAGGAGGGAAACAATGTCGGATTGATCAGTCGGTCTTAAAAAAATGGAATTCTTCACTTATTAAAAATAGTAATTCAACCATATGGGTGCCTACCATTATTGGTAAGTTATATCATAAGATAATCTAGGAGAAGATAGTTTACATGGGAGGATTATAACATGTAAACATCATTGTTGTAGTCATCTTGGCCAAAAAATAATCACTTACTAAAAGTAGTAAACTGTCTTATAGAAAATTTATATAGATAGTAAGTTGTTTCAAAAATAAAATTTCAAGAACTGGTCATGTAAAGAGAAAAATGTTCAAGCTGACATCATTAATTAGGGTTAAGAGAGGTAGATTCAGACACTTGCTAAAAATATTAAGTTTCCCTATCCAGACATAGTAATTGTCAAAGAATCATGAAGTTTAAGTTCACAAAAGAGGCATTCTTTACATTCAGCAACATTTATACTCATCGATGTTCATCACCTACCTACTTGGTGTGTGCGTTATTTTTAAACACTTATTTTTAGGTATAAAGTATCGGTGAATCATGTAAAAAGGAATGTTTGTAATCATTGTTTGTAAGGGGTAACGTATTTAAAGGTATTCAGAGGAATGGTAACTTTTCACAGATTGTTCGGGAATATTTCTTCTCATGGTTCAAAGTTCCATAATTAATTTTTTCACTATAACATTTCTCCAATTCATCATTTGAATGGAGCTGATATTCATTAGGGATGTATTATTCCTCATGCTTTAAAGCATCTTCTTCTCTCTCCTCTCTTTCTCCCCCTTCTTTCTCTCTCCATTTTAATTCTTTTTCGGGCCTCATCATTATATTTGTTCTTATTCACTTAAATGACTTATTTTAATATTGTAAAAGTATTTGTTGAACATTATAAGAGAAATACTTTAATTAATGAAAAGAGAAAGGTCATAAGTGGAATAGGAATATGAAGATTCATGTGAGGGAGGTGAATGGTCATTTCAAATTGTATTAATTGGGATGGCTTCTCCATTCCAAAATATTACAAATTTTTAAGAACTACTTTTTAGCATTGTGAATTTTGATAGCTTGGTTAAAGCTTTGTATTCATCACTTCACTTGAAATAAAATCTACACTTCTTCTATTTTACCTTTCTTGTTTTTCAACTATTTACCCCTTTTATGCATTTTGTATGAATGGTAATCAAAGAGATATTTTAATCTTCGATGAATGAGCCTTAAATAACTTTGTGTTTATGTGGGTTTTGTTTGACTCACTAAAAGGTTCATTTTGTTTCCTCTATATTGGATGTTGAACTAATTTGGTTACTAGGTGTGATATTTTAAATCTAATCATGGAAGTAATATTCCTTGACTAATTTCCCCCCTTTCTCCTCAATGTTATACTTTACTCCCTTGTACCTCCATACGAGAACTTTTCCACAGGTTCAGTGGAGTTTCCTTATGTGATCCCTAGCCAATTTGGCCACCCATAGTATTTAGATATGATTATGATTAGTTTCATTCAATAATTGGAGTTATGCCATTCAAGGTATAGGGGTGTAGCCCCATGAATGTCGGTGGATACACCTAATTTTTCCACCAAAAAAAAATTCTCACCTACATAGTGTCTAGAGAGTTTCAGATGCATTTGAGCATGGATGAGATTTGGAAAGCATGGAAGAATTTTTCATTATGCTTTGAGAAACATTTTACGTTAAGATCCAAAGAAGAAATCAAGAAAATTTGGTTTTGGATTTGCTAAGATTTTAAGGTGTAGACATAAAATCACACACTTTGGGTATCTATTTAGTCCAGATCACATAATACTATTCATTTGATTCATAAGTAAGAAAATTACTAATTAAAAAATGTTTTTTGCCATCTTTTCTTGTTTTATATTTCTACTTTTCATCATACACACCTTCTTTACGATTCCTACCTTCAACCCTTAAATTTATCTAAGTGTGAACACTATCACCTAGTTAGGACACTAGCACCAGGTGCCCCTATCCCCTTTGGGCACCCTTGACTTCTTTGTACTTTGATCACATCATTTGGGACCTTTTTAGCTATTTAGGCATCTTATATTTTTAATAGTAAGCCTTTTTGGAGTTAAATACAAAATTCAAGCAAGGTAATCATATATCTATAAATTTATGTGACCAAAATAAAGGACCAAACACTAAGCGTTAGATATCACCACCTAAGGTTGCATCCAAAGGCTATTCTAAAGCATTCAAGCATCCATTGAAGGGAAAGTGATAGTATTATTCTATATAGACTTCATAGGAGGGGAATTTCATTCTATTCCATGCACACATCTACTTACATATTCTACACCTATTTGTTGCTCAATATCAAGTTTGACACACACAAGATCCACCTAGGACACATTCCACACACACACACATAGAACTATATTGGGTCTAAAATTTAGTGCAGCGCTCAGTCGTAATATCACTCATTTGATAGATGAGAATAGTATGACCCCTCATTTACATTCTTTTCTTTTTTGGATTTGATATACTTTTGAGGGTTTTGTAGGTGAAATATTAATTACAGGTTATAAGTGACATAGATGAACTTGGTGTGACATACTAGTGAAAAAGTGTAAACATCATGTGACCCTCCAAAGCAAGTTTTTTGAGGTTTTGGGAAGTCAAAAGTTCCTAGAATCAATCTGTAGCACCCAAAGTCACCTGTGACCCATCATGGGTGAAAAATTCTAGGAAGATCGTGTGGTTACACAATTTTCCTAAACCTCTATGTGAAACTTCTCTCTCTCTCTCTCTCTCTCTCTCTCTCTCTCTCTCTCTCTCTCTCTCTGCTCATCAATTTGTCACTCTGGCACAATCCAAGATTAATTGCAAAAAAGTTAAGTAGTTTTATCTCCTCTTTGTGACTAGGGTTTCATTATTTTCCTAGCTTAATTTTGTTAGGTCATATTTACTCTCATTGCATACATATTTATTACATGTAAAATATTCTTAGATTAGGAATAATTTTATTTCATAAATAAAAAATTTACTTAATCATTTTGGTAAAACCGTGTTCAAATACTCTTGGATCTTTCATTTTCTTCTATCATGGCTCATAAGGTCTATCAATTCTCTTTGCTTCAAATAATTCCAATTTACCCATCTTGTAAATATTCTTCTCACAAAACCTTGATGACTATACATCTCCCTATCAAGATGTTGACTTCACAAGTCAATTCCATCTTCGATCATGTCTTTGACGACTTAATTAGTTATAATGTCAATCAATAAATTTACAAGTCTATTCAAGATTTACATTCTTTATTTCAAGATAAATTTCAAGCTATGAAATCCAGAATTACATATTTAAAATATAAAATCCAACATCTTAAGTATTCTTCTCAGGATCATGCTAGTTATTCTTCTCATTCTCTATCTATGTATTTACATGTACTCATATAACAGAGCTCAATTCTTTCCATTATCGGAGCCTCTCACATATTATCACAATGCTAAGAAAAATGACATTCTTAATAAGCTCCTTAGTCATCAATTTATCATTTTTCCAAGTACTCATTGTTATTCTCCTTCTTAGCTAGTCAAACATCAAGCTCTCAAATTTTTCTCTTATCAACGAATTAATGGACATAATGACAATGATTTATATGTTTTACAATAAATAATCAAGTATCTTGAGCATTAACGTTAAATCTAATTCACTACACAACATCATGTTACATTGTCATCTCTAATTGTTAAATCTCAATTGGTTCCTAAATCTGAGTTGTCTATGTCTAATGAGAATCATGCCATTATTTCTAAGGTTCCTTTAACTGATCTTTAAGCTTCGCCTAAGTAACTACATCTTAAAATAAATACAACACATCATCCTCTCAAGTCATCAACGACATTACCAAGTCAAAGTATGCAACTGCCTCTCAAAATCAGTCCACCTTTTTCTTCTATCAATTCTTTTGGAGTGTCATTAACCGTATTGTATTTTATTGTATTGTCATTGAACATATTATATTGTCATTAAATGATGATGCACTCTCATGATATGGTTCACACTTGACTGTTGAGGGAATACTATAGATATGAACCACTCTATACATACATTACATACTTCACACATCACACAATCATGACATCTCTTTCTGACAACATCTATCACACATCATACTGATTATATACTCTACGCATGTATGGCATATCTATCTGACATCTATTTCTACACAATGCATTCATTACCCTATGATGCACTCTAGTTCCACAGTCCATACTCAAATGCTAAAGGTATGCATCTCAAATTGACCTCACCATACTCACATGTTTACTCACATATTCACACGCTCACTCACTCTCTACACTTTATGCTTCACGATCACAAGTTCTTTTAGCATAGTATTGAACCATTTCCTGATGATACACTCTTTTTCTATGGTTCATTATTTACTGCTAAGAAGACATGTATAAATGAACCTCATCATATGCATACTCATTCACACTCACTCGGGGAATATTTCTCCTATCATTCACTCTACATTCCATTCCATCTCATCCACAACATGCTGCATATCTTGGTTGCATTTACACTTATTTTCTTATACTTACATGTACACTTTATTACACATGCTAGATAGATATCTTATATGTCATTATCTTTATCATACACACATACACGTTCATTTTTCTTCTAGTTGTGATCATAGGATTTACATAGATATTTACATGTAGCATGGATGTTTGGTGGAGTATTTATTACAAGTCTTACAGCAGATCTTGGGGGCATCCACTTTCATACACTACAAGTGTTATTGTTTCATTTCTCATAGCACACTACTATATTAGATTATACATTCTTTGAAAAAAAAAATTATCTCCCTAACATGCCAATGGGTGCTTCACGTGAAGCATTTTCTTTGCATTTCTATTTACCAACATGGTTTGCTACAATTTTTGACATTTTTTCCTCTTGTTTTCCATTGTATTCCATTATTTAACGGATTTTACCTTCATCTTTTATGCACATTATCTGCTTTTGGCCATCTTTTCCTTGATTATCTTGCGACATCGTGAGTGATGTTCCATGTTTGAAATCCTCTTTTCATGGTCTACATTTTCTTCTTGTATCTTAGCTTACACATTATCAACTTGCTTAGCTTACACCTTGTCTTCTATATGTGTTCTTTTCTTGCTTGCACTAACACTTTTTTCTAGCCACTTTTTTCATGTGTGCCTTGATTTGTACCAAGTATAATCCTTCCCGCTATAGGGCAACAGTTTTAGCACAATGGTCTCCTTTGGGACGCATATTCCTCAGCTATGTCACATGCACCCCAAATGAGGGGGTATCATTTACGTGAATCCTTAACCCCATAAAACAATCTAAATTCATATTTTAACACAACAAAATACTGGTACATCACAATCATTAGTCTTAGACAAGGATCAAAATTTGACTTGGGTACTTAACAAAACACATACACTAGCACCCAGACTAGGACAATAGTGCTTGAGTGCACGTGACCCTTCCTAAAAACTTATGACTAGGGGAAGTTACACAACATTTTCCACTTTAGCACAATTTTTATCACTTCAAACAATGTATTTTATAGGGAACATAGTACGTAGCACTTGATATGTATGAACTACATAACATTATTATACTTTCACATTAGATCAAAACTATTCGAAACATATTGGATTTTTACACACCATTTGTAGTGGTGATCACATTTTGGGATGTTTTTAAAGTTTGGAGGATGATAACAAATATTTCTCCCTATACATAATTCGTTCTTGGTAGGAGATTGCCCAAAAACGTCATAGACAGAGAAATTGGCGTGAGATCACCCAAAAAACTCATTCTTCTACATCATCTTTAGGATACTTTCTACAACTTTTTTCTCATCAAGGATCAAGTGCACATTTTTATTTTTGCATTTTCACATTTTTTTACATACTTTTAACTAATTTTTATCATATACATGCATATTTGACTATTTTATTGTTCTTGTCTTTTGCAGGTCCACTCTTTTGGGAAGCAGTAGACACATCACATCCACAACATCAAAGAAAAAATCAATAAAAAATAAACATAACAACAGTAATAAATAACAAAAATAGGTAGGACACAAAATACATGCATACGCTCTCGCCCTAGGTTCATCATCATCAATTTTTGCACTTCCTCCCTTTTTAGCATCCACGCTTCACATTTTTATCACTCCATAATTTTTTTGTCTCTCAACATGCTTTTCACCATCGATTTACATGGTTATAATGTACACATATCTTATCGACTTTATGTTATCAAGTATTCACTCAAAAACATAAAGTGGGGGAAAATTTAGTCACAAAATCATGCACTTTGGGTATCTATCTAGTATTGATCACATACCACTATTCATTTGACTCCTAAGTAAGAAAATTAATAATTAACCCATGTCTTTGGCCATATTTTCTTGCTTTTTGTTGTCACTTCTGGTCTTACACACTTTTTTCCTAGTTTGACCTTTGAACCTTCAATTTCTCATAGTCTAGACATCAACACCCAACTAGGATGCTAGCACCATGTGCCCCCATCCCCTTTGGGTGTCTCTAACCTATTTGAACTTTTCTCACATATTTTGGGTCCTTTGTATCCATTTGGGCATCTTAATATTTTGGTATTATGACTTTTCGGGGTTAATTATGAAATTTAATAAAGGGAATCATATAATCATAATGTTATGTGACCATAATAAAATACCAAGCACTATGAATTAGCTATCACCACCTAAGGTTGCATCCAAAGGCTATTATAGAGCATTCAAACATCCATTCTAGCATCCATTCAAGGGTAAGGGACAACATTATTATGTATACACTTCATAGGAGGGGATGTGCATTCTATTCGATTCACACATCTACTTACATCTTCTACACCTAGATATTGCTCGTTATCAAGTGTGAGAAACACAAGACACACCTAGGGCATGATTCTCCACAAAAACATAGAAATACATAGGTATTAAATGTAGTGAAATGTTGAGTCATAAGATCACTTGTTTTATAGTTGAGGATAGTTTGAACCCTCATTTTCATTCTTTTCTTTTGGGGATTTAATGCACTTTTGATAGTTTTGTAGGTTAAATGTTTATTTCAATTTATTAACAACATCGCCAAACTTGGTGCAACATACTAGCGACAAATAAAAAAGGACAATGAATATCTCGTGACCCTTCGAAGGAGGTTTTCTGAGGTTTTGGGGATTCACAAGCACCTAGAATCTTTCTGTAATGCCTGTACGCACCTATGACCCATCCTAGGTGCCACACTCTAGGAAAATCGTGCCATTACACAATTTTCTGGACCTCTGTGTGACACTTCTCTTACTCTGTTCATCATTTCATCACTGTGACACCGTCTAGGATTAATTGTGAAATAGCTAAGTCCTTTTATCTCCTATTTGTAACTAGGGTTTGATTATTTTCCTAGATTAATTTTCTTGTGTCATATTTACTCTCATTGCATACATATTTATTACAGCTGCTAAATGCTTAGATTAGGCATAATTTTATTTTATAAGTAAACATTTTTCTTAATCAGAATGAAAAAATTATCTCAATTGGAATGTTAATTTTCTCACCCACACGTACACATTTTGCATGTCTGTATGATAATTTCAGGGATGTTTTTTCATGGAACGAAGAAGATTTTGTAATAATAAATAATTCATTTCGATGTTAAAGCTTTATGAACAATCATTAAGAAGTAGAGGTTGTATAAAACCCACCCAAAATCCTAGACCTATAGAAATAGAATATATTTTAATTATATGACCTCCAAATGGATTGAAAAATAAAATGTGAAGCTTTAGGGATGTAGAGGATTCTTCAAGGCTCATGTTGGTGGTGATTTCATGTTCCAGTTGTTTAAGCATGATGGAGAAAACCCCTTATTTTGTAGTTATTTTTTATTACTGGTATGAGTTGAAGGTTTCATGAAGATAAATGAATTATCCTAGATACCTTGGGAGTTTTGCTATATATCCATGAGAACTTTCATATATTTATAGTGGAGAAAATTTAAGATACATGTATCACATGTTTCCTTACCGATTTTGGCATAAAAGGCTAAAACCTAGTTTTGTGGTTTAAGATGAGTTTGATGGATTTTCATGTTAGAGAAATATAATCTTATCTTGGATAAAATGTGGAGGCTTAGTATGATGTGATGGAGATATTTGTTTTATTAGGAGAGGGGGTTTCATGTTAAAACCTAGTGGCCTAAAACCCCAATAGGCCTATTAGGAAGGTGACTGAATCATGTTCGATAATGTGTATTCTTCCATGTGACCTATGATTATAAATACTTAGAGAGGTTTTCATGTACCTGATGTATTACAGGTGTTGGTTTTTCTTGTAAATTATAGGTTTATTATATCAAGACTGGTTCTTGAGTCCTTGAAGCAAGATTGATAAGTTCTAGAGATGGCCATTTGTTCATGTATTTTTTCTTAATTTGGAGGTTGGTATTAGTTGCATGATTTAGTAGACATCATGATCTTTGCATGGATGTATATTTTGTAGAATAATTAATTTATTTGGTGTTCTAATTTTCTTGTTCATGGTTACCTATTTATGAGGCCTACATGTTGATTTGAGATTCTTCAGAGATTGAAGTGTTTTGAATCCGTTTACCTCATTTTGTTGGATTTCATGAGTTGTTCTAGGTTCCTAATGATATGAAATTTCATTTATATGCTTCTTGTGCCATGAAAAGGTGATTTTATATGTGAAGTTTCTTTCTTTCTAGGACTTTTTTCTATGTTCTTGAGACCTAGTTAAAGTTGCTTTCCAAATGGATTATGTTATGATGATGATGGATGTTACATATGATATTTAGAAAAAGGCTTATTTCGCTAAATTTGAACTTATTCCATTCTTATAAGCTAAAAAATATATCTAATATTACTATTTTTGGATTCCAAAATGTTAAATATTGGAATTATCTATACTCCAAAATCACACATATTGGATTCCAATAACACATATATCAGAATCCAAAATAAAATTTATTGGAATATGTAAATCAAAATATTGAAATCCCTTAATTCTCCTTCCAGAGTCCAATAAATGTGATCAGGAATTAAATAAATGAATCTATGAATTTTTTTAAATGATTTCATGAAATCCAACATTGATATGAGAAATAATGCCTATCGGTCAGTAGCCTATATAAAATAGATACATGTTTTATTTTATACGAGCTAGCAGCCACTAGGGTTAATGTTTACTTTGGAATAATGATTTTATTAGTTTTAAGATGTCATTAATATTAAACTATGCAAATTTGAATATTTAAAACGTCATTGGCCAAGAGACAAGTAGGCCAATGAAATTCACGAGATGTGAGACACTTCTAGATTCAATTAATATGGTGTGATTGAACCTAGAGGAAACCAGATAATTACCAAAGATGTTATGAAGAAACTAACAAAGGGAGATGACTCAACTTATGATAATGTAATTAACTGTAAAACCATTCCAGATATAATTTCATATTTAAATTTAGATATCAAATTATCTTCATTTATTATGGTGTGATTGAACCTTAGGGTAGCCCTAGAATTTATAAATATGTTATGAATAAATTAGCGAAGGGTGATTATCCAGTGTAGGAGAATGTCATTAACTATAAAACCATACAAGATATATTTTCATATTTAAATTTACATATTAAATTAACTGTAAGAAACATGACATACAAAATTTCATATTCAAATATGGATATGAACTTAATTAAAATTAAATGTAAAACCATCCCAGATATATTTTAGTATTTAAATATAGCTATGAAATAAATTGAAATTACTTTACTAAAGATAGAATTACAGTAAAAAAATTGAAGAATAATTTTAATTTATAATGTAACACTATTCCTGAAGATGGGCTTCCAAATCAACAATACAAATCATAGTAAATATCTAATAAAAAATATCTCTATAATTATTTTCGTGATCTAATATAATCTCAAAAATCATTGACATGCTTCAGTGGTTGCAACAAAGGCCACAACACATATAACAAGTATTTGTATTCTGACTTAGAATCCATGTTAAATGTTTTAGCAATTATGTAGTTCCCAACATTGTTGAACTTGTTTTTCTCTAAAGAGCCATCAAATAGCATTGTATTATTACAATTGTATGATTCATTAAACTTACACAAAACTGAGTTAAGATTCTTGAGATATAATTTGTGATTCCCAAAACCTTCATAATCAAAGCATTTGGTCTCGAAAAAATCTTGCTGTGTAAATATGAACTCGAAGCTTGGAACCTCCAAGCCAATGTTTTGAAGGAATGCAAGCATCATGTCATCAACATTTGAATTTCTCTCCAATGTCCATAGAGATATTTTGAAATGTTTTTCACATCGTTAGATTAAATCTTTCACATTAGGTCTGAGAAAATAAATTTTTTTGAGCTCGTTGGTAGGAATTACCAGTAGGAATTGAAGAGACAAATTTAATATGAAGATATTAATTATGACATAAAGGAAATCTAAAAATTACACATAAATATTAAATTACACAGAAAAAAATAATGACATGGATTCAACTTGGCTCACCCTTTTCTAGGATACATCCACCAACAACAAAAATATTTTTTATTATTAATCCAAGAGAAAATAAAATTTAATAAACATGATGCAACATGCAAACATAATGCATAAATCTGCAGAAAAACTACCTCCCTCTTCTCTTTCATGGCACTTCTTTCTTCTTCTCATGCCACTTTAATCTCACATTTTTCAATGTTGCAATACATTGCTATGATTTTATGTCATCTCTCTCTCACTCTCACTCATTTCCAACATAACCATTGGGATGTATATATACATTCCCATGCCCTTTTTTCTTATAACCGAATGTAACCGTTTAGTTTTCAACAAGAGGAACTAAAAAAATGGTTATGTAATGATTACACTTAATATTATACCAATGTATGCTTAGGTAATATGTAAAAATAATTAATACATTAAACAATATAAATAAGACATTTTTTTTGAATGGTCTCCACAACCAACAATCTCCCAGTTGGGGACTGATCAACACCAAATCAAATCACACTGGATTCAACACCATCAGACAATGTTGTTCTATTTTAATATTTTAATCCTAAAGGCCAATAGAAGCTGGAGAGGAAATTATCTTCTCCCAAATCACCACCTTCATAAACAAATCTGGTAGATTTTCATATGTATCAATCTTCTCAAGCTTTACATGTCCATCCTCCAATACTGACCATATGAAGTGATATATCAGCTATATGTGTTTTTTTGTTGAATGAAAGGAAGATTTTTTAGCAAGATGAATGGAACTTTGGCTATCCATAAATAAGTAATTATCAACTTACTAATTTCTCAATTCTTATAAGAAAAATTACAGCCAAATCATCTCCTTGCTTGTTTCTATTTCAACAACATATTTCGCCTTCATAGTTAATAAATCAACAACCTAATTCAGCCTTGAAATCCAACTAACTATTGTCCCATTGAAAATAAATACATAACATGTAGTGCTTCACCTGGTTTCAATATCACTTGCACAATCTAAGTAAACATAAACATGTAGATCAATAATAGATTCAAGGAAACATAAATTCTTATTGGATGTTCCTCTCAAGTACCTAAGAATCCATTTAACGACATTCCAATGCTCCAATCTGGGATTATTCATAAATCTTCTCATAACTTCAATGACATGTGAAATATTTGGCCTTAGGCATACCATGGCATACATTAAACTACCAAGAACTAAAGAATATGGAATCTTGGAAAAAAATTCTTCCTCCTCTTATGTCTTTGAACACATCTCTTTAGTAAATTTAAAATGACTACTCAAAGGTGTGCTGACAACTTTAGCATTTTCCATTTTAAATATTTTTAACACCTTCTCAAGATATTCACTTTGAGACATATACAATTTTCTATTTTTCCTATTTGTATAAATCCCCATAACAGGGATTTGTTTTGCTTCCCCCAAATCCTTCATACCAAAATAATTTTCTAACACTTTTTTTAACTCATTAATATGATCCATGTTAGACCCCGCAACAAGCATTTCATCAACATATAAACATAGGATAATATCACTACCATTATCCAACCTCTTAAAATAAACAAAATGATTTGAATGACACCTATTATAGCCAGGCTCAACTATAAAAATGTAAAATTTTAAATACCATTTCAAAGGTGCTTGTTTCGATCCATACAAACTCTTTTTCAATCTACACACTAATTTCTCCTTACCTTTCACCTCAAATCCTTCTGATTGCTGCACATATATTTATTCTTCTAAATCCCCATCAATAAATTCTATTTTCACATCTAGATATTAAAGATGCAAGTATTCTACAATGAGAAGACTTAAAACAGTACGAATAGAGGTCGTTTTAATAACCAGAAAAAATATTTCATCAAATTCAATACCCTTTTTGTGTACAAATAATTTTACCACAAGTCTAGCTTTAAACATTTTCTTACCTCCTCCTTCCTCTTTCACCATGTAAACCCATTTATTTGGTAAATCTCTTTTACCTATAGGTAGCTTACATAAATACCAAGTGTGATTTTGTAGTAGGGAGTCCATTTCTTCTTTCATTCCTTACTCCCATTGTTTATGTGTATTCACCTATATAGCTTCTTCATACCCTTCTGGTTCACCAACATTAGTCAGTAAAATAGAATATAAAGAAGGAGGAAATCTATCGGGAGGTCTACTTACCCTTGTAGAATGTCTAACATTTACTAGAGTTTTTGGTACTTCTTTTTGTTGTTCAGTATGAGGAACCACTAGAATATTACAAACCAGAATATCATCCAACACCATATATTCATTTCATATCTTCTCATGCTTCTTTTTTGTATCTGATCTTTATACAACACCTTCTCATTGAACTCAACATCCCTACTTCTAATAACTTTTATATTTTCAAAATCCCATAATATATAACCAAAGTCATCAATGCCATATCTAATGAAGGAATATTTTTTTAGATCTTTCTTCTAGCTTGTGTTTATGTTTAGGATAAACAAGTGCAAAAGCTTCACAACCAAATATTTTAAGAAAAGAATAATCTAACTTTTTAAAAATCCAAGATTCCTATGGAATGCCACAACCCAAAGGAAATTAAGGTCCTATTTTGATAAGATAAAAAATACTATTAACAGCCTCTTCCCATAAGTACAAGGGAAACCCCACATGCAATCATATACTCCTTCCATGTTCCATAATTTTTCTTGTTCATCCACTCAGCCAAACCATTTTCCTTTGAATTCCCTGGAACCATTTTCTTCCTCTTGATTCCATTAGATGAACAATGGTCTTCAAACTCTTTGCTGTAATAATCACTGCCATTGTCAGACCTAAGAAATTTTAATCTTTTACCTGTCTCATTCTCAACCAAGATTTTCCATTTCTTACAAGTTTCAGACACATTTGATTTATTTGTAAGAAAATACACCCATGTCTTCTTAGTTACATCATCAATTAATATAGCGTAATTACAAGATCCACTGTGAGAATTTACTTGATCTGGTCCTCATACATCCATATGCACAAGATATAATTTATCATCTTTGTTTATTCTCCCATGCTTGAAAAAACTCATTCTCTTTTGTTTTTTATATACAAAACTTTAACAGAAGTCCATAGTAATACATTTCAAACCTAGTAATAACTTCTTAGAATGAAGTAATTTCATACCTTTTTCACTCATGCATCTAATCCTATGATACCATAGTGTTTTCTTATAAATTGCAACAATTGTACCTATAGTACCTGCACTAACTGTTGTTGTTCTTATAGTTCCTGCAGCAACTACTGATGTACCTACAAAAATTGTTGTTGTGTCTATAATTCCTGTAGTAAATATTGTATTTGTGCCTGTAGCAAAAATTTTATTTATGCATACAGTTCCTAAAATAACTATTGTTTTTCCTGTAGGGCCCACAAAAATTGCATTTTTACCCCTAACAACTGCATTTATACCCACAACAACTACATTTTTTCCTATAATGCTTGCAACAACCACTGTTGTTCATTTAGTGCCCGCAGTAACTTCATTTGTAGCCGCAATAAATTTAATACATGATTTTCCAACAATATTTCTTGTATTATTTTCTACAACAAATGGAGTGGAAAAAAGAGCATGACCTGTAAAAAGATATAAATTTCCAACCTTCATACCTTTAGCTACTACTAAAATACCTTTTGTAACCTTCAAAATTTTATCTGTAAAATTAATCATGTAACCTTCATCATCAAGATGCCCTGATGAAATTAAATTTCTACTCAGCTTTGGAACATGTCTTACCTCCTGTAGTAGCCATTTATTTCTATTATGGAATTTAATATTGATTCTTCCCTTTCCAAAAAACTGACAAGGTTCATTATCTCCTAAATACACCAGTCCAAAATATCCTTGGAGATATCTGTTATAAAATGCAGGAGTTTTAATAAGAAATAACACCAGAATAATTAAAAACAAGACATCATTATTGATTAATCTGGGATAATATTCAGGAGGGAGAAGTTACATATATATAGGATGTTTTATTCCTATGATGAAGGAGATAAAACCAATCCAAAAATCACTCCACTTATCACTCTAGAAATCTCTCAACCTTCGACAAATCTCTCCCAAATCACAACTCACTCAACTTACTCTAAAATAAGCTACGTGAGTTGTTTCTCACAACTTCATAATAAACTATATTATTAATATGAGTTGTCTTAATAAAACTTATTATTAATAATATTACAACATTAATAATGTTACAAACAATATATTCCTAACATAATCAAGAAAATAATTTATATGAGGCGTAGTATGAAATGAAGCCCCAAAATCTAAAACCCATGAAGCATCAACATTATCTAGGAAAATAATTAAAACATCATCTTCAGATTTAATTACAATATTATCTTATTTGTTTCCTTCTTGTTTGTTTGCTTATTTATTCTTCAAATACCAGCAATCCTTTCAATGATCCCATTTTGCACAATACTAGAAAATTTCTTGTCTTGGGATTGAGACCTTCCATTCTTGGATTTCCCTCATGATTTCCCATGACCTCTAAGATGGTTTCCTCTCTCTTTTTATTTTCCTTTGTTTTCTACATTCTAAACATTACCCGATGTGGAAGTTTAACTAGTGCTTTTCCTTCAAATTTCCTCACTCAGAATCACACCAACCAATAATATATATACTGGTTACGAGATAAAATAAGTAATTCCATCTTGTGGAAAGAGAAATCATATTCTTGGGACAGATAGATAAACATGTAACCTAGTAAGATATCTAAGTTTTGTTATAAATTATGTTCCTATGACTATTGCATCTATGTTAGATGAAAGATAATACCTTGGATCAATTTTAGTGATGCAAGGAATTCTCCTTAATTGATATATTATTATGGTCATAATGGTTAAGTTTGATTGGCCTCTTAATTTTTTCTAATATACTATTATATTCAGACTTGGTTGATTTTAAGCTTTTGTGAAATTGTTTCATAAACACATTTTTTATTGTAGTCATACTACTACTTAATCTAAAATGGATTCGATTAATGTGAAGGGTTATTTAAATTTCTTGAAGGTCTAATATAATCTATCCTAAGGTGTTGACTATGCACTAAGGGACCTAACTATATTATAATGTATTTGATTGAACAAATATCAACCTAATCTAAGGTTGAAACACTATTAAAATGAGATCCTAAAACCTATCTAAAGACCATAAGTTATAAACCTAAGACCTAACCTAGGGACCTAACCATGGGTGACATGGTGATGAAAGCTTAGTGTGTGGTTAGAAAGTAGTTCCAGCCTATGTAGTAATTAGGAAATTGAATGAGTTTAATTGGTACTACCGCCACCTTTGGTAGTGACCAAGTCTAAACTTGGCATGCACAATGATTAAAGTTATTAAAAGGATGACGGATGTATTGTTTAACTATAAGTTGTTTGCTATTTGTTTTTTGGAATGGTGATTGGCGGTTGGTAGAAATGTAAGAATAAAATTGGCAGTCTTCCATGGCACTTAATGATCTATAAGGAATTGAAAATTACCTTGGAAAGAGCGTGATGGTTTTGGGAAAAAGAATAGGTGTTAGTTTTCACCTTACATTTTGTAGATTGAGCACTTTGGCTCTACATGTTGATATTTTGGCCTTCAAACTGTTAGTTTTTTTATGGTTTATTTATGATCTCTTTGTTACATGGAGGAATTATCAGAGGATGATTTATTGTTTGGGATATTTAAATGAAGAGAAGAAGAAGGGTGGGTTTTCTGTGGAATTTTTTTTGAGATTTTGTGGAAACATTTGTGAAAGCTTGGAGAGATACTTTGGGATATTTGAAAGGAAAATTCAGGAGCTCTCCCAGCCATAATAGGCTCTAACATCCTTTAAATAGCGTTCTCTATTTAATGAATTCATAAAAATAACTATTCTCTTGTAATTATTTTGTATTCTTTTGTTCTGGGTTTGCATTTTAATCATTGTTTGTTTAACTGGGTTGTATATTCAAATATTGTTTTTAATATGGTTATATTATGATTATAACAGTTTGAGTTGAATATTCTTGGTTGTGATTCCATGAATTCTAGTACAGTAGTGTAGAGTCGTTATTGGAAACTTTAATGTCTTAAACAAGTTATTTTTTTAATTCCTTTTTGAAAAAATGAAACTTGGATGTCAATACCCTTCTTTATAGGGTAATGCAAGTTTGGTTTGTATATATATTTATATACCTAATAATGGGTGTTCACAATTTTAAGTTCTGGTTAGATTTTCTTTTCTTAGTAATCGTTTGCAGCCTTCTATGTTGGTGAATAACCTTGTAAATGGTCTAATCATTTACAACATTATATATATTTTCGATTCATCTTATATCGATTGAATATGGACCTAAATCATTTGGGTTTATAGTTTCAGCTTTCCATTTGGCCTTGCTATGTTTATGGGTGCTTTTTTATTTCCTCTAATTGTTCGACCCTTGAAAAGGTTTTTCAGTTGTTAATTTTCATCTGTATAATTGGTGCCCTTTGTTTTAAGGAATCAAATGGTGAGTCAATATCCAACAAGGTAACTGATTTTTGTCTCATTTACTGCCGACATCGAACTAGACCTGGTTGTGCTAAGTTTGAGTACCATATATGTTTTAGATTTTTGGAATATGAACTGAGAACTAGTTATGGTATTAATACTAGCAATGAGCCTTAGGCTCATATAGTTGAAATATAGATAACGTCTTGACTCCATATGTGAAGCTCATTTTGAGATAACTTGTATCTAGAATAATACTTGTTATTCTTAATATCTGATATTAAATTGTTTAAACCTTGTAATAAGCTTGGTGATTGATTGGTTTTTAATGATATTACACTATGTAAAACATGTGCTTAGTTGGAGAGTTTTTTGGGTTGTTATTAGTGATTGTAGCATACAGTGCTAAGTCCCTTAGTCTACTTTCATTTGATCTTTAACTTGGTCTAGTTTTTTTAATTCATTCCAAACAGGATTCTGTAGATAATGTAGTAGAATTTCTCTGATCATTATGTTCTCATTTACATAGTTTTTATTTGTTCTCAATGATCATACAAAGGTAAATTTTTTATCTTGTTAGACCAAGTTTGGTCTGAAGCTGACCCTTAGCTGGAAGTTAATATTTTATCTTGAGTTCTTCTATAAAGGAACTCATTTACTATATAAATAATTGAATTATGTTAGAAATCCTATAATGAGTTAACATGTATAAGTTATATAAGGTTGGCTTGTGAATTATTACTATGATATTTCATTACTAGTTTATGTATAATTAAATTTTGACTTGGATAAGTTGTATAAACTTATCTAAAAAGATCTAAGATTAGAGTCAAATATGTATGGTCTTATTTGACTACAATCTTATTAATTTATAATGCATTACTATATGTTTGATTAATAAGCAAAACATATTATTTTTATACCACCTTTAAGTGACTTAAAGTATTATCTGATTTGATTTTCTTGAAAGAATTGTATGCGTTAGTTTATCTTCTTAATGGCTATAACTATAAAGTTATTTTGGTATGATAAAAGAAATAGGGTACTTTCTTTTGAACCTTAAAATAATTTCATTTAAAATCAGTGTTCCTTTTATGAAATTATTAAGTAGATCATGTCATTCTAAACATTTAGTACCTATCATGCTCAGTTTATATGAACTGACACATGCTAACAATCTTGCAGATATACTTCGTGAAAGATGAAAGAAGGAAGACTTATAAGAAGTTGCATTAATTTTATTGATTAAAGTTAATTAATTTGGTTACATGATTATTATATAATCCCCTTGAAGTATTTATGTTTGGAAACGTGAAAGGCATTTTTCCCATTTATTGTAATTATTTAGAAACATGTATGTTATTGAAGACTGGAATATGTTTGATGATATGTATAGTTGAAAGGAATAAGGATGAATTCTTGATTTATATTGTTCAACAGAAATGACATATGTTGAGGATAAGAAGTTAGTGTGATTCCTTCATTATAAATAATGAAGATTTTATTCACATGGTTTCTAAGTTA
This sequence comes from Taxus chinensis, assembly GCA_019776745.2. Taxonomy (NCBI): domain Eukaryota; kingdom Viridiplantae; phylum Streptophyta; class Pinopsida; order Cupressales; family Taxaceae; genus Taxus; species Taxus chinensis. The sequence goes on from CM034154.1 coordinate 353,226,223, forward strand.
AACATAAATATGATTTATTGAATACTATGTAGCCTGTATATATGCTAAGTGAAGGACTTAGATAAATTCTAATAGTTGAATCAACTATTATGATCATATTAAAATGATATTATGTTCTTTGTCTTGAATGTGTTGCAATGTATTATTATGATCATATAAATATGATAATATTTCCTTAAAATTTAGAAGTATGGGAACAAACTTATATAATTAGAATGGTCTTTAAGTATTGGTTCTGAAATACATACTTGATGTCTATAAAATTTTATAGTTTGGTAATAAAAGAAATATAAGGAAGATGATTACAAGTGATTAATTATAATCAACCATAACCAAGATATGAATTGAGAACTCTCTCTCACAATAGAATTGATTTATATTTGGAAGACTAATATATCTATGTTCATAACTGATATGTAATTGTGTACAACATGGACTTCTTATAATCGATTGATATTAGATCCAATAAAGGATATTATTGGCGTGAGACTTACTAAGAGTAAATAATCAAATTTGGGAAATTAAGTATCATTGGATCAACTTGAGATAGAACCTTAGGTATGACTCAATTCGAGGTGAAAGTGTCATGATACCTAGGCTAACCTATCATGATTTAACTAATAAATTTGAAACATTATGATACAATGTTCCAATTTAGGACCCTTGATTGGGTCAACTCACTATGAGCCACTACATGGTCGTATCTATTTAATGATGGTAGTCGCTATTTGGATATTGTTTTTTAGCAGTTATACTGAATCTACCTCATCAAAGACCCTAAATTTTGACATGGTATTGCATTAAGTACAAGATTTGTTAGAGTTACAAAGGTGGATTGAGCCTTACAGATACGTAGCCCAATGCCAACTTATGATGGCCATGGGAAGGGAAGTGGTCTAGTAATGATGCAAATCATTACGTAAACACTTAACTTCTGACATAGGCATCATAGGATGACATGGAGGTATCGTTTTCATGCAAGTTAATCTAGATTTGTACCTTATACAATACTTGTAAATCTGTTTACAACACCATGTATTGCTAATCCATATAACTGAATAAGTGATTAAGGTGAGATGATAGATTATCCTAATAGTGAAAGTGTGCCATCATGGAACCAAGCATGGCATACATGACTCTTAAACTTTGTGAAAAGCAGTGTAAGTTGTTGATTACACTATGGTGATTTCACCAAGATCTAAGTTGAGAGATTCCTAGTGCGATTCTGTGGCAGAACCCAGGTAGACACTTAGATAGCTTCACTTAATTATCATATTCTGAAAAAGGAAAGACCTAAGGATACATTTGATGTATTGGCTCGTAAAGAGCATTGAGGGGGATCAAATAGGATCTGTATACTCTCATGTAATAGACACATGGTTTATGATAGTTATCAGAAATGGATTGCATTAACGTTTTTGTTTAATTTTAATATATGGGTATTTAAATCAAAAGAATAAATTTTGAACAAAAAATCCCTACATGAGAAGTTACAAAAAGTGGATGTTACATTTTGGTGATCAGAGCTGTAGAGTTACAACTCTAAGGGCACTCCTCATTGGGTCCTTACGCTAATTAAAACTAGGAATATTTTGTTTTCAGAAGAATTGATGGAAATGAGATGGGATGTTTTACCATCAATGAATGAACTGGGTACATATTTTTTTGCATAGTTCATTTCGATTACAAAAGTTGGAAAAAATTCTATCATAGTCCTTCTATTATCAAACCAAAAACTATTATTTAAGCATGCCTTAGAATGCAGCTTGTGATGGGAGATAAATGATAAGTTGGATGAAAAACAACTACTTAATTTTTTAGTTAGCAAACAACAATGGGGTTTTTTTATGTTGAACTAACCAATGGTGACAAGTTTTGGACTTACAAACTCAAAGACAAATTATAACCCAAAAGTGGGAGATACATTGGATGAACATAATCCCTTTTTCATATAAGGTGATATTCAGTTAAAGCCAGTAGGCTAAAATAGTGAATCCGTGAGACATTCCCACTCATAAAAATATATGAATGAATCATATTTAGAGTGTTATGCTATTTCTTCATCACATAATATGCTAAGAAAATATGGTGGAAGACTTTTTATCAAGAAAATGTGTTCTTGCTCAGAAATAATTTGATGCACTATACCACTTGTTGTAGTAACCTGTAAGACACTATTAGAAGAATAGTACTGCAAATAGCAATATTAGATCATGGTCAACAACAGGTATCTGTTGAAGGATTTTTTCTCACGTCTTGGTAATGGGCATTATGCCTAGCCATTGTACTTTTAAAAATTTTAACTGGAAGGTATCCGATTGATGATGCACCTGCAAAGACAAACAACAAAGGAAAGGAATAAGTATCCCTAACAAGATGTTGGGGACATCGTTGTCTACTCCAGGATCTTATTCTAGGTTAGTATAGTAAAATACTAACGACTAGATTGAAGTTTTATTATATCCTAATGTGATATCTAATGGACTCAATTCAGAAATGATGACTTTCCATTGTAAGTATGGAAGAAAAAATTCGTTAAATTCCAGACCTATGTCAACATTAACGTAAGATAGATGGTGTCTTACTAGACTTCTCAAAATTGAAATTATGATTTGATATAAGTAGACTTATGATATATTTCCTTATATACATATTCAATTCCAACATAAATTAGTTATTATTGATGCAAAGGCTAAGAAATTTCCAATAAATCCCTAGAGAAAGCAACAAGTTTTTATGGTAAGGAAAAAGTAGACCATTGTGTACATTTTACAATAAGCATTTAGTAATTATAGAAGCCAACAGGTCTAGGAAAGGTAAATCAATTGATGAAATCGGAAACATACTTAATTCTAACTCAATGGGAAGATTGAAATCTAAGTTGTTTTGAGCTTAAGGCTACCATTATATATCAAGTGATATTAATGCTATATAATTGGTAGTAGTGATAAAGCTTTGTCATTTTTCTTTGACTTAAGTGATAGTTTTATTGAAAATAAAGCTATTTCACATCTGATAAATCATAGTGCAATTTATCTGAAAACTATAGATTTTTTTATGAAAAGTGAAGAGCTGTTTCTTCAAAGGATTATCAATAGTAATCTATATAAGTAATATTTTAGTTTTGACTATTAAGCACTTTAGAAATCTATCGCTTACCGACTGATGCTTCCATTTTAAAGGGGATAGTATGTAATTACTTGCCCCTGTTGTATTGATATTTGTACTTGCAATATCTATTAGAAATGAGGTTTATCAAATGTTGATATGTGATTTTTTTTGAGTTGTTGTGCTCTTTTGAAATTGATAATCATTTTTTATGGAATGATATCAAACATCTGTGAAATCTAATTGTTAATTATTCTTATAGCATTGTTTCCCTTATGTTGATTTTAGCATTAAGTAATCACTTGACTGGTTATGAGATAAACTAAGTAATTCTAGCTTGTGGAAAGAGAAATTAGATTCTTGGGATAGATAGATAAATGGGTAACCTTGTAAGATATATAAGTTTTGTTATAAATTTTGTTCCTAAGACTATTACATTTATGTTAGATGAAGGACAATACCTTGGATCAATTTAAGTGATCCAAGGCATTATATCCTTGAGTGATATATTATTACGGTCATAATGGTTAAGTCGGATTGGCCTCTTAATGTTTTCTGATATACCATTATATTCAGACTTGGTTCATTTTAAGCTTTTTTGAAATGTTTTCATAAACACATTTTTTTCTTGCAATCGTACTACTAACTTGATCTAAATTATATTGGATTAATATGAAGTGTTATTTCAAATTCTTTAAGGTCTAATCTAATCTATCCTAAGGTTTTGACTATGCACTAAGGGACCTAACTATATTCTGTTGTATTTGATTAGAAAAATATCAACCTAATCTAAGGTTGATACATTATTAAAATGATATCCTAAACCTTATGTAAAGACCCTAAGTTCTAAACCTAAGACCTAACATAAGGACCTAACCGTAGGTGACATGGTGATTGAAGGTTAGTGTGTAGTTAGAAAGATGTACAAACCCATGTAGTACTTGGGAAATTAATGAGTTTAATTGGTACTACCACCACCTTTGGCAGTGACCAAGTCTAAACCTGGCATGCACGATGATTAAGGTTACTAAAAGGATGGCAGTGTGTTGTTTAACTATTAGTTTATTGCTATTTTTTCTGAAATGGTGATTGGAAATTGGTAGAACTGTAGGAATTGAATTATCAGTTTTCCATGGCAATTAATGATCTATAATGAAGTGAAAAATCTCTTGGAAAGGGCGTGTGGTTTTTGGAAAAAGAATAGGGGTTAGTTTTCACTTTGTATTTGGTAAATCAAGCACTTTGGATTTGCATGTTAATATTTTGGATTTTTAACTGCTAATTCATTTTTTTTATGATCTCTCCATTACATGGAGGAATTAGTGAAGGAGGATTTATTCTTTGGGCTATTAAAATGAAGAGAAGAATAAGGATGGGTTTTCTGTGGAATCTGTTTTGAAATTTTGTGGAAACATTTGTGAAATCTTGGAGAGGGACTTTGGGATCTTTGATAGAAAACTTTATGATCTCTCCCATCCATGATAGGCTCTAACTCCTTTAAATAACTTGCTCTATTTAATGGATTCGTAAAGAAACTCTGCTCTTGTAATGATTTTATATTCTCTAGTTCTGGGTTTTTGTTTGAATCATTTTTTGTTTATTTGGGTTGTATATTCTAATATTGTTTTTAATATGGTTATATTGTGATTATAACCATTTTAGTATAATATTCTTGGTTTTGATTCCACGACTTCTAGCACAGTAGTGTAGAATCATTATTGGAATAATTTAATGTCTTAAACGAGTTTTGTTTTTTATTCCTTTTTGAAAAAAAAGAAACTTGGTTGTCAATATCCTTCTCTACAGGGTAATGCAAGTTTGGTTTGTATATATATTTATATACCTGATAATGGGTTTTCACATAATTAAGTTTTGGTTATATTTTCTTTTCTCAGTAATCATTTACAGCCTTCTATGTTGGTGAATAACCTTGTAAACTGTCTAACTATTTACGATAGTATATAGCTTGTCAATTCATCTTATATCAATTGAATATGGACCTGAATCATTTGGTTTTTAGTTTGAGCTTGCCATTTGGCCTTGCTATGTTAATGGGTGCTTGTTTCTTTCTTATGATGGTTTGACCTTCAAAAGGGTTTTTCGGTTGTTAATTTTCATCTATATAATTGGTTGGCTTAGTTTTAAGGAATCAAATGGTGAGTTGATATCCAATAGGTTGACTTATTTTTGTCTCCTTTACTGCCAACTTCGAATCAAGACTTGGGTGTGCTAGGTTTGAGTACTGAATCTATTTTAGAGTTTTGGAATGTGAACTGAGAACTATATATGTTTTTAATACTGTCAACGAGCTTTAGGCTCATAAATTTGAAATATTTATAACATCTTGACTCTATATGTGAAGTTCGGTTTGAGATATCTTTTATCTACAATAATACTTTTTATTCTTAATATCTAATATTAAATTGTTTGAAGCTTGTAATAAGCTTGTTTATTGATTGGTTTTTAATGATCTTCAACTATGAAAACCCGTGCTCAGTTGGAGATTTTGGAGGGTTTTTATTAGTGATTTTAGCATATAGTGCTAAGTCCCTTAGTCTACTTTCATTGGCTCTTTAACTTGGTCTAGTTTTTCTTATTCGGTTTAAATGGGACTCTTTAGATAATGTAGTAGAATGTCTTGATCATTGTGTTCTCAGTTACATAGTTGTTAACCATTCTTAATGATCATATAAAGGTAAATTTTTTGTCTTTGTTAGACCAAGTTTGGTCTGAACCAACCCTTACCTGGAAGTTAATATTTTATCTTGAGTTCTTATATAAAGGAACTCAGTTATTGTATAAATGATTGAATTATGTTAGAACTGCTATAATGAGTTAACATGTATAAATTATATAAGGTTGGCTTGTGAATTATTACTATGATATTTCACTTTTTTTTATGTATAATTAAAATTTGACTTGGATAAGTTGTATAAATTTATCTAAAAAGATGTAAGATTAGATTCAAATAAATATGGTCTTATTTGACTGCAATCTTATTAATTTATAATGCATTACTATATGATTGATTAGTAAGAAGACACATTAGTTTTAGGCCACCTTTGATTGACTTAAATTATTATTTGATTTTATTTTCTTGAAATAATTGTATGCATTAATTTATCTTCTTGATTGTTATAATTATGAAGTACTTTTCGCATGATAAAAGAATAGGGTACTTTCTTTTGAGCCTTAGAATAATTTCATTTAAAATCAGTGTTCCTTTTATGAAATTATTAAGTAGAGAATGTTGTTCTAAATATTTATTACCTTTCATTCTCAATTCATATGAACTGACACATGTTAACAATCGTGCAAAGTGATTTCGTGAAATATGAAAGAAGGAAGACTTATAACAAGTTGCATTTGTTTTATTGATTGCAGTTAATTAATTCGGTTACATGATTATTGTATAATCCCCTTGAATTATGTATGTTTGGAAACTTGAAAGGCCTTTGGCCCATTTATTGTAATTATTTGGAAACATGTATGTTATTGAAGACTGAAATATGTTTGATGATATGTATAGTTGAAAGGAATAAAGATGAATTCTTGATTTATATTGTTCAACATAAATGGCATATGTTAAGAATAAGAAGTTAGTGTGATTCCTTCATTATAAATAATGCATGTTTTATTCACATGGTTTCTAAGTTAAATATAAATATGATTTATTGAATACTATGTAGCTTGTATATATGCTAAGTGAAGGACGTAGATAAATTCTGATAGTTGAATGAACTATTATGATCATATTAAAATGATATTATGTTCTTTTACTTGAATGTGCTACAATGTATTATTATCATCATATAAATATGATAATATTTCCTTAAAACTAAAATTATGGGAACAAACTTATATAATTATAATTGTCTTTAAGGACTGGTTCTTAAAACATACTTGTTTTCTATAAATTATTACAGTTTGGTAATAAAAGAAATATAAGGAATATGATTACAAGTGATTAATTATAATCAACCATAACCAAGATATGAAATGAGAACTCTCTCTCATAATATAATTGATTTATATTCAGAAGACTAGTATATATATATATATATATATATATATATATATATATATATATATATATATATATATATATATATGTTCATAATCGATATGTGATTGTGTGCAACATGGACTACTTATAAACTATTGATAGTAGATCCAATAAAGGATATTATTGGCATGAGACTTACTAAAGTGAATAATTAAATTTGGGAAATTAAGTTTCCTTGGATAAAATTGATATAGGACCTTAGGTACAACTCATTCGAGGTGAAATTTTCGTAATACCTTGGCTTATCTATCGTGATTTAACTAATAACTTTGAAACATTAAAAGACATTGTTCCAATTTAGGACCCTTATTGGGTCAAATCATTATAGCCACTACACGATCGTGTCCATTTAATGATGGTAATTTCTATTTGAATACTATTTTTTAACAGTTGTACTGAGTTGCCTCATCAAAACCCTAAATTTTGATATGATATTGCATTAAGAAAAAGCTTTGTTAGAGTTACAAAGGTAGATTGAACCTCTTGGATACGTACCATGATGCCAACTTATGATGGATATAGGAATGGAAGTGGTCTAGTAATGATGCAAATCATTATGGAGACACTTAATTTCCCATAGGCATCATAGGATGACATGGAGGTACGTCTTCATGCAGGTTAATCTAGATTTGTACATTGTAGAAGACTTGTAAATTTTTACATCACAATCAATTGCTAATCCATATAATTGAATAAGTGATTAAGGTGAGATGATAATTTCCCAATGGAAAGTTTGTCATCACAGAATTGAGAATAACATATATACTATGATTTTTTTTGCAAATTAGTGTAAGTTTTTGATTACGCTGTCGTGATTTCACTAAGGTCTAAGCTGAGAGATTCCTAGTGGGATTCTGTGGTGGAACCTAGGTAGGAAATTAGATAAATTCACTTAATTATCATATCTTGAAAAAGGAAATACCAAAGGATACATTTTATGTATGGGTTTGTAAAGAGCATTGAGGGGGATCAAATAGGATCTGTATACTCTCATGCAACAACACATGGTTTATGACAATTATTGGAAATGGATTACATTAAGGTTTATGTTGGATTTAAATATATGAGCATTTAAATTATAAGAATAAAGTAAACAAAAAATAATTGTATGATAAGTGAAAAAAAGTGGATGTTACATTAGTGAAGAATGTAAAAAATCTAAGGGCACTCCTCATTTTTTATTATTACACTAGGAATATTTTTTGTGTAGAATTTATTTAAATAAAATGTAATGTTTTAACACAATGATTATTTACATACCATTTTATAGTTATTTCATTTCATTTGAAAGTTGTATATAGTTTCTATTATCAAAACAAAAACTATTATTTAAGCATGCTTAGAATAAATTTAGGAATACATATTTGATTAATAAGAACTACTCAAAGATTTGTTACAATAAAGTTTGTTTGTTAATTCACATTCAAAACTTATACACTCACACTCTAAAATTATAATCAGGGAAAATTTAAATAATCCCAATTTATATTCGTATAATGTTAAAATATAAAATAGTTAAGGAAAACCATCATAAAAATATATGAATGTATTATATTTACAATGTTATGCTATATCGTCATAATAATATTTTGAAATTCTAACTTTTTATTTAGCATTTACTTGCTCAAAATATTTGATTCCCTATACCACATTCAATACCTTAAACACTATTAGTGATAATTCTATGTACAAATTGATCATCAACAACATATCTTTTGAAATTTTTTCTCCTCTTCTTTTCATCCTAACCATAAAATTTTCTGGAAGGTTTCCCTTTGCACCTAATGCAATAAAAATTGTTTCTGTAGAGATGTCGGGAACATCGTTTCTACTCCAAACCTTTTCTAGATCATTTATTGCAATTCCATCGACTATATTGAAATTTTATTTTCCCCATGTGAATAATGGATTCAATTCAGTTGATAATTTTTTATTGAATGCGTTTTTCATCTTTTCAACATTAGCAAAAGTGATTTTGTCTAACTAGAATCCTATTTAAAATTTTGATGATATTGACTTTATAAACTCTTTCAAGCCACTCCCAAGTTTATAGTCTCCTTGCTGAACTTGAATGAAAAATCCCTAGAGGATGATTGGTTTTTCTCATATAACAAACCCTCAAAATCTGAAATAAGCATGTAATTCTTGTGGCTAACAGCAGGGAAGTAAATAATTTTTTTAATCGGTCTCATATAAATTCTAACCAATGGAAATAATTAAAATTTTAGCTTAAGGCTACCACTTACCAGTGTGGCTTACATGTAGGATTAAATATTCTTTCCCTGTACTTGGATCCTTTGATGCAATATCTATTTCAAAAAAACATTAATTTATTCATAATATAGATATTGCTATGAAAAATGAAAGCGTATTTGAAAAAAACATAGTGATCTACATGGTAATTGTTAAATTCAATATCAGCACTTTAGGAAGCTACCGCTTACCGACTGAGCTTCCATACTAGATTGGATAGACCTTACTTGCTACTGGTTTTTTTGATGCAATATTTATTAGAAATGACATTAATCAATTCATAATTTATTTCATGTTATGAAAAATGAAAGCATAATTGAAAATCATACTACTCTCCATGGTAATATGGTAAGTACAAATCAAATTGTTATGTCTTTTGAATGAATTTTATTGTCCTCTAGGTTTCGATTATATTTGTTAAACCACCCATTATAAGACAATAGTTCTAAGATAATGATGTGGATTAACAACCACTAGGATATTCTATCTTTGGCTGATTAAGCATTGATACTAATATTTGTATCATTATATCGATACTTATAGTTTATGCAAAAAACTAACAACTTCGTAAATACAAAATATAGCATTGGATGCCACCATAAACTTTTGAAATAGGTTATTTGGTAATTCCTTATTTTAAAATAATTCCATTTCTATAATTAGTTGATATCATTATAACTTTGTGATCCTAGTAAATGGTTTTGTTTAAAAATATGAATGGCTAACATACCTAGTTCTCATTGTATATTCGTGTTGGTTGCAACCATGCACTCCATTTTTACTTTCTCTGGTTGTTGGTTTTCTGCATAAACTATTAATTGTCTTATAAATTTTTATGACTTAGCAGGGTTTTTTTATTTATAAATGCACAAAACTAACATAGTAGGATTTGATTGCATATTCATGCATGATGTGGTCGAGTTATCCTCATCTATCATCAGAGATGGTGAACATAGAGTATTTTTAAAAATATCAAAATAATGGCAATTGAAAACATAGCTCATTACTTATATATATTTATAAAATTATTGAAGGTCAATCACCATGTTGAGTTGGTTGTGTAGCATCAAGTTGAGAGGTTTATACATAAAATCCTATTATTCTTTGGTTGTCTCCATAAATAAGAAATGTGTAAGTAGATTTTTTCAGTTGAAATACATTAAACATAATCACATGTTTGAGTTGTATTTTGGTACAAACCTTTGTTCATACGAGAATAGTAATGTTTAAAAAACATTTCTCGACTATGTGTCTCAACAATAAAAAATAGATAGATTGGATTTAACTAATGCACACAGTAAAAAACTACCACCATAAATTGATAATACTAAATATTTTTGGAACAAAATTGAGTTACCATCTCAGCCTAGAACTCATATGATTGCTCATAAGGAAAAGGATGTTTATTTCATTTTAAGCCAATTTTGCTTGCAGTTATCAATTAATGTGGTATTTTTCTCATCCAATCCCTAGTGACTTCTTCTCTTTCATCATTTTTATTGTCATAGTTGTGCACTCCAATTACTATGTACATAAGACACCAAATTTTAAATTTCCCGTTGTTATCATATAGTTTGTAACATCCATCTAGAATCAATTCTCCAATGTATTCAACATTTTCCAAGTATTTTTTATCGTTTCTCTAAACATTTTTGACTATTCAATTGGTATTATACCAATAATAATACAATCCAACACATTTTTTCCAATAACTATTAGCATCTCCATTATTATTTCAGAAGAAATATCATTAGACAAATCACAAAAAATCAGTGATAACACATTTTGCACTGAAAGGACTGGTGGCAAGAATAGATGATAGATTTGATAGAAGATGGTATGGGTATGCACATTGACATGTAAAATATTTTGTTTCCTCCATCCTTGCGGTTATATTTTATTCCGTTGACATCACATAGTTATCTAATATTTTATGAGCCTCGAAAGGAAGAACTTCTTCTACCACATGGTATTCTTTTATTTTGATTATTTTCCCCTATTCATGAATCAAATTTTATATTTCCTTTTCTCTCTTCGCCTAATAGTATAAAAAATTGGGGTAGTACAATTCATGTAATTTAAATTTTTCAATTACATTGGATTGACTAAAGGATGTCAATAGATTATTATCTGGATATTTTTCTTTTAAATATTGTAGAACTTTGGCTCTCTTTTTTTTGTCTCCTTTTATTCTCCAGTAGTAAGAATCAAATGTCTCTCTTATTATGCTTACCTGAATAGCTCCATTTAACTAAAAATCCCCTTATTTTACTTTATCTACTTGTACTGATAGTTCTTTTTCATTCATTCCTCTAACAAAATTGAATGAATTGGGTGTGAATCTTTCTAATGAATTTGGCTAAAAGTTATCCTGATTATCTTTAATAGGTGAATGAGAAAGGTCGTCAGATCTAAAAAACTGAAATTTTGTAGCCCATTTATTCCATATATCATCTGAAAATAATAGAAAAGTCCAATTGTCATATAGATTTTCAGTTTTGTCCACTTTAAAAATAAAAAAGGCATTGATTATAAAATTTCTGCATTCAAAAGACAATCATATGTTTTATATTTTTAAAGAAGGAAAGAAAATGTTAATAAAAAATACAATTAAATTTAAATACATTACCTTACACTCTTTTCTTTTGGTTTTTTTCAATTCAGGATGTTGAGGAAATCCAAGCAATTTCCAAACCGAGCTAGCTTTGTACAAAAAATCAATAAATTTGGTGTCTATCCAAGTTCTGTTCACTTCATTCTATTGTTTACAAATATTAGTAATGGTTTCTTTAGTTGAATTTGTAGAAAGAATGTGAGCCCTTCAAAACCGTAGTCTCTTATGTAAAGACTTGTAAGTATCTAAGCCTAAAAGATTTTTTTGTGCACATATTTTATATTGGCCATCAATTATATAAAATTTAACGTCATCCCTTTCCAGGTATTTTAGATCTTGGAGATCCATAACATTATTTGTAGACTGCAAGATGGGAAGAAGAATTGCATCCCCCTTTATAGGAATAACATTTATCAACATGTAGTGAAAAATAAGGTCAAAATTCTCATCATCTATAGGACAATACTAATACTCTAGAGGTGCTACCTATCACGTTGAAACATTAATTGAAAAACTTCACCACTGAAAAAAAAGTAATCAAACTGTTGAATAGTTAAAGGTTCTATTTTTATGAATATAGTGGTTTCTTTCTTCGGTAATGCAACTGATTTAGTATTGTTTTTCAACCCTTGGAACTTTAATCTGGATGGATCAATATCCAATTTAGTAAAATATGTTCTCATCATCATAGTAAATTGGAATGTTTAGGAGGTGAAAGTGAAACTTTTCCATTTAATAAAAGAAGAAAAAGAGGTTTTATCAGCTTTATATAATTTTTTGATTACTGCAAGCATGCCACTTTGAATGTCTTCTATATTTGAACAACCATTTTTGTCATTATCTAATAACAACCCCAAATCCTAACCATTTATTGAATAAGAAAATTGTTTTTTTTCTTTTGAGGCCTTCATTTCCCATTTCTTGAATAAAGAAACATCCAACTCCATATCTAGAATAAGACACTTATTATTTTCATAGTCAATGTGTTTGACCTAAACATGCAGTGTACTATAATCAACAACTGCTAAGGATATAACCATACCAACTTCCTCATGTTCGCCATCTATAATAAAAACAACCATAGGTCGGTGTCGTATTCTTCAGGGTTATGGATTTCAAAAAACCATTCCTTATCTCTTTTCTTCTAGTATTGAATGCCTTCAATGAATGGAATTGTTGAGAATGGAGTGTGAACAATGGAAGACGTTTTACTTGTTATTGGAGTAGAATATATTAATAATTATTTCACATATGGAGTATTGTTTTTTTCACATTATATGATAATTAATGTAAGTATTAGCCTTTACAATCACCAATATCTATATTACATTAATTTTTATCATTAGAGAGTAATAAACATAATGGTTAATGACCACTAGGCTTCAACAAGACATGGTATTGAACCTTCAACTAGTTACTGTGATTCGTATTTTGAGGATCACATCATTAATAACAGAAACTATGTAAAAAAATTCTTGACAATTAACACAATAAATATTTTGGAAGGATTATCTGTTGTCTGACAACCATCCACATTAAGCAGATAACATGAAAGGAATTTTTGAAATTAATAATTACTTCACATATGGAGTAATTTTGTTTTTGGATTATATGAAAATCAATGTAAGTATTAGCCTTTGCGATCACCAATATCTACAGTACATTAATTTTTATCAGGAAAGTAGATCATCAAGAAAAGAAGTAGCATTGGCAACCATCCCATGCCAACTAGAAAAAAAGTGTTTTCTAAATCCCCCAAGACTCCACCATTCTATATCTCACTGATTATCAGCAATCATTTGGTGCACAATTGTATGATCGATTCTGGAGCCAGTAGTTCCATAATGCCCAAGTAGATTACAATGTGTCAAGAATTCCATATACTCCAATTTTAAGAGGAGTTGTCTAGTTAGATGGTAGTGCAGTCCAAACTGTGGGGGTCATTAAGGGGCTTCAGCTTACTATCCATGCTTGTCCTAGCTTGAAATTCACACAAGACATATATGTTATTGATCTCCCTCCCCTCTTTTCCATTTACTTATCACGTGATTTCACTACCAAGATGGGTGGTTATTTATCATCAGACTAGTCGCATATGATCCTTAAAACTCGGTACGTGAAAAAAGTGACTATAAGAGCTAAACATATTTTTCATAATCATGTGGAACCTTACACTACCAAACCCATAAATGGAAATTATGCCATTGGTGATCAAGATGAGGAGGACGTAGATCACAAGCCAATTACTCTCATGCAAGAATTTCCTGGCACAGTGCTTGATGAGGTAAGTATCAATCACCAATATGATCCCTACAATGATTTATTGGTGGATGAAGAATATTGTTTGTTGTTTTTGGAAGAGACTAGATATGGTACATACTGCATACATGAAGAAGGTACAATCATACCCAGTTGGTTAAAATATTTAGCAGTTCTGAGGGACTATGGAAACTATTCTTTGATGGTTCAAGGAGTAAAAATGGTTCCGGCGTAGGAGTTATGTTTATTTCTATAGATGGAGATAAATATTTCTCTTCCTTTCGGTTACAATTTAGCTATACTAATAATGTCACCGAATATGAGGCTCTCATACAAGGAATTCAGCTAGCCCACAAAAGAGGAATCTGAACCTTGATCATCTTTGGTGATAGTGAACTAGTTGTGCATCAAGTAACAACTTGTAGTGCATCAAAGAATGATGTATTGAGATCATATAAAAATTGGTTTTGGGACCTGACAGAATATTTCAAAGATTTTGGAATTCATGCAATTCCCAGGAAGAAAAATGAAGATGCTGACTGGCTTACTACTATTGGCTCACATTAGATGTACCTACGGACATTATGAAAGAAGGGAAACCGATGGTAAAAATGGTGGTTTGTCTCATAGTACCAGATAACATAAGTAGCTGGCAGGTGTTTGATAGTGACCAATAGATTATCCTCTTCCTATAGCAAGAAGTGGAGTTCACTGCCAAAAATTAGGATAAACTTCAAAACTCTTACGGTGATAAAATTATACAACTAAAATGAAACAAGCTTCCAAAAGACCTGGTTAAAATTGAATCCATCTTCAATTTAGATGATCAGGCCAAATGAAAGAGCACTAATATGGTGGTAAAGGAAGAGGATTTTGAAGAAGTTGAGCTGACAGGTGAAAAACTTTTAAAAATTGGTAAGGTGTGCGCTACTCAAGAAAAGAAATATTTCATTGAACTATATATAGAATATCATGATATTTTTGCATGGAGTTATAAATATCTACATGGTTTTGATCCTGGCCTAGCTTAACACACCATTGAACTAGATCCAAATTCTAAGCTAGTTCGTCAAACATAGAGGCCAATTAATCCTAAAATTTAGCTACTAATGAGGAAGGAGATAACCAAGCTTATTGAGGCCTGCATAATTTTTCCCATCAATAATTCCTCATGGGTAGCCAACCTGGTGATTGTGAGGAAGAAAAATGGAGAGATTTGTCTATGCATGGAATTTAGGGATTAAAATTGCACCTTGTTGAAAGACCACTATCCTCTTCCACCAATGGAGAAAATCCTCCAAACCATGGCAGGGGATTAAAGGTTTTATTTTCTTGATGGATATTTGAGATACAATTAGATACTGGTCCAAGAATCTGATCAATTCAAAATGGATTTCACTACCAAGTAGGGCACATATGCTTATAACAAAATTCCATTTGGGTTGTCCAATGCAGGGGCTAATTTCCAAAGAGCCATGGACATGGAATTCAAAGGACTCATTAATGATATCATCTTGTTTTACCTTGATGATATAACTGTGTATTCTAAACATGCTCAAGATTATATCATACATCTAAGAAGTTTTTCTCGAATATGTAGAGAATTTGGAGTCTCACTGAATCCTAAGAAGTGCATATTTGTAGTTCAATAAGGAAAATTGTTAGGACATGCTGTTTACATGGAAGGACCGTCTATTAATCTAGCTAGAATTCATTCAATTTTGTCCTTATCTCTTCCAAGTCATAAGAAATGTCTCCAGAGCTTCGTGGGAGCCATAAATTTTGTGTGGAGATTCATTCCCCAATTTGTAATGTTGAATAAACTATTCACATCCATTGTGAAAAATAACATTCCATTATCATGGATGAAAGACAGGACAGAGAGTAAGGAATGCTCCTTTTTTAGAATTAAACAGAAATTGATAGCCCCTCCCCTACACCCCATTCAGGTAGATCAACCTTTCATTCAATAGGGGTTGGATTTTATCAGGATGATCAACTCTCCTTCTAGTGACTGACACAAATGGGTTCTTACTATGACAGATTATCTCACTAGATGGACAGAGGTGGTGGCTTTAAAATAAAGTAATGAAAAGGTGGTCCTTGATTTCTTGGAAAATATAATAACAAGGTTCAGATTCCTGTTTACCATTATCTCTGATAATGCAATGGCTTTTCTTGGTTTAAAGTTGAGTGAGTGGGTGGTTATGAGTAGGTTCTATCTCAAGACTTCATCCAATTACTATTCAAATGGAAATGGTTGTCTGAATCCAATAACAAGAATATCATAAGGATCATCAAATGGAGGATGGAAGCTAACAATACTTGGGTAAGTAAATGTAAGGAATGTGCACTTTTTATGGGTAAACAAAAATTGATAGCCCTTCTCCTACACTCCATTAAGGTAGATCAACCTTTCTTTCAATAGGGGTTGGATTTTATCAGGATGATCAAACCTCTTTTTAGTGATGGACACAAATGGGTTCTTACTGTCATAGATTATTTCACTCGATGGTTTGAGGTGGTGGCTTTAAAATAAAGTAACAAAAAATACGTCCTTGATTTCCTAGAAAATATAATGACAAGGTTCGGAATCCCATTTACCATTATCTTTGATAATGCAATGGATTTTCTTGATTTAAATTTGAGTGAGTGGGTGGTTATGAATGAGGTCTATCTCAAGACTTTGTCCAATTACTATCCATAGGGAAATAGGTTGGCTGAATCTAATAACAAGAATCTTATAAGGATCGTCAAATGGATGATGAACACTAACAAAAGGACCTGACATATAGAACTTAAGACTACCTTATGGGCAGATCAAATAACACCTAAAAATTCCATTAGAAACTTACCTTTTGTGTTGGTATATGGGAGGGAGGAAAACCTTCCGCTCTCCTTGGAATTACCTTCTTTGGAATTGTCTCATCGGCTTGAAGTTATGGAAAATGGCTCCTTAACAGTGAGGTTTGCTGAACTCATGGAGCTGGAAGAAGTTTAAGACAAGGCTATAAAGAATTTAAGCCAACATCAAGCTCAACTTAAGAAATCCTTCAACAAGAAAGCTTCTGATAGACATTTTCAATAAGGATATTTGGTTCTCAAGTGGGATGAAGATAGATCTAAACTAGGCAGGCATAGCAAGTTCGACGCTCTCTGGAGTGGACCATATGTTATCTCCGATTGTAAAAAGGCAAATTCATTTAATCTATCTAGACTTGATGGAGAAGAACTACTCATTCACGTGAATGGGATACATCTCAAGGTTTTCTTTTGAGAATGTCTCATCCTTGTATATTGTTCATTTTTCTTTTCCTCCAAGTGTTTTACACATTTTTTTGTTTTGTTTTGTTTATTTTTTGTTTTTGGGTGTCCTTTGAGTTCAATTTTATTCCAATACTCCTTTTTCTGAATGGTTTGTAGAAGGCTACTGATTTGAAATCTTAGCAGGAAATTATTCCTTAGAGGTCACCAAAAATATTACCAATTTAAACTACCTTGAGAAGTATACTTTGAAATTGATTAGGAAATTTTTTTGAAAAAAATATTCACACAGAAGATCTCTACATCTTGAAAAATTTAAACTAACAAACCATCTTTTACTATATTTCATAATTTTTTATGTCATTCTAAAGGTATTTTTTATTTTGGTATTTTATTTTTGGTTTAATATATTTTGTTTTGTTTCCTCCATGTTTATTTTATTTGTTCCTCCTCTGCATACCTTGGGAAATGATGAAATTATTTCCCGCCATGATTCCATGATTTGAGTTTCTGGAAGCACTTGCAGTTGCAAGGATCCTCTCGATTTCTCAAATTTTCCTCCTCGACACCTTTTGTTTTTTAGTTTTCAGAGATATACATTTTTTGGAAAACTCTCTTCTCAGTATTTGAAGCTTTGGGTTGATTTGACACTTCTCATTTTTATGGATAGTGCCATTCAAACTTCAGAGTTCTAGTTTTCCATATTTCAGAGGTTTCTAGTTTGAGATCTAAATGCTTCTCCATTTCAAAAGTTTGCATTTAGGGTTTTTGGAGGTCTCAACTTCGGGTTTTCAGAACCTGTCATTTCGGACTTCTCCACTTTGGGTTTTTGAAGGTTTCTAACTTTAGGGTTTTCAGAGGTTGGATATTTTTGGATTTTCAGATTTCTCTGTTTCAAGGGTTTCCATTTAGAAATTTTGGGCTTCTCCTCTTTGATTTTCTAACTTTCTTGTTTTCAGAGGTTGGAGATTTTTGGGTTTTTAGAATTCTCTTCTTCGGCATTTCAGAAAGCATAATTTGATGTCTACTTCCACTTCCAATGAAAAGGAAAAAATGAAATACTCGTTCCTTGGATTTTCCACCCACTCTTTCTTATCTTCTAACCTAGGAAACATAATGGACACCTACCTTGGAAAATTGATTTCCAAGACTTCTAGGAAAGGGTGAAGACCCCAAATAGAAACCCCCTGGTTGCAAGCCATATATGAAAGTGGGATTTCTCTTGCTTCAGGTTTTCCCACATCCATGAATTTCCTAGAATTTGTTTAGAGCTACAACAACCCACTATGATGAAGAATCTATTTTAGGTTGAGGATGCCAATGGAAAACTTGTGATCCTCCTGGACCCATATTCATTGAAGATTACTCAAACTTCCTAACATTGAATATTATGCCACAATTTCACCAGAGTCAGTGGTGGAAACATTAAGAGAAAGAAGTAGAGTTATGTACAAGGGTGATGTTGAAAATGTATCTGGCCAAGAGCGTTGTGAAATTGCCAAAGATCATGTATTGGTCAGATTTCATTCAAGAGGTCAGGGACCTATTGTGCTACTAAGAAGAGTCTTAGGTCTTCCCTCCACAAAGAAATTTTAGGATTGGATGTTCTTATATATCGCTACTATCAATAAGAACAATGAATTTATCAAATTGGGGAGCATATAAGTAGCTCCATTTCTATCAGTTGAGTAGAGTGCATTCTTTAAATTGTTTCTATATGACATCCTTCTTGGTTTATGACATAGATTCCATGAGAGATTCACCAGGTTGAATACCAAGGGTATTAGAAGAACCTCTTAAAAATATGATTTATATCCTCAACTCACACTGGATGATAGAAGAAAACACTTCTACAGGATCAATGATGCCTTATTTTTCGTTATCCTCTACCATTGTTGATAGGAAGTTGTAGAATCAGGAGGATTTTTGATAAAGCCTTTAAGGATTTTGCTATTAGGGGAGCTAAGCTTTCTTCATCATTTCCTCACATTTACTTACATTAGAATTCCATGTTCATGGGTGTTCCAACAAGTTGCCTAGATGTCCCACTGAGAAGTGGTTCTTGTTAGATTTGGTTTCAGCAATTGTTGCATTACCATGAGATCTAAAATAAAAGGCATAAGTGAAAATGAATTCCCTATTTCAATTGGCAGATACACTTTCCTAAATATTTACAAGGGCTAAGAATATGGATGCAAAGAATGCTAGAGGTAACCTTGAGAACTTTCCATCCAAGGACCAGATTTTGACTATTAGGGGGGAAATTCAATGAGATAGGGTCAGTCTAGTTCCCATGTGTCCCAGTTAGAAGAGTATCTGGATCCATTTTTGAGATGAATTCATCATCTGACAAAGAGATTATGAAAGAATAGAACTTTGGATGAGGTTCAAAAATTTGGAATAGCCGACGTACCAACGGGAAGAGATGATCACAGCACGATAATGATGAAAGTTTTGGATGAATTGGATACAATATAATCAATATTGTCAATCAACCATAAGTGGATACTCATTGGTATGTGGAAGGAATTTTGCACAAGGAAGAAGAGAGAAAAGTGTGGAGAACCATTATGTAAAGAACTCAAAATTTGGTTGTTACCTTGGAAGATCTCACCCAACGGGATTAGAAAACCTACCAATATAGGGCCGCCCAAAGAGACAATCAAACATGAGGACAATCAAACACCCACAAAGGGGGAAATGGTCGACCCCCAAAAAAAAAAACCCATATAGTTTGTTTTTGTTTTCCTCCATGTTTATTTTATTTGTTCCTCCTCTGCATACCTTGGGAAATGATGAAATTATTTCCCACCATGATTCCATGATTTGAGTTTCTGCAAGCACTTGCAGTTGCAAGGATCCTCTCGATTTCTCAAATTTTCCTCCTCGACACCTTTTGTTTTTTAGTTTTCAGAGATATACATTTTTTGGAAAACTCTCTTCTCAGTATTTGAAGCTTTGGGTTGATTTGACACTTCTCATTTTTATGGATAGTGCCATTCAAACTTCAGAGTTCTAGTTTTCCATATTTCAGAGGTTTCTAGTTTGAGATCTAATGCTTCTCCATTTCAAAAGTTTGCATTTAGGGTTTTTGGAGGTCTCAACTTCGGGTTTTCAGAACCTGTCATTTCGGACTTCTCCACTTTGGGTTTTTGAAGGTTTCTAACTTTAGGGTTTTCAGAGGTTGGATATTTTTGGATTTTCAGATTTCTCTGTTTCAAGGGTTTCCATTTAGAAATTTTGGGCTTCTCCTCTTTGATTTTCTAACTTTCTTGTTTTCAGAGGTTGGAGATTTTTGGGTTTTTAGAATTCTCTTCTTCGGCATTTCAGAAAGCATAATTTGATGTCTACTTCCACTTCCAATGAAAAGGAAAAAATGAAATACTCGTTCCTTGGATTTTCCACCCACTCTTTCTTATCTTCTAACCTAGGAAACATAATGGACACCTACCTTGGAAAAATTGATTTCCAAGACTTCTAGGAAAGGGTGAAGACCCCAAATAAGAAACCCTGGTTGCAAGCCATATATGAAAGTGGGATTTCTCTTGCTTCAGGTTTTCCCACATCCATGAATTTCCTAGAATTTGTTTTAGCTACAACAACCCACTATGATGAAGAATCTATTTTAGTTGAGGATGCCAATGGAAAACTTGTGATCCTCCTGGACCCATATTTCATTGAAGATTTACTCAAACTTCCTAACATTGAATATTATGCCACAATTTCACCAGAGTCAGTGGTGGAACATTAAGAGAAAGAAGTAGAGTTATGTACAAGGGTTATGTTGAAAATGTATCTGGCCAAGAGCGTTGTGAAATTGCCAAAGATCATGTATTGGTCAGATTTCATTCAAGAGGTCAGGGACCTTATTGTGCTACTAAGAAGAGTCTTAGGTCTTCCCTCCACAAAGAAATTTTAGGATTGGATGTTCTTATATATCGCTACTATCAATAAGAACAATGAATTTATCAAATTGGGGAGCATATAAGTAGCTCCATTTTCTATCAGTTGATTAGAGTGCATTCTTTAAATTGTTTCTATATGACATCCTTCTTGGTTTATGACATAGATTCCATGAGAGATTTCACCAGGTTGAATACCAAGGGTATTAGAAGAACCTCTTAAAAATATGATTTATATCCTCAACTCACACTGGATGATAGAAGAAAACACTTCTACAGGATCAATGATGCCTTATTTTTCGTTATCCTCTACCATTTTGATAGGGAGTTGTATAATCAGAGGATTTTTGATAAAGCCTTTAAGGAATTTTGCTATTAGGGAGCTATCTTCATTCATTTCCTCACATTTACTTACATTAGAATTCCATGTTTCATGGGTGTTCCCAACAAGTTGCCTAGATGTCCCACTGATAAGTGGTTCTTGTTAGATTTGGTTCAGCAATTGTTGCATTACCATGAGATCTAAAATAAAAGGCATAAAGTGAAAATGAAATTCCCTATTTCAATTGGCAGATACACTTTCCTAAATATTTACAAGGCTAAGAATATGGATGCAAAAATGCTAGAGGTAACCTTGAGAACTTTCCATCCAAGGACCAATTTTGACTATTAGGGGAAATTCAATGAGATAGGTCAGTCTAGTTCCCATGTGTCCCAGTTAGAAGATATCTGGATCCATTTTTGAGATGAATTCATCATCTGACAAAGAGATTATGAAAGAATAACTTTGGATGAGGTTCAAAAATTTGGAATAGCCGACGTACCAAAACACATGCAAGATAATGATGAAGTTTTGGATGAATTGTATAAAAGTAATAATATTGTCAATCAACCATTTCCGTGGATTCATTGGTATGTGGAAGAATTTTGCAACAGGAAGAAAAGTGTGGGACCCATTATGTAAAGAACTCAAAATTGGTTGGTTACCTTGGAAATCTCACCAAAGGGATTAGAGAAACCTACCAATATAGGCCCCCCCATCAACCATGAGACAATCAACACCCACAAAGGGGAAATGGTCGACCCAAAAAACCCATATAGTTTTAAAAAGGATTTCATTTGTTGTGGGGAGATCATATCCTTCCAAGACTCTTGTTCCCAAAGTCATACCTCCAACAACACTTGTGAAAGAAATAGTTGAATTTAGTGATTCTCCTAGTGTCCCACAAGACCCATCATTTCCCTCTTATCTTCCATTGTCCCTTCCTACATAATTTCCTTCCATTTTTACCATCATTTCTTCTTTCCCATCACCTTCCATCGCCCAAGTATTCTCATTCCTTCCAATTCTCTCATCTAGAGAAACTATTGGGTCATCCAATTCTACCTCACTTGCCTTAACCCTTCCATATTCCTCCATCTCATCCCCTAACATTATTACATCAACTCCTATGGTAGTCCTCACATCCACCCCATCCCCTAACATTATTGCATCAACTCCTATGGTAGTCCTCACATCCACCCCATCCATCACTACCACTACCATTCAAATGCTGACTAATATTGTTAGTACTCTTATGGTGGCTAATGTTGTAGGTACTGAGTCAACTATTCTATCTTTATCAACATCAACCATTGTAGAATGGCTGGTCCAAAAAACTCCAAAGAAAAATAAAAAAGTTCTTCTAGGAGATGTGATAGATTGGATCATGTTGGAACATACCCCAAAGATACAGATTAAGAGGCCAAATATTTTTTCAAGCTTGATAGTGAATGCATCTAGGGAATGAGTTGTGGAGGTTGCCACTCCCTTTGAGGGAAAAAATAAGGAAATAATT
The DNA here is from genome assembly GCA_019776745.2 of Taxus chinensis. Classification (NCBI taxonomy): domain Eukaryota; kingdom Viridiplantae; phylum Streptophyta; class Pinopsida; order Cupressales; family Taxaceae; genus Taxus; species Taxus chinensis. The sequence continues at coordinate 353,249,527 of CM034154.1, forward strand.
ACAGCTACAAATTATCATATTTCTAGATTCTCTTTGGGAAAAGCCGCTCATGAAGGAGAAAAACAAGATGTACACACTACTCTTGGAAATCTGCTAGAAAAATATGATAAGGATAAAGCTTCCAAGGATGAGCTTAAGGCCAAGGTCAAGCAGCTCACTGCATTTCTATGGAAAATAACAAAGCCAACTCCATCTACTGAAGTATCAACTACTATAGCCATGACAGTTTAATAAACTACTGATGATATTTCTTATCACGAGATCAAAAATATAGGCCAGAAAGATAGATCAGTAGATGGATGGATGGAATGTATACTGTAAGAGGCTGACCATTTAATTAAAGAAGATGTTGAGACATACAATGATTTGTAGGTTGGGAAAACTACTATTTGTAAAATGGATGAAGCTTTTTCAAAAGATAGTAGCAACCTGACTTTAAATTTTGTAACATGGAGTGAGATTAGAGAGGAATATTCGGATCCACTCCTCCAGGAGGATGTAATCAATGATACTGCAAAGTTGTTCAAATATAAAAAGGCCATGGAATTTCGGTGTTAGGTGCTACAAGATTTAATTAAGAAGTTAGATGATAAAAAGTGGAGATTACAGATGCTTTGAATGACATATAAGAAGAATTTGATATTGTTAACTATAAATTCTTTAACAAAAAATATTGATGCTCTTCCAGAGGAGTAAATCAAGCAGAATTTTAAGGATTTGGTGAAACGTGACGATGACGTTACTAAAAATTTCGGAAGTGAATCTATTGACAAGTTGGTTTTATGCCAAAATTTCATAAGAAGATTTAAGAAATTTTTGAGTAAACTTAGAAGATTTCCATGTAAAATCACAAGGAAAATTGAGACAACAGATGTGGTAAATCATTAAGCAAGTGGGCCCGGTGTTGAGGAAATTCAAGGAATCATTAAATGCTTCATCAAGTATAAACATCGACTGGTTGCATGGGAGGAAACACAACAAAAACCTGTAGAGGAGGAAGGCATTACAAGACAAGACCAAAGCTAAGCGGCCATGAAAGGACATATCCAAGATTTGGATCGGTCAGAGTTGTAGGGTTGACTGAGTCAAACCCTTGTAACAAATTCACTCTTTTTATGGGAGCTTGTTCCCTCAAACTAATGAAATTTCTATTATTAGAAAAATGTTAGTTAAAGGCCCAAATATAATGGCTCAGCCTAAAGAACTTATAAATAGTTAAGTTTATGGAGTCATTTAGGGGAGATAGATAGATCATATTTTGGTGAAGTTGCTCTTCAAGCTTCGAACAATACTACAAAGATTTAAAGAACCTTTTAATTATATACAAAGATATATCTTTCCTTGAAGAACATGATTTATTATTCTAAATGGTTTATTTATATATGCTTTGTGAATGTATGATTCCTTATTATAGATGGTTATCTTTCCTTTATTTTAGATCATTTTGTTTCATGTTAATGAAAAGTGATATAACATCTTTTATGTCAGTTGTGGAAAGAGTGTTTTCCTTTTGTTATATAAAGTTATATTATCATTATCCATCATCAACGAAGTGAATGTTTTACATGTGCATGTGTTGTATCCTCATGGTTAGTTAATTGTGTGTCTAATATAATTTGGTCTCTCTAGTTTATATGATTCAATTTTTAAAAAAGGAACGTATGCTTCTGGTTTGTGGTATTTTGTGCCCTTTATAGGTTACAATAGGTGAAGGTGACTAATGGTGTTTACATCCTACTCAAATTAACCCTTCCTAAGATTCAACATATCATTTTATTTAGTACATCACCATCCCTAGTTTAGTTTCCTTTTTCAGATCTCTTTCCCTATAACCAAGAAAAATGGTAGCCTAGGATTAGATAGCCATGTTTATTGCACTAGGAGTAGTATAACACCTAGTTTAGCAAAAGGAAGCTGACATTCTTCAAAGGTTCACCTCGAGCCCAAGTCCCATAACTTGATAGGTAATCCCATGTGTCCCAATCACACCGAACGACCTACTTATAGCATGGTCCTTTGGGGGGTGTAGTGATTTGGTGAGAACATTTTTTGGCACGCTTAGTGGGACAAGAGTTGGTACTTCTCTTCTAATTTACACAAATCAAAGTACCTGATGAATCTATATCTCTAGATTTTAAATCTCAGTCCATTCACTTATGTGAAGAATTCAGACAAGATCTTCTTCAAAGCATAGAAGTTATCAGCATAGCAAACTTTTTGTGTCTCCTCCAAGAGAAGAAGCAAAGGTGTTTTAACTCCACCAGCTATAGCTTTATCTTGTAGGGGACATTCAACTCCTCCATATGGAAGGTTTTGTCCACTAAGGAACAATCAATCTCCCATTTCTATGGTGTGGAACCAATTTTTTCCCCCTTTCAATGCAAGAAGTCCACCTTTTTTGGCTCAACATGACCCTATACCTATTGCAACACTCAAAATTTTACCCTTTTACATAGGAGAAACTCATGTTATTCTAGTAGAACACATTCTTGATGTAGCAGGAATCTACGTAGTACATAACATCACAAATAATAATGTTGATGTCAGACCTCTGGGCACTTCCTTCAAGGGAAAATCACTTTAATGGTTTTGAGGGTTACATGTTGGAAGTATAACAACTTGGGACAATTTAGGAAAGAAGCTCTAGAAATTGTTCAAAGACAAGAGTGATCACTTATCACTCTTAGAATAACTCACCACCATAAAGAGATCTCCCTAGGAGTATATGAGTGATTTCAACTTCTGATTTCATGGGACTTGGAATAGGATTCTGGCACTCACTAAGACTTCTCTAAAGAATGAATTCTTGTACTATTTATGAGATTTGAATAATGATGTAGCGGTTCTGATCCAATCCATGAGGGGGATACATTACTTGATGATTACGACATAGCCATAAGTGTGGAAAATTCCTTTATTTAGGTTGGAAAGATAGCTCCTCGACCACCCATGCCATTTACTCCGGATCTTACAAATAATCATCCTATCATTACGCCTATCCCAACAACCTCTAATCAAATAGATCAATCTACCTCGGCCTCTTGAAATGATATATTTCAAGTCAAATCACTACTGAAAACCTTTATAAATGATCTTGTAGTGATTAAAAGGTATAAGTTCCAATATGATCGACTTTTCCAATCCCAATATCAAGAAAATCATCTTCCTTTTCAACGAAATAATCAGGCTCAGAACAAGGTCACTAGCCAAGTTGCAAGTGTGAATCCTTTAAAATTTTGGAACCCTTCTGCTACCAGTTCATCCAAAGCCATAGTACCAATCTAGAATAACCTCATTCAAGATTTTGAATGGTGTTATCCTTGTTCTTAGCATCACAACCATAATATTTTCCCAAATGGAGTTTTAAGTTAGGCCCTTATGGTCCAAACCATCCACCCATGAGATTCAAGACCAACCTTATGATGAAACTATGCTACTAAATTGGAAAACATAATAATTTTGTGGTTTGAATACTAATGCCTCCATTGTAGCATCCAACACACGTTCCAAGTAGAGGGAAATAGACCTGTAATATTCCAAAGCTGATCAGGTATCTATTTTACAGTCCCAAACAGAAAATATCAGATGATAAGAGCATGAGAAATAAATCACTAGAAGCATCCAAAGATCACTCTATAAAGAAGTATGTGACTTCAAATATCACAATGCCCAATAGGAATTTTCCAAAAGAATACTGTAATGCCCAAAAAGGTATTAGAAAAGTTGGGGCAATTATGTTTAACATTATGGAACAAATGAAGAAGTCCAATCTGAGTGTCATGATGTGGGATGCACTCTCAATTCCTTCTAAGAGGAACTTTCTATGTGACACTTTGAACAAATTTGGTACTACCAATAGATCATCAGGGCAAGAAGTAACATTGGTAACCAGCCTATGCCAAGTAGAAACAAAAGTATTTTCTAAATCCAATAAGCCTCCACCATTCTATATCTCATTGATTATTGGCAATCATTTAGTGCACAATTGTATGATCAATTTTGGAGCCAGTAGTTCTGTAATTCCCAAATAGATTACAGATGTGTTAAGAATTCCATATAATCCAATTTCAAGAGGAGTTGTCTAGTTAGATGGTACTGCAGTCCAAACTTTGGGGGTCATTAAGGGGCATAAACTTGCTATCCATTCCTATCCTAGCTTGACATTCACACAAGACATATTTGTTATTGATCTCCCTCCCCTCTTTTCCATATTCTTATCACGTGATTTAACTACCAAGATGGCTAGTTATTTGTCATCAGACTGGTCACATATGATAATTAGAACTCGGTATAGGACAAAGGTGACTGTAAGATCTGAACCTATTTTTCATAATCATGTGGAACCTTACACCACCAAACCCATAAATGGGAATTATGCCATTGATGATCCAGATGAGGAGGATGTAGATCATAAGTCAACTACTCTCACGGAAGAATTTTTTGACACATTACTTGATGAGGCAAGTATCGATCACCAATATGATCCCTACGATGATTTATTAGTTGATGGATAATTTGGTTTGTTATTTTTGGAAGAGACTGGATTCGGTACGTACTACATACACGAAGCAAGTACAATCATAACTTAGTTGGTTAAAACATCCAGTAGTTCTAAGGGACTATAGAAACTATTCTTTGATGGTTCAAAGATTAAAAATGGATCCAGAGTAGGAGTTATATTGATTTCTCTAAAAGGAGATAAATATTTCTCTTCCTTTCGGTTACATTTTAGCTGTACTAATAATGTCACTGAATATGAGGCTCTCATATAAGGAATTCAGCTGGCCCACAAAAGAGGAATCTGAACCTTGACCATCTTTGGTGATAGTGAACTGGTTGTGCATCAAGTAACATCCCGCAGCGCATCAAAAAATTATCTATTGAGATCATATAAAAATGAGGTTTGGGACCTGATAGAAGATTTCAAAGCTTTTTTAATTCACGCAATTCCTAGGAATAAAAATCAAGATGCTGACAGTCTTTCTACTATTTCTTCATAGTACAATGTGCCTATAGACATTATAAAATAAGGGCAATAGATGGTAAAAATGGTGGGTCATCCCGTAATACTAGATAACGTAAGTAGCTTGTAGGTAGTCTATAGTGACCAACAAATTGTCCTCTTCCTACAAAAATAAGCAGAGTTCATTTCCAAACATCATGATAAACTTCAAAACTCTTACTGTGATCAAATTATACAGCTAAAAGGAAACAACCTACCAAAATTCCTGGTTACACTTGAATCTATGTTCAATTCAGATGATCAAGCTAAACGATAGAGCACTAATCTGGTGGTCAAGGAAGGGGATTTTGAAGAAGTCGAGGTGGCAAGTGATTTTTTTAAAAAAATTGGTAAGGTGTGAATTGTTGAAGAAAAGAAATATTTTATTAAACTATGTCAAGAATATCATGATATTTTTGCATGGAGTTATAAAGATCTGTGTAGTTTCGATCCCGGCCTAGCTTAACACACCATTGAGCTAGATCCATATTCTAAGCTAGTTCATCAAAAATAGAGGCCAATTAATCCTAAAATTGAGCCACTAATGAGGAAGGATATAACCAAGCTTATTGAGTCCTAAAAAATTTTTCCCATCAAGAATTCCTCATGGGTAGCCAACCTAGTGCTCGTCAGGAAGAAAAATGGAGAGATTCAGCCATGCATGGACTTCAGGGATTTGAACCACACCTTGTTGAAATACCACTACCCTCTTCCAGCAATGGAGAAAATACTCCAAACCATGGAAGGGGCTCAAAGGTTTTATTTTCTTGATGGATATTTGGGATATAATCAGATCCTAGTCCAACAATATTATCAATTCAAAACGGCTTTCACCACCAATTGGGGCATGTATGCTTATAACAAAATGCCATTTGGGTTGTCCAATGTAGGGGATACTTTCCAAATATCCATGGGCATGGCATTCAAAGGACTCATTAATGATATCATATTATTTTAACTTGATGATATAACTGTGTATTCTAAACACACTCAAGATCATATCACATAACTAAGATTTTTCTTTTGAATATGTAGAGAAAGTGGAGTCTCATTGAATCCTAAGAAGTGAATTTTTACAGTTCAAGAAGAAAAATTGTTACGAAATGTTGTTTCTATGGAAGGAATGTCTATTGATCCAGCTATAATTCATTCAAATTTTTCCTTATCTCTTCTAAGTCACAACAAAGGTCTCCAGAGCTTCCTGGGAACCATAAATTTCATGCGGAGATTCATTCCCCAATTTACAACATTGGCTAACTACTGACAGCCGCACTGAAAAAGAACATTCCATTCTCATGGATGAAATATGCGATGGAGAGTACTGAGGCTATCAAAATGGCCATTTCCCAATCCCCCACACTGGTGAACCCCAGGTTTGACAAATTTTTCATTCTCTATGATTTTGTAGGTTAGGAAAGTATTTCGGGGATTCTCACCCAACAAAATGACAATCTGATGGAAAAACCAATTTCCTTGTTCATTCAATCTCTCAAATAATACGAGCTCATGTATTCCTTCATTTATAAATAGCTATTTACATTCATTAAAGCTTTGAAGAACTTTAGGAATATGTCATCCAACAACAAGGTTCACTTGATGGTTTCTCATCCTGGCGTTAAAGATTTTTTGTTGAAAAAATAAATGAACGAGAAGCGTGTAGGGTGGATCATGAAAGTAATGGAGTATGACGTGCAAATTAAAGTCACTAAACTTGTCAGGGGAAAAGGGTTATACCAATAGTTGGTTGTAGATATGGAGACAAAGGATGTAGAAGATGCTACAGTAATAAACATTGAAGAAAGAGACTGCCAAGTTGATTGGTTAACAAATATGCATGATTTTATCCTCTTAGGGACATATCCTTCGAATATGGATAAAGTCCAAAGATGTAATTTTTTGTCTCTAGACTATTCCATACATCCTAGTCAATAATGTTCATTTTCACAAAGACTTGAACAATCTACTTTTTCATTGCATCAAACTAGAGCAAGTGAATAATATTTTAGAAGAATTTAACAACGGCTTATCTAGGATACATTACTCTGCTCATGAAACTGCCACCAATATTATGTGAGATGGTTATTATTGGCCGTATTTATTCAAATATTCTCATCTCTAGGTAAGGAAATTTAAGGAATGTACCCTTTTTGCATGTAAAACAAAATTGATAGCCCTTCCCTTGCACCCCATTCAGGTAGATCAACCTTTCGTTCAATGGGGGTTAGATTTTATCAGGATGATCAACCATTCTTTTAGTGATGGAAATAAATGGGTTATTATTGTGATAGATTATTTCACTCGATGGACAAAGGTGGTGGATTTAAAAGAAAGTATCGAAAAGTCAGTCCTTGATTTCCTGGAAAATATAATGACAAGGTTCAGAGTCCCATTTACCGTTATCTCTGATAATGCAATGGATTTACCTGGTTTAAAGTTAAGTGAGTGGGTGGTTTTGAATGGGGTATATCTCAATACTTCATCCAATTACTATCCATAACAAAATGGGTTGGATGAATCTAGTAACAAGAATCTCATAAGGATCACCAAATGGACGATGGAAGCTAACAAAAGGACCTGGCATACATAACTTAAGACTTCCTTATGGGCAGATCGAATCACATGTAAAAAGGCCATTGGAAACTTACCTTTTGTGTTGGTATATAGGAGGGAGGAAAATCTTTTTCTTTGCTTTGAATTACCTTCTTTAGAATTGGATCATCATCTCAAAGTTATAGAAAATGGCTCCTTTATAGTGAGGTTTTCTGAACTCATGGAGCTGGAATAAGTTTGAGACAAGGATATACTTTAAGCCAACATAAAGATCAAGTTAAGAAATCCTTCGATAAGAAATCTTCTGATAGACATTTTCAAGAAGGATATTTGGTTCTCAAGTGGGATGAAGATAGAGCCAAACCAGGCAGGCATGCCAAGTTTGACGCTCTCTAGATTGGACCATATGTTATCTCCAATTGTAAAGAGGTGAATTCATTTCGTCTATCTAGACTCGATGGAGAAGAACTACCCATTCACATGAATGGGATACATCACAAGGCTTGCTTTTGAGAATGTCCCATCCTTGTACAATGTTCATTTTTATGTAACTCGAAGTGCTTTGCACATTGTTTTGTTTTTTTCCTTTCTTTTTGGTTTTTGGGTGTCCTTTGATTGCATTTTTCTTCCAAGACTCCTTTTTTCCAATGGTTTGTAGAAGACTACTGATGTGAAATATTAGAAGGAAATCATTCCTTAGAGGTCACAAAACATGTTACCAATTTAATCTACCTTGAGAGGAAGACTTTGAAATCGATCAAGAATTTTTTTTGAAAAAAAAATATTTGCACAAAATATCTCTACATCTTGAAGTTTCTCCAAGTCCCAAAGCCCAAAAATTCATATTTTGGTCTTCAGGGATTTTTCCTTTCGGGGTTTAATCGAATTAAATTTGAAACTGTGTTTTTTTCAAGTTCTAAAGTCTGAAACCTTAAAAGTCATGAATTTTTAGAAATTTTCTTTCGGAGTTTCGAAGTCGAAATCCCCGAAAGTATGAAATTTCTGACTTTCAGGTTTTCAGGTTTACAAACTAATGATCACACTTTTTGAACAAATTATTTTAGACTTCTAAAGTCTGAAAGTATGAAATTTTGAAGTTTCAGACTTCGGATATTTCAGGTTTTAGAACTCTACTGATCATTTACGAGTCATTTTATTTCAGACTTCTTAATTCTGAAAGTTTGAAATTTTGGACTTTCGAGATTTTAGGTTTCAGAACTCTTCCAAGTCATTCCACATTTTTCATCCCTTGATCATCAAATTCAGAAACCCTAAAATTCTGAAGTTTTGGAATTTCAAGATTTTGGGTTTCACACTTTCAGAGCTCTCTATGCATCTAATTCCCACCTACTTTCATACGGATTGGAATTTCACTATTAATATTGGTTTTTTTTTTCTATTTAAATTCAATTGTTTCCTATCATTTCACCTGAAAATTTTCTCTTACAAACCATTTGTAACTATATTTGTACTTTTTGACGTCATTCTCAAGGTATTTTTTATTTTGGTCTTGTATTTTTGCTTTAAGATATTTTTTTTATTTCATCCTTGTTTATTTTCTTTGTTCCTCCTCTACATACCTTGGGAAATGAAAAATTTATTTCCCACCATGATTTCATGATTTGAGTTTCTACAGGCACTCGCAGTTGTAAGGATCCTCTCGAGTTCTCCAATTTACCTCCTCATCATCTTTTTTTTTCAGTTTTTAGAGATCCACGTTTTTCGGAGAACTCTCTTCTCAGTATTTAGATCTTTGGGTTGATTCGACTCTTCTTATTTTTGGAGAATATGCCATTTAAACTTCAGAGTTCTCATTTTCGGTATTTAAAAGGTCTCTGTTTTGGAGGTTTCCAATTCAATATTTTGGACTTCTCCATTTTGGAAGTCTACATTTTGGGTTTTTGGAGGTCTCAACTTCGGGTTTTCAGAACGTATCATTTCAGACTTCTCCACTTTGGGTTTTCAGAGGTTTCTAACTTTAGGGTTTTCAAAGGTTAGATATTTTTAGGTTTTCAGACATCTCCATTTTGGATTTTTCCATCTCAGAGTTTCAGGCTTCTCCTCTTTAGGTTTCTAGCTTTTAGGTTTTCAGAGGTTGGATATTTTCATGTTTTTAGAATTCTCTTCTTTGGCATTTCAGAACATAAAATTTAATGTCTACTTCCACTTCTAAGGGAAATGAAAAAAATTCAATACTCATTCCTCAAGGTTACCCCCCACTCTTGCTTATCTTCTAGCCTAGGAAACATAGGGGACACCGACCTTAGACAAATTGATTTTCCAGACTTATAGGCAAGGGTGAAGGCCCCAAATAAGAAACCCTAGATGTAGGCCATAAATGATAGTGGGATTGCTCCTACTTTTGGTTTTATCATATCCATGCATTACCCAGAATTTCTTTTGGCTGTAGTAGCCCACTATGATGAAGAATTTATTTTAGTTAAAGATGCCGATGGAAAAGTTGTGATCCTCCTAGATCTAGATTTCTTTGAATATTTACTCAAATTTCTTAACATTTAATATTATGCCAAAATTTCACTAGATTCAATGGTGAAACATTAGGACAAAGAAGTAGGGTTATGTACAAGGGTCATCTTGAAAACCTATCTGGCCAATAACATTTCCAAATTTCCAAAGACCATGTATCGGTCTTCTTTCATTCAAGAGGTCAATGACATCATTGTGCTACTAAGCAGAGTCTCAGGTCTTCCCTCCCTAAAGGAATTTCAGGAGTGGATGTTCTTATATATCGCTACTATTAATAAGAACAATGAATTTATCAAATGGGGGGAGCATATCAGTAGATCCATTTTCTATCAGTTGAATAGAGTGTATTCTTCAAAGTGTTTCTATATGACATCCTTCTTGGTTTATGCCATAGCTTCCATGGCAGATTTCACAAGGTTTAATACCAAGGATATTCGAAGCACCTCTCAAATCTATGATTTCTATCCTCAACTCACACTGGACGAAGGAAGAAAACACTTCCATAGGATAAATTATGCCTTCTTTGTCATTATACTCTATCGTTTCGATAGGGAGCTATATAATCAGAGGATTTCTGATGAATCCTTCAAGGAAGTGCATGATTTGGGAGCTATCTTCCTTGATTTCCCCACATTTACTTACATTCAAATTACTTGTTTCGTGGGTGCTCCAAGAAATATTCCTAGATGTCTCACTAACATGTGGGTCTTGTTAGAGTTGGTTCGACAATTGTTGGATTACCATAAGATCCAGAATAAAAGGCACAAAGTCGGAATGCAATTCCCTATTTCAATTAGCAGATACACTTGCCAAAATATTTACAAGGATAAGAAATTGGATGTGGAAATGGCATAGGTAACCTTGTGAACCTTCCATCCATGGACCAATTTTGACTATTGGGGGAAATTCAGCGAGACGGGTCAGTCCAATTCCCATGTGCCCCAGTTAGAATATATTTGGATCCATTTTCGGGATGAATTCATCATCTGACTGAGAGATTATGAAAGGCTCACTTTGGATGAGATTCAAAAATTTGGAATAGCCAATGTACCAAAAGACATGTAGGACAATAATGAAGTTTTGGATGAATTGTATAAAAGTAATAATATTTCCAATCAACCATTACCATGGATTGAATCAAATGTGGAATCATTTTACAAAAAAATTGAAAGGGCGAGACCTATTCTAGAAAGAACTCACAGTTGGTCGGTTACCTTGGGAATCTCACCCAAGGGGTTAGAGAAACCTACAAATACATGGGCCCCATCAACCATGAGCTAATCAACACCCACAAAGGGGAAAAGGTCAACCCAAAAGTCACATATAGTTCCAAAAACTATTTCATTTGTTATTGGGAGATAATCTCTTTTCAAGACTCATGTTCCCAAATTCATGACTTCAACAACACCTGTGACATAAATACTTGAAGTCAATGATTCTCCTAGTGTCCTAAAAGACCCATCATTTCCCTCTTCTCTTCCATTATCTCTTACTACATCATTTCATTCCATTTCTACCATCATTTCTTCTTTCTCATCACCTTCCATGGCGTAATTATTCTCATCCCTTCTAGTTCTCTCATCTGGAGAAACTATTGGGTCACCCATTTCTACCTCATTTCCCTTAACTCTTCCATTTTCCTCCATCTCATCCCCTAACATTATTGCATCAAATCCTATGAAATTCCTCACATCCACCCCATCCATCACTACCACTACCATTCAAATGCCAACTAATATTGGTCATACACTTGTGGTGGCTAATGTTTCAGATACTGAATCAAATATTCTATCTTCATCAACATTAGCCATTTCAGAATTATTGTTCCAACAAAATCCAAAGAAACAGAGGAAAGTGCCTTTGGGAGATGTGATATATCTAAGCATATTGGAACATACCCCAAAAATATAGGCTAAGAATCCAAATATTGTTTTAAGCCATTTAGTGAACGCATCTTGGGAATGAGTTGTGGAGGTTGCCACTCCCGTTGAGGCAAAAAAAAAGGAAAAATTTACAACTGAAAATCATCAGATTTCTAGATTCTCATTGGGAAAAGTCACTCATGAAGGAGAAATACAATATGTACACACTACTCTTGGAAATTTTCTAGAAAAATATGATGATGATAAATCTTCCAAGCGTGAGATTAATGCCAAGGTCAAGAAATTCACTGAATTTCTATGGAAAATAACAAATCCAACTCCATCTATTGAAGTCTCAACTACTACAGCCATGACAGTTTAATCTACTACTGATGATATTTCTTATCACGAGATCAAAAAGATAGGTGAGAAAGGGAGATCAATAGATGGATTAATGGAATGTATAATGTAGGAGGTTGAACATTTAATTAAAGAAGTTGTTGAGATATACAATGATTTGCAGGTTGGGAAAACTACTATTTACAAAATGGATGAAGCTTTTTCATAAGATAGTAGCAAACCTGAATTTGAATTTGGCAACATGGAGTGAGATTAGAGAGGAATATTTGGATCTAATCCTCTAGGAGGATGTAATCAATGATACTGAAAAGCTATTTGAATATCAAAAGGCCATGGAATTTTGGTGTTAGGTATTACAAGATATAATTTACAAGTTAGATGATAAAAAAGTGGAGATTACAGATGATTTGAATGAAATATTAGAAGAATTTCATATTGTTAACTGTAAATTCTTCAGCAAAAATATCGATGTTCTTCCAGAGGAGAAAATCAAGCAGAATTTAAGTATTTGGTGAAATGTGATGATGAAGTTACTAAAAATTTTGGCAGTGAATCTATTGATAGGTTGGTTTTATGCCAAAATTTCACAAGAATATTGAATAATTTTTTGAGTAAACTTAGAAGAGTTCCAGCTAAAATCATGAGTGAAATTGAGACAAAATATGTGGTAAATCACTACGCATGTGGGCCCGAGGATGAGGAAATTCAGTGAATCATTAAATGCTTCATCGTGTATAAACATCAAATGTCTACATGGGAGGAAACACAACAAAAACCTAAAAAGGAGAAAAGTGTTGTAGGACCAGGACAAAGTTGAGAGGCCATGAAAGGACAGATCCAATCTCTGGATCATTCAGAGTTTTAGGGTTGACTAAGTCAAACCATTGCAGTAAATTTGTTATTTTTATTAGAGCTTGTTCCCTTGAATTAATGACATTTCTATTATTTTGAAAGTGTTAGTTAAGGGCCCAATTGTAATAGCTCAGCCTAAAGAACTTATAAATAGTTAAGTTTATGGATTCATTTAGGGGAGATAGATATATCATGTTTTGGTGAAGTTTCTCTTCAATATTAGAAGAGTGGTACAGATATTTAAGGAACCTTTTAATTATATTTAGAGATATATCTTGCCTTGAAGAACATGATTTATTCTGTTAAATGGTTTATTTATAAATGATTTTTGAATGTATGATTCCTTAGTATAGATGGTTAGCTTGTCTTTATTTTAGATAATTTTGTTTCATGTTATGGAAAAGTGATATAACATCTTTTATGTGAGTTGTGGAAAGAGTGTTTTCCTTTTGTTATATAAAGTTATATTATCATTATCCATCATTAATGAAGTGAATGTTTTACATGTGCATGTGTTGTGTCCTCGTGGTTAGTTAATTATGTGACCAATATGATTTGGTCACTCTATTTTATATGATTCAAGTTTTAACAAAGGAACGTATGCTTCTAGTTTGTGGTATTTTGTCCCCTTTCTTGGTTGTAATAGGTGAAGGTGACAAACGGTGTTTGTATCCTACTCAAATTAACTCTTCATGAGATTCAACATATCATTTTATTCAGTACATCACCATCCCTAGTTTAGTTTCCTTTTACAAATATCTTTCCCTAAAACCTAGAACAATGGTAGCCTAGGATTAGATAGCCATGTTTCTTGCACTAGGAGTAGTATAGCACCTAGTTTAGGAAACAAAAGTTGGACTTCTTCGGAGGTTCACCTCGAGCCCAAGTCCCATGGCTTGAGAAGTGATCCCATGTTTCCCAATCACACCGAGTGACCTTATTATAGCCTGGACCTTCGGGGGGTGTAGTGATTTGGTGACAACAATTGATAGTAATTGTATCATATCGACTATACTTCACATGACAAACCCAATTTTTACTCTACATTCCATCGAGATGGATCAAGAATTATTTATTTTTCATAAGATATATATTTTTAAATTATAACCAAAATTCATTCATATCAAAGAAAAATCCTAGCGACTGTTAGGCTCAACAATTTATTAATTTCAAAATAGTTATTGAATAAAAAATCATGGTCTAGATTAGCAGTTGCTAAGATCCTATCATTACCTATTATCATAGGAATCACTATCTTTACAACTTTAGATAGATTATAATTTTCAATGACTATAATTATATCAAATTGGTGGCATGTTACCTGGTGGAGCCAATTCTTGCACTACTTTCCATCGAGAGGGATAAAAACTTTTGGTTTAATTCAAAGAAAATTCTTAGTGTCTATTAAGATCCATTACTAGTTGAAAGGAGTAACCTAGTAGCCTCTATGATCAACAATTTATAAATTTGAGAATAGATATATAATAACAAACAATGGTCAAGATTAGGGGCCTCTAAGATCCTATCATTACCACTTTTCATTATAATCACTATCTTTTCTACTTTATAACGATATTGTTTTTCATTGATTGTAATTGTATCATATTGGGTGGAATTTACATGGTCGAACCAATTATTTCACTACATTCCATCGAGAGGGAAAAATTTATATTTGTCTCTTTTATTTTATATCTTTGTAGATTTGAATCCATATTCAATTATATCAAATAAAGATCCTAGTGACATCTAAGCTCCATTACTAATTGAAAGGAATGACATACGATCACTACACTCAACAATTTATTGATTTGAAAAGAACAATAGAATAAATTATCATGATATAGCTTAGCGGAAACTAGGTTCATACCAATACCTCTTTTCATTGTAAACATTATCTTTACAAATTTGGATCACTACTAAATTTCAGTGATTATAATCGTATCATACTGGATGGACTAGCCCTGTTGTAACTTGGTGATGCACTATATACCCCTGAGAAAATGTAACATTTTTTACAGTTTTTATAAGATATACCATTGCAACATATAATTCAAATTGGTTCTTATCAAAGAAAATTCTTAGCGACTGATAAGTTACTTTATTTATTAAAATAAATGACATAGGGGCCACTAGGCTCAACAGTTACTTAGTTTGGAAATAGTGATAGAATAATCATTCATGATATAGCTTTGCAGCCGCTAGGCTCATACTAATACCTCTTTTCGTTGTAAACACTATCTTTAAAGCTTTGAAGATATATTGTTTTTCATTGTTTAAATGTTAAAAAAGCCTTTTGAGATTTCATAATTTTCATGCCACGTGTCGTCATTTTATTGTGTCCTATTTATATTATATTATTTTTATTTCATATAGGTTAGAAATATTTTATACTCGTTTATTTATACATAAATTTCATAGTAAATTTGCCAATTATAATCTTTTCTAACTATTAGTTTCAAACTTTCCACATGGCATAGAGTAATTGGATAGTTATATTTCTTTAGCACACCTCATCTAACATTATCTAGGTCTATTTTGATAAAAATTAAATTAAATGTGCCTATACATTTATTCAATTTATTTCTTCTGTTTTATTATAATATTATATGTTTTATTACGTTTTTACTATTTTAAGATATAGATAATAAAAAAAGGTGTTGTTTTCAATATTATTTTATTTTTCAATTTCCCACAACTTTTCTTAATGAGTGGTAAATTCAAATTTTGAATTGTGAATTCCCCTGTACTTGAGAGTATTTGAAATTTGAATATACTCTCAAATTCCCCCTCTCTTTTGCTTAATGTTCAGGGAAGTCTAATTTTCAAACGTTCATATCCCGTAATTTTTTATATTTTCAAAATTTCTAATGTGGATTGTGCCAAAATAAATTATTAAATACCCTAGAGAACTATTTTTTAGGGTTTTGTTTTTTCAGTCTTGTAGAAAAGTAGCTTGTGAAATCACAGAACAATACAAGAATCCAGAGATTTCAGGGCCAACTAAAACAATCCTGACTATTTTGGTAAGGGAGAAAATAGGTAGTAATTACAATCTCATTTGCAGAGAAATTACGTAAAGGATGCAAATAAAGGAGGCACAAAAAGGGTGCACATAAACTAGGGAAGAAAAAGGGGTTGTAGAAAAAATAGTACAGATAATTATTTCAATGTAGAAGACATGGCTTTGGATGAAATAACCAAGAATGAAATAATATCATATCTAAATCGGGTATTTATAAAAAAACTTATATTATACTAAATATGCACCTTTTTTATTACGGGCTTGTTCAGTCATTCTATCTTTGACTAGTTCGTGTCTGTTTCATGCTAGTTCATCCCTTCTTTACCCTATAAAAATTCTCTTTATGACCCATCTCTACTTACTAGTTCCTTCTGATCATTTTTTCAAATGGACTTGTTCTACATATTCTTGACCTTTTTCTTACTCTTACAACCTTCCTAAAACATGGTATATTCAGAATTTTTTTTGTGTTTTCTAACTTTTTATTTGTAACATTAAATTAAAAACCCTTGATTCTTTACCAACACCTCTTCTCAGACACAAATGATGTTAGGGTTTGTACTTCACATATTATTGAATCATGCTAATTGGATCCCCTCAAATATCCACACCTTTCAAGTTAGCACCACTATGTTTTTTGAGATACGAAAAGCTTCCAACTATACCATAAGAGGATTCTAATTGTATTTCCAATTTTGTGATCAAGATTTAGGTTATCAAAGATCACTCTCTACTAATCTTGATGGAAATTCCTATCCTACATGTAGGATTTTAGCTTCATATCTCACCCTAGGCTTCTTGTTAAATTTGAAAAAATATTCCTTCTAGTTTGAGTTCACTGTTAAATCTGAGCATATATCTTCTTCAATAAATCACATTTCTTGATCTTTTAGGCTTCTCATCTTGATAAAAATTCATTACACTCCTCAAAACTATCTAAAGGAATCCTCCTTTCTTTTAGGCTTGAATTTGATCACTTTCTCTTAGTGGTTTCATGGTTTCCTTAAAGTCCACTTAACTATGATAGTAGGTACTATACGGTACATGAATTTATTTTAGGGTCTATTATCTTCCTCATATTGAATCCATATAGCAAGTTTTCTCAAACATTTCTCTGATACCAAAATTATATAGTCACCCCTTCATTTCCTTCCTTAGCTTGCACCTACTTAAGAAAATATTGCATGAAATTTTCTCTAGGGTTGT
Source organism: Taxus chinensis (assembly GCA_019776745.2). Classification (NCBI taxonomy): domain Eukaryota; kingdom Viridiplantae; phylum Streptophyta; class Pinopsida; order Cupressales; family Taxaceae; genus Taxus; species Taxus chinensis. Next base: position 353,266,868 of record CM034154.1, read on the forward strand.
CACAAAGTTGTCTATTTATCAACAAGATCCTTCAAGATCAAATATTATTCATTCTTAAAAACCCCACTACTCTATACCTTCATTTCATGCTTTAACTCACATTTTCCATTCATCGAACAGGTTAAATTTTATCAATACATTTTTTTTACCAAAACATACTATTTTTACTTTATCATGATCTTAAACAACATTCTTAGACAGTCATAGGAAAATTTATTTCTTGAGGTATCTATGCAATTTTAAATTATTTATTATATTCATTTTATCATTTTAAATTTTTCGTCCAAGTTTCAATACCCAACTCTTCTTACAACTCCCTATACCTCAACTATTGTAATTTCACCTTTAGGATCCTAACTACGTCTAGAACCCTATGTCATAGGTATATGAGATTATATGAGACTCCAATTCACAATTAATATGTTTTGGGACTCCTAAAAACTCCCTTTTCATCTCCCATAAGTTTTTTCAATTAATTTTTAGAACCCCCACTTCCTTTGTAACTAGGCTCCAAATACTAGGTCTTAACTGTGTTTTTACCCTAAGTCTTGAGTGTCAAGGTTTTTCTCCAATTTTGTACAATGGAAATTTAAATTGGTTCAATATTCATCTAATATGCTTCAAAAATACCTCCTCACATAATTTAATCTCCAAATTAAATGGTTAAAGGATTCATCTTTCATGCCCAAGTTTGCACATTCTAGGAAGCTCAAGAGCTTTAAAAGCTTATAAAATATAGAGTATCTAATGTCAAGACTTGAAATTTTGAATCAAGTACTATTTCAAATTACATGAAAATATATTTTCCCAGTAGTTCTATTAACTTATCATAAATCTCTTTATTGATACAAACTCTTCTCCCATGACTGGTAAATTGGTCTTAGAGTTACCCCTTGAGGGTTGTAATAAGATTTTTAGGACTTAAGAATTTAAACTAACTTGTTTCCACTTTATTTTTAGTCTCCATGCATTCAATAAACCCACTCGAGTATCCATCAACAAAATAATATGGCATTAATATTCATAAAAAAAGTCATGCATAGAATAAGAAAACTGTAAGATATAGAGTATCCAAGTTTTGACACATATAACTATAAATATCTTCTAACATTCAATGTACTCTTACTGAAATATCAATTTCAATATTCTTCCTTAAAAATGAGACCCTTAGAATAGGGGATACTAATAAGAATATTATAAATCATTTCAAGAACCTAATCGTTCACTGAATCTCCCCTTTTCACAGTCCTAGGTTTTTTTTATATTTCATACTAAAATGAATCTTGTCATAAAACCTACTCAAAAGTGATATCAAGAAACCTCACACTGATATCATAATGTATTTAAAATTTCTCCAATTCATACATATGTAGATATATTGTGATATACTTGAATTTTATTACTCAACTTAGAATCACATAGTTTTATACATCAAGAAATACATGTAGACCTAGAATTAATTTTATAAAGACATATACATTAGAAAAGAATACATTTCTCATACCTCTCTCATATTATTCTTTGAGGTTACATGACAAAAAAACTCCTAGAATGAATACACCATCATGTAATAACAACATTTAAGAGAACACGTAATTTATTTATCAAGAATGGGTTTTCCTTCATTAATATCCTTTTTCTAACCCTCCATTTGAGTTTCTCATTTCCATATCCCCCAATAACTCCATCTCACTATTACATTTTAAGGCTTTAAATCCCTCTATGATAGTTGCATCTATGTTAGAGACTTTATTAGTCTATAAAACATCTATTTTACCTTAAACATGCTTTGGAGTTCTAACCCTAACTAGACTTCATGACCCTAGGTATAACACCATGACCCTAATTAGACTTCCTATGAAATTTATCACCTTAATACACCTATTCCATGATTTAACAATGACTTAGACTCCTTATACAAGACAAAAAATACCATAATGCCCTATTAGGAATTCAAATTACATTTTGGAGGGAAACCTCCTCATTCCAATTTCCTAATGACTTTGACAAAATTAAACACTCTAAAGGGAATATTACGACCCTACTTACCTCCTCCAAACCTTACTTTAACTTATTGAACCCAAAATTTCATAATTTTTACAAACATTAAAAATTTACATGTTATTAAGAGAAGATGCTCCTGCATCATACTACTAACCTGAAGAAAATGCTTCATAACTTTTTCTTTCTTTTCTAATTTCTCTTCATTTTCTTGCACATCTTCCTCTTTTGCTTCCTTGGATGATTCTTCCCCTTAGTATTCCATCTCATAATTTTATTTTCTTATTCTTGTTCATTCTTTCTCCTTGTTTGTTTATTCTTCATCTCTTCCATCTTCATTTCTTTCTCAGCTTCACCTGTAAAATCAAACACAAAAACACCAAAAGCATAATGAACTTCATGATATTTAAGACTTTACATCTCTTCCTTATCTTTTCCAAATGCATTCCCATCATATTCTTGAATCATATGGACTGAAATTTTTCCATGTCTCTCAATCTTCACCTTTTCACCATCCTCTTGCTCTTTACCAGCTGAATTTTCTTCTTTTTGACACTTTATTAGGTCCACAAGATCTCTATCATGAGTTTTCTCACTTTCTCTTTCATCTTCCTCTTTCCTCTCTTCACTATCTCTCTTTATTTTCATCAACTTTACCCCTTCCTCATCTTCTTCCTTGAGTGATTTCTCATGCACTACACTACTCTTGTCATCTTCTTTCTACAAAAACATAGTTAAGGCCTCATGTAGGACATTCTCACTTTCTTCTACACCTATTTCAAATATATGAATAGTTACTTTTTCTTGCATTTTTTCATTCTCTCTTACCTACACACTTGTTTTTTTATCTCACCAATAATATATAAATATCCATTAGTAAAATCAGACTTCCTAAACCCATTCTTTTCTTTTCAACATTTTTTTCACACAAATGTTCACTATTTACAAGACTTTCAAACTTTGTGAAGACTACTAAAATTTAAAGCAAGGCTAAACTAACAAGACTAACACCATATAGTCTAATTAAAAAATTCTTATTGAATCTAACAATAGTTACATAAATGATAAAAGAGTAATGGATTGCTTAAAACAACTAACATGATATAAATCAATCCTAGCTAAACCATGCCTACTTAGTATGAATTATTACCTACAAAAGACATAATTAGATAAGGAGGAAAATAAAATTGGTTTTGTTGCTAATTCAATACAGGTGATATGGTCTCTCCAATAATTAATACAAGGTCATATCGGATACCCATATACTAACCCCATTGAATATTGGAGGAAAATATTGAGCTTGGCTCTTAATAATATTTGTTATATGATATGCAATTCAAACCATGGTGTAATGTTTAAAGGTATGTGGTTGGTATTTTTTATAGTTTTTTCTTTGAGGAAAACATGCATGTGGGACTAAAAGCAAAAATTAGATTAAGGTTTGCTAATCCTAATTAAGGATTTATAATAATGATTAGTTAATTAACAAGTTACTAGGATGTGAGGAGCCTTAATCAACCACTTAGTGTCAATTAGGAGGCTAGTATAAAATTTTCAAGACTTTTGAGATGTTGTTGACCAAAATGGGGTGATTTTTAATGGTTGAAGAGGGGTTTGAGCCAATAATAGGGTATATTGACCAAAACAAGGGTAAAATAGGTTTAATTAGCTAATAATTGCCAAATTGTCTTTTTAGAAGAGGATTTTGACTTACGATGTGTCGTAAAGTGGTATCCTGAATGCAAAAGAGGATAGGTAATCAAAAAATATTAGTTAATTAACCAAAATTGTAAGAAACATTAGTTAATTACAAGAAATCTCTAATTATAACGGAAATGGTAAGAATGAGAGTAATTTGTGTGCTTTTAGAAATAAGATTTCAAAAGAGAAATTTAGGTGTCTACATTTTCCCTTGTTTGAGGTGATGTAAGTGACTTCACTTGAAATATAGTAGACAAGCATAAATAAATAATTTTGTATAGAAAAAATAGTAGAATGAAGGATTCCCCCTTGAGTGTTGATGGGGTGATAAAAGAATTCAATCAACAATAAAAAATATGATTGAAAAGGATACAAGAAATAGGATAGGCATAAACATGATTGTTTATTACCCAAGGTGATTTGGAAGAAAAATTAATAGTGATAAGATATGAAACTAAAGAATAGGAATATCTCTTGTATGCAATCTTCAATAAGAAAATGTGTTTCATCATGTTGCCCCTATGATCTACATCATCAACCCTTATTAAAATAAAAAAAAATGTAAAATAACATGAAAAGCTATATTACTCACATTTGTTCATTGATAAAAATACGTAGCTCCATGCAAAATATACAATGTAATGAAATACAAGAAAGTAAACCAACTAACCTAATAGAGAAAAAAGTAAAATCACACATACTCAAACAAACAAAGCTCAAGACAATTGCACCGATGTTTTTGTTATCAAGATTTAGTTTCTGAATGTTTGTGTTGTAACGACAAGGGTTAAAAATGGTGCCCCAAGAAAGGATACATGTGAGGGGAATAACGAAGGAAAAAATTAGGTCCATGCAAAAAAAAAAATTCTCTATGACATAGTCTCTAGAAACTCACTATTGGACGGGAGTACAGACATAGTAACCAAGCCATCTTTGTTAATGGAGGTAGATCATGATGATCCACAAGTCGTTTGAGACAAGAATATCAATGAACCTAAGAAAGATGTTTTTGTAAGAAAATTTTTGATGTTCGATCACAATGCATTTGATACACGCTTCATTTGCGTGTATGTTGTTTACCAATTTTTGAAATTTTTTGAAATTTTGCAATTTTTTGGATTATTAATGATTTTTACCAATTTTTTGGATTTTTTTAAAAAAATTATACTGTTTTGAATTTTTGAATATTTAGGAAGACAATCTTGTAGAGGAAATAATGAAGTCAAGGGACATCACCAAAAGTCATCGTAAGGTAAAAATATTCCCTATGTAGTAGAAAAGGTTGTCGAGAAGAAAAAATAGGCCCCAACGTAGCAAAAATAGGCACAAAATAAATATTTATAAAAAATAATCATCACAGTGAGTGCTAGAAGAATGAGAAGAACCACAATGGATCCACCTCAGGGGTGAGAAACACGTTGTGGGGGGTAAAAATGGGTGTATAAACCATCACTGTAAGTTCATTTACCATATACACTTGTTTCACCGTATTCTTAACAAATTTAATGAAACAGATAAAGGGTGATAGGCCAAGGAGGAATATTTGTTTGTGATGTCAATTGAAGGTTACACGTGTATTTCTGATTCTTGATTCAGGATGACTGTGAAGAACTTCCTTTTGGCTAGGGGGAACTACCTATAAATGCAAAACAAGACCACAAAAAGAATAGAAAATAATATATGTTAGTAGATTGTCTAGCATGTGCTAGATCCAGGAAGTGTGATACTTCCTACATGGATTTCAATCCACTGTTTAATATAATGTAATGTAAGAAATAACATAAAAAAATAACATCCTATTGTATTTGATATGATTTAGGTATCTCATTCAAATATAATAAGAAAATATAATCTAATAGGCATGGTTATGATCATATTTTGACATTGGGTAGGTGGTTTTGAGTTTCTATAGGTCTAATAGAGGTCTAGTAAAGGTTACAACTAGTTTTGGGTAGTTTGGGAGTGGGTATTAGCTTGATGTATTGATTTGGGTTATCAGAAATAGAGACTGATGTTGGTTAGGGTGTGACCGATGACAATTTAGCTATGACCGACAATGGTTTAGGGTGGAATAGTTAAATGTCATAAATAAGGATATAAGTTCTCTTTTTGTCTGCACAGAGAGATGGGGAGGTCTATGGAGTGTATTTAGGTAGTGTTTATTTCTTGGGTGAGGATTTTGTGAGGTATTAGGGGTGATAAATTCAAATTAGTGAAAGTCATTCAGAAGATACAGTAACCGATGTTGGTCTGGTGAATGATGCCAGTGAAGGGAAAACTAACAAAGATCAAGGTGACTGGTGTAGATAGGGGTTGAATGGTTGAAATCAAGTATACTTGGTTTTGGATATTTTTTGTGATTGTACAAAGAATGGGTGAAGGATGGTTACGCTCATAGAAATCCTAGGAAGGCTTAGGAATGACTAAGAGTTGTATATGGGGGGTTATAGGTGTTGTGGGTTGTTAGATGGGTGGATTAACATGAAGGTGGGGATGGTGGAATGTATAGTAAAATAGGATCTAATAAACAGAGCTAAAGAAACCAAAATCTAAGTAAGTATAGAATGATGTAGATAAGAACACTCTTACTTATATTTATAGGCCTAGTTGGTGGAGGATAGAAATGGTTGATCTGTGAAATTGGTGATCAGTGCATGAAATCACTTCTCGGAATGTTACCATGAATTCCTATGCCTTCATCTCATTCTTGGTGCTAGCAAGGGCTGTCTGGTTGCTCAAGAAGGATTTGGTTTGTGATTACATACAAATATTTCTTTCTCTAAACTTGAAAACTGATCAACCTCTTGAAAATTTCTAACCTCTGGAATAAGGTTTCCAAAATCAATATATTATAATTGATGATGGTTAGGGTGGCCAGAATTATTTTAGGGTTAACCTGCGTCAGTTAAGGCGGGAAATCGTAGGTTTTCCAAAATAACAGATCTTGGCTATCTTTTGTCTTGTTCTATCCGTTGGTCCTAATCTATAATGGTATTTTGTGCTTAGATAAGTGGGTATGTTGTTAGAGAAATAATAGGCATCTAATGTTAGGGTTAGAATAAGTCTCAGTTAGTTAAGGTAACTAGAAATTGAGTCTTAGTTAAAAGAAACATGTTAAATATAGGTCCATGATGAGGTGTCTAGGTTATGTGGCTATGTGAGGTGGTCAAGTGAGGATGTTAATTAAAGTAATTAATTCAATTAATCATGTGCCCTATGGGATATGAATATGTAAGGTATGGTTAATCTAATTAACAGGGTTATAAGGGTAGTGTGACCTAATTTTTGCGTTTACATTTTCCCCCTTTTTTATCGTGTAGCTTGTATTAGTGAGGGACGTTGATAAAAATAGGAAGTGATGGTCCCATGTGTGAGTGAGAGTAGGGTTTCCCCATGTTTGAGTGAAGGTGATCCCCTTAAAACTAAGAACTAATGATGTGTTATACAGAATTGGTAAGTGGTTATATAAATGTGTAGCTGATGTAAGTAAAGGTAGCTAGGGAAGGGTATGGGTACTTTGGGAAATGCTGATGGTCAACTCAGGTAATAAGTAGTAGGCCATAGTCGAATTGGGAATGGGTGCTAGTTAAAGTGGGTAATAGGTAATGGGCTAGTGTTAAATTGGGTAATGGGTAATGACAATCAAATGCACAGACACATATAGACTGCAACATGGTACAAGGTTAAAGATCTTGAAAAATCTATATCGTCCAAGGTTGATAGGTTTATGCAAACAAGAGTGAAGTGATTCAGGTATCTAGGGTATAAGATATGGCCCAGAAACATAATAGAGGTGAGGTGCGTGAACGTTTAGGTATGCTCTAGTATACCGATGGTTTGGTTGGGATAAATGTTTTGATAATAGGAAAGGTATGGTTGTTAGGCTAAAATAACATGCGTAATGACATCAAAAGGTATAATGAGTACATCAGTCCAATGGTCCAAAAAAGTAGGTTCAACTCAAGGTATATTGGTCATGGCACAGGTAAGGATAAGGTATAGGTAATTCGAGGGGTATACGAGTTAAAGTGGGGTATGGGTTATTAGGGCGGGTGGTGTAAATGGTGTAGTGATAGAAGCTAAAGTATGCCCTAGCTGATAATAAGGTTAGGTGGGAGGTAATGAGGGAATTAAAGTAGGAAAAATGAAGAGTCTCAAATGGGGTATAGTAAACATGGCCGATATCATTCATGTGAAACTGATAACGGTCTATGTGAACCGATATTGGTACACTAGGGCTTTAAACTGATGTTTCTTAGGTTGGATCGATATCAGTTCACCTGTCGATGGGTTAAAACATAAAACCTAAGGTAAAAGTTCTCATTTGAGAATTTTAATCGTGGTGAAAAATGGCTCTGGAGGAAGAATAGTCAAACACATTGTCAAGGAAAATGGAATTGGTTGTGAGTCAAGGCCAATTGGGAAATAGGTGAGTGGTTTTTGGAGTGAGGAAGATGGGTCCACGTGATCATGTGGAATAAGTTGATTCACTAGAGGATTGGGAGATTGATTTTAGACATGGCGATAGTGGGAGGGAGCGTTGAAGGTCCATAATTACAGAGACCAAAGTTTTGAGAGAGGAGGTAGGTTCCAACTCCTATTGCATATTTTGAATTGAATTTTGTGGTAAAATAAACAAATCGGGGGGAATTAAAAATTCAAAAATGTGGGTAAAATGAACTGATTTGGGTATGGGGAGGGTGGAATGTAGGCTAATTAGGTTAGGAAATGAATTTGGGTGAACTATGGGTAGAATGAGGGTATTTTAGGCTTAGTTTTGTCATTTTTATAATTTTAGGGCCATGGGGGTTCAACTTTGGGGCCAAACCAGAGACTGACGTTGGTTTAGGGTCATCTGATGTTGGTTATGTATTACCAATGTCGATGCGGGAAAACATGACCGATGGCGGCCATAGGGAATCGATTTCGGTCATAGGTGACCGACATCGGTCACTGTGAAAACATGACGGGGCCAAAATATGTTAGATACATAGGGTAAGAATGGGGTGGAAAAAAGAGGGTAGAATAAATAGGTAAAAAAGGAATGGAGTAGCGATATAGGAGGGAGAAAATTAGGTGGGTGAAGGTGAGGGTAGGTAAACATAGGTATGAGATAGGTGTGACTTAGGTCATAGTGGGTATGGGATTTTGGGTAAGTGGGAATGGGATAAATAAGTGGTCAAGGATAAAGTAGGAACATGATAAATGCATATGGCATAGTAGGGTGTAGAATTATGTTGTTGATAAAAAATGAATTTAGGCCTTGACAGTGTTGAGTTGGTTGGTTGCATGCATGGTAGTAGTTGACATTGCGAGATAGAGTACCACCCCTACTAGGGGAATTAAGGCATAGGGTGATAGAGGAGAAGTGGACCCACATGCGGAAGTTAGGTATGATCATGGTTAGGAAATACAGACGGATCCAATGGGATCCTAGTCTCATCATCACTCTCATCGATAGATGGGATGCAATGAATAACACATTCCTCCTTCCTACCAGTAAGATGATGATCATGTTGGAGGATGTATATAGGATTCTATGGTTACCAATTGTTAAAGAGCCATTTTATAGCGTATTTGCGTATGGTTCCTTCGAGGTGATGATTGGATTACATGGGGAGATCGATAGTGAGATGAATAAACATAGCATGATCTTGTTTTATAGGGTGATGTATGTGGTACAACTATAGGAGACGTGGATATCTGTGATGATGATGGTAATAGTGGGGTGTTATGCACACCCTGATTTAGAGGGCGTTCATTTTTCCAGGGGTCTAATGGGAGTATTACAAGACATGATCAAGGAGCAGGTCCACTTTGCATAGGTATTGACTTATTTGTTACAGTTATACAGGGAGCTCTAGGGCTATTAGAGGATGTGCCAATATGGTGTGTGTTGTACCTTATTTTTACATTGTTGGGCCTATGAACACATTGTGGTGGTGCGGCCATGAGGACTTATAGTAGCAAACTACAATTATTGGGGGCAAAGGGTAGGATTTAGGTGATGGGTGGTCCTAGGAAGTCAACCATGAGTAACAAAGGTGTTACATGATATTCCACATTATAGGCGGGATATGGAGGGGCTATATGCGAGAGACATAATATGGAGGGCTTATGTTGTCTTTCCAACACTTAGAAACATGAGGAAAGAGGTACAGGAGTTGTAGCTAGTGTAATGAATATATGGGATACATGCCTACGAGCACAAGATGATCCCAATAGATAGTGTTCATAGATAGTTCAAACTAGTGCAAGATGCGTCACCTCCATTTCCACAATATCGGTGGGAGGATGTGGAGAGTCCTTTGTCTCCACCCCACCCCACAAAGATAAAAAGTTAGGAGGAATTACTAGTTGATGGTAGGATAGATTATGCAAGGGTATGTGGTGGATAGAGACACTGGTGGGAAGAAGAGTTACAGGAAGAACCACCATGGCCAGGGAATCCCACTTTTGCAACTATGATAGTGTAGAGATGCAATATAGGGAAAACACTGGTATTGCAGTTGATAGCAATGCAGGTAGAGGTAGCCACCTTGACTGGGTGGGTGACTATACCACAGGGGTAGTTGACTACTTCTCAGGCATAGATATAGGTATAGGCACATGATTAGGCTCATGTACAAGATAAAGGACAGATATCTACCTTACAGGCATGCGTCACAGGGTTGCGGGGGTAGTTGGCCACTACAAAAGCTCATATTGTGGCCCTATAATTCCAAGTTACAATGCAAGAACCTTCACAGTCTCAGGTGCATGGTCCTATATTATAGATAGCAGCGGGAAAGGGTCCCATAGTAGAGGAAGGAGGATAGGGTACATAGGTACAGGGTCCGAGGGAATTCCTAGAAAGAAAGAGCTCACAGGTTGCTGTGAGACCTATGACACCACCTCAGATAGTGTCGATGGAGAGGTTTAGGGATTCCCTGAATGAGGTACGATATTACTAGGATCATCTAATGACCACCAGGATAGATATCCCCTCCTATGCATAGTACAGAGAACAAAAATCATTAAGTGAAAGGAAGAGATCTCGCACTCATAGTGTAGAGAGAACATGGGGATAATGATCCCAAAGGAAGGGTTAGGGTGAGGCTATGATTTCACAGAGGCCAGAGCTAGCTGTGGGCCAGGTGGAGACTAGATCAAAACCCATGTGAGGTGGGGAGATGTTGGGAGGGCACTAGAAAAGTAGAGAGGAGGAGAAAAATGAGACTTCCCTAAGGGTCTAAAGTGGAGTGAAGATAATTCAATTGGTATGATTATTATTATTGAGATTTTGATATACATACCGGCCTGCAAGCTGAAGATATTGAGGATGTACATGATATTTTTGAGGTTTTGATCTTATACTGACTTGCATGCCGATGATGGTTAGGATGTATCTGAGAGTATTTGGAGATACTCATATTTATATGTATCTCTGTATATATGTATTGATACACAGAATCCCCCATTTATACAGTTGATGATTTTTATTGGATAAATGATGTACGTATGTTTTTAATTTCCTTATTTATTGTCTATTGATTGAAACCAGGTGAATTAGGCATGATTTATTCAAGGTCATCTAGGCATGATTGAGTTTACGTCACTTAGGCATGGTTGAGTTTAGGTGATTTAGGTATGGTGGAGTCTAGGTCAATGGTGACTAAATCTCCAGCTTCACTAACACACTGACATCTTCTTCATATTTCTTGCTCTCCTCAATGTATCTCAAGGTTGATTAACCTTCTCGATATAAGAAAATTACATCAATCATTTCATAATTTTCCTACACATCATGCTCCACTTTCTCTGAAATATAAATACTGGTACATGTAATATAACATTCACTCTTACTTATCTAACCCACATCACACTATACCTATACTAGAGGAAATCAGGATTGGCCATAAGGCTCAATGTCACTTCTTTGTACAGTCAAGGCCTTGTAGTTTTGTCCTATTTCAGTGAAAAGGTCAAACTCCTCCTTGCTACAAATCAGGTAATTCCAAACATCAATCCAGGAATCCATTTTTTTTTAGACTTACACAGTGTAGGTAGGGATCCGGAGTTTGCCTCTTTGTATATCGTCCCACTGCCTTCACTGTGCTATATCACCTTAGGACTGATTCAATGACTACCATATAAAGCTAATGGAATGGAAAAATTCAAGAATCAGATGCATCGGTACCTTAATGACCTTCAGAGGTTGTTCCCAAGATGATAGAGGCTGCCCTGGCTTCGAATCATGAAAGATTCAGCTTAGAAGAGATGAAACTGTTCATGCACAATGTATTCCTAAGCACATTTGATCGATTTCAACATAGAGAATATGAAACTACTCATATACAAGTTCTTAAACACCTTTGATCGATTTCAACATGGAGAGTACGAAGCTGCTCGTATACAAGTTATTAGTAAGCACTTTTGTTCTTGACAATCGAAAATAAAACGTCTCAAAAACATGGACACGCGACTGTCCCTGGTCCGTACGAGCTGGAGTGATAGGGGTCGATGGTAACAACACCCGCCGTTTGAGTTACAGTCTGCACCTTTGGGAAATGTTAGGCGACCGGTTAAGCATCTAGATTTCTAAAGAATACAGTGATTCGACCCTGGAACATGGAAAATCCCTCGAGCCCTAAATACGGCCAGAGCAGAAGAAATTTAACCCTAAAACAATCAAATCGACTCTTTTACGACCTGTATAAACTTCCTCATGCTCAGGAGAGTCGATTACACACGTTCCATGCTTTACAGAAGGCTTATCAGTCAAGAAAATTTGACTGGCATTTCTCTTCCTCGTGGCTCGGGACAGGATTCACCAAAAATGTTCAGAAAAAAAAATAACAGTTAAAAGAATGCACTAAAAATGACTGTCTTTATTTTCATCTGAATTTTTCCTTTTATTACATCCCTCTTTCGGTCTCTCTTCCATCTGAATAATAACTCCCACAAAAAAAAAACAAATTTTCATCTTTTTTTAGACTGCTATCCCCACTTCCCTGATTTTCTCCTTTTTTTTTTTCCCACCTATTTTATTCCTCTCCATCCCAATAAAATCTATAATTTAGCCAAAAAAACAAATTGACCTTATTTAGCTCATGGAGCCGTTTTCCCATCCCCTTACAAAACAAATTGACCAAAACCAAAAAAAAAATAAAACATAGTTTATTATTCATCTATTTTAACTGGTAAGGATGCTCCTGCATCATTCTACCCTGGATAGGAAAGATCTTCTTCATGACTGGTTTGTCTTCTGCAGGTCTTCAATCCTGACTCCCAGCTTGATCAGGTCTCCTTCCATCATCCACGTTGCATCCTTAGCTGGAAAACCTCTCCACTTGATCAGATACTGGTAGTATTCCTTGTCCCTGGTCTTCTTGATAACCTTTTTGTCCAACAGCTGCTCTATCTCCTTGGTTTTCGTTCTAAGCAGTTGTGCTTGCCAATCTGTGTTCTGCTGTCCTATTTCAGACTCCTCTTCCACTCCTTCTCCTCCTCTATACTCATATAGGTCTGCAACATTGAAGATTGGAGAAATCCCAATGCCTTCAGGGAGTTTCAATTCGTAAGCATTGTTGGAAAATTTCCTAAGTATTTTACAGGGACCAATCTTTTTGACTTTCAGCTTGTTATACTCTTTCCTGGGAAATCTCTCTTTCCTCAAGTGGGCAAGTACTTCATCACTAACTTCAAAACTAATTTCCTTCCTCCTCTGATCAGCTCTCTGCTTGTACTTGTTGGCATTTTCTTCAAGGTTCTTCTTTACCTGTTCATGGATATCCTGCATTGCCTTAGCAAATTCTTCTGCATCTGCACTCCTACCTTCCATTTTCCCCAAGTCTCTCAGCTCATATACACCCCTTGGGTGCTGCCCATACATGATTTGGAAAGGACTCATGCCTGTACTCCTGTTGGGTGAATCATTGTAAGAAAATTCAGCTTGTGCAAGTGCTAGATCCCACTGTTTTGGGTGCATGCTCACCAAGCTCCTCAGGATGTTCCCAAGGCTCCTGTTGACTACTTCAATCTGTCCATCTATTTGTGGATGGTAGGCTGAACTAAAACTCAAGTGAGTTCCCAAATTCTTCCAAAGCGTTCTCCAAAAATGCCCAACAAACTTTGTATCCCTGTCTGATACAATACTCCTTGGTAATCCATGCAGTCTTACTATCTCCTGAAAGAATAAGTTAGCTATATGGGTAGCATCACTAGTTTTTGTGCATGGAATGAAGTGTTCCATCTTAGTAAACCTGTCAAAAACTATAAAGATGGAGTCATGTCCCTTCTGAGTCTTGGGCAATCCCAGTATAAAGTCCATGCTCAAACAATCCCATGGTCTGCTGGGAATAGGAAGTGGCTGATACAAACCAGCATTTTGGCTAGTCCCTTTACTGTACTGGCATATCCTGCATCTTTCTACAAATTTCTTCACATCCTGACTCATCCTTGGCCAAAAATAGTGTGTACTTAGTTGGGCTAACATCTTGTTTTGACCAAAATGTCCCGATAAACTTCCACTATGTTTTTCTCGAATCAGGTTCTCCCTCATTGAACCCTTAGGAATGCATAACTGGCTGCCCTTGAACAACAGTCCTTCTTACAGCATATAATCCATCCATGGACTCCTATCCATCACTGTGGGTTGCTTACAAGATTTGTAAGCTTCGCTGAAATCATCATCCTCTTCATATTGCTCTCTCAAGTTCTCAAAACCCATCACACTCACCTGCAGCTCTTGTACAACCAGCACCCTCCTGCTCAAAGCATCTGCCACTTTGTTGGCCTGTCCTTTCTTGTGTTTAATGCTGAAAGTATAATTTTGCAAGTACTCCACCCATTTGACATGTCTTTGATTCAATTTAGGCTGATTACTAATAAATTGCAGGGCATAATTATCAGTAAACAACACGAATTCTTTAGGCAACAGGTAGTGTCTCCATTTTTTTAGTGCCTGAACTATTGCATAGAATTCTTGATCATAGGATGAATACTTCCTTTTTGCTTCACTGAGTTTTTCACTGAAGAAAGCAACTGGTTTGCCTTCTTGGCTCAAAACTGCCCCAATTACTAAGCCACTAGCATCGCACTCTACCTGGAACAATTTGTTAAAATCAGGTAGAACTAAAATGGGCTCTTCTGTTACCTTTTTTTTCAGAAGTTGAAATCCTCTCTCTGCTGCTTCAGTCCACTGAAAATGTTTCTTATCACCTTTTATAGTCTCTATCATGGGAGCTACAATACCACTGAAATTTCTGATAAATTTCCTATAAAAACTAGCTAACCCATGGAAACTTCTTACCTCAAACACACTCCTGGGTGTTGGCCATTCAAGGATGGCTTTGATCTTATCCTTATCCATTCTCAGTCCTTCCTTTGATAGGAAAAACCCCAAATACACCAGCTCAGTTTGTAGAAAACTGCACTTTTTCACATTGATCAGCAGTTTCTCTTCCTGTAACTTCTTTAGTACCATTCTCAAATGCAATAAATGTTCTTCTCTACTCTGATTAAATACCAAAATGTCATCCAAATACGCAATGACAAACTTACCCGTGAAACTTTTAAGCACCTCATTCATCAGTCTCATGAAGGTCCTAGGAGCATTGGTCAACCCAAAGGGCATAACCAGCCACTCATACAACCCGTCATTTGTCTCGAATGCTGTCTTCCATTCATCTCCCTCTCTGATTCTTATCTGATGGTATCCACTCTTCAAATCTATCTTAGAGAAGTAAACTGATCCACTCAAACAATCAAGTAAGTCATCTATCCTAGGCAAAGGAAATCTATACCTTATGGCGATCTTGTTGATGGTCCTGGAGTCTGTACACATTCTCCATGTTCCATCTTTCTTAGGACTGAGCACCGTAGGTACAACACATGGACTCAAACTCTCCCTTATCAATCCTTTGTCCAAAAACTCTTGAATTTGTTGCTTGATCTCCTCATTCTCCCTTGGTGTCATCCGATAGGCTGCCTTGTTTGGCAAACTTGCACTTGGGATCAGATCTATGTGATGGCTGATACTTCTCACAGGTGGCAGCTCATTCGGTAGCTCATCCACCAAAATGTCTACATATTCACTTAGCATCTCCTGAACTTCAAGAGGTAAATCACTCAATGGAGTGTTAGTCACTACACTTTTCAATTTACCAATGACTGCAAAACTTACCTCTTCCTCCTTCATGCTTTGTAAAAATTCTTTGCCACTTACCATCATTACTTTTGAACTGAATTCAGCTGTATCATTCTCTTCCTTCAGAGGTATGAGTGTATGCTCTACTCCATCCTTCTTGAAGGTGTAAGTATTCTTCCTCCCATCGTGAATGGCTTTGTTGTCAAACTGCCAAGGTCTTCCTAAAAGGATATGGCAAACATCCATGGGCATGATGTCACACATGACCTGATCTTTATAAGCTCCAATCTGAAATTCTACCTTACATTGTTCATTTATCAATAGCTAATGTCCTTTTTGCAGCCAAGAAACTTTATATGGAGTGGGGTGTGGCTCTCTTTTCAAGCCCAGCTTTTCTACCATCTCAACAGACACAAGGTTGTCTGTACTCCCACTATCAATCACCACCTTGCAGCACTTCCCTTTGCTCTTGCACCTGGTCCTAAACAAATTCTTCCTCTGAGGGGGTTCCATTGCCTCCTTGTTGGGTTTCAGCAGCACTCTCTTCATGAGAAGAGACTCGCCATCTTCCGGGATATTCTCTAGTTTAGGAGCTACATCTAGCTCTCCACCTTGCTCTTCATTTGAAGCAATATACATATTCTTTCCATGGCTGTTTTGAGGGTTCTCTGGACACTCATAGGATCTATGACCAGCATACTTGTTGCACCTGAAACACTTACCCAAAAATCTGCCTCTACCTCTTTGATAACCTTGATAGGGTCTCCTTCCTCTGAATGGTGAACCACCTCTTGTGTTCTGTATGCTACTGGAGCTGCTCCCCTCCTCAGCACTTGTCTACAGCTATCTTCTATCACTAGGAGCACCTCTTCCTCTGAATGACCTGCCCCTTCCTCTTGAGACAGTATTTTGTCTCCTGGCTATTTTCTCTTCTACTTTTAGAGCAACCTGGTAGGCCTCCTCAATGGTCTTGGGAGTGAGAAGGCTGATCTCATCCTGGATGTTGAATCTTAGTCCATTGATGTATCTAGCTACCTTTTCCAAATCTTCTTCTATGTGACCTGATCTGATTGTTAGCCTGTAGAATTCTTCAGTGTATTCTTTCACAGACAACTCCTTTTGCCTCAAATTTTGCAACTTCTTAAATAGGTTTACCTCATAATCTCTAGGAATAAATTTTCCCTTCATCTTGGCTACCATTCTGTCCCAGCTCTTAATTTTTTCTTTTCCTTTTCTTTACCTCTCTTCTTGCACTCCATCCCACCACAGGGCTGTATGCTTATGCAATCTGGTCATGGCAAATTTCACTTTTCTGTCATCTTCCACTATACCTTCAAAATCAAAGTACTTGTCTAGTGCTTTGATCCAATCAATCAATTCTTCCACATTCAAGTTACCTTCGTACATGGGAACCTCCATCTTTGGTTTTGTGTTCACCTTCATGATGGATCTAATCAATCTCTCTTCAGGTGTCTCTTCCTCCACCTCTGCAGTCAGCTCCTCCTCTGGTGGCTCTTGCTCACCATCACTGACTTCTGCCATCTCTGTTCCTCTTCTTTGTGCCTCTTCTAGGTCCCTCAACCTAGCTGTCAGGTTCCGGATGTCTTCAGCCAATGCTAATTGGGCTGTTTGGGCTACTTGAATTGCTCTTCTTGTTGGCATCTTGTTCTGTCACTTCTTATCCTTCCTTTTTTTCTTCTCTGGATCCTTAGATTGTGCACAATCAATCGCTCTGATACCACAAATGGTGACTAAATCTCCAGCTTCACTAACACACTGACATCTTCTTCATATTTCTTGCTCTCCTCAATGTATCTCAAGGTTGATTAACCTTCTCGATATAAGAAAATTACATCAATCATTTCATAATTGTCCTACACATCACGCTCCTCTTTCTCTGAAATACAAATACTGGTACATGTAATATAACATTCACTCTTACTTATCTAACCCACATCACACTATACCTATACTAGAGGAAATCAGGATTGGCCATAAGGCTCAATGTCACTTCTTTGTACAATCAAGGCCTTGTAGTCTTGTCCTATTTCAGTGACAAGGTCAAACTCATCCTTGCTACAAATCAGGTAATTCCAAACATCAATCCAGGAATCCATTTTTTTTTAGACTTACACAGTGTAGGTAGGGATCCGGAGTTTGCCTCTTTGTATATCGTCCCACTGCCTTCACTGTGCTATATCACCTTAGGACTGATTCAATGACTACCATATAAAGCTAATGTAATGGAAAAATTCAAGAATCAGATGCATCGGTACCTTAATGACCTTCAGAGGTCGTTCCCAAGATGATAGAGGCTGCCCTGGCTTCGAATCATGAAAGATTCAACTTAGAAGAGATGAAACTGTTCATGCACAATGTATTCCTAAGCACATTTGATTGATTTCAACATGGAGAGTACGAAGCTGCTCGTATACAAGTTATTAGTAAGCACTTTTGTTCTTGACAATCGAAAATAAAATGTCTCAAAAACATGGACACGCGACTGTCCCTGGTCCGCACGAGCTGGAGTGACAGGGGTCGATGGTAACAACACCCGCCGTTCGAGTTACAGTCTGCACCTTTGGGAAATGTTAGGCGATCGGTTAAGCATCCGGATTTCCAAAGAATACAGTGATTCGACCCTGGAACATGGAAAATCCCTCGAGCCCTAAATACGGCCAAAGCAGAAGAAATTTAACCCTAAAACAATCAAATCGACTCTTTTACGACCTGTATAAACTTCCTCATGCTCAGGAGAGTCAATTACACATGTTCCATGCTTTACAGAAGGCTTATCAGTCAAGAAACTTCGACTTGCATTTCTCTTCCTCGTGGTTTGGGACAGGATTCACCAAAAATGTTCAGAAAAAAAAATAACAGTTAAAAGAATGCACGAAAAATG
The DNA here is from genome assembly GCA_019776745.2 of Taxus chinensis. Classification (NCBI taxonomy): domain Eukaryota; kingdom Viridiplantae; phylum Streptophyta; class Pinopsida; order Cupressales; family Taxaceae; genus Taxus; species Taxus chinensis. The sequence goes on from CM034154.1 coordinate 353,285,602, forward strand.
ACTGTCTTTATTTTCATCTGAATTTTTCCTTTTATTACATCCCTCTTTCGGTCTCTCTTCCATCCGAATCACAACTCCCACAAAAAAAAACAAATTTTCATCTTTTTTTAGACTGCTATCCCCACTTCCCTGATTTTCTCCTTTTTTTTTTCCCACCTATTTTATTCCTCTCCATCCCAATAAAATCTCTAATTTAGCCAAAAAAACAAATTGACCTTATTTAGCTCATGGAGCCGTTTTCCCATCCCCTTACAAAACAAATTGACCAAAACCAAAAAATAAATAAAACATAGTTTATTATTCATCTATTTTAACTGGTAAGGATGCTCCTGCATCAGTCAATTAGGCATGGTGGAGTCATGGTGAGTTAGGCATGGTGGGGTGTAGGTGAGTTAGGCATGGTTGTGTCTAGGCTTGTTAGACATGGTGGATTTTATGTCACTTAGGCATGGTTGAGTTTATATCATTTAGGCATGGTGGATTCTAGGCCATTTAAGTGTGTTTTTCTCATGGTGTTGTATTTGATTTAATTTCCAAGTTGTTTTTATGGAAAATAAATGATGATGTATGATATGGTGATGCTATAAAATGGTAGGTATGTACATTTATATGATTGTTTAATTTCCATGTTTTATGTAAAATGGAAAATAACTAAGGTAGAATGTGACTAGAAAAATTGGGGAAAATTGGTTAGGATAAAGTGTGGCTGAGATAACCTCCAAGGGCCCCATGTCCTTAAAGTGTTGCCTACATAGCTCCAGTGAAAAGGGGCCTCGGGTCACTGTAGTTCTCCCATAATCTAGGAAAGAATAATATGACGATAGATGAATGGGTTAGTAGGTTTTAGGCACGTCTTGAGTCTAGGTAATTTACCCATGGTTGCGTTTGGGTGATTATAAGCATGGTTGAGTTTAGGTGATTTTAGGCATGGTTGAGTTTAGGTCATTGTAGGCATGGTTGAATTTTAGGTCAGTTCGGCATGGTGATGTTGGTGAAAGAGGAATTATTAAAATATAGGTGTCTATGGTCTGGTCCTTTATAGGAGAATCAACAAGTAATGAAGAAGGTAAAGGGTAGGAGGTGTCCAAAAGAGACACCTAATTAGAAGAACCATAAAAATTCTACCATACTAATGGTGGGATTATGAACATAAGACCCTAAAGGTGTTGCATGATTGACTACGCTAAGGGTGAAGAAAGTCACATGATCATGAAATTTTGTTTTTTCGACAAGTCCCTTGAGAAGGTAGCAAGTTACGTTAAAAAGGCAATGAGGTAAAAATGGATGGTATTAGCATAACCTGGTGTGAAATAGTAGGCCTACTTGGAAAGAGACCCAAGATAAAAGTAGGCAAGTTGATGAAAAGAAGGTTATCTTTTTCTCTTTTTTATTTTGATCCTAATAGAATGATCAATGTGGGAAGTCTATTTGGGATGAGTATATTATCTCCTTGAGGTCTTCATGAAGCTAATTGACACAAGAAGATTCTGAATATATATATATATATATATATATATATTGCAATAATAGTACCTTTTTAAGATAGAATATTTGTAATATGGCTAGCTTTGTATAGTTGTCCTTCAAGTGAACAGTCTATTTATAATGGCGAGATAGAGAGAAGAGATGTTTGTTTTGAGGGATCCATCTCTTTGTTGGAAGTTTGACTCAAAGAGTTGAATCCCGTCTTGCTTTTGAAATTAGTTTTCTTTTGGATTTTTAAGTCATGGACAAGACTATAGAAGAATATTAGGCTCTTGTTTAGAAGACAAAACCCTAACTATGAGAGAGATGGTTTCAAGTGATGAATGACCATGGGATTCCATCTTGAAAAATTGAAAAATATCCATGAAAATCATGCCATGAGTAGAGCCTTGGTACTCATATTTAAGATAAGGTGAAAATGTGATGGGTAATCACATGATTCTTGTTTAGTCATTAACCCAAAGAATAGGTAATATGAAAGGTGAAGGGTGCTCAAGGGATAAGCTTTAAATAGATAGAAGGTGATATAAGACTTGATTAAATAATATAATGGTCAAAGATGAAAGGAATTTAGGGGTTTAGCTTCAGGTTTACCTTTGATTGAAGAAAAATTATAAGCACTTGATCCATATGTATGAATAACAATATAGGGTCCAAGCCAATTAGGAGCAAATTTTCCTTGTTTACATTTCTCTTCCTTGGTTACATGTTGATTTTCGTTCAGGATGAGGTCTCCAACCTAGAAGGTTCACTCATGGACACTTTTTTCATAGGAACTGTTTCACTGAATAGTAATGCGTACATAAGAGAAAAAAATAAGGTAAGGGTGAGGAGAAATACCTGTGAATGAAGGTGGAAGGTAGAGTGCACGCACTCTGATTTCCTGATCCAATGATGATTGAGATAACTTCCTTTATAATAGGAGGAACTACCTATAAATACAAAACAAGACCACATGAGGAATATTAAACAATATATGTTAGTGGACTACCTAGTGTATGCTACATCTGGGAAGTGTGATACTTCCTAGATGGTTGTCAATCCATTGTTTAAGACAGCTTAATGCAAGAAATGATATAAACCAATAATGTCCTACTGTAGTTGATATGATTTAGCTATATCATTCAAGTATAATAAACAAATATAATCTAATAGGCTAGGTTATGATTAGATCTGGAAGTTGGATAGGTAAATAAAGTGGTTGGGATAGGTCAGGTTCAAGCTTTAGATGATTTGGGTTGTTTGAGTGAAAGGTATGAGGTTATTGTTATAGGTAGATTTATGAGATATAGAGACTGACGTCGGTCTGGTATGACTGATGTCAGTTGATAGGAGACTGATGACAGTTTGGGTTAACTGATTTCCTTAGGGTTGGGGTGATAGAAACTTAATGAAATTTAGTTTTGGTAATTTTATGTGATTACACAGAGAATGGATAGAGAATGATGAGGTTGATGATAGTGTTGGGAATACTCAGATATGCTTGTAGGTGGGTATGTAGGGTTGAGAGGTTTTAGGTGATTAGGTGGAAGGTTTGAAAGGAGAGTGGGATAAGATGAGATGCAAGCGAGATTAAAACTCCTAAACAAAGATAAAGAAACTGATCTAACTAGGTATGTAAAGATGTAGATCTAAAGGTATGTACTATTACTTATATACATGGTGGTTGGATGGAGATAATGGCTGATATGTGGAACTGGTGGTTAGTTTCTACATCATGTCTTGGCACACGATGATAGGAACAAATCTTGGTTTCATCAAACCCTTTTGGTTTGGGTTTAAGAGGATTATAAGGTCGAAGTGGTGGTAATGTGATGATAGAAGTCTCTAAGATGTTGGTTAGAATGTTGGCATAGGACCAAACAAATGGATCACAATGGGAAGAAAATGTGGGTTTGGGTAAAATTGTGGATGATCATGAGAGAAGAGGTGTTATAGGAGGGAAAATGTGTTGGCCCACTAGTTTGGTAAGTGGTATTATCTTAGGTTTTGATGGAATCTGCTTTGGTAAAGGTGTGGTAGAAGAGCTAGAAATGGAAGGTTTTGTCAGTTCAACTACCTTATTAGAGGGTAGTGGGTTCTTATATTTGGGTTGCACTTTCTTGGGTAAAGGTGAGGTGGGATTACGTGATACAGAAGGGAAAGAAGATGAGGGAATATGATGCATTACCCATGGGGAGAATTGAGTTTCTGTGAAAGTGGTTGGTAGAGGTTGGGTGGATGGTATGGGTTGAATTTGTATAGGAATAATTTGGGTTATAGTAACTGGTGGAGGTATAGGTGGTAAGAAATGCATGGGTGAGAGAGAGGGTGTTTGGTTTTTGGATGAATGAGGTGTAATGAAGGCTCGTGATGAAGTATTACGTTACTTAGCTTTTGAATTGCCTTGGGTAGGAGAATATTTGGCCAAGGTTAAATGGTGAGGCCCTAAGATGGATGGAAGGGGTGAAGGTGACAAAGGTGTGATAGGTGAGATTGGTGTATGCTGCCTAGAAGGCCAAGTCTTCCTTTTAGGTGGAGGAATAATGTTGGTGTGGGTTTGGGAAGATGTGGCTAAGTCAAATTTGATAGGTGGGTGAGTAAGGCTTGATGTCGACATGACACCCAAGGTAGTGATGGGTCTAGATAAAGATGAAGATATAGGTGTGGGTAGGATATTAGGTATCGGAATGGTTTTAGTTGTGGGTAAAGATTTAGATGTAGGTAGGGATGATGAAGAAGAATCTGTTTCAATAAGCATGGTCAGTGTTGATCTAGTTGTTGGAAATACATTTGGGTAGATCATGGAAGTATGTTAAGGAAACATTTTAATTTAAGTATAAAATGGGAGCCAAAGATGTCCCCAAAGCATGAAATTATCAACGTAATCCAAGCAATCAACCAGTCGTGAAAATGGGAATGTTGTAGGAAAAGATGGAGTTTGTTTGGTGGTAATCCCTATAAAATATATCTATGAGATAGGGAATTGGATAGCCTCAAAATCTATGGGAAAGAGATATGAGATCATGTCAATGGGGTCCTAGGATATTGAGGGAGATATGCCCCAACAGGTAGTGGCTTGTTAGAGGAATCTCCCATGTGTAGGAGAGATGGTAGGTGGGGTGAGGTAGACTCCTCCCTTGGTGGAGGAGAAGGTGATGATGATTCTCTTGTGGATGGGAGAATTCTATTAATTTTTTAGTGGGTTCCTCCATGGGTGAGGGAAGAGATGAAGGGGACTCCTCTATGGGTGGAGTGGAAGGGGTATGCTCCTTTGTGGCTAGAGGAGATCGTGCCAAAATCTCCTCAATAGATGAAATAGGTGGGATTTTAAGAATGACCGATATGATATCAAAAACCACATGTAATTCAAAGAGATTATTGTTGCTAGATGAAGGTTCACTACTTTAATTAGACGATGGTTTATGGTTAGAGAATGAATTTTTAAAGATGTGTAAATTTTGATTTACATGTGCATTTGGGTTGTCCATGACGAGGTCTCCATTATCTATCATATCTTGGACAATGTTCTTAAAATTGATGCACTTACCGTCACTATGGATTTTTTCACAATGGAAATTACAATAGTCATGCTCCTTATACCATGTAGGAATAGAATCAGGGGGATTGAAACTAGTATGAGGTTTTATGGGAGGATGTGTAATGGCTCCAAATTTAAGAAGCTTTTCCAAGACTGAAGAATAGGGCTCTCTAATTGAAGTGTACTTCCACTGCTCCCACTAGAACTGAAAGGTATGGACAGGAGAAATATTGGAAGAAGGTTGGGCTTGATTAGAAGGGTGAGATGGACCTTCCTTGAGGACTACCGTGTTGGCAGATCCTTTGGTCTTTGAATAATTATTTTGGGGTTTTCAAGAAGAAGAAGAATCATTTGGTTTGATTGGGGTGTTCTTTTTTCGTAATTGGATTTTATTTTCTTCAGTGCCACAAATTTACATATTTCATTCCATGATGAATGCTTCATTGAAGGTTCAGAAGGTTTTTACCTCCAGAATTTTTGAGATGTGTCTGGTACAAGCTCTAGTGAACAAATAAATAAGTTCAGTTTGAAGTAACTTGAGTGTTAACTAGTTGATAAGACTCCACCAACGGGTAACAAAATATGCAGTAGATTCATCTTCATATTGTCATGTTGAATACAAGCTGGTCATGGTGACATTCTTGACTACATTGATTGAAAATTAGTCCAGGAATGCTTGAGCCACTTGGTTGAAGGATTATATGGAATTTATAGGTAAACTATTGTACCAATCTAAGGCGTGTCCTATTCGGGACATGAGAAATGTTGTTAAGAGAAAATCATTTTCATGGGAAATTAGGTAGCACCCATGCTTGAATGAGTGTAAGTGCTATTACAGGTCTTCTTTACTGTTGAAATGGTTGAACTTAAGCATTTCCCAATGCACATGGTATGGGTGAATAGGAATGGATAGATGAATAAGCTCATTACAGATTTTATCATAGGTCAAAGAGGTACAAGAGCTAGAAACTAACGCTTCTAATGTCTACATCTTTTCCATCATCATCCTAAGGAGGTCTTTGGTGGGTTGTGAGGAATGAGTGCCTCTGCAGTAAAGGGAGATTGATTATGGTTGTATGATTTAGATGACATCCCAATACATGGAGGTGCTGAATATGAAAACTGTGAAGGGGGAATAGATACACGTAGAATGTACCTCACATTAGTGATAGATGAGATTGGGGGATGTGTTGATGTCTGTAAATAGGTGGGGTGGTCATGAAAAATCTCATGGTAATGGATGGTAGAGACTGAGGGATAGAAAGAACTAGATTTTGGAAAGGGGTGTGGGTTGCTAGCATTGGAGATGGTTTTGATGCAACTGATACGTATGAGGAAAAGGGGGAAGATGAGGCTATGCTCAAGGAATTCACTAAAGGAATGGTTTACACCAAAGGTGTAATAGAAATGGTTAGAGAAAAATTTATGGCAGAGGTGAAACCTAACTAAGAAACCACAGGGGGTAATGTTGAGCTAGTGGTAGCTGATGTGGAAGTGGGTGTGAGGGAAGGAGGGATAGATATAGGCATGCCATCTAGTAACTATCCTGAGGAGTACCAAGTAGATGAGTGGGTGAGATAGTATTGTAGGGTCATGGGATTTTGATCAATGAGTCTTGCAAACTTCTCATCTTTGGTAGTAATGGGAATAAGTCGAGTTAGATGCATAGGTGATAAGATGGATGGCGGTGATGGACTAGGTGGTAGTGGCTAATGATTGGAATGAAATAAAATGGCATTATTTTGGCTGAGAGTCAACACCATGTGAATTAATGTTGAATTGGTAAGACTGTATTATGTAAATGACACAGAAAATGACAAAAGTAGAAAAGGATGAAGTCTGGGGGGTAAATCTGGCCAGTGTTTTGATTAAAATTTAAACATAGAAACCAAAGAAGTTCAGCATGACCGATGATGGTTATAGTGTAACTGATGACAGTTTTGATAACCAATACCGGTCACTATGTAAAGTACCAATTTTAGCAAATGAAACAAAATTGATGAATATGAACTAGGAAAAATGTACCTGATAGAGATATCAGAAAGTTGAGGGATATGATGGTTACCTGAGGACCAAAAATAGAAAAGAATAAGTGATGAAGGTTATTTCAGTTAAAATAACCAAAACAGCCAGAAGCTGACATTTTTTAGGTAAACCGAAGACAGTTAGATGTAAACTAATGACAGTCGTTGGACTAATGTCGGTTACTGTGAAATTAGAAGAAATGAAGAAACAATAGATTTTAGTGAATTAATCTAGATGAGGGATCAACCCATAAATCTAAGAATGATATGATGAGGTCCTGGGATACTTAGAAATAACTAAAATACTCCAACTATGATGGGGAGTGTGAAAGGAAGAAGAAAATGGATAATCGTAACTCACACCTCAAAACGCAAGTCAAGAACAAAGCTAATAAAAACACATAATCCTAATAGTGAATTTATGTTTGTTTTAGCTTATGCTATTGAGATTGACTTGTGAATTTAGAACATTTTTTTTTCGTTTGGAAGGCATGTTATTAGAGACAAAATAGGCATATAATTTTATGGTTAGACTAAGTCTCAGATAGTTAAGGTAAGTAGGAATTGAGTTTTAGTTCAAAGAAACATGCTAAGAATAGGTCCATGATGAGGTTTCTAGGTGACATGGCTTTGTTAGGTGGTCAATTGAGGATGTTAATTAAAGTAATTAGTTCAAGTAATCATGTGCACTATGAGATATGAACATGTAAGGTATGATTAATCTAATTAACAGGGTTATAAGGGTGGTATGACCTAATTTTGGTATCTACATTTTATTCCTTTTTGTTGTGTACCTTGTATTTGTAAGAGAAACTAAAAAAAATAGCAAGTGATGGCCCCATGTGTGGGTAAGAGTGGGGTTGACCCAAGTTTGAGTGAAGCTGATTCCCCTCAAACAAGGAATTGATGAGGTGTTATATGGAATAAGTGAATGGTGGTATAAATGTGTAGATGGTGTAAGTGAAGGTAGGTGGGGAAGGGTACATGTAATTTGGGAAAGGGTGATGGTTTACTAGGGTAATAAGTAATAGGACACGGTAAAATTGGGAATGGGTAATGGTAAAATCATGTAAAATTTAATGGGCTAGGGTCAAATTGGGTAATGGGTAATGGCAATCGAATGCATGCACACATATAGATTACAACATGGTACCCTATTGAAGAGCTTGTAAAATCCACATAGTCCAAGGTGAATAGGTTTATCCAAACAAGGGAGAAGTGATTCAGGTATCCAGGGAATACGATATGGTCCAGAAACACAACTTAGATAAGGTGTAGGAACGTTTAGGTATGTTTCAGTACACCACAGGTTTGGTCAGGATAAATGACAGGGAAATAGGCAAGGTAAGGTTGCGAGGTTAAAACAACATGGATAATGACATCACAATTTATAATGAGTACACAAGTCCAATAGCCACACAAAGTAGGTTTAGGTCAAGGTATATGTATCATGGTATGGGTAAGGCCAAGGTATAGGTAATTCGAGGGGTATATGGGGTAAAGTGGGGAACATGTTATTAGGTTGGGTGGTGTAATTTGGGTAGTGATAAGGGAAAAAGTATTCCCCAGTTGATAATAAGGTTGGGTGGGAGGCAATGAGGGCATTAGAGTAGGAAAAATGAAGAGGGGAGTCTCAAATGGGGTGTAGGCAACATGACTGATATCAGTCATGTGAAACCAATAATGGTCTATGTGAACTGATATCAGTAAAGGGCATGGAACTGATGTTAGTTAGGTTAGATCGATATCAGTTCACTTGTCAAAGGGTTAAAATGTAGAACCCTTGGTAAAAGCACTCATTTGAGAATTTTAATCGTGGTGAAAAATGGATCTTGAGGAAGAATAGTCAAACAGGATTTCAAGGAAAATGGGATTGGGTGTGAGTTGAGGTGGATTGGGCAAGAGGTGAGTGTTTGTTAGAGTGAGGAAGATAGTTCCACTTGATCATGTGGAATGATTTGATTCGCTGGAGGATCAGGAGATCAATTTTAATCATGGTAGCAGTACCAGGAGGGGACGATGGAGGTCCACAATTGCAGAGACCAGAGATTCTAGAGAGGAGGAGGAAGCAGGATAAGGTAGGTTCCAACTCCTATTGTGTTTTTTTTATTGAATTTTGTGGTAAAATGAATAAATAGCAGGGTGGAAATTAAAATTTTTAAAATGCGGTTAAAATGAACCGATTTGGGTATGGGGAGGGTGGAATGTAGGCTAATTAGGTTGGGAAATGAATTTGGTTGAAGTGTGGGTAGGATAGGGGTAGTTTAGGCTTAGTTTTTTCATTTTTAGAATTTTAGGGCCATGGGGGTTTTCCTTTGGGGCAAAACCAGAGAATAATGCTTGTTTGGGGTCGGCCGACATCGCTTATGTATTACCGGCATTGGTGGTGGAAAATATGACTGATGGCGGCCATAGGGGATCGATGTCAGTCATCAGTGACAAATGTCCGTCATAAGTGACCAACATTGGTCACTGTTAAAAGGTGATCGGGCCAATATAGGTTAGATGCAGAGGGTGAGAATAGGGTGGAAAAGAGAGGGTAGGGTAAATAGGTAAAAAAGGAATGGAATAGCAATATAGGTGGGAGAAAAGTAGTTGGGCAAAGGCGAGGGTAGGTAAACATAGGTAGGAGATAGGTGGGACTTAGTTCATGGTGGGTACAGGGTTTCAGGTAAGTGCGAATGGGATAAATAAGCGGTCAGGGATAAAGTAGGAACGTGATAAATTTGTATGTGGTAGCAGGGTGTAGACTTATGTTGTTGATAAAAAATGAATTTAAGCCCTGAAAGTGTTGAGTTTTTTCATTGTAGGCATGACAGTAGTTGATGCTACGAGATAGAGTACCTCCCCTACTAGGGGAATTGAGGTGTAGGGTGATGGAGGAGGAGTGGGGCCACATACAGGAGGTAGGTCTGATTGGGGTTAGGTAGTACAGATGGATTTGACAAGATCCTAGTCTTATGGTCTCTCTAATCGATAGATGGGATGTAAGGACCAACACATTCTACCTTCCTACAGAGGAGATGACTATCATTCTTGAGGATGTATATAGGATTCTATGGCTTCTGATTGTTGGGGAGCTGGTTTATAGTGTATCTACGTATGACACCTTCGATTTGATGATTGGAGTGTTATGGGAGATGGTTATTGAGTTGACTGAGCATAGTGCAAGCTTGGTGTATGGGGAAATGCATGACCTACACTTGCAGGAAACATAGATAGCAGTGTTGACGATGGTGACAGTGGGGTGTTATGCACTACCTAATTCAAAGGGCGGTCGTTTTTCCATGGGTCTGATGGGAGTATTATGATACATGATCGATGTGCGGATACACTTTGCATGGGTGCCAAATTATTTGTTACAGCTATTTAGGGAGTTGTGAGGCTATCATAGGATGCACTGATATGGTGTGTGTTGTACCTTCCTTTTACATTGTTTGGCCTATGAACACATTGTGGTGGTGCGACCATGAGGACTGCCGGTAGTAGACTAGAATTATGGGGGGGCAGAGAGGAAGATTTAGGTGACGGTTGGGCCTAGGAGGTTGACCATGAGTAACAGAGATGTTACTTGATGTGGTGCATTACAGGTGGGAGATGGAGGGGCTATATGTGAAAGATATAGTGTGGCAACCTTATGTCATATTTCCAGTGTTTAAAGGCATGAGCTGAGAGGTACATGGGTTGTAGCTAGTGTGATGGATATAGGGGAGACGTGTTGATGAGCATGAGATGATCCCAATAGATAGAGTCTGATGAAATTTTAGACTAGTACAGGATGTGTCACCTCCATTTCAAAATTATCGGCGGGAGGATGTGGAGAGGCCTTTATCTCCACCTCTCCCCAGAGAGCTAGCAGGTCAGGAGGAGTTACCAATGGATGGTAGGATAGATGATGTAGGGGTGTTTTATAGATAAAGATTCTGGTGGGTAGTAGAGTTATAGTAAAAACCACCATGGCCAGGATAGCCCACTTTGGTGACTATGATAGTACACAGAGATGCACTATCGGGACATGTGGCAGTGCTGGTAGTGTAGTTGACAACAACACAGGTATAGGTAACAACCTTAAATAGGTAGGTGACTACATTACAGGGGTAATTTACTGCTTCCCAGGAACAGATATAGGTGTAGGCACATGGTCAGGCTCCTACATAGGATGGAGGATAGATAGCCACATTACAGGAATAGGTCATAGGGTTGCAGGGGAATTTGGCCACTACACAGGCTCAGATTGTGGCCCTACATGTTCAGGTTACAACACATGAACCTACATAGTCTCAGGGGCATGGTACCATATTATAGATAGCAATGGGAGAGGGTCCCATAGTACATGGAGGAGGACAGGGTACACAACTATAGGGTCTGAGGTAAGTCCTAGCAAGACAGAGCTCACAAGTTGTTATGAGACCTATGACAACACCTCAGATTGTGTCTATGGTGAGGTTTAGGGATACCCTGAATGATGCATGGTATTACAAGGATCACCTGACAACTACCAAGATAGATGTCCCCTCCTATGAAGAGTAAAGAGCACAATAGGCATTGAGTGAGAAGATGAGATTCCACACTCATAGTGCAGAGAGAATAGGGGGCTAGTGATCCCATAGGTAGGGTTGAGGTGAGGCTATGATTTCACAGAGGCTAGACCTAGTTGCGGGTTAGAAAAATACTAGACTGAGACTGATGTGAGGTGGGGAGATGTTAGCAGGGAGCCAAACAAGTAGAGAGGAGGAGACAAATGATACTGGCCTTGAGGGTCTCAAGTGGGGTGATGATTAGTCACTTCGTATGATTATCATTTTAGATATTTTGATATATATACCATCCTGTGAGCTGAAGAGAGTGATGACGTTCATGAGACATTTGAGATTTTGATCTTATATGGGCCTGCATGCCGAAGATGGTGAGGATGTGTCTGAGAGTCTTTTGGGATACTAGTATTTATTTGTATCTATGTATATATTTATATATGTATTAATACACAAACTCACCCATTTATATAGTTGATGATGTTTACTAGATGAATGATGTACGTATGTTTTTAATATCCATTATTTTTGTGTATTGATGGAAACTAGGTGAATTAGGCATGATTAAGTCAATGTATTATAGGCATGATTGAGTTTAGGTCACTTAGGCATGGTTGAATTTAGGTCACTTAGGCATGGTTGAGTTTATGTCATTTAGGCATGGTGGATTCTAGGTCACTTAGCCATGTTGGAGTCATGGTGAGTTAGACTTGGTGCGGTCTAGTTGAGTTAGGCATAGTTGAGTCTAGGTCAGTTAGGCATGGTAGAGTTTAGGTCACTTAGGCATGGTTGAGTTTGGGTCATTTAGGCATGATGGATTCTAGGTCATTTAACCATGGTTTGGTCATGGTTTTGCATTTGATTTAGTTTCCAAGTTTTTGTTTTTATGTAAAATGAATGATGATGTATGATATGGTGATGTTATAAAATGGTAGGTATGTATTTTTATATGATTGTTTAATTTCCAAGTTTTTTTTAAAATGGAAACTAAGGTAGAATGTGAATAGAAAAATCAGGGAAAATTGGTTAGGGTAAAGATTTTATGAGCTAAACTCCAAGTTCCCCATGCCCTCGGAGTGCTGCCTATATAGCCTTGGCAAAAAGGGGACTCAGGTTGATGTAGTTATCTCCTAATCTACGGAAGAATAAGATGAGTATAAATGAATGGGTTGGTAGGTTTTAGGCATGTCTTGAGTCTAGGTAATTTAGACATGGTTGTGTTTATGTGATTATAGGTATGGTTGATTTTAGGTCATTGTAGGCATGGTTGAGTTTAGGTCATAGTAGGTGTGGTTGATTTAGGTCAATTCGGCTTGGTGATGTTGGTGAAAGAGGAATTATTAAGATGTAGGTGTCGATGGTCTGATACTTTATAGGAGAATCAATAAGCAATGAAGAAGGTGAAGGGTAAGAGGTTACTAAAAGATCCACCTAATTGGAAGAACCATAACAAGTCTACCATACCAATGGTGGGATTATAAATATAATACCCTAAAGGTGTTGTATACTTGACTATGCTAAGGGTGAAGAAATTCATATGATCAAGAAATGTTGTTTTTACAAAATATTCCCTTGAGAAGGAAGGTAATTAGGGTAAAAAGGCACCGAGGTGAGAATGGTTGGTTTTAGCATAACTTGGTGTGAGACAACAGACCTAATTGGAAAGAGACCCAAGATTAAAATAGGCAATTCCATGACAAAAAGGCTACCTTTTTCTCATTTTTATTTTGTTTTTGATAGAATGATCAATGCAAGAAGTCTATGTGGGATGAGTATATTATCTCCTTGAGGTATTCATGAAGCTGATCAATATGGGGAGCTTTTTAATATTTTATTTTTTTTGCAAGAATAGTACCTTTTTATGATATAATATTTGCAATATGGCTAGCTTTGTATAGTTGTCCTTCAATTGAATAGTCTATTTATAATGGGGAGATGGAGAGAAGACATGTTCCTTTTGAGGGATCCATCTATTTGGTGGAATTTTGACTCAAGGATTTGAATCCCATCTTGATTTTGAAATTAGTTTTATTTTGGATGTTTAAGTCATGGACAAGACTATAGAATAATATTATGCTCTTGTTTAGAAGACAAAACACTAGCACGCAAAGGTTAACTATGAAACAAATGGTTTCAAGTGATGAATGACCATGGGATTCCATCTATAAATAAATAAAATTATCCATTAAAATCATTCCATGAGTAGAGTTGTGGTACTCCTATTTAAGATAAGGCAGAAAGGTGATAGGTAATCCCACGATTCTTGTTTAATCATTGACCCCAAGAATAATTAATATGAAAGGTGAAGGGTGCTCAAGGGACAAGATTAAAATAGATATAAGGTGATATAGGACTTGATTCAACAATAGATTGGTCAAAGATGTAAGGTATTCAGGTGTTCAACTTCGGGTTTACCTTCGAGTGAAAACAAACAATAAGCACTTGATCCATATGTATGAGTAACGATATAGGGTCCCAGCCAATTAGGATAATATTTTCCCCATTTACTTTTCTCTTCTTTAGTTACATGTTGATTTTCTTTCAGGATGATGTCACCAACCTACAAGGTTCTCTCATTGACACATTTTTCATAGGCACTCTTTTGCCGAATAGTAGTGTGTATGTAGGAGAAAAACAAATAAGGTAAGGGTGAGGAGGAATACATGTGAATGAAGGTGGAAGGTAGAGTGCGTGCATTATAATTTCCCAATCAAATGCTGATTGCAAGAACTTCCTTTTTTCTAGGAGGAACTACCTGTGAATACAAAACAAGACCACAAGAGGAATATTAAACAATATATGTTAGTGGACTACCTAGCATATGTTATATCTGGGAAGTGTGATTCATCCTAGATGGATGTAAATCCACAATTCAAAACAACTTAATGAAAAAATGATATAAACCAATAATTTCCTACTCTAGTTGATATGATTTAGGTGTCTCATTCAACTACCATAAAAAAATCTAATCTAATAGGCTAGGTTATGATCAGATCTAGAAGTCAGATAGGTAAATAAAGTAGTTGGGATAGGTCAGGGTCAAGCTTTAGGTGATTTGGGTTGTTTAGGTGAAAGGTATGAGGTTGTTGTTATAGGAAGATTTATCAGATACAGAGACTAACATCAGTTTGGTATGACCAATTTCAGTTGAGATAAGACTAACAACGGGTTGGGTTAACTGGTGTCAGTAGGGTTAGGATGACAGAAACTTAATGAAATTTGGTTTTAGTAATTCTATGTGATTGCACAGAGAATGGATAGAGAATTATGAGGTTGATGATAGTGCTATGAATACTTAAAGATGCCTGGAGGTGGGTATGTAGGGTTGAGAGGTTGTAGATGATTAGGTGTAAGGATTGGCAGGAGGGTGAGAGATGATGGGATGTAACGGACATTAAAACTTCCAAACAGAGAAAGAAACTGATCTAACTAGGTATGGAAAGGTACAGATCTAAAGGTACTTATACTTATAGACCTAGTGGTTGGGTAGAGGTAATGGTTGATCTATGGAACTGGTGATCATTTTCATGGCTATGCTTCATGGAAACGATACCGTGAATGCTTTACTTTAAGATATGTGCTTGGTTGCTAGTTCAGAATGTCTGGATGTGTAGGAGTGCTCTAGTGCATGCTTGATGCAACTCTCTCTTCTCCAAAACTCAAATAATTCTTCTAACCTCTCAAACAAGGTTACCAAAGTTAATATATGGTAATCTATAATGATTGAGGGTGATCAACATCGATTTAGGGTTGACCGACATCAGTTAAGATAGGAAATACTAGGTTTAATAAAAATGACAAATCTTGGTCATCTTTTTGTCCAGCTCTGTCCAACGTTGTGGATCAAAGTGTAATATTGTGCTTAGATAAGCAGGTATGTGGTTAGAGGAATAATATTCATGTGATTTTATGGTTGAACTAAGTCTTAGTTAATTATGGTGGGTAGGACTAAGTCTCAGTTAAAAGGAAATATGCTAGGAATATGTATATGATGAGGTTTCTAGGTAATGCAGTGGGGTGAGGCATCTAGATGAGGTGAAAATTAATTTAATTAAGGTATTTATAATAATGAATATTGTGAGCATGGGAATTAATTTAATTGTAGGTAATTAAATTAATATACATGTGGGGTGAAGGGGGAGTGTGACCCAAATTTTGTGTCTACAATAACGTCTGATACATTTTTGGTAGATTTGGAGATGATCAAGAGCATTAAGATGATGTTCATCTAATAACTCAAGTTGTTCCAAATGGTCATGGTGAAAGTCATCATCATTGAGCATGTCTTGGAGTGAGATACAAAGAGATGGAATCTAGACTTCGAGAGGCAATAAAACCCTGGTACTATAGACCAAAGAGAAAGGTGTGGCAATAGTTGAAGTGTGAATACTAGTACAACAAGCCCATAAGGAAAAAGGAATGTGCATATGCCAATCCTTTCTAGTATTGTCAACTACTTTCATAAGAATTTTGTTCAGGGTTTTATTTGTTGATTCTTCTTGGCCATTTTTTTATGGGTAGTAAGGTAAAGAGAAACTGATTCGAATGAAAAAGGAATCAAAAATTTTCTGTAGGGTTTGGTTTTTGAACTATTTTCTGTTATAAGTGATGAGATGGTGAGGGAAACAAAAGCGACAAATAATGTGATCATTGATGAATTCACAAATTTTCTCAGCTTTTGTAGAGATGAGGGGGATGGATTCTACCCATTTAGTGTATTATTCGGTTGCGGTAATAATCCATTGATGGTGTTGTGAAGAATGAGGATTGATCTCTCTAACAAGATCTAAACCCCATTAAGAGAAAGGCCAAAGGTATCGTGTGACCTGTAAGGCATGACTAGGTGTGTGGATAATATTAGCATGTTGTTGGCATTTCACACAACATTTGACATAGTGAGAATAGTCACGGTTGAGGGTGGGCTAATAATATTCTAGGAAAAGGATGTGTTTAGCGAGAGATAGGCCACTAAAGTGACCTCCATAAATTCCATTGTGAACTTCTTTAATGGTATAAGGAATCTTGGAACTTGTAAGGTATCATAAGAGAATACTGTCAAAGCCACATTTATAAATAAGACCACCCATGATGACATAATGAGTGACACTTTTGAGAAAGGAACGTTTTCCATTATGAGTAAGATCTAGAGGCAAAATGGAAAGGGAAAGGTAGTCATCAAATTGCTTATACCAAAGGTAACATGGGTCAAGTGCAACGGTTCTGACGAAGTTGACATCTTAAAATAGATAGGAAGGTGATTGCAACCTTTGTACTGTGTTAAAGATTTTTGAGTTGGCAGGAAAAACGGGTATCTGAGAAGCCAAGAAGGTGATGGTATCCATAAATTTAATAGTAGAATGTGGGGTGGTTTGAAGTTCGTAAACGTCAAAGGTAGTCAAAATTATGTCAAAATGGTGTTTATAATTTTGAAGTATTTTGTTATAACACTAGTATATATAATTTACTTATTTTACAACTAGTTAGGAATCGCCTAAGATATTAACTGATTTGAAATCTAAGGTGATGGAAGTTTGAAGGCCTA
This sequence comes from Taxus chinensis, assembly GCA_019776745.2. Lineage (NCBI taxonomy): Eukaryota > Viridiplantae > Streptophyta > Pinopsida > Cupressales > Taxaceae > Taxus > Taxus chinensis. The sequence continues at coordinate 353,302,705 of CM034154.1, forward strand.
ATATGAGTGCTTCATATTCAGTGATATTGTTAGTATAATCAAAATCTAGTTTAAAAGATAAAGACATAGGTTCACCATCAAGAGGAATTAGGATAACACCTGCACCACCCCCACATTGACATTTAGAACCATCAAAGAATAAGTTCATTTGGCAAATGGTATCATCTAAAGAGAGGGTAACAATGGATTCATTGAGGATTGATTTCTAGAGAGGGGTGCGTATGCAACTTGGTTAGCTATGGTTTAGCCCTTGATAGATTTTGGATGGATGAATTCGAGGTCTAGGTCTGCAAGAAGCATGAGCCAGAGTGCAGCATGCTGATGTTGGTATGGTTTGGGGTACATGTAATATAAGGGGTCAGTATTGGTGATGATAAAGGTTTTATGATTGAGTAGGTAATGACAAATTTTAGTCGTGACAGAAACTACAGCTAAGAAGAGTTTTTTGGCGTGGGTGTACCTAGTTTCATAGTCCAAAATGGTATGTCTTATGTAATGAACCACTTTCTCTTGGTGTTTCTTGTCATGATGAGTGAGCATGGAACCTAAGGAATGATTAGTAGTAGAAATGTATAGGTAAAAGGGCTGGTCATCCTTAGGAAGAATGCACACTAGTGGTTGGAGAAGGCATTGTCTTAAGGTGTCAAGGGATTTGTGGCATTCATCATCCCATTTGAAGGAGACATCATTTTTTAGGTGGTGATGAAATGGTTGGTAGTGGTCAAAAATCTATGAAATAAAACGAAGAATAGATTATAACTTTCCTTGCAAACTATGAAGTTGGCGAAGGTTATTAGGTGGAGGAATTTCAAGAATAGCCTTTATTTTAGTGGGATCAAGTTTTATGCCACACAACTAAAGGATGAAATGAAGGATCTTTCTTGAGAGAATAGTGAAGACACACTTCTTAGGTTGATGGTGAACATAATACTTGATGAGGTATTCAAATATTACCTTAAGGAATGTAAGGTGTTCGACTCGATGTTTTGATTTGGTAAGAAGTTCATCTATGTAATCTTGCATTATGTCGTGGAAGATATAAGTCATAGCCCACTGTTATGTAGCACTGGCATTTTTAATGCCCAAAGGCATAACTTGATAGCAAAAGGTCCCCAAAGGAGTGATGAAGGTGATTTTTTTGTTGATATTCTTGGGCGAGTAACATTTGGTTATAACCTAAGAAACCATCCATGAGTGATAACATCATGACCAGTGGCGAGATAAATTATCTTGTCAATACCTAGTAAAGGAAAGTCATCTTTAGGGTAAGCTAAGTTGAGGTTTTGGAAATTTGTGCAAATTCAAATTCTCCCTGTCTCTTTTGTGATAGGAACAATGTTATAAATCCATTAAGGATAGTCAATGGGTAGGATGAAGGAAACTGAAAGAAGGCACTGAAGCTCTTCTTTAACAAGAAGGGAAATGTGAGGATGTATGTTCTTTAGCTTGAAGAATGGTTAATATTTTTTGGGCCACAATGTTTGGGTTAATACCAGGCATATCAGCATAGGACCAAGTAAAATAATTGCTATGATCACGAAGGAAATAAGTAAAAGCTTCTTTTTTAGAAGCATCTAAAGATTGGCCTATATTTAGAATGTGTGAGTCATCCTGAGTGTTAATATTGACTTTGATGGTCGATTCATTTAACATATTTTTCATCTTAGAAGGTAATGACTGATGAATATAAGAATCTTCTTCACTAAGGTAGATGAGGATAGACTCGTCATCTTGATATTGAATAACATTAATGGATGGTGTGTCATTATCGATCATGTCAAGTTATAGGAATAGAAGAGAAGAGGTATCCTCACCATCACATTGATAAGTCAAAGGTCCCAAGGAAATGGTCTTATCGAATTTTTTTTTTGGAGGAATAGATTCTAGATCCATAGACTCCATGTGTGCGGGTGGTGACATTGGTGAATAGGGTGGAGAAGGTTTTTCATCTTGAATGAGTTCAACATGGGCCTTCTTGGAGGATAGTTTGGTGAAGTCGATACCACTGTGGTCTTTGTGTTTACAGGTGGTACATGAGATGATGGTATGATAACCTTGTTCGTAAAACCAAATCCAAAGCCTTTCCATATGTAGCGGTGAAGGAAATTGTGGGTGAAGCAGGGTTGGTGAGAGATTGGAGGTTAGATGAAAATGGTCATGTTTGGGATGGTTGTTTAGGTGAATAAGTGGAAGTGTCAAGTCCCCCATATGTTAAGTTGATGCGAAGGTGGGGAAAACCAAAAGGGAAGACCTCTCCTATACAATAGTCATAACGAGGATGTTGGCATAGGTTACCATACTCTTGTGGGGTAAGGAATGTGTTTATATTGTATAGGTGGTACTCCCCTAGAGTAAGGCATTGAAAAACAACCTCTAAGGGATTGGTTGTAGATATATGGGTAGCGGGAATAGATAAATTACTAAGAAATTGGGTAGGAGGGATATCAATTAGTTGGGAAGTAAATAGGTGAGCTACAGAGGTTATGGAATCAATAGGAATAGAATATTTAGGCATGGGAGTTGTGGCGGTAGTATTGGTTGATGGGGCTATGGGTGAAGGAGAAGTGGTGGAAGTGGTAGATGCCTTAACTAGTATAAGGACATCGTTAGGTTGGTACAACATGTTACATGTTTCGAATTGTGATGGGTCACATGGGATGGTATAGCTATGTCCTTCATGTTCAAATTTTACATAGCAATGTAAAGTTGAAGGAACATAACCCATGACATGAATCCAAGGTTGGCCAAGAAATAGGTTATACTAGAACTCCCTTTCTAAGATGTATAATAATTCAAAGTCAGTGTGAGGGCCCACATGAATGTTGGCAAGGGTGGAAGTGATGGTGTCATTGAAGGAGCAAAACATAACTGGGTTATTATACATGCAATCTAAAGGGATGAGCATTTAATTATATGCATCGGAGGAGATAATGTTCATGCTATCACCGCTATCAATCATAATGTACCATACATGTATATTATCGATATAGATGGAGATGGAAAGGGTAGGATCAGGGTCATCTAATTGAAGAGGTACGATCTCTTCATCAGAAAAACTAAGGGAAGATACTTGATGAGTGGGCATGGGGGTAGAATAACGAGATGATTTGGTAAGAGAGGCTACGTGGTGAGGGGTGTTAATGGAGGCTACTGGTGTGGGGTCATTAGGTAAAATATATATGGATTGTAATACCTCCATGAGGGCTTGTCGATGATATTCATAGGTTTGAATGAGATCGTACAAAGAAATTTTTAGAGGGGATTGGTGTAATTGTTTTATCATTGTATGATGGCTGACCCTGTCATAAATAGGGTATGTGGGTCCTCGACTAGTGATTTTGGGTACAGGTTTAGATGGTATATTGGGAAAGGGATTGGTTGATGGGATAGTTTATTTTTCTTTTCTTTTTTCCTTTTGGGCTTAAGTGGCCACTTGGATCATGTTAATCTAAGGGAAAGAGGTAAATGGAGAAGGTATGTCATGATTAGTATAATGGTATGATGGAAAAGAACTTTGCAAAATGAGTAGGGAAAATTGGAATTTAGGTGGTGGTTTGGTAAATTCTCTAATACAGACCATTTTGATCTCTAATTTTAGAGGTGGATAAAAGGGTTGTGGAGGTGGTGATGTGGTTCAATGAATAGGTAGTCAGAGGGGATGTATGGTGACATGTTAAGATGGAACATGGTCCTCATCAAGAGGATCATCATTGTATAAATTTTCTTTAGGAGGACATAATTGGATGAGAAGGGTTTTGAGAGCCTTACAACCCTCTACATCATGTCCTCACACAGAATGGTAGGCACAAATTTTAGTTTCATTAAACCCTTTTGGTTTGGGTTTGAGGGGGTCGTAAGGTCTAAGCGGCGATAATGTGGTGACCAAGGTCTCTAGGACGTTGGATAAAATGTTGGCATAGGACCATCCTAATGGATCATAGTGGGATGTGAGTGTGGGTTTTGGTAAAGGTTCAAATGATTGTGGTTGAAGAGGTTTTATAGGAGGTGGAATAGGTTTGACCACTTATTTGGTAGGTGGTACTGTCTCAGGTTTTGATGGTATCTGCTTGGGTAAAGGTGTGGTAGAATAACTAGCAATGGAAGGTGTTATTGGTTTAACTACCATTTTGGAGGGTAGTGGGTTCTTGTCTTTAAATTTCACCTTCTTGGGTAAAGGTGAGGTGGGAGTACGTGTTGTAGAAGGGAAATAAAATGGTGGAAGAGTACGGGTTACCCATGGGGACAATAAAATTGAGGTGGATTTTTTTTATGGAGGCTGGGTGGAATGTGTGGGTTGAAGTTGCATAGGTAATGTTGGGGTTATGTTAGTTGGTGGAGGTATAGGTCGTAAGAAATGTACAGGTGAGGGTGAGGGTGTTTATTGTGCAAGTAAATTAGGTGTAACAAAGGATCATAATGAAGAAGTAGGTTTCTTAGCTTTTGATTTACCTTGGGTAGGGGATTGTTTGGCCAAGGTTGATGGGTGAGGTCCTAGGATGGATGAAAGGGGTGAAGGTGAAAAATGTGTGGTGGGTGAGACTAGAGTATGCATCCTAGAAGGTTGGGTCTTCCTTTTAGGTGGAGGAATTATTTTCATGCAAACTTGGGAAGGTGTGGATAAGTCCAATTTGACAGGTCCATGGATAAGGCTGGATGTTGGAATGATACTGAGGGTAGTGATAGGTCTAGATATGGGCTAAGATGTAGGTGTGGGTATGTTCTTAGGCATAATAATGGTTTTAGTCATGGATAAAGGTTCAAATGTAGGTAAAGGTGATGACAAATAATTTGTTTCAATAGGCATGATTAGGGTTGATTTGGTTGTTGTAAATACCTTCGGATAGATCGTGGAGGCATCTGGAGGAAACATTTACATTTGAGTTAAAAAGGGGATTGAAAGACATCCCCAAAGCATGTAATTATCAATGTAATCCAAATTATCATCCAGTTGTGAAAATGAAACTATTGTAAGAGGAGATGGAGTTGGTTTAGTGGTAATCCTTATAAAATATGTCAATGAGATAGTGAACTGGTTAGCCTCAGACTCTATGGGTAAAAGAGCCAAGACTGGATCAACAATATCCTAGAATGCTAATGGGGAATTGTACTCAATAGGTAGTGGTGTGTCTAAAGGATCTCCCATGGGTAGGAGAGATGGTAGGTGGGGTGAAGCATATTGCTCTATTGGTTGAGGAGAAAGCAATGAAAATTCTCCTACAGGTAGGAAAGTTAATACCATTGATTGTTTGGTACATTTCGAGGTAGACATTGAAACAACATCAACATAAATTATCAAATCCTCCATGGGTGAAGGGGGAGATGAAGATGAATCTTCTGTGGGTGAAGGAGTGGATGAGGTATGCTCCTCCTTGGGTAGAGGATCTTTTTCCAAAATTTCCTCAATAAACAAAACAAAACTTCAATTATATTGATTAAAAAAAGGAAGGTGAAAATTTAGGAATGACTAGTATGATATCAAAAATAGCATGTACATCATAGAAATTTATGTCATTGGCTGAAGGTTCCCCATTTTGATTAGATGATGGTGTATGGTTAGGCAATGAATTCTTAAAGATATGCAATTTTTGATTTTTCGGTGCGTTTGGGATGTCTAGGAAAATATCTCCATTATCTAACATTTCCTAGACAATGTTCTAAAAAGTTAAGCAATTACCATCACTATGGACTTTAATGCAATGATAATAAGAATAATCATGTTCCTTATACCATGTATAAATTAGATGAGGATGATAAAAACTAGTATAAGGTATTATGGGGGGTAGTGCAATAGATCCGTCCTTAAGAAGATTTTCCAAGACTAAAGAATAGGGCTCTTTAATTGGAATGTATTTTCATTATTCCTGTCAGAACTGAAAAGTATGAACAGGAGAAAGATTGAGGGGAGGTTTGGATTGATTCAATGAATGGGATGGACCATCTTTGAGAACTACCACATTGGCAGATACTTTGGATTTTGAATAATTATTTTGGTTCCTTAAAGACGAAGATGCATCATTTGACTTGAATGCATAGTTTTTGTTTCATAATTGCATTCTCTTTTCTTCAATGGCACAAATTTCTAGCTTTCGTGCCATGGTAAATTCTTTGTGGAAGGTACGGAAGGTTTATAACTACAGAGTTGGTGAGAGGTGTCTAACACAAGCTCTAGTGAACAACTTTATAAGATCAACTTGAGGTAACTAGAATGTTAATTGGTTGATAATACTTCGCCAATGAGAAACAAAATCTGGGATAGATTCTTCATCATACTATCATGTCGAGTATAAGTTAGTCATGGTCACATTTTTGATGACATTGATTGAGAAGTGGTCCAAGAATGCTTGATCCACTTTGTTAAAGGAGTAGATGGAATGTCTGGGTAAACCACACTAACAATCTAAGGCGGTTCTTATCAAGGACATGGGGAATGTCCGTAGGAGTAAAGCATCGTCATGGGAAATTATTTAACAACCATGTTTTAAATACCACAAGTGTTTTTGTGGGTCTTCTTTACTGTTTAAATCATTGAGCTTGGCATTTCCCAATGTACAGGGTATGGGAAAATGGTGATAGATGGATGAATAGGCTCATTCAAAATTTCATCATAAGTTAAGGAGTTATAAGATCTAGAAAATGATGCTTCTAATGTTTTCATCTTTTCCATCATCATTCAAATGAGGTCATTTGTGGGTTGTGAGGAGTGGATGCATCCTGTAGTAAAGGGAGGTTGATGATGGGTGTATGATGTGGACAACATCCTAGTATATGGGGGTGTCAAATATGAAAACTATGAAGGGGGAATAGATGTGGGTGGAAGACATCTTGAATAAGTGATAGATGAGATTCGGGGTTGTTGGTGATGTGTGTAAATAGGTGGGGTAGTCATAACAAAGCTCATAGTAATTGGGGGTAGATACCGTGGGATGGAAAGGATGAGGTTTTGGAATGAGGTGTGGGTTGCCGACACCATGGGTGGTTCTAATGAAACTGATATATACAAGGAAAATAGTGCACATGTGGCCATGCTTAAGGTGTTTAGTGAAAGAATTGTCAACACCATGGGTGTGATAGATGTCATTGGTTTACGAATTATAGAGGACATGGGGTCAAGTTGATACACCATAGGTTGTAAGGTAGATGAAGGTCATGCTGAGCTAGTGGTATCTGACATGGAAGTGGGGAAAGGGCAGGAGGGATAGACATAGCCATGCCATATACCAACTATCCCAAGGAGTCTCAGGTAGATGAATGGGTGAGATAATATTGCAGGGAAGTGGGATTTTGGTCAAGGAGTCTTTTGAATTCCTCGTCGTTGTTATTAATAGTGATCTAATGAGTTGGATCGATATGCAAAAAGATGGAAGGTGCTGATGGGCTAGGTTGAAGTGGCTAAAGGCTAGCATAAAAAACAAGGGCGTTGGTTTGACTGTGAGTAAGAACCATGTGAATTAGTGTAGACATGATAAACTATACTCTGTAAATAATAAAGAAAACAAAAAAAATGGAGAAGGATAGATTTTCGGAGGTGAACTTGGTCGGTGTCCTAATTAAAAATTAGACTAGAGGAACTGACAACGGTTTAAATAATTGATGATGTTGAAAAGGGGACCAATGATGGTTATAGTAACCGATACTGGTTACTATGGGAAATCAACAATTTTAGCAAATGAGGAAAAAACTAGATGAAAATGGAATGAGGAAACTGTATATGACAGTGATATTAGAATTCTAGGGATATAATGATGTCCTGAGAATTTCAAATAGAACATAAGAGGTAATGAATGTCTTTTTGGGTGATATCACTAAAAGAGTTAGAAACCAACACTAGTTAGGTAAACTAATGATGGCCAAATGGAAACTGGTGATGGTCCTTGTATTTATGCCGGTTACTGTGAAATTTAAAGAAGTGAAGAAAAAATTGTTTTGTGAATTGATTCAGATGGAGTATCAACACAGATGTATGAGGATGATATTATTTGACCATGACACACTCAGAAATATTCAAAATACTACAACTATGATGGTGAAGTGTGAAAGAAAGAGGAAAGTGGAGAATGTAACCTCACAACTCAAAATGCAACTCAGGAAAAAGATAGCAATCCTATAAGTTAATTTATGTGTTCATCATATGTTATTTAAAACTCGCTTTTGAATTCAAAACAAATTTTTTTTGTTAGGAAGGCATCCTATGAAGAGGAAAATTCTAAAGGGTGGTTTTAGGTTATGTTTTGGTGGGGGTGGTTCTTTCTCTGAAAAAATGAATAGACAGAGAAACTAGCTGGGCGCCCACTGTCAATCCTCTGATCATGTGATCATTGACAACTTCTTTCAGGTAAGTTTTTTTTAGAAGATGTGTGAATTTTTATTTTTGCATTTTGGAAAAGCGATAGATAAGAGAAAGTGATTCTGTGATTCAATTATGTCAACCATTAGCTGGGCACGACTTCTAACATATAGGTTTCCCTTAGTTTTTAATGTGAGCTAAAATGCAGAATACAAGGATGAAATGCATCATATTTTGGAACCCAAATAAATAATTATATTTGATGTAGTAAATGATGAATAGTTCAAGAACGTTCTCTTTCACTACTATGAAAATGCAGGAAGAAAGGAATGATTCGTTTTAAACACCAAATCACAAATGTCATTTATAAAGTTAGAAGAAAATAATGTTACCAAGGAGAAGATTACTTTTTTATTTTTCAAAAAGAAAGAGACACAAGATTTCCCTATATGAAGAAAATGAAATGAATCCAAGAGAGGGTCCCACCGGGTGTGCCAAAATGTTTCACTGGATTCTTAACATATTTAATGAAACAGATAGAGGGTGATAGGCCAAGGAGGAATACCTATTTGTGATTTCAGTTGAAGGTTCTGCGTGCATTTCTGATTCCTGATCCAAGCTGACCGTGAATAAATTTATTTTTTCTAGTAGGAACTACTTGTAAATGCAAAACAAGACCAAAAAAATTACATTAAACAACATATGTCAGTGGACTACCTAGCATGTGCTGGATCCAAGAAGTGTGATACTTCCTATAAGGTTGTCAATCCGCTATTTAATACAATTTAATGCAAGAAATAACATAAAAAAATAACATCATATTGTATTTGATATGATTTAGGTATCTCGTTAAAATACAATAAGTAAATATAATCTAACAAGAAGGGTTATGATCAGATATGGAGGTTGGGTAGGTGGTTTTGAGTTTGTACAGGTCTGACAAAGGTCTGGTAAAGTTTACAAATGGTTCTGGGTAGTTTGGGAGTGAGTATTAGCTTGTTTTCCTAAGTTGGGTTATCAGACACAGAGACCTATGTCGGTCAGGGTGTGACCAATGATGGTTTAGCTATGATTTATGATGGTTTAGGGTGGGTAAGGGTGAAATAGTTAAATATCATAAATAGGGGTCCAATTTATCTTTGTGTCTACAAAGAGAGATGGGGAGGTCTGTGTAGTGGCTTCAGGTAGTTTTTTTGTCTTGGGTAAGGCTTTTGTGAGGTTTTAGGGGTGATAAACTCAACTTAGTGAGAATCTGTTAGTAGATATAGTAACCAACATCATTCTGATGACCTATGCTGGTGAAGGGGAAACCGATGATAGTCAAGGTGATTAGTTTCGGTAGGGGATGAAAGGTGAAAATCAAGTAAACTTGGTTTTGGAGCTTCTCTATGATTTCATAGAGAATGGAAGAAGGATGGTTAGGCTCGTAAAAATCCCAGGAAGACTCAAGAATGTTTAAGATTAGGATATGGGGGGTTAAAAGGGTTGTGGGTTGTTGGATGGGTTGATTGGTAGGAAGGTAGGGATGGTGGAATGTAAAGTAGAATAGGATCTAATAAATAGAAATAAAGAAACCATAATCTAAGTAAATATAGAATGATGCATATCATAACACACTTACTTGTATTTGCAAACCTATTTGGTGGAGGATAACAATGGTTGATCTACGAAACTAATGATCAGTGCCACAAAAACACTTCTCAGAATGTTACCATGAATGCCAATTCCTTCATATCAGTCCTGGTGCTGGTTAGGGTTTTCTGGATGCTCGAGAAGGCTCTGGTTTGTGCTTGCATGTAGACCATTCTTTCTTCAAACTTGAAAAATTATCAACCTCTAAAAAATTTCCAACCTCGGGAACAAGGTTTCCGAAATGAATATATGGTAACTGATGACAGTTAGTGTCACTGGCATCATTTTAGGGTTAAAAAAAGTTGGTAAAGATGGGAAATCCTAGGTTTTCCAAAATAGTAGATTTTGGCTATCTTTTGTCAAGTTTTTCCCATTGCTCCCAATCTAAAGTGGTATCTTGTGCTTAGATTAGTGAGTATGTTATTAGAGAAATAACAGGAATCTAATGTTAGGGTTAGACTAAGTCTCAGTTAGTTAAGGTAAGTAGAAATTGACTCTTAGTTAAAAGAAACATGATAATAATAGGTCCATGATGAGGTGTCTAGGTGTTGTGGCTAGGTGAGGTGGTCAAGTGAGGATGTTAATTAAAGTAATTAATTTAATTAATCATGTGCACTATGGGATATGAATATGTAAGGTATGGTTAATGTAATTAATGGGGTTATAAGGGTGGTATGACCTAATTTTGGTGTCTACAATAGTTACTTTTTTACTGTTGATTGATATTTGACCTACGAGAGAAGATGGAGAGGGTGCAAAACTGGAAAAACTATGTGAATCACATTTAAGAATACATAAGACTTCCCAGGGATGGCCCGTATGTACAAAAAAGCTAAAATTTTCACATTTGTCTTTTGATAGTGTATGTTCTATCATTTAAAGTTATTTATTAGGGTTAGAATTACACTTGAAGGTGTCAACGCATATTTTAGGGTGCGTAGGCATTCACAAGGGTACGCTTGCACTGAGTATGCACATGCACATTCGAACCAGTGCATTAGCATACATGTTGGTGCCCAAATGATTTTAATGTGTATATACTTGTGTTTCACCTCAAACTAATGTGATAAAATAGAGAAGGGTAATAAGCGTAGGAGGAATATCTGTGTTATGTAGATGGAAGAAGATGTTGCAGGCATTGTAGAATTTCTATTAGACTGAATGAGAGATATTCCTGTAGGCTACGAGGATTTTACCTATAAATCACAACAAGACCACAAGAGAATATTAAATCGCAAAAGTCAGAAGACTACCTAGCAATGGCTAGATTTGGGAAACTTGATGCTTCCTCGAATGGTTGTCAATCATTTGTTTAATAAAAGTTAATGTGAGAAGAAATAATTAAAAAAGGATTCCTAGTATAGGTATAATATTTAGGAATCTCCTACAACATAAAATAATTTTTTTTAACTTAATAGGCGAGGTTAAGCTTGTTCTTGAGGGTCAATGGGCTAGTTTAAATCTGCAGGTGTGGTAGGGACTATAGGTGAAATATGGGTGAAGTTAGGAAATATTTTGGGAAAGTTGTGAGGTTGTTGGTTTAGGGAAAATTTCTAGTCTCATAGACCAATGTCATTTAGGTGAACAATTCCAGATATGAGGATAGACTGACACTGGTTGGGTGACCGGTGTTAGGAGGGGAAATTTGATGGTAGTATAAAAAAAATGAGAATTAGAAACTCTTTTTTATTGCAAAACGAGTGGTGGGGCTTTAGATAGGCTCGTAGGATTTTTGTTAAGACTCAGAGGTGTTGATATGAGGTTTTAGGAAAGGTGTGGGAGGTTATAAGTATAAAATGTTTGCTAAAAGGTATTGGGGATTAGATCCACGTAAAGTAGAAATGAGGGGGTTTGGTTGATATCTTAATAAAAAAATTATGCTATTAGAAATGATAGAGAAAATATAATAATTACTTGTTGAATGTATCCTGGTGGTGGACGGTGGTGGTTTTTGCATAAGGTGGTTATCGAGAGTGAATACGACATCAGGGTGACACGATGCTTCCTGGTGCATGTGCTAGAACTCTAGAAGAACATATGGTTAAACAAAATGATGTATGAATGTTAAAAGGGTATATGATTAGTTGCAAGGTCACAAGAGTGTTGGAATGTGTGAATGTAAGAATTATAAGCCAAGGAACTAAGATTCAAAACCTAAAAAAATAGTTACAAACTCTTATTTAACCTAACCAACGATGGTTAGGGAACTGACATCGGTTAACGAGAATTGATCCAAGTTACCAAAAATTTCCCAATATTTACTATTTTTGGCATGATTTGAATCCTCATTCCTAATTCTCAAGTGGATAATGACACTTAGATAAGTAACAATGTTTTTGGAGAAGAAATAGGGAATTAATGTTGGGCAAGACTAAGTCTAGTTGGTTGGGATAAGCAAGGACTTAGTCTTAGTTAATCAATAGGCTAAGAATAGGTCTGATGATGGTGGAGGATTGATGTGCTAGGATGAGGTGGATATTTTTCTAATTAAGGTAATTAAAATAATAATAGTGTGAGGATGAGGATTAATTTAATTATGATTTATTAAATTAATATTAATGTATAGAAATAGGTCATGGCTAGGTGTGGTAGAATTATTTCATTAAAAGGGGGTTAGGGGAATATGACCCAATTGTGGATGTCTATATTTTCCCCTTTTTGTTATGTATATTTTATTGATAAGAGATGGTGTGAAAAATAGGAGTGGTCAACCAAAATTTGAGCGAGGGTTAGGTTTCCCCAGGTATAGGTGGAAGTGATCCCCCTCAAACTGGGAGCTGATGAATTAAGAGGCTGAATCAGTTATAGGTTTGATAAAGTGGTAGGTGAGGTGAAACTAACTAGGTAAAATGTGGGCATGGGTAATGGTGGGATGGGTATAGGTAATAGGCGGGGGCATTCAAATGTACACACACATACAAAATGTGTCAAGGCATGAGGTTGAAGAGCTCAAAAAATCTACATTGTCAAAGGCTGATAGTTTACTTAAATAAGGTAGATGTGATCCATGTATCCAAGTTACAAGATATAGTCTTGAAAATACAATAAGGCTAGGTGCTGAAATGGGAATTTAGTATATTTCAAAGCACCAATATGTTTAGTCTGGTCAAGATAAAAAACACTTCATGAAGCAAGGTAAGGCTGGTAGGCCAAACAACATGAGTAGCAACGTAGCAAGGTATAGCGAGTAGGTGAATTCGAGTTTCAAATAGGGCTAGACGAGTTGGGTAATTAGGTAAGGCTGTAGGAAAGGCCCTGATAGAGGAAATAATATGCCCCAAATGATAGTGTGGTTGGGTATTAGGTAATAAGGCAAGTAAATTGGGTGATAAGGCTAGGTTGAGGCTTGTGTAGAAAATAATGGTTTCAGGCGATCAAATGTGATTAGAAGTGGTATAGTGGGTTGTAGAAGGATAACCATTATTGGTGAAAGGTAAACTGATATCAGTAACACAAAAATGAAGATGCTCAATTAGGGCACGATATTGGTGTCGGTCAAGTAAAATTTGGGTTAAAAGGGGAAAAACCCGCATCTTACAGATTCATTTGTGTATTTCTACTTTTGTTAAACAAAAAATAATAGAGATTTGTTTTACGAGAGAAATGAAAAACAAAGTCCTTGGGTTGAGTTGGTGATCAGGTGGCAGGTTATTGGATTGTAATTGAGGGCCCATGTGATTGATTGGTGATATTCGATTGGTTGAGAGCATGAGAGAGTAGAGTTTGGCATGGCTGAGGTAGGAGAGGGTGCGGGGGCACTACTAGTGAAGAGATCAGAGATCCCACCATGGAGATGGAGGCAAGTAGAGGTAGGATCGGAAATCCATTTGTTTCTTTTGATTAAATGAAGGTATAAAATATCGAATTTGGGATAAAAAGGAAATTGAAAATTTAGGTTAAAAATGATGAAATTGCACATGAGGAAGGCCAAATGTAGGTTAAATAGGTTGGTGAGATGTGGGTAGTTTGGGGTATTTTTTAAGGTAATTTTGTTAATTTTTTGAAAAAATGAGATGTCAGGGTTCATCTCTAGGGCTGAACTAGTGACAAACATTGTTGGGTGACAGGGTGACCGGTACCTCTTATCATAAGTGACCAACACCTTTCACTTACCTACCGGTGAGATGACCATCATGCTGGAGGATGATTACAAGATTTTGGGGGATCCATTATATCATATTTCTTCAGAGGCATCGATTGAGATGATAATGGTAGTGTTTGGTGAGGCAATGGGTGACATACGATATCACAGTGACATCATTAGTTATGGTGATGTGTACGTGAAAAATCTACATGCGAATCGATTTTTTGTTCTGATGATTATGGCAGTGGGATGTTATGCACTCCATGATTAAAATGGTGTAAAATTTCCCAAAGGATTGATGGAGGTATTAGAGGACATGATTGAGGAGTGGTTTTTTTTGCATGCGAACAGACCTAATTACTGTATTTATATAGATATTTATAGGTATATCATAGAACATGTCGGTATGGTATTTGTTGTACTTATTTACTACACTACTGGGAATATGAGCACACAGTGTGTGTGCACCCATGGTTACTTAAATGATAGGATTGGTACAGAGGTGTGTAAAGTGCATGATACATGAGGTGGGTACCAGTAGGGGCACATCCATGAGTAGAGGATGTGTCATGTGATGTGACATATTATCGACACACTCTAGAGGGATTTTACACTATGGATATTGTATGGCGGATATATGTGGACTTTAAATCATATGGAGGTATGGAAGAGGAGATGGCGGGACTATAGTTGATATGATGGATACAAGGGATACATGTCGGTGAGAATGAGATGATTCTAGTGGACATAGTCTAACGCTAGTTTAGGCTGCATCAGGATGTGCCTCCACCATTTCCTCAGTATCATAGAGATGACATGAAGATACCCTTGTCTCCACAATATCCAATAGATCCTACAAGGTAGGAGGAGTAGGTAGCTAATAGGAATATTGATGATACATACACCATCAACGCACACAGGCACTGATGGGTAGCCCATTTACATGCGACACATCTTAGACTAGGGAAGCCAGATTTGGCTACAATGATAGTGCAGAGGGATTACTTGTAGGGTCAGGTGACAGCTTTACAAATATAATTTACTGAGGCACATGCATAGGGGACCACCCCCCAGGGTTAGGTGATAGGGTTAAAGGTTAAAGGCATAGGTAGCCACATTACAAGCCCAACTAGCATAGGTTCAGGCAAGGGATGGGGGATAAGTTGTAGTTCTGAAGGCACAAGTGATAGCATTACATGCTTAGATAGTAACATTATAAGGTTATTTGGCCACATCACATGCACAAGTGGGAGCAGTACAGGTGTAGGTAGCTGCAAAGGCACCAGCAGGGGGACATGGTCCCATTAGATAGGTACAGGCACTACAGAAGGGTCCTGTTTTTTACATAATAGGTAGGGAACCACTTGTATACATAGAGGGTCCACAACCGAGAGCGAGAGTGATGGATCCTCTGTAGGTTAAAGTGATGGAAATATACACAGATGTTGTGTCCGAGGCCAGGTACTATCAAGATAAGTTATCAAATGTTGGTCTTCAATTAATGACATACATCAAGCATAGGGCATATCAGGAAGCCAAGTAGAGGACTTGTAGTAAAATTACAACATGTAGTCACTAACCTCATGGGCATGTTGAGAAGGAGGTGACTAGTTCACGGAGCCCAAGGAAAGATGAGGGTATTGGAGAGATGATGAGTGGTTGGAAACCAGGACCATATGAGGGTACTAGTGAGAGCAATAGAGGTGCCAACCATTCACATGGCTGAGATAGAGACAATATTGTATTTTCATTTTTGATTTTTAACATAGATACTGACCTCCATGCCAAAGAGGGAAGATTTTATATGAGAGTTTTTGAGATACTTATGTTTATATCTATGTATTCATTATATCGATATACAGATATTCCAATGTGTAGATGGAAGATGATATTTATAGATATGATGTTATTTTATTTCCATTATACTGTTATCATGGAAATTAGATGTAGGCATGGTTTTGTTCCATTTCAAAGTTAATGTTGTTATGGAAATTAGGTGATTTAGGCATGGTTGAGTCAAATGTAGGCATGGTTAAATTTCTTGTCTTTAATTTTAATTGTAGTGATTGTGGGAAAATGAGATGTTTAGGCATGGTTAAATTTGATGTGTGGTTTAATTTCTAAGTTATTAGTATTATGAAAAATAAATGATAATGTGCTTATGTAGTGTTTGGTTTTATTTTGTGAGTTAACTTCCAAATTATTGTTTTTATGAAAACTAACTGTTTGATGGGGGAAATGATTATGGATAAAAGAGTGGTTGAGATAACCTCAAAGGGCCCCCTACGCTAAGAGGGCTTCTTACATAACCCTTGTGAAAGGGGCCTTAGGCTAATGTAGTTCTCCTATAGGATATGGAAGAATAATATGAGGTAAGTTAGTGGGCTGATGAGTTTATGTATAGTCCAACTGGTAAGGTAAGTTAGGCATGATTGTGTCTAGGTTGATTAGGCATGGTTTTGTCAAGGTCGATTAGGCATGGTTGTGTCTAGGTCATATGATGTGTAAGATGAGTTGATTGATACATACAATGAATGTAAATGTAGGTGAAAGGAGGAGAAATCATATAAATTAAGCATTGAAGGTCTTGTCCTATTTACAAGAGTCAATAAGTAAACAAAAGAGTGAAGTGAATAGAAGTGAAATGCCCCAAGTTGGCAAAGACCTTAAATGTCATATCCTTATACTCATTGAATGTAAGTCCCTAGATATGTTTCATGATATGATATGTCTAAATGTGAAAGAAGTGACATGACCACAATGTGTAAAGCACATGTTTCTTCCCATGAGTTGGTTTATAAGATGATAAAATAGTAGGTAAGGTGGTAGGGTTTGTTTTTAGCATAACCTTGTTGTGGGAAAATATGCCCCTTCTGTAAGATACCAAAACCAAAATAGGCAAGTCCATGACAAAAAGTTTGTATTTGTCTTGACTTTTTTAGTTTCTTTTCTTTTCTTATATATAGACTAATCGATGTGGTAAATATATATTGTGATAAATAAGTTATCCTTGAGGTATTATTTAAGCTGATTGATTCAGGAAGCTCCAGAATTATTTTATTTGAGAAGTACAGATTAGTCTTCTTTTTAGATAGACTAAATACAATATGATCCCATATTTTTATAGTTGTCCTTTGAGGGATCAGTCAACTTATAGAAAAAAGAAAGAGAAGTAGATGTCATTTTGAGGGTTTCATCTATTTGCGATAATTTTGACTCAAGGAGTTGAGTTTTTGTTATCCCACATATATTTTTGCTTTTTATTTTGAACTTGGAGTCATGAAAATGATTATAAAGGAGTATAGGCATCTTTTATGAAGGAAAACCATAGCACACAAACGTTAACTATGAAATAGAGATTTTAAGTGACAAATGACCATGGTATTCCATCCTAAAAATAACACAAAGTATCCATGAGAATCATGCCAGGAGTGGAGCCATGGTACTCATATTGAAGACAAGGCTAAAAAGGTGATGGAAAATCACACAATCCTGGTTTAGTCGTTGGTCCTTAAAATAGGTAAATGGAGGAGAGGTTGGCTAAAGGGATGAGTATATATGTGAAATAAAGTGATGTATTACTTTATTTAATGGTATAATGGTCAAAGATGCAAGGCATTAAAGGGCTCAGGTTTGGGTTTACCTTCAAGAGAAGATAAACAATAAATGCTCTATCTATAGGCATGAGTATCAATATAGGGTATAAGCCAATTAAGATCAAATTTTCCTCATTTGATTTTCTCTTCTTTGGTTATGTGTTTATTTTCCTTTAGAAAAAGATCACTCACCTTGAAAGTGCATTCATGAACATGTTTTTCATAGACGCGTTTGATATGTTTTTTTTTTAATATTTCAAGATGGTCGAGAGTAGTTAAACAACTTGGTCTAATAGCTCAAGCTATGCCAAACATTCTTAGAAAAGGTTATCGTCAGATAACATATCTTTTAGTGAGATACAAAGGGATGGAATTTAAAATTCGAGAGGTAGGACATCCATTGTGCCATAAATAAAAGAAAAATGTGTAGCATTGGTATACGTACAAAGGCTAGTACAATAAGTCCATAAAGTGAAATGAATATGTGTATGCCAATCCTTTCCAATATCATTAATGAATTTCATAAGAATTTTTGTTAGGGTTTTTTAATAAGATTTGGATTGGCCATTGGTTTGTGGGTAATAGGGTGATGAAAAACTTAGTTAAGTGCCAAAGTTATCACATAGTTTGTGTAGGGTTTTATTTTTGAATTGTTTTCCATTTTCAATGATAAGGCAATGAGGAACACCAAAGAGACAAATGATGTGGTGAGTGATGAATTCACATATATTCTCAGCTTTAGTTGAAATGAGAGGGATGTATTCTACCAATTTAGTATAATATTCGGTTGTTGTGATGATCCATTGATGATGTTGAGAAGAATGAGGGTTAATTTATTTGACAAGATCCAAACCCTATTGAAAAAAGGGCTAAAATTCCATGATGACTTATAAGGCATGAATAATAGTATGGTGAAGGTTATCATATTGCTGACATTTTAAACTACATTTGACATATTCACAACAGCCTTGGTTAACGGTTGGCCAATAATAGCCAAGGTGAAGGATGCATTTGGGAACCGCGTGGCCACTAAAATATCCACCACAAATCGCATCATGGAATTTTTTAATTGTGTACAGAATTTCAAAGCTAGTGAGGCACCTAAGTAGGAAACCTTCAAATCCATATTTGTAGATAAGATGTCCCTTAACGATGCAATGGGATACCTTGTGGAGGAATGCACACCAATAATTGTGAGTGAGTTCTGGAGGTAGCATTGAAAGGGAAAGGTATTTAGCATACTACTTATAACAAATGATGCGTGGGTTGTTTTTGATGCATCCCACAAAATTAACAATGGGAATGAGGTAGGAAGGTGGTTGTAATTGTTGTATTGTGAAAAACATTTTTGATTCAGAATGTGAGGTTGGTATTTTTGAGGTGAGAAAAGGCATGGTATCCATAAATTTGGTTATGGATTGCAGAGTGGTTTGAAGGAGGAAATGGTCAAAGGTGGTCAAAATTAAGTTGACAGGGAACTTATATTTTTGAATGACCTCATTACGACATTGGTATATACCATTGAATTGGTTAACAACTAGTTGAGAATCATCAAATTTATTAATGGATTTAACATCTAAGGAGATGATTGTTTGAAGACCTAAGACAAGTGATTCATACTTGGCGATGTTCTTGGTACATTAAAAGTCTAATTTGAATGATAAAGGCATAGGCTTTCCATCGAGATGAATGAGGATGAATCCTACACCACCCCCACATTGACATTTAGAACCTTCAAAGAATAAGGTCATTTGGTAAATGGTAGGGTCAAATGGTAAATCATTGATGGAAAGGGTAGTGATAGATTCATCTGGGAAATCAAAGTTAGAAGATTGGTGTCTAGGAAGCAGAGTGTTGGCAAGTTGATCTATAATGGTTTGTCCCTTGACATACTTTTGATGAATGAACTCCAGGTCTAAGTATGAGAGGAGCATGATTCAACATGAGGTGTGTTGATGTTGGTAAGGTTTGGCATAAATTTAGTGCAAAGGGTCGGTGTTAGTGACAACGAAGGGTTTATGGTTAAGTCGATCGTGGAAAAGTTTGGTAACAATAAAGACTAAGGATAGGAAAATATTTTTAGCATGGGTATATATAGTCTTATATTCTAAAATCATATGACTCATGTAATAAACCACTTTCTCCCTATGTTACTTGTCGCGATGAGCGAGCATGGCACCCAAGGAATGGTTAGTGGAATAAATTTATAGATAGAAAGGTTTTTCATCTTTAGGTGGGATGAGCACATGTGGTTGAAGAGGGTATTTCTTCAATGTTTGAAAGGATTTGTGGCTATCATTATTCCAATTAAAGGATATGTCCTTTTTAAGAAGCTAATGAAAAGGCTGAAAATGGTCAAAAAATTGGGAAATAAAGCATTGAATGGATTGTAATTTTCCTTGAAACTTATGAAGTTAACAAAGGTTAGTGGGTGTGGGCATCTCTAGAATGGCCTTGATTTTGGTGGGATTAAATTTGATGCCCCGCAAAGAGACAATGAAACCAAGGAGCTTTTCAGAGAGGACTATAAAGACGTATTTATTTTTTTGAAGGAAAACACAGTATTTGATGAGGTGGTCAAAGATGATTTTGAGAATGGGGAGGTGTTTAGCATGAATTTTGGACTTACCAAGAAGGTTGTCAACACAATCTTCCAATATGTCATGTATGATGTTATGGAAGATATAGGTCATAACACACTGATAAGTGACACCAATGTTTTATAATCTAAAGGGCATGATGTGATAACAAAAAGTCCCCCAAGGGTGATAAATGTTATTTTATGTTGATATTCCGTTGTGAGTAATATTTGTTTATAACCTGAGAAATCTTCCATTATAGATAACATCTCATGGCCAACTATAAGATCAACAAGCTGGTCTATGATACGTAAAGGAAATTCATCCTTAGGGAAAGTGGGGTTAAGGTTGTAGAAGTCCATATAGATGTGGAGTTCCCCTATCACCTTGGTAATAGGTACTATGTTAGAGATCCCATGTGGATAGTCAATGGGTAGAATGAAAGCAATAGAAAGGAGGCACTGCAGTTCTTCTTTCACAAGAAGAGAAATGTGTGGATGCATTTTTCAGAACTTATGTTTCATAGATTTAGCATTGGGGATAGTAACAATATTGTGCACAATGATATTTGGGTCAAGACCAGGCATATCGACACAATACCAAGCAAAATAATTTCTATGATCTCAAAGGAAAGAGGTATAGGCTTCATGTTTGGTGGAATCTAAATATTGGCCTATCTTCAGCATGCGAGCGTCATCTTGAGTGTGAATTTATATTTGTATGGTTGATTCATTTAACATGGTTTGTGTCTCAAAAGATAATGAATGGTGAATGTAATAATCTTCTTCACCTAGATAGGTGAGAATGTAATCATCGTCCTGAAATTGAAAAACGTTGATAGAAGGTTTGTATTCTTCCAACATGTTAGGATAAATAAGAGGAATGGAAGAGGATTCCTCTCCATCATGATGATATGTCAGAGGTCCCAAGGAAGTGGTGCTCACAAAAAAATTTAGGAAGTATGAATTTTGGATCCATTGACTCCGTAGGTGATGGCAGTGTGGAAGGTGAAGATGGTAAAGAAGGTGAAGAAGGTGAAGAAGGTGAAGAATGTTGATCTTCCTCTATGAGGTAGGATCTAGCCTTCTTAGGATTAGGTGGCTCAAAAAATCCAATACCACGTTGTTTTATATGTTTTCAGGTAATATAAATAATAACCGTGTGATGACCTTATTCATAAAGACCAAAGCCAAAGCCTTTCCAAGAAAATTGATAGAGAAAGGTGTGGGTGAAATGATGGTTGGTGAGGTAAAAAAATTTAGAGGAAAAAGGTCATGTTTGAGTTGGTGTTTTGGTAAAATAGGAATAATTATCAAGTCCTCCAAATGTTAGGTTGATGCACAGGTGAGGGGAACCATATGGAAACGTTTCTCCTACATGACGATCATAATGCGGGTTTTGATGAAGGTTTGCACACTCTTGAGGAGTTTAGAAGGTATCGATATTGTACAAGAGATACTCCCCTAATGTAAGGAGTTTAAAAAAAACTTCCAAAGGGTTAGAAGGAGGTACTTAGGTGGCAGTAATGGAAGAAGAAGAAGAAGAATAAGAAGGGTTAACTTTTGAAGCTACAGCCGCAATGGGGAGAGGTATGCTACTTGATTAAGGCATGGTAGCGGAAGTGGTAGAGGAAGAATAAAAAAAAGATGAAGTAGTCATGGTAGAAGATGAGGAATCAATGATAGTATATGAGGTAACAATGGTGGTCGATGAGGAGGAAGTGGTAGTTGAAGAGGAAACAATGGTGTTGGATTCCTTAACTAGAATAAGAACATTATTTGGTCGGTACAACATATTGCAGGTTTTGAGAGGTGAAGGGTCTGCTTGAAAAGTATAAGGGTTTCCTTCATATTTGAACTTGAAGCAGCAATGTAAAGTCAGAGGTATAAACTCCATGGAACAGATCCAAGGTCGGATGAAAAACATGTTGTATTAGAATTCCCCCTCAATAACATAGAACAATTCAGTAATGGTGAGGGGGATCATGAAGATTTGGATAATGACAGTGTTGAGGGTAGTGGCTATGGAGTCATTAAATAAATGCATCATAATTGGGTTATTATGCATGCAATGGGAAGGTATGCACATTTTTTTTGTATAAATGGGAAGAAATGATATTGATGCTTGCACCTCCATAAATCATAACGTGTCAAATGTGAGTATCATTGATGTGGACAGAGATTTAGAGGGTAGGTTCATGATCCTCTAAATGCAAATGAGAAATTTCTTAGGCATAGAAGTTTACAGTGGAAATATGATGAGTGGTAGTGGGAATAGAAGTCAAGGACAGAGTAGTGAGAGAGACTATGTGATGAGGGGTGAAAATGGCACCAACAGGTGAAGGGTCATTTGTTAGTACATCAATAGTTTGCAAGATCTCTAGGAGGGCTTGGAAATGAGATTTAGAGGTTTGGATGTGGTCATACAATCACATTTTCAAAGGGGAATGATCCAATTGTTTGATTATTGTGGGATGTGTGAAGCCATTACAATTTTTGTAGGCTTACCTGTGGATGATGACCTTACGACAATGTGCAGATGGGATATTAGGTATAGGTTTAGTGGATGGATTGCCTGTCTTTTCATTTCCTTTGTATTTCTTGGCACGAGTGTTAACTTGAACCATATTTATCAGAGGAAAATGGGGAGATGAATCATGGAAGGTATAAAAAAAGGACGGAAAAAAACCTAATGTAGGATAAGAGCGTTGTGAAATGAGTATGGTGCACTTGAATTTTGGAGGGGGTTGGGATAGCTCTCTAATCTGGACCATATTAATCTCAAAAGTTGGACAAGGAAAAGAGGACTATGGAAGTGGAGGTGAAGCCTGCTAAATAGTTATGGGTTTAGGTCATATGGCGATAGTTGAAGTGAAGTCCTCGTCTAATAGGTAATCTTCTTCAATAAAAAATTCCACCTCTAATAGATCATTTTATTTTGCGGGGCATTTCGGAGGACAAAGCTAAAGGAAAACATTATTAAGGGTTTTAAAACCCTCGACATCATATCCTAGAGACTGATGATAAGAAAAAATATTTGTGTCATCAAAACCTAGTGACTTGGATTTGAGAGAGTCGTAAGGTTTAAGGGGCAGAAATGTGATAGCCAAAGTTTCTAGTAACCTTGAAAGAACATTAGAATAGGATATCACCAGTGCATGACAATATGATGTTGAAGTGAGTTTGGGTGAAGGCATGGGTGATGGCTATGAAACAAGTGTTGATTAAGGTGGTGTAGGTGGAATTACCCTCTCGGTAGGTAACAAATATTTTTCTTTTGGTTTTTATTTAGGTTGCACCTTCTTGGGTAAAGGTGCAGGTGGGGCATATAAGGTAGAAGGGGACATGGAAGATGAAGGCTATTTGAAGAGCCAGGGTGAAAGAGACTATGTTGGCAGTGGCATGGTAGAAGGTAATGTAGATGATGCATGTAAAAAGGAAAATGAAGATGAGGGTGTAGGTGTGGGATATTATATGTGGGTTTTGTTTTGGTGAAGAGGTATGGGTGTGGAAAAATGGGCTGGTGAAGGTGTATATGTAGATTTTTGTACCTTAGAATTTCCTTGGTGAATTGGTTTCTTAACCAAGGTTGATGGATGTGGGCCTAAGATCGATGGAAGAGGTGAGGGAAAATAAGGCTTAGGATAATGTGGTTTCTTCTTAGGCATGGGAGTTGACTTCATGATAGATGGTTGTGTGGTAGTCGGTTCTAATTTGACAATGAGATGCACTAGACTTGGTGTAGGGTGGATCCCTAGTGTAGAATGTAATTAGTTTAAGATTTGGATGTTGATGTGGATTTTAGTGCAGGTGAAGCTTGGGCTGAAGGTGAAGCTGATGAAGAAAGAATGGATATGACTAGTTTAGATTTTTCAGTCTTGGTTGACTATAATACCTTAGGATAAATGGTGGAGGTATCTATGGGAAACATTTTCATTTTAGTAGATACTGGGAGTCGAAGGCGCCCCCAAAGCATGGTATGATTGACATACTCCAACTTATCTACCAAACATGATAATTTATTTGGTTTAGAAAGTGATGAACCAGTTGTGACAGTTGTCCTAAACTCTGAGTTAAGTGACACAGGGAAGGCTTCTTCCCCATATTCAGTTGGTAAGAGTGACACTAGAAGATCCATAGGATCCTGAAATACCCTCAGTGAATCATCACTTATTGGAAGAATAGATATGATTGGATCCTTAATTGGGTGAGGATATAATAAAACATGTAATGCAGACTCTTCTTATGGAAGAAAGGTTGATAGGGTCAGCCTCCTATTAGATTGAGGAGCAAGAGAAATGGGTTCCTCCTTAGGTAGAGGCATAGACAAGATAGTTTCAACCATAGGAAAAGGTTTAGATGTAGTTGGTTCCTCTATAGTTAGAGAAGAAGGTATGAAAGGTTATTTAGTGAGTTGGGACATAGATGAGGTAAGATCTTTTATAAATGAAGGGCTATATGTGAGGAGTTCTTCCATGGGTAGAGGAGTAGAAGGATTATAATCTTCCATCGGTAAGGGATATCACGTAAGGATTTCTTTAATAGAGGGGATGAGAGGTACCTGAGCATAAGAAATAGGTAAAATTTTGAAGACAGTGTGGATCTCATAAACATTGACATTATAATTCTCACCCATTTGGTTTGATGATTGATTTTTTTTTGGGAAATGATTTTTAAAGATTTATAAGTATTGGTTTACCTAGGCATTAGGATTTTTGAGGACAATATCTCCATTATCTAACGTCTCCTCGATAATATTCTTGAATGTTTTACAATTTCCATCACTATGAACCATAATGCGATGGTAGTTGCAATATCAATTTTCTTTATACCACATGGGAAAAGGACGAGAAGGATAAAAACCAATATGTGGTTTGATCAGCGGAAGGACAATAGCCCCAAATTTAAACAGTTACTCTAGCATAAACGAGTAAGGTTCACCTATTGGAGTATATCATCGTTGTTCATACTAATGTTGAAAGTTCTAAACTATAAAAATAGTAGAGGAGGGTTTTGGTTGGTTGGATAGATGAGATGGACCATGTTTCAAGACCACTGCTTTGGCAGATCCCTTGGGATTTGATTGATTGGTTTTTATATTAGAAGAAGAAGAGTCATATTGTTTGAAGGGAGCACTATTGCTACACAATTGTAATTTCTTCTCTGTTATAGCACATGTTTCAATTTTTTGAGAAATTTTAAATCCCTCATCAAACAATTGTAAGGTTTTGACTTAGAGGGTTGGGGAGATATGTATTGCACAAGCTATACTAAACAAATCTATTAGTGCATTTTAAGACAATTAGAAAGTGAGTTGGTTGATAAGGCTCTACCAATGCATGAAAAATTATATGATAGACTCTTCTTCATATTAGCATATTGAATACAATTTGGTCATGGTCAACTTCCTAACGATGTTGATGGAGAAATGATCAAGAAAGGCATGGGCTAGTTAGTTGAATGAAAAGATAGAGTGTGTAGGTAAAGCACTATACCAATCTAAGGCAGGTCCCATTAAGGACAGTGGGAAAGTTTGAAGAAGTATGGCATCATCAATGGAAATTAGATAACATACGTGTTTAAAAGATTGTAAATACTATTGTGGATCCTCCTTGCTATTAAATTGATTAAACTTTGGAATTTCCCAATGTGCTGGGTATGGATGAATTGGAATATAAGGGTGAATAGGCTCATTATGAATCTCTGTAACGAACCGTTACACCAAAACCTTAAGGCGTTAGTGAAATCCACACATGAGGATCATAACATCCCACCACACTTCCATAGAGCCTGACTAAGGCTGGGTTTGCGCCTGCACCCCCATACGTACGAGCCCTGCTTCACCAATGTTTAGGTGCCCCACGGACCCCAACTACATGATGTAACCAACCAAGTGGGATTAGAACATGGGTGGTTGCTTTGATACCAAATGTAACAAACTGTTACACCAAAACCTCGAGGCATTAGTGAAATATGCACATGAGGATCATAACAATCTCATCGTAAGTTAGAGAATTACGGGAGCTAGAAATAGATGCTTCTAGGGTCTACATATTTTCCATCATCATCTTGATTGAATATGTGGTTATATTTGATTTAGGTACACCTCTAATGGTATAAGGAGGTGGTTATGGTGAGTAGGATATAGGTGGCATTACAGTTTATGGGCATTCCGAGTAAGTTAAATGAGAAGGGGGAATATAGGCAGTGACACATGATGAGGGAATATACCATAAATGGGAGGTGTAGGTGACAAGTGGTGGCTGAGATAGGGTATAGGTAGGAGGAATTTACGTTGAGACCCTTTTAGTGATAGGGAGAAAAGTTGTAGGGATAGAAATGACTAGAATCTTAAAAGGATTTGACTTAACTAAAGGTTGTAAAGTAGGGATCCCTACACTAAGATCAGAATATGATTGTGGGGTAGATGTTGTAGGGGTGATAGACGTAAAAAATTTGATAGATGTCATAGGTGTAGAAAATATCAATGATGTAGGGTCAATCTAAGAAATGATGAGTGATGAGGCTGAAGCAGGTAACTCTACACTGGTACTAGCTGATACAAAAGTAGGGGCCATAAAGGGATACATGGATGAAGGTATCCCAAATAAATGTTGACCTAATAAGTCAAAGTTGGAAGAATGGGCTACATAATATTATAGGGTGACGGTATTATGATCGAGGAATTTCATGGATTCCTCATCACCTTTAGGTACAATGGGAGGTACAGTGGGGTCTATAGGCAAAGAAATAGAAGGTGGCAATGGGTTAGGGGGTAATAGATGATGGGTGACATGAAAGACTAGGGTGTTGACTTATCTACGAGTCAAAAATATGTGAATAGTGGTAATACTGGTGATCTGATCTCTGTTGATGGTGTAGAAATATAGAAATAGATGATACAAGAAATCTAAAAAATGAGAATTTATTTTTGTTTTGAGAGAAAAATAAAAATACAGAGACCAACTTTGGTAGGGTAACTAATGTTAGTTAGATGAGGTAACCAATGTCGGTTATTGGACCGATACTGGTTACTTTGGATAAATGATTGCAAATATGGAGATAAGAAGTAAAAATCAAAAGAAACTAAACTTTTCTGATAGTAACATAAACTCACAAATGTCTGAAATGTCATAAATAGATCACATAAAATGACTTGATGTGAATTGAACATTGTTTTGGGTAAAATAACCAAAATAACAGGGAACTGATTTTGGTCAATAAATCGATGCTGGTGTGAGGATCTAACCGATTATAGTCAATGAACCGATACTGGTTACTGTGAAATTTGATAAGATGATGAAAATTTGAATTTTAAAGTGATTAAGTCCAAATAAATACCAACCAAAAAAATGAGTATGGAAATGATAAGTCCTAACACATTCAGAAAGAGTCAAAATACACCAAATTTGATTGCAAAGTATGTAGGGAAAGATAAAAAAGAGGTGAAATGATCTCACAAATCAAAACAAAAATCAGGAAAAAGTTAGAAAACATGTAAAATCCTAGGTAATAGATTTTTATGTTGTGTGGCTTATGTCATTTAGAACTAACTATAAATAAAATAGAATTTTTGGTGAACGAGGGTACCCTATAAGATGTATATGGTTGGTTTCAAGTTTTTTTGGATAAAGGTACCTGATATACCATTCGGTATATGTGGTACAACTCTGATACGATGACTAGCCATAACAAAATCTGGATCCACTGCTAATCTGATTATTAGTCGTTAACGGTCATTGCGGGGAATGAAGATGTTTAAGTAACGGGTGATTTGTTTAAGTGATTTAGGCTGGGGTGTGTATCGACAAAGTATGAACTATGGTTCATTCTCTTCAACCATCAATTGGTCAAGACCTCTGATGTATAGGTTGCAAATACATTTAAATGATCTAAATGCAATAATTAGAAAAGATATGCACAAATTTTTAAGCCCTAAGTGACAATGAAATTCATTGAGACCAATAATTAATAGGTAGAGAGTATTTTCTTCACTAATGTAATACAAAATATGAATAAAGGTTATTTTTAATCCAAAACATGAATTTCATGTAGACAAGTAGAAGAAGGATAATATTCCCAGGGAGAAATTTTAGTGTGAACTCTTTCAGAAAGGAAATAGACACACAAGGATTCCCTAAAAAGAAACAAATGCAAATAATCTAAAATTATAGTGTCCCACCAGCCATGCCAAAATGTTTCACCTCAAAGTAATGTGATAAAATAGATAATGGTAATAGGCGTAGGAGGAATACCTATGTTATGTAGGCAGAAGAAGGTATTGTGCGTGTTTTAGAATTTCACTAAGATTGAATGCGAGAGATTCCTTTTTTATAGGAGGAAATGCTTGTAAATCACAACAAGACCATAAGAGAATATTAAATTGCAAGAGTCGGAGGACTTCATAGCAATGGTTGGATCCAAGAAGCATGAAGCTTCCTCAAAATGCTTTTAATCCTCTATTTAATACAATTTAGTGTGAAGAAATAATAAAACAATGATTGCTATTAAATTTATAAGATTTAGTTATCTCCTACAACATACAATATGTAAATTTAACTTAAAATGTAAGGTTTTGCTTGGTCTTGAAGGTCAATGGGCTGGTCTGGATCTACAAGTGTGGTAGGGACTGTAGGTGAAATCTAGGTGAAGGAAAGGTTTTGGGTTATTTTAGGAAAGTTGTGAGCTTTTTGGTTTAGGGAAAATTTTCATTCTTAGAGACCGACATCAGTTAGGTGGCTTATACCGGCTACGGGAATAGACCGACATCAGTTGGGTGACTAGTGTCAGAAGGGGAAATTTGGTGGTAATATAAAAAATGGGGAATTGGGCACTCTCTTTGATTACAAAGAGAGTGATGAGACTTTAGATAGGTTTGTAGGATTTTTGTTAAGACTCAGATGTGCTGATATGAGGGTTTAGGCTAGGTGTCAGAGGTTAAATGGATTCAAGGTTAACCAAAGGCACTAGGGATTAGATCTGGGTAAAGTAGAAATGAGGGGGTGTGTTTGATAGATTAATTAAACAATTTAAGCTATTAGAAATGACAGAGAAAAGAAAATACTTGTTGAATTTATCCTGGAGGTGGATGGTGGTTATGGTTGTAGAAGGTGGTGATCCAAAGTGAATACAATAGTAGGGTGGAATGATGGTTCCTGTTTTATGTTCTGGACCTCTGAAATAACTTGTGGATGAACCGAATGTTTTCTAAATGATGAGAGGGGCTCTAGTTAGTTGCAAGTTTGCAGGAGTGCTAATTGTGTGAATCCAAGAAGCATAAGCCAAGGAAGTTAGATTCAGAACCTAAAAAAGGAGTTACAAACTCTTATTTAACCTAACTGATAGTGGTTAGGGAACTGGCACCATCCAAGGGAAAACCGGTGTTGGTTAAGGAGAATTTGTCCAAGTTTCCAAAAAATATTCTAATCTTTGATATTTTTGGCATGACTTGAATCCTCATTCCTGAGTCTCAAGTGAAGAATGAGGCCTTGATAAGTAGGATTGTTGTTGGAGAATAAATAGGGAATTAATTTTAGGGCTATACTAAGTCCCAACTTGCTGACATAAGTAGGGACTTAGTCTTAGTTAATCAATTGGATAGGAATAGGTCTTAGGATGAGGTGAAGGGATGATGCGGTAGGATGAAATTGATATTACTTTAATTAAGATAATTAAAATAATAATAGTGTGAGGATGAGGATTAATTTAATTATGAGTGATTAAATTAATATTAATGTATTAAAAGAGGTCATGGCTAGGTGTGGTGTAGAATTATGTGATTAAAATGGGGTTAGGGTAATATGATCCAATATTGGGTGTCTATAGCCTGCACGAATACACATGAGTTGGCATGTAACATTCCCATTTTAAGAATTTCGAAACAAGGGAATTTTTTTGCATAATGTTTGCAGTTCTAAATTAACATAATTTAGAATGCACATTCCAAATCCAATCTATCTCATAACAAAAAACCATATGTAGCTATAAATGACTCGATGAAACACATACATCCCATTTCATGACTCAGTATCATACCAATCTCTCATGCTAACTCTATAATGTGTATATTACATATATTTGGTTCTTTTATCCTTTTATAGGTATCAAGTGTCCTGTTTAACAGGCCTATCTAAATATTTGTTACTAATATTCATCTTAAATCTTGATTCTTAAACTAGGTGACATAGGACAACGCAACCAAGAGCTTGTGATACTTTTTCCAAATATTTTTTGACATATTGTTCATGTTTATATTCCTAGATGGCATACTCGTCAAATAGAATAATTCCTTCACCCTACTTGATATGTTATCTAGAACGGTTTTCACTTACTTTTGTCAGTCCACTTGTTCAAGGTTTAACCCTAGCCAAGTTTGGAAACATGGAAAAGTGTGGAGGATTTCTTATGGTGAATAAGGATAAGTAGACATACTCAATCAACTTATGTCAATTTAGCATGTCTATTTAACCTAGGTCAACGTGAGTTGACCCTGACACTAGGTCATGTCCCTATCTTTAACTAGCGGAGGACTATGATCAAGTCAGAATTTATGTTAGCCTAGTTAAAAAAATCTAAAGGGTGTTGAAACATGTCAACTACAACATGTATCCTCATGAAGACTCATGTCATCATGGAGGTACTACACTGCAGTTGGTGAGTGTCAACATCCAACTGAGTTTTCATCATCTAGATGGACATACCTTCGATAGAAAGTTATATCTTATTAATTTCCTCATTACAGATTAATTACAACAACCCTACTGAATAACTAGGTTCTTTAATTGTTAAGATTCAAAGTTAAACCTGCAATATATGAAATTATACAGATAAATATGCTTTCTATCTAATTCACATGTGATTATTTGAACTATTGACATTCTGATTCAAATTCTATATTAAAGGCCCAACACACATGGAAGTGTCATTTATTTACTCAATTCATACAACTCTAGCTTACACAATTTCTGGGTGGGTCCGTTTCCATATTAGACTTCATTGAAGGAAGTCTAATTCCCTTTCATTTTTCTTTTCCGACATCCCTATTCTGGTTAAGGAAGTCCACATGAGAAGGTACACCTTAACTAACTATAGATAACAATCAGGATTCATATCTAAATGGTCTTAAATTAAGACTATGATTTATTTCTAGGGATTTGTCTTTCCTTTCCCTTATAAAGTGTTAAAATCTATTATAATCCAATTTCCCCTTATAAATTATTATCAAGGTTTAACTCTCATATAAACATTTGATATAAATATATTGATAGTGATATAGTTGAATATCAATGTAAAAATGTCAAATTTATAAGTTTAATCTTGACTAGAGAAGGTAGTACATCTAACACCTCAGATCTGTATTTATTCCATTCCAAACCATAAAAGTATATTACTATTTGTAAAATAGAGTAATATTCATTATTTCCACTCATTGCATGCCAAAAGGAATTACATCAAGTACAAAAAAATTTCACACTTCTTTTATTCAAGGAGGAATTATACATTTACAAGTCCAAACATTTTAGACATTACTAATATAAAATAACATTATTTAAATCAATTTCTGATACAAATTTCTTTTCCATCAAGCACATTTTAGTAATGAACCATATTTTCATAATACAAAGATCTAGTCTCTTTGATAAACAAATGTAACTTCCTAAATATATTTCTCCTTTCATCACTTATGAAGTCCATCTACAAAATTTCTAGCACGGGTCAGTTCATTGAACTTTTTTTTATTGATGGCAAATAGTTTTGAAGGGACTATACTCTGTTTACAAAGAAGGCCAAAAAGCAAGATATAGAAATCAAAGTATCAGTAAAAAAAGGATTAGCATCTATAATAGGCATTTGAAATCAATCGTAACCAAAAATTTACATTAGGAGCAAAACAGAACAAGTGCTGCAACCATGCAGCCAGAAAATAGCAAAAAAACAGCAAAAACAATGGAAAATATCGGCGCCTGGAGTGAAAAACAACCTCATTTCTTATATGCTCTGGTGATTTTATATTTTATGGTTTGTAGAGAAGTGAAGAGGGCCACCGTAGTCATATGGGTGGGGTCCTTAATATCAAGCTTAGCCAAGGTTTGGCTACTCTCCTCGGTTGTTCCCAACAAAGTATCTGGAATCCCACTTAGCACAGTGATGCTGCAAACATGCTATAATAGAAAATCACTGATAGCATTAAAAATTTCCATATTATGCTCATGGCGATCCTTGGCTCTTCCCACTCGATTGTCCAAGGAATTCAAATTTTTTATAGATGTCCTCCACTTGTTGGTTATCTATCTCAGTACCCTCATCAATCTTCCTTTTCCCTTTTTTCGTGGTAAGCTGCCTCACTTCCTCCTTCAGCTTCAGTTCACTGAACTTGGCATGATAAGCACTAAATCATTAAAATGATGTTCTTTTAGATAATTATTTCATAAAAGGAACTATGTTGTTATGAAACAGTCCTAAAGCAATTCAGAAAGACATAGCCAAAAGGAGTTACAATACTCAAATAAAAGAGAGAGAAAAATATATATACAACAAATCAAAAGTAAGGATAGGTCATGAAATATAACAACTTCAACCTTCCATACTATTGTCTTTTTTATAAAAATAATTTAAATAGTAATTCAGATAAGTAACATTTCATCAAAATCTCACTACTACTTTCTTACATTTATTTTCATGATTACTCATTAGTTAAATACTTTTAACAAAAGAAAGTAACTATCCTAACTATCTTTTAGGCATGGTTCAATAGTAGATTATTTACAACAATACTTCCATCTCAATATTTCATCAACCTAAATTCATCCTAAAATCTGAGCTTCCAATAATTAAAATTAAATATCATAATAAATAAGTTAGGATAACCGAAATCATTGTAACATTTAAGTGTCCTAGATTAGAGCATCCTAATACTAAAACTCATAATTAGGAACTAATCCAAGTTAAAAATCAAAAAATCTAAATGAGACCTCTTAAAGAGGTAAGGTTACTTCCACCAAAAAAAGAGTTATACTCCAATCTCAAAGATACACCATTTCTATCATTACCTTAAGTGGTTAGAATGGTTAAGTTTATACTCTAGACCAACTCATCAAATCATCCAAATACTTCCATCCAAACACAATATTCCGTCTAATTATTTTTAACTTCAGTTAGACTTCCCTAACAACATTCTATAATCAATCTTACTAGAAAGTCAAGAAGTTGCATAAAAAAATAGACCAAAGAAATATAACATCTTCACCAAGTTTAAAGCTTAAAGAAGATTAAAGTAAGGAGAGGGAGAGAGATCACTACCCCAAAAATCTAGTATGATTAAAATATAACCATAAGAAAATAATAACCTATATTGAAGAGGTCATTGATCTAATGTTTCAAACCAAAATCCCAAACATATATCTATTCTTGGTTCGAATTGAATGAACAACAACTAGGAGAAAGGAAATAAATGAATAACAACAACATTCCATTAACTTTCATCATTCAAGGAGACCATAAAGACAACCTTTATTTCCCCCAAGCTAACAAATAAACCACTTCGCAAAAGATGCAGAGATGGAAGGAAGGAACTAACAGAAGAGTAATTCTGAACAATATTCTTAACTTAGATCCATATAGGAAAAGAAGTATACAATATGATTGAACCAAAAAAAGATTCATCGTTTGATTTTCAAGAAGAAACATTGCATAGGATCTAAAATAATTGAAATTGGGTTGATGGCCCAAGGTCTAAGAAATAAGCTAACACAATACATAAAAAAAATGTCAATAGAAATATCAATAATTTCAAGGTGAAAACAATAACCAAAATATAGTAAACCTATACCCAAGGTATTTTTCCCTTATTAGCAATGAATGCCATAATTTCCTAGGTTACCTAATGACCCAATAGAGTAGAAAATGAAATATCATTCCCTTACGGGATTCCAAAAAATAGGCTTAAAAAAAACTAAACAATTCCATAGAATAGTAGAATTATAATTTTTTAGGCTTTTAAAAATAATAACAAGAACATCTTAAAAAATTCCTTGTAGGTGTTAAACCAATTTCCAGAAAAAACCCACAACAATTTATCTTTCCTTAATAATCAGAGGGTCAGAAGTCTGCAACAGAAAGAATACAAATTAAATCCATATTCATAATCACATACATCGATAAGAAAACAAACACGTTCACCAATCTTGAGAAATCCATCAGTACTAAAATGATATGCATAAGCAAGCATCACAGAATGTTATCTTCCATGAAGAATCATGTAAGATTCAATCCAAAGTCAAGATATTTAAAACAATTTAATAATTGGATTTTTCCAACAGAGAGAAAACAAGATCATTTTAGAACAAGTTCCACAGATTAAAGTGAATCAAAGTACCTACAAGATTTAAACAGTTCATACAAGATCACATACAGTTTTTTGACTTGATCTCAAGCCCATGACAAATGATTAAAGCATAACCCAACTATCCACACAAGAAAAAATGAAACCAAGATAATACTTTCCATCATTCAAAAGGAGTTTAAAAAACATTCTCAATAAACAACACAAAAACCTCAAGCAGAGTAATCTTATCAAATAAACAAAAACCAGTCTATTCCAAAGAGCAGAGTTGTTCTTATGAAACATTTGAGTAAATAAAAAAATATTAATGGATAGAGCCTATCATTCCTGATAACACTTTGCCTTCACTGACTCACAGAAGTATCCAAGTAAAGCATCAATCCTCCTTTAGAAATGAAAAACCCACACAAAAAATTCCTCTATCTCCTCCTTGTAGTCTCACAGTGCCAACCCTTTCTTCCATGCCATGAAAAGAAGTAAAACTAATGCGTTTCAACATTTCATGCAAAAATCAAACTGGAGGTTCAAAACAAAAACAACCACATGTAGAGCTCTAGCTCAAAACCAAATGAATCGAGAAAAACTAAACCCTCTATCTTCTTCCTAGGTGGTTTCACCAATTTCCAAAAATTAAATGCAGAGTAGGACTTTCAGTCCTTCCTTCTTTCCTACCACCGCTATCTCTAGTTTTGTAGTAAGACTTAATTCAAACAAAACTTTCCTCATAAAACTTTGGAAAAATTGTCAACTCATCCATCCTAAGTTTCCAACTTGTCTTTGCCAAAATTTTCTACAAAATAAGATAAGGATTAATAACTCATCATTAATTCCTTGAATTTATTGCCTCCCACTTTCCTCTTTCCCCATGCCTTTTCATATCCCCCCATAGGTTAGCCATTCCCTTAGTTAGGTTAGACACTTATTTAAGAATCAACATAGGTTCATAGGCAATTCCTTAGTCTTAGGTTAATTTAATCACTTAAAAATAAAATAAAATTAGTAACTTAGGTTAAATCACCCTTTTTGGGACTGGGTTACAGATCTAAGGAACATAGTGTAGTTAGGTCCAAGGTCCCCTATGAAAACTTCATCATATCGTAAAAAAGAAGAACCAAATTGTTACTCAATTCAAATACGAAGCAAATATCCATGGAGAGGATCGTACATAAACCTTGCACATTCAAGGTCTAGAACCATTCCATCTATCCAGATTGGACATCATGACAACAAGACATGAAAATTGGAAGCATACCTTGGATTAATAGAATTGATCCAAGGTAATTCTATTTGAAACGCCATAAATTATGACAACTGAAACTCAAATTCATAATCCCTTGGAGTAAATTTGTTTTACATAAAAGAGATGGATTGCTTCATTTTCAATTAAGAAAAAACATGACAGACTGTACCTATTCCCAATAGATAACTTCTTATCTTCTGCAAACATGATTTCCTAAGTCATAATAGTACACCGTCTAAAGAAAAAATTACGTGTCAATGTTTGTACCTTTTATAGTATAATTCATCATAGGTACCAGTCATGTGAGAGGCGTTACATACCTCCCTCCTAAAATGCATCATCGTCTTGGTGATTAACTTAGTATAATAAATTCAAACAAGAAGTATATTCCTAATTATAGTTCTTTCATCCATAAGTTCACAACAAAACTAGATTTGGAAAAATTCAAATTTTTATAATTATTCAACAATAAAATAGTTGTTTCAATACTAATGAATTTAGTATTTTCCCAAAACTGGCAGTTTTATTGATATCATAAGAATAAAATCTTCAAGTGTTAACAATCAACATAATCAATTATTTTCAAATAAATGCGGAAAAGTAATTTTCATAACTTCAAGGTTTTCCCATGTTGCACTTTCTTCACTAAACTGGTCCCATTGGACCTTACACTGACTTATTTCATGATTTCTTAACTGTAGCTAGCAATTTTCCAGCACTTGAATGGGTTTAAAGATGATTATTCTTGGGTTTTAGATCTGAAATAAATTCCAATTTAACACATGTGATAAATCTGAAACATATTTCTTAAGTAACGAGATATGCAAAACATCATGCATTTATGATTAAGTAGGTAGTAAAGCTAAACGATAAGCTAAAGAGTTGATTATTTTAATAATTTCAAAGGGTTCTACATAATGAGGTAATAACTTGGCAGCCTTTCCAAAGGTTATAGAACTCTTTTTCGGATTAACCCGTAAAAATACCTTCTCACCAAGTTCAAATTTCTTGTCAACCCTTTTTAGGTATGCATAACATTTTTACTTATCTGTTGCTTCCTTCAAATGTTCACGAATCATTTTAACTTGTTGTTCCATTTTAGTAAGGATCTCAGATCCAATTACCTCTTTGTCCTCTATGCTATCCCGACTAACTAGAGTTCTGCATTTCCTTTCTTATAATGCTTCGAAAGGTTCCATTTTCAGAGAGGTGTGATACATGTTATTATAAGAAAATTCAACTAATGGATTATACTCTTACCATTTTTACTTATGATCCATCCAATACATTCGTAACCTATCTTCCAAAAATTGATTAAATCTTTAAGTTTTCCCATTTGTTTCAGGATGGTATGATCAACTAAAATTTAGTTTAGTTTGTAATGCTGCATTGAGTGTTTTCCAAAATTTAGATGTCATTTTTGGATCTCTATTTGATATGATCAATTCAGGTACACAGTGAAATCTGAAAATTTCATGCACAAATATTTTTTCTAAAATAGGTGAATCATCCTTAAGATTACCAATAATAAAATGTGCTACCTTTATTAGTTTATCAACAACTAGAATAACATCATGCCTATCTCTTAACATCTGTAATCCTTGAACAAAATCCATGCTAATTACTTTCTATTTATACTGCATTATGCTATGAGGGTATATTAAACCATACGGATGCATATGTTCATCCTTAACACATTGACATTCTAAGAAGTGTGTCATAAAATCAATTACTTCTTTTTTCATCCCTTTCCAAAAATATTCTTGTTTTATATCAGTAAGCATTTTCGTAATCCCGCGATGTCCTAAATAAGGTGAATTATGAAATTAAGTTAACAGCTTCCTCCTTAATTCATTTACCAAAGGTATATATAATCTATTATCATATCTCAAGATTCCTTTGTCATCAAAGTGAGAACCTCTGTATCTCATATCATTTGGATCTGCAGCAAGTGTTGTCTTTAGTTGCTGAAAATAAGAATTAGATTCCATGATAGTTTTTACTTCATCCTTAAATTGAGTTCTCAACGTTATAAGTGTAGAAATATGTTTCTTACAACTTAATGAATTTTCCACTCTATTTTCCTTTCCTTTTATATAACTTATGTCAAAATCATACCAATATAGAAATTTTAACCACCTCTGGTGTCTTGCATTCGTATTTGGATGAGTGAAAATATACTTTAGCCCAAGATGGTCAATCTTTAATTAAAAAGGTCTCCCTAAAAGATAATGCCTCCATAATTTAAGTGCATGAACAATGGTAGCAAGTTCTAGGTCATGGGGAACATAACTAAGTTCATGTAACTTGAGTTTTCTTATTTCTTATGCTATAACATACTCATTTTCTAATAAAATACATGTAAGCCCTTCCCTGGAAGCATCTATTACTGTAATAAAGTCTTCATTTGGATCAGGTACAACTAAAATAGGTGTAGATCTTAGTTGTTCTTTAGAGTCTTAAATGCATATTCACATTTTTCAATCCACACAAATTTCTTATCTTTCTTTTGCTATTAAGTTATTGGTGCAGCGACATTTAAAAATTCCTTAACAAAATTTCTAGAGTAGCC
This sequence comes from Taxus chinensis, assembly GCA_019776745.2. Classification (NCBI taxonomy): domain Eukaryota; kingdom Viridiplantae; phylum Streptophyta; class Pinopsida; order Cupressales; family Taxaceae; genus Taxus; species Taxus chinensis. Next base: position 353,341,032 of record CM034154.1, read on the forward strand.
AATGAGATCCATGAAGCTTCTGAATTCATGTACATTCTTAGGTGCATGCCACTCAGTTATTGCAAAAATTTTTGATGGGTCTACTGCTATTCCATCTTTACTTATGACATTCCCTAGATAGTGCACTTCTGCCTCATAGAAATAACATTTGGAAAAATTACCATATAATCTTATTTTGCTTAATATTTCCATAACTATATTTAAATGCTCATGATTCTCATTAATGCTTTTAGAATATATGAGAATATTGTCCAAGAAAACAAGCACAAATTTTTCCAGGTATTCTTGAAATATATTATTCATTAAATTCATAAAATTTATAGGTGCATTTGTTAAACCAAAAGGTAAAACTGTGAATTCATAATGCCCATACCTTGTCCTAAAGGTTTTTTTTATAATATCTTAATCTTTGATTCTAAGTTGATGATATCTAGATCGAAGATATATCTTTAAATATACTGATGGACCATGCATATGATAAAACAGATCATCAATTCTAGGAAGTGGATATCTATTTTTGAATTTCGTTTTGTTTAAAATCCTATAGTCAATGCACAATATAAATGTTCCATGTTTCTTTTTCACAAAAATTATCGGTGCTCCCCAAGGTGATACACTTGGTCTTATAAAACCCTTAGATAACAATTCTTGTAATTGTGTCTTAATCTCTACTAGTTCAATGGTAGTCATTTGATACGGTGCCTTAGAAATAGGTTTAGTTCCTAGCCTGATTTCTATTGTGAAATCAAACTCCCGTTTGGGTGGAAGACCAGGTAGTACTTCTAGAAACACATCACTGAAATTTTGTAACAATGGATATCTTTCCAAGAAATTACTATCCGCTTCACTTGTTTTAGAATTTTTACTGCATACAAGGTGCAACCTTTGTTTTTAGCCGTTTTAAGATGCATAACCAAAAATTTTCTAACTAAAATATCACGTTTTACCCCCTGAATGTATGTTGTTTTCTACAGATCATCTAGACAACTAATATGTTTTTCAAAATAATCAACCTTTGCTTTATGTTCAACAAGCCAGTTAGCACCTATGATTACATCATAAGACCCCAAAGGAGCAATGTAAAGATTAACTTCAGTCAAAAAACTAGGCAAGTCTAGGAGTGCTCCAAAAAAGACACATACTAACTGTGTGGACAAAATTATTTCCATAATGTACATCCTACGATTTATCCATTTTTCTATCTTTTATTTTTAATTTTGAAGCTAATTTAGTAGAAATAAAGCATTCAATAGCTCCAGTATCATAAAGTATAGTAACAGGTTGTTGTCTCCAGAAAGCTACTCTACATTTTCATAGCCAAATTCATTTTTTTGAGCTCATGAACTTTGTTGGTGTTTAATCTAAGTTAGAGATTCAAGAAATTAGCAAAATTCATGCCCTAGAGCTGTTTAAACCAATTTTTGCTCATTTTTAGAATACTCCATTTTCCAGTCCATACACATAATATCCTCGTAGTAACCTCCATTTTTTATCAAAATTGTTCACTTGTTCCATGACCTTGGTCGTTAAATCATTGTTTTGCCTCCATGCCTCTAGTTCATGAAGGAAATTTGAAAATTGGACTCAAAACGATAAAGTTTTCTTTCTCTCCATATTTTCCACAGTTGAGATGACATGCTTCTTTTCCCCATAAAATTTTGACCCCAATGAATGTAAGTACGTGGTCAGATCCTATTGGATGGGGAAGAAAGATATTTTTGGTGAACTTAACACTTTTGGTCACTTTTTGGAAAAAATGGTAAATTTTCCCCACGGCTCCGCCAAGGTCTCAAGCCCGCCCTTGAAAAGTCAAAGTGGAGGAGTGAAATGGCAAAAAACTTTGAGTTTTTGAGCCTCTTTGTAAAAATGGAGAAAATTTAAAAAGTGACCCACAACCCTGATTAGGTTTTAAAGGGAAAATTTCAACGTTGAAGCCCGCAGGGAGAAAGTCAAAGGTGAAGCCCGTTGTTGAAAATTCAAAGCAAAAATGCAGGCCATCGGGGTACTTTTGGAAATTTAACTAAATTACCAAAAGTGAAGTAAATTTTCTAAAACACTCCACAGCTCTGCCAAGGTCTCGGGCCCACCATTGAAAAGTCAAAGAAGAGGAGCAGAATGGCAGAGAACTTTGAGTTTTTGAGCCTTTTTTCCAAAAAAGGTTAAAATGTTGAGAAAAGGGCTATGATCCCACTTCCAATAAGAATGTGCCATGTGTCCTAGTCAAATCAGAACAGTGGGCCGGTGGAGGAAATTGATTTTTTGAGCCTTTTTCAACAAATGGTTAAAATTTTGAGAAAAGGGCCACGATCCCACTTCCAATAAGAACATGTCACGTGTCTAAGTTGAAAATTCAAAGCGGGGCTATGGGTCAATCTTTCCAAATTACCAAATCTCATGAAAAATTACAAAATGTGAAAGGCTTCCCTCATGACTGCTCCAATCCCTCCTTGCCACATGGACAACCCAATTTCAGAGTTAGAGGAGAAAATCTAATGGTCTATATTTAAACTGGAAAATTGAATGTAACGGTTGCTTTACAAGATTTGGTTTTTAACCGGCCATGAGCGTTTTCTTCACAACAAAGGAATTTGAAAAGGTGTCAAATATTTTTGAAGTTGTAACAGTTTCTTGCGAAGAATATAATGGCTTCTCGACATCATTCTAGCTAGAGATTGATTTCAAAAAAGACCAGAGTGCTCTGTACCTCAAAAAGATAGAAAATGTCACATTTCTTCTATTTTCTCTTCTTCCTTGAATTTCTTCCATTCTCAAGCTATGTACAAACTCTTCTTGAGCTTCAATAATAAAAGAAGGAATTTTGAGCTTTTTTATTGAGGGATTGATTGGTATTTTGTGACCAATGAGTTTCATTCAGTCTTGTATTTTCTTCCGTGGGTTTGTTTTTCTTCCAAAAATGAATGCATGTAAATTAAATTTCTAATTAATGTGTGTGGGCATCTGATATTATACTCACAAAATTAGTTTCTCCTACCTCCATTCTCACTCCCTTTCCCCTTCTCAAACAAAATTTGTTCTCTAGTGATAAATTGATAGCTTTCCTACAGGGTCAGTGGAGTGCCCCTGTTGGATCTCTAGTCGAAAGGCCACCATTAAAATCTAATTTTTCATGCATACACATATGGAAGTTACATCATTCAAGAAGAGGGAATTATATTCCCATAGCGTTAGCTTGAATCCCATTAGTTTTTCTATAAGATAAATTTTCTCGCCAACACAGGTATACCAAATAACTTACCTGACACTTCTATAGGCATAACTTGCCTTTCTGCTTATTTATCAGCTACTGCAACATATATCTTATGCTGCTGATTGCGTTCATCCTTACTTAGAGGACACTAATTTACATAATGATATTTTCCATAATTCTAACATCTTCCAACAGGTCCTTTCTTAGGCTCAAATTTATTTTCGGCCTTAAAATTGTCAATATAACCTCAATAGGACTTATGTTTGTTATTATTGTTCTTAAAAAAAAAATTGTGCATTAGCAACATGTTTATTTGCTACAGGTTTCATGTTATTATCAGCAAAAAAAAATTCACACCAAAATTTTTCCATGGCCCCTTTTTGGGTGTAAGATTTGAAGAAGAATTAAAAATTTTCTTTTTGATTTCCTCCTTATGGGAAGAGATTGCTTTCTATTTCTTATCCTTAAGGAATTTTCAACAACCCCTTCCATGGTGGTTGGGACATGAACATATACTTCCCCACCTATGATAGGATTTAATCCCATAATAAATTTATATATCATTAACTTCTCATCAGTTTTATACTGAGGCACGTACTTGAGAAGCTTAGTAAATTTCTCCCAGTACTCTGTTACAGTTAACTTTCCTTGAGCTAAGTTCTGAAATTCTGTCATCTTTTGATCATAGTAGAGTTATGGCATCAATCGTTGCCTAAAATAATTTTTAAATTAATCCTAACTGATGTTTGTTTCATCAATGTTTAATTTAGACTTACGGCTGTCCCACCAAGAAGATAGCTCATGGGAAAGTTGATAAGCTCCCCATATTGCTTTAGTTTCCTCAAAGAAGTTCCTTATTGCAAAGTACTTCTCCATTTCATTGAGCTAGTTCTTAGCTCCATCTCCCAGCGTAGTACCATCAACCTTGGGTGGACTTATTCTTTTTATATCATTTGTAAGTTCAACCACCAATCTCTCCCTTTTATTCTCAAGCTGATTGGGTACATTTGCATTAGCATTGGCATCATTATTGTTATCAATGCCTAAATTCCCAATATTGGTGTTGTCTATATGAGGTGGCTAATTATTATTACCAGAATCTTCTTCATCCTCCTCATTTCCCATTACTTATTGTTCTAGTACAACCACATGATCTCTTGTGTCAAATAGGGAAGCAAGGATCTCATCGATTTTTTACGGGTAGTAGCTACTTCTCCACCTGGTGGTGGGTTGTCTGCAACATTTCCTCTTATTCTAACAATTTTATGTTAACAATAAAACTTATTTTTTATCATATTATTGGACACAATAGGTCTAAAAGATGTAACCTTCAGCTCTGATACCAAGATGTAACATTCCCATTTTAAGACATTAGAAACAAGGGAATTTTTTTTATAATGTTCTCTATTCTAAATTAATATAATTTAGAACACACATTACAAATCCAATCTATCTCATAACAGAAAACCATATGCATCTATAAATGAATTGGTGAAACACCGATCTCTCATTTCATGACTCGGTATCATATCAATCTCTCATGTTAATTTTATAATGTGCATACTACGTATAATTGGCTCTTTTACAGTTTTAGAGGTATCAAGTGTTCTATTTAAGAGGCCTATCTGAATATTTATTACCGATATTCATCTGAAACCCTACTTCTTAAACTAGGTGACATAGGAAAATGTAACTAGGAGCTTGCAATGCTTTGGCCAAATATTTTTAAACATATTATTCATGTTTATATTCCTATATGGCATGCTCATCAAATGGAATAATTCCTTCACCCTACTTGATATTTTATCTAGAACGGTCTTCAATGAATTTTTTTACTCCACTTGTTCAGTGTTTGATCCTAGCCAAGGTTAGCAACATGGTAAAGTGTGGAGGAATACTTATGGTGAATAAGGGTACCTAGACATACTCAATTGAATTATGATAATTGGGTGTGTCTGTTTATTCTAATTCAATGTCAGTTGACCCCGACACTAGGTCATGCCCCTATCTTTAACTAGGGAAAAACTGTGATCAAGTCAGAATTTATGTTAGCCTAGTTGAAAAAAATATGATTGGTGTTGAAAAATGTCAACTACAATATAGTATCCTCGTGAAAACCCATGTCATGTAATGAAGGTACTATACTGTAGTTAGCGTATGTCAACATCCATCTAAGTTTTCCTAATCTGGATGAATATATCTTAGATAGAAAGTTATATCTTATTAATTTCCTCGTTATAGATTAATTACATCAACCCTACTGAATAACTAGGTTCCTTAATCATTACGATTCAAAGTTAAAACTGAAATAGATTAAATTATGCAGATAAATATGCTTTTTATCCAATTCACAAGTGATGATTTGAACTATTAACATCCTGATTCAAATTCTATATTAAAGGCCCAACACACATGGAAGTGTCATTTATTTACTCACTTCATATAGCCCTAGCTTATATAAGTTCTGGATGGGTCCTTTTCCATATTAGAATTCATTGAATGAAGTCTAATGCCCTTTCATTTTTCTTTCTTGACATCCCTATTTTGGATAAGGAAGTCTACATGAGAAGGAACACCTTCACTAACTACAGATAGCAATCATGTTTCATATCTAAAAGGTCTTAAATTAAGACTATGATTCATTTCAAGGGAGTTGTCTTTCCTTTCCCTTATAAAGGGTTAAAATCTATTATAATCCAATTTCCCATTATAAATTATTATGAAGGTTTAAATCTCATACAAACATTTGATATAAATATAGTCATAGTGATGTAGTTGGAGTTTGGGTGTAAGGGATGTGAAGGTATATAAATAACTCTTGAGATTTTGTATACTATGAGATTTATAATAAAAATGATTACAAATTTAGAACTATATGTATTCCATGTACAAACCATTAAATATAACTGTTACTGGTTTTCTAAAATAGAACACATATTCATTCTTTTTAAAAAATTGCATACCATAAAGGACATATAAATGCACAGTACATATAATATTTTAACAAAAATTGCATTAAACATAGGACATAAATTAAATAAATTTACAAAAACAAACACATCAAACATTATTTATGTATTGACAAAACACTATTTAAATCCAGTAATGTAGATATAACTTTCTTTCCCATCAAAAACAATTTCAGTAATGAACCATATTTCAACAAAAAAAAATCCAGTCTCATTGATAAAAAAATGTAAATTCATAAAGATATTTCTCCTTTCATCACTTATGAAGTCCAACTGCAAAATTTCTAGCATGGGTTAAATCATTGAAATGAGCATGATAAGCACTAACATCATTTAAAAATAAAAAATATATAGCTGATTGTTAAATATTAAAATAACTCTGTTGTTATGAAATAGTCCTAAAGAAATTTAGAAAGACATAGCCAAAAAGAGTTACGATACTCAAATAAAAGAGAGAAACAAATAGATATAAAACAAATCAAAAGTAAGGTTAGGTAATTAAATATAACAATTTCAACCTTCCATACTATTTTATTTTTTATCAAAATAATTTAAACAATAATTCAAATAATTAACATTTCATCATAATCTCACTACTAATTTCTTACATTTATTTTCATGATTACTCATTCAGTTAAATGCGTTTAATAGAAGAAAGTAACTATCCTAACTATCTTTTAGGCATAGTTTAACAGTAGATCATCTACAATAATAGTTCCATCTTAATATTCTATCAACCTAAATTCATCCTAAAATCTAAGCTACCAATAATTGAACTTAAATATCATAAGAAATAACTTAGGATAACCCAAATCATCGTAACATTTAATTGTCTCGAATTAGAGTATCCTAATAATCAAACTCAGAACTAGGAACCAATTCAAGTTAAAAACCAAACAAGCTAAATCATACCTCTTAAAGAGGTAAGGTTACATTGAACAAGAAAAAGAGTTACACTCTAATCTCAAAGATACAACATTTATATCATTACCTTAAGTGGTTAGAATGGTTAATTTTATACTCTATACCAACTCATCAAATCATCCAAATACTTCCATCCAAACACAATATTCCATCCAATTATTTTTAACTTCAATTAGACTTCCCTAAAAACATTTTGCAATCAATCTTACCGGAAAGTCAAGAAGTTGCATAAAAAAATAGACCAAAGAAATATAACATCTTCCAGCCAAACACAATATTCCAAATACTTCCATCCAAAAAAAATATTCCATCTAATTATTTTCAACTTCAATTATACTACCGTAACAACATTCTACAATAAATTTTACCAAATAGTCAAGAAGTGGCATAACGAAATAGACTAGAGAAAGATAGCATCTTCACCAAGTTTGAATCTAAAATAAGATTAAAGGAAGGATATGGAGAGAGATCACTACCCCACAAATCTAGTATTATTAAAAAAGAACCTTAAGAAACCAATAACCTATATTGAAAAGGTCATTGATCCAATGTTTCAAACCAAAATCCCAAAATGAGATCTATTACGGGTTCGAATTGAATGAACAACAACCAAGAGAAAGGAAAGAAATGAAGAAAAAAACATTCCATTACCTTTCATCATTCAAGGAGATGATAAAGATAGCCTTGATTTCCAAAAGATAAAAAATAAAAACACTTTCCAAAATATGCAGAGATGAAAGTAAGAAATTTATAGAAAGGTAAGTCTGAATAGTCTTCCTAACTCTGATCTGTTAGGAAGAGAAGTATATAATAATAGTTAACTAAAATAGGAGTCATTGCTTGATTTTCATGAAGAAACATTTCCTAAGATCTAAAATAATTGAAACTGGGTTGATGGCCCAAGGTCTAAGAAACAAGCTAACATAATACATCAAAATAATGTCAATAGAACTTGTAGACTCCTAAAATATTCTTACACTTAGCATTTCATCCAATCCAATCAATTAACGACACTTCATTAAATCCCCATACTTTGCTCCACTCTCGGATGCCCATTCACAACACTTTTTTGGTTGTATTCCTCCTATAATCAGCTTATTTGGCTAATATCTCTCTTATTAGCTAAACATTCCTCCTTTCTACCATTCAGAACCTCCCTAGTTCTATCTAGACCACTTTTATTGGCTTTGTAGGCTATCTATCAGTCACAATTGGTTATCCAGACCGCTCCTAACTCTTAATGAGTCTCTAATCACTTGCTAATCAAGTTTAAATTGTCTAATCCTAGCTTATCTAAGCCTAAAGCATGTTTATCCTAATCTAATCCTAAAAGTGATTTTTGAGCTTTAGTCCCACATGCACCCTAAGTTCAAACTCTTCCATTTGGAAAACTATAAATACAAGGCTAATCCTACCCATTCAAACTACAAATTTATATAAGCTAAAGCCAAAACCAGCCTAAGAAAGCTTAAGAGCTCATTTGCATTAGCTAAGCTATTAAGGCATTTGATCTTGGGTCATTCATCATTAAAATAGCTTCATCTTGCACCCATGTTAGGTTGGTAATGAAATAGCTAAACGTGACCATGTAGCCATTTAGTGAGATTCATTCACCCTCATGGCGTAAACAACACACAATTTGATTGCTTAGAATCTAACTAGGTTCACTTTCATTAAGCTTTCATGGAGTAGAGAGTAGTATATATGCTAGGTTTTGAATATTATTTCAAATTTATATATGCATAGATAGTTTCTTGTTTAGCTATAATCCTATGGTGCATGGATGAGTTAGCAAAGCTTTGAGGTTCTTTAGCCTCATTCCATAGCTTTTGCAACTTTCCATTACACACATTTGGCATGCCCGGTGGGACATTTATGTCCATCCTCCATTAATGGAGTCACTTTGAAGCTTTTTGTTTTAGTTTCTAACTATTTATTAGTTTTAATCTTTCTAGGATAGTTTCAAAGCTTTCTATATTAGTTTCAAAGCTTTCTAGATTAGTTTCAAAGCTTTCTTGATTAGTTTCAAAGTTTTTACATTAGTTCAAGTTTTTAGTTTCACTAAGATTTTTGTTCTAAATGGAAAAAAATCATGTTTCTTAACTAGTTTAGTTAGGTTTGTCTTGTTTTTTTTTCTCTTTGTAGAATCAAAGAAGGTGAAGTGCTTCCAAAAATTGAACCAAATTGATAAAATTTTGATATTTTTGAAAAATCACGTGTTTTTTAGCCACCTACAGGAAAGGGGGCACACACACCATTTTTTGCACATAGGCGCAACTCTCACTGTGTTTTTTTTACACAGAGGTGCATAGGCACCAAAAAAGGGGTGCAGGTACACTAACAATGGTGCAGGTGTTATTAGCAATCTTATGGAGGCCATAAATTTTTCTCTCGAACTCGAAACGACTCCATTTTTGTTGCGTTGGAAAGGTATTGAAGTGAACTAAACAATGGAAACATAAATTTGGGGTTTTAAGTTATGAAAAATTTAAGGTTTTCATTTTTATTAAACTACTCATTTCTAACATGTCTAAATGCTTTAGAAAATTTGGTCTTTGATGTTTTAACACCTTGCAAGTTTTATTTTGAATCTAACTTCTATTTTTTAGGGTGTTTTTACATTTTTGATGGTGATTTGACTTATTTAAAATGTTAATAAACATTTCATGTTTAATCATGAGATTAAATTCATGTATGCTCTTCCCTCACATGATTTAGGTGATCTTAGGAACCAGAAATGATTCTTAAGTCCTTTTGATGCTTTGAGGTTGTTAGGAATATTTGAGTGGAAATTGGCTAAACTTGGCATAGTTGAATTAAAACTATTTTTCCATTTTGATATCTTTTTGATGTTAGAAGACAATCACGTATGCTCTTCTCTTACCTCCTTGGATGATCTGGAGAATAAAAAATGATGTCTTCTCTTTTGATGGAAAACTACTAAAAATCATCATACAGGACCAAAATTCCATTGCTTGCCAAAGAATGGAGGAATTAAAAAAAAAAATTCAGAAAACTACTAATACAGTTGTTATATAGGTTGCCAAACGGTGTTCAAGCAAACCACATCTAATTAAAAAAGATAAAACGAACAATATATTCAAAACATTGTATTGCAGGTTTCAAAAAAGGGTATGTCCCTCTCCTCTAAACTAGAACATAACCCCTTTGGTACAACGCCTTAAGCTATAATAATAGGGGTGGTTCCAGGAACCCCAAAGTATTCAACATAAGAGGGAACCTTGTGGATGAAATGGGAAATGCTCCACACTACCTATCTGAGTAGTAATTCCTTTGTGAGATAGAGTTACAAGTTGTCCCTATGCGACCATTTTAAGTACACAATTGGATGCATCTAATGCCCACTATGCTTGAAGGGGGCAACGTTGAGATACTCCCAAATTAGTCAGTGTGACTTTTTGGGTAAATCATCCCACTCGTGGATAATCTTTATAGCACCTAGGAAAAGATAACCACCTAGGAAAACATAATTTGGCTAGGAGCCCACTTTGACCATTCTAAAAACTGTGTTGAGTTGTGAGCCATCATTTTCATCATGAAACATGTGACGCATTACTGTGGTCTAGTTCTTCACTTACCTTAAGGTAAGGTGAAACTCTACCAAAGTAAAGCCAGCATTTTTCACCCCCATTTTGATCTGCCTCCTTCACCTTCTTTTGTCACTTTGTTGATCAAAGGAAGGGTGACTATCTTTGTGTTACCAATCAATTGCCTCTATTACTTTTTTTGTCTGTTTACGCGCATCCATGTTTGTGAATAGGTAAGTTAAACATCTAAAGTGTGTGGAGGCATACTTATATCATTGGTAGCCTTTTTGATCTTAATACCCACGTCAGGATTGTCATCATAATTAGGATTGATTCATCATTTTATCTCCCTTTGACATGTTTCCTTAGTTGCATTGTCTCAACATACTTAAGATACTTATGTCATGTTTCTCGTAAACATGATCTAAATTTCCGCATTGTGGCATTATGTTTCCCATGTTTTAACACATCCTTAGTATACTTTGATTTCAAACATTTTCCTAAATCTTGAAAGGTGTCACTTACTTTGTTTGTGTCATTTCAATACCACTTTGACACTAATATCTCACTTCTCCATGGAGTTTGATAGACGTGTCCAATTGGTGTGGTTACTTGGCTTACATTTGTAAACCCCACCCTTTAACATTTAGGTATTGTTGGTTGTTAAACTTGTCATTGTATCCTTTGATTGGGAGTCACATCTACCCTTTGTTAATATTTATGCCTTGTTCATTTCAAGATTGATGTAAATATTTACATTGTGTTGATCACCTTTGCATCATATTTGCTTTGCATTTTCATATGGTGTATTTCCTTGTTGATCGGCTTTGTGTTTCACACTTGCATGATTCTTCCTTGTTATTATTAATTTAGAAAAAATATTTTCTAGGAAAATCCCTCTCGATCTCATCAAGATTACATTGTCATGATGTCTATTTTCCTTAGAAATTCTTCAAAAAATCACGCACGCATCTCTATACTTACACAATGTCTAGTTGGTTGTCCTTATGCTACCCAAATTTGACATGTCACTTCCTGCCCTTTGAAGGAGTTCCATCACACTATCTAGATCTAGACATTTGTGCTTAAAACAACACCAAAATGACTAACTATCGGTGGTTCCCCATACTTACAAAAATACAAAACCTATGTTTAGCAATTCAAATCAAAATATTCCATTACAACTAAACCTCATTTGGTTCTTCGTGCTAGAGAGCCCATATGGGTAACTCATTCCCCACATTCATATCATAGTCAGTGGTATGATTTGGACACATCTGATCCAAATTATTATTCGAGTTCCCCCCCTCTTATTATAATTCTAATCCAAACATTTCCTCTTCTTCTGAGGATTCCAATCCAAATATTTCCTTTGACTCTTCAAAGGATTCATATCCAAACTACTATTAAGATTCATCTAATTTGACTCCTGAGTCATCTAATGTGACTCCTATGTCATGGTCCTCCCTATCTTCATAAGAACCTCTTCATCATACATTTAATATGACTCCTATGTCAGTCCTCCCTTTTTTCACAGGACCCCTTTTATTAGTCACCTCAACGATGTATTCTTTCTTTAAAGATACATGTGACTCTAAATCCCTCCAAGAAAACATCTAATATAATTATGGAATCAAGACCCTCTCTTTCTTTACAAGACCCTTGTTATTATTCATTAGATGTGATTCTTGAATCATGGTCCTCCCCTTCTTCGCAGGACCTTCTTCATCAATCAACCCTAATAAATCTTCCTTCTTTGAAGATTTGTGTGACTCAAATTTCTTTGAGTCAAATGTCTGAATCGACCCATGCATCGTAATCTATAGACTTTGGAATTAATCCTACTAGTTTATAGATGATATACCATCATATAGGCAGGTCCACACCACCTTCTTCTACTAGTGATACATCTAGCTACACATCTTCTTTATCTCTCATGTCATCTTCTTCTATTAATCATAATCAAAAATATTCTAAGTCTTCCACACTAAGTGAACCTCTTTCTTCCAATCAACCCCTAGTGATCGATAAAAAAACTCATACTGATTGACCTCTTTCAGAATGAAGAAACAATTAGGGCATTTATAGGGTCACATGAATATATTCCTTTAGAAGATTACGAGAAAGGATTCTCTTTAGACTTCGATGCGCCCACATATTCTGAGAAAAATGTTGATTCCTTTTATCAAGAAATAGAGGAAGAGCATCAAATCATGTAACTTGATCCTCCTCTTATTCTTTCATCTTCACATTCTTCATTATGTGATGAAAATCCTTGGTCTTGCATTGATCCATGGCCTATCTTCTCATCACCTAATAACTCTTTTTCTATCATAATTCCTCAATCACAATCTCTTATGGGGTAAACACAAAGTAGCCCTTCATCTTCATCTAGGTGTGGGTCACCTTCTAGTAGCCCTACCTATGCTATTTGTGGGACATTTTGAGTAGTCCACTATCTTTTATTCTTGGGGCATGCCCAACTAGCCCCTTGTCTTCTAGGTATGGATCACCCCCGATTAGTCCATCATCTTCTATTCTTATTCTATTCTTGGGCCACATCCTAGTAGCCCTTCATCTTTTATCTATGGGTCATGTCCTAGTAGCCCTTCTTCTTCTATTATTGGGCCACATCCTAGCAGCCCTTTGTCTTCTATCTATGGCTCACCCCCCAGTAGCCCATAGTCTTCAATCTTTGGACCATATCTTTTTCATCCATCACATTATTCTTATACTAAAGATGATGGAAATCCCATGGTCATTTCTCACATCAATTCTAAATGTCCACGTTCACTTTCTTCTCCTTATCGGGATCAGACAAGTCACGTGTTAGCTTATAAGAAACCTAAACAGTTTCTTAATCAAGCTCATATCAAAACTGCAAAGAGCTCTATAGCTCCCGACAAATCAAACAATCTCAAAATTCTAAATCAATTGCGATTCAAGAATGAAAACCAATGTAACCATAAAGTATGGCACAAATTACGTAAACCTCTAGATGGGGAATTAAATCTCCCACATATGAAATCCATGTTTCAGAACAAATCACAGTCATTTATTGAGTGTAAACTCACCTTGATCATTGATATCAGGGATAATATCACTCTCGATAAACAAATGTGCCTAGTCTTCCTTATCAAGGAAGTCGCAAATATTGTTGTTGGATCTTACCACATAGAGTAACTTTGTTAGTCCCAACCTCTTAAAACTGTCAAAAATATAAAAATAAAAAACAATTAAAAAATACAAAAAATAGTGAGAACACACAACAAAAATCAAAGGTACAAAGATCAAACATTGTAATCAGGTATTGTGTACACATGGATGTTTCTTTCTTCCCTTTCTTTTTATTCTTCTACAAGTCTCCCTACAATTTTCATCCCTTTAGTGATGTTTTGGTTAGCTTATTCACACGCATTTTATGACATTTATCTCTATGGCATCCATTTGACTCGGTCTTTTATCACATTGGTAAATTAAAGAATGATTGAGCTCTTAGAGATCATATCACATTCAAAATCTAATAAACTTATTGCAAATAACTTTTAAACATATTTGTTGATACTAGCCAATGTTGTCATCACAATCAATTTCAAGTCCTTCCATCAAGTCATCTGTGGTTCTTAACCCCTTATCAAACAAGAGAGCTGAAATAAGTTTTCAGAAATCAAAAGAAACAAAATCAATCAAACCAAAAGCTAAAAGCTACAAAGCAAAAGAAAATTGATATATTACTATCTCTTGGGGTATTTCCAATAAACTCTACCAGGGCTATAGACGTCTCACTGGTAGTAGAGAAATGTTGCGATTATAATCAAATACATCTCCATCGGGGCTATGAATGCCTGGATGGTAGTGGAGAAATGTATGGCTATCCTTTCACCATCCATTCAAAAAATCACCTTCCATAATCAATCATCCCTACACATTAGCTAGGGTGTATTCAATTGTTGACTATTAAATCTTCCCTTCAAGAGGTAAAAAATTCCACGTGCACACATTGGATCTCTATGATTAAACAAGATAAGTATGTTACCAAGTGTCTATTTTGGACCTTGTTTAGACTCTTACTCTAGTCCATATCTTGTCTCATGATTTGTGCCTTTGGCTAATCACTTCTTTATCACGAGGCTTCTAAACTACATTCATATCATTCACATTGTTCCTCTACTTCGTTCAGAACATTCATGTGTATAAGATTACCTTTTTTCCATGTTTTCAGACACCTTTGTCCCCTTTCACAAAAAAAATCTTCTCCTTCATTTCTATCATGTGTTTTTAGGCCAACTTATGATGGGGGCATATTTGCTTCTTCCCAGCACTTCATTGGTTTATGTTCATCATTATGTTGAACCTATCCATAATGGCCTTGGGTCCCACTTCTACCCGTGAAGAGTTTACCTTTGAATACTCCCACCTAATTATTGGGGTATTTTTGCATATTCACCTTTCTCTTATACACGTGGCCTTATTCCCTTGTAAATCCCATCTATCGCTAGGGGAACCCATGCTTCCTTATCTTCCTATACATAGTTTTAGAAAAATTTCAAAAAAATCATCCAAAACATTCAAATATGTTAGAAAAATCATAAAAAAAATTCAAATATGTTATAAAAATCACAAAAACATTCAAATATGTTACAAAAATTAAAAAATACATTCAAATATGTTAGAAAAATCAAAACATTCAAATATGTTTCAGAAAACTTCTACAAATTGAAAATCATCCTACAAAACATCACCCTTTGGTTCTCACATGTCCATGTGCACGACTCGCCGATCATCTTGATATACCTCCATCGACAAAAGTTAGGTTGCTTACTTCATCTATACTCTGGGGCACAACGAGTTCCTTGGTACTATTTCATAGTGCACATTGCTTTTTCATCAGACTAAAGTGTAATCCGTTTTCCCTTTGCATGTATCCTTTCTTGGGGCACCATCATTAACCA
This sequence comes from Taxus chinensis, assembly GCA_019776745.2. NCBI lineage: Eukaryota > Viridiplantae > Streptophyta > Pinopsida > Cupressales > Taxaceae > Taxus > Taxus chinensis. The sequence goes on from CM034154.1 coordinate 353,356,633, forward strand.
TTTTCATTAATTAGAATAGGTTGTAACTGAAGCTTGATAACAAAAACATGGTACTTTTTTCTCTATTAGGTTTAGCTTGTTTACTTTCTCGTATTGCATTGCATTATGCATGTTACATGGAGTTATGCATATTTTACTTTCTCGTATTGCATTGAATTTTGTATGTTGCATGGAGTTGGTTTTTTTAGCAATGGACATTTGTTTGTATATGGCTTTTCATGTCATACTACACTTTTGTTCATTCTTTTTAATAAGGACCGATGATGAAGACCTTTAGCAATATGACAAAAAATAAAGTTGTTTAAAAGGCACTGGATGGATGTTAGCTCATTCCCCCTTTCTTTTATTCTTCTTCACATTATCATTTCTTCTATTATCTTTCTGTCATATTTTCGATATTCGATTGAATTCTTCTATCACCCCATCACTAATCGAGGGGGAATCCTTCATTATTCTCATTTTTCTTCTATCCCTTCAATATTTTCTACTTGTTTATGCTTGTCTACTTTCTTTGAAGTGACGTCACTTACGTCACCCCAAAGAGGGAAAAATGTAGACACCTAAAATATGCTTACACTTAGCATTTCATCTAATCCAATCAATTAACGACACTTCGTTAAATCCCCATACTTCTCTCCACTCTCGAATGCCCATTCACGACACTTTTTCGGTCGTATTCCTCCTATAATCGACTTATTTGGCTAATATATCTCTTATTAGCTAAACATTCCTCCTTTCTACCATTCAGAACCTCCCTTGTTCTATTTAGACCACTTTTATTGTCTTTGTAGGCTATTTATTAGTCACAATTGGTTATCCAGACCCCTCCTAACTCTTAATGAGTCTATAATCACTTGCTAATCAAGTTTAAATATCCTAATCCTAGCTTAACTAAGCCTAAAGCATGTTTATCCTAATCTAATCCTAAAATTGATTTTTGAGCTTTAGTCCCACATGCACCCAAAGTTCAAAATCTTCCATTTGGAAAACAATAAATGCAAGGCCAAGCCTACCTATTCAACTTACCACTTTACAGACAACTTTACTCACAAGTCCTCTTTCAAGCATTTTGGAAAGGCATTAGAAACCATTTGTGATAGCTTTAAGCTATAGAACATTTGCATATTGGCCATACTCCATTGTTAGGAGCTCCCCCATCTTGCATCCATCCTCTCCTAAGGAAAACAACTAATCACACAATTTGATTGCTTAAGATCTATACTAGGTTCACTTTCATGAAGCTTTCATGGAGTAGAGAGTAGTATGCATGTTAGTTTTTGATGTTTTTGTCAAATTTGTAATGATTTCATGTTAGTTTCTCTTTTTTAGCTCTAATTTTATGGTGCATGGATGAGTTATCAAAGATTTGAGGTTCTTTAGCCTCATTCCATAGCTTTTGCCACTTTCCATTACACACAGAACTATCAAGAAGTTCAAGGTGAAAACAATAACCAAAATATAGTAAACCTATACCCAAGGGATTTTTCCCTTCTTAGCACCAGATGCCATAATTTTCTAAGTTACCCAATGACCCAATAGAGTAGAAAATGAAATATCATTCCTTTACAGCCTTCCAAAAGTCAAGCTTCAAAAACAAATAAAGAATTCCATAGAATAGTAGAAGTATACTTTTGCAGGATTTTAAAAATAATAACCGAAAGAACTTAAACAAGTCCTTGGAAGTGTTAAACCAATTGTAAAGAAAAATCCACAAAAATGTATCTTTCCTTAATAATCACAAGGTCATAAGTCTACAATAGAAAGAATATAAATGAAATCCATATTCACAATCACAGACAACTATAAGAAAACAAACACGTTCGCCAATCTTGAGCATTCCATCAGTACTAAAAGAATATGTATAAAAATACATCACAAAATGTTATCTTACCTAAAGAATCATGTAAGATTTAATCAAAAGTCAAGGTATTTGAAATAGTTTAATAAATGTAGTTTTCTAATAGAGAGGAAACAAGATCATTTTAGAAAAAATTTTACAGATTAAAGTAAACCAAACTACCTACAAGATTTAAAAAGTTCATACAATATCACATACGATTTTTTGACTTGATCTCAAGCCCATGCAGAAGGATTAAAATATAACCCAGCTATCCACACAAGAAAAACTGAAACCCATATCATACTTTCCATTATTCAAACGGATTTAGAAAATTATTCCCAATAAACAACACAAAAACCTCAAGCAGGGTAATCTTATCAACTAAATAAAAACTTGTATATTCCAAAGAGCAAAGTTATTCTTACAAAAAATTTAAGTAAAAGCAAAAATCTTAATGGATAGATCCTATCATTCCTGATAGCTCTTCATCATCATTGATTCATATAATTATCCAGGGAGAATTTTAGTGGTGAATATTCGTAATATGGCGAATATTCCATTTTTGAAAATTTTGAAAGGGCAAATTTTCTGGCGCGGGTCAGTTACCTGTTCACCTAAAAATTACACTTTAATTTTTTAGGGGTTAGCTTCACCTACCCTTGAAAAATATCCCCTATATAATCCTAGATTATTCGCCAAGTAGAACACTTCTACTTCACATTTTTCAACAATATGATATATCCCGTATTACAGACGCGTGACAAGGGGGTAAGTTATTGACGCGTGACAATGGGGTTATTTGTTGATGCGCAACACTGATGGATTGTTGACATGTGACAAGGAGGTACTGCATATATTGACGCATAATAGACACATGAAAAAGAGTTTGTTGACGAGTAACATGGAGATTTTTTCGATGCGCAAGCAAAGGGCGAAGGCTGTAGATGCATGATAGGAGATTTGCTGTCACGCATTAAAAAAATGCATTGACACACATCAACATACCTCATTGACACACATCAACAACCTTATTGACACATGTAAAAGAGGTCTGTTGACACACGTTAATAAGGGTTATTTGTTGACGCGTGACATTGACGGATAGTTAACGTGTAACAAGGAGGTACAACAGATATTGACGCATAACAGACGCATGGCAAAGAGTTTGTTGATGTGTGACACATAGATTTTTTTGATGAGAAAGAAGAGGTCAGAGGATGCAGACGCGCGATGGGATATTTTGCTATCGTGTGTAAAAAAAATGCATTGACACGCGTCAACAGACCTCATTGACGTGCATCAACAACCTTGTTGATGCACATCAAATAGGTATGTTGACACGTGTCAAAAAACCTCTTTGATGTGCGTCAACAAGGTTGTTGACACGTGTCAATGAGGTCTGTTGACGTGCATCAATGCATTTTTTTTGACGCACGACAGTAAAATCTCCCATCGTGCATCTGCAGCCTTCTGTCGCACCACTTGACAATCAGGCAAAAAAATTTCATACAACCCCCAAAAAATTCACCTTCCCATGAAACCAGTTCCAGGGATATTCACCAGGTATTTCCCACCTCCAATTTCCAAGAGGTCTCTTAAAATGAACCCTAGAATTATCAAAGAAGATCCTCAATCCTCTTTTCGAAATGTAAAAACCACACAAAAAATTCCTCTATCTCCTCTTTATAGTCTCACAATTCCAACCCTTTGTTCCATGCCATGTAAGGAAGGAAAACTCATGCATTGCCACATAGCATGAAAAATTAAAAATAGAGGTTTAAAAACAAAAACAACCATATGTATAGCTCTAGCTCCAAACCAAATGAATCGATAAAAACCAAACCCTCTATCTTCTTCCTAGGAGGTTTCACCAATTTCCAAAAATTAAATGTAGAGTAGGAATGTCAGTCCTTCCTACTTTCCTGCCACCATCATCTCCAATTTTGGAGTAAGAATTAATTCAAAAAAAACTTGCCTCATAAAAATTTGGTGAAAATGATAGCTCATCCATCTTAAGTTTCCAACTTGCCTTTGCAAAATTTGGTTATAAAAGAAGATAAAGATTAAGAACTCACAATTAATTCCTTGAATTCAGTGCCTCCCACTTGCCTCTTTCTTCATGTCATTTCATAGCCCCACTTAGGTTATCCATTCCCTTAGTTAGGTTAGATACTAATTTAAGAATCGACATAGGTTCTTAAGTAATTCCTTAGCCTTAGGTTAATTTAATCACTTAAAAAGAAAAGAAACTTAGTAACTTATATTAAATCACCCTTTTTCAGACTAGGTTACAGATATAAGGAACATAGTGTAGTTAGGTCCCAGGTTCCCTATGAAAAATTCATCATACCATATAGAAAAAGAAGAACCAACTTATTACTCGATTCAAATAAGAAGCGGAGATCCATGGCAAGGATCATACATAACCTTTGCACATTCAAGGTCTAGAAACCTTCCATATGTCCAGATTGGAAATCATGAAAACAAGACATTAAAATTAGAAGCATAACTTGGATCAATGGAATTTATCCAAGGTAATGTTGTTTGAAACCCCATAAATTATGAAAATTAAAACTCAAATTCATAATCCCTAGCAGTGAATTTATTTTACATAAAAGAGATGGATTACTTCATTTTCAATTAAGAAAAAACATGATAGAATGTACCTATTCCCAACAGATAACTTCTTATCTTCTGTAAACATGATTTCCTAAGTCATAAGAGTACACCGTCTTAAGACAAAATCACATGTCAATGTTTATACATTCAATAGTACAATTCATCATAGGTACCAGTCATGCTAGAGGCATTACAGGGTGTGCTAGTGATAAATATGTTGCGCTTATGCAAGCCATGGTTGGGATAAAAATTTGAGCATGCTTGGGCATGAATGTGGTCACTTATTCGTAGAAGGGGGAATTGGATCTCTCAAGGTGCTGACATTGCAGGGGCTATGTTGACACTACCAAGGGTGGGCTGATGCAAAGAAGTCACTTTGGAGTGACCTTAGAAGGAATAGGATATTTTTAAGAAAACATAGATGGAAGGATAAATGAATTAGATGTTGAAAATAGAAGAATAAAATATTAGAATAGAAGAATAGGATGAAAAAATAGAAGAATTAGATGATAGAATAATATCATAACAAATGACCTGGCTAACATTATGGATGGGTTTAGAGTGATTAGAGACATGGGAGTGACATAGGTGGCTCCAGGATTGTGAGAAAACATTTATATGACACGAAAAAATTTTCTTGGAGATCACACTTGAGGTGACTAGTCTACCACACATGGTTCACATGCCACAATTTACTTTAGATCACATCCTACTCACATCCCTAGCTGAGAGTTGGCACAATAAGAGTAAAACATTTCTCCTTCCAATTGATGAGCTGATTATCACTTAGGAGGATGTGTGGTGGATTCTTTGAGTTCCTATCTAGGTTCAGTTGATTACTTGTGATGGCCGTCAGGACTGTATTTGGTAGAGTGTAGCCAAGATGTTTAGATTGATAGACATACCACACTAGGGGTATGTCCATTAAACTTATGAGGTGTATGTAAGATCAATAGCTAGGATGGGTTCCTGTATTTCTACTAGCTCTTATGAGTGGTATATTGTATCCTGACAATACTGGTGCTCGATTCCCTCTAGGCCTTATTGGAGTGTTTCACGGCCTCATTCAGGGAGAGTTTTACTATTGGGGATAGTGTATACTAGATCACTTATACATAGAATTACATTTTATATATTACTATAGTCAAAAGACCAGGGGACCTGCCACACTACTTCAGATATGGGCATGGGATAATATCACCATTGGACACCCCGCAGAATCTTTACAAGCTCAAGTTGTCCATGAATCGTCTATCATGGGATGGGTTCCAAATGGAAATGGTATTTGTGGCCACATAGGAGACACAAATTATTATAGGAAAGTATTTGATGAGGTTCAACCTCATATGATTACATGGAATCCATACAAGTTATACAAGTTTCCTTAGGATGCAGTAGAGTTAAGTACTACATCTATTGATCAATTTATTCTTGAGAGCAGGAGTTATATCATTGAGTAGTACAAAGTGTATAGGGTCCAACATAAAATAAGTCTCATCCAAGGGATTACCGATAATGAGATGTGGTATGGGTAAATATATAGATAGACCTTTCATATAGGGCCCCAGATCAGGTTAGGATGATCTTGTAGCAACTTCTTACAGGTGGTTCCACAACCTTGGGTGCAGCGAGCACAAATAATGGATCTAGAGAAGACCTCATATTATGTAGGGTGGTATACGATAGTGCTAACATGGATATTGACCATACCATAGGAGGTACTAGATGTAAAAATAAAGTGGTTATAGGGAAAATATCCTAGGTCATAGGCATAAGCACATGCACAAGCATAGGTAGGTCCATAGGTAGAACCATAGGGAGGTTCATAGATAAGGGTACCAGTACAATAGGTGCTAGTTCAACAATAGGTGTTAGTGCAACATTAGGTAGTGGTGTAACCATAGGTGTTGGCACCATGGATGAAACTTCAAGTTCCATTATGGGAATCATTGTATGAACCTCTATCACCCACTCACGTGAGTCCACCACATAGTCCACCAGTAGGCAGAGGATATGGTGAGGGTGGAGAGGATATGGAGGAGGATGTACCCATTGGTGGGTAGATGTTTTCCTTATAGAAAAACTTATAACAAGTGATATCCCTACAACTTCAGGTTACAACTGAGAGGGATTAGGGAATTACATAGAGTGACCAGGTTATTACAGAGTGAGATCATCTCAAGATAGTGGGATCAAGTGACTATAGAGAGGGATCAAGATTTATCAGATAGAGCCCAGCTATGGATAGAGCTAGCTAGTGTGAGAGCAAAGCATGATACACTTCATTAGGTAGGTACTACTTCAGGAGTACAACTTTTGATTGGTCAGAGTTCCTCCCTAGTATCTAAGGCTATGTATTAAGGATGTAGTATCATATGTCCATCCTGACTGAGAAGAGAGCTCCTTATTATAGTTAGATAGCTTTGAGCCCATCTAAGTCTAGATCATAGAGGCCATCATGATCAACGTGATCTGTAGAGGGTCCTTTAGGAAAATAGGTTTCAAAGAAGTAAGGGTCAACATAGTATGGTGCAACACCTTCTACATAGCCATCACCTCACATGCATCCACCTATCAGCTGACCCAGACCAGGAAGTCTTGGAGAAGCTGAGTGTCATGGTTAAATTTCTTACTGATGTATATTATTGTATTTATTTTTTGTATCGCCTAGATATGAAGTCATAATTTTATATGGATGTACATTATGTATTGGTTTTTATTCTTCCTCTTGATGAAGGCACAATTTTAACACATGCCCATCATGGAATTTTGTATCTGATTTGTATCGAGACACATTGATTTTTTACATTAACATTTGATATTATGACGATGTATGATTATTTATGGACTACCGAAGTATCACAATTGCTAGATTATGATATATCCTCTGATGATATAAATTTTCATGTTGATGAGATAATTTGTGTTTTTTCTATCAAATTTTGTGTAGGAGATAACATTTTTAATCCACATTTTTATTCTGGTATATGTTCGATACAAGGAAATAAGGTGGTCCCTCTTACCCCTCTTAGTGATATTATATAATATTATCTTAGCATACATATTTAATTACATGTTCATGATTATGTAGCTGAGCCTTTATTGATATATGATTTATAGATGTGATGATAGATGATATGATGATGAAATGAAAATAGATTGAACAAGTAAACAACAAGCACAAATTAATTAAATCTCATCAAAGAAACACAACTATATACAAGTATGCAAGATAAAATGAACCAAATGTAATCACTAATAGATTAAAGTAACATTCAATATAAATAAGAAAATGAATCTAACTTAACTCAGAAAAGACGAAAAATAAATGCAACTAAAACCATACAAACCAACTAAACTAAGCAAATTACTACTTTGTTTTTGTGGGACAATTTTGGGATTTTTCTAGTTGTTTTGGGTTTTATCTCGAGACAATTTTATATTGTTTTGGAGTTTTCAATGAAGCATATTTGAATGTTTTTGAATTTCTCAACTAACATATCTGAATGTTTTGGTATTTTCAAAAAGTTATACGACTATTTTTGATGTTTTCTAAGAATTTTTTTGAAGTGACTGTGCAAGGAAACAAGGAAATGTGGATTCCCCTAGCACTATATGCGATGTACAAGGGTAGAATACCATGTGTAATGTGAAATAAGTAATGTTGAAAAGTTTCCCCTCAACAACTAACACAATATAAATAAATCCTAGCTAAAGGATGCCTACTTAGTACAAATTTCTACCTACGAGATACCTAATTATATCTAGGAGGGAAATCAAATTAGGTTTGTTTCTACTTCAAGAGAGGTAAGATGGGAATATTCAAAGTCAAACTCTTTACATTCAAAAGTAGGATCAGCTGGATCAAGGCAAAGAGGGACACGCTCACAACAGACTCAAATGAAGGAAAAGACTAGCTTAGGAGAATGTTATGATACACCTAGACCTAAAATTCTTGTTAACAATGGATCCTCCAATGGTTCAAGAAACTATTTTTCACCAAAGGACTTTTCCAAAGTGCCACCATTGTGTGGTTTTCACTATTGACCAAACTTGTTTGTTTCTCTTTTTCTTTTTTGCTTTTTATACTTTTTTTGTCATTTTATGATATTTTAGGCACCTCGCATCTAAGAATAGAAATGATTAAGATGATAAGAACCAAACTTGGAAACCACAACATATGGCCCTAGAAATTTAGGCTCAAATTTTCCCTTATTTTCTCAATTCTTTGTGGTGTTGAGTTAATTTTCTTTTAACACCAAGTCTCCTACCTCAACTTAATGATGTATCACTCTTTTATTATAGCTTGACCACACTCAATATCCATACACTTTAAGGTGATTGAGGGCATGAATTATTTTCTCAACTAATATCTCCAACTCTACTAGTCGAGATAATCTATTGTCCTCTTCTTCATTTAGGTAATCTCTGATATTGATATGTAAAGAGGTGATCTCGATCTCTAGATGTAGCATAGATTTTGTTCCAAATACTAAGGAGTATAGAGTGACACCTATAAGAGTGTGGATAGATATTCTTAATGCCCAGAAGGTAGCGTGAATCTATAAATTCTAGTTACTGTTTGTTTTATTCACCATCTTCTCCATAATATGGCTAAGGGTTTTATTGGAATCTGTCTTTCCCATTACCTTGAGGGTAATAGGGATTGAGAACTTGAGAGATATTTAAAAATGTTTCCATAACACTTTCATAGTTTTATTTTTAAATGGCTTACCATTGTCAGTGATAACGGCGTAGGGGATACCATATCGACAGATGATATGGCTCATTACAAATTTAGATATTTGGGCACCTTCAACATTGGTAAGAGGATCGACCTCTATATATTTTATAAAGTATTTAGTAGAGGTGATAATGAACTTATGGACATCTGAGGAGACAAGGTTAAGCTTTCTTATGAGATTGAGACCCCACTTTGGGAATGACCAAGGTGTCATGATAGGCTGCAAGGATTCCACCAGCTTATGTATCAAATTTCTGTACTTTTTACAATCTAAGCATTTCTTCACATGTATGCAACAATAATTCTCCATGGTAGGCCAATAGTAGCATAATCTAAGTATATTTTTTGTTAAGATGATCCCACTAGTATGATACCAATAGATGCCTTTGTGCACCTCTTTTATTGTAAGGATGGATTCGTCTAAATTTAAAAAGTGTAACAAATTTCCATTATAGCCTCAGTGGAAGATGGTGCCCCAAAGTAGGGTATATTAGGATATCCACTGGATGATGTTTCATTTATTGGTAAGGGAAATTTTTTTAGTAAATGTTCCATCAAAAAGGTAATTAAATATTTCACAATACCACTAGGAAAATACACCAACAAATTTTCATGCCAAACAATATTTTGGCATGCCATATGCCGATGTTCATAGCTGCTCATCGAAGAATGGCATATCATTGTTCCCAGGTGGGATATGCAACATAGACCCTAATGTGGCCATAGAATCCACTACTTTTTCCTGTTCTCATGGAATTTATTGAAATTTAATTTTCTTAAAGAAATCCTTCAAAGAATTAACCATTCTCTTGTATGGAATATTTTTATCATATTTAAATTTGTATTCATCTGTGACCTATTTTATAATAAGCACATAATCACCAATGAAATTTACTCATTTGATATCCTACTTAATAGCTAGCTTCATCCCCACAATAAGGGCCTCATACTCCATTATATTATTTATGCATTATAACTTGGTTCAGAACACTGAAAGGATCAAGTCTCCCGTAGGAGTGATCAACAAAAATCTAGCACCTGAACCATGAAAGGTAAAGGATCCATCAAATTATAGTTTCCATCTTATAGAGTACTTAAGGTACATTGTAAATGCATCTGGGAGTTCTAAAATCAAAGGTTCGATACCTCATAGCAAAGCTTCTTCTAGTTGATCCACTAAAACCTTTTCTTTCACTGAATTTTTATGTAAATACTCAATGTAAAACTCGTTGAGTAAGATGATCCAATTATCCATATTTTCTATGAGTGCGGGATTTAACAAAAAGTATTTTAGTGGATCAAACTTTGAAATAAGAATGAATTTTTTATTGAGTAGATAATGACGTATTTTTTGGAAGGAGAAAAAAAAGGCCAAGCAATCATTTTCTATCTTTGGATATTTGAGCTCATAATCTATCAACATTAGGCTTAAGTAGTATACAATGTTTCCTCTCCGCTCTTTGTCATACTGGGCCAATAGTTCCCTAATTACAAAGTGCATGGTAGAGATGTAAAGTAATAAGGATTCACCTACCATGGGTGCCATTAAAAAAAGGGGTTTAGCCAAATAGTCTTTGAGAAAATCAAATTCTTGTTGCTACTTTGATCCCAACTGAAATATGACATCTTTCTTGAATAGATGCATAAAGGCGTGACACTTATATGTAAACTGATAGATAAAAATTCTAATGTCTTGGATTTTACCTTGTAAGCTTCATAGTTGTCTAATATTGGTATGAGAAGGAATTTTTGTATAGCAGTAACATTGGTAGGATACAATTTTATTCCTCTCCTTGAAATAATGAATTCTAGCAATTGTCTAGATAATATGCTGAAAACACACATCTTCAGGTTTAGTAAGACTTTGTAGTCCCTTAAATGCTGAAGGATACATCACAAAATTAATGGGTGCTCTTCCTGATTCCTATATTTTTACAATATGTCATCTACATAATCTTCTGTGATGTCGTTGATCATATTGTGAAAGATTATAGTCATTTCCTGTTGATAGGTGGTGCATGCATTATTCTGGCTGAAGGGCATGACTTGATAACAAAAAATCCCCCATGGGGTGGTGAAAGTCATCTTATGATGGTATTACTCCATAATATTGATTTGATTATATCTTGGGAAGTAATCCATGAGTTATAGCATCCCATATCGAGTTGTTAAATTGATAATCATGTCAATGTCAGGAAGAGGAAATTTGTCCTTAGGAGAAGCTTTATTAATATCTCAAAAATCGGTACACAATCTGATACTGAAAGGATTTTTCTGGACTGGGACCACATTAGAAATCCACTCTAAATAGTAAATAGGCCTGATGTATCCTACTTCAAATAACATTTCTAGCTTTTCCTTAACTAGCAAGGTGACACAATGATCCATCTTTTAGAGCTTTAGTTTTATGGGCTTGACATGTGGGCGTACAACAAGATTGTCTACCACTAATGCAGGATCAAGTCCTAACATGTCTACATACAACCAAGTGAAGATTTATGTAAATTATCTCAAAATTCATGTAAAAGTTTTATGTTCATGAGATGACAGTGAATTTTCCAACTTAACCATTCTAGGAAGCTCCTTCGTACCAATTTTTGACATCTATTGTCTCCTCCACTAGTAAATTGGACTCATCTTCCATGCACATATGATTGGGAGGAAGATTAATATCTTCTTCTACCAAAGGTGGTTAAAAGATATCTTCATCTTTAAGTGGGCCAACTATCTTTTCCATGGTTTTTTCCATTTATTTGTCCACAAGTGCCTCAAAGAGGTTGTCATTATAGGACTTAGAAGTTTTCTTTCCGCAAGGATTTTTTGTAGGAATTTTTCCCATGCTTAATTTTTTACTTAAGTGACCACACAACTCTGCCTTCTCTCCAAAGTATGTGCATGCATTGATCTGAATTGAGAAGCCTTTCTTTTGGTCATTTCTAGGAATATTGTCACGAATAAAAATGAACTCACCAATAGCCTCATTGTTCTGAAACACATCGATTGACACATGTTGTTTTTGGTCTCGATTCACAAGTGATGGGTAAATTATTTTTAATTTTGTAGTTATAGGGGATATGGCTGGTGTTACGGTTAGGATAGCCACGTAAAAAAATAGGTTTGTTAAGGTGAGGTATTCGTAAAGACTACACTAGGAATTTGTTTCAATTTCATATTCAGATGGCCTATCTTCATGTTTAGAAGAGGCATCCTCATCATTTGAGGATTCAAATTCATATAGATGAATGTCTATATAAGACTTACCCATTATGCATCAAGGTATTTGAATGGATTCCAACATACCTTGTTTGTTATGTACACAACCACATCCCTTCTATCCCATACTAAGCATTATTTGATTGGGGATAACATACCTAGGTGATTGGTAACATAGATCCATTTCATCATCTTCAGGATGAAATACAATTTATTTGAGTATCCTTTCATATTCTTAAAATCCCCTAGGAGTGAAATCATAAAAAGGGTAGTTCTCCTTGGATCTTTGAATTTTGTAGCATGGCCTATCATGTTATTTGGAAGATAGGGGAATGTTTTCAACTACAAGGGTCTACTGTAAATCATATTCTCTGCAACCACTTGGTATAACCTTTATCTCGAATGTAATGAAAGGATTTTTTGAGCTGGAAGAACCATTGTAATTAGGAGAAAAACTATTTATATCCATTCCTGAAGTGAGGGACTTTGATTGAATAGGAATAATGATCTCTATACAAGGACATTCATAGATGGTGGGAAAATAGTCTCACGATACTTTGCAATGAGAAAATGGTTGGGGATCCCCCTTTATTGTAAGGGCATGTCCTTCATGGTGTAACTTTAAACATTGATGATAAGTTAAAGGTATGGCTTGCATGGAATGAATCCATGGGAAACTGAGTAATATGTTATAAGGGAGTTCCAAGTCTTAGACATGGAACTTTTTATAATTGTTTATAGGACTCACTTCCAGCGAGAAATTGATCATACCATATGGTTATCATTATTCATTGTCACATGCCTTTATGGTGACAACATTTGTCTCCAAATCAGCTTTTGTGAACCCTAGTTTTTGAACTAGTTTAAGAGTAAAAATATTTAGAACTGATCCACCATCAAAAAAGAACTCTTTTGAGCTTCTTATGTTTGATTATTACTTCAATATATAAGGGCAGGTTATGGGAGGGATTTTTTTCTAGGATTTCTATCAAATTGAAGGTTATGTTTTCTGAAGGAGTGATTTGTTATACCATTTATTATAAGTGCATTGGGTCAATATCAACAGATAATCTTTATCCCTATAAGGTTTTGTAAAGGATGTCCTTATGAACCTTAGAAATCTTTAGAAGATATAAGATTGAAATCTTAGTTGTGGTGTTTTCTAATTGATGTAATATGTCACAATGAATATATTGAGGAGGAGGGGGGGAGGTTATTAGATAAAAAGGTGATACCATCATGTTTCCATGTTGCACTCCCTTGTCTTGATATTGATCATGTTGACATGCTCAATAGGTGATTCAACACAACCTATTAAGGCATCAAAATGGTTTGTATTTGATACATAATTGGTAATCTTATTTTGAGATGATTGTCCCTGATCCTAATATTCCTTTCCTTTGTCATTGGGGAAAGGTTCTTTGAAAATGCCCATATTTTTGTTTGGATATTTGGTAGGGGTGGAAAAATCTATCTCTACATCACCTTCATTAATCAAGTCCTAAATGTAATGCTTTAATTTCAAGCACTTGTCGGTTTTGTGACCCTTAAGGTGGTGAAATATGTAAAACTCATTTTCTATAAACTATTACGGCTTAGGTGTGTCATCCCCATACAGTGTTGTTTTAGGGTATCAAACCATGTTGACATCCTCTAACTACTTTAGTATTGACAATATTGAGTATGATAGAGGGGTGAAAACATGTCGTTTATACTCCGTAGCCAGCGTTACCTTTGTAAGCTTCAAAGGAGCATTTTAAAAAAATTCTTGTACTCGTTTATAGTCTACTTTGCCATCACCGAAAATGATTTTATTTTTATTAGGAAAAAAATTTGTCTTGTCCTTAGTTTTGGAATCGTTATGATCACGTGAAAAAGGTTTTAGGGTCCCTCTACCTAATAACTCTTTTTCGATTTGAATCCCCTTTTCAATCACCTCTTCGAATTTGCTACCAAAATTCATTTGTAAGTGGAACACAATGTCAGGGTGAAGGTTGGGTACAAATATACTTTTTTTTAGGTATGGAACAAGGGAAGCAACTAGCTAACCCTCTCCATTGTTGTAGGAAAGAAGGGGAGTTGTCATTGTTTCACGTTGCATAGATCTAGCATGGTGATATCACTCTCTATATTAAAATAAAAATGATGTATTAAATTTTCTACTATTTCTATCCATGTAGATATGGATCCCTTGGGGATGTGTAAAAAATACTCTGATGCATGTCCTCTTAAGCTCTGTGGGAAGATGATATTAAGATAGTTGTCGCTATATGTAACCTTTTGACATGACATAAATAAGTATTTGATATGATCTCGTGGGTCACATTTTCCCTTATATTTATCAAACTTCAGACAATCAAAATGTTATGGGAAAGGTAATTATAACATGGATCTATCAAATGGATAAGGTAATAATTCATAAAACTGATATTTCTTGTTGCTATTATTGGTGTTTACCTCTTCCAATCTTAGAAGGATGTTCTTCATAGTAGACCACTCTTTATGGAAGATTTGGTCTTGTGTGGGTGGTGTTTTCCTATATGAAGGGTTAAATATAGGTGTATTCCCACCTCTATTCTCTATGAAAAATTCCTCATAGGGGTCCTTTTCATTTCTCTCTTCAAGGAGTATGTTTTGGGAACTTGTGATACGAAGCTTTATGTTTAGCCTTTGGTATGGCTTATTGTAATTTTCAGTTGTTACTTGTTTATGTGTGAAGTAAAACTTTTTAATTGGTGAGTAAGGGCTTACACCTATTGTTCTAATGTTACTTCTCGAGTGGATACTTCATTATGACCTTCATGTGTAGGAGGTTGTTCATGATGAGCATGTTCTTCATGGT
This sequence comes from Taxus chinensis, assembly GCA_019776745.2. Classification (NCBI taxonomy): domain Eukaryota; kingdom Viridiplantae; phylum Streptophyta; class Pinopsida; order Cupressales; family Taxaceae; genus Taxus; species Taxus chinensis. The sequence continues at coordinate 353,371,891 of CM034154.1, forward strand.
CTTCACAATGTACTCTAACAGTAGGTATGTGGTAGTCTCTATTGTTTTCCAAAGGTATATCCTCATAATTTTGTCATCTAGAAGTAGAGGCATGTCCTGGATTTAATATTTCATTGATATGGTGATGAGGTCGATCTATTTTTTCTTATCCATGAACCATTCTAAAAATAAGAGAAGGGTCTACTATAGAAGGTAACTTGGATCCTAGTTCTATGACACGTAAGAGGACCTCATTCTTGTTTTGAAACAAGTAATCATCAAAGTGGGGTGGAGCTATCATTCCATATCCATATGAGGAGAATACTCCTCACCACCAATATGATCAATCATGCCATTATCCTCCAAAAGTAGTTTCTCACTTCCAAAGGGCTCGTTTCCTAACTTGTGTTACCCCATTCTTGTAATAGGGGGCATAACATGAAAGATTTTACTAAGGTTTATTAAAAGGGATCCTAGATAAATTATTAAAGTGTAATGAAACTAAGTCAATATAAAGAATGGTGACTATCAAATAATCATGAATCCAATAGGTCAATATGAACCCAAGGATACCAAAGAATAAAGAATGATCTACCCTAACAAGGTAATATGTGATGAGAAATTTCTAGGACAATACGCCAATATAAAAAACTAAAATCCAATCACAACAAATTTTTACTCCCTATGGTTTCAAATGTATGTTTAAATCAAATAGTGACAACACAATATCACCACTTAGGCCAAGATTGGAATAAAAAAGACCTAAATGCTAAGAAATATCTGATGTGATCCTCCAACAAGGTATAATAAAACTATTTTTGGACATAAACAAAGTCTAAGTTGTTGAAAATGGAAGTTAGCAATATGACTAGAATAACAACACTATTTGGACACATAAACCAAGATTTACAATTAAATAAAGGTTTTTAGTATCAAAATGGTGTTATAGTGATCCTAACAATGTAATCTCAACACTAAAAAAAACTCAAGGAAATGATTAAGATAAAAAAAAAAATCCTAAGTATATCAAGAAGTTACTATGTGTGTGAGAAATATAACAATACAATTTAGAGACTTAGACCAAGTTTCACAATGGAAGAAAGATGTAAGTATCATAATTGTATGGCTATAATGCGGGAATCCTAAAAAATCAAAGGGAGATAATGATGATATCACCTAACTATAATGATAATTAGTCTCAATATGGGTTTGAGACAAAGGGCCTACTATAACATGAAGATGTACCATTCACACTTTCAACACTTGCATTCAGACATTATAACCTAGTCATGCAAGTAGACAAAAAATGTGGTGGACACAATTATTTCTAGCAGTATCCACACATTTTTTAATATTTTTTTTCCCAAATGGGAAACAACAAAATAAGGTGTAAACCAAGTGGTGATGAAACAAAGTAAGTGTAATTTTGGCAGATTTTTGCCTTGTCTTAGCGCAAGTGAAAAACTAGGACAAAGTAACATGTCTTAGGTCTCATGATGAATAAAAAATGGTTACAAATTTAAGAGATTCTTCCCCTTGTTCAAATAACAATGTTTAGACTAGAACAAAGTTTTCACGTGATGAGATCTCTATAGAACATGTTGTCAAAGTCAAATTGGCTCCAAGCCACAAGCTTCCTAGTGGTTCTCTTTCTAGGTGTCACTAGTTACCTCTGTGAGCTCAATTTGCAAAGAAATTTACATTGACTAATCTTGGAGAATATCATATTTACTTTACCCCCTTTAATACAATGAGCAATAAATTACGTTAAGTTTTACTTTCACTGGGGTCACAATGGAAATAAATTTTAATCTAATCTCACCAAGGCATACTAATAGTGGAGCAGTTTCCTGTTTCGTTCATAAGGTTCTCTCTTACATGAAATAATTTGGGGTTCCTAGAAGTATTCCTCTTGTCATATTAACACTTATACCAAAGGAATTTTCTCCTAGTTAAGCAGATGAGCCGTAGCTCTTAACCAAAACTTGCAATACAATGTGATGTATGATGTCTAGTGTATTTTATTATCGTTCGGATTGGGAAATTTATTTTAGACCACCATTGGCAACCTACAACACATGTGAATGTTAGAATTTGGTTTGAAGAGAGTTATCCTTTCTTTGGAAAGCATTAGGTTCTACATGCAAATGGTTAGTAGTTACCCAAAAATATCTACAATATCATAGAAAGAGGATTCAATGTTGTTTTTGGTTCTCAAGATCATCAAAGTACGTAAAGTACATGAGAGAAGAGCATATAAAAAAATCAATCTAACTAGATAACAATAAAATTATTCTAAATCAAATGACCACCATAATGCTTTCTAAATATAGATTCATTCCTAATTAATCCAACTACTTTTTAGTGAAAAACTAAAGTTACTTTTGGTTCTCAAGATCACACTAGGTGTAAGAGAAGAACATACGAAAACTTTAGCCTTAGTTGTTTATCATATTAAAAGCTCTTAAAATAAAATATCATATACATGCCCAAAATGAAAGTTTATTCCCTTAAGCTTAAAAATGAATAATGAATTTTCCTACTTACTCTAAAATTAACAAAAAAGGGTTTAGGGGTGTTTTTGATTCTTAAGATCACACAAAGTACAAGAGAAGAGCATACACAACCTTATTCCAAACTCATACAAAGCATGAAAATAAAACTCATCAAACCCTAAGCCACTTTGTTAGACAACCTACCATAAATATGAAAATCTATAATAATAGCAGCTGAAAATCCCTAGAAAATCACAAAAGTACAAAAATGTAGAATTTGAAATTTTGTAATTTGAGCCAACTTTACCTTAGAGTGCCATTGTGCGTCTTAGTGCAGTAATGTGTCCTTATGAGCATCAATACTCACTTTTTCACATCAACGTGTCCTTAAGAGCAGAAGCATGCCTCTAGAAAAATCACACAGTTTAACTACATAGGTAAGGCCAGTGAGGCATCAGTGCATACTTTGAAGCACCAAGGCAACTTATACAAAGAGGTCAAAAATTTAATGAATCGTAGGCACATCCAGTGAGGCGTAGGCACATCTAGTAAAGCGTAGGCACATCTAGTAGAGCATAGGCATGGCCTTAAGAGTGTGATCACTCCCCTTTGAGCATGGGTACACACCATCCTATAGGTGGTCAAAACATGAGTTTTGACAAGAAAAACTTGAAAAATCTCAAATTTTTGACTTTCTATTGGAATTTTGACAGCACTTCACCTCTTTAAATCATGAAAAGAACATCTACTACTAATCTAGTTGAAAAACTATCAAAAATTGAAAATTGATCTACAAAACTTTGAAAATTACTCTAAAAATATTGAAAGTAATCTAAAAGCTTGAGAAACTAATCTAGAAAACTTGAAACTAATCTAGAAAATATTGAAACTAATCTAAAAACTTGAGAAACTAATATAGAAATCTTGAAACTAACTTAAAAAGCTTAAAAATGAATGTAATTGGATATGGCCCCACTTGGTGTGCCAAATGGAGACTACTAAAAGTTCAAGCAATGATAAACTAACAAGACTAACAACACATATTTTAATTAACAAATTCTTATTCTATCTAGCAATAGTTACATAAATGATAAAATATTAATGGAATGCTTGAAACAAATAACATGATATAAATAGATTCTAGTTAAAGCATGTGTACTTAGTATGAATTGTTACCTAAAAATACCTAATTAGATCTAGGAGAGAAATCAAATTAGGTTTGTTGCTACATCAAGAGAGGTGATATGGTCTCTCCAACATTGACTACAAGGTCATCTTGGACACCCATCTACTAACCCCATTGAATATTGGAGGAAAATATTGAGCAAGCTAATCCTAGAAGGAAGTTGGGCTCATAATCATATTTCTTATATGATATGCAAATCAAAAGCATGGTGTAAAGTTTAAAGGTATGTGGTTAGTCCTTGTTATAGATTTTATCCTTTGAGGAAAACTTGCATCTTGGTGCATGTGGGACTAAAAGAAAAAAGTAGACTAAGGGTTTCTAATCTTGATTAAGGTTTGATAATCATGATTAGTATAACTAACAAGTGATTAAGATGTGAAGATTCTTAATCAACCACTCAGGGTCGATTAGGAGGCTAGGATAAGCTTTTGAAGCCTTATGAGATGTTGTGGAAGGAAGTGGGGTGATTTTGAATGGTGGGAAGAGGGGTTTGAGCTAATTATAGGGTATATTGACCAAGACAAGGGTAAAATAGGCTTAATTAGCTAATACTTGTTAATTGTTTGTTTGGAAGAGGATTTTGAATTACAATTTGTCATAAAGTGGCATCCTGAATGTGAAAGAGGATTGGTAATAAAAAAATAACTATTAATTAACCAAAATGATAATAAATGTTATTTAATTAGTGGAAATCACTAATTATAATGGAAATGGTAAGAATGAGAGTAATTTACATGCTTTTAGAAATAAGATTGTAAAAGTGGAATTTAGGTGTCTACAACTTGTTTCTACATAGAAATCTTCATTTTTCATTATAAATGAATCACATAACCCATAATTTACCTTCTATGTTGTTGTTCCACTCTTATTTTCTTCATACATCCTTTATAAGTATTCATTCACATCCTCCATGTGTTTATATTCTTCTCCATTTTAAAAATAAACTTTTACCTCAGGTCTATGCATATTCTCTTTCCACAATAACTTTGATTTAGCTGTATTTTCATCATCTTCTTCAAATTTTGGTCCTTAATGCTTCTTTAGGACTTCTAGGTCCTTTTTCAAGACTCTTTCCAAGGAATTTTTGTCTTTACTTTGCCCACTTGTATTAACACATAAGAATTCAATATTAGAATGAAAATACTGAGGCCATATAACCTCTCTAGAAGCTCCATGGATGAGCTAATATTCCATATCTTTAAGAGATGATAAAAATATCTCTATGACTTCTTCCTCTTAATTTTTCTTATCTTCTTCCAAAATTAATTTCTTAATTTCTTCATCTCTTCTCATTCCTCTTATATTTTTATCTTCTTCTCTTAGCTTTTGTCTCAACTGTAGTATCTTATCTCTCTTTATAAGTGACCCAAGAGGACACTTTACCACCTTCTTCAATGTTATTTTCTTCTCTATCTTCATTTATTTCCTTTGTATCTCTCTTACTTTCATCTCTAATTATTCTAACCACTCCATGTTTTTCCTTAACTCTCTAATTTCTTTCTCTTCCCACAACTTTAGTTGCCTCTCCATATCTCTTTTTTTTCTTCTCTCTTTCATCCTTTTATTTATTTTTTTGACTAATCAAAACTAAAAACTCCTTTACTAAATTTTCATTACCTTCTTCCTCATTTTATTTCAACCTTTCTTCTTTACTAGTTCTCATAGTCATATTTCTTTCACTTTTCTTATCAAGCCACCTAGGCAACACATACCCATATTATTTAGACATTTCAAAAAGATATTATTGAAATTTCATATTCTTATCCTTTTTATTACTCTTACAACCTTCCTAAAACATGGTACATTGAGAAATTAGTCTATGTTTTCTAACTTTTAATTTGTAAGGTTAACTTAGAAACCCTTGATTCTTTACTAACAACTCTGCTCAGACTCAAATGATGTTAGGGTTTGTACTTCACATATTATTGGATCATGATACTTGGATCCCCTAAAATTTCTACACCTTTCAAGTTGTAACCACTATTTTTTTTGAGATACCAAATGCTTCCTTTCTCAAAATTTAGCTAAAATAGGGTAGTCATCACAAATCAGGACAGTTTCATAAAAATATTCCAAAAAAGGCTTCTAATTGTCATTATAATTTTTTGATTAGGATTTGGGTTATCAAATATCACTCTCTACTAATATTGATGGAAATTTCTATCCTCAATGTAGGCTTTTAACGTCATATCTCACCTTCTAGGCTTCTTGTTAAATTTGACAAAATCTTCCTTCTAGCCTAAGTTCAATGTAAAATATGACCATACATCTTCTTCAATAAATCACCTTTCTTGATATTTTAGAATTATCATCTTGATAAAAATTCATTACACTCATCACAACTATCCAAAGGAATCCTTCTTGCTTCTAATATAGAATTTGATCTCTTTCTCTTTGTGGTTTCCTAGTTTCCTTGAAGTCCACTTAATTGTGACAATAGGTACTATATTGCACATATATTTATTTTACGGTTTGGTATATTATTCATATTTAACTCATCTATAAATTTTTCTCAAACCTTTCTCTAATACCAAAATTATGTAGTTACCCCTTCATTTCCTTCCTTATCTTGCACCTAATTAACCAAATCTTGCATGAAACTTACTTTAGGGATGTCACCATGTTGTCTAGTTATCAAATAAAATCCTTCAACATCACCTTTAAGGAATATAAGACCTATATAAAAACTTATATTTCTCCACTAACTTCAAACAAATAAAATTACATCATTCCAATCGATCTCATATCATGGAAATATGCTTATCATTCTCATTCACATATCTCTGAAAGTTCTTCATTAGTATTGCTTTACATAACTCCAATTCTAGTCAAATATTGGATTTTTTGTTTTCTTAAGAACACCACTACTATGTACCTTCATTTTATGCTTGAAATCACATGTTCCATTCATTAAATAGATTAAATTTCATCAATAATATTTTTTACCTAAACATGCTACTTTTACCTTATCAATATCTCAAGAAACATTCTTAGAAAGTCATAGGAAAATTTATTTCTTGATGTTTTTTTTGGAATTTTAAATGATTTCTTAAATTCCATTTATCATTCTAAATTTCTCCTCCAAGTTTAAATATCCAACTCATCTTGTAACTCCCTATACCTAAACTATTACAATTTCACTTTTAGGCTCCTAACTAGGTCTAGAACCCTCTTTCACAGGTCTAGAACCCTCTTTCACAATTAATGTGTTTTTGGACTCTTGTAAACTCCCTTTTCATCTCCCACAATTTTTTTCAATAAATTTGTAGAACCCCCACTTCCTTTATAACTAGGATCCAAATACTTGGTCTTAAATGTGTTTTTACCTTGAGACCTAACTGTCAAGGTTTTTATCCAGTTTTGTGCGGTGAAAATTAAAATTGGTTCAATATTCATATGATATGCTTAAAAAAATACATCCTAACAATTTTTTATCTCACAATTCAATGGTTAAAGGATTCAACTTTCATGCCCTAGTTTGCACATTGTAGGAAACCCAAGAACTATAAAATATTATAAAATGCAAAATATCTAATGTCAAGACTTGACATTTTACATCAATGATTTTTTCAACATCATATGACAATATATTTTACCGATAATTCTATTACCTTATCATAAATCTCTTGATTGATACAAACTCCTCTCCCATGACTAGCAAACTATGTTTTTGAGTTGCCCTTAAGATTTGTAATCAGAGTTTTAGGACTTAAGACTTTAAAATAACTTGTCTCCACTTTTTTTTAGTATCCATGCATTCATTAAACCCACCCAAGTCTCCATCAAGAAAATAATATGGCATTAATATTCTTAATAAAATAGCTATGTAAAAATTAAGAAAATTGTAAGAGGCATAATATCAAAGTTTTGACACATACACATATAAAGATCTTCTAAAATTAAATGTCCTCTTACTGAAATAGAAATTTCAATATTCTTCCATAAAAGTGATACCCTTAGAATAGGGCATACCTAAAAGAATATCGTAAAGCACTTGAATAACTTCATCATTCATTGAATTTCCTCTTTTCACAATATTAGGTTTTGCCTGGATTTCATACTAAAATGAATCTTGTCATAAACCCTACTCAAAAGTGATATCAAGAAACTTCAAATTGATATCATAATATATTTAAAAGTCCTCCAATTCATACATATGGAAATATATTATGATATACTTTCATTTTATTACTTAACTTAGAATCACACAGTTTTATACACCAAGAAATACATACACACCAAAAATTAAGTGTATAAAGACATATACATTAGCAAAGAATAAATTTATCAGACCTCTCTCATCTTGTTCTTTGAGGTTACATGATAAAAATACTCCTAGAATGAATAAATCATCATGTAATAATAACATTTACAAGAACACACATAATTTCCTTATTAAGAATGGGTTTTCCTTCATTAATCTCCTATTTCCAGCCCTCCATTAAATATTCTCCTTTATACATCCCCTCAAAACTCCCTCTTAACATTAAATTTTGAGGCTTTAAATCCTTCTATTACATTTACATCCACTTTTGAGACTTTATTAGTCTTTAAAACATCTGATTTACCTTAAATATGCTTTGGAGTTCTAACCCTAACTAAACTTCATGATCCTATGTCTAATACCATGACCCCAATTAAACTTCCTAGGAAATTTATGACCTTAATACACCTATACCATTCTTTAACAATGACTTAGACTCCTTATACAAGCCAAAAACCATCATAATGTACTTTTAGGAATTCAAATTAAATTTTTGGGGGAAACCTCCTAATTCAAATTTCTTAATGACTTTGAAAAACTTAAACACTCTAAAGGGACTATTAGGACCCTATTTACCTCCTCCAAACCTCCCTTAAACTTATCCAACCCAAAATTGCATAATTTTTACAAAATTTCAAAATTTCCATGTTGGTAAGAGAATATGCTCCTGCATCAACTCTGATTTGGAACAATATTATTTGGAGCTTAGCATCCACTAGGTTATACTGCAATATATTATTTGTATATTCATTGTCACTATGATTTACAAAAAACAAGAAAGTTATTGTGAGCTTAGTCGTCGCTAGGATATAACACAATATCATATTTTTAGCTTAGCGATCACTAAGCATTTAGAAATATTTTGAACTTTTAGGACGCTAAGATACTAAAAAGTCATAATATTAAAAACATAGTGGTCATTAAGATTTTAAAAAATTAAGAAATATATTTCAAGAGTAGCATCCGATAGGTATGACCACAACAAATTATTTAGATCTTAGTGGTCGCTAGGTTTAACAAATGAAATTAAGGTAATATCAAATTAGTGGCCACTACATACTGCCACAACTTAATGTTTAGATAAAATCCTTTGACATTATTTAAAAATTTAAATGAAATTAAATTGAGATTTTTGGCTACTAGTATTTACAAGGATAAAACAATTTAAACTTATTGATCGTTAGGATTTAACACATAATATTTGGAGAATATTGGTCGTTAGGATTTAACACATTAAGTTAAGAATATATGAACCTTGCAACCACTAGGATATGCATAATCATAATATTTGCAAGTTATCGGTGGTATGATTTAAAAAATAAAAAATATATATATTGATCTACTCTACATCTAAGTGCTTCCACTATATAATATTTCGAGCTTAGATGTCATTAGCATTTAATAAGACAAAGAATAAAATTTTTAGCTTAGCGTCTGCTAGCTTATGTTGTAACATATTATTTTAAGATATGTTGTTACTATGACTAAAAAAAAACAAGTAATATATTACTAGCTTAGCGAACACTTGGTTATGCCACAAAAACATTATTTGAGCTTAGCGATCAATACTCAATAACGTATATCTTGAAATTTTAGGCCACTAAGACACTACTAAAACATAATATTTGGAACATTGTGGTATCTAAGATTTTAAAAAATATAGAAATATATTTCTTGAGTAGTGTCTGTTAGGTATTACCGTAACATATTATTTGGAGCTTAGTGGTGACTAGGATTTCACAAATTAATTAAGGTAGTATCAAATTAGTGGCCGCTACGTACTACCACAACATAATGTTTAGAGAAAGTCCTTTTACATGATTTACAATTTAAATTATATTAAATTGAGATTTTTGGTCGCTAGTCTTTACAACAATTTCTAATTTTATCTTATTGATCATTAGGATTTAACACTTGTATCACCCCCTTCACCAAGGCCACATTCTTCCACTTCACTACAATTTCCTTTCTTAACATCATTCAATTCCCACTCCCCATGCCCTTCCTTACCCTGACTTCACTAACCCCAACACTACTACTGGTCAAAGGAAAATTAGAACCAAAAATCTGCTTTACCCCCTTAATCATCCCTTCCCCTCCCAGATAATCCTTCGTAGCAGCAAAGAAATAGAGTCTGCTAAAAATATGCTTCACATCAGCAATCTAACTAGTGCTTCTGCTATGAAAGGGGAGGATGTACTTATCAATAGAATTGTGAAATTGGGAAAAGAGGTTAGCGGTTTGAAAGAAGAGCTCAAGCAAGTCTGTAAAAGAGAAGGAAAAAGGAAGATGCATAATGACCCTGAGTAGGATAATAATCAAATACTTGAAATTACAAGAAGATTAAATGACTAGATAATATGATGGGAAATAAAAAAGGAAGGCATGACTATACCATGTATGTTCTTAAGGCTATCCACAAATTTCTGGAGTAGCATGTAAAATTTTTATGTGTGTTTAGTGACATTCTTGCTGCCATTTTGGAGATGGAACCAGTAAAGAACTTGACTCTCTCATATTTGGATAAGAAGGATCCCACCCATGTCATTACCTTGGAACTCTTCACCTCTCTCCAGAAGGTAAGGAAAAATATTGACAAAGTAGACAAGTGAAGAGGAAGATTGTTACTACAGCTTTTTTGTTTTGATGTTGTCAGGAGGTTGTTTTCATGTTTCGTAGTTGTAGTTTTTTTACTGTTTTGATCCTTTTGTAGAGTTCCTCAGTGAACTATAGTTGGAAATTTTTGTATATTCTAAATTTTGATCCAAACTTTATGTATTTACTACATTATCTAGATTTGGATCCTTTTTTATGAGGGTATAGTCCCTTCAGAACTATGGACTGTTCTTTTCTACTTTATCTGGATTTTGAGAAAATTTTGTAATAGGGTATAGTCCCTTCAAAACTATTTACCCCTAATAAAAAACACATAATATTTGGGGAATATTGGTCATTAGTATTTAACATATTAAATTAAGAATCTAGGATCCTAACAGCCACTAGGATATGAATAATAAAAATATTTTGAAATTATCAATGGTATACTTTATCAAATCAATAAAACATATTTTTGATCTACTCAACATCTAGGTGCTTCTACTATATAATATTTCAAGCTTAGGTGTCCCTAGCATTTACTAAGACAAAGAATGTAATTTTTATCTTAGTGTCCACTAGCATATGTTGCAACATATTATTTTAAGATATGTTATCGGTAGGATTTAATTAAAAACAAGTAAGATAATGATAGCTTAGAGGATGTTAGCTTATGCTTGATAATGATTTTAAGATCTTAACACTTGGTAATCAATAATAGATATCTTGAGGTTGTATGCCATTGATAAAATACCACATCATAATACCTATGGTTTAGGGTTTTGATTGTAGAAGTTGTTATCCAAAATTCACCCCCCCAGGGTAATTTTGATAACATGCATCAAAATATTCAAGTCCCAGGCAAGTAGGTTGATCCAGGAAAAATCATGAAAATTGGCTAAGTCCTGCTCAAGGATGCCTTTGGGACGTGTGGGACAGAAAGATGCGGATCGGCCGAAAAGCCTCCAGGTGGCCCGCTAAGCATTTGGGACAATCGGACAAGAAGTACGCAGCGCGGGCGAGAAGCCGATCCGGCTGAAAGAGGAAGAAAAATTGGCTAACTGCTGAGCGGGACAATTTGGGACAGGAGTACGTGAAGGACCCGAACCGGCCAGATCGGCCGAAATGAGAACAGACAGTCCTAAAGCATTTGGGACATCTAGGACAAAAAGGTGCGAACCGGCTGAACTGGGTGAAAAGAGTCAAGTCAGTCTGAAACAAATTGGGACAAGCGGGACAAAAAGGCGCGAACCGGCTGAATCGGGCGAACCAGAAGAATTTGTCCCGCAAAGCATAGGGACATTTGGGACAAATGGACATGAACCGGCCGGTTCGGCTAAAATGGGAAATTTTAGCACTGTGCCAAATGAGACAAAGGGACGCGCGGGACGCGGATCGCCGAAGAAGCTGAAAGCCAATCAATGCATGCCACGTGTCATCGGCTAAATGAGGGACAAGGAAGCCCATTACGGGTGAATCGGAAGTTTTTGTCCCAGATAGTTTGGGACATCCGGGACAAAAAGATGTGGTGGACGTGAAAATCTGACAGACCCGTGGACCAACTAGGAGATGACACGTGTCACAAGGAGAAAAGTTAAAAAGTCAAAGGGGTGAGTTTTCGAGCACTGATCCGAACCAATGGGATAGTGCCACGTGTCCCAGCTAGGGCCCACAAGGAAATTTCAAAAGATAGCCCACCGAGAGGTGGAGGAGAGAGAGTTGCTCAGCGAATTAGAGCCTGCCACATGTCCTCTAGGTGGCGAAGCGCGGGAAAATATTTCAAAATCCGTCTTGGTCTGTTCCGTGCCCTAAATCTTCATATCGTCATATCTTTTGATCCAGAGCTTGGATTTACACGTTCCTTATATCAACGGAAAGCTTGTGAGATTATCTACATGATTCCAGGGTCAATCTTACATTTTGGTTCAGTTTGGAGAGAGAAAATCAAGAAACACCTCTGGTGTGAAATAACAAGCAGAAGTAATGCTTCAACTAACAACTTTAATGCAGCAGACAGTTCACCGCTTCTGTTAGGCAGCCCGCTGTTTTGCCAGGATCGGCCGCTTCTGCCATGATGAGATGAATTGAATGCAAACTGGAGGTGTTTGGGGTAGATTTGGTTTTCCCTTCTCTCTTTCATCTCTCATTCTTTCTATATATTGTAAAGAGGAGCTTCTTTTCAAGGTCGAACATTTTCTATTTTGCTCCTCCCTTCTTCTCCTATCAGGCAAATTTGTGGAGTTCGAACCTCTCATTTGAAACTATAATACGACTCTACCTCTTGGCATTCTATAGTGTATTGTATCAATATTTGGAGCAAGTAATACACCCTCTCTGTGTTCAGCTTGCATCCTCCTGGTCTTTCACTACAAGTTTTGTTATCTGTGCATGATCTTATATCACATTTGAATGGTCTGTGTTTACTGGAAAGATAGGTGTTCTTCATTCCTTGGTGCATCACCTCTATTAGTTTAGATTTATTTTTATGCATCTTCTTACCCTGTCTCCTTGGCAGATTATATTAGGTTTTGAGCAAAACCTTTACATTTTTTCATGTGCATCTGAACAAGGAAGGGAAAGGGAAACCAGCCTCTTAGAGAATCCTTTCTTCATTTCATGGTCCCACACTTGGAGAAAAGGATTCAATGTTATCAATCACATGAGATGTTTACAATGATCAACCTAGAAACTATTCAAGTCCAGGCAAGTAGGTTTGAACAGGGAAAAATCGTGAAAACAAATTGGCCAAGTCCTGTCAAGGACACCTTTGGGCACGTGTGGGACAGAAAGACGCGGACGGCTGAAAAATCATTCCAGTGGCCCGCTAAGCATGTGGGACAACAGGCCAGACGTAGCGGCGGGGGCGAGAAGCGATCGGCTAAAAGACGAAGAAAAATTGGCTCACTTGCTGAGCAGACAGTTCGGGACAGGAGTATTGGAAGGACCCGACCGGGCCGGATCGGCTGAAATGAGAACAGACAGGAAGAAAGAGGGGGGAAAGCGGGGAAAAAAGGGTGAAGAAACGGACAGAAAAGGGGCGGAAACACCCCATCGAATCCTGGGGGGGGAATAAACAATTGGGGTGGGGGGGGGATTTAGTTCACCGGGAGGTAACAATTCAGGGGGGGGCGGGGGGGGGGGGGGGGGCATCATTTAATTAAGGGGGGTGAGGATATCCTTCGGGGACGGGAAATGGAGGGAGAGGGGATTGGGGGGGAGGGGGGGGGAGCGCTCTAGGCGAGAGATTACCGGGGGAGGGGGGGGGGGGGGGGGCGGGGGGATGCAAGGTCTAACCATCCTGGTGGGCGCACAGGGGGGGGGGGGAAAGGGCCGCGATTGAGTCCTTCCTCAAAAAACTTCGGGGGGAGTCGGAGACCACCGGAATCGGGGGGGGGGGGGTGCCGGGGGGGGCGATATTGGACCAGGACGAACACCCTCTATATTCAAAATAAAAAAAAAAACCGGTCGAGGGAGCGCCGGAGAACTGACTCACCTTATAAATGGGGGGGGGGGGGTAATCGGGGGGCAGACACCGGGGGGGGACAACCTGGGGGGAACACCTGGGGGGGGGAATCCAACACATAGTGGAGGGGGACGGGGGGGGGGGCGGACGGGGGGGAACGGCGAAAAGTCCCATCCCTAGGGGCGCGGAGGGGGGGGGGGGGGGGAACACCTACCGGTTGGATGGGGTGATATCCGGGGGGGCGAATTCATGGGGCGAGGGGCGCGCGGGGGGGGGAAAAAGAGGACACCACCTCTCTGAAACTTCGGGGAGGGAATTTTGAGGGGGAGGGGGGGAAGGGGGGGGGACCAGGGGGGAGTGTCCGGGGGGGGGGGGGGGGGGGGGGGGAGGCGGGGGATATACCCTCTCATCCACTCGGATGGCAGGGGGGTGGGGGAGGGATGGGGATGGGGGGGATAGGAGAATACAAAAAAAAAAAAAAAAAAAAAAGGGGGATGAACATGAAGGGATGAGGGGGGGGGGATCCGCGGGGGTGGGAGGTCACGGAATTCAGCGGGGGGGGGGACCAGCGGGGGCGATCTTGGGGGGGGGGGGGGGGGGGGTGGGGGGGGGAGACACTGGGGGGGGGGGTAGGGGGGAACCCATTCGGGGGGGGAGCGGGAACAACAGACCAACGGACACACGGGGGGGGGGGAAGTCAACCAAAAATCAAAGACCCTGGGGGGGCGTGAAGCTGGATCCCGGGACCGCGAAAAAGCCCCCCGACCATCGCAGACCCGGTGGGCGGGCGGGGGGGAAGGGGGGCACAAACGTCGGTGGATTGGGGGGAGGGGCGGGCGGGGGGGGATTCGGGCGGGCGATCATGTGGGAGGGGGGGGGGGGGAGGGGGGAGCGGGGGGGTGGGGGAGAATTCGGGTGGGCGGGGGGGGGGGAGTGGGGGAGTCAGGGGGGGGAACGGAGGGGGGGGCGGGGCGGGGGGGGGGGGGGGGGGGGGGGGAATTTAAAAAGCAACGGGGGGGGGGGGGGGAGGGAGGGGAGGGGACTAGGTCGGGGGGAGACGGACACCATTGGGAGGAAATTCCAGGGACGAGGAGAAAAAAACAAACAAGGGGTGGGAAAGGGGGGGGCAGGAGGGGGTGGGGGGGGGGAGGCGGGGAGAGGGGGAAGGGCGGGGCGGGTGAGGGGGTGGGGGAAAAAAGCGGGGGGGTCTGGGATCCATGGACAAATAAAGGGAGGGGGGGTGGTGAAACATATACGGCGGACGCCGTGGGGGACCCTCTAAACCCGGACGCGGGGGGGGGCGGCGGGGGCCGGGGGGGGTGGCGGGGGGGACAGTGGCGGGGGGAGGGCGGGGGGGGGGGGAAGAAACCCAAAAGAAAACACCAAAAAGGGAATACTCGACGACTCTCTTAAAAAACAGGGGTGGGCCGGTGGGGATCCCAGGGACTCGGGATATTTTTTTCGGCGGGGGGGGGGGGGGTGCGAGTGGGCGGGAGTGGGGGGGATCTTGTGGGGGGGTGAAGTGGGACGGGGAGCCCGGGGGGGGGGGGGAACAATAAGGTGGCGATCCGGGAGAGCGGATCCCCCAGGATCTTACAAAAGGGGGGGCGGGGGGGAGGGGGCGAATGGGGGGGGGGGATGGATTTCTGTTGGGGGGGGGGGGGGGCGGGGGGGTGGGGGGGGGATTTACTATCCCTCCCCTACCCAAACGAGGGGGGGGGGGCGGGGGGGGGGGACCAAACATGTATCGGGAGGGGGGGGGGGGGTGGTGGGGGGCGGGGATAGGGGAACCAACCAGGGGGGATTGGGGGAGTTTCCCATGGGGGACCGAGGGGGGGCAATTGGGGGGGGGGGGGGTGGGGGGGGTGGGGGGGGGGGGGGGGGGGGGATCACAGGAAGGGGGGGGGGAATCTGGGGGGGAATGGTCGGGGGGAAGACATATTGGTGGGCGACTACGGGGGATATATCCAACACTTAGAGGGAATGTTTATCTGGAGGGGGGGGGGGACCCAAATCCCGGGGGGAAGCCTCCCAGATCCTTTGGGGGGATGGGGAGATCCAAATTACTGGGGCAGGGGATGATCCCCCTTCATCCTAACTGTGGGGATTACCGACCTCGACCACCTTAACACCAGGGCACAGGGGCAGGGGGGGTGGACCATATCGGGGAAAAACACCACAACAATACTCAGGAGAGGGTGAGCGGACGGGTAATGGACAAAGCACACTTAATCGGATTCTTGACCACCGAACTTACTTAATTCCTGGGGGGGCGGAAATAAACTAACACAAAAAAAAAACAAGCGTGGCGAATCAAAGAGGGGAATGACCGAACAAACAATTCATCTATAACTCCCCTATTCTCTATCTATACCAGGGGGGGAATTCGGATCTGAGGGAAGGGGGCAGTCCATATCATAGGGGAAGACCCCCTACGAACGGGTGAGGACCCGATCAAATATTCTTCCCCTGGGGGGGGGTGGGGGCGTGGCGACCCTACTAAAACAAACAATTGGGGATGGATTTACAAAATGTCCGGGACAATACACCGAGTATAATTTCGGGTGGGAAATGGGTGGGAGGAGGGGGGGGGAACGCTAGGAATTCAGGGGCGGGGGATATCGAAATGAACCGCAAAAAAAAAAGATCGCGACATTAAAAAATAAGGGGGAATCTATTCCAGCAGAGGGGGGGGGGGAGGGGGGGGGGGGGAAAAATGAGAAAAAAAGGGGGGGAGGGAAGGGAGAAAAGAGTCAAGTCAGTCTGAAATAAAGTGCGACAAGCGGGACAAAAAGGTGCGAACCGGCCGAATCGGGCGAACCAGAAGAATTTGTCCCGCAAAGCACAGGGACATTTGGGACAAATGGATGTGAACCGGCCGGTTCGGCCGAAATGGGAAATTTCAGCACTGTACCAAATGGGACAAAGGGACGAGCAGGACGCGGATCACCGAAGAAGCCGAAAGCCAATCAATGCATGCCATGTGTCATCGGCCAAATGAGGGACAGGGAAGCCCATTGCGGGCGAATCGGAAGTTTTTGTCCCAGACAGTTTGGGACATCCGGGACAAAAAGATGCGGTGGACTTGAAAATCTGACAGACCTATGGACCAACCAGGAGATGACACGTGTCATAAGGAGAAAAGTTAAAAAGTCAAAGGGGCAATTTTTCAAGCACTGATCCGAACCAATGGGATAGTGCCACATGTCCCAGCTAGGGCCCACAAGGAAATTTCAAAAGATAGCCCACTGAGAGGTGGAGGAGAGAGAGTTGCTCAGCAAATCAGAGCCTGCCACGTGTCGTCTAGGTGGCGAAGCGCGGGAAAATATTTCAAAATCCGTCTTGGTCTGTTCCGTGCCCTAAATCTTCAGATCGTCATATCTTTTGATCCAGAGCTTGGATTTGCACATTCCTTATATCAACGGAAAGCTTGTGAGATTATCTACATGATTCTAGGGTCAATCTTACATTTTGGTTCAGTTTGGAGAGAGAAAATCAAGAAATGACTCTGGCACAAAATAACAAGCAGAAGTAATGCTTCAACTAACAACTTTAATGCAGCAGACAGTTCACCGCTTCTATTAGGCAGCCCGCCGTTTTGCCAGGATCCGCCACTTCTGCCATGATGAGATGAATTGAATGGAACCTGGAGGTGGTTGGGGTAGATTTGGTTTTCCCTTATCTCTTTCCTCTCTCATTCTTTCTATATATTGTAAAGAGGAGCTTCTTTTCAAGGTCAAACATTTTCTGTTTTGCTCCTCCCTTCTTCTCCTATCAGGCGAATTTGTGGAGTTCGAACCTCTCATTTGAAATTGTAATATGACTCTGCCTCTTGGCATTCTACAGTGTATTGTATCAATCTTTGGAGCAAGTAATACATGTCTGTGGATGATTCTCAACCCTCTCTGTGTTCATCTTGCATCCTCCTGGTCTTTCACTACAAGTTTTGTTATCTGTGCATGATCTTATATCACATTTGAATGGTCTGTGTTTACTGGCAAGATAGGTGTTCTTCATTCCTTGGTGCATCACCTCTATTAGTTTAGATTTATTTTTATGCATCTTCTTACCCTGTCTCCTTGGCAGATTAGATTAGGTTTCGAGCAAAACCTCTGCATTTTTTCGTGTGCATCTGAACAGAGGAATAGGAACCAGCCTTCTCTAGAGAATCCTTTCTCATTTTTCAAGTCCCACACTTGGAGAAAGGATTCAATGTTATGTAATCACACTGGATGCCAAGTGATCAACCTAGAAACTTGATCTGCATCCAGGGGTGCTGTGATTTTGCACTAACAAAAGTTAAACGCTAAAATATTTAGGCTAAATGCTGAAATCCTGAAAAATTACCTATGTACTGACCAAATTATACTTTTAAAAACTATCTCCTAAACCATGACTTATGAAGCTGTGAGAATAATTCCATAAGGTGAAAAGTGAACCTAATTTATTATATTTACATAAATAAATTTAAATTATTTCATTTATTATTATTTATTTATGTAAATAGAAGCATGTCAAAAGCATACATAATGTTTGTACTACACATAACACGTACGCATTTTGCATTTTATCTTTTCCCAAGCCATTCTTCAAGGCTTGGGATATCGTTTGGATCCCTAAGCCTTAGGTATGGATCTACACAAACACAGTAAACAACATGTTTTTACAAGTAAATGTAAAAATTCCACTTCCTCTATGATAAATCAAAATAAAACAATTGATCCATTTTACAAAACTTGTACCATGACGTATAACAAAGTCTCTTCTTTCTAAAAATATAATTTTTCAAATTTTCTGACTAATATAAGGTTTCTATATTATTTATTTTCTAACTATGCCTTTTTATAGCTATTTTTTGAAGTGTAAATATGTCTATCTTTCATGGTGTATCTTTTTTTTGGGTGATCAAAATTTAAAAAAAATTATACTAGCCCAAACTAGGAATAATTCTATACATATTCAAAAAAAAATCTAATTTTTGATATTTTTTGAGGTATTTAGGGGGGGCACAGTCGGAGCTTCGTTATTTTTCAAAACATTAAATTTCTATAGTAGAAAAATCATAAAAAAAAAATATTTGCTAAAAAAATATTTAAAAAATGGATCCCAAACTAGATGATCCTAGCTATCTTTCTACCAAAGGGTTTCCAAACATACTAAATGGTGCTCAAAAAATGGTGGGGGGCACGAAAGTCACTCTGTTATGTTTTTTAACAAAAACAAGAGCATCTATTTGTATTTTAGTTGTTTGACCCACTTAAACTTATCTGTTTTCAATAAAATTTAATATCTTAGAAACTAGAATCAAAATTCTATGATTCATATTTCTACAACATATTCCAATTTTGAGTGTAACTATTTTAAAAAACTCATAAAATTTGAATTTTTTCTTTCAGAAAAATGCATCCACTTAAGACCCCCTTTTGGCCCCCCAACTTGGTGCACTTACCATTAGAACTCCTGAAACAACTAGAGCTATATGAATTATAGCCCATGGAGGGAAGGTATGCATAACTAATAGAGCTAGAGTAGAGAAGGGATCAGGTAATGCAGGACATGAAGAAAGACCAAAACATGATCAAGAGAAATTTTGATAGGAAAGCTAAAGTAAAAATCTTCCAAGAAGGAGAATTTGTCCTTAAATAGGATGCAACTCATGCTAAACTAGGAAGAAATTTCGAATTTGAAGTCATACTAAGTGGCTCCTACATGGTCACAAAATTTAAGAGCAACAATTCTTTCCAGCTATACAAGTTGGACGGAGAAGAGCTTCCAATTATGGTCAATGGAATTTATCTCAAGAACTTATATTGAAGGAAAATATTCTCACCCTTGTACATATTACTTTAGAATTTGTAATTCCTCCAAGTTCTTGCATCACATTTCTTAGTTATAGTTTAGGTTTTCTTTGAGATAAGTGTTTGTGAACACTCTACACTTTTCCACTTAGAACATGTCAAATTTTATATCCTTCTATATAGTTTTGTCATGGTTTCTCTTGCACAATGAATTTTAGCTTGCAGTGTTGATGGTGAAATCATATTTTAGGGGCAACTTTCAAAAATACATCACTCAACACCAATCTAGGTAGTACGTAAGAATAATTCATGGGAAAGTATTCAATTACAAATTTTTTTAGGATGTATGTTGACTCTATACCCAATGGATGTTTAGAGGAAGTTGGTCTCTCCATCTAGCAGACAGATGTCCCTTGGAGGTCACCAAAATGATATCCCAAATTTTCACCCCTACAAATTTAGATAACCTATTAAGATTTGGAATATAGTCTTGTGACGTGTTGATGACCATCAAATTCAACCCTAGTTCGAAGAGGAAGATAATGTGTAATTTGGTTAGGTTGATTTGATCTTAACTCGCGATGAGATGGTGAGTCACGACGAATGTACGAGTTGGTAGTCAAGCCCACTAAAGAATTGATTTCAATAGATTGGACGCTTGGGTTAGATGCCTAGGTTGGACATTTGGGTTGGACACCTGGGTTGGATGCACATGTTGGGTGCCTAGGTTTAACATATAGGTTGGATGCCTTAGTTGGATGCATAGGTTAGACACACAGGTTAAACGAATGGGTAAGATGCCTCAGTTGGTCACTCAGGTTGGTCATCTTGTGGTTGGGAAACAATGTGGCAAAGAGGAGTACTTTGGAAAACTTGGTGTTCAAGAAAACAAAAATTCATCCACCAGGGTTTGACGTAACGAGATCAGACGACCATCTCACCTACATGGTCGAATGACAGGTAGAGATAGATGGCTGGTTAAACAACGTCCAACCCCTTAGGTTTGGCTAGGTTTCCAAGTTGTTCATATCAATTTTCATACGGAAATAGGATAGTAGAGTCACAAGGTTGGTTGGGTGGATTACTAGCACATGTGGATGATGTCTAACCCATGTTGGACACATTGTATGGACAAGAGGGTAAATAGCTGAGAAAGTTGGATGGGTGGCATAGTGAGATGGGTCATTTGCTAACATAGGTGCATGGTCATGGGTTGGAAACACACCCACCTCCACATGGTTAAAGAAGTCATTGGATTGGAAAAATGGTCACCAGATGTAGTTGTATGATCCAGTGCAGTTCGACAACATCCAAGCCAACCTGGTTGGATGACTCACGATCTCAAAAATGGAGTAGCTCAGGAGGGGTGTTTCATGGATCACAAGCATGAAAATACATTCCAGTTACCTATTAGGTTATTTAATGTGACTTTCTAGATAATTAATGCTACCTATCATGTTATTTAATGTGATTAAATAGATAATTAATGTTACATGTCGGGAATCTGATTATAAAAAGACAACACAATAACTAAGGCTTAAAAAGAGAATTAATGGCGGCGGTTGCAATTGGTCAACTACCTGTTAGGAATTTAATGAAAATTAGGGAAAATAAGGGTTTCAATGGGTATGAAATGTATTCAAACCCCTCATTTTTGGAGAGTTTTTTTGGATAACTTTTAGAGTAACTCTACCAATTTTTTTCTGTGAGCTGTAAAGCCTCAAATCCGAGCATTTTGTGAAGGATTATTACCTCTTGATTACATTGTAATGGATTGTGCACTAGTTTAATAAATAAAATTGATGTTTTTTGTCCTTCTTTTCCCTTTCTTTAGTTATATTGTGTTATTTTCTTTTCCATTATATATGCAGGTATCTTGTGCATGTATTGTTCTCTATAAGGCTCATATCTATTACATTTCATAAGAATGGAGACTTGAGTGTAGTTTTAGACTGTGGTGCCTCTGTCTACCCTCTCTTACCTCATTTCAATCCTATTTTCACTCACTAGGAAACTCTCTACCCCTTTTCTTGGTGTTATCACCCTCATTATCTTAGGATTTACATTTTCTGTAGTTTCTCTCTCTTCCCTAGTCCCTTGGAATTCTAGGTTAGATGTAGGGTAATCACTCTTTCCCTTTCTAGGATTATTGTTAGCATTAGGGTTAGGTAGAGGAACCAACCTTCTCTAGAGTCTTGTTTTAGTCACATGGGTCCCATAACTCGATACAAGCCCGTGTTAGTCAAAAGTAGGGTTTGACATTGCATGAATCCTAGGGTGCTAATTTTTTGATGTAACAATAAGTTAAGCTTAGAATTTTTTAAGATTTAACACATAATATTCATAGCGTATCATTCATCATGATTTAACACATTGAATTAAGCTTCTAGGAGAATAGTGTCCACTAGGATATGCATAATCATAATATTTGGAAGTTTCCAGCAATATGCATTAATAAATCAAATTAAAATTTTTTGAGCTATTCAGCATTTAGGTGCTTCCATTGTTTAAAATTTGTAGCTTTGATGTCACTATCATTTAACAAGTCAAAGAATGAAATTTTGATCTTAGCATCCGCTAGCTTATGTTGCAACATATTTTTTTAAGATTTGGTGTCACTAGGATTTAATAAAAAACAAGTAAGATATTACGAGCTTAGTGATCGATAATCATTTACATATATTTGAGAATAGTGTGCACTAGTGTATGCCACGACATATTTGGAGCTTAGTGTATCAAAACAACAAATGCATGTTTAGACAAGTATAAAATTTGGAATATGTACACTAACATTCAATCAACTATCAATATTCATCCATTTACATGTCATACATATTATAGTATTTTCCCTCCTATCTCAAATACTACAATTTATGATTGATCATGGTTCTTCATTAATTATGGCTTGTTGTTGATCCGAGTCTACAGGCACAGTTGCTTCCTGGGTTTATTTCTCTTGTTCGGGACCTATTTTATCATCTTACTATCATGCCTCTTAAAAATATTTTTTACAAATCTTAGAATCACTAGTTATCTTTCTTATGTCCACAATTGGGATTCTATATAGCACAATAGACTTGTCAAGAAAATAATTTTGACTGCCAATTATTTTTTTAGCAATTTCCTTCAGATCATATTATGTATTTTTTCTCATGTTTTGGAAACAATCTTAATGAAATGTGAAGTTTCTACTTTGTTCACCTCAGTTATTCTCCATTGAAAATTAACCAAGAATTGCTTAAGCGATGTCACGAACTCTTTATCAGAAAAAATATCATAGTTTCCATTAAAATACTTCCATGACTGAAGCTTTTGTTAAAATATGATTTCCTCTAGAAATAATGTCATCAAAATGAAAAAATAATCTTCTTACCTATTCATTCCAATCTCTAAGCATTTCCTTTGTATAAATAGTATATTTCTAACATATACCAATATTGTCCATGGTTATAATTGAAGCGTCTTTAAAATACCTTTTTCAATTACCTGCCCCACGTGTATTATTTTTTTTCTGGAACAATTTCATTACTATAATGAGGTTTTAGTTAATTTTCAAGAATGCTTCTTCCTCTTGTTTTTCATTTATGCATTTCTTTATCATATTGTACATACCATGAAATTCCTCTTCTACATCAGAAACTGTACCAAAAGGAACTGTGTCCTCTAATTAAGTTTCAATCTCTTTATTTTTAGCACAAACCTCTCACTACTTCTACGAATACTTTTGTTGAAGACCTTATCAAGGGTTATGTATCTTCCTCATATTCCACCACTTGAGAGCCTTTGGATTTGATTCTATTTGTAAGAGTGAATGGGTCTTCTAAAATTTCATGCTAAATAATGACGTGGTGTGTTGACATATTATTTTTGGTCACCCTTTTGAAGGTTCCTATCCTTGTATTAAATTCAATATTTATGAAGGGCTCTTCTTTTGCTTCCCAATCTAGATGTTCTTTGTGGATAATTATGAATTTCTTTACCCAATCTTTGTCTTGCTTCAAGTGAAGTGGAGGGAAAATACTGAGAAGGTTGCACTGGGGCTGTGCTAGCTGAAATTTTTATTTTCATAGTATCTATTTAATATGATGCGTTAGGTATGGACACCTGGGTTGGATGCACATGTTGGGTGCCTAGGTTTAACATATAGGTTGGATGCCTTAGTTGGATGCATAGGTTAGACACACAGGTTAAACGAATGGGTAAGATGCCTCAGTTGGTCACTCAGGTTGGTCATCTTGTGGTTGGGAAACAATGTGGCAAAGAGGAGTACTTTGGAAAACTTGGTGTTCAAGAAAACAAAAATTCATCCACCAGGGTTTGACGTAACGAGATCAGACGACCATCTCACCTACATGGTCGAATGACAGGTAGAGATAGATGGCTGGTTAAACAACGTCCAACCCCTTAGGTTTGGCTAGGTTTCCAAGTTGTTCATATCAATTTTCATACGGAAATAGGATAGTAGAGTCACAAGGTTGGTTGGGTGGATTACTAGCACATGTGGATGATGTCCAACCCATGTTGGACACATTGTATGGACAAGAGGGTAAATAGCTGAGAAAGTTGGATGGGTGGCATAGTGAGATGGGTCATTTGCTAACATAGGTGCATGGTCATGGGTTGGAAACACACCCACCTCCACATGGTTAAAGAAGTCATTGGATTGGAAAAATGGTCACCAGATGTAGTTGTATGATCCAGTGCAGTTCGACAACATCCAAGCCAACCTGGTTGGATGACTCACGATCTCAAAAATGGAGTAGCTCAGGAGGGGTGTTTCATGGATCACAAGCATGAAAATACATTCCAGTTACCTATTAGGTTATTTAATGTGACTTTCTAGATAATTAATGCTACCTATCATGTTATTTAATGTGATTAAATAGATAATTAATGTTACATGTCGGGAATCTGATTGTAAAAAGACAACACAATAACTAAGGCTTAAAAAGAGAATTAATGGCGGCGGTTGCAATTGGTCAACTACCTGTTAGGAATTTAATGAAAATTAGGGAAAATAAGGGTTTCAATGGGTATGAAATGTATTCAAACCCCTCATTTTTGGAGAGTTTTTTTGGATAACTTTTAGAGTAACTCTACCAATTTTTTTCTGTGAGCTATAAAGCCTCAAATCCGAGCATTTTGTGAAGGATTATTACCTCTTGATTACATTGTAATGGATTGTGCACTAGTTTAATAAATAAAATTGATGTTTTTTGTCCTTCTTTTCCCTTTCTTTAGTTATATTGTGTTATTTTCTTTTCCATTATATATGCAGGTATCTTGTGCATGTATTGTTCTCTATAAGGCTCATATCTATTACATTTCATAAGAATGGAGACTTGAGTGTAGTTTTAGACTGTGGTGCCTCTGTCTACCCTCTCTTACCTCATTTCAATCCTATTTTCACTCATTAGGAATCTCTCTACCCCCTTTTCTTGGTGTTATCACCCTCATTATCTTAGGATTTACATTTTCTGTAGTTTCTCTCTCTTCCCTAGTCCCCTTGGAATTCTAGGTTAGATGTAGGGTAATCACTCTTTCCCTTTCTAGGATTATTGTTAGCATTAGGGTTAGGTAGAGGAACCAACCTTCTCTAGAGTCTTGTTTTAGTCACATGGGTCCCATAACTCGATACAAGCCCGTGTTAGTCAAAAGTAGGGTTTGACATTGCATGAATCCTAGGGTGCTAATTTTTTGATGTAACAATAAGTTAAGCTTAGAATTTTTTAAGATTTAACACATAATATTCATAGCGTATCATTCATCATGATTTAACACATTGAATTAAGCTTCTAGGAGAATAGTGTCCACTAGGATATGCATAATCATAATATTTGGAAGTTTCCAGCAATATGCATTAATAAATCAAATTAAATTTTTTTGAGCTATTCAGCATTTAGGTGCTTCCATTGTTTAAAATTTGTAGCTTTGATGTCACTATCATTTAACAAGTCAAAGAATGAAATTTTGATCTTAGCATCCGCTAGCTTATGTTGCAACATATTTTTTTAAGATTTGGTGTCACTAGGATTTAATAAAAAACAAGTAAGATATTACGAGCTTAGTGATCGATAATCATTTACATATATTTGAGAATAGTGTGCACTAGTGTATGCCACGACATATTTGGAGCTTAGTGTATCAAAACAACAAATGCATGTTTAGACAAGTATAAAATTTGGAATATGTACACTAACATTCAATCAACTATCAATATTCATCCATTTACATGTCATACATATTATAGTATTTTCCCTCCTATCTCAAATACTACAATTTATGATTGATCATGGTTCTTCATTAATTATGGCTTGTTGTTGATCCGAGTCTACAGGCACAGTTGCTTCCTGGGTTTATTTCTCTTGTTCGGGACCTATTTTATCATCTTACTATCATGCCTCTTAAAAATATTTTTTACAAATCTTAGAATCACTAGTTATCTTTCTTATGTCCACAATTGGGATTCTATATAGCACAATAGACTTGTCAAGAAAATAATTTTGACTGCCAATTATTTTTTTAGCAATTTCCTTCAGATCATATTATGTATTTTTTCTCATGTTTTGGAAACAATCTTAATGAAATGTGAAGTTTCTACTTTGTTCACCTCAGTTATTCTCCATTGAAAATTAACCAAGAATTGCTTAAGCGATGTCACGAACTCTTTATCAGAAAAAATATCATAGTTTCCATTAAAATACTTCCATGACTGAAGCTTTTGTTAAAATATGATTTCCTCTAGAAATAATGTCATCAAAATGAAAAAATAATCTTCTTACCTATTCATTCCAATCTCTAAGCATTTCCTTTGTATAAATAGTATATTTCTAACATATACCAATATTGTCCATGGTTATAATTGAAGCGTCTTTAAAATACCTTTTTCAATTACCTGCCCCACGTGTATTATTTTTTTTCTGGAACAATTTCATTACTATAATGAGGTTTTAGTTAATTTTCAAGAATGCTTCTTCCTCTTGTTTTTCATTTATGCATTTCTTTATCATATTGTACATACCATGAAATTCCTCTTCTACATCAGAAACTGTACCAAAAGGAACTGTGTCCTCTAATTAAGTTTCAATCTCTTTATTTTTAGCACAAACCTCTCACTACTTCTACGAATACTTTTGTTGAAGACCTTATCAAGGGTTATGTATCTTCCTCATATTCCACCACTTGAGAGCCTTTGGATTTGATTCTATTTGTAAGAGTGAATGGGTCTTCTAAAATTTCATGCTAAATAATGACGTGGTGTGTTGACATATTATTTTTGGTCACCCTTTTGAAGGTTCCTATCCTTGTATTAAATTCAATATTTATGAAGGGCTCTTCTTTTGCTTCCCAATCTAGATGTTCTTTGTGGATAATTATGAATTTCTTTACCCAATCTTTGTCTTGCTTCAAGTGAAGTGGAGGGAAAATACTGAGAAGGTTGCACTGGGGCTGTGCTAGCTGAAATTTTTATTTTCATAGTATCTTATTCTACATATGATGAAGTTAAGGTATATGCTACAAAATTTGGAACTTCATTTGGTTCATGAAAGAATTCGTGAAACTCAGATCGAGTTTCAATTGGTGGAGATAAGTGAGAAAAAATATCTTCTGAATGTTCTAAATGCAAAGTTTCCTTTCCCTTTGTAACCTCCTTTTTAATAGTTACTCTCAAAGGTGGAACCTCCCTTGTCTCCTTCATATTATTCTTAACAAGAATATATTCTGTTTGGGTAATCCATACCCAATAATTTGCATCATGTATGTGAGCATATGGTATATTTAAATATCATTTATGTGACTTAAAGTGTTTGGAAACCCTTTTCATTTTTTCATATTGTCTTACAAGGTATTCAAGGAGATTAAATGAATATCTATGGGCTGAGGAAGCCTTCAAATTGGGCCACCTATTAATTATTTTACATCACACAATGAATAGGAGGGAAAATGTATTTTAACCTTTTTCTTCATACACTTTGCAATAATACCATTGTAAATCTGATATGAAACCTCTTGTTATGAAAATTATTATGGCACATAATATGGAAACTTAAAATAAGGTGTAAGGATCCCCTCGATCATGAAAATTGTATATTATAGATAGAATAATACAACTCACATTTTCCTTATGGAAGTGAATGTAACATTCCCATTTTAAGACTTTAGAAACAAGGGAATATATATATATATATATTTAAAAAGACAATGTTCTCTGTTCTAAATAAAAAATTATTCAGAACACACATTCCATGCCAATCAATCTCATAACAGATAACCATATGCAGCTGTAAATGACTCAATGATCCACTGATCTATTCATTTCATGCCTCGGTGATCTACCGATCTATTTATGTTAACTTTAAGTTTGAATACTTATTGTATACTTCGTATACTTGGTTTTCCTACCTAAAACCAGGTAATGAGTGATCTGTTTAAATAACCTATCTAAATATTTGTGACCAATATTCATCTGATATCACTTTACTTTAAACTAGGTGACATAGGGCAATGCAACCAATAACTTGCGATACTTTGGCCAAAGATTTTCAACATAGTGTTTATGTCACTATTCCTAGACGACATACTCGTCATTTCGGAATACGTCCTTCACCTCAATCATCTATTATCTAGAATGGTCTTTACTAAATTCTGTCAGTTCACTTGTCCAAGGTTTGATCCTAGTCTAGGTTACAACATAATTTATTATAGGAGGACACTCATGATGACTTAGGGTATATAGACATAATTAGTCAACCTAAGTCAACCAAATGTGCCAAGGTACCCTGAGTCATAAAGGGATACTCCCTATCCTAAACATGCTAATAACTAGACATAGTGAGAAACTATATTCAAGTCTAGATGGATGTAGATCTGGATTATCAATGCAAAAGGGTGTTGCCACATGTCAACTGCATCACTGTATCCTTGAAAAGAGCCTAGTATTTTCAAAGGTACAATCCTGTAGTTGGCATGTGCCAACATCCTATATAACTGCCTCATCAATTTTTACATACCCCTAGGAGGTTATTAATATTTAATTAATTTGGATTATAAAATATATTACAACATCCATGCTAAACCCTAATCCAACACTCCTTAATTTCTTGTTCTATACTTGAATCAATTAAGCATTAAAGAACTTCCTTTAACTCATGATTGCTTTTAATGTTTGTTTACTTAGTTTAACAAATAGTTAGCCAAAACAATACATCAATAACATAAGTTTCAATATAATGTAATTTAACATTCAGGGAGGTTTAACAACCACATAGGTCCAACTAAATTAGACTTCATACAAAATGAAGTCCTACGATTTACAATCATATCTCCAATCCTTTTCGGTTTACATTCATTTAAGAGAGGAATATTATTCCTCTAAATGATTAAGTTTCAGGGTTTATCCTTCACAATTCTATAGTTCATACTGCATGTTCATTACACATCACATTAATATGTTCAATTGTTTCTATAATAAACATCATCTTATGCAACTTTACAAGCTGCATCTTATAGGGGAAATTGAACTAACTCCCTTTATCCATCTTATCAAAGGATAACCATATAAACATATAAATAATATGAAGAATATCAATAATATATAACTTCCATCTCCTTTATAAAAGTATGAGATAATTTACACAACCAATGCAAGTAATTATCAACTCACAATTCGTCATTATAAACTTATATATTTACAAGACTATGCACTTTAGGTGTACTGCATAACAACAACCTTCCTTCTAAAAAGTATAAAATTTTTGTTTTTCAATACAACCAAAGAATGAATCAGAATTTTATACAAAGAATCAGACTTATATCAGCCAATGCATCATATAAGTTTTTTCCTTCTTTTATCACTTATGATGTCCATCTGTAAAAATTGATAGCATAGTCCAGTTCAATGAACTAAGCATGATAAGCAATAAGCATTAAAAAAAAGTGCATTCCACTAATTGTTTCATTAAAAAAAACTCTACTTTAATGAGACAATTAATATATCATATAATAAGCATAAGTGATACAAACCAGAAAAGAAGTACAATAATAAATATAGATCCAATTTTAAGAGAAGAGCATAATATAATCCACAACATCTGTCTTAAAACTTAAAGTTTAATTGATCCTATCAATTACCTTTAAACAAATAATAGATCTTACCATCCCGTTATATCATAATTCTATCCTAATAGAAAACAACATTTATCTTATCTATAAGACAAAAGAAGTGTTCATAACATGGTTCATTTCTGGATGATTCATCTAAATCTTAAGCAAAGAATAATAAGAACCATTACGTACCATACCCAAACTCAAAACATCCGAAAAATAGATCAGGTTCATAACATGAATTAACTGTTTCCTTTCAGGGATATCAATCTTATAAATTCAATATTTAAGATATAATTCTAAGTAGAATTGCATATCAATCCAATAAGGTAAAGAGAATCAAAACAATCTAATTGTAAATTTAAATCTACTTCTACGTGTTATAAGTTAGCATTCAAAGATCTGAAACCAACATTCACAAATCTAAGTAAACTCTTACAAGATTTAATCTCTACTTCGAGTCCACCCAAGGAGGATTAAAAAATATATAGAGTACAAGAGACAAAACCTGCTCCTATCCATCCAAATAAAGAAAGGTTTAGTTAAACAATAGTTGATCAAATAAGTATATGTTCACTTATCAGCAAAAATGACTTATCAACTATATTTCTACATCATTACAACAAATGATTCGAACTAAGTAGACCAACAAGAAATAAAGAAATCACCATCTCATAAGAGAATCGAGTGCAGAGAAGTTCAATCAATGTGCTTATCCAAACGATAGAAAAAAAGAATCTCTATTAGGAAAGGTCCAAATAATTAATCATTTCATTAAACTTAACAAATGAATTTCCTGTTTCAATTCAAATCAGAATGAAAAATATATTACAGTCCCAAAAATAGTATACTGATCCCAAGAGAGTATATTTTCTTTATCTTTAAAAGAAACCCAAGAGTTCATTCACTGTATCCAATAAGCATAGAATCCCGAAACAGTAAGCTAACAAGTTTAGAATTATCCACGAATTCTAGGACTGAAGTATTTTAATGCTTCAACAACTCAATACGAAGAGTAATTAATTCCTAAATCAAAAAGATCTATACACAAAACAACTGAATAGAGAAATAATCCTTCCCTTATAAATTCAGTGTATAAGGGTAATAACACATCCATCGAATGGGACCCAAAACTTATTTTAAAGGATCTAAAGAGAGAGAAATAAACCCAAAGATGTTTAAGTCAAAATATTTCCCGTTCTTACCTCTAATGCAACTGAAACAAAAATCCAAAACAAGACTTTTGCAACCTCAAAATTGCGATAGAGGAGACTTAGTTTCAAACAAAACATTCAACCTAGAACACGGGTTTCCTCAAAAAGAGGGGAAAAGAACACACCCAAATTTTACACCATTACCATCTCAGAGAAGATGATACAAAATGTTCATTTAAAAAAGACATTCCTAGTTCAAGATCTCGAAGGGATTACTAAACAACTCATTCAAACTATCACCCAATTTTCTTATGAGTAAGTTGCTCAATAAAAGAATTATAATATTTAAAATTTTAATACAAGTATAACCCAACACAGAAATACCAGAACATAATCAAATTCATTGATCCAATTAAAAGCTCATAACACTCAAGTGCCAAATATGAGTACAATGTTTAACATGAGCTTCTCACAAATGTTCAGAACTACATAAGCAATTAAATACGATTAAAATTTAAAATACAAACTTCAAGTAATATTTCATAGTTATGCAAGTGTTCAAACACTATTTCAGAACAACACAAAGCTCCAACACAAGCTTATATAAAAACACAAAGCCCTAATAAAAGATCAAATGGAACTCAAGGTTCCCATAAAGTTTAGAAACCTATATTACAATGAAGGCCTGTTCAAAACACAACCTCGAATGCAAGTTCTAGAATGAAAAGCAGAGCTACAAAAGAAAATCACATATAAGCTTCACATGCATGACATCACTAAAATTACACAGAGAAAGAGAGTTTCCAAAACAACATTATTTAAGCCATGGATTCATATCCAAAAATCACAGAGATTCCTAAAAGCATGCAATTAATCAACCAAAAAAATCATTAAAATGTTAATAAGCGTAAGAGTACAATTATTCTAATGAATCATTTAGAAGAAATCATGAAATCTTAATGGGTAGAGCCTATCATGCCTGATAGTTCTTCTGCCAAATCAAATGAGACTTCTAGCCGAGATTCCAACTCTTTTTCTCCTCCATGAAAGATCAAAAATCAAACATCTTTTCTTCCTATGCCTCATATACTTTCCTTCAATCAAAAATAGACCATATAAACAAAAACTAGCTTTGAAGTGAAGGTCGAACTGCTGGTTCGAAAAACTAGATAGCTCCATGAAGAGAAAAATCCTAAATGCATGCAAAACAAAACAACCTCCCACAAACCCACCTTCCAAGTTTCCAAGATGGTTTGCACACAAAAACCAAGGTCCATCAATGCCATTAATTCAAAATTTCCTACTTATCTTTCCTTTCCATCACCTCCTAAAACTAGCGAATGCCAATTCCATCTTTAGTGGAGCTTTCATGTATGCCTCCACTAAAGTAAACTAGCCCCTGCCAAAACTGGCAGTACCACCATCCATTAAACCCTATCAACTCACTTAAACTCCGTTGGAACCATCACCTTAGATATATGTGACCCTTAGGTTCCCTTTCATTAGTTTAGGATGGATCCCATAAAACTTAGGTTAGTCTAACAATAACCACCTTAGGCCTTAAAACATTGCTAATAGTAATTCCCACCTTAGGTTAGAGTAAATTCATAACCATTTAGTATTAGGTATTAGTTAAAATAGCCTAGTATTACTTTAGAAATCTCTCCCATATTCATTTAGGACAAAGCTTAGGTTAGGACGCCAACCCAACAAAATAGAATAAGAGATTTATATTAGAATGAAATCCAAAAAAGTAGATGTAGCTAGAACATAGGTGTTCTTACATAGATTAGGATACTATTAGGATAATCTTTTTATTTTTGGTCTCTAAATTCCTCCTTTGTCATAAAATACATTAAATTTTGTTTACATCCATTATGTCTTGCCATGATCAATCCCCAAAGACCCGAGCACAAACATGCAGCTAAATGAAAACACGTTCACTTAAGACCAAAGAATTTGTAGCATGCAAAGTTTAGTCTGCTATGTCCCTCAAACTAACAAATGTCAATTTACGATTCAGTCTATGAAGAAGATTTAAAACATTCCTTGGATCACTGAAATTGATCCAAGGATGAGTCAGAAATAGGAATAAGTCTGCAACTCTTAAAGCCAGATTACAGATTACCTTTCCAAAGTGAAAATGAATTCTTGAAAGCCATACTATTTTAGTCTAATAATTTTAAGAACAAAATATTTTATCCATATCAAGCATGATCTTCAGCAGTCAAAAGAACACACCTTTATCAAGAAAATCATATGTCAACGCTTGAAATGCAAAAGACAAATATAAAAATTGTCAAGGGTGTTATAGTGAGGATGTCAGCAGATATACTCGGTGTTATTATTTCTTGTAATTTTTGGTAGAGATAAGGATACAAATAAGTACATAAATCTTGAATATGTGATCAAAAACAATGGGCATACAAGTCTAAATATTGTTCATTTACCGTCAAAGGTCTTAAATGATACTAACTTTGACACAAAACCAAATAGCTGATAAAACCAAGGACAACATCGAGAAGATAGGAAGCCATGCAAAGTGATTTCTGATTGTCGATGAAATTATTTCATTGTCTCACTAAATTGAAAATAATAAATTTCCCGAAAGAGGGAAGCTTACCATCATCAATAATAAAATAAAGTAAAGGGATTCAGGAAACATCCACCTTATAGATAGAAAAATTTCCATATAGCCTATTCATGAGGACCATGTTAATATGAACTCTTAGTCTAAACCTTTTAATAAGGATATCAGGTATATGTGAATCATCCATATTATCTAATGGGTCAATGACCCAACTCTGCAAAACATCTCTTACTCTTCTTCGGGCCATCCAGGACTCGACTATTTTTACGTTGTATAGGGAGTCTGGGTGTGGAAGTTTATAATAACTTTTGTATGTATTCTCAGCAAAAAAACATATTCTATTTTCCAAGATTTAGAGAATAAGTACATCTTCTTATACTTGGCATGAATTGGATAAGAGGCGATCACTTCCAGCAATGGAAGCACCTCTAGTTTAGTGGAAATTAAATGGAGATAATCTTTGTTTATCACCATTATGTCTTGAATTTTTGTCTCTTTATCTTTTGGTATACCTTTTTTTATCTACGACATCAACATCAAAACTTTCATCATGTAATGTGGAAAATATAGATGAGTAATGCTGAAATTCATCATGTAAGGAAGCTGGATCAAAGACAATATATCTAATTACTCTACTTTCCTCGTAGGAATATAAATAAACATCTACCATCAACATTATTGACTCTCCTACCATATTGAAAAATTAAAGGGCCACAAATGATCCATACATCATCAAAATAATAATTACTAACACAAATTACGTACATTAATTTAGGAAAACATTCATATGTCCCTTATTTTGAATATTAGGTAATCTTAGAAAATAATTGTCAACTAAATAAACGAAGTGTTTACCCTAGTGCTCACTAGGGTCAACAATAACTAAATATTTAGAGCTTTAGTGATTTATATGCATCATTTAGAGACTTACTTTTAATGAAATGAGAAAAAATGTGGAAGTACATGCACCTCTAAGGAGTCAAGATATATGTAGTTTTACTCATGGTGTTCTCTAGGAAACACTCACAATAAAAATATGAATGTAATGTGAAAATTCCACCAATACAAGCACTCTTGAGGCTTCAGGAGTTAGGTAATGTTTATCCTAAGCCACAAAAACATATTTAGAGACTCTCCATATATAGGAATTATTGACATGACAACTATTGTAAGAATGATCAAAATTTCACCAATATTTGCACTAGTGGTAGGACAAGATATACATAATGTTTATCTTAGTAGTCACTAAGTTAAAATAGAAAAAAATATTTAGAAATTCACCGTATCTATGCTTATTTCAAAGAATAACTATTATTATGATGAGAAAAATAACACCAATCCTTCCACTACTAAGAGGTATAGACATAAGTAGTTCTTATCCTAGCAGTTGTTATGGTTATCTTAGTGGTGGATAGGAATCATTAACAAATAAACATGTACTTATTATCCAAGTTGTTACTATGATCATACACAACAATATATCTATAGCTTAGTGGTCACTAGGCATCATAAAGATAAAACTATTAATGTATTAACAAGAAAAGTTTAGTAATACATCCATTTTTTAGGAGTAAAAAAATACGTAATTTTGTTCCTAGATTTTTCTTTAGCATACCACAACAACATATATAGAGCTTAGTGGCCAATAAGATCCACCTCAATAAACTATTATGAACTTAGTGTTAGATAAACACCATTTAATGGACATCGTTTATTGAACTAATAAAATAGTTGTTATACATGTTTTCTTAAGGGATCAAAGTTTAGTTACGTTTGATTAGTTTGTTACAGGGATGTGCATAATATTTATTAATAATAATACTATATTGGCTGGAATTTCCCTTGCGGAGCCAAGTCCTGCACTATATACCCTCGAGAGGGACCAAGCCCTATGTAGTTCTTATAATATATGTTACAAGTTATTTAGAATGGATTTAATTTGGATACATACGTATTTATCTTGGTATCGTAGGTGATTTTGAATTATAACTCCTCTATGACCATTTTAATTTTAAAACTAAAGAAATTGTACATAAATGAAAACCAATATGACCATGTTCCTATGTGAATCAATTTATCCTTATAATACATGGTATAATGAGTTTAAATATAATGATCACACTCTTGCTAGTGTTAGTATGAAGATACAGGCACTGAACTCCATGTATAATCTCCATGGTCATTAAATATCACAATTTATATATGCTTCCACCCACCAAAGTAATTTCAATAATCAAATTTTAATGAAATTTTTAGCAAAATTTTGGGCCCTAAAAAATTAGCTAAGTACCAAATGGTGTGCATTCTCAAGACCAGTGAGAAGAAGGGCACTAAGGGGAAAGTGTGTAAGAAAAAGGGGTTCAAGAAGGGTTTAATTAAAACCAGGGTACACGCAGGAGGCAGGACACAGGTTTGAAAGGACTTAGCCATAATTGAAATTCTAGGGGAACTTGAGGAAAAGTGTAAGGACCTGAATAGGCATGATGAGTGGATAAGGTTCCAGCTTTGAAATTTAGAGGTCAAGAAAAGGATATCCCACAGAAATTATATTCCTAGAAGTCATCATTATAAAGAGTGGAGGCTTTACAAGGGGATAAAAATCCACCATTGGAGGAACGAATGAACACTTGGCACATGATCTATTCAAGAGAGAAGGCATGGTGGTGGGTGTTGATCCTATAAAAATATATGCTCGGGTTAGAGACAAGGAGGAAAGATATGGAAGATAAATGGAAGATAGAGAGAATGCATAGATAATGCAGAGAATAAGGAGTAGAGTAATGAACTGTTGCAATATTTTTAGGGTTTTGAGAAGTTAGTGCTAAATATTTTTAGGGATTCTATAAGCCTTTGTATGGCACTAGGATTTGTAACAGAGGTTAAAATGGGAAAAGTACAGTTAGTGTTTCATATCAAAGATGTTGATAGGAGTTGAGTCTTTGTCATTTAATATGTATGGTCTAAGATGACACTTTTGATTGTAATGTGACAACCAAAACTATGTTAAATCAATATATATATGGGATCGTTTGGTATATATTGTTTATGGGTGTAAACCCTCATGCTATATGACTTATCATGGTTTAGATCTAGTGTATTATGATTCTTACAATGTTATTTAATTTCTGTGATGCATTAATGTTAGATATGTTAGTTACCTCTTTAAATAAATGAATGTACTTTTGATTCTACAAATCATCCTCCATTAATGGTGGAACCATCTCAAAAAACTCACATAAAGTAGGGGCCTCAGGTGAGTGTCAAGCACCATTGGGTGATAGGTCAGTGAACTTGGGGTTAGTAATGGTATTAAGGGTAAATAAATTACTACATCTTGGTTCCTTTTTTGGGACCTCTTTTTGAAGTTGTTGTGAGAATGGTGAGTGATGACATAGCACTTGACCTTGGACAATGTCGAAGCATGGCTTAAAAGCACAGAGGATGATTTTTCTTAGAGATTTAGTATTGGAACTAAGTTTGATGCATGTAAATGGGTAGAAGAAGATATTTATCATGAGCTGTATGAGACCTTATTTTGTTGTTTTCCAGTGGATTTTTTTGAATTGGTTTTGGCATACGCATATAGATCAAGATGGTACTATAGAGATCACATATGGAATCAAAATGAGTATCATAGGATGCATGATATTGATTTGACTTGGACATGTGTTGTTTATCATTAGTGGAGTAGAGTGTTGACAATTTACACCTTGCAGTATGTAATTTTTATGTTTGAGTTTGAGTTCTTGAGGGATCCAAGAGGATCTTTCTTGCATTCTATACCTTTAGCTATAAAGAACCTAATCATTAAATTGAGTTTTGAAGTATTTCCTATGGCCAGCTAAGATTCTTCTGAGTACTGGGTGAGGAATTTAGGGTGGAGGAAGATGGTGTACATTGCGGTTGAAAAGGAGAGGGAAGAGAGATGACTCAAGTATAATGAAACTTGTGAGAGGGAGTTAGATATATAACATGAATTTTTAGGAGTGATGGATTTATTGAGGCATGCATTGTGGGAAGGAATTAAGGTTCACTTAGAGGACATGGAGCCTGAGTATTCTGTGGTAAACCATCTCAGAAAGTGTAGGAGATACCCCTTTAGCTTCTAATGAGATGTCATCACTTAGAGAAAGGAGAGCTGTCAGTGCGCATCTGAATCCACTTGATGAACAACCCCTGGCGCTTAGTTTTCCAAATCTATAGATAATTATTTCCAACCCAGTTGGTATTAGTGGAAGTGACCAATAAACACCTAGGATGTATAACTTTTTATTTGGCACATCTATGGCTACACAATAATTTCATGTGTTTGGAGGTATATTATCAGAGGTGAAATTTGGGTAAAGTTGGGGTACACAAATCTTGGGTATTACATCTAGAAGTGGTGCGGGACACACATCTAGTAGAGGTAAAGTTTCACAGATTATTGGCACACAGTTTATCACAATAGTGGGACACAATGCATGACCACTTTAAGACATTTTCTAGCTATGGTATGTGGATCTGGTGGAATAGGAACTAGCAGACCTGACAGATCTGGAGGATTTGGTTGATCAGGAGGAATAGGTTCTGGTGGATCTAGTAAATCTAGTGGTAGAGGAAACCTTGGAGGGATTCAACGTTTTGGATCAGGAGTACAAAGACCTCAACCACCTTAGCAAGTATTTTTTGAAATTTCTTTACATCTACTAAATTACAAAGGTGTTGAGGATGTTGTAGAGCATGTACACAAATTTGAGTTGTTATGGTGTGCAAAGGGGATCACTACCCCAGAATGGAAGGAAATTTAGTTTGAAACAATGTTGCAGGGACACACACGTAGTTGGTACTGAAAGTATGACCCCCACTAGAAAGTAGTATATTATACCATGTTGCGTAATGCCTTATTAGATGAATTTCATATTCCTGAGTTTGAAAAAAAGAGCATTAGCACACTGAAGGAGATTCGACATGGTATGACAGAGAGTGCGCAAGAGTATGACGTGTGTTTTAAGATTATATTATCAAAATTTTCTTATGATATCCATCCTTCTCAGCATGCTCAATGGTTTTTTGGAGGTTTGATAATATGTTTTAGGAGAGCATTGTCACATAAGAATTTCACAGACCCGCACAAGGCCTTAGAGGTTTCCCTATCCTCTGAGGCTATAGGAAGCATGGATACTAGTGTTAGCCATTTTATTGAAGCTCAAATTGTTGTAATGGCAATGCAACTAGAGAAGCTATATGCGAACTTGACGCATGATTGTTGCAGTGGCCTGTGTTGTACAAATTATGAGGTGGGTAAGTGCAGTAAGCTGGGGGACAATTAAGTGGACATCAAATCCTAAATTTTACATCAAAAACAACAAAACATCATATCTAGTCTTCCACAGACTTGATTCATGCCAAAAAGTCAAAAATATGTCATAAAAATGGTACCATCGCATAGGGGAGATTGTTAGCTTTGTATAAATATTGATTTTAAAGTTAATAGAATAGGATGAATATCATTGTACAATTTTTTACTAATAGTAGGTCTTTAAGAATTTTTTTCCCATAAATGTTTATGTCTATGTTTAAGAATACAAATTTTGTTTCACTTGTCAAAATGTGATAAAACGTATAACATCCCAACCATGGTGAAATTATATACATGTTCAAAAAAAATTATTTGATTTAAATATTTTTTGATGAAGTTATGGCAGGAAAATGGAAAGTGCTCTATTTTCTTTATGTTTTTGGATCACTTTCATGGAAAAAATCATAAAAAATAAAACATTGCTTAAAAAAATACAAAACAAAATCTATCCCAAGATAGATAGTGGCATATAACTTCTCACCAAAGGAAAAATATATATATCAATTTTTGGTCATCCAAATCGTAGGCAAAAGGAATACAATCTTATAGGCATTTTTAAAAAAAATACCAAGTCATTGAATTTTAAGTGTTTAATATAGCTAAACTTGTCCATTTTAAAAAAAAAATAGTAGTTTAGAAACTAGATTTTGGATGCTACGATTCATATTGATATACGTTTTTCTAATTTTGAGTGTATGCATTGCTAATAATCCATACAAGTTGATACTATGTTGTTATTTGTAATATGACGTCCACTTATGACCCCTTTTTTGTCCCCAAACTTGTTGCACTTACCCAGGTATAGGGGTATACAAAGGATAGTTGTCCTCAAAGATCAGTATGTGCCATGATGATAGAATGTGATATTTTCCATAGGGATCATGGTGTAAGTAGGTGTCCGCTACTGCAGCGCATGATCCATAAGAATGTGTCTTGTTATTGAAATATTTACACCTCTACTACTCATGAAACCAATGATTGTAGATTGATTTACTAGATACATGATGTCATTGATATTGGTGTGTGCCATACCAGCATTGCAAACAATTCCAAGGATGGTGGTCATCACTATGAAGGACACATGGATGGAGGAGCTCATGGAAGAGGATTTCACAGAGGATTTAGAGGCCATGAAAACCACAGAGGATGAAGGAGTGAGTTCCCTCTTGGAACTTGTTACAACTTTGGTTCTACGAAGCACTATAAGTGTGAATTACCTGATCTTTTATAATACTCTTGGTGTGGAAAGAAGCATAAGTATGAGGAGTTCCAAGAGGTATTTGAACATATGAGACAACAAAAATGAATAGAAAAGGGTGTCAGGATGGTAAGTGTGAAGAAGGATGACTTACAATAGATGCCAAGGGTAGCACATGAGTCATAATTAGAATCTCTACTGGTGACGATGTGAGTTAAGGATGCATGTGTAAGGGAAATACTAAAGGAGAGGCCATTGATTACAAGAGAAGAGGTTGTGTATGGGAAGTATATAGACCCTACCCATCAGAAGGAAGTCTATCAAGAGACCATGGATGTAATCAGGAGTCTTCAAGGGGAAATTCAATGTCTGAAGAAGAAATATAGGAAGTTGGGGCAAAAGAAAAGTGTTGAGGTTCCTCAGTCAAATATAGATGATGTCAAGGAGGTATGTAAGATGTTGCAGTAAGAGAATATAATTCCTCTGTTAGGATAATGGTTGAGGAATAAGATACCAAGCACTGAAGTAGAGTGTAAGAGGAAGGTTTTGCATGCTAACCTCCCCCCACAACATCAACTATGATAAGGAGATTACCTTGAATGCATTTATTGATGGATGGATCCTATGAAACATCCTGATTGACACATGTGTAGAAGTCAATGTTCTCACCCTAGATGCCTAGAATCAAATGGGAAGGCCCCCATTACAACCATATTCAAATGTGTTGTATATGGTCAATAAGAAATAGGAAATTCCCATTGGTTTTTTAAAGGACATTTCTATCACTATCCAAGGGGTGAAATTCACTAGATACTTCAAAGTATTAGCACTTGTTGAGGTAGACAAATTTCCAGCATTACTTGGGCACCCCTGGTGCTATAAAAACAATTCTAACTTACATTTAAATAATGGTTATACAAGTTATGAGAACAAGGAGGAACGAGTTATCATTCCTTTGATAGATATGAAGTCAAAACCCTATATTGAGCCATTAGGAGAAGAATACCTAAATAAAATTTACATGCACACTATCTAAGACCCTGAAGTTGTGCAACCAAACAAAGGAGGGTGTTATTCTATGGGAAAAACTCACTATATAAGTGATAAAAATAATGTAGCATGTGTCAATTGGGCACATGTGACATATGAGTTAGTCGGAAGGCGGTTAAGAGGCACTGTGATGAGAGTAACAAAGGTGCACTTTGTCAATAACCTAGGAGGAAAGAAGTTGCTAAGTTATTCTGGAGGAGCCAAACCTGATGTTTTCCTATGATAAATGGAGACCTAGTGGATAAGTGAGATCAAAAGAAGAAGGTTACTAGGGACCATAACACGTTGGTGGGAAACCCATCATGATATCCTTCTAGAGTGGAACAAAGTGAGAATCACATTCTCTATTAGGTTTTCCTAGAGCAATGCACCTACTATCATATGAGATAATCATTAGAAGGAACCTACCTTGTTTCACGTCTAATCATGTGAGAAGGCATGGATGGAAGGAAAATAAACCTTTTAACCTTATTTATGGGTGCATAATTTGTAATCCACCTTATAATGATGTGTGCACACATGTTATATTCACTCAGAGATACGCCACCAGAAAATAAACTTGCACGAGTTGATGACTAACCTCCTTCAAGATTTCAAATATTGGAGCACCAAGCCATCAGTGGATGAGGCATTATAGGTTTTTAAGCTCCTAACTATGAGAGATAGTGCCATGGAAGAAGATAGAATGCTGAAATTATCAGGTAAACCTAGTTTATAAGTGAGCTTTGATGAGGAATAATCATAGGAGGTACATCTTGAGCGCACATACGTGGAGAAAGAAAAAGAAAAATTGGTCTACATGATCGATGGTGAAGAAGTGAAAATTTTGGATGTTAACCATACTGTAGGTACGCGCGAGGTAACCAATATTGTTGATGAGAAAGTGTGTTCCTTTCATGAACCCTTGAAAACAAAGAAGGTTAACATTGGTTCGGAGACCAAACAAAAGGAGGCTGCTATTAGGGACTATTAGTCAGAAAAGGAGGTTTCAAAGATCATTGATCTATTACAAGATTTTTAGGACTTATTTCCACGCACGTAGAATGAGATTAAATGTGTTCACCACTCCTTGGGGGAAATGAAAATAAAGTTCAAATAAGTTACACACCCAATTCGAAAGAGACCTTATCGAATGAATCTGAATCTTTGTGGCAAAGTCAAGGATGATATTGACAAGATGCTTGCATCTGGCATTATTGATGATGTCAAGGAATCATAATGGATAATTCCAATGGTAATTATAATCAAGAAGGATGGGATGATAAGGATCTATGTTAATTACAGGGATTTGAATGCGGTATGTGTTATTCAACCTTTTCCAACCCCCTTCACTGAGGAGATGTTGGAAGGAGTAGCCACACATGAGATCTATTCTTTCACAGATGGATTCTTAGGATATCATCAGGTTAGAATTACAAAGTAATACCAAGAAAAGATAATGTTTTTCACTGAATGGGGAAGATTTTCCTACACACTCATGCCTTTTGGATAGAAGAACCCACCTGCTATGTTTTAGTGCAAGAATTTTAGGATTTTATCCAGAAATTCCTCTAGGTCTACCTTGATGATTAGATGGTGTATAGATTAGTGAGGGATCATTGTGACAATTTTTGGTTGATGTTTGAGAGGTCCTAGTAGATTACGCATATCCCTCAACATTAAGAAATGTGTCTTAGCTACTCTAGGGATTCCTTGGGCATACAGGGTATTATCAGAAATTTATCAAGGGGTATGCCAATATCGCCATGCCACTAGAAGAATTACTAAAACACAAAAGTACATTTCACTGGGGAGAGGTGTAATAGATGACGTTTTATGCATTGAAGTATAATCTTATCATTGTGCCCGTATTATGCTTTCCTTAATTGGATAAGCCATTCCATGTACATTGATGCTTCAAGAATGGTGATTGGGGAAATTGTAACACAACCTAGAGAAGCAATTATCGACCACAC
Organism: Taxus chinensis; assembly: GCA_019776745.2. Classification (NCBI taxonomy): domain Eukaryota; kingdom Viridiplantae; phylum Streptophyta; class Pinopsida; order Cupressales; family Taxaceae; genus Taxus; species Taxus chinensis. Next base: position 353,415,063 of record CM034154.1, read on the forward strand.
TTTGTGTTTTGCTAGTAGGAAGTTGACACCAGTAGAGAAAAACTATACTACTACTAATCATGAAGTATTTTCCATGATCTATGTGTTGCAAAAATTCATGCAGTATTTTTTGGCAACACCCTTCATATTCTACATGGACCATATGGCATTGAAGTACTTGGTAAACAAGCTTGTTTTATAAGGGTGCATATACTGGTGGCTCTTGTTGTTTTAAGAGTTTGAGTATATAGTTGTTGTGAAACTATTAAAGAGTAATTCAAGACCTTACCATTTATCGAGGATTGACTTAGGAGAGGATGCACAGAGCATTAAGGATACAATTCCAGATGCACAAGTGTTTAGATTGTGTCACACGCCATCTAACTTGAAATATATTGTTGTATTTATCAAGATGGGTTTGAATCTAGAAGGAATGAAGACTTTTGAAATGAAGTAGTTAGCCATACATGCCACGCCCTACATGTTAATTTGTGGATACTTGTACAAGCTAGGTCGCGATGAGGTTTTGTGACAGTGTGTGTTAGAGCATGAACTCATTGCAATCATGGATGAAGGACATGGTGGAATTGTAGGAGGAAAATATGTAGGGAATGTAACCATGTGGAAGCTACTTCTGGTAGGGCTTTAGTGGGAAAGCATATACTAGGATTGTATTGATTTTTGTAAAGCTTGTGACCATTTCCAGCCCCTTGGAAAACTAGGAAGAAGAGATAAGATGCCCTTAAGACCGATAGCTAGTGAAAAACTATTTGAGAAGTAGGTGATTCATGTTTTAGGACTGATTTCACCTACCGCATGGAGGACTTTTTGGAACTATATCATTACATGCATAGATTATCTTACGAGGTGGGAAGAAGTGGAGCCTACAAGGGATTTCACAACAACAAAAAGTAGGTTCTTGTGGGAAAATATAATTAGCAGATATGGATTTCCACTAAGTTTAACAAATGATAGGGGCACTCTTTTCTTGTAGGATAAATTTAGAATATTTTTGATATAATTCATGGTAGCCCACCACAATACCACCCATTATCACTCCCAAGCTAATGGAGTCGTTGAGGCACTGAACAAGATACTGAGTCACACATTTACCAAAATTTGTGATGTAGGAAGAAGAGATTGGGATGATAAAGTTTCCAATATGTCATGGTCACACTAGACTACTTATAAAAGACTAAACAAGGCCACACCTTTTCAATTGGTGTTTGGCATGGAAGCGGTGTTACCTATTGAATTCATGTTACCATCACTACATATAGAGCACACAAGAGGGTTAGTTGTTAAACAAGAGATTGAGGAGAGGATTGATAAGTTAATGGAGCTAGATGAGAGGCATACTATTACTTGTTTGTGTTAGAAAATAGAAAAATCCAGGTAGAAGGCATGGCATGATAGACACATCAAGGAAAAAAAGTTTGAGATTTGACATATGATTCTATTATATGATTCCAAGTTTTTGCGCCATCCTAGGAAATTCAAATTCCATTGGATGGGCCCATATATTATATCTTATATACTTGATTCAGGAAATTTTCAGTTATAAGCGCATGATGGAACATAGTTACCAGGCCATTTCAATGGGAGTAGGATGAAGCCCTATTATAACTAAGTCTTCCTTGAGTTTATAAATAAGGCAGTATTGCCATTTAGCCTAGTATTTCCTTTAATGCATTTACTTTCTTTTTTATTCTCCTTCTCGTTGTTTGTTCCCTTTCTTTTTGTTTGTTGTGTACATGTTTGAGCGTTGGTATCCACTTACAATTTCAAAAGTTTTCTATGCACAAAGGACCACACACATATTTTTGTGTGGGTGGAGTGATGCCACAAGTACTGGAAGTTGGTAGTGGAAGCTGTGTTTTGGTGGTCTAGGTTGAAGGATCCAAAGCGTGTAAAAAAAGTGGACATAAGGATTTTGGTGTTAGGAAGGCTAAAAAAACCACGTACAAGGGTGAGAAGTGTAGGAACAACATGAGGTAGGTGATGTCAAAAATTAGAGTAAGGATAGAAAAAGTGCCTTCAGTCCTGCAAGCATGTGCATAAGGATCTTCAATCAGTAAGGATTTTTTCATGCCAGAAGGTTGTAAAAAAATTTTGCGCAGGATTGGGCATGGTGGTAAAAGTGCTGAAGGATGGCTTTAGAAGAAAAATTTGCCTTTATTGCAAAGGTATGTTAGTAGGTGGCATGGCATTTATTGTGGAAAAATTCAAAAGATATAAGTAGAAGGTTGGAGTACATTATTGTTTGCCTTACATTTTTTATATCGAAGAGCTCTTGCGAACTAGGGAATCCTTGAAGAAAAGTTGTGTGAAAAATGGTTTAGAATATTTGAGTGCATAATTAGTTTGATCAGCAAACTGGGGTGGAAAAAGAGTACACGGGCATGAGGAAGAAGGTTTTATATGTTTTTGAATCCCGTAAGTGAATACACCATCTTGTGGAAAGAAGGGTTTTCTGGGTTAGGTTTCTGCAGCTAGGGCACGAGATTAAAGGGATTTTCACGAAGGGATAGAGCCGCAGAGTTGAGTAGAGTTAGGATCAAAAGAAAGAAAGAAATTAGTGACCTGATGTAGAAATGTCACTAAGGAAAATAAAAAAAATTTCACCAAATAAGGGAAAGGGCAAAGGAAAACAAATTGTTTTCACCACGTTCAATGAGGAATGGCACTCAGAGATACAATATCCAGATGATGTATTACTTGCAAAATAATGGGTGTCTCATGTTAGAAAGATTGACGTAATTTACTACAACCATCAAACAAGCACCATAGAGAATGAGATGGCATTAGAACTGGTTCTCCCTATAGACAAAAGAATGCCATATGGAATGTCTATCTATGATTTTGAGGTAAAGGTGAAGATGGAGAACGTTGGGTTATTCTAACTCTATGAGTTGCCCTATTTCGGAAAACATGAGTGACTGTACCAATGGTTAATGTCACGTGTAAATGAAGAGAATTTATACTTTGTAGGACGTAGGATGGGGATAACTCCCTAACCAATTTCTAAATTTACTGGTCTTACCTACGAGTGACAATATTTTGATGATGACTTGGATGATAAGTAAGCCATTAAAAATATTATTGAATCCTATGAATATAAGAAGGGTTCATGATACTTCGACATCTCTACAATTTTTGACCTTGTAATGAGGATGACTGTGTGCTTGGTCATAAAATTAAATGGGTAGGAGAGATGGACACAAATCTACAAGGATTGGTTGAACATTTGCCAAAAGATATCATATCTAACCATCTATAACCTCTCGGTGTTGATGGCATAAAAAATCATTAGTGCCATGTGTGATGGAGAAAAGATCATGTTTGGTAATGTCCTCCTTACCATCATCTTTTCAGAGATTGGAGTGCTCGATGGGCCATATACATTTGTTTGGGAGTACCTAGATGAGAACCCTTCCCCTTCCTAAAGATTTGAGAAGTAAAATTGTGACACCATGACGTCCATCCACAAGGTGTGCAAAGAAAAATTGTATAAGTGGATGTGTGACGCATTCAGCATTGAGCGGAGAATATCTGAGAATTTACTTGTTTTGTTGTAAGGTGAGGTTGAATTTTCCATATACCAACATTTATGTATTGGAAGTTTTACTCTAGTAGATGTCGTCAAGGGTCCCTGGTGCAAATTTCCATTCTCCTTCATAGCACAATAATTCAAGGTTGGAGTCAATAGATTCAAAGAGGAAAAGAATCTAAGGTTTGACCTCAGCACGGTAGACCAAGATTACCTCAAGCTACACATGACATTGATATATCTAGAGAAGTGTTGCTACGTGGAGAAGTATGTATCCCATGACTTTCATATGTTGAATCTAGTAACATTGCATGTTGCTGGGAGGACTGTAACAAGGGTATACCTGCACATAAGGCCAGAGTATGAGAAGTGTGCTTATAATGAAAATGATTTCTCTATCCCAAAAAACCCCACCATAAGGAAGAAGGATGTTCCAAGGAAAAGGGAGAGAGAGGAGGCCCTAGTGAAAAAATCCACCAAGTACATAGACAATGCAATCTGTAGGCATGCAGAAGTTAGGCGTAAGTACAAACACCTATGCATGGAGAAATAATTCCGCCACATATGAGAAAGAGAAAACACCTGAGGAAGAGGTGTCAGAGAAAGAGAAGCCCCCTGCAAAACAAGCGTCGCTGGAAAGAAAGGAATCGCATAGGTAAGAAGAAAAATAAGAGTCTCCTATATTGGAATCACCAGTTAGGAAGAAGAAAAGAGTTATAGAAAAGGAGAACTCAAAATAAACAGAGAACATGGAGGCCATAAAGGGAGAAGAAGATGATGAAGAGCATGGTGAGGCTCATGACCATCCTGTGTAAGATGTACACGAGTCAGAATAAGAGGTAAATAAAGATAAGGAGGAGGATGAAGGAGGTACTCAGGGAAAATGGGAAATGAGGAAGTCAACATGAAGAATAAAAGGAATCCAACCCTAAACAAGGAGAAGATTGAGGATGCCATAGAGAGGGAGGTAACATGCATCATAAAATACTTGGTGGATCAAGAGGTGGAGTGAAGTGCTAAAGAAGTACTCAAGGATACAGAGGGAAGAGAAAGTGTAGAAAAGGAGTATGGGAGCATGGGTGGAAATACCATCCTAGTAGTAAGCTTCCTAAAGGCAGTGCACACAAATGGAAAGGATATGGAAATGGTGCAAAAACAAGGAATAACCTACATCAGTGATCCAAATAAGGTATTCCGTCTATGTTTACAAAGTATTGTGCCTTTAAACTAACTCCTTGGATGGTGTTTTTTTTTATGAATATGGTCTATAAATGCACACAAGGAAGATGGTGTCTTGGGATTTTGAATCCCATGTTGATGAGATCAAATTTGAGGTGAACCATGAGGTGTTGATGAAGATATGAGATACCAAGGGGGTAAACACTCTGGTGTGTTCTCAACAACTATCAAATGAGAAAGTTTGTAACACACTCAAAAAAGTGTCGATGGAGGTTGAGGTGAGGCTCTACAGGAGAAATGAAACAGTAAGGATCCTGAAGGAAGAGCTTGAAAAGAAAAGTGAAGAGATCATTGAAAAGGACAAGGAGTTAAAGTAGGAGGAGTTGATCAATGTACAATTAAGGTGTAAATTAAGGGAGGAGAAGGCAATGGTGTGGGATATCCATAAGAAAATATAAACTATTTCAGAATCCATAATATTGAAGCACCCGGATCTTGACCCACCTTATAAAAAATATGATTCAACCACGTGATTCTTGTAATATTTGACCCTCATCCTCACCATGGAAAGGAGACCACTCACTTTAGAATCAACAAAATAGGAATTTATGAGCTAAAAGGAGGAAGAAAAACTGAATATAGGGGAGACAATTACTGTTGTCAAAAATTCCCCCCCCAGGGTAATTTTGATAACATGCATTGGATTGTCAGTCCCGAGCAAAGTATATGACTCAAAGCCAAAAATTATGTTTTCTGGGGTCCCCTCAGTTTCCTTCTAACTCTCATGTCCAAGAAAGAATCGCATAATGTTGATAAAATGGAAGAGATGGAAAAAATATGGTTGCAGGATTGTTCTAAGGCATTTCGGGTTTGCAGGCTTGGGGCCGAAAAAATGAAGAAAATCAGCTAAGTCCTGGTCTAGGCGGTCTGCGCAGCAAAGGGACATCTGGGCCGTGAGGATGCGCGAGATGCGAAAGGGTGAACCGGCCAAAGGTGAAAAATTTGACTAACTGTTGTGCAGATAAGGCTGGGACATTTGGGCCGTGAGGACGTGAAGGATGTGAAAAGGCGAAGTGGCTGAGAGAAAAGGCAGTCCATTTCAGTTGGTTCGGAAGAATTTGTCCCAGACAGTTCAGGACAGTTGGAATAAAGGTATGCGGAGGACACAAACCGCCCGAATCGGCTGAAACAGGGAACTTCAGTCTGGGACAGTTGAGATAAAGGGACACGTGGGATGCAGAAAGCTGAAGGAGCTGAGAGTGAATGGAATCTTTCCACGTGTCTTCACTGCAAAGAGGGACAGGGAAGCCCAAATCAGGCGGATCGGAGAAATTTATCCCAGACGGTTTGGGACAGCCGGGCCAAAAGGACACGAAAAGCTGGGAGGCCCACGGACGAATCAGAATAGGACATGTGTCTTAAGGCAGGGGGAGTTTGGAGCTAGGGAAAGACTTAGAAAATTTTGACAAAGTATTGGGCCAAAAGATTAAAAGAAAAGGATGACCCCGCGCCCCGTCCTCCAACCAGATCATGCCACGTGTCCCAAATGGCGGGGGCGCAGGGAAAAAATGGAAATTTTTCCAAAGTTATAGAAAGTCAAAAAGTCAAGGAAAACCTATGGAAAGGCAAGGAGAGAGAATTGCATAGCCAATCAGTGCCCGACACGTGTCATCCAAGTGGCAGAGCGCGTAAAAAATTTAAATATTTTCCCTCCGCTCTGTAATGGCATGTTTTGTGCCCTAAATCTTTAGATCGCCATAACTTTCGATCCGGAGCTCGGATTTTCACGTTCTTTATATCAATGGAAAGCTGGTGAAATTATTTACACAATTTTGGGGTCAATCTTGAATTTTGGTTCATTTTGGAGAGAGAGAATTGAGAAACTCCTCTGGCATGTAATAATAGACAGAAGTGACGCTTCAACAACTAGCTTTAATGCACCAGAAAATTCACCGTTTCTACTAGACAGTCTTCCGTTTTGCCAGGATTCACAACTTCTACCATAATGAGATGAGTTAAATGCAAGAAATAAGTGGTTGGGGTAGATCTGGATTTCCTCTCTCTTCCCTCTCTCATTCTTCCTATATATTGTAAGGAGGGGCTTCTTTCTAAAGGTCGAACATTTCTTGTTTTGCTCCTCCCTTCTTCTCTTTATCAGGTGAATTTTTGGAGTTTGAACCTCCCATTTGAAACTGTAATGTGACTCTTCCTCTTGGAATTTTGTAGTGTATTGTATCAATCTTTGGAGCAAGTAATACATTTCTGTGGATGATTCTCAACCCTCTCTGTGTTCATTTGCATGTTCCTAGTCTTTCACTACAAATTTTGTTATTTGTGCATGATCTTGCATCACATTTGAATGGTCTATGTTTATTGGCAAGATAGGTGTTCTTCATTCCTCGGTGCATCACCTCTGTTAGCTTAGGTTTATCTTTATGCATTTTCTTACCCAGACTCCTTGGCAAGTTAGATTAGACTTTGAGTGAACCCTCTACATTTTTCGTGTGCATCTAAACAGAGGAATAGGAACCAGCCTTCTCTGGAGATTCCTTTCTCATTTTTGTAAGTCTCACACTTGGAGAAAGGATTCAATGTTATGCAATCACACTAGATGCTAGTATGATTAACCTAGAAATTTGATCAATATCCAGGGGTGCGGTGATTTTGCGTCAACAGTTTTGGCACGCCCGGTGGGACCTAGAGGTCTCATTTTTTACTATAGAAAAGTTGATGTGCATTTGCTACAATTTTCTTGCTTGAAAAAGAGCTATTATTCGCATATTTGGTGACTCTAAGGGGAAGAATCAACTGGTTTCAGCAGTGGAGGCCTGAAAACTCATAAGAAGAGTCACCACAAGGTCAAGAGTTAGAGAAGAAGAAGTGCTGTTTGAATACATGCAATTATGTCCAAGAAGAAGGCAAAGAGGAAGAAGGATTCAAAGGTCTCCATCTCCACCAAACAGAACTCTCTCAACTCCTCCACCTGGTAGGCCTTTCATTCAGTCAACAAGGGTTTTAAGACCAATTAGAATGGCACAAAACAACCCCTATGTCAACTTCACAGGCAGCAACCCACTTGCCCTCAATGCACAACATCCAATTCCTATTGCAGCCTTGAAGAACATTCTGTACTTCACTGGAGAAAATCAGACTACTCTAGGTGATCATGTTAAAGATATTACTAACCTTTGTGCAATCCATGAAATCAATGAGATGCAAGTGGCTGTCAAGTTGCTGGCATCTTCATTCAAGGGTAAAGCATTGTAATGGTTTAGGAGCCTTGGAGCTGGTTCTATCACAAATTGGAATTAGTTGTGTATAGCACTTCATGAGAAATTTGGAGAAAATGGAGACAACTTGTCTCTTTTGGAGCAGCTGACAACCATCAAGAGAGCTCCCAATGAGCAGCTGACCGATTTCAACTTCAGATTTCAAAAGACTTGGGAGAGAATTCCAATGGCAATCAGGCCAACAGCAGAAGGTGCTTTTCTCTACTATCTCAAAGCTCTAAATTCTGATATTTCTATGTTGATTCAGTCCATGGGAGGCATAGCTATCCCTATGGCTTATAGCATTGCCATTAGGGCTGAAAATTGCTTGATCCAAGCTGGCAAACTTGCCCCTAGACCTCCCATGCCACTATTTCCAAGTTTAGAGAATCCTAACACCAATCAAGCACCTAATTTGGCTCCTTCTCCCACTCCTAGAAATCAGAGTTCAAATGAAGCTTGCACTTCATCTCCAAGTGCCCCAAATGAGCTTTAAGAAGTCATGAAGCAATTGTAAAACCTAGGCAATGAGCTAGTTACTCTCAAGAGGCAACAAGCCCAAGGTTTTAGACCTTTTTATCAACCCCAAGCTCAGCCTAACAGGAAGCCATACCAACAACAAAGGCCTCCTAATCCAACTGCAAATATAAATCAAACAAGGCCTCCTGCCAATAGACCATTTCAGCCCTATAATCCAAATGCCATATCTGCTTCTAAGGCATTGGTGCCAATGCAAAACAACATTGCCCAGGAGTATGATTGGTGTTTTCCATCCAATGAGCCTCATAACCAATCCATGTGCTTCAATGGTGCTTTGAATCAAGCATTGATGGTGACAACTACTGGTGTGGAAGGTGAGGACAGTCAAGGAAACAACCAACAACAAGAAACATTCCAACAGCAATCAACCCCAAATGACACCACATTGGTAAATTGGCAAGCAGAAGATTTTTGTGGCATGAACCAAGTAGTTTCTCAAGGTGTTGAAGCCAACACAAGGTAAAAAAGGAGGAATTTGGGTGAAGAACAACCATTAGCCCCAACCAATCCGCAACCTTCCATGGTTCCACAAATGGTTGGCAAAAAAATTCCAATTCCAAATGCACAAGGGTAGCCAAGAACAACCCCTAGGCGAACTCAAATACCAGTTGTTGCTGCCCACATGCAAGGAGTGAATGTACAAACCAAGGGATGGAAAAAGGATACTTCATCCCCATTTAGTATCATTGATCAAATGAAGAAAACAAACATCAATATATCAATGTGGGAATCCCTATCCATCCCAGGCCAAAGAGATCTGCTGCAAGCTGCCATGAAGGACTGGCCAACTTCGAATCAGCAAATGCAAGACAAAGTACTGACAAATGCTACCCAGCCTGATGGAAATCATGGAGGACAGCAAGGTATAATGTTGAAACCCCCTCCTTTCTATGTTTTATTGATCATTGGAAATCAGCTAGTGTATAATTGCATGATAAACTCCGGGGCAAGTAGCTCAGTAATGCCTAAACAAATAGCTGATCAGCTAGGGCTCTAGTATGAAACAATATCCAAAGGGGTAGTGTAGCTAGATGGGCCAGTAGTAGCAACAATTGGAGTGATTAAAAACCTGAGTCTTACCTTACATTCATGTCCAAATGTTGTTGTTTTACAAGATGTATCAGTCATAGACTTTCCACCACTCTTTGTCCTTTACTTGTCAAGGGACTTCACAGCTAGGATTGGAGGATATTTGTCTGTTGATTGGTCACACATGCTATTCAGAACGAGGTATGGAACCAGAGCCACCATCAGGTCAGAACCTATTGCAGACTTCCATATTGAGCCTTACACTCCAAGTCAGATTAATTCCAATTGCTCAGCATTTGATCAAGAAGATCACCCAAGCTCTGATGAAGCTGACACTAAGGTTGGAAGCATCCCAGATCTAACTCTTGATGAATGGGAAAACAAGATACATGCTTTTGATCCTTATCAAGAAGTAGAAGAATCTGAGCTAGGGGTCTATTGTATACACGAAGAAAATCAACCTATTCCTGGCATCACCAAGCCAAACCACAAGGATGACAATGAGGTATGGCAGCTATTTTTTGATGGATCAAGGAGTAGACAAGGTACAGGAGGTGGAGCTATGCTTCTTTCACCTCAAGGAATAAAGTACTATTCAGCTTTTAGATTTCAGTTTGCATGATCCAATAACACTACTGAATATGAAGGCTTGGTGCAAGGGATTCATTGGGAAATCAAGAAGAAGATAAAGAACTTGCAAGTCTTTGGGGACAGTGAATTGATTGTAAATCAGGTCAAGGGATAGCATGCTGCCAAGAATGATCTACTCAAGTGCTACAAGAACAGGGTGTGGGACCTCATGGAATATTTTGAGTGTTTTGGCATCAAATCCATTCCTAGGAAAGAGAATCAAGCTACTGATAGGCTTGCAGCAGTAGGGGCAGCCTTTGACATTGTGGAAAGTATTCAATAAGACAAGGTACAACCAAACATCCACATGATTGTGAGGCCTTCAGTGCCGGATAACAATGTCAGTTGGCAAGTGTTTGAGAATGACCAGCAAATCATCCATTTCTTGCAAGAAGAAGTGGAGTTCTTAGTCAAGAATCAAGAAAAATTAGAACAGCAGTATGGTGACCAAGTGATACAGCTGAGAACTAACAAGCTGCCCAAGGGACTTATCACTTTGGAGTCCATTTTTAATCCCAATGATCAGTTTAGAAAGGAGAAAGAAAACATTCAGGTCAAGAGAGAGGATTCAGTATCCATCTTGGTAGAAGAGAACAAACCATTGCAAATAGGAAGGATGACAACTGAACAAGAAAGGTATGAGTTCATACAGCTGTGTCAAGAGTTCCCTGATGTGTTTTCTTGGAGCTATGAAGACTTGAAATGTTTCAATCCCAACTTAGCTTAGCATACCATCGAATTGGATCCAAATACTAAGCCTGTCAGGTAGAAACAAAGACCAGTCAACCCACACATGGAGCCTCTCATGAGAAAAGAATTAGACAAGCTAATTGAGTCAAGAATCATATTCCCAATCAAGCATTCTAGTTGGGTTGCCAACTTAGTTCTAGTCAGAAAGAAGAGTGGAGAGATTAGATTGTGTGTCGACTTCAGAGACTTGAATAGAGCCTCTCTCAAGGACCATTACCCACTCCCTTCCATGGAGCAAATATTTCAGGTTGTAGCTGGTTCAGAAAGGTTCTCATTGCTAGGTGGATATTCAGGCTATAATCAGATAATGGTGAAGGAAGATGACCAGTTCAAGACGGATTTCACAACCAAATGGGGCACATATGCCTACAAGAAGATGCCATTTGGCCTATCAAATGTTGGAGCCACTTTCCAAAGGGCAATGGATATGGCATTCAAGGGGTTGATCAATAAAATAGTTCTGATATATATTGATGACATCACTGTATTCTCCAAAAATGTAGTGGATCACCTCTTTCATCCGAGGCAGGTATTTCAGAGGTGTAGAATATTTGGGGTATCATTGAATCCCAAAAAATGCATATTCCTGGCTCATGAGGGAAGGCTTCTAGGCCATATTGTTTCAAACGAGGGATTGACAATTGACCCAGAAAGAGTTGAAGCAATTTGACCATTGCCATTGCCAAATCACAAGAAGGCTCTTCAAAGCTTCTTGGGAAGGATCAGTTTTGTCTGCAGGTTTGTTCCAAACTTTGCAGCTCTCGTAAAGACAATAACACTGATGTTAAGAAAGAGCATGGCATTTAAGTGGACATCTGAAGGCAAGGCAAGTTTTGAGGCAATAAAAGAGGCTATATCTCAAGCTCCCACTCTCGTCAATCCAGACTTCTCCAAGGGTTTCATGTTGTACGCATTTTGTGGTGGAGACACAATTTCTGCAATCTTGGCACAATAAAACAAAGAATGATTAGAACAACTAGTGGCTTTCTTCAGTCAAGGCTTGGAGGAATACAAAACTAGGTACTCTTTCATTGAAAATCATGTACTTGCAGTGATCAGGAGTTTAAAAAAATTCAAGCACCTAGTCTCAAACAACAAGATCCAATTATTGGTCTCCCATGTGGGAGTCAAGGACTTCCTTCTAAACAAGGATCTGAATGATAAACGTGCAAGATGGATAACCCGTGTCATGGAATATGACATCGAGATTAAGGTCACCAAACTAGTGCATGGGAAGGGACTATGCAAACAACTAGCCTTGAGTTAGCAAGTTGAAGCAGGTAATGGAAAAGAGGTTGTCTTGGTACTACAGGATGGTCAAGAATAGGAAAATGATGATGTGCCCACTCCTTGTTGGACTTAGAATATGATACACTTCCTACAGATAGGCCTATGCCCTCTAGAAATGAGCAATGTGAAGAGGAGATACTTTAGATTACAAGCTATCCTGTATGTACTCATTAATGGTATCTTTTTCAAGAAAGACATCCATGGCGTTCTATTAAGATGCATTGGAACAAGTCAAGTTGAGAGGATCTTACATGAGTTCCATGATGGGGAGGTAGGAGGCCATTTCGCCCCACAAGTAACAGCTCTCAAGATAATAAAGGCAGGGTATTATTGGCCCACAGTGTTCAGTGACTGCTATACATGGATAAGAAAGTGCAAGAAATGTGCATTCTTCACAGGGAAAGGAAGGTTAGCAGCGCTGCCCCTTCATCCAATTTCAGTAGATCAGCCATTCATGCAATGGGGACTGGACTTCATTGGAGTCATCAATCCCAATTCGAGTCAAGGCCACAAGTGGATTCTCAGGTGATGGACTATTTCACCAAGTGGACCGAAGTAGTAGTGCTCAAAGAGGTAAGTGAGTCTAACATACTAGACTTTTATGAAGAAATAGTGACCAGGTTCGGTGTGCCGGCCACTATCATATCAGATAATGCATTAGCATTCATAGGTTCCAAGATTACAGAATGGGCTGTAAAGAATGGAATCTATTTAAGCACCTCTTCAAATTATTACCCACAGGGTAATGGACAGGCAGAGTCCACAAACAAAAAGTAGCTAAGGATCATTAGAAGAACTCTGGATGAACACCAAAGGACATGGCATACCAAGATAAAATCAGCATTATGGGCTGACAGGATAACACCAAAGAGGTCTACAGGTAGTTCTCCCTACAAATTGGTCTATGGGAAAGAGGCAGTATTGCCTATATCATTAGAATTTCCAGCATTGGAGCTCATGAAGCAGTTGGAGTTGTCTGAGTTCAAACCAATGGAGGCCAGGTATGCAGAGTTGATGGAATTGGAAGAAATAAGAGAACATGTAGTTCTGATGATTGAAAAGGATCAGACCTTAGTGAAAAGATGGTTTGATAAGAAGTCAGGAGCAAGGACCTTCCAGGAGGGGGACCTAGTTCTGAAATGGGATGCAGATCGGGTGAAACCTGGAAGGCATTCCAAGTTTGATGCCATTTGGAGTGGCCCCTGCATGGTCACGAGATGTAAAAGTGGTAATGCCTTCCAACTATCTGCATTGGATGGAGAAGAACTCCTGATTCCAGTTAACGAAATCTATCTTAAACATTGCTACTAAAAAGGAAAAGGTTTACCCTTGTAAATTGTCTTGTTGTAGTTAGGTTTCCTTTTCCTAAGTGCTTTGGCACAGGTTTTTTCGCTCTCAGGTTGAATTTTTACAGTTCAGAGTGATCTCGAGGAATGAGTTGTAGTATCAGGATCAGGATCAAAAATCAAGTTGGTTTCGGGTTATTACTCCATGCGCAATGGATTGTTAAAAGGCCACTAATCTTCTACCTAGCAGGCAGGTGATCCCGCTGAGTCACCAAACTATTGTCAAAAATTCCCCCCCCAAGGGTAATTTTGATAACATGCATCGGATTGTCAGTCCTGAGAAAATTATATGATTCAAAGCCCAAAATCATGTTTTCTGGGATCCCCTTGGTTTCCTTCTAACTCTTCTATCCAAGAAAGAATCCCAATAGGTTGATAAAATGGAAGAGATGCAAAAAATATGGTTGCAGGATTGTTCTAAGGCATTTCGGGTTTATAGGCTTGGGGCCGAAAAAATGAAGAAAATCAACTAAGTCCTGGTCCAGGTGGTCCTTGGGACAATTGGGACGTAAAAGCATGAATCAAGCGAAAGGCTGCCAGGATGTCCGCACAGCAAAGGGACATCTGGGCCGTGAGGACGCGCGGGACGTGAAAGGGTGAACCGGCCGAAGGTAAAAAAAATTGACTAACTGTTGTGTAGATAAGGCTGGGACATCTGGGCCGTGAGGTCATGAAGGACGTGAAAAGCTAAAGCAGCTGAGAGAAAAGGCAGTCCATTTTGGGCGGTTCGAAATAATTTGTCCCAGACAGTCCGGGACAGTTGGAACAAAGGTACATGGAGGATGCGAACCACCTGGATCGGCCGAAATAGGGAACTTCAGTCTGGGACATTTGAGACAAAGGGACGGGTGGGACATGGAAATCTAAAGGAGATGAGAGTGAATGGAATCTTGCCATGTGTCTTCGTCGCAAAGAGGGATAGGGAAGCCCGAATCGGGCGGATCAGAGAAATTTGTCCCAGACGGTTTGGGATAGCTGGGCCAAAAGGACGCAAAAATCCGGGAGGCCCGCAGACGAATCAGAACAGGACACGTGTCCTAAGCTGGGGGGAGTTCGGAGCTAGGGAAAGACTTAGAAAAAATTGACAAATTATTGGGCCAAAATATTAAAAGAAAAGAATAACCCCGTGTCCCATCCTCCAACCAGATCACGCCATGTGTCCCAAATGGCGGGGGCGCAGGGAAAAAATGGAAAATTTTCCAAAGTTATAGAAAGTCAAAAAGTCAAGGAAAACCCATGGAAATGTAAGGAGAGATAATTTCACAGCCAATCAATGCCCGACACGTGTCATCCAAGTGGCAGAGCGCGTAAAAAATTTAAATATTTTCCCGCCGCTCTGTAATGGCCTGTTTTGTGCCCTAAATCTTCAGATCGCCATAACTTTCGATCCGGAGTTTAGATTTTCACGTTCTTTATATCAATGGAAAGATGGTGAAATTCTCTACATGATTCCAGGGTCAATCTTGAATTTTGGTTTATTTTAGAGAGAGAGAATTGAGAAACACCTCTAGCATGTAATAATAAACAGAAGTGACACTTCTACAACCAACTTTAATGCAACAGACAGTTTGCCGTTTCTGCTAGACAGTCTTCCATTTTGCCAGGATTCGCCGCTTCTGCCATAATGAGATGAGTTAAATGCAAGAAATAAGTGGTTGGGGTAGATCTAGATTTCCTCTCTCTTCCCTCTCTCATTCTTCCTATATATTGTAAGGAGGGGATTCTTTCTAAAGGTCAAACATTTCCTGTTTTGCTCCTCCCTTCTTCTCTTTATCAGGCAAATTTTTGGAGTTCAAACCTCCCATTTGAAACTGTAATGCGACTCTGCCTCTTGTCATTTTGTAGTGTATTGTATTAATCTTTGGAGCAAGTAATACATGTCTGTGGATGGTTCTCAACCCTCTCTGTGTTCATTTGCATATTCCTCGTCTTTCACTGCAAATTTTGTTATCTGTGCATGATCTTGCATCACATTTGAATGGTCTGTGTTTATTGGCAAGATTGGTGTTCTTCATTCCTTGGTGCATCACCTCTGTTAGCTTAGGTTTATATTTATGCATTTTCTTACCCTGTCTCCTTGGCAAGTTAGATTAGACTTTGAGTGAACCCTCTGCATTTTTCGTGTGCATCTGAACAGAGGAATAGGAACCAGCCTTCTCTGGAGATTCCTTTCTCATTTTTGCAAGTCCCACACTTGGAGAAAGGATTCAATGTTATGCAATCACACTGGATGCTAGTATGATCAACCTAGAAATCTGATCAATATCCAGCGGTGCTGTGATTTTGCATCAACAATTACTCAGTATTCCGATCTCCTGGCCTCTATAAATACCACTACACAAATAGCTGAGGCTGTATATGATAATTGCACTAACAGAGACATGGTAACAAGAATATTGATTTCTATGCATGAGGTGGATCTGAAGGAGTTCCAAGAGAAGAAAAATGAAAACAAGGAAGAGAGGGATAAGGTCCTCGTTGAGGTTGAGAAAAATTTGGGAGCAATTGAAACAGTGTGGGGTTCAGTTAAGAATCATCTTAAGGAAATATATCCCTAGGTCACCCGCAAAATGGACGTGTTGGATGATCTTAACAAGAATGTATAAGGAATTATAGATACATTAAATGTTAAGAGTGATGAATTAAGTTTTGATGAGGTTAGAGCTCTAGTAGGTTACCTTCTTCAGTAAAGGCAGGCTGAGGTAGATGGCTAGGAAAATATTTAGGCAACAGTGAAGAAAGTATTCCCACTCCTACAACATTAGTAAATTATTTCATTCTTTAATTCTTTATTCAAATTGTCCCTATTCCACTATTCTTTATTCTTTGAAGAAGCAAAATGTTTACTAAGAAAAAGAACACGCTTAGTGTGGGGTGATATTCAACCATGAAATATTATCTAAGCATTAAACGACATGCATGCATAGGACTAGTGAGAAGAAGGGCACTCAAGGGAAAACATGCATGACAAAGGGGTTTAAGAAGGGTTTAAGTAAAACTGGGGAAAGCATGACAGGTAGAATATGGGTTTAAAATGACTTACCCATATTTGGTGTTCTAGGGGCACTTGAGGAAAAGTATGACGACCCAACTAGGCATGATGAGTGGATAAGGTGCCATCCTGGAACCTTGAAGGTCAAGAAAAGGATATTCTATGTAGGGAATATTCCTAGAAGCAATCATTACATAGATTGGAGGGTTTACAAGGGAATAAGCATCTGCCATTGGAGGACCACATAGACACTTGGCACGGGATCTATTCAATAGAGAAGGCATGGTGGTGGGTGTTGATCCTATAAAAATATATGCTCAGGTTAGAGACAAGGAGGAAAGATATGGAAGTTATATGGGAGATAGAGAGAATGCATAAATAATGCTGAGAATAAGAAGCAGAGTAACAAAGTGTTGTAGTAATGCTAGGGTTTAGAGTAGTTAGTGTTAAAGATTGTAAGGGATGTCATATGCCTTTGTATGGCACTAGGATCTGTAACAGAGGTTAAAATGGGAAAATTATAGTTAGGGTCTCATATAAAACATGCTGATAGGAGTTAAGTCTCTGTCATTTAATATACGTATGGTCTAAGATGACACTTTTGACTGTAATGTGACTACCAGAACTATGTTAAATCAATATATATATATATATATGGGATTGTTTGGTATATATTTTTTATGGGTGTAAACCCTCATGCTATATGACTTATCATGGCACAGATCCACTGTATTATGCTTCTTACAATGTTACTTAATTTCTGTGATGCATTAATGTTAGATCTGCTAGTTACTGTATGATAGAAAATCAACATGTGACCTTCTTCATACCTAACCTCTCAAGGTCGTGCCAAGACAGGCAGTGTAGAATGGAAGTGGATGTAATTTTGGTGATAGTGATCAACCTAGTTGGGAAATATTATGTCTTCAACACGCAATATTAGGATCTACAAGTCTAAGGTGAAGAATTATCTGCTTACCTAAAGTTGTGTGATTTCTCGGTCTGATATAATAATTGCTCAGAGACTCCAATCAATATATATCTCTATCAATATTTTGTTTATTGGTTATTGAACATGTGGAAAGTGACCTGTGGGCACCTCGTATAGATTTCTAGAAAAGGTCATGGAAGTGAGAACGAGAGACATAGTGGAGCCACAAGGACTATGGGTGATTTTATGATCTAGTAAGGAAAGTATTAGCCTGGCTGGCTACTATGTTCAGTAAGGAAAGTTGTACAATAATGTCTGGTGGAAGTGGTGAAGATTTTTAATACTAATGTACGTAAACTAGTGTCAATGTCTAATTGGTCATAAATCTCGTTGGTTTGTGGGACATGAGGATCATACCTAAAAAATTGTGGAGGGTGTGGCCCTTGTATGGTCATGCCCATAATCAAACCCTATTCTAGGAGCAGTCCAATAATCGTAGGCTTGATTAGCAGTGATATTTAGTATATTTAGTTTATCTATTTTCTCAGGAAAATTTATAGGTGTGTGTAAGACCATCAAACATAAACTTGTATCAATTTTAGTTATCAAATCCATCCCATTAGGTTATGGGACCAAGGTATCATGACTGTACACCTTTTCTTGTTGAGGACCATTGATGGTCATACAAAATGATTTTAAAAGAAAAATAACTATCAAATGAAATCTAATGTATGTTTTCAGCATTTTCACAGTATATCAGAGAAAAACAATATAACAAAAATAATCTATAAAAGTAAATGTTTTTGGTCTTTTCTAATTATTAAGCAATGCGTTATAGTCTAATAAACAAAGTAAAGACAAGTAATCAACTAGGTGTAGATGGTTACTTGTGAAAATATGTGAATATAATCTAAAACAAATAACCTAATCTAATCAAAACCCTTAAAACCCTACCTCAGATGTGAAGAACAAATCATGACCTTCAAAGAGCTATTTTTCCCCACAGCTTCCCTGATAATGTCAGTTAGGAAACTTTCTAACAATTTGATCTACTTGTAATTGCTTAATCAATTGAAATGAAAAAAATTTATACTCTATTTGATATGGAATTGTAACTAGTCATTTGAAATTGACAATTTAACAAAAAGAGAAAACAAACACACAATTCCAACCTGGATAAGCAAGAGCTTTGGAAAATCTAGTTATATCTATATCTGTACCCTAAGTTTATTCCTTTGTTTCTTCGAGTGTTTATGTGAGTCCATGGGATTAGGAATGCAAGAATAGCGGTAGGAGGATGGTGCTTGAGAAATGGCATCTTTAAGGTAGTTTTGATACAATGCATGTAGAAGAGAGATAACACAAGCAATCTGAGCTTGGCTATGCAATTCCTAGCAAGATTGTGGCAGCAATAAAATGCAAGATACACAAAAATTCTTAGGCATTTTTCTTGAAAAAAAGCATGGAATATACAAGAATTATGGTTGGGATGTGCCTTCATAAAAAAGGAAAGAAGAGGCATTTCCAACTAACTAAAGAACATGCAAAAATAGAAGAGGGAAGGAGAACCAAGCAATCAAAAATATTTTTAGATAATTTGGCCCATGAATGCATGCTAAAAGTGAACTTAAGTGAATTATCGCATGTTAAAACACACATGACAGAATCTAGAAAAATCAATTAGGACCGCCACCCTATGTAGGCCATTGGTCGTAGGAATGCCACCCTACCTAGGTGGTAATTTCAGAACCGCCACCTAGGCAGGGCAGAGGTTCTGGCACTAAATTCCAAAACATGCACAAAAATAAGTACAGATTTAGAAAAAAAGTGTGAGAAGGCTAAGGAAAGATGTCTAGGCTATAAATATACACTGTGAATGGGTTTTGGAGCTTCAACACCTTCTTGAAAGGACTTGAATCATCATTGGGGACTTTTGTAACCATTTTCCAAAAATGTAGCACATGTAATTTTGGGTGTATACATATTGCCCCCTCAGAGAAGCGTCTTACCCATGAAGATGCATAAAACATAGAGTTTGAGTATGACATTCTTGAAATGGGGAGTTAGAAGAAATACCTAACACACCCATTTGTCGAAACATTGCCATCCAAACACCCACTACCTACAAGAGAAAAGAAGACTCAAGTGTAGATATATAAAATATAGAAAAATAAACACTAAACCAAAACAACAAGAGGAATTACCATTTGTGTAGGGATATAGAGATATACCTACACCAACACTCCATCCATGTAAACACATACACTCAAAACAAGGTCAAAACATCATATATATATATATATATATCAAAACAACTCATTTTTCAATTCATTCGTGCATATTCAATTTGGTATATTTGGAGCTCTGGGGACATGGTGACCATTTTCAACGAGAGTACAACTGAAACAACCGTAACAAGATTGTGATCATGTCTTCACGAGTGAGAGATTGACCACCATGGTCTAAGTTGGTTTTTATCAATTTTTCCCTTTTCATACCTAAAATGTAAAATGTTTTAAAATTTTACCTAGGAGGGACTATTTTCTAAAAAAATGGTCTTAAATAAGTCTCTAGGGGGGCCATAGGGAAGTCCTTTTTTTTCCAAAATGGTCATTTTTTGTGTTTTTGAGCATTTTTTAGGGTTAATGACATATTTTTAAAATCATCTCAGGACTGCCACCCAAAGCAAGGTGGCAGTCACGGGACCGCCACCCTACACTAGGCGACAGTTCTAAACAGAATGAAAAAAAACATGCATTAACTTTAGTTTTTTAGATTTTGATATTTTTTCATGTTTTTGGTGAGCTTATCTTCTAGTATAAGTTACTAACTTTCTCTTTTTCCATGTTTTGGTGAATTTAGAAGGAGGAGTACATCTTTTGGAGTTCTGAGCGGGAGTGTGACTAGCTCCCTACGATCTTGGATCAGTTGAACCATGTTGAGAGGGACACTCTCTAGAGGAAATGTATCTAGAGGATTGCACAAGTGCCCCATCTTGCTCCTGCCAGTCACATATTGTGTGACTTATTTTCTTACTGGGATGTATACCAGAACATTTTTTGGTTACCAGGTGTCAAGGATGAGTGAAACATCACCCTTGAGTATGTATACCGTATTCTTGGGCTCTTGATACTTGGTAGGATATTGACTTTGTATAAAGCATGGTCTAGGGATGAGATGACTCAATGGGCCAGCTATATGGGAGACATCCCTATTTTATTTGGTTCAAAGAAGGGAATCAAGGTTCATTCCTTTTCTACCACTCCTATCCCTATCATACAGAGAGCTATCATGGGAATCTTTTCCTCCTGACTGATTGGGTACAAGGGGGTGACACCCTCCTATATTGTTGGGCTCCTTTTATTTCACACATCGAGGCAATACATACACCTAGGGAGTAGACATCTTGGGGACCACTTATCATGATTTGTACATGGTAGTCACTAAGCCACCCAACTCTTGTTATGAGCTAGGTCTATGAGTGCATCACCCCCTATAGAAGGGGAGTACAGGTATTTCATCTATGGGATTTTGGGGAAGCAAGGTGGAAAAATATGTCGGTTCTTAGGACACCACATCAACCAATGGAATTTTTGACCACAACAGACATGGTTGCCACACCCTACTAGGATATGACAGGGTTATGGGGATAGGAGGTGACCCTAGTTTTATATTTCTCTACCACAAGACAATTAGTTGAAAGGGACGGGAGAGTAGAGACTCATCCATTTGATCAGGTTCCTCAGCAATTTGGCCTCTTGTATGTTGACATACTTCCACCAATTATACCGGTCTACAAGACCATTCAGGATGCTGATAAGGGCCCTAGAGGAGATCTCGGTTGGACAGTGGTTACCCCAGGTGTTCCTATTATAGCTATGCATGTGGTCCATGCTCAACGGGTAGCTGGAGCCCCTCAAACACCTTTTCTTTAGATTTTGGTCGCTCATGCTCATAGTGGAGTAGAGTATGAGACCATTGACATAGAATCTAAATCTAAGGAGCACACAAGATAGAATACTAAGGATAATTTATTTAGGAAGGAGAGAGAGGATGAGGGGGTTGGTGTCCAGGATGGTGGGGAAGCCCATATGAAGGAGGAGGAGGAAAGTGATCCTGAGTGGTATGCTACTCAGGATATGTTGAGAGCAATGCATGAGGAGAGTGTGGGGAGAGAAAAATTGGTCTCAGAGGAGACACTTCCTCGATTCGGGGAAGGGGATGATAAGTCCATGATGGAATGATGTTTGGCCTCTAGATTTGGGGAGGCCCCGCAGTCACCTGCAACACCAACAGTAATAGAGACTGACCTTACCTAGATACCAGAGATTTGAGTATGTATAATACTCTTCTCTCGACTTTGTCAGTTAGAAACATTAGTTTGGTACTTTCTTTCTATTTTCATTTTGTTGTTTTCTAACTTACTGTTTATTTTTTTTCCTTTCTTGCAAAGACTACAAGGAGTGACAAGATATTATTCAATGGGCATGTGTGGACACCCTGCTAATCCCCTCAGGGAAGGATCAAGCCATGATTACTGAGGATTCAAGTCAACTACTAGCAACCGACAGACACACTAATGTGTTTGCTCCTATTTGGAGGGTATCGAAGGTGGTGACCTCCCTTCATACCTAGGTGGCTAGATATGAGACCTTCGATTGTTTGATGAGGTGGATCCATTCCCGTAGTGATACCATAGTTAGTGGCCACCACCATGAGAATTCACACCATTTGGTTCATTCCCAGTGTCGTCACAACCATAGTAGGATCCCTGGACGTGGCCATGCACCATCCAAGGTATCCCAATGGGACTGCCAAGCCAATGGGCCTTTTATTGATTTTTTTCCATTTTTTTGGGCACTATATGACTTTTTGGTACATCTCAGGCTCATTGTGAATTTTTTGACCACACCTTAGTGAGTGATGGCATTGTATACAAACTTGACTCACCATGATATATAAAAAAATTTATTTTTGGTTCAGTAATCTAGTGTATCTGAATTGACTTTATTTTATCTTATTTCTCATGTGCACTCTAGATGTTTAGAATTTCCCTTTTTCCATGCTTTTTAGAATGTATGCAGTGGGTGTGAAATGATAACATAATGCTTTCTTTTTGTATTTTATAATGCTAATATATGATAATACAAACACAGTGTGATGTTAAACTTTATTTTCTTTAAAAAATCTTTGATACTTCATGTTGGATTGGAAAATCATGGTTATAAAATGATATGATAAGAAAATATAGTATCCCCACTCCTGAGTCCACGTAACCATTAGAATGCGAGGGCTCAACACCAAGATCCAGAAATGGCACAAGTTATGAAAAATTGTTGAATGGTAATGATGAGGAAAAGATAATGGTTCAATGATAGAACCAAATTGAGACACTACAACCTCACCCTAATCAAGTTACTTCATAGTTTATAACATGATTTACTTCCCAGTTTATCAAGAATTAGATCCGTAGATGGGAACTTGGTTGACAAAATCTAGTTTTGGGGTTTTAAACTCTTTCAGAATTTTAGACATCTAACTCACTTTGTTTTTGACTTATGATTTCACAATATTTGAACGGATTGTTTCTAACTTTCAATTTTATCAAAGAGACCCCATTTAACTTGCCCCATGCTACTAGTAGGAAGCATGGGCTCATCACTGTGGATAATGCATAGGTGAGTAAGTGCATTTCTCTCCTTTCCCAACCCTACATCACCAGTAAGAGATGCAAGCTCAACACCGAAGGTTAGTAGGGCAAATAAATGTGTAAAATAAAAAAATTCTGTCAATTTGCATTTGACTTACTTATTTAGGAAAAATGTTTAGCATGTTCTTATTTCCAAAGAGACGCATATGGGATAGATGTGACATCATGAAGATTCTAGAATAGACTATAGGCAAAGAAATCTAATCCAGAAAGAGACTTTAAGGAGAAACAAGTATGCAAACCTTGGTATGGTTACAGTCAAAAATTTTTCTTATCTTGTTTGGATTGATGAAATGATTCAGAAACAATTGATGATACCATGAAAATGTGAAGATATATGATTTGACTATTTTTCCATTTTTTTCTGAAGCTTTTAGGAGTTGCTATAAGAATAAGTCCCTTAATCACAAATTTTACAGAATGAACTGGAAGATGAAAATACAATGCAGATGCAATAATGTACATATGAAAATGCTAATGGATCATGCGTAATACCTCTTCAGAATAAGAGAGTTCATAGATTCATAAAAATCCTCACCCTTTAGTGTAGATAGGTGAAATGCCCCATTTTTGTAGTGTTTTATTACTTGATATGGACCCAACCACCTAGGTCTGAATCTTCTTCCTTTTTCAGTCTTTTTGTCTATCTAGATATCAATTCTTAAGACCAAATATCCCTAATATATTTCATGCTCGTAGACCCTAATTTTGTATTTCCAAGCCATCTGCTCAATGTAAATGTTGTGTCATTGTTCAACGTTGATTCTAGCCTCATCAAGAATCTATAACTGAGAGATTCGTAATTCTTGATAGCCTTCTTCTAACAGGATTCCTTGTAGCAAAATACAAAGACTAGGTATTTCAACTTCGAGCGGTAAAACCGCTTCCACACCAAACACCAAAGAAAAGGGGGTTTCCCTTGTTGGTGTTCTAAATGATGTTCGATAGGCCCACAAGGCCAGAAAAATCTTTAAGTTCCAATCTCATTTTTTCTCCTTAATGGTCTTAAGGAGGATGGACTTTAATGTATTATTCATAGCCTCATCCTACCCATTAGATTGAGGATAATAAAGAGAAGCTGTGTGGTGACTTGTCTTGAACTTTGCACACAATTCACATACTTTTTCTTTTTTGATAGAAGTGCCATTATCTGAGATAATGACATGTGGGACTCCATACCTACAAATGATCTAGTTCAAGATGAACTTAGAAATTACAGACCTAGGTACAATGGTAAGAGGCATGAATTCTACCCACTTAGTAATGTACTCTGTGGCCATGATTATGAAGTTATGGCCATCTACTGATGAGGGAGGGAATTTACCTATCAAATCTAGGCCCCATGTGGAAAAGGGCCATGGGGTTGCAATTGGTTGCAGAGATTGTGTCAGTATGTGGATCTTGTGAGAGTACTATTGACTTTTATGGAATCTGTGCACAAAATCTATTGTGTCATGCTCTAGAGTGGTCCAAAAATAGCCCATCATATGTATCTTCCAAGAAGTGGTGTGGCCACCGAAATGACCTCCAAATAATCCATTATGTGATTCATAAAGAATGTTTTTGGACTCTTCTGAGTCAACACATCTTAACAACATTCTATCGAAGGCTTTACGATAGAGCACTTGTTCTAAAATAATTTAGTTAGTAGTAATTATGTGTAACCATCTTCTTTGTTGAGATGTTTCCCCTTCTAGATATGTATGGTCCACTTTAAAATTTATAGTGTTAGTATACCATGGAAACTCATAAATGGGGGGCCAAGTCTCAGTGAAGTATACACACTCATCAAGGAAGTTTAGATCTACTAGATTCCCTCCACTGAACATATTATCTGCCAACCAGTCCGTAATGATTTTTCCTTTGACAAATTTCTGGTTAACAAATGTTAACTCGAATTCACCCATTAGAGTTATGAAGTGCCTGAATTTCTTAGACAAGGATCCTTGTTTGAGGAATTTCTGCAAGTGATCTGAATTAACAATGACCTTCATTTCTTGATTTAACATGTAATGTCTCAAATGCTTTATTACAATGACTATGGCAGTGCATTATTTTTTTCCTCTAGGTAACGTATCTCATAATCAAGCAATGTTTTAATAATAAAATAGACTACACGTTATTGTTTATCATCATCTTCTTGAGCCAACATGTAGGATAGAGAAATATATGTAGCTCACGAATACAAGATCAAAGGGTTATTTGACCTAGGTGGCTTGAGCATGGGAGGGGATAATAATAATCATTTAACTAACTCGAATGCCTTTTTCCATTCATCTATCTAATCAATGTAGCAATCCATTTTCAACAAATTGTTGATTGGGTGAATAGAACAGGTCAAGTCAAGGATAAACCTTTAGATTGCCCCAAGTTTTCGAAGAAAATATCTGATTCTAGACTCATCAGTTAGTGGAGTCATTTCTAATATAGCTCAGATCTTAGCTAGGTCCACATCAATTCCTCGTGAAGATATGATGTATCCCAAAATATTTCCTCTTGTTATATTGAATACACATTTTTCCTTATTCAATATGATGCCATATTTGATTAAGTGAGAAAGGATGATATGAAGCACCTCTGGGTGATTGTAGTGTTTTCTGGCCTTAGTCAGAAGGTCATCCACGTAGGATTCCACAATATTATGTATAAGATCATGAAATATATAATTCATCACCCCTTGGTACGTAGCACCAGTGTTCTTAATCCTAAACAACATAACAACATAAAAATAGGTTCCCCAAGGAGTTATGAATGTAGTTTTGGCTTGATATTCTTCAGAGATTCTAATTTGATTGTACCTAGAGAACCCATCCATGAGAGACAACAACTCAAAACTAGTTGTTACATCAACAATAACATCAATGGATGGTAATGGGAAATCATCTTTGGGACAAGCCTTGTTGATATCCCGAAAGTCTACGTAAATGAGGATCTTTCCATTTTTCTTGAGAATGCAAACTATGTTAGACACCCATTATGTTACCCTTGTTTATATCAATTGTTCCCTCGATCAAGGATGCATTGCCTTCCTCAAAATCAGGTGGGACTGGAGGAAAATTTAAATCTCCTTCTTCTCCTACCTCATAAATTTTAAGTTCTGAGGGGAAGATTCTATCATGGGATTTTTGAAATAGGAAGAAGAGTGTGGAATTAGGGAAAGATCAACCTTGTGATGAGTAAGATGTAATTGTACGAGAGCATTTAGATATCCTAGATTTTCTTTGTCAATGTCAACGTGATTTTTAATGACATACTCACTCTTGCTCTCTATGTATGTAAACATTGGAGTTATCGATGTCTTACGAACCAAAGGTTTTGCATGGACCGAGACCATGAAGTTTGTATCTTTGAAATCACCACTTGGAGTAAAGTGAGAAGAAAAAGTTACTATCAAGTCTATGAGGAGGTTCTTCTCTCGTGGAATTACTTCAATTTATATGAAGTCAAATCTCTTTTTTAGATTCAACACTGCTATTTTGTAGAGTTGTAAATGCTCATCTCTAGTCTTATATAGTTTGGATATCTGATTTGTAACAAGTTGTGAATCACCCAACACCCTAATATTAAGAGAACCCATTCTCTTGGCTAGAATGAGACCAAGTAGAAGGGCTTTGTATTCAGCCCCATTATTTGTGCATTCAAAGTTTAAATTGAATGCAAAAGGAAAAATCCTTCCCTCGGGATAGCTAAGGATCACACCTGCCTTGACACAAAAATGACACTTGGTTCCATCAAAATGGAGAGTCCAATAGTTTCTTCAAAAAATGGATTTTGGATCATCCTTTACATCCTCCTCTTTTTCCTCAGTTACTCCAACCATACAAAATTCACCTATTGGAAGATATCCGAGTCCTAAAGTATGTCCCATACCCATTGAATTGAAAGGAAGGAGGATAGATAAATCCTTCTTCAATAGATCAACAATATTCGTTGTGGTTCCCAATGATAATATCTCTATGATGAAGGTTTCATATTTGACTACCGGAATGGCTTCGATCAAACTTGTAAATTCTAATTCCATTGTAGGAACCAAATTTTCCTCTAGCACTGAGCTTATAGGTTTATTTAACTAATTTATAGGAAAATGAAACTCAGAGTGGATCCATGGCCTCTTTTTCAAGTTAGCTAAGTGTATATTGAAGGGTTTTGGATCACTCTACACCACAAAGACCTTCCCTAAATGTAGGAACATAACTTCCTAAAATAAAGTGGAGGGAATCACCTTCATACAATGAATCCAAGGACAACCAAGGATCATATTATAGTTGGTTTCCTGATATATAATATAAAACTTAGATAGTACCATCATACTTCCAAGGGTGACTGATAACACTATAGTTTTGATTGATGTTGCCTTAATGATGTCGTATCCTCTTAGTGTGTTTTGCGTTGAAGAGAAATTGGTCTCTCCGTACCCTAGCTTTTGAAGGAAAGAGAAGGTGACTATGTTGACCAATTCCCCATCATCAATCATCACACGATTTACATAAATTTTGTAAATCCAAACTTGTAAAAAAGATCCGCATCACCTCTATGAGCTATCTCAGCATCTATAAGAATATTATTGATTTCAAATACAAATCCAACATCTCTTTCATGATGCCTTGGAGAATAGACATCAAAGTCTACATGGTTTATTTGTGCTTCTGGAGGAGGGATGAAGTTAATTAAATGACCAATACCTAGTTCTTCTAGTAGAGTGGCTCTATGAGTCAGAGAATTCTATAACATATCTAAGAAGGAAATGTGAAAGAAGTTCTTAGTTAAGTCATTGATCAAGTCATAAGATTCTATTGGCTTGCTTAGCATATTATGAATGTCATATGATATATTTGGGTAGATCAAGATTGGATTAATAGAATAGTATTTGGTCCTAGTGGCAACATTAATTTGAGGTTCAGTGTCAAACTCCACCAACCCTATAATTTTTGTTTATTGGAGACATCCAAAGGGTGTCACTTGTGGGTTTGATGAAGTTAAGGCTTCGTAATCATGGATCCTTATTACAATACCTTTATTCAAACCATTGAGATCTATTCTACCGTCCTTTGGACACATGGGGAGAGGATCGTTAAATATTCTAAGTGGTGTGTTATGTGGAGATACCAGTCCCATATAGGTGTTTTGAGTTGGCTCTATCGGGTTTGTCAAAAACATGTAAATAAATAAATATCTTTTATCCTCTAGAAAATTCTGTAAAAAATATTACAATCACGACATGTTCTTGCGTCATGCCCATGAACCCTATGGAAACCAAAATATAAATCAGGATGATAATATTGAGGCCTTTGGTTTGCAATTTTTTTTGGTTTGAAATCATGGTTATTGTTCAGCTGTTGATTGTTATAGTTAAAATTTGGGAATCCTTTCCCTTGGTTTTGAAATTGGTTTAGATACCCGCCTGGGTATTGGTTAGGTCCTTGGGTTTGTGTTTTTCTTGATCGCTAAGGTTTTTGTTGTTTTTGATGATGGTTAAAATCTACAGCGTTAACTGAGGGTGAGAAGTTATTGTTTCTTTAATTTTTACCATTGTTGTTGTTTTTGTTTGAAGTGCTTGTATTGGGAGAATTAATAACGTTAGGTTTCTTAGGTTGGTCCGTCACCCCATCCATCATGACTCTGTGATTCTTACTCAGGAATTTTGGTCCTTTTTGTTTTTTTATTTTCGTTGGAGTAACTAAGGTTATTTTGATTAGGAATGACTAACTTTCCATTTTCTATGTAATTCTTACGACCACTGTCAATGGTTGCTTGGCCAATTAAGAGAGAACACTCTAGCACTTATTTTTAGCTCCTTAGTGGGAAATTTTATACTTCTTCCTTTGTTTTTGTATTTAAAGAGTAGAGGAATAAATCAAAAATTTATGTCTGATCCATATTTAGAGTGCTTACAGAGGAGTAGAGAACCTTTCGCCACCTTTAAATGAAGTGGGTTGTGGACTCATTGTGTAATTATTTGATATGAATGAATTCTCTCATTCCTGTCCTGAAAATTTTGTTCATATCAAAATCTTTAATAAATTATGATACAAGTTGCTTGAATGAGTGTATTGAAGCCTCTGATATCCTATAGTACCAATTGAGAGAAATAGCTTCTAATGTCTTAGGGAAAATCTTCGCAACAAATGTGTCCCATGGGAGAAAATCTCAAATGGATGATGCGTAAGCTTTGATATGGGTGTTAGGATCTCCCTTCTTTTTGAATTTTAGAAGATTAGGAAAGTTTTTTGGGAGCGTGAATGTTCAGATAGAGAAGTATAAAGGATCCTTGAGATTATTAGAATAGGTCCCCATTGCGTACGTGTCCACCATTGAATATCCTTATTGGGGAGGTGGAGGATGCATCAGTTTCTAAAATGGGATAGCGTAAACATTTTTTGGGGCATATGGAATCCCATGTGGCTGTCCATACGGACCTAGGTAAGTGTAGATATCCCCTTGTGGAGATTTAGAATACAAGTGTATGTATGGGGTTGATTACTTTGATAGGGAATCAAAGGCACAAAGCCAGGGAACGTTGCATTTCTAGATGGTATGGAATTTAAGAATGGAATTCTGACTAATTCCTATTGTGGATATCCATATATGGTGTGAGGGGGCATACCCAAGGTGGCTATCCCAGTCAACAAATATCCAGGGTTTTGGGTACCTATATAAACTAGAGGATTCTATGCAGTAGGTATTCGTCCATAAGTCTAAGGATAGGGAGAATTTACTTCTTTCCCCACGTATGAATTTTGAGCATTTTTGGAAAGCTCTAGCTCCTCTAATTTATCTACTAATGTTAAGATGACATCGCTCGTTGATGGGGTGGTGATTTTCTTAGGTTGTTTTTTGTTGAACCCTCGGAGGTTTTCGAGGAGTGTGGTATCCTCCTATGAATTGTTCACTATGTATCAACCCCTCATTACTAATATTTTTGGTTGGTGGAGGGGTAGTGTTATATTTTTTGGGTAGAATATCACCTTGTCCTTCCAACCTATTAAAAGCTTAGTTCATATTATGGAATTTTCGTTCACTCCTAGCATATCGTGCTAAGTATTCCTCATCTAGATGCACAAGTTGGTCTGATTACATGTTAATGGGATGGTGAAACAATAATCGAGGAGATGAACTTACTTCCTCAATGAAATTCATGTTGTTTGAACTTGATTGTTCATGAGGATAATTCTGCGTGATTCGGTCGAGTTCCTCAATATGTACAGAGGAACCAACATTGGCTCCTTGAAGAAGAGGATTTTGAGTTGTTGAGCAGTTGTCTACCCACATTGAGAGTGAAGGTGAGTGTTGTGATATACATGTTTGGTAATTGTACATGTCAAAAATTGGGATGGGTCGAGCATCCTCGTCATATCTCGACATATTCAGGGGGTATAAGAATACCTATGGAATAAAGGATGGAGGAAAATAGTGGAAACTTTTAGAGACTAGATCTTCACGTCAGGTTCACTAATATCTAGGATAGAAAATGAACACGTGAAATTTTTCATACCTGACCTCTTGAGGTCGTTCTGACACAGGCGGTGTAGAATGGAAGTGGATGTGAGTGTGGTGATGGCTATCTAGCTACTTAGGAAATCTTATGTCTTCAACATGCAATATCAGGATCTGTGAGTCTAAGGCGAAGAATGCTCTCCTAACCTGAAGTGGTATGATGGCTCAGTATGATATAATAACTACTTTGAGAATCTAATTGATATCTAGCTCCACCAAGATTCTGTTTATTGGTTGTTGAACATGCAGAAAATGACTTGTAGGTGCCTCATATGGATTTCCAAAAAAGGTCATGGAAGTGAGAATGAGAGACGTACTGGATCCATAGGGACTATGGTTGATTTTCTGGTCTAGTCAGGAAAATCTTAGCTTGATCAACTGTTTTGTTCAGTAAGGAAAGATGTGAAATAATGTATGGTGGAAGTGGTTAAGATCTAAATAATTATGTATGCAAACTAGTGTCAATGTCTAACTGGTCAGCAGGCCCGTAGGGTTATGGGACCTGAGGATCACAACCAAATACTCATGGAGGTTGTGGTTCTTGTATGGTCATGTGCATAATCAAACCCTAGTTTTAGGCACAGTACAATAATCATAGGCTTGATTAGAAGTGATGTTTAGCATATTTAGTTGTTCTATTTTCTTAATGAAATTTTTAGGTGTGCGTAAGATTGTCAAACGTAAACTTGTATCAATGTCAGTTATCAATTCTGGCCCATTGGGTTATGGGACCAAGGGATCAAAAATATACGTCTTTTCCTGTTGTGGAACGTTTATGGTCATACATAATGAAATGAAATGATTTTAAAATAAAACTAACTATTAAAGGAAATCTAGTCTATGTTTTTGGCATTTTCACAATATATCAGAGCAAAACAATAAAAGGAAACTAATCTATCAAAGTAATTTTTTTTTATCTTTTCTAATTTTTAAGAAATGTGTTCTAATCTAATAAACAAACTAAAGACAAGTAATCAGCTGGGTGTAACTGGTTACTTGTGAAAATATGTGAATATAATATAAAATAAATAACCTAATCTAATCAAAACCTGTCAAACCCTACCTCAGAGGTGAAGAAAAAATCATGACCCTGAAATAGTTATTGTTCCCCACAACTTCCTTAGTAATGTCAGAGAGAAAACTTTATAACGATTTGATCTGCTTGTAATTTCCAAATCAATTGAAAAGAACAATTTTTATACTCTATTTGATATTTAATTGAAACTAGTGATTTGAAATTGATAATTTAAAAAATAAAGCAAACAAACACACAATTCCATCCTGGATAAGTAAGAGCTTTGGAAAATTTGGTTGTATCTATATTTGTCCCCTTAATTTGTAACTTTATTTCTCTGAGTGTTCATATGAGTCCAAGGGATTGGGAATGTAAGAAAAATGTTAGGAGGATGGAGGTTGAGCAATGGCAGCTCAAAGGAAGTATAGATACAATGTAAGTAGAAGAGAGATAAGATAAGAGATCTAACCTTTGATATACAATTCCTAGCAATATTGTGGAAGCAATAAAATGCAAGATACACAAAAATTCTCAGTCCTTTTTCTTGAACACAAGCATGGAATATATAATAATTGGGGATGGGATGTGCCTTCATGCACAAGGAAATAAGAGGTAGTTCTAACTAACTAAAGCACATGCAAAAATAGAAGAGGGAAGGATAACCAAGAAATCAAAACTATTATTAGACAATTTGGCCCATAGATGCATGTTAAAAGTTAAGTGAATCTTCACATGTTAAAACAAGCATGATGGAATTTGGAAAAATTGATGAGGACCGCCTCCCTACTCAGGATGGCGGTCACAGGACCACTACCCTACCTAGGCAGCGGTTTTAAAACCTTCTCCCAGGAAAGGCAGCGGTCTTGGCACTAAAGGCCAAAACATGCACAGAAAGAAGTAGAAAGCTGGAAAAAAGTGCGGGAAGGCTAAGTAAATATGTCTAGGTTACAAATATACAATGTGAATGGGTTTTGGAGCTCAAAAATTTTCTTGAAAGGACTTGAATCATCATTGGGTACTTTTGTAACCATTTTCTGAAAATGTAGCACATGCAACTTTGGGTGCATATAGTTACCTCTTTAAATAAATGAATGTACTTCTAATTTTACAAATCATCCTCCATTAATAGTGGAACCATCTCACAAAGCTCACATAAAGGAGGGGCTCATTTCCCACCCATGCCTCACATGAGCACCTAGCACCTTTGCGTGATAGCCCATCATACTTTGGGTTAGTAAGGGTATTATGGGTAAATAAATTACTCCAAGAAAACATCAAATAGCGGTCCTAAAAAATATTTAGTTCAATTTCCTACAAAATTACTGAATGGATAATAACCCTTTCTGACCAAAAATTTATTTTCCTTCTACCTTTTAAAGAACAACCAATTTTAGGAAATATTTATTGGTCCTCTTGTGAGAAAAAATCCCATAAAATGTTTGTAAATTTCTTGCAAGCACGATATACACATATTGAGAAATCATTTAAGGATCATTAGATTAAAGGAAAAACTGACGCCAAAACATTTAAATTGAGAATTTTTTATTAAAATTTGTGAAAGAATATGGTACATGGATAGAATTGACTATTGGAAGGGCAAAAATTTAGTTCTGCTGAAAATGATATGAAAACTTATAATTTTATAGAAGATCAATTATTTGGAAGCGATTAAAATGGATTTTTAATTTGCATAGTTACTCCCAAAGAAATATTTAGAGTTTGGTAGTTGCTAATCAACGTTAACGTGAAAAATATTAATGCAATGAGCGCTATGTAGCAATAGATTCAGTATCAAGGGGTCGCAACATACATACTTTGGTTCCCAGTGGTTGCTAAGATTAGCTACAATGAAATATTTGTATCTTAGTAGTTTCTAGGAATTATTAATAGTAAAACTACTAATGAAACAAGAAACATACAAAAATACATTTAGTATTAAGGGGTCAAGACATATAGTGTTATGATCCTATCGGTATCTAGGATCAACTCCAAATTAACATTTTGAGCTTAACGGGTGTTGGGCATCATTGCCAGGAAAATAATCAATGCTACACTATAATTTTAAGCTTAGCTGGCATTAGGCATATTTACATATTTATAACTGTACTTTATTAGTTGGACTATACCTGGCGAAGCCAAGTGCTGCACTGCATACCTTCAAGAGGGATCAATCCTTATGTAGTTGTCATATTATTTACTATAAGTTATTGAAAGGAATATATAAATTACACATTTTAATGATAAATGAAATCTCAAAATCCATGGTGGTCATACTTAGTCAGTAAATGAAGTCTCAAAGGCAGTGGTATAATGAATATAAATATAATGAGCACACTCTCTGTACTATTAGTATGAACATATAAACTCTATACACTAGGTATAATATCCCTTGTCATTAAATATCACAATTTCCTAAGATATCACATCTCCCTATTTCCATATGCTTAATGTCATATTAAGAAAGAAAATCCTTGACATCTTATAATTTTTAATGTCGATATATCATTAGCTTATTTAACTAAAAAAATTAGCACCTGTAATTTTAATCTGTAATTACAACATAAGTTTTTTTAGAACTATATAGTAAGTGAAACATTATTCAAAATCTTGTTTAGCATGAATTCTCAAATTGTAGGTTTAATAGCTCCCTGATTCACTATTTTTCAAGGAGGAACCTACACAAATGAAACTCGTTATATTTTTCATTTGAAATTCACATTTATGATCTTATAACATTTTATTTCTGATAATTTCCTTATGCAAGAAAATAATTACTGTAAACAAACAAATAATTGTTCGTGTTACTATTACTATTTTATCTACTAGAAGATAATATCACTATTTCATTACTTTAATTTAAAATTAAATGTCTATCGAAACCAACCGATAGCGGTAAAAATTCCCTAGATGAATAATAGACCTAACTGAATAAAATATAACTTCCTCAGTACTTTCATCAACATCCATTTTTTTCGCTAGGAATTTTTTTTTGACTATAGGTAAAATAGGGTTGAGGAGACCCTACCCCATTACATAGAAAATATCCAGATTAAGAAGATAATAAAATTACAAAGAATAAAAAATATACATATAAAAGGAATAATAAAAGTTAAGATCCTTCATGAGCATATAAACTAGTACATAACACAACAAAAAGACTAATAACAACATCGACAAAACCAAATTCATAGTAACAACATAGTAAAACTAACAGCCATATTAACACAACCATTAATTTTTAGCTTTTCCTGTATTGGATAAAATTTTATCCCATTCCTTTGACAAAGAATCGATGTTGGCACCTAGAGAACCCAGATCACATTCATCAACTTCCCTTTTCAATTTTTTTAGGTTTTCATGCTCATCCACTTACCTATAAGCATTAGCCAGTTGACCAAGGGTCTGAAGGGTTTATATAGTGGACTTCATAGTTATAATGATCCATTCCATATAGTTTTGCAATATGGCATTAATATGATCCAACTCATTAGAGAGGTTACTACAATTGGCTTTCACTATTTCAAGACTCCCCCCATCGGTAATTTTGTCACATCTTCAACCTCCGATCTCATAAAAGTTTAGTTATTAAAGAGAAACTAAACCAAAATTTTTGTAATCCTCATGTCGCCTTTCAGTTACTCAATATCCATAGCCATTTTGGAAAGATGATTATCTCCATTCTTAGATAGAATTTGACCCAAGGCCTTGACCTCTAGGTCTAACTACGCATTAACAGGAACCTAATTCCCCTACCTTCTTGACTCTCCTATGGTTTTAACAGAAAATGGTTGAAAATTATTTACCTTAGGCTCATTGAGGTTCTGCGTCACATCAATTTCAACCACATCCCCATAAACATCCTCTTCCTGTGATTTTGAATCTTCAATGGACTCATCTTTCTCCGATTCTGAGTCCTCTTCCTCATCATAATCCTCAAGGGCCTTAGTGAGAATACCAATTTTTTAAATATCAAGGGAACCTATTTTGACCAAGGATAGAATAAAACCTTGGTGAAGAGGGAAATTAACTTTTCTATTTTTAAACTGTGCAATCGAAGCACAGAAATACTGAAACAGAAAATAGGGAATACTAATGCTATGGCCATGTCGTAGAAAATTTAGCATAGGAAAATGGTAAGCATAAATGCATTTGTGGTGGCCTTCAAGGGTCAAAAACTAAATGAGGGTTAAATCCACTTCATCAAAAGGGTAGGGTAAATATGAGCCTAAGAAACCCAAACAATGGGAGGTAATTTTTTCATTACCATACATGAAAAGATTTAATTCATCCATAGCCTGCTTTTTGGGCTTGTACATCTCCCTTCCTTCTACCAATAAACCCATAACATTAGCAAATTTTTTAATAGTAATATTGATGTGCATGCCTTTTAGGTTCACGATTCCACCTTTTTAGTAGATTTCCATGCTCTGGAAAAGTCCTTGCTCAGTTTTTCATAATGGCCCTCATAAATTTTGAGGAAAGGAGAGATTCCCATCGTGTCAAAAAATTTCATAGCCTCCATCTTAACACCTTCAAGGTCCCATGGTTCATTTCACATAATATCACTCCATCATGTTTTTCAAGCACCAATCAACAAAAGCTTTCAAATTGATGATAACCAAACTATTTTGCACAATCCCAACTATGATGATTTCAAAAGCATATGAGGGATTAATAATAATGAAGTGGCATGAGCTACTTAAGTCCCTAGGATTCACATAACCCCAATTTTTAAAAACACATTTCTTTAAGATCTTAATCACAAAATCCCAGTTATACAGAGGGTGGATCCATGATCTGTTATAATTATCCAATGGAGATCTGTTCATGTTGTTCATTTTGAATGTTATCTCACACATTAGAATATATAGATTTCACATTAGTGAATAATGTCATACAATGATATGTAACCCCCTTATTTGAAAATTAATACACAATACCATTTTCCTCTCTATAGACATGTTTAAATTTAATATCTTCAAACATATTTATTATCCCTTTTATGCTAGTTATAGAGTTTTGAATAGATATGGAAGTGGTACCTTTTCCAAGGATTTTATTAATAAGGTTGAGAGAATCACCCTCCACTTTGAATCTAACAATGTTGTGTTAGAAAGCTATACAAATAGCCCAGAAGGATGTAACATCTTTAGCAACATGATTCGATTAAATTCCAAGGTTGCAATGATAACTGAAAATGAAATTTCCCTAATGATCACAAAAGACACCCACCACAACCAGCATTTCTAGGGTTTTCCTTAGATGCCCCATCAAAATTTATCTTTATCCAGTCCTTGTTAGGTTTCACCCAACCTTGTAGCCTAGGGTTTGGGATGGAAGGAGTTAATTTACTTTGGGTCAAACTTGAATTATTAGATAAATTACTCTCATTCTAGAGTATGGTTTTCTTATGTGAGTAAATAATAGAAAAATTTTCATTAATAGCATTAAAACAGTGATCTCCAACTCTTGTTTGTGACTCCTTACCTTTGAAGATTCTCCTATTCCTCTCTTTCCATATTTCCCAAACAAGGTGCATGAGGGTTAGAGTCAAAATATGTTTGAGTCCTTGAATCTTTAAAGGACTGAACCATTGAGACCATAGTTGCTTAATGGAATATGGGAAAATCCACTTTATCTCAAACAAATTTCGAAGGATGTTTCTGACCAATTCCGAAAAAGGACATTGAAGGAAAAGGTGTAATGATTCTTCAGTATATTTTTCACAAAGAACACACCTTTTCACCATGTGAAAATTCCTCTTATTGAGATTACCCATAGTAATAATTTTTTCATGAAGAACCAACCACAAAAACATGTTTACCTTGGGGGTAAATTCTTTGATCCACATGCTTTCCCATTTAAAGATTTATGAATCTTATTCCCCAATGAAAAATCCATTATATGCACTTTTAACTGAGAAAAATCCATTTTCATCCCTATACCAGTACAAGCTATTTATCTCTAAAATTTTGTTATTAACAATAACTCCACTTAATTTGTTGTTAATAGAGTTGATCTAATTTCTGTTATGTCTAGACAAATCAATTTTTTCCATTGACTTAAAGGGCTCTCCAGATTGAAATAATGTATTACCTTAGTTACATATTTTTCAACAGCATCCTTGTAGAGATTAGGGTAGCTTTATTGTAGTGGTTTTTACCCTAACCACTTTTCCTCCCATAAATT
Organism: Taxus chinensis; assembly: GCA_019776745.2. Taxonomy (NCBI): domain Eukaryota; kingdom Viridiplantae; phylum Streptophyta; class Pinopsida; order Cupressales; family Taxaceae; genus Taxus; species Taxus chinensis. Next base: position 353,452,956 of record CM034154.1, read on the forward strand.
CATCAAGCTCCCATCCCCTATCATCCATTTATTTCCTTTAGAGAAAATGTGCTTTGGCCAATCTATTGATTTCCAGAATTTTGATCCATTAAATTCATCATTGTTAAAGTACCAATCATTATCTTGAAGATTTAACCAGTATTTGTGCCTTATGATAGAAGTCCACACAATGTCTTCCTTAACCAATCTCCATATCGTTTTTGACACCATAGATTTATTCATTTTTACCAATCTCTAATGCCAAGGCCCTTAATTCTCATGGGTTTACACAATATTTTCCAGGAAAGGAGGGGAATTTCATCTTTGGGTTTAGAGCCACTCCAAAGAAATATTTTTTGTATGCTCTCCATCTTATTATCAATTGAGGAAGGTAATTTGTAAATTTACGTAGTATAAAATGGTAAATTTTTAATGGAGAATTTTAGGAGAATATATTTACCTGCTTGAGATAGTAATGATCCCTTCCACTCTTCCAGTTTCTTGAGGAATATGTCTATAATAAAATTCCTATCAGTAGCCTTTGGCTTCTCAGTCCCTAAAATCATTCCAAGATACCTAGTTGGGAATTTTTTTATCTCACATATAAGAATACTTGATATCTCAACACATCTTTTTTTAGGATTATTGATAAAAAAATATAGAGCTTTTACCAAAATTAACCAGTTAGTCAAAAGCTTCCTCATAGTCAACCACTAGTTGTTCAAACTCTTTAACCTCAGGAACCTTAGCCTCTCCAAACAACATTGTATCATTGAAAAAATGTTGATGGACCACATTTTCATTATTAATAGTAGGGGAAATTACTTCGTTTATACCTTAAATATTAGCCATATTTAGGGCTCTTCTTAGAGTTTCAGCAATAATAATAAACAAGAATGGAGAAATGGGATCACCTTGTCTTAATCCTCTAGTTTTGTTAAAGAAACCACGAGGAGTGTCATTGATAAATACAATGAAATTGGCTATGGAAATGTAGGTTAGTATCATATTCCTAAAATCTTCATTGAACCCAAACCTACTTAAGACTTTTTGAAGAAAAGACCAAGAGACTCGATCATAGGATTTCTCCATGTCAAGCTTAATGAACATAGAATCTTTTTTTATTTACTTGGAAGTATGAAAAGACTCTTCGATAGTAACTATACCATCTTGGATTTTTCTTCCCATCACAAACCCCCCTTTTTGATCAGATATAATGGAAGGAAGAAGAAGTTGAACTCTTAAAGGTAGAATTTTTTAGCACATTTTGTAAATGCAATTACAAAGACTAATAGGTCTGAAATTCCTAAAATTAGTAGGATTGTGGTTCTTGGGTACCAAATTTATTAAAAAAATGTTTAATTCATGGAGCATATTTTTGTTCTTAAAAAAATATTTAATATCTTTGCACGTATCATCCTTGAAAATATCACAAAAGGATTGAAAAAAGAGAGTTATAAAGCCATCTGATCCAAGAGCTTTGTTAGGGATCATGGTCTTCAAAATAAATTCTATTTCCTCTATAGTATGCATCTTAGTGAGCATGTTGTTATCAGTCTCTGTTATCAGCTGAGGAATAAAGTCCAAATACTAACCTTCCTTACTATTGTTAGATGTATTGGTTGTTGAAAGGAGTTTGATAACAAAAAAAGTAACAACATTATGAATATCATTAGTTTCGGTTAGAATATCTTCATCTTCCCCTACAATACTCAAGATTCTATTAATTCTCCTCCTTTTTAAAGTTGAAATGTGGAAGAATTTAGTATTTTTATCTCCCTTTTTAAGCCATTACACCTTGGATTTCTATCTCTAGAAAGTCTCCTCTTTTAGAAGAATGTTATGGTATTCTACCAGAAACTATTTCTCTTTTTCTTGACCTTCTTGAATACTTTCACTGTTAGGAATCTCTAAAGAATCTTTAAGGGTTGATAACTCAATCTCCAGGGATTTCTTCTTTTCAAAAATGTTAGCAAAACATTTTTTGTTCCATCCTTTCAAGTTGTTCTTAACATGAGCCTGTTTTTTAGTAATTCTAAACATACTTGTTCCTTTAATTTTCACATTCCACCAATATTTCATAATGTTAAAGATTTATTAGTCATGTATTTTATGAAAAATTTCTCAGTCCTCTTGCAAAAAAAATGCCCATAACATTATTTCCATTACTCACAACAATGGTACACACATATTTCGTAAATCATTTAGGGAATATTAGATAGAATGAAAAAACTATGTCAAACCCTATCAATTGAGAAGTTTTTATAAAATAATGTTAAATAATCAATAGCTTTGACTAATGGAATTAGACAAAATAGGGTATCATTGAAAAGGCTATAGAAAAACCTACATTTACAAAATTTAAATTTTTTAAGGAATAAAGGTGAGAAAGCATATTGATTTTGACACTTTCATGAAAAAATACCTTCTCATAATTTTGGAAATCAAACTGTGATCATGCTTTCTGATGGATGATTATGCTTACAAATTTTTTCCCTTACAAAAATGTTCTTGCCAAAATCTTCACAAATCTAAGTGTCTAGGAAATATCCTAATAAATTACAATCTTTAGTTATATGGAACAAACACTTCCAACTACTACATTTGTCGGTGCACGAATTACAAAATAAATGCATATGCTATTAAATTGATTTATATTTAATGGAAAATTAATTGCTATTAAAAGGTGCACATATTTTGAATACCACTAGAAATTTACATCGTTTGGTTTAATATCCAATTAATGTTTGTGGAACCAAAATATTAACCATATATGTCACACACAAATATTATCAATATTATCAACATTATCATAAAAAAAACACCATTGTCAATATTACCATCTATAAATTACATAGTGAGTATATAAGTATTCCATACATATATTATACTACCAATAATATATGGTCCAATTGATGCCTCACGTATTGAATTATCATATTTCAAATATCGCACGAATTTTACATTATTCGATTTAATGGCACATGTAAATATTAACAATATATGCCACACACAAATATAATCAATATTTAAACGTGATCAAAAAAAGAATACCATCCTCATTGGAAATATTATCATCTATAAATTACATAGATAGTATATAAGTATTTGATACTTTGACTATACTACACATGATATGTAGTTCAATTGATGTCTCACATATTAAATTATCATACTGTCCTAAAAAATTTATACCTGTTTACCGACATCAGTTTTAAATTTTTTTGTTACAATTTAATATTGGCAAATAGTTTTTTGAAAGGGACTATACCCTTGAATACAAAATAAGGCCTATAAGCCGGAATAAGAGAGAGGAGCAGAGTAGCTGTAGCACAGTTCAAGAGTTACAACAAAATCAACGTAGCCCAGAAACAGCTACACAGACAAGACTTAACAGCAAAACAACGGCAAAAAAACAGCAAGACGACAGCCAAGAAACAGTAATATTAACAATAAAGAGCAGTAGAAGTATCCAGGACTACTTCTTGGCCGCTTGATCAATACTGATCTTGACTTTTTTCCAAGCTTGAAACATGCCTAACGCGGTCATTTGAGCAGCATCCATCTTATCGAGCTCCTCAATGGTTCTCTTGCTCTCTTTATCATTGCCCCAAAGCGCTGCCGGGACACCGCTTAGATTTGAAACACTCTTGGCATGACCCACGATAAACTCCTCGATGGCCCTAAAGGCTGCAATATTGTAGTCATGTCTGGTCTTAGCCTTCCCAAGGCGGGAGTCTAAGGAGGTCAGCTTTTTGTATATGTCATCAATCTGACTATTGTCAATGCTCCCTTCCCCCTCCATGCTTTTTTTGCCTTTTTGCTTAGCAAGGTTTTTGACCTCAACCTTCAGCAATTTAATCTCTGCCTCTAAGGCCTCCAATTTCTTAGAAGGGTTATCCATCTGTGCCTCCCGGGGACTGGCACTTCTAATGTTCAGCAGATCACGAGCAATGTCAAGCTCAAGAGGTTCATCCCCCACAGCAGCAGTCTCAAGGTTGAGTCTCCTAGAAGCCCTAGTGACTCGTTTAGAGGTAGAGGCAAGGTGGGTGGCAGGGGCAGCAGCAGGAGGAATAGAAGGAGAAGCATGAGCAGCCGGCATGGGGGTAGCAGCACCTAAGGCGGGGGCAGCAGCAGGGGCAGCAGGGGAGACAGGACTGGCGGCAGCAGAGCCCATCAAAGGGGGAGCCGGGCTGGGAGAGGAAGGGAGACCGGGGTACTTAAGAAGGCAGAGTTTGTGGATAAGCAGAATAAGCCCTTGGTGCAAGGGAACCGCCCGGGTATGTTTCTGGAACTCCAAAATGGAGCGCTCAAGAGAGTTTAACAAATAGTGCGGGAAGCAAACCAACCTATTCCTACGGAAGTGGTTCAAAAAGACAAGGTGCTTAGCAGGGACAGTAACAAACCTGCCTTCCAAGGAGATGAATCGAATCATCATGCGGGTGACTTCATCGTACGGAGATGGAATTGAGCTTACAAGCAGACCCGCAGTGCTGAAAATAAGCTTCTCATCCTCCTCCACAAATCTTCTTTCTTCAACCTCTTTGATAACCCTCTTGTTGAAGAAGCGGTACCCTTCCAGGCTGAGGCCAGTCGCTTCAGCTATGAGCTCTTCATTGATAAGAATTTTCTGCCCCCCATAGTCGACTGTCCTCCCATTCCATTCCTTGGCAAAGCGAACAGAGATGCTTTGATCATGCCCTTGCATCCTTTCAACAAAGCTGGTGAAGCCGCCAATGCTAAGAATGTTCCAAAGCTCCGTGTTTTCTTTCCAGTCAGGGTCCGCGCACGGCTCAATTTGACAGGGAGGCCCTCCCATCTTCACTGTGATGTGTTGGTTACAGCAATTTCCAGGATACCTTTGAGCGTGAAGAGTATTTCGTTTCTTGCTGTTGAAGGTCACATAAAAATAGGAACTATAGCCGTTGGTCTTCTCACGAACGGCTGTGTGATTGCTGATCTGAGCCTGCGGGAAGTCGCGCGTGAAAACCCTTTCCCTGTCAGCTTTCACCTTGTAGTTATCATCGGTTTTCGTGGAGCTTAGCATCCGGATATCAACAGCTATTGTACCTCCCGCGTGCGTGATTTTTAAATCCAGATATCTCCACTTGAAGTTCCTTAAAAAAATCTTGCTATTATTTGAATTAGATATCATTTGCCACGCCATATACTTTAAAGCAGCACATGTGGAAGAATTTATGGATTTGATTTTCCTCCAAAGATTAAGGCATATCTCTAGAGATTGTTTGCATGTGAAGGTCCGCATGGATGCTGTTGTGGAGCTGATTAGGGATACTATCCTTATCCCATGTAGTGAAATTTATGTTAATGCCATAATTGGCCAGTGCATCCGCCAGCTTGTTGCCCTCCCTGTAAGTATGTACGATTCTGATACTGTTGAAGGTATGACTGATGCTTATGGACTCAGAGATAAAATCTTTAATATTCCAGCTGGGAGATGAGGACTGATTCAGAAGTTTAATAATATTAAGGGAGTCCCCTTCAACAATAAGGTTCTGGATATTTTGGGCCCGTGCAACTCTTAAACCCCAGAGAGCAGATAAAGCTTCGGCAAAATGATTGGTTTGAATTCCCATTTTTCCAGCATATGCAGCAATCAGATTGCCTTTGTGGTCCCGTATTGCCCCTCCTCCTGCTGCTGTTCCAGGGTTACCCTTAGAGGCGCCATCAAAGTTCAGCTTGAACCAATTGGAGTCAGGAGGATGCCATTTAATCAAAGATCTATCCACACTATTCCCGGGGTTGCTCCAATTACCAAACTGCCAATTAGATAAGATGTGCTCTTCATTCTCAGGATAACAATTGTTTTTGGGAGGTTTAAATCTGGCCATGTCCTCTTTGATGCCTTGGGAAATTTTGCCAATACTGAAATTATAATTCTGTTTCCTATTTCTGAAAATGATATTATTTCTATCCTTCCAGATCCTCCAAATTAAATGAGGGATGGCTAATTTCCAGATTCTTTTGATAGCACAATGTCTGAATGGTGGGTTCCATTGATTCCATAGCTGATTAAGATCCTCCGGCAACACCCAAAGAGCTTCGAATTTGGAAAGGACAAAGTTCCAAATTTTATTGGCATAATCACAATGAATGAACAGATGACTAATGTCTTCATAATCATTCCTACAAAGGTGACACCAATTGGGAATGATGAATCCTCTTCTCATCAAATTGTCAGTGGTGAGAATTTTACCTCTGATGGCCAGCCAAAGAAAAAAATTTATCTTGGGGGTTAACTCAGGCATCCAGATCAAGTTCCAGTTAAAATCAGATTGGTTACTGTGAAAAAGATTGGTATACCCAGATTTGACTGAGTATTTTCCATCTTGTGAATTACTCCAGACCAGCTCATCCTTGGAATCCAACTGACACAAAGGGAAGAGATCTAGAAGGTCTTGAAGGGAGGAAATAATTTGTTTCAGTTCAATACGCTCCATAGAAAGTCTTTTCCAAGTCTTGTTGGTGCCATTTCCTTCAATGTAGTCCTTGACTTTAGTTCCATACTTGCTTGTAAGGCTGTCCTTAGCCATCCCAAATCTCTCCAAGAGATTATCACTGGACCAGTTATCCTCCCAGAAGTTTATGTCACTGCCATCCCCCACTTTCCATTTGCTGCCCTGCTTTATGAAGTTTCTACTCTTAATCAGATTATTCCAAAAAATGGAACCATTGGGGAGTTGCTCATCATGCAGATAGGAGTAAACAGCTTGTTGATTCAAGTATTTTGCTTTAATAACATCAATCCAGGGTTGTTTCTCAGATAGCAATCTCCAGCCCATCTTAGCGATGAGTGCCTCATTCATTTTTTCAATATTTTTTATACCCAGCCCTCCCATAGTCTTTGGGGTGCAGACTTTATCCCAGGCCACTAGGTGAAATCTGAATTTCTCTTCCATGCCTTGCCATAAATTTTTTTTCTGAATCCTTTCAATTTTCTCTCTGAAGGAAGAAGGAATTTTGAAAAGTGACATGATATAGATGGGCAGACTTTGGAGTGTGCTTTTAATGAGAAGGCACTTACCAGCACTGGAGAGAATGGCCCCTTTCCAACCGGCCATTTTTTTCTGAAATCTCATCAATAAATCATCCCACACCGTGTGAGAGACTTTCTTAGTGCCAAGAGGGAGGCCTAAGTACGTTGCTGGAAGAGCTCCAATTTTACAGCCCAGAATTTTAGCAATCTTGAGCTGTCTTTCCCCAGGGGTGTTAAAGAAAAAAATGATGCTTTTGTCATAGTTAATCTCTTGCCCAGAAGCAGATTCATAGAGCTGTAGTAGAGCCTTAATAGCTTTAGCTTCTACAACTGAGGCCAGAAGAAGAAGGATAGTGTCGTCCGCAAACTGTTGATGAGAGACAGCTTGGCTGAATGAAGTGGGTTTAGAACCATTTAAAAGGCCGTCTTCCACCGCTTTGCTAATTGTTCTACTAAGGCTGTCAGCTAAAAGGATGAAGAGCAAGGGGGAGATGGGGTCTCCTTGCCTTAGACCTCTGCTGCTGGTGAAAAATCCCACAGGCTCTCCATTAACAACCACAGAGAACCTGGCTGTAGATATACAAGACTTGATAATTTTTCTAAACTTTTCCGTGAACCCAAATTTGGATAAAATCCTGTCAAGGAAGACCCAAGAAACTTTGTCAAAAGCTTTATTCATATCAAGTTTAAGGATCATGTTTGCCTTTTTATTATTTTCCATGGAATGTATAGTTTCATGCACCATAATCACACCGTCTTGTATTATCCTGCCTTTAATAAAGCCACTCTGCTGCCTTGAGATGAGATCATTCATTATGAGCTGCAGCCTAGATGTAATGATTTTGGTGAAAATTCTAAAGATAGCATTAACAAGACTGATGGGTCTGAAGTCCTTGAAATCTTTTGCATCCATTTTTTTAGGTGCCAACACAATGTGCGTGTTATTGAGCTCTTTTAGAAGATTTCCCGTTCTATAAAATTCATTAACCGCTTTGAGTAGATCCTCCGAGCATATTTCCCAGAACTTCTGAAAAAAATTAATAGAGAATCCATCCGGCCCAGGAGCCTTATCTCCCTCAAGGGAAAAAACAGCCTTTTTCAGCTCTTCAAGCGTGACAGCTTTAGTAATATCTCTGAATTTCTGGTCCTCAATATTATTCTGAGGGATGGCCTCCAGCATGAAGGAAATAGCTTCCGGATTGCTGACATTTCTCTCTCTAAGAAGATTTTGGTAGAATTCAAGTGCTTGTTTCTTGATGTTGTTTGGATCTTTAGTGATACTTCCGTTGCTTTTAGAAACCTCTAAGATCCTATTACTGGCTCTGTGCTTTAGAGTGGTCATGTGGAAGAACTTTGTGTTCCTGTCACCCTCTTTAAGCCAGATAGCCCTAGATTTAAGGCGCCAAAAGGACTCTTCTCTACTGCAGATCGTATGCAACTCAGAAAGAATTTTCTTTTCATTAACTTCATCTTCAACCGATCTCCCCATAGTATCCATTTTTAACTCAAGATCCTGAAGCTTCTGTTTTAACTCTTTCTTTTTTTCGAAGATATTCCCAAAAACATTTTTGTTCCAGAGTTTGACTTGTTTTTTGACATTTTTGAGTTTTTGAACCAATCTGAACTGAGCAGTGCCTTCCCCATTCCATTCCCACCATTCTTTTATTCTGTCATAGATATCATCATGCTCCATCCACATTTTTTCAAATTTGAACGAGCTTCTTGCAGGTTTGGTCCAATTGAGAAAGCTTAAAGCAATCGGATTATGATCCGATCCAATTCTGGGCAGAGAAGAGAGGTAAAAGTCTTGGCTAAGAATCCAGTTTGCTGAGATTAGTGCCCTGTCCAGTCTCACCTGAATGAACTCCTTTCCCAACCTTCTATTATTCCAAGTATACTTATTACCATGCAGATCCACATCAATGAGGTTATGTTCAGCGATAAAATCAGCAAAATCCTCCATTCCATTAGAGAAGGTGGGGGTTCCCCCAAACTTCTCGCCTGGGTTTAGAGGGGAGTTGAAGTCTCCCATGATAAGCCAGTTAGCAGAGCTGTGCTGGTTTCTAAAGATTTTAAGATCAGCCCATAGTTTTCTTCTACCACTAGCAGAGTTAGGGGCATAAATATTAGACAAGATCCATTCACACTTTTTCTCAATAGTGACAAATTTAATTGCAAGATGATTAATATTATCACTAAGAATCATACCAGTACAGTGCCTTCTATCCCAAAGAGTAGCCAGCCCTCCGGAAGCACCCTGAGAATCAACAGCCGCCATTTCAGAGCTATCCCAAATTTTTTTTTTTAATATTATCCATGGTCATTGCTTTCATTTTAGTTTCTTGAAGAATCAAAATGCTGGGGTTACTGGAGTCTCGTAACTCCTTGATGCTTCTTTGCTTAGAGTAACCGTTAAGGCCTCTAATATTCCAAGATATGATCTTCATATGGAATGGTTGGTAGTTGGAATTGCTTGCTGGTTCAGTTGACGCTGAACACCATCTGCAATATCCCTCTCTGTTTTCTTAGCTCTGAGAGTCTTTTTAGAGGGTCTTCCTCTTTTTGAGCTTCCTCCAAAATCAGCTATTCGTCTAACTGAAGATCTGGTTGTTCTGGAAGTAGAGGTGTCCCAATTGTCAATTTCCTTTTTTTTTTCACTATATAGTGATTCTGGGATCCTTTCAAAACCTTCCATTCTTTTTTTTTTCTTTTTTGAGATGACCAATGTGAATCCAGAGTCTGGATCTTCCTTTTCCTTGGTAGGCGTAATCTCCCCTTCCTCTTGTTCCTTATGGATACTGTCATGAGTGTGATCAGAAGCTGTTTTGGTGCTGCAACAGACCTGCGCAGACGCTGTTGTAATGCTGAGGTATGGCAGCGGATCCGCATTTCCTTTCTCTCCAGTAGAGAGAATCTCCAGGGGCTCAATCACACTCATATCCTCCTTGTTACAAGCTTCCTCTCTAATGAATGACAGGATTTCTTTCTCTTCTGAACCAGAAGGGATTAAATTGGCCTTCTTTTCCTTAATCTCCCCTTCCTCTTGTTCCTTTTGGATACTGTCAGGAGTATGATCAGAAGCTGTTATGGTGCTGCAACAGACCTGCGCAGTCGCTGTTGTAATGCTGAGGTATGGCAGCGGATCCGCATTTCCTTTCTCTCCAGTAGAGAGAATCTCCAGGGGTTCAATCACACTCATATCCTCCTTGTTACAAGCTTCCTCTGTAATGAATGACAGGATTTCTTTCTCTTCTGAACCAGAAGGGATTAAAATGGCCTTCACTGAACCATCTTGTTCGTTTACTTCCAAGGATACCTTAACAAGGTCTTCATTCACAGAAGTTTCAAAAGGCTTGCCCGGAGATGCCTTCACAGTTTTGTCCACTACTTCTTTGTTGGGGGCTTCAGGCAAAGCTATTGTTGCAGCTTTGGGACGCCAGACAAGATGCTTCTTAATATGAGTTCTAAAACCCCCTTTTTTCTTTTTTTTTTCCCTACTATTTAGTTGCACATTCCTCTGGCTGGGACCTTTATCATCAGTTTTCCTTTCCTTGCTTGGATCCCTGCTAACTTTGTTCAGATCTGAGTCTATCCCAGGCTGATCAGAAACCAAAAGAGGGGTCTTCTTCTTGTTGCAGTTTTTGTCAGAGTGACCAATGCTATGGCACAGCTTACATCTTAAGGTCTCAACTTCAATTTTTTGAGTCCAGGATCCAAATCTAGTTTTCAAGATTATGTGCTCCGGAAACTCCTGATCAATGGCTGAGACAATGCAGAACCGAGCAAAAGCAAGCCTGGATCTGTTTCTTGTGGGTCCATCTATTCCAATAGGTGCGCCTAGGGATTTTGCAATATTTAGCAGTATTTCATCATCCCATAGATGCAATGGCAGTCCTGGTAGCCTACACCAGATTGGAATGGTGTTTATATTTTCTGTATTTGGATCAAAACCCGGATACCATTTTTTAAAAAAAAGACCCATATTTCCCAGCCACCAGGGGCCTCCCAGTAACACCGAATCTAAATCCTCTTGTTGGTTAAATTTAGCCAAGAAAAAACCTTTTGGCATAATGGTAATGCTTAGGGCTCCCTTAGGTTTCCATTTTCTCATAGCCCATTTTCTAATGAAATCTATATTAGGTCTAGAGCCAAGAAACTTACCAACAAGGGAGAGGTTTGTTTTGTTTAAAGCTCTATCAACAAAACCATCTGGGACCCTTAGACAGGTGGCACCCTCTTTGTCCATTTCCCATGTAAACTGTTCAGTGCTTTTCGGACCCACCTTGAGGTTAGGGCTTTGAAAAAGCTTATTCCAGGCCAAAGGTGTGGATCTCAGTATTTCCTCATTTTCTCTGCTAGCCGTCCGATTGCAGTCTGAGATCTGCTTTTCCTCAGTAAGTTTTGTCATATTGCGCAGACTTTCCGCGGCCAGAACTGCAGAGACCGCACTGGCTGTACCTCCCGCTTTTGCGTCGTTCGTACCCGTATCAACAAACGTCCGGCTATGGCTATAGATCAGCCTTTCCTCAGCATTTTTAACCATGGTTCGTAGACATTCTGCAGCCAAAACTACGGAAACCGTATCCCCGTAGTTCTCTCCATCGCTGGTTCTCTCCATTGGAATAATATTAGAATAATGAGAGACATATTATTACAATTCTGAATAATGAGAGAAGTATTATGTAACTTCCAATTCATGATATTTTTTCTTACATAATGTATACCATCTTTTAGAATGGAATGAATGATGTAATAATATATTAATATCGTTAAAAAAATTGTAATTTACCTGGGTAAGAAGACTTGCGGGTTAAAGTTGTACATCCAATATTTTCTCCATTAGATTTCTCTCGTGTTTCGTTGTTTCACTCTCAAGTTGAGGTCTTCCATGCTCAATTTAGTTAATTGTTTTTCTGAATAGACACATGCTATTTTTTATTACCTCTCTAAAATATCCATAAGAGTTTCTTTTTCTCTTTACATGTTTAGTTTGAATTCCATTTTTATTCAAAGGGTTTTCTTTTTTTCCTCCTTTTAAATTTTCAATGTTGATAGAAGGGATTTCTTATTATGTCTTTTTTAGAAGTAGAAGTGGTTATATTAACCCTCTGTTTTCCATTAAAACCAAAAACCTTGAATGTTTTCCATTTAATGGGATCCATATATTCATAGAAATTCCATGTTGAATGTGTTGCCAATGTTGTGTTTTCTAATTGTTTCTCCTTCTTGAGGGTTTTATTCAACCTTTTCATCTTGTTTTTTCATTGCATCCTTGTGATTGTTTTTCCATAAACTTGATTCAAATAATTTTCTATATTATCCCAATGTTTCTTACCGAGTTTTCCATGGTTTAAATATTCATACACCTCTTCATATTTTGAAATAAATGTTTTCATATAATATTTTGACCAAAGCTCTTATTTGTACTCTTTCATCTGCTCCTCATTATTTCTATCTTTGTTATATTATTGGGTTATTGAAAATGTTTCTTCAAGTTTTTAATCATCAACAATACATGGATATATTTGATCTATTTGTGAATGTGGAATGTAAGGACCCAATTTCTATGTGCCTATTATATTCTCTTATAAATTAGAGACACTATTTACATCAAATTTCTACACACAGAAGTCCCTATCACGACATTTTCTTAGTTGTTTTGAAAAATCCATATTGTATTCATAGTTTTTTGGATTTGATTTGAGAGCTTGGGATTTGAAATGTGAAAACAAGGAAAATGATGATTTTTTCATGTCCTACAAATTTATTAGTTACTAGAAACATTCACAAATGAAACAATTTTCTTACTCCATATTTTATCTAAACTTAATTTCAATTTTCATTTTCTAATAATAAATATACAATGTGTTTTTTGCTCTATAAATTCACAGAATTAAAACTTGTGGAGAAATATTGAATTTTTATTGAGTACCTAATAACAAATACAATATTTAAAATCACTATGAAATGGGTGTATAAAATGAAATTCTTCAAAAGAAAATAACAATGCTTCACCTCTTTTAATTTTCAATAACTCTATTCTTACGCCATTTGTATATGTACTCCCTATTTTGGTGTTGTCACCTTCGAAATGAGTATACATTTTCCCATTTTATTACATTAAAATACAGATGTTGATAGGGATTTTATGGATTAGCATTTAATACTGTACCACTTAACATTAAATGTAGTATGAAATAATAAAAAAATACTCTCAAATGGTTGGTTTTACATTATATAATTTAATGGCCAATTAATGTTTAGGGAAGAACAATATTAATTGGGTAACATTTGACCTTACAAAAAAAGTATAATTTTTATTATAAAGAATTAAGGTAATATTTTTAAAACATAATTTTTAATGTATGAAAACTAAAATTCGACATTGTTTGAAACTTTAATTTGACATACATAAATCTAATTGAAATTAAGTCTTTAATATTGTCAATTATTAATAATAAACTACATAACATGGGTTGCTTCTACTTAATATTATAGATAATTATTAAAAATAAACTTGTATTGCTAAATATTACGTAAGATTCAAAAATCTTAGAAACAATTAATACACATAATTGAATCAAAACACATAACACCATCATTAATCAAATAAAGACTAAACTTGAACTCCATACCATCAAATAAACATAGTTGTATGATTATATAATAATATACATGAATGATTTACTTTGAAACAATATTCATGGTGATAAATTTAAGTCTAAGAGGTTGCTAGGCTAGACAAATTTTGACTAGAACGAAAGGTGATTTTTTTTTATATGGCCCTTTGATATGTGAGCAATCGTTATTCCAAGTGTGAATGTTCACACTTCTTTATGTGAATGCTTGTACTTTATCATGTGAGGGATCACACTTCAATGTGTGAGGGATCAATCTTCGACATGTGAGGAATCACAATTCATCATGCAAGTGGTTTCGTAGAGATGTGTGAGGCCATGACTCACTCGCACTATGATGAGTGACCACTCGCACGTCTAAGTGCGAGTTTTTGAACTCAGAATTAAATTTTCTCACACATTGAAGTGCGATCACCAACATTTGACCTCCTATTCTAGTCAATATTTGAATTTTTGCGTGTATGGAAAAAAATTAAGTCACAGTGACCACTAGGCTATACAAATTGTGAAATCCATACACTATGTGTTTCATGGATAAAAATATACACACAATGGTGGGATATAAGGGTGTAATACAATGTGTTATATGTTCAAAGATTTGGATTAAATGAGATTTCAAAGATGTTAATATAAGATGTATATTTTGATTTTCTCATTCTGATTCCAATTCTCTATACTAGTGTTCAAGATTTAAGTTTCCTCAATAGTAATTTTCTCTTTTTATTTGTGCATATAGTTGAAAATTAACTCTATTTTTTAAGATGGAGCACATGTGGATTTACTATCCAAAGGTGTGAAATTTGTGGAGGGACTATTTTATCCATCCAAAGATACCATCCATTATGGATACATGGGGTATAGCTTATTCATTGTCACAAGAAGTATTGTATTCAATGGAAGAGAGAATGCCATATAAAATTGATGATTGTGAAACCATGGCAGAAATTGAAAACAAGGGATACTTATCCCACCGGAATGGAAGTAAATGATTTCAAAAAAAATTCATGTGAAGGTGATGACACTCAAAACATCATGAGTAGTGACTAATAGGATACATTTAATGAGGATGAGGGTTTGAATTCTAACAGTGATAGCTATTGTTTCTAAACTCCTAAAGAGAGGGATGAATTTTCTACAACCTACATAGTGCTATAAAATAAGTTTGCTCGGAAAGAAGGTGACATATCCTAAGGGTTTATATCCTTGGTACAAGAACAAAATGTGATTTCTAGAGTAGTTTTGGGACCCACACATTTTGGTGTTTTTGTGGAGAAAATTATAACTAGGTGTAATGATTGTTATCCAAGTATATAACAGAACAATGAATTTTCCTAACCAATCAAAAACGTAGTTTATCTAGAAATAAGAACTGCACTTCATGTGAATGGAAATTATGAACTCCAAAAAATAACCACCACATCAAAGATAGAATTCAATTTGAAGTTCAAGGGGGATACTCTGAATTTGATACATTTTTGTTCAAAATAATACATTTTTTGTATAAGCAACAATTATAAATGTATGTGAAGGAGAGATGGTGCACGCTAATTTTTTTTATGATAATACATTTGGGGTTCATGTTGATAAATTAATAAGGACTTTTTGCAAGGGTTACTGCATATTATAAGGGTCTCTCATCCAAAGATCTACTAGCCATTTGGCCCATCAAAATGGTTCTGTTATGGAAGTAAGGCTAATAGAAATTCCATAAGAGTTACCGGTAAAAATTTGGAGTGCATTTGGAGATCCATTGCCTCAACTGGTATACCCAAATTCATATGAATCCTCCATATGTAACAGTAATCAAAACTTTATAAAAATACCTTATAATGCATGAAAGTTCCAAAAGGTAAATTCTATTCCATCTAGTACACCAAAGGCAAGGGAAAATGATGGAAAAACAAGAGATAATTTTTTTTGAAGTTTAGAAAAAACCTTGTTGCAAGGAAGGATGTCTCTCTAACCTATTTATAAGAGTTGTCAATCAAAGTTGGAATTTAAATCTAGGTGTGAATGAACCTATCTTCAATTTTTAATTTATTTAATACATTCACTGCAAATGCTAGCAGTTGTTATCAAGTTCAAACTTTTGAACATAGTATAGATGAATTAAAGTTCTATGGAAGAGATGTATGTCAAAATGCATGGTACAGATGTCATGGAATACCAAAAATAACCTATTATGTATACAAAAAATCTTAGATTAATGGATAGAAGAGGGCAATAAATGGAAATACAGAAAATAAAAATATTGTTACAACTATTGCATTGATATCCAAAATGGTGGAGAGTAATTATGATATATCCCCATAGATGTCTTGTTCAGTGAGAAAAGATGTTACTACAATAAAAATGAGAATGATGCCTGTATGTTATGGTTTTTCTTACATCCTACAAAAGTGTAATAAGGTCCTTTTACTATTATATATTCCTCTAATGTCACAATCAAAACTCAGAAAAATATGACAAGAACATTTCTCCCATGTTTCCATCACCAAGAACATCTTCTTCATCAAATGTGATGAATGCAAATATATTAAGAACAAACGTGCATCCACCGCATTTCTAGAAACACTAGAAAAAATAGATCAATGCCATAAATGGCACAATGATTACATTAAAAGTTGTTGTTCAAGTTACTATGCACATAGAGTGTAATCACAACAAAATCCTAATAGGTATTTGTGCATTTTGCATGAAAAAATGCACAATATGAAAACTACAATACCAAGGATGGGTAGAAAAGAAAAATAAATAAGAAATTCTATTAATCTCCCCATCACCTTGAATGGTATGCTGACACATGGGAAAAAATGGGGGGTTTGGGGCACTTTCGTCTCCCTTTTATTGAGTAAGTAGAAAACTTCACAATAACATCATTAGATCTATATATCTGGAAGCTAGAAGACCCACTTACATATCAGTATGGTTATTTTTTATATATTAGTGGGATGTCAAAACACTTGTTACATGATGAATTTTTGTAAAATTATGCATAGGACAAGTGCAAGGAATAAAAGAAAAAAAAATGATCGTTTTTATAAAACCAATACTGTAAGCAAATGTTCAAGTTCATTTAGAAAAAAACCACCAATTCTCTACTTGCAACTAGATAATTATGCAAGTGATAAAAAAACCACACATTTTTTATGTTTGCATCCATGATGATAGCTAGAAGGGTTTTCAACATAGTTTTTATGAGTTTCCTTCTAGTTGGTCACACGCATGAAGAGATAGATGGGACATTCATCTAATTATAAAAAACCTTCTATAAATTAGAAACATTACCTTTACCAAAAATAATAGAAACTTACAAAACATTCCAAGAGGATTCTGACACATTCACTTTGTACCTTATCGAGGAAGTTTATAACTTTAAGGCCTTTTTAGAACCACACCTTCTAGATGATAACCACAAGATCATGGGTATCAGTAAACCAAAGATGTTTAAATTCCATGTCATCAAAAACAAGTTAGTCATGGAGTACAAAACGTCAATCATGGATTCTGAATGGTCACACTTAATAGAGATATAGAAAAAAATGGATGGGGAACCTTTTTATCTTGAAGGGGATCCTCCATTGGCACACTTCAAAGAACCAAAAGAGATGGAAAACATGAAAAGAGGCATTCAATAATACATCACACACTGGGAAAATATTTCAACAGATTGTGGAGAAGCATATTGGGTTCCGAATATTACATATTAGAAAAATGTTCTACGTTCCCTAGAGAATCCCTTTGTCAATTATAGCATGATAAGGAGACATTTTTTTAGCCAAAAATAATTTAGGATAACACATTGTATGATCAGATAGTGAGTGCACCATGTCTTGACATGGGTAACTATTATAGTCAAAATGTTCTTTTAAATAAGGATATATATGTTGGGCCTATTTGTGATAGACCTCGAGAGGAATTCAACCCAATAGTGGATGTGAATGTCGAGAAGATGATACTAGTAAGACAAGATGATGATAACATACCTATATATATGGGAAAGGTAAAATGAATTCTAACACAAGATGTTCACAAAAAGGCTCAAAAGATAAGGGTATGTTGGTGGGAACCCATACGAAAAGAAAATATAGAAAAAGAAAGGTACCAGGAATTCTTAAATAAAAGGAAATGGTGGCAAAAATCAAGGGGCAACATCAGATATTCATATAGACAACGTCATCTGGACATGGATTCCAAGAAAAATATGGAAAGGTGATCAGATTAAAACACTGAATCAGGGACGCGAAGCTATCCAGACATACCTTGCATAAATTTAATAGAAATAATTAATACCCTTGAGAGGGATGAATGCTTATGTAATTTTAAATGTAATCTTATCGAAGGAATTGATTACATGTGGAAATACATTTTCAAATCCATTTTCAAAACAACTTGTTTAACACAATTCTTAACTCTTTGTTTTTATTTATGATTAACATAATGGAAAAGCATAAAATTAGTTGAATTTATCGCACGTAACTTTCATATTTACAATATCACCATCATTTTTAATATAGATTTATATAAAAATTATATCAATAAGTAACATACATAAAATATTAAATAAATATAAATTTAAAGTATTTAAATATCTATTATTTTTTATTTTTAAAGGGCAATATCATAAAATTACCGTCATCTAAAAATTGTTTTATAGGCATAGGTAGTCGTGAAATTTAGCCCCTGGGCTGATGTAACTTGGTGGTGGCTAGGCTTATGCAAGTTAGCATGTTAGCATCCGCTAGGATTATATATCCAAGTGGTGGGTATGTTTATGTAGACTACTACCAATAGGCTGGTGTAAATTTGCAACTGCCAGGATTATTTCACCTAAAGGATTCTAATCTTGTGTAACTTAGTGGCCCCTAGTCTTATGTAAGTTAACAACCTATATACTTATGTAAGTTAGCTACCACTAGGATTATGTTAGGGAATAAATAAATTAAAAAAAAAATCCTAAAATAGAAAAATTGAAATCCAAAAATTAGAATTTGGAATTTGGAATCTAATAGTGGGGAAATAGGAATCCAATAATAGTGTTATTGGAATCCAATATTAGCGAAATCGTAATCCAATAATAGTGATATTGGGATATAATAATAGCAAAATTGGAATCCAATAATATTGAAATTGGAATCAGGATGTTGGAGCCTCACTGGGAAAAGGTAAAATGATTGTGGATGAGGAACCAAGCTATGAGGTTTTGAAAAAAAGGTGCAGGATCTAGAGACTATTGTTCACATTATGGATGAGGCAAACTCTGACATTAGGGAGGGCATGTTTGATAGTATTGAGGCTACAAAGAAAATATGCATCTCTAAGAAGAACATAAAAGGTGAATTTACTAAGCTACAAAAACTTGTTCATGATATGAGGGCTAGACTACAAATGACAGAAGGTCGGCTGAAAAAAATAAAATATCATTCCACTACAAGCAACTTAGAGGAAGAGGATGAGGATGAGACTAAAACTGACACCAAGGATGAGGAATAGGAGGATAAAACCTAGAAGAAGCTAGAACATGGGTACACCAAGGTGGAGTCTGATACCATGTTAGGAAAGCCTCCTAAAATCCAATAGAAAAATTAATCTTTATTGTATATGATCTTGAACTATAGGCTAAATTTTGGTGAACTACCTCTATTTTTTTGTCTATATGTTTTGTTATCTATATGTTTTTTTTTTTTTTTTGACCTCCTATCTTGGAGTTAAGCATGTTTAACTCCCTCTAGTCCTATTTCTCTTCCTACATTTTTTTGTGTGCTATCATGATGTTATCTTTTATGTAAGACCTTTGGGAGTCCATCCCTATTATTACCTTATCTAATAAAAAAAGTGAAATTGGAACTATAATAAGTCCAATAATGACAATATTGGAATCCAATATTGTTAATAATGGAATCCAATAATAGTAATAATGGAATATAATAATAGTAATAATGGAATTGAGTAATAGTAATAATGGAATCTAGTATAGGCAAAATTGTAATCCAACACACACAAAAACGGATATGGATTTCTTCCAATACTTGAAATACTGGAGTCCATATTTACTAGAATATGTCCATATTTAGTGAAATAAGAATTACATGTTAAGAGTTGTGGGAGGATTTTGACGAAGTTTCCTAATCTTGACGATTCTTGGTGAATATGTTATGAGCACTTTAATTTCAAGAAGCATTCATTGGAGATAAAGACCTTATTTTGGGCCTAGAAGAGAAGCATTTACTTGTTCATATTTGTGTGACCTTTTTTGACCTACTTAGTTCCTTCATGTAATCTTATATGATTATTTAGATGTTATTTCATGTTTGTATGACTGGCCTTATTGGTATTGGAAGACCTAAAATTGTTATATGCTAGAGTCATCTATATAAATCATGTTATATCAGCTCATTATGAGGTTTTTTGTTGATGGGGATGTGAGCAAGCTACAGGAGGTAAAAGGAGAGTTGTAATGGGATAAGGGAAGAGATGAGAATATTGATGAATATTTTTTAATATTTTAGGATTAGGTGTTCAAGGTCATTATATTTAATCAACATGATATTATGGAAGCTTCAGTGAAGTAGGAGAAGAGGTTTTTGAGTGCATGGTGTTGAAGCTATGCTCACAATTAGTTATTAAAGAAACAATTATTAGGTGATATTCATATTCATGTCATTGAGTTGATGCTTGATCATTGTAGGGGGTTGTATCCTCCTTGTGGGGTTGTTTCCTCGCTAAACTAGGGGTTGGTATTCCTTGTGGGGTTGGTTCCTCATGAAATAAATCTTGTCTGATATGTAATATTCATAAAATTCCTTTTTTTTTTTGTAGTATAAGAAGAGGTTCATTGGGTTTTCTTCTCCTTGACGGTCTCCCATATTATATATGGTGTGAATGTGTTGTTGCTTATCTTTTACACTTATTGATAGTTGTAACTCACTTAATAAGCTCACATTTGATTATGCATATTGAATGGTTGATTCGAATGATGAATGTATGTTAAGGTAAAAGAAGTAAAAATTTCATAAGAATGATTGACCCCCTGGTCTCTGTGCTTCTAAAAATATTGGGAGTTTTGGTCTAGAGAATTTTGAAGTTTTTCCTTTTTGTTAAAATTCATTTTTTTTGGTTTGTGAATAATAAAATAGATAAATATGGGCATATTATAGGCATGAACTACTTATCTTAAATATTTTATTTTATTTGGAAATAAATGGATAATATATGGTTTTCTTTCACATGAGCTTGATGGGAAAATAAAGATAAAAATAAATGAATAACTACATATTTGTGAAAATAGTAAATATTATTTTCCTTGTGGTTAAAATTTTTGGTTCATGCTTTTTTTCTTTGTAAGCCCTCTATAGTTCACATTTCTTAACATGTATGTTGTTAATGAAAGCACATGGTTTGTAAGAATGGTGGGTTTTATATTTGGTTGAAATACCAGTTGATTCAATATATTTATAAATATATAGATCCTCTCTTCATATAATATGTATAAAAACTTTAGGCATCAATTTATGTGGAAAGATGGTTTAAAATTTCTACTTAGTTTGTAAGAAGGGAAATCGAACCATGTTGTGCATGGTAAAAGAAATTTATAGTTTATAATCAAACCTTTTTTCCATTCTCAAAACATCTTTGGGTTTGGTCTTTTTTTTGCATAGTTGTTGTTGTGAAATGTATTCCCAAACTATGGTTGTTATAAGAGTATGTTTTTGGTCAGGTTATGGTAATATAAATTTTTTATTTTGTAAGAATTGTTTCTCTTGCTCATTTGAGCTTGTCTGTGTGGGTAAATACCTTATTTAAGAGCAAAATAAACTCTCATGGAGCCAATTTTTGATTACTTTTTAATTATATTGGTTTAATCTTCATTTTTAAGTGTAAATATTGATTTGTCTGGAGATGACCATTTCCTAAAATAAATAAACTATATTCCTTTCTTAAATGAACTTGGCTATTGGTTGAGTGATAATTGTTTCAATTTTCTAAGTGTTATTACTTTGTTAGAATCAGTTAAAATGAACCAGTTACATGTTAAATATTGATGTCAAGATATTGCAGATAATTTATCTTACATTTATCATAAAAAATATAGTTAGTAGGTATGGTATGATTGTGGACTTTATTGTAGAGATGATGTCCCGTCACTATCTTAGTGCTATCAAGAAGATAAATATTTTGAAATAACCTATTAAGATTTCATTTGGGTGTCTTGATTTTTTTTTTAATCAATATAAAAGATTAAATATCATAAGAAAATGTTTTAAGGAATAATCAAGTTTATTACAGTAAAAACCATTTTTGTACCTAGGTAAAACACATCCTACTAATATTATTTGTGCATAATAGTTTTGGATTGGATTTTCTAATATAAAATGATGACCTTTTAATTGATAAAATAAACTGAATTATAAGTTATCATGAATAATATTGAAATGACATTATTTTCTATTGATCTTTTGTTTGTTAGAAATGTAGTTTTCATTTCTTGTATCACTTCATTTATTTAATTATATGTATATATTACGAAGTTATAATTTGAATTAAAAGATAACCATATCATAGTAATTTATTTCAATATAGAATAACATGATTATGAGTAGATAATTCATGTCAATTCATTAAACTGGTCATGTATACATTCTCTGTCCTATAGTGTTCTGTATAGAGTAATTAAGTGAAGAGATAATTGAATCTTATGCACATGACTTATTCATGAATTATTGTTTGAAAATACACTTCAGATTATTATATATCTTTTTAAAGAAAAACTATCATTTCACATATTAAAATAAAGGCATTTCCTGCTTGTAAATTATGAAAACTTGTATGATATCCTTTGGAGAAAAATAAGGATTCATCCCTATAAAGTTAAATAAATATATTTATATTTTGTATTACATTTTTTGAGTTTTAAAGATGATTTTCTTGTTGTTTTTACAACAATATATGTTTTAAAATTGCTAGATTTAAAATTTAAAATACAATACTATTTTTGGATATATTATTACGAATGTATGATTACGAAAATATTCAACACCTATTATGAAATGGAAATTATTACAATGATAATAACATTTTTATCACTATGTACTTTAATAATATTATTTTAAAAAAAAATTGTTATTAATAGTAGTACACATTTATGAATTAATGTTATTCATCGTAGAATTATAGATTCAATATGAATGATTAATTATGTCATCATTTTGAATACTACATTGTGCAAAAAATAACACACAAACATTCTTATAGTATCATCATAATTTATTAAAACTAAAGTACATTAATTAGGACATAATGATGATACATTAGTTTATGTTCCATTTTAATAATAGTTAAATGAGATAACTATATGTAGACATGGATAATTATACTCATGTTCTACGAAAACCATAAGTTGATCAATTAATCATGAGATGACACCCTTTGAGTTTATGTGAATCATAGACATTTGGCAATAAACTTATGAGACTAAAATATTATAACTAGGTTGTGAATGGGTAACTGCAAAATGAGACATGATTAATTAAATCTATCCTTAACGACTAATGTTATCTTGTTATATCATGAAAACAGATACTCATTAAAGCGTGTAACAAGATAAGTTACTATAGTTTGTTATCAGGAAAACGATAATGTTTCTTGACACCTAAAATAATTATGCACCTAACATTAACTCAAAATGATAACAATTATGTGAATAAAGTGTGGGTTCCATGACCCGCATTTCCATTTCTTTGAATCCTATACATACCAACTTAGGATGGCTATAGGAGTGCTAGTGATTAATTAATGATGAATTTCATTAAGTTGTCATTATATTTCCCATAATGATCATAATATGGGAGTAATAGCATACTCTCGAATTGAGTGGTGAGTCCTAAATCCTACTTTAAAATAGAAAACTCAACTTCTTAAACAAAAAAATTAAGATCTACATAATTATGTAGAAATGGTTGTTGTGATGGAGACAAGTTTCATTTGAATTATGTATGGTCATGAAAATAATCTTTCATTTCTCATTTAACAACTTGGACAAGTAGTGTAGCTAGCTGGATACACTTTCTGATCACCTTATTCTTATTTTGTAATGTTGAATTCTAGATGGATTGCAACATTATTGTTATCCAAGTTGAAACATATGAGTTGCACTCAAATATCAAAACTTGTTATAAAGATTTAACCAAATGTAAATAATATATACTCACTCAATTATAGTGATGTTAAGGGGGATCAAGTAGATGAAATGGAACCTTACAGTTTCATACAGTTACCATTATTATCATATGGATTGTAAAAAATATATTATTCTAGATTTAATTTGCTGCATGTTAAAAATCATCAAAGGCATTAATTGTGATTGAAGGGTTTGCAGTTTTTAAATTCCCTTAATTTGTTGATGTATAACATGGGTGTTATATTTTCGTATCAGAGCTAAATTTTATTAGCTCTTGGACTTAATGGGTTCATAACACTAATAAAATATTTTATTCTTGTCTAACAAAACAAAATGGTTAAAGAATATAAAACAACATGTCTAAATAAATAATTTCCCAAAAACTTGATGAGTTTTCAGTTGTACTTCAAAATACATGTAACTAAATAGTTGTCCTGGAATAACAAGTAATTGGTGAGGAAGAATAAAGTTAAAGTGATGTACAAGAACCTATTTATCCTAATGTTGTGCAGGAGATCCTAATGCTTTAAATCATAATTCAACAAACCCTAATGCTGGAATTACCAATGACAGGAACCATACTGGAAACAAAATATATAAAATGAATCATCCCACCCAAGTTTGATGGAAAAACCTTGGGAGATGGAGATGAGAACTAGTTGATTAAAATGGAGAATTATTTTCAGATAATAGACTTATTTGATGAAAATAAAGCTATTTGGTGTTTTTTATCTCTCCAAAAGGTATCCTCTTAGTGGAATAACTAAAAGGAAGACTTGGGAGTTGACCCTGCTAACATTGCTTTGGAACAATTTACATTGTAATTCTGCCAAAATTGATTACCAGAGTTGTATTTCGATCAAAAGATTTATGAGATTCAAAATATGACTCAGGGTAAAATGAGTGTGATTGAATATTAGGAGAAATTCACTAAATTTCAGAACTATGTTTCACATTATCAAAAGTATGATAAATTTAGGATACAAAAATTTATTATGGGGTTGAACCCAATCATTAGGAGTGAATTTGATGTCCATGGTCATCATATTATCAAAGTTGTTTTTGATAAAGACATTATGAAAGAGCATAAGATGTAATAAATTTATACTCATATGGATGAAAAATGAAAGAAGAGATTCAACTCACCTTCATCATTGACACCTAGAAAGACAAGGTGGAAAAAGGTTCCCAATTAGGCTATAAATGGTAAGAATAACAAAACAACAAAACCACTTACAAATATAAAAAAATGGACATAATAGTTTTGCAGCGAATGAAAATAAGTTTGAAAGGAAAGAACCTTTTTACTGGGTTGTTTCAAATACTGTTGTGACCACTTTGCCAAATTATCCCTTGAAGAACAAGGAAAACAATCCATGATAAAGAATTCATGTTTTAGTGGGAAACTGTCAAGATGAAAAAAAAACAACACCTATTGAAGTGTCAGGTAAGGTATATGGACTGTCTATTACTATTTTATTTGATATTGTTATGTTGGTGAGAAAATTTGTTGATATGGAAAATTAGAGGTCTCCACAAACATTCATGGGGCTACTCCCCTCTACATTAAATGGTATAACTCCCATTATTGAATGTAAACTAATCCTAACCCTATCTAAATGTTGTGGGTGGAAAAATTGGCTAGAGATCAGATAGGGACACTACACTAAACTTGTGGAAAAGTTCTTTTATGGGGGTACAAGGGAGGAAATTAGAGCATTGAGGATAAAAACATGAAAATTAGTCAAGGAATATTACTTTCGTGAGTAAATTAAAGAGCTCACATCTAGTAACCAAAGTAGTTCAATAAGAAAGAAAGAAGCACTTGATTTTTATAAAAAACTTCTTGAGGAGAGGAATAGCAACAACTCTGACGCTATTTCTTATATGTTGGAGGCCATTCCCCAAAATAAAATTGAGGAACAAAAATTTAGAAATATTCACAAAGCGGTTACGCTTGAAGAGCTGCATAAAGTTGTTTTTGCTTTAGAGGGTGACAAGGCTCCTGGGCCGGATGGATTTTCCATAAATTTTTTCCAGAAATTTTGGGAAATTTGTTCAACGGATCTTCTCAGAGTGGTGAATGAGTTCTATAGAATGGGAAATATTTTAAAAGATCTTAATAACACTCACATTGTGTTGGCCCCAAAAAAAATGGATGCTAAAGATTTCAAGGACTTCAGACCTATCAGCCTTATGAATGCCATCTATAGAATTGTTACCAAAATTATTGCTACTAGGCTCCAGCTCATTTTGAATGAACTTATCTCAAGGCAGTAGAGTGGCTTTGTTAAAGGTGGGATTATACAAGACGGAGTGATTATGGTTCACGAGACCATACATTCAATGGAAAATAATAAAAAGGCAAGTATGGTCCTCAAGCTTGATATGAATAAAGATTTTGACAAGGTCTCTTGGGTTTTCCTTGACAAAGTCTTAAAAAAATTTGGGTTTCTGGAATAATTTATAAGAATTATTAAGGCTTGCATATCTACGGCCAGGATTTCTGTGGTTGTTAATGGTGAACCAGTGGGCTTTTTTACTAGTAGCAGGGGTCTGAGACAAGGAGACCCTATCTCCCCCTTACTATTCATTCTCTTGGCTGACAACCTCAGTAGAAAAATTGGTAAGGCGGTGAATGACGGGCTTTTAAGTGGCTCTAAGCCCACCTCCATCAGTCAAGCTATCTCCCATCAGCAATTTGCGGATGACACTATCCTTCTTCTTCTGGCATCTATCATTGAAGCCAAGGATACCAAGGCCTTTTTGTGGCTCTACGAATCTACTTCTGGGTAGGAGATCAACTATAAAAAAATCACCATCTTCTTCTTCAACACTCTTGAGGAAAGACAACTTAAAATAGCTAAAGTTCTGGGCTGTAAAATAAGTGAGCTTCCAGCCACTTACCTGGGGCTTCCTCTCAGAGGTGTGGGATGATTTACTGGAGAGATTCAAAAAAAAATGGCGAGTTGGAAAGGAGCAGTTCTATCTAGTGCTGGTAAGTGCCTGCTCATCAAAAGTACTCTCCAAAATCTACCAATTTATATCATGTCGCTCTACAAGATCCCCCCTTCTTTCAGGGATAAGATTGAAAGGATCCAAAAAAAAAATTATGGCAAGGCATGGATGAGAAATTCAAATTTTACTTAGTGGCTTGGGATAAGGATTGCACCCCGAAGTTTATGGGAGGTCTGGGTATAAAAGATATTGAGAAAATGAATGAGGCCCTCATTACTAAAATGGGTTGGAGAATGTTGATTGAGAAACAACCCTGGATAGATTTAATTAAAGCTAAATATCTTAAACATCAATCTATGTACTCCTTTCTATAAGATGAACATCTCCCCAATGGTTCCATTTTTTGGAACAATTTGGTTAAAAGTAGAAATTTCATCAGGCAGGGCAGTAAATGGAAAGTAGGGGATGGTACGGACATAAACTTCTGGGAGGATAATTGGTTTAATGGCAACCTCATGGAGAGTTTTGGGATGGCCAAGGAAAGTCTTATAAACAAGTATGGCATCAAAATCAAGGGCTATATTAAGGAAAATGGTACCAGAAAGAAGTGAAAAAAACTTACTGTGGAGAGAAATGATTTGAAACAAATTACTTCCTCCCTTCAAGATCAATTAGATCTTATTCCATTAAGTCAGATGGATTCCAAGGATGAGCTAGTATGGAATAACTCCAATGATGGGAATTACTCTGTCAAACTGGATACAATAACTTCTTTCATAGTAATCGAACAGAGTTTAATTAGAACAGGATTTGGATGTCTGATTTAACTCCCAAAATAAAAATTTTCCTTTGGCTGGCTATCAGAGGTAGGATTCTTACCAATGACAATCTGATGAGAAGAGGATTAATGATCCCTAATAGGTGCCATCTTTGTAAGAAATATTCTGAGGATATCAGCCACCTATTCATACATTGTGAGTATGCCACTAGAATATGGAGTTTTGCCCTTTCTAAATTTCAAGCTCTCTGGGTGCTGCCGCAGGATCTCAATCAGCTTTGGACTCAATGGAACCCACCCTTTAGGAATTGTGTTGTTAAAAGGATCTGGAAGCTGGTTATCCCTCATTTAATCTGGAGAATATGGAAGGATAGAAATGATATTATCTTCAGAATTAAAAATCAAAACTACAAGATTAGTATTGGTAAAATTTCTAATGGTATCAAAGAGAATATTGCTAGATTTAAACCCCCCAAGAACATGAGATATCCAGAAAATGAAGAATATATTCTATCCAACTGGTAGATAGGATCAATTAATAGCTGGAACAATCCCAGGAATAGCATTGATAGATCTTTGATTAAATGGCATCCTCATGATCTAAATTGGTATAAGTTGAACTTTGATGGGGCTTATAAAGGAAACCCTGGGATTGTGGTAGGGGGAGGAGCTTTTCAGGATCATAAAGGCAATCTGATAGATGTGTATGCTGGTAAAATGGGAATTCAAACTAATCATTTTGACGAAGCTCTATCTGCTCTTTGGGGTCTGAGAATTACCCAGACACAAAATATTCAGAACCTCATTATTGAAGGAGACTCCCTAAATATCATTAATCTTCTTAAACAGTGCTCATCTCCAAGTTGGAGCATCAAGGATTTTATTGCAGAGTCCATAAGTATTAGTCATACTTTCAATAACATCAGGATCATGCATACCTACAGGGAGGGTAATAAATTGGCATATGTGCTGGCAAATTATGGCATTAATGTTAACCTTACAGTTTGGGACAATAATAGCATCCCTAAACAACTTCAAAACAACATTCAGGTGGATCTCCATACGCAAGCAATATCTAGAAATGAGTTATGATTTTTGGGTGTCGATCAACTTCAAAAATACTCCCACACGTGTTGATTTAAAGTATTGGTTTATGCAAATCACGTCTAATAATCAAGATAGTGTGAATCATATGGAAAATTTCAAGTGGAGATACACGGTTTTGAAAATCATGCATGCGGGCTGCATTGAGACTGTTAAAAGGTGGATTCAAACCTCCAGGGAAACCGAAGGTGGCGATAAAGTGATTGATGATAGGGAGTGGGCTATTCTCACATGCATTTTTCAGCAGGCTCAGATTAGCAGACACGCAACTGATCATGGGAAAAGAAACAACTCTCATTTCCATTATTGTGCGGATTACTATAGCAAAAAGTGGACTAGCTTTAGAGATCAGTTAGGAATTTTTCGCAATCAGTTCAGAGAAGAGAAGATGGGGGGTCCTCCTTGTCAAATTGAGCCTAGTGTGGACCCAGACTGGAAAGATAATATTGAGCTGTGGAACATTCTTAGCAAGGGTGGCATAACAAAATTCATTAAAAAGGTTCAGGGGCATGATCAGAGTATCTCTGTGCATTTTACAAAGGATTGGAAGAAGAGGATAGTGGAATATGGGAGGCAGAAGGTCTTAATCAATGAAGAACTTATTGCTGAAGCGACCGGCCTTGGCTTGGAGGGCTTCCGATTCTTTAACAAAAGGGTCGATAAAGATGCTGAAGAGAGGAGATTTGTTGAGGGAGAGGAGAAGCTAACCTACATAACAGCGGGCCTGCTTGTTAGCTTGATCCCTCCACCTTATGATGAAATAACCTACATGATGATATGGTTCATTTCCTTGGAAGGAAGGTTTGTCACTGTTCCTGCAAACACCTTATTTTTCTTAATCACTTTCGTAGGGATCGTTTGGTTTGTTTCCCCCATTACTTGCTGAACTCTCTTGAATGCTCCATTCTAGAGTTTCAAAAGCATTCTCGGGTGGTTCCTTTACACCAAGGGCTCATTTTTTTGTTGCACAAATGCTTTCTCCTCAAGTTTCCTGGTCTCCCATCCTCCTTTAGCTCGATTACCCCTCTTTCGGGCTCTGTTGTTGCTAGCCCTGTTTCTCCTTTCTCTTCCCCCGCCACCGCTGCTGTCACCCCTCTACCAGCTGTTTAGAATTCTTCTCCCATTCCCCCTTTTGTTTCTCCCACCCCCCACTTAGCCTCTTCCTCATGGAGACTAGTTACCAAGGCTTCTAGGAAGCTTAACCTTGAGACTCTTGTTGTGGAGAAGGGTTCTCATGAATTTGAAATTGCTCATGACCTCCTGAATATCAATAGTGCCAACCCCTAGGAAGTGCAATTGGAAAGCCCTTCAAGAAAGCTAGAATCCTTAGAGGCTGATATGAAACTATTGAAGGATGAAGTTAAAAACTTGGCAAAACAGAAAGGAAAGAGGAAGAAGGAGGAGGAGGAGGATGTTGACAGCAGCCAAATTGAGGATATCTACAAGAAACTGCACTCCTTAGACTCCCGTTTAGGGAAGGCCAAAACTCGACATGATTATAACATAGCCATCTTTAGGGCGATTGAGGAGTTCATTGAGCAACATGTCAAAAGTGTCTCCAACCTAAGCGGAGTTCCGACAACTCTTTGGGGTAATGATAAGGAAAGTAAGAAGACCATGGAGCAGCTGGATTATAATGACGCTGCCCACATGACAACTTTGGGTATGTTTAAATCCTGGAAGAATATCAAAACCATCATTGACAAAGCTACTAAAAACTAGTTGTAGATGCTTCTGATGTCCTTGTTTGTTTTTTTGTTGTTTTTTTGTAGACCCTTTACTGCTTTTTTGCAGTAATTTTGTTGTTTTGTTTCGTCTTGGTAGCTGTTTTTGGCTACTTTGAACTTCATTGTAACATTTGGATTCTGATCCTTTTCTCTATGGTTCTCTTGCTTATTCTGGCTTCTAGGCCTTCTTTTGTAAACAAGGATATAGTCCCTTTCAAACAACTATTTGCCAATAATAAAAAAAAACCAAAGTAGTTCAACATCTAATATAGAATAAAGAAACAATGAAGCGATTAGTGAGACAAACCAAACCCATATAGACATAAATTTCTTTAAGGCTCATTCATCGAAGACATAAAGCTCTCTTTGATCACCATACTTACAAAGTGTATATAAGAGGGAAATAGAGGAAAAATAAGAAATGGAAAATAAAAGAAGTTTATCTTTTATTTATGTGTAGTGATGAATACAAAGATTTGACAAAGCTATAACAATTCACAATGCTACAGAGTAAAAGTTCTTCAAAAATTATGAATCCCTTGGAATGGAGTAGCCATCACAACATATCACAAATTGAATTGACCCCTTACCTCCTTCATATGACTCTCCATGTTTCGTATTCCCTCATGAATTTTAATTTTCCATAAATTAAGTATTTCTCTTATAATTTGGAGAGAATAGTTTTACAATTTTAAAATAAGTCACTTATGTGAATAGGATAAAATACAATAATGAAGCCTATAAAAGAATTAGAAAAGAGAGAGAAATAAGGGGGAGAAAGAGAGAAGGATATCTAATGAAGGAGAATCTCCCTCTATTGGAGTCCACTGATCCATGCCAAATGATCTGATAAAATGCTTCAATGCAGTGAATTCTAGATCCTTGAATTCTTTGCACCACTAGAAGACTTCCTTTTACAGACTCATGGCCATCACAAACAATTATTTTAGAAACATTGTTGAATGAATCCCTTCATCACCATAAGTTTTTCTCATGAAGACCCCCTCTGAAGAGATTGTATCCTTAAAAATAATTTTTCCATGCATCTTTGCAACACTGCCACATTACTATGTTGATTTGGACATCCTGATGAAACACACCATGAAAATTTTGATGATAATAATTACATACTCCACTTTGCCCATTATACACATAAAATCATAAGCCATGAAATGAGTGTTGAAATACACAGTTGAGATCTGTTATAGGATGCCTCACTATAACCTACTCAAAATATTTTGATGAGAAGGCCTATAATTATTTCACTCATTTTAACTTGAAATTCATGTTTCTACGACACTTACTTTGTTTTAAAGGAGTGACTTAATAATTTTTGTAATTTTCAGAATCCACCCTTATGGATCTCAATTGATGATGTGATCCTGAATTATTATTTGAATGTGCATTCTTTCTATAGGAACTAATATTTTGATATGAATTACTATTAATAGTAAACACCTGTATAGGAGATTTACTATTTTTAGTAGGTGGTGATTTTGACCCTTTTTTGACCGCACCAGCAAGATTGGCTTTCTCAACTATCCTTATAGTCACTACTTTCCCCTTGATTACTTCCTCGAATGACTTACCATTTATAGATGGTACCCATATAGGGAACTTACTATTTTTAGTAAGTGGAATTTTATACCATTTATGACATTGGAAAACCACTTTGACCTTCTTAATATCCTCTCTTCTTACTTTCTTCGCTACAAATATGTCTAGTATTAACTTTCCAACAATATCCAATCCCCATTTAGGAAGACTTACTATTTTTGGAAAGTGGGTCTCTGCTATTCGGTTTGAGATGAAAAAACTTCTTTGGAATAGGTTTTTTATCCTTGGTGCACCTCTAAAATTTCAACTTGATCTGATGCTGGAAACGAGAGATTTTAAAAAATCAAATTTTTATTTTGAGGAAATAGGCGTTTACTCACCATAAAATATATTGGTCATGGATGGAAAAAAATTCCTCTTGAATCCTCATGATGTATAGAAAACTAAGATATTGAAACAAACAAAATCTTTATCCATTGAGTATTTTGGGAGATATGAATAATTTCTCCTTCACAGACTTCGAGAGTTTTCAAGAAAAATCTCTTCATTTTTCTTTGTTTTTCTTCATTTGAATCCAGATTATTTTGTGATTTTTACTGTTTTCAAGGTATGAAAGCATAAAAAATATCTTATCACTATAAACAATGGTGTATGGATTTATGGATAAAATTCTACAACATTCTGACAACGTGAGGAGGATGTGGAGGGTGAGAATGGAAAAAATTGGCTAAGTCCCACTATTTGTAAGTTTTCAAATGGAAGGGGGAAGGGTGGGATGAATTTTTATATCCCTCATGTACCTTTGAAAATATGTAAATGGGACAAAAAAAATTTCCTTTCCCCTAGCTTGATAGGTGGTGGCATTTAATTTTTTGTTGAGTTGAGGAGAGGGGCTTAAAATAAGCACCTGGAGGCCCAAAAATGGTTGCATGTGTGTACAAGGGGAAAAATCAGGGTGGGGCGCAAATATTATTTCACTTACCTCCTCTTTTCCAAAGGATGAAAATAACATAGATGAGAAAATAGGTGACATACTTGTAGGACATGGAAAAGATAGGTGCACACCTAGGATGTCATTACAATGTGTGAGCATAGTGAATGTTTTTTCGACTAGTTTAGATTAGTAGGTAATCAACGGCTCACATGACATGACCCAATGGCAAAAAAGAGACACTTGGATGAATTTTTTTACGCTCACATGTACCTTTGACAAAGGACTCCATGTGGCAATGGATGGTACCATTGAAAGCATATTCAGATAGACCTAAATGTTGAACCATGTATTCCAATGAAAATAGTTAAGAATAAGTGTAGGAATTTCATAATAGAATCATTTTGGCATCTTTTACTCATATATTTAGATCTAACGACCCCCAAATCATTCTCGTATACTATTTAGAAGATATATCTTCACTTGTGAAGATGCTCTTGAGCTAGATATAACCCCCATATTTTGGTCCTAAAAAAATGCATAGGAAAGAGTTAAAAAATCCCTACCTATTTACACCCACATGTCTAGTACCTGTTATCAGTCATCTCCTGATAATGAAAGCCATGATTTCTTCACCAAGTGGGTGCCTTGATCCTATGCTCAGGGGCATTCTTGATCTCATGGGATCCTTCCCAAAAAATTTTGGACTCTTATGACTAGCCATAAGGGATCATTAAAATAATTTTTTTACTGATTCCTAAGATTTTGGGGTTAATTAAAAAATTAGATCATGATAACCCTATACAGATAAATTTATGAGACCATAATGAGGGACCGAACACTAGTCAGTACTATCATCCACTTAGAGTTTCATCCATTTGGAGATCACTTGCATCCATTAGCTCCATCAAAAGGACAAAGATGGTTGATCTGTATCCCACAAGCATAGGGGGAGGGATTATATTCTATTTTATACACACATTCTATTACATTTCATACATTTAGTTATTGCTCACTACTTCACAGAGTGCGACTCATAGAAGAGAACCTAGGGTACATATGCACGCACACACACACACACACACACGAACTAGATTTGGGTCCAAAATGAAGTGAAACTCTCAATTAGTAATCCCATTATTATGGAAGTTGTGGTAAGTTTGTCCCATTCATTTTCATTCTTCTTTATTATGGTTTTGATAATTATTTTTATATTTTTCAGGTCTTCTATACATCTTGGATTATCAACAACATATGGAATAGTGCAACGGATTTGATATGACACGTATCGAAAGTTTTAGACCACTTGGCGAACTAGTGAAACTTAGTTTTAGATATTTTTCATAGACTAGGGAACCCATTCTACAGACTTGAGTATTCGCAGGTGCCCCAGTCCCTATCCAGGCACTCCAGTCCAGCTAGATAGTCCATATCTACCCTTTTTATGACCTCTACATAGTCGTTCCTTCTTTTCATTTTTGTACTCACCTCTGTGATATAGTTCAGATCTACTTTTGAATCAGCTAAGTCTTTTCCATTATTCTCTTTCATATTAGGGTTTCTCCTTTCATAGATTAGTTTCTTGGGTCATTGTACATAATCATTTACTGTATTTACATGTTGTTAAGATTAGATTAACTATATTATCCTCACACTTCCCATTTTTAGTTAGTCATTTTGGTGAACCCCACATTTTAACACTCCCTTTTTACCATGTCATCTCCTTATCAAGTTATGGCTCAATCTTCTCATCATACCTTTGCACTAACTAAGGTCTTATGCATAGTTACTACTGCTACTAATTTCATGATGTGCGCAATCAACATCCTCGCTTTGTCACACCTAACATTGATCAATCCATCAATGTAGTTACTACTCATCATAATAATTATAATCATGTTATGTTTACATCTACATCTAATCCTCCACCCATTACTTTGGCATCTCCTCATACTACTTCTAAAGGCTATGACATTATTGAGCAACTTAAAAATATGTCCGCTAAGATCCCTCTTTATAGCATTTTACGTAATGCACTAGATTTTCGTAGCATACTATAATATTCCCTTCATGCCATCCATATTGAAATTGATAATTCCATGATGGCCTTTACATATCTCATATTGTCTCTTCATAATTTACCACATGTTATATCTTTCACTGATAAGGATCTGTCACCTTTTTCTAAAATCAATCCATATGCTCCCTTGCTCATTACTACCATCATTAGCACTACTTGCATTAAAAGATTCCTTATTGATAATGGATCGGATGTAAATTTATGCACTCATTCTCTATTAAAGAAACTATGTGTTAACAAATATTTAATTTCTAATAATTATGCCCTCATTCATGGTTATGATTCTACTAATCACTCATTCCTAGGGACTATCTCATTAAATATTCAAGTTAGGCCTAAGACTCTTCTCACTGAGTTCTATGTTATTGATGCCTCCTTTAAATTTAATCTCTTGTTAGGTAGGCCTTAGATTCACACAATGCACGTGGTTCCATCTACTCTTCACCAATGTGTCAAGTTCTTGTATGATTTCTATGAACATACTATCACCACCAATCTAGAGCCATTAAAATAATATCACATAGATCTCATTACTATTATTCCCATACCACCTTCGCAACGCATTCCATATAACATCCTTGACACATATGACATTGTTCAATCTAGTTTTTCACAATATCCTCATAAAACTATAAATTATCTAGCTATCTCTACTCACACTACAACTATCATCTCACCTATGATATCAAATCTTACTAATTTACCTTCTCCACCTATCGAGTCACCCTCTCTTTCTCCATCTACAGTGGCACCTACCAACATACTTGATAGTGCTACACAACATGATGATTCACACATGGATGATTATGAGGATTCTGATGAAAAATTTGATGTTATTGAACTTATAGATTAAGCATTAGGAAATTTCAATTTTACTTCTCTTAGCTTAAATGACTCTTATTTTGAAGAAACCTTTGTGGCCGATGGCCTAAGTGAATATTAGTTCAAGAAACCTACCTCTACTAATGATATGGTACTATATTAGGGGTCTGTAAATAGTGCAGATGTTATTTCATCTTCTCCTCAACGTTTGACATCCCCGCTACCTCCTTTTACATGCACATTATTCGATAATAGGTATTTTTGGAAACACATCTATATTGATTCTACTTTCTTAGATACTATTTGTACAGCTCATAGTTTGGTTAGGTTTGGCATGATGCTTAATGACATATTACCACTTCTTCATTCACCACATCTTTATCATGGCTAGTTTTACACTACAACAGTTTATGGCTTGCGTGTCTTTCATTTGAAGGTCTTTATTGTGTGTACCCCTCTTGATTCTCCACTCGCACTCAAATAATCCTAGATTGACTACATTCGTGGTAACATAGATTTTCATCACTATTTTCTCATATTTCATATGCCTTTAGGCAATATCTTTATTCACAATGATTCTTCTCCTTCTTTTGATCCAAATATATCTCATTATCATGCTCACAGTCATCCACCAATCACCTCTAATGATGAATAATATGCAATTAATGTTTACAAAATATGCCACAATGGGTCCCTATATGACCCTCCCCACTTTATATCTTATCAGATTTCCAATACTACCTCAGAAGGTTTCAATCATGACAATGATGATATCCTTGATAGTAACACATAGTCATCTTCTCTATCGTACACTTGGGGGGAATAAAAACCACAATAACCCCCCCCATTCTACCATACTTGCATAATATTACATCAAAATCTTATCATATACATCATATCTCATCTTTTCATCATCATACCATCATTTCCTAACATACGCATATTCATTTATACTTTAGCATCATCATTACCCAACGAAAAAATCTTGTACTTTGGTTCACACTAGATTATTGAGGGCTTAGCACACATAAACCCCACACACTCCACAATAATTACTACACACTCAATTTATTCACACATCTCACGTCTTACATCCTCCATTTTACATTTAGTCTACATTATGTATCTTCATTTCACACATATTCTACATACTATACTAGTCTTCATCACATATGAGTCTGGAATTACATCATTCTACATACTACACTACTAGTATATCTACATACAATACATGCCACTCTATACATTACATGTTTAATTCTATTCTATGCACTACACTCACTACCCTATGACGCACTGCAGTTCCTTGGTCCATACTCAACTACCAAGGGTTTACAAATCAAATAGACCTTACATTCATCATACATTTATCATTCGACCTTTCATCATGTTACATTTCTAGGATAATGACACATGTTATAGGATTAATCGTCACTTACTCTATTCATCTTGTAGTCGTATATGCTTTAGGCTACCTCACCACTCCCTACTATTTATCTTATAGTGAGACATGGTTTAGGGATAAATCATCACTCATACATTCATTTTTTCGTGATATATGCTTAGGATATAAGGTTCATGTACATCTCTTATATATGTCACATATCATCATTACTACGTATACATACTCATCATAGCACATTAGACATAACACACTTCAACCTTTTCCCAATGTCTCAAGTTCATTCTTGACTGTTGAATGGGAAAACTAAATAAACCTCATTGCATACATTTCTATTCACTCAGGGGGGAACATGGCTCCTAGCATCGATCTTGCATTCCATTCCATCCATCCACAAATTACTACATATTATGGTTTCTTTTACTCTTGCTTACTTTTTCTTGTTCATGGTCGCTTTATTACACATGCTAGTTAGATTACTTGTATGAAATTCATCTATATCATCCACACATGCATGTTCACATATTTTTGTAATTGTAATCATAGATACATGTCTCTTACACACAATATGGATGTTCACCTTCTACCCTTTCTACATTGGTCATTGGGTCCATCAACATTTTGTATATCACAAGTACTACTATTTCATTTCATACTTATCACTTTACATTACTTGGTTATACATGACTTTTTTATATTAGCTATCTTTCTAACATGCTAATAGGTGCTTCATGTACAACATTTATTACGTAGGGATATTTTCTTCCATACTTCTTTTTTATATTTGTCTCATATTAATTGTTTTTATATGCGGGAATTTCCCTATGTTTGGTGTGCACACTTATTTGTTTGTATTCAGTCATGATAGACTTGTGTGTCTTGCAACATCATGAGTGATGTCCCATGTTTGCAAATAGCTTTGTGCGTATTCCTTTGTCTTCTTAAATTTTTACATTATTGCTTTTCTTGGTAGCTTATACACTTTTTGCGTAGCTTATACACTATTTTCTATATGAATTCTTGTTTGTAATAACGTTGGTCTTTGACTAGCCTTCTCATCTGTGTATGTCTTAGTTTCTACCAAGAACATTCCTTTCCCCCTATAGGGTAGAGTTTTAGAGTACATGTAGTTGGTCCTCTTTCGGGGTTGAATTATCCTATCAATGACATCACATGTGCCCCCAAAGAGGGGGAGCATCATTTGGGGTTTTACATACTAACACAATGCATTTTCACTAGTTCAGTTCAGTTCACTTTTCACCTTTGGCATTGTGGGTTACATATAATGAGTGGGCTCAGAAAAATCTACAAACCCCGTACACAACATATTTTACAACACATGGTGTCCTTGGCATTCTAGGAAGCACTTACATGCTCGGAGATTACAATGGGTGTGCCTCCCTACACTACTTTGGGTAGTGGCTTTGGATCACCTAAAAAGAAAAGACGTATAGTTTTGATCTCTTCAGTCCACATAACCCAATGGAATGAGTTAAAGGTTATAGAATAACTGACACTTGATATCAGTTTACATCTTCAGACAATGGCATACGTATCACCTAAAAAACTTTTGCTAAGACAGGATATCCAAACTACAATATGCTAAATATCATTGCTAATCAAGTGCACTATGATTGCATTAGACATGCTCCTAGTAATCAGGGTTTCATTTACGTGCATAACACATATAAGGGCCACATTCATAAACATGAGTATTTTAAATTGTGATCCTTAGGTCCCACATACATACATATTGGGCCTTCTTAATTAGTTATATCATTGTATGTCTGGCCGTATTTCATACAATTAGCCAAATTTAGGAAACTTCAACAACAACTTCCACCAGACATTTTATGGTAGCATAGACCATACAAACCATGTAGGTACAATACACAAATCAGTAGCTGCACATGTGTTTCTGCCCTAGGTTCACTATCATCAATTGTTTCTCAATTTTCATGTATAATTTCCATGCTCCATCATCTTTTTGTAATTCTGCACTTTTTTTAGTCCTTCGGCATGACCTTGTACTGTAATATCCATATGAGGTTCCTGTACAGTCATATCCATCCACTTTATGTTACAACATATTTCTACGCACAAACATAAAGTGCTTGACAAAGCTCGTATAATGATCATGGAGTCTCTGAGAAGCTATTATATTAGTTCCGAGTCTCATCACTACCATTTCTCAAGTTTAGGAGAGAATAAAGTACTAATTATCCCTTATAACTCAGCAGATCCTGATATTGCATGTTGATCACGATCATTCCCAAGATTTTGCAATTAGCTTGATCCCCAGTCTACTACACTCATCATTCACATTCATTCTACACCAGTTGTAATGGGGCACGACCTCGAGAGGTCAGGTGCGAAGAAGGTCACATGTTGATTTTCTGTCGTATAGTAACCTCCTAGTGGAACCACATTTCTCTTTTCTTCCTTCTTCCTTCTTTCATCTCTCTCTCTCTCTTGTTGTTCTCTCTTATTTTACCTCATAAACTCTATCAATCCTTGAATCACCTCTACTACTGGTTCTCCTTCTTTTTCAACATCTTTTAAGGCTGGTTAATAAGACCTAATACCTTTCATATCTCTTTCTTTACATGTTTTATTTTTTTTCCATTTGGAGATCATTAGCATCCATTAGCTCCATCTTTTGTTCAAGGTTGGTCTCTTATTCATCTCTTCACAATTTCATGGGGGAGTTATTCTATTCTCTTGTATCTATTATCTTGCCTTCTTCATCCATGGTGGCATCCTATAACCATGGTCCATGACTGATTTCACATTTCTTTCTTCACCCATCTGTACTATCACTTTAACTATACACACACTCACACAATACTTGTTAGCCACAAAACCATTCAATTTCTATTTTCAATGCAACTTTAACAAGAACCAAGCTCTGATACCAAAAATGTTATAGAGCAAAATTTTCTTTTTTTAGGTTTTTGACACTTATTTAGGTAAATCTTTCTCAATATGCCCAAAAGGCTTAAATTACATGAAAAGACAAATTTTTCACCTTAGTGCAGGTGGAAATGATGAGACCCAACACTCTATATCAACACTCTCAAACCCTGTTGTTATTGCTATCAAAATTTTATTTGACTAAGAAATCAATCACTTCTTCAGTTATATTAAGACTTACTCTTTCACTTTCTCATTGACTCATTCATCATAAAACCAAACAATCTTACCATAGATAGTCCATCATCTAGCGTCCTTTTAAAGACATTTTTCCTATTAAACCACTTCATACTTTATGTTTCTATATTCACCTCTGAAGAAAAGCAGTTCAGATCAAATTAAAAATTCCACTTACTCTTTGTTTTCACAAAAATGGACTCCTATTTTCTCTCAAGAGCTCATTTCTTGCTCCTTATCCCTTAGTTCAAATTATGAAAAAAATTCTTCTTTTATCATTTCATTGTTCTCACCAACATATTCCCTATTCATACCTCTAATAAAAAAACACATATTCCCTATTCATACACCTTGAAACATAGTTACAATGATTATCAAAAATTATTCAAACCCCTAAAATTTCAATACTATTTTTTCTCTTAACAAAACTGTTCTTTTCCTTCTTAACATGATGTGGGATTGGCTCATATGTGAATTATAGTGCCCACTTCCCTTTGACATCTTTTGATATTGATCATGACATTGTAGACTATATGATGGACATTTTTATAGTTTGGATTTAGTATGATGTTAGATGTGAGACCATGGATTATTGTGACTCTTGATTATGGTTATGATGCATGATGACTAGTAGAGACACCTTTTACATGTGGATGTTGGTATACTATTTGACATGGTTATATTATAGAATGTTGTCCAGACATGTGATATTTGGATATTGTCGAGTAAACCTAGGAAATGTAAATTATTTGATGATGATATAGTTGTTGATATAAACTACGTAAATGATATTGTTGATTGCCTTGATGTTGTTGTGATTCATATGCATGGATGATTTGGTGATTTTATTTATATCATGTTGGATGTTCTGATATAGCCACGAGGCCGAAGGATGTATTTATGTTTTTCAGGTTAAAATATCACA
Source organism: Taxus chinensis (assembly GCA_019776745.2). Taxonomy (NCBI): domain Eukaryota; kingdom Viridiplantae; phylum Streptophyta; class Pinopsida; order Cupressales; family Taxaceae; genus Taxus; species Taxus chinensis. The sequence continues at coordinate 353,494,181 of CM034154.1, forward strand.
ACAAACATCGAGGGATTGGAGACCAACCACATTGGAATTCTAGATGAATTCAACAAGGTCACCATGGCAACTTGTTTTATTGTTTTTGTGTTTGATTGTTGTTAGGGATTCCCATGGGGGGGATGACCTTTAAATGTGACCATGGGCTTGGTGTGTTTTATTATATGGTTCCTTGTTTTTTTGTATGTGTTTTATTAGTGATCTGTCCCTTTCTTTATTTAATTAAATCGTGGTAGATTAATGTGAGAAAACATATGGTTAAAAGTTAATTAATTAAATTTGGATATAAGAAAGTAATAATGGAAGTTGTTGGCTCTTTGTATTAAATGTGGTAAGTGATGTGTAAGTATGTTTAAGAGTTGTGTAAGTCATATTTTGGAGTATGAAACATTCCACCTCCTTGGAAATTCGAATTTGTCCTTGGGGGCTATTTTTGGAGGCTTGTGGGACAAGTAAAACTTGTCCCATACCTCTTAAGTTTATTTACCAACCATACCTATGGTTAGAGGGTTGATTTTAGACTTTTTTAATGCATTTTTATTAATCATGTTGCATGTTTTTATTACACTCTTCTTACAGTTTATTTAATTCAGTCTTTTGGGGTGTGGGCTTTTGGAGTGTGCAAGTAAATTTGTCATATTTTCACCCACCTCTTTATTGTGCTTTAGAGAATGAAATTTGACTTTTGTGTTGGAGTTGAGGATGTGTGAAGTGGCATCCTACATGGATCCATATCATCCTCTCCTCTTCCCTCTTCTATAAAATTCAAACTCATTGCCTTGTTTTGGGTTGTTGAAACTTTGGAATGCTTCCTTGGGGCAAATTTTCTTGTTGATTGGAGCTCTTGATTTGGAATAGGAGATTTGGGATGAACTTTGTATGCATGTTTTGTGCTTGGATGTTTGGGACTGTGTTTTTAACATTGGGATAAAGACCGCTATTTTGGAACTTAGACAACTCCATCATGGAGAGGTAAGAGCTTGGCTCTTGAAATACTCTTTTCCTTTATAAATGTGCTGGTATTGTGTGAATTTTTTAGCATTTTTTGTGTGTTTATTGGTTATGGGTAGACTACCATAGGAATGGTGTAGAAGGAGGCTATGGGGAATTCATGTGGGGGGGCATACGGTAATTCCAGTGGCATAAGAATTCTTGTGGATGGAGTTTGGGTTTGGGATCCACTATGGAAAAGAAATAACTTGCATTTCTTACTTTGTGGGGGGCATAATGAAATCTGTGGGGGGGCATAAGGATATATGTGATGAGTTATTTTGGTAGTTTGTTACAGGTGGATGCCCAATTCCCATTAGGAAGCATAAGTAGCTTCTCCCATAGTCTTTTCTCCTTTGGCTTGCATGATAAAGCCTGATTTTTGTTTGAATGTTTTCAAATGCAGTTGTAAACTAATGTATTGTGTTGAATTGTGTGTTAATTTGAAATGTGCATGTTGAAAGAATGTTGTGTGTATGTTTTTTGGAATCCTGTTGTTGCCATGGGTTGATATACATATCTTATTACATTGTGGTTGAGAGACCTCAGACGGCCAATGATGAAGGATGGATTCTCTTTTCATTGGATGTCTTAGTTGGGTGGAGAGCGTTGCCTTTCCCCCACTTTGTTGTGATCAAATTTGAAGAAAAGGGAACTTGCATGTTGTTTTTCTGGAGTAGAGGAAAATCTAGTTTGACAGTCCCTTGTGAAACAATATTTTATTGTAACATTTCCCACTTTGAAGTGGATGAAATTTGTAAATGTATTTTGTGAATGAAAAGAAGTATTGTAATTGAGTTATGAAAGTTGTATATTCAAAATGTGAAAGATATTATATACTCTATTCTGATTCATTGGGAAGAAAGAAATTAGAAATATATTAATTTGCATTCAAGGACATTGAAATATGTAAAGTTGTTATAATTGGAAGTCAATAAAGGATTGTAATACCTTTCTTCATATGCATTGTTGCATTTGAATCTAGAACATCAAATATGTGATTGGAATCCCTGTTTTGGAAAGTGGAAGAAGGAAGAAACACGTGAGATGAAATGGTATTACTTCTGTCCTTGTTTAAAATGTATGACAATTTTGGAAAGGATAGAAAACTACATTCTTAGATTTTAAATGGTTTGATTGGAGAAGGAACTAACATTTAAGGTAGACCAGGAATAGAAATTCAATGTTTTATATGCATGGCAAAAGCGATAGTTGATAATCTCTGATCCTCTGGAAATGTGATAAGTCTGTTTTTAATTCACTATATACTTTGATAAATATTCCTTAATCTAAAATGTTCATAGTTCGAACCCTGCAAATAGATAAAAGACATTAATGCAATATTAAAATTTAGCATACTTAGTGTGACCAAAGTGACCCCAAACAGACAAAAAAAATCTTTAAGAAATAATTTAAGAAACCTTTCAATTAAACAAAGGCCCAAACCGTTCTGTAGTCTTTTTTCTGTCAGATTGTTGGAAAAAAATTCAAATTGGAAATCAATTGAGAAAATTTACATTCCTAAAACATCCTAAAATCCATTTATCAGAATAATTCTCCATGTCTGTTTGGCATGTTGAGTGAAGGAGGAGAACAAATTGAACAAAATTTTATAAGTTAAAATTTACGAGTTTGCTTTTAAAAATCCTGCAGAACATTTTCATTATATTGACCCCCTGAAATTTATCAGAATCTAAAATTTATGATTATTGTGCAAAGATGACATCAAGAGATTTATAGAAAGTCCTTGTTTTCCCAAAACCAAGATTTATATGAAAATTTATGGTGTTTTGAAGTTTTCTTCACTGGCATTAAAATTTTGGGAAATTTTTCCTTGGTGGGCCCGTGGCCCGAATTTTTACCTTGGGACTTAGAAAAAAAAATTTGGATCATTTTTAAATTTTTGTCTACCACCCCACAGCCAATCAAGCGCTACCACATAGCCTTACAAGGCAATGGCGGAGGCGTGACACCATTTTCTCCCTTAGTGTTTTTAAAAAATTTGGAAAATTTTATTAATTCTCTCCACCGCCCCACTAGCCTACATCCAATCAGAGGCTACCACGTGTCACCATGGGGGTGACACCGGAGGGGAGGAACCCATGAAACCTTATCCTTTTTGAAATTTCTTTTTTGGAAAAAAATTGTACTTACCTCCATGGCCCCGCACTCTCGCCCCTGCCTTGGGAAAAATGCATTCCGCGGATGCGTGGACCCATGTGTGCAACTCATCCCTTCCCCCCTCCTTGGAAAATTTTCTCAAACATCTCTGCCGCCCCGCCCTTCCCTTGTTTTCTTCCCGATTTGATTTGGAGCTTGAAACATGTTCGTGGAAGACCTGTGGGGGCGCAGGTGCAAATTGGATTCCCCCCCTCCCCCCGTGCAGGAAAAATTTACAAAGCCTCCCTGCTATCTGCCAACTCACCCTTTTGGGAAAATTTTCATACCTGGGCCTATGGGCCTGCTCTTGGGGGAAAATTTTCACCCCAAGGCCCACTGGCCCATAACTTGAGTTTTATAAGGATTTAGGAGGGATTCTCTATATCATTGGAAAGGTGAGAAAATTTCCTATCCAATGGGAATGATTTAGGGAAATTTTTGAATGTGTTAAGTATGAGAAAATTCAAGTTGCAACTCTAGGCGTGTTAAAGAGTATGATGATAATTTACCCCTTGAACCTAGTTGAACCTTCTAACCCTAAATTTTGGACCTTGTGACCTCTAATAATTGTTAATAAAAGAAAATTATGTTCTAGTAAATTAGAATTGTTCTAGAACTTGTTAGGGATAGTTGTTATCTTGCAACCTGGTTGTTGGATCCTTTAAAAACAAAAAAAAAATCCATAATTTTACTAACTAATCCTAGGTTGTTTCTTGGGTCTCAAGTGGGTTGTTCTAGCGGGCATCACACTTGGTATCAGAGAAGTGGTTCAAGAGCTTGGACCATTGTGCACACTAGAAAACTTGGGACATGAAACTTAAACCTAGCACACTTTTAAATCTAGAGAATAACTTAGTTTAGAAATTACATATTTTAGTAAACATGGAAATTATATAAAACTTAGAAAAATGAACTACATCTCACCTTAGTCTATGTAGGAGGCGTAGATAGGGACGAGGGGAACTTTCACATAGACCCAAACTTACCACCACTAGATCAGGGTGTAGGAGCCATCCTACCCTAGATTTTACAGACTCTTAAGGATGTTAATGTTGTTATACATAGAGGATTAGGAAGAGGACATGCAGCTAGACATAAAAGAGCCCCTTCCATTGAGGGTTAGGAATCTCCTCAACCTAGTAAGGAGCATGGAGAATAGAAATACCTTGTAGAGTCAGCCATGGTAGAGTCACCACAGAGGGGAAAAGGTGACTGAGTTTTAGAGCATAGAGAGAGGTCTTGGAGCCCTAGACTTAGGGATGAGCATGTATAGAGACCTAGAGGCTGTCAGACCATAGCTGTAGATCACATCAAGGAGATCCTGAAGCTTTGAACCTAACATTATTCTAGTGACATAGGTGGATTTCAGGCTAGGGCCTGGCTAGTGAGCTTGAGCAGTTGCTTCAAGCTTTGTCCTTTTCTAGCAACACGAAATCTCCTGTTACAATCAATCTACTGAGGGATGGAGTAGGAGTATGGTGGAGGATAGGGGAGAAGAAGCTCCATGTAGATTCTGAGATAGTGACATAAGAGCTCTTTGAGGAGCATTTCTAGAGTAGATATTTTGTCACGGAGGTTCGTACTGTAGCGGATAGATGAGTTTCATGACCTCCGACAGGCATCTTTAATAGTAGCAAAATTATGAGAGTAGGTTTCGGCTACTCCAGTATGTTGAGTATATGCAAGATGAGTAGGTGCAGATTCATAGGTTCATTCAGGGCCTAAATTTATATATTAGAGGTGTAGTATGGATCCATTGTCCATAGACATTAGCTGAGGCCATTGAGAAGGCCTATATAGTAGAGGATACTTGGGGAAAGACCCAGTAAGCTAGGAGACCAAGTCTTGAGTGACATACAACAGATGTAGGACAACAGATCAAAGAGGGATCAGTACCCCTTCCTCGGGGTGGATAGGGTTCAACACAGTCATCATTTAAACCATAGCATTAGTCCTTCCCACCTCATAGACCCTCCACAAAGAATTGATGCACAGAGAGGTCAGAGTATGGGGCCCTCCTCCTAGGGTCCCAATCAGGACATAGGGTGGACCTAGAGCACAGTCAACAGGAGCCTCACCAGTAGAGGCCTCAATATACCACAGCTAGATCATCAGGATCCATGCCACAGACTTCCAGGGAACTATTGGAGGTGCTTCTCATTGGGGAGGATCAGGAGGATGTTTTGGTTTTGGAGTTACTAGACATTTTTGGAGAGACTACCCATACAACCTTAACACAACAAGGGTAAGACACAGATCTCAGAGTTGATTGTTGGTGACATGAGACATAGCCATAAGATTTATGTAGTGATTGAGAACTGCTAGTAGAGCATCAGAGTATAGACATTGATATTATAGGTAGCAGTGGTTGTATTCTTACCTCTATATTTTTGATTTTGGTTTTTCTGATTCTTTCATTGCACCATCTTTAGTAGAGTGAGGCAGGCTGGTGCCAGTTAGGTAGGGTCATAGTTGGGATGTTGAGATGGCTTCTGTAGCTAATATCTCTTTAGAAATCCTTAGTTAAGGAGTGTGTAGTGTATTTGGTACCTTTCATCACCACTACTTCAGACCTCTGTATCCTTCCTTTGGGCGCGTATGGAGTCATTTGGGTATGGATTGGTTATCTGCACACACGGCTAGGATGAATTGTTACCATAAGACTATATATTGTAAATATTATTTGGGAGTGGAGTCAGTGATTTCAAGGGTTAGGAGACCCGTTTCTATTTGCACCATCTCTGTTATGTAGCTTAGGAAGCAGAGTGTGCAATGGGTTGTTAGATGTACGGTTGTTATAGTTAGTGATCGATCAGAGGATGGGTCTAGTGGACCATTGTTAGATGATAACCCTGCTATGAGAGAGTTTTCAAATGTCTTTTGGGGGAGCTACTAGGGTTATCACCCCCACATGAGATTGGATTTCATATAGATATAGTTCCAGGAGTAGAAATCCTAATCTCATGAGCACCTTATTAGATGACCACCCCAGAGCTCTGTGAGCTCAAGTTGTAGCTCTAGGGCCTTATCCAATCCTAGTGTATCCCTTTGGGGTGCACCAATGATATTTGTGAAGAAGAAGGATGGATCCTTTGTTGTTGTGTATTGATTACCACCAGCAGAACAAGGTAACAATCAAGAATTGTTATCCCCTTCCATGCATTGATGACTTGTTTGATCAGATGAAGGGAGCCACAGTTTTCTCTAAGATTGATCCTAAGTCAAGTTATTATCAACTAAGGAATTTCAAAGGTGGACATTCATAAGACTACCTTCCATATGAGATATGGGCACTATGAGTTCATAGTGGTGCCTTTTGGTTTAACTAATACCCTCGCATTATTTATGATTTTGATGAATGGGGTATTAGGAACTTATTAGATCGCTTCGTGCTCATCTTCCTTAATGACATTTTGATTTACTCACATATGCATGAGGAGCATGAGGGGCACCTTTTCTAGGTTCTTCAGTGTCTTCAGGAGCAGTACCTTTATAAGAACTTGGATAAGTGTTCATTATTTCATATAGAGGTGCAATATGTGGGTCATATTATTTTTGGGGAAGGTATCGCAGTTGATCCTTCCAAGATTAGATCCATTATGGATTGGCCAGGACCCACTATAGTGACGGAGGTACGTAGCTTCATATGGGATTAGCAGGATACTACTAGAGATTTTTGTAGGACTTCTCTTGGATTGGTTCCCCTATCACTTCCCTTCATAGAAAAGGGAAGAAGTTTGTTTGGTCATAAAAATGTGAGCAAGCCCTACGGACATTGAAGGAGTTCCTCATCACAACACCTATTCTTGTAGTGCCGAATCCTCAGGGTAATTTCTTCATTTACACGGATGCTTCTTTAGCAGGCCTTGGAGGTGTGTTGATGCAAAAGGGAAGAGTATTGGATTTTGAGTCTCGTAAACTCAAGTATTACGAGCTCAATTATCTGACTCATGATCTTGAGCCTGTGGAAGTTTTACATGACTTGGTTCGATGGAGACATTTTCTACTTGGTCATAGATTCACACTCAGGATATATCACTTGAGTCTTTGCCACCCTATTCACGTAGCCCAATCTCAATGCTTGTCAGTGGAATTAGATGGAGTTTCTTTATGAGTATGATATGGAGATTTATCATATGAAGGGGAAGGACAATGTGGTATCAGATTCTCTCAGCAGATGGAGACAGTGTGGCTATGTCCCCCTCAGTGAGCATAGATTTGTGGATTAGGATTCTTTAACAACTTCCTTTGACAACTCTACATTTAAGTACAAGAAGAGATTGGAGTATCGGAGATCCCTCAAAGGGAAGTTGATGGTTTTTACTTAGAGAAAAATGGTCGTCTTAGGCATAGAGGCTGGATTATGTCTCCTAGAGATGGAGGCTGAGGTAGGACATCGTGATAGAGGCACATCATTGCACCATATTTAGTCCATCTCAGGGTGAAGAAGAGGCCGCACCTTGATACAGTGTATCAGTGGGGAGGATTTGTAGAGATTGGCTTAGTTCATTCATGATGTTAGAGGTGAAACAGTTAACTCCAAGCCTCAGCAATTGTCCCAAACACTGACCTTCTTTTTCCTCATGCTATACTAGATAATAGAAGTGGACCCATTTCCTGGATTTCATGTTGGGCTACCGTGTCGAGATATCACCACAATGCCATTATGGTCACGATGATAATTGAAAAATTGGCCCACTTTTCTCTTGTGAAGATCACTTACACAGCAAGAGTAGTGACAGGTATATTTGGATGAGATTGTCAGGTTCATTGGGATTCTGTGGAAGATCATTTCTAACTATGATCCTTTATACACTTCCCATTTCTAGACTACCATGCAGTATGTCCTTGGGACAAGAATCAATTTAAGCAAAACATATCACCCTGAGAAATATGGAAAGACTGAGCAAGTGAATAAGATTTTAGAGGACATGCTCAGGATGCATGTGATGGATCAGCAGTATAAATGGGAGGAGTACCTGTACTTGGTGGAGTTTTCCTATAAAAATAGTTTCCAGATTTCTATAGGCATGGATCCTTTTTAGGATTTGTATGGTAGAGAGTACATGACACCTCTTAGCTGGGACAAGTTAGAGGATAGAGTATCTCTCTGACTAGATCTTCTACGAGACATGGAACAGTAGGTGGTGTTGATCAGGCAGAGATTACAGGAGGCACGGGATAGACAAAAGAAGTATGCAGATCAACATAGGACCAACCGTAGTTTTGATGTGGGCTTGAAGGGATTCTTCATGGTAGGCCACACAAGAACCCTATCCATTATCGGAAAAGGTTATAAGTTAGCTCTAATTCATGTGTCCTTTGGAGATCTTGGAGCGTATTCATCCCTACTAGCATACATCTAGCATTGCCACCTAGCTTTTTCATACATGATGTGTTTCATGTTTTAGTTCTAGGAAGATATAGTGCAGATCCTTCTCATGGTATATTGGAAATCATTATAGGTGGGATCTAGGGGGGAAGGTGCTGGTGGAGCCCCATCCACATTCGAGATCGAAGGACCCTGGGCCATCGCGGTGAGAGGGTGATTAGTTTGGGTTGCAGTGGGAAGATATTGATGAGAGTGCAGCTACATGGTGACGGAGCTACTTCATTACGAGTTCCATTTCACATTTTTTAAGGGGACTACCTGGAAGAAGTTGAGTATAAGGGATGGGGATGTAGTGTCCACTTCCTTGGACACCTGTGATATTGTTGATTCCATTATGGACATTATATTAGTTTTGATTTAGTATGATGTTAGATATTTGATCATGGACTATTGTGATCTTGATTTGGTTATGATGCATGATGATTATTAGAGACACTCATATGTGGATGATGATATACTATTTGACATGGATATATTATGAATGTTGTTCACACATGTGATATTTGGATATTGTTAGTTAGACTTAGAAAATGGACCCTATATGATGATGATATAGTTGTTGATATAAATAGTAATGATAATGTTTGATTTCCTTTGATGTCGTTGTGATTCATATGTATAGATGATTTCGTGATTATATTTATATTCATTTTGGATGTTCTGATATGGCCACAAGGCTGAAGGATGGTATTTTTGTTTTCTAGGTGTTAAACCATCACAACAAACATCGGGGGATATGGAGACCAACCACATTGGAATTCTAGATGAATTCAACAAGGTCATCGTGGCAACTTGTTTTTATTGTGTTTGTGTTTGATTGTTTTTAGGGATTCCATGGGGGTAGGATCACCTTTAAATGTGACCATGGGTTTTGTGTATTTTATTAATGTGTTCTTTTATTATTGTTGTATGATTGATTAGTGGATGTGCCCCTTTCTTTTATTTAATTACATTGTGGTCGATAATGTGAGAAAACATTTATGGTTAAAAGTTAATAATTAAATTGGGAATATGAGAAAGTATTATAGAATGTGTGGCCTTTGTATTAAAATGTGGTAAGTGATGTGTAGTATGCTAAGAGTTGTGTATGTCATATTTTGGATATGAGAGTATGAAAACACTCCAGCTCCTTGGAATTCGAATTTTTGTCCTGGAGGCTATTTTGGAGGACTTGTGGGACAAGGTAAAAACTTGTACCATCACCTCTTAAATTTTATTTGACAACCATACCTATGGTTGGAGGGTTAAATTAACTTCTATTATGTATTTTTGGGAAGGATAAATATAATTTTAGTGTGCACTCTTCTTACATGTATTTAATTCAGTCCTTTGGGGTGGTGTGGGGCTTTGTGGAGGGGGTAGTTATTTTTCATATTTTCACCCCACTTTTTATGTGATTTGGAGGAATGAAATTAGAATTTGTTTTGAAGTTGAGGATTGTGTGATGTGTATCCTATATGGGATTCCACACACCTTCCTCTTTCCTTTTCTTTAAAAAAAAAGAGCCCCTTCCATTGCGGGTTAGGCATCTCCTCAACCTGTACGGAGCATGGAGAATAGAAATACCTTGTAGAGTCAGCCATGGTAGAGTCACCACAGAGGGGAAAAGGTGACTGAGTTTTAGAGCATAGAGAGAGGTCTTGGAGCCCTAGACTTAGGATGAGCATGTATAGAGACCTAGAGGCTGTCAGACCATAGCTGTAGATCACATCAAGGAGATCCTGAAGCTTTGAACCTAACATTATTCTAGTGACATAGGTGGATTTCAGGCTAGGGCCTGCCCTGGCTAGTGAGCTTGAGCAGTTGCTTCAAGCTTTGTCCTTTTTCTAGCAACACGAAATCTCCTGTTACAATCAATCTACTGAGGGATGGAGTAGGAGTATGGTGGAGGATAGGGGAGAAGAAGCTCCATGTAGATTCTGAGATAGTGACATAAGAGCTCTTTGAGGAGCATTTCTAGAGTAGATATTTGTCACGGAGGTTCGTACTGTAGCGGATAGATGAGTTTCATGACCTCCGACAGGCATCTTTAATAGTAGCAAATTATGAGAGTAGGTTTCTGCTACTCCAGTATGTTGAGTATATGCAAGATGAGTAGGTGCAGATTCATAGGTTCATTCAGGGCCTAAATTTATATATTAGAGGTGTAGTATGGATCCATTGTCCATAGACATTAGCTGAGGCCATTGAGAAGGCCTATATAGTAGAGGATACTTGGGGAAAGACCCAGTAAGCTAGAGACCAAGTCTTGAGTGACATACAACAGATGTAGGACAACAGATCAAAGGGATCAGTACCCCTTCCTCGGGGTGGATAGGGTTCAACACAGTCATCATTTAAACCATAGCATTAGTCCTTCCCACCTCATAGACCTCCACAAAGAATTGATGCACAGAGAGGTCAGAGTATGGGGCCTCCTCCTAGGGGTCCCATCAGGACATAGGGTGGACCTAGAGCACAGTCAACAGGAGCTCACCAGTAGAGGCCTCAATAGACCACAGCTAGATCATCAGGATCCATGCCACAGACTTCCAGGGAACCTATTGGAGGTGCTTCTCATTGGGGAGGATCAGGAGGATGTTTTGGTTTTGGAGTTACTAGACATTTTTGGAGAGACTACCCATACAACCTTAACAACAAGGGTAAGACACAGATCTCAGAGTTGATTGTTGGTGACATGAGACATAGCCATATGATTTATGTAGTGATTGAGAACTGCTAGGTAGAGCATCAGAGTATAGACATTGATATTATAGGTAGCAGTGGTTGTATTCTTACCTCTATATTTTTTGATTTTGGTTTTTCTGATTCTTTCATTGCACCATCTTTAGTAGAGTGATGCAGGCTGGTGCCAGTTAGGTAGGGTCATAGTTGGGATGTTGAGATGGCTTCTGTAGCTAATATCTCTTTAGAATCCTTAGTTAAGGAGTGTGTAGTGTATTTGGTACCTTTCACCACTACTTCAGACCTCTGTATCCTTCCTTTGGGCTCGTATGGAGTCATTTTGGGTATGGATTGGTTATCTGCACACACGGCTAGGATGAATTGTTACCATAAGACTATATATTGTAAATATTATTTGGGAGTGGAGTCAGTGATTTCAAGGGTTAGGAGACCCGTTTCTATTTGCACCATCTCTGTTATGTAGCTTAAGCAGAGTGTGCAATGGGGTTGTTAGATGTACGTTGTTATAGTTAGTGATCGATCAGAGGATGGGTCTAGTGGACCATTGTTAGATGATAACCCTGCTATGAGAGAGTTTTCAAATGTCTTTTTGGGGGAGCTACTAGGGTTATCACCCCCACATGAGATTGATTTTCATATAGATCTAGTTCCAGGAGTAGATCCTATCTCATGAGCACCTTATTAGATGACCACCCCAGAGCTCTGTGAGCTCAAGTTGTAGCTCTAGGGCCTTATCCATCCTAGTGTATCCCTTTGGGGTGCACCAATGATATTTGTGAAGAAGAAGGATGGATCCTTGTTGTTGTGTATTGATTACCACCAGCAGAACAAGGTAACAATCAAGAATTGTTATCCCCTTCCATGCATTGATGACTTGTTTGATCAGATGAAGGGAGCCACAGTTTTCTCTAAGATTGATCCTAAGTCAAGTTATTATCAACTAAGGATTTCAAAGGTGGACATTCATAAGACTACCTTCCATATGAGATATGGGCACTATGAGTTCATAGTGGTGCCTTTTGGTTTAACTAATACCCTCGCATTATTTATGATTTTGATGAATGGGGTATTAAGGAACTTATTAGATCGCTTCGTGCTCATCTTCCTTAATGACATTTTGATTTACTCACATATGCATGAGGAGCATGAGGGGCACCTTTTCTAGGTTCTTCAGTGTCTTCAGGAGCAGTACCTTTATAAGAACTTGGATAAGTGTTCATTATTTCATATAGAGGTGCAATATGTGGGTCATATTATTTTTGGGGAAGGTATCGCAGTTGATCCTTCCAAGATTAGATCCATTATGGATTGGCCAGGACCCACTATAGTGACGGAGGTACGTAGCTTCATGGGATTAGCAGGATACTACTAGAGATTTTTGTAGGACTTCTCTTGGATTGTTCACCCTATCACTTCCCTTCATAGAAAAGGGAAGAAGTTTGTTTGGTCATAAAAATGTGAGCAAGCCCTAAGGACATTGAAGGAGTTCCTCATCACAACACCTATTCTTGTAGTGCCGAATCCTCAGGGTAATTTCTTCATTTACACGGATGCTTCTTTAGCAGGCCTTGGAGGTGTGTTGATGCAAAAGGGAAGAGTATTGGATTTTGAGTCTCGTAAACTCAAGTATTACGAGCTCAATTATCTGACTCATGATCTTGAGCCTGTGGAAGTTTTACATGACTTGGTTCGATGGAGACATTTTCTACTTGGTCATAGATTCACACTCAGGATATATCACTTGAGTCTTTGCCACCTATTCACGTAGCCCAATCTCAATGCTTGTCAGTGGAATTAGATGGAGTTTCTTTATGAGTATGATATGGAGATTTATCATATGAAGGGGAAGGACAATGTGGTATCAGATTCTCTCAGCAGATGGAGACATGTGGCTATGTCCACCTCAGTGAGCATAGATTTGTGGATTAGGATTCTTTAACAACTTCCTTTTGACAACTTCTACATTTAAGTACAAGAAGAGATTGAGTATCGGAGATCCCTCAAAGGGAAGTTTGATGGTTTTTACTTAGAGAAAAATGGTCTTCTTAGGCATAGAGGCTGGATTTATGTTCCTAGAGATGGAGGCTTGAGGTAGGACATCTTGATAGAGGCACATCATGCACCATATTTAGTCCATCTCAGGGTGAAGAAGAGGCACGCCACCTTGATACAGTTGTATCATTGGGGAGGACTTTGTAGAGATTTGGCCTAGTTCATTTCATGATGTTTAGAGTGCTAAACAGTTAACTCCAAGCATCAGCATCCAACTGACCTTCTTTTTCCTCATGCTATACTAGAATAGAAGTGGGACACCATTTCCATGGATTTCATTGTTGGGCTACCGATGTCGAGATATCACCACAATGCCATTATGGTCACGATTGATAAATTGAAAAAATTGGCCCACTTTTCTCTTGTGAAGATCACTTATACAGCAAGAGTAGTGACACAGGTATATTTGGATGAGATTGTCAGGTTCATTGGGATTCTGTGGAAGATCATTTCTAACTATGATCCTTTATACACTTCCCATTTCTAGACTACCATGCAGTATGTCCTTGGGACAAGAATCAATTTAAGCAAAACATATCACCCTGAGAAATATGGAAAGACTGAGCAAGTGAATAAGATTTTAGAGGACATGCTCAGGATGCATGTGATGGATCAGCAGTATAAATGGGAGGAGTACCTGTACTTGGTGGAGTTTTCCTATAAAAATAGTTTCCAGATTTCTATAGGCATGGATCCTTTTTAGGATTTGTATGGTAGAGAGTACATGACACCTCTTAGCTGGGACAAGTTAGAGGATAGAGTATCTCTCTGACTAGATCTTCTACGAGACATGGAACAGTAGGTGGTGTTGATCAGGCAGAGATTACAGGAGGCACGGGATAGACAAAAGAAGTATGCAGATCAACATAGGACCAACCGTAGTTTTGATGTGGGCTTGAAGGTGCTTCTTCATGTTAGGCCACACAAGAACCCTATCCATTATGGAAAAGGTTATAAGTTAGCTCCTATATTCATGTGTCCTTTTGAGATCTTGGAGCGTATCATCCCTCTAGCCTACCATCTAGCATTGCCACCTAGCTTTTCTCACATACATGATGTGTTTCATGTTTTAGTTCTTAGGAGATATATTGCAGATCCTTCTCATGTGTTATATTGGAAATCATTATAGGTGTAGGATCAGGGGCAGGTGATGGTGGAGCCCATTCACATCCTAGATCGAAGGACCCTGGGCCATCGAGGTAGAGAGGGTGATTAGGTTTGGGTGCAGTGGGACAGATATGATGAGAGTGCAGCTACATGGGAGGATGCTACTTCATTACGAGTTCAATTTCCACATTTTTTTCAGTGACTACCTGGAAGAAGTTGAGTCTAAGGGGATGGGGATGTAGTGTCCACTTCCCTTTGACACCTGTTGATATTGTTGATTCCATTATGGACATTATTATAGTTTTGATTTAGTATGATGTTAGATATTTGATCATGGACTATTGTGATCTTGATTTGGTTATGATGCATGATGATTATTAGAGACACTCATATGTGGATGATGATATACTATTTGACATGGATATATTATGAATGTTGTTCACACATGTGATATTTGGATATTGTTAGTAGACTTAGAAAATGGACACTATATGATGATGATATAGTTGTTGATATAAATAGTAAATGATAATGTTGATTTCCTTGATGTCGTTGTGATTCATATGTATAGATGATTTCGTGATTATATTTATATTCATTTTGGATGTTCTGATATGGCCACAAGGCTGAAGGAGGTATTTTTGTTTTCTAGGTTAAACCATCACAACAAACATCGGGGGATTGGAGACCAACCACATTGGAATTCTAGATGAATTCAACAAGGTCATCGTGGCAACTTGTTTTATTGTGTTTGTGTTTGATTGTTGTTAGGGATTCCCATGGGGTAGGATCACCTTTAAATGTGACCATGGGTTTTGTGTATTTTATTAATGTGGTTCTTTTTTATTATTGTTTGTATGTATTTTATTAGTGATGTGCCCCTTTCTTTTATTTAATTAAATTGTGGTAGATTAATGTGAGAAAACATATGGTTAAAAGTTAATTAATTAAATTGGAATATGAGAAAGTAATTATAGAATTTGTTGGCCTTTGTATTAAATGTGGTAAGTGATGTGTAAGTATGTCTAAGAGTTGTGTATGTCATATTTTGGAGTATGAAACACTCCAGCTCCTTGGAAATTCGAATTTGTCCTTGGAGGCTATTTTTGGAGGCTTGTGGGACAAGTAAAACTTGTCCCATACCTCTTAAATTTATTTGCCAACCATACCTATGGTTGGAGGGTTAAATTTAGACTTCTATTATGTATTTTGGGAAGACAAATTATAATTTTTAGTTGCACTCTTCTTACATTTTATTTAATTCAGTCCTTTGGGGTGTGGGCTTTTTGGAGTGTGTAAGTTTATTTTTCATATTTTCACCCACCTTTTTATTGTGATTTGGAGAATGAAATTAGAATTTTGTTTTGAAGTTGAGGATGTGTGATGTGGTATCCTATATGGATCCACATCATCCTCTCCTCTTTCCTTTTCTTTAAAAGTTGAACTCTTTGCCTTGTTTTCGGTTGTTGAAACATTTTGCATGCTTCCTTGGGGTGAATTTTCTTGTGATTTGAGCTCTTGGTTCTTGAAGGAGATTGGATAAATTTGCATGTTTGTTGGTTGCTGATTTTGGTGCTATTTTTTTGACATTGAAATCTTACTATGTTGGAACAAAATATACGATGGAGAGGTAGGAGCTTAGCTCTTCATTTATGCTTTTATTTATTTTTGTGTCTGTGTGAATGGTGAATGTTTTATGTGTTTATTGGCTATTTGGGTAGACTACCATAAGAATGGTGTAGGAGAAGGATATGGGGAATCATTGAGGGCAGGCATAAGGGAATGCGAGTGGCATCAAATTTATTATGGAGTGAGTTTGGGTTTGGGATCCACCATTGAAAAGAAATAACTTGCATTTCTTACTTTGTGGGGGGGGGGGGCATAAGAAAATCTATGGGGGGGCATAAGGAGGGATTGTGGGGGGAATAAGGATATGTGTGATGATTTATATTGGTGGTTTGTTACAGGTGGATAGCCAATTCCCATTGGGAGGCATAAGTAGCTTCCTGCATAGTCCTTGCTCTGTTGGCTTACATGGTAAAGTCTGAGTCTTGTTTGTTGTGTTTTTTGTGGTTACAAAACTATTATTCTTGTGTTGAACTGTGTTTCTAATTTGAAATGTGCATGTTGAAAGAATGTTGTGTGTATGTTTTTGTGGAATCCTATTGTTGCCACGAGTTGAAATACATTTCTTATTGCATTGTGGTTGGGGCTCGAGGTCCAATGAAGAAGGATGAATTCTCCTCTTCATTTGATGTCTTGGTTATGTGGAGAGCATTTCCTTTCCCCTACCTTTGTTGTGATCAAAATTGAAAATGGAAGATCTTTACGTTGTTTTGGAGCAAAGGAAATTACAGTTTGATAGTACCTTGTGAAACAAAATCTTTTCTAATCTTTCCCAGTTTGAAGTGGATGAAATTTGTAAATGTCTTGTAATGGAAAGATATTTGTATTGAGCTATGAAATTTGTAAATTTGAAATGTGACAGATTTATATACTTTGTTCTATTCATTTGAAAGAAAGAAATTGAATTATGTTGATTGCATTCAAGGAATTGAGAGATATAAAGTTGTTTTTGGAATTCAATAAAGGATTGCAATACCTTTCTCCATTTGCGTTGTTGTATTGAAATATGAACTTTAAATATTATTGAAATCTCTGTTTGAAAGAAAGGAATACGTATGAAGGAATTGTATTACTTTTTCCTTTTGAAAATATGATAAAATTGGAAACCAGACTTTACATTTTAGCTTTTAAATGGTTTTTTTATATCAAATAAATGTACTAGACTAGAATAGAAATTAAATTTCCATATATGGAAGATGAAATTGATAAACAAATCCTCTAGAAATTGCTCTTTGTTGTAAATTTAAAATTGGCAAATAATTTATCTAAAATGCACAGTTCGAACATGCAAACAATAATCAACATTGAAACATTTAAATTTAGCATGATATGATATCAATGAACTCAATTTGACAAAAAACACTTAAGAAAATAATTTAAAACATTGTAAAATAGGGCCCAAACCGTTCCCAGTCTTTTTGCTGTCAGAAGTTATAAAAATTTGAATTGGAAATCCATCAAGCAAAATTAATTTCCAATACATCCTAAAATCCTTCTTAGAATAATTCTCCATGTTTGTTTGGCATATTGAGTGAAGGAGGAGATCAAATTGAACAAAATTTTAAAAGTTAAAATTTACCAATTTTCTTTTAAAACGCCTGCAGAACATTTTCATGAAATTTACCACTTAAAATTTATCAAAATCTAAAATTTATGATTTTTGTGCAAAGAAGGCATCGAGAGATTAAAAAAAAGTCCTTTTTTTCCCAATAATAAAATTTATATAAAAAATTATGGCCTTCTAAAGTTTTCTTCACTAGCATTAAAAGTTTTGGAAAAATTTCCTTGGCGGGCCCATGACTTGAATTTTTCCCTTGGGACTTAGAAAAAAAATTGGAACATTTTTAAAATTTTCTCCACTTCCTCGTAGCCAATCAAAAGATACCACGTGGCTTCACGAGGCAACGATGGAGGAAAGATGCCATTTTCTTGGTTGGTGATTTTAAAAAGTTTTGGAAAAAATTCTTAATTCTCTCCTCCGCCCCTCTGGCTCACAGAAAATCAAAGGTACTTACGTCCACAACCCCGCACTCCCGCCCCTGCCTTGGGAAAAATCCATTCGGCAGATGTGTAGGCCCCACACGTGTAACTCATCCCTTTTCCCCTCCTTGGTGAATTTTCTCAAACATCACCATCACCCCGCCCTTCCCTCATTTTCTTCCCACTTTGGCTTTAAGCTCAACACGTGTCCCTAGCAAACTTGTGGGGGTGTGGCTGTAAATTTCATTTTCCCCACCCGCGCAGGAAAATTTTGCAAAGCCTCCCCGCAATCCACCAACTCACCCTTTTGGACAATTTTTCATCACTGGGCCTGCGGGCCCATTCTTGGGGGAAAATTTTCACCCCAAGACCCGCCGTCCCATAACTTAAGTTTTATAAGGAGTTAGGAGGGATTCTTTATATTAATGGAAAGGTCAAAAAATTTCCTATCCAATGAGAATGATTTAGGGAAATTTTTTAATGTATTAAGTATGAGAAAAATTAGGTTGAAACTATAGGCCTTTTAAAGAGTGGGTATGGTGATAATTTACCCTCTGAACCTAGTTGAACCTTCTAATCCTAAATTCTGGACCTTTTGACCTCTAATAATTGTTAATAAAAGAACGGTATGTTCTAGTAAATTAGAATTGTTCTAGAACTTGTTAGGGACAATTTTTGTCTTG
This sequence comes from Taxus chinensis, assembly GCA_019776745.2. Classification (NCBI taxonomy): domain Eukaryota; kingdom Viridiplantae; phylum Streptophyta; class Pinopsida; order Cupressales; family Taxaceae; genus Taxus; species Taxus chinensis. The sequence continues at coordinate 353,512,856 of CM034154.1, forward strand.
TAACCTGGTTGTTAGATCCTTTAAAAACAAAAATAATTATTCCATAATTTTCCTAACTAATCCTAGGTTGTTTCTTTGGTATCAAGTGGGTTGCTTTAGTAGGCATCATAGATAATGGTACAAAGGCTTGATTATGACTGAAAAACCTCAAAATGGATCCTTTTTCTTAGGGATCACTGGTTGTGCATGGGAAAACTTAGATGGCCCAAGAAATGCATCATACTTGAAGATGGTGTGATCTTTCTACCATGTGGGGGAATGAAATAGATTCCTAATGATATATTTTTTGGTCCCTAACTCCTTCTGAATCTCCCAGAATCACTCTTTGAAGATTAGGTGCATTTTTTAGTGCGAGTTCCTTAGGCCTCAAAATCCAACCTTCGGTGTCCTTTCTCCTAAACCTCGAATTATCTCCAATTTTTCCCTAAATCAGTTCCTCAATGTTATGCACTCTTAAATACACCTCCATGATGAATTTCGGTCTTTCATTCCACTCTCATGATAGTGTTCCTAGCTTAGAAAGGCTGGTGAAATCCCATTGTAAGCATGCTTAAAAAATCACTTTGTAAAGCATAACTTCAACATGCTTGAATGATCATGTTTGTTACTAAATCACCTAGGGGAGGACTAATGAAACCAAATATGGAATCTTAGAAGGAAATAATAGACTTGACACTATTTTGAAAGGTGATCTAAGAGGGTGTCTTAAAGGGTATGACATAAAAATTTTTACGCTAGGGTATGGTTTTCCTATTTTTCAGTTTAATTGTTTACCCATGCAAAAACAAAGGACTACAACTGGCTCTAGCTTGGGGACATGGTGTGGATAAAGCACATCAAGGACATAATGTGAGAATTTCATAATCTCAATTTTCTTCATGGACCAGTGCCTCATTCATTGGGATTCATGGAGTTGTTAGAGATATATGCTACAAAAATTTCCTTATTAAAAACACACACACGAAAACAAACAGAAGGGATACATACGAGAACATAAAACAACAAAAAACAAAAAAGAGAAATTATAGAATGGGGAGGGATATCTATAGTGGTGGGAAAATAATATACACATACCTGATAATGGGTTGAGAAAATTACATTCCATCATGGAATATTGGACTAAAGTCTGACCTTTGAAACAAAAAAACTATTATTTGATCAAACCATGCTCTAGTGATGGATTTGCATGCATTGAGAAGAATAATAAAAGCCATAGTTCCATCCTCATATTCACACTATACTGATAATGTTCTTTCATCCAGTGAAAACTTGGTCTCGGTATTAAAAATATTTCCTCTTGAGGCATCCTTTTGATGTCCTATGATCTTGAAACACCATTTCTCCATATTTTAAAAATTGGAAATGTTGACCATATTATGGAAATGCTCTTCATCCTTGAATTTCAGCATGTGGAAATCTCTTCAATCAATGAGGAACTTAGAGATAGTGAGAATAAAATAATTTTCCTCCCATTTTACAGCTTCCTTGGACATCTTGCTTCTCTTCGCTGAGTGACTATATTCCAAAATAGAGGCTACACCATTGATATGGAGGCCCTCATAAATCTCAGAGAAATGTTGCAATATGGAAACATGTTCAAAGCACATCATAGCTTGAATAATGGTGAGTTAAATATGATTTTTAATCCCTTGACAAGAATCATGCATACCCTTGCTTTGTTGTCTAGAGAAATTACCATCAATATCCACCTTCTCAAAGATCATCTCAATATCATTTTCAAGATTGCAACCCTCAATTTCTTCGTAGAGGAATTCTTTACCCTTGAGTTTATTTTTCTACATGAAATATTGTTCTGTATTGGTGGAGCATTCTTAAGTTATGGGAATAAGTTGATCTTTAACACACTCCCAAGAATCTTGCAGCTTTTCACTTTGTCTTGAACAACTTTCCTCCATGAAAATCAGATCGAAATTTTCCCTACTCTCTTCCTCCATGGTAGGGACATTGTCTTCAAGATCGGAAATATTCATAAGATATTCAAGAACCTTCCTTATTTTTCACTCATGGACTTCTTCATACCATGTGAAATATAAAAATGTGCTTTCACATTTACTCCTATCAACTAAGGTATCGAGGAAGACATCAAATTCATCCATATGTTCCGTCTTAGCATCAAACATTACTCAATCAAAATTAGAAGCACAAAAATATAATACATGTCTTGTGTTTCCATAGCACAAGTTAGGATTTAAGGACTAAGTTGGGGGTCTTCAATTTCTTCTGCAACCTTCAAGATGTCTTGCATGGATGGCTCTTCCAATTTCACCACAGGCTCATCTTCATCATTGCAGGAATAATATTCATGTTGTAACATCAATAGATGATTAAAAATCTAATCCATTTAGGGCCATGATTCATTTGAATCATTCTCATTGTTGACCTAAAATCTCAACATTATTGTGAGGCTTAGGAAATTTGACCTTAGTCAAGGATGTACTCAGGAAATACACCACATCTACTTTAAGAACATAAGCATAAAGGAAATAATTTAACATTTTTTTAATCCAAACTCCAACCTTTATTTATTTATCAATAATAATTAAATAATTCTCAAGTACATATATCATCCTCTTATTCTATCTTATCTATCTCAACTCTCATACAAAATATCTCAAAATGTCACTCACACATACATTTATTGTGACACAACCATAGACAATACATTAGTTACAATAAATACACATGATACAATTAATTCCAAAATCAAATTCTTTTGATTTGTGGCTCTGTCAGCTTCTATTGTACTCTGACTTGGTATGTCTTCATTTTGCAGCTTGATGTCGGCTTATGTGGATCTTTCTAATGTTACGAAGTTTTTTCTAGTTTATAATAGAAATTTTAGTTATGTGCAGCTTCTTCTTTTATCTTACAGATTCCCTTTTCCCTTCATAGTTAGCTCTATCTCTTTCTGGATATCTCCAGAATTTGGCAGATTTACTCTTATGCTTGTGGTTTATCCAATACTTGATGAATAACCCTGTCAAAATCATCCCCCCACTAAAACTTTGACCCATCCTTGAGACAAAAATAGATGAAGAACCTTGTTATTTCCTCCAAAACATTTCTTCAAAAACATCTTATGTAGGCATCGACCACCAGAACTTAGACATCTAGCGTAGGGAAGGAATCCCTCTCTCGACTCACCCTACTAGATTTATGGGAGGACATCTTATAGAGGAATCAACCTCCCAAGAAACTTAGACATCTAGCGTAAGGAAGAGTTCCTTCACTTGACTTTCCCAACTAGGTTTTTGGGATGCCTCAGCCTCTAAGATTTTATGGCATACTTTATGGCATATATTCGGTGATCTGAGGAGTAATATTATTTTCATAAATATACCAAGAAGCCAAATGATTTTTCACATGATCAGTCCATTCTTGGATTTGTGTATTTTCTTGAATTAACAAAACTATGTCTGATGGGGTGGGTTGTGCATGTACCTTATTCCATCTAGTGTGTGCAAGTGTATTTTATTATTGCATTCTTATCAAGGATTTATCCAAAGTGTTGTTACATTATTTCATATCATAAATTTTATCTATCCACACCCTCTACTGCTTTTGGTATTTTTCGGTGAGTTCTGCCAATTTCCTCCTTTGTGTCTTGTCTATATCTTTGGAAATATCATACTCTATGGAAGCATTTTGTATCTCTTTCTCTAACTTTTCCATTTACACCTTATCTTCTATGGTCATGCTTGGCTATCCAATGGCATATGTATTATATACGATGACATTGTTCAACTTTGTTTCTAGCTAAATCATTGTGGCTTGTAATTCACTTCTCTTTTGATTCTCCATTTTGTGAGGTTTAATAACTTCTAGTTTGTGCTCTTTAATCTCATTTTTGTGGATTATGTATTTTTGTACTTCCAAATCTATGTGGTGTTTTCTTAATATTTCACTTACTAGATTTTCTTTTGTTACCTCTGTTGATAGATTAGGATCAATCTTGATCCATGGCTTATATGTTTTGATGGTGGAGAGTATATTTTTCATGTCTTCTTCAAGCTCAATTAAACTTTACATCCAATCCTATGTAGCAATTTGTTCTAGGTAATTGGTTCTAGGTAGAATTTTGTAATGGAGTTAGCTTCTCTAAGTGAACCTTGTAACCCTTCGTGGTGTTTTCAACAACTCCTTGTTGTAAGTGGATTGATTGTTCCTATTTTCTCTTATTTAGAACTTGATTGTTTTTTTCCAATGAATCTCTAGGTACTCGTGTAGTTGCTATACTAGTGGAGGAGGATGCTTGTAAGACATGCTTTGCTTGTATTTATTCATCCTCCTCTTTTTCCTCTTGTTCTTATTCTTCTTTTTCTTTCTTTTCTCTCTCTTTTTTCTCCGTCTGTTCTTTATCCTTCATGGTCACTTCTTCTTTATCTTTCTTTTCTTGTTCTTATTTTTCCTTTTTGATTTGTTCTTATTTCTACTATTGTTCTGCATCTTCTTTGGATTTCTTCTCCCTCTCCATTATCTATTCTTCTTCTTTCTTTTTTTATTTCTCCACCATCCTTTTCTTTTCATTTCTCTATTTTTCTAAGGCTTCTTCTTTCTACTTTTCTTATTTTTGTTTTCTTGTTTCCTATTCTTTTTACTTCTTCTTTACTTCCTCTTGTTCCTTAATTTTCTTTTCCATATCCTCTTTCTTGTGCCTTTCTTCTGCTTCCAATTCTGTTTTCTATTTTCTTCCTCATCTATCGTATTATAGTTTTATATTTCTTCCTATTTTTCTTCTTCTTTTTTGTTTGTATTTTATTTTGTTTATCCGCTTCCATGGCTTTCTTTTTTTCCTCTTCTTTATGTTTCCTCTTCTTTTCTTATTCTATTTCTCCCTCTGTAGGTTTTGATGTTTTAGTTTCCCTTTTCTTTCTTTTTTTGATCAATAATTCAATAATTTCTTGAACCTATGTTGTTCCATGGAATTATTATTCTTCTTACTCTTTCATTGTGATATTTCTTGTTGAAGATCCTTCAGGTGGATGGTCTCCTCTACTTCAATTTCTTCTTATATTTCCTTTGTTAGTTCATCTGGGAGTAACCTCATGATATCTTCAAGGAAGAAGACAAATATTTCTAACTAGTAAACTATTTCTTCAATTATTTCCATTTGTTTTCTTCCTGTGTTGGCCTTGTATTGTTGTGATAGCTGAGAAATACCCCCTAGAGATAAGCATTTTTGATAATATCTATAGGATATTTTTGTCAAACGTGTCTCCACCCATGGTTGTGCCTCTTCAGAAATCTATGGCGTTTCTTATTCTTGTGGATGTATTGCTGATGGAGTTTCTTCTTCTTCCTCTTCTGATCCTGATATTTCTTCTATGTATTCAGATTCTTCTTCTTCTTTTTCTATGTTTGTTGTGGCTTGTTTTAACTTCCCTTTTTCTAATAATTATTTCTAGTGTTTGGTAATTGGTCTTCTAGTAGAAGGGGCTTTCTTTATTTTATATGTCTTGGGAATTCCCATACTTGATTCTTGTTTCCCTGGTTGTATTGAATATTTTTCTTGATATTCTTCAAATTTTTCCTCAATAACTTCCTAAAATTTGGGGAGGGTAGGTTTTAAAGGATCTATATGGTATGCTTTCAGTTCTTATATGGATGTGGCAACTAATTCATTTGAATATTTATAGGGAAATAGTGGTACTTGGTAGGTATAGGGAACTAGTGGCTTGATAAAGGTATAGTCAATATTTACAATAAACATAACCTCCTCATATTTTGCCACAATTTGGTATGATATTCTAGATTTATTTGTAACTATTTTCTTAATTTTATCTATCCATTTAATGAGCGAGGTTATTTGGGTGACTGCATCCATTGTTTTCATTTGTTCCCATATTTTCTCCAATGTAGGGGTATCCAACTTCTAATCGACTAGTTCTTCTTTTCAGGGGAGTGTTCTTGTGAAATACATTTCCAAGCATAGTAATATTGACCCATAGCAAAATGTGTGTTTTTCTTATTTAATTATCCTCACATTCTCATGAAATTGTGTTGCTAGTCATTCTACTAAGTTATATTTAGAGTGGGCTATAACCATATCTAATGTAATTTGTGAACTCAACCCATGGGTGCCATCCTCCCTATTAGTATGATAAATTTTCAGACAAATGGCTTTGACAACATACCTCAAAGCAGGGTTTGAAGTATTAGAGATTCAAATGCCTCCTTTTCATGTCGTGACACCCATCACCATCGCCATATCCTTCATTGGAACCTTCTTCTTTGTTAATGCATATTTTCCTATCACCTATAGCCAGATAACCCTAGCCATCACTTCTGTGTTAATTTGGTATAGTTGATACAAATAAAGCATTTGATTATGTAGATGGTTGAGGAGAACTTTAGTTTCCCTATCTTCCCTAGGGAAGTAGAAAATTCTACTCCATGCATCAAGTTTTAATTCCCCAATTACTTTCACATTCTACTTGTACTCCTCATGGTGGGTATCCGAATTTGTAACTAACAGTAATGTAATGTGTACTTCAAGTCTGGTATGTTTGTAATTGACAATGGGGGAATGGATATACCTCTAAAGGTCATGTGTGCATGCAAATTTGAAAGGAATATATGAAAATGCTTCCTCTGGGTCGTGCGTGTTTTATTTCATAGAGTGATTCACAAATTTGACCTTGAAATCTCTGTTTGTATGACTTCAATTCTAATATCCATGTCTTCTTATCAATTTTCCCTAGTTTTTTCCCTGGCTCTCTTTTTTTTCACTTGATGTTTTACTCAATCTTGTGTTTTATCTTTTAGTGCCTCAACTTATTACAATTCGATGTCTTCTATATCATCCTTATTTTACCTACCCCATTTATTGAATTTTTGGTGGAAAAAACATTTTATTCTATTCACGGATTTTATCCCACGTATTTTGCATGTTCTATATTTTCTTTTGTTCAACAAATTTTCTTTTCATCCTGTAGTTGTTTATTTATTACGCGATTATCCCTATAGTTTGTAGTTTTTACGTTCCCTTCACATAATTTTTCTTATATTCCTTTGTTTCATGGCTATTCATTCCTTTCTTCCATGGTTTTACGCTTTCCTTCGTTTGGTGGTTTTTATTCTTTCTTCGTATTGTGGTCTTGTCCTTTTCCTCTTTGTGTGGCTTTTCTATTTTATTCTTTCTGCGGATTTATGTTCCCTTCTTTCTGTGGTTTTTTTTGTTCCTTATTATCGTTGCACTTTCTTTTTATTTTTATTTTTCTTTATAACATGGGTATGCTCCCTCTGTGGCTCTATCTTCTCTTTATTACACGGGTATTCTTCCTCCATGGATCTTTCCTTATTTTTATGCTTTATTTGTTTCTCATATTTTTAAGAGTGAGGACACCCTTATGGGTTTTCATCCTACCCCTCATCCTATCCATTGAATTTCAAGTTTTCAAATAGGTCAATTTTCTTGTTATTACATGGGCATTCTGCTTCCATGGTTTCTTATTTCTTCTCATCTTCCTTTTTCTAAGGGTAGAGATGCCCTTGTGGGTTTTCATCTTACCACTTGACCTACCCGTCGAATTTCTAGTTTTCAGATAGGTCGGTGTTTTTTCCCTTTATTTATTGCTTCTTGAATTTCAAGTCACATATAAACTGAGTCTTTCCCATTCAAATATTCAAGTAATTCTTTCAATTGTAATATTTGTAACTTTTTTACTCCATAAGGAAATATATCCTTAATGATGTACAATCCTAGCCATCTTGCTTTCAATTTTCCTAGATTCTTATACTTGTTATAATACAATAGTACTTGATCCCTAACTTCAATTTTTTTTCTTTTAATGTGGGGTTTATGCCACAAATTCTATCTTATTTTCTCCCCAGTCTAGTTATACGCAGCTATGAACCTATTTTCATCTAGTTTTTCTAGTTCTATTAGCCTCTCATGAAGTTAATACCCCTCGGTCTTTCTAAATGCAACTGTAATCCTCAAAATTGGAAGTAAAAACTCTATGGTAATTGAGACTTCTAGTACATAGACCAATATGAATGGGGAGTATTTTATTATCCTTTTATAGGTTGTGTGTTCTGCACACAGAGAAATGAGTATCTTTAAATCCTTGTCTGCATTTTGTAAGGAACATTTTTTTGTTAATACCTTCTCCAATAATTTGTTGAATGAATTTGTTGTTCCATTCACTTGGGGATGGAATGGAGTGCTTCTATTATGGTTGATCATAAAACTACTCAATAGTTCTTGAATAGTTACATCCACAAAGTGTTTACTTTGGTCACTAGTAATGCTCAAAGGAAACCCAAACCTTGTAATGATATTCTCATATATGAATTTGACAACTTTTTTTACAGTATAATATTTTTTGGGAACCGCTTCCACCCATCCTGTTAAATATTATGTATCATTTATGATAAATATTTTCTGAGAATGTTTGGCGGATGGTTTTATAGGTCTGATGAAATAAATGGCCCATTTTTTGAATGGAGATAATGCCAAAACATATCTTAGTGGCATCTCATCCCTTGCATTGGGTTTCCCTACTCTCTGACATATGTCATAGGTCCTAGAATGTTTGTGTGCATGTTTACATAATGTAGGCCACCATAGACCAACCATCATTAATTTTCTTTTTGTCTGCTCTCCTCCATTGTGACCACTCATGTAGTCATTTTTACTCCCATCACAAAAGGAAGGAATCCCATGCGCACCGACCTATCACCCAGCGAAAGTTGAGCGCTCACTCGAGGCAAGTGTGGGTACCGAGTCTCTATTTTATGTGAGTTTAATGGGAAACATCATCTATGATTAGTGTAAGAGTTTTCATGAGGGAGGTTGAAACATACAAGAACCATAGGGTTCATAACGACCTCTAGATCCTTGCAGTCACTTTAGACCAAGTGTTTTAATAGAATCTAGAACATGTGTTATGATAGAAAGAATTAAACAAGAAATCATTCATAGCATGACAGGAAAGAGAACTTATAAGAGATAAATATGCATTAGAACCATAGATATTCACGTATATATTATATCGGTAACCTCATTACATTCATTGATTCATTACAAAGTGTCACAAAGAGCATGCCGTACTCATACATATAACTGGAATTGTGTAACTAAGTTATCACAAGAAAAATTACAACTCCATGCCCAAGACATTCTCGCCTGGATGCAATTATCCATTAATAGAGTCCTTGCAGCATCTCTGCAGAGCTCCGCTCACTCTCTAGATCTATATATCAATTCCCGCTCTCTCTAACCTAGTATATCTTAAACTTGTATATCTTTTATTCTACATGAACTTGTATTTATAATTCTCCTACACTACCAACTCACCTTCCAACACCCTCAGATCTGGTGCCAAGTGTCGAATGTGGTCCTTTATGCGAGCATACTTATCTAGGCCTGAGCTTTCCACTTTATCTCATGATGTCCTTCTAGAAGATTCCAAGTGATGCCCCTATCGGGGCTAACCTGTTGCGAGGACGACATCTTATCTACATGCAACTGATCATGATTTTCACATGTTCTTCCTTGGGTGCTCAAATTGACTAAGACTCGAACCTCCTTTTGCTCGCCATGCATGTTATGTGCTTCCTTAAACCTTTCTCTTATGCCCTTTTTCCTTGCATGCCTTTCCATAACTAGGACCTTGTGCACCTAAGTGCCTTCATACTTGGCCAATATTCTAGGGGTCCAACATCACTCCACACTATGCCTATTCTCCATCCTCAGAAACATTTTACTTGACCAAGATGCATGTTGTTTAGGGAATCAATGAATAGTCCTATAATTTAAAAAGAATAAGGAATGAAACAACTGGGGAAAGAATAAAGAATGGGGGATAACATCAATTTAGAAAGCTATGGAAATATTTTCACAAATATGCCTCTAGCTTATTACACTATTCAACCTCACCCTGTGCCTTCTAGCAGAGGTCACCCACTAGGGTGCTCACTTCATCAAAACTTAGGCCAATTCCCCGGATGCCCAAAGTGTCCATGAACTATTTCATCTCCTTTCCTGGGTCCTCGAGTTTATCCATCCTCTTAGTAATATGGGGGTATAGTTCCTTTATCTGGGCCTTAATTGGGCTCCTTAAAGCCTCAATTACCTTTGATTTCTTCTCTACTTTGGTTGGAACCTTGTCCCTCTCTGCCTTGTTCCCCTTATTCTTTTCTTGAAACTATTTTAACGCTACTTTGAGTGTGATGACCAAGGAACTCGCCACCTTATCCCTATCTACGCATGTGTCATACATGGCTTCCACAGATTGGGTAGCAACCTTAACCTCTATGAGTACTTGGCTATACTTGGCAACGAGCGCTACCACTTTAAGTATGTCCTCCTCTTTCAAGCACACTACCACTTATTCTAAAGATTCAAGGTCCAAGCGTCATCTCTCCATAGTGAGGACGTGCGTTAGATATTCTAGACACTCCAGGAGGGATGAGTACTTCTGTGTGAGTGGCGCTAAGTCTGGGTGATTCAAAAGGATGGCACCTTTGATAGACTCCATTTTCTTGTACACTTCTAACACCTTTATCTTCTCTTCCTTTAACTCGTGCCTTAATTATGTGCTGATCAGTTCTTCCTATTTCAAGCTATTGGCCTTTTCCACCATTTCTTCTTCCTTCTTCCCTAACTTCCCCTCCAGCAGTCTAATCCTATCGTTGTGCATGAATAATATAGCCTCAGTCTCGACCGAAACCTTGTTAAGTGCATTGTAAACTTTCTCATCTAAGAGCTCCTAAAAATTCACTAAGGGATTGAACCCCTTAGATTTTGGCAATGTTATGAGCACCCCATGATAGGGTACACACCATCCTTTTCAAAATACCCCATAACTAGGAGCCTTTCCATGGGTATAGTGCTTTGGAATCATGTGCATAATACCTTCTTTGTGTCATCAACATAGCCCATTACTTGTCTCTATTCTACATCAAGAGTTCTTCTACCTGAGCGCATGCCTTTGGGGAAGATTACTATCAAAGTAGAGCCTCCTAGGTTGTCATGCTCTTTTTTGATATTCTCCTCCTTCCCTTCCTTCAACACTATTTCCACATTGTGCTCCAACTCTTAGTCTACTAGGACTTTGAGCATTTTTTTTCTTCTCTTTCTGCTAACTCAGTGATCTGCTCCTTCATAAAAATTATGGCTCCCTAATTTTCCCTGGTAACCTCCTCATCCCCCTTCATGTCTTTGATCTCTTCCTCATCCTGTGCACCCTTACACCAAGTGAATATGAACTTCTACTTCCCATCTCCACTCTCCTCTTATGAGTCATAGACACTAAGCACATGTGGCTCCTGGTCTTTCTCTACCTCTTCTTCCTTATTGTCATCTTCCTCACTCTCATATTCTCTTTTTCCTAATTATTTTTTCAAGCTGTCATTCACCTCTGAGTCAGCTTCCTTATCCACCTTCTACTTTTTCCTAATAGGTGGCTCCTAATCAGGGGATTCGAACTTATCTTCTTCCTCAGGTGACCCTTCCTTGGTGATGGGTTTCCTAGGCTCCTCTACCTCTAGCATCTTTTTCTTCACCAGAGACTTCTTTCTCTATATGTAGGTGCTTGGCTTAGTGCTTTTTGTTGGTATGTTCACTATGTGAGAAGTCAGCACACTTGGTGATTTTTCCTCTCTTCCCCTCTTCTTGGGTGCGGGATTCTTTCTCTTTATGGGATCCTCAGGTTTGGAGAATTCATTCTCTAGATACGTTCCCTTCTTAAACTTTATCCTTATACAGAGGAACACGCGCATTGTGGCTCCTCTAGCAATGGGTAGTGTTATTGTCCTAGTCATTTAGATCTCATGTGACATGTACTTTTGCACGTACGCATGCTTACCACTGGGGTAATTCATCTTCTTCATCATCTCCCTATGCTCCCGATCTAGACTACCTAGTTCCAGCCTTAACCTCTTTGATTCCTTAAACTTGTTCACTGCCACTTGGAAGTATTGAGCAGTGAATGCGAAGGGGAGCTTACACCAAGGGCTCCATGATTCGTCTGTTAGCTTGAACCTACTCAAGCATAAATGTTGATAAACTAAAAATATGGCTTCCCCTCGGTAGTTGTTGGGAGTTGTTCAAGGATTCTCTACTCTGATTTGAACATGTTTCTCAGGTGTGTGTACCATTTCTCCAGCCGTGCCTTGTGGGGTGCTATCATTGTATTGTAGGCATACTTTTTGAACCTCTTCATGGAAGAAGGATCCTCAGTGGGGTACTCCCATAAAAATTTATCCGGTGCATCATGTACCCCAATCTCTGCAAATACAATGGTGGGTAAGATGTTGCTAAAGAGGATCTTGTCCCCTTCCTTTACACACTTAACGATTTATTTTGCGATGTATGTAGATAGGTTATACATGGTGCCTTCTGTAATCTTCCTACAGAAATGTAGCCAAGGGTTTTTGACCTATGTCCACCTCTCCTGGCCATTCAACTTAGTCACCAGATGTGTGGCCATTTTCATTACGAGGTCCTTGATGTCTAAAATTTCATAATAGCGTGACCCCTTGTTGCAGGAATACTTAGTTGCGGTCTCTTGAATAGCCTCCTTGTGGCCTAGGTCATCTTCCAAGATATCTCCCTCACATATGAGGCCTATAAATTGTAAAATAAGTTGAGGAGTCATGCGCATCTTGCACACTGCAAAGTGAAAGTAACCTTCATGTACTTGCGACATCAACCATTGGTACAGGTGATATAACTTTCCAAAATAGGGAAACTCATAGAGTTACAGAAGCCTTGCCTTCTTCATTTTTACCTTAACTTCATCATTGTATATTAGAAAACCCTCTGGTGTTCGTTTGCTAGTGGGGTACACTAATACCAACACCATTTCCTTTTATATTGTGTTTGTGGGGTGGTTATGTTCACTAACAGGTACACTTCTTAGGTGGGATTCCCATTCCTTCCCCATCATCACCCCATCTGGGTATTGCATCTATACATACCATTCTTTGTTTGTGTTTACTTCAGGTTCTTTTTGTTTGGCCTTATCCTTTCCCTTTCCTTTCTTGGGTGCCATTTTTAAGGTCATCTTATCACTCCTACTCTCTCCTTATTACTCTATCTTACTTCTTCCAATCCTCCAATCTCAAATCTGTGATATAACTCTTCTGAACCTGTGAAATAGTTTGTCGAACCCTAACTGGGATAAAATCTTCACAAGATAGATCCTCTAAAACTCTTTCCACACCTGTGTAACCCCTTCCAGTTCACAAATTCAAATTAGATTCTCACACTTCAATCTCATAGATCTTCCTTTACTCGATTGAATCTGAAAACCCTATTTTATAGAACTTGCTTATATCTCAAACTCCTCTTTTTCACAAAGTAAGAATAAGAGTTCCCCAACCCTTTACTTATAGTTTTTCTCTTTTTTGAACATTAAATACTACTTCACCTACCACCATACTTTGTTCATTTAATGCATCTTTTTCAAACAAATCCCGTCTTTAGCGCCTTCACTTACGCACCCATCCTGTGTGAAAACTCCTCCAACCTTCTAGTGCACAACCAATCCAAGCTGACAGGAGACTCTTGCGCATGCGTAACGCACGCCGAAGGAACTTCTTATTTCCTGATTCTTTCTCTCACCTACCTCATTTTGCTTTAAATGCACTTTTTCCTCCTTAGTACATGGGATCTACAAGTAGCTTTACCCTAGCACTAATCGTTATTCCATCTTTCGTTGTATACTTCTCTCAACCGGGCCATTCAACAAGGATTTTCAACACAAATTCCTTGGAACTTTAATCACACACTCCTTTACATTTCTCCACCCCACACTTAAAAAGATGAGTAATCCTCTGTGCACTCAAAAATTCTTCAAAAATAGCAAAAAGTTTACTAGCGCCCAAGTCATAAAACAAAACAACAACGCGAAAGGGAAAAACAAGAAAGGGAAATTACATAAAGGAAACTTCTAGACTAACTGGCAAAAGTACCTTATTTACAAACACCCAGAAGACTTATTTATAGTAGGGATTTAGCGTACTCCCATTGAAGTGTCTAGGTAATTTCATCCCATGCAGCACTTATAACTGGCATGCGCCCGAATCAAGGATGTATAAGATTGTGTAAGGACCCAACCAATGGACTTTTAACTTCCCTTGATGGCTCAAAAAATTGGAATAATATAGTAACACCATTTTCCCAACCTCAAACTTATTATTTCTAATGTGGCGATCATGCCAATCCTTTTGCTTTATTTTCTCCATTTTTTGGATCCATTGGGTGAGTGATCGTCTCTCATCTAGTTTTATTAACTCGTCAATCCTTTCTTCCAATTCTTGTTCATTAGCTAACCCTCCTGCGTACATTATTCGAAGAGAAGGCAACATAAATTCAACCAGAAAAATAGCTTCTATGCCAAAAACCAATTGAAATGGTGTGGCTTTGTTCAGCCTTTTATACGTTGTCCTGTAATCCCATAATACTGCCGATACTTTGTCATCCCAATCTTGTCTTCAGACATGTCACAAATTTTTATCAAGGTATGACTTAGTATCTTGTTGAATGCTTCCGCAGTTCAATTTTCTTGTGGGTGATAGGGTGTAGTCTTGTGATGATCCACCATGAACTCTGATAATAGGATCCTCATGGTCTCATTCAAGAAATGTGTACCCCTATCGCTAGTCAAACTCAACGGGCATCCATACCTTGTGATAATGTTTTCCCACAAAAACCTTGCCACTATAGCTATTGTGCAATATTTCATCGGGGCTACCTCTACCCACCTTGTGAGATAATCCATGCAAGTGATGACATAACATGACCCAGTCCTACACATTGCTAGTGAAATAGGTCCTACAAAGTCTATCACCCACTTTTCAAAAGGCTCCGCACTAGGAATAGGGCACAAAGGCATCTCATCTCTCCTTCCTAGTTTTCCCATGCACTAACAATGGTCACATGCTTTACAATAATCTCTACATTCTTTGTACAAGGTTTCTCACCATAAACTGCCATTAATATCTTACACGCAGTGGCATCACCTACATATTTCCCACCCGCACTTCCTCCCTATGCTTCCTCCATGATGGCCAGGCACTCATGCTCTAAGACACATCTGTGCAAAACTTCATCGCATCCTAACTTGTATAAGTCTCCACTGATTAACATGTAGGGCATGACACGTATGGCCAACTGCTTCTTTTCCAATGTCTTCATTCCTTCTCGTGCCACACCTTCCTTTAAAAATATTTCAATCTCTTCCAAATCTAAGGGCATGCACCATAACCTAAACAATTGCACATCTAGCATTGCTTCTTCAATACTCTGCGTGTACTCTCTTGAATCAATTCTTGACAAATGATCACACCCATAGTTTCTTTTTTTGGGCTTCACTAAAATGGTGAATTCAAAATATTAAAACAACAATACCCATCAACATATGTGTCCTTATAGAATAGGCTTGTTTACTAAATATTTTAATACCATGTGCTTGGTGTAAAACACAAAGGGTGTTGCCAGCAAATAGTGTCTAAACTTGAAGAGCACGTAGATCATTGAAAATGCCTCGCACTTAGTTGTGGTATAATTTTTTTGTGCTGGTGTCAGCTTCCTTCTTGCAAAACATAGAGGATGATCAACAATTCCTTCACCTGGCTATATAAGCATTGCTCCAATTATGGTCCTTGAGGCATCTACATGGACATGGAAGGGCTTTTACGAAGAGGGAAAACATAAAAAAGACGCGGTAATAAGCCTATATTTTAATATATCAAATGCCCTTTGCTACGCCTCTCCCCAATGAAAGGCACTCTTATGTCTAAGTAGCTCCTCTAAAGGCATGGTGATCTTGGCATATCCCTTAATGAAATTTTTGCAATAGCCCATATGCCCAAGGAATCCATGCACTACACTCTAGCTAGTACGCTCCCTTAACTCCACAATAATTGCAACCTTAACGGGATCTACCAGCAAGCCCTCCTTACATATGATATGCCCCAATAAAGTCCCAAAGGGTGTAATAAACACACATTTCTTAATGTTGTGGGATATCCTCAACTGCCTACACCTCTCAAACATTAACCTCAAATTGTCACAATGGTATTTAACCAGACCATATACTATCCAATCATCCAAATAGACCTAAACAAACTTATGGATGAAGTCTTGGAATGCTTGCACCACTATGCGTGAAAAGACAGCTGGCACATTCTTCAAATCAAAGGGCATGACTATATATGCAAAACTTCCCCCTCAATGGTGAAAGTTGTCTTCTCATAGTCTTCCTTTGCAATCTAGACTTGGTGGTACCTTAAAAATCCATCCATAAAGGAATAGATTTTGCACCCAGCGAATCCTTCTAAAAATTTTTCAGTGAAGGGGGTCAGAAATGGATCAATGACACAAACTGCATTCAATTCCCTATAATCCACAAAAATTCTAATCCACCCATCCTTCTTGATATTGATTACCATCAGGCTTATCCACTCTGAGTCTTCCACTACCTCAATGATCCCAAAAGCTATCATTATTTCTATCTCATCCTTGACCTTCACGCACAAGTTGGAATTCATCCAGTAGGGCCTTTTTCTATCTGGGCACGCACCGTACATCATTTTTATATTCATCTCTCCCAAGGAGTGGTGAACACCTTTAAGCTCATGGTGCCCACGTGGGAATAAATCCTCAAATTTGCACAATAGATCAATGATCTTTGATACTTCCTTCTCTATCTAGTAATCCCCAATAATAGCTTCCTTAGTTTCTTCTTCTAAACTGATGTTAACCTTTTTTGTCTTTAAGGGCTCATGGTAGGTGCACGCATGAGTATCTACACTCTCCACTACCTCATGCATCCCTACAAAATGGAAAACATCTAAGCTTTCTGATTCCTCTACATCAATCACATATACCAACTTTCCCTTCTACTTTTCTACACACGCATGCTCAAGTTGTAACTCTTCTGCTTCCTCTTTTTCTTCAAAACATACCTCCAATCTTGGTTCACCTAGTAATTCCAGTAGCCTATTTTCCATCTTGGAGCTATCCCCCATGGTAAAGCACTTGATACCCTATAAGGCATTATCAACCGATGGCTTGGTACTCCGATATTCAAAGGTTTGAATAAGGTTAGCCACAAGCTCTTACCAATTCCTTGTTTGGTGGTGTGTCTCCAAATGAATGTACCATGCGCACGTGGAACCCTGTAGTGTAGAATATAAATTGTGCACCCAGAGGGATGGTATCAAAGCTTCTTTGCCTTCTCTCCAGACCCATTCACACTCCTAGATATGGAAAGAGGTGGGATCCTTCCCATAGTACTCCTTGATGATGGTGGGTACATTACTCCTAGAAAATCTGACAGAGAGAGCAATTCTTACCTTGTGCCACTCTAAAAGGCTCTCTTGATGTGTGGCCCACCACCAAGCTATTGTGCCACGAAAGAAATAAGTTAACATCCCCCTTTGTTCCTTTCCATCTTTGCACTGATATTCCACCTCCTGTAGAAAGATCTCAATGAAGGATCCTCCTGAATACTTGGGTATTTCTTTTCCTCCAAGGTGCCTAATCATGCATGCCTTAGTCACCTTGGTCGCCGACCCTCTCAACTACCATCCCAATTATTCGTAAGTTCCATGCACCCAGTTTTCACATGCTAGATTGGTGGTATCACTCACTGACTGAGCATCTTCAAACTAGATAACCTCATTAGTAGGGTGTATCATCTTAGGGTCTTTGATTGAGTACACATAAATCTTATCTAGAACTTCCTCTCTAAATGGTTCAATATATGGTGTCTAATTCCCATCAGCCAAGGGTATAATTACCCATTCCTCCTTTTTCTTGAAGCTGATGTAACCTTTGTTGAACCAAAGGTCCGCATTGTTCTTGTAACACCAAAGGGTACCCAAGTAATGCTGGGAAATTGTCTGCCTCGGTGAGCACCAAGACTTTGAAGTCCCCAGTAAACTTGGCTCCTTGGATAGTGATAGTTGCATCCTTCAAGACACTGAAGGGCATTTCCTTAGTCTTATTTGTCATATATAACACATTAAAAGATGGTTGTAATGCAGGTCTTCCCATCTGATGCCATGCATCCAAAGTCAGAACATTAAATTCCACACTTGTGTTAATGAGGATATTGCTGAGGAGCCATCCATCTACAGCTACATTCAACATAATATCCTTGTCATAGTCGAGGATGTGAGGGGGAAGGCCCACATGCAAGACCTATCTCTTGTGCTCTTCTCCGGTGCGTGGTACCTTCTCTCTCAACTAGGACCCTAGTAAGGGAATGATATTCTCCTGTCTTAGCATTTTACACACCTCCTTAACCTCATCCAGGTCATCCTTTTGCACCTTGACTCTCCTTCCTTGTTCCTCCCTCATAGATTTCTTCTTTAGACATTAGGTATCCCCTTATAAGCTCCAAAGAACATCCATGATGTCTTGATATATTTCCTTTTGATGCATGGGGTTTAGGTACTTTCCACAAACAACATCCTCCCTTGAAACTAGGGTTTTTTGTCTTGGAACCTCTCTCACATGCATGGCTGTTGCCCTTTTTACTACCAAGAAAGGATCCAAACCTTAATCCCATGTTACTCAGGGCATCCACTGTATGTTTTCCTTCTTAATACTAACCATCACAGCACCCTTTTCCTTCTGGTGCTTCTGATTCATATGCTTAAACAATTCCAGGCATTCCTGATACTTATGCTTCTTTCTACACCATGAGCATTGTAAAAGATCTAGGCATTCACGTTTGTAATGTTCTGTAGATCCATAGTTGAAGCATGTTCCATGCGGGAACTCACTCCTTCCTCCTCCATGGTTACCTCGACCATGGAATCCTCCTCAAAACCTCTTCCACATGTGCCTCCTTCTGTGTGCTCCTCATAACAGAGATCATTATTCTTGGAACCATTGGAAACATTGGTTTGGTGCACCCCATGATCAATGGCCTCATGGATCTGATCGATGAGCCTACAATCCTTAGTATCATAGGTCGTAGAGGTGCAAATTTTGTAATAAGAAGATACATTCTTCTTGATTGTGCGCTGCAGCAAGGGACATCTTCTTGCATCATGGTCCCCATGACAAATTTCACAATCTACCACTACAGCACGTACTGTCCTCTGGGGGAAATTAACCTTAACGTGCCCCTCTATCTCACAATATGTGCACCACAAACTACTGCGAGTCTCACAGCATGAGTTCACAGATAATTTTTCCAAATGCTTTACCATAGCAGCAATCCGAGCCTCCAAGAATGGGAAAATGCCAGTATCTATACTACCAATAGATTTGATGTGTAGGGCAGCTTCGTGCGGGTTTGTAAAAGTTTTATGAGATAAGGCCCTTCTAAAAGAAATGAACAATCCTCTAACAAACAACTGTGCATGGTGAGAAGGATGAATATCATATGATAATTTAGACAAGAGATTTTTAAAGCACGCATCATCCTCGCACACACTCTCTACCATTCCTTACTGAATATCCTTCAAAATCTTCTACTAAAACTCAGGAATGTGGAACTCTACCAAAAATTCATCCTTTAAGGCAGTATAGTCCACCACCATTTGATGAGGGTCATACTTCCTATACCAGATATGCACGTGCCCTTGTAACATGGTTACAAACTGACTATCCTTCCATTCTGGGATTGCAATACCCTTTGCATGCCATAGTAGTTCACACTTCTGAATATGTTCCATAGCATCGTCAATGCCCCTATAATCTAGCAAATGCAGAGACATTTTAAAGAATACCTGAGGTGGTGGTTGGGGTCCTTGTCATTCTGAGCTAGAGCCTTAGTTCCCTCTGGTGTTTTCTCCACCACCTAATCCACCAGGTCCACCAGGTCTTGTGCCTCCAGAGCCATCAGATCCATTAGAACCACTAGGTCCAATAGGGCTTATAGGATTCATGCCAAGTGCCCCCACGGTCCCACTGAGCTGTGCACCAATGGTCTATGATAGCGCACCGCTCCCACTATTGTGTCCCGTGCCACTCTTTGATACGAGACCAAAATCTTGTACACTTTCTCCTTATCTAAAGACTCCTTTAAATACTTGAATATGTGAAGCCATAAAAGAAGTGACTGTAAAATTGTACCTTTTAGGTGTGGATCTGTCTCTTCCTTTGATATTAACTGGGTCAATAACACTTCTTCCTGGTTCAAGAAAACCAAGCGTCAAGGCTCAGTCACTAGGTGGGTTCATATATGCACCAATGACTCTCCTTTCTCTATGTGTCAAACTCTAACCAGAATATGAAGGGGTATCCCTTACATGCTTGCCAAGATGGGGTAGCACATACTTCTTAGGTTCCACATCTTCCACGTGAACCTCAACTCCGTCCTGCAATGTCTATCTCTATAGATCCATCACACTAGTAGCCTCAGATCATCTAGTAATATCCCTTTCACGTGCTTTACTATACTTGAGTCGTCTCTCTTCCGTCTCCTTATCTGTCGTGATATTTATCATCTTACTCCACCCAAGCTCCCTTACCCACCACTCAAAATGGTTTAGCCGGCCATTGGGAAATCCTCTAGACTCATGATAACCAACAATATCTTCATAGCTAGAGGAATAACATGTAGAAACGTTCCTCTAGGTTCTCATAGAAATTCAAACTCAACAACCTCTAGACAATAACATGTGGAAATGGGGTACTCTAGAGTATAACTAGTCAGTACTCCTCTCCACCAATGATCTATAGCACTGGTCCATGTCAGATCTGCATCCTGCAACCTTTGGTAGTCTTCATTGGTCCACACATGTGATCCATAATGCCAACTTGATTAGCCTCTCATGAAGTGAATACCCCTCAGTTGTTCTAAATGCAACTAAAATCCTCAAATTTGGAAGTAAAAACTTTATGGCAACCGAAACTTCTAGTCCATAGACCAATATGAATGCGGAGTATTTTTTTATCCTTTTATAGGTTGTGTGGTCTGTGCACAGAGAAATGAGTATCTTTAAATCCTTGTCTGCATTTTGTAAGGAACAATTTTTTTTTAATACCTTCTCCAATACTTTGTTTAATGACTTTGTTGTTCCATTTGCTTGGAGATGGAGTGGATTCCTTCTATTATGGTTGATCATAAAATTGCTCAATAGTTCTTGGATAGTTACATTCACAAAGTGTTTACCTTGGTCACTAGTAATGCTCAAAGGAAACCCAAACCTTCTAATGATATTCTCATATATAAATCTGATAGCTATTTTTACAATATAATGTTTTTTGGGAACCACTTCCACCCATCCTGTTAAATATTATGTATCATTTATGATAAATATTTCTTGAGAATGTTTGGCAGCTGGTTTTATAGGTCCGATGAATTCAATGGCCCATTTTTTGAATGGAGCTAATGCCAAAACATATCTTAGTGGCATCTCATCACTTGCGTTGCGTTTCCCTACTCTCTGACATATGTCATAGGTCCTAGAATGTTTGTGTGCATCTTTAAACAACTTAGCCCACCATAGACCAACCATCATTAATTTTCTTTTTGTCAGATCTCCTCCATTGTGACCATCCATGTAGTCATTTTTACTCCCATCACAAAAGGAAGGAATCCCATGTGCACCAGCCTATCACCCAGTGAAAGATGAGAACTCACCTGAGGCATGCACGGGTACCGAGTCTCTCTTTTATGTGAGTTTAATGGGAAACATCATCTATGATTAGTGTAAGATTTTTCATGAGGGAGGTTGAAACATACAAGAACCATAGGGCTCAGAACGGCCTCTAGATCCTTGCAGTCAGTTCAGACTAAGTTTTTTAATAGAATCCAGAACATGCGTTATGGCAGAAAGAATTATACAATCATTCATTCATAGCATGCAAGGAATTAGAACTTATAAGAGACAAATATACATTAGAACCATTGATATTCACATATATATTATATCGGTAACATCATTACATTCATTGATTCATTACAAAGTGTCACAAAGATCATGCCGTAGTCATGCATATCACTGGACTTGTGTAACTAAGATATCAAAAGAAAAATTAAAACTCCATGCCCAAGACATTCTTTCCTGGATGCAATTATCCATTAACAGAGTCCTGACAACATCTCTGCAGAGCTCCGCTTACTCTCTAGATCTATATATCAATTCCCTCTCTCTCTAACCCACTATATCTCAAACTTGTACATCTTTTACTCCTCAGACACTTATATTTATAATTCTCCTACACTACCAACTCACCTTCCAGTGCCCTCAGATCTAGTGCCAATTGTCGAATGTGGTCCTTCAATTAAGCATGCTTCTCCAGGCCTGAGCTTTCCACTTTATCTCATGATGTTCTTCTAGAAGATTATAAGGCATGCCCCTAGCGGGGCCAACCTGTCACCATGCTGGCATCTTAGCCACATGTAACCGATCATACTTTTCATGTGTTCTACCCTAGGTGCTCAAATTGACTAAGTCCTAAACTTCCTTTCGCACACCACGTGTCCTATTTTCTTCCTTAAAACTTTCTCTTGTGCACTTTTTCCTTGCGTTCCTTTCAATAACTGGGACCTTGTGCGCCTAAGCACCTTCATACTTGGCCAATATTCTAGGGGTCCAACAGCTTGTTATGCCTTCATGTGATTCTATCAAGATATTATTCCTCTCATATTCCAAATCCACTCTTCTAAGGACATCATCTTGTCCCTTTTCATATAACTTCCCTTGAATCAATGTAAATGGAAATGCTCTACTTAAAAAAATTATTTTCTACTGTTGGGTATAGTTACTTGGGAATTATCTTGTATGTAGCAGTTGTGCAATATGGAAATTCTCTACTTAAAAAAAAAATTCTCTACTGTTGGGTATATTTACTTGGGAATTATCTTGTATGCAGTAGTTGTACAATTTTAACAAACTCTTTTGGTATCGCTTCAATCCAGAATAAATGATCACCAGGAAATCATCATCTGTAGGATTCTCATCTTTTCCTTTTTCAATTCTTGATAAGTAATCCATAACATTGTTTAGTTTACCATATTTTACTGCAATAGATACTTTAAAGGTTCATGATCTGTATACAATACAAATGAAGTGGCTAGTAAGTATTGTCTATATTTCATCAAGTCATAAACCATACTTATTGGTTCCCTTTTTATTGTTGTATAATTTCTTTCTACCCTATCCAATGTCCTACTATAAAATGTTATAGGATGATCCATCTTATCTCTTGGTTGTGTCAATACAACTCTGATTTCTATTTCATATGCATTCACGTGAACATGGAAGGGTACCTTCCAATCAAGGAAAATAAAAATGGGTGCATGTAAAATTTTGTATTTTAGTATTTCAAATGGATTTACACACTCTTTGGACCAAGGGATTTGTTTATTTGTTGTCTTCATCAATAATTCTTCTAATGGGGCACTTATCTTTGTGTAGTTTCTTATGAATTTTCTTTGATAACCTGTGTAACCAAGAATTTTTTGTACATATTTCTATGTTTTTGGTGGTGGTAGTTTAACTATAACAAAAGTCTTTAAGGGATCAATCAAAATTCCTTATTTAACAATTATGTGTCTGAGTAATGTACTAAAGGGAGTCAAGAATATACATTTCTTCAAATTCAAGGAGATTTGTAAAACTATGCATCTTTGAAACATCATCCTTAATACTTATATATAGTTCTTCAATAGTCCATACATTTTCCATTCATCAAGATAGACCTCTACGAAATCATGAATAAAATATTTAAATGCATTAATCCTAATTCTACTTAACACTGTTGGTGTAATTTTAATCGCAAATGACATAACCATGTACATAAAAGACACCCATTCTATGGAAAAATTTGTTTTGGGCTGGTCCTCCAGGGAAATTTTTACTTGTTAGTAACCAGAGAATCCATCTATGAAGTAATATACCTCTCTTCTAGCCACATTTTCCAATACTTCATCTATAAAAGGTGTTGGGAAAGAATCGTGTACACATGATTTATTTAACTCCTTGTAGTCTACACACACAAAGATCTCTCTAGTATTATTTTTTTGAATCACCATGGGACTGATCCATTCTGAGTCATCAATGGGTTTAGTAATCCCAATATTTAACATTTTGTCAATTTTTGACTTCACCTTCACCTTCAAATTAGGATTCAATCTATACTGTCTCTTCTTTATTTGCTTGAATCCATCCTTAATTTGAATTTTCATTATTCCTACCTCCTCTTTGATTCCCTTGAACTCTTTGAAGTCCTTGGGAAAACTATCTTGGAACTCTTGTAGTAACTTTACTACTTTAGCCACTTCTTCCTTCGACCAATAGTTTCCAATTTTGGAAAACATATCATCTCCATTCATCCCAATGTTCTCATTCTTGATTTTTAAGGGCTAGTAATAGTATTTTTTCCCTTCATATTTTTTCTCCACTACTATTCTTTCATCCTCTATGAGCTTGTATCTTAAATTTTCAAATTTCTCGTCTCTTTCTTGTTTTTCGACAGTAAAACAACATCCCATTTCTGGAATCATATCTAATATTTCTTGTAGATTCAAAATCTTAGGTTTGGTTTCCTCTTTTTCTTCAGAATATTGTTTGGTTGCTTCATCTGGTGTCAAAAATAATAAGGTTTAAATATTTAATAGGGTCCTCAAGACATTCAAATCTGCCTCCCTAAAATTGAAAGTACGGAAAAAGTCTTTAATTATCTAATCCCAATCTCTAGTTTTCTATATAATTTCTTGATGTGAATATGAAGATCATGGTATGGGACCGAGGTTCCATGCAAAAAGTTAAATCCATAGCAAGGGAGAGGTTTCCCCACATAGTTTCTAATGTTATTCATAAACTTGAATATGCTTATGTGGATCAGTTTCACCAATGTATTCAGGAATTACGGCATAACAACCTTTAATCTCCATATATATTGGTTTTAGAAATGTTGTTACTGAGTTCTGATGAGATACATTAGGCTTGTGTGTCACGCACCAACTTCCATAATTTATACCTAGGGTATCATCCAATGCCTTTATTCTTGCATTCTCATTAGGAAATATCCTTTCCATGATTTTAATGTACCCTTCTAGATCCCCAAATCTAGAATACTTTGGCAAGGTTTGGTTGGATGCCCTACGGCTCAGACTATATTCTATTTTTATTGGAAGCTATTTTACCTCTTCTACTTCCATGGAAAATATATCTCGAGATGGCATAAAAATAGAATGTTATTCTTCCTCCTGTGTGGTATAGTATTCTTCCTCTTCTTCAAATGTATCTTTGGCCAAAATGAAATTATCACCTACGTTGTTATAGTTGTCTTCTATTGTGATAACTCTAAGGTGGTATTATTCTCAGGTAGTGTAACTTTCAAAATCTTGACTCTCGAAACCCATGTATCCAAGATTTTACCACATTATTTAAAATTTAGGTGGTATCTTCTTATTTAAATAAAATCTCATCATCCGATTTTAGTTTGAATTCTTTGTCGATGTTGGAGAATTTTTTCAATGCATACACCCATTGTATTTTATCAAAATCTTCACCTTCGGTGTCATGTCATACTTCCTCTACCAAAGCAACACTCATTCCTACATGTAATGGTACACGAATACATATACCATCTACATTTAATGTCACTTATTCTTCAAAATTCAATGTTCCATTGAAGACTACGAACCATTCCAGGGCTAGAATGGCATTATATGAAGGATTCTTGGGGACATTTTTGACTACAAAATTTACCATCTTCTTTATTCTAATAAATTCTACTATTATGTTCTTCAGTACTCTAAGTGGTTGTCTTGATGAGCCATCCACTAACCTGATAAATTATCTTACGGGTTCTAATGTAGGCCTCCCAAGCATATCCCATGTATCTTTAGACATCATATTGACATCTACATCGATATCCTGTAGTACTTTGGTAATAGTGGTATCAAAGATATCAATCTCTAAGTAAATGGAAGACTTGTGCCATGTTCTTTGAGTACGAAATACATTTCTTTTCTTCTTCTTGTGTCCTCCAATTCTACAAACGTGAAAATTAATTTCTTCTTTATTCCAATACTTTCTAAATTGTTTCAACTTGTCTACCAACCCATGATTGATTTTTAATTTAGCTAGTTATTTTAAGGCAAGGATATCTTCCTCTACAAAAAATTTTCTCTCTCTTTCTTCTAAGGATTGTGTTTCCTTTACAAGTACCATACTCTTTTCAACTTATTTTAAGTGCAATCCTGGCCTAATTTCTTTATCATTCCACTCCTCCTAATCATAATAATGTTGTTCTTGTGGTATCCTTATTAGTTTTTCTTGTTAGGTGCCGCCTCATTCTTGGTGGCACTTCTAGTTTCAACAACCACTCTCTATTGAGGTTCTTCAGTACTGTTTCCTACTATTTCCACTTTTCTTCTCATATAGATTTATTTTTCTTATTCTTTCTTGTCTTCTTATGTGGGTCTAATTCCTAAAGTATAGGACCTCATGAATTTATCTATCGCTATAGTCTCTTCATCCCAAGGGATTCTAGTGATGTGTTGTAATTTTCTTTGAGAATATTCTCTTAAAGCTTCTAATTTTGTTGTTCTACTTCTATAGAACTAGGTATATTTAGGACAATTGAATGCATTATGTCCTTTCTCATGGTGAAAGCTGTAAGGGTCAGGTTCTATACAATATCTTGCAGGATGCCGATCTTTTCTGCATTTATAACAATTCATGGGTCTTCTATCATGATATTCACCTCCTTGGTTATCCCTATAACTCCCATGGCAACCACCATCATTGTAACATTGATATCCTCTATCGATATGGTAGTTATCATAACCAACTCTGTATCCACGTCTGAAATTTCCTCTATATCTACGTTGATACCCTTCGTAGTGTCCTTCATCATTATAACCTTAGTAGTTTGGGTCACAATTACCTCCCTGATATTTTCCTACAAACTGAGGTTGGCCACCTTGTTGATTAGAATATAGTGGTGTAGTTATCGTTGGTTGTGAAGGTGGTGTATTTATTGCAAGCATATGTGTTTGAGTAGGGGGAGGGTTTGGTGTTGTATTATGTCTAATGGCCATTTCTCTCTTAGGGGCATAGTATTTTAAGTCTTCGAGTGCATCAAAAAAGGGGAAATTATGGTGATAATGATTTTACAAACCACATGCAATATAACACATCAATTGATTCATAAGAGGTGCTACTTTGAGTAAAGGACAAGTGTCCTAGGTATGTTGGTCCCAAAGTCTGCAAATATTGTACCATTTCCTTTCTGATGGTTTTATGTTGCTAGAGGATGATATTTGTGATGAATGTACTCTTACTATGGCTGCTATTTTCACATTTTAAAAATATGGGCATTTTATTACACTATGAACTTTGGTACAAAAGACAACACACGATATATTTGGCCTCATATTGTTCTTTGTTGGTGAACTATTTCTTAGTCTTTCAGTCCTCTCAATCTCATGCTGTAATTTTAACTTTCGTAGTTCCAACAACACCCTTTCTAGGCTCAATATTTATTGAATTTTCACCCTCTCTTCTCCATAGTTGGGATTCTATTTTAATTTCCATCTCAATTGCATCTGATAATTCTTTAAATTTATGCCAATCTACTACTGCGCTAAGATAGGGAAGTATCCCTGAGGTGAACCACTCAATCCTCTACTTATCTATCAGGGGATATTCCAATTTTCTAGTGAAATTTTTGAATCTCTTCCTAAATTATTTTACTGATTCCCCCTATTTCTATACAATATCTCTCATATTTCTAACTCCTTCTGCTAGAGCTTCCAGAAAATGGAAGTCTGTTTTAAAATATCTTTCAATATTAGCCAATGGTTTTTCTCCTTGATAAATTATCTTCATGTACTAATGCAATGCATCATCTTTTAATGTGTATTGAAAATATTATATCTTAGTAGATTCATCTGAGGTTTATGTTTTTTCCAGTAAGCTTCCAATAGAAACAAATGTTCTAGGGCATTGCTGGAATCCTTATCAAAAATTGGTAATTTGATTTTTTGAGCCATTGATGACTGGTTATTCTCTCTTGACTGAACAATAGGTTATTTCTTAACTTGTTTTACCATCTTTGTATGGTTATTAACTATTTTTGAATTATTATTTCTTCCCTTATCTCTACTTAATTCAATATCAAAGTAAAGTTCACCTAGTAGTTCTTGAACTTCTCTCACCATCTCTTGTCTTTGTCGATTCTCTTCTCCCAATGTTTTATATCTTTCCTCTAAATTTTTTTTATATGTTCTCAAATGGTGTAGTAAGTGGCACATGTAATGGCATCCATTTTGGGAGTCATATCCTTTGGTATTTTGTGTCTATTGAGAGGCACATTTTTATTTGGTGACCTTTCATAACTTATATTCTCCATAACTACCTTCTTATCTTTATTGTTTCTTAATCTATATCTTTCTTCTAATCCCTCATCACTCCCTCTCTTCTTATTTTTTTCTTTCTCTCATCCTTTGTTTTCCTCTCTATCTCTTTCCTCATTTGTCTCTTCTATTGTCTCTATCATTTCTTTTTCTTGTTTATCCATATTTACTTCTTCTCTATTTTCCTCATCTACTAGTTTTATTTTCTCTCTAAATTCCTCAACTAACTCCTTCATTCCAATGATATCTTCTCCTTCTTCACCTCTTTCCTTAATATTAATGGGGTTCTTAACTCCTATTTTCTCCACCCTTCACTTCTAATACCCTTTTAAACATTAGTTCTACACCTCCTACTAAATGTTGTAGATCTCTCATTAAGATTGCTTGTCTTGTTATTTCATGTTGAACTATGCTTTCTATTGTTTATTGAACCACAAGATTTCATGGGGTAACAAACCCTTGTTGGTCTCTATAATATGTAGTTATTATAGCTAGACTTGATGTGTCCACCTATGTTTTTGGGTAAGACAATTGTTGGCCTCCATTTGATGTGGGTGAATCTTCTTTCTCTATTTTATTCTCTACTTTCTTAACTCTATTCAATTTTTCATTCCTCTCATTCATGTTCTTATCTCTCTCTTCTCATGTTATCATTTATTTTTGTAACGTTTTCTTTTCTTCTTTATTTTTTGCAGCTATCTTAGCTCTTTCTTTCATCCTCCTCATTTTAGTTACTCTTCTTAATTTAACTCCCCTTAATTTTCTTAATCCCCTCTTTACTAACTGTCTAATTTTTTTATTTTTTTTCCCCATCTCTTCCTATTTCTTTCACCCTAACCAACACCCCATTAATTCTAATAAGTCACGACTCTTGGATTGCCCCTTCACATATGTCATCTCGTAGTGCTTGTCCCCCTTTAAAGAACTTTTCCACTTCCCTAATTAATACATATTTGATCATTAACACTTTAATTAAGAATAGAACTGATTGAAGAAATGGACCATGATTTCCACTTAGAATTTATTGTTTTATTTTTATCAAAACTAGTCTAACCTTGAATTTCCCACATGATTATGTAGGAACCTAGAGTAGTTTTTTACCAGTAATCGATTACTCTAGTCCACGGTTCATCAATATATTTTACTATGGTTTATTTTTCTATATTACACTCAAAAGGTTGTCTTAAATACATCCATGACCATTTTTTCCTCTTTGTATCTGCTAATAAACATGGCCACAACTGATTCAGAAACTTGGCCAAAAATTATTCTCCGTCCTTTCCAAACATTTTTGCTTCTGCTGATTTATAATTTATCATCTGCATTTTTTATTCTTCTTTTACGAATATGTCGATCTACTTCTCCCACCACCTTTCAATTTCTAACAATGTGGGTTTCCAATACCCTAGCGGTAAAATCTTTCCCAACGTCAGCTTAACACAAGAAACCTAGTCTCAAACACCAAATGTTGACCTAAAAACATGACAATATTGTGAGTCTTAGGAAATGCAACCTTAGTTAAGGATGTACTCAGGAAATACACCACATCTACTTTAAGAAAAAAATCATAAAGGAAAGAATTTAACATATTTTTATCCAAACTCTAGTCTTTATTTATTTATCAATAATAATTACATCATTCTCAAGTACATATATAATCCTCCCATTCTATCTTATCTATCTAAAATTTCTTACAAAATATCTCAAAATGGAACTCACACATACATTTCTTGTGACGAGCCCATATACATTACATTAGTTACAATAAATACACACAATATAATTGATTCCAAAAGAAAATTCTTTTTATTCATGCCTCTATCAGATTCTATTATACTCTAACTTGGTATGTCTTCATTCCATGGCTTGATGTTAACTTTTGCGGATCTTTCCAATGTTACGCAGATTTTTCCAGTCTCTTGCAGCTTTCTCCATATCTCACATCTTTACCTAGTTTATCACGACTTTCTTAGTTATGCGCGGCTTCTTGCTTTATCCCACGACTTTTGTTTTCCCTACGTTGTTATCTCTATATCTTCCTCATTATCTCTATAATTTTCTTCCTTTACTCTTATGCTCATGGTTTATCTAAAAATTGATGAAGAGCCCTATCAACACTTGTTTATCTCTTGCATGTTTTGTATTTCCCAAAATTTACTTTCTTACAAGCACGAGCATACTTGATTCACAATACCTTCTGAAAAGGAGAATAGGTCCATTCTTTATGGGAGTTACACTCTTTCGAGCTCAAAATCCATATCATCCTCTTGATGGCGAGTATAGGACCATGTTGGGGCTGAAATATGGAGATAATTACCAACCCTATCTTGATCACCTATCATTGAATCCTCTTGCTCATATGGACAATGAAATATTTCATAATCACTCGTGTTGATCATTTTTCTCCTTGGGTGAGAAGATATTATGTTTGAATTGTTTATTTTCCTTTTCTTCAAAAAGGAAGTGGACTTATTCCATTAGATCATCCATGATTGAATCTAGAAGAGAATCTAGTTATTTGGATGCCTCCATTTCTTCATGCAATATCTCTACATCACTTGAAGAATCAAAATAGGAGGGAAAATGATCCATGAAAATATTGATTTCATCACCTTCAGGTCCATGATGAATGATTGATTTCTAAAACTTCATCACATATCTCCATTCCATCATTAATCGAAAGATAAAAATTTAAAAAGAGATTATTTATGCTTACTTCGGATTGGTCATCTTATACTTCTTCATCATTAGTGGAGTCTTTGGAAAGCATGTAATCATCTTTCTTGCAGAAAAAATATTCCTCTGTTGAGTATATTATTCCTCCAATGGGTTGTACTTCAAGCCAAAAATAATTGATGAATGGTGGTTCCACATCCATGTGTTTTTCATCATCTTTCAAGGAATTTCTTTTATTTTTATAGAGGTTTCAAAGAGAAGACATTCCTCAGAAGCATCCAAGAATATTTTTGGGATGAACACCTCATAATGCAGACAATTATCAAGATATTGTTGAGTTTCTTCATTGTTGACAACACTAAGTGCTTCAAGGTGTTCATACCTTCTTTGCAAAGCTAAAACATACATCTAAATTTCATGTTATGCTTTAAGGTCATAATTTCCTTCTATTATGCTCTGAAGCCTTTCCACATATTCTATTTCCAAGATGTTCATTTCTTCATCACCGTATGTAAGGAAGTCATTAAGGGAGTGACAGAAGAAGGAAAATGTTCTCAATTTTACAGTGAGTTCATGTGAGATTACAAAGATCTTTTCTAGTAGACCCTTCATCTTTTTCCAAAGTGATGATTTAATTTTTGTCATTGTATTCCTCCATAGGAAAAATGTCATCTTCTTCTTCCTTGATATGTGTTGCTTCAAGTTTTTCATATATATCTTGCAAATCCTCAACATCTTTTAAATTTTTGAGGTGGATTCAGGGATCAGAATATCCTTGTACAATGCTCATGACTCTTTGCACATACTCATTTTGCAAGGATGTCATCTCATCATTTATATACGCCAAGAAATCATCCCAAGGGAGGTTGATGAAAGGCATGGTTCCAAGATTTTCTACTTATCTATGTACGAGATTGAAATTTTTACATGGAGCAAAGCCTTCATCTTCTTGGACTTCATACAACATATTTTGCCTCCTCTACATCCTTTTCATCAGTTTCTTAGATTCTTGATCCTCATCTGCAACAATTCTCATTTTCTTTCCTTTAATGAGGCTCCTATTGAATTGTAACCACCAAGATTTGATGACAGGTTCTTCACAAGAAGAAATTTTTCTTATTCTACCCTATCTTTCATTGATTTTCAGAGCCATGTAACTGCTTGAAAATGGGACCCTTATATCATTCTTAGATTTTCCTCTTTGCAAGGACCACTCTAGAACCATGGCTGATCAACAATTTTCATTTTTTTCAACCATATTATTCTTATTCTTCTTCATTTCCACTCATTTGTAATTCACTCTATCTAGAAATTTCTTCATGGTGTGGGAAATAAATGTGACAGGGATTTATTCCTTAGTGGAGTCGTGTTAAAAAAAAAATTTCTTAGAGTTTTTTTAAATTTTTTTTGAATATATCTATTTATATATATACATATATATATATATATATATATATATATATTATAATTTTTCATTGTGTATTTTATGTGTATAGATCCTTTTTGGCTGCACTTGTTAAAATATCTCCCTAGTAGAGTCACTAAAATCTGTTGGTGACAAAATTTGTCCATATGGAAAATTATAGGTCTCCATAAATTTAATGGTACAACTCCCATTATTGAAGTTAAACTAATCAAAATCCTATTTAAATGTTGTGGCTATCCAAATTGGCTGGAGATCACACATGGACACTCCACTAAACCTGTGGCAAAGTGCTTATACGGGGGTACACAAGAGGAAATTACATCCTTGAGGAGAAAAATAGAGGAAATTATTCAACGAAGATTACTTACGTAAGTAGATTACAAATCTCACCTAGTAATCAGAGTAGTTCCACATCCAATATATTAGAAAACATTAATGAAGCGGTTAGTGATACAAACCAAACCCGCATAGACAAAAATTTCTTTGAGGCTCATTCATCAAAGAAACAAATCTCTCTTTGATTGTCATGCTTACAAAGTGCATATAAGATGTAGATAGAGGAAAAATAAGAAAGGAAAAATAGAATAAGTAAAATTTTTATTTCATTTGTAGTGATGAATACAAATCTTCAACCAAGCTACCACAATTCAAAATGCTACAGAGTAGAAGTTCTTCAAAAATTCTGAATCCCTTGGAATAGAGGAGCCATCCAAATTTATAAGAATTTAAATTGATCCCTCACCTCCCTTATATGAATCTTCATGTTCCATATTCCCTCATGACTTTTCATTTTCCATAAATTAAGTATTTCTCTTATAATTTTTTGAAAATAATTTTACAATTTTAAAATAAGTCACTTAAGTGAATAAGATGAAATACAATGATGAAGCCCAAAAAATAATTAGAAAGGAGAGAAAATAAGGGGAGAAAGAGAGAAGGATATCCAGATAAAGGAGAATTCCAATGGAGTCCAATGCAGTGAATTCTAGATTCTTGAATACCTCACACCACTAGGAAGTGAACTTATCTTTGAATGACACCATCAGAAGACCTCATAGAGATACCTAAACTAAATTTTTAGAAACATTGTTGAATGAAACCCTTAGTGACCACAAGTGTCACTCATGGAGGTTCCCTATGAAGAGATTGAATCCTTTTTAAATTAATCCTACTCATGGATGTCAGTATAATACTTCCACACTAATCATATGTTGATTTGGACATCCTAATGAGACACACTATGAACAGTCTAATGATAATTATCGCAAACTCCACCTCGCCTATTATACACAGACAAACATAATCAATAAAATGAGCTTTGAAAGACATTGTTGAGGTCCATTGTAATATTACTCACTATGACCTACTCCTTGACATATCTTGATGAGAAGGCTTACACTAGTTTCACTCCTTTTAACTTGAACTTCATGTTTCCTTGACACTTACTATGTATGAAAACGAGAAACTTACTCATTTTTGTAACTGTTAGAATTCACCCTTCTAGGATCTTAACTGATGATGTAACCCTGAATTATTATTCATCCATGCTATCCTTCTGCAGGAACTACAATTTTGATATGGCTTACTATTAGATAGTAAGCACCTGTATGGGACACTTACTATTTTTAGTAAGTGGTGATTTTGACCCTTTTTTGACCGCACTAATGAGATTTCCTTTCTCAACTATATATGTAGTCACTACTTTCCCCTTGAATGCTTCCTGGAATGACTTATTGTTTATAGATGGTACCCATATAGGGAACTTACTAGCTTTAGTAAGTGGACTTTTCTACCATTTCTAGCATTGGAAAAACACTTTGATTGTTTGAATATCCTATGTGTACACTATCTCTGCCACAACTACTTCTGGTGTTAAATTTCAAAAAATATCCAGTCCCCCGTGTAGGAAGGCTTACCATTTTTGGAAAGTGGGTCTTTGGTGATCATTTTTTGGATGAAAAAAAAATCTTTGGAATAGGTTTTTAATTTTTAGTGCACCTCTGAAATTTCAACTTGATCTAATGCCAAAAATGAGAGATTTTAAATTTTTTTAAAAGGGAAATGGGGGTTGTATCACCATAAAAAATATGGTCCATGCATGGAAAAAATTCCTCTTTAATCCTCATGACATATAGAAAAATAATATATTGAAATAAATGACATCTCAATCTGTTGAGTATTTTGGGAGATATGAACAATTTATCCTTCACAGACTTCAAGGGTTTTCAAGAAAAAATATCTTCATTTTTCTTCATTTAAATATGGATTATTTTGTGATTTTTAGTGTTTTGAAGGTATGATAGGATTAAAAAAAAAATTATTACAGAAAAAAATAGTGTATGGATTTTTGGATAAAATTCAACAACATTTCTGCAGCGTGAGGAGGGTGTGGAGGGTGAGAATGGATACAATTTACTAAGTCTTGTTATTTATAAGTTTAAAAATGGAAGGGGAAAGGGTGGGGAACATTTTTATATCCCTAATTTAAATTTTAAAAGGTGCAAATGGGACATAAAAATTCTCCTTTCCCCTAGCTTGACAAGTGGCAACATTTAATTTGTTGTTGAGTTGAAGAGAGGGGGTGAAAATAAGCACTTAGAGGCCTGAAAATGGTTGAATGTGTGTCCAAGGGGAAAATTAGGGCGGGGAACATTTTTATGTCCCTTACATCCCTTTTCAAAGGTGAAAATGGGTGAAATAAAATTATCTTTCTCTTTGGGAATGCCAAGTGTCACACATGCATGGTTAGGTGGGTGAGCAAGTCAAATTGGTCAACGGGGGATTAGAAGGTGAGCATCAGGTCATATGAGTGACCAACAGGATAAATAAGGGTTGGGCGCAATTTTTTACACCTCATTTCCCTTTTAAAAGGTTCAAATTGGACATGAAAATGCACCTTCATCGTGTTGTGTTGTGTATCCCACTGAAAAATTGCCTAAGTATGAAGATTGTTCCTTCATAGCCAACTTGTGATGGCCACATCTTGAGCTCCCAAATGCATTTTTGAGAAATTATTTATATGGTTTTTCATGAAAATTACATTTTTTAGAATAATGGTGATGCTACAAAGTCTTTATTATTAATGAAACACCTCCGAATGGCTCCTTTTTCCTCGAGATCACTGGTTGTGCATGGAAAAATTGAGATGGCCCGAGAAATTCATAGTACTTAAACATGGTCTGATTTTTAAACCATATAGAGGACTAAAATATATTTCCAATCATATGCTTTTTTTTCCATAAATCCTTCCGAAGCTCCTGGAATAACTATTTTAAGATCTTGTTTCTTTTTTGGTGCAAGTTCCTTAGGCCGTAAAACCTTACCTTTAGTGACATGGCTCCTAAACCTCTAATTATTTCTAAATTTTCCCTAAATCAGTTTCTTAATGTTCTCGAATCTTAGATAAACCTCCATGATGAATATTGGTCTTTCGTTCAACTCTAATGATAGTGGCCCTGGCTTAGAAAGGATGGTGAAAGCCCATTGTAAGCATGCTTAAAAACTCATTTTGCAAACCATTTCTCCAACATGGTTGAATGATCCCCTTCTTTCCTACATCACCTAATGGAGGAATCATGATACCACATATGGACTATTTGAAGGAAATAATATACTTGAAAATTTGGGGAAAGGTGATCTGGGAGGGTGTCTTAAAGGGTATGACATAAAAAACATTTACACTATGGTATGGTTGTCCTATTTTTGGGTGAATTTTTTCCCATGCAAAAACACAGGAAAACATGGTGCAAATAAATGCTTAAATTCTATTAAATTAGTTGAAAAAATAAAAAATAAAGCTGGTTATATGAAAAAATCATGGGTTGTTCAATATGGGAATAATGTTTTCTAAATTATAAACTAATGCCTTTTTGGTGCAGCATTGGAGTTACCTAGTTTCACAACCAAAATTGACATGTATGTAGCACCTCTAGGTTCCTATGATATTATTATAGATATATAATTGTTTTCTCAACACAAAGAAACTATAGATTGCTCCAAAAAATTAAAAAAATTCTTAGATGATCTACAGAAAACACAAAGCATATAAGACATAAAAAGCAATTTTGAGGTTAGAATAATATCAGCTATGTAGCTTAAGAAATCTAAAAAATAATGGTTGTATGCTTTATGCCATAAAAATACCATACTTTAGTGAGGAAGGTAAGACTTCCTTAGATGATTATCTAGTGTTATAAGAGTACAAAGATGTCTTTCTAGAGGAATTTCCTAGACTACCTCTTAGACATTAACTTGATTTTACAATTGATATCAAACCTGTAACTAAATAAATCTCTAAGGAAAAATAAGTAATGACTAGCATTGCATTAGTGGAACTAAAATAAAAACTTTAGGAGTTATTCTATAAAGGATACTTTAGATCGCGTGTGTCTCCTTGAGGAGCTCTGGTCATCTTTATTAAGAAGAAAGATGACACGTTAAGGCTATGAGTTAATTATCACATATTTAACAAGGCCACTATCAATAATAGATATCCTTTACCAAGGATTGATGACCTTTTTGATCAGATGTGAGATGCATATGTATATTCTAAGATCAACTTGTAACCATGTTATCATCAAAATTAGGATAAGGGATGAAGAAAATCACAAGACAACGTTTAAAATAAGATATGGTCATTATGAGTGTACATTGTTACCTTTTGGACTCACCAATGCACAAGATTCATTCATGAACTTAATCAATAATATTTTTCAGGAATATCTAGATAAATTTTTTTGCTAATTTTCTTAGATGAAATTTTTATTAACTCTAAAAACATGTAATAACATAATGAACACTTGAAAATAGTGTTGTATGTTCTTAAAAAGATAAAAATATATGGAAAGATCTCAAAATGTTCATTCTATCATAATTAAGTATAGTACCTTGGGCAAAAATCAATAAAGATGTGATTTTTTTGACCCATAAAAAATCAAATCCATAACTAAATGGAAAAATCCTAAGAATGTATAGGAAGTTAGAAGCTTCATGGGGATGACTGATTATTACAGAAAATTCATGAAATATTTCTCTAGATTGGCTTCTCTAATAACCTCTTTTCAGAAAAAGGAAAAGAAATTTATGTGGATTTATAAGTGTAAAATATCATTTAATTTAATAAAATAAAAACTTACAACAAGATCTATTTTCAAGGTTCCGGATCCCACCAGAAGCTTCACCGTGGTAAGTGATGCCTACAGTGAAGGTTTGGGTGGAATACTTATGCAAAACAAACATGTGATTTCTTAGGAAATTATATAACTGAAGGTTGACAAGCTGAAATATGATCCCCATAACTTATAACTTAGTGCCATAGTTCACACTTTACAAGTTTTGAGGCATTACCTATTGGGAAATATTTTTTAACTAAAAACAAACCAATTGGGGCTGAAATATATCTTTACACAACTTAATTTGAATGCAAGACAGGGTAGGCGGATTGAATTTTATATCTTAGTATGATTTTGACATAAGTTACATTAAATTTAAAGATAACTGTGTGGCTAATGTGTTGAGTCATATGAAGCATGTTTCACTATTATAACCATTAGAATTCAATTTAAATATGAGGTAAATAAACAAATACAAAATGATTTTTCTTATCAACATGTAAAAGTTACGTTAGTAGTATATATGAATGATAAGAGGTATGAAATATTTAAGTTTAATAATGAAGGATTCTTAAGATATGATAGTAGATTTCATGTTCTTTTGGGAAATGAATTAATAATGAAATTCATGAAGGAATTTCATGATGCTCCTTATTCCAAAAATCATGGAGTGACGAAACTGTTAGTTGATGTAAAACAACAATACTTTTGAAATGGAACGAAGAAATCCATGATAAAATATATTTCTCATTGTATTTAATGTCAACATGTGAAGGAAGAGCACATGCATCCTAATGGTTTATTATACCCACACATCATTTCGTAATAAAAATGGAAGGTAATTATCATGAATTTTATGCAAGGATTGCCAATGTCTAAAAATAAGCATGCCATGATTTTTTTAGTGGTTAAAAAAAAACTAAAGTAGCTCACTTCATGCCAAGTAATCTAAACAATGATTCACCCATACTTTTTAAATGGTTTTTGTATGAAATTTTTTAGATTATATTGAGTTATAGAATTAATTATTTCAGATATGGACCCTACAATGACCTCTTGATTTTGTAAAACCTTAAACTCAACTTTGGGGATAAAAATGAACTTCAGTTCAGTTTACCATCTAGAAACAGATGGTCAAATAGAAAAATTTACCTAGTTTATGAAGGATATGCTCATAATTTATTACATGGACCGGTAATACATATGGGAAGAATATCTTCCATTGGTTTAATTTTTCTATAACAACACTATTTTCAAGTATTTTTCAAGGGGAAAATTAACCCTAGTGTGAAAAATAATTCTCATAAACCCTCCTGAACACCTCTTTGGATCATTCTTCCCTTTATTTCATGCCTATATTAACCTTAAATGCCTTCATATGTGTTATTCAATTTTTCCCTAACTGTTTGAAATATGGAGATAAAGTCATTTAGTTCTTTCAGTAAAGTGCTTTCAAAGGTGAAATCTCTTGTTGGTCTAGAAAGGCATTTCTCATTTATTTCATGACTAGTGTGCATCATTCAAGATTGAATGGAAGATCCAAAATCATTTGGGAGTTATTTTGAAAATTATATAACATATTAAAGGTGATTTAGAAATGTTTAGGGAAGTTTTTAAGGTTTAGGAATAAGTTTTGTAACTATAAGTTTCTAAGGTGTAAGGAGTAAGTAGTTGAAAAAGGTACATGATCTTCTATAGATGATTATGAGAGCTGTGTAAGGATTTAGTATCCAAAAAAAATTAAATTGAAATATTAAATAATGATCTACATGATGAAATAATGAAATCTCTCACAGGACATGATCACCTCTCAGGGAAGCTCAAATTGTGTAGAAACACCCTATTTTCCAGAGAAAAAAGGATCTATTTGAGTGGGTTGAAGGAATAATTATATGAGGAGACCAATCTCATTTATATTTTAATGTTTTTGGGAGTAAAATTCATTTAAAATTTCACTGAAAAAGACCTCTTGGAGCTCCAGCAACGTCGACAACAAATTTCTCTCTCGAAAAGTGCATCTCTCATACATTGTGCCACTTGTCATCATCAGGGAAAGGTGTATTTTTTATCTCTCTCTTGTCCCTATCCCATGGGGAAATAGGGGACAAGAAAAATATTCCCTCTCTTTCCCCTTGTGTGATTCCTCATATGACCCAATCTCAACCCTGAGTTCTAAAATGTTAATTTTCCTCACTCCCCCATTATCCAATCCAGAGCTGCCACTTATCAAGCTTAGATGAGGGAAAATTTTTATTCCAGTCTTGTCACCATCCCATGGGGAAAAAAGGATATAATAAAATTAACCTCATTCCAATATGTTAAAAACCCAAAAAATTAACTAACCATTTCTACCTATTTCTACTTGTTACTACCTCTCTCGTGAGCCAAAAACACTACTATGAGTTTTAAAAACATGAAATAGAAACTCCTAGCCTCATTTTTTCACCAAGCCTCTATTTTCTCTGCTTCAAGAATACAATAACGTAAAAATTTACTAGAAACATTGTCACATTTCATCCAGCGCAGCCGTATATACCAAAAATTAGAAAAACTCGTATCTTACAAACATGTAATCAGATTCGAATGAAATTTTCTAAGTTGTTCATCATCCTAGTCACCTTCAAGAAGATAGAAATAGAAAATCATATGATGCCTTGATTATTTAATGGAATCAAACCCTAGTTTCATGACCTAGAAACTAAATTTTTAGTTTATAAGCATTCCATTGGGCGGGTCAAGGTCAAATTTGGAGCACGAAGTCTCAGAAGAAAAATGAATCCATTGAAGAAACTTTTAGTGCAATCAAAGGTGAATAAGTCCCATTTCTAAAATAGTAAGTACATGGTTCCCTCACTTACTAAAAATAACAACTTACCAAATATAGTAAGTCCTCTGATATCAATACAATCTACGAACATTCAAGATGAAAATCTACAAAATCTTTCCCAAAATAGCAAAAATGTAAAAAAAAATAATAAACAACTTATAAAAATAGAAACATTCCAAAAAGGGTAAAACATTTTCAACAAAGTTTAATTTATTATTCTAGAGGATTGAGAATTTAAAATTTGAGTAAAATAGGTGAAATACCCCAAAATAGGAAGTCGTGGTTCTATTTGCTAAAAATAAA
The DNA here is from genome assembly GCA_019776745.2 of Taxus chinensis. Classification (NCBI taxonomy): domain Eukaryota; kingdom Viridiplantae; phylum Streptophyta; class Pinopsida; order Cupressales; family Taxaceae; genus Taxus; species Taxus chinensis. The sequence goes on from CM034154.1 coordinate 353,553,512, forward strand.
AAGTCTTGATGTAGCCTAGAATTCACCAATACAAGCCCAGGCACACTGACACATCACTAATCCTAGACTGAGCACTCACCTGAAGCATGTAAAGGTACCAATCCCTTATTTAGATTTTTTTCTACAGGATGTTAGCATGATGAAGACTTAAGGTATTCAGATCCATGACTAATATATCATTCTACAGTGCATGTTCAGATCTAGATCTAGATAATAAAAGACTTAAATGAAAAACATGATGAAATCAAGCATGCAATAATGAACTATAACCACAATAAAACCTTGATTCATTCCATAATCTCTATTATATTAAATTTAATAATCCATAGAATCTTCTTTATAATAATAGTAGCATACACTCATGCGTGTATCATATTTGGCAGCATAGTATCACTATAACATAGTTCTCACACTCTCTCTCTACTTACACAGTTCAATACATATTTATAAGGGTGGGGAATTTCCCTTCAACACTTATCTAATCAAAAAATAGGTTGCATGTTATTATTAGCCACGTGTCATTACAAAAATAGCCACACATGTAAGTCTCCTAAAAATAGACTAATTTTAGTTAACTGATAGTAGTAGATCTATTCCAGGCCTGTCTCCATGAAAATCACTTCGTAGTTGATCCTCCAAAAATATTGAATGCGTGTAGCGCAAGTCTTTGACCAATTTCTATGCTTTGCATGCTCTCTCCAAAAATAGATCCTCATCATGAAAATGGCTAAGTCCCAAACTTGTTTATGTTCCTCATGTGTGATCCTTTCTGATATTTTAGTTCCTTTTAATGTGCTCTACTCTCTTGCATAAACCTTCTACATTTCCTTTGCTAAGTTCTAGATTTTAACTAACCAACATTACCCCACACTAGTTGCATTGTCACCCCGATAATGGTTGTCTCCAAAATGAATCAAAGAATATGAGTAGAAGAATAGAAATAATTTTAATAAATAAAATAATGTCTTTACCCCACAATATCTTCCACTTCAACATGAATAATTAATTCTGGATATTCTTCGTTTATTTCCACCTCTAAAGTATGCCAGTCATTGAGCATAGCCTCTTCCTTCTCTAGAATATCCACTGGAATTGATTTTAACTCATCCTTTGCAATCTCTCCTTTCTCATTCTGTAATACCAACACAATGCTAGACATGGAATTCATTATCCCTTCTAATAGGTCCATATTTTGTGTAATGAGTTTCCCAAGCTCATCCATCCTATCCTTGTGTGGTTCTTGAGTTGTTGTAAGGGCCTCATGCTTCTATTTGACAGGCGTTAATCATTCTCTTTGGACCAATTTTTCATCTCTCATGGTCTTTAGGACCTCATTGTCTTCCAAAATGGTCTTGGTCCTTATAACGGCTTCAACCACTATACAAATATTCAGTGCTTGATCTACCTTATTTAGTTCCTCCTGCAAGCTCTAAAACAACCCCTCATATGCTACAATCTTCTGCATTATTGAATCCTTTTCTTGTTCTACTTCCTATGTTGGATATTTTGGTGCTGGCATATGCAGAGGTTCGTCTTCAAGAACTAAGTCCACCAATGTAGTTACATAATGTATTTCTGAAGGAAATGTCTTAGGTACCTTTGGCTCTAAATGTGGCCTAGCATTCATGAAAGTTTCCCCAATCTCCTCTGACATGCTAATAAAAACAACATTATTATTATATGCCAAGTATTTTTCATGCTTTAGGCATGCTATTTCATCATCCTTCATCTTGATCTCCTCCCTCTGCACCCTAATTGTTGCAGTTTTATCCATATTCCACCGTTCCACTTTTGTCAATAATTTCACAAAATAATTTCTCACTTGTTCATCTGACATAACAATAGACTTTACTATTACGTGCCTGGCCTGAGGTGTCTTCTTCAACCTCCTCAAAACACATGAATCTTCACATAGATCAAAATATGGTTCATTCATGTGCATGTGCATCGACCATGACAGTTGTTTCCTTGTGCACACGGTTGCCATATCTTCATCCATAAAATCCCAACCGTATAAATCCTTTTGTGTCATTGTTCTTTGGAGACGGGCATGGATAATTTTATTTGTGTCCTTGGCGTATCCCATGACTAGTGGAAGATATTTTTGACTTGTTTTTTTATCTAGGCTACTTAGAAACTTGGGCTTCAATATTTAGAACTTGTGTTGCTATGTCTTGAGAAGTCTCAGTTGCTATCTCATCTACCACCTTTCCTCCTTCCTCTCCATCCTTCATATTTTCTTCTCCTAGTTCATCCTTGTTCTTTGGAGGTATAGGGGAATTGGGCATGCTTTCCTCAGACTCTTCCACTTCCTCATTCAACTTCAATTTCCTTCTTCTTTTCTCATTTGTCTCCTTCTTTGGAGAGAATTGAGGAAATTTTTGAACTATTTAAAGAGTATCACCTAGGGTCCTTGTTCTCCTAAATACTCTTTTGAAATGGTGATCTCCTTGGACTACATCTAAGTTCTCATCATCTCCTTATTTTGGTTGAGGTGGTGTAGTCATGCACTCAGATTCTTCCTTATTTGGAGGATGTATTCTACCTCTGTGCTCCAAACCACCACTATCTCCATGCTCCTCTTCTTTATCATCTACTTCAATTATTTATGTGGGCTTAGGTGTTGGAAAAATTTCCATTGTATGCCTACCTTTTGGCAGCCATGGGAACGTGAACTTATTCTCCACATACTTAGTGTTCTCCATCTTGGGTTTGAGTTGCAGGTACATAAGCATGACTCCGGTGTCCCCAACTTCCAAGCTTATAGGATTCATTCTTATAATATCTGAGATAAGCCTCTCAATGTTGGAATTCTTTCCTGAATATACATATTTATTTCTCAGAGTGTGGTAGTCACAATATACCGTGTATTTATTGAATTTTAGGTGGTTTGCATCTAAAAACCAATGAACTGATGCTTAAAAATACCGTGTTGTGAAGGCATATGATAGTTTTCACCATGGACTCCAAGCCCCATCCTTCATTCCAAATTATGTGATGCAAAAATGCTGGTAGAATGCAAACTAAACTTACCTACCCACCATTGAAGGAAAATCCTTGGGTATGCACCATTCTTCTTCAAATTCCGCTTAGAGTCTATCATACCAAATCTCTGCCCTCTGCTTGAATGGTCTACTCATTAGTCCACCACACAAGTATTTTTCAAATCTTTCCGCAGGTGACTTGTGTTCTATAGGGTACTCTAAAAATCTTCTCCTTTGGCCCATCAGGCACCCCAATCTCCATAAACACTAAGGAAAATAACATAGCACCAAAACTTATTCTTTCACCTATCCACGCTTCTTTAATGATTGTCTTTTCTATGTGATCTGCAATATTGTATAACACCCCTTTAGACATATTCTCTGTGATGTGCAACCACATTGTGTTTACATGTGACCATATTTCTTGGTCATTCAGATTTGTTATAAGATGTGCAGCTACCTGTAATACTGGGTATCTTTTCAATTTTTCAATGTCCATGTTGCGTGGAACTTTGGTATACCACAGCTCCTTTCTTGTCTCTAGGATTGTGACCTTATTAGTTATTTTCTATTTAGATCCACTCCTAAGGCCCTTAGTCCTGTCACAGTTGAAATCAAATCAGATGTGATTTTAACCCTCCATCCTGTGAAGTACAAGAAGTCCTCACAGACTCTACTCATCAACCATCGATACAATGGTTCATAATTTCAAAATTATGGCAGCTCGTACAACTAGTAGACTCCATTATTCTTCAGTAAAGTCTCACCAATGTCATCGTACACAGGAATATCTTATGTTATGCACTTGTTCATTTTTGTGCTCAGCAATGCATCAAGATCCTTCTTATTATCTGATGTTTGATGGTTGTAATCATTGATTTTACATTGGTGGATATGGGAATCCCATTCTTGTCCCACAATCATGCCCTCTGGATACTATATTTCTAAGAAATTAATCTCGAGAGAAATTTATTCTTCCACTTTCAATGTTTTTCTTCCCTTTTTCTCTTACTGCAGGTGTTTTCTTTGGTTCCATCTGAAAAATATCTCTTTTCTTCCCTCTATAATAGAGCAAGTTGACACCATATTTTAAATCTTTGTGCCCTAGTGGAAATTGTGTGCCCTATCTCATTTATAACATGTCTACTTCACTCAAACCCTTCACCTATGGGAATGTAAGCTTCTCATGTGCACAACCCTTCTCTACATGTCTAGTTTCACACTCTTTACACCTCAACATGATTTCTCAACTCGTTCACACTTATACCTTTTTAATTTATCTCAATTACAATGGTAAAAATGAACTCCCATCTCATCCTTATATAGAATTTCAAAAAGTTAGTTCATTTATTTCTCCTCTAACTACCAATAATCCTCTCATTAATCAACCATTTTTCATTTTTTCTGCGTGGTACATCTTCGTGCCCAAGCTATAACCTTATAGCATGACATTCTATCTTTTTCCTGTAGACTTATCTTCAATGTACTTCCATGCACCTGAGTAACTCATCACTATGCCTTCCACTGGTAGTCTTCCTAGCCTCTGCTTACCTCGCATTATACTTGTTTCTTCATTCCTCTCTATCTATGGTCCTTATGTCCATAAATAATCTTTTTTTTTTTTCAATTTTCCAACCTTGAAAAGCATGCATAGATAGTTCCTTTCATGTGTAATTATTTCCATTAGTCTTGTACCTAGATATCATTAACGTAACCCACACTAAGGGTATGTGCAGTCCTCTATGCATAAAAATTCTTCAAATAGTAATTAGCTTCTGGCGTGTAAATGTGCTTATTACACAAACACACCAACTGAATTGAAAAAGCATAATGAAAAATAAGAAAACACATTAAGGGAATGCAAAATTTGAAACCTAACCTAAATGACAATAGTGCCTTATTACAAACACCAAGAAGACTTATTTATAGTAGGGATTCAGCCTACTCCCGTTGAAGTAACCTGGTAACCGTAATCCATCAAGTGCCTCTAATTAACAAAATCCTGGGTCAAGTTTGTGAGTGATAACATACAGCCCCAACCAATATACCTTGAGTTTTCTTGGATGGCCCAAAAACTTAGAATTAGAAAGGAGCACCATCTGTCCTATCTTAAGATTTTTATCCCTGATGTGCCTGTCATGCCATGCTTTCTTCATGGCCTTCTCTTGTTTTTGAATCTAATGGGCTATGGCTTGTCGTTCATCCAACTTTATTAACTTTACAATTCATTATTCTAATACTTTCTCATCAACAAGACCTCCAGTGCATGCAATATGCAAAGAAGGTAACATAAATTCCATAGGAGAATTGTTTCTGCACCAAACACTAACTGAAGTGGTGTGGCTTTGTTCAACCTTTTATATATTGTTTGATATGCCAAAAGTACTGCAGATACTTTATCATCCCAATCCTTTCTTGCAACATCATATATTTTTTTCAATGTCTAGCTCTTTTTTTTTTTAAATGCCTCAGCAGTTCCATTTGTCTGAGGATTGTAGGGTGTAGTCTTATGGTGTGCAATCATGAATTCATAAGATAAAATTCTGATTGTCTCATTAAGAAAATGTGTTTCCCTATCACTGGTCAAACTTAAAGGACATCCATACCTTGTAGTAATATTTTCCCATAAAAACATGGCTATTATATCCGTTGAATATTCCTTAGTAGGTGTTTCTTCTTCCCACCTTTTCAGATAATCTATGCAAGTTATGATGTAACATGATCCTATTTTGTGCGCAGCTGGTGAAATAGGGTCCAAAAAGTCTATATCCCATTTCTCAAATGGTTCGGCACTAGTAATGGGTCTTAGAGGCATTTCATCTTGTTGACCTAGTTTCCCAAGACATTGACAATGATCACAAGCCTTACAAAATTCCTTGCAATCTATATACATGGTATCCCACCATAATCCAGCGAGTAGAATCTTGTACATAGTGGCATCACTTACATAGTTTCCACTTGTAATACCACCATGAGATTCTTCCATAATATCTATGTGCTCATATTCTAGTACACAATGGCATAATACTTCATCCTGACCTAACTTGTACAGGTCACCGTTAATCAACATGTAGTTTTGGTGCCATACATGTTCATATAAAGACAAAAATTTCCTCTAGTTCTAATGACACTCATTATAACCTGTATAATTGTGCATTTAGAATGGTATCTTCAATCACCTATGCTTCTTCTCATGACTATATTCTACATAAATGGTCTAGTCCAAAATTACTTTTCCTTGGTTTTACCACAACTACAAAATTAAATATTTGAAATAAGATTACCCACTTGCATATGTTCCCTTGTAGAATGGGCTTGTTTACAAAATAATTCAATGCCATGTGATCTGTAGAAAATATGAATGGTGTAGCTAGTAGGTTTTGTCAAAATTTATGTAGCGCATAGATCATTGACAAAGCTTCATGCTCTGTAGTTGTGTAATTATGTTGTACAAGATTCAAATTTCTACTAGAAAAATAGATAGGATGATCTACAATATCTTCTCCATGTTGAATCAACACCACACCAATGGTCATGCTAGAGGTGTCCACATGTAGATAAAATCGTTGGTCCCACAAAGGAAAACATAGAATAGGTGTGGTAGTAAGTTTCTCTTTGAATGTCCCAAATTTTCACTGCCATGGTTCTCCCCTGTAGAAAGTAACTTTCCCTTTTAGTAACTCTTCCAATGGTGTAATAACTTTGTCATATCCTTTGATAAGATTTTTGTAATATCCTGTATGACCCAAAAATCTGTGCACCTCACTCTGACATGTAGGCTCTCTTAGGCCTATAATAACTACAACCTTGGGTGGATCAACAAAAAACCTTCCTTGTAGATTATGTGTCCTAATAGTATTCCAAATGGAGTAGAAAATATGTAATTATTTATGTTTAAAGAGATGTTGAACTGTCTACATATTTCAAACATTAAGTCCAGATTTTCACAATGATCCTTAAATAATCCATCCACTATCCAATCATCCAAATAAACCTGTAATAAGTTGTGAATAATTTCGTTGAATGCTTGAACAACTACACGTGAAAATATAGCAGGTGTATTTTTCATACCAAAAGGCATTACAGTATAGGTGAAGCTACCCCATTCAGTAGTAAAAGTAGTCTTTTCTTGATCCTCCTAAGCAATCCTAACCTAATGATACCAAGAGAACCCATCTGTAAATACATAGATTTTGCACCCTGCAATGCCTTCTATTATTTCCTCAGTAAATGGTGTAGGAAAGGGATCAGTCACAATGTAACATTCATCTCCCTGTAGTCCACACAGATCCTAATCTATCCATCCTTCTCCATACTAATCACCATTAGACTAATCTATTCTGACTCATCAAGGGGCTTGATAATTCTAGACTTTAACATTTTTTTAATGTCTTCTTTGACTTGTTCATGCAAGTTGGGGTTCATCCTGTAGGGTCTCTTTATAATTGGGCACACACCCTCTTTAAGATTTATCTTCATATCCCCTAATGATTCATGCATGCATTTAAGTTCATGGTACTTGTAGGGAATAAGTCCTAATAATCCCTTGGTAACTCTATGATTTTTTCCACTTCAAATTTTGACCAATAGTATCCAATTATGGCTTCTTTAGGCTCAGCATCTGACCCAATATTCACCTTCTTGGTCTTTATAGGTTCATGATAGGCGCATGTGGTCTTATCTGCACTATCCAACACATCACGCCTACCTATTGAATGTTGTACATCCAGATTTTGTACTTCTTTTTCATCCACTAATTAGACCATTTTTCCTTTTTCTTTTCCAAGGTAATCACATTAAAGTAGTGTGGTATCAGCCTATGTCTCTTCAACAAGACACGCTCTTGAATTTCCTTCATCCAATAACTCCTAAAGGAGTTCTTCTTCCTTGGAACTATCTCCCATAGTTAAACACTTTATGAATCTTAATGCTTATTTCACCAGAGGTTTAAGAGAGAAGAAGTCAAACATCTGGGCCATTCTTGTAATTAAATTCTTCCAATTTCCAGTCTCTTTATGGAGCTCTACATATACATACCAAGCACGCACACAACCTTGTAAAGTGGAATAAAACATTTACACCCATAGTGAAGGTGATAAAGCTTGCTTCCCCTCTGTCCAGAGTCTCTCACACTTTTGAATGTGGTACTGAATAGGTTAATTACCATGATGAGTGCATATTTGATTAGGTTAATGTCACCTGAAGAACCTGGTAGCATGAGCAATCCTAATTTCATTCCATCCTATAATATTATCCTTGTGGGCCACCCAATAGCATGTTGTTGTCTCACATAGTGTATATTCTAGCATATTTATTCTTTCGAGTGGGTCTATCCATTGTTCCCCTATGGAACACAAGAATACCATAGGATATCCTTCTTCGGTGTAAAAAGGTACTGAGTTTTTACCTATCCTCCTGACATAACGTGGTTTTCTTCCCTTATGAAATATGCTCTTGACTTCTCACCCTACCAACTCATAAGTGCTATGAGCCCAATTATCAAAAGCAACACTTGTAGTATCACTAATAGACTATGCATCCTCCCACTAAATTATCACTTCTTTAGTTGGCTCAAACATCTATGGATCTCAGATGGCACGTACATAAATCTTATACAAATATTCTTCACTTAAGGGCTCAACATAGGGAGCAAATATGCCATCTGTTAAGGGGATAATAACTCTTTCCTCCTTGTTTTTAAAACTAATATAACCCTTGTTGAATTGAAGATCAAAATTATTTGAATTGTACCAAGGGCATCCCGATAGATTTGGGAAGCTAACCTAATCTGCCAGCACTAAAACCTCAAAATCTCCATTGGCTCCTTGTATGTTAATGGATGCATCTTTGAAAAATTTGATGGGAGTGGCCTTCATCTGATTATCCATTAACAATACATTAGAGGATGGATGCAATGGGGGTCTTCCCATTTGTAACCATGCATCTAAAGTAATAACATTTACTTCTGTGTATATATCAATCAATATATTACTCAATAGCCACCCATCCACAAAAGCATTCAGAGTTATTTCCTTGTCATAATATAGGCTATGAGGGGGAATATTTTCATGCAGGATCCGTCGTTCAGTCTCAACACTTACACGTGGAGTGTTTCATTTTATCCAATACCCCAATAGTGGAATGATATTTTCCTGGTGTAATAATTTTCACACTTCTCTCAAGTCATCCATATTAGTCTAGACTATCACTGATTCTTTCTTTTTCTCCATTTTCCATGATTCCTCCTTTAAATATTGTATTTCACCCTGAAGATTCCTAAGTACCTCCATGTTTTCTTGATAAATCTCCTTGTGATGGGTAGGGTCGGGGTACCGTGCATGAATAACCTCCTCCTTAGTGGTGGTAAGCTTATGCTCTAATGCTTCTCTAGCACGTACCACCTTAGCATGGGTCGTGCTATTTACTTGTAATGCCTCAGACTCTACTTCCAACTTAGGCATCCATTTATTTTCCACTCCATGTCTCCCTCATGAGGTCCAAATCCTTCATGAGTGATCTATCTCCTCAACATCATCCACTCTATAATGTCATGTTGTTTCTCTACCTCCCTCTCATGTGCCTCATTGTACTTAAGCTACCTTTCCTCTCTCTGACTTTCTGCTGCTAGGTCTGTCATCCTTCACCAGACCTACTCTTACCCCCATGTGTGGTGGGGTTTAGTTAGCCATTGTTTTACTCTCTAAATTAAAATTTACCATCAGGATCTTGATTGCTAGTGAAATGCATTGTAAGTAAGTTCCCCTTGGATATCGTAAAAACTAGAATTTAGCTACCTCTAGGCACAAATAAGTGGAAATTGATTACTCCAGGATATAACTGTTCAAAACACCACAAAACCACATATCCACAACATGAGTCCAAATTAGATAAGAATTATAAAGGTCCTGAAATTATTCCTACGTCAAGGAAAGTGTGTGATACCCCTAATTCCACTTATATGCATAAGCAATCAGCCACTCGTACAATTCTACTTGAAAGATAGTGAAAAATCTCTCATATAAATTTCCATATAGGTTATGTTCCACCCACATGCATGCATTAAACTCAAATCCTGTGCTGAACCTCCATGCGTATTTTTCTTCTAGATTGTGTATCCACTCCTCAACACTTGTTAAGGTTAACCGATATGTCTTCATCGTGAACCATCCTGAAAAAAAATGAAAAAGAGGTCCCATAAATGGAACTAATGATGCAGCTTAGAATTCACCAATATAATCCCAGGCACACTGGCACATCACTTAGCCTAGACTGAGTGCTCACTTAAACCACACAAAGTTACTAGACCCCTCTTTAGGGTTGTTTTTGTAGGATGTTATCATGATGAAGACTTAAGGAATTCAAATCCATGACTAATATATCATTCTACAATGCATGTTCAGATCTAGATCTAGAGAATAACAAACTAAAAATATAACCATGATGAAATTGAGCATGCAATATTAAACTATAACCATGATAACACCTTGATTAGTCCATAATATCTATTTTATTAAATTAAGTAATACACATAATATTATTTAAAATAACAGTAGCATACACTCATGCACGTATCATATTTCATAGTATAATCTCACTATAACATAGTTCTCACACATTCTCTTCTTACACAGTTCAATACATATTTATAAGGGTGGGAAATTTCCCTTCACCACTTATCTAATCCCAAAATAGGCCACATGTTATTATTAGCCATGCACCATTACAAAAATAGCCACACATGCAAGTGCACTAACAATAGACTACTTTCAGTCAACTGACACTAGTAGATCTATTCCTGTCATGTTTCCATGCAAAGCACTTCGTAGCTGATCCTCAAAAAATATACAATGCCTGTCACGCAAGTCTTTGAACAGTTTTTGTGCTCCGCATGCTATCTCCAAAAATAGATCCTCATCATGAAAATGGCTAAGTCCCGAACTTATTTTTGTTCTTCATGTGTGATCCTTTCTGATATTTCCATGCCTTTGAATGTGCTCTACTCTCTTGCACAAACCTTCTGTATTTCCTTCGTTAAGTTCCAAATTCTGACTTACCAACAGGTCTCCATTTTGAGTGTAAAAATTTTCATTGGCTCTGTTTTCATTCATATCTCTTATTTTTGACATATTCACAGGGCTCCTCAATCATCATCCTATTTAAACTTGTTTCTAGGAGAAAGGAAGAACATCATAGGGAACAATAGGTAAAATTTAGAGACACTATGTACTTTGAATAAATTCAAAAAGATTCAAGATCTCTATTGATCATAATAAATCATCATTCAAGTTTGATCCACCATCATATTTTCTTGATAAGATGGTTAAAATGATCTCGGTAAGCTGGTTGAATTGAGCTCAGTCGGTGAGCTTATTTAGTGAATCAATTTACTTGAGATTTATGAGTTGGTTAGGGTGATCGGATTAAGGTAAAACATTGCAAGAAGGATATAACAAGTGTGAAGTAAAGGTAATGAAACAAATTGCAATGTGATCCCATATTCTAAGAGATATAGTACGTAGGAAAAAACTATTGAATATCTCATAGAACTTTACAAGGAAAGTAATAGTTATTCATAGCAACATATTTATCTATAGAAGCATTCAAGTATTTCTTCTTTGATGGTGGAAATTACTCATGATGATCAAGAGTTGATTTGAAAAAAAGTTCCTAAAATTTCTCTAATGATAGACATCATATTAATTCCTTAAGATCCATTCTCACATATTCAATAAATGATCAAAAGAGAGCCATGAACACTACAACAAGCTATCAAGCCTAACCTCAGAGAAATATCAATAAATTTTAAATCCAAGTAAAGGAATAAGGCCTAGACAACTTCTTGCTTCTTCAATGGTGCCTCAAGTAATGAGTATGTTAAATTTGCTAGGCCTAAGAATTAAAAACCTATTGAGGTTATGATTTCATAAAATTATAATGTGATCCGCATCTCATTGGGAAAATCTTCACATGAGGGTGATTATCACCTATTCAACTAATCCTATTCATGTCTCCTCACTCAGAATGAATAATAAAAGAAACCAATTATATAGTTGTAGTAACATGTAAAATCTCTTAGTGCTTACATTCAACCATTTTTTGAGACTGACTTAACATTTTATCTCCCTATAGAATACATTCCTATGATTAGCAGTTTTTATCTTGATATGATCAAGAAATCACAAGGTTACATGATGCATGAGAAGGCTAATGAGAAGTGGATTGAGAAAATAATCAAGAAAGGAAATACATTATATCCAGAGGTCATTTCTTTCATCAAGTACATTCTTGCAACTTTATCAAAAATAAAGAAAGAAAAAGAATATATTGTAAAAGAGGTAATCCACTTGGATGAGGAGTTCTCAGTGGTGTCCAAGATGAGCACCTTCGAATCTCACACTCTCGTGAGAAAGAATGTATCTGGATGAAATGTTGATAATTTGTCTCAAGTTTGGATCCACTTCATTGATGTGAGATATGGAATGCTAAAATATACCATATCTGAATTGGACTCTTGAGGGAAACATACTTTCAAGATCTTGAATGAGGTCTTAAAATGTGTTTAGAAATTTGATTTACCTCTGCTCATAGAAAATTTGTCATCGAAATAACTCATTGTTTCCTTTCAGGAGTTGGTTAAGAAATTGGAAGGTGATTCTCTCTTCTTTAATGAAGATGTCTTATAGTCTATTTCCAACATTAGAAAATCCATTTTAGAAATTTCAAAGGATCACGAAAGATTTATCAATCAATGCAAGAAGATCAGCAAGGTTTATGGTGCATGGATAAAGGTGTTGGGATTCATTTTCATTAAAAATCCAAATAAGTTGATAATTGTGATAACTCAATTAACAAAATAATTCAAGAAACAAGATCCTATTTCAGAGACTCCTTACTAGGGATCATGAATCAACAAGTTCATCATTAGAAGGATCTTCTTCATCAGAAATTCCAACTCCTTCCCCCTTCTCTCTTTCTCCCCCTCCTCTCTTTCTCCCCCTTTCTTCTCTCCCCATTTCTAATTATTCATTATACTTAATCATGGTATTTTGTCTCATTACCTTAAGGGAATTTCTCAAGTTGAATTGTAAAAGTATCGTTGATTAATAAAAAGGGAACTTATTTCTCATTTCCTAGGAATATATAAAGTCATTGGTTTAATCAGATCATGAAGAGTCATGTGAGGGGTAGGTGAAAGGTAAATTCATAATGCTATAAATTGGGATGGATTCTCCATTCCAAAGGATCTTGAAAATTTATTTATTTATAGAAATTAAGGATTTTGGTTTTAGGTGTTGAGATTTGAATCACCAAAACAAGAAATAAAAGTTACATTTCTTCTATTTACCTTTGAATCTATATTTTCCTCTATCCTATTTCTTTTGTGCACTTTGCAATCATAGTGATCAAGAAGGAAATTTTAATTTTTTGATAGATGAATATAATAAAATGCGTGTATTTAATTTTTTAGTCTATCTAATGGCTTACATTGTTTATTTACTCTAATTTAATGATGAACTAATCCAGTTATTGTGTGTGAACTTTGATATTTCCTACTCTCAACGCTAAACCTCACTTTCCTTATTTCTTTCCTTCACTCCTCATCTCTGAAATTTACTCCCTTGTACCCCATACAAGAACTTTTCCGAAGGTTTAATGAAGTGTTATTGTGTGATCATTGGCCTACTATCAACCCCCATAACATTAATATAGGGTTAAATAGTTTTCATTCAATAATGGGATCCTCCCCATACATAATAAGGAGGGGTCTAGCCCCATGAGCATTGGTTGGAAAACCTAATTTTTCATATGAAAAATTACTTCACCAATAATTTTTGGCAAATCTGCTAGGGAGATATCTACCCATGTGAACCCACAAAGATCTATGTAAAATAAAAAATAGTATCTATTCCAATATCAAAAATCATATTTCAAATAAAAATCACATTTTGAAGGTGAATTTGTCAAAGAACAAATCCATGTCACGATTGTTTTTCCACAACACAATGAAAAAGTTTCAAGATTGGAGTTCAGTACCATTGAGTGATAGTCAAGAAGAAGAAGAAGATGACTATCAAGAAATGAAAATATTTAATCCACCCTCATTGTGGAACATCTTATGCAAAAATAAAAAACTTTGAATTGTTGAAAGCATAATCACTAAGAGGTGAGTGGACTAGTGTCTTCAAAAAATTTCTTCAAAAATTAATTAATTATTCAAAAAACCATCATCACATGGGCAATGCTAACTTATTTAGGAAAACCATCAAATAAACTTACCAACCATCCACATAAGCATGAAACAAGAGATAGAACACATGAACATATTATGTATGTTAGAAACCCTCAAGCGAAAGAACACCCACTAAATTTTATATATATATATATATATATATATATATATAAATTCAAGATTATAGTGAAAGACCAACTTCATAAGGAGAGAAACAACACCTAATTTATCTAGCACCAAATAGAATTTAGCAGGAAACAACTTTGAAGGAGGATACAACACCTTGATTTAGTGAAGCACCAACTCTATGAGGAGAACTATCTTGCAAGGAAGGCTCAACACCAACTCAGAGACCTATGATTTTTTGTCACCTTCTCTTTATTGTTGACCAGCTGATGATGACACTCTTTATCCTCCTATTCTCTTTTTATTTTTATACTCTCTATATATAATGTATCAGTCACATCACCATACTTTTAGGCCTCTTACACACATTCTGATATCCATAACCCTACTCATCCACTCTTAAAAATTCCTCAAACTATCATGGTTCACTCACTCATCATTCTTCTTCACCTTCACATAGGTATGCTTAAAATATAATCTACAAGATGCCATCTTCATATATTTAACATGGATCTATCCTTATGTCTACAAGACCCTTTATACCTCTCTTAAGCCTTTATAGCTTGCTCATACACTCATTCTTCTTCTACACCTAAAAATTCCCTTACATATATATACACGCACACACCACTTACTCTTATCTCCTCTTACTCCATCTCAACCTTTTCATATTAATATACCTTTATAACTACTTAAGTGACTTCTCACTTATTATGAGTCATCTCTTCAAAGATCCATCATTTAATAGTGTCCTTTGGTATTCCATATTAATTCGTTACAAATTGGCTACACTCGGGTTGGGTTTTGGCTGGCTTTTTTCTTGGTTTTCAATTATGTGAACTTGATAAGACCAAAAATTTATATATCTTGTAAACTATTCCAAACCAAGACTTAAAACTTCATCAACATACCTATATTAATATGTCAATAAACCTTCACATAAATGACAATAATTTCAACAATCTCCCCCTTTTTCACTGATGGTAACCACACTTAGAAGTACTATGGAAACCTCTCTTATTTTCTCAAATATAAACATTAGGAATAATTATCCTCCTTTCTCAACATAATCTCCCTTTAACTTTAATGATAAATTATCATACATAACTTATTATATGATCTAAATAAAAAAATGAAATACTAACACCAATTATCTGATACTGGTTATTGACAAATTCTTGGAATGTACCTTCAAGAAACCAACTTATTTCTTCATAATTGTATTGACTCATCACAAAATAGGGCTCATATAGATCCTCTTGATCATATGCTTATCGTCAATGATCACCGCACTTTCTTTACAACCTAATTCTCCTCCTTTCTAAACATTAATAAAGTAAACATGATCATACCTGAAGTAAACTCTCCCTTACTCAAACCATACCTTATTCAAATGAACTCAAATCACAAGACCACTTAGAAATAGTAAACATGAGTCACACCTTAGATCAAGAACTTGATATCAATTCCACTTTATCATCAATAAATGAAAATTCTTGATTTCTACTAACTTGATTAGAAACAATATACTTACCTTTCAACAGAACTTCTCATGCTTAAACTTTTTTCATGACTTGTCATAGCTTATTGACACTTATTAGTTTCTTATAGGGCTGATGAATTAACCAATAGGATCCCCCTTAAATAATTCATACTTTAATGACAGTTAAGAATTAACTAATCTCATGAAAACCTCAATAATATACCATGTTCTTGATGCAACTAAGATAGGATTTCTCAAAAATAGTATAAGGATACCTCCATTGTCTTCATAATGTTCTCAAAAACTATAGAATGTTACACCATATGCATGAAATAATGAAACAAGAAAACTTGTAATACCTTGTTTGTATAATTCTTAGAGAAAACAAGCTCCCCTCAAGTCCATACTCTTCTTATAGAAAACCAATTCTTCATAAAATCCTACTTCATATCTAAAATCATATTTTAGAGTTGTCTTGAGACATTTTATACAAAAACACTTGTCCTTAGTAACCTTCATTTGACCAAGTCTTTCATCATGAAAATACTCGTACAACACACTCCATGGTATTTATTTTAATGATGAATGCCTCTATGAAGCATAATAGAGACACTTGTGCTCCTTAGGATCCTAAAACATCATAAACTCAGGATATTCCTAGATCTCCATCTCTTTGTCAACTGAATTTCTCTCATTAGAATGATAATATTATTTTAGGATACATTTTCTCTTGATTGGTAAAAATGGATTGATGATTGTATCATCCTCCTTATTCTTCTCTATTAGTATATCTCAATTGATGTCAAGGACACTTATCACTCTTGAAACTATTCATCTTCTGATTGATGCTCTATCATGGAAAACATTCCATATTTTCTTGTATACATATCAAAATTGGGCTTGACTATCTCCTTTTCCTTCACTTTTTCTTCATGATCTGACTTCTTGATATATACCTTCTTGTCCTATCTTCCTTCTTGAGAACTAGGATCTGTAAACTTATTTCCATGTCTAGATGTATCATGATAACAAAAATTTGTAATATGAATAGTAGTTTTACAATTGTAGAAAATAAAACTTCTTTTACCTCTTGACCAACATGAACTCATTTTATTCTATAATCCATATCTCTATTTCCATATTAATTACATGAATAATAGTATAATTTGAAATAAATTTTCATATTCCCATGAATACTCATTCCTTGAGGAAATTATTCTACATTCTCTTGCACTATGACCAAATTCATTGCATGAGTAAAAATGAACATGAAAAGAGTTATCATGTCATATAGAATTTGGTTTTCTGACTGGGTTTGTCCTATATTTCTCTTGAATTTTTTCTTATTTGTCATGTCATCATCATTCATGTTATCCTTATAATATTCATGGATAATAGGACAAACATTGTCACCTACGTTACTCTTCATAATGTCTCCAATGAATCCAAAACCTTCCTCTCACTAGAATACTTCTGACTACTTAACATATCATTTAGAGCCTTAGTGGTCTTCAAAAACTTCTCAAATGAATTTAACTTACTGAATGCTTGATTAAACTCTTCTTTAAGAGACTCCATTTTAGTTATGAACTTGATGCACTCTTCTTATTTGGCCTTGATACTCACTAACATTACTTCAATATAATATTCCATATCCTTTACGATATTATCATATTCACTATCCATGTAACTAATTTTATCCTCATACTACTTCATTAAGGTCTTCAAATTCTTGTTCTTCTTTCTTTGGATCTTCATCTCATTTAGGGAACTCATCAATTATTCCTATAATTCTTCCTCTATCTGTTAATTATTTGAATCATGCAAGTAATCATTTAAAAACTCATTACATGTTTCCTTTTCCATGAATATAACTCCATTATTTTCTTGTTTGGCATCTTCATCACTATTGTCTTCATTGTCACTAACATCAGAACTATTTTCATTGTTGTCTTCTTTGGAGTATAATTTTTTATTATTCTTGAATGAGATTCTCTTTTCATCATGATTATATTTATTCTTATTAGGAAATATATTTGGAAAATTACAAATCTTACCACATTCAAAAAATTTAAAAGGCATCTTACCTTTGTACCTACCCGATCCTCTCCTTATCCTTCTAATAAATATGTCTTCTATATTTTCATCATTAATAGCTGAATCAAAAATTTATTTGACTTTCTTACCTTGTGCCTTATTTTCAACCTTAAAATAAACATTCCTCTTTGTAGGTTTTCCATCATTTTTTCTCATCTCATAGGCTATCAAGATCCCATAAAGCTCATTCATCTGCAGGGTACTTAAATCCTTTTCCTCTTCTACATTTGAGACCTTAGGATTAAAATTCCATTTCAAGGACCTTAGTAAATTTTAAAAAACTATTATTTCCTCCATATTCTCTCCAATACCTCTGATGATATTTAAAAAATTCATCAATTCTCAGTAGATAAGATGCAATGTTCTCATATTCTTTCATTCTTGGGCTTTCAAATTATCTTATGTAGGTCTGTAAATTTTCTAACTTGACATTATAAATGGTATTCAACTTATCCAAAATACCTTTTGATGTATGAAAATGCATAACCTTTACAAAATCAGCCTCTAAAATTCCACACAAGATAGTATTCATTTCTTTAGAATTGCTTTCACATGCCCTCTTTACCGCTACATGATTTGGGGGTATAGTAGGTATAGTATATCATAAATCCACTAATTTCCATATGTAAAATTCCAATGACATGAAATGGTTCCTCATCCTAATACTCCAAAAGACATAATTACTCCCATTGAAGAGAGTAGCCTTACTAGTTGAGAATCCTCATTGATCTTGATTACTATCCATACATGTGATTTTAGGATCACCCTTAAAATGCTAAAATTATTCCAAAGGACCTTCTCGGATACCAATTATTGGATTCCTAATCACTAAGAGGGGTGAATCAATGTCTTCAAACATTTTCTTCAATAATTCATTAATTATTCAACAAACCGTTATTGTGTGAGAAATGCTAACTTATTTAAGAAAAAAATCAAAGAAACTTATCAACCATCCAAATAAGCATGAAATATGAGAGAGAACACATGAGTATACTATGTATGTGGGAAACCTTTCAGGGGAAGAAAATCCACAGAAACTAATTTATATATATATATTCAATATTTAGTGAAGCGCCAACTCCACAAGGAGTATCAACCCCTGGGTTTTAGCAAGCACATCCTTGCAAAGAAATATCAATACCAACTCATCCACCTATGAATGTTTTTCACCTTCTCTTTACTATTAATAAACTAATGATGACACTCTTTATGTTCATTTTCTTTATCTTATTTTCTCTTCTTATTTGTTTTCTCTCTATCTCTAATGTACCAATCACATCACCATGATTTTAGGCCTCTTTCATACATTCAAAAATACATACTCCTACTTATCCACTCTTGAGCACTCCTCAAACTATCATGGTTCACTCACTCATCATTCTTCTTCACCTTTACATAGGTATGCACAAACTATCTTTTATAAGCTAACCATATTCATATTTTCAACATGGATCTCTCCTCATGGTATAAAAGACCCTTCATACCTCTAGAAATCCTTTATAGCTCGCTCATCCACTCATTCTTATTCTACACCTAAAACCTCCCATATATATATATATATATATATATATATATACACATCACTTGCACTTATCTCTTCTTATTCCATATCAACATTTTCATATTCATTTACCTTTATAACCAATTAAGTGACTTTTCACTTATTATGATTCGAATCTTCAAAGATCCATCATTAAATAGTGTTATTTGGTATTCCATATTAATTTGTTAAACTCGAGCTGCAATTGGGTTGCATTTTAGCTAGGTTTTCAATTCTTTGAACTTTATAAGACCAAAAAAGCTATATCTTGTAAAATATTCCAAACCAAGATCTGAAACTTCATCAAAATACCTGAATTAACTTGCCAATGAACCTTTACATGAATGAAAAAACACAAAAGAAACACCATGACATTTCACATGAATGAAAATGCTTTCAACAACAATCAACAAAGGGAAAATGTAACATCCACTTTTATGATTAAAAAATAGGGAAATGTTTTTTTACATAATGTTATCTCTTATAAATTCATACAATTCAAAAGACACATTCCATTTGCAATCCATCTCATAATAGAAAACCATATGCAACTATAATGACTCGGTGTAACACCAATATCTCATTTCATGACTTGGTATTAAACGCATCTCTCATGTTTAGCTTGTTCTTCTCTATACAATGTATACTTTAATTCATTTACCCATTACAGGTCACTTAAGTTTCCTATCTAAGAATCCTATTTGAGTATCTATTACTGATACTCATTTGAAATCTCACAATCTTAGACTAGATGACATAAGACAATGCAACCAGCAGTTTTTGATACTTCGGCTAAAGTTTTTAGACATGTTTACCATGTTCTCATTCCAAGATGACATACTCATCGAAAGTAATATGTCTTTCACCCCACTCAATTTGTTGTCTATATTAGTCTTCCTTGACTTCTGTCAACCAAATCTGAGTCAAAGTTTCACACTAAATGGGAATAGCTCACAGACACTTATGTTGCAGTATACTCATGATGACTAAGGATAACTAGACATACTTGAATTGACTATCGTCGACTCAAGTTTGTTTATTTACCTTAATTCAATATGATTTGATGACTAAACTTGTCTATATGCCTATCTTAGTTTATAGTAAAACTATTAACCAAAGTTTTACTTATGATAGTTGAGTTAGATGAATCAAATGGGATGTTGAAGCATAAATTTTTCTTCACAGTATCCTTGTAATGACTCCCATCATTAAGATGGTACTCTACAACATCATCTATTCTACAACAACCTACTAAGTTATTTTAATAAAACTGACATACTTAATATTCATTAAGTTTATTAACCTTCAACTTATTAATTATTTTATTTAATTATTTCTCATCGTACCTAAGGGTCTACTAGGTTTGAATTATTGATCCATATAGAAAGGATATAAATGCACTCTTTACATCAGTTGAAAGTATGCAGATAAATTCTACTTTCATTCTTATGAAATCTTTATTTCTTGATAATTATTTCATTGAGTGATAACTCTCAATCTAAATCAAGTAAGTAAGAGTGTTAATTATATTTTTAGCAATGTAAACAATATTGATTGAAATCTTGTTAATTAGACTTAGTGTTATCCTAATTTTTAAAACCATCTTACTAATTATTAAAATCTTTCAAATTACCATTTAACATTCCCATAAAGTAGAGCATAAAACCAACCAACAATATGATATATACTTTATCAAAAACATAAGGGTAAAATGCTTCATTCTTAAATAATGATGATAAGGAAGTATTCTTTTCTTCCTAATTAAGGACTAAAGTGGACTATTCAAGAATTTGGAAAACATAAAGAGCATAACTTTAACAACAATACCATATCCATCTTTATAGTATACTATCCTTATTTCTAGTTCCGAACAAGGATTTATGTATCATAACATCATAGTCTAATCATTACCCCAAGATTAATTGATTCAGAAATATATAGTTCATTATCCAAGAATCAATCTATACCTTAGATAACTACTAAGCCATGTATGTCAATATTTAAGAATATTAATCAAATCTGAGTCATATATGATTCATAAATAAACCATTCATCACAAACCATTATGCAATAATTCATTTATTAGAAAAATAATTCACTCCATTCCAAGCTTAATAAATATTTCATAAGATTATTAAGTAAACATTTCTCAGCAGTATAAAAACTAATTTGATACACCCTCATAGTTTCTCAAACAAGTTCCTTTCAAGAGAATTTTAATACGTAAAGCATCCAAATGAAGAAAATGAATTTGTTAATAAAATAGATGAAACTTTATAAAAGCCTTTATCCCTTCACTTTTCATTAAGTCCATCTGTGAACTTGTTAGCATGAGTAAGTTCACAAGAACAGAGCATGATAATCACTATAACATTAAATCAATATGATTTTTTCTAACCACTTCGTAAAAGGAACACTCCTGAATATGAAAATGTTCCAAGTATCTAAAATAAGGAGAATTAAAAACTCTACCCCAAAAACCACAATGTCAGAAATAGAAAAGAAGTTATTTAAGTATCTTTAGGAACCAATTGTCCATAAAAGAAGTTAAGTAAACCAAAAAATTAATTCTATCTATGTTACAGTCTTGAGAATCATTTCAAATATGATAACATTAAAAATTCCAACCAACTATTAAATAAGTGAATTAATATAAATTCAAGATTAATCCTCATCAGTATCGAATTAAATCACTAAGCCATAATTTTACACTTTATTACAAACCAATTCCCTATCACCAATCCATAAGGGAATACCAATAAAACAAGAATAACTTGGCATGAACCAATTACAGTCACAATAAAGTCCACTAACAAAATCCCTATCACTATCCCATAGAGGATGCCACTTAAGCAAAAATGACTCATTATGAACCAAAAATACACACAACACCTTATAAAATGAGGGTTACTCTATCCCATTTACAAGATGATTCAGAACACAAAGTTAAAGAACTCCAGAAAGGATTGTCGAAGCATAAAGAACAAATATCTAAATAAAAAAGACCAACATAATTTAAATATAACAATTTGACTGAAAGATTTGTATCAGACCATGGACTACAGAGGTTAAATCTATAGTTGAAAATTACCAATCAACTTTGTACATAAAAAATTAAAGGATAATAAAAAATAAACCACATAAAAGATAAAATGCGTATATTATGGCCTTCACCACTTATGGTCAAGGTTCTAAACTTAAGGATATAACTCCCTTAACAACTTTCACAACAAAATACATAATTTCCAAGTTGATAAAGACCAACCTGAAATGTGTGCACTGTCTCTACTGATATGTTTTTCAAGTAAGATAAAATTTGATTAAAGATAAGTTTTAGCCACCAAGGAATAAGTCCTCTAGAATCAACAGTTGACCCCATATCAGCAAAATCTCCAAATTTTATAGAAGAATCACTTACAGAACAATTACATCAAACCCAAGAACTCATCAACTATCTGAGCTCAAAAAAACCTTTAAAAGAACAACCAAAAATTACAGTCAAAAGGACCTAGGATGAACAATGCCCCAAAAGAAGTCTAGGTTCAATAAAATATGAAATGGTAATAACAAAACAATTCACCACTAAAGAAAAGGGGTATGAAACTTTACTAGTCACCCTTTCTAATACAAGTTGACCCGATAAGGGTGAATAACCAAACAAACATAACTAAAAAGGGAGACAAGAAACTTCACCAATCACCCTCTCCATTAAGACTGTAGAGAAGAGCTCAATATATCCCTTTTGAGAGTACCCAAAATGGTTTGAAGCTTTTCACATCGAATTATAACAAAATAGAAGTCAATATTTAAAGCCATAAATGATTGATCACTAAACCAAAGAAAAATTCTAAACCATACATTAATAAGTCAAAAAAAACAACTATTTTCTCAACACCCAGTTTCACAAGCAACTGAATCACCAACAAAATTCTGGGAAGGCTTCGACCTGGAGCCTAGTGATATAACCAAACACCATAAGATTCAAAAATACAATGACATATATCAATAGTATCACAAATAATACAATATTCACTTAAACAATCATTCGCAGTTTCATATCTTGCAAAAATAGGCATTCAAAAAATGTTTAAAACCCATTCTCAATGTATAATATAATTCAAACAATACGATGTCATTTCTAACAACCAGAACCCAGTAACTTTCATGAAAACCATAGAAGTAGGGAAGAGAAAAACAACACACAAAACAGGAAACCAAATATCTAAAACTTTTTCACAAATAACAAAATTATTTTTATGAAATCATTAAATAAATCATTATATTGTAATGGGATAGATCCTATCATGCCTAATAAAGCTCTTGGATTCTTTTCCATGATTCAAACCTTTCTACCAATCTTTCACTGAAATATGTCCACCGAAAATGCCAACCAAATCCTCTGAAAATTCCCCCATCTTTCCTTTATAGTTTCCAAAATACATGTTTTCCATTATTTCCGCCATGCAATGATAATCTTCAATTTTTAATAGAATCAAACTGATAGTTTGAAAAAGGAAAATACTACATGTAGAGCCACGGAGATTGAAAAATCCAAAAGCAAAAAAAAACTAAACCATTCTTTTTTCCTGAAACCCATCTTGTTAATTCCTAGGCGGTTTTCACTCAAGGGTCAAGGTTCATTAATGCTAGTCAGAATTCAAGTGGCCCCCAAAACTCCTACCAATGCCATCCCATTTTTAGTTATAACTAACACTTAAAATTCATTCACTAAAACTTAGTAGAGTTTTATTTATAGAAAATTCCATCATAACCGTGTCTTGGCCGAAATTGGCGGTAATAAAACATTTATTGATCCATTTAAATCTCCCATATGCCTTTGGAACTCTGCCATTGTCCATTCCCCTAACTTTCCATCCAAGCCAACTATGGTTTCCCTTAGGTTATTTCGATTCCACCTAGGTTAGTTTTCCTTTGAATTAATTTTAAACCGTAGCTTAGGACCTTATAAAATTTCCATTATAGCTTAGGAAAAATTAATATCAAAAGACTTAGGATAATCCTTTAGGAGTTAATAAACTTTAAATACATTCACCTTAATTTAGGTTAAGGTAAAGTATATAATTAAATGCATTTAGATTATTTATGTTCCTTACAAAAAATCATACGATATCACCTCAAGTAATGTTATCAAAACAAGGTAATTAGATCACATAGAAGGATACATCCTTAATATGCTACAAGACAACCCCTGTGATCCCAAAAATGCAAGCCCGAGTACAAAGACATCTCATTAATAGAATATGTTGACTAGATTAACAAAAATGATTGAAACGTCATAGAATCATATGCATGGCTTGGATCACTATAATTGATCAAAAGGTTTGGTTATTCTTGTATTAGAAATGAAATTGACCGAGAAGTAGTTTCTATATTACAAATTAGGCAATGAACTAGCATATTATTATAAGAATGAATTTATTTCCTTCACTAGTATACAAAATGTATTTCAAATTTCAGCGTGAAGAGTATATGAAATAAATCGTTATCAATTCATAATTTCCATATTATGATTGTATCCAATTTTTAGAACATAAAACATATAATCTACAACAAACATGATTTATCGGTTTTAAAGAGTACACCTTCTTCAAAACAAAAATGAACTATCAACGTTTACAATTTGAGTTACTGAAGCAAGCAAGCATTTCAATCATGGAAGAGACATTGCAAAAAAAATGTTTGTACCATCTCTATAGTAGCCATAAACAGACTTTCTAGAATGGAGCAGATTGTTGTTTGTAAAGACCCCATCATCATTTCATGGTGGCTGTAATTCAAGAAAACTGTTGTTAGAATAAAACTAAAGTTTTTTTGAGTCAATATAAAATAAATTTAGAGCCCCCACTACCAAACAGTAATGACATGTCTCAGTAACATCCCAGGACATCAAGGATACATTAAAATTACTTGGTACATACCCAAATGTACCTGAGACATATCAGTTTCATACCCAGGATGTATCCATACTAGGTATGTATCCAAGGGGTACAAGAGGGTGGGAGGAAAACCCTAGTAACATAGTTCATACCTATTCAAAATATCATATTATTCTAGTGCAAAGAGTGTTTATTATTTGGACTCCAATTCATAGTTTTGATTTTTTTTCACTAGTCACATGAGTGCAGCCAATGTGTAGTATTTATATTTATCAATATTTTCTATTTTCTATCTCATGACATAAAGGTTTTCAATTGGAAATTTTTTATTTTGATAAATAAAACACATACATGAATTGAATGTTGTAAATCAAAAGGTTTGAATTAAATAAGTAGATTTCCCACATGCATTCCATGGATGAAATTGTTCCTACCCAAATAATATTTTCTATTTGTGCTCAATTTAATATTTTAAATCTCACAAAGAGGAAAAATAAGACATAGACATGAATGGAATGATATAACTAAATAGTTCCTAATTAAATACCTAGATATCCTGCACCCATTCCATCGATCAAATTGTTCCTACCAAAATAATATCTACTATGTTTGCTCCATTTAATAATTTAAATCTCACATTAAGCCTTGTCAATTAGCCAAGATTTCATTCAAATCATTTGAGTTTTATAGACTTGAAGATGAAACCAGATGACGGATGTGGAAGGTAGATGGTAATCAATAAACATATACCTATTTATTGTCCCATATTTTACTTCCACATCAACATATATTTCATAGTAAAACATATGATTCATACATGAAATTAACCTCTGGGCACATGTTACCACCTTGCGGGAATGATCAAGTATCCATTTAACTAAAAACATGTGTATGACTGAGATTATTTTGAGATTGCCGATACAAAATATGAAGTGGACGACCTAGATGGATGCACGATAGTATGGGTAGTCAAAGGCCTATCATGGTTTTATCTAGGAAAATGAATTCGATGTAAATATACATGCAATGCCTTGAAATAAAAATTCAAAAAAATATGTAAACTATTTTTTTAATCAAGGCATGACATTTATTAAACCCTTCCCGATAAATAAATATTTAAATAACAATTTAATGATAAGATGTGTCCAAACTAAGAAATGTATCACAATCCATGGTAAGTTCAAATTCGCATTCAATGCTAGGATAAAATATATTTAAAAAGAAACTTTTTCTCATAATATGAATACATACCTTTTGTTGTTTATATATTCCAAAGTTGACATTCTAAACATGATGTACAAATCAATGATAACTGCCAATAGAGTTGTCATGATGATTTTCTTATTGCATGCAGATGTATGTGAGAATAGTGTCAACATTATATTTTTTAGAAAACTTCTCAAACACTCTAAAATTTAGTATCTCCTTTGTTACTTTCCAAAGTATAAAGTTGCTACAATTTGGTCTAAAAATTAATTATTTCTCGTATATTATAAGTAATATTCTAGATAATACGAATAATATCATAATCCCATTTACACTAACGTATATCTTAGGTGAGCAAAAAAACCATCATAAGTACAAGAACAACATTATAATGGAATTTATAATGGTGCGGCTAAATAAAATTGTATACCTTTTATGTAAAAGACCTTAAGGTTTTCATCAGATCCTCCATGTGACTAACCTTTCAAAAATTGTTTTGTGAAGACATACATAACTTATTCAATATTATTTTTTTAGATAAGATAATAATGATTTAGTTTTGAAAGGACAAAATAACCCTTCAATTCTTCTTCTTCTTCAATATAATTAAGTTGCCATTTATCGTTCAATTTAAAGTTTTTTCCTAAAAAATAATGAAATATATTTTTTCTATGCAAATCATAATAGCACATGTAAAGTTAAGAAATAAAAATGAAGTAAACATATATTACATATTTCCTTCTTTATGGCCACATAGGGTACCATAATAATTAATGATGTAATTTTTTTAGAAAATTAATGAAATTAAAGTAATGTACATATGCATTTCTTATACCAATATGAAATATGGGTTAGACGTCATATAAAGATAGAAGTAGATTAATTGAAAATACCATTAAACTAAGGATTGTCCTTGACACATTACATTTACACAAGCTGATATTTATAAAAAAAAATGGAAAGAAGAAATTACTTGAATTTGTAAATTAAACATAGCAGACAATTCCTTTCATGCTCAGCGTTATCAAAAACTCACACCACTTCCCCAATTACCATCATAGTGGCAGTGCTACCGATGGTGGTGGTCTCATTCTCTGCTCAACCTTTAGCTTAATATTTTACTCTGCCCCTTCTTAAATTTAAAATGTTCATCTATGTTGTCCTATTCCCACCATTCCTTGCATTTCTTTCTCTTTTTTTACTCATTTTTTCATGGTACTCTTCCCTCTACCACTCCTAGCCTTTCCTAGTGTCACATCCCACAATTTTGTCTATTTCATCGAAAGGGATGAATCATAAATGAAGAATCGGTTACGAGGGCCAAATAATAAACCCTATTATGTAGCTATATATATGTATCCACACATATGTATGCATATCCTGAAAAGTATATGCACACTTACTTGTAGTTACATGTATAACCGCGCAACAATGTTTATCATTCACACTTGTAATGCACTTAACATTTATGACTTGTCCTTTTTTCATGATGTTTGTATGTAATTGCTATGTTGTGTGTGATGAATGTGGTACATGATGCATTATTTTGTTGTTGTATCAACAATGAATATTGTTATGCACTTTTCTTTACTGAATGAGACTGAGGTAATTGGGTATATGCATGGTTATTGTACCTGTCATTGATAGTATTGTTTCACCTTTGTTGGATGTTGATAAGGATTTTGTTGAGATTATTTATGATTATGATTTTTTATTGTCATACCTATTTTCTATGCATTGCTGAGTTGATACTAAACTATTATCATTTACGATATTACACAACTGACTAGAGTATATAAGCATGTTTATTTTAATTATCCTTCATCTTTAATGAAATTTGTATTAGTGGTAGCATCAAGGAAAAAGATTGCATAACTCATACGTTATTTTGTCTAAATTAAATGTTTGGTAGCCCTTATAAGCTAGCCCGAAGGTAATCATGGTAAGTTAGTGATATATTTGAAGTGGCAATAACCATGCTGGGAAAGGTAATTCCACTTTGCTATGGATTTAATATCAATCAAAAATACTAATGAAAAAATTAGAAGGTCAATATTATTAAGAGAATTGAGGTTATAATTAGAATGGTCTAAGACCATACTCATAGTGCAATAATCACCTTAGCCTTTGACTATGTGATTATATTATTGTTTTAAAGATTTTTAATATTTATATGATAAATCTTGGTCGAATCATCAACCTAAGATAAAATTTTATGTGAAGTCTGATTGATCCTTTTTATGGCATTGACCAACCCAATATCTATTTGTTATGTTAAAATTACTAATATTTTCATGGACCATTGGTCTACCATGTAAAGATAAGGTTTTAATTAAATATTTAATCGATCGTACTCCATGTCAAATAGTATTATTTCTAATGATCAAGATAGTGGAAATTTAAGTTTTGTAATCTAATATACTCCATTTGATTTGGGGATTTGAATAGATTAATGTTAGATGGATTTACATTATAAAGATTTATAAAAATTGGTCATGCTCCTTTGTAATAGTGATTAAGGAGATAAATTGTTCTACCTTTTAGTAAACAGTTTTGTAGTATGGTCTTTGACCATACTCATGATTTTTGATCATTGGAGGATAATAAGTTGTCCCTTGACCAAACTTACATGACATCGATTGTAAATGATTGGTTAATAAATTAATTTGGTTGTTTTCCGACCCCATGTAGAACCTTGTCATTTTAAATTGTTTAAGTTTAAAATTGATCTTCGACTGAACGATTAAATCACATCCATGGAAGTTGGTGAGTTATGTAAAGAGGTGGTGGAAATATTTTTAAATCCATTACATGGCACCTGAAATTTGTAATGGGAATTTAATCCCCTTGAAAACCATAAATATTATTCGTGAAGCCACCTTTGCATGAGAAATTGTTTTCATTTTATTGTTTCTATTTTTGTTGGGTTCCTTTTTGGTGGAGCCATGTGAAGAGTGGAGGGTTTTTAAACTCTAGTTTAATTACAAGCCCTATGGAGTGAGTTTTGTATATTGTAATAAGTTGTATTTGCTAAAAATTCCATGCCATAAAATCTATGCCTGATTTCATAAATATATAAGTCATTTTGGGAGTATTACGAAAGGAATTTTGGTTGGAATTTCCTTTATTCCTCTATGAAAATAGATTTGTGAGTTTCTTGGGATCTTGAGGAAATCCATGCTAGGGATATTCTTCTTGCAGGCATGGACATACTTCACCTTGTCTTACTTTTCCATTTTGAAAGGATAGTGTAGTTTTGGTTTATTTTTTATAGTTTTTTGAATGTTTTGAGTTGTTTTTGTTATGGTCTTACAGAACTTTGGACTGTTTATCTCCCTTTTGATGGGTTTATTGAGGTCATTGTTATTTTTAGTCCTATTAGAATCATGGCTATGGATCAATTTTTTTTGTGTTCTCAAATTCATAGACTATGGCATCTAAATAGATATAGGGTATTGAAATCTATATGTCGAAGTCGATGCATCTTTCCCATCTGATATTTGTCTATCTTGTTCAAATCTGAATACTTTCTTGTTAATAATGACTAGCTTAGAAAACTTATGTGCATAACTCGAATCCTAAGATTCTCTAAGAACTTAAAGAAGTTTATGTTAGGAAATAAGGGATAAAATATGTAGAATAATCCCTCATAGAATCATGACACTAGAAACTAATATGCATAAAATATTATAGATATCAAATAAAAGTGTAGAACAAAATAACAAAACACAAAGAGACAATATTTAACATGGTTCACCCAATTTGGGATATGTGCACCAAGAATAACTTGCTCAGATTTTATTACAAGACACCACTCTCTCAATACAATACACAGATTTGTTTGGAGCTATGCTCAACAAACTCTACATAATTCACACCTGAATTCAAAACACATCTGTAATGTTACATTATATCTACCATATGCACAAAACCATATAAATAGACAATTTCTTAAGCAGTTTTACAAAACCACAGGTATCAAAACCATGGGCCAAAACCATCCCATAAACCTATGGGTCAAAAAACCCACCCATATGAGAAAATAACATTTCCCGATATATCGGGCACGTTTTAAGGCCCAACAAATATATTTCAGGGGCTACACCCCCGAACCCCTACTACCCTATGGAAAGTGTAAAGTACTCTTAGTGTATAGTCTTCAACACTTTCTCACATGAAAATAGGTTCCACAACCTAATAGTTTACACTTCAATATGGAATGATTGTTTTGATCCAAAGTCCATAATGGGCAGGGAGCTTGTATACCTTGGGTATTCCTACTTTTCTGAAAGTCCAGGGGAAATTATAATTTCTCTAACATCCTTTGCATGATTTACACTCACCTCTCCATCGGATGGTAATAAATTGAGGTATAGAAGTTGGAAGTTCAGTTCTATGTTATAATTCATTTACCATTCTCGTTGTATGTTTCTATAACAGGTAATGCATTAGTCATTCCAAACTGTAGATGGGACTTAAGGGAATTGATAGTAATATGTTGTTTGAATATTCCATCTTCTTTATTGATATAATTTGGTGGACTTTATGAAAGTGAAACATATGACATAAGAAACCATTATTAATAGGATACACTTCCTATATCAACCAGTATAACTGCATTTGGAATGAATGGTACTTAAAAAAAGTATGAAGGTAATATGATGTTTTGGTTATTCTATGCATAATTAATTGAATGTTGGATTTAGGAATTATAAACATTTGTGATTGTCTATTTCTGAATGCTAAGTTATTATTCCTTCAAAGGTTATAATATAATATACATTATTGTTTCTTATTTTTTACATGTGATATGGTAGCAACACTTTTTTAAAAATGAATTGTCCTTTTTCTTGATCCTTATATGGGAACTCAAATTGTTTACTCTTCACATTACCTTACTTATAATGATTGATGGAAAAATAAGAAAGTTTAGTTGGATATGTATTGTTTTTTTTATATTATGTTTTCATAATTTAATGGCTTGACAAAGTAAACTTGTTTGAATAACATGAATTTAGGTGATATTCCTTGGGCATTGCATTTGAATTTGGATGCTTTGCTAAAAGAGTTAGCTGATTAAATCAAACAAAATTGTACTCTATTTTCATAATGGAAATAGTAATGAATCTTGTTGTATAGTTCATTCCAATTATTACAAATTAACCATGTATATTGTTGTACTTTATCATTACAACTTGTAGGTTTTGAAAAGTAAACACGAAAGGGGGTAAAATATTGGTTTGCGAAATATTTTAATTTTTTAAAAACATTTGATACGAATGTAATAAATGATCTTATAATTGTTTAAAAGTGAATGCATGTACTTTGTGATAGATAAAGTCATTTTAAGGCCTTGTGTATTTTATTATTGTTTCCAATATCATTATGTACTTTAAACAAGGTTTTAACCTCCATGATATAAGTATATGTAATTGTTTTACATCGTGTGTGTGTTTCTATAAAGTGATATAATATCAAAATTACTGTAGGCTATCATTCCATAAATACATGTACAATTTCGTGACTACTTTTTTGTGACTTGTTAATTAGTGTATGTTATGATGAGACATTAAAACACGACAAAATAGTAATATTGTTAAGATGCATTACGACAAGTACTTAATATAACAACATGTTTAACTATACCTTAAAAGTTATCTGAACATTGATAAATACTATGTTTAAAGATTAATTGTATAAGAATTTTGGCAACCTATTTCCATGGTAATTTGAAAGAGATAATCCTGAAAAATTATATTTTACTATTGTATCATGACCATTAACAAATGACGTGTGATAAATTTAAATGTACCTTTCTTACCATGTATATATAACCATGAATTAATTAAGGCTCCAATGAAATGTCATAAAATAATGTGACAGTATCCTAACCAAGCCAGTTTAGAATGGTTACAGAAAGGGTGACAGTGTGCAATAACATAAGTCATCATGCATCTGCAACCTTTCCCTATAGGTATTCCAAGATGGTTTTTTTCGGTGTACGATCGTAGGGCTTTGTGGGTCATAATTGCTATAAGTTATTAAATTAAAATGGTTAAATATGAAATTAATAAATTAATAACGAAAATAATCCTAATACTATGAATGAGATGATTTTTTGGTGATTTTATGGATAGGTTTCATGTGGCTTGTGTGTAGTCACGAAACCAAGCTAGCTAGCACAATGGCCAAAAACTATGGCCATAGTTTTGCAAATGATTGATTTCATTTTCCGTTCACCAAATTTCTTCTTTTAAGATATGTCATGAATGGTAAGATGACATGAAGAAGATACACATGTTTCTCTATACCTTTAAAAAGGTTTAACCAAATGATATGCAGGGTATATTGGCTCATGTAGAGCATTGAAGCGGGATCAGGTAGATTTGTAAACAATTACAGTTGCGCATGGTTATTATAGATTGTTTGGTTAAATTATATACATTAATTAATGCTAGATTAATCTACTATAAGCTATTATTCATTCAAGGCATCAAAATAATTAAATGGTTTAGCGTAAAATAACTTAAAGGATTTATAACTCATGTATGATGTAATTTAATGGATGTATGATAAATTCATTGAAGAAATTAACTTTAATTAATGAGTTGATAAAAAAAATTCCCTTAGTTTATTGAAGCATAACAAAGAGGTGTTACACCTGGTTCCCTTTGAATTCTTTTGTTTCTCTTCTTCTGCGAGCATCACCCACCACTCCAGGTCATACTTCTTCATTTATTTTTTCTTCTCTGTTATCTTTGACAATCCTAGGTATGAATCATATTATTTTTCTATTTCGTAGCTTCTACTGGTCCTATCCTTCTTAATATTTATCCCAATGCACTCCATAATGTATTCATTAATGCTAAGTTCCCTACTCATGTTATCCTTCCTCCAAAAATCCTTCTCTCTTCATGTCGGACTTACCACTATCCATGCTCACCTTCTCGAATATATAAATATCCATTTAAATAAACACATGTGGAGGACCAAGACTATTTCAAGGTCATTGGTATGGAATCTGAAG
The DNA here is from genome assembly GCA_019776745.2 of Taxus chinensis. Lineage (NCBI taxonomy): Eukaryota > Viridiplantae > Streptophyta > Pinopsida > Cupressales > Taxaceae > Taxus > Taxus chinensis. The sequence goes on from CM034154.1 coordinate 353,587,102, forward strand.
GGGATGAGCTAGATAAATGTGTGATGGTACAAGAAGTCATATCCCCAGCATGGTTCTAGCAAGGAAAGCACCTTCTATGTAAATATGAATAAAATATAAGTCCTAATGTTATAAAAACCCTAAAAAATGTGAGAACAAAAAACTTGGGCATAATGAAATGACAAGAAAATTAGAAAATATTATCCTCCATGTCTTCCTTACAAACCTCAGTGATAAGGTTGTCGAATACGTTAATCTTAAGGAACTTAGTAAATAATGGATTGCAAGTGATCTTTAATGTGATCTCTAAATGAGGGAGTGAAAATTATATGAAAACATATTTGGCATTGGGAAAGCTTCCAATATGTAGATATTGGAGAGAAAAATAGTAGAGTGATTGTACAAAAATCCAAGAAGATTTGTAAAGGATAATATTGTTATTTTATAGAGGCTAAGTAGTGGTTTGAGAGTGGTTGCAGATGGTTGAATGCACATTCTAAAAATAGTACTAACAATTCAAATGAATTAATTCCCATTTGAGGGGAAGTAATTTAATTTAGTTGGCAGAAATTACATGCAGAAATGTGGTTGTACATTTAATTTCATTTCCCCCACATTTCTAGGATTCTAGAAGTTGAGTTGACTAGAATAGGGAAGTGGAATCCACCTAGATTCTAAGTGGTAGTTGACTAGGAAAATAAATGTATTTCCAAATTAAGTAACTAATTTAATTATCTATAATGTGTAAGATAATTAATTAACCATGTATTTAATAAATGATAATTAAATTAACTAAGTTGTGTTAGGAACTAATTTAATCAATCCCAAAATGTGTAATATGATGTGTATGAATTAATTAATTCAATTAATCAATCATAAGGGGATAAATTGGAAGCAATTATGTGATTTTGGGGTGTCTACAATCACATATGAGATAGTAAGCAAGCCAACAAAAGGAAAGAGTAGGGAAGCTATAAGAAAAACAACTCAACTAATGCTTAAATATGCACAACTATATTAAAATGTGAAAGAGAACTTGAACGCATTACGTTTCTAGTACATAAGCTAAAACAATAGAGAGATGATGAAATTGTTGAAAGGCACAAGAGAAATATCTCGATCCCCCATGCGGTTTTAATGCATTTACAGTCAATGAGGAATGGGCTCCCATGTTTTATATGTTTTCTCTCTCCTGGGCTCGACCCATGTAATGTAAAAGCCAAATTTGGCTCATTTCTTAAGGGGGAACACTTTTTGGCATAGCGAAAAACTTCTTCTTTCACCTCCAACAAGTGATTGTTGCAAGAATCAGACTTCTTGAAAGATTGTAACAGGTTTTCTACCTCTCTGAGGTTGTAATGCAGTGGTTTTGACATTGGAGATGATAATGCAAGCTTTGTGAATGAGTTTCAGTCCTTTGTTTGTATTATTTGCTTCATTTCAGATCCTAAATTATATCTTATCAGCCTGTGTATGTTTTATGTTGCAATATTTGGCTGTGTCTATTTGCATGACAAAAATATTCACCACTCCTTTTGGTGCATCACCATCTTTAGTTAGTTTCAATTTTTGCATTTCTATCCCTGTCTCCTTGCAATTTAGAGTAGGATTAGGATCTGAACATCTGTAGTTGTGCAAATATAGATCTAAATCAGAGGAGTTTGAGGAAATAGCGTCTAATCTGGAGATTCCTCTCTTAGTTTCACAAGTCCCACACTTGGAGAGAGGTTTCCATGTTGTGAAATCACACTGGATGCCTAAGACATCATTTAGAACCTTGATTTGCATCCAGGGGTGCTGTGATTTTGCACTAACAGTTTTGGCATGCCTGGTGGGACTCGAACCCACAATCACCTGATTAGAAGTCAGAGGTCTCATTTTTATTTTCAGCAAAGTTGATGTGCATCTGCTGCAATTTTCTTGCTTAAAAAGAGATATTATTTACATATCTGGCGACTCCAAGGGGAAGAATCAACTGGTTTCAGCAGTACAGGCCTGAAAACTCATGAGAAGAATCACCAAAAGGTCAAGAGTTGGAGAAGAAGAAGTACTGTTTGAATACCTGCAATTATCTCCAAGAAGAAGGCAAAGAGGAAGAAGGATTCAAAGGTCTCCATCTCCACCAAATAGAAATCTCTCAACTCCTCCACCTGGTAGGCCTTTCATTCAGTCAACAAGGGTTTTAAGACCAATTAGAATGGCACAAAACAACCCCTATGTCAACTTCACAGGCAGCAGCCCACTTGCCCTCAATGCACAACATCCAATTCCTATTACAGCCTTGAAGAACATTCCCTACTTCACTGGAGAGAAAATCAGACTACTCCAGGTGATCATGTTAAAGACATTGCTAACCTTTGTGCAATCCATGAAATCAATGAGATGCAAGTGGCTGTCAAGTTACTGACATCTTCATTCAAGGGTAAAGCATTGCAATGGTTTAGGAGCCTTGGAGCTGGTTCTATCACAAATTGGAATCATCTGTGTATAGCACTTCTTGAGAAATTTGGAGAAAAGGGAGACAACTTGTCTCTTTTGGAGTAGCTGACAACCATCAAGAGAGCTCCCAATGAGCAGCTGACCGATTTCAACTTCAGATTTCAAAAGACTTGGGAGAGAATTCCAGTGGCAGTCAGGCCAACAACAGAAGGTACTTTTCTCTACTATCTCAAAGCTCCAAATTCTGATATTTCTATGTTGATTCAGTCCATGGGAGGCATAACTATCCCTATGGCTTATAGCATTGCCATTAGGGCTGAAAATTGTTTGATCCAAGCTGGAAAACTTGCCCCTAGACCTCCCATGCCATTGTTTCCAAGTTTAGAGAGCCCAAACACCAATCAAGTACCTAATTTGGCTCCTTCTCCCACTCCTAGAAATCATAGTTCAAATGAAGCTTCCACTTCATCTCCAAGTGCCCCAAATGAGCTTCAAGAAGTCATGAAGCAATTGCAAAACCTAGGCAATGAGCTGGTTACTCTCAAAAGGCAGTAGGCCCAAGGTTTTAGACCTTCTTATCAACCCCAAGGTCAGCCTAACAGGCAGCCATACCAACCACAAAGGGCACCTAATCCAGTTGCAAATATGAATCAAACAAGGCCTCCTGCCAATAGACCATTTCAGCCCTATAATCCAAATGCCATATCTACCTCTAAGGCATTGGTGCCAACACAAAACAACATTGCCCAGGAGTATGATTGGTGTTTTCCATGCAATGAGCCTCATAACCAATCCATGTGCTTCAATGGTACTTTGAATCAAGCACTAATGGTGACAACTACTAGTGTGAAGGGTGAGGGAAGTCAAGGAAATAGCCAACAACAAGAAACATTCCAACAGTAATCAGCCCTAAATGACACCACATTGGTAAATTGGCAAGCAGAGGATTTTTGTGGCATGAACCAGGTAGTTTCTCAAGGTGTTGCAGCCAAAACAAGGTCAGAATAGGAGGAATTTGGGTGAAGAACAAGCCATTAGCCCCAACCAATCCACAACCTTCCATGGCTCCACAAATGATTGGCAAGCAAAATCTAATTTCAAATGCACAAGGGCAGCCAAGAACAGCTCCTAGACCAACTCAAATACCAGTTATTGCTACCACACAGTGCAAGGAGCAAATGTACAAGCAAAGGGACAGCAAAAGGATACTTCATCCCCATTCAACATCATTGATCAGATGAAGAAGACTAATGTTAATATATCAATGTTGGAATCCCTATCTATCCCAGGCCAAAGAAATCTGCTACAAGTTGCCATGAAGGACTGGTCAACTTCAAATTAACAGGTCCAAAGGAAAGAGAAGGTACTTACAAATGCTGCACAGCCTGAGGGAAATCATGGAGGACAACAAGGTAAAATGTTGAAACCCCCTCCTTTCTATGTTTCATTGATCATTGGAAATCAATTAGTGCACAATTGCATGATAGACTCTGGGGCAAGTAGCTCAGTAATGCCTAAACAGATAGCTGATCAGCTAGGGCTCCAGTATGAAACAACATCCAAAGGGGTGGTGCAGTTGGATGGGACAGCAGTAGCAACAGTTGGAGTGATTAGAAACTTGAGTCTTACCTTGCATGCATGTCCAAATGTTGTTGTTTTACAAGATGTATCAGTCATAGACCTTCCACCACTCTTTGCCCTATGCTTGTCAAGGGACTTCACAGCCAAGATTGGGGGATATTTTTCTACTGATTGGCCACACATGTTGTTTAGAACGAGGTATGGAACTAAGGCTACAATTAGGTCTGAACCTATTGCAAACTCCCACATTGAGCCTTACACTCCAAGTCAGATTAATGCCAATTGCTCAGCATTTGATCAAGAAGATCACCCAAGCACCGATGAAGCTGACACTAAGGTTGGAAGCATCCCCGGATCTAACTCTTGATGAATGGGCAAACAAGATACATGCATTTTATCCTTATCAAGAAGTGGAAGAATCTGAACTAGGGGTCTATTGCATACACGAAGAAAATCAGCCTATTCCTAACATCACCAAGCCAAACCACAAAGATGACAATGAGGTATGGCAGCTGTTTTTTGGTGGATCAAGGAGTAGACAAGGTGCAGGAGGTGGAGCTATGCTTGTTTCACCTCAAGGAGTAAAGTACTATTTACACTTTTAGATTTCAGTTTGCATGCTCCAATAACACTGCTGAATATGAAGCCTTAGTGCAAGGGATGCATTGGGCAATCAAGAAGAAAATAAAGAACTTGCAAGTCTTTGGTGACAGTGAATTGATTGTAAATCAGGTCAAGGGACAGCATACTGCTAAGAATGATCTACTCAGGTGATATAAGAACAGGGTGTGGGACCTCATGGAATATTTTGAGGGTTTTGGCATCAAATCCATTCCTAGGAAAGAGAATCAAGTTGCTGATAGGCTTGCAGTAGTAGTAGGGGCAACCTTTGACATTGTGGAAAGCATTCAACAAGACAAGGTACAACCAAACATCCACGTGATTGTGAGGCCTTCAGTGCCGGATAACAATGCCAGTTGGCAAGTGTTTGAAAATGACCAGAAAATCATCCATTTCTTGCAAGAAGAATCTGAGTTCTTAGCCAAGAAACAAGAAAGATTGAAACATTAGTATGGTGACCAAGTGGTACAGATGAGAACTAACAATCTGCCCAAAGGACTTATCACTTTGGAGTCCATTTTTAACCCTAATGATCAGTTTAGAAAGGAGAAAGCAAACATTCAGGTCAAGAGAGAGGATTCAGTATCCATCTTGGTAGAAGAGAACAAACCATTGCAAATTGAAAGGATGACAACTGAACAAGAAAGGTATGAGTTCATACAGCTGTGTCAAGAGTTCCCTGACGTGTTTGTTTAGAGCTATGAAGACTTGAAAGTTTTCAATCCCAACTTAGCTCAACATACCATTGAATTGGATCCAAATACTAGGCCTATCAAGGCAGAAACAAAGACCAGTCAAACCACACATGGAGCCTCTCATGAGGAAAGAATTGGACAAGCTGATTGAGTCAAGGATCATATTCCCAATCAAGCATTCTAGTTGGGTTGCCAACTTAGTTCCAGTTAGAAAGAAGAGTGGAGAGATCAGATTGTGTGTTGACTTCAAAGACCTGAATAGAGCCTCTCTCAAGGACCATTACCCACTCCCTTCCATGGAGAAAATCTTGCAAGTTGTGGCTGGCTCCGAGAGGTTTTCACTACTTGATGGCTACTCAGGCTACAATCAGATAATGGTGAAGGAAGAGGACTAGTTCAAGACAGCCTTCATAACCAAATGGGGAACTTTTGCATACAGGAAAATGCCATTTGGGCTGTCTAATGCTGGTGCTACCTTCCAAAGGGCAATGGACATGGCATTTAAAGGTTTGATTAACAATGTGGTGACTGATCTACCTCGATGATATCATTGTTTTTTCTAAAAATGCAGCAGACCACCTCTCTCATTTGAGGTAAGTCTTCATGAGGTGCAGGAGATTTGGAGTGTCTTTGAATCCTAAGAAGTGCATCTTTCTTGTACATGAAGGAAAGCTCCTTGGCCATATTGTCTCCAAGGAAGGATTAGCAATTGATCTAGAGAGGGTTGAAGCCATAAGAGCACTACCATTGCCAAGCCACAAGAAAACCCTTCAGAGTTTCTTGGGAAGGATAAACTTTGTTCGGAGGTTTGTCCCAGATTTTGCAGCCCTTGTCAATCCCATCACCAAAATGTTAAAGAAGAGCATGGCTTTCAAGTGGACAGCAGAAGGCAAGGAGAGTTTTGAAGCAATCAAAGAAGCCATCTCTCAAGCACCAACTCTCATCAACCTGGACTTCTCCAAGGATTTCATCCTCTATGCATTTGGAGGTAATGACACTATTTCTGCCATTTTGGTACAGCAGAACAAGGATAATGATGAGCAGCCAATTGCCTTCTTCAGCCGGAGCCTAGATGACTATGAGGTGAGGTACTCTTTTATTGAGAAGCATGTACTGGTACAGTAATCAAGGAGCTTGAAGAAATTCAAGAATTTAGTCTCAAACAACAAGGTCCAGTTGCTAGTCTCACATGCTAGGGTTAAGGACTTCCTCCTCAACAAGGATTTGAATGAGAAAAGGGTAGGTTGGATCACCCATGTCATGGAGTATGACATTGAGATCAAGATCACCAAGATGGTAAGAGGGAAAGGATTGTGTGAGCAACTGGTTTTGGGGAAGAAAAGAGAAGTATGCAATGAAGAAGAGGTTGTTTTGACAGTCCAGGACAGCCATGAGCCAAGTGGAAATCAAGAAGAAGATGATGCTGCCCCCACTCCTTGTTGGACCCAATGGCATTATACACTTCCTAGGCATAGGCCTATGCCCTCCAGAGATGAACAAGACCCAAAGGAGACACTTCAGATTGCAGGCTGTCCCGTATGCCATTGTTGATGGAGTTTTGTTCAAGAAAGATGTGAATGGAGTGCTGCTGAGATGCATTAGCACAAATTAGATTCAAAGGGTGTTGGAAGAGTTCCATGGTGGACCAGCTGGTGGTAATTTTGCACCAAGAGTGACAGGTCTAAAAATCATGAAGGCTGGTTATTATTGGCCTAAAATCTTCAGTGATTGCTATGCATGGATCAAGAGGTGTAAGAATTGTGCATTCTTCACAGGAAAAGAGAGGTACTTGCTGCCCTTCCATTACATCCAATCTCAGTTGACCAGCCATTCATGCAATGGGGTTTGGACTTCATTGGAGTCATTAATCCCAATTCAAGCCAAGGGCACAAATGGATTTTGACAGCCACGGACTACTTCACCAGATGGACAGAAGCAGTAGCACTCAAAGAGGCAAATGAGTCTAGCATCTTAAACCTTTATGAAGGGATAACAACCAGATTTGGTGTACCTACTACAATAATCTCAGATAATGCCTTGGCATTCATTGGATCCAAGGTGACTGAGTGGGATGTCAAGAATGGTATCTACCTAAGCACTTCATCAAACTATTACCCTCAAGGTAATGGCCAGGTCGAGTCTACAAACAAGAACTTGTTGAGGATCATTAGGAGGACTCTTGATGAGAATCAGAGGTCTTGGCATACCAAACTAAAATCAGCCTTATGGGCTGATAGGATAACTCCCAAAAGATCCATAGGTAACTCTCCATTCAAACTTGTCTATGGAAGAGAGGAAATCTTGCCCATGTCACTTGAGTTGCCAACATTGGAACTCATGAAGCAGCTGGAGTTGCTAGAGTTTGAGCCCATGGAGGTGAGGTATGCAGAGTTGATGGAGCTGTAAGAGATCAGAAATCAGGCATCCCAAGTAATGGAAAAGGATCAAACTTTGATCAAGAAGACCTTTTATAGGAAGGCCAAGGATAGATCTTTTCAGGTTGGAGATCTAGTGTTGAAATGGGATGTAGATAGAGAAAAACCGGGAAGGCATTCAAAATTTTATGCCATTTGGAGTGGCCCATATATGGTCATGAAGTTGCAAGAACATCAATGCTTTCCAATTGGCCCCATTGGATGGTGAAGAACTATAGATTCAAGTAAATGGAATCTATCTCAAGTGTTGCTTCTAGAGGGAAATTCACTACCTTGTAAATATTAGATTAGATTTTCATTCCTCCAAGTGCTTGTGCACATTGTTTTGTTATAGTTTAGTTTCATTTTCCCTAAATGCTTTGGCACAGCTTGCTGTCCATGGAGATGTTTTGCAGTCCTCGCTCCCATCAGGTGATAGTCCATCTTCCTCCTTGCAATGTTCTAGTTAGTTGGGGTATTAAATAGAGAATCAAGTGACTCCATGCCCAATGGATTGCTTCAGGCTACTGGTCTTTTCATCTAGCAGGCAGGTGACCCCGCTGAGTCACCAAATTGTTATCCAAAATTCACCCCCCAGGGTAATTTTGATAACATGCATTAAATTCTTCGGTCCCGAGCATGATAGATTGATTTAAGGCAAAAAAATCATGTTTCTGGGGTCCCCTCAGCTTTTTATACCTCTCTTGTCCAAGGAGAAAAGAGAGCAAGTTCTAAAAAGGGGTGAAAAAATGTTGCAAAAAAAAAACCAAGCTTGGGGTAGAAAAAATCATGAAAATTGGCTAAGTCCTCGTCCAGGCGGCCCTTGGGATAGTTGGGACATCGGGGCATGAACCAGCTGAAAAAGCCTCCAGGTGGTCCACGCAGCAATTGTGACATTCGGGCCATGGAGACGTGCAGGACGCGAAAGGGCGAACTAGACGAAGGTTAAAAAAATTGACTAACTGTTGTGCAGATAAGGCTGGGACATCTGGGCCGTGAGGACACGAAGGACGCGAAGGGCATGGAAAGGCGAAGCGGGCCGAGAGAAAAGGAAGCCCATTTCGGGTGGGGATTGGAAGAATTTATCCCAGACAGTCCAGGACAGTTGAACAAATGGACGTGAGGGATGCGAAAAAAGCCGAAGGAGACGAGAGCGAATGGAAATGTGCCACGTGTCTTCACCTCAAAAAGGGACAGGGAAGCCCGAATCGGGCAAATTGGAAGAATTTTTTCCAGACAGTTTGGGACATCCAGGCCAGAAGTATGTGGCGGACGCGGGGAGCCGAAAGAGCCGCCGACGAATCATAACGTGCCACGTGTATTTGTGGATTGGAGCGGCGGAGGAAAGGGTGAGATTTTTACTTAATGTTTTGCCGAGTTTCCAAAGGTGAAGTTTGGAGCGTTGGCCCGAGCCAATAAAAAGAGGACACGTGTCTTAAGGAGAAGGGGAGTGCAGAGCTTGGGGAGGATTTAGAGAATTTGGCAAAAGTTTTGGCCAAAAAGCTAAAAGGTAAAAGATGCCCCGCACCCCTGTCAACCAACCAAAGCATGCCACGTGTCCCAAGTGGCGGGGACGCGGGGAAAAAATGGAAAATTCTCCAAAGTGATAAAAACAGGTTCAAATTTCAAAGGGAAAGCCCACAGAAAGGTGGAGGAGAGAGAATTGCACAGCCATTCAACATCCCGACACGTGCCATCTGACCAGCAGAGTGCTGAAATTTTTCAAAAAAATTTCCAAAATGCAAAAAGGGAAAAATTTCAAATTTTTTTGCCTAATATCCGATTTTTGAGCCGTTTTTGCCCTAAAACTTCATACCTTCATATATTTTGATCCAAAGCTCGGATTTGCACGTTCTTTATATCATTGGAACTAGCTTATGAAATTATCTATAGGATTTTATGGTCAATATCTAAATTTTGGTTTAGTTTGAAGAGAGAAAATTCAGAAACAGCTCTGGTACGTGTCCATGGGCAGAAATGACCTTTCAGCGACCAAATTTAATGCAGGATGGGTCGCATTCTCCTCCGTTTCGGTCAAAAATGACAGGGTATGGGTTTGTAAGGTTCCCCATGCCGATTTAATGCATTTACAGTCAATGAGGAATGGGCTCCCACGTTTTTTATGTTTTCTCTCTCCTGGGCTCGACCCATGCAATGTAAAAGCCATATTTGGCTCATTTCTTTTAGGTGGAACACTTTTTAGCATAGCAAAATTCTTCTTTCACCTCCAGCAAGTGATTGTGGCAAGAATCAGACCTCTTCAAAGACTGTAATAGGTTTTTCTACCTCTCTGAGGTTGTAATGTAGTGGTTTTGACATTGGAGATGATAATGCAAGCTTTGTGAATGAGTTTTAGTCCTTTGTTTGTATTATTTGCTTCATTTCAGATCCTAAATTATATCTTATCAGCATGTGTATGTTTTATGTTGCAATCTTTGGTTTTTTTCTATTTGTATGACAAAAATATTCACCACTCCTTTTGGTGCATGACCATCTTTAGTTAGTTTCATTTTTTGCATTTCTATCCCTGTCTCCTTGCAATTTAGAGTAGGATTAGGATCTGAACCTCTGTAGTTGTGCAAATATAGATCTAAATCAGAGGAGTTTGAGGAACCAACGTCTAATCTGGAGATTCCTCTCTCAGTTTCACAAGTCCCACACTTGGAGAGAGGTTTCCATGTTGTGTAATCACACTGGATGCCTAAGACATCATTTAGAACCTTGATTTGCATCCAGGGGTGCTGTGATTTTGCACTAACAGGTTGTTTAGATCTAGTAGATATCATTAATTTAATTACAAAACTTGATAATAAATTTGAGTGTGAAGATATGTGATATCATAGGAGATTTAGATTTTCTTGCACAAAGTTAAAGGTTTGTGCATCTCTTTAATGGTAGAATATTTAACTGTGATTAGTGTAGAAACCAAAATAGAAGATAAGGACGTGGAACATGCATATGGAAATTTTGAGGGGAAAAATATTTGGTTTGTTGAAGAAGTTACAGAAACTATGACAAATAGATCTTAGTGTGGAGTATAATGAAGAGTTTTACCAACTCACAATTAGAATGGTACATGTGGAAGATGATTTTTAGAATATCACTACATATGTGAATGGATTGTGCACTGTATTTTAGGATGAGTTTGAAATTATCCAAGTAATATTTGTTAAGGAAACCTATCAATACACACTTAAGGAATAAAAAATCTTAGTGTGTAAGAAGAAGATATTATCCCGCATAAAGGTTAAGACCTTGTAAATCCATTGATAGGGTTGTGATAGAGATATGTCTACACATCACAAATGTGAGGTAAGTTCATGCCAAGAAATTAGGAAAAAGTAGAGGTGGAGGAATTTCATCTCAAGGAAGAGGTCGCGTATTTAGTGTGTTATCATGCAAAATAATTATGCTATTTTTTTCAAAAAAATATCGACATGATTTTTGTTCTCGTGATTCCTCCGATGGAAACATATTGCATTATCTTCATCTTTCCCTTTCATGTATGCATTTATTAAATTTCACACCTTGGTTTTTGCCTTGTGGATTTTCTTTAACTTGTGTAGAGTTCTACCTTGCATACATAAGTGAACCCCACACTTTGTTAGTTCATGCTATGCAAAAGAAACCTGCACATACACTATTTTTGTTCCCATAACTCACCCAATGTGTGCAATGGAATGTTTTGGATCTAAAATTGCATTTACAATGTATTTTTTAACATTATTTTAGTTGTGACTCCCATATGCACTTTTAACTTAATTTTTTCCCAAAAGGAGTCCCATAAGTTATTTTTTTACCTTTTGGTTCCCATTATGTTTATCATATGTGATTTTTCACCATTTTGTTCCCAAAGCATCATGGAATGCACTTTAGTGTTATTTTAGTTCCCAATGTGACTCCAAAATGAATTTTTTTCTTAAGTGTATTTAAAAGGAGTCTCAAATTCATTTTCAACTTAATTTAGTTCTTGAAACACATGCCAAATGTGATTTTTCCTTTAAGTTGTTCTAATAGACCATTACATATGCACTTTACTATTATTTTAGTGAAAAATTCATGATCCAAGTGTGATTTTTGGATGAAAAGGTTCTTAAGTGGCCTTGTAAATTTGTTTTTTGACTTAATGTAGTTCCTAAAAGAACTTCCAAGTTTACTTTTGTGAAGTCTTTGGTTCTCAAAAGTGTACCAGTGATGAAACACGGGAACCAATATTGTTTTAGCCATAATATTTAAATCTAAGCTCCGATTTGAGTTTCATTTGAAGCTATGGAAATATATTGAAGTAAGGATTAATATTATATATGTTTCATAACATCAAAAATTACATATATGTTTCTTGAGATTAATTTCTCAAGTGTTTTTTTTCCTTCCTTCTAAGAGTTTGTTTTACTCATATTTTGAGTTATAATTAGTGAATCTGGATCAAAATTTCTACATATCCTCTTCACCATGGAACCACCATTTTTAAGTGTATTCATGATAAGTCTACCATTTGTTATGGAAACATTGATCATATGAACTTTATCCCCATATAATAAAGAACACTCATTGGAAAGATAACTTCTATCATAATAATATTTCATCATAGTGGATTATATCAAGTAGAGATATTATCCAATTCAATTTAACACATCATAATATTCCTTGTGTTTATTGATAATTTTATATGCTTCATGATCATTGGATATTTATATTGGGAAACACTCCCATATTGAAGGAGGGGGTATTTGATACTTTTATGGAATTCAAGGCTACAGGTGTTGAAGGTGAAAGTTCTTGAGTGAATCATGTATAGAAACATCCTTGGATGGAAATAAGAATTTATTAGTCTCCTCTTTACTTAAGTGACTTTATATTTCTCCATTGGTATAAGTATTTTTCATCACTAAACCACTTTTATGTTTCTTCATTGGTAAAAACTATTTTTCTTAAAATTTAAGTGACTCAAATATAAAGTCACTTTAAGTTGTAATTTATGTGAAATTGAAAAAAGTTAAAAATTATATTTTTACCATAAAAGAAGTTATTAGGTGGTTTCTAAATAAAAGTACAAATAGGGAAGGTATTTCCATTATAAGGGGTTGGCCATTTTCTCTCATTTTCTATGAATTGGGGATACACTATTGTAACTTTGTGTGTGTTTGTTTTGACTTGATTCCATTAAATATAAAATATTAATTGGGAATGAGAATCATGTTATTGTATTTATCATATCATGATTATGGATTTTATGTATAATCCATTATCAGAGACATATTTTTAATGTTAATTCATTGTGTGGGATGCATTGATATGTAGACTTTGTGTTTCCTATTCTTATATGTAGATTTTGTGTCATATCCACATAGTCCATTAACATCAGAGACTTTGTGCTTATTATTGATTCATATTATCTATTGAGTTGTTAAAATTTATTTTTATGTGAAAGAGAGAGGTTTTTATTTTATATGTTCTTGGAGTTATCCAAGAAAATGTTCGTGTTCCTATTATGTTGTAGTGTTTCTCCTTTTTCCATTATTTTCTCTCCTTTATCCTCTCTTTCTCCTTCTAAGTTTTGTCATCTTTTTTATTTCCACTTAAAATAACCAAAAATCAAAATATCCTCATCGTACAAGATAACTTCCCTTCTCAAAAGTAGAGTAACCTCACCCTATCAATATGTGATTTTCCCTAACTGTTGCAGATTTTATGCTACCTCCAACAGGTCATTCCTAAAAATATAAAGTGACATAAAATTATGCCAAAATCTTTTAGTAACTATACTAGGGAACAAACTATTTGTCACATTTATTTTCACACATCAAGAAACCTTCCCTGTAATAGAGGATAACATCTGCATGAAATTTGGTACCTATAATCATAATACTTCCTGAAGATAAAATTTTTGGGTCCTAAAATATTCATTAAGTACAAAGGGTGCATGCGTAGGACCAGTGAGGAGAAGGGTGTTTAGGGAAAAGCGCGTAGAACAAAGGGGTTTAAGAAGGTTTTAAGTGAAACCACAGTACGCACGAAAGGTAGAACACGGGTTTAACAGAATTAGCTATATTTGGAGTTCTAGAGGGCACTTGAGGAAAAGTGTGAGGACCCAAATAGGCATGATGAGTGGAGAGGGTGTCAAATTGGAACCTTGGAGGTCAAGAAAATGATATTACCGGTAGGGAATATTCGTAGAAGACATCATTACAGAGATTGGAGGGTTTGTAAAGGGGTAGTATTCACCAATGGAGGACCACATCAACACTTGACATGGAATCTATTCAGGAGATAATGCATGGTGGTGGGTGTTGATACTATAAAAATAAATGCTAGGGCTAGATATAGATATACAAGAGATGATGGGAGATAGAGTGAATGTATAGAGAATGAAAATAAAAAGGAGAGTACGAAATTCTGCAGTAATGTTAGGGTTTAGAGCACTTGGTGCTAAGGGTTGTAAGGGATTTCATAGGCCTCTATATGGCACTAGGATCTATAACAAGGGTTAAAATAGGAAAAAAATAGTTAGGGTCTCATATCAGAAAAGCTTATAGGGGTTAAGTCTATGTCATTTAATATGTATGGTTTGAGATGACCCTTTTTACTGTAATGTGGATACCATAACTATTTTAAATCAATTTATGGGTTCATTTTGTATAATGTGTGTATGGGTGAAAACCCTCATGTTATATGAACTTTTCATGGCTCAGATATAGTTTATTATGCTTCTTAGAAATTTTATTTAGCTTCTGTAGTACATTAATGTGTGGATCTATTAGTTGCTCCTTATACCTTTTTAAATAAGTGAATGTACTTCTACTTCTATAAATCATCCTCCATTAATGGCAGAAACTTCTCACAAAGATCACATAAAGGAGGGGCTCAGTGCCTGCAAGTGCCTCGGGTGAGTTCCTAGCACCCACTGGATGATAGGCCATCACACTTGGGGTTACAAAATAGTATTAAGGGTAAATAAATGACTACATCTTGGTTCATAATGATAGAGTGCTTGACCTTGGATAGTGTCGAAGTATGGCTTAAAATAACAGAGGACGAGTTTTCTCAGAGATTTAGTACTAGACCTGAGTTTGATGCACGTAAACGGATATAAGAAAATTTGTATCATGAGCTATATGAATTTTTTTTGTTTTTTGTTTTCCAGTGGATTTTTATGAATCGATTTTGGCGTATGCATCTAGATCGATTTGTTACTATAGACCTTGTGTATGGACCCAAGAGGAGTATGAGACGCTGCATGATGCTGATCTGACTTGGAAATGTGTTGTTGATCATTGGTGTAGTAGAATGTTGGTGAGTTACACATTGGAGTACATGATTTTTATGTATTCCTATCTAGAGATTACTAAGTTTGAGTTCTTGAGGGATCCAAGAGGATTATTCGTTTGTGTTATCCCTTTAGCTATAAATATCTTGGTCATTACAATGAGTTTTGAAGCATTTCCTATGGCCAACTAAGCTTCTTCTAAGCATGGGGTGAGGAATCTAGGGTGGAGGAAGATGACAGACCCTACGACTAAGAAGGAGAGGAAAGAGAGATGACTCAAGTATAATGAAGCTTGTGATAGGGAGTTAAATAGACAATGCAAAGTTATAGGAATAATGGATTCATGGAGGTAGACGTTGTGGGAGTATTGAGGTTCATTTAGAGGATGTGGAGCCTGAGTAGTCTGTGCTACCCCATGTTGGTAAGTGCAAGAGAGAGACCCCTTCAACTTCTAATGAGAGCTTGTCACTTGTAGAAAGGAGATCCATCGACATATATCTGAATCCACGTGGTGACCAACCCTTGGCACTTAGTTTTCCAAATCCAGAGATAAGTATTACTATCCCAGTTGGTATTGGTGGAAGAAACCAATCAAGACATATGAGGTATAACTTTTCATCTAGCACATTTATTGCTGCACAATCGTTTCCTATGTTTTGAGGTATATTTCCTGGAGCAACATTTGGGAAAATTTTGGGTACACAAAGCTTCGGTTTCATGTTTGGAAGTGGTGCAAGACACACATCTAGAAGCAGTGCAATATCATAGATAGTTGGCATGTTTTTTAGCGCAATAGTGGGGACACAAGGCATAACAACTTTAGAACCTTTACTAGCTATGGGGAGTGGATTTGGTGGGTTAGGTTGAATAGGAACTAGCAGACCTGGTAGATCTGGTGGGTCATGAGGGACATGAGTTGGTGGATCTAGTGGATTTGGTGGTGGAGGAAACACCAGAGGGAATCAAGGTTCTGGATTAGGTGAATAAGGGCCTTAACCACCTCAACAAGTATTTTTTGAAATGTCCTTGGATCTACTAGATTAAAACAGTGTTGATGATGCTACAGAACATGTACACAAATATGAGTTTCTATGACGTCCAAAGGAGATCACTACCCCAGAACATAAGGCAAGTCAATTTGCAACAACGTTATAAGGATGCACACATAGTTGGTACCAGAAGTATGAACCCTACTAGAAAGTAGTAGATTATACCACGTTGCATAATTCCTTCTTAGCTGAATTCCATATTCCTGAGTTTGAGTAGAAGAGCATTAGTGTGCTGAAGAAAATTTTACAAGGTATTGTAGAGAGTGTGTGGGAGTATGAAACTCATTTTTAAAATCTCTTATCAAAATTATCTTATGAAATTCATCCTTCTCACTATACTCAATGGTTTTTTTTAGGATTAATAACACCTTTGAGGAGATTTATTTCATATAAGACTTTCACAGACCCATTTGAGGCCTTAGAGGCTGCCCTGCATGCCAAGGCCATAGGAAGCATTGATACCAGTGTTAGTCATTTTATTGAAGCTCAGATTTTTGAAATGATAACGCAGCTGGAGAAACTATCTACAAACTCGGCCCATGATACTTGTAATGGCCTATGGTGCATGAATTGTGAGTTAGAGGGGCATACAAAGGAAAATTTTCCTCAAAGATCAGTATATGCCATGATAGTAGAATATGATATTTTCCATAGAGATCATGATGCAGGTAGGTGTCTGGTACTACAACATGTGATCTATAAGAATGTATATTTCTATTTCAAGATTTGTACCTCTACTACTCATGACACCAAGGATTTTATATTGATTCAACAGATACATGTCGTCATTGATATTGGTGTGTGCTAGATCAACATTAAAAATAATTCCAATGACCATGGTCATCAGTATGAAGGACTTACAGATGGAGTAGCTCATCAGAGAGGATTTCACCGAGGATTTAGAGGCTATGGAAATCGCAGAGGTGGAAGAGGTGAATTCCCTCATGGAAATTTCTATAATTATGGGTCCACAGAGAATTATAAGTACGAATGTCCTAACCTACTCTAGTGCTCTTAGATGGGTGTCGTCATTCCCTTCATTTAATAAACTTCTTGTTGATTTCATATTATAGTAGGGGTATGTCTAAAGCTATATGCAACAAGACTACTTTAACTAATCTAGTAGTTGACTGTAACTATTTATATATTTTTTGGGGGATCTCTTTAATGTCTTAAGGACTTCTTGGTAAAACCTTATTCAAATCAAACTATGAAAACTTTCTGAAAGTAAAACACACTGAAATCTTGTTGAAAGGAAACACACTGTGTAGAAAGGAAACACACTTGCTATTGGAAAAAAAACAAACTTCCTTTTGAAAGTAAACACTCAGATTAAAATGCTTGAAAACAATTTCAAGAAATATAAAGATTTATCTAAACACCTACATGAATAAGTATGCAACAGAATTTAACTGAAAGAACTAAAGCAATACAAAATTAACAAATCTAAGATATTTGCTGAAGAAATATAAATACCAAATAAATGAATATCCTGGTCCTCTGGGGAGTGGGCCCTTGCTCCTCCTTGAATCAGGATTTTAACAAATTAGAATTATCTCAAATCAGAATGGTTATTTTATTGATGAAAAAATTCAGTATTACAAAATGTATTAGATTGAGATATTTAATCTATTTCTTTTCTTTGTTCTATATCTCTCAATTTTTTTTATTTCTATCTAATGCAAGTCTACTTTTATATACATTTTTCAATCATAGTTGTCTCAATGATTTTGATGAAATCGAATCATGCCCAGAATAGATGCTAAGTCAGATGGTGGTTGATCATATAGTTGTAGGATAAATCTTCTTGGATCTGCATTTTGAAATATTCTCATCCTTCATGATTGTAAATACAAAATTTCTAGATGTGGTTTAAAATAGATAACTCCCATCAGTTCTGGAACTTTGGAGAAGTTCCAAAACCATAGGAAATTGTTAAGAACCAAGAGCTGTCCCGAGGAGTTCTGAAACTAAGTCCAAAAATTCCAGAACTAAATACTGGAGTTCCGGAACTAAGTCTAAAAGTTCCGGAACTAAATGATGACTGTGTGATGGAGTTTTGGAACTAGCTTAAAAGTTTCAGAACTAAGTTGTGTTGGAACAAGCACTATTAAAAACATACTGGACACCACTTACTTCATTTCCTCAACTGATTAGACCTAATTTATTACAAAATTTAATTTAAAGACACACTACATTAGGAATTTCGAAGCTTTTAACATTAGGATCACAATCATTCAAAAGACAAACAGTTACATCCTAACTCATATCAGATCAACTAAAATTCACACAATGCAATCAAACTTAATTAAAAGGAGAGTATGATGAGATCATATATTATACATTAATCAGACATATTATGTCCTCATCATTTCCCCCAAACTTACTTATTTGTAAGTCCCTTTCTTCAAAAGTGGGATCATATGTTCTGCATTCCATTTGATTGCTCAGATCAAATGGCTGAAACTAAATTTTCCAATGCTTAAGCTCAGATGTAATGTACGTAACTCCTTTTTCTATTTTCCTCTCCCACTTTTCAAATTCAGCAGGGTCTTAGGTTCTCTGTTCTGCCAAGGAGACATGGGGGTGAGAAGTAGAGGTGGCCTTGTTTGCATTAACATCCATATTTGGCTGTAGCTTTCATTGACTTGGGGAATTATTGTGCATAATGCTTTGGCCCTCTCTAAACTCAATATCATATTTTTAGGGGAAATTACTTCCCTTCTTTACAAAGTAACAGTAAGGAGTTCCCACCTTTTTGAGAATCCTTCATAAATATCTTCAATTTTTTCCTCATCATAAGAGGTGAAGGCATCAATACTCTTTTACAGAATGGTAGGGTGATGTGTCTTGAATCTCCTATCAAAGGCATGAGTTCTAAAATGTGTGGGGAAGGTAGAAGGTTTACCATAATGATCTCTCATGGAGAGGCTTGTTGAGATAGCTTTCAATAAAAATTAAGATTCTCTATCATTCCATGCAATTTGGTTTTGCAAAAGAGAGACAAATGCATTAAGTTGGCTCTCCCCTACATATAAAATAAACATAAATCCTGTATTTTTTTTAAGTATATAATTGTAAAGATAAAATTCACACATGAGATATTTCTGTTCAGGGTTGGATAAAGAGTAATCTTCCATGAATTCAAATTCATCTTGTAGTTCATGTGGAAGCCCACATGTAATTCTTGACAACTGCCAGCGAATGAACTGCTCTTCCAAAAACACACTATATGTAAGAGAAGGTCTCCTATAGGAAAGAAATTTCTCACTCATAATACAGACCATATGAATTTTGGCAAGACATTTATATTTATTTCCTTCCTCCTTATAAAATTTTTCTTCCCATTTCTTTCTTGCCTTCATCTTCCTCCATCTTGGTCTTTAATTCCTCATTTGATGTTTTGGCTTTTATGAGCTCTCTGCAAATATCATCTCATTGTTGTTTCAGTGGAAAATAGGTCAACTTAGTCTATGCAGAGGCTGTGGACACAACACTCTAATTTATGGAAGTTTGTAACTCTTCCTCCTTTTCTATTAGTTGCTTCTTGGTTGCTGATAATTCCTCAGTTCTGGTTGTAAGATGAGTTGTTAGCTCATCAATGAGTGTTTCCCTTTATTCCAATTTAAGTTTGATGAAGTCCAATTCCTCATCTTTTTCTTCGACAATAAGCTCTGCTCTAGACAAGAACAGAGCATTTTTAACTTGATGTCTTTCCTCTTCCTTTGAAATTATTTGAGGATTTTGGCATTCTTCCTCTATTAAAGGAAAATTTCCTTTTCTTATCCTAGATGCCAACTCTTCTTCTTCATGTGGCACTGCTAAAGGTTCAGCCAACTCCTAAAAACCTTGATCATCAAATATATTTTCTCCTCTGTCCATTTCAACATGACTTGGCTCAGGTGGAGTCATGGTCATGCTGCCCAAAATTTCAGCAGCTTCCTCTTCCATCCTTTCCTGCTCACTCCTTACTTCTAGAGTTCCTCTTGACCTCTTATGACTTTTTCATATCTAGGGAAGTTCAACATGCCCAATAGTGAATTTCCCTCTAGAGCTTCTTCTTACTACTCTTTTTGGTTCTTGTGTGGGTGAGCTATCATGATCAGAGATAGATATTGGTTCTTCTTAAGTTGTTGTGGAAGAAGGATTTTTTTTCATAGGTATAGAAGGCTCTACTTTTTTTATCTTTCTCACTAACCTTCTTTTCCTTGGTATGTTTTTTTTTCCATTTCCCTCTGTCCTTCTACAGGGGAATCAATTTCCAGATTAGCTGAAGGAGAGAATGGGGATGGAATTTTCCTTCTGATAATATTAGGATTTTTCTTGAACTTGCTAAGAAACTTGTCCCAAATTTCTTCTCCATTTTTTTTGACAGGAAATGGTGCTAGCATATCAAGTGAATTAGACCATGATGCCTAATTATTCCAACACCCTAGGAATATCTCTGAGACATGGTCTAAATGGAATAAAAAATAAACCTTGGGAGGTTTATTATGTATTCAGGCTTGGTGGCTCCATACTTCAGATATATGAGCATTTTTAAGACTTCTTTTCCCACAGACCTAAACTAACCATCACAGGTTAAATATTTTACTATCCAAAATGCAACCGTATCAAGGGGTTTGGGAAAACTAGCACTTCTGACCCTCTTTTATGATTTTCTTTGTATTATAGATATACTGGGGTTTAACTTCTTTTTCTTGCAACAAGACTTCTACCAATTCTTTCAAAGTCCCCTTTACAGGTTGTGGGACATGAACAATGGGTAATCCAGACACATTACTTACAGTATTTATAGAAAAAGGAATAAAGACATTTGTTACTTTTTTTCTAGACTATTCTAGATTTATGATGAATTCTCTTACCAATTCATCATTATGCCTTGAAAATTTCTTCAAGAATTCAAGCCATCCTGCATGCTCAAAGATGGATGCTACTTCTTTGTCTATGAGTAGCTACCAATCATCTTCTGGTTTTGATTTCTTCTTAATCCCCATATCGGCTTGAGTTCTATCTCCCTTGATTTTGTGCAAATTGGTTGTAAGCCTTCTCCTTAGCTGCAGAACTAACGTCTTGGCTGTGGAACCTTAGTTATTAGCTACGAAACATCTGAATTATCTGTTCTTTTCTACATAATACAAACTCAATTCGTTTCTCCTTCCTCAAGATAATTCTAAAATATTTATCTCACTTGATGTTTGCAATAATGATTACTAATGATAACCACGCCACCACTTATTCCATTCAAATCAATATCATGATTACACACTTGTAATCATAATGTATAAATAGATGACTCATCATACCTACTTTTAAATTAAGTCACATCACACATGAAAACATTTAATCAACCCTAAATAAGTTAAAAGCCATAATTACCATCCTTGGTGATGTAAGCCTTTTGTTATGATGACTAGTCATTCCTACAAGTAGAACAAAACATGATTAGATAAGACAACTGGAATTCAAAAGAATTCCTTTATTTGAACTATCCAAAAAGAGGTCAACCGCCATTTTCTGGTTTTCAATTGACCTTGAGAGAAATTTTTATTTTTTATTATATATATATATATATATATATATATATATATATTGGGGAAGAAGATTTCATTTCCTGGTTTTCATCTTCTTCCCTTTATTCTGGATCTATCATATGATTATTTGATAATTTTGGAAGAACTAAGTTCTTCCATATGATCAAATTCTTTTTCTGCTTCAATATTCCTTGAAAATTCATTCTTAGTGAGAGGATTCCTATAGAGTTTTAACCTATGTCCATTGACCAAGAGTGTTCTGCCACTGCCATCAATGAGAAGTAACTGAATAGAACCATTTTCAAAAATTTGATCAATATGATAGGGTCACAACCATTTGGTTTTCAATTTTCCCTTGAACTGTTGGTACTTAGAGTCAAACAGTAATGCCCAGTATCCTACTTTGAATTTCCTTTTCTTGATATGTATGCCATGTCATTTCTTCCTTTACTCATGAATCATCTATGTCTATTGAAGTGCTTCCAACCTTCATTCATCCAACTCATTGAGTTGAAGGATTCTTTCTTTTTTAGTTGCATTTAATTCAATTCTTACCTACACTATTGTCCTCAATGTCTGAAGTTCAAATTCTATAGGCAACAAGGGATTTTTCCCATAGAATAATTCATATGTTGAAAACCCTATTTTAGTTTTCCAAGTTGTATTATACACCCAGATAGATTCAGGTAGTCTCTTTACCCAATATTTTCTCCTAGCTTCAACTGTTTAGGTAAGGATGTTTTCCAATTCTCTATTTGTTACTTTAGCTTGTCCATTTGATTGTGGATGGTAAGGAAATGACTTCCTATGATTGATTTTGTGATACCTTCAGATATATTGAGCATTTTAAGACTTATTTTCCCACAGACCTAAACTACCATCACAGGTTAAATATTTTTACTATCCAAAAATGCAACGCTATCAAAGGGTTTGGGAAAACTAGCACTCGACCTCTTTATGATTTTTCTTGTATTTATAGGATTATACTGGGTTTAATTCTTTTTCTTGCAACAAGACTTCTACCCAATTCTTTCAAAGTCCCATTTACAGGTTGTGGGACAGTGACAATGGGTAATCCAAGACACATTACTTACAGTATTTATAGAAAAGGAATAAAGCACATTGTTACTTTTTTCTAGGACTATTTCTAGAATTATGATGATTCTCTTACCATTCATCATTATGCCTTGAAAAGTTCTCAAGAAATTCAAGGCCAATCCTGCATTGCCTCAAAGATGGAGCTACTCTTTGTCTGTGAGGAGCTACAAATCATCTTCTGGTTTTGATTATTATTCTTCAATCCCCTTCGGTTGAGTTCTATCTCCCTTGATTTTTGTGCAAATTGGTGGTAAGCCTTCTCCTTAGCTGCAGAACTAACGTCTGGCTGTGGGAACCTAGTTAGTTATAGCTAAAAACATCTGAATTATCTGTCTTTCTAAATACAAACTCAATTCGTTTTCCTTCTCAAGATAATTCTGAAAATTTTATCTCACTTGTGTTTGCAATAATGATTACTATGATAACCACGCCACACTTATTCCATTCAAATCAATATCATATACACACTTGGTAATCATTAATTGTATAGATTAGAGGATCCTCATACCTAATTTTAAATTAAGTCACATCACACCATGAAAACATTCAATCAACCCTAAAATACGTTAAAGCATAATTACCCTCTTGGTGATGTAGCCTTTTGTTATGGATGACTAGTAAATTCTACAAGTAGACCAAAACATGATTAGATAGACAACTGGAATTCAAAAGAATTCCTTTATTTGAACTATCCAAAAAGAGGTCAACCGCCATTTTCTGGTTTTCAATTGACCTTGAGAGAAATTTTTATTTTTTATATATATAATATATATATATATATATATATAATTGGGAAGAAGATTTCATTTCCTGTTTCATTTCTTCCCTTTATTCTGGATCTAATTCATATGAATATTTGATAATTTTGGCAAGAACTAAGTTCTTCCAATGATCACTTTTTTTCTGCTTAAATATTCCTTGCAAAATTCAGTCTTAGTGAGAGGATTCCTATAGAGTTTTAACTTATGCCCATTGACAAAGAGGTTTGCCACTGGCCATCAATGAGAAGTAATGAATAGAACCATTTACAAAAATTTGATCAATAGATAGGGTCACAACATTTGGTTTTCAATTTTTCCCTGAACTGTGGTTACTTAGCGTCAACAGTAATTGTGCCCAGTATTCTACTTTGAAGTTCCTTTTGCTGAGAGTATGCCATGTCATTTTCTTCTTTACTCATGAATGCCTTCTATTGTCGATTGCAGTGCTCCAACCTTCATTATTCCATATCCAACCTCATTGAGTTGAAGGATTCTTTCCTTTTTAGTTGCATTTAATTCAATTCTTACCTACACTATTGTCCTCAATGTCTGAAGTTCAAATTCTATAGGCAACAAGGGATTTTTCCCATAGAATAATTCATATGTTGAAAACCCTATTTTAGTTTTCCAAGTTGTATTATACACCCAGATAGATTCAGGTAGTCTCTTTACCCAATATTTTCTCCTAGCTTCAACTGTTTAGGTAAGGATGTTTTCCAATTCTCTATTTGTTACTTTAGCTTGTCCATTTGATTGTGGATGGTAAGGAAATGACTTCCTATGATTGATTTTGTGATACCTTGTGAAATATTAGATCATATTAGACATGAATTGTGGTCCCTGATCTGAAACTATGCTCCTTGGTTCTCCAAACATCATAATTATATTCTAAAGGAAATCAACAACTGCTTCCTTAATGGCATTTGTCAATGCATGCACTTCTACTCATTTTGTCACTTAGTCAATGCATACAAGAATATATTCCTTCCTTTGTGAAGGAGGATTAAAGGGACCAATAAAATCCAATCCCCATCTCTTAAATGGTTCAACCACAAATTGAGGCTAAAGAGGCATTTCATTGGTGAAAGTTGGTTGGCCCATCCTTTGAAAAGGATCACACCTCTTGATATATATTTTCACATCCTTGTACAGAGATGGCCAATAATAACTAGTGCCAAGTATATTTTGAGCTGTTCTTTTTACTAAATAGTGTCGTCCACTTGGTTCATCATTACATGCTCTGAGGATTTCAAATATTTCATCCTCTTACACACATGCGCAAGACAAAATTAGGACCACACTTAAATAGAGTTTCATTTAACCATTTGAATTATGCACTGGTTTTAATTAACTTCTTTATTTGTTTCTTAGTGAAAGGAAGAGGGAACTTCCCTATTGCAATATAATTTTCCATATCAGAAAACCATGGCGTAGTTACTGAGATTGCAAATAGTTGTTCATCTGGAAATTTATTCTTGACTTGATCTTGTTCCCCTATGGTGGTTAGTCTTGAAAATGAATTAGCTACCACATTAGATTTACTTGGATTTTCCATAATGGTAATATCAAGTTCTTGCAAAAGTAATAACCATCTAATGAATCTTCCTCCAACCACTAGTTTGTTCATTAAATACTTAATTGCTAAGTGATCTGTGTATACAAATAAATTGTATCCTGTAATATAATGTCTGAATTTATTGATTGCATAAATTACAGCAAGAAATTCCTTTTTAGTGGTGGTGTAATTTTTTTCAGTGGGAGTAAGATTCTTGGTAAGATAGTAAATGGCATACATCTTTCCTTCTTCATCTTTTTGTCCCAATACCACACCAATGGAATAATTTGAGGCATCTGTTTGGATATGAAATGAGTTTTCCCAATTAAGACCTCTCAATATTGGGGCACTGATTAATTTGTTTTTAATTTCTTCAAAAGCACGCTAACACTTTTCATCTCAAAGAAATTCACATTCCTTAGCAAATTAAACATGGGAGCATCAATTTTACTGAAATATTTTATAAAGCATCTATAGTACCCAACATGTCCTATAAATGATTTTATATCTATGGGGGTCTGAGGGGTAGGTAAATTTTAAATGATCCTAATTTTTTTTTGATCTAGCTGAATTCCTTCTTGTGAAATATGGTGTCCTAATATAATTCCCTCATCCACCATCATCAAACATTTTTCATCACTAAGAGATAGGTTTTGTTGTTCAAATCTTGTTAATACTCTATCTAGATTTCTCAAAGCATCTTCAAATGTATCTCCATATACAGTGAAGTCATCCATATATACTTCAACACAATCATTTGTTAGATCAACAATAATTGCAAGTACAACTCTTTGGAAAGTTAAAGGAGCATTGCATAAACCTAATGCTAAAACTCTATAGGAAAAGGTTCCCCATGGACATGTAAATGTAGTTTTTTCTTGATCCTTAGTAGTAACTTTGATCTAATTGTACCCACTAAAGCCATCCAAGAAAGAAAAGTATTGTTTACTTGAAAGGTTATCTAGGACTTGATCTATGAATGGTAAGGGAAAATAATCTCTCATTGTGGCTTTGTTTGGTTCCCTATAGTCAACACATATTATCCATTTTCTATTATTTTTTGGAACAATTACAAGAGGAGATACCCACTGGCTATCTGAGATAGGGTAGATGAAACCTACTTGTAATAGTTTTTTAATTTCTTGTTTGATTATGTCCCTTAAAGCTAGGTTAATCCTTCTTTGAGGCTGCCTAACTGGTTTAGTGTTTTCAGTATAGATGTGATGAGTGCAGATACTTGGATGAATCCCCTTCATATATTTGTAGTCCCAAGAAAAATCTTTAGTATGATTTTGTAGAACATCAAACAATTTAGCTTCTACATCCTCCTTGAACCAGCTGTTAATGTTTAAATTTTTACCTGGTTGAATTTCAACATGTTTGGTTCCGATATGTGATGAACTAATTTATGGAAAGGGTTTCATTAAAGTATTTAATGGATATGCATGTGGTAGAAACATATGGTATGTAGAAACATATCTAAAATTTCCTTGAGACAGAATACTGGAAAAAGGATAGAAATGAGAATTATTATACTTATCTCTTTGTAGGCCAAATTCCTCATCACTGCTACTTTCTAGAAATTCTTCACCACTTCATGATGTACTTGAAATTGAAGATACTAATTCATCATCTCCCCACAAGAAATTTCATTACTCCGGAGTGAAATCATTTTAATCAAAGAGAACTACTGTTGTCGTGGTTCTGAAACTATAGCCGTTGGTTCTAGAACTAAGTTCATGGGTTCTAGAACTATTTTTGATTACTCTGAAGACAATAGGTTCTCATCCAATGGTAGATTAATCATCTCTTCTATTTCTCTTACATGATCCTACAATGTGATCATAGCTAAAGAAGAAAAATTTTTCTTATTATTTTCACGAGAATCAACCCACAATTGTTCATGATTCTCAGTGAAAGGTTGTGTGGTAGGATATAAGGAAGTTTGTTTAGAGTTCTTACCATTTGAGATTGTCATATCACCTGACCTACAATCTATCAAAGGAGAAACTGTAGCTAACCATGGTCTGCCCAAAATAATGGGATAACCTAATGTTTTACCTTTTGGATGTAATATAATAAAGTCAACTGGATATTCCCATAACTCTACCATAACTACCACGTCTTCAATAATTCCTTCTGGTTTTGCTACAGACTGATCTGCCATTTGCAATATGGTATATTAGGTTATATACATGTTAATGGTAATGTTTTCAAAGTATCCATTGTCATTACATTGATAGCATCTCCAGAATCTATCAAAACATTATGGACATCCTTATTTCCTATAGAGACAGAAATAACAAGACTTCTAAAATCTATGTATTTGGGAAGTAATAGTTTTGCTACTAATAAATCAACAAGTTTCCCATCTACTTTGATAGTCCTGGGATATTGTCTCTTTCTTCTAGGATTTTTAATGCATAACATTTTGATCAATTTTTTCAATTCTGGAATATCTTTAGTTGCTTGTAATAGTGGTATTTCAATATTCAATTTCCTTAGTTCTTGAACCAATTCAGACTCCTTGATTTTTATATCTTCTTTGATTCTCTCAGAAAATGGAGTCTCAGTAGCGTTGCTATCTGGTTCCTTTTATTTTCTTTCTATATTCTCTTTTGGAACAACAATACTAGGGTTCTCATTTTCCTTTGTCATTTCAGTGATTATAAGGGGTGGACTGTTAATGATTTTCCCAGATCTAGTTTGAATATTCTTACTATCCATAGCATGTAAATCAACTGATTTTTCAGGTTTTGTTCCATAAACATGAGTTATTTGTTTGTTTCTGGGGTTTTCTACTAGCTGTGCTAGCATTTATGTTTGGAATACATTCTCAGTTTGTGAATTCTATGCAGGGGATCCCATGATGGCCTATTGATTCTGATTTGGATATGTTCTTCCTTGGGAATAATTAGGGTTCCATCTAGGTTGTGACCAAGCATAAGGATTT
This sequence comes from Taxus chinensis, assembly GCA_019776745.2. NCBI lineage: Eukaryota > Viridiplantae > Streptophyta > Pinopsida > Cupressales > Taxaceae > Taxus > Taxus chinensis. The sequence goes on from CM034154.1 coordinate 353,615,048, forward strand.
CCTTGACCAACCCATGTTTTTTGATGTCCCTGAGAATACAAGGATTGATTTACCTAATCTTGAGGGTTCCAAGTTGGTTGAGGTACCCAAGGTGGTTGTCCCCATTTTTTTTGGTATTGCCTGAGCAACCCATGGCATTGTCCATGGATTAGGAGCTGATCTTGCCATAAACTACCCTTGGTTAGGTTGTCTCTGAACAAAATTCAATTCTTCAGTTGTAGATGAGGCACTAGTTTGTTTAAGCTTATTTTAATGATAGGAAGTAAAGAACAAACATCAGTATCATGTTCTTTAGATTCATAGATAAGACACATTTATGTTTTATCCAAAGGACAATCTTTTAATGTATGCTTCTTCCTACATTTAGGACAATATATAGCTAATGGTTCAGTTTTGGAATTTAATTTAGCCTATAATCCATCCATAGTAGAGGTTAATTACACTAAAATGTCTATTTTAAAGTTTTCTAACTCATCCAGTAGTTTGTTCATATCTGGATTCATAATTTTTACTAATTTTCCTTTTCTAGGTCCACCTCTTGTTCTGGAATAGCTTCTACAAATCTCTTTAATTCCATTCTTTCTTATCTGATCAATGTCTCCTCCTATAAAATTAAGGGCTTCTCTAGATTTGTCATCCAAACCTTTGAGAAAAATGATTTTACTCAATTCCTCTATAAGCACAAATCCACATATTTTTCTAATAAAAAGGAATTCGTCTAAATAGTCTTCTATGTTTTCATCCTTTTCCTGTTTGATTTTGAAGAATTTTTCCTTCCTATTTCTCCCTCTACAATAATCCTGGTATTTATCTAGGAAGGCAGTCTCCATTTGTGCCAAAGTGCTAATAGAGTTGAATGTTAATCCCATGAACCACCTCATTGTTGCATCCTTCAAATTGGATGGAAACAACTTGAGTTTTTGATTATCTGTTTTATAATCATAGGTATGACATAGTACCTTGAAATCAAATAGAAATTGGTCAGGATCTTCAAATGAAATCCCTTTGAAGGTGGGAAAATGTGAAGGTGAGATATTTTTCATTGATGTTTCATTATCTCCCAATTGGATTGGATAGGTAAAGGTCCTATCAAGTACTCCCTCAACTTCTCGTGCCATTTCAAAAATATTTTCTGAAGTTTCCTCCCAATCAATTTGGTAAGTTGTATTCTTTGGGGAAGGTGAAAAATTAGGAGTAGGAGGTTGACTACTCAATTGAGAATCAAAACTTACCCTCAATGGATCTCGCGTAATAAGCCTTCTCCTAAAAGCTCTACTCCCTTTAAGTGACTAATCTAAGAATTCTAAAAATGAAAATTTTGTTTCTTATCTGATAAGGGATGGTGGTGCCTCCAATTCTTGATCAATTTCCTTACTTTGACTAGAGGATGTTATGGATTCTTGTGAATATTTTTTTTGGATGGAATATACATTGTGGGTCTCTTGGTCTACTCATATATTTTGTGATATAGTAGGGAAGATTCTTCAACTACTAGATGTATGTTTTGTTTCTCTTGCTAACACATAATTAGAAATTTCCAACTAGTGATCCCTAAAAATGGTGCCAAAAATGATGGGTGTTGTCATTCCCTTCATTTAATCAACTTCTTGTTGATGTCATATTAAACCAGGGGTGTGTCTAAAGCTATATGCAACAAGAGTACTTTAACTGATCTAGTAGTTGACTGTAACTATTTTTATATTTTCTGGGGGATCTCTTTAATGTCTTAAGGACTTCTTGGTAAAACCTTATTCAAATCAAACTATGAAAACCGAATAAAAATAAAACACAATGAAATATTGCTAAAAGGAAACACACCGTGTAGAAAGGAAACACACTTGTTGTTGGAAAATAAACACACTTTCTTTTGAAATTAAATACTCAAATTAAGATGCTTGAAAACAATTGCAATAAATATAAAGATTTATCTAAACACCTACAGGAACAAGTATGAAATAGAATTTAACTAAAAGAACTAAATCAATACAAAATTAACAGATATAATCTATTTGTTGAAGAAATATAAATACCAAATAAACGAATATCCTAGTCCTTCGGGGAGTGGGCCCTTACACCTCCTTGAATCAATATTTTAACAACTCAGAATTCTCTCAAATTATAATGGATATTTTATTGATGAAAACATTCAGTATTACAAAACATACTGGATCTAGATATTTAACCTATTTCTTTTCTCTGTTCTATATCTCTCAATTTTTTAATTTTTATCTAATGCAAGTCTACTTTTATATAAATTTTTCAATCACAGATGTCTCAATGATTCTGATGAAATTGAATCATGCCCAGAATAGATGTTGAGTTAGATGGTGGTTGATCAGATAGTTGTAGGATAACTCTTCCTAGATATGCATTCAAAAATATTCTCATCCTTCATGATTGTAGATGAAAAATTTCTGGATGTGATTTAAAATAGATAACTCCCATCAGTTCTAGAACTTTGGAGAAGTTCCAAAACCATAGGAAATTATTAAGAACCAAAACCTGTGAGAGTTCCATAGCTATCCCCAGGAGTTCCAGAACTAAGTCTGAAAATTTCAGAACTAAATACTGGAGTTCTGGAACTAAGTCTGAAAGTTCTAGAACTAAATGATGACTGTGTGATGGAGTTATGGAACTAGCTTGGAAGTTCCAGAACTAAGCTGTGTTCGAAAAGGCACTATCAAAAACATACTGAATGTCATCTACTTCATTTCCTCAACTGATTAGACTGCTTTATTACAAAACTAAATTTAAACACACACTACGTTAGGAATTTTAGAGCTTTTAAAATTAGGATCACAATCAATCAAAAGACAGACAGTTACATCCTAACTCATATCAAATCAAATAAAAGTCACATAATACAATCAAACTTAATCAAAAGGAGAGTATGATGAGATCATATATTATACATTAATCAGACATATTATGGCCTCATCACTCTTAGTATGGAATGAAGCACAAGTATGAGGAGTTCCCAGAGTTATTTAAACATATGAGCCAACAAAAGTATATAGAAAAGGGCACCGATATGGTAAGCATTAATAAGGATACCTTGTAATGGATTCTAAGGGTGGCACGTGAATCAAAATTAGAACCTGTACTAGTAATGATGTGAGATGAGGCTATACACACCATGGAGATACCAAATCAAACACCATTGATTGCAAGAGAATAGGTGGTGTATGGGAAGTATCTAGACCCTACCCATAAGAAGGAATTATATCAAGAGACCATGGACATAATCAAGAGTCTTCAAGGGGAAATTCAATGTATAAAGGAGAAATCCAGGAAGATGGGGAAGAAGAAAATTGTTAAAGTCCCTCAGTCAAATATAGATGATGTCAGAGAGGTATGTAAGATGATGCACCAAGAGATTAACATTCCTCTATTAGGATAATGGTTGAGGGATAAGATACCACATGCTAGAGTAGAGAGAGAGAGAGAGGTAGTTTTTTCATGCTACCCTTCCTCCCCATAGCCTCGACTATGATAAGGAAATTACCTTGAATTCAATTATTGATGGATGGATCCTAAGCAATATTCTTATTAACATGGGTGTGGAAGTCAATGTTCTCACCCTAGAAACATGGAATAAAATTGTCAGGATCCCATTACAACCATCTTCAAATGTGTTTTATATGGAAAATAAGAAAAAGGCAATGCCTATTGGTGTTTTAAAGTATGTTGCTATCATTATCCAAGGTCGAAGTTCACTAGAGACTTTGAAGTCTTAGTACTTTCTAAGGTGGAAAAATTTCCACTGTCACTTGGGCACCCATGGTGCTATAAGAACAATGTTAACTTACATTTCAATAAGGAGTATATAAGTTTTGAGAAAAAAGAGGAATGAGTTATCATTCCTTTGACAGACGGGAAGTCAGCACCCTATATTGAGCCTTTAGGAGAAGAAGACATAGACATAATTTATGTGTGCACTATCCAGGACCCTAAAATTATGCAACCAACAAATGAGGGTGTTATACAACGGGAATATGCTCAATTTGTAAGTGATAAAACTAGTATGGCATGTGACAATTGGGTGCATGGGACATATGAGTTAGTCGGAAGGTAGTTAAAGGGCTCTTTGATGAGATTAGCAAAGGCGCGCTTAGTCAAGCACCTAGGAGAAAATAAGTTTCCAAGTTATTGTAGAGGAGCTAACCCATATTTTTTCCTTTGAGAAATGGAGACCTAGTGGATAAGTGAGATTTAAATGAGAAGTATTCTTAGGTATACCTTTCTTGATACTGCAACACATTGGTGTATGACCCATTATGATAGCCTTCTAGAGTGACACAAGTGAGAATCACATTATCTATTATTTTTTCTCAGAGCAATGCACCTACTATCATACAAGATTATCATTGGAAGCAACCCTCCTCGTTTCACATTAAATAATGTGATAAGGCCTGGGTGGAAGCCGCAGAAGCATTTCCACCTTATTTATGGGTGCATAAGTTGTACTCCAACTTACAAGGTTGAACACGCACATGGTAAATTCACTCAGAGATGCATCATTAGACATGAAATTGGAAGTAGTTGATGACTGGCCTCCTTCAAATTTTTGAATATTAGAGTACGAAGCCATCGGTGGATGAGGAGTTATAGGTTTTTGATGACCTAACTATGGGATATAGTTCCATGATGGAGGATAAAATACTAGAATTATTGAGTGAACCTATCTTAGAAGTTTACTTCAATGAGGAAGAGTCAGAGGAGATATAGCTTGAGCATGCATGCATGGAAAAATAAAAAGGAAAATAGGCTTACGTGATCGATGGTGAAGAAGTAGAATTTTTTTATGTTACCCATAATGTAGGTACACATGAATTTATGGATTTTCCTGATGAGAAAGTGCACTCCTACCATGAACCCCTGTAAACTAACGAGGTTAACATTAGTTCAGAGGCAGAACCTAAGGAGGCTACTATTGCAGATGGCTGGATAGAAAAGGAGGATTCAAAGATTATGGATCAATTACATGATTTTCAAAATTTATTTTTGCATGGGTACCATGGGATTAAGTGTGTATAGCACACTCCTTGGGGAAAATGAAAATCAAGTTAAAGGAAGGTTTGCAGCTAATTCAGAAGAGACCTTATCGAATGAATTTGAATCTTTGTGTTAAAGTCAAGGAGGATATTGACAAGATGACCACATCATGCATCATTGAGGCCTTTGAAGAATGAGAATGGATAATTCCAATGGTAATTAGCATTAAGAAGGATGAAAGGATAAGAATTGTGGTTGATTACAGGGATTTGAATGTGGTATGTGTTATTAACCCTTTTCCAACCCCCTTCACTAAGGATATCCTGAAAGGAGTAGATGGGCGTGAGATCTATTCTTTCACAGATGGATTATCAAGATATGATCAAGTTATAATTGCAAAGGAAGACCAAGAAAACACAACTTTCACCACTAAATGGGGAATATTTTCCTACACAGTCATGCCTTTTGGACTGAAGAACACGTTTTCTGTGTTTTCACGTATTGTGGTGCAGAAATTTTAGGATTTTATCCATAAATTCCTTCATGTCTACCTTGATGATTGCATGGTATATGGATTAGTGAGGGATCATTGTGACAATTTTTTGCTAATGTTCAAGATATGCTAAAAATTACACATATCAATCAACATCAAGAAATTTCTATTTGGTACTCCATTTGGAACCCTTTTGGGGCATATCATATATAAGGAAGGCTTACTAGTGGCTCCTTCCAAAGATTCTATTATTGTGGGATTGGGGGAACCTACGATATAGAGTGGAGTGCACAAATTCCTAGGGCATACAAGATATTACTAGAAATTTATTAAGGGGTATGCCTAAATTGCCACACCATTGGAAGACTTGCTAAAACACAAAATTAGATTTCACTAGGGAAAGAAACACCAGATGGCATTTGATACATTGAAGAATAAGCTTATCATTACACCTATATTGTGATTTCCTTCTTAGGATAAGTCGTTCCATGTACATGTTGATGCTTCGGGGATGGAGATTTTCGTAATATTAGCACAACTTGGATAAGGAATTGTTGACCACCCCTTGTGTTTTTCTACTAGAAAGCTAACACCAAAAGAACAGAACTATACTACTACTAAGCATGAAGCATTGTCAATGATCTACGCACTACACAAATTCAGAAATTATCTATTGGCAACACCCTTTATATTCTAGACGAACCACATGATATTGAAGTACTTAGTAAATAAGACAATTTTGTAGGGGTGTATATGTCGGTGGGTCCTATTATTTTAAGATTTCAATTTTATGGTTGTTGTGAAACTAGGTAAGAGTATTTTAGAACCTGACCATTTATCAAGGATTGAATTAGGGGAGGACACATAGAGCATTAAGGATATAATTCTAGATGTATAATGATTTATATTACGATGTACACCCTTTGACTTTGAAGATATTGTTTTATTTCTCAAGAAAGGTGTGGCACCAGAGGGAATGAATACTTTGAAAAGGAAGTATTTATCCATACGCATCATACCCTACATGTTAATAGGTGGAGACATATACAAGTTAGGCTGCAATGAGGTTTTGCATCGGTGCATGTTAGAGCATGAACGTGTTGCAATCATGGAGGAAGTAGATTATGGAGTTGTAGGAGGACACTATGTAGGGAATGTAACTACTCACAAGATCCTTCTCGTAGGGATTTGGTGAGAAAGCATCTACTAGGATTATGTTGAGTTATGTAATACCTATGACCATTTCCAACATCTTGGAAAACTAGGAAGAAGAGATGAGATTCCATTGAGATCGAGAGCTAGCAAAAAACCATTTGAGAAGTGGGTTATTGATTTTGTAGGAACAATTTCATCTACCTCGCGAAGGACTAGTTCGTGTTATATTATCCCCTGTATTGATTACTTAACAAGTTGGGTGGATGCAACTCCTATAAACGATTACATAACAGAAACAACATCCAGGTTCTTGTGGAAAAACATAATGATTTGATATGGATGCATGCTGAGTTTAACAAGTGATAGGGGTATTCATTTCTTGAATGAGACAAGATTTTTTTGTCAGAATTCACGGTATCCCACCATAAGACTAGCCCTTATCACCCCGAAGCTAATGGAACCACTGAGGCATTTAACAAGATATTTAGTCACATGATGAAAAAACATTTTGATGTAGGGATAAGAGATTGGGATGATAAAGTTTCTCTTGTGTTATGGTCATACCAGACTACTTATAAAATATTGAATAAGGCCACACATTTTCAGTTGGTTTTTGGCACAAAAGTGATGTTACCTATTGAATTCATGTTACCATCACTACGTATAACACACTCAAGAGGATTAGATGATGAAAAATAACTTTAGGATAGGATTGATAAGTTAATGTAATTAGATGAGAGGTGGGTTATTGCTCACTAGTGTTAGAAGGCATGTTATGATAGACACATCAAGAAAAAAAAAATTGAGGTTGGGGATATGGTTTTGTTATATGATTCCAAGTTTTTGTACCATTCTAGGAAATTAAAATTCTATTGGATTGGCCCATACATTGTATCCTATATGGGATTAGGCTGAAGCCCTACTATAAATAAGTCTTCCTTGTGTTTGTAAATAAGGCAGTATTACTAATTAGCCTAGGATTTCTGTTAATTATTTTCCTTTCTTTGTGTTTCCCTTTCGTGTTGCGTGTTCCCTTTCCTTTTTCTATTACATGCACATTATGCGTTGCTAGCTACTTAAAATTTCAAAAGTTCTCTATGCGTAGAGGACCGTGTATCTATTTCTGTGTGGGGTGAAGTGATGAGACAAGAACTGGAAGCTAGTATTGGAAGTTTTGTTTTGATGTCTTGAATCAGAGGATCAAAAGTGCATAGTTTGGAAGAGCACACATAGAAAAGGTGAACATGAGATGTTTGGTGTCAGGAAGGCTTTACAAAACCCACATACAAGGGTGAGAAGCACAAGAACAACATAAGGTAGGTGATGTCAAAAATCAGGATAAAGACAGAAGAAGTGCCTTCGGCACTGAAATCACAGGTGTATGGATATTCGGTTAGTAAGGGTTGTTACACGTAAAATTTTTGTATAAGTTTACGTGTAGGATTGGGTGCGAGGGTAAAAGTGTTGAAGGTTGGCATTAGGAAAAATTTTCCTTTATTGCAAGAGTATTTTGGTTGGTGGCATGGTATTTATTATGGGAAAAGGAAAAGGCTATAAGTAGATTGTTGGGGTGCATTATTGTTTACCTTGCATTTTTCTTATCAAAGAGCTTTCGTAAGCTAGGGAATCCTTTAAGAAATTTGTGTAAATTTTTTTTGTGAAGATTTACATGCATATCCATTTCGATCAGCAAACTAGAGTTGAAAAAGAAGTACACAAATGTAAGCAGAAAAGGTTGTGTGGAATAATCCCGCTAGTGATTACGTCATTTTGTGGAAAAAAATTTCTTCCATGTTATGGTTATGTAATCTAGGGAATGGAATTTGAAGGAATATTCATAAAGGAGTGGAGCCACAGAGTTGAGCAGAGCCAAGATCAGGGGAAATGAAGAACTTTAAGTGACCGGATGCAGAAATCGCACTGAGGAAAGTAGAAAAACTTTCACCAAAGAAGGGAAAGGGCAAGGGGAAACAAGATTTTTCCACTTGTTTCAATGAGGAATGGTACATGGAGTTGTAATATCCAGATGAATTATTGCTTGGAAAAGAATGGGTGTCTCACATTAGAAAGATGGTTGTGAGTGACTATAACCATCGAACAAGCACCACAAAGAATGAGATGGAATTAGAACTAGCTCGCCCTACAGATAAAAAGACACTCGATGGAATTCCTATCTACGATGATCAGGTAAAGGTGAAGATGGAGAAGGTCAGGTTATTGACACTATAAGTTTCCCTATTTAAGAAAACCTAGGTGATTGTACCAATGGCTAATGTCACAAGTACATGAAGACTATTTCTACTTCACAAAACGAAGGATGCAAATAACTCCCCAACTGATTTATAAGTTTACCACTCTTGTATGCAAAGGATAATCTTTTGATGATGACTTAGATGACAAGGAGGCCATCAAGAGGAATGTTAAAGCCTATGACAACAAGAATGGTTCATGATAATTCAAAATTTCTGTGATTTCTGACCTAGTGATGAGGATGGCCATGTGTTTGATCACAAAGCTTAATGGGAAGGAGAGATGGACACAGATCAACAAGCCTTGGTTAAACATTTTCGATAATATCTTAGACAGGACCATCTATAAAATATCAGCTTTTATAGCAAAAGAAATAATCAATGTTGTGTGCGATGGAGAAGAGATCATGTTTAGTAATGTCCTCCTTACCATTGTATTTTTAGAGATTGGAGTACCTAATGGGATAGAAAAATTTGTGTGGGAGTAGCCAGATGAGAACCCTTCCCCTGCTAAAATATTTGATAAATACACTTGTGACACCATGATTGCCTCCCACAAGGAGCACCTAGAAAAAAGGTATAATCGGATATGTGACACATTCTACGCTGAGTGGAGAATACCCTAATAGTTACCTGTTTTACTGCAAGGTGAGGATGAATTCACTTTGTACCAAAATTTTTGTATTGGCAAGTTTATTCTAGCAGATGGTGTAAAGGGTCCCTGCTGCAAATTGTCATTCTCCTTAACAATACAATACTTCCAGGTCAGGGTCAATCGATTCAAAGTCACAAAGAAGCTAATGTTTGACCTTAGCATGGTAGACTAGGATTACCATGAGATGCACAAAACATTGATATACCTAAAGAAGCACACCTATGTGGAGAGGTATGTCTCCCATGATGTATATATGTTGAATCCAATGATATTTCCTAATGCTGGGAGGACTGTAGCAAGGGTATACATACACATAAGGCCTAAGTATAAGAAGGGTGCTTACATTGAAAATGATGTCTTCATCCTAGAAGACCCCACCATAAGGAAGAATTTCACACCAAGGAAAAGGGGGAAAGAGGATGACCCTGAGAAAAAGGCACAAGTACACATACATCACCTATGCATGGAAGAAGAAGTGCCTCGTAGAAGAGAGAGAGAGACAAAAGGAACTTGAGGAAGAGGCACCAGAGAAAGAGAAGCCACCTACAAAAGAAGAGTCACCAGAAAGAAAGGAGTCACCTAGGGAAGAAGAAAAATAAGAGTCTCGTATATTGGAATCACCAGTTAGGAAGAAATAAATACTAACAAAAAATGCAGACTCAGAAGAAACAAAGAGCATGGAGGCTGACAAGGGAAAAGAGGATGATGAAAAACATGGTGAGGCACAAAACCATCCTATGTATGATTTACATGAGTCAAAGGAAGAGGTAAATGAAGGTAAGGATGAGGACAAAGGAGGCACTCATGACAAAGGGGAAGTGAAGAAGTCAACATGAAGGATTAAAAGAACCCAATCCTAACTAAGTAACAGATAGAGGATGCCTTAGAAAGGGAGGTAGTAGGAATTATAAAGGACTTGGTGGATAAATAGGTGGAGTGTAGCTCGAAATAAGTACTAAAGGAGATAAAGGAAAGCGAAAGTGTGTGAAAGGAGTATGGAAGCATGGGTGGAGATCCTAGCTAGGAAGAAATATTCCCAAAGGAAGTGCATATAGGTTGAAAGGGTATGATAGCATCACAAGAACAAGGAATGAATTACATATACAATCCAAATAAGGTATTATGCATATGTTTCCAAAGTAACATGCCTTCAAACCAGAAAAAATCATAGTTTTTTTATGAAGATGGTCCATACCTGCATGTGAGAAAGATGTTGTCTTGGGATTTTGAGTCCAATATTGATGATCCAGAATTTGAAGTCAACTAAGAGGCATTGATGAAGATACCAAATACCAAGGGAGTAAACCCTTTGGTGAATTCCTAACAACTATCTAATGAGAAAGTTTGCAATGCACTCAACAAAGTATCAATATAAGTTACTCTTCAGAAGAAACGATAGAATAAGGGTCTTGGAGGAATAACTTGAAAAGAACAATGAAGAGATTAATGAAAAATACAAGGTTTTAAAGTGGGAGGAGCTGATCATCCCACAATTAAGGCATGAACTAAGGGAGGAGAAGGAAAAGGTAAGTGAGATCCATACAAAAATAGAGATGATTTCAGATGCCATAATCTTAAAGCATCAAAAACTGACCCCACCTAAGAAAAAATAAGAGTCAACCATGTAATTCTTGGAATAATTGACCCGCATCCTCACCATGGAGAGACGGCCACTTGCATTGGAATCAGTAGAAGAGGTAATGGCACACCAGAAGGAGGAATAAAAACTAAATATTGGAAAGATAGTTACTCAGTATTTTGAGCTCCTTGCCACTGTAAAGACCATCATGTAAATGGTTGAGGATGTTTATGAAATTTTGGTTGATAGAGAGAGGGTAGAAAACATGTTGGTTGCTATGCATGAGATAGATGTGAAGGAATTTCAAGAAAATTACAAAGGTAATAGGTCGGAGCATAATAAGATCCTATCCAAGGTTGAGAAAAATTTGGAAGCAATTGAAACCTTATGGGGTTTGATTAAGACTAAACTTAAGGTGCTATATCCCCATGTCATTCGTAGAATGGACATGTTGGATGATGTCAGCAAGAAGCTAAAAGGAATTGTAGATACACTTAATGATAAGAGCAAAGAATTTTGTTTTGATGAGGTGAGCACTCTAGTACATGACCTAATTCAGTAGGTGCAGGGTGAGGTAGATGCTTTGGAAAATATTAAGGAAACAATGAAGAATGAATTCCCACTCCTCCTACAGTAGTAGAATATTCTTATATTTTTTCATTATTTATTCATATTTTCCATGTTCCACTATTATTTATTCTTTAAAGAAGCTGGATGTTTTTTATGACAGAGAAAACGCTTAGTGTGGGGTAATTTTGGGCCTTAAAATATTGGCTAAGTACCAAAGGGAGCACATGCAGGACTAGTGAGAAGAAGGGTGCTCAAGGGAAAGCATGTAGAACAAAGGGGTTTAAAAAGGGTTTAAGTGAAACTAGGGAAAGTTAAAACATGGGTTCAAAGGACTTATCCATATTTCGCATTCTAGGGGAACTTGAGTAAAAGTGTGAGGAATTGAATAGGAATGATGAGTGGATAAGGTTCCATCCTAGAACCTTGGACGTCAAGAAAATGATACTCCCCACAGGGAATATTCTGAGAAGACATCACTACAAAGAGTGGAAGGTTTACAAAGGGATAATCATTCACCAATAGAAGACCATATCGACACTTGGCACATGATCAGTTCAGGAGAGGAGGCATTACAATGGGTGTTGATCCTATAAAAAGAGATGCTCTAGCTAGAGACAAATATATAAGAGATGATCGGAGACATAAGAAATGAAAAGAGAATGTAAAGAAAAATAAGGAGAGTAAAAAGTGTTGTAGTAATGATATGGTTTAGAGCACTTAGTGTTAAGGGTCGTAAGGGATTAAATACACCTCTGGATGGCACTAGGATCTATAACAAGGGTTAAAATTGGAAAAATTATAGTTAGGGTCGCATATCAGAGAAGCTTATAGGGGTTAAGTCTCTATCATTTAATATGTATGGTTTGAGATGACCCTTTTGACTGTAATTTGGCTACCAGAACTATTTTATATTAGTATATGGGTTCATTCTCTATAACTTGTTTATGGGTGTAAACCCTCATGTTATATGAACTTGTCATGGCTTAGATCTAGTTTATTATGCTTCTTACAAATGTTATTTAGCTTCTGTAATGCATTAATGTGTGGATCTGTTAGTTTCTCCTTCTACCTTTTTAAATAATTCAATGTACTTCTACTTCTGTAAATCATCCTCCATTAATGGTGGAACCTTCTCACAAATCTCAAATAAAGGAGGGACTTGGCACCCGTTCATGCCTTGGGTGAGCATCCAGTGCTCACGGGGTGATAGGTCAATGCACTTAGGGTTAGAAAATAACATTAAGGGTAAATAAATGACTACAAAAATATACAAGTTGGTGCCTTATTCCAATGAGTGAAAATGAAAATGATGAATATAAAAATAGAATTATATTCATTCTTGAGGAATTCAAGTGCCAGATTATCTTGAATAGTCACAGTTTTTGACAAAATTCTATGGTGGTTTGAATTTGAAAATAATGAAAATGTATCTTATAACGGCTCAAATCTTGCAATATGTTGAAAAATTAGAAGGAATAAATTTTTCCTCATTATCCTTCCATCATCATGACTCTTTCTATGGTGAATAAATGGGTCATCTCTTGTGATTTTTGATGTTCCACATAGATGAAGGAAGGTTTTTTTATTGTAACACCCATGTTATGATCATCAAAATTAAGGGGAAAGGTTTTTTTATAAACATACCCTTAACGTTTAATAAATGTTAGTAATTACTAACATCATTATTTATATTATTTCTAAATAAACCAACATTACCAAAATATTCATAATCCATATGATAACATATAATAATAATGTGTAGTTGTAAGGGTATGTCCGGATCTCCTCAATCTCCCTTACGTCACTCTAACTGAGTGTGTATATTTTTTATAATTTGTTTAACATTTTACAAGTCGTCACAAATATGTGCATCTCCTTAGTGCATACCTAAAAGACATTCACATGACTTCCATTCACTATGTGACACTAATAAATTAAGGGATTAGTGAATAGAAAATGTAGTCAGCTAATATGTTACTTTGGCCAAAGTTTCAATCATTTATTTGCAAGCTTAGTTTTGAGGTTGCACAAAAGTCTACAAAACTCATCTTCCATCACCACAAAAACATCTCAGTATAGTTATTTAGATGCATTATTTTTTAATAAAGTGAACTTTTTAAGAAGAATGAGATTCTATTATTAGCTCTTTCCCCTACACAAAAACATCACATCCATACCACCTTAGGATTCCTATGAGAATGAAAGGGACCATGTAAGGATTACCCATCATTATATTCTCATTACCATTCCTATAGCCCTCCTAAGTTTTTACAAATCTAATATTATAGTGAGATGATGTAGGGATCGTATGCCCATGCTCGTTATATTGATAGGTTACTTTACTTAGATAATGTAACTACATGTTCCTTAACGACTCATTTTAAAAGTATTATATTCAAAATAATAATAGGTTTCCCATAAGAGGATATTAGTAACTCAATGAATTACTAAATAATATTAGTTCCTCTTATCATATTTTATATGACTTAGTAATTAATGTTAGGAGTAAACACTTACTAAATATGGACTTATTCTAGTCTAAGCAGCTTAAAAAGATAGCCAATATTGGAATCCAATATTAGTAGTTTTCAATTCAAAAATGATAAATATTGGAATTATCTGCACTCCAAAATTGCACATATTGGATTCTAATATCACATATAATGGAATCCAAAATCAAATATATTGGAATCCAAAATCACATATATTGGAATTTTCTATACTCCAAAATCACATATACTGGAATCAGAAAATCTAAATATTGAAATTTGGCATTGATCTACAAAATAAGAAACAAAACATGTTTCCATTCAATATGGGCTAGCGGGTTCTAGGATTTAATTTTTCCTTTGTAATAATTTTCTTATCAATTTTAAAATTTATTTAAGAGCAAACAATACAGTTGTTGGAAAAATTGTTTAATGATTTTAGGGAAAAAAAAATTCATCTACAAAACCATAAACATAACATGTTTCTATTTTATATGCACTAGCAACCGCTAAGGTTTAGTTTTTTCTTTGGAATAAGGTTCTTATCAGTTTGAAAATTTCACTAACATTAAGCTATGTAGATCTTGGTAAAAAAATTTAATGATTTCATGGAAGCCAACATTGGTCTGCAAAACAATAAGTTGATCATGTTTCTTTTTTATATAGGCTAGTGGTTACTACGCTTAATTTTTTGGGGGATAAGTTTTGTATAAATTTTGAAATGTCTTTAAGATTAAACTATAGAGATCTTGGGAAGATGTTTTAATGATTCCAGGAAATCCAACATTTATCTGCAAAACAATAAACATAACAAGGTTTTTTTTATACGGGATAGCAGCCACTAGGATTTAACTTTAGCTTTGAAATAAGGTTCTTATCAGTTTTAAAATGTCATTAACATTAAAATATGCAGATCCTTGGAAAATCTTTTAATGATTTCATGAATGCCAACATTTCTCTACAAAATAATAAATCGATCATGTTTTTTTATATATGGGGTAGTGTTCACTAGGCTGATGACATTCAATAGATATGAGATACTTCTAGGTTCATTTACTATGATGTGATTGAACCTCAGCGTAACTAGAGAAATGCTAAAGATGTTATGAAGAAACTAGTAGAGGGCGATAATCCGAACTATGAGAATATTACTAAATGTTAAACCATTCCAAATACATTTTCATAATTAAATATAGATATCAAATTAATTGTAAAACCATTCGATATATATTTTAATATTTAAATATGAATATGATATTAATTAAAAATAACTTAAAAATAATCCCATATATCTTTTCCTTTTTTTGCTATTGATACCTAGGGAGAAGGCCCTATCCTATAAACTAATTACATGAGCCTCTAGTCCATGATATCAACAATTATCGATGGACCTCATAAAGTGAGAAGGCACATTATCATGTAAATTTCATAAAAATTTGATTGGGGAAGATCCGTAAGCATTTTGACATCTCCATTCCTATTCTATTTCCTAAATACAAAATATGAATTCTCCAGAATTATATTCCATATAATATAAATAGCTTCAAACCTTAAGCAACTAGGCTAAAACACTTGCAGATATCTTCTAAGAGAGGACACATACCAAACTAGCAATTTCATTCTCCCATCCGAAGGAATCTCAATATTACTTTCCACATCTGAATTTTACAGGATTTGCATAGAAGAAGAAAAAGGCTCCACACATAATTTAGGAATTTCTACCTTGGCTCTCATTGAAAGCACCACCAACCAATTCTCTTCCAAATCTTCTAGTCCACAGGAAATGACATGCACACCTCTAGCTAGAGTGTGGATATGAAGCAATATGCTAACTTGTAACTCCTTCAATCCTTCATGTTCTTTATACAGAATAAAATGGATAGAAGAATTAGATAGGATATTGGCCACTAACAGTCCTTGAGCCATATCAAACACATTCTTTCTACCAATTAATTGATTTGGGTCAATCAATAGTTTCCTCATGATTTTCCATATGTCCACATATTCATCCTCTTCAAATCTTTCCACAAAAGGCCACACATTCTCCAACTAACCCCTCATAGTAGCATTCTTAATTTTACCATCCATCCAGGAAGAGAAGGAATCTCAAATTGCTTCTCCCATTTAGGAAATTTTTCTTTTACATCTTGGACTAGCTTTCAATCCATCCACATTCATCATACTATCAAACTAAAAACCACCCACCGGAACTCGCAAATCCCTACCACTAATTTTTTTTCAAAATAGACTTATAAAGGCAACGAAAAACCCCTACCAAACACCACTTATAACACCCCTCCATAATTCACTTCACATGCATGTAAGGTAACAACCTAAAACCTAGATTCCAAGAGAAGATATTCCCTTATGAAAACATTAGCATCCCCATGATAGTTATAAATTCGTGACCGAATTCATGATTATCCTCTCACATAACCTTTTTTCATCCTTGCATCCCTTGAAAGAAGCGACACGAAATGACTAGGGAAATTTTCCTCCCACATCTGACTCTTTAAATGATAATTAAAATTCTCCTTACTCCCCTTATCAAGAGGATAACTTTTTGTGTTTTAAATATAGATATGAAATAAATTAAAACTCCTTTTATAAAGGTAGAATTATGGTAAATCATTTTAAGAATTATTTGAATTTCATTGTAAAATTATTCTTCATGCTGGGATCCCGAATTCATAGAATAAATCATATCAAAATTAAATTGTTTACACGATGCCTATGAAGGCACTAATTATTGAGGTGGTTGATAATTTTTCAATTCCTTAAACCGATGTCAACAATTTGTGTAGCATACATTTTGAAGTCGAGAGGATTATATGACTTTAAAACATAAAAGTAAGAGATTTAAAACTTAATGGTCACTAGGTAATGTCAGTGTAGCTTATCTAGGTAATTTAACGTTAATCAAATCAGAATTCACAAAAAATAAAGAATATTTTGTACACTTTTTTTACATATTAACATATCTAGTATTGTTTAAATCCTTTATTGTATTATAACATTACTAAAGATAGTGACACATATTATACATAATAAAATTATTAAGATAGTGTTGATGCAAAATCACAGCACCCCTGGATGTTGATCAGATTTCTAGGTTGATCAAACTAATATCCAGTGTGATTGCATAACATTGAATCCTTTCTCCAAGTGTAGGACTTGAAAAAATGAGAAAGAATTCTCCAGAGAAAGGCTGGTTCCTATTCCTCTGTTTAGATGCACAAATGAAACGCAGAGGTTTACCCAAGAAAAAATAAACTAACTACCAAGGAGACAGGGAGAGAGAAATGCATATAAATAAACCTAAGCTAAGGAGGTGATGCACCGAAGAATGAAGAACATAAGCTTTGCAACATAAACACAGATCATATAGATGCAATACCACACCATGCACAGGTAACCGAAGTGCAATGAGAGATCAGAATGACAACAATGAATACATGAGAGGATTTAAGTTCAATCACAGACATATATATATTTCTCAAGGATTGATTCAATACATTGCAATGGCCAAAAGGCAAAAAATGGTGTTACAGTCTATATGGGAGGTTTGAAAACTCCACGAATTCTCCTACAAGTAGGAGAGAAGGGAGGGGTTGCAAAACAAGAATGTCCAACATTAGAAAGAAGCCCCTCCTTACAATTTATAGGAAGAATGAGAGAGAAAAGACAGAGGAATTCAAAATCTGTCCCAACCACCTCCAGAATGCACTTAACTCATCTCATAATGATGGAAGCGGCGGATCTCAGCAAAACGGCGAGCTGTCTAGCAGAGGCGGCGAACTGTCCGCTGCATTAAAGTTGTTAGTTGAGCATCACTTCTGCTTATTATTTCGTGCCAGAGGCGTCTTCTGATTTTATTTCTTCAAACTGAACCAAAATTCAAGATTGACCTTGGAAATGTGTAGAGAATCTCACAAGCTTTCCGTTGATATAAAGAACGCGCAAATCTGAGCTCTGGATCAAAATTTATGTCGATCTGAAGTTTTAGGGCACGGAACAGGTGAAAACGGATTTTGAATTTCTTCCCGCGCTCTGCCACTTGGATGATACGTGGCACGCTCTGATAGGACGAGCAATTCTCTCTCCTCTGTCTTTTCGGTGGGCTGTCCTTTGAAATTTTGACTTTTAATGATTTTGGGACCTTTTTCACCCCTTTCCCGCGCTCCCGCCATTTGGATGACACGTGGCATGATCTTGTTGGAGGACAGGGCGTGGGGCTTCCTTTACTTTTAGCCCTTTTTTGGGTAACTCAACCAAATTCTCTAACTTCCTCTCGAGCTCCGCACTTTACTGCTCTATTGGACACGTGTCCAATTCCTATTGGCTCGGGCCAGCGCTTCAAACCTTGCCCCTTTGACTTTTTAACCTTTCTCCTTGAGACACGTGGCATCTTTTGGTTGGTTCTCGGGCCTGCCGGGTCTTCCGCGTACTTCGCGTCCATCTGTCCCGGATGTCCCATTTGATTTTGGACCCTTTGTGACAATTTCAGCCGATTCGACTGGTTCGTGTACCTCTGGCCCGATTGTTCCATTTTCCTTTGGACCGCTTGGGACAATTTCACCCGGTTTGGCCGGTTCGGGCCCATTTGTACCACTTGTCCCACTTTGTTTTTGGACCCTTTGTGACAATTTTGGCCGATTCGACCGGTTCGGGCCTTTCTGTCCCAAACGTCCTGAGTAACACTTAGCCAATTTCTTCCTCCTCCTTTGGCCGGATCGGCTTTTCGCGCCTTTCGCGTACTTCTGGCCCGATTGTCCCAAATGTAATTTGGGCTGCCTGGAGGCTTTTCGGCTGATCCGTGCCTTGACGTCCCAAATGTCCCAGTTGCTCCCTTTAGCAGGACTTAGCCAATTTTTTCACTTTTTTCTGAATCAACCTATTTGCCTTTCTGCCACCTTTGATGCATGTTATCGAAATTTACCCTGGGGGGGGAAATTTGATAACAGTTTTGATGACTCAGCGGGGTCACCTGCCTACTAGGTAGAAGATCAGTGGCCTTTTAGCGGTCCATTGGGCATGGAGTTAAGCACTAACCTGAAACAAGCCTGATACTGTAACTTCCTCTCCAGCAACACTCTGAACTGTAGAAAACAACCTGAGAGCAGCAAAACCTGTGCCAAAGCACTTAGGGAAATAGAAACCTAACTACAATAGGACAATGTGCATACGCACTTAGAGGAATTAAGAAAACTCTAAACTAATATTTACAAGGGCAAAATGTTTCTCTTAGTAGTAATGTTTAAGATAGATTCCGTTAACCGGGATCTGAAGTTCCTCTCCATCCAATGCAGACAATTGGAAAGCATTACTATTTTTGCATCCCGTGACCATGTAGGGACCACTCCAGATGGCATCAAACTTGGAATGTCTCCCCGGTTTTGCCCGATCTGCATCCCATTTCAGAACCAGGTCCCCTTCCTGGAAGGTTCTTACTCTAGCTCTCTTATCAAACCATCTTTTTACTATGGCCTGATCCTTTTCAATCGTCTGAACTGCATGTTCTCTGATTTCTTCTAATTCCATCAATTCCACATACCTGACCTCCATTGGCTCGAACTCAGATAACTCAAGCTGCTTCATGAGCTCCAAGGCTGGCAATTCCAATGATATAGGCAACACCGCCTCTTTCCCATAGACTAACTTGTAGGGAGAATTACCTGTAGACCTCTTTGGTGTTATTCTGTCAGCCCATAACGCTGATTTTAGCCTTGTATGCCATGTTCTTCTTTGATTTTCATCTAGAGTCCTTCTGATGATTTTTAGCAAATTCTTGTTTGTGGACTCTGCCTGTCCATTACCCTGCGGGTAATAATTTGAAGAGGTGCTCAAATAGATTCCATTCTTGACAGCCCATTCTGTAATTTTTGAACCTATGAATGCTAATGTATTATCTGATATGATGGTGGCCGGCACACCGAACCTAGTTACTATCCCTTCATAAAAGTCTAGTATGCTAGACTCACTTGCCTCTTTGAGCGCTACTGCTTCGGTCCACTTGGTGAAATAGTCTGTCGCTGTAAGAATCCACTTATGGCCTTGACTCGAATTGGGATTGATGACTCCAATGAAGTCCAATCCCCACTGCATGAATGGATGTTCTACTGAAATTGGACGAAGGGGCAGTGCTGCTAACCTTCCTTTCCCTGTGAAGAATGCACATTTCTTGCATTTCTTAACCCATGAGAAGCAATCATTGAATATAGTAGGCCAATAGTAACCAGCTTTCATGATTTTGAGAGTTGTTACTCGTGGGGTGAAATGGCCTCCTGCTTCTCCGTCATGGAACTCCTGTAAGATCCTCTCGATCTAACCTGTCCTGATACATCTTAATAGAACACCGTTGATGTCCCTTTTAAACAAAACATTATCAACAAGCACATAAGGAACTGCTTGTAATCTGAAGTACCTTCTTTTTGCCTTGCTCATTTCTGGAGGGCACATGCCTGTCTGTAGGAAATGTATCATATTCTGAGTCCAACAGGGAGTAGACACATCATCATTTTCCAATTTTTGATCATCTTGTAACAGCAGGACAGCGTCTTCTTCATCTTCTGGGCTGTCTGGTTGTTTGGAAGTGAGCTGCTCACACAAACCTTTTCCTCTTACCAGCTTGGTGATCTTGATCTCAATGTCATATTCCATGACACGGGTGATCCATCCTGCCCTTTTCTCACTCAAATCCTTGTTGAGGAGGAAGTCCTTAACCCCAGCATGTGAGACCAATAACTGGACCTTGTTGTTTGAGACTAAATGCTTGAATTTCTTCAAGCTTCTGATTACTGCAAGCACATGCTTTTCAATAAAAGAGTACCTCACCTCACAGTCATTTAGGCTCTGGCTGAAGAAAGCAATCGACTGCTCCTCATTATCTTTGTTCTGTTGTACCAAAATGGCAGAAATAGTGTCATCACCTCCAAATGCATAGAGGATGAAATCCTTGGAAAAGTCCGGGTTGATGAGAGTGGGTGCCTGGGAGATGGCTTCTTTGATTGCTTCAAAACTCTCCTTGCCT
The DNA here is from genome assembly GCA_019776745.2 of Taxus chinensis. NCBI lineage: Eukaryota > Viridiplantae > Streptophyta > Pinopsida > Cupressales > Taxaceae > Taxus > Taxus chinensis. The sequence continues at coordinate 353,636,263 of CM034154.1, forward strand.
TCTGCCATCCATTTGAAAGCCATGCTTTTCCTTAACATTTTGGTGATGGGCTTGACAAGGGCTGTAAAGTTTGGGACAAACCTCCGAACAAAGTTTATCCTTCCCAGGAAACTCTGAAGGGATTTCTTGTGACTTGGCAATGGTAGAGCTCTTATGGCTTCAACACTCTCTGGATCAATTGCTAATCCTTCCTTGGAGACAATATGGCCAAGGAGTTTCCCTTCATGTGCAAGAAAGATGCACTTTTTAGGATTCAAAGACACTCCAAACTTTCTACACCTCTGAAACACTTGCCTAAGGTGAAAGAGATGGTCTGCAGCATTCTTTGAGAAGACAATGATATCATCTAGGTATATCAGCACTATCTTGTTGATCAAGCCTTTGAATGCCATATCCATGGCTCGCTGGAATGTTGCTCTGGCGTTCGATAGTCCAAATGGCATCTTCTTGTAAGCATATGTGCCCCATTTGGTTGTGAAGGCTGTCTTGAACTGGTCTTCTTCCTTTACCATAATTTGATTGAAGCCTGAGTATCCATCAAGTAGTGAAAACCTTTCTGAACCAGCTACGACCTGCAATATTTGCTCCATGGAGGGGAGTGGATAATGGTCCTTGAGAGAGGCTCTATTCAAATCTCTGAAGTCAACACATAGCCTGATTTCTCCACTTTTCTTTCTGACCGGAACCAAGTTCGCAACCCAGCTTGAGTGCTTGATAGGGAATATAATTGCTAACTCAATCAGCTTGTCCAGCTCCTTCCTCATGAGAGGCTCCATGTGTGGATTGACTGGTCTCTGTTTCTGCCTGACAAGCTTAGTATTTGGATCCAACTCGATTGTATGCTGAGCTAAGTTGGGATTGAACCCTTTCAAGTCTTCATAGCTCCAAGCAAACACATCAGGGAATTCTTGACATAGCTGTATGAACTCATACCTTTCCTGTTCAGTTGTCATCTTTCCAATTTGCAGTGGCTTGTTCTCTTCTACCAAGATGGATTCCGAATCCTCCCTCTTGACCTGAATATTTTCTTTCTCCTTTCTAAACTGATCATTGGGGTTAAAAATGGACTCCAAAGTTATAAGTCCCTTGGGCAGCTTGTCAGTTCTCAGCTGTATCACCTGGTCACCATATTGCTGTTCCAACTTCTCTTGATTCTTAGCTGAGAACTCAGCTTCTTCCTGCAAGAAGTGGATGCTTTGCTGGTCATTCTCATATACTTGCCAATTGACATCGTTATCCGGCACTGAAGGCCTCACAATCACGTGGATGTTTGGATGTACCTTGTCTTGTTGAATGTTTTCTACAATGTCAAAGGCTGCCCCTACTGCTGCAAGCCTGTTAGCAGCTTGATTCTCTTTCCTGGGAATGGCCTTGATGCCGAAACCCTCAAAATCTTCCATGAGGTCCCACACCCTATTCTTGTAGCATCTGAGTAGATCATTTTTGGCGGCATGTTGTCCCTTGACCTTATTTACAATCAGCTCACTGTCCCCAAAAACTTGCAAGTTATTTATTTTTCTCTTTATTGCCCAATGCATCCCTTGCACCAAGGCTTCATGTTCAGCAGTGTTATTGGAGCATGCAAATTGAAATCTAAAAGCTGAATAATACTTTACTCCTTGAGGTGAAATAAGCACGGCTCCACCTCCTGCGCCTTGTCTACTTCTTGATCCATCAAAAAATAGTTGCCATACCTCGTTGTCATCCTTGTGGCTTGGCTTGGTGATGCTAGGAATAGGTTGACTTTCTTCGTGTATACAATAGACCCCTAGCTCAGATTCTTCTACTTATTGATAAGGATCAAAAGCATGCACCTTGCTTGCCCATTCATCAAGAGTCAAATCTGGGATACTTCCAACCTTAGTGTCGGCTTCATCAGTGCCAAGGTGATCTTCTTGATCAAATGCTGAGCAATTGGTATTAATATGACTTGGAGTATAGGGCTCAATATGGAAATCTGCAATAGGTTCTGACCTAATTGTAGCTTTAGTTCCATACCTCGTTCTGAACAGCATGTGTGACCAATCAGCGGACAAATATCCCCCAATCTTGGCAGTAAAGTCCCTTGACAAACAGAGGGCAAAGAGTGGTGGAAGGTCTATGACTGATATATCTTGTAAGACAACAACATTTGGACATGCATGCAAGGTAAGACTCAAATTTCTAATCACTCCAACAATTGCTATTGCTGTCTCTTCCAGCTGCACTACTCCCTTAGATGTTATTTCATACTGGAGCCCTAACTGATCAGCTATCTGTTTAAGCATTACTGAGCTACTTGCCCCGGAATCTATCATGCAATTATGTACCAGCTGATTTCCAATGATTAACGAAACATAGAAAGGGGGAGGTTTCAGCATTCTACCTTGTTGTGCTCCATGATTTCCTTCAGGCTGGGCAGCATTTGTAAGCACTTTGTCTTGCCTCTGAACCCGCTGATTCGAAGTTGGCCAGTCCTTCATAGCAGCTTGCAGCAGATCTCTTTGGCCTGGGATGGATAGGGATTCCCACATAGATAAATTGACGTTTGTTTTCTTCATCTGATCAATGATACTGAATGGTGATGAAGGATCTCTCTGTTGTCCCTTGATTTGCACATTTGCTCCTTGAATGTGGGCATCAACACCTGGCATTTGAGTTGGCCTAGGGGCTGTTCTTGGCTGCCCTTGTGCATTTGAAACTGGGTTTTGCTTGCCAATCATTTGTGGAGCTGTGGAAGGTTGTGGATTGGCTGGGGCTAATGGCTGTTCTTCACCCAAATTTCTCCTTTTTGACCTTGTGTTGGCAGCAACACCTTGAGAAACTGCCTGATTCATGCCACAGAAATCCTCTACTTGCCAATTTACCAATGTGGTGTCATTTGGGGCAGATTGTTGTTGGAATGTTTCTTGTTGTTGGCTGTTTTCTTGATTGCTTTCACCCTCCACACCAGTAGTTGTTACCATTAAAGCTTGGGTCAAAGCACCATTGAAGCACATGGATTGATTATGGGGTTCATTACATGGAAAACACCATTCATACTCCTAGGCAATGTTGTTTTGTGCTGGTACTAATGCCTTAGAGGCAGATATGGCATTTGGATTATAGGGCTGGAATGGTCTATTGGCAGGAGGCCTTGTTTGATTCATATTTGCAGCTGGATTAGGTGGCCTTTGAGGCTGATATGGCTGCCTATTAGGTTGATCTTGAGGCTGATACGAAGGTCTAAAACCTTGAGCTTGCTGTCTTTTTAGAGTGACCAGCTCATTACCTAAATTTTGCAGCTGCTTCATGACTTCTTGAAGCTCATTTGGGGCACTTGGAGATGAAGTGGAAGCTTCATTTGAACTCTGATTCCTAGGAGTGGGAATAGGAGCTAAGACAGGTGCTTGACTAGTACTTGGGCTCTCTAAACTTGTATATAATGGCATTGGAGGCCTAGGAGCTAGCTTTCCGGCTTGAATCAGACAATTTTCAGCTCTAATGGCAATACTATAAGCAGCAGGGATAGTTGTGCCTCCCATAGATTGAACTAACATAGAAATATCAGAATTTAAAGCTTTAAGGTAGTACAGAAAAGCACCTTCTACTGTTGGCCTGACTGCCACCAGAATTCTATCCCAAGATCTTTGAAATCTGAAATTGAAATCAGTTAGTTGCTCGTTGGGGGCTCTCTTGATGGTTGTCAATTGTTCCAAAAGAGACAAGTTGTCTCCCTTTTCTCCAAACTGCTCATGGAGAACTATGCATAACTGATTCCAATTCATGATAGAACCAGCTTCAAGGCTCCTAAACCATTGCAATGCTTTTCCCTTGAATGAAGACGCCAGTAAATTGATAGCTACTTGCATCTCATTAATCTCATGGATTGCACAAATGTTAGCAATGTCCTTGACATGATCACCAGGAGTGGTCTGATTTTCTCCGGTAAAATATGGAATGTTCTTCAATGCTGCTACTGGGATTAGATTTTGTGCATTGAGAGCAAGTGGGCTACTGCCTGTGAAGTTGACATAGGGGTTTACTGGTTGCGCCATTCTAATTGGCCTTAAAACCCTTGTATACTGAAAGAAAGGCCGCTCAGGTGGAGGAGTTGAGAGAGTTCTGTTTAGTGGAGATGGAGACCTTTGAATCCTTCTTCCTCTTCTCCTTCTTCTTGGAGACAGTTGCAGGTACTCAAACAGCACTTCCTCTTCTCCAGCTCTTGACCTTGTGATTCTTCTCATAAGCTTTTAGGCCTGTACTGCTGAAACCAGTTGATGCTTCCCTTTGGAGTCACCAGATATGTAAATAATAGCTCTTTTTAAGCAAGAAAATTGTAACAGATGCATATCAACTTTGCTGCAATAAAAATGAGACCTCTAGGTCCCACCCAGCGTGCCAAAACTGTTGATGCAAAATCACAACACCCCTGGATGTTGATCAGATTTCTAGGTTGATCAAACTAATATCCAGTGTGATTGCATAACATTGAATCCTTTCTCCAAGTGTGGGACATGAAAAATTGAGAAAGAATTCTCCAGAGAAAGGCTGGTTCCTATTCCTCTGTTTAGATGCACAAATGAAACACAGAGGTTTACCCAAGAAAAACTAAACTAACTACCAAGGAGACAGGGAGAGAGAAATGCATATAAATAAACCTAAGCTAAGGAGGTGATGCACCGAGGAATGAAGAACATAAGCTTTGCAACATAAACACAGATCATATAGATGCAATACCACACCATGCACAAGTAACCGAAGTGCAATGAGAGATCAGAATGACAACAATGAATACATGAGAGGATTTAAGTTCAATCATAGACATATATATATTGCTCAAGGATCGATTCAATACATTGTAATGGCCAAAAGGCAAAAAACGGTGTTACAGTCTATATGGGAGGTTTGAAAACTCCACGAATTCTCCTACAAGCAGGAGAGAAGGGAGGGGTTGCAAAACAAGAATGTCCAACGTTAGAAAGAAGCCCCTCCTTACAATTTATAGGAAGAATGAGAGAGAAAAGAGAGAGGAATTCAAAATCTATCCCAACCACCTCTAGAATGCACTTAACTCATCTCATAATGATGGAAGCGGCGGATCTTGGCAAAACGGTGAGCTGTCTAGCAGAGGCGGCAAACTGTCCGCTGCATTAAAGTTGTTAGTTGAGCATCACTTCTACTTATTATTTCGTGCCAGAGGCGTCTTCTGATTTTCTTTCTTCAAACTGAACCAAAATGCAAGATTGACCCTAGAAACGTGTAGAGAATCTCACAAGCTTTCCGTTGATATAAAGAACGTGTAAATCTGAGCTCTGGATCGAAAGTTAGGTCGATCTGAAGTTTTAGGGCACGGAACAGGTGAAAACGGATTTTGAATTTCTTCCCACGCTCTGCCACTTGGATGATACGTGGCACGCTCTGATAGGATGAGCAATTCTCTCTCCTCCATCTTTTCGGCAGGCTGTCCTTTGAAATTTTGACTTTTAATGATTTTGGGACCTCTTTCACCCCTTTCCCGCGCTCCCGCCATTTGGATGACACGTGGCATGATCTTGTTGGAGGACAGGGCGCGGGGCTTCCTTTACTTTTAGCCCTTTTTTGGAGAACCCAACCAAATTCTCTAACTTCCTCCCAAGCTCCGCACTTTACTGCTCTATTGGACACGTGTCTAATTCCTATTGGCTCGGGCCAGCGCTTCAAACCTTGCCCCTTTGACTTTTTAACCTTTCTCCTTGAGACATGTGGCATCTTTTGGTTGGTTCTCGGGCCTGCTGGGTCTTCCGCGTACTTCGCGTCCATCTGTCCCTGATGTCCCATTTGATTTTGGACCCTTTGTGACAATTTCGGCCGATTCGACCGGTTCGCGTACCTCTGGCCCGATTGTTCCATTTTCCTTTCGACCGCTTGGGACAATTTCACCCGGTTTGGCCGGTTCGGGCCCATTTGTACCACTTGTCCCACTTTGTTTTTGGACCCTTTGTGACAATTTCGGCTGATTCGACCGGTTCGGGCCTTTCTGTCCCAAACGTCCTGAGCAACACTTAGCCAATTTCTTCCTCCTCCTTTGGTCGGATCGGCTTTTCGCGCCTTTCGCGTACTTCTGGCCCGATTGTCCCAAATGCAATTTGGGCCGCCTGGAGGCTTTTCGGCCGATCCGCGCCTTGACGTCCCAAATGTCCTAGTTGCTCCCTTTAGCAGGACTTAGCCAATTTTTTCACTTTTTTCTGAATCAACCTATTTGCCTTTCTACCACCTTTGATGCATGTTATTGAAATTTACCTTGGGGGGGAAATTTGATAACAGATAGTCTCACACATTATACATAAATATGTTCTCAAATAAATTTAGGGATGAATTACATAATTTTATTTTTTAGATAGTTAAACTATTTTTACTGGAGTTATGAGCTAGAGGGTTGATGGTTCCTCACCCTACAAATATCAATAAAATTGATCAATGAAGGGCTACATACAAAACCAAAAACCAGTACAAATGACTATAAATAAAAAGGCCAAAATGTATCATGAATAAATAGGCCTACAAAAACATAGATCCAAGAACACAAAACCTAGAGGGGGAATGACTGAGAAACCCTAAGGTTTCATCTCTAATTGATCCACCAAGCCAATCATTGTAATATTCCTGAGAAAGGAAAATGATGACCCAGCAATAGTCTTGAACTACAACACATGATCAAGAAGGGGTGGGGTAGGTTTCATAAGAGTAACCAAGTCCAAGGATGGCACCATGGAGATAGATGCCCCATCAGATCAAAATATTCTTTGAAAAGAATCAGAAAATTGAAGGAGGACCCAAATTTTCATTCTATGGCATCACAAATCCTACTTTCAACCCAGAAAGGAGATGGAAAAGGGTAGGTATTGGAAAATATAATAGGAAGGGATACTTGCACCTGATCTTTAGCCAAACCCACATGATGATGTGGGTAAATGTAATGGGATGTAACTGCCATGACCACAGCCTTGTCTGCACACAATACCAATAAATTTAACCCGAAGATGTCTGCAATATCGGAGGAGACACGATGAGAGGGAAGGGGAAAATAACAAAGAGAAATGTGATAAAATGAGTGAGGGTATCCGAAAGCACAACCTAATTAAGTATTCCCTTGACTCGTGTGAGGGAGGTCAGTGAAATAAAAAATGGATGGAATTATCAATATTTTTTCCATGCGTTGGCTTGATTTCAAATAAAGGTTTATGTTGATTGATAAACACACATTATATAAACTAACATTACTAAATATAGTTAAACACATTACTCAAATAAATTTAGGGATAGATTACATAATTAAAATTGTGTTATCGATTTAATGACATTGTAGACATCTCCACATTGTCTTTTATATCCTTAAATATTTGTAATATAGGCAAAAATTCATCTATCAAGTAGAATTATAATTTGCATTATAGGCCGAAATTCATCCTTCAATAGGTGTATTTTTTACAATTGTAATATGCATTACACTTGCACTAAACGGTCCTAAAGCTTTTGAGAAATATGTTGGGATTCCTAGAACATCTATAATCGACATGTTTGGTCATGATGCAATCTTTCATTATGAATATAGAATCAAATATGCCAACCTCAAAGCTATATTATGTAGTGTAGGAAAGAAGGCATCATGTTACTAAAATTTGACATTCTTTCCGATGTCCACAAGATAATAAATAGGAAATATCTAAAATAATGATATGTAAAACAATAAACAGAAAATGTTTCTGTTCTATATGGGCTAGTATTTGCTAGGATTTATTTTTTCTTTGGAATAAGTTGTTTATCATTTTAAAAATGTTATTAAAATTAACATATGAAGATCTGGAAAAAAACATTTTATGATTTCAAGGAAGCCAACATAGATCTGCAAATCAATAAACATAACATGTTTCTATTTTATACGGTCCAATTCTTATCATTGTCAAAATTTCTTTAAGATTAAACCATGTAGAACTAGGAAAAAATCATTTTATGATTTTATGGAAGCCAACATCGATGTGTGAAACATTAAACAATATATGTTTTTATTTTATATGTACTAGCGGCTGGTAGGCTTAATTTTTTAATTTAGAATAATGTTATTATCATTTTTAAAATGTAGTTTAGATTAAACTGTGTAGATGTATGAAAAGATTTTTTTTATCGATCCATGATCTACGATTATCTCTGCTCCTTTACAAATAAATTTTTTGTTGCAAAAAAAAGAATAAAAAAAATGATTACGCGCTGCGAATCTTTAAGAAATTTAAGTTAGCTCTATTATTCCATATAAATGCACATTTAATTGTTGAATTTGAAAGAAAATTATATAATTGAAATGCCAATGGTGCATTTGAAAGTGTTTAATGATTTACACATGTTCTTTTGTTCTCCTACATGTTTCAACCATGTACATAATTTAGTGTAAATTTTTGAATAAGTTTTATAGTTTCCATCAAATCTCTAGTATGTTGGGATTTTGACAGTAATTTCTTCTATGAATTCATGCAAAAAGAATCTCACATCATCGATCTAAAGTATATTTTTTTCACCATAGAGATTACCAAAAATGCCTACTATCTACTGACTGGTATTTATTTTGAGATGACATTAGTGACATCCCTAAATGAACCTGCAGTGGGTATCTTGCAGCCAACTAAAGTTTTTTTTTTATAAGAGGTAAAAAAGGGTTTTGGGGACCCTACCCCGAACACAGTCATCTCTCCATGAGAGCATATAAATACATTTCTACACCATCAAGAAAACTGATAATAAAACAATTTAGAATAATAATATCTCCCCCAAGAGCTAAAGTAGAGAAACAATATCAATAAAAAACATAGTGGAACTAAAAGTAGCGAGGAAACTAATAGCCAAAAAGATCCATAGACAATAAATAGAACAAAACACCCTTCCCCAGATCATTTATAGGATTTTCTAAGACCCTCTAGTACCTTAGCCCATTCCTTAGCCAGAGCATCTATGTTAGCAGCCAAAGATGCCAAATCAAAACCATCGAGAGTCACCTTTCTTTTTCTGCTCTGACTATCCACAACAGTATAGGAATTAACGAGATGGCCCAGAGTCTAAAGATGTTGTAGAGTAGATTTCACTGTGACTGCACTCCACTCTATGTAGATATGGATAATGGCATGAACATGGTCCAATTCGCTAGTTATGAAACCATAGTTGGGTTTTAAAACCTCAATCTCTCCACCATGCCCATTGCTGACCACTTCCTTAACCTACACTTTCATCTTATGCCATTCATTGAACAAAACCTATACCAAACTCTTAGTGAGTCATATATCTCCCTTAAGTTCCTCAATATCCACCACCATCTTAGCCAAATGGTTGTCCCCTTTCACAGATCCAACGTGTTCTATCACCTCAAATTTTTGTTCTAATTACACATTGATAGGATTCAAAAGATCATGTTTACTAGACTCCCCCTTGGTATTCAAAGGGACACTAGGAACCTTCTTAGATTTCATTTCCCTAATATTTTGGGCCACCAAAATCTCAACCTCGTCTTTATCCTCTTCTGAGTCACCTTCCTGAGAGTGAGAATATTCACTCGAGTCATCTTCCTCTGATTTTGAGTCAAATCCATCCGCATAAGCTTCCAAACCTTTAGTTAGGGAGCCATTCTTTTCAATATCTGAGGAAGCTCTTTTAAGAAGGGAAAGGAAAAATCCTTGATGGAGCGGGATAGATACCCTTATGGTTTTGAACTGAGAGATAGAGGCACATAAGGAAAAATAAAGAAAGTAGGGGAAGCTAAAAGCATGGCCACATCTGAAATGATTAAGCATAGGTAGGTGATAGGTGTAAATACATTTGTGGCAGCCCTCAAGAGTGAGGAATTAGATAAGGGTGAGAGCCACCTCATCATATGGATTAGGTAAAGATAGATGAAGATAACCAGTAAGATGGGAAGTGAGAATTTCATTACCTTTTAGAAACACGTTCAACTCTTTGGAGTCTTCTTTTTTAGTTTTATAGGCCTCCCTCCCAACAGCAATAATATCAATCACTTTGGAAATTGAATCCATAGTAATCTCCATGTTAATCCCCTTCATTTCAACCACCACACCTTTTTTATTAGTCTTCTAGGTGTTGAATAAATCTTTTCTGAGAATTTCAAAATGACCTTCAAATTTTTTTAGGAAGGGCGTAAAACCCTTGCTATCAAACAGAGCCATGGCTTAGGCATCACCCCTTTGAGATCAGTAGGTTTAGTTATAACCAGATCACCACCCATTTTCCACACAAAAAAATGTTCACAAAAAATCCCAAATTCCAGGTAGCCAGAGGATTACACGCATGCCCAAAAAATAAATTTATCCAAGCATGTGAAGCAGCAAAATCTTCCCAGACACATGAGCGGATCCCCTCCCCGATCTTGGCATTATTAAGAAATAAATAGTCACTATTCCTACAACAAATGACCATGATGAATTTGACACACCATGAGATGAAATTATTTTTTGACATTTCCATTTATGTCATTATGTAAGTGTGCTCACACCTTGGGATCAAGAGCTTCAACTTCATTGATAAGTGTGAACTCATCACAATTAACACCCATATTAGAAAAACAATCCACCACAAAGCTAGCCTCCCTATAAAAATGCTTGAAGGAAATAAATTCAAATAAATTTGATATTTCCTTAATTCTCTTAATAGATTTATGGATGGAAATAGAGATGGAGCATTTCCTAGTTATGTTGTTAATTATGTTTAGAGAGTCTTCTTCCACTTCTAAATTGGAAAAATTGTTTTGGAGAGCTATAGAAAACAACCAAAAAACCCTCGCAACTTTGGAAACATTGTTTGTTTGAGTTCCCAAGTTGTGATGGTACCCAAGAATAAATATTCCTTCAAAATCTAGGAAAACCCCCCCACAGCTAGCTTTACCATGGTTTCCTTTAGATGCACCATCAAAGTTCAACTTAAAACACTCCTTGCTAGGTTTTACCCATCCTTTAAGTCTAGGGTTTAGAGGAGGGGTACTATTAGGTGTGGATCCCAAACCCCACTTTAAGGATAAAATGGATTCATTCTAAATGATAGAATTATTTTGAGGGTTCATATTATAAAAACTAGCCAGAATGGTATTAACACAATGGGCTTAAAATTTCTTGGAAGACTATTTCTTGCCTTTAAATATTCTTATATTTCTCTCCTTTCAAATCTCCCAAGCTAAATTAATAATATAAAAGGTCCACAAATATTTTAACCCTTTAATATTAAAAGGATTACATTATTGGGAGCACAACAGTTTTATGGAATCAGGGAAAACCCAAGATTGAGAATGGTCTTCGTAACTGAGACTAGAAAGGGACAGTTGAGAAAAAGGTGTGAGGAGTCTTCACACTTAGATTCACACAACACACACCTATTAACCATATGGAAATTTCTCTTATATAGGTTGCTGACAGTTAGAATCTTATCATGGATGACCAACCACCAAAACATATTAATCTTAGCGATTAACTCTTTGACCCAAACACTTCCCCTATTAAATTTTTCCATTTCCCCAACCTCAGAAAAGGAGTTATAGGCACTTCTTACTAAGAATACTCCACTTTCCTCCTTATAATAGTAAATAATATCCTCTTCTAATCTCTCCTTATTAACAATAATTCCTCTTGATTTGATGTTAATAGAAGAAATATCAATGTTGTCAGAATCATCCAGATCAATGGTTTTCCATTTTCCTAGGGGATCATCAAAGTTGAAAACATATCTAACCTTAGTCTCATATTTGGTAATAGAATATCTATAGACCATGGGGTAAATGATCTTAAGAGGGAGTTCCCTTAACCATTTTTCCTCCCAAAACTTGATCGTTCACCCATTCCAACCATCCATTTTCTTCCCTTAGAAACCACATGTTTAGCCCAATTTATAGATTTCTAGAAATAAGAAGAACCATTAGAATCCTAGATATAGAAGCACCATTCGTTGGTAGATAGATTTGGCCAATATTTACCTCTGATAATAGAATTCCAAACACTCTCTTCCTTGACCAACCTCTAGCTCATTTTTTACAGCATTTCTTTATTCATTCTGGTCGAATATATGATACCAAGACCTCTAAATTTTTTGCCGACACAAACCTTTTCCCATGTTATCAGAGGAATTATATCTTTGGTTTCTGAGCCACTCCAAATTATTCTTTTTCGAATACTCTCCAACTAACTAGCAATCAAGGAGGGTAACACGTAGATAGACATCATATAAACAGCTAAATTCTGAATAAAGCATTTGAGGAGGACTGCCTTACCTACTTGAGATAACAGAGAACCTTTCCAACCTTCAAGTTTATTCAAGAACCTATCAATTAATAAATTCCAATCAACATTATTAGGTTTTTACACCTGAATAAGCATGCCTATATACATAGTTGGGAGGGTTTTAGACACACAACCAAGAATTCTAGCAATTTTATTGCAACTTCTTTCTGGGGTGTTGATAAAGAAAACCAAGATTTTCCCATAATTGATTAATTGATCCGACTCCTCAAAATCAATCATTAGATGTTTGAATTCCATAGCCTCTAGGAAAAAAGCTTCACCAATGAGCATATTTTCATTAAAAAATGCTAGTGAGTAACCCTATTACAGTTAATAGCAGGAAAAATACCTCTGATCCTACCATCCAAGGCAACCTTATTTAGAGCTCTACTAAGGGTCTTGGCCATAATAATGAAAATAAAGGGAGAAATAGGATCACCTTGTCTTAATCCCTACATGTTGTTAAAAAATCCATGAGGGGTCCCATTAACCAGAACTGAGAACTTAGTTGTGTAAATACATGAAATAATCAGCATTTTAAAGTATTCACCAAATCCAAACATAGTAAGAACCTTCAGAAGGAAGGGCCAAGAGACTCTATCATAGGATATTTTCATATCAAGTTTAATAAACATGGATTCCTTCTTGTTCTGATTAACTGAATGAAGGGTTTATTGAATAGTGACTATACCATCCTGGATCTGTCTTCCCATAACAAATCCTCCTTGTTTCTCAGAGATGATTGAAGGCAAGACAAGTTGAATTCTTAAAGCCATGATTTTGGATTACATTTTATAGACAAAGTTACATAGGCTTATAAGTATAATTTTTTTGAAATCTATGGGATCATGGTTATTAGGGATGAAGGATAGAAAATTTCTATTTAACTCTTGAAGCATATTTTTATTCTTAAAAAATTCTTGAATAGAATTACAAGTATCATCCTTCAAAATATCCCAGAAAGTTTGGAAAAAGAGAGATGGAAACCCATCCAGTCCCAGATATTTTTCAGGATTTATGGATTTCACCATAAATTCAATTTCTTTCAGTGAAGGGATTTTGGTGAGCATAAAATTTTCCTCTTCATTAATCAATAAGAGAATACAATCCAAAAACTACTCTTCCTTAATGTTGTTAGAAGCTCTGGATGAAGCCAAAAGCTTGCTGAAAAAATAACTAACAACTTGTTATATGTCCTTACTATCATTGAGCATCACTCCCACTTCATTATTGATACAAAGAATTCTATTAGAGATCCTTCTTTTAAGAGTTGAGATGTGAAAGAATTTCATGTTCTTTGAGCCATTAGACCCTTGATTTCTATTTCCAAAACAATTTCCTCCTTCAGGAGAATGTTATGGTACTCAGCTAATAATTCCTTCTCTTTATTTTGATTAAGTAGGAGATTGACCTCAGTAGAGGATTTCAAATTTCTCTAGAGGGATTAAATCTCATTAGCCAGAGATTTCTTTATCTCAAAAATGTTACAAAAACTTTTGTTTTTCCATCCTTTCAAAAAAAATTTCACAAGAGCTAGCTTTTTATCAATCCTGAATAATGTTGTTACTTTGGTTTTCACATTCCACTAGCCTTTGAATAAATAAAAAATATCCTCATCTTGCAACCAAATATTCTCAAATTTGAAGGGGGTTCTCCTCCTCTCTTTATCCTTGATCTGGAAGAGGATATGATTGTGATCAAACCCGATGTGGGGGAGGGAGTATAATTCAACTTCTTTATTCAACCATCCCCATGGAATCAAAGCTCTATCAAGTTTAAATTGAATCAAATGATCGCATTTTCTTCTATTTGACCAAGTAAATATACTACCCCGCAACTCAACATCCATAAGGTTATTGAGAGAGATGAAATCTTGAAGGTCTTTCATACTTTCAGTAAAATAAATATTTCCCCCATTATTTTCCCCGGGCCATAAAGGGGTGTTAAAATCCTCTAGAATCACCCATTCCATCCCTTTAATAACATACTAGAATTTAGAAAGATCAACCCAGAGCATTTTTCTTTCTCCTTTAATATTTGGGCCATAAATACTAGATAAGATCTAGAACTTCTTGGATTTCTTATCTTGAAAAATAAAAGCCATATGGTTATTTCTACTAAGAAGCTTTGTACCTTTGATTTTTTCTTCATTGAATATAAATTCCATTCCACCAATAGTACCAATCTAACTAAAAACAAAACCCCTAACAAAAAATTTGCAATACCTTCCACTAGCCTCTAAGAAAAGACCCTCCTCCATCTTGGTTTCATGCAGACCCAAAATGTCAAAATTGTTCAAAACCATCCTCCATTTAAAAGGGTTATTAAAACCCCTGACATTTCATGATATAATACTCATTTAACCACTTGGTTCTTTGATATTCTAAATCTCCTAAGATTGATTTTAGATTGGGTTCCATCATCTATTTCCTTGACTCTGTTTCTTCCTTGTAACTTGTTTAGAGGGATGCCCAGAGCCATTTTTTAATATTTTGATGTCACCTCAGATGTTTCCACTTTGAAAGGAGTAACTAGAGAAGTATCATTTTCAACTTGATTGGGGTTTCCTTTTTTAGAATCATTCACCTTAGAGAGCAGATATATTTGAGTAGAGACAACTTTCTGGATAATGTTATAAATGTTGTTAAAAACCTATTGGTTTTCATTTCCAAGTGTCAAAAAAAAAATTTCATTTTCCAGAAGATTTAAAATGGACTAGAAAATATTTCTATAGATTCATTGATACTTCTTCCATCCATTTATTTTGACTGGATATTTTCCTTAGTAGCTTCCTTAAGTAGATTATCTAGTTTTTTTAGGATAAAACTTTTTTCAGCTTGAACGTGGAGCTTAGTCTTCTAGAACTAGGGTTATGACAAAGCTTTCCACTCGATCTTCTTATTCCTTACTTCTATGAATCCTTATTTATCTAAGAGCTTGAGTGTTTGTCCTTTGTTCACATTAGATCCATCTCCATAGTTTTTCGTTATTTGAATACCTTTATTAGTATTAACAAACTTGGGAGAGTTCGTAACCCAATGAACAATTTATTTACCTTTTTCCAATTCAATGGTATGCTTATGCTAGTACACCTTTGAGACTATCAGCATGCAATGTTGATCTACATGCCCCCAACCCTCACATTTCTCACATCTTTTAAGGAAATTTTCAAACTCTATTTTTTGTTCCCAGCTTCCCAATCTCGACTGTAGGGAGATTGATTTAGGTAGAGATGAAGCCATCAAGGAGTAGATACATAATCTCACACAAAATAGTCTTGATTTAGTAAGCATCACATTATCCAAAAAAAAATGTACCAAGAGTGTTTGTAACTCCTTTAATAATATCCACATCCCATAGTTCTAAAGGTAAACCTAGGAGTCTCACCTAGACAAGAAACTAATTAATATTCTCTCTATCAGGGTTGAACATGGGAGTCCATTTCCTCAAAAAAATTCCAAGTTTACTAAGGAACCATGGTCCTTCATTGAGGATCCTCTGAGGGTCTTCAAAATTGCTGAAGCTAAATAGGAAGAAGCCATTTGTAATGGCTGTGACATTCATATGCCCCTTGGGTTTCCATTTCAAGACATAAAAAGATATAATTGAATGAATATTAGGCCTTCCCCCTACCAATTTACCTATCAATGCATTCTCCATTTTTCTCATATTCAAATCTATTATGATATCAAGGATATCTAAGAACTTACCTATTCCATCCTATTTAAGATGAGGATTGATTCCTAAGCTTTTTTCCTTATTAAAGTTCAAAATATTCACATAGGATTTAGAGGACCCATTTTCCACATGACTCCCACCCACAAATAAAGTCTCACATGTACCTTCCTCCCTCGAAGACTGATCCAGAGCATCTGTCTTCTCTCCCAAAGGGATCTAACTATTTTCAGTCTCTCACCCATCACCATTGTTGAATGAACATGCAATTCACCATTTTTTAATACTATTATCCATTTTTTCTGCTATTGGTTGCTCTAATGGGCACCCATGTCTTGGATCTTGGAAGGGATGATGTGTTAGAGACCACAATGGAACCATCCCCAAGTTGTGGGAGCTTGAGCACTTGGGATGGATCTCTGGAGAAGGCCGATTCCTTTATCTATTTCTACTACTACTACTACTCCTAGTGTTGGAAGAGAAAACTAAGCTAATAAAGCCAAGGGACCAGGAATAGAAGGATAACATGAAAGGAAGTTACACTAAAAGGTGATATCACAAGAAAAGAGGGATTGACACTATCTTTTCTGAGTGGGAATGGAAGGAAATGTGTGAAAGGAGGTTAGGCATGAGTAGCACAGCTAAACATGTATTCACCAGATCATTCTCATGGAACACAACTAAATAAGGAAATACAAGGGATGTGAAATGACATAACCATCACACAATTCAAAAGAAAAGGAAAGAAGAAGGAATTCAAACACATTAGGAAAGAAAAGAGTCACAAAATGATGTTTCTATTACTTCCAGAAATGCATAGTTTTGTTCTAATGATGAAGGATGCCAATATCCACATGTCAGAGCCGTATCTAGAGGTATGCAACTCAAAATATAGAAGAAATGAAATCCTTATTAGAAAACTCGTAAGGATCCAGAGTGTCCAACATAACAAATGAGCCTAGTCTTACATTTATAGATAAATTTGTTTAAAGATAAGAGAAGGAGGTAAAACTTGAATTTGAAATGTAATCAACAATAATAAGCATTCAATGCATGTCAATCCACCTATATCTATGAAATATGATTCCCCAAGCCTTTTTGGCATGTTGAAGAAGGAAGGAGGGTAGATCATATTAAATCAGGTGGTTAGAGCAATTAGATTTTCTTATAGAGACATTTTCAATTTCTCACCTACCAGATCCACCAAAATTTGAATTTGAATAACTAGCATTGTAGCTAATGTCAATAGCTCTCTAGCAAGTCCAATGCCATGCCGATCTGAGCTTTGTAGCAAATGATATGGCTTTCATAATATGATAGTGTTGTTGGCACATGTAAAACACGTGGTGCATGTGGATTAGATGAAATGCTGGCCAAATGTGTGAATATTTTTCAATTTTTCCATGTGTCAACCATTTATTTGTTGCAAGCATTTGAAACCCTATAGGTGCCATGGGAAAACTGCAACCAAGGAGTTGTTCCAATTGAACTTGAGTGCACATAACCTTCAATGAGGAACTAAGATCAAGAATGTGTATACATGTTATGCAAATGACTAGGAGAGTTATTTGGATAATAGTTTTGGTAAATTTTAGGGCCATCTACCTACTAGATGAAGAAGGTTAATAGCCTGGAGCATCCATTGGTCATGGAGTCTTCTTATGCAATCATGAAACTTCCCATGTAGTCACTTGAAATTTCATTTCTTGACTCTCATTATGAATCTTACAATTTCTAAAAGAAGAATTATACCCTAGAAGTAATAGAAGAGCATGCGCAAGAAGCATGCGAGAAGAAGGAACTATGTTCAAACAAAAAATGTGTGCACAACGCACTTAGAGGAATTAAAAATACTCTAATATATACAAAATGATGCATCAAACTTAATGGAAGGGTTTGAGATAGATCCCATTTACTGGGATTTACAGTGGACCTCCATCAAGATGAGTTAACTTAAAAGAGTTAGCCTCCTTGCAATAACCAATGATGTATGGGTCACTCCAAAGTGCATCAAACTTTAAATGGTGCCCTAGTTTAGCTATTTTAGCATCCCATTTTAGAACCAAGTCCCCAAATTTGAAAATTTGAGGTTTGTCCTTTTTGTCAAACCATTTCTTTGTTTCCTGGTGATGTTGTTCTAGATTTATTATGATAGAGTTCCTTAGTTCTTCAAGATCAAAAAGTCATGCCATTCTAATTTCTCTCTAATCTGCACCTTCAAATTCCATCTATTGGGAAAGTGCTAATGAATTTATATCTAGTGTCAAAGGAAGGGTAGCCTCTTTTCCATAGAAAATCTTATAAGGGAAGCTCCTAATACCTGTTTTAATGTGATCCTATCTACTTAGAGTGCATGTGAAACCTTTGTATGCCACTGTATTTGGCTGATATTCATTATGCGCTTCATAATTTTGATCAGGTTCTTATTTTTTGACTCTGCCAAACCATTTCCTTGGGGGTAATAGTTGGAAAAGGTTTTAAGATAAATGCCCAAATTTAGAGGCCAATCAATGATTTTGGTCCCAAGGAAGGCTTTTACATTATCATAGATAATGGTTTGAGGAATGCCAAAACTTATGACTAAACCTTCAAGAAATTCAAGGATGACTGAATCGGTTGATTCCTTGAGTGAGAAACTTCTGTCCATCTAGTGAAGTAATATATAACGGTCAACACTCAGTTATGTCCAGCGCCTTAAGGTGGATTGATCATTCCTATGAAGTTAAGACCCCCTTCCACAAAATGCTGATCTGCTTAGATTGGTCAGAGGGGAAGCACTGCCCATTTTTTATTTTTCCAAAGAAAGTGCATTCCTTGCATTTTGTGATCCACCTATGTGTATCTGCAAATAGGGTAGGCCAAAATATACCTACCAAAATGATTTCCATTGTTGTTTTTTTGGTAGAGAAGTGACCACCAAATAATCCATCATGAAATTTTGCTAACACCTTTTTAGTCTATGCGCCATTGATACATCTTAACAGTATGCCATCAAGATTCTTCTTGAAGAAGTCCATCAATCAACACATAAGGGATAGATTGTAACCTTAGATGTCATCTCTTTGATTTGTTTAAACTAGGAGGGTATGTTCCTTTGGAAAGGAATGTGATCATGTCCTTTATCCAGTCACAAGCACCAAGATCTATGTTTTTCTCGAGATCTTCATGTGGAAGACCTTCACCCATATATAATTAAGTCTCAGATTCAATCTACACATCCTTAGCAATCTACCTGCAGAGCACACTACCTCTTACTATCTTTGTGGCATTGATAGTCACATCATACTCCATGATTTATGTCACCCATCGGGCTCTTTTCTCATTGATTTCTTCTCCCATGTTAAAGTCTCTAATAGAAGAGTGTGAGACTAACACCATTGATACATCTTAAAAACATTCCATCAAGAGTCTTCTTGAAGATAATTCCATCAATAAATACATAAGGGATAGATTATAACCTCAGGTTTCTTCTATTATATTTTTTTAAACAAGGAGGGTATATGCCCTTAGAAAGGAATGTGATTGTGTCCTTCATCTAGTCACGTGTGCCAAGGTCTTTATTTTTCTCAAGTTTAATGCGTGGGAGGTCCTCATCGAAAAATAATGAAGCCTCAAGCTCATTTTGTAGATCCTTAACAATCTACCTATAGAATGTGCTACCTCTTACCAACTTTGTGGCCTTAATAGTCACATCATACTCCATAATTTTGGTCACCAATAATTCTCTTTTATCACTAATTTCTACTCTCATGATGAAGTCTCTGACAGAGGAGAGGGAGACTAACACCTTGATATGATTAGTGGAAAGAATACTCTTGAATTTATTGAGTATGCACATTATGGCAAAGACTTTATTCTTTGTGTGACTATACCTTAGTTCATAATCCTTTAGAGTTTGGCTAAATAAAGCCACTGGTTATTCCATCCTTTATTTCTTTTCTTGTGTTAGGACAAAAACAACACTCGCATCAATGTCATAAGCATGAAGGATGAAATACCTTGAATAATATGGATTGATGAGTGTTGGCATGCAAATAATCTCTTTCTTGATCTTGTTGAAGCTTTCTCTTCCTTCTACTATCCATGTCAAGGCTATGTCCTTCTTGAGCATCAAGGTGATGGGCCGAACCATTCCTATAAAGTTAGGGGTAAAGCGCCTAACAAAATTGATCTTTCCAAGGAAGGGATATAGGGAATTTTTTGGTGCTGTAAGGGAAAGAGCTAGGATGGATGAGATGCATTCAGGATCAATAGTGATGTTATCCTTTGAGACCACATGGCTAGAAATCTTTCCCTGTGCCACTGTAAAATTATAGTTCTTGGGATTAAGAGACACCCAATTTTTTTTCCATGTCTCAAATAATTTCTCTAAGTGTGCCATATGATTTACGCTCTACTTTGAGAATATTATTATGTCATCAAGGTAAACTGGGATGAACTCACTAGTGTAACCTTTGAAGGCAATATCAATGGCACGTTGAAATGTGGCACCCACATTTGAAAGACCAAAGGGCATTTTCTGAAATGCATATGTTACCCACTTGGTTATAAGAATTTTTTTGAATTGATCCTCTTCCTTGAATAATATTTGATTGAAACTTGAATATCAATCTATCATGGAGAATCTCCATGCACCCACTACATTTTCCAAAATTTGCTCCATTAAAGGAAAAGGATAATAATCCTTTAGAGATGTCTTATTTAAATCTCTGAAATCAACACAGAGTCTGATTTCACCATTTTTCTTATGCACTAGAACTAGATTCATAACCCAAGTAGAGTACTTGATCGGAAATATATTTTTTTGCTGAATGAGTTTGGATTATTCCTTTCTCATGAGGGCCTCTATCCTTGGATTGACTGGTCATTGCTTCTGTCTGATGGGCTTGATACCAGGATTAAGGTCAATGGAGTGTTGAGAAACACTTGGATCAAAACCTTTAAGGTCTTCATACTCCCACGAGAAGATATTACTATATTTTTGACACAAAAAGATAAATGCCTTCTTCTCATCATGTGCATAAGTCTTGCTGAGCAACAAATCTTTCCCACATGCAATAGTGATTAGGGAATAGTCTTCTTACATGATGCACATGTACGATTATTTACCCTTGAACTCATCATCAAGGATAAACATTTTCTCTAAGGTGACCAAACCTTTAAGAAACTTGTTTGTCTTTGGTTGTATCACTTTCTCACCATAACTATCATGTAAATCTGCTTGCATACTTGATGAGAACTTGTGTTCATTATAGATAAAATGGATGATTTTTGTGTCACTATAAAACACTTTCCAGCTGGTATCATTGTCTAGAATGGATGGTCTAATCACCATCTTGATGTGTTAAGTGTTTCCTTCAAAAAATTCCTCAACAGGAGAGAACTAAGAACCAAGCATGGCCATTTGGTCAAGTTCCTTGTTCATTTTGCATGGCACCACCTATAGATTTAGAGCATCAAAGATCTCAAGAAGGTCCCAGAGTCTATGTTTATAAGATTTGAGAAGCTTGTTCATTGTCTGGAATTTTTTGGTAACCTGGTGGACCTACCAAAGGAGGGGCACGCGTTACTTCAAAATGAGCTTTACGTGGGGCCTCTTGCATAGGGACTTGAGAACTTTTACTTTAGGATGCCTTGTCTACATATTTCTTCTTCTAAGGATCTTCTTGTGCTTTTGGGAGTGGGACCTGCACACCTGACTCTAACATTCTCTTCTTATATCTTGTGTTATCTGAAACCTGGGAACTTAGCCTATTTTCATCATCTACAGCTTGATTGATTGGACAAAAGTCCTAAGCGCCAAAAGAACATCAAGTTTGTCTTTGGAGGAACTTTTGGTCTTTCTTGGTTTTTTACTTCAGGGGCACTTGTTGATGGTGTTGGTGCCCATTTTGATCCGCTGTTATTTTCCCATCTTTCCCCATTGGTTTGCATGCTCTAAAGTGTTTTTATTCAAATTTGGTGGTTTGCAAACTTTGTTCTCTAGATTGGATGCTTTGAAAAGCTCACACACTTATTATTTTTCCCTAACTTGAAAGAAAAATACATGCATGCCCTATTTTGTGCCCTAGTTTTTCAAATCCACAGGCCTTTGTCATTTTTTCCTTCTTTCCCATCCTTTGGAGCTTGAATTTTCTCATTGTGTACTTATTTTCCCTCAAAAATACTTCCCCATGGTGGAAAATTTCTTAAAATCACTTCCCATAGTTTTTTGACCAAAAACTCCTTCACCCACGAAGAAAAAATTGATTTTGGAGGTCATAGGAAAATTCTATGTTTTTTGATAGCCGTACGGGTGTCATTTTCCTGTCAAAATTAAGCTCAGGCCTCCCCTCGTACATGGCCGCTTCTGGTTGGACAAGATTCAGTGGGTTTTCTATAAAAAATTAATTTTTTATTTTTGGAAAAAAGAGCAAATTTTCCACATAACCCCATAATGGCGCAGAGGGGGACACGTGTCACATACAAAATGAAGGGAGATGGATGGAAGACTTACGCATTTTTTGCCTTTTTTTGTGAAAGGGATGAAATTTACAAATGGGGCCACGGGTCCACAATGGCACAAAAGGAGACACATGAAAAGCATGGAGGAGAGTGTGGGCCACTAGAGGCAGAAAGGAATTTTTTCCCTTTTGGTAAAAATGAGTTAGAGTAAAAAAAAAGCCATGGGCCTACGAAAGAACCACTGGGAGACACGTGATGGATAGAGCGGGTTGGTGGGCCAATAGAGGCAAAAGGGATTTTTTTCCCTTTTTAAAAAATTACTTAGTATGAAAATTTGAGGTGTGGCTCCACAACAAATCAGAAGGAGACACATGGCAGGGAAGAAATTGGAGGTGCAGGCCCATAGGGAATAATGAGAAAAATTTTCCCTGGTGAAAAAAGGAGTTAAAGTGTGATTTGAGCCCATAGATCATCAGCGATAGAGAGATTAAAACATGTCAAGGATAGAGGCAGAGGTGCGGGCCCACAGGGAAAAAAATGAAAATTTTCCAAAATCCCAAAAAGGGTGGAAATGTGCTAAATTGAGCTGTGACTTCAATGGGGCCCACCATATGCCATGTGTCAGCACAAAAATTCAAAGGCAGAGGGGCAAAGAAAAAATTCATTTTTTTCCATTTTTTCAAAAATGTTAAAAGGTCAAAAAGTGATCCCAAATCCATTCCCAATTGCAATTTGACACGTGGAGGGCCCAGATTGAAGGAAAAAAGGCCAAATCAACAGTAGCTGTACATTTTCATTTCTGGTTGCCGTTTTTGCTCTAGGAAGCTTTGAGATGCATATTTTGCATCATTTTTCATCAAATTTTTATCAAATTCATGTTGTTTTTTCCTTCAAGGATCAATCGGATCAATTTGAAATTTTAATTTGTAGATCCAGGGCATTTTTCAAATGAATTTTTACTTAGGATTGAGTAAACATGTGAAAGATCAAATCCAAAGTTGCAGAGTAAAAATTTGACAGGGATGAGGATGAAATAATGAAATGAAAGGGGTTTGCATGCTTGGAGAATGGAAAACGTGCCTCCACAATGGATAATGATGAAGGATTTGTAATGATTCATCTCTTTTGAGAAAACTATCAACTTTTTGGACGTGTTCTGTTAAACGTCCCTGTCTACGAATCATGAGAAATTTTGTAACAATCTTGATGTTGGGCATATTATTTTCTTGGGAAAGAAGGATCAAATGTAATTAAGAGTTATATAATGCATGTTTTGAGACATGTAAAAGGTTGGAGAAACTTAGAATTTCACAGGAAAATCTGGGAAGAAGCCCATTCTCTGAGAAACCACCTGAGAGCCATTTCTAATTCCTTTCTGCATCAGATTTGTATCATGTTGAGTTGGTTTCAGTTGTAAATCCATCAAAAAGCTCTGAGATTGTTCTTATAACATTCCCCTGCTGATAAATTTGGTCATTCTGGATTATTTTGTGTTGTCTCTTGGCAAAGTTTGCATGCATTTATGTTTCGGAATGTTTTCATTTTTTGTTTCTTGCTCCTGTTGCAGTCTTGTGTTTAAAATATCTCTTGATCATACATGGTCTCATTTCTTGTTGATATTTTAGTGGCATCTACAACCTCACATTCAGAAGAGATTTCATCTAATAAAGAGATAAACAAATTTAAATTCACTTTACCTTCCTTGAATTTAGAGATTGTTTATAAACCTTTGGGTGCACCTTAGGTCATGATAAAATAGATATTTTTGGATGCTTTGTTGGTTCATCTGCTTCAATATTTTTTGGTAGGTTGTCGAATATTATGTGGAAGAGTGTAGATCTAGGCCTCCATTTGGTGCACATATCCTGGTTGAAGGAGTATCTTAACCCTTTTGAAGCATTCTACTATTTAGGTCTTACAAATTTCTTGCAAAGGTCCTCAAAGAATTTAGTATATTCTAGTTAGTCTTGTCTAAAATCTCCAACCAAAAAATTCATTCAAAAAAAATAATCCTACCCCATACTACCCCTGCATTGCATTGTGTGTCAACAAAAGGATCCAATCCATGTAAAAAAATGCACAAAGCAAATTAGGATCATACTATGTCTTTAGCAGCCTCAGCCTTGTCTTGAAAGCATTTCCATCATTTAGTAGTGACAGCTCTGTTGAATTTTAATAATGGGAAATTGATCGTGTTTTCTCAAGGTCATTTCCATACAACCTACACATTTCAAGTATATCTTCACCTTCTTCAAAAAATAGAGGCTGTAATATAGGTTCTCTTACCTTGGTTGAAAGGCACAACCTAAAACAGTTATGACAAGATCAAGTCCTATTTGAGTGCTATCCATCTCTCCACAAATTTGAGGTCCAGCTAGATCACAACCCTGGCTACAAAATGACACACATCATGATCTATTTATCTTCAAGCTTCATGTCATATCTTTGATGTTTCTTAGACTGAAAAGGAGAACAAATTTGGTTACCAACAAAAGGCTTGTAAACTGATGCATTCTAAGGCTTGGGAACAGTGGAATTAGCACAATGATATTGAATATGGGACATGCTATAAGGGAATAACCATTGGGACTCTTGTGTTAAATTGTTTTGAAATGGAACAAGTGCCCGACTCGCACTGAGTGTTGGAAGAGAAGGTGCGGGAGGAACAACTTGTAAGGGAATATGTGCATTGGGATGCCATCTATAATTTTGTTGGCTAGGTGCATATATTTTATTTCCATACTAATTATGCCAAGGATGATTGTTTTGGCCATGCTCCTGATTAGAATTACCTCTATAGGATTTCACCTGTTGCTTTTCTAATGATATAACTTTGTTTGATAAATTTCTAATCAGGGCCTTCAACTCATCATCTTCCTTCTACTGCACTTGAGAGTAGGATGCTAAGGAAACTAGTTGCACACTTTTCTTAGGCATAGGAATAAGGGCTATAGAAGGTTGGGGAACTTTTGATATTTTAGGGAAAAGTGGCATAAGTGGTCTAGGAGCTATCTTTCCCACATGTATGAGACTATTTTATTCCCTTACTACAATACTATAAGTAGCTGGTAAGGTCCTACCTCCCATGGATTGGATCATAACTGAAATATCATTATTGAGTACCCTTAGATAATATAGGAAATCATGTTGGGATGTAGGTCTTACCATGAGATGGATTCTATCCCAAGTATTCTAAAATATGACGTTGAAATCAGTCATCTTCTCCTTGGGTTCCCTCTTTGTTATTGCCAGTTTCTCCACCAGAGATAGGTGATATGACTTATCTTCAAACTAATTGTAAAGATTTGTTCCCAACTCATCCCAGGTGGTGATAGATCCAAGTCTCAGGCCTCGGTACCATTGAATAGCTTTACCTTTGAAAGAGGTTACAAGAATCCTAACTGCCACATCATCATGTGTGATTGGATAGAGTGAACACACATTTGTTACATCTTGGATATACTTCTGAGAGGTGACTTGATTTTCACTAGTAAGGTATGGAATACTCTTAAGCATGCCATTTGGCATATCATGTTGCATAACTAGAACCTAGGGACTTCCTCCATCAAAGTTTATAAAGTGTCTCAGTGGAGGAGGTTGCTAATGCACCATTGCAGTGTGGATAGGTATTCTATTTTTAGGAAGAGTTGAATGGGAACGGCATGCAAGAGATGAAGATGCACGATGTATTTTCCTGAATGAACTCTTCTCAAAGATAGCTCAAGGTACTCAAAAGAATCTTTAGCTACTACACTTCTTATTATATGTACTCTTCTCATAAAAGGTGCTCAGGGATGCTAAAACAAAGATTTTAAAATGTTGGGAGTCACTAGATGTGTTGAAATGAGCCTCCAAAGGCTCAAATACTAAGTCCACACATCAAAATGTAGAGATATGAAATTTGAGATTTTAATGTTGGTCCCACTTGGCATGCCAGAAATTGTTGGTTTCTTAAACATCCACTTGCATCTGAAATATTTGAAGGACTAAGGTGTTTGATACAATAATAGAACCATCCCCAAGTTTTGGGATCTTGCACACTTGGGACAGATCTCCAGAGAAGTTTGGTTCCTCTATCTATTTCTACTGCTACTGCTAATCCTAGTGCTAGAAGGGAAAACTAAATTATTAAAGGAAAAGGAACAACAATAGAAGGATAACATGAAAGTAAATTACGCTAAAAGGTGATAGCACTAGAAAAGAGGGATGAACACTATCTGTTCTGAGTGGGAATGAAAGGAAATTCATGAAAGGAGGCTAGGCATGAGTATCATAGCTAAACACGTATTCACAATATCATTCTCATGGAACACAACTAAATAAGGAACTACAAGGGATGTGAAATGGCATAAATATAACACAACACAAAATAAAAGGAAAGAAGAAGGAATGAAAACACGTTAGGATAGAGAATAGTCAGAAAACGATGTTTCTATTACTTCCAGAAATACAAAGTGTTGTTATATTGATGAAGGAGGCTAATATCCACATGTGAGAGATAGATCTAGAGGTTTGCAACTCAAAATATAGAAGATATGAAATCCTTACAAGAAAATATGTAAGGATCTAGAGTGTCCAACATAACAGATGAGGCTAGCTCTTACATTTATAGATAAATATGTAGAAAGATAAGGGAACAAGGAAAAACTCAAATTTGAAATATAACCACTAACAAGAAGCATTCAATGACTAAAAATCCACCTAGAGATTTGTGAAATATGCTTCTCGAATCCTATTTGGCATGTTGAAGAAGGAAGGAGGGTGAATCATATCAGATTAGATGGTTGGAGCAATCATATCTACTCATCAATGATAAGAGAGATGTTTTCCATTTCTCACCTACCAAATCTACCAAAATTTGAATTTAATTATCTAGCACTATATCTGATGTCAGTAAATCTATGAAAATTCTAAGCACGCACTGATTTAAGCTCCATAGCAAAAGATATGATTTTCAGAAGATGTCAGAGTTGTCAGGACACGTAAAACACATGGCACACATGGATTGGCTAAAATAATGGCCAATTGTTTGAATATTTGTCACTTTTTCCATATGTCATACATTGATTTGTTGCAAGGATTCAGTTCCATATTGGTGCTCTTTGATTGGCTACATGTGACACACTCAAGCATGATGGAAGATTCCAAACATAGAAGGGCGCAAAGGAGGGTGCAAAGATACGTACGCAGAAGAATGAGGAACGAGAAGAAGACAGAAGGAAGGTGCGCAAGGGAAGGGTGGAAAAAAGAGGAAAATGAAAATGGAAGGAGATAATATAAAGTGTGGAAGGGCACTCGAGGAAAAGAAGGGGCACCAAGGGGAAACTGCAACCAAGGAGTTGTTCGAATTAAAATTGAGTGCACATAGCCTTCAATGAGGAAATGAGAGTAAGAATGTGTATACAAGTTACCTAAATGACTAGGAGAGTTATTTGGATAACAAATGCCTTTGTCAAAAAATGGACAATGGGGGTACATTGAACCCTAGGACATAAAATTCCTTACGAAGCACTCTAGGATATTACAGGTAAAATTTTGTGTTTAGAGAATGTTTATGATGTTTCAGGAAGTTTTAAAATTATCTTCTACAATTCCTTCCTATTCCAAGTCTTAAAGATTGAATATTTTCATGGGTGCAGACCCAGCCTCCAGTAGGGCTCACATCCATTCAAATGGGGAGAATTATGTAAAATGACCCAAATGGGCCACTGAGCTAAAAAAATCACTTACCAACTCACCGAGCTAGTTGAGTGCTTGCATATAAATTAGAGGATGATTTATTTTAAAAGGTTGGGTGAGCTTATGAATTTCTTGGTGATAAAAGCTCAACATAATTTAAAAGGGTCAAGTTAGGATCGGCTTAGAATGTCTCGAGCCATCCTAGCAAGTTAGGTACATGCAAAGGGAAATAATTCAAGGCAAAGTAAAAAGGGAACCCCAAGCTCGATGGACAAACAATGAAATAGCTCAAGGTAGTCATTTAGATCTTAGTGGTGTGCGTTTCCTAATGATCTTTATGCATTCAAGATCAAGGTGGAAGAAATCGAGGTTGGGTCTATAATTCTATGGTGATAAAAAAATATTCACTAGGGTGGAGCTAGTGAAATCACATAACAAAAAATGAGGAACTCACCCATAGGAAGAGATCAAATAAGTAGATTGAATTGCTCAATCCATAAGTAATCATTTGAGATACATAGAAGCATTGTAGGAGAAGGGTCATAACTTTATATCTCACCAAGTAAGTTAGAGGTAGCATGGAAGAGGCTTCAATAAATAAACAAGGTGAGTTAGCTCGCTAGATCCATATTAGGTCAGTTACTCCAACCCATACAGGAGTCAAGATGAACATCCCAAAGCTCACAATGAGTGCTTGAGGAAGATATTAGGTTCTATGTACTTTTCATGGAATGGTGAGGCAATGAATGTAATAGTCATTCGGTAGAGCGAGTAACTCAGGCTTAGCATTGAGGAACCAAGAGCTCATGATAGAAATGTCAAGAATGCAAATGTGGATTTAGGTTCATTGAGCTAGACAAATATCTCTATCACATATTGACTCAAACTGTATCATTGGGAAGTGTATAGTGATGGATTTCACCTCAAAGAGTTTGGAATAGGTTAGCTGGATGAGTGGGAATCATATTACAGGTTAGCATACTGTGGGGATATTGTCAAGCTGATTTTATGACATTGAACTAGAGGTGAGTGTTTGGGATGAATCCACAGAGAACATACAGTAGATTCCATGTAAATTTTCTTGATCCAACTTGGTAGAAAAACCTATTTTGAGACAAGCTAATGCTCACATGAAGGGATCAATGCAAATAGCTCAGATCAAGACATATTTTAGATCTTCTCCATTCGAGATGAAGACAAACTTGGAATTGGAATCAGAGAGGTGAGTTACAAAATGGTTTTGGGGTTTTCTTTAGGAGGTGTATGGGCTTGTCAACTTTTGTGATTTCAGGATGGTGGAGCTCAGAGACTCCCAAGCGAGTTGGTTAAATTTCGTAGCAGAGCCTAAAATATGAAACTCCAAACTTTGAAGTTTAAAACTTTCAAACATCGGAAGTGTGAGTACAAGGTGGAGCTTAGTGGGTGAGGAGGTTACTGACTCTGAAACCTGAAATTTGGAGGTCAACTCGCATGATAGCTCAGTTTTGAGGGTCAGAATGGTGGGATTTTGGAGGTTCGGTGTGAGATAAGTTTTAGGTGTCATCGATTCATGTTTGATTCTAAAGCCTTATATGGATTTGGTCAGTGTGGAGTCTTATTGGGGTGATTCTCAAGTCGGTAGGGAACCACACAGTCAATGCTGAGTTGAGAGAAAGACATGGGGTAAATTATGAGGTGATTGGATCATACTGATAGGGATATCGAAATGTTTTCCCGCTCGGTAGTGTATAAAAAAGGGGAAGTGAAATAAGGAGATTGTAAATGAAAAACCAATGTGTAATATAAGTAGTATGGATACGTAGTGAGTTGAGGGGAATCCAAAGTCATTGATTTGATTGTGATTAATACCAAGTCATGTGCTAAACACTTGAATCAAGTTCCACAGAGACCAAAATGTGAGTTGGAAAATGTGTTAAGTGGGAAGTTTCTAATAGGCCCACAAAATATGTAAGGGGTTAACTAATATTAATGTGAGGCACCCAAATTAAATCAAAGAGCTCACCGGGAAAAGTGGATAGCTCACAGTCTTAGGTTGATTTGGTGAGTGGATAATGAGGGGGGAATGATTCTAGGTGATTAACATGTGGATCCTAACTAATGCAAGGTAGGAAATAAATAAGGACCTTCTGAGCCATTTTTAGAGCCACCTAAGTTGGGAAAAAATATAACTTTATGAGTCAATGTCGGGGTTCATCGAGCTATCTAAGCATTGAATGCACTAAGTTAGTGGGGGGGGGGGGGGTTTAAAAATGAACCTATACTAAAATTATCATAACTTCCCTTACACTATACCAATTTTAAAAAAATTATAGTTGTCTAATTAAAAATTCAGAGGCCTTTATTTTGGGATCATGAAAAATGGAAATTGGTTGATTCTAATGGTGCCAAAAATAAAAACAATTCTCCCAAATATGAGGGACAATACCTAGGTAGATGATGTTGCATTAATGAAGCATAACAAGGATATTGTTTATGGGTTCTATTGATTATGCAATCAAGAATTTAGTGTGGTGAGAAAGCATGGCCTTCATCATCTGTTGGAATTTTTCCTAGTTTTTAGGATTTCTCCTTATTTCTGTCACCAGCTCAGATTTTCTTTAAATTAAAAGGGAATGCAAAATTCAGGGAGCTAGACTTTTTTTCCAAGTTCTAATTATTTTCACAAGATTAGTTGTTGTGAATTTATAGGATCTCAAGCCTTTTATCTAAAGAATTTAATGAAAAAATCTAACTCTTCCTGTTGTAATGATGAATTGTTCAAGTGCTTGGAATAATTAACCTATGTTTTGTGGTTAATTTTTGTCCTTGTATCAATTTGGTTGCTTTCATTTTTCCTCTCTCATGTTTACAGGTACAATGTGAAACTTTGATTTCCATTTCAAGTTTGAGGAGTTATTGTGATTATTTTGGAATGAAGTATGTAATGAAATTACTAGTATAATTTAGATTATGAGTAGCAATATAACACCAAATAACACAATATTTCAGAATAATGATCTCGATATGCACTTATAATAGCTTTGCCACTTCAAGGGGGAAACCTCCAAACCATATAGTAAGACTCAAATGCTCAAATGAAAATGAACTACTACCTACAATCCCTTATATATACTATTTATATGCTATGTCCATCACAAAGGCCGACCTATTAAGCATGATAAAGTGTAAATGATATACTAAAATGATATGGTAAGCCACAAGCTGGCTACTCATATCCTAATACAAGAAATAGGTTAAGGGAGTAGCATGCCCTTCCCCTTCAAACCAACATTGTCCTCAACATTGAATAATCCTAGATGTTGCTGCAAAAAACCTTCATCCTCTTAGGTTGCATCTTCTATGCTCAAATTTTTTGACTTGATCAGACATTCCTTAATGTCTCTATTTCTCAGCCTCTTAGTACATGTTTGAAAAATCTTCTATAGCTCCAAAATTATTCTTCGTTCCTCATCAAGTTATGGTAACTTTGTCTGGGCTTCAAATTTTTTTCCAATAACCTTCTTCAAGAATGAAACATGGAATATTGGATGTATGTGTGAAGATGGAGGCAACTCTAGTTTATAAGCAACACTGCCAATTTTCTGTAGAACCTGATAAGGGCCATAATATTTAGGAGCAAGTTTTTTGTCCTTTTTATATTGTTTTAGGGACATCTGTTTGTAAGGCTGAAGACATACAAAAACCCAGTCACCAATTTCAAAATATCTTTCACTACGGTGTTGATCTACTTGTTGTTTCATCCTATTTTGTGCTAATGTTAAATTCTCCTTCAAACTAGCAAAAACCTATTTTTGATGTTGTATGTGTTCCTCAACATCTCTGACCTTAGTTTGCAACCTCAAGGAGGAATTGATAGAAGGTGGATGGTAACCATATAATGCAAAAAATGGGGTCATTTGAGATGAGGTATGAAAATATGTGTTATACCACCATTCTGCAAGTGGTAGTCATTTAATCCACCTTTCCTATTTATCTGATACAAAACAACATAGATACCCCTCTAAGCATTTGTTGACCACTTATATTTTCCCATCAGTTTGAGGATGATAAGATGAACTGTGAGCTAGCTGAGTACCCAAACATGAAAATAATTCCATCCAAAAATTACTTGTGAAAATAGGATCACGATCACTTACAACTATCTTTGGGGTTTTTATGTAGCCTTTGAACCGTCTCTAAAAAAAGGTTGCGACTCTACTAGCTATAAATAGATTTGATAAGGAAAAAAATGGGCATATTTTGTGAGCCTATCCATAATCATGAAAATAGCATTCTTACCCTATGAACAAGGCAATCCAGTGATGAAATCCATGGAGACCTCCTCCTATCTCTGGCTAGGAATTGGTAAGGGTTGTAACTGACCTATTGTCTTAATTGTTTCCCCTTTGTTCTGTTGGCACACTAAACACTCTGATACAAAAATTTTTACATCCCCCTCGAGTCCTTCCCAAAAAAATTATCTTTTTATTCTATGATATGTCTTCAAATACCCAGAGTGTCCTCCAACATGCGAGGCATGTAGCTCTGCAAGAATCTTATGCTTCAACTCATAATCTTTACTCAATTATAACTTGTCCTTGTACCATAGGGCATTTCCTTTCCACTCAAATTTGTTATATGTCATAGATCCTTGCTTGATATTATGTATTAGATATTGTGTATCCTTTTATTGATCCCATTCCAATCTTGCTTCATCCACCCAATCGGCCGTCAACATGGACATTCCACATAGTAAGGCATCTGCGGATGTATCCCTTCTGAACAATGCATCAACTACTACATTTTCCTTACCCTTTTTTTATATGATTTAAAAATCATAACCAAACATTTTTGTTACCCAATTTTGTTGTTCCTCAAATGATAACCTTTGCTCTAAAAAGTATTTGAGACTATCATGATCCATTTTTACCTTGAATTGTCTACCCATGAGATAGGGCCTTCATTGTTTGACCGCATGAAGAATAGCCATCATTTCTTTCTCATAGACAGGTTTGAGAAGATTTTTTCCTTTGAATTGATGAATCTCAAATGAAATTGGTCTTCCTTATTACATTATAACTACTCCCAATCCTAATCCTGAAGCATCACATTCAATAATAAAGGTTTTTGAGAAGTTTGGAGTAGCCAAAACTGGGGTGCTACACAAGGCTTCCTTTAGCTGCTCAAAGGATTTAGTGGCTAAGTCTATCTAATGGAAGGTGTTCTTCTTTAGAAATGTAGTGAGTGGGGTTGCTATTCTACCATATCCCCACACAAATATTCTGTATTACCCTATTAGCCCTAGGAACCCATGAAGATTTTTGAGAGTTTTGGGCCTTGGCCATTCCACCATAGCTTTGATCTTTTGAGGATCAACTTTGACGCATTCATGGGATACAATGTGACCCAAGTAATCTACCTCTTGTACATGAAAAGAAAATTTTGATGGCTTTTCATGGAGAGTATGTTTCTCCAAAACTTCCAACACTTTATCTACATATTAGAAGTGTTCTTCCTATGTCTTACTGTAAATCAGTATGTCATCAAAGAAAACTAATACAAATTTCCTTAAAAATGGCCTCAAAATAGTGTTCATCAAGCTTTGAAAGGTTGAAGGCACATTTGTAAGACCAAAAGGTATTACCAAAAAACTCATAAATGGCCCTCATGAGTCCTAAAATCCATTTTATGAAAATCTTCCTCTTTTTTCTAATTTGATGGTACCCTGAACAAAGATCTAGTTCTGTGAAATAAATAGCACCATACAACTCATCAAGTAAATCATCAATTACTAGAATAGGAAACTTATATTTGATGGTGTACTTGTTGAGTTCTCATTAATCTAGACACATCCTCCATGTTTCATCCTTCTTATGTACCATGACCACTGGTGAAGAATATGCACTCTGGCTAGGCCTGATGATACCTGCCTTCAAAATTTCTTGAACCATTTTCTCAATCTCACTTTTATGGGAATATGGGTATCTATATGGTCTAATGTTAGGTGTTTGGCTCCCTAGAATCAAGTGAATGACATGATCATGATCCCTAACTGGTGGTAGTCCCTTTGGAATTGCATCAAAAATAGATGAGTGAGCATCAACAATCTTCTGAAGATCGGGTGGCATTGAAGACTCTATATGTTGTACTTCTATGGAAAATAACTTTGTTATAAATACATCTACTCCTTTTCTAAGAACATTCTACATCTGATGAGAGATAATAATCTATGGAGACTTAGCTACCATCCCATTCAATTATATTCTCCTTCTCTCTGAATGAAATCACATGAACAATTCTTGGAATTTCATTTCTATAGTACCTAAGGTTGTGAGCCATTGGACACCCAAAACAATATCTGCCCCTCCCATAGAAATAGAAAACATAGGTGTGTCTAACATGTAATCTCCCATAGAAAGATTGATACTATGGAAATTTCTTATGCACTTGATGGTCCCACCATCCGCAATCATAACTTGTATTTCTGGAGCTGGGTAAATAAAATAGTTGAGGCGGGAAGCTTACTTACTATTTATGAAGTTATGAGTACTCCCCGAGTTAATCAACACTGTTACCTTTGATTTTTTGAGATAGACAATAACCTTGAGTGTTTGAGGATTAATAATACCTAACAATGCATGGTAAGAAATTGTAGGTTGGGGATCCTCTACTTCATCCTCTACTGGTTCCTCAGCCTCTCCTATAATTTCAGAATCCTCATCATCCTCATTACCTCCATCAATATAGAATAAATTCTTCTTAGCACATTTTTGTCCCGATCCATATTTTCTATCATAGTTAAAACATAATCCTTTTTCTCTCTTCTCTTCCATTTATTGTGGAGTCAGTCTAATCGTCCTAGAAAATGAAGGGGAAGAGATACTATGGTCTCTGGTGTTAATGAAAGGTGCCCTCTTATTACAAAGAACTTTTTCCTCTACTCAACGTGCCATAATAATAGAATCAGAAATATTGAGTGGATTAAACATACATACCTCATGCTCAATGTGGTCCTTAAGACCCCCAAGAAATAGGTCATTTAGATTCTCTTCTGGTATTTTCTCCACCCTTAAGGATAGGTTCTGGAATTGATGCACATAATCTTTGACTGATCCTGTTTTTCATAACTTTGCTAATTGACTAAAGTAGTTCTCTAAAATAGTGGAACTATAGTGTAATTATAACTCCTCGGTAAAAATTTTCTAAGTGACACCGAGACCGTTCTTCTGCCTTTGAGCACATAACCATCGATCCCAAAAAAATTGGTCTAGTTCAAGATATAGGGATGCCAATGTCACCTTTTGTCTTGATGGTGTTTGATGTAGCTCAAAGAAGTTCTCCATTTGATTTATCCAATTTAGAGGATCTTTACCATCAAATTTATGCATATCCACTTTCGGCATCATGTTCCGTGGTTATGAATAAATTGGATTCTGATTGGGATGGAAAAGTTATCCAACATGGTTATTTTGTCCATGATTTTGAACTGAAGATCCTCGGTTGATATGGGCTAGATTTGGGCCATACTGTTTACCCTTTACATGTTGCATTATATCATCCAACTGATGATTGATTTGGGCTATGTATCCTTTAGAGGCCATCTCAGATTGTACATTTCACAACTCATACTCACATTGGATCACCTTATGATAAACTGAGGTAAAACCTAGTGATGAGGAATCTGTATTTACCTCTTCTGACTCCATCTCTTCAATCACTATCCCATATTTATCTAGGGTTTTACCCAGAGTAACTAGATTCTTTTTTGCTCTTGTGGAAGGCCTTGCCATGATATCAAACCTTAGGGTTTAGTGTTTTGATAAAAAATCAGCCAAATAGGAAAAAACACAGAGAATATACTAATACTATTTTTTTAGATCTTTTCGAAAATGTAAAGAACTTGAAAAAAATCCACAATTTGCACCCTAGGGAGTGATTTTATGAAAAAACCTAAATTTGTAATAACTTGTGAAAAATAAATAAAAAAAGTTTGATATTTTCAGGGAACCTTACATGAAATTTTTCACAACTTTGGTAAAAATATCTCCCAAAATTTTTCTCTAGTTAGAAATATATTTTGGAAACAAAAAATTAGGGTTTTAACCCTAATTTTAGCCCAGATCGCATCTCTGGTACCACTTGTAGTGAAATTACTAGTATAATTCATATTATGAGTAGTAATATAACACCAAATAACATAACATATCATAATAATGATCTCAATATGCACTTATAATAGCTTTGCCACTTCGAGGGGGCAACCTCCAAACCATATAATAAGACTCAAATGCTCAAATGATAATGAACTATTACCTACAATCCCCTATATATACTATTCATATGCTATGAACATCACCAAGGCTGACCTATTAATCATGATAAAGTATACATGATATAATAAAATGATATGGTAAGCCACAAGTCGGCTACTCATATCCTAATACAAGCAATAGGTTAAGGGCGTAGCAAAATATCGTATCTAATTGAGTTTGTGACACTTTTTCATCCTTCTGACATTCATCCTTTTTCACTGGAAATAAGAAAATTTGTCTAGAAAAACCCTTTATTGGTGCATCACCACTTCTAGCATAGGTTTTACTTCATGTAATATCTCTCCCTAACCCCATGGAATGTTAGTATAGGTCTAGTTATCTATTATTATTTCATTAGGAGTATTATAGTGCTTAGTTTAGGAAGAGGAAGCCAACCTTCTACGGAGGTTCACCTTAATCCCAAAAGTCCCACAACTTGAGAGGTTATCCCATGTTACCCAATCACACCAAATGTACCATTAACAATCATGACATCTAAGGGGTACGGTGATTTAGTGATAAAATTTTTGGCATGCCCAATGGGACCACAAGAGTCATATCTTTCACAGGTGTTTGTATTTTTGTTCACTTTATTTCATTAAGTTGTTGTACTCTTAGTGAAATTCAAGCCTTAAGAGGTATACCCAAGTGCAACTGGTGACTCCATTGGCCTAATTAAACAACTCTATGAGTTGTAGAATTTCTTTTTTCACCCATTTCCATCCATGTTTATTTTATTCATGAAGTTATGCAGCCATGAATTCATTCCCAATGTGGAATTCCCACTTACACCATCAAAAATGTTATCCATATTTAGGATACTATACTTCACCTCCTAACCAGTGCTATGATGAGAATTAGTTTGAGTATGCATGTCTACATAAGAAATATACAGATCAGTTTGGTCACACACTAAACATTGGATCTGTCGAGGAGCAAGGATATACATATTCTAGAAGTTACCCTACACCTTAAGAGGACCAATTGTAGAGAAATGTTCAAGAGTTGGAGTATAACATGGCGTAACTAAGGATTAAGGAAATGATAAAGGCATCCTATCATTTTAGAATTCCATACCCCTAAAATGGTGCTATACCAGGTGAGTTTAATCCTCAACAAAATATTCAATTCATAATTTAAAAGATGACTCAAGTTCGAGAATGGATGAAGAAGAGAGATACTTTTGAACCTAGATCTAGACAATCATACCAATGGTAAATCCTTACATTACCACCTCACTTCCCTCTTCTCACGCCTATAATCTATGCATTTATAGCCTAAACCCTGATTCCCAAGATTCTCATCTATTGCTCATATGGTGAATCCCATTTCTCCATCTCTTATCTTCCCATCCCATCTTGATTCTCCTATCCCCCCTTCTTCTAAAATTTCTTTTCTTCCACAAAATCCTTATGTTTTACCTCTTTCATCTCCTTAAATAATAAAGAAATCATTTGATCCCAACTCACCCCTCTTATTATGGTCCAAAACCCATTTTTGGAAGAGCATGATTAGAAAATGAGCACCATGGAGGTGTATATTGAAGAGCTTAGCAAGGAAGAATGTGTAAAAAAATTTAACCAGTTGTAGTCATTTTTACTCCTATCACAAAAGGAAGAACCCCATGCGTGCTGACCTATCACCCAGTAGAAGCTGAGTGCTCACTTGAGGCACGCGTGGGTGATGAGTATCTCTTTTATGTGAGTCTAGTGGGAAGCATTATCTATGATTAGTGCAAGAGTATTTAGGAAATAAGTTGAAACATACAAAAACCATAGGGCTCAGAACAGCCTCCAAATCCTTATCGTCACTTCAGATCGAGTGCTTTAATAGATCCCAGAACATATACTATAACAGAAAGAAAGATACAACCATTCATTCATATCATGAAAGGAAAGAGAACCCATATGAACAAAATATACATTAAACCCATTGATATTCATATCTATTTATAACAGGTAGCCTTAATATATTCATTGATTCATTACAAAGTGTCATAGAGTGCACACCGTAGTCATCCACATCACTGGACATGTATGTAGCTAAGCTAATAGAAAAGAAAAATACAAATATATGCTTAGTACATCCTTTCCTGACCCAGAATATCCACTCGTAGCAATTCTACAGAGCTTCTCTTACTATCTAACCTGCAATTTCCTATGTATATCTCCCCCTGTGTGTGTAAATCTCTATCTCTATGTATATTTCTCTCTTTTCTTATGGCAGACACTTGTATTTATCACTTTCCTAGGCTGCCAACTCACCTTGCCACGCCCTCAGATCTGTTGCCAAGTGTTGAATGTGGTCCTCCATGCGAGAATGTTCCTTCAAGCCTAAGCTCTCCATTCCATCTCATGATAATCTTCAAGAAGATTCCATCCAGGCATGCTCTTTCCTTGGCCAACCTATTACTAGGCTGGCATCTTATCCACATGCAACCGATCATGCCTTTAACGTGTTCTTCCTTAGGAGCTCAAATTGGCTAAGTCTTGGACCTCCTTTCACATGTCGTGTGCACTATTTATATCCTTAATCCTTTCTCTTGCGCACTTTTACCTTACACACCTTCTAGTAAATAGGATCTCTTGCATCCACACACCTTTATACTTAGTAAATATTCCAGGGGCCCAACATCATCCCATACTATGCCTATTCTCTGTCCTCAGAAACATCTTACTTGACCAAGATGTAACCTATTTTATGGAACCTAGATGAAGACTTATACTTTACAAAATTGAATGAGGAATGAAATAATAGGGGAAAGAATGAAGAATGGGGGAGGACATCAATTCAATAGGCTGGGAAATTCCTTTTGCAGATCTACCTCCAGCTTGCTCAACACTTTGACCTCGCCCTTCACCTTCTAGCATAGGTCACCCACAAGGGTGCTTACTCCATCAAAGCTTAGGTAAATTCCCCTGGTGCCCAAATTTTCCACAGTATTCTCCAATTCCTTACCCAGGTCTAGAAGTTTATCCATTCTCCTGGTAATTTGGGGGTATAGTTCCTTCAGTCGGACCTTAATTGAGCTCTTTAAAGCCTCAATTGCCTTTGATTTCTTTTCTACCTCGGTCAGAACCTTGTCCCTCTCTACCATGTTCCCTTTGTTTTTTTCCTGGAACTCTTTTAACTCTACTTCAAGCGTGACAGAAAAGGAACTTGCCACATTATCGCTATCCGTGCATGTGTCATATGTGGCTTCTGCAGACTAGGCAATGACCTTAATCTTTGTGAGTACATGGCTATACTTGGAAACCATTACTACTACCTTCAACCAGTCTTCCTCCTTCAAGTGCGCAGCCACTTCTTCTATAGATTCCAGCACCAAGGGTCACTCTCCATGGTGAGGATGCATGTTAGGTGTTCCAATCATTCCAAGGTTGATTTGTACCTCTAAGGGATTGGAGTTAGGAAGGGTGCTTTAATATGATGGTGCTCTTGATTGACTCAACCTTCTTGTAGACCTCTTGCACCTTTATTTTTTCCTCCTTTAACTCAATCCTTAACTATGCACTGATAAATTCCTCCTATTTTAAACTCTTGGCCTTCTCTGTTAGTTATTCCTCCTTCTTCCCCAACTTCACCTCCAATGCTCTGATTCTATCATTTTGCGTGAAAATCCTAGCCTCAGTCTCAACCGCAACTTTGTTCAGAGCATTACATACTTTCTCGTCTAAAATTTCCTGAGCATTTACTAAGGGGTTTTCTCCCTTAGATTCTGGCAACGAGATGAGAACTTTCTAGCAGACTTCAAAGTATGGTTCATCAACATGTGACTTGAATTCCCAAGAGAGAATCTTCTTGGTCTTGGGGTACGTGTCATCCTTCTCAAAATACCCCATGGCTATAAGCCTTTCAGTGGGTATAGTGCTCTAGAACCATGCGCACAACACCTTCCTTGTGTCACCCACATAGCCCATTATTTGTCTCTATTCAGTATCCAGAGTTCTTCTTCTTGAGCTTACAAATTTGGGGAAGTGAACTGTTACAGTGGGGCCTCCTAGGTAGTCATGCTCCTTTTCCTTAAGCACTATGTCCGCGTTGTGCTCCACTTCTTGGTCTACAAGGACTTCGATCATATTTTTCACTTCTTGCTCTGCTAAATCAGTAATCTACTCTTTTTTCAAGCTTATGGCTCCATGCTCCTTGGCATCCTTGTCATCAACCTTTGTGTCTTCGGTGCCTTCCTCATCTCATGTGTCCTTGCACCGTGCAAATACAAACTCTTGCTTCTCCTCTCCACTCTCTTCCTCTGAGTCATAGACACTAAACACATGTGGCTCTTTATCCATTTCAGGCTCCTCTTCCTCATTGCCACCTTCTTCACTCTCCTCCTCTCCTTCTCCCAAGTACTTCTCCAAGCTTTCAGTCACCTTCGTTATGGCTCCCTACTCCTTGGCATCCTTCCCATCTGCCTTTGTGTCTTCGGTGTCTTCCTCATCTCGTGTGCCCTTGCACCGTGCAAATAAAAACTCTTGCTTCTCCTCTCCACTCTCTTCCTCTAAGTCAGAGACACTAAACACATGTGGCTCTCTATCCTTTTTAGGCTCCTCTTCCTCCTCGCCACCTTCTTCACTCTCATCCTATCCTTCTCCTAAGTACTTCTCCAAGCTGTCAGTCACCTCTTAGTTAAATTCTTCATCCACCCTCTGCTTCTTCCTAAGAGGTGTCTTCTGACCAGGAGATTCAACCTCCTCTTCTTCCTTCAACAATTCTTCCATGGTGGTGGGTTGTTCAGGCACCTCTACTTCTGGCATCTTCTCCTTCACTGGAGACTTCTTTCTTTATATGTAGGTGTTTGGCTTGGCACTTGTAGATGAAATGCTCACTGTCTGAGTAGTTAGTACACTTGGTGCTCCTTCCTCTCCTCTGCCTCTCTTCTTAGACACTGGATTCTTCTTCCCCAAGGGGTCTTCAGGAATGTAGATTTTGTTCTCCAAATACATGCCCTTTTCAAACTTTGTCCTTATGCGCATGTACACGTGCGTCGCGGATCTTCCAACAATGCGAAGTGTTATCAACCTAGTCATTTAGATCTCATATGATACGTACTTTTCTATGTACGTGTGCTTACCACTGGGGTAATTCAAATTCTTCCTCATCTACCTATGTTCCTGGTCCAACCTGCCTAGTTCCAACCTTAGCTTCTTTGATTCTTTAAATTTGTTTACTCCCACTTGGCAGCATTGGGTAGTGAACCTGAAAGGAAGCTTGCACCAAGGGCTCCATGATTCGTCAATAAACTTGAATCTACCCAAGCAGTAGTGCTTGCACACTGCAAACTCATATTTTCCCTTAGCGGCTGCTGGGAGTTGTTAAGGGATTCTCCATTCTACCCTGAATGCATTCCTCAAGTGTGTATAACACCTCTCATTGTATGACAAGCATACTTCATGAACCTCTTCGCAGGTGAAGGGTCTTTGGCTGGGTACTCCCACACAAACGTTTTTGAGGCATCTGACACTCCAATTTCTACAAACACTATGGTGAGCAAGACATTACCAAAGAGGATAATGTCCCCTTCCTTCACACACTTAACAATCTCCTTTACAATGTATGTGGATAATTTGTATATCGTTCGCTATGCAATCTTCCTGCAGACATGTAGCCAAGGTTTGATGACCTGCATCCATCTTTCTTGGCCATTTAGCTTACTCACCAGAAGCATGGCCATATTCATAACGGGGTCCTTGATATTTGAAATATCATAGTACCATGTCCCTTTCTTGCATGCATACTCAGTGAAAGTCTCTTGAATAGCCTCCTTATCACCGAGGTCATCTTATAGGCTATCTCCCTCACATATGAGGCTTGCAAATTGTGAAATCAACTAGGGAGTCACACACATCTTGCACCCAACAAAGTGGAAATAGTATTTGTGTACCCGATACATTAACCACTGGTACAAGTGATCTAGCTTCCCAAAATAAGGCAATTCATAGATTTGCAATAGCCTTGCCTTCACGAATTTAACCTTAACGCCATCATCATATATGGGCAAACCTTCAGGTGTTCGCTTGTTGGTGGGGTGTACCAATTCCAATGCCATTTCTTTCTCTATGGTTTTTATACGGTGATTATAGTCCCTAACATGTATGGTTCTCAAGTGGGATTCCCATTCCTTTCCCATCATCACTCCATCTGGGTATTACATCTCTACATACCATTCTTCATTTGTATCTAATTCCAGTTCTAGTTGTTTTGCCTTAGCTTTGCCCTTTCCTTTCTTAGGTGTCATGTTCGAGGTATTTTTATTACTCCTCCCTTCTCTTTGTTACTCTGTCTTTCTTCTCCCAACCTTCAATCTCAGATCCGTGATATAACTATTATAAACCCATGCCCTAGTTTTTCGAACCCTAACTTGGATAAACTCTTCACAATATAACACCTTTTCAACTCCTTTCACACCCGTGTAATTCCTTCTAGTTCACTTTCTCAAACTAACTCTTCACATTTTAATCATACAGATCTTCCACTTGATTGAATCTAAAAATCCTAGTTTATAACACTCGCTTATATCTCCAACTATTAATTTTCATAAAGTAAAAATGAGAGTGCCCCGACCCTTTATTTATAGTTTTTTTTTTTATCATTAAATGCTACTTTACCTACCCCCATACTTTGTTCATTTAATGCAGATTTTTCAAACAAAGCCCATCCTTGGCACCTTCACCTGTGCACCCAACTTGTGTGAAAAATTCTCCAACCTTCTAGCGTGCAACCTAACCAACCTGACAGGAGACTCTTTTGCGTGCTTAACCTGTGCTGAAGGAACTTCTTCTACCTATATTCTTGCTTTCACCTACCTCATGTTGCTTTAACAATGCTTCCTTTTCCTTTGTACATGGGATCTACCAATAGCTTTATCCTGACACCAACCATTCTATCTTTTCTCTTCAACTACCTCTTTCAACTAGGCTACACAACAAGGCTCTTCAACATAACTTCCCATGTACTTTAATCACACGCTTCTTCACTTTTATCCAACCCACACTTATATGATGCGCGGTCCTCTGTGTGCTCACAAACTCTCCAAAAATAGAAATAATGTTACTAGTGCCCAAGGTGCAAAACCAAAACAACAACGCGAAAGGGAAACACAAGAAAGGGGAAAATGCATAAAGGAAACTTCTAAACTAACTGGAAAAACTTCCTTATTTACAAACACCAAGAAGACTTATTTATAATAGGGCTTCAACCTACTACCATTGAAGTGTCCACGAAACTTCATCCCATATAGTGCTTGTAACTGGCACATGCCCAAATCAAATTGTGTAGGGACCCAGCTAATGGACTTTTAACTTTCCATGATGGCACAACTTGGAATCATATAGTAACACCATCTGCCCAACCTCAAACTTCTTATTTCTAATATGGTGATCATGCCAAGCCTTTTGCTTTTCCTTTTCCACTGTCTAACTCCATCGGGCAAGTGATCATCTCTCATCAAGTTTCATTAGCTCATTAATCCTTTATTCCAACACTTGTTCATCACCTAATCCTCCTGCGCACACTATTCGTAGAGAAGGTAACATAAATTCAACTGGAAAAATGGCTTCCATGCCAAACACCAATTGAAATGGTGTGGATTTATTTAGTCTTTTATACGTAGTCCTGTAAGCCCATAACATTTCTGATACTTTTTCATCCCAATCTTATCTTCCAACATCACAAATTTTGGTCAAGCTATGACTCAATATTTTGTTGAATGCTTCCGTGGTTCCATTTTCTTGTGGATGGTAGGGCGTAGTCTTTTGATGAGCCGCCATGAACTTTGATAACAGGATCCTGACAGTCTCATTCAGAAAATGTGTACCCCTATCACTAGTCAAATTTAATGGACATCCATACCTTGTGATAATGTTCTCCCATAAGAACCTTGCCACTATTTCTACCATGTAATATTTAGTTGGGG
Organism: Taxus chinensis; assembly: GCA_019776745.2. Classification (NCBI taxonomy): domain Eukaryota; kingdom Viridiplantae; phylum Streptophyta; class Pinopsida; order Cupressales; family Taxaceae; genus Taxus; species Taxus chinensis. The sequence goes on from CM034154.1 coordinate 353,680,527, forward strand.
TTACCTCAAACCACATTATGAGATAATCCATGTAAATGATGACATAACATGACCTAGTCCTACACGTTGCTGGTGTAATAGGTCCTACAAAATCTATCGCCCATTTTCAAAAAGGCTCCGCGCTAGGGATAGGATGCAAAGGCATTTCATCTCTCCTTCCTAGTTTTCCAAAGCACTGACAATGGTCACATGCTTTACAATAATCTCTACAATCCCTGTATAAGGCTTCCCACCATAATCTTGCCATTAATATCTTGTGCGTGGTGGCATCACCTACGTAATGCCCACCCACACTTCCTCTGTGTGCTTCTTCCATGATTGCCTGACGCTTATGCTCTAATACACACCTACATAAAACTTCGTCTCATCCCAACTTATATAAGTCTCCACTAATCAACATGTAGGGCATGATGTGTATGGCCAACTACTTATAATCTAATGCCTTCATTCCATCCGGTGCCACACCTTCTCTTAAAAATACTGTAATCTCCTCCAAATTCAAGGGCGCATACCACAATCTAAACAGTTAGGCATCTTGCATTTCTTCCTCAATACTTTACATGTCCTCTCCTGAATCAATCCTTGACAGATGATCAGGCCCACAGTTTCTCTTTCCGCATTTCACTACAACAGTGAATTCAAACTCTTGAAACAACAACATCCATCAACATATGCACCCTTGAAGAATGGGATTGTTTACCAAATAATTTAATGCCATGTGGTCAGTGTAAAATACAAAGGATTTTACCAGCAGATACTATCTAAACATGAAGAGTGCATAGATCATTGACAATTCCTTGCACTCGGTAGTGGTATAGTTCTACTATACTAGTGTTAACTTTCTGCTCGCAAAATAGAGAGGATGATTAACAATCCCCTCACCTGGTTGCGCAAGCACTACCCCAATGGTGGTTTTTGAGGCATCTACATGGACATGGAAGGGCTTGTCCCAAGAGGGAAAATGTAAAATAGGTGCGGTAATAATCCTATCTTTTAATGTATCAAATGCCCTATATTGCGCCTCATCCCAATGGAAGGAACTTTTATGTCTAAGAAGCTTTTGTCATGGCATGGTGATCTTGGCATATCCTTGAATGAAATTTTTTTAATAGCCTGTATGCCCAAGGAATCTGTGCACTGCACTCTAGCTAGTAGGTTCCCTTAACCCCATAATAATTTCAACCTTAGCGGGATCTACCAGTAATCCCTCCTTACATATGATATGCCCCAATAGAGTCCCAAAGGGAGTAGCAAACACACATTTCTTAATGTCAAGGGATATCCTCAACTGCCTACACCTTTCAAAAATTAATCTCAAGTTGTCACAATGGTCCTTAACTAGAACATATACTATCCAATCATCCAAATAAACCTGAAGAAAAATAAGGATGAAGTCCTAGAATGCTTGCACCACTATACGTGAAAAAAGAGTAGGTGCATTCTTCAACCCAAAGGGCATGACCATATATGCAAAACTTCCCGACTTGGTGGTGAAAGTTGTCTTCTCCTGGTCCTCCTTTAAAATCCAGACTTGGTGGTATCCTAAAAATCCATCCGTAAAGGAATAGATTTCATGCCCAATGAATCCTTCCAAAATATCTTCAGTGAAGGGGATTGGAAATGGATCAATGACACAAACTGCATTCAATTCCATATAGTCCACACAAATCCTAATCGACCCATCCTTCTTGATGATAATTACCATCAAACTTATCCCTTTTTATTCTTTCACTACCTCAATGATCCTAGAAGCTATCATCTTATCTATCTCCTCCTTAACCCTCACACGTAAATTGGGATTCATCCGATAGGGCCTCTTTTTAACCAGGTGCACACCGTCCTTCAATTTTATCTTCATCTCCCCCAAGGAATGGTGAATGCCTTTGATTTCATGGTACCCACGTGGGAAAAAATCCTCAAATTCATGTAGTAGATCAATGATCTTTAATACTTTCTTCTCTTTCCAGTAATCCCCAATAATAGCTTCCTTAGTTTATTCTTCTGAACCGATGTTAACTTTCTTTATCTTTAAAGGCTCATGGTAGGCACGTGCACGAGCATCTACACTATCCACTACCTCAAATGTTCCTACAAAATGGCTAACATCTAATATTTCTAATTCCTCTCCATCAATCACATATAATAACTTTCCCTTCTCTTTTTTCAAACACACATGCTCAAGCTATAACTCTTCTATTTCCTCAACTTCTTCAAAGCGCTCCTCCAATCCTAGTTCACCTAGTAATTACAATAGCCTATCTTCCATTCTGGAACTATCCCCCATGGTAAGGCACTTGATACCCTACAAGGCCTTATCAATCGATGGCTTGGTACTCCGGTACTCAAATGTTTGAATAAGGTCAGCCACGAGCTCTTGCCAATTCCTTTTCTGGCGATGTGTCTCCGAATGGATGTACCATGCACGTGCACAACCCTATAGTGTAGAATACAACTTGTGCACCAAGAGGGATGGTGGTAAGTCCTCCACACCTTCCCTCCAGACCCATTCACACTCCTGGATATGGAAAGAGGTGGGCTCCTTCCCATGGTACTCCATGATGATGGTGGGTACATTACTTCTAGAAAATATGATAGAGAGAGAAATCCTTACCTTGTGCCACTCTAAAAGTATCTCCTAATGTGTGCCCCACCAACAAGCTTCTATTCCAAACAAGAAATAACTTAACATCTCCCTCTATTCCTTCTCATTCTTCCACTGAGCTTCTACCTCCTACAGAAAGGTCTCAGGAAAATCTCCTCCTGAATACTTGGGTAGATCTTTTCCTTGAAGGCACCTAACAGTGCGTGCCTTTGTTACCTTGGTCACTGAACCTCTCGACTATTTTCCCATTAGTTCGTAAGTTCCGTGTGCCCAATTGTCACATGCTAGGATGGTGGTATCACTTACTAACTGAGCATCTTAAAACTGGATAACTCCGTTAGTAGGGTGTACCATCTTAGGGTCTTTGATTAAGCACACATAAATCTTATCCAAAACTTCTTCTCCCAATGGTTCAATACAGGGTGTTGACTTCCCATCAACCAGGGGTATAATGACCCACTCCTCTATTTTCTTGAAGTTGATGTACCCTTTGTTGAACTAAAGGTCTACATTATTTATGTAACACTAAGGGTGCCCAAGTAGTGCTGGGAAATTTTCCACCTCGGTGAGTACTAAGTCTTCGAAGTCCCGAGTAAACTTGGCTCCTTAAATAGTAATAGCTACATCCTTCAAGACACCAATGGAAATTTCCTTAGGTTTGTTCACCATATACATCACATTCAAAGATGGTTGTAATGCAGGTCTCCCTATATGATTTCATACATCCAAAGTCAGAACATTAACCTCTGTGCCAGTGTCAATGAGTATATTGCCAAGGAGCCATCCATCTACAACTATATTCAACATAATCTCCTTGTCATAGTTCATTTTATGAGGGGGATGGTTTTCATGCAAGACCTGTCTCTCGTGATCTTCTCCGATGCGTGGTACCTTCTCTGTCAACTAGGATCGTAGCAAGGGAATGATGTTCTCCTACTTTAGCATTTTACAAACCTCCTTGACCTCATCTAAGTCATCCTTCTACACCTCGACTGTCCTTCCATTTTCCTCCTTTAGACACTGGATCTCCCCTTGAAAGCTTTTAATAACATTTATGGTGTCTTGATATATCTCCTTCTAATGCGCGGGGTCTGGATACTTTCCATGAACAACCTTCTCCCTTATAACCAAAGTATTTTGTCTTGATACCTCTCTTGCATGCGTAGCTTCTACCCTTGTTGTTACCAAGACAGGCTCCAAACCTTCAGCTTGTGTTACCTAAGGCATCCATTGTATGTCTGCCTTCTTGATGCTGACCATGGCAACTCCCTTTTCTTTCCGGTATTGCTCATTCATATGCTCATATAACTCTGGGAACTCCTCATACTTATGCTTCTTTCTATACCACAAGCACTACAACAAGTCTGGGCACTCACACTTGTAATGTTCTATAGATCCACAGTTAAAACAAGTTCCATGCGAGAACTCACTTCTTCCTCCATGGTTACCTCTTCTCTGGAATTCTCCTCGAAAACCTCTTCCACACGTGCCCCCATCTGTGTGCTCCACATAACAGCGATCATAATTTTTAGAAACACTAGAAATGTTGGTCTGGCATACCCCATGATCAATGGCCTCATGAATCTAATCAATGAGCCTACAGTCCTTAGTATCATGGGTTGTGGAGGTGTAAATATTGCAATAACAAGATAAATTCTTCCTGATCATGCACTGCAGCAAGGGACATTTACTTGCATCATGGTCCCCATAACAAATCTCATAATCTACTATCACAATGTGTACCATCCTCTGGGGGAAATTATCCTTAAAGTGCCCCTCTATTTCACAATCCATGCACCAAAAACCATTGTGAGTCTCATGGGCTGAGTTCATAGATAATTTTTCTAACTGTTTGGCCATAGCAGTAATCTGAGCCTCCAAAAACGGGCTAACACCAGTATCAATACTACCAATAGCCTTGGCACACTAGGTAGCTTCCAATGCTTTGTGCGGATCTGTAAAAGTTTTATGAGATAAGGCCCTTCTAAAAGGGGTGATCAATTCTCCAACAAACCACTGTGCATGCTATGAAGGGTGAATATCATATGAAAATTTAGATAAAACAGTTTTAAAGCACACATCATACTCCCACACACTCTATGCCATTCCTTGTTAAATCTCCTTCAAAGAGCTAATGCTTTTCTTCTCAAACTCAGGAATGTGGAACTTTTCTAAGAATGCATTCTTTAGAGTAGTGTAGTCCACCACTGTTTGATGAGGGTCATACTTTCTATACCAGCTATGCGTGCACCCTTACAATGTGGTTGTAAATTGACTAGCCTTTCATTTTGGGGTTGTGATACCCTCCAAACGCCATAACAGTTCACATTTTTCAACATGTTCTACAGCATCCTCAATGACCCTATAATCCAGCAAATGCAGAGACATTTCAAAGAATACTTGAGGTGGTGGCAGGGGTCCTTGTCCTGAACCAGAGCCTTGGTTCCCTCAAGTGTTTCTTCCACTACCTGATCCACAGGTCCATTGGGTCCTATGCCTCTATAGCCACCAGGTCCACTAGAACCACTGGGTCCAATACGGCCTGTAGGAGCTATGCCAAGTGCTCCCATGGTCCCACTGAGCTGTACGTCGACCATCTGTGATAGCGCCTGACTACTACTAATTTTTCCCGTACCACTCCCTGATGTGAGCCCAAAAGCTTACACACTTACCCCTTGTCCAAAAACTCCTCTAAATATTGGAATATGTGTAGCCATAGAAGAAGGGAATGTAAAATTCTATCTCCTAGGCATGGATCTATCTCTTCCACTAGTTTCAACTAGATCAATACTTCTTCCTGGTTTGGGAAAAACAAGCACCAGGGCTCGTTCATTGGGTGGGTTTAGATATGTGCCAACAAATATCCTTTCTCCATGTGACAAGGTCTCACTAGAAGTCGAAGGGGTCTCCCTTATGCACTTGCCAATATGGGGTGGCACAAACTACTCAGGTTCCACATCCTCTGCGTGAACCTCAACTCCTTCCCACAACGTCTGTCTGCATAAATCCATCACACTAGTAACCTTGCATCATATGGAAATCTCCCTTTCATGCACTTTACTATACTTGAGCTATCTTTCTTCCCTCTCCTTCTCTATCGTATCATCTGCCATCTTCCTCCACCTGAGCTTCCTTACCCAGCACTCAGAATGGTTTAGCTAGCCATTGGGAACACCTCTAAACTCATGGTAACCATCAATATCTTCATAGCTATAGGAATAGCATGTAAAAATGCTCCTCTAAGTTCTCACACAAATTCAAACTCAACAATCTCCGGGCAATAATACATAGAAATGGAATATTCAAGAGTGTAGCTAGCTAGTACTCCTCTCCACCAATGATCTACAACATGGCTCCACATTAGATCTACATCTTGCAACCTCTAGTAGTCTTCTTCAGTCCATATCTGTGATCCATAATGCCAATTTGATCTAGATGCATAGGCTGAAAGCAATCCATATAATTCTATTGGGAAGTAGCATAATAATTTCTCGTATAGATCATGGTAGAGTTTCTCTTCTACCCATCTACATGTATTAAACTCAGGTCCAGGTATCTCTGAGAAAATTCATCCTCCATGCTCTTGAACCACGATTCAACATTTTCCAATGTTAACCGATCCATCATTCTTCTTTACATAGATCATGATGCATGCTATATCCCATTACAACTTCAAAAAGAGGTCCCATCAAAGGAACCAAGATGTAGTCATTTTTACTCCTATATCAAAAGAAATAACCCCATGCACGCCATCCTATCACCCAACAGAAGCTGAGTGCTCACCCGAGGCATGTGCAGGTGCTGAGTCTATATTTTATGTGAGTCTAGTGGGAAGCATTATCTATGATTAGTGTAAGATTATTTAGGAAAGAAGTTGAGACATACAAAAACCATAGGGTTTAAAACAGCCTCCATATCCTTGCCATCACTTCAGACCAAGTGCTTTAACAGATCCCAGAACATATACTATAACAAAAAGAAAGATACAACCATTAATTCATATCATAAAAGGAAAGAGAACTCATATGAACGAAATATACATTAAACCCATTTATATTCATATCTATTTATAACAGGTAACCTTAATATATTCATTGATTCATTACAAAGTGTCACAGAATGCAGACCATAGTCATCTACATCACTGGACATATGTAGCTAAGCTAACCAAAAATAAAACTACAACTCCATGTTAAGTACATCCTTTCCTGACCCAGAATATCCACTCGCAACAATTCTACAGAGCTTCTCTTATTCTCTAACCCACCATTTCCTATGTATATATCCCCCTTTGTGTGTATGTCTCTATCTCTATGAATATGTATTTGTCTCTCTTTTCCTACAGCAGGCACTTGTATTTATCACTTTCTCGGGCTGCCAAATCTCCTTTTCATACCATCAGATCCCTCACCAAGTATCAAATGTGGTCCTCCATGTGAGCTTGCCATTCCATCTCATGATGATATTCTAGAAGAATTCATCTAAGCATGCTCTTTCTTGGGCTAACATATTGCCAGGCTGGCATCTTATCCACACACAACCGATCACACTTTTAACATGTTCTACCTTGTGCACTCAGATTGGCTAAGTCCTAAACCTCCTTTTACACGTCACGCATGCTATTTGTGTTCTCTTGCATGCTTTTACCTTACGCGCTATCTAGTAACTAGGATCTTGCGTGCCCACACGCCTTTATACTTGGTCAATATTCCATGGGTCCAACAAGAGTTGGTTGCAAGAATTAACATCAAAAAAATACCACTCATGATAAAGCCTCCATCAATAGTTAAGGTTCAAGAAAAAGTGTTACAAACTAGTTTTGTAGTAGAGACAAATCCATAGCTGAATGATGATGACCATTAGTCTATGTGTTTAGAATTCAGTATACATGTTGCCACTGTGTTTATAGAGACTACTGATTCACAACAAGTTCTAAATCCATTTGTAGAAGAAAAAGACTTAGCTCTAAATCCACTAGGAGAGGATCATATGCAAGAAAAAGAAGAAAATTTGTCAAATGTGCAAGGTGTTTTGAGTGAATTTGATCATGATGAGATTCTTCCCATGGAGGAAAATAAAGTTGATTCAAAGATATTGAATACAAAATGGCTGACATGGGAGGTTTCAAATCCTTCTCCATCCTCATCCTTTCAAAAATATAATTTCTTAGATGAATTTAATCTTGCAAGTTTTAGCCTTCTTGCAAATGAAGAAGGCTATGGTGAACAAGATTCCAATCTAGAGAACACCATGGAGGTATAAAATAAACCTTTTACATAGATAAGCAATGGATAGGCTGATTATTTTATAGATTTGGATGGATATTGTGATGGACAGGAACCTTTCAAACTTGACAATTTTGTTAATCCACCACCTGTTTTCCATCATAAAGGGGCTATTGCTTTGGATGAAAATATAGGAGAGAAACATGTTTCTCATAGCCATCTTCTTGAGCCAAGATTAGAGGAATTGAATCTTCCATATGACTCATTGAATGAAGGAAAAGAGGAGAAAATTGGAGAAAATAAGTCAGATTTAGAAATCTTGTACAAAGATGACATCATTGAGAATTTCTTGTTCTTAATTGAGGATTCTAATTTATTTGATGAATCAGTGATGAAGGAAGGTATTCTTGAAAATATTGCTTTCCCTAATGATACTAAAAAATATAAAATGAAATAGTTTGGTGTTGTATGTTTCTTGTTGAATGAGGAGATTAAAAATGTGGATCAACTTTGTATTCAATTGGATGAGGAAGAAGTCCTACGTGAGTATCATACTTCAAACACTTGCAGTGGATTAACAATGGTTCCACTTGAGGTTGCAAGAAGTTGAAAGGAGTTGCATGTCATGGAATACCTTTTTGTTTTCAAAGGAGGAGAAGGGAATAAGGAGAAAATCACTTCAATATCATTCATCCAAGTGGAAGATCAATTGTTTGTAAATGGGAAACAACATGGAAATCAAATCATGGACAACCATCTATTTCAAGGATGTCTTCAAGAAAAACTCCTCATTAAATTTGAAAATCATAGTAGTGGGCATATTAAAAGGGTTAGACCATGTACCATTAGATAATTGGCTTAATTAAAGCCAAGGGAAGAGCCATTACCAGTCATATTCACTTTGGAATTTGAGGATGAGTTTCACAACCCCAAGGATCAAGTGAAGTTCCTCCACAAAACAAATACATAACAACTAAAAGAGGCACACTTTCTCTTTCTAATTGATGCCTTGGTGAACCAAGTGGAGAATTAGGCTTGTTTAAGTTTTTCACTCTCAGTCTCAACCATGTATATTATCAAATCACATACATGGTTTCCCATTGTGAGGAAGGTAGGGTATTTTACACAACCAATTGTAGGGTTCATTTATCTCACCTATGCTTCTAATTAGCGTAGATTAGGAATAGGTTTTCTTTTAGAAAAATAAGTGCCAGGCTCACTTTTCATGTTTCATTTGAAGCATGTATGGTTTTCAATTGTTTTGTTTTGTTTTTTTTCTTACACAATGTTTCTAAGGTTAAATGTTCAGAAAAGAGAATAATTTAGTTTTTAATACACTTCCATGATGTCCAATAATGACGGGTGTTTTATTCCAAACTCTACAATGTGCTTCATGTTTGGAAACATTAGATTATAGTAAAATTTCAATGTATCATTCATCATCCTGTAGTTTAGTTTTAAGAGGAATGAGATCAAGTGAGGATTATAGATCAAAACAATTTTCCTCTCATAAGAATTTCAATAATTTTTTATGAAAGTTGGGAAGTTACGAGCAATGGTCTACTCCAAGTCGAGGATGTAGTAGTGTTCCGGTAAATCAAGAACAAGAATCTCATGGTTTCAGATCAATTTTACGATATCAATAGTGACTCCATGCCCAATGGATGCTGAAGGATACTTGATTATTTCTTAACAAGAAAGCATCCCCATAAGTTGCCAAAATTAGTACCCATTTTTCCCCCTTTGGTAAAAAATGGATAATGGGGGTACATCAGACCTTGGGACCATAAAATTTGTTTATGAAGCACTCTGGGATATTATAGGTAAAATTATGTGTTTAGGGATCATTTTTTACATTTTAGGAAGTTTTGAAATTATCTTGTAATATTCCCTCCTATTCCAAGTCTTCGAGTTTCAAGGTTTTCCCAGGTGTAGACCTAGCCTCCAGCAAGGGCCACATCCATTCAAATGGGGTGAATTATGTAAAATGACCCATTGAGCCGTTGAGCTAAAAAAAATTCTTACCATCTCATGGCTTGGGACATCCTATTGAGTCAGGTGCATGCAAAGGGAAAAAAATTGAGGAAAATAAAAAAGGGGATCCCAAGCTCGGTGGTCAAAAATTGAAATAGTTCAGGGTAGTCATTTAGATATTAATGGTGTACATGTCACAATGGTCTTGATGCATTCAAGCTCAAGGTGGAATAACTCAAGGCCAGGTCTCTAAGGTTGTGGTGATACAAAAAATAGTTGTCAAGGTGTAGTTAGTGAAATCACACAGCCAACATTGAGGAGATCACCCAGGGGAAGAGCTTGAACAATGAGATTAAGTTACTCAGTCTATAAGCCATCATTTGAGGTACATGGAAGCATCACAAGATCAGGGTCACAACTTTATAGCTCACCAAGGATGTTAGAGGAAGCAAAGACGACGCTTGACAAAATCAAAAGTGTTAGTTAGTTCTTTAGATCCATGATAAGGTTTGTTAGTCTGAGCCACGGAGGAGTCGAGATGAATAGCCCAAACCTCACAATCGTTGCTCGAGGCTAAGATTGGGTTATGCATACTAGTCATGGAATAGTGAGGTAATGAATGGAAAAGTCAGATGATAGAGCAAGTAACTCAAGTTTAGAATTGAGGAACTAATAACTCATGATAGAAATGTTGAGCACATAAAATTGGAGTTCGGTCCATTGAGCTAGACGAATAGCTCTATTACATGATCCCTCAAACCATATCATTAGGAAGATTATGGTGATGGATCTCACCTCAAATTGTTAGAAATAGGTCGGCAAGATGAGTAGGAATCGAGTTATACATCAGTGTAGCATAAGGATCTTGTCAAGTTTATTTTGGGAAACTGAACCATAGGTGACTGTTTGGGATGAATCCACAAAGACCATAAAGTGGATTTGGTACAAATCTTAAAAGGATAACTTGGAAAACAAACCCAGTTTGAGCCAAGCTAATGTTTGCATGAAGGGATAAATACAAATGGCTTAGATCGAGCCATATTTTAGAGCTTGGAAATTGGAGATGAACATGATCTTGGAATTTTACTAAGAGAGGAGAGTTAAAAATGGTTTCGGGGTTCGATTTTGAAGGTGTATGGGTTTGGAGATTTTTTGATCTTAGGACAGTAGAGCTTAGAGAGTACTTAGAGAGTTGGTTAAATTTCATAACAGAGGCCAAAAAGTGAAACTCCAAACTTTAGAGTTTTAAATTTTCAAACATTGGAAGTGTGAGTACAAGGTGTTATTCAATGGGTGAGGAGGTTCTCAACTCTAAAACCTGAAATTTGGAGGTCAAATCACATGATAGCTTGGTTACCAGCTTAATTTTTGGAGGTTGGGTACAAGATAGGTTTCAGATGTTTCCAATTCATGTTTAATTCCGAAGCTTGATATGGATTCGGTCAGCGTGGGGTCTTGTTGGTGTGATTCCTGAGTTGACAGGGAACATAATAGTCAATTCTGAGTTGAGAGCAAGACATGGCGGAAGTTCCTAGGTGAATAGATCATACTGACATGGACGTCAGAATGTTCTCCATCTCGGTAGTGTATAACAAAGGGTGAGTGAAATGAGGATATCGTAAATGTAAACCCAATGTGTAATGAAACTAGTGTGGATGTATGTTGAGCTAAGGGGAATATGATGTCTTATCAAATTGATTGTGATCAATGTCAAGTCACATGCTAAACACTTGAACTGGTTTTCACTCCAAATAATAGGTGAGTTGGAAAACATGTTAAGTTAGAAGCTTCTGATAGGCCCGCAAAATGTACAATGGGTTTGCACATATTAATGTGAGATACCCCAATAAAATCAAAGAGTTCATTAGGAAAATTGGACAGCTCACGGTGTTAAGTTGAGTTTGTGAGTGGATAATGAGGGGAACCCAATTCTAGGTAAAGAACATGTGGAGCCCAACCAATGCAAGGTAAGAAATAAATGAGGACTTTCCGATCCATTTTTAAAGCCACCTGATTTAGGAATAAATATAACTCTTCGAGTCAATTTCGGTGTTCACCGAGCTATCAAAGCATTCAAACTACTAGGTTGGTGGGGATTTTTTTAATAGTAACCTATACTAAAATTAGCATAACTTCTGTTAAACTCCACCAATTTTAAAAAAAATTATAGTTTTCAGATTCATAATTCAGAGACCTTTATTATGAGATCATAAATAGGGGAAATTGGTTGATTTTGACGGCCCCAAAAATACAAAAACAAACTCCAATAACTTAGGGATAATACATAGGTAGATTATGGTACATTAATGATTCATACTGAGGAGAGTGTTTCCGTGTACTATTGATGATGCAATCATGCATGTAGTGTTGTGAGAAAGCATGGCCTTCATCATTTGCTACAATTTTACCTAGATTGTAGTATTTCTCCTTATCTCTCTCACCAACTCAGATTTAATTTAAACTTAAAAGGTAATTCAGGGAGTTAGACTTTTTTTCCAAGTTATCCCTCTTTTCACAAGGTGAACTTCTAGCATAATTTTTACTTCATTCATTCTCTCTCCCTAATCCCCTTGAATGTTAGTATAGGTCTAGTTATGTATTTTATTACATTAGGAGTAGTGTAGTGCTTATTTTAGGAAGAGGAATATAGCCTTCTCTATATGTTAACCTCAAGCCTACAAGTACCACATCTTTAGAGGTGATCCCATATTACTCAATCACTCTGATTGTCTCATTCACACTCAGGCCATTCGGGGGGTGTGATGATTCGGTGATAAAAAAATCCATAGATGAAGACCATAAGGAAATGTCAAAACTTTTTGATGCACTTGTTATCAATTCATCACTAAATATTCAAAGTATTCACTATTCCCAAATATAAAATATAGAACCATATTATAGGGTATTTTGTCGCCAATACCAAAATTTCCAAATACAAAACCTTCAACACCCAAAACTAGTAATTTCAGAGGCTTCCTATTGGATCAATAAAAACAACTTAGAATTAATGGAAGCTTCTAAAACTGATAAAAAACCATGTCAACATATTATTGTGATAATATTTTATTATGATAGTGAGCGGGATGATAGCGGACGAGGATTTTGAATTTTGAAATGAGAGGGAAATGGTGGAGACCAAGTTGTAGGGAAAATGGAAGAAAATCTTTTAGATGATAAGAAGGACGTGAACTTCACAGTTGAAAGAGAGAAGGGATATCCACCTAGGGGGCCCTAACATGTGCTTAAATCTGGTGTCAGGGAACAAACCAAAACAAGTATCTCTCTTAAATCTCAACCCTATCCATAATGATAATGGGTTTTCCTTGGAAATACCAGATCTTGTTGGAGAACGTATTAATGTGTCAATGAAAAATAATATTGTGGGTAATATTTTGAGTAATAGGCCAAATATTGATGAGTTTCATAACTGGGAAAATTAGAAATGGATTCCCAAAGGATCAATGGAAATTATATCTTATTCTAAATCCTTTTTGTTATCTATTTATCCCTGGAAGAGTATTTTTTAAAAATAATGTCCGGAGGGCCATGGTTTATGAGTAGAGCAGTGGTTTTAGTTCAAAAATGATAGTTGGGATTTAACCCACTTGAGAATATTATTAAGGAATACCCTCTCTGGGTTATAATCCCAAGGTAACCTCTCGAATATTGGGATTTGGATGCCTTACAAGGGATTGTCAAATCCATGAGATCCTTGGTTATCATCGACCTTATTACTAGTGTTATATCTCGAATACTCTTTACATGGTTCTATGTTAATGTAATTCCTGAAACCTCCCTTCCTAGGAGTATCAATCTTAAATCTAAATGGGGAATATACTATAATAAAATACACTATGATTTTGCACCCTTTATGTGATTCTCCTATTTCAAATCAGGGCATAATGTTAAATCATGTCCTAATGCCAAAGAAGAGGTGGCTACAAAAATCTAGTTTAAAAAGAACAATGGACATGCAAAGGAATATTTAAAAGGAAAAGGGATTTGAATCCTAATGCTAGTGGACCTTCTAAGATAATCACTATGTGGATGAAAGTTAATAATCTTATAGAGGATCAAGAGTTTAGATTAGAATAGATGGCACTGATCTTAGAGGAAGTTGTTGTAGAGGAAGGACAAAAAAAGGTCAATGAGGAGATTGTTGAGCTATCTCTTAAAAAAGAAGAGGATACTATGGGGGTAATGGTTTTTCAGGAGGATAATATTATTAGATATATTATCCAAGATACATTGGAATCCAAATTCTTTACCGAAAGAACCAAATAAGATCTACTCATTACCAATAACATGTTTAATGTGCTTGACATTAACCTAAAAGATAATCCCATATTTGAAGAGTATCTTAAGAGAATATTCAAAACGAACGAGGATCCTGAACCAAATAGTTCTATGGAGGGGAAATCACAAGATGAATTTCCTAAGGTGTCATCTTTAGCTAGTAGTGAGGATCAAGGAAATGAAGCAACCCAAAACCCAATGCTACAACCAAATAAAAGTCCAAATAAAATAAAGGAAACTCCTAGAACAATAGGAAATGAAAATAAAATTGATGTAGGAGAGAATAAATCCTCTCCTGATAAACCATCTAATAAAGAAAATAGAGAATCAACCTCTAGAAAGGAAGTTATGGAAGGGAAGTATATAACCTTAGGAGGTGGTAAATAATCCAATTTTTCCAAATGATAATTCTCTCACGGAATATTAGGGGTCTAAACAACTCACGTAAACATATAATTTTAAAGGATCTTAGGAAGGATAAGAATCCAAACATTATTATTTTTTAGGAAACAAGAATGAATATTAACAGAATGACGGATTTCCATAAGGTTTTTTGGAAGGAAGCTGGATTTCACAAAAAACAATATTTGGGAGCTTCAGGTGGGCTCTTTTGTCTCTTAGATAAAAAATTGGTTAGTGTGGTTCTCTTATTTAATATTCAGCATCACTTAACCATTTTTTTCACTCATTTATTTACTAGAAGTAAGTTCATTCTTTCTAATGTTTATGCTCCTAAATCTTTCTCTGGTATAAGGATTATTTAGGATGAGTTAACATGTTTCAAAAGCTTATAAAAATAGATTCACTAGATTATTGGGGGATAATTTAATACTCCTAATAATTCTAGAGATAAAAGGGGGGGAAACTTCTTATTTTGAAAGCAATGAGGATTTAGACAATTTTCTTCATTAGAATTAATTGTATGATCTTGAGATAAGTGGTTCTAAGTACACTTGGAAAAAAAGAATAAGTGGAGAGGGAATGATTCATATAAGATTATATTTATTCCTTATCAGTGTTCAATGGCTAAAGGAACAAAATTATTCACTTTCCACCCTTCCTCGCATTGGATTTGATCATAATCCGATCATCCTAAAAAATGGTGAGTTAGAAATCGAAAAAGGTAGGACCTTGCAGTTTGAAAAAATTTGGACCACTCATCTTGAGTTGGAGGAAAGGATTGAGGAATGGTGGAACCTTGAGATGAGAGTTAACTGTATGTACCATGTGATAGACAAACTCAGAAATGTCAAAAAACAATATCAAAAAGTGGAATAGAGAGACCTTTGGAAACATTTTCCTGCAAAAAGTAAAATTTATGAGGAAATAAAGGAAATGGGGGATATTATTGAAGAAGGAGCATGGAGTGATGAAAAAAAAAATAGAAAATTCTCCTCAACAAGCTACATTCTTTACTGCAAAAGGAATAAATATACTGAAAATAGAAATCTAGGATTAAGTGTTTACAAGAGGGTGACCTAAACACCAAATGTTTCCACATCTCGACAACATCAAATATAACAAAAGACAGATATAGGAAATAATGAGACATTATGGGAGGGTTATTGCTAAAGAGAAAGAGATAATTGATACTATCACTTCCTTCTTTAAACAACTATTCTCTGAGGAAATCCAACCGGATATTAATGCCACTAACAGTAAGTTGGGGATCTTTGGATAAGTATTGATGTATATATTAAATAAGAAACTAATAGTTATACCTTCAAAATATGATATTAAAGCCATTGTTTCAATGATGGAGGGAAATAAAACTCCTAGACCCGATGGGTTAACAATTTTTTTCTTCTAAATGTATTAGAAAATAGTAAAAAAGGAGGTTTTAGTTGTGGTTATGGATTTATTCCTATCATGATAGATTCTTAGATAAGTCAACCACACTTTCATTTCTATTATTCCAAAAAAGCTGAGAGCCAAAGACCTTGGTGATTTTAGGCCCATCAGTCTCTGTAAGACTATCTACAAAATTATCTAATTTTTTTTAGCCTTTTATCTGAGTTATGTGCTCAGTAATTTCATATCTCCTAATCAGGGGTCCTTTTTACCAGGAAGACAAACTCTAGACAGTTTCATCTCCATACATGAAACTAGCCTCAAATTGGATATACAGAAAGCGTATTCCATGATTTCATGGAACTTTATTTTTAAGATTATTTAGAAGTTGGGATTTGATAATCATCTCATCAATCTGATTCAATATTTTATCACTACCTAACGTTTTTTAGTCATTATCAATGTAAAACCTCATGTTTTTTTTTTTCAAATTTTTGAGGGGTCTAAGACAAGGTAATCCACTATCACCCTTTATTTATATAATTGTGGCTAAAGATTTAAGTAGGATCTTCTCAAGATCAAAAAATGTGGTGATAATTGAGGTAATTAAGGTTGTTAATGGGGTTAAGAACCAATGTTTTCAACAATTTTTTTAATGAAAAGGTTCTCGTTGTGTCAAGCCTCTATTCAGGAAGCCAAGTCTTTTGGAATTATAACTAAAAAGTATGAGGAGGTTTTAGGTCAAAAAGTTAACTTCAGGAAGAGTTCGTGTTACTTCATCAATTTTAATGAAAAATAACAATAACAATGGCTAGCCACCATCCTCGAATGTAATATAAAGAATCTACTAGATAGATATTTAGGAATGCCCTTGTGTGGAAGAAAAAAGGATGACATGAGCTGGAATAAAATCATTGAAATATTTCACAAGAAATTAACTTCTTGGAAATCCACTTTAATAAAACAATATGGGAAATCCTAATTGTTTCAAATTTCTATGTAGGGAGTCACCACATACACAATGTCTATTTTTACTATTGCCCAAAAAATCAATAAAATTATCGAAGACATACAAAAATGATTTTTTTGGTGAGGGACTAAAGTTAAAACTAGGAATCCCCTGATAGCTTGGGAAAAGGTGACAACACCAAAATAAAAAGGTGGCCTAGAATTGAAAAATATGCAAATTATGAATCAGGCTCTCATTACCAAAGTTGAATGGAGGTTACATAAAGAGGAAGGCATATGGGTTGACATTCTGAAAGTGAAATACTTGTGGAAATTTGGCTACACTTTAGGTTTTTTAACTAATAAATGTCTTCCTAAAGGTTCTATTTTTTAGAATAATTTGGGGAAAATGAAGGAATCTGTGAATAAAGGGGTCAATTAGAATTTGGGGAACGATATAAATATCAAATTATGGGAGGTTTCCTTAATCATAAATCATGATCTAAATGAGGAGATTCCTTGGAAAGATCACTTCTAGTTTTATGAAACAAAGTTTGGTTAAAGAGTGTGTGACTATTGGAAAAGGGGTAAAAAATGGAAATAGATTATCCCTCTACCTTATTAAAATGTTCCCCTCATCCCCTTTGATACCCTCGACAATGAACTTAATTTCTGCCACATTCCACCAAGACAGATTCAAGATGAGCTAATATGGAGGAGCACGGATTCTGGGATTTATGAAGTTAAATTTGGCTATCTCCTTAACTTTGAACAAGTTACTGCTAAGGATTATTGGAAGAGAGTTTGAAAAAAAAACTTATTCCAAAAATTAATCTTTTATTTTGGGAAGATGTCAAAAATAAAATTCTAACTCTAGAAAAGCTTAGAAAAAGAGGCATGATAATCATAAACAAGTGTATCCTTTGTCAAGGTCAAGAAGAAAGTGTTAACCATATTTTTTTAGAATTTGTTAGCATTGTTTGATTGATTCAAAATTCAAATGGTCCTTCTTATGGATATCTCATATCTCCCTGAACAATGGACTTCCATTTTCCACCATGACAGTGTCAAGGATTTATGGAATTTTCCCCTTCCACATACTTTATGGGGTATATGGATTGAAAGGAATAACATGATTATTAGGAAGTGGGGATATAATGTAAAGAAGGTGGTGAGCTAATCATCTATAATCTTAAAGATAATTTTTAAAAATATAAAAAATTAAGTCTACAACTCCTCACTTGGGTTTAGATTCTGATATTTTAAATAATTTAAATCTCAAGATCACAAATGGGAGAAATAGCAAAGAGAGGGAGGAAAAGAAAAATAAGGTCAAGTGGAAATTCCCACTATTTTGTTGGTGCAGACTAAAATTTAATGGATCAGCTAAGATGAGGGAAGGAATTTCTTGGAGTGGTGGGATAATACATGACCACAAGGGTGAATGTCTAAGGGCATATGCTGGTCTGATTGGGAACCACTCAAATAGCCATGCCGAAGTAATAGTTATGTTGTGGGGATTAAAGCTAAGTGAAACTATGAATATAGAAAGCCTAATAATTGAAGGGGTTTCCATCTATATGATTAATGATTTAAGAAAAATGATAAGACGGGATGAAAGCTTAAGAATATCATTAGGGAGGTAAAATAGATGATGGGAAAATTTGAGAGGTTTGAGATACAACACGTGTTCAGGAGGAGGAATAAGACTATGGATTGACTAGAAAATCATGGAAATGACCTACAGGGACAGATGAGCTGGCAACATGAGGAGTTACCTTGGAATCATATAAAAAATTTATTAATGGAGACATAATATTTTGAGACAAGGAATGATAACTATAGGGATATGTAGGACAAAACTTTATTTGATGTGAAGAGAAATTTAGAAAGGGTTCTGAATGCCAACACTTTGTTTAAACTCTGTTTTAGTCCTTTTTCTTCTTTTAGTTAAATACCATGACTGGTTTGTAGTAGTGGGAAAAACATGAGTGGCGATAAAGTGCAAACAGAACCCACTACATGTATGCATCTAAAAAGGGATGTTACTTTGTGGCGTCTCCTTCCTCGAGGCATATTATCCATTTTTATTGATAAATTGCAAGGACATTACCCAAAAATTACCAACAAATTTGGGAAATCTTGGGAGGATGTTCTTGTCAAGATGAAAGGCACTAAAATTGAGTTCAATGAGAAAACCGTATTTGAAGACACTGGTATGTCCACCAATGGTCTTAAAATTGTTAAGGATAATACTTGGAAAAAACATAAAATTTCAATCTTTTTTGGCACTGGTGAAAAAATTGTTTTGTATAATGATGATATTACCAGAACTTATTTACCAGGTAGGTGGGCAGAAGTGTGTATTTTGGTGATGAAATACCTTAGTTACTCAAGGGTAAATTTAGGAATATTTTCTCTTACAACCTTTTCATTTTGAATTATTTTCATAGAAACCAGGAGATGAGCTTTCCTTTTTTCCTCCTTCGATCCTTGAATAATTCTATAAATGACAACTAGAATGATACGATGGAAATCCCTCTCCATCATGGCTTGATTTTTTTTATGTTTAAGAGAGGGTAAATATTTATCCCTCCTCATCCTCACAAAAAAAGTGATGATTCAGATAATGATACCTTAGTATCTCACATGAAAACAATGAAAAGGGGGTAACTACATGATGGTCATGTTGGCATAGTTGAGATTCTTTATGATATGAAAAATGGAAACAAGGTTAGTGAGTAAAGTTTTGGGAATAGGGAGAGAGCTATAGAAACTATTGACTGGGAGGCTCGTATCCTTAGAGTGGAGGTAGCTGTGGACACAATTTTTGTGGTCAATTATTTTTTTCAAGAAGTGAAAGATTTCCAAAGACATATTGAAATCCAAAATAAGCATATTGGAAGATTGAATGTAAACGTCATTATGCATGAACATAGGATTTTGATCCTACAAGATCAAATTTCCAAAATTGAAGTGATAAGGAAGAGGTTAACATACCTTTGGAAATGAGAAGTACTAATGAAGAATACATCAAGGAGATGGAGGAGAAGAACACTAAAAAATTTCCTTCAACGGTCATCATCAAGTGCAAAGGGAATAAGGAAGCGGGCCTAAGAACTTGAAATATAAGCAAAAATTCTCAGAGCAAGGTGGACTGATGGCTTCCCTTTGGCTGAAATTTTCTTTGTTTTTCCTTTTTTAGGTTTTTTTGTGCCATTTTCCCTCTAATTTTTTTTGCTTTAAAAAAAGGTATTATAATACGTAGACCACTTACGGTCTTCTTTGTTTTCCTAGCACTGTTTGTTAAGCTTGTTTGACACTGTGTTTTTGGTTCTTTTTGTTGGATGTGTGCCTAGGATTCTTTTTGTGTAAATGGTTTTTTAGTCCCTTCAAAACTAAATATTATTACCAATCTAAAAATAATAATATTTTATTTATGTAATTCACACAAACAACTTATAAAATTATAATATCAACTTAATCACAATAAAGATATAAATGCTCCCAACTTTTAAATTTGTAATCTAACTATATAGAATAAAGAGTGACCATATCAATGTACAAATGAATATCATTGAAAAAAACTTTTTGAAATAATTAATAGTTATATAATTTTTGTTTTCTACAATTTTTTTATTCCCTCTAAGACACTCAAACCCTGAGATAGTATTTGTGATATCTTTGTGTACAAATTGGTCATCAACCATATATATGTGAAAAAAAATTCTCCATTTGATTTCCTCCCCACCATCAAATTTTCTATAGGGTTTCCCTTTCATCCTATTATAATACACAATGTGTCTTTTGGGCCGAAAGTAATATACTCTCTACTCCAAATGTTTTGGATATATTTTATTGTAATTTTTTCTTCTACACAGTAATGTTATTTACCCTACAAAAGAATTGGTTTCAATTCAACCACTTTTTTTTTAAAAATCCTTTATCGGCTTTTTAACTTTGGTGGAAGAGAGATAGATAGATCAAAATCTCACTTCACATTTTGTTGATAGTAGATTTAACAATTACTTAAGGCAACCACACAAGTTAATAGTATCCTTATAAAACTTGATTGCCATCAGCTTATAGGATTATTTTTTATCATATAGTCGTTATCCTATGAAATTGGCAAGGGCAATTTGTAGGTAACTATACCAAAATTCTGTTTTGACCCCTAAGGAAGTTTGACAATGTTCGAAATAGCCCAAAACTCCCTTTCAAAAAATCAAGCTGTTTCAGAACTTAGCAATTTTCAGGTTATCCTTCAGCATAGAAAATTGTGTGTCAACACTCCCAAAAATGCACCTTTTTGAACTGGGCACCATTTCATTCATATCGACATCCCAAAAATCGTGCCCACTTTAAAATCCTTCGGCACAGAAATTTACTTGTCAACATCACCAAAGTAGTGCCCTAAAACATTGGGTGTAATTTTTCACATGTCGACATCATGAAGTTTGCACCCCATTAAATCCTTTTGCGCTGAAGTTTTTATGTTAACATCTAGCAACTAGCGCCTTGCATTTTCCTTGGTGCAACTTTTCCCATGTCGAAGCTCCCAAAAACACGCCAAAGTGGTTGGTTAGGTAATAAATGCAATTTTTTCTATAAATATGAACCTACCACATGTGATTTTCATGAATTTAAAATTGTGAAAGGTATTTATTGTTGCAGGCTCACAGCACCCCTGGATGCAGATCAAGCTTCTAGGTTGATCACTCTAGCATCCAGTGTGATTGCACAACATGGAAACCTCTCTCCAAGTGTGGGACTTGTGAAACTGAGAGAGGAATCTCCAGATTAGAGGCTGGTTCCTCAAAATCCTCTGATTTAGATCTATATTTGCACAACTACAGAGGTTCAAAACCTAATCCTACTCTAAATTGTAAGGAGACAGGGATAGAAATGCAAAAATTGAAACTAACTAAAGATGGTGATGCACCAAAAGGAGTGGTGAATATTTTGTCAAGCAAATAGACACAAACTAGAGATTGCAACATATAACATACACAGGATGCTAAGATATAATTTAGGATCTGAAATGAAGCAAATAATACAAACAGAGGACTGGGACTCATTCACAAAGCTTGCATTATTATTTCCAATGTCAAAACACTGCATTACAACCTTAGAGAGGTAACAACTGTTACAATATTTGAAGAGGTCTGATTCTTGCCTACAATCACTTACTAGAGGTGAAAGAAGAAGATTGCTACGCCCAAAAGTATTCCCCCCTAAAAATGAGCCAAAAATGGCTTTTACATGCATGGGTCGAGCCCAGGAGATAGAAACGTACAAAAAATGTGAGAGCCCATTCCTCCTTGATTACAGATGCATTAAAACGGCATGGGGGACCTTACAAACCCATACCCTATCATTTTGACCGATTTTCAGGAGAATGCGACCCATTCTGCATTAAATCTGGTAGCTAAAATGTCACTTCTGGCCATGAACATGCGTCAGAGCCGTTTCTTAACTTCCTCTCTCTAGACAACACCAAAATTCAAGATTAACCCCAGAATCATGTAGAGAATTTCATAATATTTCTGTTGATATAAAGAACATGCAAATCCAGGCTCTGGATCGAAAGATATGGCGATCTGAAGGTTTAGGGCACAAAATAGGAAAAAATGGATTTTGAAATTTTTTCCCGCACTCTGCCACCTAGATGACACGTGTCAAGAGCTGATTGGATGCGTAATTCTCTCTCCTTCCCTGTCCCGTGGGTTTTCATTGAAATTTTTGCCTTTTTTGTGATTTTGGAACATTTTACACTTTTTCCCCGCATCCCCGCCACTAGGAACACGTGGCATGATCTGATTGGAAGACAGGGGCATGAGGAAGACCTTTGCTTTTTAACTTTTGGCCAAAACTTTTACCAAATTCTCTAACTCCTCCCCAAGCTCCACACTTCCCTTCTCCATTGGACATGTGTCCTCTTTTTATTGGCTCGGGCCAACGCTTCAAACCTTTCCCTTTGAAAACTTGACGTTTCCTCCTTGTGACACGTGTCGTGATTTGATTGGTCTCCGGGTTTACCAGCTTTTCACACCCTTCGCGTCCTCATGGCCCGACTGTTCCAAACTTCTTGGTACAAAAAATTCTGATCCACTTGAAATGGGCTTCCTTGTCCCTCATTCGGCCAATGACACATGGCATAATTTGATTGGCTTTCGGCTCATTCGGCTCTTCACGTCCCACACGTCCCTATGTCCCAAACTACTTAGTGTGAAAGTTCTCCTTTTCAGCCGATACGGGCGGTTCGCATCCTCACGGCCCAGATGTCCCAACTATTCCGCTCAGTAGTTAGTCGATTTTCCTCTAACCTTCAGCCGGTTCGCCTTTCCACGTCCCGCGTGTCCTCACGGCCCGGATGTCCCTTTGCTTTGCGGACCACCTAGCACCCTTTTGGCTGATTCGTGCCCTGATGTCCCAACTGTCCTAAGGACTGCCTGGACTCGGACTTAGCCATTTTTCATGATTTTTCCTGGCCCGAGATTTATTTGCAACTTTTTCACCTTTTCTCAGAACTTGCTCTTTTCAACCTGGACATGAGAGTTAGAAAAAAATTGAGGGGACCCTAAAAACCTGATTTTTTTCCCTAAATCAATCTATTTGCCTGGGACTTGAGTATCCTGATGCATGTTATCAATTTTACCCTGGGGGGTGCAAATTGGATAACAATTTGGTGACTCAACGGGGTTACCTGCCTGCTAGGTAGAAGATACCAATTTCCTGAAGCAGTCCATTGGGCATGGAGTCATCAAATATTCAGTTTAGAGCCCCAACTGACTTAGAATGTGTATGGAGGAAGATGGGATATTACCTGATGGGAGCAAAGATTGCAAAGCATCTCCATGGACAAGCTGTGCCAAAGCACTTAGGGAAAACAAAACTAACCTACATCAAAACAATGTGCACAAGCACTTGGAGGAATGAAAATCTAATCTAATATTTACAAAGTAGTGAGCTTCCCTCTAGAAACAACGCTTGAGATAGATTCCATTGATTGGAATGTGCAGTTCTTCACCATCCAATGAGGCCAATTGGAAAGCATTTTTGTTCTTGCACTTCGTGACCATGTATGGGCCACTCCAAATGGCATCAAATTTTGAATGCCTTCCTGGTTTTTCTCTATCCACATCCCATTTCAACACTAGATCTCCAACTTGAAAAGATCTATCCTTGGCCTTCTTATCAAAGGTCTTCTTGATCAAAGCTTGATCCTTCTCCATTGCTTCGAATGCCTGATTTCTAATCTCTTGCAGCTCCATGAACTCTGTATACCTCACCTCCATGGGCTCAAACTCTAGCATCTCCAAGTGCTTCATGAGTTCCAATGTTGGCAACTCAAGTGACATGGGCAAGATTTCCTCTCTTCCATAGACAAGTTTGAATGGAGAGTTACCTGTGGATCTTTTAGGAGTTATCCTATCAGCCCATAAGGCTGATTTTAGTTTGGTATGCCAAGACCTCTGATTATCATCAAGAATCCTCCTAATGATCCTCATGAAGTTCTTGTTTGTAGACTCGGCCTGGCCATTACCTTGAGGGTAATAGTTTGATGAAGTGCTTAGGTAAATACCATTCTTGACAGCCCACTCAGTCACCTTAGATCCAATGAATGCCAATGCATTATCAGAGATTATTGTAGTAGGTACACCAAATCTAGTTGTTATCCCCTCATAAAAGTCTAAGATGCTAGACTCATTTGCCTCTTTGAGTGCTACTACTTCTGTCCATTTGCTGAAGTATTCTGTGGCTGTCAAAATCCATTTGTGCCCTTGGCTTGAATTGGGATTAATGACTCTAATGAAGTCCAAACCCCATTGCATGAATGGCTGGTCAACTGAGATTGGATGCAATGGAAGGGCAGCAAGTATCTCTTTTCCTGTGAAGAATGCACAATTCTTACACCTCTTGATCCATGCATAACAATCACTGAAGATTTTAGGCCAATAATAACCAGCCTTCATGATTTTTAGAGTTGTTACTCTTGGTGAAAAATGACCACTAGCTGGTCCACCGTGAAACTCTTCCAACACTCTTTGAATATGATTTGTGCTAATGCATCTCAGCAACACTCCATTCACATCTTTTTTGAACAAAACTCCATCAACAATGGCATACGGGATAGCCTGCAATATGAAGTGTCTCCTTTGGGTCTTGTTCATCTCTAGAGGGCATAGGCGTGTACCTAGGAAGTGTGTAATGCCTTGGGTCCAACAAGGAGTGGGGGCAGCATTGTCTTCTTCTTGATTGCCACTTGGCTCATGGCTGTCCTGGACTGTCAAAACAACCACTTCTTCATTGCATATTTCTTTTTGCTTCCCCAAGACCAGCTGCTCACACAATCCTTTCCCTCTTACCAGCTTGGTGATTTTGATCTCAACGTCATACTCCATGACACGGGTGATCCAACCTACTATTTTCTCATTCAAATCCTTGTTGAGGAGGAAGTCCTTAACCCCAGCATGTGAGACCAGCAACTGGACCTTGTTGTTTGAGAATAAATGCTTGAATTTCTTCAAGCTTCTGATTACTGCAAGTACATGCTTCTCAATAAAAGAGTACCTCACCTTATAGTCATCCAAGCTCTAGCTGAAGAAAGCAATTGGCTGCTCATCATTATCCTTGTTCTGCTATACCAAAATGGCAGAGATAGTGTCATCACCTCCAAATGCGTAGAGGATGAAATCTTTGGAGAAGTTCGGGTTGATGAGAGTTGGTGCTTGAGAGATGGCATCTTTGATTGCTTCAAAACTCTCCTTGCCTTCTACTGTCCACTTGAAATCCATGCTCTTCTTTAACATCTTGGTGATGGGCTTGACAAGGGCTGCAAAATCTGGGACAAACCTCCGAACAAAGTTTATCCTTCCCAAGAAACTCTGAAGGGCTTTCTTGTGGCTTGGCAATGGTAGTGCTCTTATGGCTTCAACCCTCTCTGGATAAATTGTTAATCCTTCTTTAGAGACAATATGGCCAAGGAGCTTTCCTTCATGTGCAAGAAATATGCACTTCTTAGGATTCAAAGACACTCCAAATCTCCTACACCTCGTGAAGACTTGTCTCAAATGAGAGAGGTGGTCTGCTGCATTTTTGGAAAAAACAGTGATATTATCAAGGTAGATCAGCACCACATTGTTAATCAAACCTTTGAATGCCATGTCCATTGCCCTTTGGAAGGTAGCACCAGCGTTGGACAGCCCAAATGGCATTTTCCTGTATGCAAAAGTTCCCCATTTGGTTGTGAAGGCTATCTTGAACTGGTCTTCCTCCTTCACCATAATCTGATTGTAGCCTGAGTAGCCATCAAGCAATGAGAACCTTTCTGAACCAGCTACAACTTGCAATATTTTCTCCATGGAAGGGAGTGGGTAATGGTCCTTGAGAGAGGCTCTATTCAAGTCTCTGAAGTCAACACACAGTCTGATCTCTCCACTCTTCTTTCTGACTGGAACTAAGTTGGCAACCCAACTAGAATGCTTGATTGGGAATATGATCCTTGACTCAATCAACTTGTCCAATTCTTTCCTCATGAGAGGCTCCATGTGTGGATTGACTGGTCTTTGTTTCTACCTAACAGGCTTAGCATTTGGATCCAATTCGATGGTATGTTGAGCTAAGTTGGGATTGAAACCTTTCAAGTCTTCGTAGCTCCAAGCAAACACATCAGGGAACTCTTGACACAGTTGTATGAACTCATACTTCTCTTGTTCGGTTGTCATCCTTCCAATTCGCAATGGCTTGTCCTCTTCTACCATGATGGATACTGAATCCTCCTTTTTGACTTCAATGTTTTCTTTCTCCTTTCTAAACTAGTCATTGGGGTTAAAAATGGACTCTAAAGTGATAAGTCCTTTGGGCAGCTTGTTAGTTCTCAGCTGTACTACCTGGTCACCATACTATTGTTCCAATTTTTCTTGATTCTTGGCTGAGAACTCAGCTTCTTCTTGCAAGAAATGGATGATTTACTGGTCATTTTCAAACACTTGCCAACTAACATTGTTATCTGGCACTGAAGGCCTCACAATCACGTGGATGTTTGGTTGTACCTTGTCCTATTGAATGCTTTCCACAATGTCAAAGGCTGCCCCTACTACTGCAAGCCTGTCAGCATCTTGATTCTCTTTCCTGGGAATGGAGTTGATGCCAAAACCCTCAAAATCTTCCATGAGGTCCCATACCCTATTCTTGTAGCACTTGAGTAGATCATTCTTGGCAGCATGTTGTCCTTTGACCTGATTTACAATCAATTCACTGTCCCCAAAGACTTGCAAGTTCTTTATTTTCTTCTTTATTGCCCAATGCATCCCTTGCACCAAGGCTTCATATTCAGCAGTGTTATTGGAGCATGCAAACTGAAATCTAAAAGTTGAATAGTACTTTACTCCTTGAGGTGAAACAAGCATGGCTCCACGTCCTGCACCTTTCCTACTCCTTAATCCATTAAAAAACAACTGCCATACCTCATTGTCATCTTTGTGGTCTGGCTTGGCGATGCTGGGGAGAGGTTGATTCTCTTCATGTAAACAATAAACTCCTAGCTCAGATTCTTCTATTTCTTGATAAGGATCAAAAGCATGCACCTTGCTTGCCCATTCATCAAGAGTTAGATCCGGGATGCTTCCAACCTTGGTGTCAGCTTCATCAGTGCTTGGGTGATCCTCTTGATCAAATGCTGAGCAATTGGCATTAATTTGACTTGGAGTGTGAGGCTTAATATGGAATTTTGCAATAGGTTCAGACCTAATTGTGGCCTTAGTTCCATACCTCATTCTGAACAGCATGTGTGACCAATCAGCAGACAAATATCCCCCAATCTTGGCTATGAAGTCCCTTGACAACCATAGGGCAAAGAGTGGTGGAAGGTCTATGACTGATACATCTTGTAAAATAACAACATTTGGACATGCATGCAAGGTAAGACTCAAGTTTTTAATCACTCCAACTGTTGTTACTGCTGTCCCATCCAGCTACACTACCCCTTTGGATATTGTTTCATACTGGAGCCCTAGCTGATCAGCTATCTGTTTAGGCATTACTGAGCTACTTGCCCCAAAGTCTATCATGCAATTATGCACTAGCTGATTTCCAATGATTAATGAAACATAGAAAGGAGGGGGCTTCAACATTTTACCTTGTTGTCCTCCATGATTTCCCTCATGCTGGGTAGCATTTGTAAGTACTTTGTCTTGCCTTTGAACTTGCTGATTTGAAGTTGGCCAGTCCTTCATGGTAGCTTGCAGCAAATCTCTTTGGCCTGGGATAGATAGGGATTCCCACATTGATATGTTAACATTTGTCTTCTTCATCTGATCAATGATAGTGAATGGTGATGAAGGATCTCTTTGTTGTTCTTTGGTTTGCACATTCACTCCTTGCATGTGGGCAGCAACAAATGGGATTTGAGTTGGCCTAGGGGCTTTTCTTGGTTTCCCTTGTGCATTTACAACCAGATTTTGTTTGCCAACCACTTGTGGAGCCATAGAAGGTTGTGGATTGGTTGGGGCTAATGGTTGTTCTTCA
Source organism: Taxus chinensis (assembly GCA_019776745.2). Taxonomy (NCBI): domain Eukaryota; kingdom Viridiplantae; phylum Streptophyta; class Pinopsida; order Cupressales; family Taxaceae; genus Taxus; species Taxus chinensis. Next base: position 353,708,892 of record CM034154.1, read on the forward strand.
CCAAAATTCCTCCTTTTTGACCTTGTGTTGGCTGCAACACCTTGAGAAACTACCTGATTCATGTCACAAAAATCTTATGCTTGCCAGTTTACCAATGTGGTGTCATTTGGGGCTGATTGCTATTGGAACATTTCTTGTTGTTGGTTATTTCCTTGACTTCCCTTACCCTCCACACCAGTAGTTGTCACCATCAATGCTTGATTCAAGGCACCATTGAAGCACATGGATTGGTTATGGGGCTCATTGCATGGAAAACACCAGTCATACTCCTGAGCAATGTTGTTTTGTGTTGGCACCAATGCCTTAGAGGTAGATATGGCATTTGGGTTATAGGGATGAAATGGTCTATTGGTAGGAGGCCTTGTTTGATTCATATTTGTAGCTGGATTAGGTGGCCTTTGTGGTTGGTATGGCTGACTATTAGGCTAATCTTGGGGTTGATAAGAAGGTCTAAAGCCTTGGGTTTGCTGCCTTTTGAGAGTAACCAGCTCATTGCCTAGGTTTTGCAATTGTTTCATGACTTCTTGAAGCTCATTTAGGGCACTTGGAGATGAAGTGGAAGCTTCATTTGAACTCTGATTTCTAGGAGTGGGAGAAGGAGTGAAATTAGGTGCTTGATTGGTGTTTGGACTCTCTAAACTTGGAAATAGTGGCATGGGAGGTCTAGGGGCAAGTTTGCCAACTTGGATCAAACAATTTTCAGCCCTAATGGAAATGCTATAAGCCATAGGGATAGTTATGCCTCTCATGGACTGAATTAACATAGAAATATAAGAATTTAGAGCTTTGAGATAGTAGAGAAAAGCACCTTCTGCTGTTGGCCTGACTGCTACTAGAATTCTCTCCCAAGTCCTTTGAAATATGAAGTTGAAATTGGTCAGCTACTCATTGGGAGCTCTCTTGATAGTTGTAAGTTGCTCCAAAAGAGACAAGTTGTCTCCCTTCTCTCCAAATTTCTCATGAAGTGCTATACATAGCTGATTCCAATTTGTAATAGAACCAGCTCCAAGGCTCATAAACCATTATAATGCTTTCCCCTTGAATGAAGACGCCAGAAACTTGACAGCTACTTGCATTTCATTGATTTCATGGATTGCACAAAGGTTAGCAATATCTTTAACATGATCACCTGGAGTAGTCTGATTTTCTCCAGTGAAGTAGGGAATGTTCTTCAAGGCTGCAATAGGAATTGGATGTTGTGCATTAAGGGCAAGTGGGCTGCTACTTGTGAAGTTGATGTAGGGGTTGTTTTGTGCCATTCTAATCGGTCTTAAAACCCTTGTTGACTGAATGAAAGGCCTACCAGGTGGAGGAGTTGAGAGAGTCCTGTTTGGTTGAGAGAGTCCTGTTTGGTGGAGATAAGAAAATAGACACAAACTAGAGATTGCAACATAAAACATACAAAGGCTGATAAGATATAACTTAGGATCTGAAATGAAGCAAATAATACAAATAGAGGACTGAGACTCATTCACAAAGCTTGCATTATTATTTCCAATGTCAAAACATTGCATTACAACCTCAGAGAGGTAAAAACTGTTACAATATTTGAAGAGGTTGGATTCTTGCCTACAATCACTTACTGGATGTGAAATAAGAAGATTGCTACGCCTAAAAGTATTCCCCCCTGAAAATGAGCCAAAACTAGCTTTTACATGCATGGGTCAAGCCCAGGAGATAAAAACGTACAAAAAACGTGAGAGCCCAGTCCTCCTTGACTGTAAATGCATTAAAATGGCATGGGGGACCTTACAAACCCATACCCTATCATTTTGATCGATTTGAAGGAGAATGCAACCTATTCTGCATTAAATCTGGTCGCTAAAATGTCAGTTCTGGCCATAAACACACGTCAGATCCATTTCTTGACTTCCTCTCTCTAGACTACACCAAAATTCAAGATTAACCCTAGAATCATGTAGAGAATTTCATAAGCTTTTCGTTGATATAAAAAACATGCAAATATGGGCTCTGGATCGAAAGATATGGCGATATGAAGGTTTAGGGCACAAAACAGAAAAAAATAGATTTTGAAAATTTTTCCCGCGCTCTGCCACCCGGATGACACGTGTCAAACGCTGATTGGATGTGTAATTCTCTCTCCTTCCCTGTCCCGTGGGTTTTCTTTGAAATTTTTTCCTTTTTTGTGATTTTGGAACATTTTCCACTTTTTCCCCGCGCCCCCGCAATTGGGGACACGTGGCATGATCTGATTGGAGGACAAGGGCGCGGGGAAGACCTGTGCTTTTTATCTTTTGGCCAAAACTTTTACCAAATTCTCTAACTCCTCCCTGAGCTCCACACTTCCCTTCTCCATTGGACATGTGTCCTCTTTTTATTGGCTCGGGCCAGTGCTTCAAATCATTCATATTGAAAACATGACGTTTCCTCCTTGTGACTCGTGTCGTGATTTGATTGGTCTCCGAGTCTGCCTGATTTTCGCACCCTTCACGTCCTCACGGCCTGGCTGTTACAAAATGCTCGATACAAAAAATTCTGATCCGCCCGAAATGGGCTTCCTTGTCCCTCATTTAGCTGATGACACATGGCATAATTTGATTTGCTTTCGACTCCTTCGGCTCTTCACGTCCCACGCGTCCCTATGTCCCAAACTGCTTAGTGTGAAAGTTCTCCTTTTCAGCTGATCCAGGTGGTTCGCATCCTTCACGTCCTCACGGCCTATATGTCCTAATTATTCCGCTTAGCAGTTAGTCGATTTTCCTTTGACCTTCGGTTGGTTCGCCTTTCCGCGTCCCACGCGTCCTCACGGCCTGGATGTCCCTTTGCTCTACGGACCACCTGATGCCCTTTCGGCTGATTCGCACCCCGATGTCCCAACTGTCCCAAGGACGGCCTGGACTAGGAATTAGCCATTTTTCATGATTTTTCCTGGCCTGAGTTTGTTTTTGCAAATTTTTCACCTTTTCTCAGAACTTGCTCTTTTCAACTTGGACAGGAGAGTTAGAAAAAATTTGAGGGGACCCTAGAAACCTGATTTTTTGTGCTGAATCAATATATTTTCCTGGGACTTGAGTATCCTGATGCATGTTATCAATTTTACCCTGGGGGGTGCAAATTGGATAACAGTATTATCTCTGTGTGTGTCAACCATCCTGGTCAGCCCTCGCATGCCGTTTTTGAGCCTATGGACCCCGCGTATTTTCTTCAACTTTTATAAATCTAGATGAGTGGCTCCTCTCCCATTTTTGGTTTTCATGTTGTTGTATTAATGTTAGGGCTCATATTAAATAAATAAAATTTAAAGAACCCATTCACATCCTCAACCCAGTTGAAACCCTCTTTCCCTCTCCTTCAAGATCTACAAATCTAGAAGGCCCATGCCATTGAAGTGAATTTCGAGGGAAAACCATTTATCCCTGATTTTTGCCTTGCAAAAGAACCTCTCTTCCTAGCCATATGATAAATCCAGAAAGAGAGAAATCAAGAAATCAAGAAAATAAACCAAACCGTTAACTGATTAAAACCCTAACACCATTTTCAGTGATGTTACATGCTTAGAAAGTGCGCCGAACTACTATGGCACATTGTTCTTCATTACAATCTTTTCCAAAGTTGTACCTTGGTGCACTTTACTCTCATGCAAAATAAAAATTTTCCACACCCAGCCAAAAGAACACATAGAAGATTCTTGTGAGGCACAAGTGTAACTTCCACAACATCAACATGAAATGTTATCTATTGTAGATATGTGCCCTGTGCTTTACCCTTTAGCACTGAAATTTGTCATGTAACATCTTCCAAAACCACACCCTTTCTAACTTGGCACAACTTTTCTCATGTTGATACTTTCCTAATTTCACCCCTTTTTAACTTGGTGCAAGAATTTGCATGCTGACACCTCAAAAAGTGCTCCTAGCAATAAAAAGTTGTTGCAATCTGTTGTAAGCTTGCACCTTGTGCTCTAAGGCTTAAAATTGCTCGTTCTTCCTTCTGCAAACTAAACCTAACTATTTTCTCACACATTATAAGGTGTTCTGTTATTCTTCAAACTTTCATTATGGATAACATGACAGTTGACATGGCTCTTTTGTGTTGGACCTTGTTGATACTTCTTGCAAAATGACAACACCCGTCCTCAAGCTCACATATGTCTTCATCAAGTAAGAAACCAGCTAAAGCTAAAGCTAAATAGTCAGAGAAATAAATGAAGTACAAGTACCAGAGAGTCAAAATACCTGAATCATATGCAAAGTGTGACCTTGACATCAGAGACTCTGAGCTGGGTCATATTGACATGGATGATTTTTAGGTAAGGACCACCAAGGCAAGTAGTGGCCCATGGATGAACAAATTAGTAGGCAGTGGATTACACTTTGTAGCTGGGCTTCCAGTGAGTGTCGTAAATAATGAGTTCATCATGTTGGTTTCTCAATGTTATAACAAAGACACTAGATGTGTCAAAAATAAATAACATCAGACAATCATAAAAATCACAGCTTGTCACTTCGAGATGATCCTAGGCATTCCTCATCACATGAAATATGTGGAGATAAGTATTGAATATTGTAGGAAAGCATGGAATGATAATGAAGATCAATGCATGCAGATGATGAATGAACTCTATCTAAAGAATAAAAACCTAGTGTCCAGATGGCCACAAACTATCCAATGAAGTGGTTTTAATGAAGAATTGAGTGATACAATCACATTCTTGAGTAGAGTATTCAGGCTCCCTGATGCCCATCATTTCCATAAATGGATGCTGAGATACCAGGAGAACATGAGCAAGAATGCACCTGATCAACGCTTCAGCTGGGGTGAAATCATTAGTGAAACCATATCCTAGTAGCTTCAACAAGTTCTAATAACTAGGAAGTTCTACATGAATTCCTACATTGTATGCGCTATTGCATCATAATGGGATTTCACAGGGTTAGCTCGAAATGGGGTATGGCCCCAAGTCAAGATATATGAGTTCTACCGAGAGCTAAGGCTTGAAGCCAACATCTCTTAGTTCTCCAAAATAAATGATGCCTTCTTCTATGAGGTATTCTATTTGTTGAGACCAAACATGAGATAAAGTCGAACCAGCCTGAGTGTGATTGCTGCTATAAAGAAACGGGGAGCGTTGTTCACACAATTCCCTACATTCACATACCTCAAAGTTGTGAATTTTGAGGGAGAACCAATGAAGCTACCAAGATTTGTGGGCCCAAAGCTAGTCCTCCTGTAACTTTCAAGGTAGTTAATCACTTATCATAAAAAGTGTATGATGAGAAAGAAAGGAGGAACTCCATTCCCCTTTACAATTGGTCGATACACCAGCCCTACACTTGCCAAAGCATGGGAAATGTATGCTAAGCTATAGATACTGAATTTGAAGCACAACTTCACAACAAGGCCAACCTTTGACTACCAGAGTTGCCTCCTGAGGGCAAAGATTGATCCCATCCATGTTCCTAAGATCGAGGATATTTGGATAGACATAACCCATGAGAGAGACATTAGGTAGAAAGATCACTCCCGACTGGCTCTGGAGGAGATCATCCACATTGCATTGCCATTGTCTGAAAGAAATTCAAAGATACTGATCAAGAAATTGATTACGTTTACATTGAAACAGATGGGGACAATTGGCCATTCATAGAGATAAATAGAGCTAAAGCACCAAAGACCATTAAAGAAAGGGTTAAACCCACATTACAGCGCACCAAACATTGGTGCAATCAGAATGGATTTACATACCTTAGAGTCCACTTCACTACTTATCCCTCAGGCCATGCACCTCCAAGGCAAGACCGTGTGCCGAAACGAAAAGGGAAAGACAAGGTGGAAGAACCAAGTAGACAAGAGGTACCTAGTATTCCCTCTTCCACTACTCCTGAAGATCTCCCTCCTACTTTTGAGAAGAAAGTAGTCAACTTGGTGTCTCCAGATGATGAAGGAACAACAAATGTTTCAACGGATACATCCACTCAGGATACTATCACAACTACAACTACAGAGGTACCCAACATTCTTTCTTCCATTTCTTCTCCTCCTCTTATCATTCAAGCATATATCCCTATGGATGTGTCTTATCCTCTCCCTTCCTCCCTTCCATCTCCCACCTCTTCCATCTTTTCCTCTCTTGTAAATCTGTCACCCAATGTTTCCTCAATCTTAATGATGATCCCTTCCATTTCCATGTCCTTCTCCTCCCCATTAGTAACTTCAAGCCCCATAAGCAGTGATGTGTTGGAATCCTTGTAAATGCTGCCATCGAGTGTTTCAGAACATTTCCTTGAGGCCTCTATAGTTGTTCCCCCTCTCACTCCCACTCCCATAAGTCTTGGCTGGATTTCTGACCATCTGAGTTGGCATAAGAGGAAAGTTCCCATTTTGGCCATGGATTTCTCCATTATTCCAAAGAAGGGAACCAAGAAGCAGAAAGTGATAACTCACTTTTCTAAAGGCACTTTGAGGGAGAGAGTCATGGAGATAGCTTACTCAGATACCACCAAGAGAAAAGAATATTTGTCTCCCACAGACTTCACAGTTACTCAAGTCATAATGGGGACCTCATCTGAAAGCATGCAAGGGGAAGCCTTGTTTGGTGTGGATGCTCTCTGCTAAAAGCTCCAAGAGGAAAAAGAGGAGAAAATGATACTTAAAGAACAAAACAAACATCTCCTACAAGCATTGCAGAAAATGGGCAATGCTCCTCCTGTGACTGCTGTCGAACCCATTCAAGATCCCAGTCAGGAGAAAATAAATGAATATATTAAGATTGGTAAACAAGGAACAGCAATATCATCCTGGATTAATTGGATCCTCAGAGATGGTGAAGAAATTCTTGGGAAATTCACATTGCTCTATCAGCGTATAACTCAAGAAAATAAGGAGCTACAAGCAGTAGAAAGTGCCCTATCTGAAGAGTTGGATAATGCTAGGTTGCAGTATGAAATGTTCCAAGCAATATTTAACTGCTCAGCTGATGACGTATTGAAGGTCAGCATTATCAATCACCCGCATGCACATAATAAAGCTCTCATTGTATTAGATTACTAGGTTAACCAGATGGAATATATCCTAGAGAGAATCGATAAAATCAAAGATGAAGCCCTGGAAACATGATACAACATGGATAAGATAGTTAAAAAAATGTCTCTAGGGATGCTCAGTGAATCGTATAACTTAAGGGAAGTAGATGATACATTCTAGTGCTTCAAAGCTATCATCACCAAAGGTCACTTTCGACCGAGAGTAAATTAATAACCTCTTGACCTTCCTCGATTTCATTGGATTTGTAATCGATGAATGTGAAACTTTTGCCGAGTTACCTGACAAGGTCAAGAATGAGAAAGAAACTTGTGAATTCATTCACGACCATTTTAATGGTCCCAACCATGATCAACTTCAAGCAATGATCAAAAAGTTTGTAGAATATCGAGCGCAATGTCACATTGACTCTCCTGATTAATAGCAAAACACCAAGTTTGAATAGAGGGATGATGAGGATTAGTTTCTCCTCTCATGTATGCATTGATCATTTTTGTAAAATATTTACAAAGCATGTTGGCATACATGATGGCCTCATCCATGTTGTACCATGGGATGTTGTTATCCACAAAATTGCCCAAGTCAACTGTTGACTTTTTAGATATTTTCTTGTTATTTTTTAAATATCTTGTAAGATATTTTGTAAGTAGTGGGTTTTCTTTTGTCTTCTTTCCTTCTCTCCTTCTATAAATACTATAATAATTTTTTTAGTAAAGAGGAACACTTTTGTATGAAAAGATAAGTGAGGAGAGAAAGAATTTGTGTTTTCTTGCAACAGAAGAAATATCAATACATATATTCAGACTTTGTGCTTAATGTGTGTGTTATTTGCATCAAATCTTTCTTAAGTCAGATCTATGTTTTTATTCTATTAGATTAATTCCTACTATTTTCATCTGTTCATCAGTATTTCTTTAATTGTTTATGCAAGTTTGGATCTGTTTACTACCAGCCTAAAACATAAACCTTATGACCTTTCCGTCTTGGAATTCATTTCTTTTATTCCTTTAGATCTACCGTCCTCCATTCCTTCCCTCCTACCTTTCTATTCGTAGTTGGAACTAACTCTACTGGGATGAGATCCCAAACCCCCTAAAGTTAGAATAGTGTATATTTGCACAAATTCTTGCTTGATAGATTAGCAATAAACCAATTTCACTTCGTTGTCTTGAAGAGGGGCTCTGCCCTACACACTATTCGTCTGTTTCCCCATGACCTGCCTATCTGACAAATTTTTGGACCAACAATAGCAAACCATTCAAATATAAAATAATTAAAAATTCCTTTTGGCCAACAACAAAAAAGTTATTTTTTCTCAATCATCTATAATTTGATATTAACCAATCACAATAGTCAAAATTTTAGTAGGTTAACACTTACTGATTGATATTCTAGCTAGGATTTCCTCACACTCCCCCTCTACAGGTTATTTTGATGCACATTCTATTTCGGAAAACATTAATTAATTCAAAATAAATTTTATGTCAAAGTAAATAAATATGTGATACAACTTGCTTTTATACAAGTTCTACTCTTTGTTAGATAATATTTCATAGATATAGTTATATATTAGTGACCATTAGGATAATCCATTAATTATTGGACTATGTTTGGGTTGAAATTATTTACTTGGATTAGCAACCACTAATGGCCAATTACGCATAAGTAATATATTTTTCAATTCTATGCAATTTAATGTTAACCAATTAAAATACATTAATCAATTGAGAATAAATATCACGTCGATGTAATTAAATTCATGATACAAATTGATTCTATATAATGCAATACCCCTTTTTGGAAAATATTACATAGATATAGATGTATATTAGTGACTGCTAGGCCAAGCCATTACTTCTTGTACTATGGTTGGCTTAACATTCTTTGATGAGCTTAATGGCCACAGATGGCCAACTGCATAGAAGTAATTTTTTTTCAATTTTCCATAATTTAATATTAACCAATTAAAAAAACTACTCAATTAAATATAAATCAGTTTAATAGATGTATGTTAGCGAGTGATGGGAAAATACATAAAAAAAATAAACCAGTTTGTTAAAGGTTCTTAAAATTATGTGGCGTTTTTAAATGGTTTCGTTTATAATTGCACATGACTAACATACCAGTTTCTGTCTATAAATTTGTGTGTGACATCCTGAAAACCTCCCCATTTGGCATCAACAATGATTTTCTTTGAATTTTTATTAAATATATGTAAACAATGACAATCTATAAATAATTAGAGTGATAAATTTCTAAAACAAGTAAATTCCACTCACCTTGTATAGATTCATTAGATGTATGGTCAACGACATCCAGCACAATGAGTTGAATGTGTTGTGACTTGTAAAGAACATAATCATCTCCATTGTTTGTATGTGGAGAGGAAGAGACGGTATCTTCCTCTTTTTCTTTGTTGTCTGCATAAATATTAATGTAGCCAAATTCTAACAAACTTGATATTCTGCAAATAACATGAACTCAAAAAAGAAATAAATATCCTTCTTTGTTATTGAATAATTAATTAAATTTTTTCCTAAATAGGAAAACAAATCCCAACTCGAGTTTCCAAGCAAACTCTAACTAACTTGACTAAATCTACTCTAGGTGGTGGAAATGACTATTTTTAGTAGTAAACTAGAACCTGCTATTCTTAGTAATTTCGCATGCTTTTTCGTATGGGCACAGAAATTGCCACGCATCTTCTACATTCCTAAATTAGAGGAATTTCCAACATTCTAAATCATAATGAAACTAATAGAATAAAATTAACTAATGCTCAAAAATAGAAAAAAACCCAACTACAACTTAAATCCTAATTTTTGGCCTCAAGATGGCGGATTTAGGGCCCAAAAACGTGCCTAAAATTGCCCCAAATGGTAGGGCATGTTTTTACTGCATTCTTCTCATCAAAACATGTGGTTTCAAAAAACAATTAGACTCAAATGGACACCCGAAGCTCAAGTTATGACCTTGTCAAGTTCCTACTAATTCTGGTGCATCAAATATTATATGTATCAGTTCAAAGGAATTAAACTAATAGAATTGTTTAATGTAATCTTAATCAATGTAAATTTTTTAAAATGAGAATAATAATGTTTTAAAAACATTTCTTGATCATGTGATTCAATAATAAAAACCATAGATAGACCCATAGATAGACCTAAGTCAACAAAATTATGCAATGCAACACTACCGCCATAAAGTATTATTATGAGAGAATTTTCAAAAGCGAGTCGATTGAACATATGATACCAAAACTCATAATATCTCTTGCAAAAAAAAGGAAACATATTTCCTCATAGGCCAATATCACTTGTAGTCACAAACTGCTATAGAAATTTTTCCATCCAATACATGATGATTTATTCTCTATCCCCATTGTCAACATTAAACTTATGCACATCAATTATTGTGTACATAAAAAACAAGCTCTTAAATTTTCCATTGCTGTCATAAAATTTGTAACAAACTTCCACAACTGATTCCCCTTTATCTTTAACATTTTTCAAGAATTTATGTATTGTCTCTCTTACCATTTTTGAATAAGAAATAGGTAAGAGCACAATAATAAAAGAATTTAGCAAACTAGATCCAACAACTATGAACTAATCCATTATTGCATCAAAATTTATTAAACTAGATAAATTGTAGAAATATAAGATCACACATTCTCTATTGAATGGATTATTTGACGGAATAGATTACATTGTTTACTGGAGCTTGAAGGGATATACACATTGATAGGTAAATTGTGTTGTCTCTTCCAACCTTTCTAGAATTTTTTCTTACATTTAAATCATGTAGTTTTCTATAATTCTTTGAGCTGACACTGGGAGAACCTCTATCACTTCATAAATTTTTCTTTTTGTTGATTTTTCACTTGCTATAGAATAAAATTTTATTTTTCCTTTATTATCTTCTCCTAATATTACACATAAATGGTGGTAAGGAGATTCATGCAAACCAAATTTTTAAATGATATTATTTTCAGTACATTCTTGGAATACAATATTATATGGATATTTACATTTTAAATATTTTATCCTCTCATTCTTTGGTCATATTTTAATCTTTGGTAGAAAAATTCAAAAGTCTCTGTTGTGACTCCTGCTTCAATAGATCCAATCAGCCATACTTTCACTCATTTCAGTTTATCTACTAGTAATGGAATCTCCTCGTTGGTCGTTGCTCTTACAACCCTGAAGGAATTTGTGGTGAACCTTGCCAATGAATTTGGATTTAAGTTAGGTTGGTTATCCTTAAAAGGAGAACAAGCAAGACTACCTGATTTAATCAACTCAAAGGTTTGCTATCCATTTTTTCATAATGTCCTCAAGTAAAAATAAAAATTTCCATTTGTTAGAAAGACTCTCTATCTTAAACACTTTGAAAAATAGCAAGACAAAGTTTCTTGAAATGTTACATTAAAAGAGGAAATAATATTTTTAATTTCTATATATTACAAAAGTAAATTTTAAATATAAATGCATTAAAACTAAGTTTCATTTCCCTCAACTCCTCTATCTTTTCGTTTCCCACTCCAGGACTTTGAGGACATCCTAGGGATATCCAAATAATTTTATCCTTATAGAGTACATAAATTCAATTGGATTTAATCCAATTTTTGTTTACCTTTTTTTGGTGCTTGTAAATATCAATAATGTCTTCACTAGATGCTTTTGAATACATAATGTGAGCATTTCCAAACTGTAACATAGTATGCAATGAATTTTATTTTATTCCACCTAAAAAATTTTTTGGGCACAAATGGTATGTTGGTCGTCAATAATATATAATTGCACATCATCCTTTTTCAGGTCATCTAGATCCTCTAGTTGCATAAGTTACTTTGTAGAATGTAAAAAAGGAATAATAATTGCATCCCTTTGTGTAGGAATAACATTAATAAACATTGAATGGAAAATAAGGTTAACATTATCATCATGCACTTGATGGTAATTATATACTAGAGGTGCTACATGACACCTAGAAACTTCAACTAGAAAAACATCACCATTAAACAGAAATATTTTAAATTTTTCAGCGGTTGAAGATTCTGCTTTCTCAAATATACTGGTTAGGTTTTTAAACAATACAGTTGATTTATTATTCTTTTTAATCCCTTACAACTTTGACTTAGTGGGATCTATCTCTAATTTAGAAAAATAATATTAGCTTAGAATTGTAAATATCTTTGCATGTTTCAGTGGAGAAAGCAATTTTTTCTATTCAAATAATGACAAATAGAAGAGGTATTATCAATTATATAGAATTTTTTGAATACCAAATTCATTCCATTATGAATTTCAAGGGAATTTTAGCAACGTATTTTGTCTTAGTGTATGAACTTCCCTAGATTCCAACCATATTTGAAATAATAACTCGTCCTACTTTCTCTAGAAGCCTCCATATCCTATTTCCTGAAAAAGGAAACTTCCAACTCTATGTCAAGCATAATGCACTTATTCATTTCAACATCAATGCATTGAACGTGTATCTTTAGTGTTTTATGATCAATAACTTCTAAAGTTAGAACCATACCGACTTCATTGACAACATCATCATCAACAAAAAATAACCACAGATCAACATGATGATTTTCTAGGGAATGTATTTCTACAAACCATTCATCATATGTCTTTTTCCAATCCTCTTTTTCTTCAATCAAAGGAATTTTCATGAATAGAGTGTGACCACTGGAAGACATATTACCTAAAAAAGGAATTAATCAAATTAATAATTTGTAGTTTATTGGGAAGGATAAATATTTGTTTTCAAAAGTGCAATAAGAAGGAGACTATGTATCTTGATGTCATTCTTTTCATAGATTAAAAGTAATTACCAATTGATATTTATAGCTTAGCGGTTGCTAGGAAAAATTTCAACATGTAATATAATTCGAATGGAAAGGACAAATACATTATAGATTAATTTACATCATTCAAGGATTTTATAGACAATTATAATTTGTCTAGAAGCTGTTAATCATAACTATTCCTAATATTACAATAAAGCATTATAATGCATGCCTTGCTCAATGGCCGCTAGGCCTCGAATATCATGTCAGAATATATGAACATATTAATGTAAATCAATATTAGTAAGGTATTTTATTTTATGTAAGTGGACTAACAATATGTGAATAATTGACATTTCTTAGCTTGAAGAATATGTAAAGAAGAGTTCTAAGTGTCATTGTTTTCATTAATGTCACTAGCTATGACAAGGAAGGCTATTTTTTGAACACTGATATGCATGAATTATCCACACATTTTCCACCAAATCCCTATTGAATCTCACATTGGATGAATTAAAACACCCTTATAAATTAGTCATGATTACTTTTTGTGAGGTTTTCCAAAGTATGGAGTGACTTCCTGTTGTATTTCATACCTTCAAAATTGAAATTTCAAAAGTTTAAATTTCAATGTTTACATTTAGGTCATTTTCCTTGGTGGTAGTAGAATGGTTTAGTCATTCCATTGGTAGAAGTAAAAAAATTTTGGAATAATGAGCTAGGAGATCTTGTAGGAAAAAATAGTGAGGTGAAGAATCAATAAAATAAAATTAGCAAAAAATTCCTACAGTCGGATAGTATTCAGGAAAATCATTTCTATTTATTTCCTCTCTAATGTAAAAACTCACGTAAATGTTTCCTATCTCAAATGTTTGTTGCGATGTGCTACATACAATTGAGAGAGACATAGTATTATATAGTTCTCATAAGATATATTATGTATAACACATAATCCACATCATTTTTTATCAAGGAAAGCCTTTGGCTACTGTTATGCTCCATGATTTCTGTTAGGTAGTAGCCTCTATATGTTCTTAGAATCCATTTTAAATTTTAGAATCACAATTAGAAGGTTGAAGTCTTATGTATTTATTGTAGGATGTATTGTCATATATCGTGATTCAGATCAGTTCAAATCAAGAAAAATGCTTATTAACCACTAAGATCCATTCATTATCAAAAGGAGTGGCTTGGTGCTCACTTGGCTCTATTGTTTCTAGTTTTCAAAAATATTGACCTAATAGAAATTCATTGTCTACCTTAGTGATAAAGATCTAATATTTACACCATAGTAATAGAAGTACATAATTTAAACCTAAACATATATCTTGATCATCTCGTTCTTTCATGTTTCCAGAAATTACCCGTTAAATAAAATAGTCCTAAATGATTTACTAAAAATTGAGGGCAAAGACAAACATGAATAATGCTCAAGAATAAATTATTTGAGTCTATCAAAAGAAATGTATATTTTATGTTCACTTATTATTCATTTATGAGAAGGTGAATGGATGCTAACCTCTATATTGTCCATGAATCCATTTTAACAACGCAAAAATAAATCTGAACAACTTTGTTATCATTATTTATAATTATATTATATTTTTTGGACTATCCCTGATAGAGCCAAGTCCTTGAATACATACCTTTTATAAGGATAACTCCTTATGTATTTCTCATTTGATATATTTTTCATAAAATGTAATTCATGTCTTTTCATATTAATAAAAATGCTTAGTAACTGATAAGAATCATTACTTAATGAAAGGAGAGGCCTTGTTATTGTTAAGTTTAACAAATTTTGGTAATAAACATAGCCACATAGTTAAGCAAGGTTAGATAATAGTAAAAAAAGTACATAATTTAAACATAAAGAAGTATCATGTCCATCTTGTCCTTCCATATATTCTTAAAATAATCCTTCAAAGAAAATATACCTAAACTATCTACCAAATTTGGAGGGAAAAGGTGAACATGATTCTCACTTAGGATTAAATTAGGAACTTCTGTTGCATTGATCTAATCTTACTGATATACTATTGTTTTATTTCCAATTATATGATTTATATTATGAGGATCACCAATTATGTGTTTGATAAAATAAAAAAAATTGCTAACCGATCTCTAGCAAAGAACCGACAAGACCAAGAAAATACCTATTGTTAATGGGTCAATGTTTCAATTTCTAAAAATTATGGGGAAGTGGGGATTCTAAACTAGGAAAAATAAAAATATGGGTCTAAATGTTATTCTCATAATTAATAACTTGACTAGTTACTAGAATTTTAGTAAATTAATAAATGCATAAATCAATAAACTAAAGCATTGGAACATTGTTGGTCCATGTCTAATGACTTGAATAGTAATGAATTAATTATTGGAGGTCACTCTCATATTATTTATAATGTTTCCATCAAAAATATTGTGTGAATAAAATTTCTTTTTTATGCTTTCATTAATTCTAGATTATACCTTAAATTATTATATATAAGAAAGCTATTAAATAGATGGATTTTACATAAAATCTAGGGACTGACCAAATGTTTTGTGATAAGATTGATAATAACTATGTTGATTGGATAGACTTATCACATTTTCTAATAAGGGTTGATATTAAATCCCTTAGCAAGCTTGTATTAATTACAAGCATGCAATGGCATAGTTACTCCATATATTCATCTAGTTGCTCTCCCTTATTTTTACAAATTTTGGGTTTCTTTTATGGGATTTCATTTATTCTATCATGGCAGGACCAATGTTTCCTTCCATGCAATTCTCCGCGTCGGTGTGTGAAATGAGATTTTATACCAAAATTTCATGTCTTTCTTTCAAATACATTTTTTGGATTGAATGAAAGCAATACATGGTTTCTATTGAGGGAGTTCTCGAAGATGATTATATTTCTCTAGAGGGAAGTCCGGGGGTGAATGCATAAGTTACTTAAAGCTTTACTTGTCATTTTCTTATCATACATCCAGCTAAGGATTGGGATTTGGAGATGGGTCATTATTGGATCAATCCAACTTCTAGGGTTGGCATAGAAGCAAAAATGGACAAAACCTTGAGTGCATCATGTCCCTTTATTTTTTATGCTCATTATAAATAGGAAGGTTTGGTGTACGTGGCCATTTTTCATAGTTATACAATCTGTTTGAAATCCTAGTGTGTTTCATGTATGATGTGTCCAAATGGTGTGAGAGCTCAACGGTGGGAACTGTTTCACACCACTTTCCTGAAATGGATGCTATGTTTTCTCTATTACGAATGGAACTGAAATGTTGGGATCCTTTCCATAGAAAAGTTTGTGAGGCATACGATTGGTTAAAGAGTCATGTTATTGCTAGAAAAGAGCATATTTCTTAGGAAATGCATGTAGAAACCATTTTCAATCACATTAAAGTGGAGGTTACAGAGGTTTCATCTGATTCAGATAAATAATTTCTTCTAAATTATGTTAATATGTATCTTTATATTGATTACTATATATCATTTCTAGTTCCATTGTTATTGAATATCCATGTATGTCTTACTAGTCTGGTTTTTTTAAATTCCCAACCACTTAATTTTTTGGCATAATTTAAATATAATAATGGAGTATATTTTGTTATTCACTTGATTCATTCCTACTTGTCCTTTATGTAAGAAATAAAAATTCCTAACGACCGCTAACCTCGAGTATTTGTGATTTTCCACCAGCACTATGTAATTATCTTAGACATTAGTGGTCACTAGGCTTTGAATATCATGTTTTTCTAGGAATATTATATAATAAAATATAAATAGCATGTTGTACTCAGAGGCCGCTAGGCTAAAAATTCTGTGTTGGAGCTCAGTTTAGTTTTCAATTTTTAATTTTCAGTCGAGTCATTACTCATTATCTTGAATACAAGAAAACAATTATCCTAGTGGCCACTAATCTCAAGTATTTATTTTGTTAATCCAACACAGTGGAATAATATAAGACCTTAGCATCCGTTAGGCTTCGAATATCATGTGATAAACATATAATAACATATTGAACTCAATGGAGGCTAGGATGAAAATTTCATTTTGGTATATGTGTATTTAGGAAAATCATTAAAATGTGTTTTGTCATGGAATTTTTTTTTCTTGAAACATCAAAGAAATAAATTAAACATCTACCCTATCGGTCTCTACCCTTAGAAGGTAGGATTGTAAAATCAAAATATAATAATGGAGATTAGTTAGTTTTTCATTTGGGTCATTACTAATTGTCTTGTATATAAGGAAACAACTATCCTAACGGATTCTAATCTCAAGTCTTGCTTATGTTACACAAATTTTGTTTAATAATCTTTGACACTAGCAGCTGCTAGGCTTTGAATATCATTCTGGGCTTCGGATATCATAATATGAAAATATCAATATAATAATGGTGCTTAGCTCAAATTTTCTCGATAGTAGTTATTAGTTGTATCGTATGTGAGTCAACCAATATCTTAGCGGATGCTAATTTCCATTCCTCTTTGAATAAATGTATTCAAGAAAATATTTGATATTTTTCTAGTCTTGGAATATTCTTTTCCTTTTGTTGTCTTTTAATAACTAAGAAATGTCGTAAACATCCATCTTAGCATCTGCTATTCTTGGAATATGGTATTAGAGAACTTAAAAGTTGTTATTTTAGGTTGGCTCAGTTATCAAGTAAGTCATTACTAATTTGTTTCTACACGAATGTTTTCAAAAAATAAGAATTATAACTCGGTGGTAGTTAGGATACAAAACATTTTTCTTGATTGACTTTACAAAAAGATACATAAATATACGAGTACAATCTTGTATTATTATATTTCAAAAAATTCTAAATTCAACCAATTATATGTAGCATAATAAAAATATATGGTATAACATAAGGTCCACAAAAGGAAATATATGTTTGTAAATAGAATGATTAAATTTTATATTTAATAATATTTACGAGTACATATAATTTTCTTACCTTTTATTAAACATAAAAAATTATACGTAATACATTACATTTGACTATTAGTACGTGAGAAAATGAATATAATTAAATATAATATCAATGCAACAATTATGTAAATAATGAACATTGAAGGAGCATACGACGAGCAAGAGGAGGAGATTTTGAAAAATTATGGGCATGAAATTAATGCTAGGGTTATTCTTCTTGGATCCAAGGAGTCTGTTGCAACAGAAGGAGATGGAGTGGGCCAAGGACATGATACTAGGAAAGATAAAGGGACATAAAACAAAGCATTTGACTCATGTTTAGATTTGGTAAAGAATGGATCCATATCAAAAGGACCAAATGTTTTCCTATAGGCTACCAAGGAGGCTTCAGGACGTGTCTTGGAGATTCATGATTCTATTTTAAATAGTACCACAAAAAACTGTGACAAATCACCAATGGGAAAAATGGTGGGAGAAATACCTAATATCGATGCAGTGACTGCTAAACTAAAATGGAACCTGAAAGGACACCTAGAGGTAAGTTATTTAACAAATGGTTTCTTTGTCTTTTACTTTATCATTCAAGAAGATTTGTTAAGTTTTTTTAAGGATAGTCCCTGGTTCTGGGGAAAATCAAGATGGTACCTAAGGAAGTGGGAAACCAAATTTTAACCTAGAGGAGGAAAATCTGAATCAGTTCCCCATATGGGTCCACTTACATAATTTTCCTTTAGAGTTTTGGCATGAGGATATCATAAAAATAATATCCAATTATTTGGGTTCTTTGGTGCTCATATACAATGCTACTTTCAATATGACTAGACTTGTGTGGGCTAGATTCTACATATATACTATCTCATGCACTGATATCCCTAACAACATCAAGTTGAAGTCTAGACTAGGGGTCTGGTAATAAAAAATTGAAGTGGAGATTACTCCATATAAATTTACTAAGTGAAATAGATGGGGTCATTTAACTCAAAATTTCAAGTTCAAGATCTCTTAGGTGTATTCTGTAGTAAATCTGAATTAATGTAAGGAAGATAAGGGGAAAGGCATAATGCAAAGTATGGCAGATCATCAAAATCTTTTTTTCCAATAATCAAACAAAAGGGTATAAGCCTCTAAGAATAACTGACAAAGAGGAACTCTTGAAAAATCTACCTAAAAATTTTTAGGAAATGGATGAATATGGATTCACACTTGTGGTTAATAAAAAGAAAAAAAATCATTTTCTCTATCAAACTCAAAGATCATGGGAAAAATAAGGGGTAGTTAGATAAAGAACAATTTTCAAATAGGAATTTGGAGCTTTTATCTTTTAATAAAGAGGATCTTCAAGTATCTGAAAAAAGAAGACATGTGAGGATGCCAAGATGGAGAACAGAAATAAGGGTGGAAAATATCTAAAAGATTTTATTTTAGAAGAAGTTTTTTTTTGAACAGACCTAAAGCCTGACTGGATAAGAACATAATGGTACTAAATCTGAAGGCTTAAAAAGAAACAAAATAGTTGGAGATTTGATAAATCTAACTGCAGATGAAATTATGAATGTAAAACAAATATTCCAAAAGGACCAGGAAGAAAATAATGAAAATAAAATGGTTTCACCAGTTTAAAATGGTGACTCTTCAAAAAGGACGCCTTCAAAATTAGGTAAAAAGGAAGATACCAGTGGTGAGAATCCAATAGATTTCAAGACTCCTAACAAAAAATAGGGAAGACCTAATAAAATTGAATCAAGAAAAAGGAACACCCAGAAGGATATAAATTCAGGGAAATAGACTTGTTTGGATCAAAAGGTCTTTAGGAAAAATAAATTCGATCTTATAAAATGAATTACATCTCCTGGAATGGAAGAGGGCTTAATAACCTGGTAAAATGGAGGATCCTTAAAGATTTGATAGAAAGTCAGAATATAGATTAATAGCAGTTTAAGAAAAAAAAAATGAAGGAGGAAAGCATTTTAAATTCCTGTAAGTTGTTTTGGAAAAACTCAAAGGCCTTTAATGTTATTTCAAATGGTTCCTCAATAGGGTTAGGAATTGTATGGAATCCATCCACCTTTGAGGGTTCTTTCTTAATAAAAATAGGAAATCATATGGTTGTCATGATGATAAACTTGGGAAATGGTAAAATATGGGTTATCTCTAATATTTATGCCCCTACTCTACATAAGGAGAGGAAAACATTGTGGCAACATATTCTAAAATTCAAAAAATATCATCTCTGGATCAAATTGGATTATGGTTGGAGATTTTAATACTCTAGTTTCTTCCTTGGAAAAAGGGGTATCCATGGAGTATACAGTTGGGATGGAGGATTTTAATTAATTTCTTCTACTTCTAATATTCTGGATATATATCTCATGGATAGTATATATACTTGGTCAAAAATAAGAGTTGGATCTGAACTTATTCAAGTGCATCTAGATAGGGTCTTGGCTTTGAAAGAGTGGTTAAAGAAGGACATATCTCTATTATCTCTTCCTAAGATTAGATATGATCACAACCCAATTCTTTTGACAATAAAAGATACTACAAAAAGGAAAAGACATTTTAGATTTGAAAAAATGTGGCTTCAAAGTGAGGAGCTAAAATATGTCATTAACGAATGGTGGAAATTAAATTTTCAAGTAAATGATGTATTTAGATTATCCAAAAGGTTTCAGAATGTTAAAATGAATATGAAAAAATGGAACAAAAAGAGCTATGGGAACATCTTCCAGAAGAAATATGAACTAAACAAAAATCCTTAATAATCAGATGAAGAGTGAATGGTGTGATTCAGGTACAAAAATGGAAGACTATGAAAAAGAAAGAATCCTTTTGTCAGAATATCATAACATCTTAGAAAGGGAAGATAATTTTTGGAGGAAAAAAACAAGAATAACTTGGCTCAAGGAGGGTGAAAAAAACAAACTTTTTTTTCCCTTGACCACTCTCAAGAGAAGGATATTTAATAGAAGGAGCTTTAATAGAATTGACACAATTAGAAAAACAAAGGGGCCAATTTTGGAAGATCAGGAAGAGATAAAATATGAAGCTAATTCTTTCTTCAAAGACCTGTTAAATAATAGCAGTAGACCTAATTTGGAAATTGAAAATGATTTTCTTAATTACATTCCTAAAATAGTGTGTGAGGAAGATAACAAAATGATTTCGGTAACTCCTTATATAGAAGAGGTTTAATTTAAGGTCAACACCTTAGTCTAGATAAGGCCCCAGGCTCGGATGGTTTTTCAGGCTTTATTCTTTCAGCACTTTTGGGATATAATTAAAAAGGATGTCTATAAGGTAGTGGAGGAATTTTTAAACCATAATATAATTCATAAATACATGAATTACATCTTTTTGGCTCTTGTCTCGAAATGTTGAAATACTATGGAATTCAAATATTTTTTCCCTATAAGTCTATATAGTATAAATTATAAAATCTGCACAAATATTCTTTCCCTTTGGCTGTAACTGCTCCTTCCTTCCATTATTTATGAACAACAATGGGGTTTTATAATCAAAAGATAAATTCAATATGGTATCATTAATATTAAAGAGAATATCGCTCCACAAAAATAAGTAAAAAGGTTGTTATGATCCTTAAATTTGATATGGCTAAGGCATATGAAAAGTTTTCGTGGAGTTTCCTTGATAAAATTATAAGAAAGTTTGGCTTTGACAAATATTTTCAGAGTTTGGTTAAGGATTTTATTTCAAGTGATTGGTTTTCTATCCTTCTCAATGGCCCCACCTGTGGTTTCTTTCTGAGTTCACAAGGTTTGAGGCGAGGGGAACAACTTTCCCCTTTTCTTTTTATTTTCATGGCTGAAGCTCTTAGTAGGAGACTCAATTTTGAAGCTAATAATGCAGTGTTCAAAGGTATATCTCCCTCAAGGGGAGTGATAATGTCTCACACCAACATTTTGTTGATGACACAATATTATTGGGTGAAGCCATGGTCCTAGAAGCGTTGGATTTTAAGACTTTGTTAGATGACTACATGGAGGTTTCTAGGAAGCTTGTGAACTATAGGAAAAACTCCATTTATTTCCTAAATACTACGGATAGTAGGAGTAAGAATATTGCTGAAATTTTTGGATGTGATATCAAATCTCTTCCATCTTTCTACTTGGGTATTCCTTGAGGAGATAAGATACCCCTCAGTGTGGAATGAGACTTCCTAATAGAAAGGTTTGAAAATAAATTGGGAAGTTAGAAATAAAATATTCTATCACAAGCTAGTAAAATCATACTTCTTAAAATTTCCCTTCAAAGTCTCCCAATGTATGTGATTGTCTCTTTATCAACTTCCTATGAATTTTTTTGAAAAACTTGAAAGTATTCAAAAACATTTTCTATGGAGTAGAATTGAAATTATGGATCGTATTCATTTGGTGGAATGGAGAAGAGTGTGCAAACTAAAAAATATGGGTGGTTTTAGGCCTACCATAATTTATTAAAATGAACAAATCCTTGTTAGCCAAAACTAGTTAGAGACTAATTAGTGAAGAAGGGGCTTGGAAAAAGATCTTTAAAAATTAATATTAGCAGGATGTCAATGATGAGAGATGGATTTTTAAACATTCCTATTTTAATGGGTCAAGTATTTGGAAAACCATAAACTAGGCTAAGGAAATTATGTAAAAAGGTTGTTGATGGAAAATAGGAGACGACACAAAAACTTTGTTTTTGAAAGATAAGTGGGCTGAAAATTTTAAGTTGTAAGATAAATTCCCTCTTATATCTAAGATGCTAGAAGTGAAATATGGGATTATGGTTAATAACTACTTGTCAGAAGAAGGGAGTTTTCAGACTTGGAAACATATGAAATCGGATAGACATGACCTCACAGGGGAAATGAAAATTTTCAATGACTTCCTTCATAACCAATTTTCATACAACAAAAACGATCAAGACATAATAGTTTGGTAAAAGGAAGAAAATGGTATTTTCTCAGTCAAATCTACATATTCTCTATTTTTTGAGGGAGGGGTTAGTGAGGAGGATGCATTAGCTATCAAAATTTGGAATAAAATATCACCCCAATGTTAACATTTTCAGCTGGTTCACAATGATCAATAAGATTTTAACTATTGACAATATTACTAAAAGATGTTTCCACATGGTTAAAAAAAAATTATGTGAAAAGAATATAGATACGGTCAATCACTTATTTATGGAATGTACTCTCTCTCTCTCTCTCCAAATTCTATATGTTATTCTTTCTTTGTTCTTAGTTAAATTAGTAAGCCCAAATGAAGTCAAATCTACTTGGGTCCAATGGTGTTTCCCTTTTAAGAGCCAAGGTCTAAAGAATATTTAGATCATGAGCCTTATACACCTTTTATGGGAGGAATGGAAAGAAATAAATAAGAAAATTTCCAAAGGGAAGAGTCTTTCAAACAAGCTTATTTCTAAAATATGTATACAAGCTATTAAGAACAATTTTTTTATCCTTAAAAATAAAGAATTGGAAATAGTGGAAAGAGAAAAACATATTTTCAGTAATTGGCTCTGTACATGCACTACTCATCCAAGGAAAATTAATCCAAGAGAAATAAGTAAATGGATTAATCCCCCAAAAGGTTTCATAAAGATATATTTTTATGGAGCAACCAAGGGGAATCTAGGGAAAGCAGGTGGAGGTGGTTTTTTTTCAAGATTTCCAAGGTAAATTTATTCTTTCCTAATTATTTAATTTGGGAATACAAATGAACCATGTGGCTGAAGAAATGGTGATTTTTTATGGATTTAAGATAGTGGAATAGATAGGTTTTAAATATTTTATTGTTGAAGGTGATTCTATGAACATAATCTCTTGCAGACAGGGCACAAACTATATCTCATTGACTATAGAAGATTTTATAAAGAGTTCCAAAAATAAAATGTCTTCCTTCACTTCCATATCTTTTAAACATACATAGTGTGAAGGAAATAGTATGGCTAATCTATTTGAAAACAAGGATGTTGTGGCTAAAGACTTTAATGTGGTTGGTAATTTAGCTAGTTTGGATGAACACACACTTTGAATTCTTGAAGGGGACTATGACCCCAAACCCATGCCCCTATTATGCTGAATACTAAGAAATATGATGTTGATAAGAAATAAAATATGGAAATAATGGATTTACATGCTATACTCATGCCAAAATGTATGTACCATTACTCCAAAGTTGGGAAAGATGGGGTGTATCTGCTAATTATTTTCTTAGTAATCTTGATCCTAAGTTGTGAAATTGGTCTATCGAGGAGTCAAGGAAAGGATAATAATTATTTGAAGGATATTAATAAGGGACTTAACAACACAATGGGGAGGGGATTTAGTGAGAACAAAGCTAGTTACCATGCCAGAAATATCGAAAGAGGCTACTACGTTATTAGATAAAGATAGGATGTTAATTTTTTTATAAAAAATAGACAGGTATGATGAAGATCTAAGTGCACAATTTAATAGCTCTGGGAACGAAGGCCAAGTTTGTGTTTAGAATGTCTCTTTCATAATCTCACTGAGGTTTATTACCAAAGTCACTAGTCTTTCTCTGGAGGGCATGTGAGTGTACAAACCCAAATCGGATTATAGCCTAGAAGTGGACCATTTTATGCAGGTTAAGGGTAATTTAAAGCAACAATTCAATGGAATTGATAGAGAGGATTTACCTTCCCCTTACAATGAAACTTACCTTCTAATTATGTCATACATTATGCTTGAAGTTCATTTCAAGGTGGTTTATGGTTACCATTTTCCCATGCTAAACCATATTAGAAATGACAGATTGTATAATTTCCAAAATTTTCTGTATATCCCTCCAGCTAAGTCTGTGGAGTAGGCTCGTAAAGGTACCTTTACCTTTCCATTGCATAAAGGTATTCTTAAATCTCTGGTTAAAACATGGACTCCCAAAATTGGGAAAATTGAAAATTTTGGTTCCAAGTTGGAATCCCCTAGACTGGAGGATGATGGTAAAGTAGTGGATAAAATGATGAGATCCAGTTTAGATAAGGAAAATGAGAGGAAGAAAAGGAAAGTAGAAGATGCTTATGGTAAATAGGAAAATATCGAAGTTATCTCTGAGTTTGGGGACCATGAAGAGAGTTTCGACTAGATGGATAGTAGTAGGGTTGGGAAAAAGGAGGCTCAAGAGGATATATGTAATGAATTGGAAGAAAAAATTAGTATCCCTCCCATAAGGATGAAAAAGGAAGATACTCTTGACAAACGATCCCATAGAACTAATGAGGATATTGAGAGCCTTCATGTTCTAAAATTTTCTCAGAAAAGAGTGGTCACTACCCAAGATTATGTAGTGAAATCTCATGTTTTTTTTTTTTTTTTGAAAATTGTAGATTGGATACTAAAATCAACAGGCATAAGATCAATATGGTGTCCATCGATTGAGGGAAATCCAAGAGAAATTGGACAATCTCACCATCATAATGCTTGGTGAAGACTTAAATAATGCAAATGAAATATGTATCTTTATGGAGCAAGAAATGTTCAAAATGAAGGAAATCATCATGTAAATTAAGGATGTCCACCTTCTAAATGTGAAGAGCACTATTCACCACCTGAAGCTCTTGGCTGAAATGATTCATATTATACAAAAATATGAGCTATTGGAGAAGGATGACACTTTTGCCAAAACATAAATCATTGAACCAAATTATGAATATTGGAAGGAAACCATTGTTGGGCTCGATAAAGAGTGGAACAACTACATGCATATTTTGGGAAACCTGATTAATGAATGATTGGTTGTTGTGTTTTTAAGTCATGTGTTGAAGGTCTCCTTTTATCTCTATTGTTATTTCCTTTTTTGTTACTTTCTAATTTGTTAGTTTGGATTATGTTAGCTAATAGTTTATCTATGTTTTTTCTTTTACTTGGTTTTAATGGCTATACCCTTGGCCTCATTTCTTATTTCTAGGAACTTCATAATTTTATGAGGTAGGGTCCCCTTAACCCTCCTTTACCTCTAATAAAAAGAAATAGTTAGTCATGAATATTTAATTCATATTAAGAAATCATTAAAGGATTTCAAAATGATTATGTAAAATATACTAAATCAAACCATTACGATTTTGTAGCTAGGGATAGATGTCACCACTTACAAGAAATAATAAACACAAGTAGGAGAACAAAAATTCCACAAAAAATTAACTAGAGAGACACATAGAAGGTTTAAAAAGGGAATCCTTTTAATATACATGAATACATGAGCTATGATAGAACATAAATAATGGGTTTTCCAAAAGAATAAATATTGTAAAAGGGATTACATTTAATTTGGTTAGGGCAGGAAAAAAAAATTGTTTCAGACATAACAACATGTTTTTACAAGGAGAGGAAATGAAACTGCAAAGGTGAAGGAGGTAATGAAAGGGTTGGATTGCAGTGTAAAACAAAAGAACTAAGTGAATACAGAGTAATTGAAATTTCTCACCATCAACTAAGATACACATAAAATAACATATATTATTTTGATAACTACTTGTTTTAGTAGTTTTTGAAAATTTTTATGTACTTGATAATGTTTGTGAAATTTTTGTATTCTCACTGAAACAAACTATTAGTGAGATTCTATATGCATCCTATTTTTATTGAATATTTTGATTCCATATTTTGTGGGACTCTTTCTTTACACTTGTACCTGTGATTTATCCACAATCATTATTTCTTGCCTCGTTTATGTGGCCACAAATGTGATTCTAATCATTGCCTCAACTTTCCATTCAAAAAAATGGCCAGGATTTGAGCACTTAGATCAGTAAATTAGTGCTTGTGTGTGTTGTATTCCGATTTCAAGAGATATTTTTCTATAATTTCAAAATAATAAAATAAAACCTAATATATATTTGTCTGGGGTATTTACTTTTTTCCCAATACATTAAATGAAATAAATTATGAAAACTAAAAAATGCAGGATAGGAAAATTTCAAAATTTGTATTTTCCCTTCGTAAAGACAAAGTGTGGGATTTTAAACTTTAAAATACTTTAATTTAATGCGGGAGATTTTGCATATTGAACTTTGAATTTATCCCTCATTTTTATTTTCATTTAATTCAGGGGATAGCATGGGATATAGGGAAATAAACTTTATTAATTTTACATTAGAAATGAGTGGGACAATGATAATTGTTTCTTTGTGAACTCTCGGGAAAGTAACAATATTAATTTAAGCATAATAAAAAACAAAGGTTTAAAGTTTAAGAGAGGGATATATGCACATTTATTATTATTTTTTATCTAATTCTAATTGGATATTTTTAAAATATAGTGTGTGTTAATTTTTAAAAATATCCAATAAAATGTGGCACCTTGTAAGTTCAAACCAATGAATTAAATATATATATATATATATATATATATATATATATATATATATATATATATATATATAATTTACACATTTATTAAGAAATTTTCAATTAGTGATAAAATTAACAAATAGTTTTAACCTATAAAAATCTACCATATTAAGTTGTAACTATCATCCACTAAAATGTTGACACAAGGCATGAAATTTCTAATATATCTTGTGATCGTCAATATTTTGGTGTTAGTTACATTTTACTCTAGAAAAACTAAAACATAATTTTCCACTTCAAAACAATTTGAGAGCAATGTATAGATAGGAAAGAAATTAGCGACCACTAAGCTCCATTAGAATGATTTTGTACAACACTATATTTTATATAATATATACTTAGATTTTATAGGGCACTAGGTTATTCTTTTCAGTATGTGTTAATGAACAAGTCTGCATGTCTTATGTTGTCCATCTATTTTTTGAGTAGAAGCCTAGCGACCTCTAGTCTCTATAGCTCTTAGGTTTCCTTTCCAGCAATGTAAATAAATATCTCTACAGTTTTGGATCGCTAATATTTTTCATTAACTATAATCGTATCTTATTGGTTATACCATCCCTTTTACAACCAAGTGCAACACTACATACCCTTGAAATATATCACAACTTCTTTATTACTGATAATTTTTTTTTGTCTAACACATAATTTATATCAGTTTGTAACTAGTAAAATTCTTAGGAACCGCTAAGCTCAAATACTTACAAAAAGAAATTATTGTGAAAAAAAAGGCTAAAAACAAACTATTTTGAACATAGCGTTAGAATAAAAAAGTATAGCTATATATTAGAGGTCACTATGCATTTTCCATTATATATTTCATTGAAAATTATGTGAGAAATGGAAAAAAATTATTGTCAAAATCTATCGAGGTCTTTGCATAGTCGAGAAGAAAGATGGTTATTAAAATTGTTTTTTAGGGTTCTCATATAAAATCATCATGACTGTTATGCTTACACCCTTACTTCTTTTCTTTATTTTACACATCGGTGGGCAGAAATGAAAAAGATTAGCTACCACTAGGATCCACTACTTATTAAAAGGAGTAGATTATGGGTCAATATGATCAACTAATTTTTTATTTTAAAAATAGATATCAAACAACAATTCGTATTAAATAAAATTCTTAGCAAAAACTAAAATCTAATACTTATAGAAATAAATTATTTTGTGGAAGCTACACTAAACAATTTATTATTCAAATATAACACTCTAATGAAAAATCATAGTAATAGATATTAGTGGTAGCTGGGTATTTTTCATAATATATTTAGTTGATAAATGTGTGAGAACTTAAAATTAATTATTATTGAAATCTATGGAGGTCTTTGAGTAGTCGGGAAGAAATATGGTTATTAAAAATGTTAGTAGGGTTTTCATACTACATCATAGTGTAGAGACATGTTTTCGTAATTTTTGTTGGGGCAAGATGCATTGTGTCTAATAGAATTACTTCCTAGAGGACTAATTTAAAGTACAATTATGTTTTTGTCTTTGTAAAAAGATTTTATTTAGATTAGTGACTGGTAGCTCACACCTTTACATATATTATTTGTTATACACATTGGTGGACATCAAATAATAAGTTTCCCGACCACTAAGCTCTGCTAATTATTAAAAGGAATAGATTAGTGGCTGCTAGGATAAATTGTTTCTTAATTTCAAAAATACAGATCAAAAAATAGTTTGTATTAAATAATATGTTTAGTGAACGCTACGCTTCAATACTTATAGAAGATAGTTGTAAGAAAATAGATCATATGAATGGATAAAATGCGGTCGCTGGGAATTTTCCATAATATATTTCAATGATGAATATGTGAGAAATGGACATTTTCATTGTCAAAATATATGGAGGTCTTCACATAGTGATAAAGAAAAATGGTTATTAAAAATGTTTAGAGGGTGCTCATACAAAATTATAGTGTAGAGACATGGTGTCTTAAATGTTTTTGATTCAAGTTTCATGGTGTATAATAACATTATGTCCTAAAGTACAAATTTAAAGTACAATTATGTTTTTTCAATCGTAAAAACATTTTTTTAGATTAGTGATGGTTAGGATCACACCTTTGCATATTTTATTCCTTATACCCATTGACGGGAATAAAATAAAAAATATTTGTGTAAGGGAAATTTCATACTCTAAAATGTTATGGATGGTTTTTCCTAGTCAGTAAAAAAAGAAGATTATTAAAAAAAATTGTAAGGTGCTTAGGAAAGCAAGATTTGGTATAATAGTGTAGTATCATATTGGATAGAATTAGAGATCAATTATGGTTTTTTGTTTGTTAACACTCTTTTCTTATATTAGATACTGGTAGGGTAAGACCTATGCATCTGATAATCATAATACGGATTGGTTTGAATTAAAGAAAATGCTTAGCGATTGCTAAGCTAGATTACTCATTGAAAGAAATGGCTTAGGAGTCCCTAGCCTAAGTAGTTTTTTATCTTCTAAATGAGGACCAAATAACTATCAAATACATGAAATCCATATTAATCTCACTACATGTTTCTTAGTTTTAACTTTAACAAAAGTATAACGTCTTGGGTGTGCCAGCACTAAATTCTAAAAAAGTTATAGATGAGGTGGGTGTATCTATTTCTGAACCACCACGTAAGAAGGAAATCAATTGAGTATTTAAACTAACTGTTAGTGTCCAACATGCATTTAATATTATCTTCTATATCCACATTCGTGGTGGGTGCATAGTGGGATGGAATTGATAATAGTAAAACCACCTAACTTAACACACTAGTGTTGCTAACCATATTTTCCCACAAACAACAAGAAGATGTGGGGGACCGAGGGAATAGGTAAATGGCTTATGAAACATACCTTATTTTTGGTGCATAATCCTACAAGCAAAACTTCCAATGGAAAATCAGTTTTTTTCTTGGACACGTCTTTCCCTTTCAATCGAATCCATCACCGTGCGATATGAGCATGGTGTGAAACCCACAGAGACAAATTTGAGAATGGAAATTTGGAACCAGATGCCTCTAATTTTAGTACTCAACCCTTCCTAGTCGAAAATGTATTTGGGAAACCATTTAATGACTGATCAAAAATAATATTTGGGTGCAAGGTAATAAGGATACCGATTTATGTTGATTTGCATTTATGATTTAAATCATAATGGTGCTAATTTTTAGGATGGTTATTAGTAAGAGCTTTCTTTAGAATAGTTCACCATAACGTTCTCTATAACCCATTTCCCCCATGCACATCGGGTGGTTGAGGGGAAATTCTCCATTAAATTTTTGTTTTGGAAGATTCTGGAGGGAAAGGTCTGCTAGAAATGGGTAAACTATGACAATATTTCCTTTTGACCTTAATACATAGTTTTAGAGGTCTCATTTTATTGCAAATATGTGCTTTTGCTTTGTATACACCACTAGTAGGATTCTAGAGATTCCAGGATCTTTTCATTATCCCCATGTGCATTAGGTGGTTGAAGCTAAAGTATCCATTAAATTTGTGTTTTGGAAGATTCTAGAGAAGAAACTCTGATGGAAAAGGGTAAACTTGGTCATTCTTTCCTTTTGGCAGCTATACATTATTTTAGAGCTCTATTTTGATTGTAAATATGTTGTTTTGCTTTGTAGATTCCATTATTAGGATTTTGGAGCTTCTAGGAGCTCAAGATTTCCCTCATGTGCATCAAGTGGTTGAGGGGAAAGTATCCATTAAATTTTTATTTTGGAATATTATGGAGAAGAAACTCTATTGGAAATGGGTAAACTCTTACATTTTTCCTTTTGATAGCCATACATAGTTTTTGAGATCTTGTTAGCTTACAAATTTGTGATTTTTCTTTATAGACGCCATTATTAGGCTTCTAGAGCTTCCAGGAGCTCGATGTTTTTTGGTAATACTCAAGTTGTGGCCCTCGATGGCTTGGAATTATGTTTTTTAGCTCATGGTTCAAATCTATTATCTTGGACATTGTTTTTAGTTTACAATCTTATAACAGTTAGGCTTATAGAGGTCACACTTTGAGTTCGGTTATTTTTTATTTTTTTGTTATACTTTCAATAGGCTATTTAGAATTATGTTTTGAGTGAAATTTATTGTCTAGATGACATCTATGAAAGAATTCCAATTGTTTTTGATCTCTTATCTCACATGAAATCCTAGGGACCTCTCCAATAATAAACTTTGAGGACCCATTTCGAGATTTGTGTGGGATTTGGAACATCTTCAGAAATTATAAGTCATGTTCATATAGAATTTTATAGAGTATTGTCAAGAAGTCTAGCTTCTATGAATGAAAATCATATTGACTTTATGATTCATCTCAATTAGAAATTCAAGTAATTTGAGTGGAAATAGATTGAGAGGGTTTCTTCCATAGTTGTTTAGAAATATGAGGAGTATAATGGATATGTAAGTTATTCATACCGAAAATATAATTATTTAACTCCCAAGGTCATGTTTTTAGTATCTATATGCTATGTATTTTTATTTCAATGGAAAATGTAACTTAGTGTGATTTTTTTCAATGTATATATCTTTGTGTCAATCAATTAACAATTCGTATTCCTAAAAAGATTAGGTAGTTACAAAAATGTAAATTTTTGGCATGATTGTGTTGATGTTCAAATAATATTGGAAATGAATTGCATGTAGGATACTGAAAATAAAAATTTATCAGGGGAAGTGCCATTGCAATTAGCTAACTATGTCATCCTTGATACATTGTGAAGATTCCTTTTTCCACATGTTTCTTTGTGAAGTTTTGAAAGATATGATTTGAAAATTTAATTCTTTTTCCCTAATAATAGATGATAATTTAAATGGATCTATTTATTTTATAGAAACCTCTCCTACAAAAAAAAAATCAGTAATTCCTGTCATTAAAAACTATTCAAGTTTTCCTCGAGACATGAGTATAGATAAGCACAACTTTTCTCTACGAACCAATTTAGTTTTGATTCTTATGGTTTTTAGATATCAAAAATTAACTGATGAAAAACATAGTAGCTATATTTTAAATAGCTCAGGTTCCAAAGATATTTTTCTATTGTAATTAAAAAATTGGCTATCTTATATATGTATTATGTTGTGCAAAAAAATTGTGGCCCAATGCAATGAACAACAACCATCTCAAAACCAGAAATTGTTTGCATCTATTTGGTTTTAGTACTATTATTGTGCATAATTATATCTTTGTGCCATTCAAATCATCCAAGTGCATTTACAAAAGGATCTACAAATAAAATAGAGCAAGGTGTTAAAACTAACATGGCCAGACATGATTTCATATTGTATACATTATCAGACAACAAATCAGAAAGCAATATCTTATTACAATTTCTTTATTGAAACATTTATTTGTTACATTTAGGCTCTCGAAGGTTGCTCATAATACATATTAGCATGGCTCTTCACATGTATGATAACATAATGAAAATCATAGAAAATATAAATGAGAAATATATTATAGGCTATGGTTCTATAAGAACTATTTATAAATGTGTTCTAAGGAATTCTAAGACAATTTCTATAAAGAGAATGTACAATCGCTGCCCACAAAGCTTGCATGAATTTTAAACTAAGTTGAAATTTTTTAGAAGCATCAATGTAGTCATTATTTTATTCTCAATACCTATTTCTAACCCTAAGTGCATAAAACTATAATCAAGCATACATTGGGTGCTCATCTGAAGTGCACATGGGCGTCGAGCCCCTCCTTTATGTGATCTTTGCAAGACAATTCTTATAAGTAAATGTATTTACTCAAAAATTTAGAATATATAACTAACATATCTACACATCAATGCATGACAAAATCAAAATAAACATTGTTTGAAGCACAAGAAATGAGATCTAAGTCATGAAAAGATAAATAACATGACGGTTTACACCCATAAACAAGATGTACAAAATGAATCCATGTATATTGATTGAAAAAGAGTCTCTAGTAGCCATACTACATTCAAAAGGGTCATTTTAGACCATATACATCAAATCAAAAAGATCCAACCCTTTCAGACTGATATGATCAAAGATCATAACTATCCTTTCCCCATTATAACCCTTGTTAGAGACCCTAGTACCCATACTTAGGATTAATGGCATTCCCTACAATCCTATGGCACTAAGAAATTTAAACCCTAGCACCACGAGATCCAAACCTTTAGAATTTCCTAACTCTTCTACAACACCATGTTACCCTCCTCTAAGAACTATTGTACCTTCTAGTGACCTCATATCTCTCTCTCTATATATATCTTGTTCATGTCCCAAACACTCCTTTAAATAGGATCATCATACACCACCATGAATTCTCTCCTGAGAAAATCATGTGCCAAGTGTCAATGTGGTCCTCCATTGGCAAATGCTTATCCTCTTTGTAAAACCTTCCACTAACTATAATGATTCCTCTAGGAATATTCCCTATGTGGAATATCCTTTTCTTGGTCTCCAATGTTCAAATATGGCACCTTATCCACTTATCACGCCTACTCGGATCCTCATGTGTTTCCTCAAGTGACTCCATGATGCCAAATATTGATAAATCATTTAAAACCTTGTTCTACCTCCCTCGTGAATCTTGGTTTCACTTAAACCCTTCTTAAACCTTTTTAACTGTGTGCTTTTCCCTAAGCCCCCTTCTATTTATTGATTCTGTGCACACATGCCTTTTGGTACTTATCCAATATTTAGGGTCCAACCTCAGCCCACACTACGTATGTTATCTTTTAGGGTATCCTTAATTAGTGTGAATGTTATTATGGTACGTTGATTTGTTAAAACCATATATATTGTTATAAAAATTATGGGAATATTGTTAGTGTGATATTATTGGAGATATGATCTCCATGAATGTAGGAACAAAATTTCCTATATATCTATGTAATGGTTCAAATGATTTATATACAACATGATACAATATCAAATTATTATTTTTTATTTGACATGCCTGGTGTATGAATATTTGGTATCAGAGAAAAGTAATATTGATTTATTCATATATTCCTCAACCACAACCATTACAAAGATATAGGAGACATATATCCTTCTCCTATCCTATAATCTCTCAACCCAACCTACTAACTAAATAATACTACCCACATATTATTATTGTTATTCACAACAATAACATGCTAAACGATACATTAAAAATAAATTATAACCATAATAATAAAATATTAATTACCAATGTAAATAATAATTCCTAACATTCTCCGTCCTCGGAAACATTTTTCTTCTTCAAAGAATAAATAATAGTGGTACTGAAATGAATAAAGAATTGAATACTATGCTATTGATTCATGAGGAGTGGGAACTCCTCTACGAATGCCTCGATCTTCTCCCAGGCATTCACTTCTCCTTGCACATATTGAAGTAGGTCACCCACCAATGTGTTTAGTTCATCACTCTTATATTTCACGTCTCTACAATGATTTCCATCCATTTACTAAGATCTCCTAGCACATCCATTATACGAGTGACTTGGAGGTATAGTATCTTTATCCTATTCTTAATCAAACCCCACAAGGTTTTGATTTCTTCCAACTTCTTCTCAACTTCAGCCAGGATATTTTTATGCTCCGCCCTATTTCCTTTGTGCTTTTCCTAAAATTATTTTAGATCCACCTCATGTGTAGTGACCAATATTATTTCTACCCTGTCTCTCTTGGCACAATTATCATACATGGCCTCAGCCATCTACACAAAGGTCTTTACTACAGAAAGGAGCTCAGAGTACCGAGTCACTGTATCCCCAATATTCATATTTTCCTCATCTTTTTTACGTGCCATCACCTCATTTTCTAACTCTAATGTGAGTGGATACCTTTCCATGGTGAGGATTTGGGTCAAGTATTCCAACCATTACATGGATGAATCATATTTTTTCTCGGGTTGGGCCAAGTTTGGGTGTTTTAAGATAATGACATCTGAAATGGCCTATATCTTCTTATGGATAACGTGCACCTTCACCTTTTCATCCCTTATCTCATGAATAAATTGTGAACTCATCAATTACTTTTGTTATATCTCTTTATCTTGCTCAATGATATCCTCATTCTTCTTCTCAAGCTCTTCCCCCAACACCCTTATTCTGTCATTTTTTCTGAAGAGTCTTTCTTCCACCTCCACTGATACTTTGTTGAGCGCATTGCAAAAAAAATTCATCTGACAGTGTCTAGGCATTTACAAGAGGTTTTACCCCCTTGGCATATTTTATCTTCATCAATGGATCTCAGTTTACCTCAAACTCAAGTTCATCAATGTGGGACTCAAAACCCAAGATAGTATTTTCCTCGCACATGGGTACACACCCTCTTCATAAAAAGAAGACCAATAGAGGATTTGGTTGGTGGGCATAGTACTTTGGAAGTTCCCATGTAGTAACTTTTTTGGATCATTAATATAAGTCAACTCATGTTCTTGTGTCACTATTGTGCCCTTTCCACCTATGCATGTTTTTGTAGGGAAGCTTATTTCTAACCTGGGGTCTTGTTGGCTCAAAAATCTGTCACCTGGACAGATCTATGGATAGACGAGCCAACAGTGTGCAGGGCTTAGCCCCTCTTTGAGTCAGCAAAGTTAAACTGGTTTATTGCTATTCTACCAGCAGGAATCTATGCAAGTCTCACAGATTCTGCCTTCGGGGGTTTGGGATCTCATCCCAGTAGAGTGTTTTCAGGCTACGAAAAGAAAGGAATGAAAGAGGGAAAAGAGAAAGAACAGATCCGAAGGAAGAAAAGAAAAGAATTCCAAAGCAGAAAGGTCAGAAGATTTATGTTTTTGGGTTGGTAGTAAACAGAGCCAAACCTACTTGCATAAATAAACAAAGCAATACTGGTGAGCAAATGACAGAAAAGTAGATATGAATCCAATAGATTAAACACATATAGATCTAACGAAAGGAAGATCTAATGCATAACATAGCTATTGAGCACAAAGTCTTAATATTTGTATTACTGTTTTCTTCTGTTACAAGAAAGCTCAAAGTCTTTCTCTCCTCACTTCTATTTTCATCTAAAAAATTTTCACCCCAAATACAACAAGTATTCCAGTATTTATAGAAGAGAGGAGAAGAAAAGAAGGAAAAAAGGAGCCAACCATCTATTTACAAAGATATTTACAAAATATCTAAAATTCATGTTGACTTTTGACAACTTGATGGATGACATCATCCCATGATGCAACATGGATGATGTCATCATTTGTGCCAACACACTTTAGACATTTCAACAAGAAAGTCGGAGAATAGAGAGAAGAAGAAGAAGAAGAAGAAGAAGCAGCTACTCGTCATCGTCATCCTGCGGCCGAAAGGGGGTCACCTGCTTCTGATGCTGCTCAGGAGATGATATGTGGAACCGAGCGCGGTATTCCAAAAACTTGTTAATCATGGGCCCAAATTGATCCTGTGATGGATCCTTGTGCCGTTCGCTGATTGCTTCGCAAGTCTCCCGCTCGCTTATGAGCTTTTCTAGGAGTTTAGAATAATATTTCTCCACCTCGATGAGGAACCCGATGAAGTCCCTACAGGCCAGCAGGGTGTTGATAGATTCAGTGTCAAATGTGACCTCTGGCCCCGTTCCTTGAGAAGCGATCTCCTTGAAGATCCGGATAGTTTCATCAGATGATCTCATGGTAAAGGAAGGAGTGAGTATCCATGGAGACATGTTAAGAACAATTCGCTCCATTTGATGCATCGCATCTAGGGCCTCTTCCTTCACCTTGTCTATTTTTTCCAGAACAAATTCCAGCTGATCTATCCATTAGTCCAGAGTGGACATGGTTTTGTTAAGGGCCCTTGGATGGCCGAAAACTCCGAACTTGAGCAGGTCTTCGATTGAACAGTCAAAAATTTGTTGAAAGGTCTCATGTTGGAGTTTAGCATGTTCTAGCTCTTCTGATATGCGACCCGCTAATGCTTGGAGTTCCTTGTTCACCTTTCTGATGTTTAGATATGAATTGACATACTCGGCGATCACTCTTTCACTGTCCTTGAGGATCTGGCTCCTCTAAGCAGAAACGGCCATACCCTGCTCGTTGATCTTTGAATATTCATTGATTTTCTCCTGGCTGAGAAGCTCAGAAGTCTCAGCGGCAGTCGTGGGAGGTGCACTACCCATCTTCTGTAAGGCTTGAAGCAGATATTTGTTCTGCTCCTTCAGTAGCCTTTTCTCTTCTTTTATTTCTTGAAGCTTTTTGCAGAGGGCATTGACTGCGGAAAGAGCTTCCCCCTGGAGACTTTCAGAAGACATCCCCATTGTGACTTGAGTCACAATAAAATCTGTCAGAGACAGATCTTTTTTCTCCTTGAGGGGATCAGGGTATGCTATTTCCATAACTCTCTCACCTACAACACTTTGAGAGAAGCGTGTTACAAGCTTTTGCTTCTTTGCCCCTTTGGCTGGAATTACTGAAAAGTCCATCAGAGCGATGCGAACTTTCCTCTTTTGCTAGCTTAGCTGCTGAGAGATCCAGGCTGGTCCTATGGAAGAAGGACCAGAAACGGAGGAGGGAGCAGCTGCAGTAGAAGAGGGGAAAAACGTGGAGACACGCGGAGGTGGAATTGAGAGAATAGCCGAAGAAGTGTCCACGGGAGGAAGGGAAACTTCAGCTGCGGAAGACATAGGAAGGGAAGGGAGCCTGGAAATGAGGGAAGAAATGGAAGAAGATAAATCAGCAAGGGAGGAGAAGATAGACGAATAGGTGGGGGAAAGAGTAGAAGAAGGAAAAGAGGACGCGACCAAAGGGGTGGTCGTGTGAGTCACTTGAGGAGGGGAAGGAAGAGAAGAAGAAGGGATAGAAGGGACTTCTGTGGTTGTAGCAACGCCGACATCCTGAGTGGATGGGCGTATGGGACTATCCCCTGCTGCTTCTTTCTCTAGCGAATCTAGAGTTATTACTTGATCTGGCGCTGTGGAAAGAGGACTCTCGGGGGATTCTTCTTGAATGGTGCTGGATTCACCTTCCACACCTTTGCCTTTTAGCTACTTCTTAGATCTTGGAGGTGCATTGCCCAACGGGGAGGTTGTGAAATCTACCCCGATGTAGATCAGCCCGTTTATGCGGCACCAGTGCTCTATTCCGCGCATAGTCTCCTTGACCCTCTCCTCAATTGTTTGAGGAGCCTTGCTCTTGTCAATGGCCAGGAAGGGCCAATCATCCCCTTCCATGTCATTATACACTTTGTCCACTTCATCTTCCGTAGTTTGGAAGCCTTAGGGGACAATGGCCACTCCGTATTGGATAATTTCCACCAATGGTAAGCAAGAATGATCCTTTCTTCTAAGTTCCACCTCGTGGATGACGTCAATATAAATATCCTCAATTTGAGGGACATGGATCAGATCAAGCTTAGCTCTTGGCAGGCAGCCCCTTGGGTCAAAGGTAGGCCTGGCTGGGAAGTCATGTTTCAAATTGAGCAACTCCAGCTCTGCGAACATTTCCTTCACCTTGTGATGGGTGGAGCATGTGTATCGGCCCACTGTGAGGGGGAAAGGAGTTCCGCCCTTCTTTCTTTTGAGGCATTTCTCATGGTATGTGACCAGCTGTCTTGATAGCTCTAGTAGAATCAGCTTAGGTCCAGCATACCTCGGTAGCCTAGTTGGCTCGACCAAGAAGTTGACCACCCTCAGATAGGTAAATGTGGGAAACTGGGTGAACAGGACCCCCCACTTCTCCACGGTTGACACAATGTTTTTGGTCGTGCGACCATGAGTTAGATTTGGCCTCAATAGGCAAATGAGGTGATAGAAGAAAGCATCATTAATTTTGGCGAATTGAGGGATGCTATTCTCCAGCCTCAGTTCTGGATAATATTCATATATTTTGACCTGAGGCCAAATTCCACTTTGGTTTAGCCCTAGATAATCCCTTTCTGATGCTGCAGCGTAGACCACGTAGGATTTCATATGGAATACCCCCGTTGTGCTGAACTGTTGTAACTGCTTGGAAATGGTGCTGCTTATAATCTCCCCCCAGCAAAAGCGTTGCTCGGGCAAATTTTTATTCATTGTCTCCAAGTACCTCAGCATCCATTTATGGAAGTAGTGGGCGTCAGAAAGTCTGAAGACTCTGCTCAGGAAAGTAATAGTATCACTGAGCTCTTCTGAGAAATCACTGCGGTGGATGATTTGGGGCCACCGGGTTACCACCTTCTTGTTCTTCAAGTAGACTTCGTTCATTAGTTGCATGCATTGGTCTTCATTATCTTCCCAGGCCTTGATGCACTCTTCTTGGCTGACGACCACAAAGTGCCGGTGGTGAGGGATGCCGAGCATTATCTCAGAATGACGGGCGGTGAGGTTTATGACTACCTCGCCCTTGATGTTTTTGACACATCTTGTGTCCTTGTTGTAAGATTGTGTAATCACCATCATGAATTCATTGTTGATGGCACTGACAGGGATTCCTCCGGCGAAGTGCAGGGCACTGCCTATTAATTTATCCATCCACAGACTTCTTGTAACCTTCTGAGTTCTAACCCAGAATTCTTCCATGTCAATGTGACCCAATTCTGAGTCTTTGACATCCATACTGCATTCAGCCTATGATTCGGGCATCCTGACCCTTTGATATTTGTACTTCATCTCTTCCTCTGTAAGCTTAGCCTTTCCTCTTGGTTTGGTGGGTCTCTTGCTGGATGTAGACATATGTTCTTTCGAACTCAGTTGCTGATCTGCATGAAGAAGAAGCGAGACCCAATCCAAAAAGGTTGAAGTAGCCATTTGATCTTCCATTGGAATGTCAGCAGAAGAAAGAGTTAGAGATTTTAAGGCTCAGGGAGCAAGGCGCATGAAAATTACAACTTGCAGGCCAAATAGATAAGGCGCATGGCACATGGATGTTGCAGATTGCATTTTATAAATGGCGCATGGAAATTTCATGTTGCATTGGGATTTGCTGCGCCCTTCGGCGCATGGATGGATCGTGTAACATTGAATTTTTCGTGTGCCAAAGGGGTATGGCACGGTGCACGAAGAGTTTACACAACATAATCTTATTGCAATCGGGGATGCGGCTGCGCCTTTATAGCTTCATACTTGCGCAGATAAAGCTTGTGTTGCATGGAAACTGGGTGCGCCATGGGCGCATGGAAATGTGATGCAGCAAAAAAGGATAGCGCGCCAAAGGGGCACGAGATTTAACACTTGTAGCATGTGAAAGAGGCGCGCCAAAGGGCATAGAGTTTAATGATGTAACAAGCAGGCTGGGTGCGCCTCTGGTGCAGGGATGTTGTAGATTACAAGGCGGTCAGATGTGCCAAAGGGGCGCAAATGTTCATGATGTTGCAGGGGTGACAGATGCGCCAAGGAGGAAAACAGAGAACTAAACTCTCAAAGGGGGTTTTACATGATGTAGGTTCCTTCTACTCCTTCGTTCCTATTTGAAAGGCTCAGTGGGGTAGATAAAATGATCTAGATCAGGAGGGCCACAACCACTGTTTCAAGAAAATGTCCTTCTCCAGCAGATCTGGAAAGAGGAAGGATAGCATGGGGGGGCAGACAGCAAACGGAGGAGGCCAGGCCAACACATTTATATTTCAAAACCAACTAGCAAGCTAAAACCAGACCAAGAACACACCAAGAACTGAAAACACAAAACGCACGAGAGAGAAAGACACCTCATACCTGGATAAATAGCAAAATCTCGGGAACGGGTCCATAAGGCGATGAAAATGACGAGGCAGAGGCTGACAAGCTCAGAAAAATCACGTGCACAGCGAATAGTGAAAATGACATTTGGGCGCGTAAACCATATATATATAGGTTAGCTGGTCATTAAT
This sequence comes from Taxus chinensis, assembly GCA_019776745.2. Taxonomy (NCBI): domain Eukaryota; kingdom Viridiplantae; phylum Streptophyta; class Pinopsida; order Cupressales; family Taxaceae; genus Taxus; species Taxus chinensis. Next base: position 353,749,753 of record CM034154.1, read on the forward strand.
GCGCCACCCACTTTTGAAAAACACATGAAAACTACTGTCGATAGGAGAAAGCATGCACCCTTTAGCGCACGAAAGTATTTGACAACAGGAGACAAAGTGCGCCTTTGGCGCACCAAAAGCATTGTCGACACGAAGTTATGTGCGCCCTTTGGCGCACCAAAATGTTTTGTTGCACTAAGATTATGTGCGCCCTTCGGCGCACCAAAGAGTGGCACAACAAAAGTTGTACCAACACAAGCGCATGCGCCTTGGCGCATGCAGGGAAGGTTCAACATTCTTTGGCGCATGAAAAGTTGTGTTGACATTGAAAACCATTCGCCAAAGGCTTTTAAGGGGGTGCATCAAAAGTTAGTGTTGCAAAGCAATTTCATGCGCCCAGCAAAAAAAGGCTCAAAAAGACTAAGTTCGAAAACTAGATTTCTCGGGAAGGGATTTTACAACATTTCAAACATAAGGGATCCCTAACGAGGGATCGGAACAAAATTTTCGGTATGGTTATCGGTAAAATTTCCCTTGTCAATTTTACGGGATAACAACTGGCTCTTTCTGGGGACTATCCCTGAGTGAACTCGGGGGTAGAGAATCCCAGATCACTTGTGCCTATCCATTGGGTAACAGAGTCAAAAACAAGGGCGACCAGAGGGGGAGAAAAAGTAAACACACAACAAACCAAAAGCAAACACACGACGAAAGCAAACACACAACAAAAAACAAACTGTACAAAGAAGAGAGCAAGCTCTACTTCCTGAAGATCTTCAGATGCTGCCCGCTATAAGGAAGCGGGAGTTTGGTTCCATCCAGATACGAGAGATAGAAACTATTCTCTCCATTGAGCTGCTTGATCTTGAAGGGCCCTCTCCACAGGGAATCAAACTTTCCATGCATTCCCTTTGGTTCTCTTTGCTTGTCCCATAAAAGGACGAGATCTCCCACTTGAAAATCCCTTTGCTTGGCCTTCTTATCAAAAAGCCTCTTAACTCGATTCTGATGTTCAGTGATCCTATCGACCACCTTCACTCTCTTTTCTTCAAGTTCTGCCAAATACATGATTCTCTTTTCTAGAGAATTTTGGAAAGTTTCATCTTCTATGGCTCGTGCCAAGCGCAGAGCAGGAAGTTCCACAGAAATGGGAAGCTCGGCATCAATGCCATATAACACTTGAAAAGGTGACATGCCGAGAGATCTCTTGGGAGTAATACAATCCGCCCACAAAGCATCGTATAAGGACTTGTGCCACATCCACTGATTTGATTCCACCAGTTTTCGTATGATGGTCACCAATTTCTTATTGCTGGATTTTACTTGACCATTTCCCTGAGGGTAATAATCGGATGCGTGAGCCAAGGTTATCCCATATTCATAGCAAAAACTAATAACTTCTCATGAGGAGAAGTTAGAAGCATTATCAGCAACGATTTTTTTTGGAACGCCGAACCTGATAATGATATTTTCTTTAATGAAATTGCAAACCACCTCAGAAGTGGCATGCTTGACAGGTATGGCTTCCACCCACTTGGTAAAGTAATCCGTTGCTGTAAGGACATAGCTATGTCCGGCACTTGATTGAGGATTAAGTGCGCCAATAAAATCAATTCCCCATTACCTGAATGGTTCATTGATAATGACCGTCCTTAGGGGAAAGGAAGCCAACTTGGGCTTGCCAACGAATTGTTGGCAGGGTTCACATTTTTCCACCTAGGTGGCTGTATCTTGAAAGAGCGTCAGCCAATAGTACCTGGCTCGACTGATCTTTTGTGCAGTTACGAAGGAAGAGAAATTCCCTCCACAAGCTGAATTGTGAAAACTTTCCAGTAGTTTCACTTGTTGGGGCTTGTCGACACATCACAGGAATATGCCATCTATCCCGCGCTTATAAAAGCCGTCATCCCAGATGACATATTTAGCTGCTCTGAGCTTTATAGTGTGCTTCTCCTTTGCAGTTAGGTGCATCGGGCATTCACCGTAGGTAAGGAAGAAAGTGATGTCGGAGTACCACTCATCACTAGTTGCAATAAATAGAACCAGATGGAGAGAATCAGGCTCTTCTTGCCGGTCCTATGTTTCATCGGTGTAGTCACCCCTTTCACCAGGGTTTTCTAAATCTTTGTTTTCAGCCATTAGCTGACACAGGCCTTTGCCCCTTACCAGCTTGGTTGGTTTAATATCCAGGTCATACTCCTGGACCTTTGCGATCCAATTTCCTCACAAGCTTCCTAACTCCTGCTGAGTTAGAATTGATTTTACCGTCGTGTCAGGGACCAGCACCACCGTATGCGAGTTTAGAATGTAATACCTGAAATTCTTCACTGCTTTGACAATGGCAAAGGCATGCTTTTCCAGCTGAGTCATTTTCAGTTCGTGAGGCTTGAGAGGAGAAATCATGAACGTGATTAGAGATTCAACGTCCTCCAAGTTCTTTTGCATTAAGATTGCGGACACAGTATGCTCAGATGCGTAACTATACATGATGAAGTCTTTGGAGAAATCTGGACATACCAGGACTGGTGCATGAGCAACGGAAGCTTTTATTTCTTCAAATGACCTTTTCCCTTCTTCACTCCATCTGAAAGTTGGTGATCCTTTCATCATGTTCAATATGTGATGGGTCTTCTTGGCAAAGTCAGGAACAAAACGCCTAAGAAAGTTCACCTTTCCAAAGAAAGAATGAACACCAGTCTTGCTTGTAGGCAGAGTAAGGCTTTGAATAGCCTTAACTCTTTCAGTATATATCTTTGTTCCTTCTTTGCTAACCACATGGCCTAGCAACTTCCCTTCTGTGACTCCAAAAACATACTTTTTTGGGTTTAGGGAAATCCCATGTTCTCGGCACCTGGCCAACACTTTCTCCAAGTGATCACAGTGCTCACTTCATTGTTTAGAGAACACAGTCAGGTCATCTAGATAAACCACAATGAATTTTCCCATCATACCTTTGAATGCAAAGTCCATGGCCCGCTGAAAAGTGGCACCAGCATTAGTTAGGCCAAAAGGCATCCTGCTATAAGCAAATGTACCCCAGGGAGTAGTGAATGTTGTTTTGAATTGATCTTCAGGTGAGACTTCAATCTGATTGTAATCTGAAAAACCATCAAGCATGGACAACATCTCTGATCTAGTTACTGCTTGCAGAACTTGATCCATTATCGGAAGAGGGTAGTTGTCTTTTAGCGAAGCTTGATTCAAATTTTGAAAGTCTACGCATATGCGTATCTCGCCGTTTTTCTTGCGTACTAGCACAATATTTGCTACCCAAGTGCTGTGATGGATAGGGAAGATGATTCTTACGTCCAGCATCTTTTGAATTTCGGCCTGGATGGTGCCCGAAATATTTAGATTATAGTGCCTCTACTTCTGGCGGAAGGATTTGACATCGTCTTTCAACGGAATATCGTGTTGAACGTCCTTTGGCTTGAAGGACTTTAAATCGGCATAGGACCATGCCAATACATCCATATATTTTTTCAGCAACTTGACAAATTTTCGCTTCTCATCAGGCGTGCAACATTTGCCAATGTTCACAAATTGCGGATGTGTCTCCGAACCTATATTGACTGGTTCAGTCTCTGGGGATGAGTCAGGATCATCTCGCCTCTTCTTTTTCAAAAAACGGTCATGCCTGTCAAACAAGTGCTCCAGAGAAACCAGGCCCTTCGAAATTTTATTTCCCTTGAGCTGACATATGCCATCGTTACCTTCAGATTCATTGCCTTGGTCGGTGACTGACTCACTGCAAGTGGAAGTAGACCCTTCAAAATGCAATTCTTTAAAATTTTCTGCCTTTTCCAGAAAAGCAATGAGTTGATTATCGTCATTGAACACCTGCCAATGCTGAGAATTATCTGGCACGCTCGGGCAGAAAACCACCTCAATGGTGTACTTGTTTGTTTTCAAACCTGGATGTGGGAGCATGAGAGATGCTGAAATAGCCAATGAATCAGCCATGTCATTTTGGGCTCTTGGAATCGCCTCTATTGAAAAAGCATCAAATTCTTCGATGCTATCCCATACTTCATTACGGTAATGTCTGAGCCTTTCATTTTTTACTTGGTAAATCCTTTTGACCTGATTTACAACTAGCTCAGCATCGCCTTGTACTTTTAAATTTTTAATTCCTCTTTCTTTTGTGGCTTGCATACCGAGTAAGAGAGATTCATACTCAGCAGTATTGTTAGTGTTGAAAAACTGCAATTTGAAAGAGAGAGGAATGACTTCTTCCTCAGGAGATATTAGCATGGCCCCAGCGCCACATCCACTAGTTGCGCAGCTGCCATCAAATCGCAATGTCCAGATCTTATTAAGATCTCCTTCTTGAACGAGGACACCCGTTTTATCCGTCTCAGTAGATAAGAAGTAATTCCCCATCCCTGATGATTCAAACAGGATTTGAGCTTTGGGGTCTTCAGAGTTAGTGACCAAGTACTTCTTTTGGGATTCCGGCTCCAAAGTTTGCATTACGCCTTTGAATGGAATTCTAGCTTTAGACCAGTCCATATGAATTTCTCCACCAACTTCACTGCAAAAACTTCTTCCCAGCAATATTCCATATGCTGTCGGAATGTCAGCAATGAGGACTATCATTTTTACTCTTTTATCTGGGAAAGCCGCAAATGCAAATTACGCGTCCTTGATTTGGCTGACCAACAGAACCTGCTTGGTTTCCAATGAATAACACCTGCTGAAAAGCTTGGTAAGAGTGAGGCCCAAAGCATGGGTGAATTTTGCCGGCATGACGTTATCAGAAGCCCCGGAATCAATTATGCAATTACTCAGCTTGTGTCCATTGATCAGCAGAGAGAGATAGAAAGGCTCTATCTTTCCTGACGCAGATGTTGAAGCCACATTTATATGAGATTCAGGGGGAGTGGATAGGATTCCTTTTGGGGAAACCTGATTAGATATAACAGCTTGACTTTGGATATACTTAGTCAATCTTACAAGTTGTTCGGGGTTTGACTGAAGATACTCAGCTTCAGACATTTGGATCTTGGTCTTTTTTACATGATCTATAATATCAAACGCGGCCAAGGGTTGCGTTGGTAAAGGAATGAGTCCCTCACCTCGTGATGATGGAATAGGATTGGTGGTCTTAGTAGGAATGTGAGAGGATTGATTTGGAGGAGAGATAGGGGGAAAAGATTTCTTTGTAAAAGATTTGCCAGGGAGTTGAGTAGGAAGAGGATTACCTCTTTTAGCAATGATCGGAGGTTCGTTTGACACGGCCTTCTCCTGCTGGACATGGGTAGCAACTTCCGCTTCTTTTCCTTGCGAGCGAGTAAAAACAACGTATGACTATCTGCTTGCATAGCCCTGAGTACCCTCTTCTTCATCAGATTCTTCCTCATCGAATTCCATATACCCGATAGTAGAGTCGCCAGTCGGTTCACCGACATCTTGATCATCTTTGCATTTAGACGAAGGTTCTTCATAATACTGCTCTTCTTCTTCAATCTCGGCCAGAGCGTTGACCGGAGGGGCCTCAAGTGCCAACCGTGGAGCAGCTATAGGTAAGCGCAGTCTTTGTGAAACATTGTTAGGAATGAAATTCCTCATGGGATATCCCAGTATGAGGAGCCTGGGAAGGAAGCTTGAGCTAAGCTGCTTTTTAACGCGAGCAAGTCATTGCCATCTTTAGAATGGCCGGATCAGATTGAAGTGGAGGAGAAGGAGTCGTTGAAGACTTTGGGCTTGGATGACTCTCATTTTAATTCGCCAGATCAGATATTAGCAAGTTATCCTCTCCATCCGGTTATGGCAGCTTGAACATCCATATGCATTAGCCTATGATTCGGGCATTCTACCCTTTGAATTGTACTTTATATCTCTCTGTAAGAGTAGCCTTGCCTTTGGTTTGGTGGGTCTACTTGCCTGGATGTAGACATATGTCTTTCGAACTCAGGGGCTGATCGCATGAAGAAGAACACGAGAACCACATCAAAAAAGGTTGAATTAGCCTGTGATCTTCCCTTGGAAGTCAGCAGAAGAAAGAGTTAGAGATTGGTTAAGGCTCACGAGTACCAGGGCGCATGAAATTTTTCGCAAACTTGCAGGCCAATAGATAAGGCGCAGGGGCGAATGAGATGTTGCAGAGTTGCCGGTGTAAAGGGGCATGGAATTTTCATGGTTTGCATTGGGATTTGGTGCGCCTTCGCCACATGATGGATATGTAACATTGAATTTTGCGCCAAAGGGGTATGGCGCGGGGACGAAGATTTTAAACAACATAATGTATTGCAATCGGGGCACTGAACGAATGACAGCCTTCATGCTTCATACTTGCAAGATAAAGGCTCGTGTTGCAGGAAGCTAGAGTGCGCATGGCGCATGGAAATGTGATGCAGCCACAAAAGGTGTGCGCGCCAAAAGGGGTGCAGAGCTTATTAACCACTTGTATGCACAGGGAACGAGGCGCGACTCTAAGGCACAACAGTTTAACGAGTCTGCAACAAGTAGGCAGGGGCAGGGTGCGTCTCGGGGGCAGGGATGGTGCAGATGACAAGGTGGTCCGATGCACAACGGGGTGCAAATTGTCTGACTTGTGCCTTTGAAGTAGATCAAAGTAGATCAGCTTCTCCCATGGGCTCGCCTGCGCGCGTAAAGAGGTTCACGTCGCCATGTACCTACTTCCAGATCTACAAATTTATGGCGTAGATTCAAACTTCTTTTTGGTTTACTTTCGGATTTTCTGGTTTTTCTGACAAAACCAGCAGCAAAAAAAAAAGAAAAAATACTTTTCTAAATATTTACAACTATCCTCTTCAAAAAACTGATTGACGGTTAATGACAAATTACAACTAGGATAAATCAGGGAAGATTCATAAGCTATTTCACTGATTTTAACTTTTTTCCAGAGGGTTTCAAACTTTTTGCAAACAGTCAAAACCTCAGATCTATGAAATACTGATTTTTCAAAAAACTCAGTGAACTAAGATCTATTACCTGACCAGATCTATGACTCTCAGAAGAAAATTTTCAAGTTTGAGCCTTTGTGTAAATTTGGGATTTTTAAACGACAATGTTCATGATTTGCAAAAGGCAGCATCGTCTGATTTTTGTTTTATAAATTTTTTATCTTACCTACCTACTACCATCATAGATCCTGCATATTCTGGGTTCGTCCCCAGCGGATCGCCAAAAACGATTGGCCCCGAAAATCTTGTCGCCTGGACAGATCTTGGATGACGAGCAACAGTTCAAGGCTTAGCCCCTCTTGCATCAGCAAAGTGAAACTGGTTATTCTATTCTAACCAGTCAGAATCTATGCAAGTCCCTACAGATCTCCTTCGGGGTGTTTTGGGATCTCATCCCGTAGAGTGTTTCAGCTGTTAACAGAACGAATTAAAGAGGGAAAAAGCAGAAAGAACAGATCGAGGGAAGAAAAAGAAAGATTCCAAGCAGAAAGTCAGAAATTTTTTTTTGTTGGTAGTAACGAGAGCCACCTACTTTTGCATAAATAAACAAAGCATCTGGTGAGCCATGACAGAAAATTAGATTGAATCCGACAGATTAAACACATAACAGATCTATGAAAGGAAGATCTAATGCATAACACACTATTGAGCACAAATTCTTATATTTGTTTACTACTATTTTCTTCTGTTACAAGAAAGTCAAAGTCTTTCTCTCCTCACTTCTATTTTCATCTAAAAAAATGTTCACCCCAACTACAAAGTAAATTCAGTATGTATGGAAGGAGGAGAGGAAAGAAGGCAAAAAGGACCAACCACTATTTACAAGATCTTTACAAATATCTAAAAATCAGGTTGACTTTTGACAACTTGATGGATGACTCATCCCATGATGCCACAATTGATAGTCATCATTTATGCACACACACTTTAGACCTTTCAACAAGAAGTCAGAGAATATAGGAAGAAGAGAAGAAGAAGAAGAAAAGAAGCTACTCGTCTCGTCGATCTTGCCGCCGAAGGGGTCGCTACTTCTGATGCTTCATGAGATGGATATGTGGAACTGAGCGCGTATTCCAAACTTGTTAATCATGGGCCCATTGATCCTGTTGATGGATCCTTGTGTCGTTCACTGATTGCTTCACAGTCTGCTCCCCCGTCGCTTATGAGCTTTTCTCTAGGAGTTTTAGAATAATCTTTCGCTACCTTGATAGGAACCTGATGCGTCCCTACAGGCCAGCAGGTTGTTATAGATTCAGTGTCAATGTGCCTCATGGCCCCGTTCCTTGAGAAGACGACTCTCCTTGAAGATCCGGAGTAGTTCAATCAGCTTCTCATGTAAGGAAGGAGTGATGTCCTGGAGACATGTCAGAACAATTCTCTCCATTTGCTGCAATCGCATCTAGGACGCCTCTTCCTTCACCTTGTCTATTTTTCTAGCCAAAACAATTCCAGCTGATCTATCCGATTCCACGAGTGGACATGTTTTGTTAGGGCCCTTATATGGCCAAGACTCCTAACTTGGACCGATCTTCGATCTGCCAGTCAAACATTGGTTGAAAGGTCCATGTTTGGAGGTGGCTAGCGGATGGGGGTTGGGTCTAGCGTCTTGGGTCGGGATATGGGACCCGCAGCTTGGATTTCCTTGTTTGCCTTCTGATTTAGATAGGATTGACATACTCGGCGATCACTCTTTCAACTGTCCTTGAGATCTGGCTCCTCCAGCAGAAACGGCCCCTGGCTGTCGATTTTTGAATATTCATTGAATTTTTCTCCTGCTGAGAAGCCTCAAAGTCTCTGGGGCAGTTGTGGGAGGTGCACTACCCTCTTCTGTACGGCTTTAAGCAATTTTGTTTTGTTCCTTCAGTAGCCTTTCTCTCTTTATTTCTTGCAGCTTTTTGGCAGAGGGCATCGACGGCGAAAGAGCCTTCCCCCTGATACTTTCAGAAGACGTCCCCATTTTTGACTTGAGTCACAGTAAAATCTGTCAGAGACATCTTTTTTTCTCCTTGATGGGATCAGGGTATGCTATTTCCCTAACTCTCTCACCTGAAGCACTTTGAGGAAGCGGTGTTACAAGTCTTTTGGCTTTCTTTGCCCCCTTTGGATATATTACTGAAAAGTCCATCAAGCGATGGTAACTTTTCCTCTTTTGCTGCTTAGCTGTCTTAAGAAGAGAGATTCCAGGCTGGTCCTATGGAAGAAGGCGCAGAAACGTAGGAGGTGGGGTCAGCTGGCAGTAAAGAGGTGAAAAATTGGAGACACAGAGGTGGCATTGAGAGATACCAAAGAAGTGTCCACGGGAGGAAAGGGAAACTTCAGCTGCGGAAGCATATGAAGGGAAGGTACCAATGAGGGAAAATGGACGAAGATAAATCAGTGGAGGGAGAGAAGATAGACGAAGAGTGGGGACACGAGTAGCATACGGGACGAGGACGCGACCAAGGGGTGGTCGTGTGAGTCACTTGAGGAGGTAAAGGAATATATAAGAGTAGATGGACTTCTGTGTTTGTAAGAACACCTGACTCCGGAGTGGAGTTGCGTATGGGACTATCCCCTGCTGCTTCTTTCTCTACGAATCCAGAGGTTAAATCTGTTCTGGCAACTGGGAAAGAGACTCTCGGGTGATTCTTCTGAATGGTGCTGGATTCACTTTCCACAACCTTTTGCCTTTTAGCTGCTTCTTACCTTGGAGGTGTATTGCCAATGGGAGGGCTTTAAATCTACCCCGAGGTAGATCACCCGTTCATGCGCACCATTGCTCTAGTCTATGCCTAGTCTCTTGACCCTCTCCTCAATTGTTTGAGGGCCTTCTCTTGTTAATTGCGTGAAGGGCCGGAGGGGGGGGGAGCGTCATAGCTCCCTTCCGTGTCATTATCCTTTGTCCTCCTTCATCTTCCTTAGTTTGGAATCCTTTGGGGGACATGGCCACTCCGTATTGGATAATTTCCGCCAAGGTAGCGGATGATACCGTTCTCTGAGTTCCACCTCGTGGATGACGTCAATGTATATCCCCCTCATTTGAGGGACATGGATCATATCAAGCTTAGCTCTTGGCATGCACCCCTTGGGTCAAAGGAGGCCTGCTTGGGAAGTCATGTTTCAATTGAAGCAACTCCGATCTCTGCGACATTTCCTTCGCCTTGTGATGGGTGGAGCATGTGTATCGGCCCACTTGTGAGGGGGAAAGGAGTTCCGCCCGTCTTCTTTTAGGCATTTGCCTCAGTATGTTGACCAGCTGTTTGATTAGTCTAGTAGAATCCTTAGGTCCACATACCTTTGTAGCCAAGTTCTCCCTAAAGAAGTTAACCGCCCTCAGATAGTAATTTGGGAAACTAGGGTGAACAGGACCCCCACTTCGTCTCCACGGTACACAATTTTTTGGTCATGCGACCATGATTTATGATTTTTGGCCTCAACAGGAAAATAGATGTGATAGAAAAGCATCATTAATTGTGGCAATTGAGGCATGCTTTCTCCAGCTCAGTTTCTAGATAATATTCATATATATTTTGACTTGAGGCCAAATTCCACTTTGGTTTAGCCCTGGAAATCCATTCTTCTGATGCTCAGCGTAGACCAGGTAGGAGTTCTATGGATACCCCCGTTGTCTGACTTGTACCTGGCTCGAAAATGGTGCTGGCTTTAATCTCCACCCCAAGCAAAAGTTTGCTTCGGGAAGCAATTTTTAATTCATTTCTCCACTTACCGCAACGCATGCATGCCCTTTCTTTAGGAGTGTGGCGTCATAAAGCGCTCATACACATACTCTGCTCATGACAAATTAATAAGTATCACTAGCTCTTCGGAGAAATCCTGCGGTGGATGATTTTGGGGCCACCGTGTTAACACCTTCTTTGTTGCTTTCAAGGAGAACTTCATTCATTCATTGGTTGCATGCATTGGTCTCTTATCTTCCCACGGCCATTGATTCACTCTTCTTGGCTGACGCACAAAGTGCCGGTGGTGAGGGATGGCCGAGCATTATCTCAGAATGATGGGCGGTGAGGTTTATGACTACCTCCGCCTTGCTGTTTTCGACACAGACCATCTTGTGTCCCTTGTTGTAGATTATGCACTACCACGATGATTCATTGTATATGGCACTTACGGGGATTCCTCCGGCGAAGTGGCAGGCACTGCCTATTATTTGTCCATCCACAAACTCTCTTGTAACCTTCTGGTTCTAACCCAGAATTCTTCCATTCAATGTCCCAATTCATGAGTCCTCTGACTCATACCTGCATTCAGCCTATGATTCGGGCATTCCGAGCCCTTGGATATTTGTACTTCATCTCGTCCTCTGTAGCTTAGCCTTTCCTCTTCTCTTGGTTTTGGTGGTCTCTTCGGTGTGATTACATATGTTCTTTCGAACTCAGTTGCTGATCTGCATGGAAGAAAACGAGACGCATCCAAAGGTTGAATTAGCATTTGATCTGTCCATTGAATGTCAGCAGAGAAAAGTTAGAGATTTTAAGGCTCCGGGAGCAGGGCGCATGAAAACTTGCAACTTGCAGGCCAATAGATAAGGCGCAGTGGCTCATAGAATGTGTTTGCATTGCATTTGTAAAGGGTGCATGAATTTCAGTTGCATTGGATTTGGTGGCGCCCCTTCGGCAGCATGGGATGGATCATGTACATTGAATTTTGGTGCGCCAAAGGGGTATTGCGCGGCGGACGAGATTTACACAACATAATGTTATGCAATCGGGGATGCCGCTTCGCACTTTATGCTCATACTTGCAACAGATAACGCTTTGTTGCATGAGCTGTGGCGCCAATGCGCCTGGAAATGTGATGCACACAAAAGATGGAGCGCCAAAGGGGTCCAGATTTAACCTTGTAGGGCATGTGAAGCAGCCACTAAAGGGCACAAGTTTAACGATGCAACAGTGGAGCCTGGTGCTCTCTGGCGCAGGGATGTTTTGCATATATTACAGGTGTGCGATGCGACCAAGGGGTTCAAAATGTTCATGATGTTGCGGGTGACAATGCACCAAGGAGGAAAATAAGAACTAACTCTCAGGGGGTTTTTACATGATGTTGGTTCCTTCTACTCCTTCGTTCCTATTTCTTGAAAGGGCTTAGTGGGGTAGATAAATGATCTAGATCAGGAGGCCACAACCAATGGTTTCAAAGAAACTTCCTTCTCCACATATCTGGAAAGAGGAGGCTCGCCTGGGGGGGCAACAGAAAATGAGAGCCAGCCACACATTTATATTCAAAACCACCTGGCATTACGCTAAAACCAGACCAAGACCACATAACTTAAAAACATAAAACGCACGAGAGAAAGACACCTCATACCGGATAAATAGCACACCTAGGGAACTGGTCACAAGGCTCGAAAATGACGAGGCGAGGCTGACAGCTCATAAAATCACATTGCATAGCGCATAGTGAAAATGACATTTTGGGCGCGTAAACCATATTAATATAGTTAGCTGGTCATTAATGCGCCCCCAATTTTGAAAACACATGAAACTTAACTGTCGAAGGAAAAGCATGCGCCCTTTAGCGCACGAAAGTATTTGACCACAGAGACAAGTGCGCCTTTGGCACCAAAGCCATTGTCTACACGAAGTTATGTGCCGCCCTTGGCGGCAGCCAAATGTTTTTTGCACTAATATTAATGTGCGTCTCCACCCCCCTTCCCCCCGGCTCACCCAAGAGTGGACAACAAAGTTTACCAACACAAGCGCATGCGCCTTGGCGCATGCAGGGAAGGTTCAACATTCTTTGGCGTCATGAAAAGGTTATGTTGACACTTGAAAACGCATTCGCCAAAGGCTTTAAGGGGTGTCATCAAGATTTATGTTGCAAGCAATTTCATGCGCGCCAGCCAAAAGGCTCAAAAGATAGTTGAAACTAAGATCTTTCCCGGGAAGGATTTTAACAACATTTTCGAACAAAAGTGATCCCTAACGAGGGATACGTAACACAAATTTTCGGTATGGTATCGGTAACATGGCCCTTGTCCAATTTTACGTGATACAGTCTGCTGGCCCATGCTTCTATACTCCTTTCCTATACGTGTATACTCCTCATATTCTTCAGCTAAGGATATCCTTTGTAGATAAGGCCATTGAACTTAGAAATTAGTTAGGGGGTTATGCACATCCTCTGACCTACAAAAAATAAGTGATCTTCATGGAGGCGTGACATCAACCATTAGTATAGTCACTTAAGCTTTCCAAAATATGGAAAATCGTAGAGTTCCAAAAACCCAGCCTTCTCCATTTTCACTTTCAATTCATCGTCATAGATAGGATTTCCATATAGTTTCCTCTTCTCTATAGGGTGAACCAATTCTAGGGTCTTCTCATTCTCTGTGGTTCTCATTCGATGGTTGTAATCACTTACAGCCATATTTCTGACATAATATACCCATTCCTTACCAAGTAGTACATCATCTGGGTACTACATTTTTGTATACCATTATTCATTGAAGATGGTAGAATGACTTGTTTTCCCTTTCCCTTTCCATTATTTGGTGAAAAATTTACTACTTTTCTTTGTGTCATTACTTTGTTGGGTCCTAAAACTTATTCCTCTCTCTTAGTCCTAGCTCTGCTCAACTTTGCAGCTCTACTCCTTTGTGGAAACTCCTTCAAACCTCGTGCCCTAGCTATGCAACCCTAACCTAGAAAAACCTTTTTCCAAAAAATGCCATAACACCCATGGGAATCTTCCACATAACCTTCTCCTCTTATGCCTGTGTACTCATTTCCACTTTGGTTCACTGATCAAACTAGTTATGCACACAAATCTTCACAACTCTTCTCAAACCTTCTTCACAAGGATTCCCTAGTTCGCGAGAGCTATTTGATAACTTAAAACACAAGGTAGGAAATAATGTATCCCCAATCTTGTATTTATAGCTTTTTATTTTCTCCCCAATAAATGCCATACCACCTACCAACATACTTTCATAATAAAGGTGGATTTTTCCAAGGCCAACCTTCAATGTTTTTGCTCTGTGCTCAAACCTATGTGAAAACATTTGGTAACCTTGAGGAGATAAAAAACCCCTTATAGACCACATATCATTACGTTCACATGTATAATGTCGAAGGAATTATTCCTTTGTGTCCTAATCCTAGTTCTTGACATCGCCTACCTTATGTTGTTCATGTTATTTTTATTCTTGTAAGTGGTTTCTATAAGGATTTTTGACACCATCCTTCCCTTATGTTAACCTCTTCTACCTGCAATCTTCCAATTCATGTGTTTTTTTCAACTCAAGCCATTAATAACCATATATTTCAACACTTGTCACATCACTCCACCCCACACAAAAATGGATGCTTAGTCCTCTGTGCATAGAAAAGTTGTGATAATAATAAGTGGCTATTAATGCGCAAATGTTCACAAAACAAAACAACAAGAAAGGGAAACACAAAGAAAGGAAACTACATCAAAGAAAATCCTAGGCTAACTTACAATACTACCTTATTTACAAACACAAAGAAGACTTATTTATATTAGGGATTCAACCTACTCCCATTGAAATGGCTTGATAACAGTGTTCCATCTAGCGCTTGTGGGTGGAAATCACCTAAATCAGGTATATAGGATATGATATGCGGGCTCAAACAATGGAATTTGAATTTACCTTGATGTCACAAAAACTTGGAATCATACAAGAGAACCATCTTTCCAGCCTCAAAGTACTTCTTCTTAATGTGTCTATCATGACATGCCTTCTATCTAGATTTTTCTATTTTCTGACTCTAGCGACAAATAGCCCACCTCTCATCCAACTACATTAACTTATCAATCCTCTCCTCAAGATCTTGTTCATCATCTAACCCTCCTCTGTGTGTTATATGCAGCCATGGTTACATGAATTCAATAGGTAACACATCTTTCATACCAAACACCAATTGAAAAGGTGTGGCCTTATTCAGTTTCTTATAAGTAGTCTGATATGACCATAAAAAAGTAGAAAAACTTTCATCGCAATCCTTTCTTTCTACATCACAAATCTTGGTTAATGTGTGATTCAAATTTTGTTAAATGCCTTAGCAGCCCCATTAGCTTGTGGGTGATAAGGGGTAGTTTTTTGATGGGCCACCATGAATTCCACCAATAAGATTCTAACTATATCATTTTAAAAATGAGCACCCCTATAACTTGTTAAGCTCAACGAGCATCCATATCGGTAGATTATATTTTCCCACAAGAACCTAGCCGTTGTTACCACTGTGAAATACCTTGTAGGCACCACTTCTATTGACCTTGTAAGGTAATATGTACATGTAATGATATATCATGGAAATTTCCTTTGTGTGGATGGAGAAATATGTCCTACGAAGTCAATTTCTAACTTATCGAATGGTTTTGTACATAGAATCAGTCTTAATGGAATTTAATCTCATTTCCCTAGTTTACCAAGGCATTGACAGTGGTCACAGGACTCGCAATACTTGATACAATCTTGGTAAATTATTTCCCACCTAAGACCTGTCAGTAAAATCTTCTGCATGGTGGCATTTCTAGCATAGTGTTCTCCTACAATTCCACCATGTGCTTCCTCCATGATTGCAGTGTGCTCATGCTCTAACATGCACCGAATCAATGTTGGAATATAATGATTAAGTGGTCTGTCTAACTCTTAATGTATATGGGTCCATCACTAATATATAGGTTAATATTTAATAATATGAATTATTTATATTTCTATTATTAAATATGCTAACCTAGGTATATACTTTAGGTTAAAATATTTAATATCATGAAATGATTATATTTATAATATTAAGTATTATAAACCTAGGTGTATGTGCCAACCATTTTAGGTTGAAAAGGTGGGTCAGGAGACATACCCAATCACCTTATATAAAAAGGACTTTAGGTCCTCATTTGATATATTCGCAAAATATATCAAAAGTGTGTAAATCAAGTGATTTGGTTTTACCCTTGGTAAGTAGGGTTTCAAAGGAGAAGGTGATCTTATTCCATGTAAAATAAGTTATCTGAAGTAAATGGTTAATTTCAAAGTGGTTTTTACCTTATTTTGGTTTTCCACTATAAATATTGTATCACCTGTGTTATTTATTTCCTGTAAGTATTTCGTTATTTACTTATATTATCATGTAATGTTTATTTAATTATTTATTGTAACATTATATAATATGTAAGTTGATTAAATCTATATTTATTATAATCCTCAAATTCTAACATGGTAACAAAGTGAGGTAAATTAAATAAATTAAGATCAAATGTTTTGTATTTTATTTATTTTATTTGTAGAAGATTTTTCAACCAACCCGAAAGGGTATTTAAAAGTATTCTGTTCCCCTTTTGTGGGGGGATGTAATATGATATGATTCTTATTTTTATTTACATTTTGTAAATTATATGGAATTTAATGTTTTTTTGGAGATTGATGTGTGTTGAGGTGAAAGGGGCTTCAAATATTTTCTTGGATGAAAATCACATACAGAGAAGGAAATGATTTATTATTATATGAAATATTTTTCATATTTTCTTTAATTTCAAATATTTGCAGGCTAAATATTTTAGAAAGTAAATTCATGTCTATGTTCTTTGGTCCCCTCTAAAAGGTTTCGATTTGAAAAAATATAGTTTATAGTTAATCTATAACTATATCCTATATAATTTGAAAACTATATTATTATTTTTAAATAACAATATATATAATATAGAATAAGGTTTATATAATAATTTATATAAACATCATATTAAAATTTAAATAGTTTTGAAAAAAAAAAAATTATATATTAAAAACCTTAAACCATATTAAATTTATATAGGATTAAGGGAAGAGTCAACATGCCATATTCTAAGCCTAATTTTAAATCATCTTTAAACTTAACTTATAAATCTAGGCATATATAGTTTTAATAAAAAAGAAACAAACCTAAGTTTCAATCATATTTTAAATAAATGGCTAGTTTAAACTACTTAAAATATAAATTTTATTAGATTTGGTTTATATATGTTTAAAAAATAAAAAACCAAAATAATTAATTTTTTAGGTAAGGGGGCATGTGTTTATTGCTTGGCTATGAAGAGATTACTTTTTAAATCTTAATACTTATTAAATAAAACCTAACATGTGTCTTTAACCATTTATATTATCCATGTAAGCAGTGGCGGCCCATTCATTTATATCTTACAGTTTATAAAAACTATATAATAAACCTATTTAAAGGTTTTCTTTTATATAAGAGTGGGAGTGGAGAATTAAATGAGATAATATGTCAGGTATAAATGTGGAAATCTCAAGTATAACTGGAGAATTAAAAAAAAGGGCTATTTTATTGGTGGCCCACGTGAAGTGTGGTAAATATTTATTAAAATATTGGTAGTTATAGCCACATAAAAGTTTTAAAGTTTTTAGCTTACAAGAATTATATAAAATATTTTACAATATTTCCATAGTTTTAAATGTGTGTGGGGTAAAATTAAGAGTAAAATAAGGGAGGAGACAAGGTTCATGAAAATAGGGATTTTAATTCATTTCATTTGTCAGGTGAAACTACTTGTCCCCTCTGTAAAATATGTATGTTAATCTATACTCTTATAAATCTACTTGTACCTGGTAAAATTATTTTAACCTAGTCTATGTCCTTTAAACCCCTTTAATAAGGTTTATGTGTTTTTTTTATATAAAAACAATATACTATAGTTTATAATTTTTATGAACTATATGTTGTTTTTTATTTACATTCTATAAACTATATACCTCTTTTTTTAAAAAAAGTGTATATATTTTTATATTATAAATTATAATAGGTTATTATAATGTATTAAAATATAACCTCCCTAATATTATACAGAAGAATAAATTCTGAAATTTCACATTCTGGAAATACAATAAGTTTTAGCTTCATTAAATTTGACGGTCAAATGACTGTCACGGTAGACCAAACATAAGACAATATGACAGTCATTTAGATGTCAAATTTAAGCTCATAGGTTAGATGAAACTTTTATTTTGTTAAAATTGATGGTCAAATGACCGTCACGACATACCAAAAAAATCTATTATGATGGTCATTTAGACGTCAAATTTAAGCTGACCGGATTTTTGTCTACATTAATTTTTTCAGAAATTTGATGTTGTTATGCATTCTTAGGGCTTTCTTCTTCACTTCTATATGGTCAAAAAAGAATTTATATAAATTTGGGGTATAATGTAGAGCCTTTTATATTGTGGGTTAATATTTTGATCATGGAATGTTAATTGATATGCATTGTAATGACATAATTAGTTGTGATCAAATAGTTTCTTTAGATCTATAAAATTTAGATATGATTCTATTAAAAAAATTTGTTTTTATTATTATAAATATGTATCTAACTCTGTGGTACATTGTATATTATAATGGGGTGTGTTTTATAGGTTTAGGAAAACAATGACAACAAACTATTTTTGTCTTCACAGAACCTAAATCCTGAATGAAACCAACAACATTTGGGTCAAAACAAAATTGATGTAAAAAAAACTCTAGACAATTGTTTTTGGATCTGAGGTTACTCCCACCGATTTTTAAGCAGCTATAGATAACATGAATACATTCTTGTAACAAATGTAGGAGGCTCTTTCTATGATTCTATGCAATGTGAACAATGAGTACCTTCTACACATTGATAATATTAAACATCCGAAAGAGGTATGGACACAACTAGAATCTATGCATGAAGGATACTTGGTATATCAAGGATAATAATGAGAGTAAAATATTTGAAGGAATTCAAATAAAATTTTTGTATATTTTTGATGATTTCTCTTTTGCATCTTGTTTTATATCTCAAAGTTTGAATAATTCAAAAATATGGCATGAAAGGTTAGGACATGTTAATTATTGAAGCTTATATGAAATGTCTAGATATAATCTAGTGAAAAGTTTACATGTGTTGTCTTCTTCTCTTGAAGTTACTTCATTAAATGCTTCTAAATGATGGTTTTGATTCTAATTTAGTAAATATTCATGATGATGTTTTGATGCTATAGATGTTTCTGAAATTCTTATCTTCCTATATAATAAAATTAAATTGGGCTCAATCTATGTTAGAAAGTTCAAATCCTATTAACCTTAGGAAAATGACCATGAAGCCATCATATGTACCATGCATTAATTACCTTGTATTGAACCTTATTATTATAGGGTTTAAGGAACAATATACAAAGTAAAATATAATGCTGATGGTAGTACTAACAAACATAAAGCTAGACTTGTTACAGGTTTCACTCAGAAACCTAGTATTGATTATGTTGAGATATTTCCTGTAGCTAAAATGAGTATTATTAGGGCCTTATTTATAATTTCCGCTCAATTTGGGTGAGAAATCCACTAAATGGATTAAAAAAATGATTTTTTGAATTATAATTTAAAAGAAGAACTTTACATGTTTCAAACTAAATGATTTGAAAAAAATGGTAAAGAAAACTATGATTGTAAGTTGAGAAATCCTTGTATGGTTTAAAACAAGCTCTTAGAGCTTGGTATGTGAAAATTGTTTCCTTCTTTAATTTGTTAGGTTTTGTTAATTTTTCTTCTAACAACGATATATTCATTAAGTAATAAGGCTCGCATATTATCATTATATGTATATATGTTGATGATTTGCTTATGTTTGGTGATAATTACGATTTAATTCATAGGATTAAAGAGAAATTGAAGATAGTACTTTGAAATGAATGAGTTAGGTCTCTCACATGATGTTAATTTTTTAATTGTATTTCATTCTATTGTTATTTTTTAAAACACAATAATCAACCATTATATTGAAAAAGTTTCTTATGATTGATTATAAACCATTTTCTACTTCAATAGAAGTTGGAATAAATATTGATACTAAATATGCATATGAAAAAGTTTGATCCTATTTTATATACATTTTTAGTTAATAGTTATATTTATCTAGCTATAACTAGATCAGATATTTCCTATACAGTAGGAATTATTTCAAGGTTTATGCAGGAACCTTTTTTAGAGATCATTGGAATCTTGCAAAAATAATTTTTAGATATTTGAAAGGAACAATCAATTATGGGTTGCATTATAATAAGAATGAAAATGTTATCTTATATAGATTTTGTGATTCTAACCATACCGATGTTGTGTTATAAGATAAGTGTTCAAGTTTTTTGGTGTAGGAACCATTACTTGGAACAAAAAATACAATCAATAGTCTCCATTTCTTCTACTGAGGAAAATAAGTACAATGGAAGAAGTAAAGAAGCCATGTGGCTGTTAACGTTGTTTAGAGATACACATATAAGATAAAGGAAGTATTTATCTTCTATGTGGTGTACCAGTTGTATTAATCTATTGATTAAGAATCCAGTTCAACATTAGAGGATGAATAAAATTGAGCTACATATACACTTCACCCCTGAGAAGGTGCAAAGTGATGAGATAAATCTCAAGTTCATGTTGATTGAATAGCAGGTTACTGACATCTTCACAAATTCCCTGAGTGATAATAATTTTTGTCACTTTCGTGAAAATATTAGATTGTTGGATTTTCCATTGAGGGGGAGTGTGCATGAAAATGTCACCTCCTAATGGAACTTGGTTTTTGTAAAAATACCTATGGACATATGTAAAAGACCTTCAGGCAAGTGTAAAAAATGACCTTCGGGAAAGTGTAAAAAGACCTTTGGGAATGTATACCTCCTTGGCTTCTTTTTTAGAAATAAGTGTAGAAAGATATTAAAGGTGCTCTTCAATAAACTCTTTAGTGCTATTAAGTTTACTGGTAAACATCTAGTACAAGCATATTGTTAAGGATGTCCCTGATTGTAAAAGGATTGTATACACTTGGGTTCAATAACTTTTTATGAGAACCTGTGAGAATATGTAAAACTCACAAATCATACTTATCCAATGATCATGAGATGATCTTTGGGATTTGAAATTATTTTGTACCAAAAGGTAATTTGAGTATGATTAAGGTGTTATAATTCTTTCAACCGATATGCTATCCTAAAACTTTTATGGTTTAAGAATTGTAAATCCTCTAGTGTACCACGGGCAAGTAATCCATTGGAATATGTTATGTTATCCCACTTAACATTAAGGGGGAGTGTTGGAACATAATTATTAAGTGGTATGTCCAACCCTCAATGTATATGGTTCCATCACTAATATATAGGTTAATATTTAATAATATGAAATATTTATATTTCTATTATTAAATATGCTAACCTAAGTATATATTTTAGGTTAAATATTTAATATCATGAAAGTATTATATTTCTAATATTAAATATTATAAACCTAGGTGTATGTATCAACCATTTTAGGTTGAAAATGCGGACCAGGAGATATACCAGATCACCTTATATAAAAAGGACTTTAGGTCCTCATTTGATATATTCAAGAAATATATCAAAGGTGTGCAAATCAAGTGATTTGGTTTTACCCTTGGTAAATAGGGTTTCAAAGGAGGAGGTGATCTTACTGGATGTAAAATAAGTTCTCTGAAGTAAAAGGTTATTTTCAAAGTGGTTTTTACCCTATTGGGGTTTTCCACTATAAATATTGTGTCACCTATGTTATTTATTTCATGTAAGTATTTCTTTATTTACTTATGTTATGATGTAATATTTATTTTAATATTTATTGTGACATTATGTAATATGTAAGTTGATTAAATCTGTATTTATTATAATCCTCAAATTCTAACATGCAATATCTCATCATGACCTAGATTGTATAATTCTACACCAATTAACATGTATGACGTGACACATATGGCTAACTGCTTCCTTTCCAGAGTTTTCATTCCCTCTGGCACCACCTTCATTTTGAGAAACATTACAATATCTTCTAAGTCAGAGGGTGTGTGTTGCAATCTAAATAGATGTACACCTGAAATTGTATCCTCAATGATTTGTGCATCCTTTGCTGATTCTATCCTTGATAAATGGGCAGGTACCAAATTACTTTTACCCAGTTTAAAACAACCATAAACTCAAACTCCTGGAACAAAAGGACCCACCTATATATTCACCCTTGCAAGATGGGCATGTTCACCAAGTAATTTAATGCCATGTGGTCCATGTAAAAGATAAAAGGCATTGTTGGAAAATACTACCCAAATTTTTACAGCATGTAGATCATTGATGATGCCTCACACTCTCTAGTAGTATAATTTTGTTCTATTGGGGTTAGCTTCCTACTAACAAAGCACAAAGGGTGGTTAAAAATTCCTTCTTTAGGTTGTGCTTATATTGCTCCAATTTCCATCCCTGAAGCATTGACATGGACATGGAATGGATTATCTCAAAATAAAAATCATAATATGGGAACAAAGATAAACCTATTCTTTAATGTATCAAATGCCATCTATTACGCCTCTCCGCAATGAAATGTACTATTGTGCTTTAGCAAATTTTATAATGGCGTGGTGATCTTCGCACACCCCTTAATTAATTTCCAGTAATACCCCATATGCCCAAGTAATCTGCGCATCACGTTTTGGTTGGTAGGCTCCCCTAATCCCACAATAACGACAACTTTGGCAAGATCCACAAGCAATCCCTCCTTATATATGATATGTCCCAACAAGGTGCCAAGTGGAGTAGCGAAAACACATTTCATAATGTTGAGGGATATACCCAACTATCGGAACCTCTCAAACATTAGCCTCAAATTATCACAATGGTCCCTCACTAATCTATATACTTTCTACTCATCTAGGTAGACTTATAGAAACTTATGGATGAAGTCCTAAAACACCTAAAAAACAATGCACAAAAACACAAGAGGCATATTCTTAAGCCCAAAGGGAATGACTGTATAGGGAAAGCTTCCCAATTCAATGGTGAAGGTTTTATTTTCTTGGTCCTCCTTTGTAATTATAAAATGATGATATCCTGAGAATCCATCTATGAAAGAATAAATCTCGTACCTGGCTACTCCTTCCAGCATCTCTTCAATGAAAGGGGTTGGAAAAGGGTCAATGACACATACCACATTCAAATACCTATAATCAATGAAAATAATTATCCTTCCATTCTTTTTTAATGTTGATGACCATTGGAATTATCCATTATGATTCATCAAAAACCTCGATGATGCCTAATATGATCATCTTATCAATATCCTCCTTGACCATGACACAAAAATTTAGATTCATTCGATAAGGTCTCTTCTGAATTAGTTACATGCCTTCCTTTAACTTGATCTTCATTTCTACCAAGGAGTGGTGAACTTTTTTAAGCTCATGGTACACACAAGGAAACAAATCTTAAAATTTTTGTAACATATCGATGATCTTTGAAACCTCCTTTTCTATCAGTAATCTCAAATAGTAGCCTCCTTAGGTTCCACCTCCGAACCAATGTTAACCTTCATGGTTTTTATGGGTTCATGGTAGGCATGTGCCTACTCATCAACACTATCCATAACCTCACACATTCCTATAATATGGTTAACATCTAATTTTTCCACCTCTTCACCATCTATCACGTAGATCAATTTTCATTTCTCTTTTTCTATGCATGTGTTCTCAAGATGCACCTCCTCTTATTATTCCTCATTAAAGCACACTTCCAAACTAGTTTCACCCAACAACTCTAGTAATTTTTCCTCCACCATGGTACAATCTCCCATAGTTAGGAACTTAAAAACCTATAGCTCCTCATTCACCCATGGTTTAGTACTTTTATAATTCAAAGTTTAAATTACATCACCTGTCAACTCCTACCAATTTCTTGTCTGATGGCGTAACTCTGAGTGAATGTAGTATGCGCACACACAACCTTATAAGGTAGAGTAAAGCTTATACACCCATAAAGATGGAGGAAAGGATTTCGTTCCCTCCATCCAAGCCTTCTCACATGCCTAGACATGAGAGGAAGGTTCCTTCCGATAATAGTATTGTATAGTAGTATGTACATTGCTTCAAATAATCCTAATAGAGAACATGATTTTCACCTTGCGCCACTCTAGAATCTTCTCACGATGGGTCACCCACCAACATTCTGTGGTTCTGAGAAAATTATAACCAAGCATCCTTCTCCTTCTGATCTCACATCTCCACTGGGTCCTCATTGTTTATAGGAAAACATTAGGGTTGGCTCCCCCAGTGTAACATGACAACTACTTTCCTCCTAGGAACCTAACTGAGTGAGCCTATGTTACTCTTGTCACAAATCCTCTTAACTACCTTGTGACTAGCTCATATGTCTTATGCGTCAAATTTTCACATGCCACACTAGTTACATCACTTATGGATTGAGCATATTCCCACTAAATAACACCTTCTTTTGTTGGTTGCACAATCGCAGGGTCCCTAATAGTGTACACATTGATTTTTTCTAGTTCTTCTTCTCCCAAGGGCTATGTATAGGGTTTTGAATTTCCATCTATCAAAGGGATGATAACATGTTCATCCTAGTTTTCAAAACTTATATACCCCTTATTAAAGCATAAGTTAGCATTTTTCTTATAGTATTAGGGGTGCCAAATTAATGCTAGAAAGTTTTTTGCCTCAGCAAGCACTAAGAATTTTAAGTTTCCAGTGAATTTCTCCCCTTGGATAGTGATAGTAGCATCCTTTAAAACACTGGTGGGAATTACTTTTCTCTTTTTAGCCATATACATCACATTTGAATAATGTTGTAATGGGGGCATTCCCATTTGATTCCATGCATCCAGGGTGAGAACATTAACTTTTTTTCCCATGTAAATAAGAATATTACTTAGGAGCCATCCATCAACAACTTCATTCAAGGTATTCTCCTTATCATAGTTAAGGTTGTAAGAAGGTAGATTAACATGAAAAACCTACCTCTCGTGCTCTCCTCCATTTATTGGTACTTTATCTCTTAACCATTCTCCTAATAGAGGAATGATATTCTCTTAGCACAACATCTTACACACTTCTCTGACATCATATATATCTTCCCAAGATACCTCAACAAATTTATTTTGCTCCAACTTCTTAGATTGCTCTTTTAGATAATGAATTTATCCTTGAATACTTTTGATTACTTCCATGGTTTCTTGATAGACCTCCTTCTGATGCGTAGGGTATGGATACTTCCCATGTACCTATTATTCTCTTGTAATCAATGGCATATACCTTCGTATCTCCCTAGTGCGTACAACCTTAGCTCACGTCGTCACCAACACAGGTTCCAATTCTGATTCATGCATTATTCTTAGCATCCACGGTTCATCAACACCATTTATGTTCACCATCCAAGCACCCTTATCCTTCTGCTACTTCTAGCTCATGTTTTCAAATAATTTCGGGCATTCCCCATTATTTTATTTTATTCCACACTAAGAGCATTGTAGAAAATTGAGACATTCATGCTTACAGTGTTCCATAGACCCATGGTTGTCACAAGTTCCATGTGGGAACTCACTTTTTCTACCTATGTAGTTGCCATGAGCTCTAAATCATCCGTAAAATCCTCTTTTGTGACTCCCTCCATTTGTGTGCCCTTCATAATGATGGGCCTCATCCTTGGAACAAGTTATAATACTAATCTAGTGCACATCAGTATCAATGGCGTCATGTATTTGGTCAATCAATCTACAATAATTTATTTCATGAGTAGTAGAGGTACAAACTTTACAATAGTAAGGCACATTCTTATGGATCCCATGCTACAGTAGAGAACACCTAATTACATCATGATCTCTATAAAAAAATCTCATAGTCTACTGTCATTGAACGTACCAATATCCAAGGACAACTTTCCTTTATATGCCCTTTTACCTCACAATCTGTACACCATAACCCACTGCGAGTCTCCTGAGATAAGTTCACAGATAATTTCTCTAGCTAATTTTCCATTGCAGTAATTTGGGATTCTAGGAATAGAATAACTCATGTATCAATGCTTCCTACTACCTCTGCTTGTAATTCAACATCCAAGGCATCATGCAGATCTATGAAAGTGCCCTCTTGAATGGTGTGATAAGTCCTTTAATGAGCCATTGAGCATGCTACAAAGGTTTAATGTCATAATATAACTTAGATAGGAGAGTCTTGAACCACACAGCATACTCTCGCACACTCTCCACCATTTATTGCTGAGTTTCCTTAAATGTAGTGATGATTTTCTATTCAAACTCAGGTATGTGAAACTCTATCAAAAAGGCATTACACAGTGTAATGTAATCCACCAATGTCTAGTGTGGGTCATACTTCATATACCAGCTATGTGTGTGCCCTTACAATGTGATTACAAACTGATTTTCCTTCTGGTCTAGGGTAGTGACTCCCTTCACATGCCATAGTAACTCACACTTGTGTACATATTCCGTGGAATCCTCAATTCCATTGTAATCAGGTAAGTGGAGTGACATCTCATAAAACACTTGTTGATGGTATTGTCGACCTTGTCCACCAGATCTAGGACCTTAATTCCCTCTAGTGTTGTCTCCACTACTAGACCCACTAGATCCACTAGTGCTAACTCCTCTAGATCCACCATATCCTCCTCTTATCATAGGTAAGGGGATTAACATAGTTACGCCCTGCAAACCTATCATCGCGCTAAAGTACATGCCAATAGTATATGATACCTAACCAATCCCATATGTGTTTCCCCCACCACTCCTAGATGTGATACTTAAACCTTTTCATCCCAGACCTTTCCCAAATGTTGTGCCAGAAAATATACCCCCAAACACAGGAAATGATTATGTAACCATATATGTACCAAATGAAAAATTATACCTCCTACGTGTTTCTCATCTACAAATACCAATACCAACTGGATTATCAAAACTTATCCCAGAAACTAGAAAACTAATCATAAGGTTTGGTCACCATGTGGGTTAAGATGTGTGCCTAAGAATCTTCTCCTTTATTCATATCACAAGATATCTCTATAAGTTGATGGGGTTTCTCTTCCATGCTTTCCAAGATGGGGTAACTCAGACTTCTTAGGTTCCACATCCTCCATGCAAACCTCAAATCCTTCCCACAATGTCTACCTCCATAAATCCATCACTCAAGTAACATTATGTTGTCTTGCTAACTCCCTATATCAAGCTTCATTACACTTGAGACACATCTCCTCTCTCTCCATTTCTACCAAAAGGTCTTCCATCCTTCTACCACACTAGCTTCCATACCCTCTGCCTAGTAAGAGTTTATCCAGCCATGGGAAAGGCATCCAAACTCAAAGTAATGACTAGGATCTTGATAGCTAGTGGAATATCATACAAGAATGATAATCTCGGCTCCCTTAAGAACTAGAACTCCACAATCTCTAGGAAAGAATACGTAGAAATAGTGTATTCCAAGGTATAACTAGTTAAAACTCTACTCCACTAGTGATCAACAACATGGGTCTAGGTCATATCAGCATCATGCAACCACGATATTCCTCCTCGGTCCAAACACAAGGTCTATAGTACCAAAATTCCCTTGGTGCATATGTTGATAGCCATTCCTACAACTCTATTGGGAAATAACAGAAAAGTGTCTCATAGAGTTTGTGATCGATGTTTTCCTCCACCCATTTTTTGTGCATCAAACTCAAATCTAGTACTAAACCTCTGAGAAAAATCATCCTCTGTGCTTTTAAACTAGGTATCAACTTTTTCCAAGGTCAAGTTCTCTATTATTATACATTTCTCTCACAATAGTTTCAAAAGATGTCTCGGCAATGGAATAAAGATGTAGTCATTATTTTACCCTCAGTACCTCTTTCTAACCACAAGCGCACTGGCCTATCACCCAACATACAATGATCACTTACTTGAGGCATGCACGGGCATTAATACCCTCATTTATATGATATTTACAAGAGAGTTCTGCCATTAATGAAGGATTGTTTGCAAACATAGAAGTAGATACATTTACTCAAAAAGGCACAAGATATAACTAATAGATCTACACATCAATGCATCATAAAATCCAAATAAACATTGTATGAAGAATAAGAAACTATATATGAGTCATGAAAAGCCAAATAATATGAGGGTTTACACCCATAAACAAGATGTATAGAATAGATTCATGTATATTGATTTAAAAAGAGTCTTTAGTAGCCATACTACATTCAAAAGGGTCATCTCAGACCATGTACATCAAATGAAAAAGATCCTACCCTTACAAACTAATATGATAAGAGATCCTAATTGTGATTTTCCCATTATAACCATTGTTATATACCCCAGTACCCTTACTTATGCTTAATGACATTCCTTACAACCCTCTAACACTAAGAACTCTAAACCCTAGCACCATGAGATCCAAACCCTTAACATTTCCTAACATTTATGCATCACCTTGTTACCCTCATACTCTCAACACTCCCATACCTTCTAGTGACCTCTTATCTCTTTATCTCTATATCTTGTTCATGTCCCAAGAACTCCTTTAAATAGGATCATCATCCACCTCCATGACTTATCTCCTGAGAATATCATGTGCTAAGTGTCATTGTGGTCCTCCATTGACGAATGCTTATCCTCTTTACAAAACCTTCTAGTAATTTTAATGACGCCTCTAGGAATTTTCCTTGCATGGAATATCATTTCTTGGCCTCCAAGGTTCCATGATGGAACCTTATCCACTTATCACACCTATTCAGGTCCTCACATTTTTCCTCAAGTGACTGCATGATGTTAAATATGGCTAAGTCCTTTCAACCCTTTTTTTTCCTCCCACTCATACCCTAGTTTCACTTAAACCCTTCTTAAACCCTTTTTCTTGCATTTTTTTCCATGAGTGCCATTCTATTTACTGATTCTGCATGTGCGCCTTTTAGTACATAGCCAATATTTAGGGTCCAAGAATCAAGCATCAGAATCTTGTGAGTCTTCATGGATATTCACGTTCTCTACATGAAAACTTGTTGTTTAATGATTACATGGTAAAAATAAGTGTGTGTGACATCCTACATGATGATTAAAATTATTATGTTATGAATAAAAATGGATCTATACATTGTAGATTCATATTTTGAAATAGATGAATCGAATCAATCTCCAACCTTCCGATTAAAATGGATTTTTGGAAATCTAACAAGTGTTTTATTAATTTTTATTTTTCTTTAGGATCATCAAATAATATGAAGCTATAATGGGACACTTGGCTAAATATTTATCATGTCTCTAAAGAAATATTACCATATCTTCATCATGACTATAACCCACAAATTTTTCAAAGGGATATAAAGAATTCTAACATTATTTTGGATGATAATTTTGATGCATATATTTCAGACTTTGGCATTGGTAAGTGTATTTACTCAGACAAAAAACACACCTCTACCTATGTATAAAGTTATGGAATTGTTCTTCTGGAGTTGTTGATGGGAAGGAAATTCTGGACAATAACTCAAATATGCCAAAGTTGGTAATATTTTTTCTTGTTAATTTTATTTCGAAGCTTACACTATACAGTGTTTAAGTATTGTTAAAATTTATTATTTGGAGCATGAAGCAATAAATGTGGGTGGATTTTTCTTTGATATTAGCAAGTAAAACCATATTATATACAAATAATAAAACAACATAGTCATGGAAACTATTGATACATAAGTTGTAACAACATTCAAGGGTCTTGGGATTATAAGAAAAATATTCCAATTTGCCTTACTTTGCACCAAAAAATGACCCTCTGATCGACCCACCGAGCATGATGTTGCCATAGTTCTAAAGTATATATCATCAGTGCATACTCCTACACAATTTCCTATTATCTAAATGAACCAAATGCCCCTAGTAATAATTGTAGTTGGTATTTAGATGGATATGCAAATGTTAAGCATAGAGATGTTGCATGGAGCAAAAATAGTGCTTCTCATAGGAGTTTTGTTTGATATTTAGTGAGGTGGTTTCACAAAACACTATTTGAATGGAATGAGACTTGGACAATGTTGTGATGGAAAAAAAATCATCCCTAAGAGTCCTCTCTATTAGAGGGTCCATTTTTCTCAACGAATGATCCAATTTTCAAGTAAACAATGACCAATTTTTCTTGTAACAACCTAGATTTTTTTCCATAATAATTCTAACCACTCGGAACCCTTAGAAAAAATAAAAATGTGCCTGAATTTCTTTCGAAAGGGGAAAAATTGTCTTCTGGACATTTTTTCCTTTTCCACTTTTCCAAGAGAAATGTTTTCATCATAGTTAAATCAATCCATATCCAATACTAGTAGTAGTAAATTCGTGTGTTGCTTACTACTCGTAAATACTAGTCTCTTCTTTGATAGCACATCCATTACTACTTTACTCAACACTACTTATATCTAAAGCAGAAGTCTCGTTCAAGAGGTAAAATATTTATTATTATTTTGTGAAAATAAATTTTCCACAAAAGGTGACCACTCATCATATAAGATTTGCAAATGTATATGTATGAATTTGTAATAAATTTTAAATGTATAGATAGAACATTTCAATGTAAAGATGATGACATATTAGTTATGTTATTGTGAGCTACATCTATCATCACAAAACTCAAAACATTATGGGATATAATTTGAATTTGTAGGCATAGCCAACCATTTTTTATCCAAAGCTACATGCTCATTGAAGAGAAAAGAGACATGGAACAACGTATATACCTCTGGTTTGAACCTAGAAAAGACTTTCATAATTAATCTTTTATCTGAAACATGCATCATTGATTTGGATTTCATAATCTTTGAAAATGATATTCCAATCAAATTCCTCAATAACAACAAGGGATTGGCACTTTTACAAGGCTAAAAGAATGATATACAAGAGGGATACTTGTGAAAACAAATAGTAGAAAAGTGTTATACCACATTAAGGGGTGTGATGTAAATTTAGCTCATTCATATGGACCAACATTGGGAAAAAGGTGGTGTATTTTTTGGACTCACAAACAATATAATTTTAGCACAATGAGTCTTTTGATTGATGTAAACTATACGATATTTTTTTAATGCATCTCTGAGGGTGTAAGACTGTGTTTCTCACAAACATTTTACTTGCATTATGTCAAGGATAATTTCATTTTCTTACTCATGTAAGTAAGTGACTCATCGTTTGTATGGAGAATGGAATAATTCACAAGCATAAATTCTATTATATTGCATATTAATCGAGGTTTTGATATACATAAATCCTAATTATGTTGTTCTCTTTTAATGATAAATCAGAGATATAGTTTATAATAATAAAAACTAGCGAACTTAATGTTGTATAAAATCTAAGAAAACAATATTTGAGTTGTTACAAGGTATATTTCGGGGTTAGAACGTAATTTTATTGTAAGTTCGACCAGAAATAAAAATAACACCACTAACATTTAAGGCCAATGTCAAATTTAAGGATGTGCATAATCAACATTGAAAGTGGGAGCCTTGCACTTTGAAAGTGCGAGCCCCACACATTCAAAGTTGAGAGACTTGCACTAGTAAATTTAGGAGGCACTTTAAAAGTGTGAAAGTGTGAACCCCTCACTTTTAAAGTGTGATACTAACACTTTGAAAGTGCGAGGCTCGAAATTTCAAAGTGTGAGGATCACACTTTCTAAGTGCAAGGATCCCACTTTCTAAGTGTGATTCTCACACTTTTAAAGTGTGAGACTCACACTTAGAAAGTGTGAGGCTCACAATTTCAAAGTGTGAGGATCACACTTTCTAAGTGAAAGGCTCCCACTTTCTAAGTGTGAGTCTCACACTTTTACAGTGTGAAGCTTGCAATTTCAAAGTGTGAGGCTTGAAAATAAAAAAATGTGTGGCTTGAAGTGTGAGTCTCACAAATTTTACAATGCAAGGCTCACCATTTGAAAGTGCGCAGTTCACACTTTGAACTTACTATTGTAGAGATTTATTGTTAGCTTTTATTTTTAATTTAATACATTGATATCATGACTTATAGTAAGTAGTGGTTGATATCCTTGTATCGAGAATTTTACACTTTCATTTAATACAACATGCTCGCTCATGAATTATAATAGTTAGTGGTCACTAACCTTACATTGAGGATTTTTCACTTTAAAAAAGCAAGGAAAGTTCTAGCTTTTCCTTTTCAAATTGTGAGGCTTGTACTTTGAACTTTATTTTTCATGAATTTATTGTTATTTTAAAATTATTATTAATCCAATGGGCTCACGCCTTATAATATTTAGAAGACGCTATCCTTACATACTCCCAACATGAAAATATTAAAAATAATGAAATTGGAAACTGATAATAGCAATATTAGAATCCAAAAATAATTAAATTGGAACTCCAATGAGTCCAATAATGACAATACTAGAAACCAATATTATTACTAATGGAATCCAATAATACTGAAATGAG
Source organism: Taxus chinensis (assembly GCA_019776745.2). Lineage (NCBI taxonomy): Eukaryota > Viridiplantae > Streptophyta > Pinopsida > Cupressales > Taxaceae > Taxus > Taxus chinensis. The sequence goes on from CM034154.1 coordinate 353,781,901, forward strand.
AACTCCAATAATTCCAATAATGACAATACTAGAATCCAATAATAATAATAATGGAATCTAGTATAGACAAAAATGGAATCTAGTGTAGGCAAAAATGGTGATAGATTTCTTCCAAAACTTGTAATACTAGAGTCTAGATTCACTGGAATATGTCCAGATTTGGTGAAATAAATGTTAGTAGGTTAACTATTTTTTTTTCTAATAACGAGTTACTTTTTTACATTTACTGTTCATGAATAGTTCATTAAGTACATAAAAATCTTTATTTCATTTCCTATGTAGCCTCTTGGTTTATCTTTCAATATTAATTTCTTCTATCTAAATTAATGAAATCAGAAATAATCTCACAATTTAAGAATTATCATCTTTAATTAATAAATCACCTTTATAAGTAGATTATCTATATTTTCAGCTCAAATAATAAGTTAACTCATAAACCATATTACAGATAAGGGATAAATATATCAATCTTCATTAACAATTATTTAAACTAATCAGTAAGAGTAATAAATTCAGTCATAGTGCATATTATAATATGTGATGCTATCCCAATCACACAAACTAATTGATTACAAATAATCCTTTTAGATTTACTACCAAATAAACTTATGATGTAAAACATTCAAAAAATCTAATCCAAATAGTTTCTTCAAGTCTATTGGCCTTTCCTATAAAGTTATAGGATAGAGATAGATATGGGTCAGTTCATATGAGATTAGTTCACATAATCTTATTGTATGATGTAATCATAATGAAATTATGAAAAAAGAGATGGAACAAGATCTATATTTAATCAATGAGTTATAATGTAAATACTTTATCTTATATTATGAATTCTACCTTATAACATAACATAATAAAACTACATAAATACATAAAACATTGTCCATTATTACTATATACAACCAAATTAATATAATTTATACATTTAGGAAATAATGCTTCATATACTACATCAAAAAAATCCATTACAAATGTAAAAATCACAATAATTTCCAACTAAATTCAAAGAAATCATTCTTAGATATCATGAAATCAAGCCACAAAACAAATTTATTAATAACGGTAATTCAAAGAGTGCTCCAAACTACAACATATACATATTGTATGAAAATGTCATTTTAATTACTAATGCAACAAATATTAGATATGAACGCTGATACATAATTTCCATATTCCAAAAATTGAGCAACAATCAAATAAAAGAATACAATTTATGTTTTCTATAACCTTCATCCTTTCAAGTTTCTTATCAATAAAATGCTTCTAGTTTAAGACTAAAACCACATTTAACTATTTCTAATAGAAAAGAAATATACAACATTTAACCCATAACTCCTTGCAAAAAAAATTTCAATTTTAAAAAACCCACATAGAAATATAATCACTCAACCCAATATATCCATGAGGGGATTCCATGAATCAATAAACAACAATACATGATTTTTAAACCAAAATTCCCAAATTTAAACCTGGTTATAAAATAAATGCCCCAAAACCCATTTATTCCATATAACTTGTTGGGTTTTTCCTTCACCGTTTACTCATATCAAATTAAATAAAGAAATCGGTAATTCTCAAGGAAGGATCCATAACCAAATGATAACAAAATTGCTTAAACGAGAGATATAAAAACTAAATAAAACAACAATGTTATCAAAAGGATCTATTTAACTTAACTAGTTTGTTTTCACTTCCTACAATTTTCCATCATATTTTTTTCCTAGATTTCACACAGTAGACCAAACCAAATGGATTCAGAATAATAATAGAAATGATCTAAAAAGAGTCGGGATAAACTTTCTTTTATTTTCCAAATCATAATAACCAAAATCCACAAAAATGTATTCAAAGAAGGGATAATAACATGAATGCTCTAGAAGGATTTCTCTGCCAAAATAGGTTTGTATTTATTCCACACAACCTCCTTATAACATTTTCCATAACTCAAAAAATGATCAAAACCCCCCAAAAAATTTATATCTATCCTAAAGATAAGACCAAAATGTATTCGTTATCCATATTAAAAAAAAAAAAACCAAAAAGAAAATCATTTTTAGAATGATAACAACAATGCTCTAAGAAGATATATAGAACTATCAAAATCATTTTTATTTCACAACTATCATCCTTATTTTATTTTCCCAGATCATTCATAGTAAACCAAAAAAAACATATTTATTTTACCAATTTTCATATAACATTCCAATTCCAAAATGGATTCGAGTAGTTCATTAAAATAACAACAAAGAGTAAGAGTAGAAAACCCATGCCTGTATTTTTCTTCCAACTTCTCTGCAATATTTTTCCTAGTTGAAAAAATCCCAACAATGTGTTTTTCCTTAAATATTTCAACAATGTAATAAATATTAAATACCCCATGATATATGGTAATAAAATATATGAAACATTCATGTAACAGTCACCAAAAATAGTGCTCCAACACTCCATGCACATCCCTTAACAGAGCTTAAAAAACAATCAAATGAAAAAATGAAACAATGATACCAAAGCATGCCTTAGCTTCTCAAGGAATCTTACGTTTTTCTAAGAATGTGCTATCATTAAACTCAAAACTAAATTCCTCTTAAATACTCATTCTAGCTTGTGGATTTACATCCACCCAATAAAACCATAAACCTAAATGACATTTGTTACCAATATATAATTTGGATTTAAACCTTGAGTTTAATAAACTTTTCAAAACGCATATCTTACATTTTGGCTTGAATATCCACCTCATGCCATTCCAATTAACATTTCCATTAAACATCCAAACCAAAATTAACTCCATAACACATAGCTTAGGGGTCTTAATGACTGATTAACATGTCAATCAATAACCAAACAAATGGATACATATATACATGTACATACATACATACATACATGTATGTATTTATGTATGTACGTTATAAGTAGTCATGTAATGAAATGTTAAATGTGTAATTTAATAGATTATATCTATAATTAAATCAATAAATCATCATCAAATGCATATATATGTTTAGGTGTATGTGTGTGTGTTTTATGATGATTTATTACATGACTAGTTATAACGTAAAATAGAATGGTCTTATTAATGAATTCAATCGAGGATATTCCATACTTCCCCTCTAAAAGTAATCATCATCTTGATGATTTAATTATAATCATTTTTAACATATCAATCATAAGCAAAATTACAAAAATTACACTCAAGAATGCAATTCAGTTTTCTCATAAATTGGAAATTTCCATAATTTAACCAATCAAAGTTCTAAAACTTAGATGTATCAACCTTATCTCAACAATCATTTCTCAAAAATTATTTCATTATGGATTAAATTTTAATTTATTCATAATAATTATTGAATATTTTTTAGTTAATCTATTAATTTTTTTCAAAAATAACTATTTTGATTCCTTAAACAAGAAAAGAAAAGCAGTCATCATATCATTCATATTCTCCCAAGTTGTGTTGTTATCAGAGTATTGGTTCCATTAGACATTACATTGAGAAATTTCTCAATTTTTTAGATTTAATTTACGAATTTCCATCATTATCATTGGTTTAACTATAAAAATTCCTGGGTGGTAAACCTGTAATGAGTTCCAATTAATAATATGCGATCCATAAAAAAACATACTTTAATAAAATATTTATGAAAAATATTTTGCATCCTAGACAATAGGGGAGGTAAAGCTAATTTGCAAACCACCTAACTTATAACTTCTAGGAATTCAAAGGGTTCTACATATCTAGGTGATAATTTGTCATTTTTACTAAATGAAAATGATATTTTTTTTGGTTTTTACCCTAAAAATTCCTTATCTCCGTGTTCAAATTTTCTTTCAATCCTTTTTAAATCAATCTAGATTGTATGCATATGAGTCATTTCTTTCAACCGATTACAAATTATCTTAACTTTCTCTTGTATTTCACTCAATATTTTCACACTCATCACCTCTCTGTCCTCCATGTTATCCCAACTAATAGGATTTCTACACTTTATACCATACAACACTTTAAATGGAGACATTTTCAGTGAGGAGTGGTAAGTTTTATTGTAAGAAAATTCATCTAGTGGTAGTTATTCCTCCCATTTTTATTATTGATACATGCAATACACTGTGATCATATCTTCCAAAACATGGTTAAAATATTTTTGTTTATCCACCTATTTCAGGATGGTAGACTGAACTAAAATTTACTTTTGTTCCCAACATAGAGTTCAATGTTTTCTAAAAACCATAGGTCATCCTTGGATCCCTATTTGAAATCATTAGTTCTTAAATTATAGGCAATAGAAAATCCTCATGCATAAACCTTTAAGAAAGTATTGGGGAATCATATTTTAGATTTACCAGTATCAAATGAGCTACTTTGGATATTTTATCCACTGCTACTAAAATCATATCATGTTTATTTGTCGATAGTGGTAGTCCTTGCACAAAATCCATGTTGATTACCTTGCATTTAAATTGTGGAATACTATGAGGATATAGAAGACATGCGGTGATGTAGCCTAGAATTCACTAGTAAAAGCCTAGGTGCACTGACACATCACTCAGCCTAGATTGATCACTCAACAAAAGCACACAAAGGTAACATGCACCTAATTAGAGTTGTTACAGGATGTTAACATGATGAAGACGTAAATATTTCATATTCATAATTAATATAACATTCTACAGTGCATGTTCAGATCTAGATCTAGAGAATAACAGACTTAAAGATAATCATGATGAAATCAAGCATGCAAGAACCAATTATACTTAGGATTTGATACTCTGATTCATCCAATAAACTCCATTGCATTTAAACATGATAAATACATAGAAGCTTATTACAATAGATAATACCAAATTTTATGTGCACATCAGATTTGGTAGCATAACCTCACAATAACTCAATTCTTACATATTATCCCTATTCTACACAGCTCACTACATATTTATAAGGGATGGGACTTTCCCTTTACCACTTATCTAATCCCCAAATAGGTCACATGCTATTATTTTCCACACACCATTACAATAATAGCCACACATGCAAGTGCACTAACAAAAAACTTATTCTAGTTAATTGTGAGTAGTAAATCTATTCTTAGCCTGTACCCATACAAAGCGCATCATATTTGATCATCCAAAAATATCCAATGCGTGTCGTGTAATTTTTTAATTAGTTTGTGTGTTTGACATGATATCTCCAAAAATATCTCATCATCATGAAAATGGTGAAGTCCTGAATCTGTCTCTATCCTCAGCGTGTGATTCCTTACCAATCCTCCCACGCTTTTGAATGTGCTCTACTCTTCTGTGCGAACCTTCTGTATGTTTTTTTATAAGTTCCATATTTTGACTAACCAACATGTGGGATATAATTGTTTTGCCTTTACAGGTTGACACTCCAAACAATGCACATCATATTATATCATATCCTTCTTAATGCCTTTCTAGAAATAATGTTGTTTAACATCAACCAACATCTTTTTTGTTCCTTCTTTCTATGGATCAATGCTTTAGCCACTCAATTTTATTTTCCTTTGATATAAATAATATCAAATACGTATTGGGATAGAAATTCTAACCACCTATGTTGTCTTTTATTTAAATTTTGTGGCATAAAAATGTATTTAAAACCCAAATGATTTGTTTAGATTTCAAATAAATTTCCTAACATATAATACCTCCAAACTTGTAAGGCATGGACTATGACAACATGCTCTAAGTCATGGGGATTATAGTTCTTCTCATACACCTTAATTTTTCTTCTTTCATATGTAATTACATGGTCATTTTAAAGAATTGTTCCTCCAAATCCTTCATCCAAGGAATCAATAACCATAGTAAATTTTCCATTTGGATTGAAAACATTTAATATAGGTGTAGATGTAATTTTTTCTTTCAACAAGTTAAATACATCTCAAATTTTTCATTCCATACAAAATTTTTATGCTTTTTTGTAATGAATTAATTGGTCACGTCACTCTTGAAAAATCTTATATAAATTTCCTATAATACCCAATGAGTCCCATTAAATTTTTTACCTAATGTATGTTTTTAGGTTATGGCCACTTAATAATATGTTTGATTTTTTATGGGTCAACAAAAATCCCATCCTTATTTATGATATGGCTAAGATATTGTACTTCACTTTGATAAAAGGAACATTTCAAAATATTACCATAGATTTTCCTTTTTCTCAATACTTCCAATGTTATTCTTAAGTTTTCATTGTGGTCCTCAACATTCTTTGAGTAAATCAATATATCATTAAGAAAATTAGAACATACTTGTTTAAGTATTCTTGAAAAATGTTATTCATAAGGTTCATAAATGTTTTTGGTGCATTAGTGAGTCCAAATGGAAAAACAGTGAAATGATAATGCCCATAGTGTGTTCTAAATGATTTATTATTAAATTCCTCATCTTTTATTATTAACTGATGATAATAAGATCATAAATCAATCTTAGAGTAAACATATGCATCTCTCATCTTATTGAATATATCATCAATTCTTGAGAAAGGATATCTATCCTTTAAAGTTTATTTTTTAAGCATGTGATAGTCAATGCATAGCCTTAATGTTCCATATTTAATTTTTACAAATATGACCAATGCACCCCAAGGAGACACACTAGGTTAGATTAATCCTTTTGAAAATATTTCATGTAGTGTTTCTTTAAGTTCTACTAGATCTGTTCTTGTCATTCTATAAGGTGGTTTTGATATTGTTTATGTTCCTAGCTCAATGTCAATTATAAATTCAAACTTTATTTTAGGATGAATTATAAGAAATTATTATGGAAAGACATCCTTAAACTCACAAAAAAGTGGGAAATATTCCAAATAATTCTTACCTTTCTTACTAAAATATGAGATCTTAATAGAGTACAACATACAACCTTTATTTTTTTCTTTCTTTAATTACATTGTAGAGATTTGTCTCACTTCAAAATATATTTTAATGCCTTGAATTATGGTTTGATTTTTCATGTCATCAAGACATTGTATTTGTCACGCCAAAAATTACACTCCAAAATAAAAGTAATAAAATAAAATAAATATTTTTGTCTTACATTAATCGATACACGACACCACACGGGATCACTTAGGGTAACTCGTAATAGATAAGAAGTTTGCACAAACATGAACCCACATATACATGATGAGGCAAGGATAATCAAACAAATAGAAACAAAAAACATTTTCAAGCCTACCTAAGAGGCTTACAATGGGGATAAAACACATTGACATGAATACACATGATACACATCAAACTATATCTTCTAAATGAAAAGGTACAAAAAAACTATCAAACTACAATGTAAACTTACAAATAGGAACTTTCCACCACACAACATTTTAATGGTTATTTATTTATTACCATCCTATTTCGTTATTTTCCCTTAATTATTTGAAGATAACTTAACATGTAAATCTTCATTCTTCTTAAAAGATACACTGTAATTTCTTCATTTCACTTAACATGTTACATATCATGATTCCATTATATTTTTCGTGTTTCACTTGTCATAATTAATTTATATATTTTGATTGTTAATGAGAACATTTAGACATACATGAGACTTATATTTCTTGGTTTTGTATTATACTTCCATTACAAGGAGGGAGAATAATTTTTTTTAAAGAGGTATACTAATAGGTCTAATAATAGATATGTTATTAGTTCTTTACTCAAAAAAAGAACTTAAACACTAAGGATACACTCTACTTACTTCCCAATTATTACAACTAACTATGTAAGTTAACTACTTAGTTTGCATTTCTCGTGACGTGATTCAAAATCCAATTGCCTAAATAGGATTCCTTATTTTCAAAAATCATGTTACACATGGAAGGATAAATTTCACTTGTGTTAACATTATAGAGGTTTTACATTTAGTTTAAGTAATGAATCTCACATTTAAATTTAATTATAAACCATCGTCTTAAAAATTCATTATTTATATTTGTGAGTTAATTATAGGTTTCGGCCATAAATTTAACTTCCTATGAGGTCCTAGGTTTGATATAATTCCATTTACGCCAAAATATTCTATTCCCTATTCCAAGTCAAAACTAGAGTGTGCAATGATCTTAACTCACTAGAATTTCCTAAAATATCTAGGTATCCATTATTACCTACTATAGGAATTTTTCTTTAATTGTAAGGCTTAGGAATGCCAATATGGACTTCTTTCATGATATGATTTTTTCCCCATTAATAAGTCTTGATTTAAATACTTGTGAAGATGAAAAATTGGGCCAACGGGGGAAGAAAAGGATCATTCTCATGGACTGTGCACTAAATATTAACAAGGTACAAAGTCTACCTACCCCAAGATGGTCATGAAGGCACATGTGAAACCCCACTTTCTTTGTATATGGTAGAACCTAATGTCGATATAGTAATGGAATGACACGATTAAAAGTTGACCAAGTTTGGTTATACTATGGTAATAAGGCATGAGTTATTCTCAGGGGGACCATTCCTTATGATAAGGGTCATTGTTTCATGCTATAATCTTGAATACTCACTTTCCAGCCAAAAAATAACACACAACTACAAGTTAATATCTCTTTTTAAGACTAATTGGTTTTTTGTGTCCAACACATTACTAGTAAGTACACAAGATATTCCATTCTCAAATTATTACTATCCAATTTACTGGTACAATCAACATAAAAAGTTACCATAGTAAAATTACTTTTAAATAAATATATTTCAATTTCACCCTCCAATAACAAATGAAATACTATCTATAGGATCCTTTTTTTACATAAATTACCTTAGAAAAAAGTTTCAATCAACTTATTTTACCTTACTGACATATAAATGTATGATTAATTAGAAAATTATTCAACATATAAACATGCAACTATGTATGAAAATATCACACTTTCTCAATGGCTAATAATGTTGTATTCATCATGGAAAACAAAGAATGACAATTCTATTCATAGCAATAACATTGATATAACATATTAAAATACAATGTTTACAAAGTCACATGTTATTAAGAAAATACCATACGCACTTCACTTTGTCCTTATCCTAGTACCTACAAATAACACATGGTCAACACAAACTATTGGCATAACATATACCTAAAATCTAGCATAATTCAAGTTTCCATAAATTTTCCATTCATATGATTATAATACTTATCACACAACAATATATAGTTAGAGATACATTCATTTCACAATATATAGTTCGAGATACATTCATTTCATTTTATAAATTGAGGAGGAGTGAGGGAGAGAAGAGATAGAGGAGAGGTAAACACCATTTTCTTGATATTCAAATTCCTCAAAACAAGCAACCAAAGATAGTTTCATAAAATCTTCCTATAAGTTTTCTCATTAGTTTATTTGACTTAAGAGGGTCCTATGGGGTTCTTTCATATTTCACTACAAATTTTTTAAAACGTCCAATTTAACCTGAGTGCTAAGAAACCGCATCAAATGGGAAAACGTGCCATGAGGAAAATCCTCTGTGCTCTCTTATCTTTAGGGAATTCATAGGAGTAGATGGAACTTACAAATGCCAAACAAGGTACAAATTATGAATACTTTTCTGGATCCACTGGTCATAATTGGGCTAGTTTGACCTGGTCAACCAGTGACTAGAGGCCTATAGGTCTCCTTCTAAAACTAGTTAGCGAGGTGTTTTTATCAAAACTAGGAGTTACAAGAATTTTTCATGAATAAATACTAGAGGTTTATGGAGGTGGATTTCCATTTATTTTCACATGTTCCAAATGTAAATTTAAAACAAAACCCATCTTTTGAGTTTTAACAGCTTCTTAAAAATTCATCAATGGTTAATAGGGATCCTAGAGGAGTGAAAAAAAGTGCACAAATAGTATATCGAGAAACTTCTAAGGTTTGATGAAACACCCCACATGAGAGGGGACATAGCCAAAACTTGAATTTTCCATTCTAGGGTTCAGAGAGGTGTTTTTTTATTCACCAAAAATTGCATTTTTATTAACCTGCAAGGTAAACATAAATGGTAGTTTAATTGATGGCTCATCTGGATCTCACCAATTCCAACAGACACATATATGTAGTTTTGATACCTTTGTTTTACAATGTATTATACCATAGTTATGATTATAATTGATGGTCATGTTGGAGATCGAATAATCTCATCCCTTTTCTTTTATTAATGCCTCTAATGTTCACATGTCCAATTATTCTGCTTAAAAATATGTTTAGGGGAAAATTCATGACTCAAACCATGTGGTAACCTATATATATTTTTGTAAAAATACCTTTTTCAAGTTGAGGGTCATAAAGGTTATAGAAAAATTCCATAAAATTGGCAGAGGGATTAAAGAAAAAATTTGGGAACCACTAAAAGGGCATCCCCCATGGAAGATGCAAAGAATGACCACGTGTTTCCATGGCAAACCTTTGAAAAGGAATAACAAGTCGGGCCTCCCCCAAGTTACGAGCATTCACCACATGGCTTATGCACGACAATGTAATTACATGAATTTGAAAATTCAGAGAAATGGGTAGGATGTGGATGTTTCCAAGTGTCACCTAGGCATAATTTGAAGAAAGGAAAGGTTCACGGAGGGAAGGAAATCTCTGTGAAGTGATGTTTTGAGCCACACAAATTATAGTGTTGTAAACTAATAAGAGAGTGTGAGGAGGATTGCAAATCATGATGAGATGAATCATCTGTTCCAGATGAGTTGTAGGAGATTTCAGATGATGCAATACATTAAGAGGTTGAGGAAAAGTGCATAATTACAAACCATTGAAAACACAATACTAGTTTCTTTTCATTACTCTTGTCAGTACTACGTTAAGGAGTCTCTAATGTTGAAACAAAAAAGAGTTACATATCAAAAGCTTAAAATATAAATGTGACATTAGTTGAAAGTTGTCTCACACATAATTCAAAATGGGGATTCTATAAGGCTCCCAGCCCATGGTAAAAGGGTTCATTTACATAATTGGAACCAAATTCATAAGAGACAAACATGTTTCTCAGAGACCTCTCACTCCTTCACAAGCTCTCTTTCCCATAAGAGGAAGTTAATTTAGAATCGTATTCTTCCTCAACATGAATTCATCAAAGCCTTGTATTTATTGGATAAACATGATAAACCCTGATAAATATTGTGACATCCCCATATCCATTAATCAGTAGAGAGTCATTTAGGGTTCATGCATGATCTTCTCCAGTTAAATCTTATTTTAGTAGGAAAACACCCAGTTTAGAAGATCCAGGACATCTGTGAAGAATGTTGTCTTCCCCTTCCCTTTGTGAAGGGTAGACTTGTTGAGAATAGACTGAGGGGGAATGGCTAGAGAGGTTGGAAGAAAAAGTAATACATCATGGGGCATAGAAGGAACAAGTGACTTTGAGCTAGATTCATCTTTCCATATCCTTAAAAAATGGTGGGTACTCTCTTGGGGAAGGGATTGGCTGAGGACCTGAGAGGCCATACCCTGATGAAGGAGCATAATTCCCTGAGTGAATGGACAACTGAAATACTAACCTACCCCTGTTATCCCAAACAAAGGATATTTCTACTCTTGAATGAAGAATAGATAAGGAAAACTCCTCTTATCCATATGAGATAATGATTGGGGGTTGAGATCTTGATTCACCCTTTCTCTTTCTTGAAGATGGTGCTAGAATTGAACTTGTTTGTGAGGGTTCAGGTCTTGTCTATTCCTTCTCCATAAAGGAAATCCTCCACTCCAATTCATCAACATTGTGAGAAATTAAAGACACAGTGTCAATGGAAGATTTTTCATATAACACATAATATTCCTTGGGAATATCCTTTAATAAAAATTATTCATCACATAGGAATGGACACTAAAATTCAGTTTCCTAGAAACTTGGGGCCTCCTTGAAATGAAGAATTTCTTCAGGTTTTTCAGGAGTCTTTACATGTTCCCATTGAAATAGATGAAAATATATGAATTTGAAGGATATGCAGACAAGACTGATCCTAATTAACATCGTGAGAAGTGTGAGCTAGACTTGCTGATAAGTTAAGGGCCCTCTTATGTCTCCTCCACATTCTATGTCAAATAGGGCCCTAAAAAATGCTTCATCAGGACCACACAGGTCCAATATTTGATTCAAATATTCTTACAATATTTCCTTCAAACTATTTTCCATGTGTACTCTTGCAATGTCACTAATAGAAGGTTGTGAAAAATTTCCTCTCTTATGCGATAAGAAAAACAATGCATCCTGGTGATGGGATAAAGTTGGGTTTTATAGTAGAAGTAGCATAGATTGATTGAATTGAAATAAAACATTTTAACCTGATGAGTGAATATCCTTCTTGGTTCACACGATGATAATTTAAAGTTGTAAGTAAATCCAAAATAATCATGGTTTATGAATTAATTGGATTTGACAAGAACCACGTGGGATAGTTGAACCAAGTAGATGTGATAAGGAATGCATAGTACCCAAGGTGTATTTTTAGATAGTAGATAAAAAAGTGTCTATCACCTTAGGTCACCTCAGAGTGCTCAAAGGATATAAAAAGAAACTATACAATCACCAGGTGGAGGGAATCATGAAAACATTAATCACAAGTAATAACATGGTATACTAGTCATATATGATAAGAGTAATATGAAGAAGGCCCATACTCTTACCACCTGGTAGAGCTAGATAAAGTATTTTCATAAAAAATTGTCATTGATACACCCTGGAATTTTGGGAAAGAAAAATATACTTGTGAAATATCCAAATTTTTTTAGATGGACAATTAAAAGGAAAATAGGAATGGAATTGTATAAAGGTGATGAGAACACTCTTGCAAAGGGAGGGATTTAATATTTTTTAGAACTGAAAGAGAAAAGAGATTGAGAAAATCTATTTTTCTAAAGACTTTTCTAAGAAACCTGTAAATTTCCAAAGCCTTCAAAATGAATCAAGTCAAGATGGTTGCAAGTGTATAGCCATTGACAAACATTGAGATTGTAAATGAAACTTTCCCTTGCTGATAAATTTGATGAGCCCTAAGTTAATTGTTTTGATCATGAGCATTATTGTGTTTTCTTTCAATTTGAGATGTATCAAGTAGTTATCCACGTTCCTATTGGAATCTTATGTTAGGAGTCCCTTTGAATCACACAAGATCTTATCCTTGTGGTAGTATTGTGGCATTTGTAATTATGTTGTGAGAAGAGATTTCATTTGATCACGTAATAAACAATTTAAATTCACTTTAGTTCCATTTTTCTGATATAGATTGTTTGTTAGTCTATGATCGTATCTTAGGTGTGATGGATGAGGTATTTCTGATGTTTAATTGAGTCTTTGACATTATATTTGGTGTTAAATTCTCAAAGAATGTGTGAAACCATGCATCTTTGGGCTTCCATATGTGCATGTCTTCTAGTTGAAGGTTCATCGTTGACTATCTGAAGTGTTTTCATCATCTTGCGTGGAAGATTTCCAACCTTTGTTAAAATTATCTAAGAATCAGGTATAATAAAATTTATATTGCTTAATTCCCCCAATAAATTCCATCTATAAATGATAAAATCCTATAAGAACTACCCCTAATTGCACTATTTTTCCATAAATACTTAGAATATTTTTTGAATTTACCATCATTTATTCGAAACATTCAAGAGAAATTGGGTCTTATTGTTGTCTTTAGTAACTTGAACCTTATTTAGGAGACATCTTCACTCTCTAGAGTGATAACTCGTGAGAGTTAGATTATGTTGCATTGACCACGTCTTCTCTAGTTTTTCTTTCAATATCATGGAAAGAGAGTCAAATTTTGTTGATCCATTTGTAACTCTCAAAAATACAGGTTACAAAATGGTCCTCTCACCCTGGCTAAAGGCACAACCTAAAGTTGGAGGGTAGGTCATACCCTCAGCACATTTCTATCCAATTTTTCTAGGCTCCAGTGAAAAAGATTCAATTAGATTCATTCCCAGCTACAACACCATTCAAATCCTGATATATCTATCTCTAAGTATCCTTCTATGCCTGTTGATGTTTCTCAGCTTCAAAGGGAGAGCTGATTTGGGTACCAACACTAATATGGCATCATTGTCAGGGACTAAATATGTAAATACTTACACATATTAATCTCTGGTAAAAAATTTTATGTGTTTAGATGCAAATACGTTGTTTAAATGTCATCCTTTGTTAAGCTTTATAAATATTGAGCAAGATCAAAGGTTCATTGTGTAATATTTGCTGGTTTTAGTGCAAAAATTCACTAGATTTGTATTGTTAGTGGTAAATATTGAAAAAGGATGATTAGATATGTTATACTTTATACACATTAATCATTTATAGATGCTTAACAAGTTACTTGCAGTTCTTTGGCACATATAAGGTGAAATCCTTGGTGGATACTTCGTTTTGGTTTGAAATTTTTCATAAATATTAGTGTTTTAACCTTCTTCAAGTAAGATTTTATGTTAATATTTGCAAAACTAGAAGGAAGGAGGTATTTCTTTGACAAGGACCCTACTAGAAAATTATTTCTAGTTCTTGGGAAAAAAATCCAAAAAGGAGACAAGTTTGGAAGGTATTGGGGGATGAAGAGTCAAGAGAAAGGGAAATACCAGTCATGGAAAGTGATCAACCTATAGTTGAGGACTATCATACACCTTCAAATAGTTTAGAATCAAATAGTCCTCCGGTGAATCTAAATACTCCAACTAGTTAGGGGTTATCATTTTATATTTAATAAATTCCCCTCATTTATTTCATTAATCACTTAAGACTGATAAGGATTTTTTTGAAAATGAGTCACTAAAGTTTATTTAATTTGAAAATCATATGTCTATATCCCAAATACCCTTGGTACCACACTGTCTTAATCCTCATATATGATCACCTCCTAAAAATAACATGGCACAACCTCCGCCTATACCTCCTTTTGTTTTCAACACATTTGGACTAATAAATTTAAGAGGTGTGGCTAGATATTCTAATGTTGTACCACAAGATGTAATAAAAAGGTTGCCTAAATTTCAGGGAAATAATGCCATCACTGGTGATCAACATTTGAGAATTTTTGTTAATATGATGGAGGATTTCTAAATAGAACATGAAGATATATATATATATATATATATAAAGCTATTTATCCATACCCTTGAAGAAGATGCACGTGATTGGTAAAAATATTTTCTAGATAACTCAATAGATTCATGGATTGAGATGAATAATGCTTTCAGATTACAATATGGGGATAAGACAGGCCCAAGGTTCCTCTTGTCTGAATTTGAGAATATAGAGAAGAATCTCAATGATTCTATCTAGGATTTCAATACCAGGTTCAATAATATTTTAAATAGACTACCTATAATGTTTAGGCCTAGTAATAAATCCTTCTTAAGAAATTACTCTGACACTTTTGAAACAAAAGTTTCTTATTTATTTGACAGATAAGAACCCTGTAACTTTAAGGTAGGATTTTACAATGGTCTTGCAGATTGAAAATAATATTAAAGCATCCAAAAAACCACCAAAGAGAGAATATGTAAAGATGATTAATCCTGATAATCTTCAATCAAATAAGGAAATGGATTTGGATGAAGTTGTGAAGACTTTAGCCGGAGTAGTTAAATAAATATCGTATAAGCTTGCCATAACATAGAAACAAATACCATTAAAAAAACAATGGAAACCGGGAGCGATGGTGGTGAGCAGGGTTTTGCAGATGTGGTCGCAGCCTCTTTTGCTGCGGAAGTCCTGCGTCCTCGCCGTTACAAAGTTGTTTCTTCCCCGCACTCTGGCGGGACAAATGAAAAGGATGCTATTAGCTTCCAAGGAGAAAAGTTAAAACAAGGACTCTCGTGGGCAGATATTATTAAAAAACCCTCGGTCAGTCTGGCAGGGACCAGTCACGGACCTGACTCTTCAAAGGGGTCCACACCTGTCATTTTCCAACAGGAGTTGAAAGATGGAGAAGTACACCTTCATGTCCCTGAAGACTGCATTCAACGTGCTTTGGTATGTACAAACCTCTCTCTTGTTGGTAAGTTTCTTGGTAAACGACCTAACATTGATGATATTAGAAGATGGGCTTTAAGAAGATGGCATCCGGTTGGAGATCTTGTTATATCTGCCCTCTCAAGGGGTTTTCTTCTCTTTCGTTTCAATATTTTGGAAGATCTAAACTCGGTTCTTCTGGGAGGTCCATGGTGTATTGGAAATATGGGTCTTTTTCTAAAACATTGGCACCCAGGTTTTGATCCTATTTCAGAAAATATCCATATTATTCCTATCTGGTGCAGGCTCCCTGGCTTACCTCTTTATTTTTGGGATAATGAGACCCTCTTGAATATTGCTAGAACCATTGGCTCTCCTCTGGGTCTTGATGATTCAACGCAAAACAGATCCAGATTTCTTTATGCTCGTTTCTGTATCTCCTGTGAGACTGATAAGATTTTGCCAGATTTCATCACGCTTCATTCCAAATTTGGACCCTGGAAGCAAAAAGTTGAATATGAAGCCTTTAATTTGTGTTGTAGATCTTGTAGTAAGCTGGGTCACTTCTCAAGCAAATGTCCTGAAAAAAAAGATATTACAAATAAGGCTGAGTTGAATCCCCTTGATGTTAACCTTAAGGATGATCAGTCTGAACCCCCTCTGGCTGGTGTGGATTGTTCAGGGTCTATCCCTCCTTCGCTTTCTGGGCATAAAGGTCTTTCTATTCCCGCGAGGAAAAAATCTTTCAAATATGTCTGGAGGCCTAAACAGAGCGGTATGAAATTTAAGATGCTTAATCAGTCTTCCTCTGGAGGGGATTCAAATATTCCGGAGCTCCCCTTGGCTACATCAGAAAACCCTGATATTACTGTGGATCCGGTTAAAGTTTCAGACGAATTTTGTGGTTTTTGGGAATCGGATCTTCTTGAAAGAATAGACTGTTTTAATCAATATGAGACCGAGATCATCAATTTTTATTCCGAGCTTCCTACTCTGTCTGTATCTCATTATGGCTCAGATGCTTCTCTTCAGTTCTCTCTGGTAAAAGTGTGGCAGGAAGACCTTTTCTCTCTTCTAGAGCAAGAGTGTGCTTATCAAAACTCCTATTCAGACTTTTTTTCTTCCTCCTCTGCTCAGGTTTTAAAGCATTCACCTTCAGCAAATCTTCAGCATTTAAGACAACTTTCTTCTCCCTCTGTTCGGCAAGATGCTTCTGGCTTTTTAGAGGAGGGGGAAATCACCCCTTTATCCAAAAATCTTTTAAGCAAGGTCATTTCTGGGCATCAAATGGAAGGTTTTGAAGAAGTTCCAGACATCCTCTATAAGGAAAAAAAGAAAATGATTGATAACTGGTCTGCTACCCCCTCTCAGGTAACTAGATCTAAAGCAAAAGATAAGGTTGATTTTGGAAGATCTCCCAAAAAGGGCAGACCACCGAAAACTCTTCTTCGATTGCAAGAAACAGAAAAAGCCATTGCGGATGGTATCCAATCTAAATTGGATCTCCAGGTAAGGCCCTCCCGTAAATTATTTTAATGAAGATCATTTCTTGGAACATAAGAGGTCTTAATGGGGATGCAAAGCAAAGACAGCTAAGAGCCCTTAGAAAATCCTGTAGACCCAGCATCATTGCTTTGCAAGAAACCAAAATGAAGAAGGAGGTTATGTTTAACTGTTATAAAAAAATTTGGAAGAAAAGTTCCTTTGTTTGTGAAGACTCCAGTGGTGCTTCGGGAGGCATTGCTATTTTTTGGGATCCCAATCTCCTCTCTGGTGAGAAAATTTTTTCTGCTGCTCATCACTTAGCGGTTAAGTTTTGTTCTTTGGATTCGGGTCTCACTTGGGTTACTAGCGTTATCTATGCCCCAAATTCAGTTTCCGGAAGAAGAAATCTTTGGCAGGAACTCCAAACCTTTCACTCTACTATTCTGGATGCTTATTGGATGATTATAGGGGATTTTAATACCCCTCTAACTCCAGCAGAAAAGAAAGGTGGAAAGGAGGCCTTAACGGCAAGCATGGAGGATCTTGCTTCTTTCATTTCCAACTTAAGTTTGATGGATCTGGAGCTCAAAGGCAATCCTTTTACCTGGTCTAACAGGCGTTTGGGGACTGATCATATTCAGGTAAGGTTGGACTGCTCTCTAATCTCTAATAACTGGATCCTCAATCAAGAGTTTCATCTGTCCTCTCTGCCTAGGATTGGCTCGGATCACAATCCCATTGTTCTCAACCTTCTTTCTGATATCAAAACTAGCCATGCCTCATTCAAATTCCAGAAAATGTGGTTAGATCATGAGGACTTCCAGGATAGTTTGAAAGAATGGTGGACTGGGAATGGGCTGGGAACTTGCCAATTCCAGCTTCTTGAAAAACTTAAAAATGTCAAGCAAAAAGTTAAGATCTGGAACAAATCAGTTTTTGGTAATGTTATGGCCCAGAAAAAAGATCTCCAGCAGCAACTTGAAGACCTTGAGCAAAAAGTAGCATTTCAGGGTATGACTTTTGAAGATAATAATCAGGAAAAGCTCCTTCTCTCAAAATTTCACAACATATGTGCTAGAGAAGAATCCCTCTGGAGACAAAAGTCTCGGGCTATCTGGCTCAAGGAAGGTGATAGAAACACGAAATTTTTTCACGCCACCACTCTGCAGCATAGAGCTCATAATAAGATTTCTGAAATTGCTAAAGCGGATGGATCTTCTTCAAAAGATCCAGCGTTTATCAAATCCGAGGTTGTGATATTTTTTTCTAGTCTTCTCCATGACTCTTCTCAGCTTAATGATGAAGCAGCGGCCTTTATGTTAAGAGCAATTCCTGACAACCTTCTGTCTGTGGAAACTTTCAAAGGGCTTTCTCGTTCGGTTGCTGAAGATGAATTAAAGACTGTTGTTTTCTCTTTGGACGGGGACAAAGCGCCGGGACCTGACGGTTTCTCGGCCTTCTTCTTCCAATCTTGCTGGGAGGTCTGCAGGTTAGATCTTCTAAATGCTATTAATGAGTTCTTTAGAACTGGAAATCTTCTCAAAGAATTCAACAATACTCATATAGTCTTGGCTCCTAAGAAGGCTGATGCTAAGGATTTTAAAGACTTTCGTCCGATTAGTCTTGTAAATGTCGTTTACCACATTTTCACTAAAGTTTTGGCCCTAAGATTACAGCCTTTGCTTTTTTCTCTTATATCCACCCAGCAAAGCGGTTTTACTAAAGGAAGAATCATCCAGGATGGAGTGATCATGGTTCACGAAGCCATCCATTCCATGGATAAAAGCAATACGGAAGGTATGGTGATTAAATTAGATATGAACAAAGCTTTTGATAGATTCTCTTGGCAATTTTTGGATATGGTTTTGCTAAAGTTCGGCTTTCAACCCAAATTTAGGAAAATCATCCAAAATTGCATCTCCACAGCAAGATTTTCTATGGTGATAAATGGCTCTCCTTCTGGTTTCTTCTCTAGCACACAAGGGCTGAGGCAAGGAGATCCTATCTCCCCTTTACTTTTCATCATCATGGCTGACAGTCTCAGCAGAACTATTTCCAAAGCCATTGAAGATGGATGGATAAAGGGCTACAAGCCTACTTCTCAGGACATTATAACTTCTCATCAGCTGTTTGCGGATGACACTATTCTGCTTCTTATGGCCTCCCTCCTTGAAGAAAAAGGCATTAAAATTATTCTCAAATTCTATGAGTTAGCTTCGGGACAGAAAATTAATCTCCTCAAGAGCTCTATCTACTTTTTCAATACCCCAGAGAAGAGACAGAACAAAATCGCTAGAATTCTTGGATGTCCTATTCATTCCCTTCCTGCTACTTATCTTGGATTGCCTTTGGGTGTATCTAAGGTTTCTGAGCAGGTATGGAACTTGCTTCTTGACCGCTTTTCAAAAAAATTAGCTAGTTGGAAAGGAGCTATTCTCTCCTCTGCTGGAAAATGTCTTCTGATTAAAAGCACTCTCCAAAATCTGTCGATTTATCTTATGTCTCTCTATAAATTTCCTGCTGCTGTGCTGAATAGTATTGATAGAATTCAAAAGCACTTTCTTTGGCATGGATCTGAATGTGGTTTTAGATATCATTTGGTTGCTTGGGAGGAAGTTTGTATTCCTAAGCGGCTGGGGGGCTTGGGTATTTTGAATCTTAAATATTTCAATGCTGCTTTGCTGGCCAAGATGGGGTGGAGATTCATTAAAAATAATCAACCTTGGTCTGATCTTCTTAGAGCAAAATATCTGCAGAACAATCAGCCTCAAAGCTTCCTCTCTCAACAGCCCCTCCCTTATGGCTCCATCTTTTGGAATAATTTGCTTGATACTAGGAGCCTGTTGATTAAAGGCACTAAGTGGAATCTAGGTAACGGAGCCAATATTAGTTTCTGGCAGAACAACTGGAGTAATCTGGATTTGGAAAATGATTTTATTCAGATCAAAGACCCCCTCATCCAAAAATATGGTTGCCTAGTGAAGGATTACATAGAAGATATAGATGGTCAGAAAAGATGGAAAATGTTGAAGCTGCCAGGTTGTAATAATCAAGCTACTCTTTCCTCCTTTCAAGATGAGCTAAACCTTATTCCTCTGGATCAGAATGATATTGCTGATGAGCTGGTTTGGAAAGATTCCACTGAAGGTGACTATACTATTAAAGCTGGTTATAATTCCTTTTTCCTATCTATTAGCAGAAATTTTGATTGGAATAGGATTTGGATGAAAGAGCTATCGCCAAGAATAAATCACTTCATGTGGCTAGTTTTAAAAGGTAAAATCCTCACTATTGATAATCTTATCAAAAGGGGTTTCATTATGCCCAATGGATGCTGCATCTGTAAAGGAGATGATGAAAATATTAATCATCTTCTCCTCCACTGTGATTTTGCTAGAAACATCTGGAGCCGGGTCATTTCTAATTTAAATGTCACTTGGACCTTTCCGGATAATTTTGTTTCAGCTTGGAATCAATGGCTTCCTCCTTTCAAAAACTTGATTTTATGTAGGCCTTGGCTTTTAATTTTTCCTCATGTTCTTTGGAGTATTTGGAAAGCTCGGAACAACATTATTTTTAGAGATATCAGAACTTCTGGGGAGAGCTTAATTAAGGACTTAATTTCTGCTGTGAAAGACAATGCTGAATCTATCAAGCCTCCAAAAAATAAGAATTATAGCAAGGATGAAAATTTCATTCTCCAAAATTGGAATTTGAATCTGGATGATTCAGTCTATAGAAGCTCTAAAGTGGATAGATCTGCTGTTAATTGGATCCCCCCCCCTCACGGCTGGTTCAAGCTAAATTTTGATGGTGCTTCGAAAGGTAACCCAGGACCTGCGGGGGGCGGGGGCATTATCAGAAATCATCAAGGATCAGTTATTATGGCCTATGCAGGAAAAATGGGGTCTCAAACAAATCATTATGCGGAAGCTTTGGCTGCTCTCTGGGGGATTCGCCTTGCTAAGCGGATGAATATTGATAAGCTTATTGTGGAAGGGGACTCCTTA
Source organism: Taxus chinensis (assembly GCA_019776745.2). Taxonomy (NCBI): domain Eukaryota; kingdom Viridiplantae; phylum Streptophyta; class Pinopsida; order Cupressales; family Taxaceae; genus Taxus; species Taxus chinensis. The sequence goes on from CM034154.1 coordinate 353,803,349, forward strand.
AATATTATTAACACCCTCAGAGGTAAGCAGCCTCCCAGTTGGACCATTCGCAGCTTCATTCATGAATCTATGAAGATTTGTGAATGCTTTCAGAACTGCTCTTTTCTTCATACATACAGGGAAGGAAATAGAACTGCCGACGTTTTGGGTAATGTAGGGGTTGTTAATGATCATTCAAACCTTACCACTTGGAATGATCAAGCACCCCTTCCCCCCAACGTTCATAATTGCCTTATCAATGATCAGCTTCGCGTTCCTAGTATTGATGAGACTACCGTGTGAAGCCCTTGAGCTGGCAGGTTCTAAGTGGGTCAATCAAAAGTATTTACCTCTTGCGCTGCATTGGAAAATTCACAGTACTGTTATCAGCTGGCACGCTTTCTGGGTGTCTAAAAACATTGCCTGTGCGCTGTTCGGTGGCAGCAAGGTCGCAGCAGCTAAGCGGAGTCTTGGGGGAAATATCAAGCTTTCGCAGTCCCTGAGCATAACAATGGGTGGTGCCCCGAAGCAAACTGAGCCCACCTGTGATCCCCGCTGGAAACAGGATGAGGTTCTCTGGAACCTGCTGAAAATTGGGGGGGGTAGCAACTTTATTGAGCGCATCAGTGGTTATGATACGCGCCTTTCTGCTAAATTCGCGCGCCTGTGGAAGGACGGCTCCATCACCTTCAGAGGGTTTAGCTATGCTGTGAATGAAGAGCTGATTGCGTTAGTTACTGGTCTTGATATGGATGGAGTTAAATTTTTGAGTAAGAGGATAGACAAGAAGGTGGAGGAAGCTAAGTTTGTCAAAGAGGGGGATGACTTAATCTTCACCACTGGCGGTATCCTCGTCTCATCCATCCCTCCTCCTTTCGACGAAATTGCCCGCATGATGGTGTGCTACATCACGTTGGAAGGCAGGTTTATCACTGTTCCTATTCGCCATTTAATTTTTCTGAATCATTTTCGCAGAGGCTTCAAGGTTTGTTTCCCACACTTCATCCTAAAATCTTTAGAAGCTTCTATCATTGCTGTTAAGCATTCTGTGGGCTCTCTTCCCCTCCACCAGGGGGTTATCCTCCTCCTTCATCAGCATTTCCTCCTGCACTCCCCCCGTCATTCTATTTCTACCCCTGTCGCTGGCTCTGTTCCTTTTGGCACCCCTCCCACTGTCTAGCCCCCTGCCCACTCCTCCATGCCATCTCCCTCTTCTCATCACACTGCCTTCCCCTCCATGTCGTCGCCCTCCCCTCCCTGACCCTTCCAGTGTTCTGGCTCCCTCCCCTGCCATTGTTCCTTCCCCTGCCCCTGCTTCTTCCTCTGTTGTGCCTTCCCCTGCCCCTGTTCCCTCCCCGGCTTTTGTGCCTCCCCCTGTGTCCCCGGTCCCTATTCTTTCGAGGCGCATCCTACGCAGTATGAAAAGGGCTGAACTTCAGGTGGCTCAAGACCTCCTCACCATGCACCATGAGTCTCCTGCCTTGGACTCTTCTCCTCCTGATGCCCCTGTTCACTCCCCTGTGATAGCTAGCTCCACTGGTCCCTCCCTGGATGATCTCTCCAAGGATGTTGCTGCGCTTAAGACTCTCACTGCAAATTTTTCCAAGTCGACCGGCAAGCGCAAAGTGCGGGATCAGGAAGACTTACAGGCCAACCAGGTGGAAGAGATTTACAAGAAACTCTTCTCCTTGGATAGCAGAATTCAGGCCTCTCATCTCAGGCACAGCACGGCAATGAGGGCGATTCTCACCTTTCACGAAACACAAATCAAAAATATATGCAATCTGTGCAACCTCCCTCCAACTGGCTGGATACATGGCATTAAAAAAGACATTGTGTTCAAAGAGGCAGACAAGAATGATCCTGCGCAAATCTCAGCTCTTGGCCTCATCTCGGCCTTTCTCGCTTTGAAGGCGGCTGTGGAGAAAACCATAACCAATTGACTTTTTCTGTTTAGTTGCTGCTCCTTCGCTGTTTCGTTGCTGTTTCCTAGCTGTTCCTTTGCTGATTTTTTCCGTTTCTGTGCTCTTTTTGTTTTGGTAGTTATGGGTTGGGCCCATTTGGTGTTCATCTTTTCTATGCTGGTTTTTGGCTCCTTTTGTGCTGACTACTTTCCATCTGGCTTTTTGAAGCCTTTTTGTTCGAGGGTATAGGCCCCTCTCAAAAAACTATTTACCATTAATAAAAAACATAGAAACAAATAAGACATAGTTCTCAAAGTAAACACAAACCACATGGCCAAGATATATTTGGAAATCATCTTAAGAGTGATCACAAAATATATGAAAGAGGAAAAGGACCCATGGGGTCAAGAAATAAACAACAAAAACCTAGAAAAAATAAATAGATCCCTGATCCTTTGACTTCTAGAGTTACTATGTTGGAAGAGGATCATGTTATTGAATGGTGTGATAGGTGTTTTTTTCCACATTCCCTTTATGATCCTATTGATAAAATTAAAGAGAAAAATTATGATGATACCTATGGTGATGTATGTATGATGGAAAACCTTGAAAATCCATCGCAAGGAGCCACTGCAACTAAGCTGATAAGTTCCAAAACTATAGAAATTTTTTGGGATTGCATTTTTTAGGTATTACCTTTTCCCGTAATGATGATGTTGAAGTTGATATGGTGCAAGAATTTGATTTACGTAATCATGATTTTGAATATCTGAGGGATTTAATGATCAAGAAATATGATGAGGGAATTCCTTCTGAGGAAGACATGCAATTACTCATGAATGCAGTTGTTTCTCAAGAAAAGGAATATAATCTTAGAAGTTGATTTGTTAAAGGAGGAGGAATACAACCCAAACCCGAGACCCTGATTATTTCCAGTATCCTAAATGAGTCTCCCATAAAGGATACACTAACTAAAAGTCTGATTATCCCAAATATAACTCGTACCCAAGTTCATGCCCAAACCTTGAAAGGTTTTGTATCACCAGGAGTAGTTGTTACCCTTCCTCCTAACACAGTCTTACCCAAATATGTCCCATGTGATGTTACCCATATTTTTATTTAGATGAAATTCATGGTTCCTATTAATTAATTACTTTTAATCCCTGAACATAGAAAGAGAGCATCTGACTACTTGGGATTCAATGAGGATACATTGACCCCATGTAAAAATGTGAATCATGTTGATACTCCCACTGTCATTCCAGAATTGGAAGTACCTCAAGTACTAGAGGATTTGGAAGAACCACATGAGGTATATTTGGGCACTTCTTTTATTGAATCCCAGCTTGATGTTGACCCTTTTTATACTACTTTGATAAAAAAAAGATAGGTTAGTGCACAACTGCATGTTTGAATAAGGGGCATCTTGTAATGTGATTCCTTTTGAGGTTATGAATGAATTGAATATCAAAGTAATAACATCTTTTGGAAAGTGCTATTATGGATTCACGAGAAGTGATGGTGATTGGGTATGTCAAAGGTTTGGTAGTACAATTGGCAGCTTATCTGGGTAAATTTTTTACCCTGAATGTGGTCATTGTGTATTGTCCTGCTAAATGGGGAATGTTGTTATCAAGGAAATGGGATGCTAGATTCGTAGGAAGTGTGCAGATGGATTTTTCATATGCAACCATACCAATAGATAGAATCTTTGCTAAGCTATGTTGAGAAAAAAAATGTTACATCTGATTGAGGATCCTAAGAACACATCTTATGAGGTGTTATATATTAACATGGATGTTGATAATTTTGTGGGTTATGCATATTTTAAAGAGTATAACATGTATGAATGTAAGTATCTTCAGAAACTACGTGACCCTTGGACTTTAATGTTTGATGGGGCTTGTTCCAATTTGGGGAATGGAGACAAAATCCTCCTTATGTCCCTAAATCATGAGACTTTCAAGTTTTCCTTTAAAATTAAATTTGAATGTACTAACAATATTACAGAGTATGAAACACTACTTTTGGGCTTAAGGGTTAGTTTGAGGTACGGTATCAAATATTTGGTTATCAAAGGAGATTTAAATTTGGTGGTTAAACAAGTCAGGAAGCTCTATACAACTAAGAATCAAACGATGAAACAATATAAGAATGTAGTATGGGACTTTACTAAGTTGTTTAATTCCTTCAACATATTGTATCACAACAGATATCAAAACACTACTAGAGACAAGTTGGTAGTATTAGGATCAAGATTTGACAATTGTATAATGTCCCCATACTGTGAGTATGATATAGAAGTGTTGGAAAGACCATCTTTCCCTGAAAATGTAAAAAATTGGAAAGTTTTTGAAGATGATGCCTCGATTCAGAGGTTTCTACAAAATAAAGGAGAATTTACAAATCAAGTTATAGATTGGGAACCAATGATTTCTATGTGTTATGGTAAGAAGAATTTTTTTGGCTAGGAGGTTATTAGATTAAAAACAAATACAATTCCAAGAGGGTTAGTAACATTGGATTCAAATTTTGATAATGCTGATAGGGTTGTTCATAGACATGTCCATGTTTCGAGATATGTAGAAGAACACAACTTGGTGACTAATTATAAACCTAGAAAAATATGGTTAGGTTGTAACCTAAGTGAAGAAGAAAAGAATTCATATGTCTAGTTGTTGAAGACGTACCGAGATTTATTGGCGTGGTTATATTTGGAATTAAAGGCATATAGGGAGGACCTTTTCTAACATGAAATACCTTTATAACCCAATGCCAAGCCATTCAGAAAAAAAGGAAGGCCAATTAATCCCCTCTTATACCTGAAGATGCAAGAAGAACTCAAGAAACTTAGGGATGGAGGTATTATACAACCTACAAGGTATTCTTCTTAGGTGGCAAATCTAGTACCAGTCAGAAAGAAGAACGGGGATATAATACTCTGTCTATATTTTATAAATCTGAATAAGGCCTCAATGAAAGATAATTATCTGTTTCCTAACATAGATAATATGTTGCAGTCAATCGCTAGGTCAGAGATGTTGTCTACGTTAGATGGATTTTTAGGATATAACCAAGTAGTTGTGAAGTAATCAAAACGAATCAAAAATACTTTCAACTCTCCTTGGGATACTTATGTGTATGTGAGAATGCCACTTAGTTTGATGAATGTTGGTGCTACCTTTCAAAGAGCTATGGATGTGGAATTCATTGGATATATACGTTATTTTATAGTTTTATACCAAGATGTCGCGCTAGTATTTTCAAGAAAAAAGGGTGATCATTTGTAGCATTTGGAAAATATGTTACAGAGTTGCAAGGAATATGGTATCTTGTTGAATCCTACAAAATCTCATTTTGGGGTTCAAAAAGCCAAGTTGTTGGGGCATATCGTATCAAAGGAAGGGGTCACAATTGATCCTGAGAGAGTGGAAGCTATTGGGAAAGTTCCTATCACCAGGAATAAAAAGGGTATCAGGTATTTTTTCAGCCAAATAAATTTCATAAGAAGAATCATTTCTAATATTACAAAGAAGACTATCCATATCACGACGATGTTGAAGAAGGGTCAAATTATTAAATGGGAGTACGAAGCTATCCAATCTTTCACTAGGATCAAAGAGGCATTAAAAATGATCATGTCTTAACGTCCCTAGCTTATAAAAATAATTTTCAAATTTTCTCTTTTGCATCTGAAAACACTATGGCATCTGTATTATTGCAAAAAATGAGGAAGGAAATGAAAGACCAATTGCCTTTTTCAGTAAAGAATTTGTAGGGAGATGAGTTGAAGTACACCATTATGGAAAAAACATTCTTTTTCCTTGGTAAAAGTGAAAAAATATTTTAGGTCATATATTTTAAGCTCAAAGGTCATAGCTTATGTTCCTCATACAAAGGTCAAAGAAATTTTATTAGAGATGGATGTTTCTAGCAAGAGATGTCTATGGGTGAACAAATTGCAGGAATATGATATGAATGTTTAGACTACTATGCTAGTTAAAGGTCTGGGATTAGCAAAGCTGATGGAAGAAACCAACTTGCAGGTTGTGGAAGTAAATGAGGTAGAAGGAAGATACAAAATATCATATTATACCTCAAAATTTTGGAATGTCCAAGGAATTTGGATAAAAATTAAAGGAGGACACTTAAGTTGGATTCCAAAAAATATGTCATCACTGATTATGGTTGTCCTGGAAAATTTTTGAAGGGGTCCTTCTTAGATGTGTAATGGAGGATGAAGGCCCCAGGTTAATTTTAGAATTTTATGAGGGAGTGTGTGGGGGGATTTTGTCAAAAAGGTAACTGCCCATAAGATACTAAGGGCAGGCTATTAGCGGCCCACACTCTTCAAGGATATAACATTATTTGTAAGAAAATGTGAAAGTTGTTAGAAATTTTTAGGAAAAATGAAGGCTTCTGGTGCTCTCCCTCTACAACCAATATCAATTGAGGCTCCTTTCAAGTAGTGAGGCATGGATTTTATAGGATAAATGTCAGAATCTTCTAGTGTAGGAAAAATATGGATATTTGTGGCTAATGATTATTTCCCCAAATGGGTTGAGGCTATCTGCACCAAGAAGGAAACTCATGAGCTTATTATTGATTTCATCTTGAACCATATAATTTGTAGGTTTGGTTTACCTACGAAGATAGTTGTTGAAAACACCATGAGTTTCTAAGCCAAACCATTTGTTGTTGTGTGTGAAGAATATGGTATAAAATTAACATATGCATCTAATTATAACCCATAGGGAAATGGAAAAGTTGAATCAAGAAACAAAAAATTACTGAAGATAATTAGAAGGACATTATAAATCAACAAAATAAAGTATGGAGAGAAATTTAAGTTTTTTATTTGGGTAGATAGGATTACTCATAAGAGATCCACTGGGAAAATTCCATTCAAACTAGTTTATGGAGTCCAAGCTCTCCTTATTTTACACTTACAATTAACTTCTTATCAATTTATCCAACATCTTGAAGATGAAGAAGTCATCCCTTATAGTGCGAGAATAAACCAAATCATTAATTTGGATGAGGAAAGAAGGGAGTCCCAACAAAGGTGTTTGAAGTTTAGGGAAAAACTAAAAAAATTATTTGAAAAAAAAGGTGACTCTTAGAATATTCAAAATTGGAGACCTTGTATTGTTGTGGGACAACATACATGAGGATAAGGGAAAACATAGAAAGTTTGATGTATTATGGATGGGCCCTTATTGCATTGATATAAATATTGGTGAACATACTTTCTTCTTAAAGGACCTAGATGAAGAGTTCCTCAAGTTTCCTGTCAATGGTAGGTACCTAAACCATTTTCTTGATTACCTTTTAGAGAAAGGTATGAACTAATGTACAATGTATAGTCTTCCTACTTTGTTTTTGAATTTTTTGTGTGTGCGTTTGTTTCCCTTTTCTACCCTTGGTCTTCTTTAACCATCTGCTTCGGTTTCTCAATTTGTTTTTGGAGGGTGGTTTGTTATCACTTGACCTGGTATATATGATATTCAACTCTGTAGCCCAATGGATTTTCAGCATATGGTCTACATTGAATGGATCTTATGGCACCCGCAAGGGGTACCCATCCCCGAGTTAGAGCTAGTATTTTATCTTGAATAATCTCAACCCTTTTCTTTGATTAATTCTTATAAAGTTCACATATCCAATTATTCCACTAAAAAATATGTAGAGGGGAAAATTCATGACTCGGACCATGTGGGACCCTATATCAATTTTTGTAAAAGTTCCTTTTTAAAGTTGAGGGTCGTAAAGGTTATATAAAACTTCCATAAAATGTGTGGAGGGATTAAAGAAAAAATTTAGGAACCACTAAAAGGGAAGCCCCCATCGAAGATAAGAATAATTTCCACTTATTTACTTAGCACACCTTTGAAGAGGAATAGCAATTCGAGCCTCCCCCAAGTTCTGAGCATTCAACATGTGGCTTATACATGACAAGGAAATTATATCAAGTTGAAAATTCAGAGAAAAGGGTAGAATGTGGATTTTTCCATGTGTCACCCAAGGACAATTTGAAGAAGGAAAGGTCCACAGAGGGAAGGAAATCCCCGTGAAGCAATGTTTGGAGCCGTGCAAATCATAGTTTTGTGAACTAACAAGACAATGTGAGGAGGATTTCAAACCACCATGAGATGAATCATCTATTCTAGATGAGTTACATTAGGTTCAAAATGATGCAATACATTAAGAGGTTAAGGGTAAGTGCATAATCACGAACCATTGAAAACACAGTACTAGTTTATTTTCATTACAAGTGTTAGTACTAGGTTAAGGAGTTTGTAATGTGGAAACAAACAACAATTGCATATCAATAGGTGAAAATATAAATTTTACATAATTTGAAAGTTGTCTCACACATAATTCAAAATGGGGATTCTATATGGGTTCTAACCCATTGTAAAATGGTCCATTTACATAATTGAAAAAAAATGCATAAGAGACAGACATGCTAATCAGAGACCTCTCACTCCTTCGCAAGCTCTCCCTCCTAGAAGAGGTAGTTTTTTCATAAGCTTATTCTTCCTTAGCATTAATTCATAAAATCCCTATGATGTGTTGATAAAAATTATAGACCCTAATAAATCTTGCAACATCCCCATATCCATTACTGACTCAAGAGTCATTCGGTGTTCATGCATGATCTTCTCCAACTCAATCTTCTTTTGGTAGGAAGACACCCAGTCTAGAATATCCATGCCACTTGTGAAGAATGTTGTCTTCCCCTTCCATTTTTGAAGGGTATACTTGTTGAGAATAGACTGAGGGGCAATAACTAGAGTGGTTAGAAGACCAAGGAATACATCATGAGGGATAGAAGAAACAAGATACTTTGAGCTAGATTCATCTTTCTATCTCCTTGAGAAAGGTAGATGCTCTCTTGGAGAAGGGATTGGTTGAGGAAATTAGAGGCCATGCCCTGATGAAGTAGCATATCACCCTGAGTGAGTAGAAAAATTAACTGTAAACCTACCCTAGTTATACCGAGTAGAGGATATTTCTTCTCTTAAATGTTGAATAGATAAGGAAACCTCCTCTTCTCCAGCTAAGTTAATGATAAGGGGTTTAGAGCTTGATTATCCCTTTCTCTTTCTCGAATATGGTGTTGGAATTAAACTTGGTTGTGAGGGTTTAGGTCTCATCTTCCCCTCCTCCAGCAAGGAAATCCTCCGCTCCAATTCATCCACCTTGTGATAAATGGCAGGAACAATGTCAATGGAAGATTTTTCGTATAACACATAAGATTCCTTGGAAATCACCTTTAATAAAAATTATTCATCACATTGGACTGGACACTAAAATTAAAAATTTTAAGACAATTAGGGCCTCCTCTCAATCCAAAATTTCTTTAGGTTCTCAAGAGTCTTTAGATGTTCTCATCGAAAGATATGAAAATACATGAATTGGAAGGCTGCGAAGACAGGAATGATCCTAATTAGCCTTGCGAAAAGTGCAAGCCGGACTTCCTGATAATTCAAGGGACCTCTAGTGTCTCTTGCACATTCTATGTCAAATAGGTCCTTAATAAAAGCTTTATCAGGACCACACAAGTCAAATATTTGATTCAAATCTTGTGATGAAATTTCCTTCAAACTATTTTCCATAGGTACTCTCACCATGTCACTAGTAGAAGGTTGTGAAAAATTTCCTCGCTTACAAGATATGAAAAATAATGTGTCCTTGTGATGGGATAAAGTTGGGTTTTATAGTAGAAGTAGCACAGATTGATTAAATTGAAGGAAACCATTTTCACCTGATGAGGGAAAATTATGCTTCGTTCACACAAGGAGAATTTAAAGGCTGAAGTGAATAAAACATAAGCATGGTTGATGAGTTAACTAGATTTGACAACAACTACATGGAATAGTTGAACCAAATAGATGTGAGAAGGAATGCACAGTACCTAAGATGTATTTTATGATAGTAGATACAAAAGTGTCTATCACCTTAGGTCACCTTAAAGTGCTCAAAGAATATCAAAAGTAATTATCCAATCACTAGGTGAAGGGAATCATGAAAACATTAATCACAAGTAATGACATGGTATTATAGTCATTTATGATAAGAGTAAAATGAAGAAGTCTCATACTCTTCACACATAGAAGATCTAGAGAAAATATTTTAATAAATAGTTTCATTGCTACACCTGGCATGTTGGGAAAGCAGAATATACTTGTGACATATCCGTGTTTTTGGCAGGAAAATCAAAAGGAAAATGGGAATGGAATTGTATAAAGGTGATGAGAACACTCTCAAAAAGGGGGGGTTTAATATTTCCAATAATTGAAAGAGAAAAGAGATTGAGAAAATCCATTTTCTAAAGACTTGTCTGAGACCTATAAATTTTCGGAGCGTTTAAAATGAATTAGGTCAAGATGGTTACAAATGTACAACCATTGACAAGCATTGAGACCATAATGAAGATTTTCCTTGCTAATAAATTTGATGAGCCTTGAGTTAATTATGTTGATCATGATAATTGTTGTGTCTGCTTTCAATTTGAGATGTATCAGGTAGTTATTCATGTTCCTGTTGAAATATTATGTTAGGATTCCATCTAAATCACACAAGATTTTATCCTCGTGGTAGTATTGTGTCAATTACAATTCCATTGTGAGAAGAGCTTTCATTTCATCATGCAATAAACAATTTAAATTCACTTTACTTCCATTTTTTTGATATAGATTGATTGTTAGTCTATGAGTGTATATTAGGTGTGATGGATCTAGGATTTATGATGTTTAATTGAGTCTTTAACCTTAGCTTTGGTGTTAAATTCTCAAATAATGTGTGAAACCGTGCATATTTGGGATTCCATATGTGCACATCTTCTGGTTGAAGGTTCATCATTGACTATTTGAAGTGTTTTCATCAACTTGCATGGCAGATTTCCCAACCTTTGTTAAAATTTCCTAGGAATCAGGTATAATCAACTTTATCATGCTTAATTCCTTCAATAAAATCCATCTATAAATGATAAAATCCTACAAGAACTACCCCTACTTGCACTATTTTTCCATAAATATTGAGGATATTTATTGAATTTACCCATCCTTTATTTGAAACATTGAAGAGTAATTGGGTCTTATTGTTGTCTTTAGTAACCTAAACCTTGTTTAGGATACATCTTCATTCTCTAGAGTGACAACTCATGAGAGTTAGATTATGTTGCATTGACCATCTCTTCTAAAGGTTTTCTTTCAATATCATGGAAAGAGAGTCAAATTTTTTTAATCCATTTATAACTCTCACAAATACAGGTTATAAAATGGGTCCTTTCACCCTGGTTTAAGGCACAACCTAAAGTTTGAGGTTAGGTCATACCCTCAGCATGGTGTTATCCAATTTCTCCAGGATCGAGTGACAAAGAGTTATTTTAATTCATCCCTAGCTACAACACCATTTAAATCCTAATATATCTATCTCTAAGCATCTTGCTCTACCTATTGATCTTACTCAACTTGAAAGAGAGAACCAATTTGGGTACCAATAGGTCAAAAGGCAGTAAAATTGTGTAGGATAAAGCCCATTTTTTTATCGTTTGAAACAATAATTTATATAATTTATCTGTAGACGTATACTTAGTTTTATTATAAATTAAACTTCATGGGAAAAAGGAACACGACCAATACAAAAATGATTGAACTTCAAGGTGAGAAACCATGCTTGTTACATAATCAAAGTACTACGAAGGAATCCTATATAATTGAATGTGCACATAAATGATTTCCATATAACATCATCCATTAATAGGTTCACTTGAATAACGTAGTTGTTTCCATTCTTATGTCAAGCAAACACATCCTACAAATCGTAAAATAGGCCTGCCCCTCCCCCCTATGTCTCTTGATGCAACCTATATCTTAGTGATACAAATCTAATAAAAACCTAGACACACTAGCACATAACTCATCTTAGACTGAGATCTCACCAAAAGCATGCAAATGTACCAGGTCCCTCTTTAGGGTTGTTTTTGTAGGATGCTAGCATGATGAAGACTTAACACATATAGTTCCATTACTAACAGATCATTCTACAGAGCATGCCAGATCTATACCTAAGGGAGAACATAATTAAGTATTAACCATGATGAGATAAAAAACATACTAGATTCATATACACACATAACTAACACTTAGATTCATTCAATATCTTCCATTATATTAAATGTATTAAGTATACATAAGCTTCATTACAATATCAATAGTATGCGTGTAACAGATTTAACAACATAATATCACTATGTATGCATATCTATGTATATTTTGATCTCTCTATTACATAATTTACTACATACTTATATGTTCAAGTACTTGCCCTTCACCACTTATCTATTCCCAAAATAGGTCGCACGCTAATAATAACCATACGTCGTTACGAAACTAGCCACACATGCAAGTGCGCTAATAATAGACTACTGGTATTTAACTAACAGTAGTAGATATATTTTTAGCCTGTGTCCATACAAATTTCTCTGTATATAATCCTCCAAAAATATCCAATACATGACACACATGTATCTTTCCTCATTTGTGTGCTCTACACGCCATCTCTAAAAACCTTCATGAGCGAAAATGGCTAAGTCCCAAAAGTTGAACTTCTGCCCCACACACGTGTTCTCTTTATCCATTCACACCTTTGAATATGACCTGCTTTCCCACGTGGACTTCTTCCATGCTTTCTGTCACATGTTATATGATCAACATTACCCCACACTAATTTAATTTTCATCCCAACAATGGTTATCTCCAAAATGAATCAAAGAATAGAAGAATGGAAAGAATTAAAGCATCTTTTTAATCTACAATCTCTTCTTCTGTAACTTGAAAAACTAATGCAGAATATTCCTATTTTATTTCATCCTCCAAGGTCTAAAACTCAGTGAGTGCTTCCTCTAATTTTTCTAGAATGTCCATAGTAATGGAATCCATTTCATCTTTTGTGATATATCCTTTCTCACTCTGCAAGACTAACATAATTTTGGACATTGCAGTCATCCTTTCCTCTAGTAAATCCATATTCTACGCAATGATTTTTCCAATCTCTTCCAGCTGATTTTTGTGTGGTTCTCGGGATACTTTCAAGTCCTCATGCTTCTATTTAACCATTGATAATATTTCTATGTGGCCTAATGTTTCATCCTTCATCACTTTCTGGACCACATTATTTTCCTCCAGGTTTTTTACATCAATGAGTGCCTTTGGAGCTGTGCAGAAGTTCAAGGATTTGTAAGGTTTATTTAGTTCCTCTTGCAACAGTCCTTCATATGATGTAACTTTCCACATCATTGAAGCCTTCTTTCATTCTGCATCTTTTGATAGACCCTTTAGAACTAGAATACATAAAGGTTCATCTTTAAGCACTAGGTTCACCAATTTCCCTATATAGTGTGTCACTAAAGGAAACATATTTAGTACCTTTGGCTCTAAGTGTGGCCTAGCTCTTATGACATTATCACCAATTTCCTCTGTGATGCTGATAAATACAACATTCTTCTTCTACGCTAGGTCTCTTTCCTATGTTAGGAACTCTATTTCCCCATCTTTAGTTTGTATTTCTTTCATTAACACCCTAATTATGGCAGCCTTTTCCATATTCTGGCTTGCCACCTCTATTGAGACTTTGACCAATGCATTCCTCACTTGTTCATTTGACATAGCAGATGGATTTACTGTCATGTGTCTATCCTGAGGTGTCTTTTTCAACCTCCTTGATACTCATGACTCCTCACACACATTTTTTGGTTGGATATTTTGTCAGGCCAAAATATGAGGTTCAACCATAGTGCATGGGATAAAATCCCTCCAGAAACATAGGTGACGCTTCCTATTTATTACTAATCTAAAAAACAATAGAAAAAATATATAGAATATTCACACTATTCTAACCATTGGGGTTGGGATACAATCGCGAAATCCATATCAACACAAAGTGGAGATATTACAACTTCAGAAATGTAATGGATTAGAAAGGAAACTTATTATAGATGAAACAGAGTAGAAAGGAATGAGAGGAACATATTTTATTTCAAGCAAACATAGATCAAGAAATACTTATACGAGTTTTAGATAATGAGTGTAATATTTTCAAATGATTAAAATGATTAAGAATACTAAACAAAGAATAGCTCAAGATTTTGGACATGAGAACAATATCTCAAAATAGATGAATCCCATAACACAAAGTTTGTAAAATAACACCTATTCCTATTCTTCAACGATTAAAAATAAAATACAAATCTTTTCTTCATCTTCACAATAGCTCTTAATATTAAAAAAGTCTCCCCTTGAAATACAAAAGCATCCCTTATTTATAATAGAGAGAGCAAAGATAAAATAGGATAAATCCTAGAAAATAGTCTTTTAATGAGAGTCCTATTTTGATTGACTCTCATGTAGGAGAACAAGTCAAAAATTTCTTCCTATGTAACGAAACAAAAATGAAAAATACATGAAAATTTCTTAATAGAAATGACATGAAACATTATGTTTATTCCGCTTCATCATTCTTGTCCTCTTCCAACGAAGCCTGCTTGTCTCAAAATTCTTGGAACTTCTGGATTATGCTCTGCATCTTGTCTTCATCTGGCGCACTATAATAATCACTTAGGACCTCGTAAGTTTCCTGAGTGTCACTTGCATTACCAAGGAGTTTTTTTAATTTCTTATTAATCTTTCTTAGTGATTCCAAAACATTCTTGAATCTTATGAACTTATCAATGGCTGCCAAATCGAAGATGGAAGTTGGTTCATGCTGAATTAATTCCTAAATTTTCTTATAGATATTTTCAGCAAGTAGAATCTCTGAGCTTTTCCCAACACCTTGGTGAAGATCCTGTATAGCTCCTCTTCTATGTCATTGGTGGCATCAGTGAAGTGATCTCTAGATTCCCTCAACTTGCTGCAAGCTTCATGGAGAATATTTATCTCGAATCTGATGGCTTTGGCAAGTTGGAAATTATTATCCGCATGTGCTATAATTCCTTCTTCCATTAAGATCAGGGATGGAACCTATTTCAGTGCATTGAGGGCTTCCAAAGTTAATTCAAGGTTCCCAAATTCCTATGAAAACTCATCATCCATCTTGTCACCATCTTTCTTTACTTTCTCCAAGGATTTATAAACTTCCAATGTGTCATCTATGACCTCTCTTCCTTATAGGAGTAGCCTCTTTATCCATTCTTCAACTGTTCTCCCCTTCTCATTGATCTTTTCAATCATAGACACTAATGATAAATCAAACTTGATAAGTGTAGGGGTAGAAGATGATGGTGTTTACTACGAAGGATTTGAAACCTTGAGTAGTACCTCTGTTAACTGTTCAACTTTGTCCTTTAGCTCATCTGTGCTTACCTTTGTTTCTTTCAGCTTTTGGAAAATCACATTCACAGCATATTTTGCATCTTGTTGTGCTCCTTTTGTTGTAACTTTTCCTAGATCAACCCTTGTAATTTGATAATCAGTCACTGTTATATCCTCCTTTTTTTTGTGAGCCACGAAAGTGGCAATCTCTACAAACTTATGCCTTGAGGAATCCACTGAAACTCTTGAAACCGTTTTGGGTTTCTTGGCAGATTTCTTAGGAGAAGCCTTGAGTGAACTGAAATCGAAGGATGATAGGGGAACTACCACCTTCCTCTTCTTTGGAGTCTGATAAACTAACCATTGAGGTAAATCAGAAGAAGTTTCTCCTATTGGAGGTGTTATGGTTGTATCTATGGATGGAGGAAGATTTACTTGCGGATTCGTGATGAATGCAAGTGTAGTGATTATGTAGATCAAAGATTTCACGCTTGTTACCTGTCCAAGTTAATGCACCAAACTAAACACAAAAACCATGAAAAACTCTAATGAAATCGATACCTGATGGACAAGATCCAAAGATGTAGACAGATAAGAAGGTTGATGTAGATAAGACGGGCGCACATGATCTATTCGCACAATAGATCCGAGTAACCTGCAAGACACCAATACTTGACAGAAAAAGATGGCGTTAAAAGATATTTGGGTGGACTGCCCGAGAAGCGGGTCTGGGAAGCGATAAACTTCCTCGGCGGATGTCAGTCCACGTTTTCAATTAAGTAGAGAAGCATACATGATAAAATATGTACATATAAGACTAGATTTTCTGATTATGGTAATGAAACCGAAATTAAACAACAGACAGAAAGCTACAGAAAATAGGAAACTGTAAAATAAAGCTGGATTTGTGTTACCTGTGTCCTTTTTACCTGTCTACAGGATGATCGGCGTCGATTAATAAGGATCGGCATCAACTGATGTGATCGGTGTCGACTATGAAGAATCGGCATCGACCGTGTAAGATCGGCGTCGACTGAAAGTAGATCAGTTGATCAGGGACAGTGCAAGAAGATTCAGAAATTGGAAAGTGATGGACAGATAGTCGACGTCTGCTGGATGTGTGAAAGTCGGTAAGATACTGGAACAGAGTCACCAGAGGATCGATGGATACGTGCGATGTTGATATGATAGGAGCAGAGTAACGGTGCTCCTCTCAGGGATTGATTCGGATAGGATCCGATCTCATTTGATACACTTGATGCTAAAAGATCTCTCTTTCTTACAACCTGTGTCTCTTTCACGATCTGTCTCTTTGTCTCACTCTATTCGTGCGCATCCTTTTTCGTCGTGTGTATTTTTCAGTCGCTAGAACTGAGTTCTGGACTTGTATTTATAATCGGCACTGACCGTATAGGTCGGCGCTGATCGCGGGACAGACTCCTGCGATGGCCAAAATGAATGATTTCTAGAAAGATGAGAATTACCCCAAATACGGAAAATATTCCGCTTGGGGAAGAGGAGAAATAGGGGTGATACATAGATAGAATAAATTTGGGGTAGATAAGTGATTAGGATACATGGGAAGAGGTGTAATTAAATATGTAATATTTAATATTTAGGATACATGGGACACTAAATTGAGTAACCAATTTTAAGTGTCTACATTTTGCCCCTTTTTGTCAAGTAACTTGCGATAAGCAAGGTTATGGGACAAAAACAAAGATATGGAAGAAGGGAAGAAAGTATGATGATGTGATCCCCCCTCAAACTAGGGATGGGATGGGTGATAGAACAGATGATCCCAAGTTTGAAAGAGGTAGATGAAAACGCCGGATGCCCCGGTCGGATGTCTGGAGTAGATCTGATCATTGATGACGCACAAAAATAAATAAAAAGGCAGCAACCTAAGGAACTCACATTGGTAGGGCAAACTAGATGATCTCCTCATGAGACGATGTTAGCGCCTACAGACCCGCTTAACTCTAAGTTGCCAAAAATTACAAGTGTCCCACGCAAAGGGAACAAAACCCGAAATAGATAGTGATATCGAAAAGATGCGCCAAAAGGTAATATTCAGTGCACAATAATGATCAGATGGATAAATAAGCCAAGCATCAACACTATGGCAAACAGATATGGAAAATCGACGGTGATCACAGTAATCGGTGACGACCAAGATAAATGGCGTCGATCAAAAAAATCGGCGCCGACTAAACGTAGCGCATATAAATATGCCAACGGAAAATGTAAATGATTTATTTTCATCGTGACAATTGATTTAGAGAGAGTCAGAATTTAGATTTGAGCACCATGGAAGCCTCTGGGAGTGGTCAGAAGTGCAGGAGGACACGACCTGGGGTAAGTGGTTCTTCTTGAACCCGTTGCATTTGATTTTTTTTATTTTTTTTATTTTTTTTTTGTTTGATTTTTTTTTTGTTTTTTTTTGGGGGGCAATGGTCCAATTTATGTCCGGACAGTCAATCAGTGTCAATTGGTATAATCGGCATCGATTGATGTTAATCGGCGTCGATTGATATTAATCGGCGTCGACTGGAAATAAACGAAGCCAATTTTATCAATCAACGCTGATTGGAATAGATTAGATTTTTGTTGTTGTTTTGGATGTGATTTGGGTAAATACGAGACTAATATTGCTCTTGATGTCGTGGGTGCAGGCACGAGAGGCTCTACACATGAGGGATGCTATTCCCGAGTTACTGGAGACTATTCTCCCAGATGTGACCGATGCAGATTGGCGGCATCTAGAGTTAGCCGGGATCGGGGGCTTCAGATACTACAGACGAGTGCCGCGGGATGTGGAGCTAATGTGGGCACTAGTGCGACAGTGGGACAGCCACACGTGCACTTTTTGGTTTAGGACGGGTGAGATGACCATCACCCATGAGGACATATACAGGATTCTGAGATTGCCGATCACTAGGGACCCTATCGAGATTACCCCACGAGAGCAGCAGCAGAGGGCCCTAGGTCGATTATATAGAGACAGGAAGATGACTCAGAGATAGTGTCCAGGGCAGTGAGGATAGCCTCACAGTACAGACAGGATAGTCCCCGGAGCAGACGGATAGTGCTGATTCAGATGGCCATATCCTATTTTGCTCTGCCAGATTCAGGAGGTGGGAGATTCCCACTATTGTTATTAGACTGCGTTTGCAACATTCTGCAGTTCAGGCAGGTGTTTGCTTTTGCTGATGCCCTGATAGCTCAGATATATCATGAGCTATGGATGTACACCACAGGCCGAAGGACAGGTATCGATGTCATTTTTCTGCTCCATTGCTGGGCCTATGAGCATATAGCGGTGATCAGGCCATCCGGGCTTCCTTGGATGCCAGTAGCAGTGGGAGGTGTTGATTATGGATTCCGGCGATGACGGGCTGACATGGCCGTTGGGGATACAAGGAGATCGGCTGATTGGTACACCGAGCGTTTCAAGACGCTAACACCAGATCAGGTCATTTGGAGGCCATATCGGGCATTTCCGACATGGGCTGGTCAGGTTAACCACTTGGTGGCACTGAGATGGAGCAGGGTGGTTAGGGGCCGCAGGCCTGATATATGGGAGTGAGTCCCGTTCATGCGGGTATTGAGACAGTTCGGCCTAGTGCAGACAGTGCCGACCACCTACACGCCTTATAGGCGGGATAGCAGGGAGACTGATCTGCCGATTTTGATCCCGACAGATCCATTGAGAGAGGCCCCACCCTCCACAGACAGCGATGATGATGCAGGGGTAGATGAGGGTTATGCAGCATGGTATGATATAGAGCTTCCACGACATCTTCCGGCATCTATAGATGCCGACGAGGATGACATAGCTGCGATGTTGGATAGACTGGAGAGAGAGCATGCCACCCTGACACAGACACATCAGGTATCTCTTGGGGAGATCAGGGCTCTGACAGAGGAGAGGGATGCCCTAATTTTGGAGAGAGACACCGCTCGCCAGGAGTGAGATATAGAGATCCAACAGAGGGATCGCTACCTTCGACATAGGGAGGCCCTCAGGGCCAAATATGGGGAGACAGGTACCATGTCAGAGTCTGGTACGCAGGGTACAACCCTAGGAGGTGTACCACCAGTAGCGCCAGCAGCCCTAGCAGCACCAGTAGCACCATTACGAGCACCTGGTACTGTGAGCTTGAGCACATATCAGTCTCTCCTCGCTGAGGTGAGATACTATGAGGATGCCTTAGCGCAACATGCCCCAGATGTGCCTCGGTACGGTGCGAGGAGGAGAACAGCGACGGCTACAGCGAGCGGGGCCTCAGGTGGAGGGAGCACTGGGAGAGACCGAGGTGGGCCAAGACCTCCAGCAGCAAGTGCATCCAGCTCGATAGGTGGTGGTCAGGAGAGACAACCTGGTCCAGAGGAGGGTGGAGGAGATAGTGTCCTCCATGCATCGGACTTTACCATATAGGGATTGATGTATTTTGTATCTGTATAGTGATGTAGCCTCGATTGGAAGGCATTGTATAGATGGCTTGATTGAAAGCCACCCATTTTTGTTGTACAGACAAACATGTATATATAGATTCATCATTTTATTTGTCATATAATTGATCTCATGCGTTTGATGTTGATATACATGGATAGATGTAGCATAATTGTGATGAATCTAAATATAGACTGATAGATGATGAATAGATGTGATTGGATAGATATAGACTAATAGAGGATAGAAATATATGTGATTTGATGGATATAGATATGTGGATATAATTTTGATGAAAATAGAGATAGATAGATGCAATGTAACTTGGATTTCGATATGTTGATGGATAGATAGATAGATGTGATTGATGTATGGATTTTATTTTGATGAAAAATGGATATAGATAGATGTAGTGTAACTTGGATGCACCATTTTTTTGATATTTTGATGGATAGATAGATATATGTGATTGATGTACTCGGCATGGTTGAGATGTTAATTTAATTTTGATGAAAATAGATAGCCAGAAATAGATGTGTTGATAATAGATGCTTTGATAGATAAGATGAAATTAGATAGAAGATAAATTTTGATTGAATTAACATGTGAAATGTCAATTTGACTAGATGAAAAACAAATAATAATGGGGAATACTCTTTGTGAGAGCCAAGGAGGTAATGAAAACTACCTTGACTAGGAATAAAGAAAATATACCCGGATAAGAAAGAAAATGACAAGTTGGACTCCCAACCGACCATAGATAGAATCTGGATAGGAAATTACAATATCATGCATGTAAGGCCCTATACGAGGTTAAAATGAACCTGACACCAACTAGCCGTAAAACAGATCTAGGAGGGAAATGAAAGGAATAGTAAGTACGTACCTTGTCGGAATTTACAAGGGACAGAATACATGTCCATAGTGGGAAAATAGGATTCTCCATATGATCTACAAAAGGTCTTAAATCTCAGCTTCATGATTTTGGCAGAAAAGCAAATTGATCAATGTGGGAATTTTTCTTGATATGGAAAGACTGATCAATACAGGAAGTCTTTCAGTGATGCTAAAAAGTGTATAAACTGACTGAAAAGCTGATTAATTGCAAGAAGCCTTGAATATATCTTTGAGAAACAACCGTCCTTCAAGGGAGCGATCTGTATTTTGAATTTCAATGATAGCCATCCTTTGAGGGTATGGTCTATATTTTTTTCTTTTTGATTCATTTGATAATGTAGGGATAGCTATCCTTCGAGGGATCAGTCTATCTTTTTGGATAACATCTCTTCTCTCTTTTTTTTTTTTTTTTTTTTTGAAAATCTTTTTGGAAGAAGCTGAGTTTAGACCTAGATAGATCAGATGGAGGGGAAGAGAACATAGAAGAACATGCACTCATGCCCCGAGTAGATCCGATTAAGATAAGCACTTGGGACAGATGAAGTGGTGATTAAGGTATTCCTACCATGAGGAGGAACATATCCAAAAGAAACATGTAATGAGTAGGGCCGCGGTACTCATATTTTAAGGTAAAAGAGGCAATAGGCAGAGAACCACATAGTTTCGAATCACCCTGAAAGTATATGACTGGTTGTTTTAGACGGATGAAAGATCTGTGTTGCGACTAGATTTGTGTAAGATAGATTTTAACAATAGAAGGGCCGTAGATGCAAGGCATTAAGAGGTTCCACTTCAGGTATACCATCCATGGAAGATAGACGATAAGCCCCAGACCCATATTTATGAGTGATAATGTAGGGGCCCATCCAGTTGGGAGAAAACTTACCACGTTGACTTCTTTCGAGTGTAATAACATTTTGATTTTCTTTAAGAACAAGATCACCAATTTTGAAGTCACGGTGCTGCAAGTGCTTGTTATAAGCATGTTTGACACGCTCGAGATAGACCTGATGATGTTCAAGAGCGTTGAGACGCCGCTCATCTAATAATTCAAGTTGTGCTAGATGATTTTGACGATAGTCTTCATTGGAGATAAATTCTCTGAGAGAAACACGGAGAGACGGGATTTGGACTTCCAGAGGAAGAACATCTTCAGACCCATAGACGAGAGAGAAGGGAGTAGCACCAGTAGGAGTACGGATGCTAGTCCGATAAGCCCAGAGAGCAAAAGGGATATGTAAATGCCAATCCCTACCAGCTCGACTAGTTACCTTTGTGAGGATGTTACGCAAAGTTTTATTGGAAGGTTCGGCCTGACCGTTAGCCTGAGGATAGTATGGGGAAGAAAAACTGAGTTTGATATTGAAAGCGTTGCAGAGGTTCTGCAAATCAACGTTCTTGAAAGACTTTCCATTATCTGTGATGAGTTTTTGTGGAACGCCAAAGTGACAAATGATGTGTTGATAGATGAAATCAACTATGGGTTTAGCCTTTGTTGAAGAAAGAGGGATAGCCTCCACCCACTTAGTAAAGTACTCGGTGGCAGTAATGATAGAATGATGGCATTGTGAAGAACAGGGATTGATGAGACCAATAAGATCAAGACCCCATTGCGAAAAAGGCCACAAATCTGCCATAGGTTACAAAGCTTGACTAGGGATGTGTGTGAGATTGGAATGTTTTTGACACTTGACGCATTTCTTAGTGTATTCACAACAATCTTGATTAAGAGAAGGCCAATAATATCCCAAACGTAAGATGCGTTTAGCCACAGCCAAGCCACTAAAATGTCCACCACATATACCATCATGGACCTCCTGGATGGCTTTAGATGATTCATGGGTTTTGAGGCACCGAAGCAAAATACCATCAAATCCGCATTTGTAGAGAATCCCGCCTAGAATAGTATAGCAATTAGCGCGTTGGATAAAAGATCTTCTACCATTGGAATTCAGATCTGGGGGAAGCACCGAATGAGATAGATATTCAACAATTTGTTGATACCACTCATCTTGAGTATGGGTTGTGACAACATGGATTGAAGTTAGTTGCCTAAGATGAGATGGTTGATCTAATCGTTGTATAGCCACATAAAGTCGCGAGTCTTCGGTAAAAGGTGGGATAAGTGAGGCTAACGAAGCCATTGTATCTGTGAATCGATTTGCAGTGCGAGGAATAGCTTGGATAGTGAATTTATCGAAATATTGGAGTTGAGTAAGAACGATATCACGATATTTTTGAAGGATATCATTCTTGCATTGATAGACACCCGTGACTTGATTAACGATGAGTTCAGAATCACCAAAGATGTCAATATGATGAGCACCAAGATTAATGGCATTTTGGAGACCTAAGACGAGCTTCATATTCAGCCATATTATTGGTACACTCAAAGTTCAATTTGTGTGCGACTGGGATAGGCGTACCCCAAGGAGGAATCATCACGAAACCCGCACCTCCCCCTTGCTGGCATTTGGATCCATCAAAGAAGAGCTTTACTTTAAATGGAGATAGACCAAAATCAATTTGTTGGATATATTCATCGGGGAATTGAGCAAGGGGGTCTTGAGTGTCTAGAAGAGGAGCATCAGCTAATTGATCTGCAATAACCTGACCCTTGATAGAATTTTGCAGGATAAACTTGAGGTCAAATTCTGTCATAAGCATGAGCCAACGAGTGATACAATCATTGTGATAAGGCTTTGCATGAATTGTCTCGAGTGGATTGACACTTGTGACAATATAAGTTTTGTGATTAAGGAGGTAATGACGAAGCTTAGAAGTTGCGAAGAAGAGAGCACAACATAGCTTTTCAGCTTCGGAGTAATGTGTTTCATACTCATGGAGGGTGTGACTGATGTAATAGACAGCTTGTTCTTTACCGCAAGTGTCCCGATGCAAAATCATGGCTCCCAGAGCATGGTCAGTCACAGAGATATAAAGATAGAAAGGATCCCCCTCGCGTGGAGGTGTAAGCACAGGTGGAGAAAGAAGATAAGCTTTGAGATCATCAAAGGCCTTTTGGCAATGTTCATCCCATTCAAAATGAACATTCTAATGGAGGAGATGGTGAAAAGGCTGACAACGGTCCAAAAATTGTGAGATAAAACGACACACTGATTGAAGACGTCCTTGGAGACTGCAGAGTTGCTTTAAGTTAGAAGGGGGAGGCATATCAAAGATAGCTTTTATTTTTGCGGGGTCCACTTCAATACCCCTGATGGAAATGATAAAACCTAAAAGTTTACCAGTGAGAATGCCAAACACGCACTTAGCTGGATTTAGACGAAGACAGAAGCGGATAAGCCTCTCAAAGAGAGGTGCAAGGATGAAAATATGATCCTGGTGACGTTTGGACTTACCGAGGAGATCGTCAACGTAATCTTCCACAGTTTTGTGTAAGAGATCATGGAAGATGTAGGTCATTGCTTGCTGATAGGTTGCTCCTGCGTTCTTAAGACCGAAAGGCATGACGCGATAGCAGAAGGTCCCCCAAGGAGTTATGAAAGAAGTCTTATGTTGGTCTTCTGGTGCGATGAGAATTTGATTATATCCAGAGAAACCATCCATAAGAGAAAGCATCTCATGACCCGTAGTTAAATCCACGAGTTGGTCGATATTAGGTAGAGGAAAATCATCTTTTGGACAAGCCAGATTAAGATCCCGGAAGTTGGTACAAATTCAAATTTTCCCAGTAGCCTTAGTTATTGGTACTACATTGGAAACCCATTGTGGATAATCAATGGGTTGGATGAAGTTAGCTGAGAGCAAGTGCTATAACTCTTCTTTAACAAGAAGGGCTACTCTAGGGTGCATTTTACGTAATTTTTGTTTAACTGGCTTGATGTTGGGAAGAGTAATGATATTGTGGACCACAATATCGGGATCGAGTCCAGGCATATCCTCATATGACCAAGAAAAGGCTTGACGATGGTTGGAAAGAAAAGTGGTAAAATCTCCTAACTCCTGTGGATTAAGGGATTGGCCGACCTTAATGATGCGAGGGTCTTCAGAAGTCCCTATATTAAGGTCGACAGTGGCTTCGTTGAGAAGCGTAGACGTGTCAGAAGGAATAGTCTTGGGAAGATATGAATCCTCTACCCCCAGATAGGTGAGGACAGAATCATCATCCGCACAGTGGATAGTGTTGATAGTAGGAGAGTCATCTCCAACTATTTCAGGGAAGATTAACGGTATGGAATCGGACCGGTTGCTAGTTGTATAGGCTAGCGGCCCTAAGGAAATGGGATTGATCAAAAAAAAAAATTTAGGTGGGATGGAAATGTCGTCGTCCACATCGAGTGATGCTTCTGACTTAGCGGGAGAAGATGGTTCCTCAATAGGAAGAGGCTCATCGAGAATAGTGACGGTGGCTTTTGAAAGAGGTTTAAATCCTAAACCAAATTTTTGATGTGGCATGAGAGTAGGAATGGATGTGAGGTCATGCACACCTTGTTCATATTTTCCTAGGCCAAAACCCTTCCACGCGCATCGATATAAATAAGTTTTTGCAAACGTGAGATTCTGTAGATAATCGAACCTTGTTAAGTAAGGTTTGGTCCTAGGAGGAGAATCTGGGCGATAATGAGGCGTATCAAGACCACCATAGATGAAATTAGTCTATTGATTGGGCAGACCAATGGTGACGATGCGACCGAGACCTAGTTGATACTCAGGTTGTTTGTCCGGTCTACCATACTCACTAGGATTGAGATGGGCATCAAAAGAAAAGAGAGGAAGCTCTCCCAGTGAGAAACGTTGCAATGTCTCTTCTAGATTTTGTAAATCCGGTAGTTTGGTTGCAGGTATGGAAGAAGATGAGGCCCCGTCAGGAGAAGAAGTATTTTCCTTTAGAGGGGCAAACCTTGTGGTCATGTCGCATTGTGCGGAAGGAAAAGGATCTCCTGGATGAGTATATATTTTTCCCTCATATTGATATTTTAAACATCGATGGAGGGTGGATGGGACACAATGCATTGCGCGAATCCAGGAGCATCCGAGGATCATATTATAGTGGAATTTTCCTTCGAAAATGTAGAAGAGTTCATGAAGCAGCTTCTTACCTACTCGAATGGGTAAGACCACAGTTCCTAAAGTAACTGCTAACTGATCGTTAAATGATCGAAGGGCGAAAGGCGGGGGTGACACTACGTTCTTTGGTAATTTAAGTTGCTCAAATGTGTGCGAGGACATGACGTTGAGTGCAGCTCCACTGTCGATCATAACGTGTTTTAACGTGGTGTTGTCGATTTGGACTGTGATAAAGAGGGGAGCCTCCAAATCCTCTGAAGAAAGAGGAGGAACTTCCAAATCTTCAAAAGAAATGGCGGTTGATGGTCTATTCAATCCAACAACCAACTCGCAGGGCTGGGGCTCATCTAAATTCACTGTGATGTGACGCAGATTATCAATCAGAGCCTGGCGATGTTGTGGAGAGGATTGGATGAGGTCAAAAAGAGATATTTTGACCGGAGCCTGAGTGAGTTGTTTCATAACACTCTCCTCAATTGACACAGGAATTTGAGCTCGAGGGGTAGCACGAATAGAGACCCGAGGTCGTGGGGCTAATGAGGAAGGAGGAACTCCTTCGGGGGTTGCAGAAATGAGAAGCCGTGGTTGAGATGCTGTAGATGAAGATGGATTATCATACTGTTGGGTTCTAGTGGCGATATGGATTGTATCAATTTGAGAAGGTGGAAGGTCAATTGGAGTGGAATCACTAGAGGTCTGAGTGGATCGTTGGGGCTCAGATGGGGCTAAGATGACAGGAAATACTTGTTCCTCCTCCAGGAAAAGATAACTTTCTTCCAAAAGGTTGTTGACAACAGCTTGAAGAGCTTTACATCCCTCAGTATCATGACCCGGGGTACGGTGGTAAGCGCAAATTAGATCAAAGTTAAACCAGGTAGGTTTAACTCCTTTAGGGTTATAGGGTTTAATCAGAGGAAGGGATGTGGATGAAGATTGGATAAGTTGGCGAAGGATTTCAGTGTAGAACCCGGTAGATGAAGATGAGGATAAAGGTGATGAAGGTGCCTCTTTTGCCTTAACAGCCTGCTGAGGCAAAAGAACCTGCATGTTAGGTTTGACAGTCTTTTTAGGGATCATCTTATTCTTTTGGAAACTTGGAGGTGCAGGCTTGGACATTTGAGATGGAAGTAAGTGAGACATGATTGATTTTGGTGGAGGAGCTCCTAAAATAGATTTTGAAGATGACGGAGATGTGACAAGTGTTGTGGTCTTCAAAGATAAAGGAGGTTGTTTGGTTGAATTTACTGATGATTTAGATAATGTCAATTTAGATGAGGAAGAAGCTCCCAAAGTAGGTGTAATCGGAGGGACATAGGGCACCCTGGCTTTTGGTAATGAAGATGATGATCCTGATAGAAGAGGTGGCATCTTGTTAGTAGGTAAATCCGCTTTTCGGGGTGTTGGTAAAGAATGTGTTGTAGAAGAAGATGATGGTTTTGGTAAGTGTGTAGAAGAAGATGCCTTCTCAGCGGATAAATCCAATCTTTTATGGGGCGTAGAGAGAGATTTCTGTGGGAAAGCACCAAGGGTCTTGATGGTTCAAAATATGGGCTTTCCTTTTTCAGGGATGGTGACAACTTCAACGGCATAAGGTGATTGTAACCTTTTCGGAGGAAGCAAGTGGGGAGGTACTGATGGCGCAATGTTAGATTTTGGTTGTCTCGGTTTAAGTTCAAGAACCGAGCGTATAGGTGTTGGTGCTACTTCTTTTGATTTTCCTTTAATGGGCGAAGCAGCACTAGTGGTGGAAGAAGTGAGTGATGAAGAAGCAGTTCCTTGCGAAGGGACTACTTCTAGTGTAGTAATTATGGGTGAAACTACTGTAGGAAAAGAGACAGGAAGAGTCAAAATCGAAGACGCTTCCGTCAGAGTTGGCACAATTATAGGTACGTTCACCAGGGGCATAGTTGCAGCGAGAATGGGAGCAACAGAAGTAGATGTATCGGTAGTGGAAACTCGAAGGGATGTAATTGCCTCGAGCATTGAAAGAATGTTTGACGATGAGACAGATGAGGATGACACTGTCTCGGGTATGGATGGAGAGAGATGAACCCGTATCTAGCAATGTAGGAATATTCAAAGACGGGCTATCGGAAGATGGTGGAATTTCAGTGATTGGCGAAGTGGAAGGAGGTTCTGATTCGGTTGATGTGTTCTCAGATGGCTTGGTTTCAGAAGAATATTCTTCAGTAGAGACAAAGTTGATAGTATGAGTGTTTGGTTTTTGAGACTCTGAGGCATTATGATTCGGGGAGTGATTGGGAAAAGGTTGTTTAAAAACATCCAGTGCCTGATTTGGGGGAGCATTTGGGTTATCCAGAATGAGCTCGCCTTTATCAATAAGTTTCTGGACAAGATTTTTGAAAGTATAACATCGTTCGATGTCATGACCTTTGGTTCTATGATAATGACAGAAATCATTTTCCCTATACCAGAAATCAATAATAGGGGGAAGTTCGATCATGCGAACTTCCAACATTTTCTCTAAGATAGAGGCATATAATTCCCCCAATGGAGCGAAGGATCGAGATGATGAAGTCCCTTTTCGAGAAGATGAGGAGTCTCTTCGTGTTGTTTGATTAGAAGTAGTATCGGCTCGTGATGTTTTTAATACGATGGCATTGGTGGATCCCTAATTCTTGTCTTTAGAAGGGGAAGAATTTGGTTTGGTAAACCGAGAAAAATTGGGTTTAGATTTAGAGCAAAGTTTTAGCTTCCCTTGTTCAATGGCGCGAGATTCAAGTTTGCGTGCCATTGTAAAGGCTTCTTCAAAGGTATGAAAAGTTTAGATCCTTAAAGTGGAAGAAATGTGATTAGCACAAGATCGAGTAAACAACTTGATTTGTTGGGATTGAGGAAGGGAGAAAGACAATTGGTTGATTATCCCTCTCCAACGAGCAACTAAGTCTGTAATAGACTCATCATTGAATTGACGAATGTTATAAAGATCTGTAATCGAGATCTTATGCACGATATTTATTGAAAATTTTTCAACAAACATCTGGGCCAATTAAGAGAAAGAAAACAAGGAATGTTGAGGAATGTTATTGTACCAGTCTAAAGTAGGACTTGCTAGAGACATAGGAAAGGTACGGAGCATAAGCTCCTGATCCTGGACTATGAGGTAGCAAGCATGTTTGAATGCTCGCAAATGTTGTTGAGGGTCCTCCCGACTATGAAACTTTGAAAATTTAGGAAGTTCCCATTGGGGAAGATAAGGCTTAAAAGCCATTGAGGGGTGAATGGGTTCATTACACACTTCTTCAAAGGAGTATGAAGGATGAGCCCCTTTTGTGGAGGCTTCCAGGTCTACGATTTTCTTGAAGAGAATTTGAACCACGTCAGATTGAGGAGGAGGCACACTGGCATGTCCTACATAAGAAGCAAATGGTGGATATTGTTGAGGTGTCAACGGAGGATTCATCTGTTGATTGATAAGATGATAAGAGGAGTAACCAGGTGTTCTGGGTGACACCTGGTGGGGTATTTGCTATGAAGTACCTTGTGTATAGGCAGGCTATGAGATAATAAGTGGTTGAGAAAATGAAGGTTGGATGACAGGTGGAGCCTGTGATTGGTGGACTCCTATGCTTGTTGACTGAATCGAGATAGATTGAGGAACATGAGTGCTAATTTGATTGGACATATTGGGGAACAAGACCTGAAAGGGTCCTTCTACTGCCAGATTAGGCATTAAGGGTGCTGATGCTAAAGGATGGGTGAAGGTCACTGTTGCTGGAATATTGGAAGAAAGAACCACTAGAGGACGGGAAGCAGGAACCAACTAACTATTCGGAGGGGGTTGGCTCATAAAGGGGTATTGACCTTGGGATACAATGGAGGGCATAGATGAATTAACAGCAATATGCGGGTGCGCAGATGCATTCATTATAGCCAGGGAAGAGGACCTCTCAGAAGTAGGTTGTGGAATATTCGAGGTAACTGCGGTGTTAGGAATAGGTAAGACTATTTGAGAACTAGTCGATATGGTTGGTGGAAGAGAAAAAGGAGGCACAGGGGCACCACCCTTCTCCGTGACTGAAGGTAAGAGAGATGATGTAAAATATTCTACAAAGGCCTGGGATGGTTCACGAGAATAATCGTACACTTGCTGGATTGGTGGTCCTTGATCAGATATTTGAATAGACTTGTGTACTAGGTAGTCCATAAGGGCTACCGAATTGCAATCGAGGAACACCTGAAATTTAGGATCCCCGCAAGGAACATACTCTGAGTCAGAAGTAGATGATATTTCTGAAGGACTAGGGGAAGCTGGACGTGATGGGGTTGCTTTGGCTTGAAAGAAAGAATTATATGACCAGGATGGGGAGCCAACTAGCAGCGGTCCCAACGAAGATTTGGGGGGTGCCGAAACATCCACACTAGTGGTAATCTTGGAAGAAGAAGGAGCCAGTTGAGCCATTCTTCTAGATTGTAACCGAGTGATGACCGTCATAAACACGCAGAAAAGAAAATTGACCTAACTAATGCACAGACAATTCAAGCAGCGCAGATGATTATCTCCTTTAAGTTTTGATGCTTTTAAGAAATAAAATATTAGGGAAGGCTTTTTTAGAACAGGAACTACTCAGATAGCCAAACTAAGGATGGTTTGGGGAATGTTTGGTGAGGAGTCCCGAAGGCACTTCAGTAAAAGGCTGGTACGTGGCTTGATATAGGGGCCTACCCCCGCACTTCACACACCGCTGCGATAAGGGAGTCGGGTGCTTTGCCAGTATATACCAGAACTTCCGTGAATTTATAGCGCGGCCTGAGTACCGCGTAGGCTCTTCCTCTTGGATATCACTTCCAAGTAGGCGATGCCAGGGAAGGAGTTTTGTTTAAATGATTTATACCTAGTGATTTTGGCTTTGTGTGCACGGGTGAAAAATAAAAATCAAATAGTTTCACTACCGATTTTGATCAATTTTCTAGCCTAATTAAAACTAGATGAGAAACATACAACAGCAATGACAAAGAAAAATTTCTTTTTAAGCACTTAAAAACGAAGTGTTTGATTTCGATGAAGACAAGTCAAACAGATTCTTTCCCAAATGCGATTAAATTCCTTTTAAGCACCAAAAATTGAAATTTTTGAATGTGATAGACAATCAAACAAAGAAATCCTAAAAAGGAGAAAACACCGTAAAAGAGAAATACCTGTAGATTTAGCTCTACAAGGTGTGTGGACTTCAAAAAGCGCGTTGTTGAGATCTTCCCCTAGAACAATCCCACAAACAAGCAAAGTGCTCCGCAAGAAGAGGTTAAGAAAACACCAAACAAAATCCAGAAAGATATATCTGGATAATGGTGAGACGAAAAATTTCTATTTCAAGGAAATAGAAAAATTTCAAGACAATGATTCCGCACAAAAAGCAAGATTGAAACAATGAAAAGAAACACTCAAGTAGAACTGATAAAAATCAGGGAGGAAAAAGAATCAAGCTCAAAACTAGTAAAGAGATGAACTTACCAATAAGGGACTTTGGTTGGGTCCCACCGGGCGTGCCAGAATGTAGATCAAAGATTTCGCGCTTCTTACCTATCTAAGTTAATGCACCAAACTAAACACAAAAACCCTAAAAAACTCAAATGAAATTGATACCTGATGGACAAGATCCGAAGATGTAGACAGATAAGGAGGTTGATGTAGATAAGACGGGCGCACACGAGCTATTCACACAATAGATCCGAGTAACCTGCAAGACACCAATGCTTGACAGAAAAAGATGGCGTTAAAAGATATTTGTGTGGACTGCCCGAGAAGCGGGTCCGGGAAGTGATAAGCTTCCTCGGCGGATGTCAGTCCATGTTTTCAATTAAGTAGAGAAGCATACATGATAAAAGATGTACATATAAGTCTATATTTTCTGATTATGGTAATGAAACCAAATTTAAACAACAGACAGAAAGCTACAGAAAATAGGAAACTGTAAAATAAAGATGGATTTGTGTTACCTGTGTCCTTTTTACCTATCTGCAAGATGATCAGCGTCGATTAATAACGATTGGCGTCGACTGATGTGATCGGCATCGACTATGAAGAATTAGCGTCGACCGTGTAAGATCGGCATCAACTGAAAGTAGATCAGTTGATCAGAAACAGTGCAAGAAGATTCATAAATTGGAAAATGATGGACAGATAGTCGACGTCTGCTGGATGTGTGAAAGTCGGTAAGATACTGGAACAGAGTCACCAGAGGATCGACGGATACGTGCGATGTTGATATGATAGGAGCAGAGTAACAGTGCTCCTCTCAGGGATTGATTCAGACAGGATCCGATCTCATTTGATACACTTGATGCTAAAAGATCTCTCTTTCTTACAACCTGTGTCTCTTTCGCGATCTGTCTCTTTGTCTCACTCTGTTAGTGCGCATCCTTTTTCGTCGTGTGTCTTTTTCGGTCGCTAGAACTGAGTTCTGGACTTGTATTTATAATTAGCGTTGACCGTATAGGTTGGCACCGATCGCGGGACAGACTCCCGAGATGGCCAAAATGAACGATTTCTAGAAAGATGAGAATTACCTAAAATACGGAAAATATCCCACTTGGGGAAGAGGAGAAATAGGGGTGATACATAGATAGAATAAATTTGGGGTAGATAAGTGATTAGGATACAAGGGAAGAGGTGTAATTAAATATTTAATATTTAATATTTAGGATACATGGGACACTAAATTGAGTAACCAATTTTAAGTGTCTATAGATTGTGGGAATAGATTACGAGAATGAAGGTGAGGAAGGATGATGCATTTCTAGGGCCATCGTAGGTCTAATAGAGATTGGTGAGAGATCAAAGAAAATTTTCACCATGGCTGATGAGAGTGGCATTGAAATATGAGATGAGGAAGATCGGGAGAGAGGGTGTAAAGATTTTAAAGCCAAAGCTCATGAAGCAAGAGAAAGGCTTACCTATGATGAGCAATCAACAAAAGGAGAAACAAGAGGTTAACTAACCTTGATTTCTAAAAGAATTTCTCCTTGTTCTAGTGGAGGAGGTGAATCCAAGATCTCAACTATTTGTGTTAGAGTAGTAGATGATTTGGCCCCTTTCTTTTCTCCTTTCCTAAAAAACTTAAACTTTATTTGCATCTTGGTAGGGATTTTATCCTTTTACTTTTCTCCCTTGGAGGATCCCACTTCTAAAGTAGTTATCTTTGAAAAACTCTTTTCCTTATAACTCGTTCCTCAGGAAATGAGCCATGCCTTAGTTTGGACAAGATTCTAAGTAGCTCTTTCAGTGATAGAATCTTTTTCAGTAACAGACCAATCAATTCCTAAGAATCCAAGTTGGTCTCCATCTAATTATTCGTACCTAGGTTCTAGAACACTTTCATTATTCATGGTACCTTTAGGGATATTAGATAGATCTAATATCTTAATTTCTTCAAGTGTAAGTATGATGTTATCTTTTCTTCAGATGGAAACTTCATCATGAATATCAACCCAGATATCTTCCACAGTGGGCACATGTAGATACAATGTTCCATATGACTTGAGGAATCCTCGGATGTCAAATCCCTCCATCATCTTATTGTGCTTCTTCAATTTTTCCTGAAGTTCATGTACCACATTCTTGGCCTTAACCACACTGTAACATGTATACCTTCGAATGGAAATGGGGAAGGAGACAACGGATTTGTGTCTACTTTGTTGGAATTTGTGAAAATCCAAAAACTATTTGACCAAATCCATGAGGATCACTTTGTCACCTGGGAACCTAGGAAAATGGAAAGGATTACCATGGAACCTTACCACCTGATCATAGGTAAACTTCTTGAATTAAAAGAAGATGTAACCCCATTTTGACACTTTTTTCCATGCTTCATCAAAAACCCTTCTCTTCCTTAGATCAGGATCCATTCTATAAATGTTTTCATAGAAGAAGGCATCATTCACTCTTCTAAATTGGTCTTTAAAACCTTTAATTTTCAGATGTGGGAAGTACTGATATATGTGTTACATTGCTCAGTTTCCCTTTGCATCCAGCCCTAGATAGTTTCTCATGCCTGTTGCTGCATAGGTGACGTATGACATCATATAGAAATTGTTGGTAGACAAGACCATTTTAATTTGGGAGTCTATCTCATTACTTATCAGACTACCCCAATCAATACTTTGGTCATTTTTATTTATAATGACCATGAACTAGTACATCCACCCTTGGAATTCTTTTGAATTTGGGAGTACAAACAACTAGCTTAATAGGGTGATGATATCACTGACTTCAAGAATAAAATCACTTCTAGGGACCGAATTAGGAAACCTAGAAACAATGGGCTTAGCCTTGACCAATAACTTCTTATTTACATGCTTGATGTAGTCTTCCTAATCCTTGTCCTAGGACTTTTGTGCCGATTTAAAATCTAAATCAATGTATTTCGTAAAGTTGGGAAACTTTAGGAGTTGATCAAAAAAATCTCCATCCCATTTCACTATAGACTCTCTTGGTTGATTTCTTACTGAGCAGGAGGCTGAGTCATAGTGGGAAGTGCAAGCCAGGATGCATTTAGGGTATTGGGTTGATATTAGAAATCCTACTATGAGAGGGAGACCACTGTCATCTATTGAATTTGTCAATGGATTCCGAGAAGAATCTACAATTATTTTCCAGAAGTCTTCCATATCTATATTGCCAAGCTCTGTGTCCTAAATGTCATAATTGCAGCTTACATAAGAAGAAGACTCCATCTTCTGGTACTTATACTTCATCTTTCATCACTTATTTGACTTATCCTAAGATGTGTCAGGGTCTGACATGAGGAGTCATGAGAATTACTTAATGAATTCTAGAAGAGTAGTCGAGTTTGAGAGCTTTTATGAAAAGTGTACAGACCAGACACACCTTTTGGGTTTTGAAACTTACAGAATAGCTTTGGAAATTTGAAATACTATGTTGTATGTCAGAAATTAGTATGTGTCAAACACCAACAGAAACCTGAAATACTAGTGGAGTTTGAAGGATTTCAGACACTTTGAGAAACCTGAAACACTAGTGGGGTGTGTGTCAAAAGTTAGGGTATACGATGCATTAATTAAAATACAACACAAAATAGAAGTCAGATGATGTCAACAGGTAGAAATACTGGACACACTACAGAACTCAGAGGATGTTGAACACTTATCAAGACCTGATACAAGGCAGAGAAATCAAGATGTCAAACATCCTGTAAAACCTGAAATAAGGTGGAAACTGGATGGTGTCAAACACCCTGCAAAAACCAAAAAAAGGATATCGGGTCTTTGTCCTGTCAAAACATGATAAATTTCCCACTTTGTTCATTCACGGGTTTTTAGATTCTTTTGAAAACCACACCTTACAATAATTAAATAACTAAAAAGGGGAGGGGGGTTGAATTCCAAATGAGATCCCACATGAAAGAGACAAGAAACAAGAAAAACAACCTAAAACCTTAAATCAATAATGGAAGAGGAAAAGAAATGGAAACCCAAACAACACACCTCAAAAACAACCCCAAAAAGCTTCAAAACAAAAAGAGGAGAAGAATACCTTCAACAAGATCGAAGAATGATCGAGAATGGATGGTGAAATCGACTAGGAAGCTCAATCAGGTCTAGAGGTGGAAGAAACATGCACAAAAATCCAACGCATCAAAAATGTAAAAGGTAACAAATGACATGGAAAACCACCTATTTATAAAACTCTATCATTAATTACACCTCATTTGATGTGTGTGCCAAGTACCAGACAACTTGACATTAATGATATGTCATCATGGGTGGAGTGTCTGAAAACTTGACACAAAGGGTTTAATTCAGGTTTTGGGTTTTAGAAAACATGAAGATGACTCATGAGATGTTGAGATGCTTCTAACTCCTAAAATCCTGACACAAAGGCTTCATTAAGGTTTCAGGTTTTGGGAAACATATGACATGAAACATGTATTGGATAATGCATGCTTTGATTCTTGGGGGTTCTAAAAACCCTACACACTGTCAAGACCATCAGGTTTTGGGTTTCAAGGAACATGGGACATGTCACATGCAAAAAACGTGCTTTCATGCAATGAAAACCTGAAAACCCAAATATCTCCTTCAAAGGGGAATTTTAAGAGATATTTCTAAAAAAAATTTATGGTTATCTCATTTTTAGCTAGGATCACTAAAATGATATAACAACTAGCTCCAGTTAGGGACTTTCTTTAACACATCAAAGGAAGAGAACTCAGGATCAAGAAGCTTTATCCATTGGGATACAGATTCGGAAGAAGAAAAACCAAAAAATAAATTAAAAAAATAAAGAAAGCAAACACACAATATAAAATAAATTATAATATAGTGCAAGAGAGCATCTTGCATTACTGATGGAACAACTTTAGATGTTGGCCATTGAAAGGTAGAGGGAGAAACTCTCCATCAAGGTATGATAGACAGAAGCTATTTTATTCATTCAGCTAATGGATTTTGAAAGGACCTTTCCATAAAGATTTGAACTTGCCATGCATCCCTTTTTGTTCCCTTCTCTTATCCCAGAGAAGTACTAGAACTCCAAGCTGGAAATTAGGTTGCTTTGATTTTTTGTCAAATATATTATTGAATTTTCTCTGATGATCTACAATGCGATCCACCACCTTGCTCTATACTTATTCTAGCCTGGCTAGGTACATTATCATTTTCTCAATAGAACTTTGAAAATTTTCATCCTCTATTGCTTTAGCCAACTATAAGGCTGGAAATTATACATAGATAGGAATCTCAACATCAATCCCATACAACACCTAAAATGGGGACATTCCAATAGCTCACTTAGGATTAATCCAATCTCCCCATAATGCATCATACAATGCTTTGTTCCATGTCCTCCTATTCTCATCGACCATCTTTCCGATTATGGTCAATAGGTTTTTATTGCTTGATTCATCCTGAGCATTTCCTTGGGGGTAATAATTAGATGAATGAGTCAATGTGATCCCAAATCCATAACAAAATTTAGTCAACTTATGTGACGAGAAATTGGAATCATTTTCAGCAACAATATTGTGAGGAATGCTGAATCTAACAATTATATTCTCTTTGAGAAAATTACACATAGCTTCAGAGGTTTCCTGCTTGATTAGTGCAGATTCCACCCACTTGGTGAAATAGTCAGTGGTGGTGAGCACATAATTATGAATGGCACTAGAGGTAAGGTTCAGTACTCCAATGAAATCAATTCCTCATTGGTGAAAATTTTCTTCAATTACCACAAGCTTCAAGGGAAGAGCAGCCAGCTTAGGCTGACCAACGAAATGTTGTTAAGCTTAGGGCGACCACCCATTCTGATAAATCTCAAAAGAGAGTAGACCAATAGTACTTGGCCCTTAAGAT
Source organism: Taxus chinensis (assembly GCA_019776745.2). NCBI lineage: Eukaryota > Viridiplantae > Streptophyta > Pinopsida > Cupressales > Taxaceae > Taxus > Taxus chinensis. Next base: position 353,840,266 of record CM034154.1, read on the forward strand.
TTTGTAAGCCATCATAGAGGATGAGAAATTTCCTCCGCATGCTATATTTTTAAAGGATTCTAGCAACCTTACTTGATGAGACTTATCGACACAACACATGAATACACCATCAATGTCCTTCTTATATACACCATTGTCCCATAGAACATATCTTGCAGACCTTAATGTAACTGTCCTCTTTTCTTTTGGCTCAAATGCGGGGGAAATTTTCCATAAGTCAAAAATAAAGTGATGTCTACATATCATTCATTGATTGTGCTTATAAAAAGTACCATGGGCAATTCTGAAGAAGTATATTTAGTTTCTTCACATTCTGTCTCAGACTTATTTTCTGCAATCAATTGGCATAGGCCTCTTCCTCGTACCAACTTTGTAGGTCTGATTTCCATGTCATATTCTTTGACTTTCGCTATCTAGTTACCCCATTGACTACCCAACTCTTATTGAGTCAAAATGGACTTAACTGCAGTATTAGGAATGAGAACGAGAGTGTGAGAACTCAACACATAGTACCTAAAATGTTTCACCGCTCTCACCACTGCATAAACATACTTTTCAATTTGTAACATTTTCAATTCATGTTCATTTAGTGGGAAACTCATGAAAGCAATGGGATCTTATATTCCTTCTTCATTCTCCTGCATCAAAATGGTTGATAGTGTATGTGCGGAAGCGTAGCTGTACATGATGAAATCCTTCTTGAAGTCAGGGCATACTAGAATAGGAGTGTGAGAAATTGATCTTTTCAATTATTTGAAAGCAATCTTCCATTATTTTCTCCATCGAAATGGATTCTTAATTTTCATCATCCCAAGAATATCCTTGGTTTTATCAGCAAAATCAGGTACAAATCTTCTTAGGAAATTTACCTTCTCGAAAAAGGAATGCACCCTAGTTTTGCTTGTAGGCAGGGTAAGGATTTGGATGGCCTTTACCCATTTTGTGTCGATCTTGGTTCCTTCTTTAGTCATGATATGACCTAGAAACCTTCCTTTTGTTACTCTAAACATTGACTCTTTAGGATTTAATGAAATCCCATGATGCCTATACCTTAAGAGTACCTTCTCCAGGTGATCGTAATGATCACTTCGCTTCTTAGAGAATACTGTCAAGTCATCCAAATATATAACTATGACTTTTCCCATCAAATCTTTGAAATCTAATTCTATAGCTCTTCGAAATGTGGTTTCGACGTTAATCAAACCAAAAGGCATCCTTCTGTAAGCAAAGGCTACCTCAACCTGATTATAACCTGAAAAACTGTCAAGCATGAATAAGATTTTTGATCCAGTGACATTCTGTAATACTTGGTCCATGATAGGTAATGGGTAATTTTCTTTCAATGAAGACTAATTAAGGTCCCGGAAGTCGACACAAATCTAGATCTCAGCATTCTTCTTTCTAACGGGGACAATGTTAGCAACCTAGGTGGAATGATGGATTGGAGTGTCTAACATCTTTTGAATTATTGTAAGGATAGTCCCTGAAATCTTTATATTGTAATGCATTTTATTTTTCCTATAGGGTTTAACCTCATACTTCAAAGGGATGCTATGTTGCACATCCTTGGGCTTGAAATACTTTAGATCTACATATGACCATGCTAAAAAGTCCATATATCTTTTCAGGAGTGAAGTGAATATTTCTTTCTCTTTTGGAGAACAACATTTCTCGATGTTTACCATTTGTGGTTGGTCAGGAGAGCCTAGATTAACTTGATCTACCTATGATGAGGAAGCACCTTCATCTTGCCTTTTTTCTTGAATGAAATGGTCATGCTTGTAAAACAGACCCTCCAGAGAAACTAATCCCTTCACAATATTATTTCCTTTGAGCTGGATGAATTCACCATCAATATCTTGATATGAATTTGAGACAGACTCATGGAAAGCTGATTCTGATCCTTCAAAATAAAGCTCGCTAAAATTATCATCTTTTTCATGAAAAAACAATAACTGTTGATCATCATTAAATACTTGCCAATATGTTGAATTATCTAAAACACTTGGACTATACATAATCTCAATGGTATACTTGTCCTGTTTGAACTTTGGGTGAGGAAGGAGAAGAGATGAAGATATGGCTAAAGAATCAACTTTATCATTGTGATCTCTCAAAATTCCTTGATGGAAAAAGCATAAAATCATTCTATGTTGTCCCACACCTTACTCTTGTAATGCCTTAGGCAATCATTTTTTACCTAATAGATCCCCCTTACTTGATTTGCAATCAACTTGACATCTCCCTCCACTTTGAGATTTCAGATTCTCTTTTACCTTGCCATTTCTAATCCTAATAACAATGCTTCGTATTCAGCCGTGTTATTAGTATTGTCAAACTGTAGCTTGAAGGTGAAGGGGAAAATCTTAAAATCTAGAGATATAAGAACCACACCAGCACCTGACCTAGTAGTTGAATAACTTTCATCAAACTCGAGGGTCCAAACAGCATTAGGATCTTCCTCCTTGAATTCTATAGAGGGAACCTCAGATGTCATGAAATAATTACTCAAGCTTGCATCTTTGAAGAGAATTTGGGCCTTGGGATCATCTGATTTAGTGACCAGGTATTTCACCAGTGCTTCGAGGTGAAGGACACAAGGAAATCCATTTACTAGAATTTTAGCTTTGGTCCAGTCCATATTGATTTCTCCTCCAACATCTTTGTAAAAACCTCTCCCTAAGAGAATACCATAAGAAATTGGGATATCAACAACTAGGATAGTCATTTTTACTCTCTTTTTAAGGAAGGCAACAAATGCAAACTGTGCATCCTTGATTTGGCCAATCAAGGGGACTTGTTTAGTTTCCATGGAGTACTGTTATCCAAAATTCACCCCCCAGGGTTAATTTGATAACATGCATCAGAATTCTCAAGTCCCAGGAAGATAAATTGATTCAGGGAAAAAATCATGTTTCTAGGGTCCCTTCAGAATTTTTTCTAACTTCCCTGTCCAGGTCGAAAAGAACAAGCTTTGAGAAAATGCAGAAAAAGTTGCAGAAGGCATGTAGATTGAGCCAGGAAAAATCATAAAAAATGACTAAGTCCTATTCCTAGGGGCATTCGGGACATTTGGGACATCTAGGTCCGGATCGGCCGAAAAGTCTCCAGGTGACCTGCTAAGTATTTGGGACAATCGGGCCAGAAGTACGCGGCAGACGCGAGAGGCCGATCCGGCTGAAAGAGGAAGAAAATGACTAACTGCTGAGTGGGACAGTTCAGGACAAGAGTACACGAAGTACACGAACCGGCTGGATCAGCCGAAATGGAGAACTTCAGTCCAAAACAATGTGGGACAAGTGGGACAAAAAGACGCGAATCATCCGGATTGGGCGAACAGGAAGAATTTGTCCCACGAAGCACTGGGACATTTGGGACAAATGGACACGAACCAGCTGGTTCAGCCGAAACAGAGAAAGTTCGTACTGGGACATCCGGGATGAAGGGACACGTGGGACGTGGATCGCCGAAGGAGCCGAAAGCCAATCAAACAATGCCATGTGTCATCGGCCAAATGAGGGACGAGGAAGCCCATTTCGGGCGAATTGGAAGTTTTTAGCCCAAGCAGTTTGGGACATCCGGGACATAAAGACGTGAAGGGCACGAAGGAGCTGAAAGGGCCAAGAACCAACCAGATCACGACACGTGTCACAGGGGAAAGAGTCCAAAGGTCAAAGGGTGAATTTTGAGGGGTCAGCCTGAGCCAATCAAAAGAGGACACGTGTCCTATGGAACAGGGAATGCGGAGCTCGGGAAGGAGTTAGAGAATTTGGCATGAGTTTTGGTCGAAAACCTAAAAGCCAAGGTCTGCCCCGCGCCCCTGTCAGCCAATCAATGCATGCCACGTGTCCAAGTTTAAGGGGCCCACAAGGAAATTTCAAAAGAAAGCCCACCGAAAGGTAGAGGAGAGAGAATCACGTGACCAATCAATGCGTGCCACGTGTCATCCAGGTGGCAGAGTGCAGGAAAGATTTCAAAACATGTTTTCGCCTGTTTTGTGCCCTAAATCTTCATATCGCCATAACTTTCGATCCAGAACTCAGATTTGCACGTTCTTTATATCAACGAAAAGTTTGTGAAATTCTCTACACAATTCCGGGGTTAATATTGTGTTTTGGTGTAGTATGTAGGGAGAAAATCAAGAAATGGCTTTGACACGTGATCATGGCTAGAAGCGACGTTTCAACAACCAGTTTTAATGCACATGGGTCGCATTCTTCTTCAGCATGGCTAGAAGTGATGTCTCAACCACCAATTTTAATGAAGAATGCGTTTTGGTCAATGGTTGGGCTGCTTACATGTTTTCCTATGTTTTTTGTCTCCTGGGCTCGACCCATGCATTGTATAAAGCCAGATTTGGCTCATTTTATATGGACATAACAAGTGGTTCATCTTTTCTACTCTGCCCTCCCTTCTTTTGTTCTCTAGGGTTGAAAATGGAGCTCAAACCTCCTCCCTGCTCTGTAATGGCATTTTTTCCTTTTACTAATGGAATGATGTTCTGTGCAAACTTCTAAAGCAACAAAAAACGTGTTTCGTGATGCATCTGTCCATCCTTGCTCATCTTTTGTTTGTTCTCTTCTTGCCTCTCTTCATTGCAGGTATTTGTGCATATTCTAATGTTCATTACAGGTCTGGAGCTGTGTTCATGTATTTTTGGGACATTTTCTATGTGAAATCTATCCTTGGGTTTGTGATGCTTCTGTCCATCCTTCCCATTGCTCACCTCTCTTTGTTCCATGGCAGCTTTGATAGATGTTCAACATTCTCCTTCTCTGGTGTATCACCATTTTAGTCTAGGATTTTGTTGTTTTTCCCTTCTCTCTCTCTCTCTGTCTCCTTGGCATGGTTAGATTAGGATTAGATTAGCTTTCCTGCACTGGAATAGCTTGTGGCAGGTAGTTTAGGAGTAGGAACCAGCTTTCTCTAGAGATTCCTTTCTCATTTTACAGGTCCCACACCTGGAGAAAGGATTCAATGTTGTGCAATCACACTGGATGCCTAAGTGATCAACCTAGAAGCCTGATCTACATCCAGGGGTGCTATGATTTTGCTACAACAGTAACACCACCAATAAGATTTAGTCAAGGTAAGTCCAAGGGCATGGGCTAATTTTGTGAGATTACGTTATCAAATGCTCCTGAGTCAATTATGTAATTGCTAAGTTTAAATATGTTTATAAGTAAGGACAAATAAAATGGTTCAATCTTTCCCAAAGAAGTAGTAGAGGTCATATTACTCTGAGGTAAAGGCTGAGTGTGACTAGGAAAAATACCTTTTGAAGATGATGGGATAGTAGCCTTGCTTCTAATGAATTTGGAAAGTTTCTCAAATTGATTAGGATTATACTGAAGGTACTCGACTTCCGACATTTGGATTTTAGTTTTATTTACATGGTCAATAATGTCAAAAGTGGTATATGAAGGAATGATGGTGGGCTCAGTTCTGGTCACACTGGTCTGAGATGAGGTGCTGGCCTTGGGGGAAGGAGTAAGAGAGTTAGAAGATGAAGTTACCTTTTTAGTTGTCTCCTTTTTAGTTTGCGCTAAGATAGGAGAGCCTCTTTTAGCCATAACCACATGAGATTCTTTACTTTTCTCCTTAGAACCTTCAACTGGATTTTTGGGGTTCTAGGATTGAGATCGTGTTAATACTACAAATCGTTGAACATCATGCTCACCTTCGTCTTGCTTGTATTCCAAGTACCTAATGTTGGAGTCATCAGCTAAATCATCAAAAGACTCATCAGCATATCCTAAAGCTTTAAAATCTTCATGAGAATCTTGATCTTCTGGTTCTTTACCATCCTCAACTATTTCAACTATTACATTGACAAGAGGAGCTTCAATGGCCATCCTGGTGGGAGTAGAAATCAACCGAATCCTATCTATGGTGGGAGTGCCATTGGCATTGTTAAAATTCCGTCTAGGAATATCCTGATAAGGAATGTTGATCACTTGTTGAGACATTTTCTTCTTCAAAGCGATTAATACATTGGCCATCTTCTTAATCATAGGATCAATAGTACTCTGAGATGAACTTTGATTTTTAGGTTTAGATGACTCTCTTCTGATCTTTCCAACTACAATAAGATCATCTTTTATTTCATTGGTTGTAGCTTGAGCAGTGGAAAAATTTATAATAGCATACCTTACTAATAAGAAGCTCACATTAGGAGGGCTGAGCATTGATGAAGAAACACTCTTGATTTTCAAGAGTGGGAATGGCTAGGTCTAGAATCTTATGAATCAGGTTTTTGAATTTCGCTATGAATTTTGGCATGGATTCATAAGACTCCTTCTCCATATGTGTAAGATGTGCTAACAAGGCATGAGAATATTCAGTTGGTTTGAGCCTTTCTTCAAATACAGATCTCATGGTGGCCCAGTTGGTAATACATGCTTTTAGAAGATGGTAGAACCATTCTGCTACTACACCATGTAGTGTTTCAATGAAGAGTCAAACAGAGACATCTTCATGAGAAACCCAAAGGATGCCACATGAGACAAATAATGAAGCGACGTGTTCTTCAAGGTGCTGCTTCCCATCACCATTGAACTTAGAGATATTCTTACGAGATCCATGAGGTAGATCATGCAATGGTGGAGTTAGGGAGAGAGGACCAACAACCGTACCCCAAGGCATAGGTTGTGCTACCATTTTTATGAATGAAGTGCATACAAGAATCTAAGTATCAAACAAGAATAATGCATGATAGGTTATAGAAAATTCTTTTTCTTGAGGAACCCGAGATCTTCGGATAGGCGAAGAAATTCTTGCTCGGCTAAATGCAATAATATTGGGTGAAAGTCTGAAACTATGTTGTTGAAGTAGATCAAAGAACAAATCAGTCTCACCCCTGGCTCAGCTTGACCGAGTAAAGATCTTTCTAGCCAATTTCAACCAAAAAAATGGATCTTTTGAAAATAAGGCAAATATAGAGTCACCAGACACCAATTAGATAAGCTTAGTCTTATCAATCTGTATTCCCCAATGAGTTGCCAAAAATTATTGATTGTATATTTTTTCAGGCCAAAATATGAGGTTCAACCACAATGTATGGGATCAAATCCCTCCTCAAAGACAGGTGAGGCTTCCTATTTATTACTAATAAAAAACACAACAAAAAAAATATATACAATATCCACACTATTCTAACCATTGGGGTTGGGATACAATACCGAAATCCATATCAACATGAAGTGCAAATATTACAACTTCAAAAATGTAATGGATTAGAAAAGAAACTGATTATAGATGAAACAGAGCAGAAAGGGAATGAGAGGAACGTATTTTCTTTCAATCAAACATAGATCAAGAAATACTTATACGAGTTTTAGATAATGAGTGTAATATTTTGAAACGATTAAAAAGATTGAGAATACTAATTAAATAATAGCTAGAGATTTTGGATGTAAGAACAATATCTCAAGATAGACAAATCCCACAACACAAATTTTGTAAAATAACACATGTTCCTATTTTTCAATGATTAAAAAAGAAAATACAAATCTTTTCTTCATCTTCACAATAGCTCTTAATATTAAAAAATTCTCCCCTTTAAATACACAAGCATCCCTTTTTTATAATAGAGAGAGCAGAGAGAAAATACGATAAATCCTAGAAAATAGTCTTTTAATGAGAGTCCTATTTTTCTTGACTCTCATGTAGGAGAACAAGTCAAAATTTTCTTCTTATGTGACGAAATGAAAATGAAAAAGACATGACAATTTCTTGATAGAAATGACGTGAAACATTATGTTTATTCCACTTCATCATTCTTGTCCTCTTCCAGCAAAGCCTGCTTGTCTAAAAATTCTTGGAACTTATTGATTATGCTCTACATCTCATCTTCATCTGGTGCACTAGAATAATCACTTAGGACCTCGCAAGTTTCATGAGTGTCACTTGCACTACCAGGGAGTTTCTTTAACTTCTTATTGAGATTTCTTAGTGATTATAAAACATTCTCGATCCTTATAAACTTATTGATGGCTGCCAAATCCAAAATGGAAGGTTGTTCATGCTGAATTAATTCCTAAATTTTATTATAGAGATCATCAGGAGGTAGAATCTCTAAGATTTTTCCCAATACCTTGGTGAAGATCCTAGACAACTCCTCTTCTATGTCATTGGTGGCATCAGTGAAGTGATCTCTAGATTCCCTCAACTTGCTGCAAGCTTCACTAGGAATCTTTATCCTGAATCTGATGGCTTTGGTAAGCTAGAAAATGCTTATCCCCATGTGGAATAATTCCTTCTTTTGTTAAGATCTGGGATGGAACCAATTTCAGTGCATTGAGGGCTTCCAAAGTTAATTGAAGGTTCCCAACATCCTGTGAAAACTCATCATCCATCTTGTCACCATCTTTCTTTATTTCCTCTAAGGATTTATAAAATTTCACTATATCATCTATGACCTCTCTTCCTTGTAGGAGTAGCCTCTTATCCATTCTTCAACTGTTCTCCCCTTCTCATTGATATTTTCAATCATAGGCACCGATGATAAATCAAATCTAATAGGTGTATGGGTATGTTGGGGTGTGGAGCCATTTTTTTGGTCTTCTGGAATCAATGTTGAAGTGATAGAGCTCCAACAGTTAAGTTTGGATACTCTAGGAACTTTATGTAGTCGTCTTCTATGACATTGCTACGATGCTACTGTTAACATTCTGTTAACTGGCTGTCAATGTCGGGACTATTTTTCCAGCCATGGGAAGTTGAAATATCATGAGTTTCAATCTTCTAGGGTCAGCTTTATGGCTTATTAAAAGGATTGTAATCCTATAAATAAAGGTGTTATGGTATCTGTAGTTTTCAAGAGGTCTTGAGTATTAGAGATCAAGAGATGATCAAGAGTGATCAAGGTTTAACAATTAGGTGTCAATTGTGGTTTAGATGTGGTTTAGCATCTTTGGAATTCTGTTGTGAGTTAATAACTAAGAGAAGACTATGAGAGTTGTTTTACTCTTGTTGATAATAAAATCCAAGCAAGTTCTTGGTGGACGTAGCCCACATTGGGTGAACCACGTTAAATCTTGTCTTGTCTTCTTTTATGCACTATTCATTTATGCTATTATATTTTTGCAAGTATAATTCTACTATATAGTTTCCTACTACTGTGGTTTGAGGAATTGTTTCTGAATATTTGTTCTCTAATTCCTAACAATTGGTATTAGAGATTTGGTGGTTTTTTACTAAAGTTGTAAATCACAGGGAAAGTTTTGCTTGAGTGGGAGCTATGGCAGATGAGGGCAGATCGAGGGTTGAGAAGTTCAATGGGAAAAACTTTGTTTTGTGGAAGATGTAAATAGAGGATTACTTATATCAGAAGGACCTTCATGTTCCTTTGGCTGGAAAAGCAAAGAAACCTACATCCATATCGGATGAGGATTGGGAGTTCCTAGATATAAATGCACTTGGGGTAATTCGTTTATGCCTTTCATCTTCAGTTGCTTTTAACATATTGTAGGAGAAGAACACAGAAGGTCTCATGAGTGCGTTGGAGAAGTTATATGAAAAAACCTCTGCCTCTTATAAAATATTTTTAATGAAAACTATTATTTAATATGAAGATGTCTGAGAATGGTTCTATTGTTTATCATTTGAATGAATTTAACATGGTTGTGAGTATGTTAAACTTGGTAAAAATGTACTTTGATGATGAGGTCAGGGCTTTGTTGATTTTGTGCTCCTTACCAAATAGTTGGGATAACTTGGTTATGGTTTCAAGTAATTTAGTCTCTAATAACTCAAAGCTGAAGTTTGAGGATGTAATAGCTGTGATCCTAAGCGAGGAAATGTGAAGGAAGAGCGCCAGAGATTCTTTTACTTCTGGAAATTATTTGATAGTGAATAGTAGTGGGAGATAAAAGAAAAGAGGGAAAGGTAACCATGGGAAGTCGAATGATCATGGAAGGTCAAAGTCGAAGAGTAAGTTAGAATGTTGGCACTGTGGGAAGGTTGGTCATGCTAAGAAATATTTTTGGGATCTTTGGGATAAGAAGAACAAGAAGGAGGAAACTAAAGAGGTAAATGTGGTAGCAGGTGATGTTTGTCAAGATGCCTTAATTCTTTCTTTAGATAATATTGTTGAATCTTGGGTATTAGATTCAGGGGCTTCTTTCCATGCCACCCCACACAGACATTACTTTATTGATTTTGTTTAAGGTGATTTTGTACATGTATATCTTGGTGATGATGAGCCATGAAACATAGTAGGGAAAGGTTGTGTGCAGGTGAAAATATAGAACAGGAACACATGGCTACTTAAGGACATCAAGCATGTGCCTAAGTTGAGGTGGAACTTGATATCAGTGGGATAGCTAGGTAGTGATGGCTATACAGTCAATTTTACAGTGGATTCTTAGAAGGTTACCAAGGGAGCTCTTGTGGTTGCAAGAGGTAAAAACACTAGTACTTTGTATTTAACCAGTGGTGCTGATTATTGCAATTTAGTTACTGCAGATGGAGATGCAACTTTGTGGCACTAGAGACTCGGTCATATGAGTCATAAGGGAATTAGATTATAAAGGATAGGTTTCCCAGATTAAAGGAGTTAGATTTGGACTTCTTTGAGGATTGTGTTTATGTGAAACAAAAGTAGGTGAGATTTCTCAAGTTTGGACCTACCAGGAAGGAGGGTAAGTTGTAGTTAGTGCATACAGATGTATGGGGTCTAGCTAAGGTAAACTCTATTGGTGGTTCATGTTATTACATCACTTTCATTGATGATGCAACTAGAAAAGTTTGGGTATATTGCATTAGAAAGAAATCTGATGTGTTTGAAACTTTCAAATAGGTCTCGAGCTGAAATGTCTCGGGTCGGATAATGGAGGGGAATATTGCATCAATGAATTTATTGATTAGTTTTTAGTAATTGGGATCCACAAGTAAAGAACAGTTCCAAATACTCCACAAGAAAATGGAGTGTCAGAGAGAATGAACAGGACAATCATGGAGTGTGCTAGGTGCATGAGGTTACATGCGAGGCTGCCACTCATGTTTTGGGTAGAAGCGGTAAGCACAACTATTTATCTAATTAATAGAGGACCCTCTATGGCCTTGGATGGAGGTATACCTAAGGAGGCTTGGTCTGGTAAGAAAATTGATTACTCATTTCTTAGAGTATTTGGATGTGAGGTATTTTTTCACATTGATAAAGATGATAGGACCAAGTTATAGACTAAGTATGAGAAATGCACCTTTGTTGGATACAGTGAAAATGATTTTGGTTTCCGTGTTTGGAGTCTTAAAGACAAGAAAATATTTCAGTCTAGAGATATTGTCTTTAATGAACAAGTCATGTGTAAAGATCAGTTACAGGAACAGAAAGAGGAATCAAAGAAAGATTACACAGTGTTAGAGGACATAGTGGACAACAAGGTGTCCAAGGGGCTGGTTCAGGTTCAGCATGTTCCGGCACAGCCAGTTTAGGTACCTACTCAACAGGAACCCCAAACTCTTGAGGTGAGAAGGTCTTCTAGGGTAAGAAGGGAACCTAAACGATTTACTCCATTTCTGAATTATTTATTACTCACTGAGAATGGAGAGCCAGAGTGCTTTGAGGAAGCAGTGTAGGTGGATGCTAGGAAGAAGTGGAAGAAGGCCATGGATGAAGAGCATAGATCTCTTATGGAAAACCAGATATGGGATCTGGTGGAGCTATCTGAGGGAAAGAGAGCAGTGAGCAGGTTTATGAGTGATCCAGGTAGAGAGAACTGACAGGTAGTAAAGTGGATCCTTCGGTATTTGAGAGGGACCATGGGAGTAGCATTGTGTTTTAGTGGATCAAACACTACATTACTTGGATATGTAGATTCAGACATGGTAGGAGATTTGGACAGCAGGAGGAGCATGACAGGTTATGTATTTATGGTTGGTGATACAATAGCGAGTTGGATTTCATTGTTACAAAAGGTTGTGGTTTTGTCAACCACAGAGGCTGAGTATGTTTCTGCCATAGAGGCAAGAAAGGAGATGATTTGGCTACAATAGCTTCTTGATGAGTTCGATCATAAGCAGGAAGTTGGGAGACTACATAGTGATAGGCAGAGTGTTATTCATTTGTTGAAGAACACTGCTTTCCAATCTAAAACAAAGCACATTCAGCTGAGATATCATTTCATTAGGATAACTTTGGAATAAGATAAGTTGAAGTTGGAAAAGGTTCATACTATTTAGAATCCTATGGATATGATGACCAAAGTAGTCACAAGGGAGAATTTGAAGTTGTGTTCAACTTTGATTGGCCTTCATGGTTGATAATGAAGGGTTAAGAACTTTGCTCAGTGGAAACAGTCTCCAAGTGGGAGATTGGTGGGGTGTGGAGCCTATTTTTTGGTCATTTTGAATCAGTGTTGAAGTGCTAGAGGTCAAATAGTTAAGTTTGGAGACTCCAAGAACTTTCTGTAGTCATTTTCTATGATGTTATTGTTACCATGTTGTTAATTGGCTGTCAGTGTCAAGACTATTTTTCCAGCTGTGGGAAGTTGAAAGATCGTGACTTTCAATCTTATAGGGTCAGCTTTATGGCTTCTTAAAAGGATTGTAATCCTATAAATAGAGGTGTTATGGTATCTTGAAGATATTTTCAGTGTTCAATAGGTCTTGAGTCTTAGAGATCAAGATATGATCAAGAGTGATCAAGGTTAAGCAATTGGGTGTCAATTGTGGTTTAGATGTGGTTTAACAACTTTGGAATTTTGTTGTGAGTTCATAACTGAGAGAAGATTGTGAGAGTTGTTTTACTCTTGTTGATAATAAAATCTGAGCAAGTTCTTGGTGGACGTAGCCCACATTGGGAGAACCATGTTAAATCTTGTCTTGTCTTCTTTTGTGCATTATTCATTTATGGTGTTAGATTTTTGCAAGTATAATTCTGCTATATAGTTTCCTACTGTTGTGGTTTGAGGAATTGTTTCTGCATATTTTTTCTCTAATTCCTAACAGGGTAGAAGATGATGGTGTTTACTATGAAGGATTTGAAAGCTTGAGTAGTACCTCTATCAACTGTTCAACTTTATCCTTTAGCTCATCCCTACTTACCTTTGTTTCTTTTAGCTATTGGAAAAGCACGTTCATGACATCTTGTGGATCCTCTTGTGCTCCTTCTGTTGTCACTTTTCCTAGATCAACCCTTGTAATCTGATAATCAGTCACTGTTATATCCTCCTTTGTTTTGTCAGCTGTTAGTGTGGAAATCTCTACAAACTTATGCCTTTACGCATCCACTGAAACTCTTGAAACTATTTTGGATTTCTTGGCAGATTTGGTAGGAGAAGCCTTAAGTGAACTAAAATCGAAGGCTGGTAGGGGAACTACCACCTTCCTCTTCTTTGAAGTATAATCGACTAACCATTGAGGTATAATGGAAGAAGTTGCTCCTATTTGAGGTATTATGGTTGTATTTATGGGTGGAGGAAGATTTACTTATGGAGTTATGATGACTGCAAGTGTAGTGATTATGGGAATAGATTCAGGGAATGAAGGTGAGGAAGGAGTAGGCATTTCTAGGGCCATCATAGGTCTAGCAGAGATTGGTGAGATATCATAGAAAATGCTAGCCATGGCTGATGAGAGTGGCATTGAAATATGAGATGATGAATATTGCGAGAGAGGGGGTAAAGATTCTAAATCCAAAGCTCGTGAAGCAAGAGAAATGATTACCTCTGATGAGCAAACAATAAAATGAGAAACAAGAGGTTGACTAACCTCGATTTTTGAAATAATTTCTCCTTGTTCTGGTGGAGGATGTGAATCCAAGATCTCAACTATTTGTGTTAGAGTAGCAGATGATTTGGACCCTTTCTTTTCTCCTTTCTTGACAAACTTAAACTTTATTTTCCTCTTGGTATGGATTTTATCCTTTTCATTTTCTCCCTTAGATGGTCTCACTTCTAAACTAGTTATCTTTGAAAAATATTTTCCTTATAACTCATTCCCAAGGAAATGAGCCATGCCTTAGTGTAGACAAGAGTTTGAGTAGCTCTTTCAGCGCTAAAAGCCTTTTCAGCAATAGACCAATCAATGGTTGGGAATCCAAGTTGGTCTCCATCTAACTATTCATACCGAGGTTCTAGAACACTTTCATTATCTGTGGTAACTTCAGGGATATCAGATAGATCTAACATCTGAATTTATTCAAGTGTTAGTTTGTTGTTGTCTTTTCTTTGGATGGAAAATTCATCACAAAGATCAACCCAGCTATCTTCCATAGTGGACATATGCAGATATAATGTTCCATATGACTTGAGGACTCCTCAAATGTCAAATCCCTCCCTCATCTTCATGTGATTCTTCAATTTTTCCTAAATTTCATGCACCACATTCTTGGCCTTAACCACACTGGAACATGTATACCTTCTAATGGAAATGGGGAAGGAAACAACGGATTTGTGTCTACTTTGCTGTAATTTGTGAAAATCCAACTATCTGACCAACTCCATGAGGATCGGTTTTTCACCTGGGAACCTGGGAAAATGGGAAGGATTACCATGGAACCTTACCACTTGAAGTTAGGTAAACTTCTTTAATTACAAGAAGATGCAACCCCATTTTGAAACTTTTATCCATGCTTCATCGGAAACCCTTCTCTTCCTCAGATCAGGATCCAGTCTGAGAATGTTTTTGTAGAAGAAGATGCCATTCACTATTCTAAATTGTTCTTCAAACCCTTTTATTGTTAGCTATGGGAAGTACTGATATATGTGTTTCATTGCTCAATTTCCCTTTAGGTCCAGGCCTGGATAGTTTCTCATTCATGCTGCCGCATACGTGATGTATGACATCATATAGAACTTGCTGGTAGATAAGACTGTTTTAAATTGGGAGTCTATCTCATTACTTATCAGGCTACCCCAATCAATCTCTTGGTCATTTTTCTTTATAGCGACCATGAACTGGTACATCCACCCTTGCAATTATTTTGAATCTAGGAGTCCAAACAACCGGATCAACAGGGTGATGATATCACTGACTTCAAGAATAAAATCACTTCTAGGGATAGACTTAAGAAACCTAGAAACAACGGGCTTAGCCTTGACCAAGAACTTCTTATTTATGTGCTTGATGTAGTCTTCTTGATCCTTGTCTCAGGAATTTTGTGCGTATATAAAATCTAAATCAACATATTCAGTAAAGTTGGGAAAAATTAGGAGTTAATCAAAATAATTTCCGTCCAATTTAACTATAGACTCTCCTACTTGATTTCTTACTAAGTGGGAGGCTGAGTCATAGTGGGAAGTGTGAGCCAGGATGAATTTAGGGCATTGGGCTGATATTGAAAATCTTGTTACGAGAGGGAGACCATTTCCGATTATCAACTTTGTCAATGAATTCTGAGAGTAATCCACAATTCTTTTCCAAAAATCTTCCATATCTATATTGTTGTGCTCTGTGTCCCAGATTTCATAATTGTAGCTTACATAATGTTTTCCTCTCAAAATTTCCACTCTTTTGAAAGTCAAAAATTGAAAATTTTTGAGTTGACACCTTAGTCTGATGTTCAGGTAAAGAGAAAAGTTGAGAAGTTAGAAAAATTGTACATTTTTTGAGTCATTTGTGTGATTTGTGGGTTTGTCAAACATTTTTGTCCCATGTGTCCCGAGTTCACTTAGGTTCTCTCTTCACCGATCAGCTGCTTTCTCTAAAATTTGTTAACTTGTGGGCCCGTCAGAACATTTTGTTCCAACTGTCTCAAGTTCACTTGGGCATTCTATTCCGCAATCACCTGTGTCAGCCGCATCGTGCACTTCACATAATTTTGTTCCTCATGTCCCAAAAGGGTTTGTGCACTTTGTACCTGCTTCACCCACATCACCCACATCATTTGAGTCATGCTTTCACATCCCTCATGTCCCAAATTTACCAAAGGCCATCTAAGCTAATTTTTCCCACTTTTCCCAATGCTTACTTTTTGAGTTGGTGAAGATGAATTTAATGCACATTTAATAACCTTCTCTCTCCTAAATGACTATTTAATAGACTTCCCCTACGCATTTTTACACTTTTTTTCTCATTTCCATTTGCTCATAACCTTGCAATTGAAATCCTTGCTCACATCCTCATTTCCCCTGCAATTTTCATAGCAGATTCAAGTTGTAGGTTTGTTTTTCCAAACACAGTTAGTATGAAGATTAAATTTCAAGGCCAGGAGCAAGTTTCTCCACTGGAATCTTCCATTCCTGATATTGGGGATAGTGAAGTTTGTCACCTGGACTTTTGTGATTTTTGGACCAGGTTGATAGATCCAAACCCCTCTCGCATGGCACAAATGATCAATGATAGTGGCCTGGAATTTTCTGTTGGTTTCCCAATCTCGGTGTAATGTGCCAACATGGTACTCACTTATGGGGCTCACTTCAACCTTGACATGAGTGAATTAACAAATGTGCATGGGGAGTTAATCACTAAGCTTGATGCTGTCACCATTTCCGCTGCCCTACCGATGCCTGAAATGGATAATTTTGTAGTAATATCTGAAAATCAAGCACAAGCACTCTTCGACCAAGACAGTGAGAAATACAAGGCAAGAGTGGTGAACTCAAGGCTGAATAACCCTAAGAAAGGGGCAACCTGACTATCAAAATCTCTTTTTAGGGCTGATTTCAAGGAGGAGGTCTCTGACTTCATAATCTTGTTAGCTCATGTCATGGGCTTACCATCTACTAGCGAGTTCCACTTCTGGATGTGCCGACTTATCAACATAGTTTGTGAAGGTACCCAGAACATCAATTGGGTAGAGATCATTTGCATGAATTTGATAGAGCAATTGTCCAATGTACAACAAACTAATAAGTTATACATGAATTCTTATCTGATGTATACCTTAGCAACATCCAACCCAGTGGTTTGGCTTCACATACATTGATGCTCAGAAGGGTGATCCCATATATGCTTACTGCCCTCAGTTCACCCTTAACACTAGCAATCATAATTTCAGAAGCATGAATGATGCTTTCACCATGTACATTCTAAGGATTCTAGAAAGTGACACTACTAGGAGATTCTTTGATGAAGCCATGAGCTTGATAGTGAAGTAAGGAGCCTACTTCATTCAATTCAGAAGGTTCTCTTATATCAAGCTAGCAGGTTATGAGAGCACTCCTCTTAAGCTCCCCATATTTTGTAATGATAAGATGGCCCTGATTGAGGTGTGTAGATAATTAGATAAATTGCACAGAACTTGGATGGATAAGAAGATCACTGGGTTACACTTCCCCATATCTTTGGGGAACTATACATGTAAAACCACTCTGGATGCCCAGAACATAGAGAGGACCCTTGCTCCCATCATTGTCCACTTCTTCAGGCCTAGAACCTTTTTTGACTTGAAGAAATTCATTGAACTGAATCTCAAAGTCAACTACCATCATAGGGTAGACACTGAAGATTATTGGGCTGACTGCACAGATGATTTTGAGGCCAGAAGATGGCATTATTGCAGGTTTCCCTTTTAGCTAATACAAGAGCTTAACCTGTATCAGATTCCTGAAGGGCTTCAAGATGAAAACACAGATTTATTATCATATGAGTATGAAACTATGATCAAGCATACTCCTTTAGAGGATCTGGATTGGTTTAAAAGAGAAAAAGATGATTTGGCTAGGATTCTAGCTCCTGTCCTAGTAAGAACCAAAGTCTCGATTGACAGGAAGGTTCATGAGCTGAGGAAGAATGTAGGATAATCCTCCTCCAAAGACACTTCAACACCAAGGAAGGAGGCATAAACACCCACTTCAGAGGTACCTATACAGACTCCTCCTTCTTCATCAAGTAAAGGAACTGAATCCTCAACTCCTTCCTCCTCCACTTAGGTATATCAAAATAAAGTGAAGGAAGTCAAGAAGGAGCCCATTGAAGAAGATCCTCTGCCAAAGCATTCAGAACTACCTTTTGGGGAAGATAACATCATTATTCTCATTGAGAGTGAAGATAGTGAAATACCAATTCCTACAGGTGCTTCTGAAACCACAATGGATAAGGAGTAGGAAATTCATAGCACCGAGCCTGCAAGCACCGTGGATTCTTTTGTCCAAGAAGGCTCATCTGCTCCACTCACATATCAATTGGAGGCAACAGTAGTAAAAACTCTAAGTACCATGAGTTCTCTCACTCTTGGTTCTCTCTCTCCTCCCTCTTCCTCTTCTTCCACTTTTGCATGGGTGTAGCCTTCTTCTCGGATCTCATGGCCCAATTTTGATGTTGTGGCTGCCTTATTGGGTAATACTCCTTCTTATCCTACTAAGAAAGCAAGAACCACTTCAAGGATAGTGGTTGATGCCCAAGGTTAGTAATTCCTTGAGATAGCCAAGCCCAAAGTTGACAAGCCAGAGCAAGATTTGCAAGCCTCTGATTTAGAACTTTCAAGGATCTCAATGGGAGAGTCTACTCCTAAAGGTGAAATACACAATCTTCAAAAAATAGTAACCAGGGTTATTGCGAGGGTAGAAAAAGGACAACAAACTATAGAGCAGCTAGAGGAGTAGGCTTAAGTACTTTCTGGTTTCATCAAGTCACTGTTGTCTAAAGATAAAGTTTTAGACCCTACCCCATTGACTGCCCTTCCACCACCTATGATCCTTAGTCAAGATAAATTATAGAGAATCAAGGATATACACAGGTACTCCATCTATGGGAGGGATATGGAGGCCATGGTGGATGACATGATTGTTACAGGTTTGAATTTTATTGGTGAAGCCTTCAAGCTCAATGAGAAGGTAAACAATCTGTAACAGAAGCTCTCCTCCACAATTGGAAATATGGATAAAGAACTCAAACTTTGGAGCAATTGCATAGTAGACATTCACCTGATGGGGTAGACTGATGAAAATATTTTGATGGCGAGTAAGGTCTTTGATGATGTGAAAGATAATTTTTCAATGTCATGGGTATTCAGCATGGAGTGGAAAATCAAAGTGCTGGAGGAGGCTTTGGGAGAATCAAGGAATAACTGGATGAAGGAAGAGGCTTTCAAAACTTTGGTGGTATGTGCTTTTAAGGATATCCACTATCACCTCCATGATAAGACTTCAAGTGTACCTTTCTCCCTCCAGGAAATTAAAGCTCAATTCAGAGCTTTTGTCAAAGAAAACTTGTTTAAAGAGGACTCAGTGACCAAAGAGAAGATAAAGGAAATCTACTCTCTCCAATCTTACATTGAGTAAGAAAATAAGGAATATCATACACACACTGATTTTGACAAGGAGATGGAGAAATGTCTGGGATCTTGGACCCAGGCTACTGCCAAAAAATCAGTTCCACATGGCAGAGACATAGAAGAGGCATTGAAAAGGTTTAGATAGTGGATCCTTAAGTTATTATGCCCTTCCCAATCATGAGCACTTGTCTTCCCCTCTTGGCTTCTCTCTCCTTCTTTTTCTCATTCCGTACTTATTGTAATTAGTTAGGGGTTTTGAATCAAGCATCCCTTTAACTAAAAATTTTAGTTAAAAGAAGTAGTTACCAAATGTAACTGATTTGTAAAATTATATAATGGTCTCCCTCCACAATTTTCATGGCTAGAACTTGGCTTATTTTTGAAAGTGTAAAGAGTAACAAAGCAATCAATATAAAAAAAAATTCTTTCTTTTTCCATCTAATCCTATTCTTTATTGCTATCTGTTGAATACTGTTGAATCATTTGTATGTATTATTTCAAGAAGTTTTGAATTCTTGTGGATGTTATTTCTGGAACTTTGTGTCTTTGCAATAGCATCTTATTGATTCAAATGCAAATGGTTTTATTCCAAACAATTTTATTATGGCATGCATAAAGAATTATTTTGTTATCTATAGTTCTGGAGAATGCCTTTCTGCTCATTTCCACTACTTCATTCCTATGTACTTTTGTATTGATGATGCATTTTATTTTAAAATTATTTCATGATATCCAAGTTCCACATTAAAACTATGCATTGTACATATGTAAATAGGTTTTTCTTTTGAATAAGGGAACCTCTCCCATTAAAGAGGAGGAAATTCTTATCACCTAACTGTTTCTCTCAACAAATTCCTTTTTGGTGATCAACACATAAGAAGAAGACTCCATCTTCTGATACTTATACTTCATCTTTTATAACTTATCTGACTTATCCTGAGATGGGCCATGGTCCAACATGAGGAGTCTTGAGATTGCCTTGATGACTTCTAGAAGATTAGTCAGGTTTGAGAGCTTGTTGGACAAGTGTACAGACCAAACACACCATTCGGGTTTTGAAACTTGTAGAACACCTTTGGGAATCTGACATACTAGGTTGTATGTCAGAAATTAGGATGTGTCAAACACCAACAGAAACCCAAAATACTAGTGGAGTTTGGAGGATTTCAGACACTTTTAGAAACTTGAAAC
Source organism: Taxus chinensis (assembly GCA_019776745.2). Lineage (NCBI taxonomy): Eukaryota > Viridiplantae > Streptophyta > Pinopsida > Cupressales > Taxaceae > Taxus > Taxus chinensis. Next base: position 353,860,616 of record CM034154.1, read on the forward strand.
ACTGGCGGGGTGTGTGTTGAAAGTTAGGGCATGTGGTGCATCCACAAAAACCCAACATAAAGCGGAAGTGAGATGATGTCGAGCCGGTAGAAATACCCAACACACTGTGGAACTCAGAGGATGTTGAACACCTATCAAGACCTAACACAAGGTGGAGAAATAAAGATGTTGAGTAGCTTATAAAACACAAAACAAGAAGGAAACTGGATGGTGTCGAGCACCCTACAAAACCTAAAAAAAGGATATCGAGTCTCTGTCTTATTAGAACATGAAAAATTTACCACTTTATTCATTCATGGGTTTTTTAGATTCTTTTGAAAACCCCAACTTACAATAAATAAATAACCAAAAAGGGTGGGTAAATTCCAAATGAGATCCCACATGAAAAAGAAAAGAAACAAGAAAAAAAACCTGAGAACCTAAACCAGTAATGGAAGAGGAAAAGAAATGGAAACCCAAACAAGACACCTCAAAAACAACCCCAAAAAGCTTCAAAACAAAAAGAGGAGAAGAATACCTTCAACAAGATCAAAAAATGATCGAGAATCGATGGTGACATTGACTAGAAAGCTCAATCAGATCTAGAGGTGGAAGAAGCATGCACAGAAATCCAATGCATCAAAAACATATAAGGTAACAAATGATGTGGAAAACCACTTATTTTTAAAACCCTAACATTAATTACACCTCATTTGACGTGTGTGCCAAGTTCCAAACAACTAGACATTAATGACATGTCATCATGCATGCGGTGTCTGAAAACTTGACACAAAGGGTTTGGTTTAATTCAAGTTTTGGGTTTTGGAAAACATGAAGCATGACACATGAGATGTTGAGATGCTTCTAAGTCTTGAAATCTCGACACAAAGGCTTCATTTAGGTTTCAAGTTTCAGGAAACATATGACATGAAACATGCATTGGATAACGCATGTTCCAATGCTTGGGGGTTCCGAAAACCTGACACACTGTCAAGACCATCGTGTTTTGGGTTTCAGGGAACATGGGACATGTAACATTCAAGAAACATGCTTTCATGCAATGAAAACCCGAAAAGCTGAAAATCTCCTTCAAAGGGGAATTTTAAGAGATATGTCCAAAAAATTTCTATGGTTATCTCATTTTTAGCTGGGATCACTAAAATGAGATAATAGCTTTCTCTAGTTGGTTACTTTCTTTGAGAAATCAAAGGAAGAGAACTCATAATCAAGAAGCTTTATCCATTGGGCTATGGAGTTGGAAGAAGAAAAACCAAAAAATAAACAAATAAATAAACAAAGAAAGCAAACACACAACAGAAAATAAATTATAATACAGTGCAAGAGAGAATCTTACATTACTGATGGGACAACTTTATATGTTGGCCACTAAAATGTAGAGGGAGCAAATATCCATCAAGGTATGATACACAAAAGCTATTTTCTCCATTCAACTGATGGATTTTGAAAGGACATTTCCATAAAGAGTTGAACTTTCCATGCATCCCTTTCTGTTCCCTTCTCTAATCCCAGAGAAGTACTAGATCTCCAAGTTGGAAATCACATTGCTTTGATTTTTTGTCAAATATATTTTTAACTTTTCTCTAATGATCTGTAATGCGATCCACCACCTTGCTCTGTTCTTCTTCTAGCCTAGCTAGGTACATTATCCTTTTCTTAAAAGAACTTTGAAAAGTTTCATCCTCAATTACTTTAGGCAACCATAAGGCTGGCAATTCTACAGAGATAGGAATCTCAGCATCAATCCCATACAACACCTGGAATGGGGACATTCCAATAGCTCACTTAGGAGTAATCCGATCTACCCATAATGCATCATATAATGCTTTGTGTCATGTCCTCTGATTCTCATCGACCATCTTTCTTATTATGGTCACCAGGTTCTTATTGCTTGATTTAGCCTGACCATTACCTTGGGGGTAATAATTAGATGATTGAGCCAACGTGATCCCAAATCCATACAAAAAATTCAGTCAACTCATGCGATGAGAAATTGGTAGCATTTTCAGCAACAACATTGTGAGGAATGTTGAATCTAATAATTATATTCTCTTTGAGAAAATTGCACACAACTTTGGAGGTTACCTACTTTATGGGTGTAACTTCCACCCACTTAGTGAAATAGTCAGTGGTGGTGAGCACATAATTTTAATTGGCATTGGAGGTAGGGTTTAGTAATCCAATGAAATTAATTCCCCATTGGTGAAAAGGTTATTCAATTACCACAGGATTTAACGAAAGAGAAGTCAGCTTAGGGTGACCAACGAAATGTTGGCAAGCTTCACACTTAGCCACCCATTCCACTAAATATTGAAAGAGAGTAGGACAATAGTACATATCCCGTAAGATTTTGCAAGCCATCATGGAGGGAGATAAATGTCCTCTTCATGCTAGATTGTGAAAGGATTCTAGCAACCTTACCTGCTGAGACTTATCAACACAACGTAGGAATACACCATCAATGCCCTTATTGTATATACCATTATCCCATAGAATGTATCTTGCAGACCTTAATTTAGCTGTCCTCTTTTATTTTTGGCTCAAATGCGGGGAAAATTAACCATAAGTTAAAAATAAAGTGATGTATGCATACCATTCATCAGTTGTGCTTACAAAAAGCACCATGGGAAATTCTAAAGAAGTATCTTTAGTTTATTTACATTCTGTCTCAGACTTGTTTTCTGCAATAAATATGCACAAGCCTTTTCCTCATACCAACTTGGTAGGTATGATTTCCAAGTCATATTCTTGGACTTTGGCTATCCATTTACCCCGTTGACTACCCAACTCTTTTTTATTCAAAATGAACTTAAATACAGTATTAAGAATGAGAACGAGAGTGTGAGAACTCAACACATAGTACCTGAAATGTTTCACCGCTCTCACCACTGCATAAGCATGCTTTTCAATTTGTGACATTTTCAATTCATGTTCCTTTAGTGGGAAAATCATGAAATTAATGGTAGATTAGATTCTTTCTTCGTTCTCCTGCATCAGAATGGTTGATACTATATGTGCGGAAGCATAGCTGTACATGATGAAATCCTTCTTGAAGTCTTGTCATACTAGAATAGGAGCGTGAGCAATTGCTCTTTTGACTTCTTCAAAAGCAAGATTCCCTTTAGTGCTCCATCGAAATGTATTCTTAATTTTCATCATCCCAAGAATATCCTTGGTTCTATCGGTAAAATCAGGTACAAATCTTCTTAGGAAATTTACCTTCCCAAAAAAGGAATGCACCTCAGTTTTGCTTGTAGGCAGGGTAAGGCTTTGGATGGCCTTTACCCGTTCTGGGTCAATCTTGGTTCCTTCTTTAGTCATGATATGACCCAACAACCTTCCTTCTGTTACTCTGAACATGGAATTTTTATGATTTAATGAAATCCCATGAGGCTTGCACCTTAAGAGTACCTGATCCAGGTAATTGTAATGATCACTTTCCTTCTTAGATAAGACCATCAAGTCATCCAAATATTCAACTATCTTTGCCCATAAAATCTCTGAAATGTATGTCCATAGATCTTTGAAACATGGATTATGCGTTAATCAAACCAAAAGTTATCCTTTTGTAGGAAAAGGTCCCCCATGGGGTGGTGAATGTTGTTTTGTGTTGGTCTTTAGAGGCTACCTTGACCTGATTATACCCTGAAAATCCATCAAGCATGGATAACATTTTTGATCCAGTGACAGTCTATAATACTTGGTCCATGATAGGCAATGGGTAATTGTCTTTCAATGAATACTGATTAAGGTTTCAGAAGTCAACACAAATCCAGATCTCACCATTCTTCTTTCTGATGGGGAAAATGTTAGCAACCCAGGTGGAATGATGGATTGGAAAGATAATCCTTGCGTCTAACATCTTTTAAATTTCTGCAAGGATAGTCCCTGAGATCTTTGGATTGTAATTCCTTTGCTTCTACCTATAGAGTTTAACCTCAGGCTTCAAATGGATGCTATGTTACACATCCTTGGGCTTGAAATACTTTAGATCTGAATATGACCATGCTAAGACGTCCATATATCTCTTCAGGAGTGAAGTTAATCTTTCTTTCTCTTCTGGAGAAAAGCATTTCCCAATGTTTACCATCCATGATTTTTCGGGAGAGCCCATATTAACTTTATCTACCTTTGAGGAGGAAACACCTTCAGCTTGCCTTTTGTCTCGAATGAAATGGTCATGCTTGTCAAACAGACCCTCCAGAGAAACTAATCCCTTCAGAATCTTATTTCCTTTGAGCTGGATGAATTCACCATCAATCTCTTGATATGAATTTGAGACAGACTCATGGAAATCTGATTCTGATCCTTCAAAATAAAGCTCACTAAAATTATCAGCTTTTTCAAGAAAAGACAATAACTATTGATCATCATTAAACACTTGCCAATGTGTTGAATTATCTAGAACACTTGGATGATACACAATATCAATGATATACTTGTCTAATTCAAGATTTGGGTGAGGAAGGAGAAGAGATGTAGACACAGCTAAAGAATCATCTTTATCGTTGTGATCTCTCAAAACTTCTTGAATAGAAAAAGCATCAAACCATTCTATACTATCCCACACCTTGTTCCTGTAATGCCTTAGGTGATCATTTTTTACCTAATAGATCCCCCTTACTTGATTTACAATCAACTTGACATCTCCTTGCACTTAGAGATTTCAGATTCTCTTTTTCCTTGCCATTTCTAATCCTATTAAGAAAGCTTCTTATTTAGCCATGTTATTATTATTGTCAAACTATAACTTGAAGGCAAAGGAAAAAATCTCAAAATCTAGAGATATAAGAACCACACCAGCACCTACCCTAGTAGTTGAAAAACTTCCATCAAACTCAAGGGTCCAAAAAGTATTAGGATCTTCCTCCTTGAATTCTATGGAGGGCACCTCAGATGTCATGAAATAATTACCCAAGGCTACATCTTTGAAGGGAATTTGGGCCTTGGGATCATCTGATTTAGTGACCAGGTACTTTGCCTATGCTTTGGGGTGAAGGACACAAGGAAATCCATTTACTAGAATTTTAGATTTGGTCTAGTCCATGTGGATTTATCCTCCAACATCTTTGTGAAAACCTCAACCTAAGAGAATACCATAAGGAACTGGGATATCAACAACCAGGATAGTTATTTTTACTCTCTTTTCAGGGAAGGCAACAAATGCAAACCGTGCATCCTTGATTTGGCCAATCAAGGGGACTTGTTTAGTTTCCATGGAGTAACACCACCCATAAGATTTAGTCAAGGTAATTCCAAGGGCATGGGCTAATTTTTCAGGCATTACGTTATCAGAGGCTCCCGAGTCAATTATGTAATTGTTGAGTTTAAAACCATTTATAAGTAAGGACAAATAAAATGGTTCAATATTTCTCGAAGAAGAAACAAAGGTCATATTACTCTGAGGTAAAGGATGAGTGGGACTAGGAAAAATGCCTTTTGAAGATGAAGGGATAGTAGCCTTACTTCTAATGAATTTGGAAAGTTTCTCAAATTGCTCAGGATTTGACTGAAGGTACTCGGCTTCTGACATTTGGATTTTAGTTTTCTTTACATGGTTAATAATGTTGAAAGTGGTATATGAAGGAATGATGGTGGGCTCAGTTCTAGTTACATTGGTCTAAGTTGAGGTACTGCCCTTGGGGGAAGGAGCAAGAGAGTTAGAAGATGAAGTTACCTTTTTAGTTGTTTCCTTTTCATTTTGAGCCGAGATAGGACAGCCTCTTTTAGCCATAACCACGGGAGTGTCTTTACTTTTCTCCTTAGAGCCTTTAACTGGATTTCTGGGGTTTTGTGATTGAGATCATGTGAAGACTATAAATGATTTACCATCATGCTCACCTTCATCTTCCTCATATTCCAAGTACCAAATGTTAGAGTCGTCAGCTAAATCATCAAAAGACTCATCAGCATATCCTAAAGCTTCAAAATCTTCATGAGAATCTTGATCTTCTAGTTCTTCACCATCCTCAACTATTTCAACTACTGCGTTGATAGGAGGAGCTTCAATGGCCAGCCTGTAGGGAGTAGAAATCAACCAAGACCTGTCTCTGGTGGGAGCACTATTGGCATTGTTGAAATTCCCTCTAGGAATATCCCGATAAGGAACGTTGGTCACTTGTTGATACATTTTCTTCTTCAAAGTGATCAAGTCGTTGGCAATATTTTGAATCATAGGATCAGTAGTACTATGAGAAGAACTACGATTTTTAGGCTTAAATGACTCTTTTCTAATATTTTAAGCCAGAATAAGATCATCTTCTATTTTAGTGGTTGTAGCTTGAGCAGTGGCCAAATTGGGAATAACAGACCTTCTTAATAAGAAGCTCACATCAGGGGGCTGAGTGTTGATGAAGAAACACTTTTTATTTTCAAGAGTGGGAATGAATAGGTCTGGAATCTTCCAAATTTAGCTTTTTGAATTTCACTATGAAGTCCTGCATGGGTTCATAAGACTCCTTCTTCATATGTGTATGTTGTGCTAACAAGGCATAAGAATATTCAACTGGTTTGAACCTTGCTTCAAATATGGATCTCATGGTGGCCCAGTTGGTAATGCATGCATTCGGAAGATGGTAGAACCATTCTTCTACTACACCATGTAATGTTTCAATGAAGAGTTGAACAAAGAAATCTTCATGAGCAACCCCAAGAATGCCACATGTGACAAAGAATGAAGTGATGTGTTCATCAGGGTGCTGCTTCCCATCACCATTGAACTTAGGGATATTCTTACGAGATCCATGAGGTAGATCATGCAACGGTGGAGTTAGGGAGAGAGGACCAATAGCCACACCCCAAGGCACAGGTTGTGCTACCATTCTTTTGAATGAAGTGCGTACAAGAATCTGAGTATCAGACAAGAATAATGCATGACAGGTTGCAAAAACTTCTTGTTCTTGAGGAACCTGAGATCTTTGGATAGGAAAAGAACTTCTTTCTCGGATAGATGCAACACTATTGGGGGAAAGTTTGAAATTATGTTGTTGAAGTAGATCAAAGAATGGATTAGTCTCACCGCTGGCTCGGCTTGATCTGAGTAAAGATCTTTCTTGCCAAATTGAACTCAGAAAAAATGGATCTTTTGAAAATAAGGCAAATACGGAGTCACCAGACACCAATAGGATAAGCTTAGTCGTATCAATCTGTATTCCCTAACGGACATTGCCAAAAACTATTGGTTAGATATTTTGTCAGAACAAAATATGAGGTTCAACCACAGTGCATAGGATCACATCCCTTCTCAAAGACAGGTGAGGCTGCCTGTTTATTACTAATTTAAAACACAGTAGAAATAATATATACACAATATCCACACTATTCTAACTATTGGGGTTGGGATACAATCCCAAAATCCATATCAACATGAAATGGAGATATTACAACTTCAGAAATGCAATGGATTAGAAAGGTAACTTATTATAGATGAAACAAAGTGGAAAGGGAATGAGAGGAATGTATTTTCTTTCAAGAAAACATAGATCAAGAAATACTTATACGAGTTTTAGATAATGAGTGTAATATTTTGAAAATATTAAAATGATTAAGAATACTAAACAAAGAATAGCTCAATATTTTGGACGTAAGAACAATATCTAAAGATAGATGAATCCCACAACACAAAGTTTGTAAAATAACACCTATTCCTATTCTTCAATGATTGAAAAGAAAATACAAAGCTTTTCTTCTTCTTCATAATAGCTCTTAATATTTAAAAAAGTCTCCCATTGAAATACACAAGCATCCCTTATTTATAATAGAGAGAGTAGAAAGAAAATAGGATAAATCCTAGAAAATAGTCTTTTAATGAGAGTCCTATTTTGCTTGACTCTCACATAGGAGAACATGTCAAAATTTGCTTCATATGTGACGAAATGAAAATAAAAAGGACATGGCAATTTAATGATAGAAATGACATGAAACACTATGTTTATTCAAAGTTCTTGAATTCCTGTGTCCTCTTCTAGCAAATCCATGCTTGTCTTGGATATTCTTGGAACTTCAGGATTATGCTCTACATTTCATCTTCATTTGGAACACTTCCAGAATAATCACTCTAGGACCTCGCAAGTTTCCTGAGTGTCACTTGTAGGAGTAGCCTCTTTATCCATTCTTCAACCATTCTCCCCTTCTCATTGATCTTTTCAATCATAGGCACCGATGAGAAAATCGAATCTGATAGTCATAGGGGTAGAAGATGAAAGTGTTGACTATGAAGGATTTGAAAGACTTGAGTAGTACCTCTGCCAACTGTTCAACTTTCTCCTTTAGCTCATCCCTACTTACCTTTGTTTCTTTCATCTTTTGGAAAAGCACGTTCATGGCATCTTGTGCATCCTGTTGTGCTCCTTCTGTTGTCACTTTTCCCATATCAACCCTTGTAATCTGATAATCAATCACTATTATATTTTATCTTTGTTTTTTGAGCCCCGAGAAGTGGAAATCTCTACAAACTTATGACCATGAGGCATCCACTAAAACTCTTGAAACCATGTTTTGGGTTTCTTGGCAAATTTGGTAGGAGAAGCCTTGAGTGAACTGAAATCAAAGTCTGGTAGGGGAACTACCACCTCCCTCTTCCTTGGAGTTTGATCAAACAACCATGTGAGGTACAATTGGAAGAAGTTTCTCCTATTATAGGTGTTATGGTTATATTTATGGGTGAAGGAAGATTTACTTGCGAAGTTTTGATGAATGCAACTATAGTGATTGTGGGAATAGATTCATGGAATGAAGGTGTGGAAGGAGGCATTTCTAGGGCCATTGTAGGTCCATTAGAGAGAGGTGAGAGATCGGAGAAAATGTTGGCCATGGCTAATGAGAGTGGCATAGAAATATGAGATGAGGAAGATTGGGAGAGAGGTGTAAATATTCTAAAGCTAAAGTTTGAGAAGTAAGAGAAAGGATTACCTTTGATGAGAAATCAACAAAAGGAGAAACAACAGGTTAACTAACCCCAATTTCTGAAATAATTTCTCCTTGTTCTAGTGGAGGAGGTGAATCCAAGATCTAAACTATTTGTGTTAGAGTAGCAGATGATTCATCCCCTTGCTATTCTCCTTTCTTGAAAAACTTAAACTTTACTTGCCTCTTGGTATGGCTTTTATCCTTTTCCTTTTCTCCCTTGGAGGGTCTCATTTCTAAAGTAGTTATCTTTGAATAAATATTTTCCTTATAACTCATTCCCTAGGAAATTAGCCATGCCTTAGTGAAGAAAAGAGTTTGAGAAGCTATTTCAGCGATAGAAGCCTTTTCAGCAATAGACCAATCAATGGCTGGGAATCCATGTTGGTCTCCATCTGACTGTTTGTACCTAGGTTCAAGAAAAATTTAATTATCCATGGTACCTTCAGAGATATCAGCTAGATCTAACATCTGAATTTCTTCAAGTGTCCATCTGTTGTTGTCTTTTCTTTGGATGGCAACTTCATCACAAATATCAACCCAGATATCTTCCACAGTGGGCACATGTAGATACAATGTTCCATATGAATTTGGGACTCCTTAGATGTTGAATCCCTCCCTCATCGTCATGTGCTTCTTCAATTTGTCCTGAAGTTTGTGCACCATGTTCTTGGCCTTAACCATGGTGTAACATGTATACCTTCTAATAGAAATGGGGAAGGAGAAAATGGCTTTGTGTCTGATTTGTTGGAATTTTTGAAAATCAAACAACTGTCTGACCAACTCCATGAGGATCATTTTTTCACTTGGGAACCTAGCTAAACAGAAAGGATTACCGTGGAACCTTACCACCTGTAGATAGGTAAACTTCTTGATTTACAAGAAGATGCAACCCCATTTTGACACTTCTTTCCATGCTTCATCGGAAACCCTTCCCTTCCTTAGATCAGGATCCAGTCTGAAAATGTTTCTATAGAAGAAGGCATCATTCACTCTTCTAAATTAGTCTTCAAACCCTTTTATTGTCACTTATGGGAAGTACCGATATATGTGTTCCATTTCTTGGTTTCCCTTTGCATCCAGCCATGAATAGTTTCTCATTCCTTCTACCACTTAGGTGACGTATGATATCATATAGAAATTTCCAGTAGACAAGACCATTTTCATTTGGGAGTCTATCTCATTACTTATCACGCTACCCCAATCAATCCATTGGTAATTTTTCTTTATAATGACCATGAACTGGTAAATCCACCCTTGGAAATATTTTGAATCTGGGAGTCCAAACAACTGGCTCAACAAGGTGATGATATCACTAACTTCAAGAATAAAATAACTTCTACAGACCAACTTAGGAAACCTAGAAACAACAGGCTTAGCCTTGACTAAGAACTTCTTATTTATGTGCTTGATGCAGTCTTTCTGGTCCTTGTCCCTGGCCTTTTATGCTAATTTAAAGTCTAAATCAATGTGTTTCATAAAGTTTGGAAACTTTAGGAGTTGATAAAAATAATATCCATCCAATTTCACTATAGACTCTCCTACTTGATTTCTTACTGAGTGGGAGGATGAGTCATAGTGGGAAGTGCAAGCCAGGATGAATTCAGGGCATTGTACTGATACTGGAAATCCTACTACGAGAGGGAGACCGCTATCATCTATTGACCTCATCCATGGATCCTTAGAAGAATAAAAAATTCTTTTCTAGAAGTCTTCCATATCTATATTATCGAGCTATGTGTCCCAGATGTCATAATTACAGCTTACATAAGAAGAAGACTCCATATTCTAATACTTATACTTCATATTTCTTGACTTATCTGACTTATTCTGAGATGAGCCAGGATCCGACATGAGGAGTCTTGAGAATTACTTGATTACCTATAGAATATTAGTTGGGTTTGAGAGCTTTTTGGACAAGTGTACAAACCAAACACACCTTTTGGGTTTTGAAACTTGCAGAACACCTTAAGAAATCCGATAGACTAAGTTGTATGTCAAAAATTAGGATGTTTCAAACACCAACAAAAACCCAAAAGAATAACATATTTTGGAGGATTTAGGACACTTTGAGAAATCTAAAACACTGGTTGGGTGTGTATCATAACTTAGGGCATGCGGCTCATTGATGAAAAATCAACACAAAGAGAAAGTGTGATGATGTTGAAGAGGTAGAAATACCCGACACACTGTGGAACTTAAAGGATGTTGAACACCTGTCAAGACTTGACACAAGGCAGAGAAAGAAATATGTTGAAAAGCCTAAAAAACCTAAAATATGGTGGAAACGGATGGTGTCGAGCACCCTACAAAACCTAAAAAAGGATATCAGGTCTCTGTCCTATCAAAACATGAAAAATTTCCTACTTTTTTTAGTCATGGGTTTTTAGATTCTTTTGAAAACCACAACTTACAACAATTAAATAACCAAAAGGGGGGTAAATTCCAAATGAGAGCCCACATGAAAGAGACAAGAAACAAGAAAAATAACCTAAAACCCTTAACCAGTAATGGAAGAGGAAAAGAAATGGAAACCCAAACAACACACCTCAAAAATAACCCCAAAAAGCTTCAAAATGAAAACAGGAGAATAACCTTCAAGAAGATCGAAAAATGATCAAGAATGGATGGTGAAATCAACTGGAAAGCTCAATTGGGTTTGGAGGTGGAAGAAGTATGCACAGAAATCCAATGCATCAAAAATGTACAAGGTAACAAATGATGTGGAAAACCAATTATTTTTAAAACCCTAACATTAATTACACCTCATCTAACACGTATGCCAAGTTCTAGACAACTAGACATTAAAAACAGGTCATAATGCATGGAGTGTCTAAAAACCTGACACAAAGGGTTCAGTTTAATTCAGGTTTCAGGTTTCAGAAAACATGAAGCATGATGCATGAGATGTTGAGATGCTTCTAAGTATTGAAATCCCAACACAAAGGCTTCATTGAGGTTTCAGGTTTCGGGAAACATATGATACGAAACATGCATTGGATAACGCATGTTCCGATGCTTGGGGTTTTTGAAAACCTGAGAAACTATCAAGACCATCAATTTTTTGGTTTCAGGGAACATGGGACATGTAACATGCAAGAAACATGATTTCATGCAATGAAAACACGAAAAACCGAAAATCTCCTTCAGAGGGAAATTTTGAGAGATATGTCGAAATTTTTTCTATGGTTATCTCATTTTTAGTTGGGATCACTAAAACAAGATAACAACATCAAAATCTGGTTCATCCATGTGTGTATACATTGACCATGATAACTACTTCCTTGTGTGCACTGTAGCCATATCTTCATCAATTAATTTACATCCATGTAAGTCCTTTTGCATTAGTGTGCCCTGGAAACAGGTACGGAAAATTTCACCTACATCCTCTACATAACCCATGTCTAGTGGAATGTGATCCCCACTTGTTCTTCTTGACCTAGGTTGTTTAGGAACTTGAGCTTCCAGATTTGGGACTTGTGTTTCCATGTCCTGAGTAGTCTCTCTAGTTGTCTCATCTATTAACTTTTCCTCCTCTTCTCCTTCTTTCATTTCTTCATCTTTCTATTCTTCTATGTTCTTTAGAGGTGTAGGAGAATTAGTCAAACTATTCTCTAATTATTATTCTTCCTCATTCAACTTCAGTTTCCTTCTCCTTTTCATGGTTTTCTCCTTCTTTGGAGACATTCTGGGTGATTTGCACACTATTTTCAGAGTAGCACCTTGGTTCCTTGTTCTCCCAAACACTCTCTTAAATCTATGCTCTTCTTAGACTGCATCCAAGTCCTCATCATCCCCCTCTTGTGGGTGAGGTGGTGTAGTGGCGTGCTCAGATTCATCCTTATTCGTAGGATTTTTTCTACCTCTATTCTCCAAACCACCATTATCCTCGCACTCATCCTCCTCATCCTCTACTTCAATTGGCTCTATGGGCTTAGGCACTGGGATGTTCTCCATTGTATGCTTACCGTTTGGTGGTGCTAGAAGTGTTAACTCATCTTCCACATACTTGTTATTCTCCATCTTGGGGTTCATTTGGAGGTACACCAATGCTGCTCCAATATCTCCCACAACCAAACTTACTATTTTAATTCTCAATACATCTGAAATGAGCCTTTCAATATATGTACCCCATCATAGATACACATAAATCTTCCTTAGCATGTGGTAGTCACAATCTACCTTGTCCACATTGAACGTTGTGCACCACACATATGAGAACCTATGTACTGATGCCTGGAAGTACCTTACTATGAAGGCATATGGTAAATTACACCAAGGGCTCCATGCTCCATCCTTCATGGGAAACCAAGTTATGTAAAAGTGCTGGTATACAGTGAACTAAACTGCCTTTCCAGCCACCTAAGGCATGTCCTTGGGGATGTGCCATTCTTCTTCAAAGGCCATGTGGATCCTATTGTACCACTTCTCATCCCTTTCCTTGACCTGTTCTATCATGGATCCTTTACAAAAGTACTTTTTGAAGTGTTCTGTAGGTGACTTATGATCTATGAGATACTCCCATATCTTCTCTTTCGGTCTATCAGGTACTCTGATTTCCATGAACACTAGTGATAATAGAACAAATCCAAAGCTGATATTTCTTCCTATGTGCACTTCCTCAATGATAGTTTCGACAATGTAACATGAAATTTTGTAGACCGCCCCCTTGGACATCTTTTTAGCAACATTCAGCCACATGTTATTCACTTGTGACCACCTTTTCTAGTCATTTATCTTCATAACAAGATGTGCGGCTACTTGTATAACTAGATACTTCTTCATTTTATCTATTTCCATGTTCCATGGAACCTTTTATACCCCACCTCCTTTCTAGTCTCCAATATTGTGGCCTTGTCTATTAAATCATTTCTCAAATATTTTCCTGTGTCCTTCAATCCCGTTACCATGGAGATGAGTGCGGCTAAAATTCTAACTCTGCATCCTGTAAAGTAAAAAAAATATTCGTGCACTCTGCTCATGAGCCAGTAGTACAAGGGCTCATATTTCTTGAAGTAAGGGAGCTCATATAGCTGGTAAACTCCAATCTTCTTCAAGTGCTTCTCACCAGCATCGTCATAAACCGACATGTCTTCCATCGTGTGTTTATTTGTCTTTGTGTTCAGCAAGGCATCAAGGTCATTCCTTTTCTCTATGGTACAGTGATTATACTCACTCAACTTGATTCCTCTTATGTTAGAATCCCATTTCTGGCCTACGATGGCCCTATCTCAATACTACATTTCAGAAAATTACTTTCAGGAGCCATCTCCTCTTCTTTTATGACCACCTTCTTCTTTCCCTTCACTCCTGTTATAACTACTTTCTTGGTGCCATTTCTACCTTGCAATCATTTGTAGATCATTTCCTCTCTAATTCTACAATGTGTGAATCAAACCCTAGCTCGATTCAGCATGCCCTAGATGAAATCACATGCCCTCATTCCTCTTTGTCTCCTTTCTTCACTCAAACCCTTCACCATCAGTGATGCAAGCTCTTTCTGCACACAGATCTCTTCATTATGACTGGATACACATCTCTCACACCTTAATTCGATCACTCAACTCTTCACTCTTAGCTCTTTTTCAAATACTCTTAATTGTAATGGTAAAAATGAACTCACATCCCATCCTTATATAGATTTTCAAATTTTTGATGCATTCATTTCTCCTTCACCTACAAAATATCCTCTCATTAATTGAACAATTCCATCTTTTCCACACATTACATCTTCACACCCCAACTATAACCTTCTAGTGCACCTTCATACCCTCTCATCATAGACTTCTCTTCAACAAGCTTCCTTGTGCTTGAGTACCTCATCACTGCACCTTCTACTGGTAGTTGTTATGGCCTCTTCTTACCCCGTGTTATACCATCCCTTCATTCATCTCCATTTTTGGTCACTTTTTGGAAGCAATCCTTTGACTTAAAGAGAACCCATAGTAGCTTATTCCTTTCACCTTTCAATTCCCATAATTATATACTTGGATATCTATAACCACCCCACACTAAAAGTATGTGCTACCCTTTGCACATAAACATGATGCATATAGTAATTAGCTTCATGTGCACAAGTGCACTTATTGCACAATACACCAACTAAATTGACAAAGCATAACAACAAAGAAAGAAACACATTAAGGAAATACAGAATTTAAAACCTAATCTAAATGACAATACTACCTTATTAAAAACACCAAGAAGACTTATTTATAGTAGGGCTTCAGCCTACTCCCATTGAAATAACTGTGTATCCATGTTCCATCAAGTGCTTCTAAATGGAAGGAACCTATTTCAATGATGTAAGTGATAACATATGACCCCAACCAATGTATCTTAAGTTTTCTTGAATGGCACAAGAAATTAGAGTCATAAAGAAGCACCATTTGTCTAATCTCAAACTTCTTGCCCCTTATGTTTCAGTCATGCCATACTTTCTACCTGGCCTTTTCTTTCTTCTAACTCCAACGTGCTATGGCTCATCACTCATCAATCTGAATTATCTTTTCAATCCATTCTTATAAATATTTCTCATCTGCTAGACCTCCAATGCGTGCAATACACGAAGAAGGTAACATAAATTCCATAGGAAGAACAACTTCTGTGCCAAACACTAAATGAAATGGTGTGCCTTTATTCAACCTTTTGTATGTTGATCGAGATGCCCAAAGTAATACAGATACTTTATCATCCCAATATTTTCTTCCAACATCACATATTTTTTTTCAATTTCTGGCTCAAAATTTTGTTGAAAGCTTCAGCAGTTCCATTTTCTTGAGGATGATAAGGTGTAGTCTTATGGTGTGCAATCATGAAATCATCCAATAAAATTATGATTGTCTCATTAACAAAATGTGTGCCCCTATCACTTGTCAAACTTAAAGGACATCCATACCCTGTAATAATATTTTCCCATAGAAACCAAGCTGTTGTAGCCATTGTACAGTCCTTTGTAGGTGCTACTTATTATCACTTGTCAAATAGTATGTGAAAGTTATAATGTAGCATGATCTAGTTATGTGTGCAACTGGTTAAATGGGACCCAAAAAATCAATGGCCCATTTCTCAAACAATTATGCACTGATAATAGGTCTCAGAGGCATTTCATCTCGTTTACCTGGTTTGCCAAGACGTTGACAATGATCACATGCCTTACAAAATTTCTTATAATCTTTATAGAGGTTCTCCCACCATAATCCAGTGAGTAGAATCTTGCACATTGTGGCATCATTGACATAGAGGCCACCTATAATTCCACCATGAGCTTCTTTTATAATACATGTGTGCTCATGTTCCAATACAAAATGGTGCAATACTTCATCTCGGCCTAATTTATGCAAGTCACCACTGATTAACATATAGGGTGCAGCGTGTATAAAAAGTTTTTTCTTCTCCAAGTATTTCATTCCTTCTAGTTCCATCCCTGTTTATAGAAATACAACAATGTCCTCTAGTTCTGATGGCGTGCATTGTAACCTATATAACTATGCATTTGGCATGGTATCCTCAATTGTTTGTGCTTCTTCTCTTTACTATATTCTTGATAGATGGTCTGGTTTAGAATTACTTTTTCCTAGTTTTACCACAAATGTGAAATAAAATTCTTGAAATAAGATCACCCATTGACATATGTGCCCTTGTAAAATAGGTTTATTTACCAAATACTTCAATGTCATGCGATATGTATAAAATATGAATGGTATAGCTAGTAGGTACAGGTGGAATTTATGTAGTGCATAGATCATTTAAAAATCTTTACACTCTATAGTTATGTAATTATGTTCTGTACGAGTTAGCTTTCTACTAGAAAAATAGATAGGATGTTAGGCCCATTAAAAACAACCCACTTGAGACACAAGAAATAACCTAGGATTAGTTAGGAAAACTATGGAATATATATATATATATATATATTAAAAGAGTCTACTACCAGGTTATGAGGAAACAAATGTCACTAAAAAGTTCCACAAAAAATCTAATCCACTAGAATATAATTTTCCTTTATTAACAATTATTAGCGGTCATAAGGTCCAAATTTTAGGGTTAAAAGGTTCAACTAGGTTCAGAGGGTAATTCCTCACCATACCCACTCTCTAACAGGATTAAAGATTCAACTTGATATTTCTCACACTTAACACATTCAAAATTTCCCTAAATCATTCCCATTAGATAGGAAATTTTTTCACCTTTCCATTGATAGAAAGAAGTCCTCCTAACTGCTCATAAAACTCAAGTTATGGGCCGGTGGACTTTTTGGTGAAAATTTTCCCAAGAGCGGGCCTGCGGGCCTAGGGGTGAAAATTTTCCCTTGCACGGGTCAGCGGAGTAGGGAAGAGTTTTAGTGTTTTTTCCCCTTTTCAGGTAAAAATCATGATTTTCCTCCATGCACCCACGGGCCCAAAGAGGATACGTGTCAAGCTTAGATTAGCGCAGGGAAAATGGGGCATGTAGGGAAACATACAAATTTTAGACTTTTGCTTCAAAAAGTGAAAAGAGTTAAATTTTACGTGTGCCTCCGCCGATGCCTAAGGATTCCACATGTCATCCTATCATTGGCTGTGGGATTCTAGGGTAGTAGAGAAACTTAATAAAATTCACCAAAGGGGGTAAAAAGGTTAAGTTGAACGCATGGGCCCGCACGTCGGCGGAAATGAGTTTTATAAGGCAAGGGTGGGAGTGCGGGACCACAAAGATAATTACAAAAAATTTCCAAAACAAATATTCTCAAAAAATATAAATTTTCAAGGGTTCCACCCCTCCATCATGCCACGTGGCAGTAACCAATTTGATGCGGGATTGTGGGATGGTGGAGGAAACTAAGACAATTTTCCAAAAATTTAAAAAAAATGCCAAGGAAGAAAATGGTGTTGTGCCTCCACCGTTGCCTCATGAGGCCACATGGAAACTTCTGATTGGTTGTGGGGTGGTGAAGAAAATTTTAAAAAATTTCCCAAAAATTTTCCTAAGTCCCCACGGGAAAAGTTCAGGCCGTGGGCCCGCCAAGGAATTTTTTCCCAAAATTTAATGGCAAGTGAAGAAAAATTCAAAAGGCCATAACTTTTGACAGAAAGCTCGGTTTTGGGAATTCTAGAAATATCTCAATGTCTTGTTTGCATATGAATCATTAATTTTATATTTTGATAAATTTTAAGGGGTCAATTTTATGAAAATGTTCTACAGGCTTTTTAAAAGCAAACTGGTAAATTTTAACTAAATAAATTTGGTTCCAATTTGATCTTCTCCTTCACTCAACATGCCAAACAAACATGGAGGATTGTTCTAAGAAGAATTTAGGATGCATTTGGAAGGTAATTTTGTTGATTTATTTCCACTTTGAATTTTTGCAACTTCTGATAGCAAAAAGACTATGAAAGGTTTAGGCCCAATTTTGCAATGTTTTAAACTATTTCCTTAAGTGTTTTTTTTGTCAAATTGAGTTCATTGATATCATAAAATTCTAAATTTTAATGTTTCAATTTTTATTATTGTTTACAAGTTCAAACTGTGTATTTTGGAGGAAGTATTTGTCAGTTTTAAATTTACAACAGAGATCGATTTCTAAAGGATCTTTTTATCAATTTCATCTTCCATGTATGGAAATTTCATTTCTATTCTAGTATAATACATTTATTTGATATAAAAAAACCATTTAAAAGCTAAAATGTAAAGTCTGGTTTCCAATTTTTTCATATTTTCAAAAGGATAAAGTAATACAATTCCTTCATACATATTCCTTTCTTTCAAACTGAGATTTCAATAATATTTAAAGTTCAGATTTCAATGCAACAATGCAAATGGAGAAAGGTATTACAATCCTTTATTGACTTCTAAAAACTTTACATCTCTCAATTCCTTCTTTCATACTTCAAAATTCATCTTACAGATTACATTTCCTTCACATTCTTTCAAAGAAAAACAAAGTCTATATCTTTTTCATTTCACTTTAAAAATTTCATAATTCATACAATATCTTTCCATTTCAAAACATTTACAAATTCATCCACTTGAAAGTGGGAAGGGTTACAATGAGATTTTATTACACAAGGTACTATCAAATTGTCTTTCTTCTCTGCTCCAGAACAACAACACGAATTTCTCTTTTTGGATCACAACAAAGGCAGGAGAAAGGAAATGCTCTCCACCCAACCAAGACATCCAATGAAGAGGAGAAGCCATCTTTCTTCATTGGCCCCCAAGCCCAACCACAATGCAATAAGAAATGTATTTCAACTCATGGCAACAACAGGATTCCACATCATAAAGAAATCTTTCAACATGCACATTTCAAAATTAAAAACATAGTCCAAACAAAATGGTAATTTACAACTACATTGAAACATTAAGATAAAACTCAGGCTTCATCATGCAAGCCAAAGGAGCAAGAACTATGGAGGAAGCTGTTTATGCCTCCCAATGGGAAATGGGTATCCACCTATAACAAACTACCAATATAAATCATCACGCATATCCTTATGCCCCCCATAATCCCTCCTTATGCCCCCCACAAATTTCTTTATGGCCCCCACAAAGTAAGAAATGCAAGCTATCTTCCACTATGGATCCCAATCCAAAACTCCCTCCACAATAATTCTGATGCCACTGGCATTCCCTTATGCCCCCTCTCAATGATTCCCCATAGCCTTCTCCTACACCAGTCCTAGGCAGTCTACCCAACCAACCAACAAACACACAAAACATTCACCATTCACACAAACATAAAAAGAAAATAAAGGCATATATAAAGAGCTAAGCTCTTACCCCTACATGGTAGACTGTTTTCCAATACAACAAGCTTTCAATGTCAAAATGCAGTC
Source organism: Taxus chinensis (assembly GCA_019776745.2). Taxonomy (NCBI): domain Eukaryota; kingdom Viridiplantae; phylum Streptophyta; class Pinopsida; order Cupressales; family Taxaceae; genus Taxus; species Taxus chinensis. Next base: position 353,880,334 of record CM034154.1, read on the forward strand.
CCAAAATTAGAAATTCATAAGCATGAAATTATCTCCAATATCCTTCAAAATCAACAAGAGCTCCCCACAGCCAAGGAAAATTCACCCCCATTGAAGTATTCCAAAAGTTCAACAACCCAAAACAAGGCAAGCAAATTTGAATTTAAGTAAGAGGGAAGAGAATAGGATGAGGTGGATTAATGTAGGATGCCACATCACACATCCTAAACTCCAAGACAAAAGTAAAATTCATTCTGCAATGCACAATATAGAGGTGGGTGAAAAATATGAAAATTTACTTACACACTCCAAAATCCCACACCCCAAAGGACTGAATTTAATAAAATGTAAGAAGAGTGTAATTAAAAATTACAATTTGTCTTCCCAAAATGCAATAAAAAGTTCTAAAATCAACCCTCCAACCATAAGTATGGTTGGTAAATAAATTTAAGAGGTATGGGACAAGTTTTACTTGTCCCACAAGCCTCCAGAAATAGCCTCCAAGGACAAATTCGAATTTCCAAGGAGTTGGAGTGTTTCATACTCCAAAATATGACTTACATACCTCTTACACATACTTACACATTACTTTCTACATTTAATACAAGAGCCAACAACTTCTATAATTACTTTCTTATATCCCAAATTTTATTAATTAATTTATTTATTTTAACACTATGATTACTCACATTAATTCTCCATAGTTAAAAGAATAATGAAAGGGGTAAATGCATCACAAAATAAACACATGTAAACAATAATAAAAAGGAACCACAATAATAAAATATACAAAGCCCCCTTGGTCACTGTTTAACCATTTTCTAGATCGTTTCTTTGAAGTATTGACGAAACAGATAGGGTAACAGGCATAGGTGGAATACCTGTTCAAATTATAGTTGATGGGTTGTTACGTGTGTATGACTTCTGAATCCACATCTGATTGTGAGAGCTTCCTTTTAGCTAAGAGGAACTACCTGTAATATAAAGCAAGACCACCAGAAAAAGTTAAACAATATATGTAGTGAACTACCTAGTGTATGCTAGATCTAAAAAGTGTGATACTTCCTAGATGGTTGTCAGCCCACTATTTTAAACAATTTAATGTGGTAAATAAGGTAAATCCTATTGTAATTCGAAATGATTTAGGTATCTCACTTAAAATAAAATAATAAATAGATCTAATCTAACAGACTAGGTTAGAATAGGATCGAAAGGTCAAGTAACCGGTCCTGGGTCTCTACAGGTCTAATAGAGGTCTCAAGTAGATCACAGATAAATGAGGGTGAAAGGGAATTAGGTGGATAGGTCACTGTTCTAAGTTGTATGGGAAAATACAGTAACTAATGTTTGTTAAGGGTGACTGATGATAGTAGAGTATAAACAATGTCGGTTTTACTTTGGAGTTCTGGGAATGCCATAGAAAGAAATTTAGGTCTCCTTTGTGATTGCACAATGGACTTTCGTTGGTCGGGATGAGGTATTGGGTTATTGAGGTAGGATTTGGTGGGGTTTTAATGGGTATATGGAGGGGTGAGTTTTGGGGGAGGTCAATGGGTGGCTAGCTAAACAAAATATGATGATATAATGATGAAATGAAATAAACCAGAGAAGTATAACATCTACTTGCTTGGATTCCAGTCTTGGATGCCTATGAGTGAGAGCTAGAGGTGTTGATGAGAGGTTTTGAAGGCTACAGTTGGTCACCAACTGAAGGAAAGCTTCTGCATGAGCTGTATGTACATTCCTCTTTGCTTGGTTAGATCAGATCATTGTTGGGGTGGTTGTTTAGGAAAAGATGCTTGATCTCCTTCCTTGCATGTGTGTTCTCACTCGAATTCACTCTCAGAAGATGTGATATCTCTATGGAATGTGCTAATGTTCACCAAATTTTATAATATTTTTCAAATCTTCTACCAACCTTGAGAATAAGGTTGTTTTGGGGTTGAAAGGGTAACTGAAGGTGGTTTAAGCTTAACCGGTGATGGTTAGGTGTAACCGGCGTTGGTCAAGGTGGGATTTCCTAGGTTTACTAAACTAGGGAGATCCTCTTGATTTGCTAGGATCTTGTGTCATTAACCCACATATTAGACTGGGTGCTTCTTGAAAGCATGTAGGAATGTGGTTAGAGGGAATGTAGGAATTGATTTTTAGGGTTTAGATAAGACTTAATTAGTTATAAAAACTTACTAAGAATAGGTCTTAGGCTGAGTTGGCTTGGTGAGGTGTCTAGGTGAAGTGTTTATGTGGATATTATTTAAATTAATATATTTAAATAATACATATGGTGAGGATAATGAATTAATTTAATTTCATTACTTAAATTAATATTAGTGGGGTGAAGGGCACCATGGCTAGGTTAATGTGATGAAATGTGTTTATTTGTTGAGGGACCAAAGGGTAGTGTTACCTAATTTTAGTGTCTACACTTTTCCCCTTTTTGTTTCATAGCTTGTATTGGTAAGCGAAGTTAACAAAATTAATATGTGGTTTCCCCATGTGTGGGTAAAGGTGTTCCCCTTCAAACTAGGAACAGATGAGACCAAAGGTAGAATTGGTGAGTGGATTGATAAAAGGTGAATGTGGTGAAGAGAAAGGTGGGTAACAAGGAAAAAAGGAGCAAGGTCTACTCAGGTAAGCTAGGTATTGGGTCAGGGTCATAGGTAGTAACAGTAAAACACATGTACATGTATAAATAGCAGAACACTACCAGGTTGAAGAGTAAGAAAACCCTATATCATCTAAGGTCGATAGGTTTATCCAAACAAGGATTAAGTGATTCTGGTATCCAAGGTATAAGATATGGTTAGGAAACACAACATAGGTTAGGTGTAGGAGCATTTAGGTATGTTCTGGTACACCAAAGGTAGGGTTAGGATAAATGGTCATGACAATAGGCTAGGTAGGTTCATTAGGTCAACAACACAAGTAACAATGCCGCAAGGTATATTGATCACATGAGGTCAAAGGTCACTAGCGATGGTCCAGGTCCAAATATCTAGATCATGGCAAGGGTAAGGCCAAGGTAGGGGTAATATAATGAGTCCATAGAGGAGGACTAAGGGAGGTAGTAAATGATTTGTTCAGGAAAAGTGAGGTACATGGGTAGGGTAAATGTGGGGTGGGGTAATTGATCAGGGTGAAGGTTGGGTGGGGAAAAAGGGGAGGTAGGGGTAGGGTAAAGGTTAAAATGTAGGGCAATGTGTAGTTGATGGGTACCGGTACAACAACTAGACATTCAACCGAGATGATGGTAGCATGACGGGGTAAGTGCTTTACTCTACGTTGTGGATTTGATAGATTAGAGGAGTTTTTTAGTTATGTTTGTAGGTTGTGGTGATTTTTCATTTTTGTGGGTGGGCACAAATTATGTTTGGGAATGGGGGGTTTATTGGGTAAAACGAGGGATGGGGAGAGTAATAAATGGGATAGGGGTGTTGGGTAGAGGTCTAAGGGTAGTTTCGGTCATTGTAGGTGTGTAAAAGGGGCAAGGGGAAGGTTTTTTAGAACGGGGGTTTTTGGAAAATTGGGGGTTTTTCCACGATAGTGACCAACATTAGTCAAGTTTGGCTGGCATTGGTTAGGTGGAATCAGTATTTGTCACCAAATAGGTGACTGATGCTAGTTAAGGGGTAACCGGGGTCGGTAAGGGTGAACCGATATCGGTCACCAAATAGGTGACCCATGTTAGTTTAAGGGTGACTGGGGTAGGTTATGATGAACCAGTACCAGTTAGATTATTGGGCACAAGGGTCCAAAAGTGGTGTGGGTTAGGTAGTTGAGATGGGTAGGGTGAAAATAGGGTATAGGGAAATGATAATGGTTGAATATGGATTGATATATGTAAATTAATGTCATGCTTTTATTAGATATATGGGAGAGTGCAACTACCTATGCGGGATAGGGTTTTACCTCTATTGGTGACATTATATGGTGCAGCGACCCCAGAGGAGCTGCAGCATGTGGAGGTAGTGGGCTTGAGTGGGGTTCATCGCTATAGACATGTAGTCTGTCAGCCTAGTTTGATGGTCACGCTCATCGATAGATGGGACTCCGTGACCAACATGTTCCACCTACTGACGGGTGAGATGACTATCACCTTGGAGAACATGTTCTGGATTCTTAGGATACCCATATTGGGTGGCTAGGTTTATTATATCTCCTCCGAGGACTCTGAGGAGCTAATTCTGATTATTTTTGGAGAGGGGATGGCCGATCTGATAGTCTATAGTGCTAGTTTGAGCTATGGAGAGATGTACCTAGCCCATCTGGAGAAAATGAGGCTAGTGGCTCTATTGATGGAGGCAGTGTGCTGCTATGAACTTCCTGATGTAGAGGGTGAATGCTTTCCCTGATCACTGATGAGGCTTCTCCATGACATGATGGTGCATGAGACCCACTTTTCCTAGGAACCAACATTCTTGGTCTAGCTGTACAGGGAGTTGTGGGCATATGGGTGGTTGCGCAGGTTCAAAATGTGTTGTACATTTATACTACACTACTGGGTGTACGAGCACATAGTTTTTGTGCATCCAATAGGGATGCCCCAAGCAGATGCATTCCCCGTGTGATTCATGTGAGTGGGATACAAGAGATGGGTGCCGATGATAGGAGAGTGGAGAGATGATAGGCTGACACATGATGTGGCCCATTTCCTATAGTTATTGGAGGGGTTGTCTAAAGTGGACATTATATGGAGGCTATATGTGGGATTCCCCTCATATACGAATATGCATGAGGAGCTAGTTGAGCTCTAGCTAGAGAGATGGATATAGGGTTATCATTCTGGGGAGGACGAGATGATCCTGGTAGACAAAGTCCATCGACAGTTTGGGCTAGTACATGACATACCCTCCTTTCCCAAAGTATCGAAGAGATGACATGGAGAGGACCTTACCTCTACCACAACCTACAGTGCCCACAGGGCAGGAGGAGTAGCCAGTGGACTGGCGGATAGATGATTCCACATGCACAGACAGGTATAGGTAGTGGTGGGCAGCTCAGTTATGAGACATACCACCCAGACCAGGGTAGCTGGATCTAGCCACCATCACGGTGCAGAGAGATGCCCTATAGGGGTAGGTGGCTACTCTCATTACCCAGATAGGTATATTGCAGACACAGCTGGAGGGCTCAACAATGGAGGTAGTAGAGCTACGCGTACAGGTGGCTAGTGGAGGAGATGGAGATGGAGAGGAGGGGGATGGTCAGGTGGAAGCCTTACAGGCTCAGGTGGTAGGTTTATAGGGCCAGTTGGACACATCCCAAGCACAGATTGGGGTCTTATATGCCTAATTATAGGCACAGGGGCAGGGGGTACCACCACAGGCACCGGGAGTAGGTCTCAGTTCACAGGAAGGAGTGGGGTAGGGTCCCACAGGATAGGTACAGGGGATGAGACCTATGGGACCACCACATACTATGCCTATATCCAGGCTATGGGATGCCTTAGGTGAGGATAGGTACTATCAGGACCAGCTGATGGCAGCCATGATAGACTTTATATCCTATACTAAGTACATGGCACAGTAGGCATCCAGTGAGAGGATGAGATCCCGCACTTACAGTGTGGAGAGCACAGGGGGTCAACAAGCTCTAAGGCCCAATCAGGTAGAGGCTACTAGTGCATGGAGGCTATCTCCAGTTGAGGTGCCAGCAGGGGCCTAGGAGGTTGAGGATACAAGTGATACCGAGATGGAGGACATCTGCTGAGATGCTTGATATGGCACCTAGTTTTTGATGTATATATTTTTTGTGTGATATATAATGGCTTGTGTGCCAAGAGATATTTATATTTTTGAGAACATACTGGCTTGTGTGCCGATGACATTGAGGATGTATGAGATATTTTTGTATATTTCGAGCATATACCGTCCTGCGCGTCGAAGAGTTTTTGTATTATTCATTATTTTATTGTATATATGAGATTGGTTTGCATGCTGATGACATTTTATATTGTATATCATCCTATCTGCCAATGATTTTGAGATGATGGACATGATGAGATAGCCATGTATAGTTGAGATACACATTGATTTATTTATATGATAAGATAAATGGTATTTTTTTCATTTGTTGATGTGTTTATGAGATTAAGAATTTGTTGTGTTGATATGGATGGAAATTAGGAAATTTAGGCATGATGGTGTTAGGTTGGTATAGGCATGAATCGATTTAGGTTGGTTTAGGCATGGATCGAGTCAGGTCGGTTTAGGCATGGTTGAGTCAGGTTATAGGCATGGATCAAGTCAGGTTGGTTTAGGCATGGATCAAGTCAGGTTATAGGCATGGATTGAGTCAAGTTATAGGCATGGATTGAGTCAGGTTGGTTAGTCATGGTGGAGTTAGGTGTGTTAGGCATGGTTGAGTTAGGTTGGTTTAGGCATGGTTGAGCTAGGTTGGTTTAGGCATGGTTGAGTTAGGTTGGTTTAGGCACAGTTGAGTCGAAAGTAGGTTAAGTGGTGATTCATTATTTTATGTAATGAATGATACTATGGGTCATATGTGAGATGTGGTATAATCTATTCATAATGATGATAGAGAAATGGTAGACGTAATAAATGTATGTTGTGATAATGTTTAAAATATGAAAAAAATTGTTATATATGTGGTTTAATTTCAAATTTTTGGTATAAAATGGAAACAAATTTAGGTTTGATGTAATGTGAGGCACATGGAAGATGAATTATTGAGGGTAGAGGATGTCTGAGCTAACCTCTAAGGGCCCCATGCCCTCAGAGTGCTACCTACATAGTCCCAGTGAAAAGGGACCTTAGGCCGATGTAGTTCTCCCATAAGCTAGGGAATAATATGAGGAGGTATGAAACTGAGTTGGCAGGTTCTTGGGCATGCTATAGGTTTAGGTTTGCTAGGTGTGGGTAGATTATAGGTAAAATGATGTAGGTGAGGGTGATTGTGGTGAAAGAATAAGACTACCCCAAAAGTAAGCGTCAAGGACCAAGTCCTGTATAAGGTAATCAAAATGTAAAAAGGGATGGTTAAAAGACAAGATGGGGCAATAAATCCACCTGGTTGGTTAGGATCATACTAGAGGTGATAAACGTAAGACCCTAAAGACATTGCATTATGGACTGTCCTATGGTAAAAAGTAGTCACATAATCACCAAATGTCGAAGTTCCAAGAAGTCCCTTGAGGCAGTAGGAAATGAGAGTGGTAATGGTTTGAAGGGTAAAAAGTGGGTAATCTTTATATGGTATAGGTAGTATGCACTTCGGTCAAGAGAACCTAGCTCACAATGGGCAAGTCCATGACAAAAAGGTCAAGTGTTTTGACTTATAGTTGAGATAGACTGATTGATGCGGGAAGTCTATATGGGATAAATAAAATTAAACTCCTTCAAGTCTTTGTGAATCTGATTGATGTGGGAAGCTTTGGTTTCTCTCTCTCTCTCTCTTTTCAGAGATTTACATAGTTGTCCTTCGAGGGAGTAGTCTATTTATAGCAACAATTGGTCGAGAGGAAGATGTCCTTTTGAGGGAGTCATATTTTTATTAGAAGTTTGACTCAAGGAGTTTGGTACCATGTGAGGTCTTTGCAGTCATAGACAAGGCCAAGATGAAGGATAGGACTCTTGTTCAAAAGGCAAGGTGAAATGACCATGGGATCTGATCTAAGGGTAGATGAAAAGTATCCATGAGAATCATGCTATGTGTAGTGTTGGGATACACAAATTCAAGAGAAGATAACAAGTGATGGGTATGCACATGATTCTTGTTTAATCATTGGTGATGGCGTAGGAAGTGGATAGCGCTCAAGGGACGAGCATGGAAAGAGGAAAAAAGTGAGGTAGGGCTAAAATTCAATAGTAGAATGGTCTAAGATGCAAGGTATTAAGGGGCTCAGGTTCCGGTTTACCATTGAGTGAAGATAAACGATAAACACCTAATCCATAAGTATGGGTTATGATGTATGGTCCAAGCCAATTAGGAGAAAATTTTCCCTCATTTACTTTTTTCTACTTTAGTTACATGTTGATTTTCTTTCAGGACAAGGTCACCAACTCGGAAGGTTCATTCATGGACACGTTTGTCGTAGGCATGCTTGATACATTTTTGGTAAACTTGAAGATGGTCAAGAGCATTAAGACGGAATTTGTCTAATAACTCAAGTTGTGGTAAATGGTCTTGAAGGAAGTCATCATCATGAAGCATGTCATGGAGAGTAATGCAGAGTGAGGGAATCTGGACTTGGAGAGGTAGAACAACCTCTGTACTATAGACCAAAGAAAAAGGTGTGGTGGTAGTGAAAGTGTGGATACTAGTGCGGTATTCCCACAGGATGAAAGGAATGTGCATATGTCAGTCCTTCCCAATATCGTTAACCATTTTCATGAGAATTTTGTTCAGGGTTTTTTTGGTGGATTTGACTTTTCCGTTAGTCTGTGGGTAATAAGGTGATGAGAAACTTATCTGAATACTGAAGGCATCACAAATTTCTCTCAATGTTTTATATTTAATTTTTTTTCCATTATCAGTGATGAGGCAATGAGGAACACCAAAGAGACAAATGATGTGATCATTGATGAACTCACATATTTTCTCATCTTTCATGGAGATGAGTGGTATGGCTTCAACCCATTTTGTGTAGTATTCGGTAGTGGTGATGATCCATTGATGTCATTGGGAAGAATGGGGATTGATCTCTCTGACAAGATCCAAACCCCATTGAGAAAAGGGCCAAAGGTCACGGGTGACCTGTAAGGCATGACTGGGTGTATGATGAAGGTTGGCATGTTGTTGGAATTTTACACAACACTTGACATAATTGCAACAATCATGGTTAAGGGTCGGCCAGTAATAGCCTAGGTGAAGAATATGCTTAGCAACAGTGAGGCCACTGAAGTGACCTCCACATATGCCATCATGAACTTCCTTGATGGTATAAGGGATTTCAGAACTCATAAGGCATCACAAGAGAAAACCATCAAATCCATGCTTATAAAGGAGGCAACCCATGATGACATAACGAGAGACCTTTTTTAGGAAGGCATGTTGTCCATTACGGGTGAGATCAGGAGCTAAGACAGAGAAAGAAAGATAATCGGAGTATTGTTTGTACCAAAGATCACTCAAGTTGGGGGTAGTGATTTTGATAGAATAAACGTCACAAGATAAATAAGAGGGTGATTGAAGTCGTTATATAGTGACAAAGATGTTAGAATCGGTAGGTGAAGTGGGTATTTGAGAAACCAAGCAGGACATGGTATCTGCAAATTTGTTGGTTGAATGGGGGATGTTTAAAGGGCATAGCGGTCAACGGTGGTCAAAAGTATGTCTATGTGATGTTTATATTTTTGAAGTGTCTCATTACGACATTGGTATATACCATTGAATTAGTTTATGACCAATTGGGAATCACCAAATATGTTGATGGATTTGACATTCAAAGCATAGGCAGTTTGGAGACCTAATACGAGCGCTTCATATTCGGCAATATTATTTGTAAAATAAAAATATATTTTGAAAGACAAAGGCATGGGTTCACCATCAAGGGGAATGAGGATAACTCCTGCCCCACCCCCATGCTGACACTTGGAACCATCAAAGAAGAGTGTCATTTGGTAAGCAAGTTTGTCAAGGAAAGGGGGTGGCAATTGACTCATCTGGAAAGTCAAAATTAGAGGGTTGATCCCCAGAAATAGGTGCATCGGCCATTTGGTTAGTGATAGCTTAGACCTTAATGGAATTTTGAAGGATGAATTCAAGGTTGAGGTCAGCCAAAATCATAAGCCAGCGTGCAGCACGCTGATTTTGATAAGGTTTGGCATACATGAAGTGTAAGGGGTCAGTGTTGGTCACAACATAGGTTTTGTGGTTGAGTAGGTAATGGCGGAGTTTTTTGGCAACAAAAACTAAGGTTAAGAAAAGTTTTTTGGGATGGGTGTATCAGGTTTCATAGTCCAAAAGAGTATGACTTATGTAATAAACCGCTTTCTCCCTGTATTGTTCATCACAATGAGCGAACATGGCCCCCAAAGAGTGATCGGTAGCTAAGATGTATAGGTAGAAGGGTTGATCGTCTTTAGGTGGAATGAGTACGGGGGTTTGAAGAAGGCATTGGTTTAAGACCTCAAAATCCTTATGGCAATCATCATCCCATTTAAAGGAGACATCCTTCTTGAGAATGTGATGAAATGGTTAACACTGATCAGACAATTGTCAAATAAAACGGTGAATAGACTGCAACTTACCTTGCAGGCTACGGAGTTTCCTAAGGTTAGTGGGCGGAGGCATTTCTAGAATGGCCTTGACTTTAGTAGGGTCAACTTCTATACCACGCAGGGAAAAAATAAATCCCAGGAGATTTCTTAAGAGAATAGTGAAGACACATTTCTTGGGCTAAAGGAAAACACAATATTTAATGAGATGGTCAAAGATGGTTTTTAGGATGGCAAGGTGCTTGGAGCAGCATTTTGATTTGGCAAGGATTTCATCCACATAATCTTCCAATATGTAATGCATGATGTCATGGAAGATGTAGGTCATAGCCCGCTGATATGTGGCACTAGCATTTTTAAGGTCAAAAGGCATAACTTGATAGTAGAAGGTCCCCTAAGGGGTGATGAATACGGTTTTGTGTTGATCCTCTAGGGCAAGCAAGATCTAGTTATAACCCAAGAAGTTGTCCATGAGTGACAACATCTCATGACCAGAAGTAAGGTGAACCAGTTGGTCAATACCAAGTAAAGGAAAGTCATCTTTGGGACAAGCTAGATTGAGGTCACAGAAATCCATGCAAATATGGAGTCCCCCTATCACCTTAGTGATAGGGACAATGTTATAAATCCAACAAGGATAATCAATGGGTAAGATGAAGGAAATGGAAAGAAGGCGTTGAAGTTCTTCTTTGATGAGAAGGGCAATGCGATGGTGCATTTTCCTCAGGTTTTGTTTGATGGGTTTGGCATCGGGAATAATTACGATATTGTGGACCACTATGGTGGGGTCAATACCAGGCATGTCTACGTAAGACCAAGTGAAACACATGGTTAATATCTTTGAGAAAAGAAGTGATGGCTTCCTATTCAGTAGCATCTAAAGATTGACTGATCTTTAGGATGTGTGGGTCGTCTTGAGTATGAATGTTGATCTCGATAGTTGATTCATTCAATATGGTATGCATCTCAGAGGGTAAGAACGGATGAATATATGAGTCTTCTGTACCAAGGGTGGTGAGTATAGATTCATCATCCTGACATTGAACGACATGTTGATTGAAGGTGTATCGTCATCAATCATTTCAGGATACACAAAGTGAAGAGATGAGGGAGCCTCACCCTTGCGTTAATAAGTCAGAGGCCCCAAGGAGATGATGTTTATGAAAAAAAAGTTATGAGGGATGGATTCTAGGATCCATCAACTCCATCGGTGAAGGTGGTGATGGTGGTGAAGAAGGTGGAGAAGGGCTGATGTCCTCGATGAGTTCAATGTGAGCCTTCTTGTTAGGTGGTTCAACAAAGCTGATACCAGTACGGTCATTATGTTTATTGGGTAGTACATGGAATAATGGTATGGTGGCCTTGCTCGTAAAATCCAAAACCAAAACCATTCCACACACATCGGTGTAGGAAGGTGTGGGAAAAATGGCGATTGGTGAGTGATTGGAAGTCAACAGAAAATGGGAGTGAGTTTGTGATGGTGGTTCGGGTGTGTAAGTGATAGTATCAAGTCGCCCATAGGTGAGACTAGTACAAAGGTGGGAGGACCATAAAGGAGGTGTTCAACTATATGGTGATCATAATGAGGGTGTTGGTGAAGACCTCCATACTCTTGTGGAGTAAGGAATGTGTTGACACTATATAGGTGATACTCCCCTAGAGTGAGGTGTTGCAAAATGCCTTCCAAGGGATCAGTAGTTGGTATGTGGGTAGCTAGAATAGATGATGTGTCAGAGGTTGATGTGAAGGTGGAGCTAATGGATTGGGAGGTTGATGGTTCAGCTATGGAGGTTATGGCAGTGGTAGGAATGGAGGAGGTATATGTGGTTGAGGTAGCGACTGTACTAGTAAGTGGAAGGTGTAGGTGAAGCGGTAGTGGTCCTGGAGGTAGACACCTTAATGGTTATAAGCACATCATTGATTCGGTAAATCATGTGACATGGTCTAAAAGGTGATGGGTCAGCTGGAATGGTATAGGTGTGTCCTTCATGTTCAAACTTTACACAACGATGCAAAGTGGAAGGAACACAACCCATGAAATGAATCTAGGTTCTGCCAAACAACATATTATATTGAAACTCCCCCTCCAAGATGTAAAATAATTATGGAACAATGCAGGGAGCCCACGTGAACATGGAGGATGACATTTCCTAGTGTAGAGGTGATAGCATCATTCAATGAATGCAACATGACAAGATGTTTACGCATGCAATTATCGGGTATGCGCATGTTAGCAAATTCATGGGATGAAATGATATTAATGCTAGCACCCCCATCGATCATGACATGTTGTACACGTATATCATCGATGTGGATAGAGATGAAGAGAAATGGGTCTGGGTCATCAGTTTGGTGCAGTGTGATCTCTTCCTCTGAGAAGCTAAGGGAGGCTACTTGGTGATTAGGTGGGGGTATGGATAAAGGTGGTAATTTGGTGAGAGAGGCTACAGGTGTAGGGTCATTTGGTAAAACCTAAATAGATTGAAGGACCTCCATGAGAGCATGACAATGGGATTCTGAAGTTTAGATGAGGTCATATAGAGACATTTTGAAGGGGATTGGTGTAGTTATTTGAGCATGGCATGATGTGTAACTCCGTTAGAAATAGGATATGTGGGGCCAATGTTAGTTATTTTAGGCATGGGTGCAGATGGTATGTTGGGTATGGGATTGGTTGATTGGTCAGTTGCCTTTTCCTTTCCTTTGTCCTTCTGAGCATAGGTAGTAATGTGGATCAGTGGAGTTAATGAAGAAGGTGAGGTGAGTGGAGTGAGGAAAAAACCTACTGGAGGTAGGTGAGCCATGAAAGGTATAGCGATATGAATGATTTTAAAAAGCCCAGTTTTTGGTTGTTGGTGGGAAGGAATGGGTTTGTGAAATGATCCTCTCGAGAAGGGCACATTGACTTTGGTGGAAAAAACTAGATAAGGATGGTTTTGGCCTTATGAGGTCATTGATGCAAACCATGTTAATTTCAAATCTTGAGGGAGAGGTCTGAGTGGAGGTGTAGACACTAGGTGTAAACTAGGTCACACTCCCCTTTGGTCCCTCAAAAATAAACACCCTTCATCACATTCACCTAGCCACGACCCCCTTTCACCCCACTAATATTAATTTAATTAATTAATTAAATTAATGCATTATCCTCACTATATTTATTATTTAAATATCTTATTCTAAATAATATCCACACATACGGTTCACTTAGACACCTCACCAAGCCATATCAACCTAAGACCTATTCTTAGTAAGTTGTCATAACTAACTGAGTCTTACCCAAACCCTAAAAATCAATGCCTACATTCCCTCTAGCCACATTCCCACATGCTCACAAGAAGCTCCCAGTCTAATCCATGGGTTAACGACATGAGATACAAGGAAATCAAGAGGATCTCCCTAGTTTAGTAAAGCTAGGAAATCCCGCCTTGACTGACTCCGGTTACCCCTAACCATCATCAGTTAAGCTAGAACCACCATCGGTTACCCTTTTAACCCCAAAACAACCTTATTATCAAGGTTGGAAGAAAAAATTAGAAGGTTGGAAGTAAAAACCATAATTTTGGAAAGAAAAAACACATTTCAGAGAGATAACACATCTTCAGAGAGTGAATTCCAGTGAGAATACGCATCCAAGGAAGGAGATCAAGCATCTTTTCTTGCACATCCATCCCAACCATGATCTGATCTAACCAAGAAAAGACAAATGTACATGTAGCCCATGCAGAATCTTTCCTTTAGTTGGTGATCACTTGCAGCCTTCAAACCTCTCATCAACACCTCCATCCCTCATTCACATGGGCATTCAGGACCAGAATCCAAGTAAGTAAAATGTTATACTTCTCTGGTTTATTTCATTTCATCATTATATTATCACATATTGTTTACCTAGCCACCCATTGACCTCCTCCAACATTTCCACCTCCATATACCCATTAAATCCTCACCAAAGCCTACCCCAGTCACCCAATACCTCGTCCTGACCAACCAAAGTCCTTTGTGTAATCACAAGGAGACCTAAATCTTGTTCTGTGACATTTCTAGATTTCCACAGTGACTGGCACTGGTCACACCTGACTGTCATCGGTTACCACTGACCGACATTGGTCTCTATATTTTCCATACAACCTCAGAACAAAGACCTACCCACCTAATTTCATCTCACCCTCATTTACCTGTGATCTACCTGAGACCTCTGTCAAACCTGTAGAGACTCAGAACCAATCATTTGACCTTTAGATTCTATTCTAGCTTAGCATGTTAGATTAGATCTGTTTCTTATTGTGTTTTAAGTGAGATACCTAAATTATTTCAAATTACAATATGATTTACTTTGTTTATAGTATTAAATTGTTTAAAATAGTCAACTAACATCCATCTAGGAAGTATCACACTTCCTAGGTCTAGCATACGCTAGGCAGTTCACTGCCCATATTGTTTAATTCCTTATGGTGGTCTTGCTTTGCATTATAGGTAGTTCCTCCTAGCCAAAAGTAAGCTCTCATGATCAGCTGTGGATTTGGAAGTCATACGTGTGCAACAACCCATCAACCAGCATTTGAACAGGTATTCCTCCTACGTCCGTTACCCTATCTATTTCGTCAACACTTCAAATAAACATCTAAGAAAAAGGTAAAACATTTTGGCACACCTGGTGGGACCCATCCGGGGTTCCTTGCATTTCATTCATTCCTAGGAAAAATTGTGTGTTTTTTTCCCTTCTAAAAAGCATACACACTAATTTTCTTCCTTGGTAACCCACCTTTTCTTTCTATTTGCTCTAAAGGAAACTTTTCTTTTGGTGTAATTAAAAAGAACCATTTCTTTGTGTTTTTTGCATTATAGTGAAAGAGCATCCCTCTTCCTCTTCCTCTTATTGTGTCATCCAATTTTACATTTCAATTTGGGATTAAAAATAATTGCATTCCATTCTGATTTATTGCATTAGCTCACATTAATTGAGGGCAACCTACACGCTGGAAGTCATGCCCAACTGATGGTTGACAAACGAATTGTAGAAAAGCACTTCTTTCCTTTTCTCTTTCTCTGAGTCTTACCAAACCTCAAAAAAATTCAAAATACATATATTCTTAAACAACATCCTACCTATAAGAAGTTGTAGGTGATCACATGATCATGGTATAGTGGGCACCCAGCTCGCTGCTCTATCAAGTCATACTTCAGAGCGAAGCCCACCCCCACCATAACATACCTGAAACCTCACCTTTTAGATCTCCTCCTTTGTAGGAAGCAATCCTCACCAAAAAAATCTATTTCACAATTCATGTGTCAGTCCCTAAATAGAATAAGTTAAACAAACATAATAGAAAGGGCACTCCTAGGATCACATTTTTCTTAGTATTTCTGCTAGGCTTGCGTTTTGAGGTGAGAGATCACATTCTTCACTTTTTTTTTCATCCTTGCATGCTCCTCATCATAGCTGGTGTATTCCAGCTTCACCTGAGTGTGCCTAGGCCATATCATCATCATTCTCAGAATTCTAGGTCTGATTCTACATCAGATTTTAATTCACAACCACTTTTCTTTCATCACTATTTCAATTCCAAAGTAACCATCGTCTGTTACCTCTGACCATCATCAGTTATACCCAACTGACATCGGTTCCAGGTCCTTTTTCTACCCTACTTAAAACGACATTTTCATTCATTTTTTTATACTTTTCATATTCCCTTTCACTATCATCATTCCCATTGATGTTGTAAACATCATCAGATTTGGCATACCTATCAAATTTTACCTTTCACCTTTTTGTTCATTCACTGTCCATTTTCTAAAGTAACAAGCAGCGGTTACCCCTGACCGGTGTCAATTTTCCCTAACCAGAATCATTCAGTCTGTTTCACATTCCAGGAACCATTTGGTACTTAATCTACTTTTTGTCACCAGATTCACCTATTCCTGCTATTCTTTTTGTCATTTACAGAGAAGCAGTCCTACCTAATCAGTACTAGTTCACATGGTGCTGACCTAAAGACAAGCAAGCGCACTCATATTTCACACCAGTTGTCAACCACTCCCACCTATTCCTTCACCACCTTCCATTTTATCACCAGCCATGGATCACATCCAGCCTATTATTATCACTACCAGATATGAGGAGTTTGCATGACTCCTTGACCAAAACCCTACCGCCTTGCAGTTTTACCTTTCCTAGTCATCCACTCGAGATGCCTCAGGTCAGTTGATATATGCCATAATTGTATCTATCCCCCCGACTCTCGCACCCAGTCCTGCATTGGCCTCAACTAGCTCTATGCTACCTGTATCTACCTTACCCCCATTCGTTTCACAGTTAGGTCCTATACCCACTATGACTACCCCATATGTTACCTCCATGGCACACATTACATCCACCATACCCTCAACAACTACCCCAAACATAATCTCATCCACCCCTAATGTCTCACACATACTCGTAGCTACATTACCACCTCCAGTGTCAGTGACCGCTACCCCATTTCAGAATGTGGTCCTTTCCATTCCACAATCATTAGCCCCTATTGCCACTAGGGTTACCACGAACCTTCCATCCCCATATACATACTATCAAATACCTCTCGTTTCATCCATTATACACACCGGGTATGTACCCCCTGTTTCACTGCCTTCTTCTCAACCAACTTACATGGTCACCCCATACACTGGAGTTCCACCCTTGTTGTATTCCCAAAACCAACCTTCTCACACTATAAGAGGCATCCAATCATCACAACCCACCAACGACCTAATTAAATTGATGTTGGACAAGATGCAGACATTGCATGCATCATGGTTTCCAGCTCCCACAACACACTCACCTATGACAAGATTTGTAATGAGCCCATTCAACCATCCATTCCTATCCGTCCATACCCTATGCATTTTGAAATGCCTAAATTCAATCATTTCAATAACAAAGAAGACCTGCAACAACATTTACGGTCATTCAAACATAGGTGTTATCTTATCACTCATGATGATGCCTTGCTCTGAGAACGTTTCCCGTGTCCCTCACTAGACTTGCATTAGATTGGTATAGTGGGTTACCTAAACACTCTATATTCTCATTCAATCAGGTAGCCCAAGCCTTCTTGGATCATTTCTCTATCAATATCATCAAGAAGGTTACCATGACCGATCTATATTCCACATGTCAGTATGAGGATGAATCTATCGAATATTTTTTCACTCGTTGGAATAGCTTGATCAACCAACTTACCTTCCAACTACCACAAATATAATTCATCGATCTCTTCACATGGGCTTATGCTAGACATATCTAACTGACCTTATAGGTCCAAACCTTCTGAACATTCGATGAAGCATTCAATATGGTACGAAAGTTAGAGATTCGGGCCATCGAAGAGAAGAAAATCCAATTACGCAATAAGAATTTGACATTCAAGTCGAATGATACCTCTTCTTCTTCCAAACCACAAACCAATTATTAAAAATCTAAGGGCACCACTAACACAGTGGTTCTCAAGGCCGACCCAGTACATCCATCAAATCAGTCTACCCCTTCATCTAATCTCTCACCTATCTAGACTTTTCAATTAAGATGAGAGAAGCAGAAATATACCCCAATTGGGGAACCTTACTCTTCTGTCCTAGAAAAGCTTATCAAAGCTGGATCCATCATTCTTCCACCCATAAATCTTACCAAAGTCAAAGCATGGTGTAAATAACATGATTTCTATAATTATCATCGAGTAAAGGGTCGTAGTGATGGAAACTTCATCACTTTCAAAATTATTGTCTAAGAAATGCTCGAGAAAGGAGAGTTAACCATGGATAATCCTAATGCACCTTCCAACCAAAACCTACACATATTCAAGAAACCATTTCCCAGCCATGCCCCTTCATCTAATCAAACCGGTGAGAACTCAACTCACGATACCCATACCCGTGAGGTTCATGTTATCTTTAATGACATACTTGTTGCCTCCAAATTACCCCATATTCCTTCCATAGAGGAGATCCTAGCCCAAAATCCTCCTTCCACGTCAAAACCAACCTCTCATATTCCTTCAACAACAGAGGAACACCTTTCATATCCTTCATCACCTACAGAGGATTCTTCCACTAACATTCAGACCATCTCACCCCTGGCTTCACCACTTAGAGAACCTTTACCCACAGTACCTCCTCCACCCATAGAGGAGCACCCATTACCTCCTCCACCCACATAGGACGACCCATTACCTCATCCACCCATAGAGGAGAACATATCCATTCCTCCACTTATAGAGGAGCTCCCATCATCTCCTCCACCCGTCATAGACCCAGTTGAGATACCTTTGCCTCTTGGCGAGAATTCTCCATCAGTTACCCAGAATCCTGCAGACCTAATTTTGGCTCTCTTACCCATGAAAGTTGAAGCTAGACAATTCCCCGTCTCTAAGACACATTTTATGGGGGTTTCCATTAGGTCCTCATCAACTCCACCTACAAACATTCTTTTCTCACATTTGGCCGATCACTTAGATTATGTGTATAGAGCCTTACTGTGGGGGCATATTTTGCTTCTTGTCTCAATACAGATGCAGAGATCCCTCGCTGATACCTCCACTATCTACCCAAAAATATTTAGACCAATAAAACTAAACACAACCACCTTTATCACAACCCCTTTCACGACACCTATTATATCTCAAACCACACCCTTACCCATAACCCAACCTACATCTAAACCCAAATCCACACATACAACATCTTCCTCAACTAAACCTATTACCACTTTAGTGGTCACCCCGACCACCAGCCTTACTCATCTAGCTATTAAATTAGATTTAGCTACATCCTCCAAAGTCAACACCACACCTACTTTGACACCCAAATAGAAGCACCACCAATCACACCTGCACTTGTCCCGTCTATCTTAGGACCTGAGCTGCCCAACATGGTCAAGCAACCTCCACCCACCAATCAACCAAAAACAGAACATTGCATTCCTTCCTAACAAACCTCTTACCTACCTAGATTCCCAACACAACTTACATGTACACCTATAGTCTCTTTAACACCCATACCTCCAATACCCTCATCTACTACTTCACTACCCACTACACTTTAGTCACTGTCTCTCACACCTCAAGCACGACCTGCGTCATCTACCTTCATAGCACCCCCATTATCCACATGGGTAACTCACCCTCTTCCTCTATATGTTTTTCCTTCTATACCTCATACACCCACATCACCTTTACCCAAGAAGGTTCAACCTAAAAACAAAACTCCACTACCCCACAATAAGGTAGTCAAAACAACCACACACCCTCCTACCCATCCATCTACTATACACCTACCTAAACAAACATGACCAATAACTAAAACAATGCTTGTACCCAAACCCATAGCTCAATCCGCTCCTCCTCTTTCAAAAACCATTCCTCGACAATCAACCACACCAACACCAAAACCCACATTCACTTCCCATTGTGATCCACTAGTAGGGTCTTATGCCAAAATTTTAAACAACCTCTTTGATACTTTTTTCATCACATTATCACCACTCAGACCTTACGACCCCCTCAAACCCAAGCCAAAAGGGTTTGACAATATTAAAATTTTCTCATACCATCATGTGCCAGGGCACGATGTGGAGAACTGCATGCCTTGAAAACCATCCTTATCTAATTGTGTCCACCAGAAACCAACTTTGACGGAGATGACCTTCTCAATGAGGATCCTGCTTCACAGACACCCAATCCCACACTGCCCACCCAAGAACCACAACCTCCACCATCACAGCTCCTAGAACCACCCCCAAAATTTGAAATTAACATGGTTTGTATTAGAGAACTCGCCATGCCACCACCCCAATGTCGTTACACTCAGCTCACCTCACAAGGGTTTTCTCCTTCGGTAGATTTTTTCCCTTCATGTCATTATACCACTCATCCTACACCTTCTCGATTTTCCAACTCCCCTCAAATCAACATGTTAAATGTCACTACACATGCGCAGATGGGTAAAGAAAAGGCAACTGACCCACCAACCAATCCTATACCCAACATACCATCTAC
The DNA here is from genome assembly GCA_019776745.2 of Taxus chinensis. Taxonomy (NCBI): domain Eukaryota; kingdom Viridiplantae; phylum Streptophyta; class Pinopsida; order Cupressales; family Taxaceae; genus Taxus; species Taxus chinensis. Next base: position 353,900,513 of record CM034154.1, read on the forward strand.
ACCCATACCTAAAAATCACTATCCACGGCCCCATGTACCCCATTTCTAATGGTGTCACACATCACACAATGCTCAAAAAATTACACCACTATCCTCTCAAAATTTCCCTATATGACCTCATTCAAACCTCGAAATCCCATCATCAAGCTCTCATGGAGGTTCTTCAATCTATTAAGGTTTTACCCAATGACCGTACACCCATAGCCTCCTTTATCACACCCCATCATGTACTTTCTCTCACCAAATTACCACCTTCATCTTCACCACACCCTTTTCACCAAGTGGCCTCCCTTATCTTCTCAGAGGAAGAGATCGTGCCACACCAAAATGATGACCCAGACCCAGCCCTCTTCATATTTTTCCACATCGATGACATATGGGTACGCCATGTGATGATTGATGGGGGTGCTAGCAATAACATCATTTCATCCCATGCATTCACTCAAATGCACATACCTGATAATTACATGCATAAACATCCAGTTATGTTATGTTCATTTAATGACATTATCACCTCTGCACTAGGCACTGTCATCCTCCATGTTTGTATGGGTCCCCACACTGTTCCAGATTTTTTTTATGTTTTGAAAGGGTAATTCCAATATAACTTGTTGCTTGGAAGACCTTGGATCCTTGTCATGAGTTGTGTTCCTTCCACTCTACATCTTTGTGTAAAGTTTGAACACGAAGGACACACTTATACCATTCCAGCTGACCCATCACCTTTCAAAACATGCAACGTGCTTTACCGACCCAATGATGTGCTCATACCTATCAAGATGTCTACCTCTACTACCACTACTACTTCACCTACACCTCCACCTACCAGTACAGCTGCTGCTTCTACCACACATACCTCCTCCATTCCTACCACTGCCATAACCTCCATGACTGACCCATCAGCTTCCCAATCCATTAACTCCACCTCTACATCAACCTCTAACACATCATCCATTCTCGTTACCTACATACCAACCACTGATCCCTTGGAAGGCATTTTCCAATGCCTCACTCTGGGGGAGTACCGCCTATATAGTGTCAACACATTCCTTACTCCATAAGAGTACAGAAGCCTTTGCAAACACCCTCATTATGATCACCATATAGGATAATGTCTCCTGTATGGTCCCCCTCACCTTCATACTAATCTCACCTATGGGGGACTTGATACTACCACTTACACACCCAAACCACCGTCACAAACCCACCCTTTTTCCACTGACCTCATATCACTTACCAATCACCATTTTTCCCACACCTTCCTGCACCGATGTGCATGAAATGGTTTTGGTTTTGTATTTTACGAGAAAGGCCGCCATACCATTATTCCATGTACCACCCATAAACATAATGACCATAGTGGTATTATCTTCCTGGAACCACCTACCAAACAGGCCTGCATCGAACTCATTAAGGACACTAGCTCTTCTCCAGCTTCCACACCTGCTCCACCTTCGTCACCATTCTCACCAATGGATTCGATGGATCCTGAACCTATCCTAACTTTTTTTTCCATAAACACCATTTCCTTGGGGCCTCTAACTTATCAACGTGAGGGTGAGCCCCTTCCACTCTTCCATTCCTGTATCCTAAAATGATTGATGATGACACACCTATAATTAACATCATTTAATGTCAGGATGATGAATCCATACTCACTTACCTTGGTGCAGAAGACTTATATATTCATCGATCGTTACCCTCTGATACACAAACCATGTTGAATGAATCGACTATCGAGATCAACATTCATACTCATGACGACCCGCACATCCTAAAGATCAGACAATCTTTAGATGCTACTGAACAAGAAGCCATCACTTCTTTTCTTAGAGATCATAACCATGTTTTAACTTGGTCTTATGCAGACATTCCTGGTATTGACCCCACCATATTGATCCACAATATTGTAACCATTCCCAATGCCAAACCCATCAAACAAAAGCTAAGGAAAATGCACCCTCACATTGATCTTCTCATCAAAGAAGAACTTCAATGCCTTCTTTCTATTTCCTTCATCTTACCCATTAATTATCGTTATTGGATTTCTAACATTATCCCTATCACTAAAGTGACAAGGGGACTCCACATTTATATGGACTTCCGTTACCTCAACCTAGCATGTCCAAAAGATGATTGTCCCTTACCTGGTATTGACCAGCTGGTTGACCTTACTGCTGGTCACGAGATGCTATCATTCATGGATGGATTCTTAGGTTATAACCAAATTTTTCTTTCCCCAGAGGATCAACACAAGACCTCATTCATCACCCCTTGGGGGACCTTCTGCTATCGAGTCATGCCTTTTGGTCTTAAAAATGCTGGTGCCACATATCAGCGGGTTATGACTTACATTTTCCATGACATCATGCATCACATATTGGAAGATTACGTGGATGATATGTTGGCCAAATCTAAACATCGCTCTAAGAACCATTTCATCCTTAAAACCATCTTTGACCGCCTCATTAAATATTGCATTTGCCTTTAGCGTAAGAAGTGCGTCCTCACAATTATTTCAGGAAAGCTCTTGGGATTTATCATTTCCCTCCATGGTATAGAAGTTGACCCTGCTAAAGTCAAGGCCATTCTTGAAATGCCTCCACCTACTAACCTTTGACAACTTCATAGTTTGCAAGGTAAGTTACAGGTCATTCACCATTTCATTTCATAATTAACTGATCGGTGTCAGCCATTTCATCATCTACTCAAGAACGATGTCTCCTTTAAATGGGATGATGACTGTCAAAGCTATTGAGGCCTTAAAACAACACCATCTCCAGCCACCCATACTCATCCCACCTAAAGATGATAAACCTTTTTACCTATACATATCCACTACTGATCATTCCATGGGAGCCATCCTTGCTCATCGCAATGAGTATCACAGGGAGTAGGTGGTTTATTACATAAGCCGTACTCTTTTGGACTATGAAACCCAATACAACCATCCCAAAAAACTTTTCTTAGCCTTAGTTTTCATTTCCACCAAACTCCTTCATTACCTACTTAACCAAAGAACCTTTGTTGTGACCAAAACTAACCCCTTACACTTCATGTATGCCAAACCTTATCAAAATCAGTGTGCCGCATGATGGCTTATGCTTTTATCTGATCTTGACCTCGAATTCATTCATCAAAATTCCATCAAGGGCCAAGCTATCACTGACCAACTGGCTAACACACCTATTTCCAGGGATCAACCATCTAAATTTGACTTTCCAGATGAGTCAATTTCTACCCTTTCCCTGGACGAACCCCCTTACTAAAGGACACTCTTCTTTGATGGTTCTAAGTGTCAGCATGGGGGTGAAGCTAGTATTATCCTCATTTCTCTTGATGGATAACCCATGCCTTTGTCTTTCAAACTAAATTTAGAATGCACCAACAATATTTCCAAATACGAAGTGATCGTACTAGGTCTCTAAGCCACCTACGCCCTCGATGTCAAATCAATCACCATCTTTGGTGATTCTCAATTTTTCGTGAACCAAGTCAATGGTATGTACCAATGTCATAATGAGATACTTAAAAAGTAGAAACATCATGTAGACATAATTTTGACCACCTTTTATCGTTACACCCTTCAAACCATCCCACATTTAACCAACAAATTTGTAGATACCATGGCATGCTTAGCTTCCCAAATACCCACTTCACCTTCCAATTCTACAATCTTTGTCACCATACAATGAATCTAATCACATTCTTATTTACCTCATGATGTTTAATCGATCAAAACCATTACCCCTGACTTGAGTGACCTTTGGTATTAAAAATACTCCGACTACCTTTCTCTCTCCATCTTAGCTCCTAATCTCACCCATAACGGACAACGCAACTTCCTTAAAAATGTCTCTTGTTACGTCATTCTAGGGGGACTCCTTTATAAATGTGGCTTTAATGGTTTTCTCTTACGATGCCTCACAAGTTCTAAAATTCCTTATACCATTAAGGAGGTTCATGATGGCATGTGTGGAGGTCACTTTAGTGGCCTTTTTGTTCCTAAGCATATTCTTCACCTAGGCTATTACTGGTCAACCCTTAACCGTGATTATTGCGACTATGTAGAATGTTGTGTAAAATGCCAACAACATTTCAATCTTCATCATACACCCAGTCACGCCTTACAGATCACTCATGACCTTTGGTCATTCTCTTAATGGGGTTTGGATCTTGTTAGAGAAATCAATCCCCATTCTTCCCAACACCATCAATGGATCATCACTGCTACCGAATACTACACAAAATGGGTGGAAGCGATACCACTCATCTCCATGAAAGCTGAGAAAATATGTGATTTCATTAACCACCACATCATTTGTCACTTTGGTGTTCCACATCACCTCATCATCACCTTATTACCCAAAAACCAATGGCCAAGCCAAATCCAGTAACAAAACCCTCAACAAAATTCTCATGAAATTGGTTAACGATACTGGGAAGGATTGGCATACGCACATTCCTTTTGCCCTATGGGCATACTGCACTAGTATTCACACTTCCACTACATCCACACCATTTTCTATGGTCTATGATACAGAGGTTGTTCTGCCTCTCGAAGTCTAGATCCCCTCACTCCACATTTCTCTCCATGACATGCTCATTGATGATGACTTTCATCAGGACCATTTAGCATAGGTAGATTTATTAGATGAACGTCATCTTAATGCTCTGGATCACCTTCAAGTTTACCAAAAACATATCAAATGTTCCTATGACAGACATGTTCATGGACAAACCTTCCAAGTCGGTGACCTTGTCCTAAATAAAATCAACATGTAACCAAAGCAGAAAAAAGTAAACAGGTCAAATTTTCTCCTAATTGGCTTGGACCATACATCATGACTCATACCTATGGATTAGGTTCTTATCATTTATCTTCTCTTGATGGTAAACCTAAACTTGAGCCCTTTAACACCTTGCATCTTCGACCATTCTATTGTTTACTTGTCATCCTACCTCACCCTTTTTCTCTTTCCAGGCTTGTCCCTTGAGCACTACCCACTCCATACACCTCCCTAATGATCAAACAAGAATCATGTGAGTATCTATCACTTGTTATCTTATCTTGAATTTGTGTATCATGGAATTGCACATAGCATGATTCTCATGGATACTTTTCATCTAACCTTAGATGAGATCCCATGGTTGTTTCACCTTTCCTTTTGAACAAGAGTCCTATCCTTCACCTTGGCCTTATCTATGATTGCAAATACCTCACATGGGACCAAAGTCCTTGAGTCAAAATTTTAATAAAAATATGACTCCCTCAAAAGGACATCTTCCTCTCAACCAATTGTTGCTATAAACAGACTACTCCCTTGAAGGACAACTATGTAAATCTCTTTAAAAAGAGAGAGAGAGTGAGAGAGTGACGGAAGCTTCCCACATCGATTAGCTTCACAAAGACTTCAAGGAGTTCAATTTTATCCATCTCATATAGACTTCCCGCATCGATCAGTCTTTCAAAACAAAAAAAAATTTAGTCATGGAATTTCCCATTGTGACCTAGTACCTCTTGCCCGAAGGGCCTACTACTTATACCATATAAAATTAACTACCTTTCACCCTTCATACCATTCCCACTCTCATTTCCTCATTTCCTTAAGGGACATCTTATATTTTAGACTTTTGGTGATCCTGTGACTACTTTTCATTGTAGAATAGTCAATCGTGCAATGTCTTTTGAAACATCCACTTTTGTCACTTCGTCTCTATTTTTTTTTTCTTTTTTCTTTTGTATATATATACTTTATGTAGCTGATTTAAATACCCATATATTTAAATCTACATAAACCTTAAAGAAATCCATTTCTGATAACTATTGTGAACCATGTGCAATTGTATGAGAGAATAATTAACCTAATCATTCTCCCTCAAAGCTCTTTACGAGCCCATACATGAACTGTGTCCTTTGGTTCTCCTTTTTTCAAGGTTTTATATATAAGAGAATGCTCCTAAGTGTCTACCCGAGTTCCACCTAAGAAATCCACAAGCATCTGACAACTTAGATTAAAGGGAAAGATCAACCATGTAATCAACAACTTACACCACTTTGCGCAAAGTTTCTGAGTCATGTATACTATGCTCTATTCGATGACAACACACTCATCATTAGGAAATTTTCATTTCACCTTATCACTTATTTAGTTATATGGATTCACAACTTAGATGATGTAAATAGCTACAATCCTAGAATAAGGTACAAACCAGTCTAACCCACATGAGGACATACCTCTATGTCATCCTGTGATGCCTATGGAAAGAAAGTATTCTTGTAACAATTCACCTTATTACTCACCCAAATCTCTTCCCGTAGCCATCATAGGTTGATATAAGGGTGCGTACCTAGGAGGTTCAATCTGTCTTGTAACTCTATCAAGGTTCGTACTTAGGGAAACACTGTACTACTATCCAGTCTCTTGATGAGAAAACTCATTACAGCTGCTATACAATAGTATCTAAATGGTGTTAATTGTCATCATAGGGATACTACTGTGTAGCATACGCAACAAGTTCTCCCACCTAGAATCCTACATTAGTGTATAGTGTTCTATGTTTTTAAGGTAATTATTGTCATTAATGAATAGTTGGATTTTACGACACTTTTTCCACAAATGGGTCATACCTAAGGTCTGGATTAAGTTGATCTCAAGACCGTCCCCAATCTCTAAAAAATTAATTACCTTTCATTATCTCATATCCAAGTTAACCATTTATAGAAATGATACTATCAAGGTCTATGATCATTATTGCAGTTTCAAAATTGTCCTAGCATTATCATTTAGGCTCTAGTTCTCTATTTCATATTCTAGGGATATGTAATTTTATAAAGCTAGGTAATTAGGTATGATTACTTCTTTGAATTAAGTGTCATAGGCTATTAATGCCAACTATCCTTCTAATTTAAGCACATTACCTTCCTTAATTACATCTTAGTAAATAAAGTTCATTTATTTTACTATCTCCATCAAGTAAGATATATCTGGGGTGTCCAGCATGATAGGTTTAATGAACCACTTGCCCATTTATCTTTCCCTGTCACTCTCTAATTATTCATAGAGATAACTACAGTATTTACCTGGGATGAGGTTCCAATGCCTGTTCTTTTAAACTTAGTATGCATATTTATTTATTTTTACTTAAATGCTTATGTGATCATAATGATGTTGTTGATGGTGAATCATAGCACCCCTGAATGTCTACAACTCGATGGGTTGAGACTCTCAATGTGATTGCATAACATGGAGATCTTCCCAAGTGTTTTAAATTTTTAGTGATGAGGTGATGCTCTCCAGATAAAGGCCGGTTCCTATTCCTCTATTCAGATACACACATAAAAATGCAGAGGGTTTACTCTAAAACCTATTCTAACTTACCAAGGAGACAGGGTTAAGAAGATGCATTAAAACAAGTGTAATCTAACTAAGGTGATGCACCAAAGGAATGAAGAACACTTTTCCTACCAATGAACACAAACCATTTAAATGCACTGCAATATCATGCACAGATAACCAAATTTGCAATGAAAGATCAGGAATATGCAAATGAACACAAAGAGGGTTGAGAATCATCCACAAACATGCATTATTTTCTCCAAAGATTGATGCAATACACTACAAATGCCAAGAGGAAAGGTTGCATTATAGTTTTAAATGGGAGGTTTTTACTCCACAAATTCACCTGCCAAAGAGAAGAAGGGAGGGGCAAAACAAGAATTCCCAACCTTTAGAAAGAAGCCCCTCCTTATAATTTATAGGAAGAATGAGAGAGGGAAGAGAGAGGAAATCCAAATCTACCCCAACCACCTCCAGGTTGAATTTAATTCATCTCATTATGGCAGTAGGTGGGAACCCTAACAAACCCAAAAAATGGCGAACTATATTTTACATTTTTTAAGAACTTGTTCTCACCCAATTAAATATATCTAGTCTTATTTGGACAGAGGACCTTGTAAGATTTTCCAAAAGTCTAACCTTGCGTGAATCTGAGCTCCCTGTGAAAAGTTATGGCCATTTGAATATTCCCCAAGTCAGGAACTATTTCTAGTCAGGTTTGGGGTTCTCCTTTGCATTTGCATTGGGTTTGGAGGGTACTGTTGTAAATATCTCCCCCCGAGTTGATATAAAAAAATAGGAGAATATAGAAATCAAAGAAGCTCAAATCCCTGACATCCGCCAAGGCGCAGGAAAGTGGCGCACAGAAATGGATGTTGATAGGGTAAAGGATGCGCCCTTGGCGCATGACAATGAGTGTTAACACTAAAATGTATGTGCCCTTGGCACACAGAAAGGGCACATGAAAATGGGTTTCAACACGAGAATGTATGTGCCAAGGTGTAGGAAAGTGGTGCACAGAAATGGATGTCAACAGGGTAAAGGATGCGCCCTTGGCGCACGGAAATGGTGCATGACAATGAGTGTTGACACTAAAATGTATGCGCCCTTGGCACACGGAAAGGGCGCATCAAAATGGGTGTCAACACAAGAATGTATGCGCCAAGGCGCAGGAAAGTGGCACACAGAAATGGATGTCGATAGGGTAAAGGATGGACCCTTGGCACATGGAAATGGCGCATGACAATGAGTGTTGACACTAAAATGTATGCACCAAGGTGCAGGAAAGTGGCGCACAGAAATGAGTGTCGACAATGAAAAGGATGTGCCCTTGGCGCACGGAAATGGCGCATGACACAGAGTGTCAACAAGGAAAAATTTGTGCCTTGGCGCACGTAAGAGGATGTTGACACACACACGGATGAACCTATGGTGCACCTTCAGGAGGCGCAACATTTTGAGCGCTGACAGGAAGCAGACCCTAGCGCAGATATTCAGATGGCCATAACTTTTGACTGGGAGCTCAGATTCATGCAAGGTTGGACTTTTCAGAAATCTTACAAGGTCTTGTGTCCATGTATAACTAGATATCTTTAATTGGGTGAGAAAAAATTCTTAAAAATGTGAAATACAGTTCGCCACTTTCTGGGTTCGCTAGGGTTCTCACCTACCACCATAATGAGATAATTAAATGCAGTCTAAAGGTGGTTGGGGTAGATTTCAAATCCCTCTCTTCTCCCTCTCTCATTCTTCCTATAAATTGTAAGGAGGGGCTTCTTTCTGGGTGTGGTTCATCTTTTCAGCTCTGCCCTCCCTTCTTTTTCTTCTCTAGGGTTGAAAACATGGAGTTCGAACCTCCTCCCCTACTCTGTAATGGTGTTTTTGCCTTTTACTATTGAAATGATGTTCTGTGTAAACTTCTGGAGCAACAAAAAATGTGTTTTGTGATGCATCTGTCCATCCTTGCTCATTTTTTTACTTTTTTTCTTCTTGTCTCTCTTCATTGTAGGTATTTGCGCATGTTCTAATGTTCATTACAGGTCTGGAGCTATGTTCATGGAGTTTTGGGACATTTTCTATGTGAAATCTATCCTTGGGTTTGTGATGCATTTGTCCATCCTTCCCATTTCTCACCTCTCCTTGTTCCATGGAAGTTTTGATAGATGTTCAACATTCTCCTTCTCTGGTGTATCACCGTTTTAGTGTAGGCTTTTGTTGTTTTTCCCTTTTCTCTCTCTCTCTGTCTCCTTCGCATGGTTAGATTAGGATTAGATTAGCTTTCCTGCACTGGAATAGCTCGTGGCAGGTAGTTTAGGAGCAAGAACTAGCCTTCTCTAGAGATTCCTCTCTCATTTTACAAGTCCCACACTTGTAGAGAGGTTTCAATGTTGTGCAATCACACTGGATGCTAGTAGGATCAACCTAGAAATCTGATCAACATCTAGGGGTGTTGTGATTTCACATCAACAGGTACCTCAACATGTTTCTACCCCATGCTTTCCCGACTCCAAAACCTTATTTTCCTAGGTAGTGTTTCGGGTTCTCAGAACTCCCAAGCATCGGGACATGCCTTGCAATTTTCATGCTTCATGTCTCATGTTTCTAGAAACCCAAAACCCGAAATCCTTTGTGTCAGGTTTTTGAACCTCTCCGGCATATTTTCTTTGTGTTGGGTTTTTGGACCTCTCTGACATATTTCCTTTGTGTCAGGTATTTGGAAATCTCTGACATATTTCCTTTGTGTCGGGTTTTTGGACCTCTCCGAAATATTTCCTTTGTGTCAGGTTTTTGGACCTCTCCAACATATTTCCTTTGTGTCGGGTTGTTGAACCTCTCTGACATATTTCCTTTATGTCAGGTTTTTTAACCTCTCTGACATATTTCATTTGTGTCAGGTTTTTGAACCTCTCTGACATATTTCCTTTGTGTCGGGTTTTTGGACCTCTCCGACATATTTCCTTTGTGTCGAGTTTTTGAACCTCTTTGACATATTTCCATTGTGTCAGGTTTTTGGACCTCTTTGACATATTTCCTTGGTGTTGTTATCTATATTTACCTAGATGGTAGATATATATAACATATGCATCAAGTGATAAACCCTAAATAAAAACTTTTCATCTTCTTAATCAGAATATTTCATAACACAGTTTATCACATTTATTCAATTCCCAAATAGTGGGACCGTAATCAATATAATTTCATATTAGACTACCAAAGCCCTTCCTCTTGTTGCTTCTATGTGTCATCCTTGTGTAGGACTTTAATGTTTATTTCACTTAGAAAACAATATTGCATTCTCATTTCTTTGTCATGAGCTAGAATGACCTGATTTTCTAAAACAGTCATAACACAGAAATACCTGATTGTCATAACCTTACTATGGTTCATGATAATCGATTTGCTTACTTAAGAACTACCTTTTAAGATTAGAAAATCATATTTCTAGATATCCTTGGCTGGTTGAGTACACCCTATACAAAACCTTTGGAGAACTTAATCACAACTTTACAAGTAAGTTGATAAATTGCATTTTATAATTAGGTAGTTATCCATTAGCAACCTTAACTATTTCCAAGTATGCTTAATGTATGGTTCATTAGATCATGCTATTCTTAGGAACCATTCCACTCATAGTTCCTTATATATTCCCTAGCATTCACACATAAGTTGTGTGCTAGTAATTATTATGCATTTAAGATTGATGCTTAGTACAATAGTGATAAAGATACTAATCACCTATCTTGATAAATTTTTGGTTCATAACTCATCATTGCCATGCAATCTCTTATAAAATAATATATTGCAGAAACAAAATATTTCTTAATTTCCTTCAAGAGATAAGTACAATTCATGTCTATAAGAATGACCAAAGTCTTCCATTTTATTGAATAATACAAAGACATTAAATAACAAGGCCTTTCCCATTTCTAAGAAGAATTACTCCATTTAAGAACATTTCTAGTCATTCATATCTTTAAATTTCCTCAATCATAATAATATACAAAACTAATTACATCACCCTCCTTTCTTAGCATTTATCTGTAAAATTGTTAGCACAAGTCAGTTCACATGATCTAAGCATGATAAGCATCAACTCATCATAACAACATACTTTACTTAATTATTTCATAAAAATAACTCATATTATTTTTATGAATCAATGTTGTAGAACTTAAGAAGATAACAATTATTTTTATAACATGTCAAGAGCAAACACTTTCATGAGCCAAGAAAGAAATTAGTTTCAAACCTACATTTCAATACAACTATTTCAGTCACTCAGAGTAGTCACCTAAATTACAAGGTATATGATATTCATAAGAGATCAAAATAATACTCATAAGAGTATCAAGATTCCACTCATGAAATCCCATACTTGCATGCCTAGAATCACTTTTACTCATTAATTAAGTAACCATAATTATAACAAGAATCACATTCCAGCAATCTCTTAAATATTCTTAATAGATCCAACAAGGATTCCATACACCCATAAGGTCTACTAAATTCCATGTATTAAAACTAAGGCATCAAGCGTAATTAGTTAAAATTACGATATTAGATTTAACTTTAAGGGTGAGAGAGAGAGCATTCAAGGCATCCTGCCTTTTAGCTAATAGGTAAAATTCAAGTAATAGGTTACATAACCAATACTTTCCTCAACTTAAGCATTTATTAAATATTCCAAGACTAGGAAAGAGAACATAATTTATTTTCATCAACCTAGTTATCAACATATCATTACCAATTAATTACCAAAGCATTTCAAGATGTTTTAACGAAAGGGAGTCATGATACATGACTAAAATTTATCCTATTATCCCAAACTAGGCATTCATATTCATATGAGTTTTCTCTTCACAAAATTCAAAATGAAGGGTTTCCTTATTCCTCATTGAGTCAAAGACTCTATTAGAATAATAAAAAAGATCTACCAACCCATTTCACTGAGAAAGGTTAGAGAACACCAAATAATTCATGACACAACCCCAAAGGAATTAATGAATAACTTTTAAATGTCAAGAGAATTTTGTAATCCTCAAGGGAGAACAAAATACAACTGGATAAGATTTAAGGAGTCAAGTTTTTTCAGAAAACTAAAATAACACTCAATCATTTACATGAACTTACACCCATCAAGGATCTAGCACTTCATAAGATCTTCGTTAGATAACATCTGGTCATATCCTTAAGAGGAGTATGATTCTTAATATATTATGACCTTAAATGGATTTCAACTGAAACTCAACAAATCTTATTTTTCAATTAATTATCAAAGCAAGGTCATCAAATCAATCGAGCTTTACTATGCATAAATTACAATGAAGGAGTAATAACTCCCAATTTTTTAACACTCCAGGAGTCAAGAGGGTTTCTATTTTGATCAACTTCATATCCTGTCATGCATGATGACTCAAATCCAAACATAAGAGACATAAAACCAGCTTAAGGTAAAACTGAACAACTCATCAAGAAATTAGCTAGATTCATGAAATTGTTCCAAATCATTTCCTAAACCTTCTAGAAATCACTAATGGTAGGTCATTTCCAGTGAAAAATAACCAACAACCTTTACTACAAATTTTTGAATCCAAGAAGAAGGTTATCAATAAAACCAGCCAGCACATTCAAATGCATAAGGAATTTAAGAAATCAAACACAACTAAAATCACTAGCTCATACATTAAGATAAGACGTACCCAATACAAAGAATTGTCCAACACTTTTTCAACTACAAGACCTTATGCATAATCTTCTAGAAGAACAGCTCACTTTTTAGGATTGTTTCCTAATGGAAAAAAGCATACAAGAATTCTTCCAAGGGAAAGAAAATTCTTAGTCAAAATTGACTTTACCCTCGAGTTCAACATGGTGTTGGTAGTAGAACAACCAAGCTTTAAGAAAATTAGGTGTTGATAGTTAATAAATTAACTCCATGAAAATCATACAAAATTTGTAATAAGAGCACAACTAATTTTTCCCTATTGCAAGAGGGCTAACAAAGTATCTAAGTGAACAGTGAGGTAGATTTTGCTTTTAAGGAAAAACCACCTTAGGAAATAATAATTCCTCAATCATAATTACTTACTCCAAATAAGAACTTTTTGACTAAGCATAGATACCTTCAACAAGACCTACACGATTCCATAGGAGTTTATTTCCTAAAATAATCAACCCAGATAAGTAAATCTAATGATTACCAGGACAGAGAGAGTCATATACCGCAAAAATTCTCAACATTGACTTCTAGTATTTGCATCATCTTATCAATATTATATAATTGAGAAGAAATGGGTAACCATAAAGACAAGGTTTTCTACAGTTTAATTCCTTATTGAATTGTAGTATTGAAATAAGAATTCAAAACACACTAGAAGAATCACGCAAAAACCCAATGATGAATACAGCTGCAACTTCTCATTCATCCCAAGAAATACGTTGTTTCATCACAATAATAAATCACATTGAAACTGACAAAATTTACTTTTTTTCCAACAACATTCATCACACTCAAAGATCAAACAAATTCTACAGAAGTAAGGCTTGAATCAATTTCACATCACTAAGGTTTAAGAACACAAATTTCAATCCAAGTAAAGTTATATTTGTGAAATAACTAAATAGAGTAAGAAATTATGACGGGTTAGGGCATATCATGCGTATTACGCCTTCCTCTCTTTCCTTGCAAAGCTTTCATGATTCTTCAAAATATCTCAAACTTGGAAGCAAATTCCTTCATCCCCCATCTCACAATGTTTTTGTAATATTTAATGAGTCTGGGAACTTGCTATTCCAAAGATTCAACTGATGTTTCCTCCATGCAAACTCACAACAACACCCATTTGAACTTATTCCTTGTGCGTAGAGCTACTACAAGTTTCTAGCCATACAATGAATTGATACTAAAAACTACCTCTTTTCCCCCAATTTTGTCCATGCACTTCCCGACGTAGGTGTGAGTTTATTGCATGTTAAACTCCATTAATGCAGTCATTGGTGGAGCTTGCTTCTAGTTTATCTAATCAGCCATTTTGGCGTCCATATTTGTAGAAAAATTCCCTCCTCGTGCGACGCAAGTAAATTTAAATTTAGTTAACCCATAGTATTTCCCTCTAACTTGGTCAGCAGGTTCAATAAATAATAAAATAAAGAATTTAGTACCATGTATTGGTGGTGGGGTGCCAACTCACCACTTTATTAAATTTTGAAACTTAAGATTGTAAATAGTTTTTAAAAGACCAATTAAAGAATTATTCAAATAGCAATTTCTAATCCCCATCTCTTTTGCATTTGAGGACTCAATCAAAAAAGTATATTTATACATCCTTTCCAAATAGCTAAGGCGATGTCCTAACATAGCTTCCTAAAAAGTACGTTTGCATGTTAGGTTTTAGAATCATTTCATAAGATTATATTGTCCCTTCCTTGATTACACAAAGTTAATAAATCTCTCGTAGTAGTTATTTATCTACTTCAGACTTTACAAATTCCCTTTTTGTAATATATATATATATATATGTATATATATATATATAGATGCTATAATGTTAGCATTGATCTCAATAAAGTTTCTCATGCAAGCTTTATGGGAATTTTTTCCCCTTAATTCAAATAATTAAGTTATTGACTAACGACTGTATGCATTCACCCAAGAAAATACAACCATGCTAGTGTTAGCCATCTGGTGATGTAAACTACTAAATGGTTAGCTCAAAATCAATTATAAGTGAAAATAAAATCTTATTCGAGTCCCAATTTTGGTCGTTAAGAAAACTATCTAGCTGTAAAAGTCTTAACATACATAGTTAAAAACTATTATCCTCACAATTTAATAGAGATAAATGACAACATCGTAAATCACTTTCAAGGCTTAAATTTACACCATAAATGGCATGAAATCCTATATTACAAATGATGTAATGTCACTTTAACAAAATAGTTCATCCTTAAGATAAACTTCGGATTAGTTGGGTTTAAATCAAGTTTCCATCCAAATTTTTGACACACAAGGGTGCCAATAACAAAGGATGAAACCATTTGTCCTATCATTCCTTTAAACATAGAAATGAAAGTACATGGAATTACATCTTTAGGGTCTTATGTTCATCACCTCCTCCAAGGTATGATCTACTCAGTATGATCCTACCCAATCAGGTGGCTTTATTGTCCCCTCTTATCTTTTAACCATATTTTTTTATGTTTTGATTATCTTATATAGGACTTGGTCCTTGACACTTACTTTTTGGGTGATATCCTTCTTTCACCACAATCACCCCCACCTACATCATTTTACCTATAATCTACCCACAAAAAGCAAATCTAAACCCACAACATGCCCAAAAACCTACCAAATCATTTTCACACCTCCTCATTTTCTTCCTAGCTTATGGGAGAACTACATCGGCCTAAGGTCCCTTTTCACTGGGACTATATAGGCAGCACTCCAAGGGCATGGGGCCCTTGGAGGTTAGATTTTCCATTTCTCTACCCTAAATAATTCATCTTCCATGTTCTCTGCCATTTACACCATATCTCACTTAGTTTCCCTTTTATATAAAGAATTGGAAATTAAGCCACATACATAACAAGTTTCTTCATATTTAATACATTTATTACACCTACCATTTCTCTATCATCACTATCCATAGATTATACCACATCTCACATATGACCCATACTATCATTCATTGCAAAAAATAATGAATCAAAAATTCACCTACTTTCAACACAACCATGCCTAACCAACCTAACTCATCCATGCCTATAACCTGACTCAATCCATGCCTAGCCAAACCTAACTCAACCATACCTAACCAATCTCACTTGATCCATGCCTAACCAACCTGACTCGATCCATGCCTAAACTAACCTAACTCCATCATGCCTAACTCACCTAATTTCCATCCATATCAAAAAAACAAACCCATATATCATCTAATACAAACAACAAATCCATATCTCATCTACCACAAGCCATAAACAAATATCTCATAAACACATCAACAAATCACAAAATACCATGTATCTCATCATATAAATCAATAAATGTGTATCTCAATATACATGCCTATCTCATCATGTCAATCATCTCAAATTTCGGCACGCATGCTGATATACAATACAAAATGTCATCGGCACGCAGGTCAGTCTCACACACACACACATATATATATATATATATATTAAAAAAAGAATGAATCAATACAAAATATCTTCAGCACACAGGACGGTATATGCTCAAAATATACAAATCACTCATACATCCTCACTGTATTCAGCACAAAGACTAGTATATGTATCAAAAAAATAACTAGTATATATAGTAAACTAGGTGACTTCATATCAGGAATCTTGCCAGATGTCCTCCATCTCTATGTCACTTGTACCCTCGGCCTCCTATGTCCCTGCTAGCACCTCTCCTAGAGTAGGTCACTATGTGCTCGAGGCATCTCCTTGATTAGGCCTCAGAGCTCGTTGACCACCTGTGCTCTCCACACTTTGAGTGTGGGATCGCATCCTCTCACTGGACACCTACTGTGTCATGTACTTGGCATAGGATATGAAATCTATCCCAGCCACCATAAGCTAGTCTTGATAGTATCTCACCTCACCTAGGGCATCCTGTAACCTAGATACAGGCATAGGATATGATGGTCCCATAGGTCTCAGCACCTATACCTTCCCTACAACAACCTACCATGCACATACCTGTGAACTGGGACCTACTCCCAATGCCTGTGGTGGTGCCCCCTGCCCTTGTGCCTATATCTGGGCCTGTAAGACCCCAATCTGTGACTGGGTTATGGCCAACTAGACCTGTAAACCTACTACCTGAGCCTATAAGGCTACCACCTGACCATCCCCCTCTTGACCATATCCATCTCCTCCATCATCCATCTGGGCCTATAAAGTGGCCACCTGTACGTGTAGCTCTACTACCTCTACCTCCAAACCCTCCAGCTATGTCTATAGTATACCCAACAGGGTAATCAGTGTAGCTACCAGCCCTTGTAAGGCATCTCTCTGCACTATAATGGTAGCTAGGTCTGGCTACCCTGGTCTAGGTGGTATGGCTTCTAACTAAGCCACCCACCACTACATGTACCTGTCTATACATATGGCGTCATCTATCCATCGATCCACTAGCTGCTCCTCCTCCCCTGTGGGCACTGTAGGCTATGGTAGAGGTAAGGGCCTCTCCATGTCATCTCTTCGATATTGTGGGAAGGGTGGAGGAATGTCTTGTAAGATCCTGAATTACCGTCAGACTCTGTCTATCGAGATCATCTCATCCTTCCCGACATGGTGACCCTATATCCACCTCTCTACCTAAAGCTTAGCTAGCTCCTCATGTATATGCCTATATGAGGGGAATCCCACATATGGCCTCCATATAATGTCCACTCTAGACAATCCCTCCAGTAACTGGAAAAAATGGGCCACATCATGTGTCTACCTATTAGATATCCACTCTCCTATCACCAGAACCCATCTCCTATACCCCACCCAAAAAAATATAGGTGGGAATGCATCTACTCAGGGAATCCCTATAGGTCGCATGCACACTATGTACTCGTATGCCCAACAGTGTAGTATAAATGTACAATACAAGATAAACCTGTGCAACTGCCCATATGCCCACAACTCTCTGTATAGCTGCACCAAGAATGTTTCTTCCTAGGAAAATCATGTCTCATACACCATCATATCATCAAGTACCCCCATCAATGATTGGGGAAAGCATCCACCCTATGCATCTGGCAGTGCATAACAACACACTGCCTCCATCAACAGAACCACTAGTTTTGTCTCCTACCGACGATCTAGGTACATCTCTCCATAGCTCAAACCGGTACTATGGAATCTCATATCAGCCACCCCTTGCCAAAAATAGTCACAATCATCTCCTCTGAGGCCTCGAAGGAGATAGATTACACTTGGGAACCCAATATGGGTAACTGTAAAATTTGGAACACATCCTCCATGGTGATATTCATCTCACCCGTTGGCAGGTGGAACGTGTTAGTCATGGGATCCCATCTATTGATGAGTGTGACCATCAATCTAGGCTACCCAAAAACATGTTTATAGCGATGAAACCCACTCAATCCCACTACCTCCACATGATATAGCTCTAATGGGGTTGTTACATTGTGCAATGTCACCAGTAGAGGTGGAACCCTGTCCTGCATATGTAACTATTCTCTCCCCTGCATCTAATCCAATTATGGCATTAATCCACATTTACCATGACCATATTCACCAATTATCATTACCCTCAACCCTATTTTCACCCTACCCATTTCAACTACCTAGCCCACATCACTTTTACACCCTTGTGCCTAAAAGCCTGACTGGTACTGGTTCATCCTAGCCGACTACAGTCACCTTTAAACTGGCATTGGTCCCCTATTTGGTGACCGATACTGGTTATCCCTTACTAACCATGGTTACCCCTTAACCAACATCAGTCACTTGTTTGGTGATCGATACTATTTCCAACCAACCGACGCCAGTCACACTTGACTGACACCTGTCACTATCACAGAAAAACCCGTGTCTTCCCAAAACCCCCCTTTTCTAAAACCCTCCCCCTGCCCCTTTTACCCCACCTACAATGACCTAAACTACCCCTGGACCTCTACCCTCCCCCTTCCTCTTTTTACCTGCTATTCCCCCCATACCCAAATTTAATTTTTATGCACCAAAAAACCAAAAAACTATAAAAAACCTACAAATAACAATAATCTACTCCTCTAATCTATCAAATCAACAATGTAGAGTAGGGCGCTTACCTTGGCACACTATCATCATCTTGGTGGCACAGCTGGACGCTGTACTGATGGCCCGCCTGATCCCTCTCTGGCCTCTGCCATCACCAACTAGCTACTCAAAACCTCCAACCAATCAAACCTCTTGCCCTGATCCTGTGGACCCACTGTTCACCAACCAAACCCTTGTCAAATCACACTTCCAGCTCACTATCCCATTTCATCTAGACACTTTTCTCTTTTTTTTTTCATTTTCTCACTTCGCAAATAACAAATTAATAACAAAAAAAATGTGGATTTTTTGTTTTTAGAACCAACCTGACCTAACCGATGTCATTTACCCTTGATCGGCATTGGTCACGTGCCCTACGTAACCATCATCAGTTTCGCTATACTAACATCGATTATCCATGACTGACATCAGTCACACTTACCTTCACATTACCTTCCCTTTTTCCCTTTTACCTCACCCTTCACCCTGATCCTTTACCCAACCCATTTACCTTACCTTTTGTGACTTCATCATTTCCTACCTCCCTTTTTCCTCCTTTGGGGACTCATTATTTTACCCCTACCTTGCCCTTACCCATGCCATGACCTAGCTATTTGGACTTGGACCATCGCTAGTGACCTTTGACCTCATGTGTTTGTTATACCTTGTAGCACTGTTACCTATGTTGTTGACCTAATGACCTTACCTAGCCTATTACCAAGACCGTTTATCCTAACCCTACCTTTGGTGTCCCAGAACATACCTAAACATTCCTGTACCTAATCTATGTTGTGTTTCCTAACCATATCCTATACCTTGGATATTGGACGCACTTCAACCTTGTTTGGATAAACCTATCGACCTTAAACAATGTAGAGTTTGCCTTCTATTCAACCCATTAGCATGCTGCAGTTTATTCATGTGCATGCATTTGAATTTTTATACCTTTGACCCAGACCCATTACCTAGATTTCCTGAGTAGACCTTTAACCCTTTCTCCCCCATACCCACCTATCTTTTCCTCACATTCACCTTTTTATCAAACCACTCATCGATTCTACCTTCGGCCTCGTCAGTTCCTGGTTTGAGGGGGATCAATTTCACCCACACATGGGGCAACCACATCTTATTTTTGTTAGCATCGCTTACCAATACAAGCTACACAACAAAAAGGGGCAAAATTTAAACACTAAAATTAGGTCACACTCCCCTTTGGTCCCTCGACGAATAAACACCCTTTATCACATTCACCTAGCCATTTCCCCCTTTCACCCCACTAATATTACTTTAATAAAATTAATTCATTATCATCACTATATTTATTATTTAAATAGCTTAGTCTAAATAATATCCACACATACAATTCACTTAGACACCTCACTAAGCCAACTCAACCTAAGACCTATTCTTAGCAAGTTGCCATAACTAACTAAGACTTACCCAAAACCTAAAAATCAATGCTACATTCCCTCTAACCACATTCCTACATGCTCACACGAAGCTCCCAATGTAATCCATGAGTTAACAACATGAAATCCAAGGAAATCAAGAGGATCTCTCTAGTTTACTAAACCTAGGAAATCCCACCTTGACAGATGCCGGTTACCCCTAACCGTCACCAATTAAGCCGGAACTGAAAGAGGGATTTACAAGAACCGATGTTGAAAAGTGATGCACCACAAAAAAGTTGCACTCTGATCGTAACATCAATCCAATGTTATACACAAGATTGAAATCAATGGAAAGAAGATTGCCAGTAAGAAAAATGGGTCTAATCATGCTCATAGATCGAAAAATAGGAAGTATAAATAGGGGTGTTGTGTAACCCCCATGCCTAAACATGGAAATAAACTCAATGATGCCACTAATGCATATGAAATTGACTAACGCATATGATGCCACTAGAAGAGGAGTTACAATTCCAAATAAGGACTGTAACTCCTATGATGCATTGAAGCAAATGACAATGTCAGATTCTATGACAGAATCTGACACTTTTCATTTGACTTCCTAAGACCTATGACTCTCACAAGGTGAGATGACTCACCTAGATGATGTGGATGATGACTGGATAGTCACACACACCAATACCCCCCCTTCATCAAAGCCAAGGAATAGGTCAAGGTAAGCCAGAATAGAAAAAGAAGACTCCCCTAGAAAACTAAGAAAGATGTGTCAATGGGCCCTAGTAACTAAAGGCTTGATAAGGTGCCCATGTACAAACAACATCTTTCTTGAAAGAGGAAGAGGAGAAGAAGGAGGATTATATAGCCCAAAGAAGATGGGCAGCTGTAGCAGACCTCACCCTAAGAAGAGACCATAAGTGAAGAAACTTCACCTCAGTGAAGGGCTTGGTGAAAATGTCTGCAACCTGATCAGCTGTCTGAACATACTATATGTTGATGATGTTTTCATGTATCAGCTCCCGTATGAAGTGTATATGAATCTCAATGTGCTTCATCCACTGGTTCTAAACTAGATTTCTACAAATTAAGATAGCATTCATGTTGTCACAGTAGATAATGGTAGGCCGCCAAAATTGGATGCAAAACTTTGTCAAGATACCCTGTAACCAAACAGTTTCTGTGGCAGCATTAACTGCTCCTCTGTATTCTACTTCTGTCAATGATATGGCAATGGCATGCTACTTCTTGTTGGACCATTTGACAAGACCTAAACCAAGAGTGAAACTGTAGCCTGAGGCAGACTTCTGATGATCTAGATCACCGTCCCAATTTGAGTCTGTAAATCTAACCAAGTCAATCTCAGTCCCTCCTAAGTAATGAATACCATCTATGTTATTGCCACGAACATAGTGAAGGATCCACTTTTCTACTTTTAAGTACAACTCATGAGGCTCCTACATAAATTTGGACACGATCCCGATGGCATATGATAGATTTGGCCAAGTGTGAGTAAGGTAGATCAAGCTTCCCACCAACTATCGATAAAGGGTACCTTCAACCAAAAGGGGAAACGCAATCAGAAACCAAATTAATCCTGAAAAAATAGGAGTAGGTGAGGACTTACAGTCAGAAATATGAAACTGAGCAAGCAAATCAAAAGAGTACTTAGGCTGCGAGATCATAATTCCTGAGTTAGATTGTGAAATCTGGATCCCAAGAAAGTAATGAAGCAATCCTAAGTTAGACATGGAGAAATTTTCAGCCAAGGAGATCTTCACAGAATCAATGATAGAGGAAGAGCTACCTGTGATCAATAATTCATCAACATAGAGAACAAGAATAAGCATGGATTCATCCTGTCACAAAATATACACATTTGGGTCAGAGTGACACTGAGTGAACCCTGATGCAAGTAAAAAGGAGTCCATCTTGGCATACCAAGCCTGAGGGGCTTGTTTAAGGCCATAGAGAGAATTATTTAATTTACAAATGAGGGATGGATCATGGACATAACTCGGAGGTTTTTCCATATAGATCTCCTCCTCTAGGTCCCCACAAAGGAAGCCACTCTTAACATCCATCTGGTGAACTTCACATCTGTTAGTGGCAGCGATGGCAAGGTTCATTCGAATGGAAGTCATCTTTGCAACCGGAGCAAAGTTTTCTGAGTAATCAACCCCAACTACCTAGGAGAAACCCTTAGTGACAAGTCACACTTTATACTTCTCAACTTCTCCATTAGCTCCATACTTTGTTCGATATACCCACCTACACCAAATGATTTTTCTTCCTTTCAAAAGAAGGGTAAGATCCCAAGTGTCATTCTTTATGAGTGAGAAATACTCCTCATCGATGGTAGAATCCCACTCAGGAATCCCAGAATATTATTGGAAAAATGGTGGATCAGAAGTTGGTGAAGATGGAGTGAAGTCCAGTGAAATCTGAGTGAGTACGTCTCTCATCCAAAGGATCTCCAACTAAATTTCCAGCACTCTATAAAATTTTCCTGGCCCAAAGAGGTCCCGAAGGCTCAGGGTCAGGCTCAGATTCAGAAGATTCTTCACTTGAGTGAGAAGGGACATAGTCCTCATCATCACTACTGTCAGAATCAGAAGACTCAGAAGTTTGAGGATTGGGAGGAGCAGGGAGAGGTGGAAATCACTCAACAACATCATCATCTAAAGAGTCAGAATCTGAATCAGTGGGAAAAAGAACCTCAGTGGAAGTTAAAGTCAAGGATGACTCATCAAACTTCACACTCCTCTCAATATAAAGCTCACAGGTGGTAGGGTTAACAATAGATATCCCTTTATGCCATCAGAATACTTGACAAAGATACAAGGTTTGGATTGTGGATCCAATGCCGTACATTTCTTTTTGGGAATCCAAACCATAGCCTTAGATCTGAAGACTCGAAAGTGCTCAACATCAGGCTTGTGTCCAAACCAGGCTTCAAAGGGTGTCATCCCTCTTACTACCTTGTGTGGAACACAGTTCTAAATATAACAATCACAATTCACTGCTTCAGCCCAATATTGTGGAGGAAGAGATTTCGAGTAAACCATACAAGTAGGTATCTCCTTTAAAGTTTGGTTCTTTTTTTCTGCAACTCCATTTTGGGAAGGGCTGTAAGAAACTGTACACTACAAAGAAATCCCCTCAAAAGTGCAGAAATCCTCAAACCTTTTGGTCACATACTCACCTCCATTGTCGGTTCGAAGAACCTTGATAGACCGTTCCACTTGTTTCTTAGCAAGAGCCTTAAATTTTTTGTAAATGCTGAAAAATTTCAGACTTAAGCTTAAGAAAATATACCCAAGTATAACGTGAAAATTCATCAATGAAGGTTAGTATATATAGAGATCTAGTAAAAGAAGGATACCGAAAAGTGCCAGAAACGTCACTATGAACAAGATCCAAGGGACGAGTAGCTCTCTAGGATTTTCCCTTGTCAAAGCTTTTTTCAAGGTGCTTTCCAAGGGTAAAACCCTCACAAATACCCTTAGAAAACATAACTCAGGGTAGCCCATTCACCATTTATTTTTTTCTCAATTGTTTAAGGTAATGATAATTTAGATGCCCAAAACACTCATGCCATAACTTACTAACCTCATTTGCATGAGTGAGCAAGGCATTGGGCGTCAAATCAGAATTGAAGTGGGAAAAGGTATACAACTCTGAATGGTGATCTACCTTTCCCTTAGCCACAGTGAAGTCAGAGTTAAGCTCACAAATAATCACCGAGTTAGGACCAAATTCCACTCACATTCCTTCACCAAGGTGGGTGATTTAGTAAACCAATAGGAGATTGTTAGAGAGATTGGGAACACTCAACACTTGGTTAAATGTTCCACCTTCTATCTCTACCAATACACTACCGAAAACTGACATATGAGTGTCATCACCGAATGTGATTTGGGACATGCCACATGGTTCAATGCTAAAGAATTCAACCTCTAAAGAAGCCATGTGGTGTGAGGCACCGGAATCAATAATCCAAGTTTATGATGGAGCTGATCTAGCTATGAGGGCCTTACCTTTCTTCTTTTCATTTTTAGTCTCCTTTACATTTGAAGACTCACCCTTCCGAGAATTTTGTTTAACAGATTCAGGAACACTTGTTTTATTCTTCTCAAGTAAATGAGTTAAGTGATCAATTTGTTTCTAAAAACAATGCTACTCTTCATGGCCATAATTCTTACAATAGGAGCATTTATACTTTTCCTTCTTCACTTTAGGCTCAGAAGTCAAATTATGAGTGATGGGCTTAACTTGGGGTTGGTTGGTCTTGGTTTCTTTCTTAGTTTGGTTCTTAGTTTCTTTGTTCTTTTCATTTTTCTTTCCCTTATTCGCCACAAGGGCATGTGACTTGGATTTTAGAGTCCCATTTGAATGACTTTGTCCTGCTCTTGAATGAGTTGGGATGAAAAACTGTCAAAGGAGGGCATAGTCCAAGTACTACCTAAGGTAGCTTTCGTGGCATGGAAACTTGAAATGAAAATAGAGTATTCAGGAACTAACTTAGAAAGAATCGACAAGATCAATTGAGAGTCTTTCTTATCCACTTTCCATTCCTTTAGATGCATTCTAGTGCAAACATACTTTGAGAAGAAGGCCTGTAGGTTTTCAAAGTCACTAGGATTTAACCCTAGTAGTTCATTCTCCAACTCATGCGATCTCATGTCATCTTGCATCCCAAACATATCATCAATAATTTTCCATGCTTGATCGGGTGTTGAGGAAGTTTCAGTGTGGAAGAGCAAGTCAGGAGAGATGAACATACAGATAAGACCTAAGGCTTCATCACAATGGTTGAACCATTTAAATTTTTCAAGTTCATCATTAGGTTCAGTCTCTAACCCCATGGTAACTTGGTATAACCCTTTACTTTGCAGAACCAATCTAATTTTAGATTTCCATTTGAAGAAATTAAAAGGTGTGAGACTGGTACTTTAGAGATATCCATAATGAAGAGATAGAACTAAGGAATGCAGAAGGAAGGAGGGAAAAAAGAAATAACCACCCCAAAACAAAATTACACCCCCTGAGTTTGGCACTTTATAATTCAGTGTGTTGATTACAACTAGATATGACTATGTTCTGAGAACAAGTTTGTCACTCACCTTGCAATTAGCGTAATAATGTGAAATGGTGGAGACAACAATCAAAGTTCGTAGGGTGAAATAGATCTACACTGCAAGAAAGCACAGAAAGAGAGAATCAAGATGGGGAAGAAAGGGATTTGTAAGAAACAACGTCTCATATCACATGAAAGAATCCCTTTGTCGTAAGACTATGGCAGACGCGCTCACAAGTCCAAAAAAAAGGAATATATTAAAGCTCAAGAAAAAATGAGCTGAATTAAGCAATATAAAGACACCCCCTAGAATGTGGAACTTTATAAAATTAGTCCATTTACAAAACTAATGATCCCATCATCTAGAGTGAGAAAAAACATGCAACATTGACTAAAGAATTGCTCAAAACCAAGCACCGAGTCAAAAGTTATAGAAAAAACCAATTCCCACAACTGATGAGAAAAAGCCAATAAGCCTGCAAATGGATTAAAAAAGTGCCCTAAATGCATGCAAAAGGTGTCGTATGTATGCCTGCTGGAAATGAAATGAAATTTGAGATAGGGTTTGTTTGTATTGCGAGGGGGGATTAGCCACCTGCCAATCCCAGACCTCACCCTTCGTCTGTGGCACTCGATGGAAGGTTAATAATACAACAAGCCAAGAAACCAAATTTTACAATGCCAAATAAAATGAAAAGTTTTTACCTTATACCTTTTAATAGTAATGAAACAAAATGTTTTTAAGAAAAGTGATAAGGTAAAATGTATACAAACACATTTTTTTTAAAAAGGTGAATTAAAAAAACGTATTTTTAGAAATATATTACCTGGTAGATGGATGAGAAAACCACATGGGAAGGAGGTAGGCCACGTACCAATAGAGGTAGGTAAAAATAGATAACCGAGTGTATCTACCACTGCAAAAATATGCCATCATGGGAGAAAACGTATAGAACAGTGCAAAAATGCTAGTTGAAGGAGAAAATGCTTAGAACAATGCAAAAAATGCCAACTGAAAAGAATATATCCAACCGTTACAAGCCTAAACACACGTGCTGGGAAAATGTAGAAACAAGGTCTAAAATGCTAGAGCTGTAGAGAAAATGGCCAGGTAGAGGAGAAAACGCAGGTCTAACCACATGCAGGTTGAAATGTAAAAAGGAAAGGGAGATTTTGAAATGTAGATCAATGTAGAGCCAAGGAGAAAACAAAGACCTAAGTCACAGAAGTTTAATGCCGAGCCAACAAAAAATTGGAGAGCCAAAGACCAAACACCAACAATGCAAACAACCAATAAAAGGGCCACGCTTAAATTTCCACGCCAAAAAAAATGAGGACGAAGAGGATGAAGAGCTTTGCAAACCACGAACAATCCAAGTGCAAGGTTAAACGATGCAGAGAACCAAAGCCATAGTTGAACTCAAGGCAATGTAAGCAAGCCACGCCAAGAAATGAGCATGCTCTCCACTTAAATACAACCGGTGAATGAAATCAAGATCAGGGGTAGAAGCACAAACCATGCAAAGGTAGGAAGCAGACAATAAGAGCCAGTAATCACAGGTCCATGCCAAAAAACAAGCTCTTAGTTTACCCTGTAGGCATTGAATCTGAACACAACCAACAAGAAACACACAAACAACCCAGAAAAAATAGCCATAAAGATCTAGAAATATCTAAATATGAATTCAGACGATAAGCAAACCAACCAAATACCTTAACTTGCAACTGCTGAAACCTTAATACAAGGTGAACAATAATTCCAAAATGATAATAAAAAAAAAACTTGCACATAAGGAAACGAGAAGAAACTAGAAGTAATAAACAAATGAGAACCGAAGAGTGCACGTTTACCGAAACTAGCTATGACACCATGAAAGAGGGATTCGTGAGAACTGATGTCAAAAAGTGATGCACCACAATGAATTTGCACTCTGATGGTAACATCAAGCTAATGCAATATGCAAGATTCGAATCAATGGAAAGAAGATTGCTAGTAAGAAGAATGGGTCTGCTCATTCTCATAGATCAAAAAATAGGAAGTACAAATAGGGGTGCTGTGTAACCCCCATGCCTAAACATGGAAAGAAACTCAATGATGCCACTGACGCATATGACGTTTACTGACGCATATGATGCCACTAGAAGAGGAGTTACAATTCCAAATAAGGAATGTAACTCCTATGATGTATTGATGTAAATGACAATGTCAGATTCTATGACAGAATTTGACACTTGTCATTTGACTTCCTAAGACCTATGACTCTTGCAAGGTGAGATGAATCACCTAGGTGATGTGGATGATGAATGGATAGTCACGCACACCAACAGGAACCACTGTTGGTTACCCTTTTAACCCAAAAACAACCTTATTCTCAAGGTTGGAAGTAAAAGGAAGAAGGTTAAAAGCAAAAATTAGAAGGTTGGTGAGAAAAAAAAACATCTCAAAGAGATAAAATATCTTTAGAGAGTGAATTCTAGTGAGAATCCACATACAAGGAAGGACATCAAGCATCTTTTCTTGCATAGCCATCCCAACCATGATTTGATCTAACCAAGCAAAGAGGAATGTACATGTAGCCCATGCAAAAGCTTTCCTTCAATTGGTGATCACTTACAGCCTTCAAAACCCCTCATCAACACCTCCATTCATCACTCACAGGCATTCAGGACCAAGATCCAAGTAAGTATAGCGTCATACTTTTTTGGTTTATTTCATTTCATCATCATTTTATCATCTACTGTTTACCTAGCCACCTATTGACCTTATCCAACATTTCCACCTCCATATACCCATTAAAGGCTCGCCAAATCCTACCCCAGTCACCCAATACCTCATCTTGACCAACCAAAGTCCTTTGTACAATCACAAAGGAGATCCAAAGTTTTATCTCTGGCATTTCAAGATTTCCATAGTAACCAACACCAGTTACACTTAACCACTGTTGGTCACCCTTAACTAACATCGGTCTCTGTATTTTCCCATACAGCGCAGAATAGAGACCTATGCACTAAATTCAATCTCACCTTCATCCACCTGTGATCTACTTGAGACCTCTATCATACCTACAGAACTCAGAACCAATCAGTTGACCTTTGGATTCTACTCTAGCTTAGCCTGTTAGATTAGATCTATTTCTTATTGTGTTTTAAGTGAGATACCTAAATCACTTCAAATTACAATAGGATTTACTATGTTTACAACTTTAAATTGTTTAAAAAAGTGGACTGACAGCCATCTAGGAAGTATCACACTTCCTAGATCTAGCATACGCTAGGAAGTTCATTACCCATATTGTTTAAATCCTTCTGGTGGTCTTGCTTTGCATTACAGGTAGTTCCTCCTAGCCAAAAGGAAGCTCTCATGATCAGCTATGGATTTAGAAGTCATACGTGCACAATAACCCATCAACCAACATTTGAAAAGGTATTCCTTGTATGCCCGTTACCCTATTTGTTTCATCAAAACTTTATAGAAATGTTCTAAGAATCAGGTGAAACAATAGGACCCTGCTAGTGGATAACAATGGGAAGTGAACGTGGGTTTGGGTTTGGGTGTAGATGTAGTTTATTGTTGAGGAACAGCCTTTGGAAGAGGAGGATCAGGTCAAGCTATGGGTTTGGGTGCTGGCATGGTTTTGGGTGTCAGTTGTGTTTGTTTAGGTAGGGTTATAGTAAATGGATGGGTAGGAGGGTTTGTGGTTGTTTTGTCTACCTTATTGTGGGGTAGTGGAGTTTTGGTTTTTGGTCACAACTTCTTGGGAAAAGGTGATATGGATGTATGAGGTATAGAAGGAACAACAGATGGGGGAAGAGGATGAGTTACCCAAGGGGATAACAGAGATGTTGTGAAGGTACAGGATGTGGGTCGTGTAGGAGGTGTAAGGGACGGTGATTGAAATGTAGTGGGTAGTGAAGTAACAGCTAAGGGTATTGGAGGTATGGGTAGTAAAGATGCTGCAGGTGCTGGTGTAAGTCATGTTAGGTGTGTGGGGAGATTAGAGGTTTGTGAGGAAGGAATGGCTTGTTGTGTTTTTGGTTTACTAGTGGGTAGAGTTTTCTTGACCATGTTGGGAAGCTAAGATCCTAAGATAGATGGGATAGGTGCAAGTTTGATTGGTGCAGCTGGGGTATGAGTTCTATGGGTGTGGTGATTTTGTTTGGGTGCTAGAGTAGGTGTGGTGTTGCCTTTGGAGGATGTAGCTAAATCCAATTTGATAGATGAATGAGTAAGGATGGTAGTCAGGGTGACCCCTACAGTGGTAATAGGTTTAGTTGAGGATGATATCATAGGTGTGGATTTGGGTTTAAATATAGATTGGGATATGGGTAAGGATGTGGTTTGAGCTATGATAGGTGTCATGGAAGGAGTTATGATAGAGGTGGTTTTGTTTGGTTTGATTGGTCGAAATATTTTTGGGTAGATAGTAGAGGTAACCACGAGGGATCTCTGCATCTTTGTTGAGATAGGGAGTAAGAGGCACGTCCCCTTAGTAAAGCCCTATCCACATAATCTAAGTGATCAACCAAGCATGTGAGAACGACACATGTCTGTGGGTGGAGTTGGTGAAGACCTAATGGGAATTCCCATAAAATGCATCTTAGAGATGGGAAATTGGCTAGCTTCAGCTTCTGTGGGTAAGCGAGAGCCAAAAGTAGGTCTATGTAGGAGTTTGGGTAGCATGATGGAGAATGCTCGCTAAGAGGCAAAGTTATCTCAATTGGGTCTAAGATGGGTGGAGGAGATGATGGGAGCTCCTCTATAAGTGAAGGAATAGATAGGTGCTCCTATGTGGGTGGAGGAGGTAATGGGAGCTCCTCTATGGGTGGAAGAGGTACGGTAGGTAAAATTTCTCTAAGTGGATCAAGCTAGGGGTGAGATGGTCTCAATGTTAGCGGAAGACTCCATCTGTAGGTGATGAAGGAAATGACAAGAGTGTTCCTCTATTGGTGAAGGAACAATGGAGGCTGGTTCCAATTTGGAAGGAGGATTTCGGGCTAGGATTTCCTTCTATGGAAAGGAATGTGAGGTAATTCAGAGGTGACAAGTACCTGTCATTAAAGATAGCATGAACCTCATGGGTATGGGTATCATGAGTGGATGTCTCACCAGGTTTGCTTGGATGATGGGGCATGGTTAGGAAATGGTTTTTTTGAATATTTGTAGATTTTGGTTGGTAGGTGCATGTTGGGATTATCCACAGTTTAACCCACCTTTCTCAAGAATTTCTTGGACAATATTCTTGAAAGTGATGTAGTTGCTATCACTATGACCCTTTACTCGGTATGATAGTTACAGACAATCATGCTCTTTATACCATGCGAGCATGGGGCAAGAAGGGTAAAAACCAGTGTGTGGTTTTATGGGTGGAAGGGTGATGGCTCTAGCTTTGATAAGATTTTCTGAAGACAAAAGAGTAAGGTTCCCCAATTGGGGTATATTTTTGCATTGCTCTTGTCTAAATTGAAAAGTATAGTTACGGGTGAGAGATTAGATGAAGGTGTATCTTGATTCGATGGATGAGCTGGGCCGGCCTTGAGTACCACTATGTTAGCAGTGCCCTTTGCTTTTGAATAATTGGTTTGTGGATTTGGAAGAGGAAGAGGTATCATTCAAATTGAATGCTAGAATTCTTATTTCGCAATTGGATTTTCTTCTCTTCGAATGGCACTGAATCTCTAATTTTTGTGTCATAGTGAATGCCTCATCGAATGTCCAAAAGGTTTGAACCTACAAGGTTGGGGAGATATGTCTAGTGACAAGATCTGTGTGAAGAGCTCAATGAGTTCTAGTTTGTGGCAGTTGAGAAGGTAAGTTGGTTGTTCAGGCTACGCCAATGAGAACGAAAAAATATGTGATAGATTCTTTCCTCATACTGATGTGTGGAATATAGATCGGTCATGGTAACCTTCTTGATGATATTGATAGAGAAATGATCCAAAAAGGCTGGGGCTACCTAATTGAATGAGAATATAGAGTGTTTAGGTAACCCAATATACCAGTCTAATATAGGTCCAGTGAGGGACATGGGAAAATTTCTCCAAAGCAAGGCATCATCATTAGCGATCAGATAACACCCATGTTTGAATGACCACAAATGTTGCTGGGGGTCTTCTTTGCTATCAAAGTGATTGAATTTAGGCATTTCCCAATGCACAGAGTATGAACGGATATGAATGGATGGGTAAATGGGCTCATTGAAAATCTCATCATTGGTGAGAGTGTTGTGGGAGCCGGAAACTGATGCCTCCAATGTCTGCATCTTGTCCATCATCAATTTAATTAGGTCATTGGTGGGTTATGATGATTGGATGCCTCCTATAGCGTGAGGAGGTTGGTTTTGGGCATATAATGGGGGTGACATTCCAGTGAATGGGGCTGCCATGTAAGGTTGATTGCAAAGAAGGAAGTCAAATAGGGGGTAAGTACCCGGAATGAATAATGGATGAGACAGGAGGTTGGTTGGTAGTATGTATATGGGGGTGGAAGGGTCGTGGTAACCCTAGTGGAAATAGGGGCTGATGATTGTGGAATGGAAAGAACCATGTTTTGAAAATGGGGTAGGGGTCACTGATACATGGGAGGTGGGAATGTAGCTATCAGGTATGTATGAGATAGTAGGGGCACATGAGGTTTTGTTTGGGGTAGTCGTCGAGGGTATGGTGGATGTGATGGGTGCCACAGAGCTAACAGACATGGCAGTCATAACGGGTATAGAGACCTAGACTGCGAAATGACTGGGGGTAAGGTGGATGTGGGCAGCACATGGAGCCAGATGAGGTTGATGTAGGAAGTGGGTGCAAGATTTGAGGGGATAGATATGGGCATGTCATATATCAACTGACCCAAGGCATCTCGAGTGATCGAGTGGGAAAGGTAAAACTGCAAGGCGGAAATGTTTTGGTCAAGGAGTCGTGTGAACTCCTCATCTCCAGTAGTGATAGTGATAGGTTGGATGGGATCCATGGCTATTGATAAAATGGAAGGTGGTGAGGGACTAGGTGGGAGTGGTTGACAAATGGCATGAAATAGGAATGTGCTTGCTTGTCTTCAGGTCAGCACCATGTGAACCAGTACTAATCAGGTAGGGCTGCTTCTCTATAAATGACACAGAAAATAGCAGGAACAGGTGAATCTAATGGTAAAAAGTGGATCAGGTACCAAATGTTGGTTGGAACGTAAAATAGGCTAACCGAGGCTGGATAAGGAAAACTGACGCCAGTCAGGGGTAACCACTACCGGTCACTATAGAAAATGGTCAGTGAGTGAAAAACTAGGGAGAAGGTCAAATCTGATAGGTATGCCAAATCCGATGGTGTTTTACAATGTTAATGGGAGTGATGACAATGACAGGGATTGTGAAAAGTGGAAGAAAATGAATAAAATGTCCTTTTTGGTAGGTTAAAAAAAGGACTTGGAACCAACATCGGCTGGGTATAACCGATGAAAGTTAGAGGGTATCTAACGCCGGTTACTGTGAAATTGAAACAGCGATTAAAGAAAAGTGGTTGTGAATTAAAATATGATGTAGAATTAGACCCAAAATTTTGGGAATGATGATGATATGGCCCAGCCACACTCAGGTGAAGCTAGAATACACCAGCTATGATGAGGAGTGCGCAAGGATGAACAATAAAAATGAAGAACATGATCTCTCACCATAAAACACAAGCCAAACAGAAACACTAAGAAAAATGTGATCCTAGGAGTGCCTTTTCTATTATGTTTGTTTAGCTTATGCTATTTAAGGACTGACACATGAATTCTAAAATATTTTTTTTTGGTGAGGATGGATTCCTACGAAAAAAGAGATCTAAAAGGTGAGGTTTCAGGTATGTTATGGTGGGGACAGGCCTTTCTCTAAAGTATGACTCGACAGAGCAACGTGCTAGGTGCTCACTGTGCCATGATCATGTGATCACCTAAAACTTCTTCCAGGTAAGATGTTGTTTAAGAATGTGTGTATTTTCAATTTTGGTGAGGTTTGGTAAGACTCAGAGAGAGAGAAAGAGAAATAAAATGCTTTCTACGTTTTGTTTGTCAACCATTAGCTAGTCATGACCTCCAGCGTATAGGTTGCCTGTAATTAATGTGAGCTAATGTGATAAATCAAAATGTAATGCACTTATTCTTAAGCCCAAATCGAAGTGTGAAGTTGGATGATACAAAAAAATGAAGAGGAAGAGGGATGCTTTTTCACTACCAAGCAAAAAACACGAAGAAATGGTTCTTTTTAATTTCAACAAAAGAAAGGTTTCCTTTAGAGAAAAATAGAAAGAAAAGGTGGGTTACCAAGGAAGAAAATTAATGTGTATGCTTTTCAGAAGGGAAACAAACAAAAAAAAATTCCTAGGAATGAATGAAATGCAAGGAACCCCAGATGGGTCCCACTGGGCATGCCAAAATGTTTCACCATTTTCTAGATCGTATCTTTGAAGTATTGATGAAACAGATAGGGTAACAAACATAGGAGAAATATATGTTCAAATGATGTTGATGGGTTGTTACACGTGTATGAATTTTGTATCCACTGCTGATTGTGAGAGCTTCCTTTTGGCTAGGAGAAACTACCTGTAATACAAAGCAAGACCACTAGAAAAAATTAAACAATATGGGCAGTGACCTGCCTAGTGTATGCTAGATCTGGGAAATGTGATACTTACTAGATGGTTTTTAGTCCACTATTTTAAAAAATTTAATGTGGTAAATAAGGTAAATCCTATTTTAATTCAAAATGATTTAGGTATCTCACTTAAAACACAATAATAAATAGATCTAATCAAACAAGCTAGGTTAGAACAGGATCGAAAGGTCAAGTAACTGGTCTTAGGTCTCTGTAGGTCTGACAGAGGTCTCAAGTAGATCACAGGTGAATGAGGGTGAAAGGGAATTAGGTGGATAGGTCACTGTTCTGATTTGTATGGGAAAATACAATAATTGATGTTGGTTAAGGGTGACCGACGGTGGTTGAGAATAACTGGTGGTGGTTACTATGGCATTTTAGGAATGCCATAGAATGAGATTTAGATCTCCTTTGTGATTACACAATGGAATTTTGTTGGTTAGGATGAGGTATTGGGTGATTGAGGTAGGATTTTGCAGGGTTTTAATGGGTATATGGAGGGGTGAGTGTTGGGGGAGGTCAATGGGTGGCTATGTAAACACAATATGATAATATAATGATGAAATGGAATAAACCAGAGAAGTATAACATCTACTTACTTGGATTCTCATCCTAGATGCCTATGAGTGAGGGCTGGAGGGGCTGATGGGAGGTTTTGAAGGCTATAGGTGGTCACCAATTGAAGGGAAGCTTCTACATGAGCTGCATGTCCATTCCTATTTTCTTGGTTAGATCAGATTATTGTTGGGGTGGCTGTGTAGGAAAGGATGCTTGATCTCCTTCCTTTCATGTCTGTTCTCACTGGAATTCACTCTCAGAAGATGCGATATCTCTCTGGAACGTGCTAATGTTCACAAAATTTTCCAATATTTTTCCAACCTTCTGCTAACCTTGAGAATAATGTTGTTTTGGGGTTAAAAGTGTAACTGATGGTGGTTTTGGCTTAATCGGCGATGGTTAGGGGTAACCGACATCGGTTAAGGAAGGATTTCCTAGGTTTAGTAAACTAGGGAGATCCTCTTGATTTCCTTGGATCTTGTGCCATTAACCCATAGATTAGACTGGAAGCTTCTTGTAAGTATACGGGAATGTGGTTAGAGGGAATGTAGGCATTGATTTTTAGGATTTAGGTAAGACTTAGTTTATTATGGCAACTTACTAAGAATAGGTCTTAGGTTGATTTGGCTTAGTGAGGTGTCTAGGTGAAGTGTATGTGTGGATATTATTTAAATTAAGATATTTAAATAATAAATATGGTGAGAATAATGAATTAATTTAATTTCATTAATTAAATTAATATTAGTTGGGTGAAGGGTGCCATAGCTAGGTTAATGTGATGAAGGGTGTTTATTTGTTGAGGGACCAAAGGGAAGCGTGACCTAATTTTAGTGTCTACAGTCACATTCAAAGGTAATCCCCCCATGGGAATCCCTCACAAAAAATAACACACACAAAAAAAACATGTTGCCATGGTGACCTTGTTGAATGCATCTAGAATTCTAATGTGGTTGGTCTCCAATCCCCCGATAATTGTTGTGATAGTTTAACCTACAAAACACAAATACCTCCTTTGGCCTCGTGGCCATATCAGAACATCTAACATGATATAAATATAATAAAAAAATCATCTATACATATGAATCATGAAAACATCAAGGAAATCAACAATATCACTTATAATTCATATCAAAAACTATATCATCATCATATAATGTCCATTTTCTAGGTCTACTCAC
This sequence comes from Taxus chinensis, assembly GCA_019776745.2. Classification (NCBI taxonomy): domain Eukaryota; kingdom Viridiplantae; phylum Streptophyta; class Pinopsida; order Cupressales; family Taxaceae; genus Taxus; species Taxus chinensis. The sequence goes on from CM034154.1 coordinate 353,936,456, forward strand.
AATATCCCAAAATCACATGTCTGAACAACATTCATAATATATCCATGTCAAATAGTATATCATCATCCACATATGAAGTGTCTCTAATAATTATCATGAATCATAACTAAATCAAAATCAACAATAATCCATGTTCTAACATCTAACATCATACTAAATCAAAACCATAATAATGTTGATAATGTAATCAACAGTATCAAGATCAGTATCAAAAGGTGTCAAAGGGAAGTGGGAACTACATAGGATGATCTACAATACCTTCTCCATTTTGGGCCAACAACACACTAATGGCCATGCCAAAGGCATCAACATGTACATGAAATGGTTTTTCCCATAAATTAAAATGTAGAATAAGCGTGGTAGTAAGTTTCTCCTTCAATGTTTCAAATGTGCATTACTGTTGTTCTCCCCAATAGAACATACCTTTCCCTTTTAGTAACTCTTCTAATGGTGTGGTAACTTTGGCATAGCCTTTGATAAAATTTCTATAATATCCTGTATGACCCAAAAATCCACACACCTCACTTTGACTGGTAGGCTCCCTTAGGCCTATAATGACAGTAACCTTTCCTAGATCAGCCAACAATCCCTCCTTGCAGATTATGTTTCCTAAAAATATCTCGAATGGTATAGAAAATATGCACTTCTTGATGTTCAAAGAGATACTAAAATATTGTCACTGTTCAAACATTAAGCGCAGATTCTCACAGTGATCCTTAACTAATCCATACACCATCTAATTGTCTAAATATACCTGTAAGAAGTTATGAATAAATTCCTTGAATGCTTAGACAACTATGCGCAAAAATATAGCAGGTGCATTTTTCAGACTGAAGGGCATTACAGTATAGGTGAAGCTACCCCATTCAGTAGTAAATGTAGTGTTTTATTGGTCCTCCTGGGTAATCTGAACCTGATGATACTTAGAGAACCCATTTGTAAATGAATATATTTTTTACCCTACAACTCCTAGTATTTACTCAGTGAATGGCCAAGGGAATGGATCATTTACACATGTAGCATTTAGCTCCCTATATTCCATGCATATTCTAATCCATCCATCTTTCTTGATACTGATCACCATTGGACTAACCCATTCTGACTCATCAAGGGGCTTGATAATTTCAGACTCCAATATATTATCAATCTCTTCTTTAACCTTTTCAAATAAATTGGGGTTCATTCTATAAGGTATCTTTCTAACTAGGCATGCACCCTCTTTAAGATTTATCTTCATCTCCCCTAATGATTCATGCATGCCTTTAATTTCATGGTACCCCCTAGGAAATAGGTCCTGGTAATCCCTTAGTAACTCTCTATGATTTTTTCCACTTAGAATTTTGACCAATAGTCTCCAATTATGGCTTCCTTAGGCTCAGTATCAGTTCCAATATTCACCTGCTTTGTCTTCATGGGTTCATGATAGGCACATGTGGTCTTATCCACACTATCCATTACCTCACGCCTTCATGTTGAATGTTTTAAATATAGATTATGTACTTAATTTTCATCCACTAAGTAGACCATTTTTCCTTTCTCTTTCTCAAGGCAAGTGCATTGAATTAATGTTCCATCGGCCTATGGTTCTTTATCAAGATGTGATCCTGAGTATTGTTTATCTAATAAATCCTGAAGGAGTTCTTCAGCCTTGGCACTGTCCCGCATAGTTAAGCACTTGATAACTTTAAATGCTTCTTATATCGGAGAATTTGGAGAGAAGAAGTCAAATGTCTGGGCCATTCCTACAATTAAATTCTCCTAATTTCCAGTTTCTCTATGGATTTATACATAGACATACCAAGCACATGCAAAACCTTGTAAATTGGAATAAAAACAATTCACCCATAGTGAACCCTCAAGCCCTGTGTCAATTATTTAAAGGTTAAATCCTTTCTGTTATGTCTAAACCTCATCATAGATGCCTTAGACCCTTGTGGAACCCTTTATATAGGGACGAGTGTGTCGGTAGCCTATTTTTTTGAGCTTCTTCTAGGTCAGATAGGCACTCCATCATAGAGTATCTTGGCTCAGGGCTCTCCAATTATGATGACCAATCATTTCTAGAAACATATTGCCGAAACATTAATGTTTTAGGTGATGAAGACAAAGAGATTCAAATTAAAGAAATATTTGATCTTCCATCTCAGATTTAAAAATTCCTTAATTAAATTCCTCAATGAAAGAGGGAACCTGAGTCAGTAATTCATAAGCATATTCTTCACTTTGTATTAGAGTAACTTAAAAATATGGTGGATAATGAAAAGGATACTATTATAGACTCATTTGAAAATTCCTATAGCTATGAAACCACTAATCCTATCCTATAGATTATATAAAAAACGAGTCAGTAACAAACCACCAATATCGCACATCTCCTTTAAATACGAACCAACATAGATTAACTGGTCAACCGTCCTAACTTGGGATCTCAGGGTGCAATTCCCTCCCCTTTTCCTAATGGACCTAATGGGGCACCTATTTCCTACCCTACAATCCACAACATAGTCTTGGAAACAGTCCAACAAGATTCTCTTATTCCTAAAATTTCTCGCATCTATGTTTGAGGCATTACCCCTTCTATTTAATATGATGGATTAATTGATCCCACTCTACAAATAAAGGCCTTTGGAAATATTTATAAAGAATGGATCAAATTCAACTCTTTCATTGCCACTAAAATTTTATCTAAGAATATTACCAAGGGTGCATTAGAATGGTATCACACTTTACCCCCTAACTCGATAGTGGATCTAGAATGTCTTGTAATATCCCTAGTTAATGAGTTTCAATATCATGATTTTCCTGAAAATAACATCAATGCCTTCATTAAGTGTCAACAACATGAAAGTGAATCAGCTCAATAATTTTTTAAATGTTGGAAAACCCTTTCTCCTAAAGCATAAGATAATATTCTAACTGATATCTTATTCCAGCTCTTCCTTCGAGCCCTATAACCTCACCTTCAATATAAGGTTAGGTATTTTTCTCCTACTTCTATGGATGAAGATTTTGAACAAGATAAAATAAAATATTATCTCATGAGGGGGTTTAAGAAGGTTCCTCTAAAGACTAAAACAACTAAACAAGTACAAATCCTTAAAAATTCAAAGAACAATAATGCCATAGATATGAGGTATCAGTTACTCTTCCTCTTATGGATTCTTCAAATAGGAATGTCTTTAACATTGATCAAAAAGCTAATAATAGTAAAATCCAACCTATTTATTATCACCCATTGACCAAAGATGAGTAAATACAATTCATGCCTAAAACATTTAGTCATATCCTTGATCCTTCTTGACCTATCCCTTAATGGCATGATGAGAAAATGTTATGTTAGTAGCATGCAAATTAGGACCATTCTCGTGAAAATTTTCATGCCCTTCACAAAACTGCCATTACATTCTTCTTACGACCTTAATTCAACCATGATACCATCACTAGAAATTGATTGACCTAAGCATTCCAGGCTCATGATTCCAAATAGAAAAAATATTGTCATAATGCCATCAAACAATCGAATGAAGAACTTAAATTTTTCTATGATCATATTCATAACCAAAATTTAGGAGAAAGCTCTAAGAAATCACAAAATGCCACAACAAAAGTGGTTTATCCTAATTATCCTCTTGAGAACATAGTTTCGATAAATTATGTGAGGTGTGTTATAGCATATATAGAACTTGAATACCCTTCATCATTTCAGCATCAAACTCATAGAGTCATTTACCATTTTTTTAATCTCAAAATTAGACTCCCAAAGGCTAAAATCCATCTCCTATAGATTTCATTATCCACTGTGATAAATTGCTATAGGAATGAAGGCATCTAAAAATACTTCTCCAATCATAAGTTCCTTTAGTTAGATTGATTTCATCGTGTATCAATAAAAGAAAATTTGTGAAGTATATTTAATCACTTCCCATCCTTCCAAACCTATTTCTGAGGATCCTCAACACTCTTATACTATTACTTAGACCAGCCACAATGAGTGGGATCCTTTGGAAAAATTTGTCTCAAATTCATGGTCTAATTCCCTTTTTATAACTCATGTACATGTCACCTCACCAACGTGAGCATATTATGAATTTGTTCTTTGACATGAACATCCCTTTCCCTCCTACCTTGGGGAATATCATACATTACACAGCTAAAAAACACATCCACCATGAATGTGAGGAATTTTCCATTTATACAGAGCATACAACCTACGTTCAAAATTGCATCTATTGTCTCATAGTTGCTAAATATAGACACCCCAAAATTACACTCCTATTTCCACCTGTTCCCAATGTTATCCTAGTACACCCTCTTATTAACTCTTTCAAGTGATTAATATATTAAATTGATTAATTCATATACATTTTACCCTTTTGGATTAGTTAAATTAATCCCATGTATCCTTGTACCACTTTAGCTAAGTTAATTACCACTTATTAATTAAATTATTAATTAATTAAGTGTGTGTACATCCTAGTCAACTGTCACTTGATCGACATCATCCTAGACTCCACTTAGACTCTACTTGTACTTCCTATCCTTATCCTAGTTAATTGCACTTCTAGAATCATATAAAGGTGGGGGAAATTGAATTGCACATATAACCACCTTTTCGGATGTAACATTTTGTAATTAATTCAATTACTGCTGCTAAATTCTCTCACAATACTATAGCTTCCTCCAATGCTATTTTTAGCATATACATTCAACCACATATAACCAATTTTTAACTACTTCTACCTGTATAAATTGTAGGCTTACTGTATGATAGAAAAGTGACATGCAAGCATGAGAATCTATAAGTAGCCCTTCTTCATACCCGACCTCCCGAGGTCATGCCAAGACAGCCGATGAAAATGAAATATATGTGGGTATGGAAAAACTAGTTGGGTAATCTTATATCCTCAACACACAATAATGGGATCTGTGAGTCTAAGGAAAAGAAATCTCTCCTAACCTGAATTGGTGTAATGGATCATTCAAATATAATAGCTGCTCGGAGGCTCTAATCAATGTTGAGCTCTGTTGAGATCTTATCTATTGGCTGTTGGATGCGTGAAAAGTGACATGTAGGTGGTTCATGTATATTTCCAGACAAGGTCATGGAAAATGGTTTTGAGAGGTGTATTGGATTTGTAGGAAACTATGGGTGGTTTTTTGGTCTAGACCAGAAAATATTAACTTGATTAGCTTCTATGTTTAATGCAAAAAATTGTCTTATGATATCCGGTGGGAGTGGTGAGGATCTAAATACCAACATATGTAGACTAGTGTCAATGTTTAATTGGCTAGCAAGACTGTTGGGTTGTGGGACCTGGGGATCACAACCTAAGTTTGTGGTTGTTGTGGACCTATTATGGTCATGTGAAGAGTCAATCTCTTCTTCCAACTATCCAATGGTCATAAGCCTTTTCAGCTTCTATGTTTAATACCAGGAGTTGTGTGATCTTCTCATAATACCTTACAGGTCTTTTTACAACTTGTATACGTAAGCATGTGTCTATGTCGATGAGAACATCTCATACATTTGGTTGTGGAACTAATGGATCACAAAAAAAATATTTGTTCTCTTTTGGGTTTTTATATGGTCATGTGGCTAACCTATCAATGAAATCTATAGTTGGGTTGACTTGACCAGAATGCATATTCTTTGTCGTCTTTAATGTTCAATTCTCTCAATTGTTCACTAATTACTTGTGGTTTTATTTTCATTTGAAATACATGAATTATAAGGCCTTAATCTATATCCATTAATGTTGTGAAGAGATTTGGCTGAGGTACTACCAATTCGAATATGTAATTCCTGGGCTATCTGGGTCCCGTAATTTTCATGCAAGAGATAATCAAACTTTAACTTAAATAAGTAAACTAATTATTAAAATAAACCTAATCTATTCTTATATTCTTTTTTTTTGTATTTTCAAGGATGTGAATTCGAATGAAATTTAAAGAGAATCTATTCTAATATATTCAGATAAGGAACAATTAATCTAATAACAGAATTAAAACAAACAAGTTAGCCTGATATAGCTATTTGCCTGTGCACTTGTGAATTTATCCTAAATATTAAATAACTAACTAATTTAACTGAAAGACCTTCAATCTTACCTCATAAGTGAGGAATAAATCATAGATTCTTAGAAGCTATAATTCCCCATAGCTTCCCTGGTACTACCGAAAGAAATCTTAACTGAAATAAAATGATTTGCTATCCTATTTGATATATTGTAACTACAACTTTGAAAATTCAAACCTAGAATTTACAGCACAGTGGCAAATCTAGTTGTATCTTTACTTTTCCCCTCAATGTGATCTCATCATTCCTTTATGTTCTCATGAATCCAGAAAAGTGGGAATGTGATAGTGGTAGTAGGAGAAGATGCTCAAACAGTGTCAGCTTGGACGTACTCTGAATAGAATGTGAGTAGGAGAGAGATAGCACAAGAGAACAGAGCTTGACTATTCAATTCCTAGCGGGATTGTTACAGGGATACAATATAGGCATACCAAAATCTATAAGACTTATACTTCCTGTGACAAAACAAAAACCTATAATTCTAAGAAGAATCGATATTTAAATGGACATGATCTAGGACCACAACTGTGGAGCCTTGAACTGAGAGGTTGAAAGCTTTTACAAAATCTAAACTTATTGAAACTTCTTGAAGAAATTTCAAAACACACTAAATAATAATTCATAGAAGGTGAGGGGAATTTTTTTTGTAAACAAGCTTGTTATTTAAAGCATTTGGATTTACCAGAGGGTAAGTTTGAATTGAACTCTTCTATTATAAACAAAGAGAAATTACTATTTACCAGGAGGCTAAAACTTAAATGCAAGCAAGAGTGGTTGAAAAATGTAAGTGCCACTTGATTTTTCATGTTGACGAAAGCATCAAAAAGTTCTAGAAAATACGTATAGGACTGTCACTGTGTCCTAGGTAGTGGTCATGAGACCGCTTCCCTGGCAAGGCAGTGGTCCTGAAACTAAAGAAAAAAATGCAAGAAAAGAGAGGAACAGGGTCATAACAAAGCATGCAGAGGCTAGATATGGAATTGTTGGATGCAGATGTATACTCACCATGAATTCTATATTTTGAACACCTTACAAAGAGATCTGAATCATCATTAGGGTTTCTATAACTCTTTCTAGTAGTACAGTACCTATAATTTTGGGTATGTACATATTTCCCCCTCAGAGAAGCCTTTTAGTAATGGAGGGGCATAAAAGGTGGGTCTGAGTATGGCAGTCCTGAAATGGGGAGTTAGAATCTATACTTGACATACCTATGCGTCGCATGTTTGAATCTATCTATATAGGACTCAAGTGCCTTGCATAGAGCATCAGAAATCGAAAAATAAATGCCTAAATTAAAATGAAATGGCGGCAGTCATAAACCACCATTTCTGCACAGGGGAGTAAGTTACCTCCATAGAAGGAAAAAATAGCTCCAACTCTAGTTAAATATTTTTACATTTTTTACATTTTTCCATGTTTTCGATGAGCTTATCTATTGGATTATGTTGCTAAATTTCTCTTTTTTGTGTTTTGGGTGGATGCAGAAGGAGGAGTATATTTTATACAGAAAAGAGAGGGAGTGTGATTGGCTCTCGACAGTTTTGGATACACTGACTGAGGTAGAGAGATACACTTTGTAGAGGGAAGATATTTTGAGGATTTCACAAGTTCCTCATGTTTCTCCTACTAGTGGAGAGATGTGAACTTGTAAAGTCCTACTAGGTTAGTTTTTCTCAATTTCATTGCTTTTGTAAACCTATCAATATAGAAAATGTTGAAATCTTTGATTCTTGGGGGGTTATCTTTTGAAAAAAAATTAGTGTTAAATGAGTCTCTAAGGGGGGGCGCCCATAGGGTAGGATTTCAGTCAAAATTGTATTTTTTTTATTTTTAGGCATTTTGAAGCTTCATGGCCGTCGGCACAGGACTTCCACTTTGCACAAAACGGTGGTTTTAGGGACCACCACCCTGTATGGCAGCGTTCACGTACCACCCTTAGATGGTGGTATCACTGAACCACCTTTGCCAAGGTCACGGTTGATTGGGGAGAAGAGGAGATGCAGTCATATGCCTGGGATTAAATATTATTGCATAGGTTGAGGTCACATGACCATACCTTATCAATGGGGAGGCATTCTTGGGATTAGATTATGTTCCATCTCTTATCTATGGTGGTGGTTATGGAAGAAGGAGGAGTCCTTACCGTTATCCTGGACATAGTTATGAGGGGTGTGATTGGTTCACAGCAATGCTATGGAAACATTGCTACAGGAAGAGCATCCAAGACACTTTTAGAGGGTATATTTTGGATTTTCATGATAGTTCCTCATGCTTATCCTGTCATCAGCATATTGTGTTACTAATTGTTCTCTTTTTACTAGGATCTGGACTGGCCATACTTATGAGGCCATAGCAGGGTGTATACGGGGAGAGTGAGACACTTGGACCCTGATTGGGTACTCTATCGGCATAGGTTGTTGGTACATACTGATTCAGAGAGGGTGAGGTCCACTCTTAAGAAAGAGGGTCCAAGTCTCAGTGGTTTAGTGGGCCTCCCTATATGTTGATCATGTTTTGTCTCCTGTGGCTTGACAGTATTGGGTGAAGGTTTATTCATTTCGTACTCAGGGATCTATCCCTAGAGGATCATCAGGGTTACCAGGCTAGTTATGGGTGGAGTTGGCCTATTCAGGTTAGGAGGATGTTTATCGTATACTTGAGGGGTAGCCTTTTATGCTCTTCTTGGCACCTTTACTTCAAGATTGAGAGCCCATCCTCATACTTAGACTGGATGGGAGGATGGGCTATGCTGATGTGGACTCAGAATACCGATGACTTATACAAGAGGGGTTAGATTAAGAGGAGGCAGACAAGTCATCCCACTGGTAGTTATGAGTTGAGGAGGATGACAGTCAATTCCCCTATAGAAGGCATGATACTAGTAGAGATATCTTGAGGGCTATGAGAGGGCGGAGGTGGAGTGGGGAGAAGGTGACCTTGGTGTCAATCAGGAGTTACCTTCTCAAGACAGTGGGGAGATGATGACTTCTGTGGTAGGAGGTCATTTCGTTCCTGATTTTGGGGAGGCTCTATAGTTGGCAATAGCGGGAGTAGTAGGCACTTACCTTAGAGACCCTACCTAGATCAGCTTTGAGATCTGAGTAGAGTTAGGGTGGACTATTCTCATAACCTTGCTATCTAGAGATGTCAGTTGATGTTTCTTTTTTGTTCTTCTGTTACTTTTGATATTTATTTTTGGTGATTTTCTAATATTACTCTTTTTATTTGCAATGACTGCGCAAGGGATGGCCCGAGATCTGATGATTCAGGTTGTGCACATATACCCTGTTAGTCCCCTATCAGGGAAGTACTTAGGCTAAGCTTACTGAGGACGTTGGAGAGCCTTTAGTATATGGCAGACAGCACTGATGTGTTTTCACCTGTCTGGAAGGTGGCAGAGGCCTGGGTAGCTCTCAGTACCCAGGTTACCAGCTCCTGAGGTTGCCGAGTGAGCGGTGAGGTATAGACGAGTCCCACAGTGACACTACAACCAGTGGTCACCACCATGAGCACTCCCACCATTAAGTGCAGTTCATAGCATTATAGTCGGAGACAGGATCCCTAGGCATGATCATGGACCATCTGAGGGGTCGCACAGGGATGGCTGAGGAGGCCATTTGATAGTGATTATAAGTGGTTTTGACACTCGAGATTTCTATGAGTTGTCGATGTATTTTTGGGCATCAGGCGAGCATGCAGAGAAGGTGGCCCTAATTTTATGAGGATTCATTGTATATATATATATATGATTCCTATATATATATACATATATCATATATATTTGGGTTATATATCTTCTTTATATCCAGAGTTCTTTGTGGTCTGTTTCTCATGTGTACACTAGATGTTTTTAGAATCTCTGTATTTTATATGCTTTTCAGAATGTATGCAATGGATGACAAGTAATAAAAAATGTTGAACATAATGTTTTTCTTTTATGTTTGTTTTTGTAAAGTTAATATATGATAATGTAAACATATTGTGGTACTGAACTTTTGGATTCTTTAGGAAATGTTCCATTTGCTTCTTTCTTGTTTTGGCAAAATACATGATGAATCTGTACTGATAATGAGATGAACTTGCCCCATTACTAACTCCATGTAACTAGTAAGGCATGCGAGGGATCAACACCGAGTGTTGGGAAGGGCCGTAAATTGTATGAGTTTGAATGAATGAAAATAATGAGAGAAAGAAAAAGTATTGACAGAAACCAAATTCATACCTACGTACTTAGTCTTACTCAAAAACTACTACATAGCTCAGAATGCAAATTACTTTCTAGTTTATCCAAACGTATATCCATAAATGGTAACTTGGTTGACAAAATCTGGTTTTGAGGATTTGATCTCTTTAGAATTTGGATAATTAATTTCACTTAATACACTTTACTTTGCATTTTTACAATGCTAAGATTCATTGATTTCCGTGAATGGACCCCTTGCGCCCTTCCCCATGCTACTAGTAAGAAGTATAGGCTTATCATTGAAGGAAGGACATAGGTGAGTAAGGGAGCTTCTTTCCTTTCTCAACCTCGCATCACTAGTAAGAGATGCGGGCTCATCATCGAAGGTTGGTGGGGCAACGAAGTGTGTAAAATAAAAATATTCTATTTTGTTTAGTATTTTTTATTCTATTTGGTTTTGACATTTGTGATATGTTGTCTTTGGATTATCCTTGTTTCAAAGAGACGTAAAAAGGATAGATGTGACACCAAGAAGCTTCGAGAATAGACAGTAGGTATGAATAACTTAACTTAATAGAGAAGAATGAGTATGACCAAGTACATGGGCCCTGGTATGGTTTTTGTCAAGACTTTGTCTATCGAATTGATGAAATGATTTTGAAACCATTTGATGATATTATGAAAATTGAAGAGATATGATTTCAATGCTTTTGCTAATATTTTTAGAATCTTGTAATAAATTTCTTAAGAATAAACTCCTTGACCACTAAATTTATGAAATGAGTGAACAGAATGAAACAACTGAGTCACCAATGCAATGTAGGTAGATATAATATATAAATGGTGATGCTGATGACTTATGCGTAAAAACGTTTAAGATGCAAGGAATTAACAATTTCATTTAATTCCTCACCTTCTAGTGTACATAAGAGATACACACCAATTCTCATAGTCTTTCATGACTCAGCATGGGCCCAACCACATGGGCCGGAACTCCCTTCCTTCATCTTGTTTTCTTATCAATCTGGCTTTCTAGTCTTAGAACTAGATCTCCCTCGCATATTTCTCACTCATAGACCTTTTTTTTATATTTCCAGCACATCCGATCAGTATAGGATTTGTGCCATTGTTCGTCATTTAGCCTTTCCTCATCAAGGCTTTCTAGTTAAGAGAGGTGTGCCTCTCTATAGGCTTCTTCTCCCAAAATCCCTTGTAATGAGATGCGGAGACTAGGTATTTCGACCTCTAGTGGGTAGGACTGCTTCTAGCTCCGAATACCAATGAAAAATGGGTTTCCCCTATGTTCATGTTCTTATTGACATTCAATAGGCCCATATGGACTGGGTATAGTTTTAAATTCCAATTCCCGTTTTGTTCTCCTTAACTGTTTTGAGTAGATTGGTTTTTAACGTTTTATTTGTTACCTCAGCCTATCCATTGGCTTGGGGGTAATAAAGAGAGGCCATGTGATGGTTTATCTTGAAATTTTCTGCGTAACTTATGGACTTAATCATTTCTTGAAGGATGTGTCATTGTCTGAGATAATGACTTGCAGGACACCATACCTGTAAATGATTTGATTTAGAATAAACTTAGCAATTATGGAACCTAGTACGGTGGTGAGAGGCATGGCCTCTACCCATTTAGTAAAATACTTTGTGGCCGTGATTATAAAGTTATGGCCATCTATTGATGAGGGTGAGAATTTCCCTATCAATTCTAGGCCCCACGTGGAAAAGGGCCAAGGGGTTGCGATTAGTTGCAGAGCCTGTGCCGGCATGTGAATCTCATGGGAGAACTCTTGGCATTTATGGAATTTACACACAAAATTTACTACGTCATGTTCTAGGGTGGGTCAAAAATAGCCCATCCGATGTATCTTGCAAGTAGTGGCATGGCCACCGAAGTGGCCTCCACATATCCCGCTGTGGCATTCGTAAATAATCTTTTTGGATTCTTCCGTGTCAACACATATTAAAGGCATTCCATCAAAGGCTTTATGATAGAGCACCTATTGTAAAAGAACATATTTAGTAGCAATAATGCATAACCCATTATTTGTTGTGATGTGGCACCTTCTGGGTATGTATGGTTCATGATAAAATTGACGATGTCAGTGTACCAAGGACATATAGAGATGGGGGGCCTAGTTTTGACAAAATATATGCACTCATCGGGAAATTCTAGATCCACCATATCGCCTCGATATAACGGATTGTAAGCTAACCAGTCTGCAATGATTTGTCCCTTAACGGATTTCTTGTTTACAAATGTTAATTCAAATTCACCCATTAAGGTTATGAAACGTCCAACCTTTAAGATAAAGACCCTTAAGTGAGGAATTTTTGTAAGTGATATGTCTTTACAATGACCCTTGTTTCTTGATTTAACATGTAATGTCTTAAATGTTTCATTGCGAAGACTATGGAAATAAATTCACTTTCTGCCTGTGTGTAACATGTTTCATAATCAAGCAACATCTAACCCACTTGAGAACCATGAACAACCTAGGTTTAGTTACAAAATTATGGAGTAAATTTTTTTTTATTTTTTTTAAAGGTGTTAGGAGTTAACAACCAAAGTCTCAAGGACAATTAAATTCAACTGATAACTTTTCCCATTATAATAATTACTAATACCACATTATAAAGCAACAAGTGTAATAAGTCCACACCTAGCTCAAATCTCCTTAGGGATTAAATTAATCACTGATTACATTGACATTTTAGCTAAATATTCATTGAATAAATTTTAAGGTTAAGGGACCCAAAAGAATTAAATACCCAAGGTATTTAATTCCACAAGATCTAAGACAAGAGCAGGGTTAAATTATAGTGGGGAAAGGAATCCATATTTAAAATCATCAGAGTAAAGTATTACTTACCCACTCCCAGGACTTAGTTAAGAGTGTCTACAACCAGGTTACGAGACCAAAATTGTCACTAACAAGTTCCAGGACAATTCTGATCTACTAGAACATAATTTTCTTTTACTAACAATTCTCAGAGGTCACAAGGTCCAAAATTTAGGGTTAGAAGGTTCAATAAGGTTCAGGGGGTTAATTATCACCATACCCACTCTCTAACAAGCTCAGGGTTTTAACTTATTTTTCTCACAATTAACGCATTCAAAATTTCCCTAAAGCATTCCCATTGGATAGGAAATTTTCTCACCTTTCCGATGATGTAAAGAAGTCCTCCTAACTCCTTGTAAAACTCCCGTTATGGGCCGTGCGGGCCTTGGGAGTCAAATTTTCCCCAAGGGGACACGTGTCGAGTGGGGAAGAAGGCCCTTTGTTGGGTTGGTGGGTCACGGGGCATTGTTTATATTTTATTCTTGCGTGGGAGGAAAATCCAAATTGCACTCACACACCCATGGGTCTGTCAGGGACACGTGGCACTCAACTAGCCAAGTGGGGGAGAAAGTGAGGGAAGGGCGGGGTGGCAGAAGAGTTTGGGAGATTTCACCAAGGGGGAGATAAGGGGTAAGAGGCATGCATGGGTCCATGCATCTATGGAGGGGATTACACCAAGGTGAGGGTGGGAGTGCAAGGTGCTGAGGTCAACTCCAAATTTTTCCAAAAACAAGATTTCAAAAACAAAAAGGTCATGCAGGTTCCACCCCCCTCCACTATCTCCAATGCTGCCACGTGGTAGTACCTAATGGATGCGGGATTGGGGATTATGGGGGAAAGAGGTAAAATTTTACAAAATTTTAAAAAGGCCCAAGGGAGAAAATGATGTCACGCCTCCGTCGTTGCCCCATGAGGACACGTGGCAGCCTCTGATTGTTTGTGGGCCGGCGGAGGAAATTTTTAAAAAATTTCCCCAAGAATTTTTCAAAAAAAAAATTCTAAGGATTTTTTTTTTCAAAGGGAAATTTTCGGGCCGTGGGCTTGCTAGGGAAAATTTTCCCAAATTTTCCCACCAAGGAAGGAAAACTTCAAAGGGCCATAACTTTTGCTAGGAATCTCAATTTTGGGCAACGAGGACTTTCTAGAAATCTCTCAATGCCCTCTTTGCACAGAAGTCATTAATTTTACATTTTGATAAAGTTTGAGGTGTCATTTTTAAGAAAACGTTCTACAGGATTTTAAAAAGTGAACTGGTAAAATATAACTTATAAATTTTGTTCAATTTTATCTTCTCCTTCACTCAACATGCCAAACAGACATGGAGGATTGTTCTAGGAAGGATTTAAGATGTTTTAGGAAGGTGAATTTTACTTGCTTGATTTCCAATCTGCATTTTTCCAACAATTGATAGAAAATGACTGTGAAAAGGTTTGGGCTTAAATTTTGCAATGTTTTAAATTATTTCTTAAGTGTTCTTTGTCAAAATGAAAGCATGATATCATAACATGCTAGATTTCAATGTTTCAATGTTGGTTATTTAGTGCAGGTTCGAACTGTGCATTTTAATTAAATTATTTTTCAGTTGTAAATTTACAACAGAGATCAATTTCTTGAAGGATTTTATTGCCATTTCTAATTCCAAGTATTAAAGTTTCTTTCCTTTCCAATCTACTACATTTAAGTGATTTATACAAACCATTCTAAATCAAAATGCAATGCTGAAATTTGATTTTATACATTTCCAAAAAGATACAAAATACTGTATTATTCCCACACACATTTCTTCCTTTCAAACAAAGATTTAATTTTCTCTTTTTCCATACAATGAAATATTGAATTCATTCCATGCTAGACTTGAGTGTTTTTCCTTCTTCAATCAATCATTAAAACAAGAATCTAGTTTCTGTCTCTTCCCAAAATCATACATTTGAAACAAAGTAGAATAATACAATTACATCCCACGTGTTTCTTCCTTTTTTTCCACTTTCCAAAACAGGGATTCCAATCACAATTTGATATTCTAGTTCAACACAACAATGCATATGAGGGAAAGTCTTGCAATTCTTTATTAATTCAAAAATAAATACATCTTCACATTCTCCATTCCTTGAATGCAATTAGCATATTTCACCTTCTTTCTTCAAATGTACAGAACAAAATATAAATATCTTTCACATTTTGAATATACATTTTCACAACCAATTACATACATCTTTACTTCACAAAATACATTACAATTTCATCCACATCAAAGTGGGAAAGGTTACAATATAATATATTTCACAAGGGATAGTCAAATATCTTTCTCTTCTACTCCAGAATAACAACATGCCAAGTTTCCTTTTTCTTTCAATTTGATCACAACAAAAGTGGGGGAAAGGCAACGCTCTCCACCCAACCAAGACATCCAATGAAAGGAGAATCCATCCTTCATCATTGGCCCCCGAGCCCCAACCACAATGTAATAAGAAATGGATAGCAACCCATGGCAACAATAGGCTTCCACAACACACATCATTCTTTCAACATGCATAATCAAATTAAAACACAGTTCAACACAAGACAACAGTTTACAACTACATTTGAAAACATTCAAACAGAACTCAGGCTTTATCATGCAAGCCAAAGGAGCAAGGACTATGGGGGAAGCTACTTATGCCTCCCAATGGGAATTGGGAATCCACCTGTAACAAACCACCAATAAAATTCACCAAACATATCCTTATTCCCCCCCACAATCCCTCCTTATGCCCCCCACATATTTCCTTATGCCCCCCACAAAGTAATAAATGCAAGCTATTTCTTTTCCATGGTGGATCCCAAACCCAAACTCCCTACACCAAATATAATGCCACTGACATTACCTTATACCCCCTCCACCTGGATTCCCCATACCCTTCTCCTATACCATCACTATGGCATTCTACCCAGATAGCCAACAAATAAACAAAACATACACCATTCACACAAACACAACAAGAATTAATAGCATAAGAGAATATCTAAGCTCCTATTTCTACATGGTAGGTTTTATTTCTAAACAACAAGCTCTCAATGCAAATAACATAGTCCCAAAATAGAAATTCCAAGTATGAAATTATCTCCAATCTCCTCCAAAATCCACAAGAGCTCCAAACAACAAAAATGTGCCCCAAAGAATTATGCAAAAGATTCAACAACCCAAAACAAGCAAAGAGTTTGAATTTTATAGAAGAGGTAAGAGAAGAGGATGATGTGGATCCATGTAGGATGCCACCTCACACATCTTTAACTCCAACACAAAAGACAAATTTCATTCTCCCAAGAACAATAAAGAGGTGGGTGAAAATATGACAAATTTATTTGCACACCCCAAAGGCCCACACCCCAAAGGACTACAAATTAAATAACATGTAAGAAGAGTGCAATAAAACATGCAAACATGATTAATAAAATGCATTAAAAAGGGCTAAAATCAACCCTCCAACCATAGGTATGGTTGGTAAATAGCTTTATGGTTGTTTTACTTGTCCCACAAGCCTCCAAAAATAGCCCCCAAGGACAAATTCGAATTTCCAAGGAGGTGGAGTATTTCATACTCCAAATCTGACTTACACAAATCTTACAATTCTTAGACAAACTTACACATCTCTTACATATTTAATACAAAGGAAACAACTTCTATAATTACTTTCCCATATCCCAATTTTATTTATTTATCTTTTAACCATATGTTTTCTCACATTAATCTACCACAATTTAATTAAATAAAAGAAAGGGACACATCACTAATAAAATACATACAACAATAATAAAAAGTAACCACATTAATAAAATACACAAAACCCATGGTCACATTTAAAGGTGATCCCCCCATGGGAATCGCTAACAAACAAACAAACACAACATAATAAAACAAGTTGCCATGGTGACCTTGTCGAATTCACCTAGAATTCCATTGTGGTTGGTCTCCAATCCCCTGATGTTTGTTGTGATTTTTAACCTGCAAAACACAAATACCTCCTTCAGCCTCATGGCCATATCAGAACATCCAAAATGAATATAATATAATTTCAAAATCATCAATATATATATATATATATATATGATTCACAACAACATCCAGACAATCAACAATATCACTTACAATTTCATCAACAACTATATAATCATCAATTTTAAATTCAATTTTCTCGGTCTACTCAATATATCCAAATATCACATGTCCTAACAACACCCATAAATATATATATAACCATGTCCAACAGCATGTCAATCATCTATATAAAATGTCTCCAACAATCATCATGCATCATATATGAATTAGATTCAACAGTAATCCAGGATCTGACATCTAACATCATACTAAATCAAAACTATAAAAATTTCCATCACATAGTCCACAGTATCATGATCAGTAATAAAAGGTGCCAAAGGGAAGTGGGCACTACATCCCCCTCCCCTTAGACTCGACTTCCTCCTGGAAGTCACAGGAAAGAGAGATAGGAATAACTTGCAACAGAAAAAGGATCACTCCCATTATGGGATTCCTTGCTTCAAACAAGTGTGGGTCCACAAAATCCCAAGTTTTTTCCAATGCAATTTAGCAGAAGAAGGGAGATTGTAAGGGATGAGTTCTAAACTTTCTGCATGCAAGGCTATGAACATTTAAATTTAAGGAGTAACTTTATGCTATCAAACAAGATACAACACATAACAATATAACAAGAAGAGTTCCAAAATATCATTAAGAGTAACCACCAAGTAGAGGAATAATAAGGAGGATTCCATGAGTTTGAGAAAGACCACATAGTTTCCCAAGGAATACAACATACTACAGTAACAAAAATTGAGGTTTCCACTAGGGTTAAATTATGCTTTCATAGTTCGTTGTTTAGACAAGGCTAGCAGAATCAACCATGGCCAAAATTTTGTATGAGGGACAAGTTTACTCAAGGTCCCACAATTTGAGGATCACACAGGATGAGGTGAATCAACGAGGACACCTAAATCAGCAAAACATTAAAAAAATCAAGGGACTATTCAAGGAAAGCACTTCTATAACTCGAGAGGGTACAAATAAATTTTCATGGTAATACAAGTGAAGTCAAGACCACAAGGTTTCCTATAGTCTGATTTTTTTACACTTTGTTTTATGAATCGAACACACCATACCAACCAAATCTAAATAATTCAACCATTTAGCAAAAGAAAATATATACATATATTTATATCTCCCCTAACAACTAACATATCAATACAAGTACCATACCTTATATCACAATGGGATTTATTTATCTTATTTCCTACTCAAGCTCAGAATAACCATAAAGAGAGCACAAGAAACACCAAGGACCACTCAAGGTCGCTAGGGAGAAGAACAAGTAACATAGGGTCCAATCACAATCCAAGGGTGCATCCTAACAAAATTGAATAACATCATCTTGTACCTTCCATCCTAGTGGAAAAGGGGTAGCAACGACAAGGTGACCCAAGAAAGTATGAAGAAAAGAATACTTCCCAAAGTTATTTTATAGCCTTAACATATGTTGCCTTAAAATTACAATAACTTAGGTCTCCAAGGACAAGACAACATGCAAGGAGGTTGCTTCTCAAACAACAGATAAGTCTCAATCCAAAAGGACCACAACTCACATTCATCGAGCTACGGGATGATAAGGGTATGATGACCCAAAACTCCCACAAGAAGGCACATACATCTATGAACAAGAAGTACTAAGCAACTAGAACACATTACTATCCACCAGGGGTTTCACAATTTCAGGTAGGTGACAGAATTACAGGTTCAACTATACATTATACTCAATACACATAAATTTTACCCATTTTATAAATCAACTCATTAAGTCAAAAGTTATAGCTTTGCTTGTTAAGAACATTCCTTTCATGTTTCCTTAGTTACAAACTTCCTTCTATTATGACATCACCAATTTACATTGTAAAGAGCACCACTAAGGTGGGCATGATGTCTCACCATTCTGTATAGGCAGAGAGCATTTATTTTACTCGTAAGGAAGGTGGATGGAAAAGGTTTCCTTTCTATTCTTCTACATGGTTTTTTTTTTTTCTTCTATAATCTACCAAGGGTATAACAAGGATCACTTCCCTTTTTCTATGCTCTAGTTTATTTGTTAAGTTCCAAGGTCAAATCTCCTTAATTATAGTTTTATGGCATTTTGGTTGAGTCATCTTATCAATCAACTTTTAATGAGAAGGAAGGTTCAAACATATCACATAATTACTTTTTATGGGAAAGAGATATAAATCAACACACCACATTTTTAATTCTAAAGGAACAAGAGACATTCATCATAGAAATCACATCATTAATTTTTGTAAGAACTAGGAAACAATGAACCAACATGAGTCACACCAAGATTTCAAAGATTCACCAAATAATTTCAAGCATCATTAAACATTCTTAGTGGGTCTCCACAAGTCTCACAAGAAATTTTCAAGGAAGGCTCATTAAAGAGGTATAATCTTACTTTTACGAATCTATTAAGGTTTAACATTTTTTGTTGTTTAGGGTGGTAACATTTTACTCCCCTAATAACATAAAGAAGGTTTTCCAATCAATTCTCATGTCCCCACAAGGTACCATCAACCAAGCAACCAGATGACAATGCAACTTTACTCCAAGGACACCACATCCACACTAGAAAGCATCAAATGCAATGGGGCAACCAAATAATTTACCAAATCATGGACTTTATAACCAAGAGTTACAGTTTTTAAAAGAGGAAGTACAATATAAGCACCATCAAGATTAACTATTAAGATCTACCAAACTAACATCTCTAAGAGAAGGGTCCAAAAGACCCCAAGCATCCATAAGTGTTTCCAAGTAACCCAAAGATTAATAGGTCATAGAATGTTATTCATAGTAAAGGAAATTTAAGGTAAGGTTAGACTTATTCATAAGTCAAGAGAGAAAAACAAGTACACTTAAATAAACACACTGCCTGAAAGGGCTTAAATCTTTCCATAATTACCAAGATGCATACATTCCATGAGTCAAAACTTTCTATGATGCAACCAGGAACCCATGATACAATTTAACATGCCATTGATGAAAAGTCACTATCAAAACAAAAACTTTTCTAGTAACATTTACAGTCATCCAAAAGGCAATCCAATCCTAACAAAATCTAAAATCCCATAAATAAATACTTCTACTCTGACGAGGGTCAAGCTCTTACCAGATTGTAAGAGGATCACCACTACCACTGTCAGACTGCCATCTAGACCACACTACACAAAAAAATTTCTTTCTAGCAAGATCAAGCAATGAAAGGGTCACTCTAAGATCTTAGACACACTCAAGGTTTCGTGCATCCAAATCCAAGGTATAACTTAATGCACCTAAGAAGACATTCCAGGCACCTAGGGTGTACCCCCATACGACAAAATATTATGAGACAAATAGCATAGAACCAACTCAACAACATGCAAGTGAGAATCACGTAACATTTGGCCAAGTAGCCAACAACATAATGAGCTCTGAGTCACTAATCAAAATAAAGTCCAAGAAATAACAACAATCAAGAAAAGTGGATAAGTAGATGCATTGCAAAGTTAGAAAATTCTTGCCAAAAAATATAAATAAATAAAAGATTCTCAAATCTTCTTAATCCAATCATAAAATAAGATCCTAGTCCTTGATAAAATAATCACAAGATTACAAATGTAAAACACAAAATTTAACACCACATTCACTCCACAACCCTTCATGGCCACCAATAGGGGTACTCTGCCTTGAGGTTAGTTCCAGGACACAACTCAGGATTGGGTCAAAAATGACACCTAGACTTAATGTCCACTCTCTCACATGGGTAACAAAAATGGAAAACTGACAACTAGACCCTCTTTCCTAACCACTGAAGGAAGGAAGCTCTATACAACTTCTAATTAACTCTTCCCAACCCAGAACACAACCACTATTTTCCTACTACAAGAATCACACCATATAACTTATCATTCCAACAACATCAATAAAGGAGGGTCTCAACAAAGGGCTTAACGCATCATACAATTAAATCAAGTTTCCATTATACTAGAATTTCACCAAAAATCAATTTAATCTGACATTCTTAGTTACCTGGGTTTAGACAAAATGCCACTAAGCAAGCACAACAACTCAAACAACTTGTTATTTTATTATGATTTTAATTCTGGCAGTTCAAATGAACAGAGTAATGTAATATTTCTTCATACTTATTTCTCTTTCAATTTTCAAACAAGATTTAAAAATGTGCTAGGTTTACAGTTCATGTCTCAAGTTTTCTAGTGTGCCCAAGGGTCCAAGATTTTTGAACCACTGCTCTGATACCAAGTGTAATGCCCGCTAAAACAACCCACTTGAGAACCATGAACAACCCAAGTTTAGTTACAAAATTATGGAGGAATTTTTATTTTTTTTTAAAGGTGTTAGGAGTTAACAACCAAAGTCTCAAGGACAATTAAATTCAACTGATAACTTTTCCCATTATAATAATTACTAATACCACATTATAAAGCAACAAGTGTAATAAGTCCACACCTAGCTCAAATCTCCTTAGGGATTAAATTAATCACTGATTACATTGACATTTTAGCTAAATATTCCCTGAATAAAATTTTAGGGTTAAGGGACCCAAAACAATTAAATACCCAAGGTATTTAATTCCACAAGATCTAAGACAAGAGTAGGGTTAAATTATAGTGGGGAAAGGAATACATATTTAAAATCATCAGAGTAAAGTCTTACTTACCCACTCCAAGGACTCGGTTAAGAGTGTCTACAACTAGGTTATGAGACCACAGTTGTCACTAACAAGTTCTAGGATAATTCTGATCTACTAGAACATAATTTTCTTTTACTAACAATTCTCAGAGGTCACAAGGTCCAAAATTTAGGGTTAGAAGGTTCAATAAGGTTCAGGGGTTAATTATCACCATACCCACTCTCTAATAGGCTCAAGGTTTTAACTTGATTTTTCACACTTAATGCATTCAAAATTTTCCTAAATCATTCCCATTAGATAGGAAATTTTATCACCTTTCCGATGATGTAAAGAAGTCCTCCTAACTCCTTGTAAAACTCCCGTTATGGCTGGCGGGCCTTGGGAGTCAAATTTTCCCCCAAGGGGACACGTGTTGAGCGGGGAAGAAGGCCCTTTGTCGGGTTGGCGGGTCACGGGGTGGTGTTGATATTTTATTCTTACGTGGGAGGAAAAATCCAAATTGCGCCCACATGCCCGCGGGTCCTTCAGGGACACGTGGCACTCAACTAGCCAAGCGGGGGAGAAAGTGAGGGAAGGGCGGGGTGGCGGAAGAGTTTGGGAGATTTCACTGAGGGGGAGATAAGGGGTAAGAGGCATGCGGGTCTGCATCCGTGGAGGGGATTACACCAAGGCGAGGGAAGGAGTGTGAGGCCACGGAGTTCAACTCCAAATTTTTCCAAAAAAAGATTTCAAAAACAAAAAGGTCACGCAGGTTATGCCCCCGCCCCCCCCTCTGCTATCTCCCATGTTGCCACATGGTAGTACCTGATGGATGTGGGATTGCGGGCCGGCAGGGGAAAGAGGTAAAATTTTCCAAAAAATTTAAAAGGCCCAAGGGAGAAAATGATGTCGTGCCTCCGTCGTTTCCCCGTGAGGACACATGGCAGCCTTTGATTGGCTGCGGGCCGGCAGAGGAAATTTTTAAAAATTTTCCCCAAGAATTTTTCAAATTTTATTTTCTAAGGATTTTTTTTTTAAAGGGAAATTTTTGGGCCGTGGGCCTGCCTAGGGAAAATTTTCCCAAATTTTCCCGCCAAGGAAGGAAAACTTCAAAGGGCCATAACTTTTTCTAGGAAGCTCAGTTTTGGGAAAACAAGGACTTTCTGGAAAGCTCTTGATGCCCTCTTTGCACATAAATAATCAATTTTACATTTTGATAAAGTTTGAGGGGTCATTTTTAAGAAAACATTCTGCAGGATTTTAAAAATCCAACTGGTAAAATCTAACTTATAAATTTTGTTCAATTTGATCTTCTCCTTCACTCAACATGCCAAACAGACATGGAGATTGTTCTAGGAAGGATTTAAGATGTTTTAGGAAGGTGAATTTTACTTGCTTGATTTCCAATCTACATTTTTCCAACAATTGACAGAAAATGACTGTGAAAAGGTTTGGGCTTAAATTTTGCAATGTTTTAAATTATTTCTTAAGTGTTCTTTGTCAAAATGAAATCATGATATCATAACATGCTAGATTTCAATGTTTCAATGTTGGTTATTTAGTGCAGGTTCGAACTGTGCATTTTAATTAAATTATTTGTCAGTTGTAAATTTACAACAGAGATCAATTTCTTGAGGGATTTTATTGCCATTTCTACTTCCAAGTATGAAATTTCCTTTCCTTTCCAATCTACTACATTTAAGTGATTTATACAAACCATTCTAAATCAAAATGCAATGCTGAAATTCGATTTTATACATTTCCAAAAAGATACAAAATACTGTATTATTCCCACACACATTTCTTCCTTTCAAACAGAGATTTAATTTTCTCTTTTTCCATACAATGAAATATTGACTTCATTCCATGCTAGACTTGAGTGTTTTTCCTTCTTCAATCAATCATTAAAACAAGAATCCAGTTTCTGTCTCTTCCCAAAATCATACATTTGAAACAAAGCAGAATAATACAATTACATCCCATGTGTTTCTTCCTTTTTTTTCCACTTTCCAAAATAGGGATTCCAATCACAATTTGATATTCCAGTTCAACACAACAATGCATATGAGGGAAAGTCTTGCAATTCTTTATTAATTCAAAAAGAAATACATCTTCACATTCTCCATTCCTTGAATGCAATTAGCATATTTCACCTTCTTTCTTCAAATGTACAGAACAAAATATAAATATCTTTCACATTTCAAATATACATTTTCACAACCAATTACATACATCTTTACTACATTACAATTTCATCCACATCAAAGTGGGAAAGGTTACAATATAATATATTTCACAAGGGATAGTCAAATATCTTTCTCTTCTGCTCTAGAATAGCAACATGCCAAGTTTCCTTTTTCTTTCAATTTGATCACAACAAAAGTGGGGGAAAGGCAACGCTCTCCACCCAACCAAGACATCCAATGAAAGGAGAAGCCATCCTTCATCATTGGCCCCCGAGCCCCAACCACAATGCAATAAGAAATGGATAGCAACCCATGGCAACAATAGGCTTCCACAACACACAACATTCTTTCAACATGCATAATCAAATTAAAACACAGTTCAACACAAGACAACAGTTTACAACTGCATTTGAAAACATTCAAACAGAACTCAGGCTTTATCATGCAAGCCAAAGGAGCAAGGACTATGGGGGAAGCTACTTATGCCTCCCAATGGGAATTGGGCATCCACCTGTAACAAACCACCAATAAAATTCACCAAACATATCCTTATGCCCCCCCACAATCCCTCCTTATGCCCCCCACAGATTTCCTTATGCCCCCCACAAAGTAAGAAATGCAAGCTATTTCTTTTCCATGGTGGATCCCAAACCCAAACTCCCTCCACCAAATATGATGCCACTGGCATTCCCTTATGCCCCCCCCCCCCCCCACCTGGATTCCCCATAGCCTTCTCCTACACCATCCCTATGGCAGTCTACCCAAACAACCAACAAATAAACAAAACATACACCATTCACACAAACACAACAAGAATTAACAACATAAGAGAAGAGCTAAGCTCCTACCTCTCCATGGTAGCTTTTGTTTCCAAATTACAAACTCTCAATTCCAAGAACACAGTCCCAAAACAGCAATGCCAAGTATGAAATTATCTCCAATCTCCTCCAAAATCCACAAGAGCTCCAAACAGCAAAAATGCGCCCCAAAGAAGTATGCAAAAGATTCAACAACCCAAAACAAGCAAAGAGTTTGAATTTTATAGAAGAGGGAAGAGAAGAGGATGATGTGGATCCATGTAGGATGCCACCTCACACATCCTCAACTCCAACACAAAAGACAAATTTCATTCTCCCAAGCACAATAAAGAGGTGGGTGAAAATATGACAAATTTATTTACACACCCCAAAGGCCCACACCCCAAAGGGCTGCAAATTAAATAACATGTAAGAAGAGTGCAATAAAACATGCAAACATGATTAATAAAATGCATTAAAAAGGGATAAAATCAACCCTCCAACCATAGGTATGGTTGGTAAATAGATTTAAGAGGCATGGGACAAGTTTTACTTGTCCCACAAGCCTCCAAAAACATCCCCCAAGGACAAATTCGAATTTCCAAGGAGGTGGAGTATTTCATACTCCAAATCTGACTTACACAATTCTTACACAAACTTACACATCTCTTACATATTTAATACAAAGGCAACAACTTCTATAATTACTTTCCCATATCCCAATTTGATTTATTTATCTTTTAACCATATGTTTTCTCACATTAATCTACCACAATTTAATTAAATAAAATAAAATGACACATCACTAATAAAATACATACAACAATAATAAAAAGTAACCACATTAATAAAATACACAAAACCCATGGTCACATATAAAGGTGATCCCCCCCCCATGGGAATCCCTAACAACAAACAAACACAACACAATAAAACAAGTTGCCATGGTGACCTTGTCGAATTCACCTAGAATTCCATTGTGGTTGGTCTCCAATCCCCCGATGTTTGTTGTGATTTTTAACCTGCAAAACACAAATACCTCCTTCGGCCTCGTGGCCATATCAGAATGTCCAAAATGAATATAATATAATTTCAAAATCATCATATATATATATATATATATATATATATATATAATTCACAACAACATCTAGACAATCAACAATATCACTTACAATTTCATCAACAACTATATAATCATCAATTTTAAATTCAATTTTCTTCAGTTCTACTCAATATATCCAAATATCACATGTCCTAACAACACCCATATATATATATATATATATATATATATATATATATATATATATATATATATATAACCATGTCCAACAGCATGTCAATCATCTATATAAAATGTCTCCAACAATCATCATGCATCATATATGAATCAAATTCAACAATAATCCAGGATCTGACATCTAACGTCATACTAAATCAAAACTATAAAAATTTCCATCACATAGTCCACAGTATCATGATTAGTAATAAAAGGTGTTGAAGGGAAGTGGGCACTACACACCAAGTTTCCCTCATGATGATATAATGTAACCTAAAAGCTTGCCTCCTGTCATGTCAAATACACATTTCTCTGGATTCAATGTGACGCCATATTTGATCAATCACGAGAGAATGATACAGAGTACTTTGGGGTGATCACAACGCTTCTTGGCTTTAGCCAAAAATTCATCTACTTAGGATTCCATAATCTTATGAATAAGGTCATGGAATATGTATGTCATTGCCCATTGGTATGTAGCACTAGCATTATTAAGACTAAATGGCATAACAATGTAACAATAAGTTCCCCAATGAGTTATAAATGTAGTATTGGCTTGATCATGTTCAAATATTTTGATTTGATTATATCCCGAGAACCCATCCATCAGATACAAAATCTCAAATCTAGTTGTTTTGTCAACAATGACATCGATGGATGGTAATGGGAAGTCATATTTGGGGAAAACTTTATTAATTTCCAGGAAGTTTGTGCAAATGAGTATCTTCCCATTCTTTTTTAGAACAAGGACAATATTAGATACCCATTGTGAATAGTTGACTAGTTTGATGAATCCCACCTAGAGAAGTTTCATTACGTCTTCTTTCACCATGAGAGCCACTTTTGGTTTCATTGGTATTGACTTTTTCTTGATTGGCTTTGCATCTGGTTTGGTGACAAGATTGTGTACCGTGATATGTGGTGCAATTCCCATCATTTCTTTGTAATTAAGTGTGAAAGCCTTTTGATGATCCTTGAGGATCTGGGTATGTATTTCTATCTCCTCTGGAGTTAACAAGGATCCCAACTTTAAAATATTTGGTTCTTCCTTTGTTCCAATATTTATGTGAATCATTCCTTCAATTAAGGAAGTGTTTCCTTCTTTAAATTTAGGTGGGGCTTGAGGTAGTTCCAAAACTTCTCCATTCTATAGCTCATAGATATCAAGATTCTTTTGTAGGGGGATTCTATCATGGGGTTTCCAAATAGGAAGAGGAAGATGGGATTAGGGAGAAATCCTTTATGTGATGAGTGAGATGTAATTCCGTATAGACATTTAGATATTCAAGAGTGACCTTATCACTGTCAAATTGGTCTAGGATAGAAAAATAATTCTCAACTTCTATATGTGTGAAGATCAGGTTTGTATTTATTTTATGCACAAATGGTTTAGTACGAAGTGATACCATGAAACTTGTATCTTCCAACTCCTTGGAGTGAAATGGGAAGCTGAGGTTGCTATTGAATCAGTGACAAGGTTTTGTTCTTGTGGGATTGCTTCGATTGATATGAAGTCGAATCCTTTGGTTAGATATAATACCACCATTTTATAGAGTTTTAAGTGTTCATCTCTAGGCTCATATACCTCAGAGACTTAGTTTGTGACTAATTGTGAGTCTCCTAGCACTCTGATGTTATCAACTCCCAACCTTTTAGATATGATAAGGCCAATGAGAAGGGATTTGTATTCAGCCCCTTTGTGTGTACATTTGAAGTTTAACTTACAGGAAAAAGGTAGGATATTTCCCTCAGGAGAAGTAAATATCACACTTGCCCCAACTCTGAAATGACACCTAGCTCCATCGAAGTGGAGAGTCCAATATTTTCTCAGAAAAATGGATGTTAGGACATTCTTTGTGTCTACTTCTTTTTCCTTGGTTACTTCTACCATACAAACTTTGTATGCTGGAAGGGAACCAATTCCTAGGGTGTATCCCATACCCATGAAATCAAATGCTAAGAGAATGGGTAGATCTTTCTCTAGTAAGTTGACAATTTTTACGGTAGTCCCTAATGATACTGTCTCTATGATGTTAGTCTCATTTTTGAGTGCTAGAATGCCTTCGACTAGATTTGTAATTTCTTAATCTCTTGTAGGTATCAAATTTTCTTCTGGTTTTGAATTGATTGGTTTGTTAAGTTGATTCATTGGGAGTTCAAACTTAGAGTGAATGCCCAGTCTCTTCTTCAAATCTGCTAGGTGTATATCAAATGGTTTTGGGTCACCTTTTGCCACAAATATTTTTCCTAGGTGTAAAAATCATATTTCCCAAAATAACGTGGAAAGGATTGCATTCATGCGATGTATCCATGGTTGACCGAGAATCATATTATAGCTGGTTTCCCAATCTATAATATAAAATTCAGTGAGGATTGTCTTGGGTCCTAAGGTGACTAGTAATACTATAGTCCCAATTGAAGTGGCTTTGAGGTTGTCATAACCTCTTAGCATATTTCATGTTGTGGAACAATTTATTTGTCCATATCCTAGATTTTAAAGAAAAGTGAAGGGGACTATGTTAACTACTACCCCATCATCAATCATTACATGCTTAACATAATTATTATAAACCCATACCTGTAAATACAAGGTTAGGTCACCTCTACGTGTAATTTCAACATCTGTTGGCATTTTGCTTATATCAAATATAAACTCAGTATCCGTATCTGGTTACCCTAGAGGGTAGACATCAAAGTCTACATGGTTTACTTATTTTTTAGGAGGAGGAGTGAGTTTAATTAGATGACCAAGACGTAATTATTCTAAGAGAGAAGCCCTATGGGTGAGAGAGTTATTCAACAAATCCAAGAAGGAAAAATACAAAGAAAGCAAGTAAAATAACTGATTGTTAGGTCATTAATTTGTTTTTTAATGTGCAAGTATAAAAGAAGATAATACCAATGTTGTGTCTTCATTTTTTTTTGAAACAATAAAATAAGAAAAATAAGAAATAAGTTTAGAAAGAAGAATGAACAAGAACAAGAAAAAGAAATCTAAGAAATTGAAGACAAAAGAGAAGACTAACTCAAATAAGACAAAGAGGAAGATATCAAAGAAACTGGTAGAGTTCCTAAATGGAAAAGAAAGAAAAACATATGAAGCATTTTCTTTAGGTTGAGGAGTATGATGTAGGAGTATCTTCTCTCCAATAACACCCTAATGTTCATCCCATTTGTATACAAAACAAGAAATTTTTTGTTAGAGTTATACTTAACTGGGATTACTGGATATTAATCAATTCATAATGAGGTGTCCATTTTGAATATGTAAGTTACTCTAAGTCCCGTAATAAATTTGAATTAGGCATGGTTTCTCTCCAGAATTTGCTAATTTTACATATCTTATAAAGGGAAATCTAACGGTCTTTTGGAAATTGTATAAGGATGTATTAGTCATTATTAAATCATGGAATAAGTCCTGGTAAGGTCATGTATGTCCTAGGGAGTCTAGTTTATGTCATGATATTAGACCTTGGGTTTAAAAGTCATGAGGTTGTTGGTTAGAAACTTCAAATTGTGGTAAAACTCTAATTTAGGAGTGCTTAAGGGTAGTAAAGACTTAAAATTTTGAGGTTGTAACTATTTTTAAAGGCTATAAAAATCCTAACATGTAAAAAAATTAAGGAGGATAATGGATTGAAGAACTTGTGTCTATATTTGAGATTGTTGAAGAAAATATTGTGCATGGACGATTAATAACTCCACCGCCTTGGCCATTGAACTATGAGAGTTTTGCATATTTCTTTTGTTTTTTGATTGTTTCCTAGTGGTGAAATTACATTGTGGACGAGTTATTTTTTATTCATCCTCGAGTAATAAGACAAGAAAAGTCTGTGAAAATCTTTCCTTTGATAAAATATATGATCTTACAAAGATAACTTTGGGTCCTTGATGTGGTAATTTCTCTATACAATTCTAAGTTAAAGGTTGTAGTATCAAACATTTGTGAGCGATTAATTTCCCGTATGTGCATTCCAGTGAGGGATCTTACGAACACGATGTCTAGATAATGGTTGATTGAAAAATTCGGAATGCACTAATGAAAGTCAAGACTATGCTAATCATAAGTCTTTAGCATGAATTTTAGAGTACTTCTTCCTTTATCTCTCTATTGAAGAGAAGAGGAACTCAAGGTCACATAGTTCAAATTGATCCATGTGTTATATAATATTGCTTATGAGTAGAATACCCTTTTAATGCTATCTTTGAATAAAATGAGGAAATAAAACTCATTGTGCTGTTATATCAATAACAAAGAGTTCCCTGGATCCCTGTATCTTATGGTTCATTATTTGATATCCATTGAAATCTCTGATAAACTCTTCTGTTATACAATTGTCTCAGTTTGTACGAGTGTATCGAGTCTTTCAAGGTATTCTGTTGTACCTAATCAATTTGCTAATAGAGACTCTAAGATATGTTCAAGGAATATATTAGCACGTAGCTTAGTGACAAGGTGAGAGAAAATTCTCCAAAATGGCTATGGCATAGGTCTAAATATGTGCATGGTTATCTCCCTCAAAATGACTTAAAACATAGCTTTTATGTAAATCAGGAAGAAGTTTTGGAAATTATGTCACTTCATACAGGATTTGTGTTAATGGATTAGGGTTAGTGGTAATATATTTTTTCATGTAATGTCCCTGACCACATAGGTTTCGACCATTGATGGTACAAAATCTTAGGGTCTTAACACTGGAATGGGTTATTCATATGGCATAAGCATATGTATTTACAGGGACTTTCGGAAATCCTTACAGTTGTGAAAACATCCTAGGGTATGGAAGATCCATGTCGTAACTCTATGGTGAATTTGAATCCAAAATGTTTAAGTAGGGAGGAGCATTGCTATGAAAATAAATTGTTTGATACTAATACTGGGAGGTATCATAATTTTAAATTGGATCAGCATGGTGTAAAATGGATTTCTAAAACGTGACATTTGTTGAAGAGAACCAGTCACACGATATGTTTAAGAGGCTAGTGCTTAAGGGTGCTCTTTACAAAGGAACTATGAGTTATGTACTAAGTTGAACATTGAAAATTATAGTGGAGAGTTAGAAATCCCTGCATACCCAAATTTTGATCAAATTTTGATCTTACTTGAGAAAGTTATAGTCCTCTAATCCTTTTCATCCAAATTCAATATGACTTCGATTTGTGATGGTCAGGGGGCTTAAATTAGTCTACTTAATGCCTGAAAGTGCAAAGGTTGAGGTTGTAGAGAGTGTATAAGGGAGTCTAGAACTTATGAACTTGGGGAGAATCATTTTGAGTCTGAAAGAGGATTCACCAAGGAAGCTTATAAATTCCTATAGATGGACTTATAGAAGTGTTTTCTTGGACCTATGGTATCAGGTTGTGTTAGCAAAATCCCTATAAGTTGATAAACAATGAAGATTTGGATAGAGTTCTAACCACTTCTTGCGTAGGATGGAATTAGGAATGAATGAGAATTTAATGAATGGTTTAGATCAGTGGGAGTACATGTCTAAATACAAATATCATCCTTTAAATAGAATATAAGTTATGCGATAAGATTAAAATGGATTCTCCAGGAAATGTAGAGGTATGTAGAGCTGTCAGGGCTCTGGTTGTTGCATTTGATGTGATATGATACAAGTCATGAATTGATGTATGTATAGGAATAGAGCTATGAGTCTATTGGAGCATAAGTAAGTGTTGATAGATGTACTTCATTTGATTAGTTGTCAGTCCATGCAAAAAGCAAGTGGTATTGAACGGATTAATGCCATTTACTTGAACATACTATGCTTCCAGATCCTAGAGCAAGCTTTGCACATATGATTTCGTATCCTAAAATAGGTATAAGGTGGGAGATAAGGATGAGGTACATACATCACATATATATTGCCTTTGAGAGAGTGAAGATGGATGTAATAAATAAAAGTGGGAGACAGTGTGTATATGTACATGGTGTATAAAGATACACCAATTGTGGGTGCACGTATGTGTGAAAAATAGTTATAAGAAAAAGTGTGAAATAGATAAGAAAAAAGAGCTTCTTAGATACCTTACCTCCTGAGGTTATGCCGATGATCATCTTGAGCCCAAGATAGAGAGTGCATGTGAGTATGGACTTAATCTAATATGGGTACATAGTGAGTATCCTCAACAAGCAAATGGGATCTGCAAGGTTTAAGTGAAGTAAATATTCTCCTAACCTGAATTGATGTAATGGAAATCGATCTAGAATAGTAATAGCTACTTGAATGGATACTAATCAGGATGTGAAGAAGCTAATCGAGCTCATGTCTATCTGGCTGTTGAATATGAAAGTAGAGTTACTTGAAGATTGTATGTTACAGTGAGTATAATTCCAAAAAAGGGTCAGTTGTGAATATGATATGAGAGGTGTAGACACCAAATTTGTAGGTCACAATCCCCTATGGGTCCCATTAATCAATTCAAGCCTAATGTGTTAATATTAGCCATGACCCCGTTACTCCACATTCATATTAATTTAATTACCTATAATTGAGTTATGATACCCAGCTTCAGGATTATTTAATAATTTAATTACCAGTTTACGTTAAATGGTGTCAATGTTTACACCTCACCTAGCCATATCACGTAGACACTTCATAATGGACCTTGGGATCTTAACCTAAGTTTGTGGTTGTTGTGAGACTTGATCTAATACTAACATGTGAAGAGTCAACCTATTTCTTCTGACAATCCAATGGTCCTAAGCCTTTGCAGCTTCAAAGTGTTAATACAATCAGTTGTGAGATCTTCTCAGAATAACTTAGCAGGTGTTTTGCCAAAACTTGTATAGTGTAAGCATATGTCTATGTTGATGAGTAAGGTCTCCTAGGATTTCCCTCCCTGGAACCAATGCTAGTTATCACCACAAAATGATTTGTTCTCTTTTAGGTTTTTGCATGGTCCTGCAACCATCCTGTCAGTTACAATATAAAAAGTTTGGTTGACTTTTTCCCAGGTGTGTATGCATTTGTCCTAGTTTCAGAGGGAGATATTCTGTAAATTCAGGTCACAAACTTCATGTGAGATTATCAATGAAGAAATGATATAACACATCAAACCCTAAGGCCTTGAGAAAACATCTATATGCGTTGATCTGAAGAAGAGATTTGGCACTCACGGTACTACCAATTCCAAGAAGTACATAAATCATGGGCTCACTAGGTCCCATCGATTGCTCATTCATAGAGATGATCAAACTATCTCCCTTAAATAAGTCACCTAAGCTTACTAAAATAAACCTACAGTAAGCTTATATTTGGATTATGTACTTACTTAACAAGGATGTGAATTTGATCAGTTTTCTTTTAGATCATGTTATCCCTTCTAATATCCTTCATTGATCACTAAAACTATCTAATCTACCTATTTACCACCCATTAAAACTCATGCAAGTTAGCCTGATTCATAGATATTTACCTATGTACTTTCTGAGTTTATCCTCACCTCATTCTGAATCCAACCAATCCTTCCCTAAAACTCTCTGTGTAATCTTACCTCAGAAGTGAGGCACATAAATCACACCTGTCTCATTAAGCTATCATTCCCCAAAAATTCCCCTACCGTACATCAGTTTATTCAAGCTGTCACTTAAGTAAAATTCCCTTTAACCGTCATCGGTCTCATCTTGACTAGCATCGATATCTACATCTTGGAACAATTTCCTTAGACCAGAGAGAAATTCAAGTCACCCAAATGGAAAGTCATAAATGTATACCCATCCTGTACCCTTAGACTCTGATCTCATGGTTCCTTCATGACCACCTGCTGAATCCTTAAAAGTGGGAACCTAACCCAGTGACCTTTAGGAGAAGATGCTTAATAACAGTGGCAGCTTGGATTTAATCCAAAATTAAAGTTGATAACTACTATGAGGGATACTATAATCAGAATACTAGTACTAGATTCATTTATTTGCATGATCAGGATTGTTTTTATCGAAATATATATAGCACTGGATTGACCGAACCATCATAGGAATTATTGTACTTCCTCGATCTTGCTTACGCTAAGCAATCCACTAACCTATAATTCTATTAACTATTGAGATTTAAATGTGGTCATGATCTTTTGAATTTCAAGTATGGTTCCTTCTAGCCAAAAGGCCGAAAGCTTCTACACAGTCTAAACTTGGATTAGAATCAGATTATCACGCACATAACTTTCAACCACACATTAAACAAGTAATTCCTAGAAGGTGAGGGCCCTGTTGGTATCCATATTTAATCTCCTTCACAACTTGAATAGCATCATGAATCTTGCACAAGACACTCAAGGATAGATAGATGTTTTGTATGTCATTTGTAGCCGGGGAGATCACACCTATTTGCTTGTTTGAATTCAAGAATTGAGGGAGTGGATAGCACCTTCATAAGGGTTTTGATCTAACCCTCACTATTTTAGGTTGTTCCTATCAACCAAGGCAAGAGAACCTATAGTGCAGCCCTTTTATGGTAAGGAGATGGAGACATCCTTGTGGTTCGCATATGATGTGGAGGAGGATTTGTAAAAACATGATCAAGTATCCATTATCCAAACTCAAAGGAGTTTTCAGTACTAAATGATGGAAATGTTTTCAAAACAAAGCTAGAGCTGCTAAAGACATGATAGAACCCTGATCAACTTTGAGCATTTTTGTGAAAGGATTGAATTCTTTTGTGGACACACAATGCAGATGTAGGGGTATTGTAGGTAGGATGAGTTAGTTTAAAAATAAATTATGATGAGAGATGTTGGGACAAGGGTATTTAGGAGTCATCACCTTCTTTGGGAAACCTTGCAAAATAATTACAACACCTAAACAACAGAGATATTCCAATGAATTTGGAGTGGTCTTTCAACTAGGATGTGTGCACATATGGATGCCCAAATCTGCACTATTCCATACAAACTTTGATAGCCTGCCACAAAGGCTTGAAGAAAAATATCAATAAATAATTCAAAACTCCTTGTTAGATTATGACCTAAGGTACACCCAAAGGTTTACAAACACCCTCAATTTACAGGGAAGGTAAGATGAATTTAAATATGTTTATCTCCACTCAAATGAATGCTCTTCTGAATAGAAGATTGTAGATGCCTTCAAAACCTCTACAAGAAATGAGACCATGTATGACCAATAAAGATCTGAAACAAAACATTGCAACAGGAGCATGAAACACAAATTGAAAACATAATGAAATACAAGTGTATGCAAGCTTTTCCAAGAGATAAAACTAGTTAATCCAAGAATTTGATCAAATATATCAGTAAGGGAATGTTATTTAGACAATATAAAATATTTTTGATGGCTTTACAGCTGAAACCAACTCAACATGATGAACATTTGATGCAAACTGGAATAAAAAATGGCTCTCAGGTAGTTTCTCCAAAAGGAAATGGACTTCTTCTAGTTTTCCTTGTGAAAATTCTTCTCTCCTTCTCCAAAATTCTCAACAGACTTACAAAATGTTTTCAAACTACATGATATACCCTATGCCAACTTGGATCCTTGCATCCCAATAAAATAATATGCCAAAGGGAGCAAATTTGTTACAAAACCCTATCCATTTGATGAAAAATGATAAAAAACTGTGAAACAGCTCGCCAAATGCCAAAGATGCACAAATACTTTAAAATATTACATGAACTCAGATCCTTATCCATCCCAAGGTCACATTTTTGGCATTCCACCATGCCAGAATGCATTTGCAATCATTTTTCACCTTTTCCCCTCACCATTTTTAACTCTGCAACTTTTTACTTTCATCTTTTACATTTTTTTTCACGGGTCGAGGGAAAAATTTCATCAAAAACATCATAAGGCACCAAATAAACTCAAAAGAATGGTTCCATTGTGTTCAAAAGGTCAAAGGGATGTAGATTCATATAAATTTTCGTGTGATTTGGTGCAAAAATGACGATTCCACACTTCTTGGAGCATCCATGGCACCCAAAAATGAAAACCCATAGCAACCGTTGATTAAAATAAACTTTAAAATTCTCCCCTCCACGTGTCTTGATAAGATTCATCATGCAGACTAAGAAATATATTCTTTGACTTTTAGATAAAGTGGACATGTGTCCAAATACCATTGGACCGAGCCTCCAACCTTAAAAATTGCATTTTGAACCTTTTTTTACCTTGGGAAAATTTTTAAAATTTTCCCTGCAAGCCCCTAGATGCGCCTCATGTCCTCCTGTGGACCTTGTTGAATACCGTGGGCCAAAATGAAAATTTTTCACCCTTTTTGAGAAAAGGAAAACTTTCTCAAAATGTTCCACACCCCCGAATGCCCGTTGTTTCTCTACCACGTGTTGCTGTCCCATTGGATGTGGAGCCGACTCACCAAATTTACCTCCATTCCTCCATGAGCACAAAATTATTTGTGGGCATGCGCTCTACTTTTTACCTTTTGAAATGTGCCATGTGTCTCTATCTAATTGGATGTGGGGATGACCCCCCAAATTTTTCCACGGGTTTATTTTTTACCTTGAGATTTTTCGGTAAAATTTTGTAAAATCTTCAACTTCCTCTCCGCACTCCAAACCTCTGGCAAATTTAGGACACGTGCCCTATTTTCATTGGATGCGGGCCTATTCTTCATTTTTTACCTTTTACACCAAGGGTAAAGATTCCCAAAAGTTTTCTTTGGCCCCCATTCCCGTTTCTCCTCCCGGACACGTGTTTCCTTCCTACTTGTCGCTGGCCTTTGGGACAAATTGTAACTTTAACATTTTGAAGTTAAAAGACTTCAAATTTTTCACAAATTCCACCCATCCATGCTAACTTTCTTGGACACTTGTCCACTTCGTATT
This sequence comes from Taxus chinensis, assembly GCA_019776745.2. NCBI lineage: Eukaryota > Viridiplantae > Streptophyta > Pinopsida > Cupressales > Taxaceae > Taxus > Taxus chinensis. The sequence continues at coordinate 353,973,345 of CM034154.1, forward strand.
GGGTGTGGGCCTCCAAGTCAGAATTTTCCTTTGGAATTTTGAGCAAAAATTTGAAACATTTTCAACTCCACTGCCACCCGCTTGATCCTCCTGTACCACGTGTCAACTTCCCATTGGGCATGGGTGGGCAGGCCAAATTTTTCCCCTGACAACCTAAGCCAAAAGACATGAAAATTTTCTCAAGTCCTTCGCCATCTGCTTAACCCTCCTGTGCCATGTGTCATCATGTCATTCACTATGGGCCTTCGGGAAAAAAATTGATTTTGACAAACTTTCCAAAATGGAAGAAAATTTCCTAAGTGCGTCCTGCCATCTGCCGATCCATCAACCAATCAAATCGTGCCACGTAAGCACATCACTGTAGCACTGCGCGGCTACGAAATTTTTTTTCCCCTCACCAAAATTTTTAAAAATGACAAGTTATAAAATTTTCCCGCACATCATCAGCCAATAGAAACCTGCCACATTAGCATAAACATTGTAATGATAAATTTGACGAGTAAAACATGCCCGTATGCCCGTCAAAATGCAAAAAGTGCAGGGGATGCTTCTGAAATCAAATTTTTTCACAAGGAAGGAAATTTTTTTTCTTTGAATCAATTGAATCACATTTTCACAATGATTTAGGCCTCAGGATTAGTATTTTAGCAACAAATGACTCATATTCCCTCCATTTCAAGTTTTTGCATGAGTTAGGCAAGGGAAAAAATGACATAGCCTATGCAAAATGAAAAATTAGGGCACAATAAAGGGGAAACCTAGATTTTACTTCAAAATAGGGTAGAATAACAACATTATGAGAATATCAAAGGCATTCAACTGGGTAGAACGAGTTGCAGACCATTAGCTCGAGCCAAAAATACACTTTGGAGCAAAAATGGAGCATGGAAAATTAGAGCAAAGTGTGAAAACCCAGAAATTACACCAGCATTGGCTCCTGCTTGGGGATGGGCACTCCCAGCAAGTGCCACAAGATCACAACATAGACCAAGTGCCAAAAAATCCATTGGGCAAGGAGTCAAAACATGCCTAGCAGCCCAAAAACTAGAATTTTCACAAAAAACAGACCGAGAAAACCACACCAACAATGGTTGCCAAGGACAAAAGAAAAAACCACAAGCCAACAACAAGAAAAAGGAAAAGACAAAACAAAAACAAGGGCTATACAAAATGTACAACTTGTGCATACCTCACATGGGGATTTAATCCAAGAAATGTTTTAAATGTCTGCCATTAACAGGAAGCTCCAGCAAATCCCCGTATAGATACTTGAGAAAAAATGTTTTTTCTCCAATCCTAATATCAATGGCATAAGGGTCCATCCCTAGAGCATCAAACTTTCCATTCTTGCCCTTGTCCTCATGCCTACTATCCCACAGAAAAATCAGATCTCCAACACTGAAAGCTCTAGGGGTGACCTTCTTATTAAACAACTTCTTCAATTTCTCCCTAAACCTGACATGCCTTTGATGAGAAGCTCTCTTTTCTTCATCTAACTCAATGATCTGATTGATTCTTGATTCATATGGGCCATGCTCTTGATCTTCCAACTGCTGGGAAAACTGAAAAGTGGATAATTGCAAGTGTAATGGCAGTAAAGCCTGAGTTCCATACACCAGTTCAAATGGGATTTTACCAGTTGCTCTTTTTGGAGTTATCCTATCATCCCAAACTGCAAATTTCAACTGTTCTCCCCACTTCTTCTTGTTGATTTCCAAGGTTCTTCTAATGATCTTGAGCAAGTTTTTGTTACTTGATTCAGTTTGTCCATTCCCTCGTGGGTTATAGTTCAAAGAATAGGTCAAATTTATCCCATATTCATTGCACATTTCCATCAAAGGCTTGGCTCTAAAACACATAGAATTATTAGACACAATCTTAACTAGAACCCCAAATCTACATATGATATGATTCAGCAAGAAATCCATTACCACTTGGTGTGTTTCCTTTCTAGATGGAATTACCTCAACCCATTTTGTAAAATAATCAGTTGCTACAAGGATCCATTTGTAACCAGCATTAGAAGGATTTGAAATTTCACCAATAAAATCCATTCCCCATTGTTTGAAAGGAGCTTCAACTGATACAGGATGCAAAGGAAGGGAGCCTGAAGCTTTCAATCTTCCTGAAAAATGTTGGCAACTATCACACCTTCTAACTAACCGATTTGTGTCTTTAAAAAGAGTTGGCCACCAATAACCAGCTCTTAAAATATTATGTGTTGTCACTCTCCTAGGAAAATGTCCTCCAAAAAATCCCCCATGGAAATCAGCAATCAACTTGGGAGCTTCATCTTCAGTTATGCATTTCAAGAGGACACCTTCAGGGTTCTTCCAAGCCAGCACAAGGTCTGTTATGACATACTTATGAGAAGCCAGCTTGAGGGCTCTTTTCTAATTTTTATTTAAGTGACTGGGAAAACATAGGTGCTTGAGGTAATAGACCACATCCTTATACCACTAAGAATTCATCAATTTGTCAAGGATATCTTCCCTTTCTTCCCCTAGCTGATTCACTTCTACATTCTGAAAATTACTCTCAGCCATGAGTTTGGTAAGACCTAAACCTCTTACCAGCTTTGTTGTTTGGATATCCATATCATACTCTTGTAGTTTTTTAACCCATCTACATCTCTTGCTTGATATCTCCATGTCAGATAAGATTTCTTTAACCATGGTGTGGGGAACATAAGTGACAACCTTTAAACTCAAAATGTACGACCTGAAAATATTTGTTGCTTTTACTAATGCAAATGCTTATTTCTCCATAATTGTGTACCTCAATTTAGCTACTTGTAAAGCTCTGCTAAAGAAAGCAATAGGCCTCTCAGCTCCATTTTCATCCTTTCGTAGCAAAACTGAAGCAATAGTAAATTCAAATGCAAAAGAGAAGATTTGGAAAGGCATATTATAGTTTGGAGCTGCCAAAATGGGTGGATGCTTGAGTGCATCCTTTATTCCTTCAAAAGCTAGGATGGCAACCTTTTCCCACTTAATAACTTAATCCTTTCTTAGCATACTCATGATTGGGAGAGTTATCTTAGCAAAATTAGAAACAAACCTTCTAATGAAATTTATTTGTCTAAAGAAAGATTGGATACCTTTCTTGGTTCTTGGAATAAGCACCTTGTTGATTGCTTCCACTCTCTCAGGGTCTATCATAACACCTTCTTTAGATACAATATGTCCCAGCAACTTGGCCTTTGGCACACCAAAATGAAAATTCTTTGGATTAAGTGAAATTCCATACTCCCTACATCTGATCAGCATCTTTTCTAGGTGTTGCAAATGGTCTGCTCACTCTCTTGAAAAAACAGTCACATCATTTTGATAAACTGTAATAAAATCATTAATATAACCAGAAAAAGAAACATCCTTTTCCCTCTAAAAATTAGCACTAGCATTCATCAATCCAAAAGGAATCCTAACAAAAACATAAGTCCCCCAAGGAGTAGTGAAGGCTGTCTTAAGTCTTTCTGATTCTTTGACAACTACTTGATTATATCCAGAGAAACCATCCAAAGTAGAAAGCATTTCGGACCCTGTTATAAGCTACAACATATTATCCATGTTTGGAAAAGGATAGTTTTCCTTCATATATGTTTTTTTTAGATTCCTAAAATCCACACAAAGTCTGATATCTCTGTTCTTCTTTCTAACTGGCACAAGGTTGGAAACCCAAGAAGAGTATCTAGTAGGCTGAATGATGCCACCATCTCTCAATTTCTTCAACTCTTCTTACATTTTCATGGAAATTAGTGGGTTAATAGACATTTTTTTTTGTCTAAATGGATTGGTTTTAGCCTCAAGGGGGATCTCATGCTGAAATAAATCTTCTCTATATGCCTTCAACTCTGAATAAGACCAGGCAAGGTAGTCCTGATACTTCTTTAAAAGTTGGGCATAGGACTGTTTTTCCTCTTTGCTGAGATGACTACCCAACCAGACCTTCCTTGGTTTGTCTTTAGTTCCAAAGTTGTGTTCTTCCACATCCCTTGAAGCAAACAAGTTTCTATTTATGATGTAATCAGCATTGCTAAAGTTGGATTCAAGTGCAACAAGACCTTTAGGAATGGTATTTGTTTTCAATTGTATAATATCCTTGTCAGAAAAAGTTTCTCTACCTTCATTCATGCACACCATTGGTTCCTAATCAATATTCTAACCAGAAAAATCTCCTTGGCATTGTAAGAATATCAACACTTGTGCATCATCATCAAAAATCTACCAATGTTTCACATTATCCGAGACAACTGGCCTTGTTAGCACCTCAATATCATATTCACAAAAAGGTGAAATGGTGCAATTGTCGAATCTAGAACCTAGAACAACCATCTCATCAACATCATCATTAAGACTTCTATCATGGTAAACAATGTTAAAGGAATCAAACATTTCAATCAAGTCCCAAACAACATGCTTATATTGTCTCATACGCTGATTTTTTGTAGCATACAACTTTCTTACTTGCTTGACAACCAGCTCTGAATCTCCTTTAGTAACAATATCCTTTACTCCATACTTCCATGCAATCCTTAATCCCAATAATAATGCCTCATACTCAACAATGTTGTTAGTACATTCAAAATTGAGCTTGAAGTAAAAAGGAAACTCCTCTAAACTAGGGGGAACCAACACTATACTAGCACCATTTCCAACTTTGGAGAAAGCTCCATCAAATAGTAATTTCCATGGAGAACCTACCATACCAAGGCACCCTAATTTTTCCATCCTATTCTCTTTTCCAGCATCAAAACAAATGAAATTGTCAACATCTACATCAGCAACCAACACTTCATAAGAAGCATTGTTGGGATCTTCAATCAAGTGTAACATCTTCTTTTCACCATAGAGTTTGACAAGGCTGCCCTCAATGGGAATGGTGGCATAGGACATGTCCATTTGAAAACTACCACCAACACTTCTATCCCACTTCCTTGAAAAATGCATACCCCATTTGGCAGGGCAGTCAACAATTACAACATCAAGTTTTAAATTCTTATTAGGATAGGCCGCAAGTTCCACTACTAACCCCTTCACACAACCAACAACTGACACTTCCCTTGAATTCATGGTTGTACACTTCCCATATGCTATTGTCACCTTGATATCCAACTCATTCATAACTTCTAGAGGCATAACATTACATGATGCACTGGAATCAAACATGAAATTGTGAAGCAACCTACCTTTTATGAGAAAAGTTGTGAAGAATGGATCAACATTCAATTAGGAATCAACCAAGGATGTCCCCAAATACACTTCAGGTGCCTCTCCAAGATCTTCCATTGGTGGTGGTGTTTCAGGGCCAACAATGCTTTGAAGAGGATTCTCAACAAAATTTACATTTCTTCTTGGTATACTCTTTTCTTCCTTCAATCCCAAGTATTAAAAATCCCTTTTCTTGTGTTCAGGAATTCTAAGTAATTAATAATGGGAACACTCACTTTAATTTGGCTCAATACCTGGGCTATATCATATGGAACATTCTTTGGAAAAACAACATTGGAAGGGAAACAAGAAGGTTCATCATATGGAGAAGTATTCTTGGCAGCCTGGGCATGAAGAGGATTGATATTTTGTGTGGGAAAACAGGGTTCTTGGAAATTATTTATCTTATAGGATTACCTTTGGGAATTCTTATGAGCAAGGGTGTATTTGGCTTAGCTTAAGGACCAGCTCCTCTAACAACTTTACTTCTAGTATTGTACACTTTTTCTTGACCAACCAAAACATTCATTAACAATTGTCTATCTTCCTCCGAAGGAATACCACCATCATACTTCTTGATCATTAAAGCACTTAGATATTCAAAGTCATTATTAGGAATTTCAAAGGCCTAAACTACATCTACATCATGAGTTTGAGGAAGAGAAATAAATGGCACCCTCTTTATGAAATCCCAAAAGGTTACAGTAGTCCTTGCACTTATCACATCTGTTGATGTTGTTGCTTGTTGTGAGCCTGAAGATCTACCCATCATACAAATGTCATCATCCATTTCATTCTCATTATCATCATCAATATCTTTCTGGTTCATTTCACATGGCGGATGAGGAATAAAATATCTATCACACCAATCCATATCAGAAACTTCTTGAACAGAAGTAACTCTTATAGTCAAAGGGTCAGGCACCACTCTATTTTAACGTGCTTGGGGTTGTCTATTTGCAGATCCAATAAGCCATTTACCTCTGTCATCTTTTCTTTGATCACCCCTAGGATGATTTCCAAATCTATCATGATTTTGAGTTCTTTGCTGTCCTTGTGAACTTTTCCCAATTCCTTTCTTAGCCCGAGCTAATTTGTAGGAAATTTATTTGAAACATCTTCCAAATCAACACCCTTGCTAGCTTGAGGCTTCTTAGGGTTTATCAGCTTCACACCGTCCCTCTTAAGTGGTTTACCAATAGCCTTAATATTATTTTCAATTTGAAGTGCCATGGTGAAAGCTTGCCTCAAGTTTGTAGGATTTTTGTCTCTCAAGTAATAGGCTGCCTTTTTATCAAATGCATCTACATATTTGATCAAGCAAGATTCATCACAAGGCCTCAAAATTACAGGTAGCATTATCAATGTCTTATTAAATATTTTATTGAAATCATGAACGGTCTCATTAGGGTTCTTCTTGATGTTCTCAAACTCGGATAGAAGGAACCTTGCATTTGTTTTGTCTCCATATTGTAATCTGAATGCATTACTCATCTCAGTCCATTAATCAATAGAGTTATCAGGAAGAATTTTATACCAATCTCTTGCATCTTCCTCAAGTGTATGGATAAACAAATTGATATATACATCCACAAATTCTATTTCAAATTCTTCCATCATGTTAACAAAGAGTTTGAGATGTTGATCTCTAGTTATGGCATTGTTACCTTGGAATTTTGGTAACCTATTTCTCACATCCTATGGGACAACATTTGGATAACCATCCATTCCTCCAAAATTTATAGGACCAAAGGTGTTTACAACAAATGGAGGTCTAGGTTGAGCCATATTGTTTGGTGGGGGTGATCTTGGAGGTGAAACAAGCTAATGAGGATTAGTAGTGGGTCTGATTGGAACAGATGACTGATCTCTAAAATGATAACCCCCCAAAGGCTCTCTCTCTTGATAGACTTTAGAAAACTTAGAAACCACAAAAGCAGATTTAGGAGAAAGTGTTTTAAATACACAAGAAGGTCCCTCACCTGATGGAGAATGAAAATCAGCAAGAAGATTGCCTAAATCAGATCTACTTGAAGAGGAATTATAATCTTCAATAACAGGCTGCTCTCCTTCAAAATTCAACTATGGGGATTTCTTTCCTTGCAACCAAATCCCCAACCACTTTCCACACTCTTCTTCCTTCTAGTTCTGAGCTTCTTGATTCGATGAACAACTTCTTAAAGGAGTCCTTAGTGAAGAGGGATCTCCTTCCCTCCAGTTTGATAGATTTAGACAAGAAATTTCAAATGTTAAAAATGTGTTAGAAAATTGGTATTTCAAGATCCCAACAACATGGAGTCCCCACTAAGGATTTCCACCTTAATTGTGTAAGAAAGCACTAAAAATATTCTATCAAATGTATGTTATTAAAAATTTGTGAGGTGTTACAAATCAGATCTTCTTCCTCTTAATTCAACCAAAAACAATGCATCTAAATCATATAAACTTTCAAGTGCTTCAAAACCAGAAAGAAGTTACAAGAATTCCCTGGCAGTGGCGCCACTCAGGTGTTGGTATCCAGAGTGTCATGAACTTGCACAAGACACTCAAGGATAGATAGATGGTTTCTATCTCATTTGTAGCTGGGGAGAACACCTATCTGATTGTTTACATTCAAGATTTGAGGGAGTGGATAGCACCTTCATAAGGGTTTTGATCTAGCCCTCACTATTTTAGGTTGTTCCTATCAACCAAGGAAAGAGAACCTATATTGTAGCCCCTATATGGTAAGGAGATGGAGATATCCTTGTGTTTTGCATGTGATGTGGAGGAGGCTTTGTGAAAACATGATCAAATATCCATTATCCAAACTCAAATGAGTTGTCAGTACTAAATGATGGAAATGTTTTCAGAACAAATCCAGAGATGCTAAAGACATGATAGAACCCTGATCAACTTTGTGCATTTTTGTGAAAGGATTGAATTCTTTTGTTGACACACAATGCAGATGCAAGGGTATTATAGGTAGGATGAGTTAGTTTGAAATGAAATTCTAATGAGAGATGTTGGGACAAGGGTAGTTAGGAGTCATCACCATCTTTAGGAAACCTTACAAAAGAATTAAAACACCTAAACAATAGAGATATTCCAATGAATTTGAAGTGCTCTTTCAACTAGGATGTGTGCACATATGGATTCCAAAATCTACACTATTCCATACAAACTTTGATAGCCTACCACAAAGGCTTAAAGAAAAATATCAATAAAGCATTCAGAACTCCTTTTTAGATCATGACCTAAGGTACACCCAAAGGTTTACAAACACCCTCAATTTACAAGGAAGGTAAGATGAATCTAAATCTATTTATCTCCACTCAAATGAATGCTCTTCTGAATGTAAGATTTCAGATGCCTTCAAAACCTCTACAAGAAAGGAGACCATGTATGACCAATAAAGATCCCAAACAAAACATTGCAACAGGAGCATGAAACAAAAATTGAAAACATAATGAAATACAAGTGTATGCAAGCTTTGCCAAGAGATAAAACTAGTTAATCCAAAAATTTGATCAAATATATCAGCAAGGGAATGTTATTTAGACAATCTCAAATATTTTTAATAGCTTTACAGCTGAAATCAACTCAACATGATGAACATTTGATGCAAACTAGAATAAAAAATGGCTCTCAGGTAGTTTCTCCAAAAGGAAATGGACTTCTTCTAGTTTTCCTTGTGAAAATTCTTCTCTCCTTCTCAAAAATTCTCAACATACTTACAAAATGTTTCCAAACTACATGATATACCCTATGCCAACTTGGGTCCTTGCATACCAAGAAAATAATATGCCAAAGGGATCAAATTTGTTACAAAATCCTATCCATTTGATGAAAAATGATATAAAACTGTGAAACAGCTCGCCAAATGCCAGAGATGCACAAATACTTTAAAATATTACATGAACTCAAATCCTTATCCATCATAGGGTCATATTTTTGGCATTCCACCATGCCAACATGCATTTGCAATCATTTTTCACCTTTTTCCCTCACCGTTTTTAACTCTGCAACTTTTTACTTTCACCTTTCACATTTTTTTTCACGGGTCAAGGGAAAAATTTCATCAAAAAACATCATAAGGCACCGAATCAGCTCAAAAGAATGGTTCCATTGTGTTTAAAAGGCCGAAGGGATGAAGATTCATATAAATTTTCATGTGATTTGCTGCAAAAATGACGATTCCACACTTCTTGGAGCATCCATGGTGCCCAAAAATGAAAACGCATAGCAACCGTTGATTAAAATCAACTTTAAAATTCTTCCCTCCATGTGTCTTGATGAGATTCATCATGCAGACCAAGAAATATCTTCTTTGACTTCTGGATAAAGTGGACATGTGTCCAAATACCATTGGACCAAGCCTCCAACCTTAAAAAATGTGTTTTGAACCTTTTCTAACCTTGGGAAAATTTTGAAAATTTTCCCTGCAAGCCCCTGGATGCGCCTCGTGTCCTCCTATGGACCCTGTTGAAAACCGCATGCCAAAATGAAAAATTTGTTCCCTTTTTGAGAAAAGGAAAATTTTCTCAAAATGTTTCGCGCCCCCGAATGCCTGCTATTTCTCTGCCATGTGTGACTCTCCCATTGGATGTGGAGCTGACTCACAAAATTTACCTTCATTCCTCCGCGAGCACAAAATCCTCTGTGGGCCCGCACTCTCCTTTTTACCTTCTAAAATGTGCCATGTGTCTATGTCCGATTGGATGCGGAGATGACCCCCCAAATTTTTCCATGGCTTTATTTATCACCTTGATATTTTTTGCTAAAATTTTGCAAAATTTTCAACTTCCTCTCCGCGCTCCAAACCTCCGCCAAATTTAGGACACGTGTCCTGTTTTCATTTGATGCGGGCCTATTCTTCATTTTTTACCTTTTACACCAAGGGTAAAGATTCCCAAAAGTTTTCTTCGGCCCCCATTCGCATTTCTCCTCCAGGAAATGTGTCGCCTTCCTACTCATCGCGGGCCTTTGGGCCAAATTGTAACTTTAACATTTTGAAGTTAAAAGACTTCAAAATTTTCACAAATTCCACCCATCCATGCTAACTTTCTTGGACATGTGTCCACTTCGTATTGGGTGTGTGCCTCCAAGTTAGAATTTTCCTTTGGCATTTTGAACAAAAATTTGAAAAATTTTCAACTCCACCGCCACCCACTTGATCCTCCTGTGCCATGTGTCACCTTCCCATTGGGCACAGGCGAGCGGGCCAAATTTTTCCCCTGACACCCTGAGCCAAAAGACATCAAAATTTTCCCAAGTCCTTTGTAATCCACCTGACCCTCTTATGCCACCTGTCATCATGCCATTCACTGCAGGCCTTCGGGCAAAAATTTGATTTTGAAAAAATTTTCAAAATGGAAGAAAATTTCCTAAGTGTGGCCCGCCACCAACTGATCCATCAACCAATCAAATCATTCCACGTAAGCACATCACTGTAGCACTGCACGGTTGCAGACAAAAAATTTCCCCTCACCAATTTTTTTTAAAATGAAAAGTTATAAGCTTTTCCTGCACATCCTCAGCCAATAGAAACCTACCACGTTAGCATAAACATTGTAGTGATAAATTTGATGGGTAGAACATGCTCGTATGCCCGTCAAAATGCAAAAAACGTAGGGGATGCTTCTGAAATCGAATTTTTTCACAAGGAAGGAAATTTTTTCACTTTGAATCAATTGAATCATGCTTTCACAATGATTTAGGTTTGGGGATTAGGATTTTAGCAACAAATGGCTCAGATTCCTTCCATTTCAAGTTTTTACATGATTTGGGCAAGGGGAAAATTGACATAGTCTGTGTAAAATGAAAAATTAGGCCACAATAAAGGGGAAACCTAGATTTTGCTTCAAAATAGGGTAGAATAACAACATTATGAGTATATCAAAGGCATTTGACTGGGTAGAATGAGTTACAAACCACCAGCCCGAGCCAAAAAGATGCTTTGGAGAAAAAATGGAGCATGGAAAATCAGAGCAAAGTGTGCAAACCCAAAAGTTGCACCAACAGGGTCATTTGGTTGTAAACAAGCTTGGTATTTATAGCATTTGGATTTACTAGAGGGTAAGCTTGAATTAAACTCTTCTATTATAAACAAAGAGAAATTACTATTTACCAGGCGGCTAAAACTTAAATGCAAGGAAGAGTGGTTGAAAAATGTGAGCACCACTTGATTTTTCAAGTTGATGAAAGTGTCAGAAAATTATGGAAAATACACATAGGACCACCACCTTGCGTAAGGTTGTAGTTACAAGACCACCACCCTGTCTGAGGTGGTGGTCACGGGACCACCGCCCAGGCAGGACGACAGTCCTAAAACTAAAGACCAAAATGCAAGAAAAGAGTGGAATGTGGTCAGAACAAAGCATGTAGAGGCTGGATATGGCATTTTTGGATGAAAATGTATGCTCAGCATGATTTCTAGATTCCAAACACCTTGCAAAGAGATCTAAATCATCATTTGGGTTTCGATAACCTCTTTCTAGTAGTACAATACCTACAATTTTTGGTACGTATACTTACCCTCTCACAAATCCCTCTTGAATTTAAAGTATAATCACTCTGTGAATATTTCCTAAGTCAAAAAACTTGTGTTTGTAGAATTTTCACTCATATTTGGAGAGAATTCAAGACCACCCACATTCATTTTCAAGTTTCCATAGACAATGTCTCCAAAAACTTACTAAGGTTTACATTGAAGGAATTATAGGGAGGCTTGCATGTAGTCATTTTTACACCCACCAAAGAACAAGGGCATCCCATGCATTCTAGCTTATCACCCTGCAAGCACTAGGTGGTCACCCCAGGCACACATAGACACCAAGTTTTTATTTTATTTGAGATAAGTGGGAAACATCATCTATGATAGGAGCTTAAAAAGAGTGAGTGGAAATGAGACATGCATTTATCATAGAACTCAGAATAGATTCTAAATAAATGCATTCATCATAGACTGAATGTTATTTAACAGATTATAGATAGGAACCAAAACAAAAAGGAAATGCATATTTATTCCATAAGCATTCATGAATTAGAACTTTAAGCTATAAACATGGACCAGAATCACTAACAACCATATTCAATCAAGTTTGGTAACCTCATTATATTCATTAGATCCATTACAAACTACCACAGCTGCTTAGACCGAGGTCATACATCATAGATGGATTCATACCCATCATTTCTCAAGAGAAAATTTACAATCCCAACCCCTTATTATATCCTCTTCCTATATATACCTACCAAAATTATGGATCTCTAACAATATTCTTTCATGGCTTTGCTTCCTTCTGTTTCTCTCCCTTTTTCCTCTGGTAGGTTCTTGTATTTATAGCCCTTCTCACCATCATCAAGCCTTGGTGGGAGTTTTAGATCTGTTGTGAAGTGTCCAAGGTGGTCCTTCATGGGAGCATGCTTCTTCAAGTCTGAAATCTCAACTCTTTTCAATGATGGCCTTCTAGAAACTTCCATCGTTGGGTATATTCCTTCTTAGGCCAACCTATCATGAGGATGACACCTTATCCATTCCACATACACAGTTGGGTCATGATTTTCTCATGTTCTTCTTGATGTGTCAAATATGGCTAAGTTTTGAAACCTTTATTCTATCTTGTGTGTGTTCCACTTGCTCTGTTAAACCCTCCTAGAACCCTATCCTGCATGATTTCTCCTTACACACCCTTTCTTAACCAGGCCTTGTGTGCCCACACGCTTTCTTGTACTTGGCCAATTTTTTAGGGGCCCAACATCACCCCACATTATGCCTGTTATCTGCCCATTGGAACACCTTCTCAATGAATAAATAATGACTACCTTTAAATGGTTTGGTGAAAGGGAATGAAGAACTTTAGGGAAGAAAGAAAGAATGGGGGAACTACGATCACTTATGTAATAGGAGAGGGAAATATTGTTTTAGGTATGCCTCTAGCTTATTCCAAGTATTGACCTCACTCCACGCACACTAACAAATATCACTAACTAGGACGCTCACCTCTTCAAATCTTATCCCCTCTCCTTGGGTATTCATCATTTCCACAATCTCCTCTAATTTTTTGCCCAAGTCTTTGAGCACATTCATCCTTCGAGTGATCTGGGGATACAAATCCTTCATATGGTTCTTGATTGATCCCCGTAAGGTCTCAATAACATTTGATTTCCTCTCAAATTTGGATCAAATCTTGTCATGTTCCACTCTATTCCCCTTGTTTTCCTCCTATAAATCCTTGAGCTTTGCTTTATGGGAGATGACAAGAATGCTCATCACTCTATCTCTATCGGTGCAATTATCATAAATAACGTCAACAACTTTGGTTACAATCTTCACATCTGCGAGAACTTTCTTGTAATCAATAAAAATTTCCACAACCTTCATCTTTTCCTCCTTTTCCTTGCATACTGATTCCTCCTCCACAGACTCTAAGGCTAGTGGTCTCCTTTCCATTGTTACAATGTGGGTCAAGTCCCTTAGACAGTTTAGGGTGGATCCATACTTTTGTGCAGGCAACGTTAGATCTGGGTGCTTCAAGAAATTAGCATATGTGATCATCTCTGATTTCTTGCAAAACTCACGCACCCTTTCCTTCTCTTCTTTCAACTCATGCCTTAGTTGCGCATTGATTATCTCCTCCCACTTTAAGTGCTTAGTTCTTTCTTTACGCTCTTCTTCATTTTTCTTTAGCTCTACCTCTAGGAATTTTACCATGTCATTCCTCTAGAATAACCTAGCTTCTATTTCAACCGAGACCTTATTAAGTGCATTTTATACTTCCTCGTCTGATATCCACTTAGTGCTCACCAAGGGGTTATCTCCTTTTGACTCAGGCACCTTCATTATTGCCCTTTGGCTTACCTTGAATTCTGACTCATCAATGTGGGACTCAATTTCCCAAGAAATAATTTTCCTCGTCTGAGGGTATGTACCTTCCCCATCAAACAAATTCATAGACAAGAGTTGTTTTTTTGGTACTATGCTTTTGAAACACATGTGCAACATCTTGCTTGGATAATCGATATAGCCCATTCTTGGTTTCTGGTTCTTCGTGCACCTTCCTCCTGTGCGTGTGCCCTTAGGAATACATAATTTCAAACTGGGGCCTCCTCTTGTGATGTTGTAATAGTTTCCCACACTTTCTTCCTTATCCTCATTCATTACTAAATCAGCGTTGTGATCCAACTCTTGTTCTACCAAGGCTTCAATGATTTTCATTGCTTATTTTTCTGCCACATCATTTATCTTCTCCTACATGAGGCTTGGAGTTTTATTTTTCATACACACTTATTTTCTTCCTCCCTTACTTTGGGAACATTCTTCCTTCTAGCTACCCTTCCTCCACATGAAGAGAAACTCATTTTCCACTTCTCCTCCCTCTTTCTCTAAAGCATGCACATCAAACAGTGGTGGTTCCTAGGCTCATTTAGGTTCATCTTATTCTTCACTATCCCTCTCTCCTTTGTAGGAATCCAAGCTATCTGTGTCCTTTGAATCAACATCCTCCATTACCTATGTTTCTTCTTAATTGGGGATTCTAGTATAGGAGATTCATCTCTTTATTCTTCCTCCTCTAGTGACTTCTCCTTTTTGATAGGCTTTTCTTATTCTGGTAAATCCTTTCTGACTAGGGACCTCTTATTTTTTGTTAAGTACTAGTTCTAGCGCTTGTCCCTAGGGTGCCCACTTGTGGTACAATTTGGAAACTTGGTGCCTTCTTCCCTTACACCTCTTCATTTCCTTTCTTTCTGTGCATGATTCTTTCTCCCCATGGGGTCTTTAGGAATGGAGACATCACATTCTAGGTATGCACCCTTCTCAAAATTTTGTCTTATGTGTAGATATACTCTTGTCACAGTCTCTCCTGCTATTGGAAAAGTCAGGGGCTTTATCATTTTAACTTCATGGAAAACATATTTCTCCACATATGCACACTTCTTGGGGTAAACGATCTTTTTGTGCAATTCCATGTGGTCTTGATCTACCTCAATAAGGTCGAATCTTAGTCTTTTGGATTATTTAAAACTTTTTACCCCTACTTGGAAATATTAAGTGGTGAAGGAGAAGGGTAGCTTGCACTAGGGGCCCATGTTTTCATCTGTCAATTTAAATCTACCAATACAAAAATGTTGGTACACCACAAATTTGGATTCTCCATCAACGAGCATTGGTAGTTGCTCTAGGATCCTCCACTCTACCCCAAATGCATCCCTTAAGTGCTTATACCATATTTCCTGGCATGATTTTTGAGCAGCTTTCATGTTATTGCAAGTGTACTTTGTAAATCTAATTACAGGTGAGGGGTCTTCCTTTTGATATTCCCAAACAAACTTATCTGCCACATATTGCACTCCAATCTCTAAAAACACATTTTTTAGAAGGACATTGCCAAAGAGTATCTTATCTCATTCCTGCGCGTTGCTGATAATTTCTTCTAGGATGAAGCTAGACAAATTGTAGATGGTGCCTTTTCATATTTTCCTGCACACATTTAACCATGCCTTATTTACCTGTGTCCACCTTTCTTTGTCATTTATCTTTGTCACTAGGCACATGGCCATTCTCATGATAGGTTCTTGTATTTCCATGATATAAAAGTATCGTGACCCCTTATTATAATCATATATGGAGATGGTTGCTTTGATTACTTCCTTGTCGCTTAGTTCATCATCTATACTTTCTCCTTCACATGAGGCCTGTGAATCTTGAAATCAGTTGAGTAGTTATGTGCATCTTGCACCCCACGAAGTAAAAGTGGTCCTCATGTATGTGTGAAATTTGATAGAGGCACTCAAGTTTTCCAAAATAAGGTAACTCATAGAGTTATAAAAAACCCGCCTTCTCCAATTTTACTTTTACCTCATCACTTTAAATAGGTAAACCCTCTGGTGTCTTCTTGTTTGTCATGTGCACCAAATCCAGTGCCAATTTCATTCCTGTCATGTTCATGTGATGGTTGTAATCACTCACCATCATGTTTCTTAAGTGGGACTCCCATTCTTTCCCCATAAAAACCCCATCTGAGTACTACATCTCTACATACCATTCTTCATTCATGCTTATGAGGGTTTCTAGTTATTTTCCATTACCCTTTCCCTTTTCCTTCAGCTTCTTAGGTGGTATAGTTGGTTTCTTAAGTGTCGTGGTTTAGGTTATCTTAGCACTTTAACTTATCTTACTTACTCTGATTTTCTACCTTCTCAAAGCTTAGACCTCAAACTTGTAAAGAAAACATTTTTATCCCATGCCCTAGCTATCAAACCCTAATTGGAATAACCTTGTTCACAAGATAGTGCTTCCCCACAATTTTTTTCTATGATCGTGAACTTCTTTCCTTCTTGTTTACAAATCAAATCTAGTCGCTCATGCCTTAATTGTTTCACATAGATCAACTCTAGAAACCTTAGTCTGCAAGATCTTTATTTTTTCATATCCGTAATGTCCATAATGAAGTTCCCAATCTTCTATTTATAGATTTCCATTCTTTTTAGCATTAAATTCTACTTCACCTACCATCATACTTCAACATTTATTACAACTTTTTCCACTAAGCCATACTCTAGCACCCTAACTCATGTTCCTATTTCATCTGATTCTAAATTGTTTCTTTGAATGTTGATGAAACAGATAGGGTAATGGGCATAGGAGGAATACCTATTGAAGATGTTGGTTATAGGTGGTTGCACACGTGTTGACTCCTTGATCCACATTCGACCATGAGAGATTCCTTTTGGCTGGGAGGAACTACCTGAAATAGAAAGCAAGACCACCAGAAAGAGTTAAAAAGTATATGCAGTGGACTGCCTAGCGTATACTAGATCTTGAAAGTTTGGTACTTCTTAGAAGGCTGTCAATTAACTATTTTAAACAATTTAATGTGATAAATAAAGTAGATGTCATCTTATTGTAATCTATACGATTTAGGCATCTCATATAAAACACAATAAGAAAGATCTAATTCAACCAACTAAGTTAAAACAAGATCTAGAGGTCATGTAAATGGTTATGGGCTTCTGCAGGTCTGGTAGAGGTCTAGAAAAGGTCACAGGCAATTATGGGTAACCCAGGAACAAGTAGGTAGGTTGTTATTCTGAGTTGTATTGGTGGATACAAAAACTAATGTCTGTCTAGGGGTGACCAATGACGATTACAGGTGACCACCACTGGTTACTGAAAAAATGACAGAGGGTTAAGAACAGAGTTCTAGAGAAGGTTTTTCAAGTTTATAGGGAGTTGAGTGGGATATTTATGAGGTCTAGGTGGGATATTAGGCCAGTGGGTAGATCTAATGGGGTTCGGATGAAGCTGGGATGAGCTATGGGTTAGGTTGGAAAATGGTGGTATGAGGTCAATGTATTGTGGGATAACCAACACCGGTTAGTGAGAACCAATGCCAGTTACTGTGGGATACTGGGAATATCATAGAACAAGTCTTTAGGTCCTCTTTGTGGTTACACAAAGGGGCTTAGTTTGTTGAAATGAGGAATCAGGTTGTTTAGATGGGGTTTTGCGAGGGTTTGATGGGGGTATGGAGGGAATGCTACCAAGGGAGATAGGTAAGTGGTTGTGGGAGAAAATAACAATAGAGAAAGATGAAAATACTGGAACTAATGAAGTGAATGAGATGATCAGAGGTTCTACTTACTTGGAATATGGGCTTGGATGCATGTGAATGAAGAATTGAGATGATTATGAGTGGTTGGATGCTCTAGAGGAATCACCAAACATTGGGGAGCTCTTGCATGGGCTTCTTATGCTATCCTTCTTACTTGACTAGATCAACTCTATGCCAGAATGAGTGCTAGATATTTGCTACATGATTGCTTAATGAGTACTAGACATGTGTGTGAAAGAAAATTCTTGATATCCTTCTTTACATGTGTAACCATGTACTTTGAAACTACCAACCTTGAGAATGAAGTTGCCCCAGGGAATCAAGGATGACCTACAGTAATTACGGTCTGACCGGCATTGGTTTAGGGGTGACCAGCGTCGGTTAAGGAGGGACTCCCCAAGTTAACTAAAAATAGGAGATCATGGCTGTAACTACTTCCAGATCTCTCTATTCCTCTGGAAAAGAGTGGAAGTTTCAATTTTTGTCTGCGTGAATTAGGTGCAGGCATTGATTTTTAGGGTGTTGGTTAGGTGTTAGTTAGTTATGGGAACATACTAAGAATAGGCTTAGGGTGAGGTGGCTAGGTGAGGTGTCTTAGTGATGTGGAGGGATGGGTATTAGGTAATTAGGATGATTAAATAATAGCTATAATGAGGATAGAGATTAATTTAATTAAATAAATTAAATCAATATAAGTGTGGGGTGAAAGGGGCCATGGTTAGGTAAGTGTGTTTAAGTTGATTAATTAACAAGGGGCTAAGGGAATTGTGACCTGATTTTGGTGTCTACATTTTTCCCATTTTGTTGCGTAGCTTATATTGGTGACACTAACAAAAATAAGATGTTGTTTCCGCATGTGTGGGTGGAGGTGCTCCCCCTCAAGCCAGAAACTAATGAGGTGGCAGACTGAATTGGTGAGTGGATTGATAAAAGTTGATGTGATGAAGATGTGTGAAATAATGAGGTAATGGGGGAAAGGTTAAATTAGGAAAATGGGTAAATGGGCTAGGGTCAAGGTAGTGGCAGTCAAATGCATGCACTCATATAAACTACAGCACAGTACCTGGTTAAAGAGCTTGCAAACTCTACATCGTCTAAGGTTGATAGGCTTATCTAAACAGGGTTCAAGTGATTCTGGTATCCAGGGTATAGGATATGGTCAGGAAACTCAACGTAGGTTAGGTGTAGGAATGTTTAGGTATGTTCCGGTACACCAGAGGTTAGGTCAAGCTAAACAAGCATGACAAGAGGTAAGGTAAGGTCAAAGGTCAATCAACACAGGTAACAGTGCCACAAGGTTGTAACGAACACATGGGGTCAAAGATCACTAGCGATAGTCCAAGTCCAAGTATCTAGGTCACAGTATGGGTAGGGCCGAGGCATGATTAAAATAAGGAGGCTCGAATACAATAGGAAAAATATAGGGTAATGTGGAGGGGTAAAGTTATCAAGGTGGTATGGGAGTGAACTAAAATTGTAGTCAGGAAAGCGAAGTAGGGGTAATAGGTAGTAACGAGGCTGAGCAGGGTAACCGACATTGGTCAAGATCAACCATGACACAAAAAAAGGGTGAGAGGTTTGGGGGAGGAATGGGTGGTTAGAATGAGGAGTGTGTAGAGAAAAGGGGGTTTGGGGTCACGCTGGTTGCCATGACAGTGACTGTTGCCAGTTCCACTGTGGATGGCGTCGATGGTTGTGGACCGGTATTGATTACAAGGGAGGTGACCAATGCTAGTCGTAGTGAGACCGTGGTCAGTCAAGGTTAGATTGGGGCCGGTCAATGCTGACTGGCGTCAGTCCACATGGGGATAAACAAGGTAAGTGTAGTGGGTAGGGAGAGAGAGGCAAGGGTAAAGGTACTTAGGGAAGGGTAGGAATAGATAGGTAAAGTGGTGAGGAAAGGGTATGGGTGATGAGTAAGTAGGATTAGGTCAAAATGTGGTAGGGTCAAACGAAGAGTGGAAAAAGATGAATACTTGGGGTATGGGTAAGATAGGTTTGGTGGAATTTTGGAGTCAAACGTAATGGTAAAAGTTATAGATATGGGTAAGTGGTTAATAATGTGATCATTTTGTTGGGTGCAGGTGAGAGATCAGTTACGTATGAGAGGTAGGGTACCACTGTTGCTTTTGGAGGTATGAGGAAGCATACAACATGCGAGGAGTGGCATCATGTGGTCAGAGGTGGGCCTGATTGGGGTCAGACACTACCGACATGTAGTCTAAGAGGTGAGTTTGATGGTTGCCCTTATCAACAGATGGGACTCAAAAATCAATACCTTCCATCTGCTCGACGGGTGAGCTCACGATCACCTTAAAGGATGTCCTACAAGATCCTGCGGCTACTGATATTAGGGAGGAAGGTGTACTTCAATCTCGTCAGAGGAATCTAATGAGTTATTGGCACCAGTATTTAGTGAGGGTGTGGAAGATTTGTGGTTCCATAGTGCATGAGTATGAGCTATGGAGTGATGTATAGAGCCCACCCCAAAGGAGATGAGGGTGGTTGTATTATTGATGGAGGTAGTGTGTTGTTTTACACTGCTAGATACAGAGGGTGGATGGTTTTTACAGTCATTGATGGGGGTGTTATATGACATGATGATAGATAGGACCCAGTTTTCATGGACACCTGCACTTTTAGTGCAGGTATACAGGGAGTTATGGGCATATGGATGTTTATGAATAGGTTCAGCCTGTGTTGCACATTTTTACTACACTGTTGGGCCTATGAGCACATATATTTGTGTGTGGCCAGTAGGTATGCCTCTGAGCAGACGTGCATTTCCAGGGGATGGTGCTATGGGTTGGGTACAGATGTTGGGTACTAGCAATGCAAGAGGGTCGAGGCATGAGAGATACGCATGATGTAGTGTACTATAGGTGATTTTTGGAGGGATTGTCTAGAGTGGACATCATTTGGAGGCCATATGTTGGCTTCCAATCATAGAGGGGGATGGTGGCAGAGATGGATGGGCTTCAGATCTACATGTGGATAGAGGGTTTGCATGTAGGAGAGCATGATCGAATACCTATAGAGTGGGTCAATTGATAGTTTGGGCTATGTCAAGATGTACCACCACCCTTCCCTCAGTACAGGAGAGACAATGTGGAGAGGCCGATGTCTCCACCTTGACCTACAGTGTTGACTAGGTAGGAGAAGCAGCCATTTGATGCATAGATAGATGATGTCGAGGTAGAAGACGGCTATAAAAAGTGGTGGGAGGAACAGTTGAGATCACTACCACCGAGGCCAAGGTAGCCAGATCTAGCCACTATCACTGTCCAAAGAAACACCCTCCAGGGGTAGGTGGCAACCCTAGTGACCCAGTTAGGGATCATGCAGGGGCAACTGATAGGTACAGAGGCACAAGTTGCCACATTATAGGCATAGGTGGCCACACTGTAGGCATAGGTAGGACATGGATAGGTACCTACCCTGGGTGGAGATAGAGAGGGTGGAGATAGAGAGGAGGGTGAGGGGGATGGGTGGTAGGTAGGTACCCAATAAGCACAGGTGATAGATTTACAGGTCCAATTGGCTATGGCGTAGGGATAGGTTATGGGCTTACATGGTCAGTTGACAATAGAAAAAACATAGATAGCATCCTTTCAGGCCTAGATACAAGCGTAGGGTTTGGGGTCGGTGGCACCACCCACGGTTCAGGAATAAGGTCCCATTGTATAGGAAGGGATAGGATAGGGTCATAGGTCAATGGCACCACCACATACATTACATGCAGGCCTTTTAAGAGATGTCTTAGGTGAGGCATGGTATTATCATGATCACCTGCTAGAGGCTAGGATTTATGTTTAGTCATATGTAGAGTATAGATCCCAGGAGACCTCGAGTGAGAGGAGGAGCACTCACACTTAGAGTGAAGAGAGAACATGGGGCCGGAAAGCCCATGGATAGAGTCATAGTTAGGGGACCAACACATATAGGCTAGCTCTGGATGTAGGGCCTTCAGGGGCTAGGCCACAGATATTATTGTTAGTGGGACACCGCATAGTGGTTGAGGAGGAGATAAGTGAGACAGAGATGATGGATACCCATCAAGGAGATCCTTGATAGCCATGTGATCTATCATTTTGTAGATATTTATATTTTAGATATATACTGGCCTACGTGCTAAAGATAGTGAGGATGTATACGAGAGTGGTTTATTATTTTAATCATATACCGACCTGCATGCTGAAGATATTTTGTATTGTTTTATTATTTTATTGTATATGATACCGGCCTACGTGCCGATGAAATTTAGTATTAGGTATCAGCCCACGTGCTGACAATTTTGAGAAATCTACATGATTAGATATCCGTGTATATTATATATGGATACACATATTTGTTTATATGATGAGATGGATGAGATTCTAGTGTTTTGTTGGTGTTTTATGAGAATTATAATTTTTTTGTGATATGGATAAAAACTAGGGGAGTGAGGTAAGATTAAGTCAAGTTGGCTTAGGCATGGATTGAGTTAGGTTATAGGTATGGATCGAGTCAGGTAATAAGCATGGAGTCAGGTTAGTTTAGGAATGGATTGAGTTAGGTCATAGGTATGGATCGAGTCAGGTAATAGGCATGGATTGAGTTAGGTCATATGCATGGTTGAGTTTAAATTGGTTGAAGTTGTGATTCGTTAATTTGTGTAATGAATGATGATATGGATCATGTTTAAGATGTTTTATAATATAGGCATGATGATGGTAGAGAAATGGTAGTCATAATAAATGTATGTTGTGATGATGATAAAAATGTTAAGCAACTTGTTTGTTTGGTTTAATTTCCATTTTTTTATATAAAAAGGAAACTAGGTGGGGTATAATGTAATTTAGGAAGATGAAAGATGAATTATTTAGGGTCGAGAGTGGCCGAGCTAACCTCCAAGGGCCCCATGCCCTCGCAGTGCTGCCTACATAGTCCTAGCAAAAAGGGACCTCAATCCAATGTAGTTCTCCCATAAGCTAGGGAAGAATATGAGGAGGTATGAAAATGAGTTTGTAGGTTTTAGGCATGATTTGGGTTTAGGTTTGTTGGGTGTGGGTGAGTTGTGGGAAGCTTGGTATAGGTTATTTTAATTGTGGTGGAAGAAGAAGATTAACCCAAAGGTAAGCATCGAGGACCAAGTCTTGTATAAGGTAATCAATGCATAATAAAGAAGGTTTAAAAGATAAGAGGGGGCAAGAAAGCCACCTAATTAATTAGGATCATACCGAGTAGGTCATACCTTAGAGGAGGTGATGAACATATGACCCTAAAGAAATTGCATGAATGATTGTTCTAATGGTGAATAATAGTCACATGATCACCAAATGTCACAATTCTAAGAGGTCCCTTGAGGTGGTAGGAAATGGGAGTGCGAATGGTGAGAGGGGTGTAAGGTGGTTAATTTTTATATGGTATGAGGTAGTATGCTCTTTAGGCAAGAGATCCAAGGTCACAATGGGCACTTCCATGACTAAAAGGATTTTTGTGTTGACTTGTATTTGAGATAGACTAATCAATGTGGGAAGTCTATTTAGAATGAGAAAATTAACTCCTTGAGGTCTTCGTGAAGCTGATCGATGCGGGAAGATTCAAATTCTCTCATTTTTTTGAAAGAGCTTTACATAGCTATCCTTTGAGGGAGCGGTCTATTTATAGTAGTGATTGCAGAGAGGAAGATGTCCTTTTGAGGGAGTCATATTTTTATCGGAAATGTGACTCAAGGAGTTAGATCCCATGTGAGGGCTTTGAATTCATGGACAAGACCAAGGTGAAAAATAATATTATTGTTCAGAAATTAGGGTGAAATGACCATGGGATCTCATCTAAAGGTAGACAAAAAGTATCCATAAGAATCATGCTATGTGCAGTACCGTGGTAAACATATTTAAGAGAAGAAAAAAGGTGACGGGTATGCACGTGATTCTTATTTAATCATTGGTGAGGTGTAAGAGGTGGATAGTGCTCAAGGGACAAGCATGGAAAGAGGCCAAAAAGTGAGGTAGGACTAAAATTCAATAGTAGAATGGTCAAAGATGCAAGACATTAAGGGGCTTATGTTCGAGTTTACCATCAAGTGAAAATAAACGATAAGCACCTGATCCGTAAGTATGGGTCATGATGTATGGTCTATGCCAATTAGGATCAAATTTTCCCCATTTACATTTTTCTGCTTTGGTTACGTGTTGATTTTATTTTAGGAAAAGATCACCAACGTGAAAGGTTTATTCATGGACATGTTTATCATAAGCACATTTAATACGTTTTTGGTAAACTTGAAGGTGGTTAAGAGCTTTAAGAGGACGTTTGTCTAATAACTCAAGTTGTGCTAAATGGTCCTGATGAAATTCATCATCATTGAGCATGTCATGGAGAGAAATGCAGAGTGAGGGAATCTAGACTTTGAGAGGTAGAACATCCTCTATACCATAGACCAGAGAAAAGGGTGTCGCGGTAGTGGAAATATGGATACTAATGCGGTATGCCCACATGGCAAAAGGAATGTGCACATGTCAGTCCTTCCCAGTAATGTTAAATATTTTCATGAGAATTTTATTGAAGGTTTTGGTAGTGGATTTAGCTTGGCCATTGGTCTGTGGGTAATAAGGTGACGAGAAAATTAGCTGAATGCCGAAGGCATCACAAATTTTTCACAATGTTTTGTTTTTGAATTATTTTCCATTATAAATTATGAGACGATGAGGAACACCAAAGTGACAAATGATGTGATGATTTATGAAATTACATATTTTTTTAGCTTTTGTGGAGATGAGTGGTATGGCTTTGACCCATTTTGTGTATATTCGGTAGCGGTGAGTATCCATTGATGGTGTTGGGAAGAATGGGGATTGATCTCTCCGACAAGATCCAAACCCCATTGAGAGAAAGACCAAAGGTCACAAACAACTTGTAAAGTGTGATTGGGTATATGATGAAGATTGGCATGTTGATGGGATTTTACACAACACTTGATGTAGTTGCAACAATCATGGTTGAGGGTTGGCTAGTAATAGCTTGGGAAAAGAATACGCTTAGCAATAGAAAGGCCACTGAAGTGACCTCCACATATGCCATCATGAAATTTGTTAATGGTATAAAAAAATTCAGAACTCGCGAGGCATTGTAAGAGAATACCATCAAAGCTATGCTTATAGAGGAGGCCCCCCATGATTACGTAACAAGAGACCTTTTTAAGGAAGGTGTGTTGTCCATTAGGGGTGAGATCAAGAGGTAAGATGGAGAGAGAAAGATAGTCGGAATATTATTTATACCAAAGGTAACTTACATCTAGGGTGACGGTTCCGATGGAGTAAACATCATGAGGTAAATAAGAGGGTGATTGTAGTCATTGTATGGTGAAAAATATTTTAGAATCAACAGGTGAAGTGGGTATTTGAGAAGCCAAGCAAGCCATGGTATCTACAAATTTGTTGGTTGAACAAGGGATGGTTTGAAGGGCGTAATGGTCAAAGGTGGTCAAAATTATGTCTACATGATGTTTACAATTTTTAAGTATCTCATTACAACATTGGTATATACCATTGACTTGGTTTATGACCAAATGAGAATCACCAAAGATGTTGATTGATTTGACATCTAGGTCATAGGTAGCTTGGAGACCTAATAAGAGTTCTTCATATTCAGAAATATTGTTTGTACAATCAAAATAAAGTTTGAAAGAAAAAGGCATGGGTTCACCATCAAGTGGAATGAGGATAATTCCTGCCCCACCCCACGTTGACACTTAGAACCATCAAATAAGAGTGTCATTTAGTAAGCAGGTTCGTGTAGGTAAAGGGTAGCAATTGACTCATCTGGAAATTCAAAATTAGAGCATTGATCCCTAGAAATAAGTGCATCAGACAATCGGTTGCTGATACCTTGACCTTTGATGGACTTTTGATGGATGAATTCAAGGTCAAGGTAAGCAAAAATCATAAGCCAGCGTGAGCATGCTGATTTTGATAAGGTTTGGCATACATGAAGTGTAAGGGGTCGGTGTTGGTCACAACATAGGTTTTGTGGTTGAGTAGGTAATGAAGGAGTTTGGTAGTAATAAAAACTAAGGCTAGGTAAAGTTCTTTGGCATGGGTATATTGAGTTTTGTATTCCAAAAGAGTACATCTTATGTAATAAACCACCTTCTCCCTATGTTGTTCAACGTGATGAGTGAGCATGGCTCCTAAGAAGTGATCAGTAGCTATGATGTATAGGTAGAAAGGTTGATCATCTTTAGGTGGAATGAGTATGGGGGGTTGAAGAAGGTATTTTTTTAAGGCCTCAAAAGCTTTGTGGAAATCCTCATCCCATTTAAAGGAGACATCCTTCTTGAACAGATGATGAAATAGTTGACACTGATGAGACAATTGTGAAATGAAATGGCGAATAGACTGCAACTTACCTTGCAGGTTACGAAGTTTCCTAAGGTTAGTGTGCAGAGGCATTTCAAGAATGGCCTTGACTTTAGCAAGTTCAAATTCTATACCACAGAGGGAAATGATAAATACCAAGACCTTTCCTGAGAGAACCATTAAGACACACTTCTTGGGCTGAAGGCAAACACAATATTTAATGAGGTAGTCAAATATGGTATTTAGGATGGTGAGGTGTTTGGAGTGGCACTTAGATTTGGCCAGGAGATATTTCACATAATCTTCCAATATACGATGCATGGTGTCATGGAAGATGTAAGTCATAGCCCACTGATATGTGGCACCGGTGAGTTTAAGGCCAAAAGGCATGACTCGATAGCAGAAGGTCCCCCAAGGGGTGATGAATGCAATTTTGTGTTGATCTTCTATGGCAAGTAAGATTTGATTATAACCCGAGAAACCATCCATAAGTGATAGCATCTCATGACCAGTGGTAAGGCCAACCATTTGGTCAATACTAGGTACGGGGAGATCATCTTTTGGGCAGGCTAGGTTGAGGTCACAGAAATCTATGCAAATGCAGAGTATCCCTGTCACCTTAGTGACAAGGACAATGTTAGAAATCCAACAAGGATAATCAATGGGTAATATGAAGGAAATAGAAAGAAGGTGCATTTTCCTTAGTTTTTTTGACATGTTTGGCATCAGGAATGGTTACGATATTGTGGACCACTATGGTGGGGTCAATACCGGGCATGTCTGTGTAAGACCAAGAAAACACATGGTTATGATCTTTGAGAAAAGAAGTGATGGCTTCCTGTTCAGCAACATCTAAATATTGATTGATCTTTAGGATGTGAGGGTCATCCTAAGTATGAATGTTGATCTTGATAGTTGATTCATTCAACATGGTTTCGATCTTAGAGGGTAACCGATGAATATATGAGTCTTGTGCACCAAGGTAGGTTAGTATAGATTCATCATCCTGACATTGAACGATGTTAATTGAAGGTGTATCATCATGAATCATTTCAGGATACAGGAATTTCAGAGAGGAAGGAGCCTCTCCCTCATGTTGATAAGTCAGAGGCCCCAAGGAAATGGTGTTTATGAAAAAAAAAATTAGGAGGGATGGATTCTAGATCTATCGACTCTGTCGGTGAAGGCGGTGATGGTGGTGAAGAAGTTGGAGAAGGGTTGGTGTCCTCAATGAATTCAATGCAGGCATGTTTGGTAGGTGGTTTAGGAAAGCCAATAGTACTATGATCATTATGTTTATAGGTAGTACATGGAATAACACTATGGCAGACTTGATTGTAAAATTCAAAACCAAAACCCTTCCATACACATCGGTGCAGAAAGGTGTGTGTGAAACGGTGACTAGTGAGTGACTGGAAGTCAGCGGAAAATGGATGGGTTTGTGATGGTGGTTTGGGTGTGTAAGTTGTAGTATCAAGTCCCCCATATGTGATACTGGTAAAAAAGTGAGGAGGACCATAAAGAAGGTTTTCTCCTATGCGGTGATCATAGCGAGGATGTTGGTGAAGACTTTCATACTCCTGTGGAGTAAGGAATGTGTTGACACTATATAGGCGATACTCCCCTAGATTGAGGCATTCAAAAATTCCTTCCAAGGGATTGGTGGTTAGTATGTGGGTAGCTAGAATAGATGATGTGTCAGAGGTTGACGTGGAGGTGGAACTAACAGATTGGGAGGCTGATGGGTCGACTTTGGAGGTTGTGGTAGTGGTAGGAATGGAGGAGGTATGTGCGGTTGAGGTAGCGACTGTGCTAGTAAGAAAAGGTGTACATGAAGCAGTTGTGTTCATGGAGGTAGACACCTTAATGGGTATAAGCATGTCATTGGGTCGATAAAGCATGTTGCATGTTTTAAAAGGTGATGGATCAACTGGAATAGTATAGTTGTGTCCTTCATGCTCAAACTTTACACAACGATGTAAAGTGGAAGGAACACAATCCATGACACGAATCCAAGGTCTGCCAAGAAATAGGTTATATTTAACTTCCCCTTCCAAGATGTAAAATAACTCTGGAATAATGTGGGGTCCCACGCAAATGTGGAGGATGATGCTACCTAGTGTAGAGATGATAATGTCATTGAATGAACACAACATGATAGGATGTTTATGCATGTAATTGTCAGGTATGCACATTTGATCAAATACATGGGATGAAATGATATTAATTCTTGCACCCCCATTGATCATTACATGTTGTACACATATATCATCGACGTGGACATAGATGAAGAGAGTTGGGTCTAGGTCATCAATTTGATGTGGTGCAATCTCTTCCTCTGAGAAGCTAAGGGAGGCTACTTGGTGGGTAGGTGGAGGTGTGGATAAAGGTGGTAATTTGGTGAGAGAGGGTACATGATGAGGCGTGATGATGGAGGCTACAGGTGTAGGGTCATTTGGTAAAACCTCAATAGATTGAAGGACCTCCATGAGATCTTAAGGATGAGATTCAAAAGTTTTGATGAGGTCATTTAAGGAAATTTTGAGGGGGGATTGGTGTAGTTGTTTGAGCATGGTGTGATGTGTGACCCCATTAGAAATAGGATATGTTGGGTTGCGGATAGTGATTTTAGGTGTGGGTGCAAATGGTATGTTGGGTATAGGATTGGTTTGTGAGTTAGTTGCCTTTTCCTTGCCTTTTTTCCTTTTGATCAGGGGTAGCAACATGGATCACGTTTATCTGAGGGGAGTTAGTAAATGGAGAAGGTGTAGGATGAGTGGTATAACGCCATGACAGGTAAAAACCTACCAGGGGAGAAAATCCTTGTGAACTGAGCTGGGTGCAATGACATTTAGGTGATGGTGTGGTAAGTTTTCTGATGTAAACCATGTTAATTTCAAATATTGGGAGTGTCTCTAAGAGTTGAGGGGGTGGAGGTCATGGTTATTGAGTAGGTAGTGAGGGAAGGACTATGGAAATGGGTGTTGGTGAAACAAGGTCCTCATCAAGAAGGTCATCATCATCAAAGTTTGCTTCAGGAGGACACAACTGTATAAGGATGGTTTTCAAAGCCTTGTAGTTCTCCACATTGTTCCCTAGCACACGATGGTAGGCACAAATTTTAGTTTCATCAAACCCTTTTGGATTGGGTTTGAGGGGGTCATAAGGTCTGAGTGGTGGTAATGTGATGACAGAAGTCTCAAGGAGGTTGGTTAATATTTTTGCATAGGACCCTGCTAGTGGGTCACAATGGGAAGTGAAAGTGGGTTTGGGCGTAGGTGTGGCTGATTGTTGAGGAACGGTCTTTTTAGGAAGGGGATTGGATCGAGATATGGTTTTGTGTTTTGGAGTGGTCTTGGGTGTTGGTCATGTTTTCTTAGGTAGGGGTATGGTAGATGAATGGCAAGGAGGGTGTATGGTTGTTTTGAGTACCTTATTGGAGGGTAGTGGATTTTGGTCTTTGGGTTGCACCTTCTTGGGTAAAGGTGATATGGGTGTATGAGTTATAGAAGGAAATGCAGATGGGGGAAGAGGGAGATTTACCCAGGGGATAATAGAGGTGTTGTGAAGGTAGATGATGTGGGTTGTGCTGGGGGTGTGAGGGATAGAGACTGAAGTGTAGTGGGTAGTGAAGAAGTTGCTGAGTGTATTTGAGGTATGGGTGGTAAAGATGATGCAGGTGTACGTGTAAGCCATATCAGGCACTTGGATATGTTAGTGGTTTACGAGGAAGGAATGGGCTGTTGTGTTTTTGGTTTATTGATGAGTGGAGGTTTCTTAACCGTGTTGGGTAGTTGAGGTCCTAAGACAGATGGAAAGGGTGAAGGTGATGAAGGTGTGATTGGTGCAGCTAGGGTATGAGTTTGATGGGTTTGGTTGTTCTGTTTGGGCTCCGGAGTAGGTTTTGTGTTGACTATGGAGGATGTAGCTAAATCTAGTTTGATAGGTGGATGAGTAAGGCTAGTGGTTGGGGTGACCGCTAAGGTAGTAATAGGTTTAGTCGAGGAAGATGGTGTAGATGTGGGTTTGGATTTAGATGTATGTTTGGTTATGGGTAAGGGTGTGTGTTGAGCTATGATGGGTGTCATGGATGAAGTTGTGATAGAGGTGGTTGTGCTTGGTTTGATTGGTCGAAATATTTTTGGGTAAATAGTGGAAGTATCAACAAGTGACATCTGCATTTGTATTGAGATAGGAAGTAAAAGGCGCCCCCATAATAAGGCTATTTCAACATAATCTAAGTGATCGACTAAATGTGAGAATGGCACGTCTGTAGGTGAGGTTGATGAGGACCTAATGGAAATTCCCATAAAATGTGTCTTAGAGACGGGGAATTTGCTAGCTTCAACTTTTGTGGGTAAGAGAACCGAAAGTAGATCTGTAGGCACCCAGGTACCTGATGGAGAGTGGTCACCTAGAGGAAAAGGTATCTCTACTGGATCCTTGATAGGTGGAGGAGAAAATGGGTCCTCTTCTGTAGGTGAAGGAGATGATGGGTGCTTCTATTTGGGTGGAGGATATAAACAAGTATCCTCCCTGGACTGAATAAGAACTGTGGGTGACGGTTCTTTAGGTGGAGAAGCCAAAGGTGAAATGGTCTCGATGTTAATGGAAGGATCCTCCACAAGTGACGAAGGATGTGAAAGGTGTTCCTATGTGGGTGGAGGAATAGGTGAGGTGGGTTTCAACAAAGAAGGAGGACTTCGGGCTAGAATTTTCTCTATGGAAGGAACATGAAGTAATTGGGAAGCAATGGGTGTGTCATTGAAAATAGCGTGGACCTCATGGGTATGGCTATCATGAGTTGAGGTATCATTGGTTTGATTAGACAAAGGGGCATGATTAGGAAATGGTTTCTTAAAGATGTGTAGGTTTTGATTGGTAGGCACGTTAGGATTATCCACAGTTAGCTCACCTTTCTCAAGCATTTCTTAGATAATGTTTTTGAAAGTGATGCAATTGCCATCACTATGACCCTTTACTTTATGATAGTTATAGAATTTGTGTTCCTTATGCCATGTGGGTGTGGGGCAAGTAGGGTCAAAACTAGTGTGTGGTTTTATAGGAGGAAGGGTGATGGCCACAACTTTGATGAGCTTCCCTATGACAGAAGAATAAGGTTCCCCAATTGGGTTATATTTCCATTGTTCCCATCTAAATTGAAATGTTTGAATGGGTGAGAGATAAGATGAGGGGCTAGCTTGATTTGATGGATGAGTTGGGCTAGCTTTAAGTACCATTACATTAGACGTTCCCTTAGCTTTTGAATAATTTTTTTGTGGTTTTTTAATAAGAATATGTAACATTTGACTTGAATGTCGACTTCTTATTGTATAATTGAATTTTCTTCTCTTCAATGGCCTGAATCTCAAGATTTCGTGCCATGGTGAATGCTTCGTTGAAGGTTTGGACTTGTAGGGTTGGTGAGATATACCTAGCATAAGCCTACATGAAGAGTTCGATAAGTTTGGTTTATGGTAGCTGGAATGTAAGTTGATTGATCAGGCTACGCCAATGAGCAACAAAATCTATGATAGATTTTTTGTCATACTGATGCATGGATTATAGGTTAGTCATGGTAACCTTATCAACAATGTTAATGGAGAAGTGATCAAAAAAGGTTTGGGCTACCTGATTAAATGAAAATATAGAGTGTCTAGGTAACCCACTATGCCAATCTAACATAGGCCCATTCAGATACATGGGAAAGGTCCTCAGAATTAAAGCATAATCATGGGTGATCAGATAACACCCATGTTTGAAAGACTGAAAATACTGTTGTGGGTCTTTTTTTCTGTTGAAGTGGTTAAACTTAGGCATTTCCCAATGCATGGGGTATGGAAGAATAGGAATGGATGGGTGGATAGGCTCATTACAAATCTCATCGTAGGTGAGAGAATTGTGTGTGCCTGAAACCGATGCTTCTAGTGTCTTCATCTTGTCCATCATTAACTGGATTAGGTCATTTGTAGTTTGTAATGGATGGGTGCCTCTTGTAGCATAAGAAGGATGGTGTTGGGCATGTAACAAGGGCAAAATTCTAGTATATCGTGCCATTGTATAGGTAGAATGAGAAGAAAGTAGTGAAATAGGGGGTAGGTAACCATAGTGAATAATAGATGAAATAGGAGGCTGCTGATAGTACGTATATGGAGGTGAAATGGTCATGGTGACCCTAGTGGCAATGGGGGCTAAAGATTGTGGAATAGAAAGGATGATGTTTTGAAAAGGGGTAGAGGTCACTGACACCAGGGGTGGTTATGTAGCTATGGGTATATGAGAGACAATAGGCACAAATGAGGTTCTATTCTTAGTGGTTGGCGAAGGTATAGTGGATGTGGTAGGTATAATGGATGTAGCAGACGTGGCAGTCATAGTGCGTATAGGGCCTAGCTATAAAATGACTGAGGGTAAGGTAGATGTGGGAAACGTAGGGTTAACAGGGGCTGGAGTAGAAGTAAGAGTGAGTATCGAGGGAATAGATACGGGCATATTGTATATCAAATAACATGAGGCATCTTGAGTGGATGAGTAGGAAGGTAAAAATGCAAGGCGGCAGGATTTTGGTCAAGGAGTTGTGTGAACTCCTCATCTCTAGTAGCGATAGAGATAGGTTGGATAGATTCCATAGTGGGTGATAAAATGGAAGGTGGTGAAGGGATAGGTGGGAGTGGTTAAAAAATGGCATGGAATATGAGGGTGCTTTCTTTTCGATGCGTCAGTACCATGTGAATAGGTACTAATGTGGTAAGATTGATTTCTGTAAGTGACACAAAAATACAACACAAGTATGATAAATAGGAAGTGGTAGGTGAATTGGGTTTAAAATGTCAGTTGGAAAATGACATAGGCTAACTAATTCTAGTTAGGGTAAACTGACGCCAATCATAGGTAACCACTGCACCCATTACCTTGTAATAGTTACGTCTTGACCATGCGTTCTCTACTCACCAGTTTGCGTTCTCTACTCACATGATTTTTTCATTAAAGATAATATCTCTAGGCTGAAATATTTTCTTGTCTTTAAGACTCCAAACATGGAAACCAAAATCATCTTCACCATATCCAATAAAGGTGCATTTCTCAGACTTATCCTCTAACTTGGTCCTATCATCTTTATCAATGTGAAAAAATACTTCACATCCAAATACTCTAAGAAATGAGTAATCAATTTTCTTACTAGACCAAGCCTCCTCATGTATACCTCCATCCAAGGCCATCAATGTTCCTCTGTTAATCATATAAATAGTTGTACTTACCGCTTCCACCCAAAACATGAGTGGCAGCCCCACATGTAACCTCATGCACCTAGCACACTCGATGATTATCCTGTTCATTCTCTCTAACACTCCATTTTCCTGTGGAGTATTTAGAACTGTTCTTTTCCTGTGATCCCATTTACTAAATAGTAATCAAGAAATCCATTATTGCAATATTCCCCTATATTATCCGAACTAAGACATTTCAACTTGAGACCTGTTTCGTTTTCAACTAAGGCTTTCCATCTTTTGAAAGTTTCAAACACATCAGATTTCTTTCTAATGCAATATACCCAAAATTTTCTAGTTGCATCATCAATGAAAGTGATGTAATAACATGAACCACCAATAGAGTTTACCTTAGTTGTCCCCCATACATCTGTATGCACTAACTCCAACTTACCCTCCTTCCTGGTAGGTCCAAGCTTGAGGAATATCACCTACTTTTTTTCCCATAAAAACAGTCCTCACAGAAGTCCAAATCTAACTCCTTTAATCTGGGCAACCTATTCTTTATAATATGCATGCCCTTATGACTCATATGATTGAGTCTCTGGTGCCACAAAGTTGCATCTCCATCTACAACAACTAAATTAGAATAATCATCACCACTGGTTAAATACAAAGTACAAGTTTTATTACCTCTTGCAACCACAAGAGCTCCCTTAGTAACCTTCCAAGAATCCACTGTAAAACTAACCGTACAACCATCACTACCCAGTTTTCCCACTGATATCAAATTCCACCTCAACTTAGGCACATGCCTGACATCCTTAAGTAGCCATGTGTTCTTATTCTACATTTTCACCTGAACACAACCTTTCCCTACTATGTTGCATGGTTCATCTTCACCAAGATATACATGTCCAAAATCACATTGAACAAAATCAGTAAAGTAATGTCTATGTGGGGTGGCATGGAAAGAAGCCCCTGAATCTAACACCCAAGATTCAACAATATTATCTAAAGAAAGAATTAAGGCATATTGACAAAAATAACCTGCTGCCAAATTTAACTCTTTAGTTTCCTCCTTTTTCTTCTTATCCTGAAGAGCCCAACAATATTTATTAGCATGACCAACCTTCCCACAGTGCCAAAATTCTAACTTTCTCTTGGACTTTGACCTTCCATGATCATTCAACTTCTCACAGTTACCTTTCCCTCTATTCTTTTGTTTCCCTCTGCTCTCCACCATCAAAGTGTTTCCAGAAGTAGAAGAATCTCTGGTGCTCTTCCTTCACATTTCCCCACTTAGGATCATGCCTATTACATCCTTAAACTTCAGCTTTGAGTTATTAGAGACTGAATTACTTACAGCCATAACCAAGTTATTCCAGCTATCTGGTAAGGAACACAAAATCAACAAAGCCCTGACCTCATCATCAAATTCAATTTTTACCGAGTTTAACATACTCTTAACCGTATTAAATTCATTCAAATGATCAGCAACAGAACCATTCTCAGACATATTCATATTAAATAAATTTTTCATCAAAAATATTTTATTAGATGCAGATGGTTTTTCATATAACTTCCCCAATGCACTCATGAGACCTTCCGTGGTATTCTCTTATGATATGTTGAAAGAAACTGAAGATGCGAGGTATAAACAAATTTACCCAAGTGCCTTTCTATCTAGCAACTCCCAATCCTCATCCAACATGGCTGTAGGTTTCTTTTCTTTTCCAGCCAAAGGAACATGGAGGTCCTTCTAATATAAGTAATCCTCCATTTGCATCTTCCACAAAACAAATTTCTGCCCATTGAACTTCTCAACCCTCGATCTACCCTCATCTTCCATAGATCCCACTCAAGCTTAAGTTTCCTTGTGATTTACAACTTTAGTAAAAAACCACCAAATCTCTGATACCAATTGTTATGAATTAGATAACAAATATGAGGAAATAATTCCTCAAACCACAACAGTAGGAAACTATATAGCAGAATTATACTTGCAAAAATATAACAACATAAATAAATAATGCACAAAAGAAGACAAGACAAGATTTAACGTGGTTCACCCAATGTGGGCTATGTCCACTAAGAACTTACTCATATTTTATTATCAACAAGAGTAAAACAAATCTCACGGTCTTCTCTTAGTTATGAACTCACAACAGAATTCCAAAGATGCTAAACCACAATTGACACCCAATTGCATAACCTTGATCACTCTTGATCACCTCTTGATCATTAAGACTCAAGACCTCTTGAACACTCAAGATATATTCAAGATACCCTAACACCTCTATTTATAGGATTAAAATCCTCTTAAGAAGTCATAAATCTGACCCTAGAAGTTTGAAAGTCATGATCTTTCAACTTCCCACGGCTGGAAAAATAGTCCCAACGTTAACAACCAATTAACAACATGTTAACAGAAATGTTGTAGGAACAACACAATGACTGCAGAATGCTCCTAAAGTCTCCAAACTTAACTGTTTGAGCTCCATCACTTCAAGATTGATTCAAGAAGACCAAAAATAGGCTCCACACCCTAACATGCTTCTTCTTGGTAGTTGCATTTCAAATTCAAGTTTTCCCTCCTCTTTTCTCTCTATAGATTCATCTATAAATGTAAGAGATAGGAGCATTTTTTATATTAGAAACTATATATCCTTACACAATCTGCTAAGAACTTCATATTTTAAGTATTTTTATTTTTAGACCTCTAGATCTGGCTCTTGCATGTGGATATCAGCCTCCATCATTATAATAGCACTGTGAATTTTTGGAAGTAATAGAACCATCATTTTGTGACTATTCTCTATCCTAATGTGTTTTCATTCCTTCTTCATGCCTTGTCTTTTACATTGTGTGCTGGTTGTGCCATTTCAATTCCCTTACAACTCCTTATTTAGTTGTGTTCGATGAGAATGATCTGGTAAATATGTGTTTAGATATTTTACTCATTCCTAGCCTCTTTTCAAGCGTTTCTTTTCATTCCCTCTCATAATAGATAGTGTTGATCACTCTTTTTTAGTGATATCACCTTTTAGTGTAGTTTCCTTTCATGTTATCCTTCTATCCCTAGACCCTTGGCATTGTTAGCTTAGTTTTCCCTTCTACCTCTAGGATTATCAGTAGCAGTAGAAATAGATAGAGGATCTGGCCTTCTCTTGAGATCCGTCATAAGTGTGTAAGGTCTCGCAACCTAGGTATGGATCCAATGTGGTCTTAAACACCTCGGCCCTCCTAGGATCCGAGACACAAGTGCATGTTTGAGAAACCAACAGTTTCTGGCATGCTTAGTGGGACCAAAATTGAAATCTTAAATTTCATATCTCTAAGTTCTAGTATGTGAACTTAGTTTTTTAGCCTTTGGAGGCTCATTTTAACACATCTTACATCTCCCAACAACTTAAAATCTTTATTTTAGCAGTCCCAAGCACCTTTCATGAGAATAATGCATACAAGAAGAAGTACAACAGCTGAATATTATTTTGAATACCTCAAGCTATCCCTGAGAATATTTAATTCTAGAAAGTACGCGCATGCATATCCATCTCTAGTGTGCATGCCCATTCAACTCCTCAAAATAGATAGCCTATGTGTCCTGTAATGGTGCATTAGCAATCTCCTCCACTGAGAAAATTTACAAACATTGTTGGAGGAAGTCCTTTGGTTCTAGTTATGCAACATGATATGATAAATGGTGCACTCAAGAGTATTCCATACTTTACTTGTGAGAATTAAGTCACCCCTTAGGAGCATATCCAGGATGTAGAAAACATGTGTTCACTCCATCTAATCACACGTGATGGTGTAGCAGTTAGGCTACTTGAAGTCTATTTTAAAGGTAAAGTGCTTCAATGGTACCAAGGCCTGAGACTTGGATCTATTACCACCTAGGATGAGCTAGGAACAACTCTTTGTAACTAATTTGAAGATAAGTTAGATCACCTATCTTTGGTGGAGAAACTTATAACAATAAGGAGGGCACCTAATGAGCAGATGACTGATTTCAACATTAGATTTCAGAAGACATAGGAGAGAATCCCTCTTGTGGTAAGACCTACATCCTAGCATGTTTTCTTGTATTATCTAAAGGCGCTCAACAGTAATATTTCAGTTATGATCCAATCCATTGGAGGTAGGACTTTACCATCTAATTATACTATTGGAGGAAGGGCAAAAAATAGTCTTATTCAGGTGGGAAATTTAGCTCCTAGACTATTTATGCCCTTATTCACCTAAATTTAACAAGCGCCCCAACCTTCTATGGCCCCTATTACTATTCATGAGAAAAGTGTGCAACCAGATACCTCAACATCCTACTCTCTAGTGAATTAGAGGGAAGATGAAGAATTGAAGGCCATGATTAGAATTTTATCAAACAAAGTCATATCATAGAAAAGCAAAAGGTGCAAGCCTTTAGAGGAAATTTTAATCAAGCACATGGCCAAAGAAATAACATTTGGTGGAATTGGTATAGAAATCAAAGATACGCACCTAGCCAGTAGAATGATAAATTTCATCCCAATTCACATCTTCCCTTGTAAGTTGTTCCTCCCGTGCCTTCTCTTCCCACACCCAATGTAAGTCAGGAACTTTTTCCAATCCAAAATAATTTGGCACAATAGTCAGAATTGTGTTTCCCTAGCAACATGACTCATAGTCAGTATCATTGTCCCAATTCCACATGTATCAAGCGTTCATGATCCATAATGCTTCAGTTTGTGAGCCTTCAGTAATTGTCCCTGAAGAAAAAAATCAAGAAAGTACAAAATCCCCTCCAGAGACAAATTTTATGTTATTTGGCACTGATGACTTCTATACAATCAACCAATCTGCAGAAGATGAAAATAGACCACGCACTCAAGTTTTGGACAACACAAGATATAAAAAGAGAATGTTAGAATCAGGAACACGAGTCCCACTCCCAGTAATGCAAGAAGATCCTCAGAAGTAGAAATATGTAGACAAGGCATCCTGTAGTAAAAGTGCTTGAGTCCCTATAGAAGAGGCCCCACACAAAGCTCCTTCTGATGCAGTGTGTGCCCCTCCTTTGGTAGGTCAAGCCTCTGTTCTAAATAAATTCTAGGGTTCCACACTTGAATAGTAAAGAAGGGATGTTGTTACCAAAATGCACAAGACATGGGGCATTCCATTTAGTATTGTGGATCATATGAAGATAACAAACATAAATGTCATAATGTTATATGTGTTGACCATCCCATCTTAGCGAGATCTTTTACATGAAGCTCTGGCGTAACTCCCACGCGTTGAACTAGTGATAAAGAAGCCATGTGCTTCTATCAATGTCTACTAAGAAGAGGAGAAGAAAGTAACTAGATTTGTTAAAACCCACCTTTCTACATGCCTCTGATCATAGGAAAATACCTAGTTCATAATTACATGATTGAATCAGGTGATAGTACTTCTATTATTCCTAAAAAATGTCTTAGGTCTGAAATATAGCCCTTTGTCTAAAGGAGTCCTGTAGCTTGATGGCTCAACTTTCACCACCTTAGGAATCATCAAGGATCTTGAGTTAACCCTCCATGCATGTCCAAGCCTAACCATTACTCAAGATGTGCCAATCATTGACCTACCTCCTTTGTTTTCCATATGTCTATCAAGAGACATTACTACTAAACTGGGTGGTTATTTGTCTTCTGATTGGTCTCATATGTTACTTAAGACAAGGTATGTTACCCGGTTTACCATAGAAGATGAGCCTATATTTTGATATCATGTAGAGTCATATGTCCCATCCCTTCTCCAAGCCAACTATTTAATCCAAGAAGAAAAAGATTTAGTTCCTGAAGAGAAGTCTCTTCCACCATCTATTCTTGACCTAGTACTTGATGAATGGGTGGAGAGGCACCATAAATTTGATCCATATGCTAAAGAATTGAAAGCTTATGAAATTGGGATTGGTACTTACTACATTCTTGAAGAATAAGTTGTGCTTCCACGTGTGATCAATAAAAACAAAGTTGAAGCTAGTCTGTGGAAGTTTTACTTTAATGGATCTGAAGTAGAAATGACACGGGAGTAGGAGTGGTCCTCATTTCTCCTAGGGATGATAAATTCTTATAAATGTATAGGCTATAGTTTGCATGTTCTAATAATGTTGCAGAGTATGAAGATTGTTCCATGGCCTACTGATTACTAAGAAGAAGAAAATTAAGATGTTGTAGATCTTTGGGGACATAGAATTGGTTATCCATCAGGATACCAACAAATTCTAGACAAAAAAAATCTTCTCAAATCTTATAAACATAGAGTTTGGGACCTCCTTGAGAGATTTGATGATCAAAAACTATAGGTGGTGCCATACAAAATGAACAAGGAAGTTGACCAAATGGCTACACTTGGTTCACAATTCTCTCCTATTGAGGACTTTGTCAAAGGAAACAATCAGCACATTAAGATGGTGATCAGACCAACCATTCTAGAAAACAACACTAGTTGGTAAGTGTTTCATAGTGTCACATAGATTGACAAGTTTATTTATAATGAAAATGAGTTCTCATCAAGCATGCAAGATGAATTACATGAAATCTATGGTGACCAAGTGATATAGATGAAGACAAACAAGTTACCTAAAGGGATGCTCACCTTAGAGAAAAAAATTAGCCTTGATGATGATTTCAAGGGTGATTAAAGTTACATGTATGCCACATGAAAAGACTTCTCCCCAGTCACTATTACGCACAGAAAGGAGTTACTACTCAGTAAAGCATGTGTGCATGAAGAGAAACATGCCTTAATCTCTCTCTATTGAAAATACAGTGATATCTTCTCATGAGAGTATGAAGACCTCATAGGTTTCTAAGTTTTGTTCAACACTCCATTGACCTTGATCCTAGTATTAGGCCCATCAGATGGAAGTAGTGACCAGTAAATCTAAAGAAACAGCTCCTCGTGAGAAAGGAATTATCCAAACTCATTGAGGTAAAAATTATTTTTCCTATCAAATACTCTACTTGGGTTGCAAATTTAGTTCAAGTGCGTAAAGAAGAATGGTGAAATCAAACTCTGTGTTGATTTCATAGATTTTATAAGGCATCTCTAAAGGATCATTATCCTTTTCCTTCAATGGATCATATTCTACAAATTGTGGCTGGCACGTAGAGATTATCCATGCTAGATGGATATTCAGGTTTTAATTAGATCTTGGTTAAGGAAGAGGATCAATTCAAAACAACATTTACAACCAAGTGGGGAACATATGCATATCTAAAAATTCCCTTTGTTTTGTCAAACACGAGCACCGCATTTCAGCATGTTATGGATATTTCCTTTAAATGATACATCAATGAGTTCATCTTGGTTTACATTGATGATATAATTGTCTTCTCAAAGAAGAGCATAGATCATATGGCACACCTAAAGAAAGTCTTTGAGAGATGCAGAAATTTTGGAGTGTTTGTTAACCTCAAGATGTGCAATTTTGGTGTGGTGTAGGGAAAGATTTTGGGCCATTTGGTTTCAAAGGATGGCATAACTATTGATCCTAAGCATGTTTCAGCCATCCTATCTCTTTCCCTACCAGTGCATAAAAAGGCCCTATAGTCCTTCCTTGGAAAAATCAACTTTGTTAGGTGTTTTAT
This sequence comes from Taxus chinensis, assembly GCA_019776745.2. Taxonomy (NCBI): domain Eukaryota; kingdom Viridiplantae; phylum Streptophyta; class Pinopsida; order Cupressales; family Taxaceae; genus Taxus; species Taxus chinensis. The sequence goes on from CM034154.1 coordinate 354,014,314, forward strand.
CCCTAAGATTGTAGGATTGGTTCGGCCCATCACCTTGATACTCAAGAAGGACACAAATTTTAGATGGATAGCATAAGGAAGATAAAGCTTCAACAATATCAAGCAAAAATTTCTTACATGCCAACACTCATCAATCCAAATTACTCAAAGGATTTCATCCTTTATGTTTATGGAGCTGATGTGAGTGTTGTTGTTATCCTACACAAAAGAAAATGAAAAAGGGATGGAAAAACCAATGGCCTTCCTTAGCCAGACACTGAAGGATTATGAACTAAAATATGATCACACAAAGAAGGAGGTCTTTGCTATCATGTGAATGCTCAGAAAAATTCAAGACTATGCTCACCACCAATCATATCAAGGTGTTAGTCTCCCACTCTTCTGTCAGATACTTCATCATGGGAGTAGAAATTGTTGAGAAAAGAGCACAATGGGTGATATAAATCATGGAGTATGATGTGACTATCAAGACCACAAAATTGATGACAAGTAGCATGCTCTATAGGCAAATTGTTGGGGATGTGCAGAATGAACCTGAGGCTTCATTATTTTTGGATGATTACATCCCATGCGTAGAACTTGAATAGAATGTAGATCTTGGTGTGCGTGATTAAATGAAGTATATGATCACATTCCTTTCTGAGGTAGTATACCCTCCTGGTTTAAAAAAATCAAAGAGAAGAAATCTAAGGTTACAATCTATCCCCTATGTGTTGATTGATGGAATTCTCTTTAAGAAGAATCTTGATGGCATGTTGTTAAGGTGTATCAATGGCACGTGCACTGAAAAAGTGTTAGCAGAATTTCACGATGGATTCTCTAGTGGAAAATTTTCTGCCAAAACTATAGCAATGAAAATCATAATGACAAGTATCTTATGGCCTACCCTATTTGCAGATGTGCACATGTGGTTCACAAAATTCAAGGAATGTGCTTTCTTTACAAGAAAGAAAATATTGGAAGTACTTCCCCTCTAACCAATCCGGATAGATCAGCCTTTTGCGCAATGGGATCATGCCTTTCAAGCATTGGACACAATGGGGTGTTGGTAACTATAGATTACTTCACCAGATGGACAGAAGTTATCACGTTCAAGGAATCGATCGAGTCATTCATCATTGAATTTCTCAAAGGCATAGTCATAAGTTTTGGCGTTCCTCAAACCATCATCTCTAATAATGAAAAATCCTTCGTTGTGACCAAAATCACTGATTGGGCTCTAAATTTGGGCATTTATGTGAAAACCTCTTCCAAATATTACCGATAAGGAAATGGTCTGGCAGATTCAAAAAATAAGAACCTGATCATACTTATGAAGTTCATAATGAACATTAGCCAAAGACAGTGGAATATAAAGGTCTCACGCACGCTCTGGGAAGATAGAATCATAGTTAAAAACGTAATAAGAACTTCAACTTACAAGCTTGTCTATGGTAAGGAAATTACCCTTTAACACTTGAGATAAATTCATTAGCACTTTCCCAACAGATGGAATTTGAAGGCGCAGACCAAAGAGAAATCAAAACATCATAGCTAGTCAATCTTGAAGAATCAAGGAAATCTATCATAATCAAGCTAGAACAACATTAACAAGAAACAAATAAATGGTTTGAGAAAAAGGCTAGGCCTCAATCTTTTAAGGTTGGGGACTTGGTTTTAAAATGAGATGCTGACAGAGCTAAACTAGGGTGCCATTCAAATTTTGATGCACTTTAGAGTGGCCCATACATCATCAGTTCATGTGAAGAGGATAAATTTTTCGAGTTAAGTCATTTTGATGGAGGTGCGCTACAGACCCCAGTAAATGGGATCTATCTCAAAGCATTCCATTGAGTTTGCTACATCATTTTATATATATTAGAGTAGTTTCAATTCCTCCGAGTGCATTGTGCACACATTGTTTGTTTGTACATATTTCTTTCTTCTCATGTGCTTCCTACATGCGCTCTTTTATTTCTTCCAGAATGTAGATCTTCTTTCAATAGTTGTAAGATTCATAATAGAGTCAAGAAATGATCTTCAAGTGACTACAGGGGAAGTTTCATGATTGCATAAGTAGAATCCATGCCCAATGGATGCTTTAGGATACTAATCTTCTTCATCTAGTAGGAAGATGTCCCTAAAAGTCACCAAAATTGTTATCCAAATAACTCTCCTAATTATTTGGGTAACTTGTATACAATCTGGCTCTCATCTTTTCATTAAAGGTTGCATGCACTCAAGTTAAAATTTACACAACTCCTTGGTTACAGTTTCCCCTTGGCACCTCTTATTTTTCTTCAAGTTCCCTTGTGTAATTTTTGTTCTCTCCTTCCATTTTCCTCTTCATTTTTGTTCTACTCCTCCCTTGTTCCCAGCTTTTGTGCTTTCTCCTTCTTCCTAAGAAACTTATTCACTTTGCGCATGTCTTAGACTTACTTAAATCAACTAAGTCCTTGACCCTCTTGTGTGTTGCACCCATTACCTTGTAATAGTTACATCTTGACCATGCATTCTCTGCTCACCAGTTTGCCTCATTTTCACCACCCACACCCTTGTGTACCTTCCTTCTATCTTCTTCCTATGACTCAGTCTTCCATGCATGTACCTGTGTGCCCTCCTTTGCATGATTCTATGTTAGCTCATATTATGACATGCTTGAGAGTGCCACGTAAAACTAGTCAAAGTGTGCTAATAGGGCACCGAATCCTTCTAAAAAATTAGTAAGTTACACGTGGCAAAAATGACAAATATTCACACAATTGGCCATCATTTAAGCCAATCCACATGTATCGCTTGTTTTGTGTGCACCAATGAATTTGACATCTTCTGAAAGTCGTATCATTTTCTAAAAAGCTCATATCGATACCTAGACTTGTCAGAGAGTTACTAATATCAGCTACAGTGCTATAAATTCAAATTCAAATTTTGGTAGATCTGGTAGGTGAGAAATTAGAAAACATCTCTCTGAGCATTGATGAGCAGATCTAGTTGCTCCAACCACTCGATTTAATATGATCCACCCTAATTCCTTCTTCAACATGCCAAAAGAGATTAGGGAAGTGTATTTAACATATCCCCAGGTAGATTTGTAGGCATTGAATGCTTCGTACTTGTGGTTACATTTAAAATTCAATTTTTCCCTCCTCTTCTCTCTCTACAGATTCATCTATAAATCTAAGAGCCAGGATCATTTTTTATGTTGGACACTCTAGATCCTTGCATATTCTTGTAAGCACTTCATATTTTATGTATTTTGAGTTAAATATCTCTAGATTTGTCTCTTGCACGTGGATATCGGCCTCCTTCATCATTGTAACAACATTATGCATTTCTAGAAGTAATAGAATAAGTGTTTTATGACTATTATTTTTCCTAACGTGTTTGCATTCCTTCTTCTTGCCTTGTATTTTGCGTTATGTGTTGGTTTTTCCATTTTTAGATACCTTGTAGTTTCTTATTTAGTTTTGTTCCGTGCGAATGATCTGGTAAATATGTGTTTAGTTGTGCTACTCATGCCTAGCCTCATTTCACGTGTTTCCTTTCATTCCCACTCAGAACAAATAGTGTTCATCCCTCTTTTCTCATGTTATTTCCTTTTAGTGTAGTTTCCTTTCATTTTATCCTTTTATCCCTGGTCCCTTGGCATTATTAGCTTATTTTTGCCTTCCAGCACTAGGAGTAGAAGTAGCAGTATAAATAGATAAAGGAACTGACCTTCTCCAGAGATCCATTGTGGTCCATTGTGGCCTCAAACACCTCATCCCTCCCAGGATACGAGACGCAGGTGCACGTTTGAGAAACCAACAAGCCCATATCAAAGTGATTTATGTCTTATTTTACTAATGATTATCTAGTTTTTCTTTTCATTTTTGCTTCTCCATGGTTCTAACAACATTGATTTTGCTCATATGTGGCAGGACTACTGACACTATCAGGTACGCATTGGTGGTTAAATTCTATTTTATTTAATACCTTATTTACTTTCCACATTTACTTTTGATTTTGGTGTTATGTATCATTCTTTTTGTTGAATACCCCATTTTTTGCTATTGTGAGATGCGATAATCAATGGTTGGGGCATATGTATACATCTAATTTTACATGCTTTATATTTTTATAACTATTACTAACAATTTCTCTTTTAAGGTTAGAGGTCGCTAATGCATCTATTTCTAAGAATGGTTTCCTTAAGGGGTTTGTTCCATGATAGGGGTATGTTTATTCATGTAACCATTGGGTTAGGGATGATACATGGAGAGAGAGTAGCTTTTAGTCCCATTCATGTTGTTTTTTTTCTCTTACCTTCTTATTTTCCTCCACATCCTTCTAAACCTCACTTGCTCATGACCATATTTATTTTGTCTTTCATTATCTTTATTTCTCATGACACTTTCCACACACCTTTTTTGTATTTTCCTCTCTATCCAATGTCATATCCCATGGGTGATTACATCAACATTATTTCAAATCCCTAGCTGATGCCTTCACCTGTAAAAAATGGTGTCATTATAAATACCTAGAAGGCACCCTTACCACTTATTGATCACCATCAAATTACAAAGGAACTTTCCACTTTCTCTAATTTTCATCTTCTCACTCAGTTCTTTGATTAAATCCAATTTATCACTTTTCTTGGATATTCTTCTTGATTGGATTGGGTTTATTTCACTTTCGGGTCACCTATGTGAGCTAGGGCTGGATTTTTTCCCCCATTCCACCTGAAGGATACTCTATCTTGGTGTATGGTCATTTTGGAGATTTATGCATTAGCAACCGCCCCTAACAGGTAAGCGCTCTAACCTAACTTGTCATTTTGTATAGAGTACTATCCTATATTTTTTATTTACTTTATGTTAGCTTATTTTTTTATGCACATTCTAGGTTAGAATATTGTATTTTTATTTTTATTTCATGTTATATGCTCTACTTCGGCTAGCATAGACATTTCATGTTTATTTTATCTTTCATTACCCTCTTAGTGTTGATCTCCCAATAGGGTTCCTTCCTCTTCTTCAACATAGGGCCTTAGAAACCTTAGGTTTCCTAACGTAAGGGTTACTTCCCTTTGGATATGCAATATTATTGGTCCATGTAAAACTTTAATTCTATCTTTTGTGTGTTGGTCTTCGTGTGTCCCTTACTTGTTGCCTCAATACCCTAGTTAAATAGATGATAAAATTACATGATGTCTAGACAAATTTTTTCCCTCAACGCACTATGTAAATTAATTATTTAGTTTTCATTTATCATGAAGTGATTCAAAATCTAATATCCCAAATAGGATTCCTTTGCTGCATAAACCATGTTACACATTAAATTATATATTTCACCTGTGTTAATGTTATCCAGGTTTTACACTAAGTGTAAGTAATGAATCTCACATTTCACTTTACTTATAAATCATCATCTTAATAATTCATTATTGATAGTTATGAGTTAATTACATGTTTTTACATAAATTTATCTTCCTAAGAGGTCCTATGTTTAATATAATTAAATTTACCCCTAAGGGTTCTATTGCTTATTACAATTCAAAAATAGAGTGCCCAATGAACTTAACTCACAAGAATTTTGTAAAAGCTCTAAGTATCCATTATTACCTACTGCATGTCATTTTATTTAATATTAAGTATAAGGAATGTCACTAAAGGGTTCTTTCATGATATGATCTTGGCTCCATTAACAAGTATCTAGTTTAATACTTGTGAAGATGACAAATTGGGCCCACAAGGGAAGAGAAGGAGTATTCTCATAGAGCATGCACTAAGGATTGACAAGGTAAAATGTTTACCTACCCCATGATGGTAATGAAGGAATATGTGAAATTCCACTTTATTGGCATATGGTAAAACCAAATGGAATGACATGATTAAAAGTTCACCAAGTTTTCTTCCACTACAGGAATAAGTCGCACTTTAATCTCAAATGGATAATTTGTTATGATAAGGGTTGTTGATTCATTTTATAAGATTGAACTCTCACTTTCCACCCAAAATAAAACATGTAACTACAAGTTGATATCTCTCTTGAAAACTAATTGGTTTTATAGGTCCAACACATTACTATCAAGTAGAAAAGATACGTCATTCTCAAATCATTACTATCCAATTTACTAGTACAACCAACATCTAAAATTTCCATAGTACAATTAATTTTAAATAACTTGATTACAAGTTCACCCTCCTATAGTGATTGAAATTCTATCTATGTGATCCAATTTTTACATCAATTACCAGAGCAACAAGTTACAATCAACTCATTTTACCTAACTAACATATAAAGGTATGATAAATTAAAAAATTATTCAACATATAAAAGTGTAACTATGTACAAAAATAAAACACTTTCCCAATGGCTAAAAATTTTTTATTCATCACATAAAAAAATAATGAAAATTATATTCATAACAAATGCATATATAATTATGCAAATACAATATTTTAAAAATCACATGTTATTAAGAAAATACCAGCCACACTTCACTTAGTCTTTATCTTGGTACCTACAAAAAACACATTGTAAATTCTAGCATGGAATCTACCAAAAATATTTTGTAAGAAAAATAGACCGAGAGGGAGGGATGAATTTGTCCTTTAAAATTATTTAAAAAATACATATTAACTTTTATATACCATTAACATTCAACCATGCATTAATGAGATATCAAAAATAAGAAACTTCCATCCACGAGAACATAAACATGGAGGCATAGACAAGAACATAATATATAAGTAGGAAACCCTCAAGGGGATTAAAACCAACCAAAATAATTTTCTGATATTACACACAACAAAGAATCAATCGAATATTACACCTCAAAAAATTATTCATTAGTGTGGTACTAACCCCTAAACCCCTTTTGATATTAGTCGCAGAAAGAGACTTCAATGAATAAGACTCCTCACATAATATTTTTATAATAATATCACTGAAAATATTCTTCAACAACTCACCTGATGGTGATCACAATATTCAGCTCCAAACTCCTTCAAACGCTACTTAAAACACACCTCCTTCTACCTCTCTAAAACTTAGAAAAACGTGACTTGATTTGATATCAACCGCTTGAAATCATACTATCTAGCATTCATCATCCTTTCATAAAATTACTCAGGTTTGAAATAATTCCTTCATACATGTTTCTCACTGACATTTAGGTCACACTTTTTCCCCCTCTAAGCACTAGTTCAAATTTGAACCAAAACCCTTTCTTTATCCCCTTCTCAATTTAAAAACTTATCTAACATTAGTATAGAAAATTTAGCTCAAACAATAAATATTAATAAAATACCAACACATTCATAAAAACATTCATAATGGATCTATGTAGGTCGGTCATTCTCAAACACACTAGACAAGCTCAAAAACAACTCAAAACCCCATCACTTGGATGACTAAAAACCACAGACCTCATCACCATGATTATTCAAGATCCCAAATTTCTCACACATGTAAAATGTGACATAACAACACCATCCATTGTATTTCATTAACTTTCACCAATCAAATTATTCATAACTCACTCAAGAAGGCTCATATTCTTGTTAAAACAAATGTTTACAGTTACCAGTCTTCACCTTTGAGCCTCAAGAACACACAAGAACATCTCACATATGTTATGTAACAAATAATTGGAATCCCCTTATCCTTTATATCACATTCATTATTTCTAGATCTCATGAAACATCCATACATGCAAATGACACCAACTTTACTCTTCACTAAACTAAGCTTCCCCCATAAAGTAGTTTTGAGAACTCAACTAGTTTACACCCATTCAATGACTTTAAAGACCTCAAAATTCCTTCAATAAGAACAAATTGAATCACTATTCACTATCCAATTAATAGTAATAATCAAATAATCCATATGATGCCTCATCTACACCAATCTTCTAGAGAAAGAAATCCTCTCCTAAGAAACAAAATACCTTGTTATTCATAAATTGTGTTGGTTTACCTATGAAAATTTATTATTGTGAGACAACTATACCATTGGAAATCCCTCTTAATCCTCTTTCCATAAAATTTTGTATTTCCTTCCAAATCGAAGTGGAATGCCTTTAACTAGGTCCATCTTTAAAACTACTCCAGAACTACCCCAAAACTACCTTAGGACCATTCATCATAAATAGGGCACACTTTTACCTATAGAATCTAAACCATGATTTGAAACTGTCATGGACATAAATTAAAACTCCCATACCAAAAAAAATTTAAATTTATTTCATAACTCCTTTAGATAAATTTTTCCCAAACTAAACTTCAAAAACTTGCATGTTTGAGTGGGGTGCACTTATCACCACATGATCTATCACACCTTTATGAAAATATTTAGGAGTCCTCTATAACCTCCAATAATCATAATAGCACAAAAATAAATTATGGTAACTTATCATCAATATCTCTCCTACCACTTTCTAGATAGGATTTCAAACTCATACAAAAGTTGTTTACCTTCTTAACATCTTTTCATAAAAATGTGACGATGAAACTAATCCATTATTTTTTAAAATATTATTAACTCAATATAAAATTATCCATGAAATCCAAAATTTCCCATGAAAAATGCATAATTTAAGGTATATTATAAGTTGCAGTTTGAGCTAAAAAACACCTTCTTAGCCATGTTTGACCAAAATTGATATAACTTGCAAAATTATCATCAAGGAAACATCTATTTTTTCCCCACAGCATCATGAAACACTCTACTAACATATAAAATCATCATAATAGCTCAAATAGGTCTTCATATTCTTAAGCCATCTCATTTACATGACTAGCCCTTTGGGTTTTACATGGTTTAGGACAGGGTCACTTAAACCAAAAATATAACTCATCAAGAAAACTATAAAAACTACCTCTACATGATGAATACAACATAGAATACCCTCATAAGTTATCACAAGGGATCATACACATCTTCAAGTGACTATCATGCTTAATTAGGCCTTTAAACACTAGGATTAGGCCTACTGTGCACCATGACAAAGTAGTCTAGCATGATATCCCTACTTCCCATCTCTACAAAATGACCCTAAAAACTTTATACATCATGTATCACATCCCTACATGCCTCCATCAACTCACATGTCTTTATACCTCCTCATTTGGTGTCCAATCACCTAGACTAGGTCTAGATGAGCTCCTGAAACTAAGTCTTCCACCTATACCTACACTCTAAAACTCATGTGAGTTTATAATAATAATCCTAAAATTATCTCCATATAACTACAATACTCCTCAATTCACCATGTAGCTCAAGTCACGATGCTCCATTACCTATGCTAGCTAGGTCACCTGACTAGGCTTGTTAGACCAAATCGATCTTACTTAGTCCACTCTTGCCACCATGAAACCAACTGAGTTCCCATGTCATCATCCTACTAAGCATTCTATGACACATCTCTATCAACACTTTTTCATTAATGATATTTTACATCAATGAAAACACCTATAACTCAACATGCCAACAATCTGCCCCTTAGTCATTTATGGAAAACCACCTAATCCTCTCCCCCCTTCTTACATTAATGAAAAATCATACTTGTATCAAATTATATACATATTTATTAGCCTCTTAAGATCATCATTTGGACAGAAAAATCCACCAAAATCATAAAATTTAGCTCAAAAACTTGTTATTCTCCACTAAACTCTATTTTGACCTCCTTCGTGGCTTAAAGCTACTATAGAGACCTTGATTAGATGCATAAAAACTTACAGACATGCAAAAAATGATGAATTCAAGTAAAAAACATCAAACTTACCTATTTTTTAACCTATATCAACTTGTCTTTTTCAATCATGGCTTGTTTCTTGCATATCTTTCCTTCACATCACTTTTAGGGTTGAAATCCCTAAGCCCAACTTTTAATACAATCTAGACTAACTTCTAAATGCCCTAGAAGATAAATACCTCTATGACATACATATTTATTCCTCCCCCTATAATTATTTCATATTTCTATAATACAAAACACAAACATTAAGATTCTTACCTTGTTATCATACCTTTTATGTGGATCAAACACTTCACCACTTCCCTGAAGCACCTATTTAGTATTTTTTTTCTTATTTGATGATAACATAACCCTTTTGAGTCAATTATTTTCTCCACAAGCCACTCATCCTTCAAAAACCACTCAGTCTACCATACAAGCCTTCTAATCATCCTTCATACGTTAATTATGGTTAAGATAAGCTCCCCCTACCTTGAAACTCCCTTACAGGCCTAAAGCATGCATTTTTACACTTTTGCAATACTATAGCAATCCATTTTATGACTTGATAGATGCCATAAGAAACTTCACTTACAACTATCCTATCAAGAATTCACCAATCATTATATAACTCCCTGATAAACATCTTATCAACTCATTTGAAAGCTAAACTACCTTTTCCTCTATCTAATTGACACTCCACACACCTGTAGAATATTGTCACAGTCCTATTGTATAATCAAAAACAAATTTTTCTATCATGAAAAGCTTCATATCTATCAAGCGTACCCCTTATTATCTCTTTATATCATCTATTTTAGAGAAAAAATAATCTCCCCCTACTTTAGTAGGCAATGTTAGACTTTTAATATAACATTTTGATGAATGATCACTTGTATCAACCTTGTCAAGAGCACAAATAGACATGTTTTACTATTATGACAATATCCTCACACCTCTAAACTACTCAGGATTATTCCAGTCCCAAATATGTCTTATGAAGATGAAAAACATATTAGATATTATACCTATTTTACTTCTCCACTCTTCCCTCATCGATTACTATCCATGTCTCTAAACATATTTAGGTATATATTTCTTTTTAGGAAGTTTTAGGACAATATAAAATAATACCAAGATACCCATTTTCATGATTAAATATATACCAAGTTTTACTACAGGATTTATTTGAAAGGATTGAATAATACTTCATTATTCTATTCTCCAATTAGGTTTATGAAACGTGCCAAAACTATGAAAATTTCATGAAATATAGGAAACCAATGATATCTTGAGCTATAGAACCACCAAAATTATGAGGAAGTTGTTAAGGTTATATTTTCAAAATTTCAATGCTTGATTCAACATATAAGGCCTTCATTTCACAAAACCTCTCTAAACCCTAGAATGGTTTCCTAAAGTTCACTATATAGGACTAAGCTAACTCTTTACATTGACACAACACTTATTGAATCTTATACATACATATACACTCCCCGTACTATCTCCTTGAAGTACACACAATTGACATGTTTATATCAGTGACACCTCTGATAAATATTCTGATATAAATTTGACACAACATGACCACTACATAGGATGAAATGAGATATAATCTTGAATGACTAAAAAGACCTCAAAATTAGACAACACCATCACTCCTAAGATACAATTAATATTTTGATGACTCAATTCTGAACCTAAAACACTCAACTTTGGACTACATAAAAACATATCACAACAATACCTTTAAGGATCAAGAACAAGACCTAGTACACTTCAATGGTGGAAACACGGACTTGAGTACATGACTACACAAACTCGGTTACTTTTGACTATAACTACACATTTTATGACTAAAAAAATAGATACTAACATACATTGAAAACTTGGTAACACACCTTGAACTGCCTTAACATCTTACAAAGACTCCACAGAAACATATTTCAAACACCTAAATCCCCCTCTTTCCAATGCTTCATTTGGATTAATACACCTCTAAGAAGCCTAGTAGAGGAATATCCTTTCATGATTAGTTTAGAAGAGTGACCTAAAGAGTTAGCAAGAATTATTAGATACCTACAACTCACCTTTTCCATCTTGTTTCTTATTAGTACTATGAGACAAACCTTCACTTACATTCATATCAGTTCTTTATGTACATTTATTGATTTCTCTTGGATCCCATGACCTATTTTTATTTATAGCATTAATATTAGGACCTTGAAAACCCTTTTCTTGTCTTGTAGGCCCATAATAGTCCTCAACAACATGTCCATACTTGTTATAACTGAAGCATACTACCTTATGTTTTCCCTTATAGCCTTCATTACCCCAACTGTGACTTGAAGGCTCATGTAGAAAATATCTAGTAGTATGTCCCTTCTCATGATAATTATAACATACTAAATTTATATCTTTCTCACTCCTACTATCCCTCCAAGGGTGATCATCACTAGAAAAAATCCTATACTCCTTTGATCTATGCCCAAAACCATTACCTATAAACAATAACCATTGAAAGATCTTTCATACCTTGAGGCATTATTCTGCCCAATTGGCTTTGTATTGACATTGTATTCGGTGGATTTTTCCTTATTTCATTCCTTGAAGCTTGATTTTACATCCTTATAATTTGGAACACTATATTCTTTCATCTTTTCTTTTCTCTTGAGATTGTCATTGAATCTAAAACCTTCTCTATCACCTACATATCTCTATTTTCCAATAATATAATCAATATCCTTGGTATTTTTCTCAAATTTCTTATAAGACTTAGTATTATTAGAATCCTATAACAACTCTTACCTTAGAAACTCTATATCATCTTCAAAACTGGTGCAATTTCTTTATGTGTCTTGTAAACTAGTGCTTCAGAAATTTACATTTTTTCTAGTAACCTCATTATTTTATTTAGCTTGTTTGATTCTAACCTATGTTTATCCTCTAGGTCATAAACCTTTTCTTCATACTCTTCAACTTGTGATCTTAGTTTCTTATTTTTCTTCTTAGCATTCTTCAATTTAGAGTGGACACATACCAATTCAATTTCAATATCATCTTCTTCTTCCTCATAATTGTATGAACCTGATATGAAATCACCTAATAATGTAGAACTACCACTAGTAGATCACATGGCATATTTAGTCATGAAAAACACCTCATCCCCAACATCTTCATCATCAGATTCAGACTCAAGATCTAAAATACCACTATCCCAACTACTTTCTTTAGATGAGAAAAAATCTTCCTTTATATAATTTTTTTTCGCCCTCTTCTTGTAACAAAAATTTGTAATTTGTTTTTTATTTTACTATAATTGTGATACTTCTTACCATTATATTCATCATGCTCATTATAATCATGAACTTCCTCATTTTTATTATGAGGATAATTGATAGTAAAATGACCTACTTTACCATAATTGAAACATTTATAAGGAAGATTACTTTTATATATTCCAAATCCAACCTTCAATCTTATATAAAGCATTGTAAAGAGTTCTTCATCATAAAAATAAAAAACATCCATCTCATGAGAAGCATTATAATCCTTAGTCTTCTTATTATTTTTCTTCCTTTCATCCTTTAAAGATATCTCCCTCTTGAAAGGTTTATCATTCTAAATTCTCATCTCATATGCAGTTAGGGTTCCATGTAACTCATCCATTTTAAAGAGATTCAAAACTTTGGATTCTTCAATGGAAGATATTTTGGAATCAAACCTAGGTGTTATAGATCTCAAAACATTTTGAACCAAAACCTATTCCTTTACTTCTTCACCTATACCTTTCATGGTGTTGATAATTGTTATCACCAAAAAATAAAACCCTCTTGTTTTGATCATGAACCTGTTAATGAGAAACCAATTTTTTTGGGTAACATGGGATTGTATCTTAGTTTTTGGACTATTAGCTAAGAAAAACCTCCTAAAATACTCCTAGAAAGGAAATTATGCTATCTACTTCTATCCTAATCTTCCAAGGGGCCATAAAAAGAGGAGAGAGAGAGAGAGAGATTACATGAAAATGGAAATCATAATATACAAAGGTGATTACACCAAGAAAGGAATGGGAAAACATACATATGAGTGAAAATGAGATGAATAATGGGAAAGAGAGAGGTCATATACAAGTTACACAGTCACTAAGTGCATTTATCAACATCATCTCCATGGACCACAACAAATTTGAACCTGCAAGAAGATCATAGAATGCAAAAAAATCTAGAATATGTAATGAAAGGAAATTAAAATACAATAGAACATGGTTAGGGTAGAGGATAGCCACAAAACATGTATTTATATATTACATAGATGCATAATTCATTACAATCACAAAATAAAGTAAAGGATCTTCTTCCAAACTACTTAGATCAGAGGCCTACAAGTCAACACTGATAAGGAAAAATTTCAACAGAGTTCCATTACAAGAAAATTCCCCCTAAAAATGTTCCTTATCACTTACATTTATTAATTTTAGAGAGATGATGAAGAGAGAGGACTTGAAGAACACATTTTTAGTGGTCCTAACCATCCAAAATATCCAAATGATTTATCTGCATAGGATTATTGACAATTGGTTAGATTTGATATGTTAATATAAACTTGGGGCTCAAGAGAATGCATTGTTTCCATGATTAAATTGTCATACTTACAATTTGCATGTACTAAACCAATATTCCTCCTTTTTCACCCATTTAGACCCACCAAAATCTGATTCTCATGATACCAAATCAAATTTATGTTGGATTTTCTAACAAGACAAGTTTTTTCTGATTTGGATCAACAGATTGAAAGTTATCATCATTTGAATATTTACATGTCAGGATACAAAAGAATGTGACAAGTGGTAGTATTTGATTAGTACAAATATTTCAAACTACACATATGTGCATCATTTCATACTTTTTCATGTGTATATCTCCCATTGGCTCAAGTTTTAGGATTTTACTTCCCTATTCTCCCTTATTTTCACTCATTTTCATTGGAGAATGGGTTTGTATTTATGAAGTACGGGCCAATAAGCATCTATCATGTTCCTTTGCACTTTTTCTTTTTCAAATCCCTTTGACTGACAATTTCTAAATGTGATCTAATAATAAAGCTCCATACACTTCACATGTCATTCCTTTTTAAAACCTTCCTCTGACACCCATGAACCATTAACTAATAGGGTCATTTCATGCCCCTTCACATGTTAGTGACCTTAAAATCCCTAACTAAAAAATATGAAGTTTTGATCAATGAGGAAGGTCCACACCTTGATGCGATGTCAGATTTTTTAGAGTCTCATCTGAAAATTGTGAAATATTGACCAATAGGGAAGTTCCATGCATTTCACATGTCATTATTTTCTTTAAAATCCTTCTGAAAACTGTAAAATGTGAGCCAATGAGATGGTTCCATGTCACCCTTATGTCAGAACCTTCCATTCAATCTTCTTCATGATTAGATATGATTTAACGAGCCTTCGTATTTGTAATTTTGAAAAAGGAAAGATAATAAAATGGATCTACATAGCTCTTCGCATCACAATCTCTAATCCTGGGGGAATTATAAAATTTTATGCTTTGAAGTTGGTTGCCACATGTCCCCTTCAACCATGTATAACTTAATGGACCTAAAAAATATGAACTATGTCTAACTCTAGGGAATTGGATTCCAAAAGAGTCAATACCTAAAGAATGGTTGAAATGTTCACATGTAACCCACCTCTAGTCATTAATCCAGCATCACATGGCCCTTGGGCCAGGACTTCTGACTTCTGTCATATGTCCCCACTAATTTTGATACTGAATTTGATAGTTAAATGAATGTTAATCAAATTTTTGAAAGTGACACGCCAATGAAATATCTAAGTATCCTACAGGTTATGAATACCAAATGACCAGTGTGTTAGGGAAATGTAATTTGACAACCATTTAACTATCAAAGACTTGTAAAAAAAGTGGTTATGTCCATTTTTAAAATATTGTTAAGACCAAAATAACCTGGGGGTAATTTTGGATAACAATTTGGTGACCTGTCGGAGTAACCTTCCTGCTAGATGAGATAATTGGCTTTATGCATCCAATGGGCATGGAGTCAAGCCTAAATTTTTTTATAAATTGATCAAAAACTATAAAATCCTTACCCTGGGGTTGTATAAAGATCAAATGTACTTAGAGAGGTATGGAATATTGAGTTTGATCTATGGAATCTAAATGAAGCTCTGATACTACACCAAACTATTTGATTTCCCGTTACAACTTAATCAAGCTCAAGGTGAAGCTAGAATTAACCATATCATTATAAAAAAATTCTGAATTTGATTTTAGGAGAGTGGAAAATTGTTAAAATCCCAAGACTTCACTTTGTTTTCTCTGCATTTGATCTAATGAGATAAAGAAAGAATCTGAAGTTGATTAAAATCTGATTTTTTCTCAAGTTTTGAAGAAAACTGAACTGAATCATGACAAAAATGAAGCTATTGTAAATTTTTGGATCACATGCTGATTTGGAAATGAATTGCATGTAATTAGCATTATCTAAAGTATGGAAAATTTACCAAGGAAAACGTAACACAAGATCTTGACTGGAAATGATATTTTGAGACTGAGAATTACACTTTAAAATATGCCCCAAAATCTGATTTGGAAAAGAATATTGCTATGACTAAAATGGACTATGCAACACACAAAAAATATGTACACAATATGAAAATCATACATGATCCAAATGGAAACATGAAAAGTGTGCATAATGCACTTAGTAAAAAAAACTACTCTACTGAAAAAATAATGTGATAAAATTACTTGGAGGAATTAAAACTCTTCTAATATGTACAAAGGAGGATACTTTACTTCACTAGCAATGCTTTAGATAGATCCCATTAACTATAATATGCCACTCTTCCCCATCCAATATTGACAACTGGAAAGCATTACTTGACTGGAAGCCTGAAATGATGTAAGGACCACTCCATATTGCTTCAAAATTTGAGTATTTTCCTAGTTTGGATCTTTTTGCATCCCATTTTAAGACTAAGTATCCTTCTTGGAAGTTTCTAGCCTTAGTATTTTTATCAAATGTGTTTGTGATCTGAGCTTTATCTTTCTCCATTCCTTACATTACTTAGTTCCTTATTCTTTCTAGCTCCATGAGCTTTCCATATTTGGCCTTCATGGCTTCAAATTCAAACAATTACAGCTTCTTGATAAGCTCTAGTGATGAAAACTCAAGGGATACTGGAAATTTCAATTCTTTTTCATAGACTAACTTGTAAAGAGAGTTACCAGTTGATATTTTGAGAGTAATATTATCTATCCACAAGGCTGATTTCAATATTATATGCCAACTCCTTTGATTTTCATCCAACGTTCTCTTGATGATCCTTAACAAGTTTATGTTTGTGGACTCAACTTGCCCATTTCGTCCGGGGTAATAGTTTGAAAATGTGCTTAGATATATCCTATTTTTCCCATCCCACCTGGAGATCTCGATGCCAAGAAATGCCAATGAATTATCAAAGATAATAGTAGAAGGAACACCAAATATCATCACAATACCTTCATAAAAATATAGGATGTTGGTTTTATTTTCTTCCTTAATTACAACTACTTTTGTCCACTTGGTGAAATAGTTTGTGGCTGTGAGAATTTACTTGTGGCCTAGGGTTGATTTTGGATTAATCACTCTAATGAAGTCCAAACCCCATTACATGAAGTCCAAAGTCCATACATGGGTGGATTAGAAGGGCTGTTAGCATTTCCTTTCTTAAAAAGAAATAACACTTCTTGCTTTTTTTAACCCGTGAAAGGTAATAATTGAAAATATTAGGCCACTAATATCTAGCCTTCATGATCTTAAGAGTTGTTACCCTTGGAGAAAATTGACCTCATGCTTCTCCATCATGGAATTTTTGCATTGTCTTCTCAATCAGATCTGTCGTGATGCACCTTAAGAGAACACCATTCACATCTATTTTTAATAAAATATCATTAACAATAACATATAGAATATCTTGAAGCCTGAAATATATTCTCTTGTATTTGCTTAATCCTTGATGGCAATGACTTGTTTGGAGGAAGTGTGCCATATTTTGAGTCCAATAATGGATAGGTAAAGCATTGGCCAGTTTTTATTAATCATTCTAAAGCACTAAAATGAATTCTTCATCATTTTTCTGACTTGAAACAAGTTTCTCACACAACCCTTTGCCCCTAACCAACTTAGTTACTTTAATATCAATTTCATACTCCATTAATTTTTCTATCCACCCAAATCTCTTCTCATTCAAATATTTTTCCAATAGGAAGTATTTTATACCATCATGTGAAACTAAAAGATGAATCTTGTTATTTGACACTAGATCCCTGAACTTATTCAAACATCTTATAATAGCTAGAACATGTTTTTCAATGGAGGAGTACTTAACCTCATAATCATTGATATTCTAAATTAATAAGGAAATATGTTGTTCTAAATAATCTTTGTTCAACTATATCAATATGGAATATATGGTCTCAATACCTCCTAAAGCATATAAGATGAAATCCTTAGAGAAATATAGATTTATGAGGGTTGGTGCTTGTGCAATGGCCTACTTTATAGATTCAATAATTTCTCTTCATTCAGAAGTCCACTTGAAATCCATGTTTTTCTTTAACATCAATGTTAGTGGATTGAAAAGATTAGAAAAATTAGGGAAAAATATTCTAACAAAGTTAATTCCCCACAAGAAAATCTAAAGAGATTTTTTATGGCTATGTAATGACAAAGAAAGAATATCTTCAATTATTTATGGGTCAATAGTCAATCCTTTCTTAGATACAATATGGCCAAGGATTTTACCTTCATGAGTGAAGAAGATGAATTTTTTTGGGTTAAGGGAGACTCCAAACTCCCTACATATCTCGAATACTTTCTTGAGATGAAGAAGATGCTCAAGAGCATTTTCAGAGAACACTGATATGTCATCAATGTAAATAATAACCATCCTATTGATCGGCCCTCGGAATTTCATATCCATAGCCCTCTAGAACATCACTCTAGCATTTGACAGGCCAAATGGCATTTCCCTATAAGAAAAATTTCCCCATTTTATGCTAAAGGTTGTTTTAAATTGATCCTCTTCCTTTACCATGATTTGGTTATATCTTGAGTATCCATCCAAAAGGGAAAATATCTCATAACCTACCACCATTTTTAATAGCCTTTCCCTATAGGGTAGTGGATAATGGTATTTCAAAGAAGCTTTGTTCAAATCTCTAAAATCAGTACATAACATGATCTCTCCATTCTTTTTCCGTGACTAGGTTGGCAACCCATGATGAGTCCTTGATTTGAAAAATTGTGTTTGCCTCTGTCAATTTTTTTAAATCCTTCCTCATAAGAGGTTTAATGTGTGGATTGAAAGGCCTCTATTTTAACCTAACAAGCATGTAATTTAGATCCATCTCTATGGTATGTTGAGCTAAATTAGGTTTGAATCCTCTAAGATCTATATAGCTCCATGAAAATATATTAGAAAAATAGTGGAAAAGTTTTGTGAAGTCATGATTTTCTTGTGAAATACTTACTTTGAAAATTTGAAGGAAATTGTCTCCACCAACTACAACAGGCTCTAAAATTTCACCTTTGGTCGTTATATTTGCTTTCTCTTTCCTGAACTGCTCATTTGGTTTGGATATGGATTCCAAATTTACTAGACCCTTAGGTAGATTTTTTGATCTGAGTTAGATAATCTAATCATCATACTGTCTTTCCAACTTATCCTGGTTTTTTGAAGAGAATTCAACTTCTTCTTGAAGGAAAATTACAATTTTTTGATCATTCTAAAACACCTGCCAACTTGTGATATTTTCTGGTATGGTAAGCCTTACTACTACCCTAATATTTGGCTATACATTGTCTCTTAGGATATTTTCAACAACATCAAACCTTACTCTAATGGAAGAAATTATATCAACCGCTTAGTTCCCTTTTATTGGGATGCCCTGAATATTAAAATCTCCAATATCATCCAAATAATCCCAAACCCTATGCTTGTAGGCTTTGTGTAGATCATTTTTGGCCACATTTACTCTTATGATTTAGTTCAAAATTAGTTCATTGTCTCCAAAGGTCTGTAATTCCTTGATATTATTATTCCTTTCCCATTGCAAGCCATTAACAAGAGATTCATAATCTAATGCATTATTGGAGAAACTAAATTAGATCTTGAAAGATGAGTAATACTTGATAAATTTGGGAGATATAAGTACTACACCTCTTCTGGTACCTTGTTTACATCTTGATCCATCAAATAGCATATGCCAAATGCCACCATCATCTTCATTAACTAGTTTGGCAACAATAGGCAGGGGTGCATTTTCTTCATGTAGGCAATAGACACCAACATCATCTTCTTCAATATCTTCCATTTATTTGTACGGATCAAATTTGTAACACCTATGTGTCCATTCATCAAGTAGAATATTAGGAATTCCCCCAATATGAGTGTTTGTTTCTTTGGTACTTGGACAATCATCTTGAACTAAGATTATGCAGTTGGCATTGATAGGACTATGCACATAAGGCTCTATATGGTAAGTAGTAATTAGTTGAGATTTAATAGTAGATTTATCTCCATACCTAGTCATAAAGATCATATGAGACCAACCTGCTAACAAGTATCCTATAATTTTAACGATGAAATCCCTAGACAAACATATAGAAAAAAGTGGAGGTAGATTGATTATGGATATATCTTTAGGAACTGAAACATTAAGAAATGCATGGAATGTGAGTCTTAGACCTCTAATAACTCCAAAATTCCCCACTAATATCACATATAACTATACCACACCTTTTGAAGAGGTTCATAATTAATTCCTAGTTGTTCTGTAATCCATTTTGGCATCACCGAGCTACTTTCTCTAGATTCAATCATATAATTGTGTACCAAGTTGTTACCTATGATAAAATAAAAATATAAGGGTGTAGGTTTCTTGTTTTTAATTTGTTGGACCTCCCCTTGTTTTAATACATTTGTAAGAACTTTATCTTGCTCTTTATATAACTCATTTGGATTAGAAAAACTAACCATAACTACTTGTAAGATATCCCTCTAGCCTGGAATTTCAAGTGATTCCCACATAGATATCGTCACAATAGTTTTCTTCATTTTCTTGACTATATTGAAAGGATTTTAGGGATATTTTTGTTGTACTTTAGTTGGAACAGAAGGTATTCTAGGTTGATCTTTTCAATTTAGAACTATTTTGGAATTGCTGCCCTCTTAAAGTGTTAAGGAAGGTTCAGGAGGGCCTAAATTTACATATTGTACTTCCTCAATAGTTATTTTCTTAGACCTACTATTCTTAGATACACCTTGTGAAAGATTCTGATTCCTTCCACAAAAGTCTTCCACTTGCCAATTTACAAGTGAAGTGTCATTTTGAGGTGTTTCTTGACTGACAATTTACTAGTGATTTTATTCTATAAGTGTTTCTTGAGAAGAAAATGCACTTTGAACCATCAGAGATTGGTTGAGGATACCATTTGGGCATGTTGCTTAGTTATGAGGATGATTACAAGGGAAGCACTACTCATAATATTGTGCAAGATTGTTTTGGATAGGAACCAGAGCTTGAGATGAAGAGGTTTCATTTGGATTATATGGTTGAAAAGGCATAGCAGAAGGAACTTGGGTTTGAGTCTAATTTATAGCTTGAGAAGGAGGTCTATTTGGTTGATATGGTGGATTTTTTGGTTACTATGGAGGTTGGTAAGGTCTATAATTTTTGGTTTCTTTCCTCTTAAGTGATATCAACTCATTCCCAAAAGTTTTTAGTTGTTTTATTACCTCTTGTATTTCAGTTGAGGTTTTAGAAGAAGTAGAGGCTTCATTAGAGCTATGATTTTTTTGGGTAGGGATAGGTACTAACTCAGGTGTCAGATTAGAGTTAGGATTCTCAATTTCAAAGGATAAAAGCATTGGAGGCATATGAGAAATTTTTCCAATGTTGATTATATTATTCTTGACTCTAATGACAATATTATATTTAGTTGGTAATGTCCGACCCCCCATGGATTGGATCATGACTGATATGTCACTATTCATGGCATTTAAATAACAAATAAAAGCATGTTGAGGTGTAGGTCTTACCACTTAAGTTATTTGGTCCCAGGTCCTTTGAAATATTATGTTGAAATCAGTCATTTGCTCATTAGTTTCTCTCTTTGTTGTTGTAAGCTACTCCACCAGGGATAGGTGATCTAATTTTTCTTTAAATTAATTCCATAAGGTTGTGCCAATTTCATCCCAAATAATAATTTATCGAGGTCTTAGGATCCTATACCACTAAAGTGCCTTACCCTTTAAAGAATATGCTAGTAGCCTAACTGCAAAAACATCATGTGTAACCATATGGAGAGAACACACATTAACAACATCCTGGATATGCTCAGCATGGATGACTTGATTTTCACAAGAAAAATATGGAATTATCTTGAGTGGAGCCATTAAAATGTCATGTTTTACACTAATAATAAGTGGGATGACACCTGTAAAATTTGGAAATGGTATATTTCTCTATGGTTCGTCCATGAGAGGTCTTAGAATTCTGATATATTGAAAGAAGGGTCTTCCAAGAGGTGGAGTAGAGAGAATAATATTTGGTGGTGAAGTTGACCTATGAAATATTCTTCCACTTATTCCCATCTCAGGTGATAGATGTAGAAACTCAAGGAATCATTCCTCTTGTTGTAGATCTTTTTTTGGATAATTCTCATGAAACTAAGGATCTTAGACTGCTAGACTAGTAAATAGAATGCTTGGGGTCACCAAATATGTTGATGTAAAGCTTTTTAATGATTAAATTCACCAAGATACACACCCAATATTGGAAAAATGAATCTACAAAAAGGAGGTTTAATGGAAGACCTTAGAAAGGAACTTGGTTGCACACGTATGAAATATAAGCTTTAAATACTAGTGCCATCGGGCGTGCCAAAAAAACTATTATAACTAAAAAACAACACCCTCTGGTTTTGATCATGAATCTATCAATGAAAAATGAATTTTTTGAGTAATATGGGATTGTCTCTTAGTTTTGGGACTGCTATCTGATACAAACCTCCAAATAAGGGTGAATTCCTCTACCTTCTCTTAATGCTAAACTACTCCTAGAAGGGAAATTTTGCTATTTGCATCTATCCTAATCTTCCAAAGGACCAGAAAAAGAGAGAGAGATTGCATGAAAATAAAAATCCTAAGCTACAAAGGTGATTGCACCAAGAAAGGAATGGGAAAACATCTAGATTAGTGAAAATGAGATGAATAATGTGAAATAGAGAGGTTAGATACAAGTGACATAGTACATAACTGCATTTGTCAACATCATCTCCATGGAGCACAACAAATATGAACATGCAAGAAGATCATCAAATGCACAAAAACATTGAATATATCATGAAAGGAAAGGAAAATTTAATTAAACATGTCTAGGGAAGAAAATATCCACAAAACATGGATTTATTGATTAAATGGATGCACATTTCATTATAATTGCAAAAGAAAGGAAAAGATCTTCTTATAGAATATTGAAACTAGAAGCATGTAACTAAACATTGCTCATGAACAATTTTGACAGAGTTCCATTATAGGAACCTTCCCCCCTAAAAATGTGACTTTGCACTTACATTTATTTATTTTAGAGAGAGGAGACAGAGAGAGGACTTGAAAAGCACATTTTTAGTGGTCCCAACCATCCAAAAGATCCAAATGATTGCTCTGCATATGATGATTGACACTTGGCTAGATTTGATATGTTAATTAAAAATTTGGGCTCATGTAAACATGTTTTTTTGATGATTAAAAGGTCATACTTGCAATCATACGTGGCTCGAACCATTTTCCTACTTTTCCCCCCATTTAGACCCACCAAATTATGATTCTCATGATACCAAATCAAAGTTCTTTATGAGATATTTCGAACGAGGCCAATTTTGTGTGATTTTGAGTAGGGGGTTGAAAGATATCATCATTTGAATATTTGCATGTTGGGATGCAGAAGAATGTGACAAGTGGTAGTATTTGATTAGCTCAGAGATTCCCCTCTACCCATGTGTGCATTGTTTCATACAATTCCTTGTGTCCATCTCCCACTAGCTCAAGTTTTGGGATTTTAATTCCTTGTCCTCATTTTTTTCTCTCTTTTTCCTTGGAAAATGGGTCTATCTTTATGAAGTATTGGCCAATAAGTCTCGCCCACATTCCTTCAGAATTTACCTTATACAAATTTTTTTGACTAACAATTACAAAATGCGACCTAATGAGAAAGCTTCACGTAATTTTTATGTCATTCCTTATGAAATCCTTCCTTTGACACCTACGAACCATCAACCAATGGGATCATTCCATGCCCCTTCATTTTTTCAGTTCCCTTGAAATCCTTGAATGACAACTGTGAAGCTTTGATCAATGAGGAAGATCCATTCCTTGATGCGTTGTTATAATTTTAACATTCTCATATAACAATTATAAAATAATTTCCAATCAGGAAGCTCCATGCATTTCAGATGTTAGTTTTTTCTTTGAACTCCTTCTGATAGCTATGAAATGTGAGCCAATGAGATGGCTCCACATCACCCCTATGTCAGAACATGTCAGTCTTTCTTCTTCGTTCTTGGATCTGATTCAATGGGTCTTCACATTTGTCAAATTGAGAAAGGAAAGCTAATAAAATAGACATGTGTTGCTCTTCACATCACAATATCTAAGCTCAGGGGCTTTAGATTTTTTTTGGAAATGAAGTGAGTGCCACATGTCCCCTTTGACAATGTCTGACTTGACAAACCCAAAGAAATATGAAATGTGTCTAAATATGGGGAATTAGAGTCTGAAAGAGTCAATCACCTAAGGAAAGGCCAAAATTTTGACACGTAGCCCACCTTTGGTCATTGATCAGCCACCATGTGGTCCTTAGGCTAGGACCACTAGCTTCTTCCATGTGTTCCTATGAATGTTGACACTGAATTTGATGGTCAAATGAACATCATTCAACTTTTTTAAAGGGACCCGCCAATGAAATGAATAATTCTCACATGTATTTTTGAATACCAATGGCCATTGAATTTGGAAAATGTAATTTTACAGCCATTTAATGATAACATACTTGTAAGAACATTGGCTAAGTCCATTTTGTGAAGCTTGTTAAGGCCAATTTAACCCAGGGATAATTTTGGATAATAATAACCATATCAACCCTAAGCAAGTATGCAACAATAGGCTCATCATCACTCATTTTCAAGCCTATTAACTTTACAAGTTACCCTTTGCCAAGAGGGATTTTGAGAAAATTTCTTGCAACTTTTTGATTTACAACCATTTTTAGTTTTTCCAGAAATTTCCTTTTTATACATTTTCCACCAGATTTCAGATTTCAGAAGTGAGGATATAATTTGCGTGCAAACTAGATGTTGAATTTTGAAACCTAAAACCCCCCAAAATAATTTGGGAATTGGAATTTGGAACTTAAAATACAGTTTACATGTAAAATACATGTCAAGTTTTGAAGTATGATTCCCCACTTGCATTTTAGAACACAGAGTCCGATATGTAGTTTGCATGCAAACTGGACATCAACTTCTAACTTCATCCCCTGAATATTTTAGAGGTAATTCGTAACTCAGAATATGATATGTAGTTTTCATGCAAACTACACATCGACTTCTGACTTCTAACTTCTGATGGTAGATTAGCAATAAATGCCAACCACCCACACGTACCAACTTTGAGGTAGGTAATTTTTTACTTTCCTATAAAAAGATGAGTTTTACTTGTAATTTTCACTTGAAAAATTAGTATGCTCACTTGATGACACTCCTCTAAAATCCAACCATAATCCTTAGGTATTTTTAAAGGCATTTTTCATGTTTTTCTTCATTAGATATTTGGGTAACTTATCAGACATTTTTCACAATTTCTTTTGATCCCTTTTTTGTCACTTTTCATCTCTTTCATGGGAATATTTCTCATTTCCTCCTTTGTCTTTTCTTAGAGTTTTTTATTTGAGTTTTGAATTCGTGGATTTTTCACTCTCGTTGTTTTCCTTGTTTTTGAAGCATAGGCTTCAAATATTTATTTTTGTAATACGAAGGAGAAAAGACTATTTTCAGAGAAGAGAAGAATTTTTCAGAGGTCCCATGATGGAAAATAAGGTTCGACTTCCATCTTTTGAAATTTGAGGTTAATGAGCACATTACAGGTTGGAACTCTAGTTTTGGAATTTCAGAGCTACATTATAGGTCCTAACTTCCATCGTCAGAACTTTAAGTTAGAGTTACATAACAAAGATGCAGGTCAGATTTGGAGGGCTGATTAACAGGGTTGTACTTCTACCCCCCAACGTCTAATTCTAATTTTAGTAAGTTTTTTGAAATTTTCACTAGAGAATCTTGACATTCCCATTTTAAAGCTTTAGAAATAAGGGATATTTTTTTAATAACGTTCTCTATTCTAAATTATCTTAATTTAGAACATGTGTTTCAATTTTTTGAATAATTTTCTCTATTCTAAATGATCATGATTTAGAGCACACATTCCATGTAAATCAATCTCATAAAAGATAACCATATGTAGCTATAATGACTCAATGAACTACCAATCTCTCATTTCATGACTTAGAGTTTCATCAATCTCTCATTTCATGACTCAGTTTCTTACCAATCCTTCATGTTAGCTCAATGTATTGTATATTAAGTATACTTGGTTCTTTTACCATTTTCGGGGTATTGAAGTGTTTTTTTTAAGAGGCCTATCTAAATATTTGTTACCAATATTCATCTGAAATCCTTCTTCTTAATCTAGGTGATATAGGATAACACAACCAAACGCTTATGATACTTTGGCCAAAGATTTTCACATGCTTTGCATGATCATATTCCTAGATGGCATACTCATAAATGGAATACGTCATTCACCCCCACTTCATATGTTATCTAGAATGGTCTTCACTAACTCCTATCAGTCCTCTTGTCCAAGGTTTAACCATAACTCAGGTTAGCAACATATATTGTTATAGAGGGCCACTCGCAGTGACTAAGGGTACATATACATACTCAATCGACCTAGGTCGATTACATGTGTATAGTTACCTTCAATCATCATGAGTCCTTCCCTATACCAAATCATGTCCCTAAACTGACCTAGAGTGTAACCAAGTCAAGTTTGAGTTTATGTAAACCTAGATGATCCGATTCGGAAGGGTGTTACGACATGTTAGTTACAACACTATATCCTCATGAAGACCTGATCTTCATGATGACACATTATTTTAGTTGGTGTGTACCAACACCCCACGGAATCCCCTCATCTAGAGTTACATATCTAGATAAGAGGTTAAATACTTTCTTATCTTCTTAATTTAAGATTCAGTTTCAGCAACCCTATTAATTTTCTAATCTCTTTGATCATTATGGTTGCTATTCATAAATGACTTATGGTTGTCATGTAAATTAATCTGCAACCAATCCTTCTACCTGAAGGATTGTATGTCATTCCTTGGTTTCTTAATTTAAGTTTAGGATTATAGTCCAAATCAGCTTAACACAGTAAGATTTAACTTACTAAGCTTAACCAAGTTTATTCATGACTAAATTTAAATCCAGACTCCTTAATAATGGACTTCATTAAAATGAAGTCTATTTCTTATACATATGTATTCATTTATTTTCAATTACCTTACCTCAGTTAAGTTTTTCTAAGAAGAGGCATAATTTACTCTTTCCAAATGTCCTTTGGGTATAATACTCAAAAGTGTCACAACAAAATATTTATCCCAAACACTAATTGTCTTCCCTTTAACATATACTAGTTAGGGTCCATTTCCAGTTATTTTCTTATACAAGGGTCCATATGTATTTTACTCTTATATTAATGTCAATTAATAATCCATATTGACCTAGTTGAGTGTTCATCTATGTATGCCAACTTAAAAGTTGCATTTAGGAGGAGAATAAAGTATCAATACTCTTTTTCTCTATTTCATTTGAGTCCAACTAAAATGATCCAAAACATATATGTTTACAAGAGAATAAGAATAAGTTTACAATCCCCTTTTTACAGTAAGCCCAAAAGATAATGGCACATCAAATATCAATAACAC
Source organism: Taxus chinensis (assembly GCA_019776745.2). Classification (NCBI taxonomy): domain Eukaryota; kingdom Viridiplantae; phylum Streptophyta; class Pinopsida; order Cupressales; family Taxaceae; genus Taxus; species Taxus chinensis. The sequence goes on from CM034154.1 coordinate 354,042,148, forward strand.
TCAATCCTTTTTCATTGATCAAACAAAATACATATTTTACAGGTCTAAACATTTCAGACATTTTTCATGTCATTCTTCATTGATAAAATCAAGTAAAATTTACAAGCTTTTTCCCTTTTTCAATTACATCTCAAAAAGAATAATAAATCCTCATTAAAAATGCATCCTTTAAGAAAACACAGGAAGCATCATAAAGGAACTTGTCTTCTTTTGTCACTTATGGAATCCATCTACAAAAATTTCTAGCATGGGTCAGTTTGTTGAACTGAGCATGATAAGCAATAATCATTAAAGTTATGTGTTTTTGACTAAATGTCTCATAAAAATAACTCTACTCTTATCAAACATTAAGCAATATAGAAAGATACCTAGTAAATAATTAAGTACCACTAAAAGAAGAACAGAGTGAGAAACCTTGTCACATTAAATAAGTATCAAGATTAAACAACAATATTCGTTCAACAATTTCATAAGAAAAGCTACAACAGAAAAGTAATATTACATCCCAATTACTTAATTGTTTCATACTATAGTGTCTTTGAATCATTCCAATTTAAGCCAACTCTAGCCAAACCTTTTTGTTCAACATCAACAGATTTTACAAGGTTTAAATTCCATGTACTTCTCCTAAAGATAGTCACACATCGAATCATTACCTTCTTAACAATCAATTGAGAAGGAAAGAAAGTGATTCATCCAACTATCTACTTTGCAATCCCCTTCAACTAACCTAACCAAAACGGTCAGCTTCAAGCAAGATGTAATAATGAGGAATAACATTCAGAGAGAGAGAGAGAGATAACAATCAAATACCTTTTGAGCACAAGAGTAACAGTAACAAAATCCATAACTCAGAAAGGAGAGAGAGAATGAGATGGAAGTCAATAATCAAGATGAGAGAGAGATTCTCATCATTTCTTCCCAACACTAAACTGAATTATATAAACTGTAACATGCAAATTAGTTAAAAGCAATGTACTTCCCTCAATGCAAAACATGGACAGTTTCAATAGCTTACTAGTTACCACTAAAGGAAATATTCAAATAATTCATGCTACAATTGTACCAGAAGTATCAAGCAACAGTAGGTCTTCTAAATTCATCAACATTGATAGCTTTGCACACTAGAAATAAAGCTTAATCATCCCAAATAGAAAGTGATTAAGAGATTACAGTCAAGTAAAAACATGTTTCCTATTCCACAAGAAGGAAAGAATTCATTTTCAAATACAATGAAAAGAAGTCCAACCCGATTCAAATATAATTGGGATCAGCGAAAGGATTACAATTCCCCAGCACATGTGTTCATCATTGGGCCTAAAAGGAGAAGGAGAAACTTTACGCTCCAACTGAATTTTGGCTAAGATGAAAGCAATCAAAGGAAATTAAAGACCAAATTGGTTCCTAAAATTGAATAAAAGAGAGGAGAATAAAATAGAACGTTCCAACTCTTTCCCCTCAGATAGCCAAAATCAAACTAATTCTATGTTCCACTACAGTAGTCGATTTTCACATCAACATCTATAGATGTAAATCAAAAGGTTTTCTACAAACCATTTCATACATACATGTAAGAGAATAGTAAGAACTTCTATCAATTGTTTCAAATGGATACACAAGAATCCACAGAATTTATTCATACCAAGTACAATAAGACTTCCTTATTGTTATTTTAAAAAAGTTTGATTCCATAAAATAGAGGCTACCAACAACCATGACAGCGAAGGGTCAAACTAGAGTGACATAGACTAAAACTACTTCAAGAGAGCTTAGGTTGTCTTCCTTCAAAGCATTCTAATAGAGATTCACAACTTAAGCATGTAAGGTTCAGAAGTAATAAACTCATTTTCTATTACATCTAACAAATTTGAATCTACCCAATGCAGAATCCAAACCACTATTCCATTATAAATCAACAGGAATGATAAGTTTTGAAGCAACTCAAGCTTCCGTAAAAGACACAACATTTTATACTTTCCTTTAACAGAGGAAACAAACCGTATCAAATCTTTTCCCAACAATTTTTCCTAATCCATTTTACATAGGAAGTCAGAAGTCCACGCGACTTAAGTAACAATCTAGTTTCAAATAAGATAAACACGATTTACTCAAACATGCATCAAGAAAATACCCATATTGCATCCTTTCAAATAAAAAAACTCAAATATAAGATCACAATCAAAATACACCAAAACATTTCCACAAAGCCATTCATTTCAAAGAGTAGAGTTGTTCTAATGAAGACACTTAATAAAAAGTAAAATTGTTTAATAAGAAGAGCCTATCATGCCTGATGAAATTTCTTGTTGATTTGTAAAATATCTCTAGCCAATTTTCTCAAGAATCTCTTCTTTTCAAACAACGTCAACAACTAACTCTCCCAATTGCCTCCATGTTTCCACAGGTTCAGAAATAGTTTGAGGATGCTCAAGATCACTATGGGTCAAAAAGAATAGACTTGTTGGTTCAAAGAACCAAAACTACATGCAGATCAAAAACTAGAAAGACCAGAATGACCAACTTCCACAAAACACCCTTCTCCTCTTTCCTAGGCGGTCTCTTCACTGAAATCAATGCCATTGAATGCAAATTCCCTCTCTTTTCTTGCGCCACTGCCACTTCAAATTTGGCGAAGTTGATTTCAAGATTTAACATGCATTTTTAAATTTAGCAATGATGTCAGCTAGGCATCTTACCTACCTTCCTTACCTCCTCCAAACTTGGAAAATTAATATGTAAGGACTGAGATTTAATTCTCATTAATACTTTAGAAACCACCACCACCAACCTTCCATTTTCCACATAACCCATAGGTCCCTTTCACCTTAGTAATAGTTTAGGTCACCTTAGCATTAGTTAGGTTTCCATCTTAGTTCTTAGGTCTTTAAAATTTATCTTAGGTTAGTTCAAACCCCATAACTATATCACATACCATCTTAGGTTAGAATCCATATAGGGTAGGGCACTGCAACATAGTTTTAGGCGTCAACCCAAAATAGTTCAGTAATAGATCCTAGGTAAGTATTATCACCTTAGGTCAAAAATCCAATAGGGTAAACATTATAGTTTGCAGCATGGTGCCAAGTAAGGACACCTGAACCCGACTCCTTCACAATTTATGCCAAAACACTGCTTGGTTCCATAACATGTTTCATTCAGCATGTCAATTAACAAGATGACAGCAAAGAAGAACAACAACATACCTTGGATCAATGGAATTGATTCAAGGTGTGTTGTTATCATATAGAAATGTGAAAACAACAGTACAAATTTATGACTTATTATTCACAAAATAGAATGGCCTTGCTTCCAAGTAAACAAAATTACATCAAGCACAAATTTCTAGCAGTAATAACTCATCCATTATAAACATGATTTTCAACGTCAAAAGAATACACCTTCCTAAGACAAATCACATGTCAATGTTTGCAATGTCAAAAGTGGAAGTCATCATAGTAATAGTCATGACCAAGACGTTACATACCTTCCTCCTTAAAAGAATCATCATCCCAATGATTAACTTAATCAAACCATTATAGTTTAGGACAAAACTTAATTATAGTCCTTCCATTCATATGTTCATAACAGAACTAAATTTGAAAATTCAAGTTTTCAAAATAGTATCAAAATACCTGTCAAATAGTTTAGTAACTACCTAAGTTTGGCAGATTTAACATCAAAATATGAATAATGTTTTCATATTTTATCAACCTTTAGAATCAATTTTGATCAAAAAATTATGGAAAAGTAGATCTCATATCTTCAAGATTTTCCCAAGTTGCACTTTCTTCGTTAAACTAGTCCCATTAGACCTTACATTGACTTATTTCACAATTTCTTAAGTGTAACTAGTGAGTTTTCAGCACTCGAATGGGTTTAACCACGATTATTTGTGGGTCTTGGACCTACAAGGAATTCCAATTCAACACATGTGATAAATCTGAAACGTATTTCTTAAGCAAAGAAATATGGAAAACATCATGCATTCATGATAAAGCAGGAGGTAGAGCTAAACGATAAGCTACATAGTTGATTACTTCAACAATTTCAAAGGTCCTACATAACGAGGTGATAACTTGGCAGCCTTGCCAAAAGTTATAGAACTCTTTTTTGGCTTAACCCGAAGAAAGACCTTCTCACCAAGTTCAAATTTCCTATTCACCCACTTTAATTTTGTATAACTTGTATGCCTATCTACAGCTTCCTTTAAGCATTCACGAATCATTTTAACTTGTTGTTCCATTTCTGTATCACCTCTCTATCTTCAATGTTGTCCCAACTAACAGGGGTTCTGCATTTCCTTCCGTATAGTGCTTCAAAAGGTGCCATTTTTAGAGAGGTGTGATAAGTATTATTATAAGAAAACTCAACTAATGGAAGGTACTCCTCCCATTTATACTGCTGATCCATATAATACATTCTTAGCATATCCTCTAAAACTTGATTAACTCTTTCAGTCTGTCCATCCGTTTCTGGGTGATACACAGAACTGAAATTTAGTTTAGTTCCCAGAGCTGCATTAAGCGTCTACCAAAATCTTTATGTCATTCTCGGATCTCTATCCGACATGATTAATTCAGTTATTCCATGTAACTTGAAAATCTCATGCACAAATCTTCTTGCTAACACAGGTGAATCATCCTTTAGATTACCAGCAATAAAGTGTGCTACCTTTGTTAGTTTATCAACAACAACCAGAATAACATCATGTTTATTCTTTGACATAGGAAATCCCTGAACAAAATCCATAGTTATCACTTGCCATTTGTACTATGGAATATTGTGAGGGTACAATAAACCAGTTGGATGCATATGTTCCGCTTTGACATGTTGACACTCTAAGTAGTGTGTCACAAATTCCATCACATCCTTCTTCATCCCTTTCCATAAATATTGTTGTTTTATATCAGCAAGCATCTTTGTAATGCTAGGGTGCCCAGAAAAAGGTGAGTTGTGGAATTCAACCAATAATTTCTTTCTTAAATTATTTGCCAAAGGTATGTATACCCAGTTTTCAAACCACAAAATTCCTTCATTGTCGAAATGAAAACCCTTATATCTCACATCATTTGGATTTGCAGCAAGTGTTGTCCTTACTTGCTGAAAATAAGAATCAGATTCCATGACACTTTTCACCTCATCTTTAAACTAAGTTCTTAATGTTATAAGAGCATAAATGTGCTTCCTATGACTTAGAGCATCAGCTACTCTATTTTCCTTGCCTTTAATATAGCTTATATCAAAATCATACTAAGATAGAAATTCCAACCATCTTCGTTGTCTTGCATTTAGGTTTGGCTGAGTGAAAATATACTTCAGCCCAAGATGGTCAGTTTTTAGTTCAAAAGGCCTACCAAGAAGATAATGCCTCCATATTTGAAGGGCATGAACAATGGCAGCAAGCTCTAGGTCATGTGGAGCATAATTCCATTCATGTAACTTGAGTTTTCTACTTTCATAAGCTATGACATGGTCATCCTGTAGCAGAATACCTTTGAGGCCCTCTCCAGATGCATCCATTACAACAATAAAGTCCCCATTTGGATCAGGTACAGTCAGAATAGGTGTTGTAGTTAACTGATCCTTTAGAATCTTAAAAGAAGATTCACATTTTTCATTCCAAGCAAATTTCTTATCTTTCTTTTGTAATGAAGTTATTGGTGCACCAATCTTAGAAAATTATTTAACAAAATTTATATAGTAACCAGAAAGACCCATGAAGCTTCTAACTTCATGCACATTTTTGGGTACAGGCCACTCAATTATAGCTATGATCTTCAAAGGATCTACAGCTATTCCATTTTTACTTATTACATGTCTCAAATAGTGTACTCATAGAAGGAACATTTAGACAACTTACCATACAACTTTCTCTTTCTTAAGATTTCCAAAACTATCTTCAAATGCTCATGATGTTCTTCAATGCTTTTAGAGTATATGAGAATATCGTCCAAGAATACAAGCACAAACTTGTCCAAGTATTCTTGAAAAATATTATTCATCAAACTCATAATAAGTGCATTTGTCAACCCAGGTACATTTGTCAACCCAAAAGGTAAAACTGTGAATTCATAATGCCCATACCTTGTTCTAAAAGTTGTTTTATGTATGTCTTCATCCTTTATTCTCAACTGATGATATCCCAATCAAAGATCTATTTTAGAATACACTGATGCTCCACGCATCTGATCAAATAGATCATCAATTCTAGGAAGTGGATATTAGTTCTTAATAGTTTCCTTGTTCAACATTTTGTAATCAATACACAATCTAAGTGTGTCATCCTTCTTTTTCACAAAGATTACCGGTGCTCCCCAAGGTGAGACACTCGGTCTTATCAATCCTTTTGACAAAATTTCCTGTAACTGAGCCTTAAGCTCTACCAATTCAATGGTAGTCATTCTATAAGTTGCCTTGGATATAGGTTAGGTTCTTGGTTTGATCTCTATTGTGAATTCAAACTCCCATTTGGGTGGAAGACCCAATAACTCTTCTGGAAATACATCTCTAAAATTTTGTAACAAAGGATATTTTTCCATAAAATCTTTACCTTCTTCTGTTGTCTCAAAAAATTTACCACATACAAGGTACATCCTTTGTTTTTGGCCTTTTTAAGTCGCATTGCTGACAACTTCCTAACTGAAATCTCGTGTTTTACACCCTGAATGACCATTGATTTCTGTAGATCATCTAAACAACTAATATGTTTTTCAAAACAATCAACCTTTTCTTTATGCTCAGCTAGCCAGTTAACACCTATGATTACATCATAAGACCCCAAAGGAGCAACATAAAGGTCAACTTCTATGGAAAAACTAGGCAAGTCGAGGACTGCTCCAAAAAGACACATACTAACCGTATGAGTAGCATTATTTCCATAATGCATAGTCCATAATTTATCCATTTTCTCATCTTTTCTTTTTAATTTTGAAGCTAACTTAGTAAATAAAACATTCAGTAGCTCCAGTATCAAAAAGTATAGTCACAGGTATATCGAATAACTTACCCAGAACTTCGATAGGTGTGACTTGTTTTTCGGCTTGCTTATTAGCTACCACAGCATATATTCTATGTTGTTGATTGCGGTCATCCTTCTTCATAGGATAGTGACTCGCATAATGGTCCTTGCCACAGTTAAAACAGCCTCCAACAGGCCCCTTCCTAGGCTCAAATTTATTTCCATCCTTGAAGTTATCATTATGGCTTCCGTAGGACTTATGTCCATTGTTATTATCTTTGACAGAGTTGTTCCACATACTAGCAACAGGTTTGTTTATTGTTGTTCTCTTATTATTATCAGTGGAAAATTTGTTTTTCATGCCAAACCTCTTCCAGGGTCCCTTTTTAGGTGCAAGAGATGAAGAAGAGTTTGGAATCTTCTTTCTAATTTCCTCTCTATGAGCAGAGATTGCTCTTAATTTATGTTCTTACCTTATGGCTTTTTCAACAACCCCTTCCATAGTGGTTGGACTATGAACATCCACCTCACCTTCTATAATGGGATTTAATCCCATAATAAATTTATGTATCCTAAACTTCTCGTCAGTTTGATACTGAGGTGCGTACTTAAGGAGTTTAGTAAACTTTTCCCAAAACTTTGTCATAGTTAACTTTCCTTGAGATAAATTCTGAAATTCAGTCATTTTCTTATCATAGAAAATTTGAGGTAGCCATCATTGCCTAAAATATCTTTTAAATTGATCCCAAGTTATGTCTGCTTCGACCATATTCAACTCAGCCTTACAGTTGTCCCACCATGAAGATGCCTCATGAGAAAGCTGATACGCTCCCCATATTGCTTTTGTTTCCTCAGACAATTTTCTTATAGCAAAATTACTTATCCATTTCATTGAGCCAGTGCTCAACCCCATCCCAAAGTGTAGTTCCATAAAAATTAGGAGGACTTATTCTTTTTATATCATTGGTGAGTTTCGCTGCTAATCTTGTCTTTTTATTTTCAAGCTAATTAGGTATGTTTACATTACTATTATCAACACCTGAATTTCCCTCATTGGTGTTGTCCACGGGAGGTGGTTGACCATCATTATCAGCATTTTCTTCCTCTTACTCATTTCCCATTACTTGATGTTCCAGTACATCCAAGTGATCTCTTGTGTCCAACATGGCAGCAAGGATATCATCGACTTTTTGGGTAGTAACTACTTCTCCACCCAGTGGCAGGTTGTTTGCAACATTTCCTCTTGTTCTAACCATTTTCTATTTTAATCAAGAAAATGCAAGTTTTATCATATTATGGACACAATAAGTCCAAGAGCTGCAACCTTCAGCTCTGATACCAAGATGTAACATTCCCATTTTAAAGCTTTAGAAACAAGGGAATTTTTATTTATTTTTGAATAGCATTCTCTATTCTAAATTATCATAATTTAGAACACATGTTTCAAGTTTTTAAATAATGTTCTTTGTTCTAAATGATCATGATTTATAACACACATTCCATGCCAATCAATCTCATAACAGATAACCATATGCAGATGTAATGACTCGATGAACTACCAAACTCTCATTTCATGACTCAGAGTTTCATCGATCTCTCATTTCATGACTCAGTTTCTTACCGATCCTTCATGTTAACTCAATGTATTATATACTAAGTATACTTGGTTATTTTACACTTTTCAGGGTATTGAAGTGTTCCATTTAAGAGGCCTATCTAAATATTTGTTACCAATATTCATCTGAAATCATGCTTCTTAAACTAGGTGATATAGGACAACACAGCTAGCAGCTTGCGATACTTTGGCCAAAGATTTTCATAGGCTTTACATGATCATATTCCTAAGGGGTATACTCATCAATGGAATACATCCTTCACCCCCACTTCATCTGTTATCTAGAATGGTCTTCACTGACTCCTGTCAGTCCTCTTGTCCAAGGTTTAACCATAACTCAGATTAGCAACATAGATTGGTATAGAAGGCCACTCACGGTGACTAAGGGTACATAGACATACTCAATCGACATAGGTCGATTACATGTGTCTAGTTACCTTCAGTCATCTGGATTCCTTCCCTATACTAAATCATGTCCCTAAGCTGACCTAGAGTGTAACCAAGTCAAGTCTGAGTTTATGTAAACCTAGATGATCCGATTCGGAAGGGTGTTACGAGATGTTAGCTGTAACACTATGTCCTCATGAAGACCCGTTCTTAATGATGATGCATTATTGTAGTTAGTATGTACCAACATCCCACAGAATCCCCTCATCTAGAGGTACATATCCAGATAAGAGGTTAAATACTTTCTTTTCTTCTTAATTTAAGATTCAGTTTCAGCAACCCTGTTAATTTTCTAATATCTTCAATCATTATGGTTGCTAGTCATAAATGAACTTATGGTTGTCATGTAAATTAATCTGCAACCAATCCTTCTACCTAAAGGATTATATGTCATTCCTTGGTTTCTTAATTTAAGTTCAAGATTACAGTCCAAATCAGTTTAACACAGTAAGATTTAACTTACTAAGCTTAACCAAGTTTATTCATGACTGAATTTAAATCCAAACTCCTTAATAATGGACTTCATTAAAATGAAGTCTATTTCTTATACATATGTATTCATTTATTTTCAATTACCTTACCTCAGTTAAGGTTTTCTAAGAAGAGGTATAATTTCCTCTTTCCAAATGTCCTTTGGGTATAATACCTGAAAGAGTCACAACGAAATATTTATCCCGAAGACTAATTGTCTTCCCTTTAACATATACTAGTTAGGGTCCATTGCCAGTTATTTTCTTATACAAGGGTCCATATGTATTTTACTCTTCTATTAATGTCAATTAATAATCCATATTGACTTAGTTGAGTGTTCATCTATGTATGCCAACTTAGAAGTTGCATTTAAGAGGAGAATAGAGTATTAATACTCTTTTTCTCTATTTCATTTGAGTCCAACTGAAATAATCCAAAACATATATGTTTACAAGAGAATAAGAATAAGTTTACAATCCCCTTGCAGTAAGCCCAAAATATAATGGCACATCAAATATCAATAACGCTCAATCCTTTCTCATTGATCAAACAAAATACATATTTTATAGGTCTAAACATTTCAAACATTTTTCATGTCATTCTTCATTGATAAAATCAAGTAAAATTTTAAACTTTTTCCCTTTTTCAATTACATCTCAAAAGGAATAATAAATCCTCATTAAAAATGCATCCTTTAAGTAAACACAAGAAGCATCATAAAGGAACTTGTCTTCTTTTGTCACTTACGGAATCCATTTGTAAAAATTGCTAGCACGGGTCAGTTCGTTGAACTGAGCATGATAACCACTAATCATTAAAATGGTGTGCTTTTGACTAACTGTCTCATAAAAATAACTCTACTCTTATGAAACATTAAGCAATACAAACAGATACCTAGTAAAGAATTAAGTACCACTAAAAGAAGAACAGAGTGAGCAACCTTGTCACATTAAATAAGTATCAAGATTAAACAACAATCTTCGTTCAGAAATTTCATAAGAAAAGCTACAACAAACAAGTAATATTACATCCCAATTACTTATCTGTTTCATACTATAGTGTCTTTGAATCATTCCAATTTAAGCAAACTCTAGCCTAACCTTTTGTTTAACATCAATAGATTTTACAAGGTTTAAATTCCATGTACTTCTCCTGAAGATAGTCACACATCGATTCATTACCTTCTTAACAATCAATTGAGAAGGAAAGAAAAAGGAAAGAAAGTGATTCATCCAACTATCTACTCTGCAATCCCCTTCAGCTAACCTAACCAAAATGGTCAGCTTCAAGCAAGATGTAATAATAACGAGAAATAACAGTCAAAGAGAGAGAGAGATACAAATCAATTACCTTTTGAGCATAAGAGTAATAGTAACGAAATCCACAACTAGGGGAGAGAGAATGAGATGGAAGTAAATAATCAATATGAGAGGGAGATTCTCATTATTTCTTCCCAATACTGAACCGAATTATATAAATTGTAACATGTAAATCAATTAACAGCAATGTACTTCCCTCAACACAAAATAAGGACAATTTCAGTAGCTTACTAGCTACCACTAAAGGAAATATTCAAAGAATTCATTCTACAACTGTACCAGAAGTATCAAGCAACAACTGATCTTCTAAATTCATCCATGTTGATAGATTTTCACACTACAAACAAAGCTTAATCATCCCAAATAGAAAGACATTAAGAGATTACAGTCAAGTAAAAACATGTTTCCTATTCCACAGGAAGGAAAGAAGTTGTTTTCAGATACAATGAAAAGAAGTCCAACTAGATTCAAATACAATTGGGATCAGTGAAAGGATTGCAATTCCCTAGCACATGTGTTCATCATCGAGCCTAAAAGGAGAAGGATAAACTTTACGCTCCAACTGAATTTTGACTAAGATGAAAGCAATCAAAGGAAATGAAACCCCAAATTGGTTCCTAAAATTGAACAAAAAAGAGGAGAATAAAATAGAACATTCCAACTCTTTCCCCTCAGATAACCAAAATCGAACTAATTCCACATTCCACTACAGTAATCAATTTTCACATCAACATCTATAGATGTAAATCAAAAGTTTTTCCACAAACCATTTCATACATACATGTAAGAGAACAAGAAGAACTTCTATCAATTGTTTCAAATGGATACACAAGAATCCATAGAATTTATTCATACCAAGCACAATAAGACTTCCTTATTGTTATTTTCAATAAGTTTGATTCCATAAAACAGAGGCTACCAACAACCATGATAGCGAAGGGTCAAACTGGAGTGACATAGACCGAAACTACTTCAAGAGAGATAAGGTTATCTTCCTTCAAATAATTCTAACAGAGATTCACAACTCAAGCGTGCAAGGTTCAGAAGTAATAAACTCATTTTCTATTACATCTAACAAATGTGAATCTACCCAATGCAGAATCCAAACCACTATTCCATTATAAATCAACAGGAATGACAAGATTCAAAGCAACTCAAGCTTCATAAAAATACACAACATTTTATACTTTCCTTTAACAGAGGAAACAAACCGTATCAAATCTTTTCCCAACAATTTTTCCTAATCCATTTTTCACAGGAAGTCAGAAGTCCACGTGACTTAAGCAACAATCTAGTTTCAAATAAGATAAACACGATTTACTCAAACATGCATCAAGAAAATACCATATTGCATCCTTTCAAATCAACAAATTCAAAATAGAAGATCAAAACCAAAATATGACCAAAACATTTCCAAAAATGCCATTCATTTCAAAGAACAGAGTTGTTCTAATGAAGACGCTTAATGAAAAGAAAAATTGTTTAATAAGAAGAGCCTATCATGCCTGATGAAATTTCTTGTTGATTTGCAGAAGATCTCCAGTCGAGCTTCTCAAGAATCTCTTCTTTTCAAACAACGTCAACAACCAACTCTCCCAACTACCTCCATGTTTCCACAGGTTCAGAAACAGTTTGAGGATGCTCAAGATCGCTATGGGTCGAAAGAAATAGACTTGCTGGTTCGAAGAACCAAAACCACATGCAGAGAAAAAACCAGAAAGACCAGAATGACCAAAAACTTCCACAAAACACCCTTCTCCTCTTTCCTAGGTGGTCTCTTCACTGAAATCAATGTCATTGAATGCAAATTCCCTCTCTTTTCTTGTGCCACTACCACTTCAAATTTGGTGAAGTTGATTTCAAGATTTAACATGCATTTTTAAATTTAACACTGATGTCAACTAGGCATCTTACCTACCTTCCTTTCCTTTTTCAAACTTGGAAAATTAAGATGTAAGGACTGAGATTTAATTCTCATTAATAATTTAAAAACAACTGCCACCAACCTTCCATTTACCACGTAACCCATAGGTCCCCTTTCACCTTAGTAATATTTTAGGTCACCTTAGCATTATTTAGGTTTCCATCTTAGTTTCTTAGGTCTTTAAAATTTATCTTAGGTTAGTTCAAACCCCATAACTATATCACATACCATCTTAGGTTAGAATCTTAGGTTAAAATCCATATAGGGTAGGGCACTTGCAACATAGTTTTAGGCGTCAACCCAAAATAGTTCAGTAATAGATCCTAGGTAAGTATTATCACCTTAGCTCAAAAATCCAATAGGGTAAACATTACAGTTTGCAGCATGGTGCCAAGTAAGGACACCCAAACCCATCTCCTTCACAATTTATGCCAAAACACTGCTTGGTTCCATAACATGTTTCACTCAGCATTTCAATTAACAAGATGACAACTAAGATTAAAAAAATCATACATTGGATCAATGGAATTGATTCAAGGTGTGCTATTATCATAAATAAATGTGAAAACAACAATATAAATTTACAACTTATTATTCACAAAATAGAATGGCCTTGCTTCCAAGTAAACAAAATTACAGCAAGAACAAATTTAGAGTAGTAATAATTCATCCTTTGTAAACATGATTTTCAACATCAAAAGAATACACCTTCCTAACACAAATCACATGTCAATGTTTTCAATGTCAAAAGTGGAAGTCATCATAGTAATAGTCATGACCAAGACGTTGCAAAATCCTCTTCTAAGGGGAAAGATAATATGAAGTATAGTTTCTAAAGGGTTAGATTCCCTTCAAGAATTTCATCAGATGTTGACAACATTAGAGACATAGATCGAGGACATATTGACCTCCCTAAGTTATGGGAAAGAGTCAAAGATCTGAATAAGAAATCATGGATTAAAGGAATTTATAATAGTGGACTTTATTTGGATTTCACCTTCCCTCCATCAATGTAGTTCCCATAGTTCGTACTCGTTGCTACCACACACTTTGATAAGGACTCATGAATATTAAATAATGATGACAATACAATGGTGATTAAACTAAACAATAAAAATTTTTAGGACCTTTTGAATATTTCCAATGTTTAGGAATATGCCACAAATTTCTCAAAGCCCAATCTTGAGCACTAGGTGGTGGAAACAAAGACTTGCACAAGGGTTATCAATTAAATTTATTTAATAGAATTCAATGGTTCATTGTCTAGGTTCCCTAAGATTGTTCCGCGGTTAGATTTTACTCAAGAGGTAAATGATATCATCACATTATTGAGCAAAGTCATATGACTTCCTTCTTCTAAGGATTTATAAGAATGAATGTATTGTTTTATTTCCACTATCCAGAATGGATATCTTGTTCAATGGGAAGAACACATAAGTAATGCCATTTGTTTCCAATTTTTAGACATCCTAAATTTTGGAGATTTCTTTATGAATTCCTTTATATTATATGCAACTATAGGAATGAGAAATCATCAGGGTTTTTTAATAGTAGGATCTATAAGCGTTTCTCATATTTATGAATGTTATCCTCATCTCACAATGAAGGAGGTACCTAGGCATTTTCTAAGGATGAACGATGCTTTCATTGTTGTCATTTTATACTTCTTTGATGGATACTTGTATAACCAAATAGTTTCTGATGATGCCTGGAAAGAAGTTAGAGAATGGGAAGGTGTCTATTTATAATTCTAAACATTCACATATATCAGGGTGCCCAAAGTATTAGGTTATCCAAACAGGTTACCTAGGTTCCAAAAATATAATTAGGTATTAGTTGATATGGTTCGATAGTTGTTGCATCTATCATAAAATTCAACATGATAGAAAAAAGACATGAGCCTAATTTCCCATAATTGTGGGAAGTTACACATATTATTCCACGTCTAAGGAAAAGAATGTTGAAGTGGAAATGCAAATAATGACTCTGAAGACCTCTTATCCATGCACTCTTTTTTATTATTGGGATAAATTTGGTAAAAAAGGATCAGTCAGCATTCACATGCCACAATTGGAGGATATCTGGATCCACTGTAAGGATGAAATCATGATAAGAGAAAGGGAATTCAAAATGTTAACTCTTCAGGAGGTAGCCCAATAAAAAAAATTCAACCATTGTTGAAGGTCTCAAAGATGATGAACATGTTTTAGACCCCTCCTATGGTAAAAATAATTTTATAAATCAACCATTTACACGGATTGGCTAGTCACTTGAAGAATGCAACAATACAAAGGAAAGAGTGGGTCCTATTCTCAATCAAACCTACCACTAGGTGATGTCATTATGGATCGTGCCATAAGGTTTGAAATCTTCTTCCAGATTTTCCATAATAAGATATGTATCTTCTAAAGTACCATCTACAGAGATCATTTTCTTAAGTGTTTCTCCTACAACTTCCCAAGCATTACAGACAACATATTCTCCACCTCTTCCCTCTTCACCATTCTCAATCCCTCCTTCCCCTCCACCTCTCTCTTCCTCGTGCCACATCCTCCATTTCTTCCATTCCCATTTCTCCTAATTCCTTACTGCATCTTACTTTCCCGCTCTTTCATTTAGAGACATTCTTACTTTCGGATATCCTTGTACGACTCCTCTTCCTCAACAAGCTTACCCCATTTTCACCCCCATCTCATTGATTCATGCAACCATTATCTCTAATCCACCTTCTATTTTCACCACATCATTTCCCCTCATAGTGACTATAACCAGTTCCTTAGTAACACCAACCCAACATATTGCCACAATAAGATTTCCTAGGCCATCTATTGAAGCTTCTTCTTCTATCCCTGTATGATTGAACATGAAGAACCCAAAGAAGAAGAATAAGGTTATAATTGTTGATGTCATTTATTTTATTATTCTAGATCTACCTCCCCGGAGACAAGAAAAGAGACCAAGGTTCATTTGTAACCTATCTATCAATCAAACCGTGGAGAGGTTTTTTGCAATAGTAACCCTGGCTGCTAGGAAAACCAAAGAAACTATCATTGCAGAAGATTAAAAAATATCTAGGTTTTCCTTTGGGAAGTCTACTCATAAAGGTTCTAATCAGGATGTTCAAGTTGCTTTGGGTAACCTATTAACCAAGGACTAGCTTAGGATAAATTTTAAATAGTTAACTACTATTCTAACTAAGATCACATAACCTTCTCATACTACTGCCCTTTTCATACCTTCGATCTTTGATGACACCTCTTTCTCTATAGTAGAGATGATTTTATAGCAAGGTTGGGTAGTAGGAGCTTGGATTGAAATTTTAATTCAGGAGGGAGAGCAAGTGATCAAGTACGTTGACATTTACAATGAATTTTATCTTGAGAAGGATATTATTTCTATGATGAATTAATTTCTCATCAAGGAAAGTGAAAATTTGGAACTCACTCTTAAGACTTGGATAAAGGTAATAAATATGAAGTTGGATCTAATTCTCAAAGAAGGGATCATTGTTGATACCTCAAAATTGTTTGAATATAATGAAGCCATCAAGTTATGAGTTTTGATGTTGCAAGAATCTATGAATAAGATAGATGAGAAGAGAATCGAGGAACATGATGGCCTCAATGATATTAAGGATGAATTTTATAAGATCCATTACATGTTTCTGGATAGAAATTTTGATGCACTTTTGGTTGAAGAAATTATTAAGCAATTAAATATCCTGGTCAATGAGAAAAATGATGTAACCAAATCCTTTGTGCTCAAATTTATTCATCGGTAGTGTCATATCAAAATTTCTTGAGTCATCTCAATAATGGTATAAATCAGAGTAAAAGGATACCAGGGAAACTAGTTAAGGCAGTTGAATCAGCCGAGGTCCATAATCGCTATGTGTGTGGACCAGATGAAAATTAATTTCAGGTCATCATCAAATAATTCTTGAACTGCAAGCACAAGGTAGTTGTGGAATAAAGAGAGAAACAATTAGACAAAGGAAAGGGTGGCACTAGCCCTAACTGAACATGGAAGCCACTTTTACACATTGTCTAAGGTGAAACATCATTTCGAGTTTCAAATTTGACCCAATCAAACCTACACAACCACTTCACTATTATAGGGGAGATAGTTTCCTAGTGTAACTACATTCTATTTTTAGCATGTAGTGATTAATAGGGGTATCTACAATTTCTCAACCCTCATAATCTATAAATATAAGAATACATTATGTATTAAGGGACTTTTGGATCCTGTTGTAAAGAGGCTTTGTCAATTTTGGGAGTTCCATGTACAAATTTTAGCGTGGATAATATAGAGAACAATATTTTACGTTTGACTACTTGATGTGCTATGAATTTCAATAATTCATTTAATACTTGTGAATAATTATAGTTCCTTGTATGTGATGATTTATCTTGCCTTCATATTATCTCTCTCTTTAGTTAGATTGCAATTTTTGGTGTATAAACTTATTTATTTCAGTTGTGGAATATATAAAATCCATTATGCTATTCTAAGTTTTATATTCATAATATTTGACTAAAAAGATAATAAAGAGTTGGGAATGTTTTAGATTTTTCTATAGTAATATTCTTTGCATATAGAGTGGATATTTTTGTTCCATGAAATTTTTGTGCATCACCTCATTTTTTTATTTCAATTATCATTCTATCCCTTTTCCCCCAAGAATAAAATAGATTAGTTTATTTTTAGTATTATAAATCTGAACCTTGATCTTTAATCAAATGCACATATTTTAGTAGGAAGACGACCTTCTTCGGAGGTTCATCCCAAGGATCCAAGGTCCCACACTGTTGAGATGTTCCCATGTTGCACTAGATCATCTAATGATTCAACAAGTACACGTTCCACGTGACAACAAAGCCTTCAAAATAATTTCTAAAATTCTAAATCTTAGTTATCCTTACCTTGGAATCTCCTTCATATAAGACTAGAAGTATCTCCCACATTTATTTTCCTGACTTGTAATTCATCACCTTCATAAGATAAAATTCACCATTACCACACATGATAACATTCATATCCATTGAATTAGCACTACACAACTTCTTTTTTGTAGTACTTATTGGTGGAGTAGCAGGAGAAATTTAACCATCCTCCACAGATTATTAAATATCAAATGTTAGGAACATGATTTGATTCCTTATCCTTAGACTCTAAAAATCATAATTCACTCCATGAAACAATGGTTCCTTGATAGCAGAATATCCACTCTACTAACACACCATTTTTTTTCTTTAAAAGATATCCTTTCAAGTAATCAAACTTACCCAAAAGGACCTACTCTAATACCAATTGTTGGAAGAAAATTGGAATGAGAAGGTGGGATGAATCCTTCCTTTAAAATACTTTAAAGCATAATATTATATTTAATACACCATTAAAATTCAACCATGAATTAATGATATCAAAACAATAAGCAACAACCATCCACAAGAACATAAACATGAAGGAGTAAAAATGAACACAATATATAACTAGGAAACCCTCGAGGGGAATAAAACCCACTAAAATAATTTTCATATACTACACATATCAAATACTTGGGTGAATATTACAAATCACAATATATTTCATTAATGTAACACCAACCCCACAAGGAGCACCAACCCCTAAACCCCAATTGATAGTACTCACAAAAAAAGACTTGAAATAATATGACTCATCACACAAGAGTTTGATAAGAATGCCACTAAATATATGATGCAACAAATCAGCTGATGGTGATAATAAGATTTGGCTCCAAACTCCTTTAAAACCTACTTCAAACATACCTCCTTCTAGCTCGCTCAAACTTAGACAAACTTGACTTGATTTGATATCAAACCCATACAAACATACTATATAACGTTCTTTAGCCTTTCATACACTTCCTTTTCTATGAAATAATTCCTTCATACATGTTTCTCACTCACACTTGGGTCACACTTTTTCCCTCTCTAAGCACTAGTTCAAATTTGAACCAAAACCATTACTTTATACCCTTCTCAACTCAAAAACATAAAGAAATTAATTCTATAAAATTTATATTGACCAATAAATTTTAAAAACATACAAAAAAATTAATACAAACATTCATAATGGACCCATGTAGGTCTACCATTCTCAAAAACACTACAAAATCTCAAAAATAACTCAAACCCCCATCACCTGGATTACTAAAAACATAAAACCTCATCACCATGATTATTCAAGATCCTAAATTATACAAACATGTCAAATGTGGCATAAAAACACCATCCATGTTTGTTAATTATCTTGTACCAATCAATTTTTTCATAACTTGCTCAAGAAGGCTCATATCCTTCTCAAAACATATGTTTCCAGGAACCAGTCTTCACCTTTGGGCCTCAAGAACAACCAATAAAATCTCAAGTATGGCATGCAACCAATAATTTTAATACCCTTTCCTTATAAATAACATGCATGCTTTCATAAGCTCATGAAACATCAATACATGCAAACCACACAAACTTTCCTTTTCACCAAATTGAGTTACCCATAAAGTAGTTTTGAGAACTCAACTATTTTTCACCATTGTTGCCACTTTAAATACCTAAAAAGGACTTAAATAGTAAAAAAACATCGCTATTCACTTTAAAATTGATAGTAAACATCAAATAATTCATATCATGCCTCGTCTACCTCAATCTTCTAGCCAGAGCAATCCTATCATAAGCAACAAGAAACCGTCTTCTTCACAAACAAGGGGGGATTAAGCATTAGGAAGACTAGGAAGCTACCTACGGCACCAGTAATAAGGGTGCACCTAAATATAAATAATTTTATTATTATTAGAATTTATCATTGTTATTTTTTACTTGAAGATAAAGTAACATGAATAATACGTATACACATAAAAAGGTACTACAATATTTTTGCAAGTAAAAAATAAATATGTGTATTTTTAAGCTCATATGATTTTGTTGGTATTTTTACCCATTCAATAATGTAGCTCTAGATAATTCAAATGTAATTGTTTTGTAGAAAAGGTTTGTGTATTTTATAATGTCATTGGTGTAGCTAGTAGAGGAAAATATAATTGAAGGAAAAAATATTTAATTCCCTATTCCTAATATTTTGGGGAAATTCCTTTTTTATGGAGGAAGTAGTAGGCTTCGTCCAAATACCACTCTTAAAAAACATGGGATTTACCTAATAATTTTTATTGATTTGTAAAAAAAATTAGTACTTTGTTTAGTTTTGTGTCCCATCACCCACTTGATATTGGTAAATAACATGAGTAACCAACCTTGTATATAAAAATAATATTTGATGCATTCTAAGAACCTTGTATAATTAATTCTCTTCATACATGGATTATTACTTTTCCTTATTCCAAAATTTTATAGAATAATTGTGTTCCTTTGTATACCAATTTATCTAAATTAGTGAATTTTTTATCATCCTTATACAAATTTTTAAATACAATAATGTATGTAGCATTTATTTATTTATTTGATAGGGAAAACTTATTGACTAAAATTATAAGAATGGTTTCCTCTTCACTTATTGCCTAGGGAACTTCTAATCTTTAATTCGGACTTTTTTAAAACATTGAGCTAGTTCACCTAACAAAAATGATCATAATGAGACAAAAATATACAATTATAAATCCCTCTGAATCCTATTTCCATAACATCTTACATTTCCTTCCAACTCCAAGTGAGACCTTGAACTAGGTCCATCTTTGAAACTACTCCAGAACTTCCCAAAAACTACCTTACAATCAATGTAGTCATTTTTCCACCCCACGAAGAACAAGGAAACCTCATGCGCACCGGCCTATCACCCAGCAGGTGCTGGGTGCTCACTTGAGGCATGCGAGAGGGATCTGAGTCTCTCTTTTATGTGGGTTCAATGGAAGGCATACTTCATGATTATGACTTAGTGATTTAACAAACATGAAAATCTATATATCTTAGAACGGATTCTATACCCCTTCAGTCATAACAGAAACAAAGCGCGCAACAGACATAACTAGAACTAGGAAGTTGTAAATCCGTAATTAGACTAACATTCAAGTAAAGTTAATGATTATACAAGATCAAAAGCATTGTGGGAACATGCAGATAATACAAGAAGGAGATCTTAACATAAACATAGTGGTAACCTTATCACATTCATTCATAGTATTACTCCAAAACATCATAAAGAGGTGAACCATAGTCATGCGCCATATCTAGATTCATACATGTATCCTTACAAAAAAAATTCATTCCCCATTTCCCCATTACATCCCTCCTAGAATCATCTACCCATTTATCCCACAGTTCTCACCGTAATTCTGCAGAGCTTTACTACCTCATTTGTGTCTTTGTTTTATTACCAAGGGTGCGTGTATAAATAGGCATATGAGCTCTAACAAAATCCTCTGCAACCTCAAATCTAGCCCCAAGTTTCAAGGTTTGGGTCACCCTAGACGCATGCCTCTCCATGCCATGACTAACTTTTTGGATCTTCCTATCACAAGGTATATTCCTTCTAGGACACCCTGTCGCTAAGATGGAACCTTATCCAAATGGAACACGTTCTTCATGTGTTCTGTCCAAAATTCAAAAAATAGATAAGTCTCGAATTATTCTTCACGCGTGCGCACCTTCACTTATGCGCTTCCTCCGGCCTTGCATGCCTATGCACCTTTAAGACTTGGTAGCTACATTAGTGGCCCAACATTACCCCACACTTCACCTATTCTCTACTCTTGGGAACCTTCTCAAAGAATGCAGTACAAAAATGCAAGGCCCTACCTTGGAAAAGAATGGAGGGAAAGAATAAATAACGGGGGAGAGGAAGAGAAAGAATAGAAGGGAGAATTGAATAAAGAAGCAGAAGGGGAAAATTCTGCTGTAGGTCAACCTCTAATGTATCCCACACACTAACCTCATCCTGCACCATTTTGCAAAGGTTGCTGACCAATGCACTCAACTCATTGAAGGTCAACCCTTCCCCCTTTATGGTGATGGTCTCCACCACGATTTCCAGTTCCTTCACAAGATCCTCCAAGGCATCCATCTTCCTTGTAATGGTCTTGTAGAGTTCTTTAAGCCATGTTTTAATTGAGACCCGAAGGGCCTCAATAGCTTCATATTTTCTCTCTACCTCAGCTAAAATATTTTCTCATTCTGCTTTATTACCTTTGTTCTTCTCCCTGAAGTCTTTTAGCTTGGCCTCCTTGGCTACAAGTAGCATGCCTGTCACCTTGTCTTGATCAACGCAGTGGTCATAGGTGACCCCTGTGGTTTGTGCAGCTACTCTTACATTATCTAGGACCTTATTGTATTTAGCTATGAGCATGATTACCTTCATCTTATCCTCCTCCAAATGCACAGCTATATCCTTTGCCGACTCCAAGGCCAAAGTATTCCTTTCCATGGTAAGGATCCGAGTCAAGTCCTCTAGGCATTCCAAGGAGGATCCATACTTTTACGCAGGAGGGTTAAGGTATGGGTGCTTCATGATAATAGCCTGGGAGATGAGCTCCACCTTCTTGGAGACTTCGTGCACTTTAGATTTATCCTCCTGTAACTCCCGTTGTAGTTGAGCACTAATCAACTTTTAAAGGCTGAGTTCCTTTGTTAGCTTAACTACTTCTTCCTTCCTCTTTTCCAACAGGTCCTACAAGGCTTTAATCTTGTCATTTCTACATAAGAGCCTTGCCTCTACCTCCATGGAGACCTTGTTGAGTGCATTACACACTTTCTCATCCAATAAGTGTAGTGTGTTTATGAGGGGGTTGACCCCCTTTGTCTCCGAGAGCTCCAGTATTGCCTCTTGGTTAACTTCAAATTCATGCTCATTAATGTGGGAGTCAAATGCCCATGATAAAATTTTCCTCGTGTGCGGCTATCAACCCTCAAGATCGAATGAATCCATGGCTATGAGCTCCTTGGTGGACACAATACTCTAGAAGCATACGCATAAAACTTTGTTAGGGTCATTAACATACCCCATCACTGATCTTCCTTCCTCTACGCATTTACTTCCCATGTCCACACCCTTTGGAATAGTCACTGAAAGAGTTGGGCCATTTGTGCTAATTCCACTCTTCTCCCTTTGTTCTTTCTTGAACTTGTTGAGCATGAGCTCCGCATTGCACCCTAACTCCTCATTGACCAAGGCATCAATCATCTTTTCCACTTCCCTTGTGGATTTTCATCTATCTCCTTCTAGGTGAGCTTGGGCATTTCTTGCTCCTTTGTGCTTGCCCCTTCATTCCTTTCTTCACTCTGTGAGTCCTCCTCCTCCCCCTGGGTGCTCTTCCTCCATGCAAAGATGAATGCATCAAGGTCTTCCTCTCCTCCCTCCCTTGATTCATTTATACTTATCCTCCCTTGGGTCACCTCCAGCTCTTCTCCTTCGCCAATATTCTTCTTTCCTAAAAAGCTCTTTGTGCCTTCGGTCTTCTCTACCTTCTCTTCTTCTTCTTCTTTGGCTGAAGACGCCAGCTCAAGAGATACAGTCTTCTCTTCATCCAAGGGCTCCTCAAGAGATGGTAGCTTTATTGGTTTTGTGGTTTTCTCCCTAACTACCATCATCTTCTTCTTCCAGACGTAGGTGCTTGGCCCCATAGTACCTACATCCTACTCCTCCACCGCCCTCTATTCCTCTTCTTCCCTCTCCTTGTGCTTTGGTGTTGGCTTTTTTCTTCCCATAGGGTCATCCAGGATGGATATATCATTTTCCACGTATGCGCCCTTTTCAAATTTCAGCCTTATGCGTAGGTAGGTCCTGAAAAAATCACTCTCAACAATAGGTAAAGTTATGGGCCTTACAATGTGCACATATTGTGATACGTACCTTTTAACGTATGCATGCTCCCCCAGGTAGACTAGCTTCTTTCTCATTTCCCTATGTTCACTATCAAGGATGGATAGGTCAAGTTTTAATTTCTTTGACTCCTTGTACCTGTTCACTCCCACCTGGAAAAATTGGGTAGTAAATGAGAAGGAGAGTTTGCACCAGGGACTCTAACTGCCATCCACCAAGATGAATCTGCCAATGTAGAAGTGCTGGCATACCTTGAACTCTGCTTCTCCTTCAGTTGCCATAGGGAGTTGCTCTAGGATCTACCATTCAGCCCCGAATGCATTCCTGAGGTGTGTATACTATTTATCCAAGCACACCTTGTGCACCCCTATCATTGATTCACATGTATACTTATGGAACATCTCCGCAGGTGAAGGGTCTTCATCGGAGTACTCCCATATGAAAATTTTGGATGCATCTAGCACCCTGACTTCTGAGAACATGATTGTTAACAGGATGTTCCCAAATAATATCTTTCCTCCCTTCTCCATGGTACTTATGATCTCATCTACTATGTACTAGGAGATGTTGTACACAATGCCTTCTGTGACCTTCCTGCAGACATTCAACTTGGGATTTCTCACCTGGGTCCACCTCTCTTGTCCATTCATCTTGGAAAAAAGGTGCATGACCATCTTCATCACCAGATCACTGATATCCATGATGTCATAGTACGTTGATCCCTTCTTATATTCCTAGGATGCAATGGTTTATTTAATTACCTCCTCATCCTGGAGGTCATCTATGATTGCATCCCCTACGAAGTTGAGGCCTATGAAGTGTGAAATTATTTGGGGAGTTATGCACATTTTGTGCCCTATAAAGTAGAAGAAGTCTTCATGCACGCACGTCATCAGCCACTGGTACAAGTGCTCAGGATTCCCAAAATACAGTAACTCATAAAGTTGGAGAAGCCCTGCCTTCTCCATTTTCACCTTGATTATGTTGCTATAGATTGGCATCCTATCATGTGTTTGTTTATTTGTAGGGCACACCAGCTCTAGCGCCATTTCCTTCACGATTTTGCTTGATCGGTGATTGTAGTCAATCATGAACATCTGTCTGATGTGGGACTCCCACTCTTGCCCCAACAAAACCTCATCTATGTAGATTGAGAAACAGGGACGAAAGTCTGTGTTATTTTATTAATATCAATCAAGTAAAAAAGTACAGAGGATGGGATGCAATATTTATAGATATTGCACAGCCAAATACATCTGGGAAAATGAGTTGCACAGGTGCAACCAAAAACCAGAATAAACAAGCTTCCAAATCACCCGAGAAGCAACATTTACATAAAAACAAATATATTGTTTATAACAATATAAAAATGTGCATACAGACAAATATGGTTGATTAACCATATAACAATATAACAATTTATTATTTAATTAATAAAATTAATTAAATAATCTAACTATGCATAATTAATATTTAGGATAATAAAATTTATCCTAACATTCGCCCCCTTAATTGTGCATTGTCTGAAGAGATGAGGAGAGAAATGCTCTGAACAACTCGAACTTGTCATGTGCAAGTGACTTTGTGAAAATATCTGCTCGTTGTTCAGCCGTTGGACAAAACTAAAGCTAGATGTTGTGCTTCAACACATGTTCACGTATGAAATGAACCTGAACTTCAATGTGTTTTGTTCTCTTGTGAAAAACTGGATTGCAAACAAGTTTGAGAACACATTCATTGTCTACATATATGGTAGTTGGTTTGTCCTGTGGTATTCCAAGTCCTTCCAGTATGCGATGTAGCCAAATCGCTTCACAGACAGCTTCTCCTGCAGAACGATACTCGGATTCTATGGAAGAGTGAGAAACAAAGTGTTGTTTCTTACTTCCCCATGATATTGGTCCAGATCCCATAAAGAATACAAATCCAGAAGTGGATTTTCTATCATCAATGTTACCTGCATGATCTGAATCCGAATATCCAGTCAAGAAGAAGTTTTTATTCTTCTTGTATTCTAGACCAAGATCCACTGATCCTTTGAGATATCTCAAAATGTGCTTTGCTGCTTTCCAATGACAAATTTTGGGTTCTTGCATGAACCTGGATAGATAGCTCACTGCAAAGCTGATATCTGGTCTAGTGTAGGTCAGGTAAATGAGACTCCCAATTAACTGCCAATAGAGAGTGGCACTTACCTTAGGATATGGATCTGAACGAGATAACTATAATCTGTTCTCCATAGGTGTAGCAATTGGTGTGCAATCCATCATCCTAAACTTCTCGAGCGTTGTCTTGGTATATTTCATCTGAGAAACAAAGATATGATTCTCTTTCTGCCATAATTCTAGTCCAAGACAGTAGTGCATAAGCCCAAGATCTATCATGTCGAATGATCGCTTAAGATCTTTCTTCGTTTCATCAATCATCTTCACTGAACTGCTAGTGATGACTAGATCATCGACATAAACTACAACAATCACCATCTCCCCCCCTTGCTTTTTGAGGTAGAGATTGGGATCGTATGGATTTCTAACGAATCCACGTTGTAAGAGATGCTCATCAATCTTGATGTACCATGCCCAGGGTGCATGTTTGAGGCCATACAGAGATTTCCTGAGTCTGCATACCTTTTCTTCTTGACCAGGTACAATATATCCCTCAGGTTGAGTCATGTAGACTTCTTCTTGTAAATCTCCATTCAGGAAGGCACTTTTTACGTCCATCTGATGAACTTTCCAACCAAACTGTGCAGCTAGAGCAAAGATCATCCTGATCGTTTTGATCTTAGCTATGGGAGAAAATGTCTCCTCATAGTCAATGCCTTCTTTCTGTGTGTACCCCTTTGCTACAAGTCTTGCTTTGCACTTGTCCACTGTCCCATCTGCTTTGTACTTAGTTTTGAATATCCATCTGCATCCAATGGGTTTCTTCCCTGGTGGAAGATCGACAAACTGCCAAGTGTTATTCTTCATCACTGATTGATATTCAGAATCCATGGCATTTTTCCAAGCTTTTGACTGTAGGGCTTCTTGGACTGTAGAGGGCTCATATAATTCAATGACTCTACTCATCAAAGCAAAGTTAACTTCTTCTCTTGCTTTACTGTGAGTCCGTGGTCTAGGGGTGGATGTATCCGGTGGAGCATCCAGTCTTGCATCGCGTAATGTGCTTGTACACCATTTAGGCATACGTTGAGCTGTTCCCATGGGTTGTGGTTCTATCTGATCAACACCATCATCCCCATCATCACTTTCATCTTCTGAGAAAACATTGGTTTTTGTTTTTACAACTGGTGAAAAATCTACATCTTGTGAGTCCAGAGGAGGAGTCTCTGCTTCCTTCTTCTCGAAAAACTCAACATCTCTGCTTGTGTAGACTATTCTGGTCTTAGGATCCATCAGTCTGTACCCAATATTCTCTTCACTGTATCCAATGAAGATGAGATTTTGTGACTTCATGTCCAATTTCTTTCTGTTTTGTTTGGGTATGTGCATGCTGGCTTTGCACCTGAATACTCTGAGGTGTGCAATGGATGGTTTCCTTTTTGACCATGCTTCTTGTGGTGTAATTCCATCAAGAGCAGTTGTGGGCACTCTGTTTAACAAATACACTGTTGTTTTTGCTGCTTCTACCCAAAATGTCTTTGCAAGGTCAGAATCATCGATCATGCATCGCACCATTTCCATGATAGTACGATTTCTTCTCTCGACAACACCATTTTGTTGCGGTGTGTGTGGAGGAGGCATTTGTCGATGAATCCCGTGAGTTTGTAGATAGTCTCTGAACTCATCACTGGTGAATTCCCCCCCTCGATCTGAGCCGAGAGTTCTGATGTGACGACCAGTTTCTTTCTCAACTGCCACTTTGAACTTTTTGAATGTTTCAAAGGCTTCACTTTTCTTGCGAAGACAAAAAATCCACATTTTGCGTGAATAGTCGTCAACACAGAGCATGAAGTACTGGAACCCTGAATGACTTGGTTGCATTGGACCGCACAGATCGGTATGAACCAGGTCAAGTTTACCATGAGCTCGAAAAGTACTCGTTTGGAATGAAACTCTGTGTTGTTTTCCTGCTAAGCAGTGAGGACACTTGTCTGTATCCCTCTGAAGAGATGGTAGCCCATGTACCATATTACACCGGCGAAGTGTTTCAAGATATTTGAAACTTACATGACCAAATCTCTGATGCCACAACTGAGCTGAGGTGGATTTTTTAGCCATGAGTGCTTGATCATTTTTGTGAATGAAATCAAGTTGAAACATTCGTCCCACATTTAAGGCTTTTGTAATTATTTTCGAGCCTCTGGATTTATCTCGAATCAAACACATTTTCTTGCCGGATTGACTATCAAAGTCAATTTTCAGGTTGTGATCTAGGAGTTGACTGACCGAAAGAAGATTCTTTGTCAACCCAGGGACATATAGAACATCTGATAGTCTGCATTTTCGTGAACCAAGGGGTAGAGAAATGTTTCCAATCCCCTAAACTGTATATGAAGAATCATCTCCCAACGAAACATGATTTTTTGATGGCGTGTCCCTCGTTGAAATAAACAAGTCTCTGTGGCCGGTCATGTGTCGAGTGGCTCCTGAATCAACATACCAGACGTCACTAGATGACATGGATGGTTCACTTGATTGAGCAGTGAACAAGAAGTCTTCATTGTCTGACTGATCTTGTTGATTAGCAATATTACCTTGCTGGTGGGGTCTTCTTTTCCAGTTCCCCTTTTTCTGCCCATGATAATTGTTTGAATGTCCCTTGTAAGTTTGTTGTTGTTGTGGTCCAGAATTTCTTGATGAACCTTTCTTATATGTGTTAAACCAACATTCTTTCAAGTCATTTCCTCTTTTGCAAATTGGGCATCGCTTCTTCTGTTGATTGTCCCCATGATACTGATTCTGATGTGGGGAATTTTGATAGGATTTAGGTTTTCCTTTACCTTTTCCTTTCCATTTTTGATGTGAAGACAGTGCCTGCTCCTCTTCATCATCCTTGTCGTCCATTGCTTCCTCTTGTTGCATTAAGTTTACTAGCTTGTCAAAACTAATTGTTGTATCTGACAAGTTTAGAGTTGTGACAAAAATGCGGTAAGAAGAGGGGAGAGCTCTCAGAACAATTGGAACAAGAGATTCATCTTTGACCTCTTCTCCTAGGGATAGAAGTGAAGCCCTCAACTCTGCAACTCTTCTTAGGAAGGCTTCAATTTTCTCATTCTATTTGAATTTCAATGTATGTAACTGACTCTGCAAATTGAGTATGACATTCTTATTCTTGGCCTCATATATTGTGCTCAGCTTATCCCAAGCTTCTTTTGCTGATGTGGAATCTCGAATGTGGGCTTGCACATCATTGGACACTCCAAACAAAATGATGAGTTTTGCTTTCTGATATGCTCTATCAAATTGTCGTTGTTGTGTTGCATCCGTTGGTGATCTGGTTAGAGTCCCAGTCACAATAGGCCAGATTTCTTCAAACTCAAGTTGTGTTTTTATTTTTGTCTTCCAAGTAGCATAGTTGCTTCCTCTGAGCAATTGTGAATCTGGAAGAAAAAATTTGGGGGCATTGGTGCCCATTTTGCAGAGATCACTAACAGGGTTTGGCTCTTATCACTCCAGGTATAAGGTCTCCCAATCTATATACCGTCAGTCCGATATACCGAACCTTTCTATATACGTGCCCTTCCGATATACCCGTCGGTATGTGGAAGAAGCTCGCCCTTTCTATATACCCGACGGTACGTGAAAGAGGCGTTAACATACGTGAAAGAATTCGATACGTGGTACCAAGACAATACTGATGGGGTCTGTGCGATTATTGACACCAGCTCAAAGAAATATCCTCATACGTGCGCGTAACTTCGCTATATACTCAGATAATTTCTCAGTCCAGATTTATGTCTTGCAATCGTTCACAAACGGATGGGATGGTTCATAGTGTGTGCACTGTGACCTTATTACTCCCCGTCGGTTTATAGGGACGATGCCCAGATGACGTTGTTGCAGCTATATTAGGCGTTAAGTGCAGTAGTAGTCGCGATGGATTTACCCGTAAGCGCTTCCCAGAGGCACTGTATATACCGAACGCTGCGAATGAGATCTAGGATCTCGTGAGTGTTACAGAACCAATTTTACTTTTTTTATTACAATTCTACTAGTTTCTGAGTAGTTACAATTTTTTGCAGTTGACTATGGAAACCTACAAATTAGTACAATATGCAGTACAATTTTGAATAACAGGAAAAAAAATTCAGTTTCGGGGTCTTGGTGACCTCCTGAACCCAAAATGCTAAAAATTGCAAAAAAAAAAAGCTGAAAATGCAATTTTTAGGTGGGTCTCCTTTTGCAAAAAATGTCTGGAATGAGAAAACAGACCAGATAGGATAATTTTTTTTTTAACCCTAAGTTAGGGATTTCTCCGCTAAATTTAGTTAGTTGTAACTAAATTCAAAAAAGCCTGCTAAGTTTAGCAGTTCTGCCAGAATTTCCGCCAGATGCAAAAGGAGAGTTTTTGAGTGTTTTTTGTGGGATTTGATCCTCAAACCTCTCACTCCCAAGGCACATGCACTAACCAACTTGCCCACTTGGGGCGCTTGGACTATGAAAGGAAGAAATTTGTATTTAAAGATAAGTAAAATTGACTTACCTTTAAAAAAATGCAACTTGGTGAGCCTCCACGTGGCGCATGTTGGTGAAGGGGCATTTTTTAGGGTTGTATTTGCCTAAAAAACGGATCTGAAGCTTTTCTTTTCACCTCCACGCCTTTGTATTCTCCTATGGCCGCGTTTTTTTTCCTTTCCACGCACTGTTGCATGTACAGGCCACGTTTTTTGTGTTTGGGCACATTTTTTGTTCTCCTTGGCCGCGTTTTTTCCTTGGCCGCTGTTTCTTATTGCCATGGCCGCATTTTTTAGTGCATGGGCTGTATTTTTTACTGTTTATTGCTTGTTGTTTGTTTGGGCGCGTCTTTTTTGCTGTTCTTCTCTTGTACAGGCCACGTTTTTTGCTGTTTATTACTATCTAACCTTAATTTGCTTGTGCAGGTTGCGTGAGGAGTATGTGGCACGGGCACTGCTACTGCTGCCACCTTTTTCTTGTTTTCTTTTATGTGCAGGTGGATGCGGACGTCTAGCAGGCCGCGAGGAGGATCTGTAGTCGCTGTTTTTTATTGTCAAGGCTTCACCGTTAGATGAAATTGGTGCAAGCTCGTGGGGTTGGTGTGTGGGCTCGACCCCAAACAATGGCTCGCCCAATGCTTAAAACAAAGCTCGATCTACTATATCCCCAACTTGGCATGTTCAATAGACCTCCAAAACAAGCCAAGCAAATTCCAAATACAGTAAAACAAAAGCCTTATTGGGAAAAAAAAAATTTATTATCAATACCTGGAGTAATTTTTGCCTGGTGCTGAGTGCGCCAGTGCAAAAAAAAATTTGCATTCCAAACACCTGAAATGAATTGGGGGATGTGGAAAGGCAGAGATGAGGCTGGGAGGTTGCAGGAGGTTGCACAGGCTCTCTATTGTTGCATACTCTTCTCCGATCTTCTCTCTCTCTGCTGCTCTCTCTTCCACACCTTCACAGGGCCAGAATTTCGCTCTGGTACCAAATGTAGATTGAGAAACAGGGATGGAATCCTGTGTTATTTTATTAATCTCAATCAAGTAAAAAAGTACAGAGGATGGGCTGCAATATTTATAGATATTGCATAGTCAAATACATCCGGGAAAATGAGTTGCATAGGTGTAACCAAAAACCAGAATAAACAAGCTTCCAAATCACCCAGGAAGCAACATTTACATAAAAACAAATATATTGTTTATAACAATATAACAATGTGCATACAGAAAAATATGGTTGATTAACCATATAACAATATAACAATTTATTATTTAATTAATAAAATTAATTAAATAATCAAATTATGCATAATTAATATTTAGGATAATAAAATTTATCCTAACAATCTAGGTATTGTATTTCTGAGTACCATTCTTCATTGGTATCCAAGGGGATTTCTTCTTCTTTCTTCTTTCCTTTTCCCTTACCCTTTCCCCTCTTGGATTGTACTGTAGGCTTATCAAATAGTTTTGTGGCTGTCATTTTACCCTTTGCTTTCATTCCAAGTTAACTTGCAATTTTTTTGAATGTTTTTCCCGCACGCCTTGTGCCCTAAAACACAAACCATAATCTCAGACTTTTCTCCTTTGATCACGACACTTTTTCACAATGTTCCTCACACCTATGAATAACTTCTGCACTAGTTTGTATATCTAACGGACCAATTGTGCTTAAGTGTTTGGGATTTTCCTTCGCACGAGCAAGTCTTCGAAACCCTGGCTCTTGAATGAAAATCACTCTTTTTTTTTTGTAAATTAAAATAATGAAATGCCCACTCTTGTATTTATAGATTTTCCCAATTTTATGCATTTAAGGCTAGGCTACCTACCATCATACGACCATGTTTAATGCGGCGGTTCCAAACAAACCCGACTTCAGCACTTTTCCTTAAGCACCAAATCCTTGAATGAAATTTTTTCCACCCACACCCAATCCTTGTACAAAAATGTCCCGCACCCAATCCTTACATGAAAACTATTTCCAACCTTCTGGCGCAAAAACAATCCATCTTTACAGAAGACTCTTACGTGCGTGTTACCAACGCTAAAGGCACCTCTTCCATCCTCATGATTCTTTCTTTCATCTACCTCATGTTTTTTCACTTTTTCTCCTTTGTATGTTGATTTCCAATGTAACCTTATCTTGTCATCCATCTACCTTCTTTTCTCCTAATGCATCTTTTCAACAGGGCCAATTCAAACAGTCTACCAACCCAATCCTCTTGACAGAATAACTCTATGCTTCCCTTTATCACCTCACCCCACACTAAATCGATGCGTGGTCCTCTGTACATTCATAAGTCAAAAATTAATAAGGTTACCAATGCCCAAGGCACAAAACCAAACAACAACGTGAAAGGGAAATACAAGAAAGGAAAAGCATAAAAGGAAATTCTAAGCTAACTGGAAAAACTACCTTATTTACAAACACCAAGAATCATTATTTATATTAGGGCTTTAGCCTACTCCCATTGAAGTGTCTAGGTAATTTTGTTCCATCTAGTGCTTGTAAATGGCCCACGCTCGAATCAAGGTTGTATGAAATTACATAAGGAATCAACCAATGCACCTTCAACTTTTCAGTATGGCGTAGAAATTTTGAATTATATAGCAATACCATCTGGCTAACCTCAAACTGTTTGTTCTTAATGTGGTGGTCATGCCATGCCTTTTGCTTAGCTTTTTCATTTGTTTGGCTCCATCTTGCTAGTGAGCACCTTTCATGCAAATTTATCAATTCGTCTATTCTTTCTTCCAACGCTTGTTCATCACCCAATCCTCCTATGCGCGCTATACGCAGTGATGGTAGCATAAATTCGACCTATAAAATAGCCTTCGTGCCAAACACTAGTTGAAATGGTGTGGCCTTGTTCAACCTTTTATACGTTGTTCTGTATGCCCAAATAACTACTGATACCTTTTCATCCCAATCCTACCTACCCACATCACATATATTAGTCAATGTGTGACTAAGGATTTTGTTAAATGCCTCCGCAGTCCCATTTACCTGAGGGTGATAAGGGGTAGTCTTATGGTGGGCTACCATGAATTCTGCCAATAGAATCCTGACTATCTCATTTAAGAAGTGAGTGCCCCTATCACTTGTTAAACCTAATGGACACCCATACCTGTTGATAATGTTTTCCCACAAAAATCTAGCAGCCATGGCTGTGGTGTAATCCTTAGTGGGCGTGACCTCTGCCCACCTTGTAAGATAATCAGTACAGGTAATAATATATCATGAGTTAGTCCTTCGTGCAGCTGGTGAAATTGGTCTGACAAAATCTATTGCCCATTTTTCAAAAGGTTTCGCGCTGGTGATGGGGTGCAAGGGCATCTCATCCCTTCTTCCAAGTTTTCCAAGGCACTGGAAGTGGTCACAGGCCTTAGAAAACTCAATGTAATCCTGGTGAATTGTCTCCCACAATAGCTCAGTGACTAGGATCTTGCGCATAGTTGCATTCCCTACATAGTGTCCTCCAACAATCCCACCATGGACTTCTTCTATTATAGCCACACATTCATGTTCTAATACACACCATTGCAAAACCTTATTGCGGCCCATTTTATACAAATCCCCATTGATCAACATGATGGGAGTGGCACATATGGCTAACATTTTCCTTTCCAGAGCATTCATCCCTTTGGACACCACACCTTCCTTGAGAAAAATAGCAATGTCTTCTAATTCTGAGGGTGCACACCGCAACCTGAATAGTTACACATCCGACATGGTTTCCTCGATACTCTACGTGTCCTCTCCCGAATCAATCCTGGATAAATGATCCAGCCCATAATTGTTCTTTCCTAGTTTTACCACCACTTTTAATTCAAATTCCTAAAATAAAAGTACCCAATGGCATATGCACCCTTGTAATACTGCTTTGTTTACTAGATACTTCAAGGCCAAATGGTTAGTGTAGAATATGAAGGGAGTCACCAGTAGATATTGTCTAAATTTTTGGAGTGCGTAGATCATTAACAATGCCTTGCACTCAGTCATTGTGTAATTCTATTATACTAGTGTCAACTTCCTACTTGCAAAACACAAGGGATGATCAACAATCCCCTCTCTTGGTTGAGCAAGAATGGCTCACATTACTGTACCAGAGACATCCATGTGGACATGGAAAGGTTTATCCCAGGATGGAAATCATAGAATAGGTGCGGTGATAAGCATTTCTTTTAGAGTGTCAAATGCCCTCTGTTGTGCCTCTGCCCATTGAAAGGCACCCTTATGTCTAAGCAATATTTCCAAAGGTGCAACAATCTTGGCGTATCCCTTAATGAACTTTTTGTAGTACCCAGTGTGTATAAGAAATCCATGCATGACACTTTTGCTGGTAGGCTCCCCTAACCCCACAATAACTACAACTTTCACAGGATCCACCAGCAAGCCCTCTTTACATATGATATGCCCCAACAATGTTCCAAAAGGGGCTGCAAAGATACATTTCTTGATGTTGAGTGAAATCCTCAACTACTGACATCTTTCAAACATCAATCTCAAGTTATCACAATGGTCCGTAACCAACCCATACACTATCCAATCATCCAAATACACCTGAAGGAATTTGTGGATGATGTCCTTAAATTCTTGTACCACTATGCGTGAAAATACAGCGGGCACATTTCTCAATCCAAAGGGCATGACCGTGTATGCAAAACTTCCCCAATCGGTGGAAAAATTTGTCTTATCCATGTCTTCCTTTACAATCCTTACTTGGTGATATCCTGAGAATCCATCCGTAAAGGAATAGACCTCGCACCCAGCAAATCCTTCCAAAATATCTTCCGTGAAGGGGGTGGGAAAAGGGTCTATGATAAAAATAGCATTCAATTCTATGTAATCCACACATATCCTAATCCACCCATCCTTCTTTATGCTGATCACCATTGGAATTATCCATTCTGATTCCTCCATAGCCTCAATGATACCAGATGATATCATTTTGTCTAGCTCTTCTTTAACCCTTATGCACATTTTGGGATTCATCCTGTAAGGCCTTTTCCTGACCGGGCATGTACCATCCTTCAAATTTATCCTCATTTCCCCCAATGAATGGTGGATTCCTTTCTACTCATAGTATCCACATGGGAATAAATCCTCAAATTCGTGTAAGATATTGATGATCTTTGATACTTCCTTGTCCAACCAGTAGTCCTTAATGATAGCTTCCATGGGCTCCTTCTCCAAGCCGATGTTAACTTTCTTGGTTTTGATTGGTTCATGGTATGCAGGTGAACATACATCTACACTGTCAACTAATTTGCGCATTCCAACTAAATGATTGACATTCAGGCTCTCCATTTCCTCTCCATCAATAACATATTCCATCTTTCCTTTCTCCTTTTCAGCACACGTGTGCTTAAATTGTAAGTATTCTGGTTCCTCCTCTTCGAACCGTGCTTCCAAGCTAGGTCAACCAAGTAAGTTTACTAATCTATCTTCATCCATGGTGCAATCCCATAGAGTGAGGCACTTGATAGTTTGCAATGCCTCCTCAACTAGTTTCTTAGTACTTCAATACTCAAATATGTGAACTAGGTCAGCTGCTAACTCCGGCCAATTTCCCGTCTGGCGGAGAGTTTCCGAATGGATGTAACAGGCACGTATACATCCTTGTAGTGTTGAATACAACTTGTGCACCCAAAGGGAGGGTGGTAAAGATTCCACGCTTTCTCCCCAGACCCTCTCACAAGCTTGAATGTGGGAAGAGGTAGGTCTGTTGCCATTATAATCCTTGATAGCGGTGGGTATGTTTCTCTTCAAGAATCAGATAGTGAGCGCAATCCTAACTTCGTGACATTCCAACAAGTTTTCACTATGTGTGGCCCACCACCTCGCTATTGTGCCTATCAAAACATAACCTAGCATACTTCATCACTCATCCTCCCTCCATCGAGCTTCCAATTCCCTTAAAAATACCTCAAGGTATGCATTCCTAGAATACTTTGTTATTGACCTTCCTCCCAGGTGCCGAACTGTATGTGTCATTATTACGTTGGTCACTGATCCTTTCAGATGTCACCCAATCAATTCATAAATCCCATGCACTCAATTTTCGCATGCTATACTGGTAGTATCATTGACAAATTGAGCATCATCAAATTGGATGACTCCTTCTGTAGGGTGGATAGTCTCTAGATCTCTTATGGAGCGCACATATATTATGTCCAGGACTTCCTCCCCAAGGGGTTTAGTATAGCGAGTGGAATTTCCATCAGCAAGTAGTATAATCACCCTCTCTTCCTTGTTCTCAAAGCTTATGTACCCCTTGTTAAACCAGATATCTGCATTATTATTATAACACCACAAGCGCCCAAGTAAACCTAGGAAATTATCTATCTTGGCAAGCACCAAGACTTCAAAATCCCTAGTGAACCTATTCCCCTGAATGGTAATGGTCACATCCTTCAAGACACCTATGGGCATTTCCTTTGTCTTGTTTTCCATATACAACACATTTGAAGATGGCTATAATATAGGTCTTCCCATTTGATGCTAGGCATCCAGAGTGAGAACATTAACCTCTATTCCTATGTCAATGAGGATGTTACTAAGTAACCATCCATCCACTACTGTATTCAAGGTAATCTCTTTTTCATAATCAAGGTTGTGAGGTGGGAGATTTACATGTAAGATCTGCATTTCATGTTCTTCCCCAGCATGTAGCACCTTTTCTCTCAACTATGCTCCTAGCAGGGGAATAATATTCTCCTACCTCAGTAGTTTACACACCTCATTAACCTTGTCCAATTCATCCTTTGGTGCTTCTACAGGTCTTCTTAGTTCATCTTTTCTATTTTTCTCTTTTAAACATTGTATCTCCTCTTGTAAGCTTCAAATTACATCAATGGTTTCCTGGTAGACTTCTTTCTAGTGAGCCAGATTTGGATACTTCTCATGTACTACTTCTTCCCGCAAAACTAGAGGTCTCTGCCTAGGTGCTTCCCTTGTGCATGCGGACTCTGCCCTTGTTGTTACCATAACATGCTCTAGTTCTGATTCACGTATTACTCGTGGGATCCATTGTGTGTCAGCCTTCTTAATACTCACCATGGCAGCGCCCTTATCCTTTTGGTATAATTGACTCATATGTTTTTATAACTGTGGGAACTCTTCGTACTTATGTTTTTTTGACACCAGGAGCATTGTAGAAGATCTACACATTCACGCTTATAATGGTATGTGGCACCACAATTAAAGCATGTTCCATACGGGAACTCACTTCTTCCCCTGCAGTTACCACAAACACGAAATCCTCAGCGAGACCCTCTTCCATGTGCACCTCCATCTCCATGCTCTTCATATTGACATTCATCTCCTTTGGAACTATTGGTAATGTCAATCTGGCACACACCAAGATCAATTTCCTTATGAATCTGGTCAATCAATCTACAATCCTTGGTGTCATGTGTGGTTAAGGTACCTATCTTGCAGTAATAAGACACATTTTTTTGGATCACGCGTTGCAATAGGGGGCACCTACTTTCATCATGGTCCCCGTGACATATTTCATATTTTACTACTACGGTGCGTACCACCTTCCGAGTACATATCCCACCATTATCCTTTGTGTGCCCTTCTACATTATAATCTTTGCACCACATCCCACCGTGAATCTCTGAAACTGTGTTGGTAGATAATTTATCCAATTTCTTAGCCATGGCAGCAATCTGAGCCTCCAAAAATGGGCTAACACCAATGTCAACACTATGAACTTACTTAGTGCGCAAGGCGGCTTCTAATGCTTTGCACGGGTCCATGAATGTTTTATGAGACAAGGCCCTCCTAAAGGTTGTGATCAACCCTCTGAAAAACCATTGAGTGTGTTGTGAAGGGTGGATATCATAAGATAGTTTAGACAATAGTGTTTTAAAGCACACATCATATTCTCTCATGCTCTCTACCATTCCCTGCTAGATTTATTTAAGAGAGCTGATGTTCTTCTGTTCAAACTCAGGTATGTGGAATTCTACCAAGAACACATTTCTCAATATAGTATAATCCACAACAGTCTGATGAGGGTCATACTTTCTATACTAACTATGTGCACATCCTTGTAAAGTTGTCACAAATTGAATGGCCTTTCGATCTTAGGTCGTGATCCCCTTTGCATGGCATATAAACTTACACTTATGCACATGATCTGTGGCATCTTCTATCGCACTATAATCTGGTAGGTGTAGAGACATCTCGAAAAAGAATTAAGGAGGTGGTTGAGGTCCTTTTCATCCCAATCCAGTCCCTTGGTTTCCTCTGGTGTTTCGTCCTCCGCTGGACCCACTAGATCCTGAGCCACTAGCTCCACCATTTCTACCTCTAGATCCTCCTGTGTTAAGTACATGGCCCATGTTTGTCATGTTGAATGCTCCCATCATCCCACTAAATTGTGCACTGACAGCTTGTGAACTAGTGCCACTCCCAGTCGTATTTCCTCCACCACTTCCTAACATACTTCCAAAACCAGCTGTATATGTGCCTTGTCCAAACATTCCACCAAATATTGGAATAGTGTGTGAAGCCATAAAAGTTCCAAATGAGAAGTTGTACCTTCTAGGTGCCGATCAGTTGCTTCCACCGATATCAAATGGATCAACTATACTTTTCCCTCGTTCAAACAAACAAAGCACCAAGGTTTGGTCACTAGGTGGGGTTAGATGTGTGCCACTGACTCTTCTTTCTCTATGTGATAGACTCTCATCATAATCTGTAAGGTTTTCTCTCCCACGCTTACCAAGATGGGGTATCATAGACTATTCGGGTTCTACATCCTCCACATGAACCTTAACTCCTTTCCACCATGTCTGGCTCCATAACCCACTTGTAATCTGGCATTGTCTATCGATCTCCCTTTCACGTGCTTTGTTATACTTGAGCCATCTCTCCTCCCTTTCCTTCTCAGTCATTATATCATCCATCTATCCCCAACCTAGCTTCATCTCCAAGTGCTTAAACTGGTTTAACTGGACATAGGAAATGCATCTAAACCCATGGTTATCATCAAGATTTTGATTGCTAGGGGGATAACACACAGAAATGATCCTCTAGGCTCTCGCAAGAACTCAAACTTAGTAACTTCTGGATAGGAATACATGGAAATGGTGTATTCCAGAGTGTAACTAGTCAATACTTCCTTCCACCAATGATCTATAGCATGGGTCCACATTAGATCAACATCTTGTAAGTTCTTATATGTTTCTTGGGTCCAAGGGTGTGACTTATAATACCACCCTGATCTAGATGTATAAGCCGAGAGCCTTTTAAATAACTCTACTGAGAAACAACAGAAGAAGGTTTTGTACAACTCATGATAAAGAGTGTCCTCCACCCATATTCGTATGTTAAACCTAGGTCCAGTATTGAATCTCTGTGTGAATTTTTCCTCCATGCTTTTAAACCAATCTTTAACACCTTCAAGTGTTAAGCACTCCGCCATCACTTTTTACATAGATCATGATGTATGCCATGTTCCACTACAACTTTGAAAAGAGGTCCTAGCAAAGGAACCAAGATGTAGTCATTTTTGCACCCCACCAAGAACAAGGGAACCTCATGCACGCCGGCCTATCACCCAGCGGGTGCTGGGCACTCACCTAAGGCACGTGAGAGGGAGACAAGTATCTCTTTTATGTGAGTTCAGTGGAAGGCATACTTCATGATTATAACTTAGTGATTTAATAGACATGAAAAGCTATAGAGTTCAGAATGGCTTCTACACCCCTTCAGTCATAACAGAAACAAAGCGCGCAACAGACCTAACTAGAACCAGGAAGTTGTAAATCCATAATTAGACTAACATTGAAGTAAAGTTCAAGGTTATATAAGATCAAAAGCATAGTGGGAAAATTCAAATAATACATGAAGGAGATCTTAACATATTCATAGTGGTAACCTTACCACATTCATTCATAGTATTACTCCAAAACATCACAGAGAGGTGGACCACAGTCATGCACCATATCTGGATTCATAAATGTATGCTTACAAAATAAATTTTACATTCCACATTTCCCCATTACATCCCTCCTAGAATCATCTACCCATTTATCCCAAAGTTCTTGCCATAATTTTGTAGAGCTCCGCTACCTCACTTGTGTCTCTGTTCTATTGCTAAGGGCATGCGTATAAATAGGCATCTGATCTCTAACAAACTCCTCTGCAGCCTCAAATCTAGCCCCAAGTGTCAAGATGTGGATCACACCAGGTGCATGCCTCTCCATGTTATGATTAACTTTTTGGATCTTCCTATCGCAAGGTATATTCCTTCTAGGACACCCTGTCACCAAGCTGGAACCTTATCCAAACAGAACACGTTCTTCATGTGTTCTATCCAAAAGGTTGAAAATGGATATGATTGAGAGGATCCTCACAAAGAAACACTGATCTAAGATCTTCTCAGAATAAGTTTTAGTCATTTTTAAAGTGTGGAGAAAAATTATACGATTTCGTCGATATCTTGTTTGCAGGAAACAGAGCTTGTTTGCAAAAGTTATAGCCCGCTAAATTTTTTGGGCAATTGGAAAATTTTGGAGTTTTTTGTAAGTTGGACATGTGCACACTCACCAATTGTTTCAATCATATTGTGACATGTGGACAATTTTTGTGACGAACTAAAGGCAGTTTTTGGAATGTCGGTCTTGGACACTCATTCGTGGACAAATGGACCTCACTATTTACTGGTTGGGGGCCCTCAGCCAGGTTCAACACACTTGATTACGGAGGGGTGTCTTAGTGTCCTTATCATATTATCATTATACCAACTTGTATAAATATATGCCTCTAATTGCATTTTTTCTATGCATGTGGGACTAGTTGATATGCCATTTAAACTATGCAATTAAATAACCTCCATATTCCACGCATTTTATCTAAACCTCCATATTCCATTCATTTTACTTGCTAAACCTCCATAAGAATTATTGAATAAGGTTCCTAAAACAACGCCAACACATACCCAATCACCCTTTTTGGTGCAAAAAATTGTTTTAATGGTCAATGGCTCATATAGCCACCTACATGCGTGGGAAATAAGCCTTAAAAAGTTCCTAACTCACCCACCAGCTTCAAATGTGGGATAAATCCCATGATATGCACCTAAGGAGATGGAGATAAGGGGATTTGAGCCTTGATCTCTGTGGTAAAAGATATGGGTCTTGAACACCACGCAACTACTTGGGAAACATTATAAAAGGAGCCATTTTGTACATGCACAGGCATTCGGGTCTGTGTAATTTATTGAAATGCTCATAACTTGAGCTAGGGAGGGAATTTTGAGATGAAGTAAAAAGTGACTCTTGTTATTTTTGGTAGAGGAACGTGATGAGAGGATAATATTCTTATATAAATATTAGTAAAGATTTATTTTCAATATTTTAATAGATTGGTCCCATTCAACTTGACCGAGAGACGTAGGCCACAAGTGCCGAACTCCGTTATCAATTCCTGTGTCAAATTTCTGGTGATTCATCTCTTTATTTTCTATTTTTACATGGTACTTTCAGTTTTAATTATTTTATTAAAAATACAAAAGGATATAATGCTCAATTTTTACATCGAAAATCAATACAAGGCAAAGTTTTGTGTGTGCACAATTGCTAGTTAA
Organism: Taxus chinensis; assembly: GCA_019776745.2. NCBI lineage: Eukaryota > Viridiplantae > Streptophyta > Pinopsida > Cupressales > Taxaceae > Taxus > Taxus chinensis. The sequence continues at coordinate 354,083,900 of CM034154.1, forward strand.
AATTGATTTTTAGATCATTGGTATCAGAGCTGGTTTTGACTAATTTTTGGTTCAGATTAATGTGTTTTGGATTGTAAGTTATGTTTTGGATGTCAAAAATGTCTCTATCTAATAATGGTGAAGGATATTTAGTTGAAGGAGATCCCAAAATTGGTACCAGACGATCTCGAAGTCCTATAATGGCGGATCGAGAGGAAGAAAACTTTCGTCAATCATTCTTACAGATGAAGGAAATGGTGGAAGAAATGTACCAAGATAGACAAAGGGAAAAGGGAACTAGAGAAGGTAAGAAAGAAGAAAGCTCTAGTTTTGATATTCCTAAAAGATACCCTTTAAAATCTGATTTTCCTTCATTAAAGCTAGATATCAAGTTTGAATTGCCTATGTATACTAGAGAGCTAAATGCAGAGAAGTTGGATAACTGGGTCAAGAAGATAGAAGTATACTGCAGGGTTTAGAGAATTGTTGATGATGAAGAAAAGATTCATTTGGAAAATCTTTGGATGGGTGGCACAACACTCATTTGGTGGGAGAGTAAGCTTCAGGAAGTGGAAGAAACCAAAGGTAAAGAAATCACTTCTTGGTCTGAATTTGTTTCAAATATTAGGCAACAATTTTATCCTCTTGGTTATAAGCAACAAACTATGATGGATTGGCAAACATTAATACAAACTAAGGGACAAAGTGTTCGAGAATACACACAGGAATTTAAGAAAAGGGATCTAATTCTAGGAAATTCTCTAAACATAGAAGAAACACTGCTCAAATATATTGGTGGATTGCATAGTTATCTAAGGCATATGATACTTGTTTTAGGTCCTACTAATCTTGATGCAGTATGTGTTCAAGCAACCCATTTGGAAGCACGAGGGAAAATGACAAAGGAGTCCTCTTTCTCTTCTTTTAATCAAAAGAACAAGCAATCTGAAGGAAAAGGTTCAAAAGAACAAGGAAAAGGAAAGATTAAGCATAAAACAAACTCTACTGTTAATAAGGAATATGAAAAACCATTTTGTAATCATTGTAAAAAAAACCATGATGAGTTTAAATGTTGGAAATTACATCCTGAAAAAGAAGCCTAAATGGATGGTTAAGAAAGGAAAAGAAAAGAAAACAAACATTGTAGTGCATGATCTTGGTTCTGATAGGTGATGAAACCAAAATCACAGCTATGAGTTTTCAAGGTAAATCAACTCTTTCAATTTCCAACAATAGTACTACAAATTTTGCATCTTCTTCTAGTAAAAAAACTATACATGATGATAAGAAAAGGAATGATCTTTTCCACATTAGAGTAATTTCAAAGCATACGAAAATTGATACTCTTTTTGATAGTGGATATCAAGCTAATCTAATTTTTGAGGAGGTTGTTAAGAAATTAGGACTCAAAACTAAACCACATCCTAAGCCTTATCCTTTGGGTTGGGTTTGTGATGATGCAAAACTACAGGTAACTAAAACTTGTACTTTCATATTTGTCATTACAGACAAGTTTATAGATGAGGTTGAATTGGATGTAGTTCCTTTGGATATTTGTGGGGTTTTTTTTGGAATTCCTTATTTGTATGATTGTAAAGCAATCTTCTATAGGGAAGAAAATAAATATTTGCTTGTAAGGGATGGAATTGATTTTATTGTTAGAGCTCACCATGAAAAGAATAATCTATCCTTGGTAACTGCAGGTCAAATGAAAAGGCTTGTAAACTCAAGAAAAAGTTTTGTGCTCATGGTGATCAAAGCCAAATAAAAAGAACATGAGATGGCTTTTGAGACTTGCGATCTGAAACATAAGGATGAATTGGTAAAAATTGTTTCTCATTTTGATGATGTTTTTCAGGATCCACAAGGTCTACCTCCCAAAAGAGGGGTTCAACATGAGATACAGTTTCTTCAGGATGCACCTCTTCCCAATATCAGAATGTACAGGTTGTCAGTAGTAGAGAATGAGGAAATCAAGAGATAGGTAATGGAACTTTTGGCTAAAGGTATAATTCATCCAAGTACATCCCCATGTGGTTCGCCAATTATAGTGGTTCCTAAGAAGGATGGAACTTGGTGAATGTGTGTTGATTTCCATGCTTTAAACAAGATTACCATAAAGAATCGTTACCCTCTTCCTAGAATAGATGATTTACTAGATCAATTAAAGAATGCAATTTATTTCACTAAGTTAGACTTAAGAAGTGGTTATCACCAAGTAAGAATTGTAGAAGGTGATGTTTGGAAAACTACTTTTAAAATGAAACAAGGATTGTTTGAATGATTAGTGATGCCTTTTGGTTTGTTCAATGCACCAACAACATTCATAAGAGTTATGAATGAAATATTTAGACCATTCAATGATAATTTCATTATTGTCTACTTAGATGATATTCTTATTTTTAGTAAGTCATGGGATGAACATGTTAAACACATCTAGAAAGTCTTAGATGCACTAAGGAAAGAGAAATTGCATTTGAAGATGTCAAAATGTGAATTTGGAAAAACATCTTTAATTTACTTGGGTTATATTGTAGGAAATGGAGAATTGAGAATTGATCCTGCAAAAATAGATGTTATTGTGAAATGGCCTAGACCCACTAATGTGATAGAAGTCAGGAGTTTTCTAGGTGCAGTTTAGTACTGGAGAAAATTTATTGCTAACTTCTCATATATTGCATCTCCTTTGCATGCTTTGACAAGTATTAAACAGGTCTTTCAGTGGGGAGGAAAAAAACATAAAACCTTTGATACACTGAAAGAGAAGATAAGTACCACTCCGATCTTAGCACTTCTATATTTACAACATTCATTTAAGATTGAGACAGATGCTAGTGACTACACAATGGGGGCAATTTTGATGCAAAACAAATGACCAGTGTGTTACCATTCAGAAACCTTTACAAGTGTGGTAAGAAACTATCCAACTTAAGATAAAGAGTTGTATGCTTTCGTTCAAAGTGTTAAAAATTGGAAGCATTATTTAATGGGAAAATAAACAATTATACATACTAACCATCAACCGCTTCAGTACTTATAAACGCAAATGAAATTGCAGTAGTCTAGACATTTCAGGTGGATGGTATTTTTGCAACAATTTCATTTTGTAATCAGGTATAAAAAAGGTATTCAAAACAAGGTTGCCGACATGTTATCTAGGCCACCAGTGGTAGTAGCATCTATTCTTTTGCAGCATAGTTCTTTGGCTCATGTTAGTTACAAGGAACAATATGTAAATGATGTTGATTTTAGAGAATTGTATGAGGATCTAGTAAGTGGGAAACAAGTAGGAGAAAAATATTATCATTTGCATGAAGGATTATTATATCATTCTGGTAAACTTTGTACTCCAGAAAATGAACGTGTGCATATGATTAGGGAAGCACATACTTCTCTTATTTCAGGGAATTTTGGTGTTAGTAAGACAGTTGCACATTTACAGAAATATTGTTATTGGCCTATAATGCATGAACATGTAAAAAGGTATATTAAGGGATGTGTTCTTTGTGCCACAAGTAAGCCAAGTAACAAGAAATTAGGACTTTACACTCCTCTTCCTATTCCAAAAAGGCATTGGGAAAGTGTTTCCATGGAATTTCTATGAGGCTTTCCCATGACATGGAAGAAACATGATTACTTATATGTGGTAGTGGACAGATTTAGAAAAATGTGTGTTGGTTCCATGTACTAAACAAATAACTGGTGAGGGAACTACACATTTGTTTTCTTAGTTTGTTTGGGTTCATTTTGGTTTACCCACTTCAATTATATTTGATCGGGATTCTAGATTTCTTGGGGAATTTTGGTCAACATTGTGTGGGTTAATGGACACAAAACTGAAAAAGAGCACTTCTTTTCATCCATAGACTGATGGTCAAACAGAGGTTGTAAACCACACAGTAGTACATTTTCTTAGGGGATATTGTGGAAAACATCCTAAGTTATAGGATGAACATCTATACTATGTGCAACATGCTTATAATCATGCCTTACATTATTCTACTTTGAAGTCTCCATTTGAGAGTTGTTATGAATATCTACCTAATTCTCGATTAGATGTATATTATGGACATGAAAATATTGTTAATGGTTCAAGTGATTCTGAAAAGGCTAAAAGATTTGTGTAGAGAATACAACAGGTTCATCAGTATGTTCGTGAACAATTGGAGAAAAGTTAGGCTAAGTACAAAGCTGGGTATGATAAACATAGAACTAATCACAAGTTCAAAGTTGGTGATTCAGTTTGGCTTCACACCAACAAGGAAAGACTGATAGGTGAAGGTAAAAAATTGAAACCTATATGGTATGGTCCATTCCAAATATTGGCAAAAAATGGTAAAAATGATTTCCAGTTGGATTTACCTCCATATATGAAAATCTACTCAGTTGTAAATGTTGAGAATTTAAGATTATATGAATTGCCTATGATTGTTGATCATGATGATGCTAACATAATGGCTTGAATTGATGATTTTGCTCTTGAGTATCTTGATGAGTTGTAGGAAGACATCATTTTCGATAGGAAAGTAAGAACTTCATGAAGGGGTGATATTGAGTATCTTCGTGTTGGGTTCAAAGGAATGCATCCGAACAAGGATAAATGGATGGAAACTGGAAAGGTGAGGGAGAAATACCCTCACCTATTCACCAATTAAGCTAAATTTTGGGGTCCAAAATTTTCTCAGTGGGGAGGAATGATCCAGAGGATCCTCACAGAGAAAAACCAATCTAAGATCTTCTCAAAATAAGTTGGAGTCATTTTTAAAGTGTGGAGAAAAATTATACAATTCCGTCGATATCTTGTTTGCAGGAAATAGATCTCATTTGCAAAAGTTATAGCCCACTGAAATTTTCGGGCAACTGGCAAAATTTGGAGTTTTATGTAGGTTGGACATGTGCACACTCACCAAGTGTTTCATTTATATTGTGACACATGGACAATTTGTGTGACAAACTAAAAATGGTTTTTGGAATGCCAGTCTTGGACACTCGTTCGAGGACAAATGGACCCTTCTATTTACTGGCTAGGGGCCCTTAACCAGGTTCGACACACTTGATTATGGAGGGTGTCTTGGCCTCCTTCTCATATTATCATTATACTAACTTGTGTATATATATGCCTCTAATTGCATTTTTTCTATGCATGTGGGACTAATTGATATGCCATTTAAACTATGCAATTAAATAACCTCCATATTCCACGCATTTTATATAAACCTCCATAATCCATGCATTTTATTTGCTAAACCTCCATAAAAATTATTGAATAAGGTGCCTAAAACAATTCCAACACATACCCAAGCACCCTTTTTGGCACCCAAACAGGTTTGAATGGTCAATGGCTCATATAGCCACCTACATGCATGGGAAATAAGCCTTAAAAAGTGCCTAACTCACCCTCCAGCTTCAAATGTGGGATAAATCCCATGATATGCACCTAAAGAGATGGAGATAAGGGGATTTAAACCTTGGTCTTCATGGTAAAAGATATGGGTCTTGACCGCCACTCCAGTACTTGGGAAACATTATAAAAGGAGCCATTTTGTACATGTACAGGCATTCGAGTCTGTGTAATTTATTGAAATGCTCATAACTTGAGCTAGGGAGGGAATTTTGAGATGAAGTAAAAAGTGACTCTTATTATTTTTGGTAGAAGAACGTGATGAGAGGATTATATTCTTGTAGAAATATTTTTAAATATTTATTTTCAATATTTTAATAGATCGTTCCCATTCAACCGGACCCGGAGACACCGGCCACAAGTGCCGAACTCCGTTATCAATTCCTATGTCAAATTTCTAGTGATTCATATATTTATTTTTTGTTTTTACACAGTACTTTCAGTTTTAATTATTTTATTAAAAATACAAAAGGATATCATGCTCAATTTTTACATTGAAAGTCAATACAAAGCAAAGTTTTGTGTGTGCACAATTACTAGTTAAAATTGATTTTCAAATCAGGCTAAGTCCCAAAATTTTCTTCACATGTACGTGTGTGTCCTTGGTTCTCCAAGAACCCCTTTTGAATATTTCCTTGCGCACCTTCACTTGTGCGCTCCCTCTAGCCCTTTGTGCCTACACGCCTTTAAGACTTGGTAGCTACATTAGGGGTCCAACAATCAGTAATAATAAATAGGGAACAATTTTACGTCTAAAAGATCATCCATGATCTAAAACCATCATTTACATAAAGTAAAACTCCCATGATAAAAAAAATATCAATTTATTTCACAACTCCTTTGGAAAACTTTGTTTGAAACAAAACTTCTTCATAAACTTGCTTGTTTGAGTAGGGTCTACTCATCACCACATTCTCTATAATAAATTTATGGAAACATGGAGGAGTCCCATAGAAACCTTAAATCATTATACTAGTATAAACAATAAATTATGGCCGCTTATCATCAATATCTCTCATATCGCTTTCTAGCTAGGGTTTCAAACTCATAAGAAGTTGTTTACCTTCTTAACATTTGTTCATAAAAATGTGACGATGAAACCAATCCATTATTTTTTATGAAATATTATTAACTCAATGAAAAATCATCCCTGAAAGCCACAAGGTCCCATGATAATCAAACCATTTAGGGTGATCATCATATGTTGCAGTTCGAGCTAGAAATCACCTTCTTCATAACCTTGTTTCACCAAATATAATATAACCTATAAAATTTTCATCATGATAACCTTAAATTTCTCCCACAACATCATAAAAAACTCTAATAACATCTAAAATCATCATCATATCTCAAAATATGTGTACATATTGTCAACCTATCTCATTTGCATGACTAGCCCTTTGGGTTTTGCATTGTTTAGGATAGGGTCAACTGAACCACAATTATAAATAATCAAGAAACATATGAAAACTACCTCTACATGATGAAAAAAATATAAAATATTTTCATAAGTGATCACAAGGGATCACACACATCTAGAAGTGACCATGATGCTTATTTAAGCCTCCAAACACTAGGATTAGGCCTAGTGTACACCATGACCAAGTAGTCTAAGACCGTATATTTTCTTATAAACTCTTCAAAAGGACCTTAAACCTTTCAACATCATGTATCACATCCTTTCATTCCTCCATGAACTCACATGGATCTATACCTCCTCATTTGGTCTCCAAACACCTACAATAGGTCTAGATGAGCTCCTGAAATTAGGTCTTCCACATGTACCCACACTTAGAAACCCATGTGAGTTCCTAATAATAATCCTAAGATGATCTCCATGCCACTATCATGCTCCTTAAGTCACCATGTAGCTCCACTCACCATGCTCCATCACCTAGGCTAGTTAGGTGACTTGACTAGGCTTTCTAGACCAAGCCAATCTTACTGAGTCCACTCTTGCCACCATGAAACCATATGAGTCTCCATGTCATCATCTTAATAATCATGATATGAAACATATCCATCAACCTCTTTGTCATTAATGAGATTTTACATCAATGACAACACCTATAACTCAACATGCTAACAAATCTAGCATAATTCATGTTTTCATAATTTTCACATTCACAGGATTATAATACTTAGCATGCAACAAGATATAGTAAGAGATACATTAATTTAATTTCATTTCATTTCCTAACTAGAGGTTAGAGATATAGATAGAGAAAAACCATTTTCTTGACAATCAAATTCATCAAAATAAGCAACCAAAGAGAGTTTCATACAATCATATGTAAGTGCCTACAACTTTTCTCATTAATTATTTGACTTGAGAGTGTCCCACAATGTTCTTTTGTATATTGCTAAAAGTTTACAAAAACATCTAAGTTAACTCAAGGGATAAGAAAATATTTTCAAAAAAGTGATTTTTGATGGGTGAATACACCACGAGAAAAATCATATATGCTCTCCTATCTGTAAGGAATTCATGGAAGTCAACAGAACTTAGAACTGAAAAACATGGTACAAACGGTGACTACTTTTCTATAACCACCGGTTGTAATTGGGATAGTTTTACTTGGTCAAATAGTGATCCAACCCCTACAAAACTAGTTTGTAAAACTAGTTTGAGAGGTTTTTTTCTTAGAAATAAGGGTTACAAGACATTTTCATGAATAAATACTAAAGTTTTACAGAGGAAGATAACCATTTCTTCACTCAGGGTCCAAATGGTAATCCATAACCAAACCCAAATTTTGAGTTTCAATAATTTCCCAAAATTGCAAAAAGGGTTAACAAAGCTCCTAAAGGAGTGAAAAATAGTGCACAAATGGTCATTTGAGGGTGTTCTAAGGTTTGATGTGACACCCCACATGATAGGGAACACAACCAAGGGTCAAGGGTGTCCAGGTGCTACTTTCTGTGTCTAGGTGCTAGTGTCTATGTTATTTTGAAGACCCAAGTCAAGTTTTGGGCCATTACTAATACTCAATGTTATTCTGACTTTGAACTAAGTTATGTTATACTGTGAATATATAGCAATGTATAGGGTGACCGATCCACCTCATGATTCCCCCCTCATTTGGGGTGCATATGATGTTGTATTGGAGTATGTGGCCCAAAGGAGGACTGAACACTAAGTTGAAATTGATGCCATATAGTGGGAGGGTCTGTGCTTGGTAGAAACCAAGAAAAACATAAGAAAAGTGGTTAAAAACAAGTGTGAGATAAAACAAGATAAGCATGCATGTAGGATAAAATACATAAGCTATCAGAAAAGAAAACAATGTACAAGCTATCATGCAATAAGATAATACGGAAGAAGACAATCCAGACCATGAAAATTGGGTTACAAACAGGGGACATCACTCATGATGTCACAAGAAAATCGAGGCCAAAATGGCTGAAAGAATTCAGTGTGCACATAAGACAAAGGGAAAATCCTACAAAAAATGGCAAAAAATGACAAACAAGAGTAAGAAACGTAACAAAAAATTGTGGTAGCAAAGAGTTCCTATAAAGAAAATGTTGCACATGAAGCACCTGTTAGCATGTTAGAAATATGGGAAGTATGGAAAGGCATGCATAATCTGATATTGTAATGTGTTATGAAAAATTAAACAATATTACCTATAGTGTATATGAAAGTGGATGCCCCCAAGAGCCTGGTATGGGAATAACAAGAGGTACTCCGCCAAACATCCATTCTACCTATAATAATCTATGTCATGTATTCGATAACAACTAGAAGGAAAGTGAATGAGCATATATGCATAGAAAATATAATGACATACAATGTATCCAGCTAACATAGTAACCAAAGTGTGCATGTGAGAATAAGTAAGCAAGAACAATGTGCAACCAAGATATGTATTATGCTGTGAGTGTGAATGGAATGGAATGTAAAATGAATTTGATAGGATCATCATTCCCCCGAGTGAGTTTGAATGAGATGAGGTTCATTTATAAAAGATCCTGAAATGATTAAGAAAATATATTGACAATAAATAATATGCCTAATCTAAAAAATGTACTAGCGATGTAAATTAAATATGTATGTAATGAAGTACAAATATCACCTAAGAAAAATAAGATAGAAAGTATGAAACCCTAGTTGTAAATAAAGGAATAAAATACTTATATGATTCAAAATTAATGTTGGATTGTGCCAAAGTGACTAACTAATGAAAAAAGGGGGGAAAGTTTTACACCTAATCTCACAAAATAATGCAAACCTAGACTAGGGCATGTGAACTGGGTTAAGGGAACCTTCGGGAACTGCAAACATTCTCTGGGCACCTGTGAATCCTCAAAAACCTTCTTCAGAAGGTCATGATATATTCATTTTCCTTAATTTCATGTTTCTATTATGTCACACCAAGCTCACTGATGTCATTTGTAACCTACAATGAAGAAATGATGACCGATCATTTCACTACATCTTACACCCAATGTAGTTCTATGTGTGTGTGTGTTTCTAGATTGTTCCCTAGGTGGATCTTGTGTGTGTTGCACTTTATAGAAAGAAATTATATAGATGTAAAATATGTAAATAAAGGCATTCATGAAATAATGCACTTCCCCTCCTATGCATTTATGTAAAAATAATGGTCCTTTGTCCCTTGTGTGGAGATAGATGGATGCTAGTATTATCTTAGAATTTCCTTTGAATTCAACCTTAGGTGGTGATATCTAATGCTTAGTGATTGGTCCTTTATTATGGTCACATAACTTTATATTTATATGATTCCCTATCTTGAATTTCGTAATTAACCTTGAAAAGGTAAACTACCTAGAAAATAATATGCCCAAACGAATAGAAAGGACCCAAAATATGTGAGAAAACTACAAAGTGGTTATGGTGCATAGAGGGGATAGGGGTTCCTGGCGTTGACATCTTGGCTAAGTGCTTGTGTCTAGACTAAGAAATGTCAAAGCATAAGAATACATGTTGGGAAAACAAGAGTGTGAGATAAAAAAGGAAAACTGAAGGCAAGCAAATAGGTAAAAGACATGGGTCAATTGGTACTTTTATTACTTAGGAATCATATGAATAATAGTATGTGATCAACACTAGATAGATGCAAAAATTATGGGATTTAGTTTCTAAATTGGGGCTCCAGTAGGGAGTGATAGATGGGTGTGTGAATTCAAGTGTAAATTTGACAGAGATTTTTTAGCATAAACTAAATAAGATTTTTGTTATGTAATTATGAGAAGACTGATCTAAGATTGTCTTACACTCTTGTTAGCTTGTAATAAAATTTAAGCAAGTGTTTCATGGTGGATGTATCCCACATTGGGTGAACCTCATTAAATCCTATCTTATTTTTTTGTGTTTTGTTTCTGTATTTTATGTTCATAGTTATTATTATTGTGATCTTTTTGGATTGATCCACATATATAATTCTTCTTATCCCTAACATTTTTCTTTTTGAAACTTTTATAGTTTTTTTAAATTTAAAATTTTTATACTTTTTTTCATATTTTTTATAAATTGTGTATTATTTTTGGAGTTTTAAAGCATAGAACCATCATAAATACATATCGTTGAGTGGATCCAGTTCTTATTTTACATCAAGGTGAGCCAACTTATAAGCATTGGATCTATATTGTTGAATAATGAAATAGGGTATAAATTATCTAGGAACAAACTTATCATGATGGTTAGGTGTTTGTGAATAATTTTTATGGTTTTATTTGAGCATAAGAACACATAACTCAATTTCTTGAATATGATTTTTTTTATAAACTCATGTGATAAAATTGTGGTACACTTAGAGGTAATCTAAATAATTAACACGCATCTCCATAAGAATATAAAGTTGTGTTAGGTGTTCAAGATGATAGTCATAATCAGTGATGAAATATTGGAGCATGACTCTTAGTAAAGAGATCTCAAGTTTAAGGGGAATTATAACATATTGTCGTAAACAATTGAGAAACTCATGGCCCTAATAGGTGTGTTTATTTTGGTAAAATACACACAATGGGCATATGGAAATTGTGTGTGGTAACTTTTGAGGAAAGAATTTAAAACCTTTTAGAGGTTCTTTTTTATTGTTTTGTTGGAGGCCTCTATTTTCCAAATTTTCTATGAATAGTATAGTGTGAAAAAACTATGTTGGATCTTTTATTCATCACACAATGATTTTACACCTTTATTTTTAAATGAGTTGTAATTATCAAAAATGATCTTGGTCAGGATAAAAAATTGGTAGATGATGTTCTATGTGATAAACATAACATTTTTAGGACTCATTAGTTATGTGATACATGCACCAACCCATTCATAAATTATTTAGTAGTGATGATGATAGATACATAGCCATAAAAATATAGGGGAATTTTTTTTCCAATAATGTCAATTTAACATTGAGATAAAAACCCAATAGATAGAAGAGGTTGTAAATCTTGTCTTAGAACATAAGATATATTTGCATACTATTGGAATTTCTCATAATGCTTGACATATGTATAAGAGTCCTATTCTAATGAAGGAAAAAAATATCCTATACAAATAATATGTCATGAAATATACATACATCTAGAATAACATCCAAAAGTACCATTGTGCCCATCTTTGAGTGTGATGACAATCTCTTGGGGTAATAAAAAATTTAGGATTATACCATTGTATTCATGCCTATAGAGGATATACCCTACAAGAACATAATGAATGGAATTTTTGTGTAAATTATGTCATCTTGCTTTGGCAAGGTTAAGTTTTAATGTGTTGAATTTTATATAGGTGATGAGCTCATCATACAAAAAATGAGGCGGTGTGGTCTCGATTTTGAAAATGTTGAGTGTGTTTGTGCAATTAAAATATAGGTGTTATAAGACATCAATGATATTATGAAGAATAATTTTCTCTCTTTCCAAAGGTATACCCTAAGGAAACCATGGTATCTACAAACCTATTGGAATAGTGTGGGGTATACTCAATTTTAAAATTGTGAATTGGGTGAGTAATCAATCTGCAAGGGTCATGTATTGTTGTAACATGTCATTATGACATTTTTATGATGATAAATTTGTTTGAAAAGTAGTTGTAAGCCACCAAATATACGTAGGAATTCAATTTTTAGGGAGATAAATAATTTGAGACCAATAACTAGTGCTTCATACTCATTCATATTATTAGTGCATGAAAAATCTATCTTAAATGAAAGGGTAATGAAGGTACTATGGGACATGATAAAAATAATGCCTACACTACTCCCTTGTTCTATTTTTGAGCTGTAAAAAATGTAGTTCATGCCAAAATAATTTTTGGTATTGATGTGGTCTTTAATTTTAGATATAAAAAATAAAGAATCATATGAAATTTCAAGATCAAGGGATCGTGTATCTGTGAGTGGTACTTCAACAAGTTGATCAATGATTAATTTTCACTTTATGTCCTTTTGTGAGATAAACTTTAGGTCAAGTTCAATGAGAAATATAATCCATTAAGATGTATAACTGTTATGATATGTTTTTATCATCATGTAGTAGAGTGTATATAATTTTTCCATAGTATAACTCATGTGGTTAAACATGTAGTGTCATAGTTTCTATGTAGAAAAGATGATGTCTAAGAAAAGTTTCATGATATGTACATAGTTGAGCTCATAAATGATAACTATACAGTTTATTTAATAGATAATAGATTATTAATTTTTGACATTGCATTAACGAAGCATACTTCCTAGAACAAATTCAATAGTGGTTTGACATAGGTAAAATATTAAATTTGGTTGTGGTGGTGAAAACACATGTTTTTCTAAGAGATAGAGTTTGATCCACTCAAATATGGTATGCCACTCATATCCCAAGTGAAGGGTGACACCATTCTTACGAAAGTAATTGAATGGGTGACATAGATCATAAATTTTTGTAATAAATCATTACATGTCTTAGAATTTACCTTGGAGACTACATAATTGTTTGTTATTTTTAGGCAGAGACATGTCTACAGTGGCCTTGAAAAATACACCTTGATACTATGGGATGAGACATTAAAACTAAATTTTTTCTATATGTAACCTTAATGACACATTTTTTAGGGTTGAGTCATATTTTGTATTAAATAACGTACACAAATAGTTTGTGGAGTACACCTATATGGTCAGCATATAGTTTGGATTTCATAAGTATATCATCAACATAGTCTTCTAAAATGTTATGGATGTAATTGTTGAACATATATATCATAACACATTGATAGGTAACACCAACATTTTTGATATTGAAGAAAATGAAATAGTAGAAAAAGGTCCCCCAAAGTGTAGTAAATATAGTCTTTTGATGATATTCTGATGCTATGTTGATTTAATTGTATCTATAAATCCTTCCATGAATGAATTCATCTCATTACAAACATTATTTTGAATGATAATATCATTATTGGGTAAAGGAAGTAATCTTTGGGAAAATATTTGTTGACATATCTAAAGTTACTAAAAATGTATATAACCATGATTTTATTATCTGGAGGGACCACATTAGAGACCCATTTTAAATCAATGGTTTAATGAAACCAATATCAATAAGCTTTTATAATTTATCTTTGACAAGGGGTGTGATGCATGGGTACATTTTGCGTAGCATGTTTTTTATGAGGTTAACAAACTAGACTTTTTATAATAGTATCCTAATTTATTCTTAGCATGTTAGCATAGGACCATCTAAAAAAATTGATGAATTTTTGTAGAAGTGAAGTGTATTAATTGTGTTCTTTTTCATATAGGAATATATCAAGTAATGCAATGAAAGGTTCTTTAGGTGTACCAATATTTACTTCAATGGTTTCCTCAATAATGATATGTTTTACATCATCAAGGTGATAAAAGGATGGGTTATTTTAAGTATTGTTTAGGGGCATGTCCTTAGTATCCCTAAAGGAGAATTTATCATGAAGTTGGGTACCTAATATGGTAGATTTGTAAGGCTCTTTATCAATGGTACATATGTGGAACAAAATTGATTCTTTTAAATAAAATATATCAAGAGGTATAGGATTATCCATGATATGGTAATCAATATGAAAATTCTCAACATGATTGATAATGACGTTGTTTCTCATGATGATGTTATCAGTAGGTGGTGGACTAGAAGGATCATGTTCATCATCATGGTCTATGTGAAATTTATATAAGGTGGGATCATTTGTGAACCAATTAAACACAGTCCTAAACTCATGAAATAACTTAGAAAAGTGGAAGGAAACAATCTCATTAAGAAAAAAGTGGGAGTAGTCTATAATGAATGAGTGACTAAGAACAATGTGGATGTGGATAACCATAATTTGTCACTGGGAATAGAAACTCATATCAATGAATGTGCCTCGAGTTTTTTAGTATCATCATCTAGTTTAGTATAACCTAAGAAAGATTTATCAAAAGAAATTTTTTAATGAGGTTGAATGTGGTTAGCGATACCTTATTCAAATTTTCCCAAACCATAACTTTTCCACCTTAATGGAGTAAGTTATGAATTTTATATTATGGTTTGGTACGATATGAAATTAAATGTCAAACTTAGCTTTCAAAATTGATACATTGTTGACCAGAGGGGAGGATGTGCTTTCTTATCCCCCATACATGGAGTTAAAGGGATGGACACTAAATGAAACTAAATACCCAATTTTAAGTTTAGTATAAAATGGTTTACCCACATCTTTAACAATAGGCATCTTGGGAAAATATATAATAGTGTAAGGGAGTTTTTATTCCCCAAAATTTGTATATTTTGAATCATTGGTCTTGATAGATTTAACATGATCTTGTGATGGTTTAGTAGTTATGGTATAATGACTAGAAGTATTACAACTTGAATTTTATTTTGGAGAAGGAGATGAAATGAAGGGGAGAATTATTACCATGGAAGTGATGATGATAGTTGTTAATGAGATTATGAAAATTAAGATGAAATATCTTGGGGTTTTAGTGAGTTAGAACATTATGTTTGAGGGGATAAATTTTCCATATTAGGAGTGTAATTGGATGTATTAGATATGTTTGTGAGAGTCAGATAGATGGTGTAACTTGAGTAATGAGGAAAAACCTAGTGAATGAGAATGTGATAATGTGAAAATATATGAATTATAAAAAAAATCCAAGGTGACACAATGGATAATGCCATCTTGGTTATAATTGAGGAACTGATGGAGAGAATATGGAATACATTTCATATCATGAATCCAAGGGTGTACCAATATAATTTTATATTTTAGTTCCCCTTCTATTCCATATAAAAGAGTGTGGAGTGTTTTGGATCCAAATTTTAGTGGTAATACAATAGTGACCAAGGTGGTGTAGGGAAAATTATTAAATGTTCTTAATTGTAGAACATATTTTTAAAGGTGACACAATAGGATATTGATATGATGATGGGAGGTGAATGATATACTATTGACCTACTAGATTTTTTTTCATTATAATGTGTTAGAATGTTTTGTTTCACTCTAATAAGGGAATACATTTTATTCCCTTTTCAATTATGGAATAAATTTTATTCCATCCAATGTGTGCTTGAGCCTTGTGTAGGTAGTCAGTGTTTATTTTGTTGGAACAAGTGAAATAATAGAACCCTATAATGAATTGTAAGTGACATAAATAAAAGTGAAGATGACATGATCATAGCATAAAAATACCATATACAAACTCACTGCTAGGAAAATGGTACCAAATATAGACACTAGCTCCCAGGTTGGTCCTATCCCCTTATGGGTGCTAATTTCTAGAAGAATTGTAGATCTCTATTCTCCAAACGAAGCACATTTATCCAAGATCTATTAAAGATACCTAGGAATCAGCTAAGTCACTCTCATCCTCTTGTTACTTGTACTTGTTTTCCATTGTATGTTATATCTTTTATGTTTATGATATTATCTGATTGATCTCAATGCCTGATTGATTTAATTTTTTAAAATAATTTGGTGAACCCAACTCTTGCATGTTATTTATCAGATAAATTATTTTCCAAATTATAGTGGTAATAGGTTTTGCATGATTCCTTGATTATTCCTATTACAAGTAGTGATCAATTTGGTCCTACAATCATTCCAAAACTATGGATGAATCTACACATGTTGATCCTTTCTTAAATTTTACTCATGTAACCCTTAACAAAATTGAATCTTCTAATAGTAAGAATTATTATGATGAAGACACTAATGTTGATCATGATCAACTTGATGCTATCAGTAATTTTCACTCCACATTACATTAAAATCCCACTCATATCCCACATGTTCTTAATTATTTATTAGTGTCCCAACATACCCATGACAATACTAGTCATGTCAGTATAGTTCATACCTTAGAGTTATTTGTTGTTACCACCTGTTATATTAAACTTTCTTATCCCTCCACCACTACAGGGGCATCCACTATACAAATTCCTATTCCTACACCTAACACTCACTTTTCTTCTCCTATAATTTATCATATCCAACCTAGTTATTATTTAGGAACCTATACCTTAGAGTCCTTATATCATGATTTGTATGATAAAATTCATCAGTTACAACATTTCTCTTCTTCTTCTTTGCTTCTCCTACATAGTCCTCTTGCACCTGAAGTTTCTTCTTACCCACTTCCTCTTAATTTTTTTCACCTAAGTTTCCTCTTTTTGACATCCATGAAGATTTACAAGATCATTTTAGATAATTTCATGTTGCATGCCTTGACTATGCTTGTGATGATACATTATTGACCAGGTCGTTTCCGAGGATCCTATAGGACTATGCTTTATGATGGTTTTATGATTTTCCTTTACACTCTATTCAATATTTCACTCCTCTCACAAATATGCTTTTAGCTCAATTTTCTATGAACATTGTAATTAAAATATCGTATGCACAAATGGATAAAATGAATAAAGGATATAATGAGCATATTCATGAATATGTTTTGTGTTATAAGAATAATATTACTAAAATTAATAATATCTTGGTGGAATCTAAATTTCAAGATATATTTATCCAAATATTATTTCCTCATTTATAATAATGTGTGCTCCTTGATTCTTTTCACTCTTTTGATCATTTATTTCATACTATTAAAGAATGTGAAACTAAGTTACTTTCTATGGGAAAAAATAAGTATGTTCATAATACTTATAATTACTATACAAACAAATTCCAAAGTAAATCCACCTTTAAGAGAAATCCTAATGAACCTAAGCATACTATTAATGTTGTATCTCAACCAAGGAATCTCTAAATATAAACTACATGACACATTTTTACTATATTTCCATATCCACCTCATGTGTCGGTGCCTCATCTTATCAAAATAAACCTGATTTCTCTTTCATCCCCTCTTGAGCTAGATCCCAATCATCCTCATGGAAAGATTTTTCATGAAAATACACATTGTGATTATCATAGATGTATTGGTCATTCCACTGATAGATGCTTTAAGATTAGATATTTGATCTAGGAATTGTTTGATAATTTTTAAATTGAACTACCAGAGCCTACTATTTCTAAATTTACTAATGACAATGACAAGTTTAATATTTTTAATGATCCATTTACCAAATATAAAAAATAAGATCCCAAATCTTCTTCTAATCATGCTAATCATTTGGTTCCACCTCCATCCTCTTATGATCATCCTCTTTTGTTTCATGTTGGTAATATTGATATTCCATCATATGTTATTTCCTTTACTAATATAGATTCTTATACTTCATTTTCATCACATATGTTACACATTGATGCTTATGTTGGTACTCATGTTGTTAACAATGTTATGGTTCATCCTAATTTCAAACATAATGCATTTTTATTATCTTTATTATGATTTATTGGATTTCCATTATCACAAATGACACTTAGATCACCTACTTCTCAAGGTCATGTGGTTCTCCCAATCATTATTTGGACTCTTACTATCTATATGTAATTATGTGTTGGATACAATGTTACACTTTGTGACATGGTATTAGGGATTTCATCGATTAAGGCTTTCAAAGACATCCCATTCATATTTAATTTATGTGATAAGTTTTTACACAAGCATCAGGTTCTCACTATTTAAATAATCCCACCATGGACCCATTTATCTTTGGTACCTATCCCCATCATATCTTCAGTTACCACTACCACTAGTGAACCTACTTCTACACCTAGTAATTAGGGTCTCATGGATTTGGAATATATCACTATATAATCTACAGCTCATATCCATCCTTTTTATTCTTCCACACCTCTATCTATATCTCCTTTAAATATGAGTTATGATTCTCACCCATGACATATTTATCAATCCCATAACCCAAATCATAGGGATAGGTCTACACACATGATGCATACTACTCAAGTTACATCTGGACCCACTTCATGGTCTCATTATCCACATACATAACATATTCCTACTCCACACATTATGACACATGAAAATCCACATGACACTAGATCCTTGGATAATGTTTACATGAGTTCCTATCTCATATTAGTAGATAGTGGGACTCACCCTATATCCTCATTAGATAAGTATGGAATTCACACTTAGGGGCATACCATTTCCCCCTTACTACATAATGAAACACTCTTGTTCTAGGTTTAAACATGAATTTTGAGGCTACACTTACCTACATGCACCTCATGTTTCATAAATTTTGAGGTTTAAACCTTTATCCCCTTCTCTATTCATAGTATTTCATATTCTAATAATACAAAAAAATTCAAATAGTTTTAGAAATATAAAAACATTATCTTAGATATTGGTTTGATGTCTCTTTGCTTGGTTATAATATTCCATGTTACACTATTCTTATCATGTTATCTTGATTCATAGTATGTTCTATCCTTTTACATATAAACATGTATATCCACATCATACTTTTAGGTGAATGAAGGTCATCTAAAGGTTATCAAATGATGCATGCTGCTCAAAATCATTCTCTACCAGTCCCACCAAGGATCTTGGGGGCATCTACTTTCCATACCTTTCTACATTCATGTGGTATCATTACAATATATAAAAAAAATTCTACGTATTTTCAGCTATATGCATTGTGACATACTATCAATTATTTTAACATGCTAATGGGTTCTTCATGTATATCATTTTTCTTATAGGCTCACATGTAACCATGGTTATCTAATTTTCTCTTGTCTTATGAATTATTTTACATTAATTAAGGGATATTCCCTATGCTTGATTACTTTTCTAATTATATGTCCTTAACGGTCTTAAGTTTCTTGTGACATCCTGAGCAGTGTCCCATGTATTCAATTAGTTACTTGCTATCTCTTTGTTATGTTACAATGTGGTTGACGATTTTCTATTACATTATGTCATGCTTATTTTTCACTAACATTTTTTTATATATTTCTTCCCATTGTTTTTCATGTTTCATTTTTATTACCATAAACATTCTCTATTACCCATGTAGGATTTCTTCTTAAAATGTACACATTAGCTTCATATTCCCTTTTTTTGGCCTACACTCACGTAGATTCATATAAAGCACCCCAAATGAGTGGGAGAAATAATCAAGTGATTATTTCACTCTCTTAAATATTATAAATCTATTAAAAAATGGTATAAAATACAATTTGATGAAATAGGATCTAAGAAAATGGTTTATAATTAGACACGAGCCAAAAACAATAAAAGGATATAAGTGCCCAGATTAGACAAGAACATTGGGTACTAGTGTCTCACCTAGGTGGTTTTATCTTGGGAGAAAAATGGGTACTTTATACATTGAACATGTTCTTAGTGATATTTTTTCTTAGAATACAACAAATAATCAAATACAATATACTATCTAGTACGTAGGACCACAATCAGTAGCATGTTTCACACTTTGATAAAGAGAACTAATTACTCTTCTTTCTAGATTAACATCTTTTCTATCAGTATTCAAATAAGGAGTGACACATAGGGAATATGTAGGGACAATGATATGTGTGGAACAATGTGTCATCTATGGATATTTATTATGTGGTTCATGACCATCTGTAGTTGTACTTATCTATGGGGAAGCATTAATTAATGGAGAGTAAATTTGGAAGCTCTCCGAACACTCTTTCTCTAGCAACAGGACACTTAAGTCCTACTATATTAACAGTAATTAAAGAATTGATCAATTTCAATCTTTCCAACCATCTCCAAAGAAATAAAGACTCATGAACAATTCTATCCTTTCTATAACATTCATGTGTATTCTATACTTGATTTACTTATTTTTCATATATGTTTTTATTCTAAAATATCTAATTTAAAGTTAAATTTCATATACCATGAGAATTGAATACACTTTCTCTATTTTGTATGTTCATCCTTATCCCGAAAAATGGAAACAAAAATGAAACAAGGAGAAATATCAAGCAATAAATGCTAATGTGAAGAAACTATTCAGTTACAAATGTAGGTATCATTTACACTACACACATAGGTCACCCATAGGGTTATTATACCCTCTTAACATACATGATAGAAATTATACAATCTCCATGTGGCACACATAATCTTCATTCGGCATCTTTCCAATTATAATTCTATTCAGGTCTTCAGAAGATACAATCTTCCTATCTACTTTATACTACGAAATATTCATTCACCAACATAAAATTGGGGAAAATTTAGACACAAAATTATTCAATTAGTATTATTACATCACGAATTTAATATGTCATTATATGCATGATTATAAGAAATAAACCTATTCATTAACAACACTTGTTTTGCTTTACTTTGACATTATTTTATCTTCCCATGCATTTGTCCTATATTGTTTTTGGAATTATCCCTTTTGTTTTGGAAATTAAAAATGTATTAACCATCTCAATATTTCCTTTTTTATACTTATAAATCTCTGAAAACTTTTTCCCAGTAGGGATAGGAGCATCCAGGCATTACTACCCCCTTTGGGTTCTTCTATTGCTTTGCTTTGTTTTCTTATGTTTAAAATACCATCTCAATTATTATATTTTATTAAATTATACTTATAAATTTGGGTTATATTTTAGGGTTTTTAATGATGAAATTCAAGTAAAGGAATCATGTATATACATGAAATACTAAATATTCTAAGGAGAAAAAGGAAAACTAGACAATTCAAGTTATTACTTTCTATCTAATACTTAGGAAAGAGAAACACTCAAGAGATGCATTTGGGTGGATTTATTCATTGCATAGGAAGGGAAAGATATAAATTCCTCAAACACATTCATATGAGGGGAAAGTAGTTTTCTCCCACAATATTGGTGCGATTGGAATAAAAGAAACCTAGCTTCAAGGAACATGATTCTATCACACAAACTCAAACTACATTGAGTCTGAAATGTATTGCTATGGTCGGTGAAAATAATATTCAGATGACCATTGAGGTAATTCTAACTAAATAATATACATATTTTATTCCATCTAATGTGTTCTTGAGCCTTGTGTAGGTGGATAGGTTTTATTTTTTAGGTACATGTGTGATTGGAAAATGCTACAATGAAGTCAGAGTGAAGTAAAGTGAATTGAAGGTGACACAATTGGACCTTAAAAGATCAGATCTAAAATAACTTGTAGGACACTATTACCTAATATAGACACTAGAAATCAGGGTTGTCTTATACCCTTATGGATGTTACTGTCCATAAGACTTGTATATCTTTATCCTCCAGATGAAGCACATTTAGCTTCTTTCATATTTACTCCATCACGTATCTAGTACAAATAGTCAGGAATCAGCTAAGTCACTCTCATCCTATTGTTACTTGTACTTGTTTACCATTGCATTTTATATCTGGTATGTTTATGATATTATCTAATTAATTTCATTCCTCTTATTAAGATTTAATTATGTTAAATCAGCACCATTATAGATGCGTTATTAAATAATGTTACGCAATGGCCTTTGATTATATGATAGGAAAATTTATCAATAGATTATTATCACCATAAAAGTTTAGGTGCATGGGTATCCTCTTACCATATTAGAGTAAGTGTTATGAATTGAACATATAGACACTTGTATAACATGTTAATAAGTGATTCAATCAAAGGGTTGTATTACCGATTCCTTTAAAAGAGATCCCATGCGTTATTTTATGTTGTGACACATAATTATGGGTTGTTATGAGCCATGGATGGGTTTTTGGTGGTATTTGATGGGAAACCTTGATTAGATAAAAAGTGGAGATCTATGTAAATAAATTTTGGATTTTTGTAGAAAAATTAAAAAAATCATTCTTCTTACAAAGTTTGAATTCATGAATAATAATGTGAACATCCTCTATGCATTTTTCCATCAATAAAGATTCCATAAAAGACCATAATTGTTGGAATTACAAAGCCTGTGATATGTGCTCAGATTTTTTTTTGAAAATAATTATGTAGTTCCGGTTTGGGGAATGGGAAAAGTGAGTTCATGGAAAATAACCCTTCAATGTGAAACATAGTCAATGAGATATTCATCGTCAATTTTTTTCATGTTGTACAAGTAATTATGTAGTACACTTGGAAACATTAATTAAAAATTAGTCTAGTAGCATTCAAGAGAGTTGTTCGAATGAGATGACAATATGTTATTGGAAGCTAGTGTACTAGACCAAATATTGACCTATTAGAGATAATGTGAAGGTGCAAAAATAAAGACAATCATCATGAATGACTAGAATAAAAACATATTTGAACATATAAAGATAATTTTGAGGTTCCTCCTTACCTTTGAATTTAGAAATATTTAATTTTATATGGTATTGTATAATGGGAACCATTGGATAGATGAATTCTTTAAACAATTGACTATATGTGAGTTTAGGAGTTCCCATACCCTAATTCAATAGCTTAAGGTTATAAATTTGATCCAATAGGTCTTGGTTGAAGTTGGGTACACATTATAATGTTTGAGCTTGAAGTAGTTGGGTTGATTATTTTGTAGAATGGTTAAGTATTATGTGGCTGTATGTGTGAGAAAATGGGGGATATGTATAGGAAAATGATGAAAAAAATGGATTAGTGTGAGGTATAAACAAACTACCTAAATAATGGTAGGTAAAGGGAAAAAACGTTGTGTTGGAATGAAAATTTAATGGTTTTATGGTTTTTATGGAATAAATTGTGTGTGTATGCATGATTTTTGATCATGTTGTAGATACCAAAAATCCACACACCCCATTCCCTCACAAATAATCAAATAAATATACTCATTCACATACCTTTTCATGACCTAACTTTTGTCACATCATTTAAATGACATCCATAAACCTATGTCATTACCCCCACACCATTTTAATTAATGAATTAATCATTCACCTCACATTTCCTAAGTCACACTCCCACTCCCATGGCTGATTAATTAATTAGTTAATCCACACATTCCACTTCACTCCTACACCTCACCATGTGAGCTCATCATGACCCACTAGTTACAAATATGTTAATTATTAAAACTTATAAATATATCCCTACACCTATCATAACTACTTCACTCCACTTTCCCTATGACAAGTCCATACTACACACTAGTTACAACTAGTTTAATTGAGGGAACCTACCAAAAACACTCTTTGCCTATCCTAACCACTTCTATACTCATCTAACCCCATCCCCCTCAAAATATTAACATAATTCCATTCTCATCTTAGAAATTCCAAGCACTATACTTCAAAATAGCAAGTTTATCCATCCATATCTCTCCCAAACTTGAACTAACTAAAAATGTTGATGATTTCCTCAGTCATCAATGATCTATAAATACCATTTTTCATGCATCTCTTTTGTAACATTTCACAACCATCCAATCAATTTCAAGAGAATTATCAAGTGTTATTAGGTTTCATCAGTGTCATTTTTCATCTAGCCAAAACACGTTCACATCCGTCAAGAATTTTGGAGATGTTTAGAAGCTCATTCATCATCCAACCTCAATCAATGTCGACCGATCATCTTCCATTTCCCACTAAGGTTCGTCATTTTATTTTAAATTTGTTTTCCATCTTAAAAAAACTTACCTAATCATTACTTACCTCCTTTTTACATCTAGAAGATCATAGTTTCATATCGGCCAATTGAATCTCTTATATTATCAGCTTGTCAAAATCTTATAAATTCACCTATGATCCCTAGAATCACTTTTTTTCCTAGGATTGCTTATATTTCCCATGTTCTTTATTTCTTTAGGAGTAAAATTTAATTTAAATGTGCTTATAAATTTCTTTCTTACCTTGTGTTACTAATCCTCTGTCAAGCATGTCTTTGTTACATGGCTATAAATGGACCTAATCACCTAATCACCAACATCAATTCTTTCCTGATTGTTTGTCATCCTCTTAACTGGGAACAATATGATCTACTACACAACCTAGAGTTGTGAGTCATTCATGCAACTCTTATTGATATACTAGAGACCATTTTCAAGTCCACCCAAAAGATCCATGAGGCCACTGATGATTTCTAGGAGGCCTACTATGAAGTGCAACACATCCAAGATAATATAGCTTGGCTCGAGTAAAAAAATGAAGTGGGATTCAACATCCCTGAAGATCATGATGTTGAGCATGAATCAGAACTAGAAAAGGAATTCAGCTTTGAAAACTCTAACTATGATTTTGCATGGCAGTATGACACTAAAGAGAAGTACTCTGATTTCTTCAAAGATGACTACATCAAGGAGCCTGTTTTTTCCTTTTCTTAGGAGCATGACATTTCCTATTCTGTGGGATCAAATTTCTCTGAGAATATGGACACTGATCTAGATTCTAATTTTGACCCCTAGCTAAATTTATTTTCATATTATTATTATCAGCTGAGTATCTATAATAAACTAAATAAATTATAAACATTTGATCATGTAATTTCATATATCATATGTTATATCTAATTTCCACAAATAAATTTAAGTGTTTTAAATCAGTTTGACATCCACGTAAGGAATTCCTTTGACTCCTAGGAACTGGCCTTTGTTAAGAAACCTACCTATCCATATTACTAATCCTATCTTGTACAATGTCAGTGATTATAGATTTAGTCACAAGAAAGGAGCTTGATCCATTTTTCATGGAGTGCAATAATAAAACATCCATCAGCATCATTGGTGGGTATCTTGCAAACCCCACCATATTTGTGGTTGATCTAGTTTTACCACAATGTCTTGTTAACCCAACTGTAGAGGTGAAATTGTTATCAAAATTCTGACACGCCCGATGAGACCATGACTCTTCTTCTTTTATTTCATTTCATCAATAAAATAATTTTTTTTTTTAAATTTGTATAAGAATCACCTACGATTAAAATAATCACTTGTAATTTACCAGATTACCTATTTTTTGTCTGTATATTTTTATTATATATAGCTTCACAATTTGATTTTCACTTCTTTCTTTTTGTTCTCATTTTTTCTTAACTTGTTTGCAGGGTATTGTTTCTAAAAAACTTGATTACTGGATTATCAAGATTTCTTTCTTTAGAAATTTTATAAAATATTTATAAAAAAGAGGAGCGATCTCATGGCGAGTCCTATAACCTTCATTTTTCTTTCAATTTTTCATACTTATCTGATTGTCCTCGTCGAAGAGAAACATTTCCTTTTGGGGATCTTAAAATAAATAATTTTCTTTCTTTTTGCTTCACATAGTCTAATTAGGAAGAAAATTTGTTGCATTCACTTATATTCCCCCACACATGACCAAATCATTTCAACATCGAAAACACATTCAAACAATTCCCACCTAGATGAAATTGATTGGTATTTGATCACCCAACAGGGAAACCAAATTAGTTTTCTGGATGAGTATAATCTCCTGTATATCAATATAAATTGGCTCAACACGTGATTTCCTTATCACAGCAAGACCATGAAGTGAGGGGGTAGGCCCTAATACCATGCCTATACCGGTAGCTGTATAGAGTTGAGCCTCACGTACCTTTGGTTATATCAAGGACTCTTCCCTTAAAAATTCTTGAAACTAACCATAGAATACTATTTCCTAGGACCTTTGTTAACAATCTTAAATATTTCCCTCTTTCATAATTAATCAAAAAAAATGTAAAACAACATTTTCCTTGATTTTTCCTGTTATATGTAAATCAACCCAATTAGTTTTTTTTTTGGTTTTTTTAGGTGTTTGTGTGTTTTTTTACCATGGTACTTACCAAAAAAAATATTGTAATTAAACTTATGAAAACATGTCCCCCCCGTTGACTATTCCATTTCAACAATAGGTCTCATTTTATACCACATCATCTACACCATTTCCTACAACATTTCCTACTCCAATACCACAACAAATATCATTTTATCAGATAATCACATTCAATTCGTTTCATAATGCCCAGAAAACTTGGAATAATGAAGAACTCAGGAAAACACTCTTGAATTCCCCACATTAATATCACAGTAAAATACTTCATATATTTGGGCTAGAAAAAACAAAACACCCCTTCTCTCCTAGTTCTCAACCAGAGGCGTCCAAACCTCCTTTTTATAATATGGGAGACCTTGTTTTGGAAGAAATGTTAGAATCAAATCCTATTTGTCTCAATGCTTATCTAACAGTTAGGAATGTTCAACTACAACCATTTACACCCCAACCAATTCCATACACTTACAATCCTTCATTTTTCATTGCACATCTCATCGATCAAAATCGAGAACCATTCATCCAACAATTGTACCCATACACTTCAACAAATCAACCCAAAAGATCAAACGTCAGCTTCCCTATTCTTATTGACCAACTTGAAGCATCGAATAACAATTCTTCTACTAGTCAACCTGAGATATTTGATGTCTCTTCAACCCCCATTTATGACCTTCATATGATTTCATCACAAAACACATATGCTCAATAATTTATGTCTTCATCAAGATCTTCTATAGGTTCTACACCTCCCCTAAGAAATACCGCAACTTCCTTGCCTACCCCTCTAATATCTTCACAGTACAAACACCTCCATCGAGTTCCATAGCCTTTTCTACTGTTGTATCTTCACAACTAGTTACTATTACTATTCAAAATAATACCATGTCTATCCCTACAACTACACCACTAATCAATACCAGTGTCATTATAAGTACTCACCTTGTTTAACAGTACATACCACATATATCACAACCACTAATCTCCATGTCATAATATACACCTCTCCAAAACATTCCACAACACAATATCCCGTAGCAAAATATTTAGCACTAAGCACCATCCTCTATTGCTTCTGTTGTATCCTTCCGTCAGTCACTCACATATTCACAACCACTCACTTATACATCGATGTCATTGCAATACCAATACATATAACCCTCATAGCCTTTAGCATCTCAAAAAATTATTCCATCTCATCAAAATATCCCACAACAAAACATCCATTATAAAAAAAATATCCCGCAACACAACATATCTCAATAATACATGCCTCAAATAACATTCCACAATATAATATCTTACAACACAATGTCCCTTATGAGTAAAATGTTCCTCAACAAAATGTCCCCCAACAAAACATTCCTTACCAGCAAGGCATTCCTCAGTAGTATCAAGCATACTCACATCCTAGCCAGTTTTCATTTCAACCCGTCTCATCCTCACAACAAAAATCTCAACCAGATCCACTGTAAGCTCTTATGAACTGCATATCCAATCTTGAAGTTGCTTCATCTACGCCCAGGATTGTGTTCTCCTATGAAAATTTTTGCAATGAGCCCATTCACCCTTCAATGTTATATAAAGCCTATCCACCTCACTGGGAACTTCCAAAGATTGTCAAGTTGTACAGTAAGGAAGATCCCCAATAACACATACATGCCTTTCATAACACCTTATATCTAATAACTCACGATCAGGACTTTATGTTGAGGACCTTTCCCATGTATCTTGTCATTCCTACCTTGGATTGGTATAATGGTATTCTGCAACACTCCTTATTTTCCTTTACACAACTTATTCAGCTCTTGTTAGAACACTTTTCCATAAACATATCCCACAAATTCACCATAAATGACCTATATGCCATCAGATAATTCAAAGATGAATCTATTACCGATTTCTTCACCCGCTAGAGAGCTGTAGTTAATAAATTATCCTTTTTATTGCTACAAAAAGAATCAATTGAATTTTTTTTTCATGTAATAATTTCAAACTTTCAATAAGGCTTCTACCATGGCTTGTAAATTGGAATTGTGAGCTCTAGAAGATGGTTGGGTTAAGCTTCATCCTAAGAAACCAAAATTTTAGTTTCCATCTAAGTCGTTATCCAACCTTGATAAGTCCAATACATCTACCAATACTGTAGTCATTTAATTCTTCTCCCAAGGAAAAGTCTACTATCGACCGTGCCGATCAACAACATAGACTATACACCTATAGGAGAGACTTAGAGTGTAGTTTTTCACAAATTACTTCCCTCCAATATGATGTCTCTCCCACCTATTCGACCCATGGACATGTCAATATATAAACCCATTTGGTACTGAGATAATGACTATTGTAAATACCATAGGGTTAATGGACATGACATTGAAAGGTGTCACACATTCCGAAATGTACTCCAAGACTTAATCGACAAAGGAAAAATCCACTTAGATAATCCAAATGCACCTGCAAATCAAAACCTTAACATATTTAAGAAACCTTTTCCGAATCACTTCTCATCTTTAGATAAAACACAAAAAAATGATTTTCATACCATCACTACAATAGAAATATAGAACCTATCCCTAAATCCACTAAGTTACCTATCAAATCAAAATTTGTAGAATAAACATCGGTATCTAACAAGCCTAAAATTATGACTATTGAAGCTTTGCATGTTGAGAAAATTACTAAAACTATCCCTACAACCGCATCACATTCCATTATATAATCCATACCTACATCCTTTGTTCCTTCCAAAACTACACCTAAATCCAAAACTGAAAAAAATCCAAAACACCCTTTACCCTAGGGAAATCTAACTCTGTTGTATCCTCGTTAACTACACCCAATCCATCAAAAACCACTAAAGGGCCTCATAAATAAGGTGTCATTCATGTCTTCAAAATACCTCAATATTTTTTCCTAGATCAAATCCCTTTGCATTGAGCTTGTTCCCTTATACCTGTTAATCACCCTATTATCTTAGGGTCAAAATCCACCAAGCAAACCTCTACATTCAGTCCATACCATGCATCTTTCACACAATATAAGTATCTCCAACAACATACATCTATACTAGGTCATTTCCCCTGACTTATCACACAATCCAATTATCCTCACCAATGGTCACCCATATAGGGTCTCACCCTCCATTTGTTGCGGTGCCTAGGAATCCTCCACGACAAAAAAATAAACAACTTATAGCTAAATTTTTACCCCCTCCCGATGAAAATATAAACAAACGTTTGTCACCATCCATGTATACACCTAAGGGGTGTTATGCCATCATCTTATATGACCTCCTTCAATGGTCACTAATTACATTACCACCTCCTAATTTTTCTGATCATCGAGGATGAAAACTTTCCTAGTATGACTTCAATGTTTTTTGAGATTACCATAGAACACAAGGTCATTCCATTGAAGATTGTAGGGCCTTTCACTTAAAATTTTGAGAAATTGGCAGTCTGATCTTCCTTCCTTCTCAATCAAACACAATGCCAAAATCAAATTTTTCGTCAATAAAAACTAAAAAATCCATTCCTAAGATACCTTCTCATCAATTCAATGTCATTCATATCACTACTCGTTCACAAAAATATGAAAAAGAGTCATCTGATCCTAATAAAGGTAAATCTTTCATTGTTATACCACAACCTCTTGAATTATCATCTTCATCTCATAAACAAAATATATCTCTTTCCTTATCTCCTAAATCATCTAATCAAACACCATCACCCAAAGCTAAAATTTCTATATAAGTAGAAACACCTCCTTTTACTACGGTACAAAATATTGTTATCAAACAATTACACCAATCCTCTATCAGGATGTCACTTTATGAACTAGTTCAAACATATCCTTTTCACAAACAAGCCATGATAGAATCCCTTAAATCCATAACCATGCCAGAAAATGATCTTGTTCCTTTTATAAACTTTTTAGGTTCCCTTAAAGCATTCACCGCTATATCATTTGAGACATCTGAAATCCCTTCCCTTAGATCAAAGGACCAAGACCTACCACTCTTCATTATTTCTTAGATCAATGACATCTCCATCAAGAGGGTCATGATTAATAGTGATTCCACCATTGACATTATATCCTCCCTTTCCTTTGACCAACTTAAACTACCCAAGACCATCATCACTCAAAATCTAGTTTTACCGAGATATTTTAATGACACTATTACACCTACAATAGGCAATGTTGTTTTTCCAATAAAAGTTAGCGTTAAAACCCTACCAAAACTCTTCTACATTAGAGAAGGAGAGTTTCAATACAATATGTTGTTAGAAATCCCCTAGATATGCACCATTCTCTATGTTTCTTGAACCATCGATCGATTTCTAAAATACGAACATGAAGGTCGGACTTTCATTTTCCCTGCTAAACCAAAACCATTTGTTGACCATTACATGATGTACTGCCTAAATACGTCCTTGTACCTAACTCTACATATGCATCATCTGATGAAGCAACTACTATCACATTTATCCCCTCTTCCAATTTACCAGATGATTCCTCTCTTAGTGAAGCTTTAAAATGTCTTACACTTGGGGAATATTGTCTTCTTATGCTCAACTCCATCCCTTCACCCAAAACATATGTCCACCCTAACAAAAAACCCATGTACGAACATAACGTAGGATATGCCATCTCTTACAACCCTTCTTATCTCAAAACAAACCTCTTCTATGGAAGACTCGATAATCCTCCATCCCATGTTATCAATCCACACCACGTCATGACATTCACATTAGACTTTAGATCCCTCGACAATCTAAAATTTTCTCATATATATCTTCATTGTTGCGCATGGAGAGATTTTGGCCTTGACCTTTATGAACAAGGAAACAAAAATTTAATCATCCAACATTATCTTAGATCTTATTAAAAATATGGTTTATGGCATAAAAATTCCACTCCTAAAACATCTGAATCCACTACATCCAAATTTTCTACATCTATGTCTATTTCTAAATTAGAACCATCATCATTACCAGACCCTGAAGATCCTATGGACACAGAGGACACCATATCCATACCACCTAACTTATTTTTTTTATCAATTTCATATCTTTAGGGCCACTAAATTATCAATCTAACCACTCCACTAAATCATTACCTCTTATTTGGAAAAAAAATGGTTGAGGAAGATTCACCTACTGTAGATATCCTCCAGTGTTAGGATGACAAGGATATCCTTTCCTATATTGGAACTGAAGACCATTTTATTCAAAAATAATTTCCATCTGATGCAAAAATTATCCTTAACAAATCCACTCTTGACATTAACTTAGGCACCCCTCGGGATCCTCACATATTTAAGGTCAATCAATCTTTAAATCCATAAGAACTAGACGATTTCACCTCATTTTTAACAAAGTATCACCAAGCCTTCTATGCTCATACATAGTGATATGCCTGGAATTGATCCTAACATTGTCTTACACAACATAGTCATGTATCCCGATGCTAAACCAGTTAAACAAAAACTTTGTAAAATACATCCCCGAATAGCTCTCCTTGTTAAGGAAAAGTTACAACACCTTCTGTCTTCTAACTTTATCATACCCATTGACTATCCACAATGGTTCTCTAATGTTTTCCCTGTAACCAAAGCTTCAGGAAAGATATGTATCTACACACATTTTAGGTATCTCAACTTCTCCTATCTGAAATATGATTTCCCTCTTCTAAACATACATCAACTCATCTACCTAATAGCCAGCCATGAAATGATTTCCCTCATGGATGGATTATTAGGTTATAACCAAATCCTCATTCTCCTCGATGATCAGCATAAAAATTCTTTCATCACCTCTTGTGGAAACTTCTGCTACCATGGCAGGCCATTTGGTATTTAAAATGTAGAGGCTACTTATTAATGTGCCATGACATGCATTTTTCAAGACCTCATCCAAAAATAATTAGAAGACTATGTCAATGACCTTCTAGGAAAATTCAAATCATGAAAAAATAATCTTGACATCCTTGAATCAATCTTCACTCATCTCATCTATTTTGTCTTCATCTTAATCCTATAAAGTGTGTGTTTGGTGTCCTCACAAGGAATATTTTAGGATTCATCATATCTATCTAAGGCATCAATGTTGACCCGGTAAAGGTTAGAGAAATCATTAAGATTCCTCCACCATCTAATATTAAACAATTGCATAGCCTTGAACTTAAATTACATTCAATTCAACATTTCATATCACAACTTTCTAACCATTGTTAACCATTTCACCATTTGTTTTGTAAAGAATTAGGATTCCATTGGGATTCTTATTGTCAGAAAGCATTCGACAAAATCAAAATGTATTTATCATATTTTTTTGTGCTTACCCCACCTCTTGAAGTGGAGCCATTATATCTATACATATCCATTTCAGAACATGCTCTAAGATCTATGCTCGCTTATTGTGATAATCAAGGCCATGAACAGGTCATATACTACATTAGCTGCACACTCCATGAATATGAAACATGTTATACTGAAGTTGAAAAATTATGTTATGCATTATATTTTTCCACCTCCAAACTTTGACATTATTTTCTAAATCACAAGACATATGTCATCACCATATTTAATCCACTTAAAACCATACATGTTAAACCTTATCATAATGATAACATAACTCGATGGATTATGATCATGACTGAATTTGACCTCGCAATCATATATAAAAAATATATTAAAGGTTAGGCCATTACAGATCAACTCATTGATGCACCCCTTCCAGATAATCAAATTCCTCACGAATACTTCCCCAATGAATCCATCAACAACATCGATGAATCTGATTTTATCCTTGTCAAAATGACTCTCTTCGTTGATGGTGCTAAATGTCAAGAAGGGGGAGGAGCCATAGTTGTTATCATACCTCCCTAGAACATCCCACTTCTGCTATCATTCAAACTTAACTTGGAATGTACTAACAACATGGCAGAATATGAATCCTTAATCATGGGTCTAAATATATTTATTCTCTTAGGTGTCCACATCCTATAAATATATGGAGATTCACAAATTCTTATCATTCGAGTTAAAGGAGAATACCAATGTAAAAATCAAATCCTATAGAAATATAAAGTTGTTGACTTCCTCATTGACGCATTTTATCATTATACCATTCAAGCTATTCCGCAATATTATAATAGGTTTGTAAAAACTATGGCATCTCTCGGACCCCTCATCCCATTTGAAATAGAAAAATCTAAGATTAAAACTAATATGTCTATATTTCTTCAATGTTTGGATCATCCTTCACATAAAAAAAGAGTTTCTATCCATTAATTTCATCAACAAAACCTAACCTTATCTATGGTATGCATAGATATATGACTATCTCACCAAATGTAAACTACCATCAGATTTATTACACAGTGCTAAATGATCATTTATTCAACACGTCACCCACTTTGTCATTATTGATTGTATCATTTATAAACGTAACTTTGAATGCATACTACTATGATGTCTTAAATCACATGAATCAACCAAATCAATTGAATAGGTCCATGATGGAATTTGTGGTGGTCACTTCAGTGGAAATTTCATTACTAAACACGTCATATGGCTAGGGTATAACTGGCCTATAATCACCAAAGAATTTTTTTCCTATGTAAAGAAATGTTTTAAATGACAACTCCACTCAGATCTCATTTGTGTCCCTTGTCAAGCATTACAACCCTGCTCAGACTTATGGCCCTTTTCTCAATGGGGATAGACCTCATTGGTGCTATCAATCCTAAATCATCCCAATAACATCATTTCATTATCATAGCAACTAAATACTTTACTAAGTGGGTTGATGCCATCCCTTTAACCTCGATAAAATCATGACCTATCAACAACTTCATATATCAAAATATCATATGTTTTTTCGGTATCCCGCATAAACTCGTCACAGATAATGGGAAATCCTTCAAAAATAAAGAATTTAAAAATATCTATGACACATTGAACATCAAACTAAATTTATAATCACCATATTATCCTCAAGGAAATGGATAGACGAAGGCCTCTAATAAAACACTAAATAAAATCCTTATAAAGATAGTAGTTGATACAGGTAGGAATTGGCATCTCCAAATCTTGTTTTCTCTCTAGGATTATCAAAATAACATCTGCACACCTATAGGTACTACACCCTATTCACTTATCTATGCCTAAGAGGCCATCCCACCTCTAGAGGTCTGAATTCCATCACTCTATGTATCTCTCAAGGATTCCATTCTTGATGAAGAATATCGGCAAGACCACTTGGCTGAACTTGAATTGTTAGATGAAAAGCATTTAACATACCTTGAACATCATCAAGTCTATAAGAATGTGTTAGTAGAGCATATAAAAAACATGTTAAATAAAGTGACTTTAAAATTGGTGATCTTGTACTTAAAGAAAATAAAAATGTCACTACAATAGAATAGACTAAACATGGAATGTTTTCCCTAAATTAGATAGGTGCATATATTATTACTCACAAGTATGGGTTAGGAGTGTATCATCTTACTTCTCTTGATGGGGAACCTAAAAGGGAACCTCTAAATTCCTCAAACTTGTGGCCTTTCTACTATTTAATAATTGATCACCATGACTGTAGTTACATCCAAATCCTATCACTTCATCATATCATCATAGTGATTTTAAAGTATGTGGTTATCCAGTAGCATCTAAAATAAACCTTAAATATGAGCACCACATCTCTTTTCATTGCATATTTCATTTCTAACAAAGTAAAATCATTACACCCATCTATCATGTACCTACTAAAACATGACATGGGGCATGTGTGTATAGGTTACATACACTATTTATCCCCTTCTTAAAAAGGTCTATTAGGGTTTTTCCTACAACCATGTAAAAAGTCATTTGGATGTTCCTCTTATAAAAATATAATAGACTGATCCCTTGAAGGACAACTATTCACAAGTCTAAATCATTATCAAACATATAAAAAGTAGATTAATCCCTTGAAGGAAAACTACTAGTCAAAATTATGGACCGATCCTTCGAAGGACAGCCATATGTAGACCATTCCCTCACAGGATGGCTACTCATGTAAAAATATTTCCACATTGATTAACCTTCAAAAAGTATAGCAATATCAAAATCATGTAGGTAATTATTCATGCATTGATCATCTTTCCCATTATAGCAAGCTTCCCATCATAGTCAGTTTGCTTCAAAATAATATATAAATCTGGGGCATTATCCCTATGAAACCTTTGAAAAGGAAATCCCTTTCTCCCACATCGACCTACATATACAAAATCCCCTCTCTTATCCTAGTGATATGCATTCACTCAAACCCATTTTTTTAATCCTAATTTGTGTGACTACCCATTCATAATATTATTTAACATTTGATAAGGTTGCAAGTGTAAGTGTTTTAACGTGTTTTAAAACCCATCATGTATGTATCAAATCCATAGCGAGGCAATCATTTCATTTTTACCTCATTTTATTTGGTTATATTTTTGATATACCACATTTTAGGGTCAAAATTGAAAGTCATTTGAATCAATTAAAACCACATCTAATCATATGTAACCAAACATGTTTACAAACCATGCTTATCTAAAACATTAACACATTTCAAATAAAAAACATATAACACATACAAATTAAAATATAATATAAAACATAAAACTCATCCTCATCATATGTATATATATAAATCAAAGTTTGGTATACATTGTAATCAAAGTCTAAAAAATCAATATATGTCATCATCATGTAAAAATGGGCTTCTATGATCCTATGACATCATATACATCTGAATCAACTAGTAAAATCTACATCTCCTAGTACTATACTAGCACCACCCTCTCCTCTGGGAGCATGTGTGCCTCCAACAACACTTGTGTCT
The DNA here is from genome assembly GCA_019776745.2 of Taxus chinensis. NCBI lineage: Eukaryota > Viridiplantae > Streptophyta > Pinopsida > Cupressales > Taxaceae > Taxus > Taxus chinensis. The sequence goes on from CM034154.1 coordinate 354,120,231, forward strand.
CCACCCCCTCTAGGAACACTCGTAACCACAACCTCACCTATGGCTCCTCCCTAAGCACCTTCCACTCTCTCTGACCTATAAGGTGTACATCCCACTCTCATTGTACTCACATTAGGCCTCTTTATTGTTGTATCTACCCCATGAGAAGCTAAATGATCTACATACAAAGTGTCATTTGGGTAGTTCTTGATGATCAGGTCAACATAATAGTCTCACTCAGCCCATAAAGCATCATAAGGAGCCACTAAAATCATCCCATATGGAGGGGGTATTGTATTTTCTCCCCTCTACCTTCCAGAATGAGCCATCGTTGATAGCTCTACACCAAATATAGAAGGACGTGTGATCCCTAAGGCCTTCCTCAATGAATCCCTATGCCTCTTCTACTTGTCCCTATTAGCAGATACATGTATAAGCTATTCTTAGAGACTATCTCACTCCCTCATCATTGTATCTCTCTCCACCCTCAGTCCATTCCTCTCAAAAATTAGTCCATCTCTCTATGCAAGGAGGGTATCCTAGATGCTAATCAAAACATCTCTCTCTCTCTCTCTCTGAGCAACATCTCTCTCTCCCTCTACTACGACCATCCTTCTATACTATCATTATTGTGATAGTAGCAGCTAGGTCATCATAACCCTCCTCCTCATCCTTCTAATCTAGATCTACCTCCCCTCCCTATGCTCTATTATCTGTTCGAGCACATACTCATCTCACTCATTGTGCAGCTCTATGTACTACTCATGCTCTATCAATAATCTTCAAAGCTAGATCCCACCATGCATTATACTCTAGGGTAAACCCCACATCATCAATCGACACAATTAACCCTTCTCATTAGGGTCTATAGCCCCTAGAAACTCAGCAATAGTGGTAGGTCTCACCACCACTTCCCTTAGAGTATCTATGTATGTCTTCTCCCACCTATATTGAATAAGATCACCGAGAACTTCCTGTACCAATCCAAACTTCTGCTAAATAGGATCAATACGATGCATCTTTTCCTCACCTGCTCTACATGTCTAGAGCCACATAGGCTGTTGTAAACCAAGTAACTCCTGAGGATACTTAGGTCAGGATGGTAAATCCAAATAGGGCCTCAACACCACATCTCCTACCTGTAACTTAGAAAATAAGTCTCTATATAATCTTGTTTGTCTCCTCTTCTCTAGAAGGCCCTTTTTTGACATCCATCTCATAAAACCAGGGTGTTGATCATCAATGCCCATGGCAACCATGCTAGTTGAGAAATAGAAATATGTTATAGATCCCAACCCTGTAACAAGAAACCAATTTTGATACCATAATGTTTGTGAGCCCTCCATGCCCACAAATCTCTGAATGTCTGAGTAAGAAGGGTGGGCCCCAACTCAAAAATAGTATGCTTCTCCATCATCTAATCCATAATCCCTATCATCATCCATGGAAAATGACCACTCCCAGAATCTGGAAAGGCATAACACATGATGGCTATCATCATCATAGTCATTCGTACATGGCCTGCTCTCTCAGGTAAATAGACACGACCATAAGAAAAACCCCCTGACTCATATATGATGTCTACAATATTTCCACCATATAACTTGGTCATCACACCATCCTTCTCTATCTCAGTAATGGTATATGTCACAGCCCCATGGATCGGTAGTCTCAAAACATGGTGAACATCCTCTGGGGTAATAGAGATCTCCCCTGTAGAAAACCAAAAAGTGTTGGTGGAAAAGTTTCCACCTCTCTAGCAATTCCACATTATCAAGCCTAGACATCTATGGATCCATCTGTAATGCCTCATAGCACCGAAACTGACAACCTCTACATGAGTTCAATCATCATCTGACATATCCTCCCTCACCTACTCCAAAATCAATATAATATGGTCATGAATGTTTAATTTTGCATCTACTTAAAAAAATTTCAAATCAAGAATTAACATCATCAATAAACATATCAAAAATCAACAAAATGCATGAACAACATCTAAAAAATCAAACACTCTTACTTCATCAAAACTGTCAAAAACACAGATGAATCACCAATGATTCATCTCAATCGCCAATGATTCTTCTTCGAATTTCTAATGATTGCATCAATCACCACGATTCTAGCTAGGCACCCGTACACCCCAAAAAAACATCCAAAACCTAAAACTACTCAAAATAACCCAAAAATAAAATAAAATTCACTTACCTCTGGCTGTTGGTGGTTTAATCTATCTGTTGGAGGATGCCATCCTATCAAATCTCTCAAAATCACCTTGAAATGCTCAAAAACAATTTGCCAAGCAATGTTTTACCCTGCGGTTAAAATAAAAAATAATTATAGGGCTTCGATATTTATATGCCCCAATTTTTCACCATGATTCAATCACCGGTGATTTGTACCAATCACGTGTGATTCCCCTACACATCAGCGTTTCACCTTGTTTTTAGCAACCATTTTCATTTTCTCACCTAAAACATGATAAAACACTATTTGTAAAAGTCTATCACCTTCAAATGACCCAAACATTTAATTCAAACAAACATACATGGGACGCATCATACATCCATACATACATCTATGGGACACATGCCCTTTGGCCCACCATCACTTGAATTTCTTGTTAAAATAGCCTACTTCCATGGATCACACATATATAAGCGTAAACCCCTTGTTTTCCCTACCAAGTTTATCCCTTGGTATCACACTTTGTTTTGGTACCCCCTTGGACTAGGGAAACCTTTGAAAAATGAAACACATGCAAACAACTAGTGTTTCCTGTATTACGCTACAACTGAATCACCCATACAAACCAAACACTCTCTATCATTTTTGTCTAACACCTTACTAAGACGTCAAATAAAAGGGGAAAATGTAGACACCAAAAATCCACACACCATGCTCCCACACAAATAATCAAATAAATATACCCATCTGCATACCATTTCATGACCTAAGTATTCCATTTAATTAACTCAATTAAACTCTCCATCACATCATTTAAATGACATCCCTAAACCTAGGTTATTACCCCCACACCCCTTTAATTAATTAATTAATCATTCACCTCACATTTTCTAAGTCACATCCCCCCTCCCATGGCTAAGTAATTAATTAGTTAATCCATATATTCAACTTCACCCCTACACCTCACCACGTGAACTCATCATGACCCACTAGTTACAACTATTTTAATTAGTAAACCTTCTAAATATATACCTAAACCTATCATAACTACTTCGCTCCACTTTTCCTATAACAAGTCCCTACTACACACTAGTTACGACTAGTTTAATCAAGGGAACCTACCAAAAACACTCCTTGTTTATCCTAACCACTTTTATCCTCATCTAACCCCATCCCCCTCAACATCTTAACATAAATCCACTCTCATCTTTGAAATCCCAAGCACTATACTTCAAAATAGTAAGTTTATCCCTCCATATCTCTCCCAAACTTGAACTAACCGAAAACACCGGTGATTTCCTTGATTTCAAATGATCTATAAATACTAGCTTTCCTTCCTCTCTTCGGGACCATTTCATGACCATTCAAGATATTTTAGGAGCATATCAAACATTATTTTTTCAGGTTTCATCAATGTCATTTTCATCTATCCAAACCACATTCACGTACGCCAAGAATTTTGGATTTGTTATCAATCTCATTCATTGTCCAACCTCAATCACTGCTAACCTATCATCTCCCATTGTCCACCAAGGTTTGTCATTTTATTTTAACTATGTTTTCCATCTTAAAAAATATTACCTAATCATTACATACTTCTATTTTGCATGTAGAAGATCATAGTTTCATATCGGTCAATTGAATATCTTATATTATCAACATGTCAAAATATTACAGAATCACCTGCGATCCCTGGAATCACTTATTTTCCTAGGATCTCTTTCATTTCATGTGTTATATGTTTATTTAGCAGTCAAATTTCATTTAAATGTTCTTATCAATTTCTTTTGTCCGTTGTGTTACTAATCCTCTATCAAGCATGGCTTTGTTAGATGGTTATAAGTGGACCTAATCACTTGATCACCAACATAAATTCTCTCCTGATTTTTTTCCATCCTCTTCAATGGGAACAATATGATCTACTACATGACCTAGAGTTGTGTGCCATCCATGTAGCACATACTCTTATTGAAATACTAGAGACCATTTTTGAGTCCAACCAGAAGATCTGTGAGGCCACTCAAGCATTTATGGGAAGCCTATTACGAAGTTCTAGTGCATCCAATCTGACCTAGATTGGTTTGAGTACCAACACAATGTGGGATTCAATATCCCTAAAGATCCTGATACCAAATCTTGAGATAGAAATTGAAATTGAAATTAGTTTTAAAGATTCTGACTCTGAATTTTACATGTCAATACGAAACTGAGAGGAGTATTCATATTTCTTCGTAGACAAATACATCGAGGATCTATGATTTCTTATTTATATAAGGAGGATGACCTAGCCTATTTTGTGGGATCAAATACTTCTTTGAGAATCTAGACATTGATCTGGATTCTGATTTTGAGCCATAGTTACATTTATTTTCATGTTATCATTATCAGTTGAATATATGTAATAAACTAAATAAATCATAAACATTTGATCATGTACTTTCATATATCATATATATGTTATATCTCATTTTAACAAATAAAATTAAGTGTTTTAAAGTGGGTTGACATCCATGTAAGGAATTCCTTTGGCTTCTGGGAGCTGGCCTTTTCCAGGAAACCCACTTATCCATATTTTATTAACCCCCCCTTTGTGTAATGTCTATGATTACATATTTAGTCACATGACAGGAGCTTGATCCATTCTTCATGGAGCATAACACTCAAACATCCATCAGCATCATCCATGGATATATTGCAAACCATTCCATATTTTAGGTTGATCTAGTTTTACCTCATTGTGTTATCGACCCAACTGTAGAGGTGAAATTGTTATCAACAAGTGTAGGTCTAACAGAAATAGTAGAAGTGTGGGGTACCTATTTAGTGGATGAAATAGTTTTTTTTCTGTAAAATAGATTTTCAAATTGTGAGGATCCAACTTTAAATAATATATTATGCCTTTGAATTATGATCTAACACTTCCTCAAACTTAGGATTGAAGGGTAGGATCTTAAAGAACTAATACTCATCTTCATGGGGAGAATATATATATATATATATATATATATATATATATATATATATATATATATGAAGGATTCTCTTCAATATGGATATTGAAGATATTATATTGTCCTAAAAACACCCTAATGTAGGATCATCCAAGGTTTAAGGTAATCTAACATAATTTTTACTAAGTTTTGGTACACACAAGAGTTGGAAGTTTGTGTAGAAGTGCAGAAACACTTTATGGAATAATAATTAGATAAGGCACAATACATGTCGAGTGCATAGTAGATATGGGTATGTGACTAGTGTGCGGTAGGATTTTAGAAGGTAGGTGTAAATAATAATGTGTAGTGGTGCACACATAATTTTGGGAGTGTAACAACAGAGTCTTACCCAATTTGGAGTAGTGGAAGCACATTAATATTATGGGAGATTCGTGCACAATACAGAAGAATGTGTGAGTATCACAAGGATAGTAGAATATGAGTTGTGTAATAATTTGGATCACGAATGGAATTTGGATGTTTTAATGGAGGCTTAGAAGGCTCAAGGTCAGTACAGAGAAGAATGTGAAGGTGATGCTCAAATAATCTAATGAACGAAAATAATTTGATAGTAAAGGAGAAATAAATCCAAAGTATGTGGTAGAATTAGTGGTTAGTAGAAATTGAAAAAGTGTTATAAATTTCTAGTAAATGCATCTGAAAATGACTAAATGGTTAGGGGATCCAAAAAACCAAGTCAATGAATAATGAAATATTTTGACCTTTCTCTTACTAATGAATGTGGATCCCCCAAATATATATTTGATTTGACTCACTCAATGATTATAGATTCTACTCAAATTTACTCTTTCCTTTCCTTCACCCTACCCTATGATGATAATAATCCTTGCCCTCCTTAGATAAACATGGTGCAACAAGAATGAAAATGTGTTAGAAATGTGATTGAGAGAATTCATGAGCCCAGATTCAAATTTTTATTTGAATGAGAATATTTGGAAACATCTAGAAGGAGCCAACAAGAAGAGAGAAGTGGGAATTCCTAACTATATAATGGGGTTTAGATCACCATTTCAATTCTAGTCAAAAAGTGAGGAGAGAATGGATAAGGATCCAGAGCTAAGTTTTGGAATATGCATGTATGGCACAAGGAAGACTATTCTAGGTTAGGTCCTTTGAGAAACACCAAGAGTCTATAAAATATCCATTAGAGAGTGTGTGTAATCTCTATAAAGCATTTGTATCTATATGTCATTAAGGATTTGGCATCAATATAATTCTACAACCTATTTTACAACCCAGTGTGTGATTCTATTGCAGAGGTGGGAGTATTGTAGTTTCACCAATTTTTATCGGAGAAGGCTACTTTCTTATGAGAATAATATACAATGGAATTTTTTTTAACATGGGGTAATTAGAAAATTTCTCATGTTCTCCACTATGAGAAATGTAGGTAGAGGATGTAAAAGAAGATCACAACGTGTAGTGGTTGTAGAATATTGATATATTTCACATGAAAACAACATGTTATTAATAATAAGAGATGTGTTAGATTAACCAATTATGGAGATGTTGAAGAACATGTTTTCAAAGACGAAGGGTGTAAGGACCAAACTGAAGACCATAAAATAAGACAACTTGATAAAAAAGGGTTTTGTGGTTCAAAACTCCCACAAGGAGGAGAAATAATCGATAATGATTCTATAGTGTAAAGAGGATTATGTGAAGAGAGTGTCAATTGAACTCTATAGATAACAAAAATCATGCGCAAAGGAATAATTAAAAACTATATGATAAGAGTGTAAGAGATATGAGAAAGAAAACATGAAAGCACCATCAAGGAATGCACAATGGAAAAATCATAGAGAAATCTCACAAGATGAGAAAGGGGTGAAAAGAGAATTCAACTAGAGATGTGGTATAATGGACAAGAGTATTACATTAAGTAAGGAGATGACCTAAGATGAAACGATGGATATTGTAGACTATGAATTCATGAATGCTTACAAAATCCTACATATAAATGTGGAAGGAAAAATAAAATTAAATATTGAGGAGGTTGCACAACTTAAGATTGAAAAGTGCGTAGAGGAGAGAGTCATGTCAAATGGACTGGGGAACTTTGAGGATGGAATGGAAAAGGATGTACCAAAAGGAGGATATATGGGGTACATAATTGATTATATGGGAGAGGAGACCCCAATGGAAAGGTGAAGCACAAAATTTGCATGATAAGAGAAAATATGAGAGTAGGAGCTAAAGAGTGCAAAACATAAAAGTGTACACAATAATAGGAGTAAAAATTAGAGGAAACAGATAATAAGGGAGAATTTTCCTTATAGATAGATAAAACAAATTAGTTTGTAGAAGATACTACAAGAGTGCATGTGAAACATAGCCCATCAAAGGATAAAAATATCCATGGAGATCTCAAGAAGGAACACACAAAAATATTATGCGAGGTAATAAGAAAATCTTAACCAGAAGGAGGAATTACTTGCGTAAAAATATGTTTCCCTGGAGGAAACCAAATTAGAGTGGTGTAAGGAGGAGAATACCAGAGTGTGTAGTCCTAGAGTTACACATAAGAAAGAGCACATAAATTAAGAAGGGAATCAGTGTAGTGTAGAGACATTGTGAGGAGATGCAGAGGTTATGTTGGTGCATGTTTTTCCCCTTTGAATAAATCATATTTTTCTTGTGTATCTTGTGTTTTTGTGGTCTTCCCATCCTTTTAGTTAATTCCTTGAAATTTTATTATTTATTCATTATTCTCATAAATCAAAAATTAGATTAAGTTCATTGTATCCCTAGTCTGCCATTGACATATTTTCTAACAAATTTTTAACATTTCTCATGTTCCTTGATTAAATTTAATTATTTTCAAGGACTAGGGACATGGAGGATCTTAGAGAGGTCCAAAATGTGTGAATAAATCAAGTAAATAAAGGCCTCATCACTTTGAGAATGTGCTTCTCATATTTTTACAGGTTTGTAGCTACATGTCTTTGAAATTCCAGATTACCTTTGGTGTTTGATCAAACAAATATTTGAAGTATCAGAGGGTGTGTGGGCCTTGGATGCAACTTTGTATTTTATGCAAAGTTGCAATTTAAATACATGGCCCCAAGCCTCGACAATGCAACATATGTGAACACGTGGCATAATATGGTGAAAGGGGGCATATATAACAACTAAGCATATTCAAAATTTAAAAAAAATATTTAAACTACCTCTCGAGCCCCAATGTCTAAAAAGTAGAACACATAGAAAAACACAGTCGGATCTCACAACTAGAGCATCCTTGCAACCTTGTAGTTCGAATCTCAACAACTATTACACAATTTTTAACTTCCTTCTTAGCAACGTCAACCTACGATGTAGTACAATTGACAATCTATCTAAGTGTAGGGATCACATTTGAAGTTGAATTTTTGATCAATGACTATGGATTTAAAAGGAATTGGAAGATATGCTTATTATTAATATAAACATGTTGGGAGCAATATAAGTGAAAATATGAATAAGTCCCTCATTCTTCCTATTTTATCTGAGAGAATCAAGTGAATTAAATTCCTAAGACAAAGGATAAGTCCTAATTATTGCAATTGAACCATGCAAGAGGTTCTAGGAAGAATTATCAAGATTGTGTTAGCTAGAAAAGAGGAAATTACAGCAGCATTAGTGCACGGGTGAGTTGTTGAAATTTATCTTCCTTTATTTCCTATAAATGTGGTTAGTACAAAATAAATTAAGGGTAGTCAGGGCATTGTGTTTTTTCTTTCCAGTTTTTTTTTTAAAGAAGGTTTATTTTTCCTTCTACCTATCAGTATTTATAACGAATGAGCAATAGACTGATTATAAATCCCTAACATTTTTTTTTAAGATTATAGATTATGATATGTAGAACACATAATGTAATAACAAGAGATAAATCAAGTAGCAGGAAATAATAAATAAAGAAGACACTGGATTTAAGTGGGGAAACCCGAAATAAAAACCCAGCTATAATAAAGTAGTGTTTATATTAAGAATCTCGAATACAAATTTTACCCAATTCTTCCACTTCACTCCTTGGTATTTTTTTAGAAGCAAAGTTCTGAGTTATTTCTTTCTATACAATGCAATAATCATCCTTCTTACCTAAAAAATGATCTCTACTTTTAATACCAAAGTATTCATTGGTTTATTAGCAATCCCGAGAGGGATGTTCATGAGTTATTATCTCTACTAGTCAGTCGCTTTGTTCCCTAGATAAATGTGGAAGATCATCATAACAAATTTTAATACATAAATTTTAAGATAATGTGGGGCATACAACAGTGGTATATATCCCACTTGACATTATCACACAAACACTCCCCCTTAATGTTAAGTGGGAAAGATGCAAAAAAACATGTTAACATTTTTTCCTTGTGCCAAGTCACCTTTTGGTACAAAAGGAATTAAAATCCATAAATCAACTCATGATTTAGGCTAGAAACCAAAATACACTTGTTCGACGGGTTTACATTTCCATGGTGTACTGAATCATAGTCCTACAGCTTTTTCAACTCTGTAACATAGTACCACAGTGTCTTGTGGACTTATACAAGCCGCAAATAATTGTTTCATGGGTTTGCAGTTCCGTGGTGCACTATAACAAAGTTTCACGGTTTTCTTTCAAATCCGTAGTCCACTACCGTAGTATCCCATAGACTTGTAAAAAATGTGAATAACACATTATGAATTTTAGCAAGACCATGAGACACTATTTTTCCATGGTTCAAAACAATGTTCCAAGGATCCTATAAAATCCACAATACAAAGGAACATATAAAAAATAAATTTTAAGGAAAACTTATTTATATATGAATACTTATATCTGATTATGGATCCTTTTATAAAACAAGGCATCCCCATAACTAATGCTTCATTAGGATTTACAAGTAACTACAAATAGAGTGAAACATTTTCTTATTCCAAAATGGAGGGAGTATTAAAATTTTATATTATCCATTAAGAGGTTTCATTATCATGCACACTCCCCCTCAATCGAAACTATGATAGTCCTAACAAGGTAAAAAATTTACAAAACTTAACAGAGCACAGTGGCTTTGTGATGATATCTACAACTTGACCTTCAGTTGAAAAAAACTTGAGATCTATTTCACTAGACAGGAATTAATCTCTGATAAATTGCATATTAACTTCAATATGCTTGGTCCTCTAATGTGTAACTGCTTTTTGGAAAGAACAATGCAACTTTGGTTGTCACATAGAAGAGTAGTGCTTCTCTTGACACTCATATGAAACTCATCCGATAGTATTTTCAGCCACATAACTTATTTTGTATTTTCCTTATCACTTATATACTTTGTTTCAATAGAATAGATAAACACTATTGGTTTCTTCTTGCTACTCCAAGTGATGGCACATGTACCCAACTTGAAAACATATCCATAAGTAGATTTTTTATCTGCAGCATAACTAACATGATTGGAATCAAAATAGCCAAATAATTGTGCATTATTATAAGAAGAATAAAGTAGACCATACTTAATTGTTCTTTTAATATATTTCAAAATTCTTTTTGTCATTTTCCAATGAACCTCGTAATTATATTGCATAAATATTCAATCAAATCCTACTGCATAAGAAATATCAGGTCTAGTTATAGTCAAATAAATTAGACTACCAACTAGTTATCTATATAGAGTAGGATCAAATTTAACAAATGTTGGTTTAGGATATAATTTGACACCAACTTCAATAGGAATGGAAACATGCTTACATTCAATCATGTTAAATATTATAAGAAAATTCACAACATAATGATATTAAGATGTAACAATAGACTTATGATCTTGAAATATATCAATGCCGAGAAAATGATTTAGCAAACCTAAGTCATTCATTTTAAAACGTTGTTTAAACCCTTATTTTCTCTTAACAATTAATTTTCTATCACCTCTAGTAATTAAAAGATCATCTACATATAAGACAATAATGATAATGTGATTGTTTTAAAACTTAACAAATAGATCATTATCACAACAATAGTTAGAGAAGCCAAGATCTTGAAATAAACTGTTAATTTTAGCATACCAAGATTTGGGAGCTTGTTTAAGACCATAAAAAGACTTTTTCAACTTGCATATAAAAAATTCCTTACTAGGTTCTTCAAAATCTTTAGACTGATGCATGTAGATTTATTCTCTTAAGTCACCATTTAAAAAATCATTTTTGGCATCCATTTGGTGAATCTCCCAACCATATTGGACAACCAAAGCAAGAATAACTCTAACAATACTCATCTTAGCTATAGGAGACAAAGTCTCAATATATTCAAGATAAGGTTTCTAAGTGAAACCATGACCTACTAGCCTTGCCTTGAATTTTTCAATTTTTCCTAAAGAGTTATACTTGATCTTATACAACCACCTAGACCTTGTAATGATTCTCTTAGGAGGAGGGACTAATTCCCAAGTGTTTTTTTTAACTAAAGCATTTTATTCATATTTCATATCCTAAATCCATCTATCATCTTGACAGGATTCTTTAAAATATTGTAGTTTAACCTCATGGAGGTTCATCAATGGATTATAATAATGTTGACGATGAGTTACCTATCTAAGACTAGCAGGTTGAGAGTCTTGAACAATACTTTGAGCCCATTTAGGTTCACCTTTTGATGAAAGACATTTTTATAACACTCCCCCTCAATTTCCATCATTTCTAGATCTGGATAATTAAAATCTTAAACTTTTATTTCCATAATCTTAGGAGGGGAGTATCAGGCTCTATCTTAGGAGAAGCTTAGGAGGGTTCTTAAGAGGCATCACATACATTATTTTTTATGACTTGAACATTTATGTTTTAATAATGTCATGCTTGAAAGGATCATAGACTCTTAAACCTTTAGTTTTACATCCATAGCCAACAAAGATACATGAATAGGAGATTGGATCAAGCTTCTTACTTTTAAATTTAGAAATAAAGATAGAAGCAGGGCTACCAAATATTCTTAGGTGAGATATGTTTTTTTTTCATACTTCTACGGGTGTAGTTTGATGAAGATATTTTCTAGGAACTCAATTAAGGATATAGAATACAATATCTGTAATGCCTTGATTTTTGTAAGTTATCATGGTAATTACCTTTCATGAGAATGTAACTGCAGAAATGAAGATAAATATGTTAAGAAGCATTTTTTTGATCTTAGAGGAATGTGTTGCTAATCTGGACCCTTGTTTGCTATAACTTGATACTTGAGATAGAAGTTATTATTACTTGTGTGATTGCTAATGAGACAACAGACTTTTTGTATGCTTGATGAACTCTATTTGCTGATTGACAGCACACCTTGAATAAATTCCATTGATCCAAGGTATGCTGTGGCCTTCTTATGATCACTTTGTCGATTTACTTTTAAACCAGACTGAAGATTGATATAAATGTTGCAGCACCTGATTTTAGGTATGAATATCTTGTACGTAGATGCCAATGAAAAAGGTTTGATTCTCAAACCACACACCGTTGTAACGCTAGATAGTGTAAGACGATAAGGGCTTGGATGCAAGTGGCACAGGTATGTGGAACTTAGGACGAAATGTCCTGCTTAATGTTGAATATGACTATCAGGTGGAAAGACTTGATATTGAAACTAGTTAATTAAATATTGGGGGATTAAACCCTAACCTACCCCTAATTTTTATCCTATACCCTAAACTACTATCCTATATGGATTTTAAATTTTATAAGGATGAAAATAGATGTGAATTCTATTAATCTAGGAACTAGGCGAATGACCTAGATATGGACTATTAAAATCCTAAACTAACCCTAACCTAAGGAAGGGGACGCATAGACCCATGTGGATGGAAAGGATAAGGGGGGAAGGTAGGAAAATTAATGGGACAGTAAACGGAGTCCTTACATGTGCAGCGCCAAGTTTGGCGGGAAGATGGAAAAGTTGGAGGTGTTCAACTAGCTATGAAGCTAAACTATGATTTCATGCAAAAATTTGAAATTGGGAACTCGCCAACCCTGAGTCGGTGGTGGTGTGAAAAATTAGGAAAAAGTAATGCATTCAATGAATTCAATTACCTTGGTCTTAGCGACCAGCTCACCTTGGAAAGAGGATAGAAGAAAAAGGAAAATTTTTTGTTGTTGTGTGCATTTGGATTTTAGTTGCTCTGCATTTTGTTTCTCCTTGGTTCTGTCGAACCAGCTGTGTTATGATTATTATCTTTATTCTTTGGAAAAAAAAAGGCTATTCTTGAGCCTGTGGAAGTTAGTGACTGGTTGGAAATCCTGGCCGCGGACATCATAGAGAGAAACAACTCCAGTGGGCGTGGTTTTCTTCGATCCACAAGAAAAATTAACAGGCATGTTAAGCGCTTCTCCTTAAACCGCTTGCTTTTGTTTAATCATCTCATTAAAACAACCTTGCTCTTATGATGGGGGTTTTGGTTATTTGATTTGGCTGTTTTGTTGAGATGATTTTGGGTTGAGTCATTTTATTTTGCTGTATGGGACTTAAGCATTCTTTGCATAATTATTGAGTGGAATACACTACCCATGCTGAGTGGATTCGTTTCGATAGTATTGGGGATTTGTTCTTTATTTTATGAGTTTGTGCTTATGAATACTTTAGCTGTGCGTGTAGCAATTCTGAGTTTCACACATCCTTGTGAAAATAGGAGGATGAGATGATTTTGTTTGTATGTCAGGTTGAGCAGTCATTATATGGATGAATACGAATTGAGTATTATTGTGCGTTTTGAATAAAATGAGTGTTTTTCTTACTAAAACTATTAATGAACTAGTTTTCTCTTTTGATGTTGGAAATCTGAAGATAATGGTAAGTGGATTTTATTGTGTATTATGGATTCAGTCTTATGTAAACAATAATGATAAGGAGATAGTTTTTCTGAAGAACCATGAGAATAATAAATGGAACTATTAGGTGAGTTATTTTCTTGAGGGTATACAACGCATAGAATATAAATACTTGGAACAGTGGGCTTGTTTCATCGTTTTACTCTCACTTCATTTTTAAAATGATTAAAAAGCATCCATGTTTGGTTGAATTCCATGAAAGACTTTGTTTAAAAGAATTAATTCTTGATTCTGGAACTGAGTATCTGGATATTTACCAGATAGATTAGAGTTCACTATTTCAGTCTTCTTTGGATTGGATGATGAATTATTTACATAAATATGTTATTGGATACCTATACGAACTGCCCTTTAGATTTCTTGTTGTTTCATCAATGCTAAACTGAAGTGGAATTCTTACTTTGAATGTTTGGAAAACGATTCTTTTTTTTATGAGGAAGCTCATAATTTTGTAGCTGGTTGTACATTCATGTTGTTCAGGTCTAGCTGAAATACTGGTTTTGATGAAACGATAGCTTATAAAACTAGATGTGCATTCTTGCTTGTCTATATCTAGACGTGAATGTCTGTAGAGTGAAATGTTTAAAAGGAAATGATTGCATTTATAGGTTCTTTTGGTACTAATGTTTACGGACCAGTTGCAATGAACTCTGGTCAACATTTTGGAAAGGTAATAGTAGATTTTGAATACTGAAATATACTATTCTAAATGAATTATACTATTGGAATATGTCTGTTCTAAATAATGGGTATTTGGATAGACAGTGAGAAGAGGTGATATGATCTTTCTCCCTTTTATTCGATTATTGATTTTTGTTCATTTCTCCTTGGACTGTTATCATTGATTGATATCACGTTTGGATTAAAATTCTTAATACAACTATGAGGAAAGGAAAGAGAGTGTGGATGGATAATTTGAATTAATGTTCGTTTCTTCTCTCTTACAGCTGGAAATCTATAATTATTATGGATTAAATTTTTTACTACTTTGGTTTAAGCATCTGCATTAATTACAGTTTACTTTTCTCTTCTGCATTTGATTGTTTGAATTCCGATGAGTTTTATGAAAGCAAAGGAAAGTAGTTCAGTTGAATCTTTAGTTATACTCTATCTTTTTAAATTATAAATATTGTAAGGAATGGAAATTATAGCATTTATGCTAAAACAATAGTTTGTAAAATTGTGTTTGTAGTTCTTATAGACGTTGTAATCTGGAACTGTTTGATAGAAATTACTCCTTGTAATAATTATTTGGGAAACAGGGCATTAATCTTTTATCTGATTGGGATGGTAATTAGATGATTGAGTTGTTATGTTGTTCATCCTTTTCGGTACTTAATTCTTGAATGATGTTCATATTAACGTTTCATAAAAGCAAGGTTCTTTTAGTGAGACAGTTAATTAAAATCACCTCATTTTAAAGACAAGTACTTAATATGCTCAGTTCAATGAACTAACCCGTGCAAGTAATTTTGCATAGATGAAACTTGAGTATAAATGAAGACATGGTTATTTTCTCGATACTTATTTGATTAACTGAAGATGGATTGTATTGATAGATATTACTCCTCCATGAGGAAATGAGAAAGGAAGAAGTTATATTCTTCTATCTTTATGAGTTGTAATGTTGTTTGATATAAACAAAGTCTAGTCGTTTGGAATGACAAATGTATAGATTGTAAATTTGATGGATGAATACAAGTAAAAGTGTGATATTTTCAATAACTGTATCAGTTTGATATGGTTGAATAAGTTTGAAAATATAACATTATTCATTGACTTTGAATTATTCAAATGTTAATGGATGAATTTAAAAAGAAATAACATCTTTTCTTTACCTGAATGCAACTTTTACATTGAAATGTGCAATTAGTTCATACTTGGGTTAAGATGAATTTTGAACTGACATTAAAAAGATTTAGATAAACATGAAATACTAATTGGAAGGTATTCGGGATTAGTTTGAAAGCTAAGGGATATCAAATAACTTAGGGGTAGCCGAACCTTGTATTCAGACTCCGTTAATAGCCTCGAATATTTAAATTCAGAAAATAAAGATATGGGAAATCATATCTATTGTTAACATACCTTAACTAAGTAAGGTTAAGGAGGATAAATGAATAAATTCATTTAGAATTAGACCTCGTTTAAATGACGTCTAATAATATGGAATTCTGAATTTGTTTACAGTTGTGGAAAAACTTGGTTAAGTTTAATAGGTTAAACTTATTGGGTTTATCGATAATGGACTTATTAGTCCAAAGAATAAGAAAGGAACCAAGAAGTGAATATGCAATCCTTCGGTATGAAGGAGGAGATGCGTATTAAGCTAGAAGATGGAATAAGTCTCTCTCTTAGCTACATACAATTGTAACAAGAACAAGGATAAAGGATTAGCATGGTTGCTGAAAGTTGATCTTAAATACTAAGATAATAACCAAATCAAAATTAAGCTGGATGTGTACCCCTCGATGAGAGGATTCCGTAGGACATTGACATACGCCAGCTACAATATGGTGTCTTCATGAAGGCAGGGCCTTCATGATGACACAATGTTATAGCTAATATATTACAATGCCCTTCCGAATTAAATCATCAAGTTTACATAAGATGGATAATAAGTTCTTGGTTGGGGATAGAAATGTGATTACGTATACGGAGTGACTCCGGAGGACTAAAGGTAACTAGACACACAGAGTCATCTAGGAATGACACTGTATGTCTACGTATCTTTAATTACCATGAGTAACTTCCTATACTCGTTCATATTGCTAGTTGAGGTTAGAGTTTGACCTTAAATGGAAGGATTGGTAGAGACCAGGAAAGACCATTCTAGATAATAGATGAAGTGAGGTGAAGGACATATTCCATTGGTGTGTATCACATCTAGGAATATGATCATGCAAAGCATGTGAAAATATTTGGCTAAAGTATCGCAAGTGTTGGTTGCGTTGTCCTAATCACCTAGTTAAGATGCAGGATGCCAGATGAATATCAGTAACAGATCCTCAGATAGGCTTCTTAAATGGACCACTTCGATAATCGGAAATTGTAAAATAACCCTATATATTCATTATACAATGCATGAATTAACATGAAGGATCGGTAAGTTGCCGAGTCATGAAATGAGATATCGCTGAAACTCCGAGCCATAAAGTGGGAGGTCGGTAGCTCTTCGAGTCATTTACAGCAACATATGGTATCTGTTATATGATTGATTGGCACTGAATGTGTGTTCCATATTGCAAATATGTGAACAGAGAACATTAGTTTTAAAAGGAAATTGTGTGATCCAAACTGCATTAATTGGACAGAGAACAACTATTAAAACTTGAATGTGTGTTTGAATTATATAATTCATAACAGGGAACGTTTTATAAAAAAAAAAATTCCTTGTTCTAGTATCTTAAAATGGGGATGTTACATCTTGGTATCAGAGCTGAAGGTTGCAGCTCTTGGACCTAATGAGTACACAATTTAATAAGGTTTACATTTTCTTATTGAACAGAAAATGTTTAGAACAAGAAGAAATGCTGCGAATAACCCGTTACTGGGTGGAGAAGTAGCTACTACTCAAAAGCTGGATGAAATCCTTGCTTCCCTACTAGACACGAGAGATCGTTTGAATGTTTTGGAACAACAGTCAATGGGTAATGAAGAGGAGGAAGAATAAGCTGATATAAATGATCAGCCACCTCCTATGGATAACACCAATGGAGGGAATATGGGTGTTGATAATAGTAATGTGAATGCTCCTAATCATCCTGAAAATAAAAGGGCAAGATTAGTAGCTAAACTTACAAATGACATAAAGAGAATAAGTCCTCAAAAGTTTGATGGAACAACCCTTGGGGACGGATCTGAGAATTGGCTCAGTGAAATGGTGAAGTACTTTGCAATAAGAAATTTCTCCGAGGAGACCAAAGCGATATGGGGAGCATATCAGCTTTCTCATGAAGCATCATCATGGTGGGACAACCATAAGGTTGAGTTGAATATTGTTGAATCAGACATAACTTGGGATCAATTTAAGGGTTACTTTAGGCAATGGTGGCTGCCTCAACTCTATTTTGATAGGAAAATGATTGAATTTCAGAATTGGTCGCAAGGAAGGCTGACGGTGATAGAATACTGGGAAGGGTTCCCTAAACTCCTTAAGTATGTGCCACAGTACCAAGCTGACGAGAAGTTCAGAATACGAAAGTTCATAATGGGACTAAATCCCATCATTGGTGTTGAAGTGGATGTCCACGGTCCAACCACCATGGAAGGAGTTGTCAAAAAGGTAATAAGATAGGAACAGAAACTGAGAGCAATTTCTGCTCATAGGGAAGAGATAAGGAAGAAGATTCCCGATTCTTCTTCATCTCTCGCACCCAAAAGGGGGCCTTGGAAAAGGTTTGGTGTGAATTTTTTTTTGTTGTAGATAACAACAAGAAATCTGTAATGAACAAACCTGTAAATAGTGTGTGGAATAGCTTCGCAAAAGTTAGTGGCAATGGACAAAAGTCCTATGGGAGCCAGAATGATAACTTCAAAGCTGGTAACAAATTTAAGATTAGGAAAGGGCCAGTTGGAGGATGCTTCAACTGTGGAAAGGACCATTATGCGAGTCACTATCCTCTGAAAAAGGATGATCATGATCAGTAGCATAGGATACACACTACGGTGGCTAACATACAAGCTGAAAAGCAAGTTACGCCTATAGAAGTTTCAGGTAAGTTATTCGGTACACCTGTAGTCATACTTTTTGATACTGGAGCCACTGAATGCTTTATTTCTACTAAACTTGCAATGAAATTAAAAAGAAAGGTTGAACGGATGGATAAGACATGGACAGTGCATTATGGGAATAATGTTGTCCATACAGTCGAAATGTGCCTTTTTGGGGCAATTCTTGACTTGCCTAGTTTCTCCACTGAAGTTGACCTATATGTCACTCCTTTAGGATCATATGATATCATTATTGGAGTTAACTAGTTGGCAGAACATAAGGCAAAGGTCGACTGTTATGAAAAACAAATTTGTTGTTTTGATGACCTGTAGAAAGTAGCATTCATTCAAGGTGTAAAGCGTGAAGTTTTAGTTAGGAAACTAACAGCTAAGCAACTAAAAAGGGCTAAAAATAGAGGCTGCACCTTGTATGCAATAAAAATGATAGAAAATGATGAGGAGGATAATGATTTCATGGAAAGATATCCATTATTAAGGGATTTCAGTGATGTATGTCTAGAGGAATTATCAGGTCTTCCACCCAAACGAGAGTTTGACTTTGCAATAGAAATCAAGCCAGGCACTGAACCCATATCTAAGGCACCTTATAGAATGACCACCCTCAAGTTGGTAGAGCTAAAGGCTCAATTACAAGAACTTTTGACTAAGGGGCTGATAAGACCGAGCGTCTCACCATGGGGAGCGCTGGTAATTTTTCTAAAGAAAAAGGATGGCACATTGAGACTGTGCATTGATTATAGAATGTTGAACAAGGAAACTATTAAGAATCGATACCCACTTGCTATGATTAATGATCTGTTCGACCAGATGCATGGAGCATCAGTCTATTCAAAAATAGATCTTTGATCTGGGTATCATCACCTGAGAATAAAGGAAGAAGATATTCATAAAATAGCTTTTAGAACAAGGTATGGGCATTATGAATTCACAGTGTTACCTTTTGGGTTGATAAATGCACCTGCTGCCTTCATGAATCTAATGAACAATATTTTTCAAGAATACCTAGACAAGTTTGTGCTTGTATTCTTAGATGACATTCTTATATACTCTAAAAATGTCAAAGAGCACCAAGAACATTTAAGGGTAGTGCTGGAAGTTTTAAGAAAGAGGAAGTTGTATGGTAAACTGTCTAAATGTTCCTTTTATGATGCAGATGTGCATTATTTGGGACACGTTATAAGAAAGAATGGAATAGTTGTAGACCCTTCAAAGATCACAGCTATAACCGAGTGGCCTGTGCCTAAGAACATGCATGAAGTAAGAAGCTTCATGGGCTTGGCAGGATATTATAGAAAGTTCGTTAAGGATTTTTCAAAAATTGCTGCCCCAATCACTTCACTGCAAAAGAAGGATAAGAAATTTGTTTGGACTGACAAATATGAATCTTCCTTTAAAAATGTAAAGGAATAGTTAACTACAACACCTATTTTAACTATACCAGATCCAAATGGAAATTTTATGGTTGTAACGGATGCATCGGGAGAAGGCCTTGGAGGTATTCTATTACAGATTGACCATGTCATAGCTTATGAAAGCAGAAAGCTTAAGTTACATGAACAGAATTATGCTCCACATGACCTAGAGCTCACTGCCATTATACATGCACTTCAAATGTGGAGGCATTACCTTTTAGGAAAACCTTTTGAGCTAAAAACTGACCATCTGGGGTTGAAGTATATTTTTATTCAGCCAATTTTGAATGAAAGACAACGAAGATGGTTAGAATTTCTATCTCAGTATGATTTTGACATCAAAGGCAAGGAAAATAGAGTGGCAGATGCTTTGATTCGAAGGAAGCACATCTCTGCTCTTATAATGTTAAGAACTTAGTTTAAGGATGAAGTGAAAGATGCCTTAGAATCGGATCCTTATTTCTAGCAAGTTAAAATAGTGCTTGCTGCAGATCCAAAGGATGTGAGGTATAAAGGATTTCACTTTGATAGCGAAGGAATTATGAGGTTCACAAACAGGGTCTATATACCCTTGGCAAATGATTTAAGAAGAAAATTGTTAACTGAATTCCATAATTCACCTTTTTCTGGACACCCTGGCATTACGAAAATGCTTGCTGATCTTAAGAAGCAATACTTCTAGAAGGGAATGAAAAAGGATGTGGTGGAATTTGTAACACACTACTTGGAATGTTAGCGTGTTAAGGCGGAACATATGCATCCAACTGGATTATTGTATCCCCATAGCGTTCCACAGTACAAATGGCAAGTGATATTGATGGATTTCGTTCAAGGATTGCCTATGTCAAGGAATAAGCATGATATCATCTTGGTTGTCATCGAAAAATTAACCAAAGTGGCACACTTCATTGCTGGTAATTTGAAAGACGATGCACCAGTGTTAGCAAGAAGATTTGTACATGAAATTTTCAGATTGCATGGAATACCCGAATTTATCATATCGGACAGAGATCTGAGGATGACATCAAGGTTTTGGCAAATGTTTAATGCGGCCTTGGGAACTAAATTAAACTTCAGCTCTGCATATCATCCGGAGATGGATGGACAGATTGAGAGATTCAATCAAGTTTTAGAGGACATGTTAAGGATGTATTGCATGGACCAACATTATAAATGGGAGGAATACCTTCCGCTAGTTGAATTTTCCTACAATAATGCATACCATGCCTCTTTAAAAATGGCACCCTTTGAAGCATTGTATGGAAGAAAATTCAGAACCCCTATTAACTGGGACAGCGTAGAGGACAGAGAGGTAATTGGGCTAGAAATCCTCACGGAAATGGAACAACAAATCAAAATGATTCGGGAACATCTAAAGGAGGCTGCCAATAGGTAAAAGAGTTATGCAGACTTAAAGCGGGTTGATAGGAATTATAAACTTGGTGCGAAGGTCTTTCTTCGGGTTAAGCCGAAAAAGAGCTCAATAACTTTTGGCAAGGCTACCAAGTTGTCACCACGTTACGTGGGACCTTTTGAAATTGTTGAAATAATCAACCCTGTAGCTTATCGTCTAGCATTACCTCCTGCTTTATCACAAATGCATGACATTTTTTATATTTCTTTGCTTACGAAATACATAACAGATTTATGACATGTGCTGAATTGGATTTTCTTGCAGGTCCAAGACCCAGGAATAATTGTGGTTAAGCCCATTCAAGTGCTAGGAACTCACCAGTTGTACTTAAGAAATCATGAAGTGAATCAATGTAGGGTCCAGTGGGACCAGTTTAGCGAAGAAAGTGCAACTTGGGAAAATCTCAAAGAAATGAGATCTACTTTTCCATACTTGTTTGATCGAAATTGAAATTCAAAAAACTGATAATTCTACCAAATTTAGACAATTATTGGTCTATTTTACAGTTATCTTAAAACATTGTTTTAAAGAGTGAATTTGTTTTTGGTATGAACTTATGAATGGAAGGACAATAACTAAATTTTGTCTTAGAAACTCCTTGAATTGGTTAATTTGATCATCGGGATGATGATTCTTTAAGAAGGGAGGAATGTAACGCCTTGATTTTTGTAAGTTATCATGGTAATTACCTTTCATGAGGTTGTAACTGTAGAAATGAAGATAAATATGTTAAGACACATTTTTTGATCTTAGAGGAATGTGTTGCTGATCTGGACCCTTGTTTGCTGTAACTTGATACTTGAGACAGAAGTTATTAATGCTTGTGTGATTGCTAATGAGACAAAAAACTTATCGTATGCTTGATGAACTCTATTTGTTGATTGACAGCACACCTTGAATCAATTCCATTGATCCAAGGTATGATGTGGCCTTCTTATGATCGCTTTGTCGATTTACTTTTAAACCAGACTGAAGGTTGATATAAATGTTGCAACACCTGATTTCAGGTATGAATATATGGTACGTAGATGCCAATGAAAAAGGTTCGATTCTCAAACCACACACTGTTGTAACGCTAGACAGCGTAAGACTATAAGGGCCTAGATGCAAGTGGCACAGGTATGTGGAACTTAGGATGAAATGTCCTGCTTAATGTTGAATATGACTGTCAGGCGGAAAGACTTGATATAGAAACTAGTTAATTAAATATTAGGAGATTAAACCCTAACCTACCCCTAAGTTTTATCCTATACCCTAAAATACTATCCTATATGGATTTTAAATTTTATAAGGATGAAAATAGATGTGAATTCTATTAACCTAGGAACTAGGTGAATGACCTAGATATGGACTATTAAAATCCTAAACTAACCCTAACCTAAGGAAGGGGATGCATAGACCCATGTGGATGGAAAGGATAAGGGGGGAAGGTAGGAAATTTAATGGGACAGTAAATGGAGTCCTTACATGTGCAACACCAAGTTTGGCGGGAACATGGAAAAGTTAGAGGTGTCCAACTAGCTATGAAGCTAAAATATGATTTCATGCAAAAATTTGAAATTGGGAACTCGCCAACCCTGAGTCGGCGGTGGCATGAAAAATTAGGAAAAAGAAATGCATTCAATGCATTCAATTACCTTGGTCTTAGCAACCAGCTCACCTTGGAAAGAGGATAGAGGAAAAAGGAAAATTGTTTGTTGCTGTGTGTATTTGGATTTTAGTTGCTCTGCATTTTGTTTCTCCCTGGTTCTGTCAAACCAGCTGTGTTTTGATTATTATCTCTATTCTTTGGAAAAAAAAAGGCTATTCTTGAGCATGTGGAAGTTATTGACTGGTTGGAAAGCCTGGCTGAGGACGTCGTGGAGAGAAACAACACTAGTGGGCACGGTTTTCTTCGAGCCACAAGAAAAATTAACAGGCATGTTAAGCCCTTCTCCTTAAACCGCTTGCTTTTGTTTAATCATCTCATTAAAACAACCCTGCTCTTATGATGGGGGTTTTGGTTATTTGATTTGGTTGTTCTGTTGAGATGATTTTGGGTTGAGTTGTTTACTTTTGTTGTATGCGACTTAAGCATTCTTTGCATAATTATTGAGTGGAATACGCTGCCCATGCTGAGTGGATTCATTTCGATAGTATTGGGGATTCGTTCTTTATTTTATGAGTTTGTGCTTATGATTAATTTAGCTATGCGTGTAGAAATTCTAAGTTCTGCGCATCCTTGTGAAAATAGGAGGATGAGATGATTTTTTTTTGTATGTCTAGTTGAACATTCATTATATGGATGAATACAACTTGAGTATTCTTGTGCATTTTGAAGAAAATGAGTATTTTTCTTACTAAAACTATTAATGAACTAGTTTTCTCTTTTTCTATTAGAAATCTGAAGCTAATGGTAAGTGGATTTTATTGTGTATTATGGATTTGGTCTTATGTAAACAATACTGATAAGGAGATTGTTTTTCTGAATGCTGTACGTGAACGGTTTTTGAAGAACTGTGAGAATAATAGATGGAACTATTGGGTGAGTTATTTTCTTGAGGGTATACAGCGCATAGAATATAAATACTTGGAACAGTGGGCTTCTTTCATCATTTTACTCTCACTTCCTTTTTAAAATGATTAAAAAGCATCCGTGTTTGGTTGAATTCCATGAAAGACTTTGTTTAGAAGAATTAATTCTTGATTCTAGAACTGAGTATCTAGATATTTACTAGATAAAATAGAGTTCACTATTTCAGTCTTCTTTGGATTGGATAATAAATTATTTGCATAAATATGTGATTGTATACCTTTACGAGCTGCCCTTTATATTTCTTTTTGTTTCATCAAGGCTAAACTGAAGTGGAATTCTTACTTTGAATGTTTGGAAAATGGTTTTTTTTTTATTATGAGGAAGCTCATAATTTTGTAGATGGCTGTACATTCATGTTGTTCAGGTCTAGCTGAAATACTGGTTTTGATGAAATGATAGCTGATAAAACTAGATGTGCATTCTTTCTTTTCTATATCTAGACGTGAATGTATGTAGAGTGAAATGTTTAAAAGGAAATGATTGCGTTTATAGGTTCTTTTGGTACTAATGTTTACGGACCAGTTGCAATGAACTCTGATCAACATTTTGGAAAGGTAATAGTAGATTTTGAATACTAAAATATACTATTCTGAATGAATTATACTATTGGAATATGTCTGTTCTAAATAATGGGTATTTGGATAGACAGTGAGAAGAGGTGATATGATCTTTCTCCCTTTTATTCGATTATTGGTTTTCATTCATCTCTCTTTGGACTGTTATCATTTATTGATATCACATTTGGATTAAAATTCTCAGTACAGCTATGAGGAAAGGAAAGAGAGTGTGGATGGATAATTTGAATTAATGTTTGTTTCTTCTCTCTTACAGCTGGAAATCTATAATTATTATGGATTAAATTTTGTACTACTTTGGTTTAAGCATCTGCATTAATTTGTGTTTACTTTTCTCTTCTGCATTTGATTGTTTGAATTCCGATGAGTTGTATGAAAGCAAAGGAAAGTAGTTCGGTTGAATCTTCAGTTATACTCTATCTTTTAAAATATTAACTATTGTAAGGAATGGAAATTATAGCATTTATGCTAGAACAACAGTTTGCAAAATTGTGTTTGTAGTTCTTACAGATGTTGTAATCTGGAACTGTTTGATGGAAATTACTCATTGTAATAATTATTTGGGAAAGAGGGTAGTAATCCTTTGTTTGATTGGGATGGTAATTACATTATTGAGTTGTTATGTTGTTCATCCTTTTCGGTACTTATATCTTGAATGATGTTCATATTAATGTTTCATAAAAGCAGGGTTCTTTTATTGAGACAGTTAATTAAAAACACCTCATTTTAAAGAAAAGTGCTTAATATGCCCAGTTCAATGAATTGACCCGTGCAAGTAATTTTGTAGATGAAACTTGAGTATAAATGAAGACATGGTTGTTTTCCGATATTTCTTTGATTAACTGAAGATGGATTGTACTGATAGCTATTACTCCTCCATGAGGAAATGAGAAAGGATGAAGTTACATTCTTCTATCTTTATGAGTTGTAATGTTGTTTGATATAAACAAAGTCCAGTCGTTTGGACTGGCAAATGTATAGATTGTAAATTTGATGGATGAATAAAAGTAAAAGTGTGATATTTTCAATAACTGTATCAGTTTGATATGGTTGAATAAGTTTGAGAATATAACATTATTCCTTGACTTGGAATTATTCAAATGTTAATGGATGAATTTAAAAAGAAATAACATCTATTCTTTACCTGAATGCAAATTTTACGTTGAAATGTGCAATTAGTTCATACTTAGGTTAAGATGAATTTTGAATTGACATTAAAAAGATTTAGATAAACATGAAATCCTAATTGGAAGGTATTCGGGATTAGTTTGAAAGCTAAGGGATATCAAATAACTTAGGGGCAGCCGAACCTTATATTCGGACTCCGTTAATAGCCTCGAATATTTAAATTCAGAAAATAAAGATATGGGAAATCATATCTATTTTTAACAGACCTTAACTAAGTAAGGTTATGGAGGATAAATGAATAAATTCATTTAGAATTAGACTTCATTTAAATGACATCTAATAAGATGGAATTCTGAATTTGTTTACAGTTGTGGAAAAACTTGGTTAAGTTTAATAGGTTA
This sequence comes from Taxus chinensis, assembly GCA_019776745.2. NCBI lineage: Eukaryota > Viridiplantae > Streptophyta > Pinopsida > Cupressales > Taxaceae > Taxus > Taxus chinensis. Next base: position 354,146,470 of record CM034154.1, read on the forward strand.
AACTTATTAGGTTTATCGATAATGGACTGATTAGTCCAAAGAATAAGAAAGGATCCAAGAAGTGAATACGTAATCCTTCGGTATGAAGGAGGAGATGCGTATTAAGCTAGAAGATGGATTAATTCTCTCTCTTAGCTACATACAACTGTAACAAGAACAAGGATAAAGGATCAGCATGGCTGCTGAAAGTTGATCTTAAATACTAAGATAATAACCAAATCAAAATTTAGCTGGATGTGTACCCTTGATTAGAGGATTCCGTAGGACATTGACATATGCTAGCTACAATATGGTGTCTTCATGAAGGCAGGGCCTTCATGACAACACAATGTTATAGCTGACATATTACAATGCCCTTCCGAATTAAATCATCAAGTTTACATAAGCTAGATAATAAATTCTTGGCTGGGGATAGAAATGTGATCACGTATACGGAGTGACTCGAGAGGACTAAACGTAACTAGACACACAGATTCATTTAGGAATGACACCATATGTCTGCGTATCTTTAGTTACCATGAGTAACTTCCTATACTCATTCATATTGCTAGTTGAGGTTAGAGTTTGACCTTAAATGGAAGGATTGGTAGAGACCAGGAAAGACCATTCTAGATAACAGATGAAGTGAGGTGTAGGATGTATTCCATTGGTGTGTATCACATCTAGGAATATGATCATGCAAAGCATGTGAAAATCTTTGGCCGAAGTATCGCAAGTGTTGGTTACATTGTCCTAATCACCTAGTTAAGATGCAGGATGTCAAATGAATATCAGTAATAGATATTCAAATAGGCTTCTTAAATGAATCACTTCGATAACTGGAAATGGTAAAATAACCCTGTATATTCATTATACTATGCATGAATTAACATGAAGGATTGGTAAGTCGCCGAGTCATGAAATGAGATATCGCTGAAACTCCGAGCCATAAAGTGGGAGGTCGGTAGTTCTTCGAGTCATTTACAGCAGCATATGGTATCTGTTATATGATTGATTGGCACTGAATGTGTGTTCCATATTGCAAATATGTAAACAGAGAACATTAGTTTTAAAAGGAAATTTTGTAATCCAAACTGCATTAATTGGACAGAGAACAATTATTAAATTTGAACATGTGTTTGAATTATATAATTCATAACAGGGAACGTTTTATAAAAAAAAAAATTCCTTGTTCTAGTATCTTAAAATGGGGATGTTACAATATCCGTGGCTTCTTCCCATAGAAACTTAAGAACATTAGATGTATGAATCATAGTCCTAGTCATCTCTAATACAATCCTATTCTACCTTTATGCAATTTCATTTTGTTGTTGGGAATAGGGAGTAGTCAAATATATATGAATCCCACATGACAAAAAAAAATCATTAAATTTTTTTTTGGTATATTCACCTCCATTATCAGTTCTTATTCTTTTAATTTTTAGATTAGAAAAATTCTCAACTAAAGCTTTTAATTCTTGAAACTTAGACAAGACATCATACTTCTTCTTAATGAAATAAGACCAAGTCATTCTAGAGAAATCATCAATGATGCAAATAACACACAAATCACCACTGAGAGAAGGAACTTCAAGTGGACCTCTCACATCACTATGAATTAAATCTAATAAATGAGAATAATCAGGATCATGATGTTTGTGAAATGGTTCAGTATGTTGCTTACCGTCCAAGTAACTTTCATATGTCTCATGATCATATTTTTTTTATTAGAGGTAAAGTTAGGGTTGAGGGGACCGTACCCCATTACAAAGAGGTATCATTTACTTACATTTTGGCCAAATTATTTATCTTCAAGGGCTAGTCAAGATTCAAAATATCAAAAACCAAAAACCAGTATATGATATCCATTATATATGATATACATTATATAGTAATCCCAAGGGTAATACTAACAGTTAACAAGTAGAAGATTCTAAACCATAACATTTCATTTCTCTTTAACCAACTCATCCACCATGTCCATGCTTCCATTCCATTCTTTGACCAGGGTTGTGATGTTCTCCTTCTAGTATTTGTAGTTGGGTTCTTTGATCACCACTTTCGGACCTGTGCCATCCAACTCTTTTTCTTTAGCCAATTCCATTGACTGAATCACCTCTGCCAATAGTTTAAGATGGAATATAGTACTCTTTACATTAAGAACATGGGCATATCTGATTTACATAATGATTCCTTTAATTTTCATCATCTCTTTCTCTATTTCCATTCTATTGGCTTTTGCATTATTGAAATTTTCACCGAGGATGATGGCAGACATTTTATCAACTTTTTTTTGTAGCTCCTTAATATCCATGGTGAGAAAAATGATTTTGTGCCTGTTGATGTCATTGTATAGTTTATAGTTCTCAAAATATCTCATGAAGGCATGATTTTTGATAGCAGTTTCCTGGGCCGAGAAAAGCTCCATCTAGGTTGTTTTCAGATTGTGAAGATAGTGGATAGTTTCCTCTGTATTCTTGGAGGACTCTTGTTCTTGTAAGCCATCAACATCCTCACTACTTGCAGCTTCCCCTTCTACTTTCTCTTGAGAGGATTCCTTCTGTAAAGGGGTTTCACCGGGGCCTTCATCAAAAACATAGGTGATATTATCCTCCTTTGCCCAACCTGAAAAATGCACTTTCCTGAACTGAGACATGTCTCTCCCTTTACCTATGCTAGATCTGGTACATTTGGCCACTAGGTTCCCCTGACCGGTTTCATCACTGCTATCCTCCTTAGTTTCCATACTCCCAGACCTTTTACCTAATGTACTGTTTGAACGTGAGGCCCCAAATTTGTCATTTTTTTCCAACAGAGAAGTGCTCAGCTAGATGATAGTTTTTATTAGACCCTATTGTAAGGGGATAATGAAAGTTCCTTTTTTCAACAAAGTTATAGATTTTTCCAGAGAAGAGAATAAGTAGAAGAGGAAGTTATATAGTTTTACATTGCTAATATGGTTTAAAATTAGAAAATGGTAACCATATATGACTTTATATCTACCTTCCAAAGTGATATAAGACATGATCAGTTTGGAAATTTCATCATATGGAGAGGGCAACTTACACCTAGCATAGCCATTATGAAGAGAAATAAGGTTCCCCTTTTCCTTGGAAAAAATAGTCAATCTCAAAACTGTAATTAGATTTGGGTTTAAAAATGCTTCTACCTTCAAGTGCAAGACCAGTCACCTTAGCAATAAGTTTGGGAGAAATAGTAAGGGAACAATTTCCCACCTAGATTTTTCCCTTGTTCCATGTTTTAGCAACCGCTTTGCTCAATATTTCATCATAGACCTCAAAAGTTTTGAAAAAGGACAGCGATCCCGACTTCTCGAGGAGAACTTCGGCCTCCTTGGAAATCTCTAAACACCTAGAAGGTTACGTGCAAACCAAGTCTCCTCCTATCCTTCTATGCGCAGAAAATCTCTTACAAATGAAAATAGCCTGAAAATCAGTAGTTTCAATTTTCAACTTCTCCAAAACTAGAAAGGCCCGACTGCCCGTTTGAACAAAAGAAACCAATCACACAAGATAGATAAAATCATGAGAGGTTACTAAAACGATCGGGAGAGTTAGCAACATTATTAAAGGCTCCCTCCCTTTTCATGATTTCAATGAATTTTGCATTCATTCCAACAAGTTTCTCGACTATATGGAGTCCCTTAGAGATAACCCCAAGATTAGCAACAAAATAAGCACCATTATTACCTTCCTTATACACATGGTTAAAAGAAATATTCACAAAAGAATTTTAAAAATATTTAGTTTTACAAATAAAATCTTCAATAGATATGGAAGGATTGGAAGAACCCCTCATACAAGAAATAATGTATAGCGAGTCTCCTTCCACTTCTAGGAGATTTAAACCTTTTTCCTTTACAATTCACCCCCTATAATAGAGCAACTGCCTCCGCCACATTGTTAGATTGTTATCCAAGGTCAAAGAAGTAAGCTAGAATAAATTGACCTAAAGATTCTCTTATGAGTCCTCCTCCCCCTACTTTCCTTGGATTCCCTTTTGTTACACCATCAAAGTTAAGTTTTAGAGAGCCTTCACAAGGAGGATTCCACTTAATCCCCACTCAAGGATTAGGACTATTAGATTGAGGAATCCCTGAGACATGCCAATTCTCTAAGAAATGTTGTTCATAATCCAAAATTTCAAATTCTTTTTTCCGGAGGATTGAGAAATTGTTTCTAACTACTTGAAAAATATTTTTTATTGACAATTTGATAGGGATACACTTGTCCTTGAAAATCCTTCTATTTCTATCCTTCTAGATTTCCCACCAGAGATGGCTTAAGCTTGTGATCCACATATTTTTAAGCCCTTGACTATGAAAAGGGCATACCCATTGGTTCCAACCTTCCTTTATATCTTTGGGGATAACCCAATTAACCGAGAAGCTAGTCAAAATTGAGGAGAATAGTTGATGTGCATACGTGCATTCCAGAAACATATGATTTACAGATTCCATTTTTATTTTACATAGAACACATCTATTAACCCATTGGAAGCCTCTTTTTTCTAGATTATCAACCATGAGAATTTTGTTTCCAAAAATGAGCCAGCTCAACACATTTACCTTAGGAGTAATATTCTTGTTCCAAATATTCCCTACCATTAAATCTTCTTCTCCTGTTTGACCCTCAAAGAAGAGGCCATAGGAGGATTTGAAAGTAAAATTTCCACAAGGCTCCTTATCCTAGATGATTCTATCTTTTTCTTTGTTGTTATATGATACATAATTTTTTAAGAACTCATTGATCCTTCTCATTTGATCATTTAGATCCTGTCTATCCATTTCCAAAGTTTTCCATGTCTAAAAACTCTCTTCCATAGCCATGTAGTTGTTCACCTTTACTCCATATTTATCTTCCATTAATGTAGAGATTTGTGGAAATTTATCTTGGAGGGTAAAATCCCCTGCCCATTTGTCTTTCCAAAAATCTATCTCATTGCCTCTTCCTATTTTCCATCTACTGCCCTTGTTCAAAATTTATTTATCCTAGTTAATGGCTTTCCAAATGCATGAGCCATTGAAAGTCACTTGTTTAAATATCCATCTTTTGTCAATATTATCCTACCAATATTTTCTCTTAAGGATTCTGGCCCAAACTCCATTTTCCTTAGTTAGTCTCCATCTAATCTTGGCAAGTAGAGCTTTATTCATTTTGGACCAGTCTCTGAGACCAAGTCCCCCAAGCTTCTTGGGTCTGCACACTCTAATCCATGGAGCTAAAGAAATTATATCCTTGATTTTTGTACCACTCCATAAAAACATCTTTTGTATCTTTTCCAATCTTTCCCCAATTGTGACAGGAAGTTGGTATATTGACATGGCATACACAGGGAGGCTTTGGAGTGAGCTAATCAGAAGAGTAATTTTTCTATCTTGGGATAAAAGATTAACTTTCCAACCTACTAATTTCGTTTCAAACCTTTCAATTATAAAGTTCCACTTAGAATAGGAGGGTTTCCTATCTCCAAGAGGAATTCCTAAATACAAGGTGGGAAAGGGTTTGTAGGTACATTTAAATTTTTTGGAAATCTTCTTGCAGTGACTATCCATAGTGTTTAGGAAAAAAAGAGAACTTTTTTTGAAATTAATCAACTCTCCTGAAAAATCCATATAATCATCTAGAATGCTTTTGAGAATTCTAGCTTCTAGAACAGTAGCTTCCCCCACCACAAAAGTGTCATCAAAAAAGTGTTGATGAGAAACTTTATCCATCTCAAGTGCTAGAGAAATCCCTTTGATGGAACACTTTTCTATTTCAACATTGAGTCTTCTATTCAAATCTTCTTCCATTAAAATAAAGAGGAAAGGGGAGATGGGATCCCCTTGCCTTAAACCTTGTGTTCTAGGAAAGAACCCAATAGGACTGCTAGTCATGAGAATAGAAAACAAAACATTGGAGATGCAAGCCTGTACCATTTGTCTCGGATCACTGTTAAAGCTAAACCTTTCAATGATTTTGTCTAGAAAACTCCATGAAATCCGGTCATAAGCTTTTTCCATATCCATCTTTAAGAATAAATCTAACTTCTTACTAATTTTTGCCATATGAATAGTCTCTTTGATAGATATTATCCCATCCTAAATTTGTCTACCTATAACAAAGCCCCCTTTCTATTCTAAAATGATGTTAGACAGAATCATCCGAAGCCTGAGTGCCATAATTTTCATACATATTTTATAGGAGGTGTTGCAAAGACTTATAAGTCTGAAGTCTTTTAGTTCTATAGCATTACTACACTTTGGAACCAGAGTCAGAAAGGTGCAATTCATATCCTTTAACACGACCTTCTTCTTGAAGAATTCCCTTACTGCCTCAAAAACTTATTTTTTGATAATGTCCAAAAAATTTTGAAATAAAAAGGCGGGAAAACCATCTACTCCAGGAGCCTTATCCGGGCTGAGGATTTTGATAGAAAATTCCACTTCCTCCATTGAAGGTATCTCTAAAAGCATGACGTTATCTTATGTCGATACTATCTTAGGGATAAAATTAAGGAATACCTGTTCTTTCATGATCATATTTTAATTTAGGGATACCAAAAAGATTAAATATAGAAATTTAGTATAGTCTTTTGAAATTTACATGACCAATTATTTTATGCCACGACTGAATATCATTCCTAAAAGAGGAAGAAAAACAAGATTCAAACACAAAACCATAAAATATATACAAGCCATATTTCTAAATACAATAAGCAATGAAATTATTGAGATTATATTTTAGATACCATTTATCTTGTAGAAAAACAACTTCATAGTTTTATTTAGTTATCTAACAGTAAGAAAAAATATTATTTTTGAGATGAGGAACAAATAAGACATTCCTAATTACACCATTTGACAATTTAATATTGCCACAAATTTCAAATATAATGATGGAGTTATCTACTAGATAGATATTTTCCTCACATTTTACTATATGTGAGAGGATACCATGAGTACAATTCATGTTCCTAAAGACACCACTATCAAGAATCCACTTATTGTCATTTAAAGCTGAGAGGGTAGTATACAGGGCAATAGACTACTCATCTTTAATCTACAATCAGACTCTTTATGTCCAAATTATCCACATTTTTTAAATGTACCATTGAATTTCACCTTTAAATTCAAATTTTTCTTAACAAAGTTAGATATATGATTGGATCTAAATTTGGGTTTGATATTAGGTTTCTAATTAATATTATTGTTATTCCTCTTGTTTTGATCAGTCTTATGGTTATAAGAGAACAATTCCTAAGAAGAAGTCTCTTCTGAATCAAAATTATCCATTACCCATTCTTATTAAATTAACAAAGAATATAGAGTGTCCAGATCATGTAGATTAGTTTCATTCTTATATTTGGAATTAAGAATTGAGATATAGTTTCTGAATTTTTCATGAATATTTATTTGAATCATGAAATACAAAACATTATCTTGAAATAATTCATAGCTACAACCATCTAATTGAGCTTTAATGTTCTTAATTTTAGCTAAATAGTTGACTATTTTCTCATCCCCCTTCATGGGAGTTGTGAATAATTCTATAATTAGCTTAATTATCTTAGAAAAACATCCTCCTTCATGTTGTTGAGCAGAAAAAATGTTTCTATAAGGAGAAGACACACAAAGGATGCACACATGGGAACAAGGCATATTTGAAGGCGTGGGAAGATAGGAAAGGAAACGTACTCCAGAACATTTTGGCTTGAGACTTAGCCATTTTTATGGATAAGGTTTATTTCTGGAGATAACGTATGAAGCACACTTAGAGATGAATACTTGCACTCCAAGAAATGGTATTTTGGGAACGAGTGGCAGATAAGCACCATACATAATTTAATATAATAATAGGATTTCTACTTGGATTTAACTATAGGAAATCTATTGTTAGAACACTTGCATGTTGTGCATACTATTGTAAAGGCACATGGCTATTATCAGCATATGACCTATTTTGAGAAGTGCATGGGTGGTGAAGGGAAAGTCCCCACCCCTATAAATATGTATTGATTTGCATAGTTTAGTAGGTGATGAATTATTGTAGAGTTGTGATGTTGGTTTTGACATGCACATGACTCGTGGAGATACTGATATAGTGTGAGAGGCTTATTTTTTTATAGTATTTAATGCGATGGAGTATATTGGTTGGATAATAGTATTAGACATGAATGAATCTAGTTTTTGTATGGCTAATCTTATCATAGTTATTGTTTAGCTCATTTATTATGATTCTATAAGATATAAATATGGATTATGTATTGTGGAATGCTTATGTCTAGTTATGAATCTGAATATGTTTAAACATCATCATGCTAACATCTTGTACAAGAAAATCTAAAGAGGGACCTAGTGCCTTTGCATGTTTTGGGTGAGAACTTAGCTTAGGCTGAGTGATGTGTCAATGTGTCTAGGTTATTCACAGTAAATTCTAGGCTGCATCATTGGTTCCATTGCTAAGACCTCTTTTTCAGCTATTTTCAGGATGTTTCATGATGAAGATGAACCATTTGACCTTATTAAGTGTTGAGGATTAGATAATAGATCTGGAAGAAGAATACACTCAGAGACTCAATATTGGATATGAGTTTCATGCTCGCACTTGTGTGGAGCATAAATTCTATGATTATTTATATAAGATTTTCTTCATTACCTTTCTGATAGATCTGTATGAGTGGCTAGTTGCTTATGTGCCTAAATGGAATTGGAGGTTTTACACATTTGTCTGGACATAGGAATAATTTTATGCCCTCTATGATGTTGATCTGATTTGGACGCACGTTGTGGACACTTGGTTTTGTTGTGTTTTGAATAGCTATATTTTGGAGTACTTAATTTTGAATTATTCTTTCCTTGAGGTAGCTGAGTTTCAGTTTTTACATTATCCTAGGGGAACCTATCTACAATCAATTCCTTTGGTGATTAAAATCTTAATGGTAACCCTAAATTTGGAAGAGAAATCGATGGATAGCTAAAACCCACCATGCGTGGGGGTAGGAGAAGGTTTGGTGAAGGAAGGCGGACCTAGTGGTAGATAGGTAAAGAGAAGAAAGGAGGCTTAAGTACAATGAGGCATGGGAGAGGGAGTTAGGGAAGTAGCACGAGATTGTAAAATGGATGGTGTTGAGGAGAGAGATGGATCATGAAGGATTTTGATCTCACATAGAGGGAATGGAGCTAGAGCATTTAAAACTCCCCCATTTTGGAAGCATGACTGGGAACCCTCAATGGCCTCTTATGAGAGCACACCATCATATATGACATGGTCTACGGGTATACATATGAATCTACCTAGAAACCTACCCCTTGCATTTGGTTTTCAAGTTTATAGTACAACCAGTAGTCAAGAAGCTAGTTTGGGTAGTAGAATAACAAGAGTAAATCAAATAAAAAGTACATCTATGGTCAGAAAGAAAAATTCCTTGTTATTTGGGATTACCTTTTCAGGCGTGCAGACTTTTGGACTCATCTCGGGGAGTACTACCACCTCACATAATGTAGGAGTTTAGTTTATTAGCACTGTTGGGACACATGGAAGTACATCCTCTGTTTCACTTCCTACTATAGGTTGAGGATCAACGAGCATATGTGGCTTTTGTTCTGGTGGATCTTGTGGGTCTTGAGGTAGAGGTAACACAAGAGGTTATGGAACTGGTGGGCATGGTTCTCACCAACCCCATAATGTTTACATGGATATGTCACTTCATCTTGTAGAGTATAGGGGAATAGAGGATGTTGTTGAGAATGTACACGTGTGAGATACTGTTGTGTGTGAAAGGGATCATGGATTTTGAGCACAAGGCAAGTTAGTTCACAAATACATTGCAGGGACGTGCACACATTTTTTATAGGAAGTTTGACCCTGATCAGACTTACATAGATTATACAATGTTACGAGATGCTTTCCTTAAGGAATTTAATATCCCTAAGTTTGAGCAGAAGATTATAAGCACACTCAAGGATATTAAGCAAAGCACTACTTAGAGTGTATGGGAATATGATGCCCATTTGAAAACACTTTTTTTCTAAACTTCCATATGATATCCATGCAATTCAGCATACATAGTGGTTCTTCATAGGCTTGATCATACCTTTAAGGAGGGTGTTGTCACATAAGACATATACATATCCACATGAAGCATTTGAAGCAACGCTACATGTTGAGGCATTTGTAATTATAGACACTGGGGTAAGCCCATTCCTTGAAGCTTAGATTGCAACTATGGAAAAGTAGTTGGAGAAAATATTGGCCAATTCAGCACATGAGGTGCACACTGGGATTTCATGTACAAATTGTGAAGCAGAAGGGTTTACTAACGATAATTTTCCCCACAATTCAGTGTGTTCATTATTGCTAGACTTTGAGATATGTCATTTAGACCATGATGCAATCCATTTCCCATTATTATAATGTGGGATAAGGAAGAACATATCTTGCTACTGTAAGATTTATTGATCCATGACTCATAATACCGAAGATTATAGGTTAATTAATCAGATCCATGATGCCATTGATACTGGTGTATGAAATACAGGAGTATCAGATAACTCTAAATGTAAAAGTGAGCACCATGATCATGATCACACTCAAGGGCACTACGATTAGAATGAAGGGTTATTTGAAGGAGGTCGTGTCAGAGGTTGAGGATACTGTGGTGGATTTAGGGGCCAAGGTTGTGGTGGTGGACGAGGTGAGTTTCATTGTGGAACATGTTATACATGTGGATATCCTTACCACTACAAGAGTGAATGCCCTTAGAATATTTCTTGTTCTTTTTGGGGAAAGAATCATAACTATGAGGAGTGCCTGAACTTATATGAGCATCTTAGCAAAGAAACATAAATAGTTGAACAAGGGAACAAGGATGGTTAGAATACAACATGTTGTGGAAAATCAATGGATGTCAAAGTTTGCACCGGAACCTAAGGTAGTACCTATGAATATTACTACACGAGCTAAAGTAGTGTGTGCTAGAGAAATATTGCAAGAGAATCCTACCATTACTAAGCAGGATATTTTGCATGCAAGATACCCAAATCCTACATATCATAAGGAGGTTTATCAAGAGACCATGGAGGTACTTAGAAATATTCAAGTTGAACTACATTGTTTAAATTAATAGTCACAAAGTTGGAATAAAATAAGGCAAAATAGAGGGTACAGTTAGATGTTGATGATTTGAAAGAGGTGTGTAAGATGTTGTGCCAAGATAATATGATTACATTACTAGGGAATTGGTTACAGGAAAACACTCTACGTGCAGGTATTGATAATGGATGACAGATCCTACATGATAATCTCCCCCCTCATATCTTGGATTTTGATAAGGATATCACTTTGAATGTTGTTGTGGATGGGTGTATTTGGAGCAATATATTGATTAAAACAGGCATGGAAAATGTTCTTACTTTAGATGTATGGGTAAAGATGGGAAGACCTCCATTACAACCATCCTCTAATGTTCTGTTTATGGAAAATAAAACTAAGGCCACAACAATAGGGGTTTTAAAGGATGCATCCATTACTATACAAGCATCCAAGTTCACCAAGTACTTTGAGGTTTTAGCACTTGCAGAAGTAGACAATTTCTCATCTCTACCTGGGTGCCCTTGGTGTTATGAAAATAATGTTGATCTATGGTTCAACAAGGTATATATTTTTTTAGAACAAGGAATAATGAGTTATTATCTCATTAACATATGGGAAATATGCACTTTATGTTGAACCTTTGAGTGAGGAAGACCTGAACATGATTTATGTGTGTGCCATTCGAGATCTTGAAGTACTTGAGCCATTTAAGGAAGGAATCCTCTAGTGGGAAGATGCATAGTCTATTAGTGATACTACAAGTATTGCATGTGAAAATTGGGCACATGGAACTTATGATATGGTTTGGTGTGAACTACAAAGTGCATCTACGCGAGGAGACAAACCTCGTTGTATTAGGAGGATAAGTAACAAATTTGTACCTCGGTAAACTGGAAAAGGAGACCCTGCGGTATTCCTGTGTTCCATAGAGGATTAGTGGAAGGATCAAGTGGAAAAATGAAATATATTAGTGTATACCCTACATAGGACAACAATGCATTGGTGGATGGTTCACAAGGATAATCTTATAGAATGGAATGAAGAGATAATTGCTCTAACAATCTGGTTTCTTAGGAGTAATGTGCCTACTCAAATTTACACATATCATGGTAATCAACATGATCAACACCATATTCAACAATGTGAGAGACTCTGGATAGAGGGGCATGAATCTTTACCACCTTCACTATGGGTGCAAAAAAATTATTTCACTTTATGAGGATGCGCACGTGCTTGGTACATTTATGCAGAGCTGCATAGGGAGACTGGAAATTGGAAGGACTTGACTACATGAATGATCCAAACTTTTGACTACTTCTCCACTAAACATCCGGTGAAATAGGCATTACGACTTATGTAGCTCTTGAATATGGGAGATAGTGTAAAGGTTGAAGAACTCATTTAGGAGTTATTTGGTGAGGCAGACCTAGGAGTGTGTTTTGATGAAGTAGATGAGATTGATGTTGAACTACTTGAGCGCGCTTGTCTTGAGAAGGAGAAAGGAAATATGGTCTATATAGTGGATGATGAAGAATTATAAATTTTGGACATTGATCAATTAAAAGGTACATGCAAGGTTTTAGACAGTGCACATAAGAAGTCATGTGCCTTTCATGAACCTATGAAGACCAAGAAAGTGAAAATTGACAAAGATGCTAAATTTAAAGAGGCCATAATTGGATATTATTGGTCTAATTATGAAGTGGCTAAGATAATTTAGTTACTACGTTATTTCCATGACTTATTTCTTAGGGGATACCATGATTTAAAGGGAGTGGATGAGTCTTTGGGTGAGATGAGGATTAAGCTAAAAAAATTTACGTGCCCCATTAGGAAGATACCTTATAGGATGAACCCTAAACTCCATGTAAAAGTTAAAGAAGAAATTGAAAATATGTGTAAATGTGGCATCATTAAGCCCCTTGAAGAATCAGAGTGGGTGAGCCCAATGGTAATCAGTATAAAGAAATATAGTCAGATTAGTATTTGTGTGGACTACAAGGAGTTGAATGTTGCATGTGTGATTGATCCTTTTCCTACACCTTTAACCAAGGAAATATTAGGAGTTACAAGGTGCAAAATTTACTCTTTTACAAATGGATTCTTTGGATATCACCAGGTAAGGATTGCAAAAGAGGATCAAGAGAAAAAACTTTTAACACTGAGTGGGGAAGTGTTACATACACGGTGATGCCCTTTGCACTAAAGAATACACCTACAGTATTTTCGTGCATTGTGGTTCAAACATTCTAGGATTTTATTCACAAATTCGTGCATGTTTACTTGGATGATTGGACACTATATGGGATTTTAAAGGATCGTTGTGACAACTTACGCTTAATGTTTGAGAGGTGAAGACAGTTAAGCATCTCCTTAAACATCAAGAAATGCATATTTTCTACACCTTTGGGAACTCTGCTAGGTCATATCATCTGCAAGGAAGGTTTTTCAGGAGATCTATCCAAGGTTGTAGTTATCTTAGGCCTGGAGGAAACTACTAGTCAAAGTGAGGTGCATGGATTCTTGGGCCACATAAGGTATTAATTTTTTTTTATCAAAGGCTATGTGAATATTGTCGTTCCCTTGAAAGATTTAGTACAAGGAAAAAGGACATTCTATTGGGGAGACCCACAATAGCCACATTTGAAGAGTTGAAGGAGAGGCTTACTATGATGCCTATTTTGTGCTTTCCCTTATGGAACCAACCTTTTCACGTACATGTGGATGCCTCTTGCATGGCCATTAGCTTTGATCCTATCTACTTTGCTAGTAGGAATTTGACACCTACAGAACAAAATTATATAACTACAAAGTGCGAGACCTTATCAATGATCTACGTGTGGTATAAGTTTAGAAATTACTTGCTAGCAACACCTTTTTTTTCTATATAGATCACAGGGCATTGAAATACTTGGTAAATAATCCCATATTAAAGGGACACATATGTTTATGGGTTCTCTTATTCCAAGAGTTTGATTTTATAGTTGTGGTAAACCAAGCAAAAGCAATTTTGGTCTATACCACTTATCAAGAATTCAATCATGAGAGGACATGCAGGCAGTTTAAGATACAATTCCATATGCACATTTGTGTAGGTTAAGCTAAGCGACCTTGTAATTAGAGGATATTTTTGTCATTTTATGCATAGGTATTATGCTAAAAGGAATGAAAGCCTTAGAAAAGAAACAACTTACAATTTGTACCACACCTTCATGTTAATCAATGGTGACCTATACAAACTAAGATGAGATGAATTATTGCATCAGTGTGTACTTGAGCATGAGCACATGCCAATCATGGAAGAGGCTCATGGAGGTATTAAACATGGAAACTAAGCATGTGACGCTATTGCACACAAGATTCTACTCATTGGTTTATGGTGGGAAACCTTGTATAAGGACTTTAAGGAGTATTATAAGGCATGTGATCACTGTCAGTACCTTGGAAAACTTGGAAAAAGAAATGAAATGACTTTAAGACCTACTACTAGTGCAGAACCATTTGAAAAATGGGAAATATACTTTGTAAGTCCTATTTCCCCAACCACGTTTAGAACTGGATTACGCTACATCATCACTTGTACAGATTATCTTAAAAGGTGGGAAGAAGAAACACCTACAAAGGATTGCACAACATCTACAATGACAATGTTCTTATGGGAAAATATTATTACTAGGTATGGATGTCCATTAAGTTTGACAAGTGATAGGAGTACACATTTCTTGAATGAGACAATCATAATATTATTGGATGAATTTATGGTCACACACCACAAGACCATACCCTAAAACCCTCAAGAAAATGGGACTATTGAGGCCTTCAAAAATATTTTGAGCCAGACCTTAACAAAAATTTATGATGTTCGAAGGAAATATTGGGATGATAAAGTTTATGTTATACTTTGAGCATATAGAAGAACCTATAAAAGGCTAAATAAGGCCACACCCTTTCATTTGGTGTTTATCATAGTAGTAGTTCTTCCCATAGAATTCATGTTACCTTATTTGCATATTATGCATGTGGGAGGTCTAGCTGAAGAGAAAGAATTGACAAATTAATATAGTTTTATGAGAGGTGCGTCATACCACATTAGAGTCAGAAGTAGGAAAAGGTGAGACAGAAGGCATGACATGATAGACATAGCAAGGACAGGAAGCTTCAGGTTGGGTAGATGGTGCTTCTTTATGATTCAAATTTTCTACACCACCCAAATAAGCTTAAGGTGTATTGGTTAGGGTTTTATGTTATCACTCACATACTTGAATCGGGTGCTTACCAGTGAGAGGTGCTTGATGGAACATGATTACCTGATTACTTTAACAGGAGTAGGCTGAAGCCCTAATATAAATAATCCTACTTGGTTTTTGTAATAAGGTTGTATTTCCATTTAGTATAAGTTTCCATTACTGTATTTCCTTTTATGTGTTTCCTTCTTCATCGCTATGCTTTATAAATTTAGTTTAATGTTATGTGAAATAAACACATTTGTGCGTCAAAATATGATTCCAATATGAAGTGTTTTTATGAGCAGAGGACTGCACATACCCTTAGTGTGGTGTAGTTGTCATTAAAATATAGGTACACATAAAAAAATATTAATACATGTTATTTATCTTGTTAACAAGTGCAGATACTATGAAAAGGTGCTGCTGGAAAAAACATTGCTCCTAAAGAAGACCATATCTAGAAAAAAATGAATGAACAGTATAACATGAGGTAAGTTGCAGCCATAAAAACTACTAGAAGAAGGCATAATGGTGAGGTAATTTTGTGCACAGAAGCGCATGGAAGGATTTATGTAGCCAAAAGGTAGGAAGGAACGCTAGAAGGTTATAGATGTGGCACGCAGGTATATCACATGGAAATTAGAAAAATGGTCAATTAATGAGAGGATCAGTCATAAGTAAAGGACAAATAAATGCATTAATTTTTCAAAAATCTATATAAATAGGTGATGTGTGTTCATTTCTACCTTTGCAATCACAAGTATTTGAGCAAGCTAGTTGTGACAAAATCGAGAAAACACGTTGAAGTGTGGAGAGCTATGAAACTAAGAGAGGAGAACAGACTTGTGCATAGAATTGGCATGCGTCCCAATTTGAGAAGGGTTTGAGAAAAGTATAAGCATTGAGTAGGAGCTAGGGCATGTAGTTTTGAGCTAGGGTACATAGTTTTTAGCTAGGGCACATGGTTTCAAGCTAGGGCACGGGAGCTTGATTGACATAGGAAAAAGGCATAACTTTTATCATGGCACCGAGGAAAGCACTTGGAGCAGGAGAAAAGGGGAAGAAGAAGGTGGAGACTAAGGTCGAGGATGCTCCCAAGAGAAATTTTTTGGAAATGCAGTATCCAAAAGAAGTAACTATTGGATGGGATCGGGATTCCCATATTCGCAGGTATAAGGTGTGTAACTATGAACATTGCACCACCAAGAATAAGGATAAATTAGATACATTGTTGAATAGGAAGACCAAAAAGTGAACAATTGATGACATGTAAGTATATAATGATGCTGGAGAAAATTTTCTAAAGAAAGTAGGGGTATACGAGCTATACGAACTCCCATACTTTAGAAAAGTAAAACATCTATACTAGTGGCTGATGAGTAGAATCCATGAGGACTTCTTATATTTTGCTAGACATAGGGTAAGGATCATAACTTCATTAATTACTACATCTATAGGATTGAAGGGCACAAAGACAGAGCTTAGTAGTGATCTAACTGATAAGGCAGTTATTATGGCCACCAGCAATGAATTAGGATACACAAAGGGTCCGCGCATGATGGATATATACAATTTGAGGAAGTAATTATTAATACAAGCATCCACACATTTACTCACCATTTTGAATGATCAAGAAAGGTGGTCACAAGTAATCACCATGTGTCTACACATTGCTAAGAATATTTTAGAAGGAGAAGTTTACAACTTAGTTTGGTACATAGTAGATAAAATTGTTGAGGAAGCGAGCACAGGTGAGAAGATAATTTTTGGCACTCTCTTATTGTCACTTGTGTTTGTAGAAATTGTAGTGCCAGATTAGCCAAACAATAAAATATGGGAATAACCCATGGAAAATAGGTCCCTTGTAGAGAAGTTTGAAAATTATCTATGTAAAGGATTAATGAGTGGTCTGTTCAAAGAAAGGGTGGAGTTATGGTATAACTGAATTTACATGGATTTCAAGGAGGAACAACACATTCTAATGGAGTTAACCTTAGTGGTGGTCAAGGTCAGGTAGTTCGTGGCATATCAAAATTATTTCATCACGTGATTCATAATGAAGGATGGGACATGGAGTCCCTGGTACAAACTACCATACACCTTCATAGCGTGATTTTTCTAGGAAGAAGTACATAGGTTTTTAGACGTGCGTTGGTTAAGCTACAACGCAGACAAGGTAGACTGTGTCTACCATATTTTAAGGAAAACTTATGTTTATCTAGGTTAATTTTCCTACATTTAGAGGCTCATTTCTAATTTCATAAGTATGAAGCCAGTAAGTTTGGCTATTGGGGATAGTGGGTCCACACTTATCTATCTCCAATTGAATCCTAGGATGGGAAAGGGAAAGTACATGGAGAATGAGTTTATGCTACTATGGCTACCTAAAGGCAAGCATACAGTTGAAAATGCAGTAGCTCCAAAGCCTGCCTCAAACTTAGAGGAAGATGAGGAAGAATAACTCAACGAGGATAGTGGAGGATTGGACCACAAAGGCTAAAGGCAACCCACTAATAAATCAAAAAGTTATCATGTAGATACACCTCCAAATTCATATGGAGAAGAGGAAGACTTGGACTAAAACATAGTCCATGAGGAATGCCTGTTGAATAGGGTGTTTAGAAGAACTAAAACCCAAGGCACATGAACATCTCAACCTTTGCAAAGGTCACCTTGACTCTCCCCTCAAGAAGAAACACCAGAGAAAAAGTGGAGAATAAATCTGAAGATTAAAGAGGACAAGGACAATTTATCATGGAAGAGTGTGTCAGTAACCCTAGTTCAACCTAAAGATGCATAGGAGATTTGGGATGAAGAGATGAAAGATGATGAGGAAGGGGTAAAATAAGTAAAAGAAGTTGTGGGAAAGCCACCCAGCATGCCCATTACTACTTAGGAAGGAGAAGGGACAACTCTAGACCTTTGTGCCTAGGTTCTTAAGGGGCCAAGGAAAAAAAGGGAGAGGAAAACTAAAAAATATGTTGTACCTAATATGGGATAGGCTGAGGACACAAGTAAAATTGTCTTCTCCCATTTTTAGATCATTATGGGACTTAAAGAGTTATATGGGTGGGAGTTGATGGATCTACATATGGCTACAAGACACACAAGGAGGAAATTATCCTAGTCCATGTAGACTCATATGAAGGAACCTGATTTTTACGTGTGTGAAGAGTCTTTTGTCTCATGCAGAGTGAAGAAGGAACCCCAGAGTACACACATGACGATAAAAACCGCTCTAATGTTTGGTGATTAGGTCAAAAATGCCTTGGTCAAGGTATCTATTGAGGTGACATGGATGAGCGTTGATAAGGCCGCTACCATTCATACGCTGCTTGAAGATAACAAAGATAAAAATGTAGAGATAATGAACTTAAAATAATAGAAAGAATGAGAACAGGCAAAGAATGAGGCTGTCTTTAGCATGGTTAAGGAACTTGGTGATCACATTATTAAAACAAGGCCTCATCTAGAATCTTAGGTAATTTATTTCTAACCTATTGCCTATACTATTTGGTTAAGCTATGTCTTAGCCTAAGGTGGCAATCTATTTGTTTGAAGGTTATATGCTAAGGTTATACTTTTAAATTAACCTAGGACCTAACCTAAGCAAATTGTATATATCCTAAACTAAAGGGGTATGAAAGGGAACCTATGGGTTGATTGGTAAGTGGGAGCTAAGCGGTGGTTCCTAAGCTATAAATGAGATGTGATTTTGATTTAATGGGGGAAAATACTACCAGACTTGGTAATTACATGAAAATTTAGTGGAACCTACGTGGAGGCATCACTAAGTTTGGAAAATATTGTTGAAGTTCAATTTGGTCTTGCCAACTTTAGATGGTAGTGGCAAGGAGAGATAGGTGGGAATATGTAATTTAATGTCATTAATTTGCCTCGGTTTTGGCGAGCAAACCATCTTGGAAGGCATGTTGGCAGATTTGTTGGGGGTTTTTTGTTTTTCATGCTTCATGATTTTTACTCTGCATGGAGCTATCTGGTTCTTCAAAACAGTAGTTTGATCTAGATTTTGTGGCTATTTTTTATTTCTCTGATCTATTTTTAATTCAAGGAAAGTATATGAGGCATTGTGGAAAAATATTATTGTTGGTTAATCTTGCTTGGAGAAGAAAAAGGGTTGGAAGCTCGACTAGAAGTATCCTTTGAATTGGTAGAGGCACTATCAGGCATAATAGGCTCTACCCATTAAGATTTATTTCTTTCTTATAAATGATTTATTAAAACAACTCTGGTCACTTGAAATATATTTATGCATGATGTGTCTGGTTGTTTACTTGCATGTTTTCATGAAATTTATGTGTTTTCTGGAATGTGAATCCATGGTTGTTAATAGTAGTTTTTGGGAACTTTCTCTGTATTAGTTATTAATGGTATTTATGAGAATTTATATTTTAAGCTCTATAACTTGTATTCAAAGCTCAGTAACTTGCATTTGAGACTAATGTTGACTGAACTGGCCTTGCTACTTGAATAGTTCTGAATCTCTGCTTTATTCTTGTGTTTCATTGAGCTTGAAGTGGAGCTTCATGATTTGTTATAAGATTTTTTTGGTACTTTTTGTTTGTTTTGGAATTATTTGGAACTTGGTATAGTTCTGAAATTTTGATTGAATCTTGGTATTCAACAATTGAACTCGTATTTAGTTCTTGTGAATGTCAAACTTATTGTTGAGTTGTTGAGTTCAGTTATGTACTTATGCTCTGAACTGGAGTTTTATTCTTCTTTATGGAATTGGAAATGATTGAACCTGTAATAGAGCAATGGTGTTTATTCTGAGCTTGTATTTAGGGCCTTGGGTTTCATTATAGGCTCATATTTGATCTTGTGTTTGTCTGAGCTAGAGTTAGAGCTTTGTGGGGTTCTAAACTTATGTTCAAAGCTCGTATTTGTCATTATACAGGTATTCCATTATTATGGAGTTTTGAACTTGTGTTGGAATCAACGTGTCAATTCTTTACTTGTATTGTGGGCTGGGTTTTGTTGGTTTTTAAGGATTTGATAAGATTTAATCTCATTTAATAATGTCTGCTCGAAGGGGGATCTTATGAGTTTTGTTTTGGTCGGAAGTTGACCATGTAACTTATTTTTGAGATCTCCTCTATTTCGATTCTTGAGAGGGAATGGTTGTATCACTTACATCTTTTAGGATGCACTATGTTCTCAAACTTGACAGGGCGTGTGAATTAGGAGTGTAACCTATTCATCTCTACCCTGAGTAAACCCGTGTTTTGTGGAAATCTTGGTTGTTTTGTTCATAGAAAAAAATAGACCGGAACTATGTCCTGTTGGAGGTTTGATTGATTTTTAGTTCATTTGAAACAGTCGTATTAGTTGTAGAGGGTTTATGGAATGTATTATTTACTTCCTTTTTGTCATTGATGTTGAAAAAATTCTTACCTGTCATAAGCTTTTAACTAGAAGTCGAGAGGCTTGTAGTGATTCTGTTCAGTCAAGTTGGAAGAATTTTGGGACATTTCTTGTCTTAAATGAATTTTTTAGTTCTCTTACTCTCTTATGATCTTTCATCCGATTCATGGGTTTTAATATAATGTTGAATATAAAACCTAGTTTACTGAGTGTAGTATGTAGGGATACAGTATCACTGTTTTAAATTCTTGGTAATATTGTTCTTCTTTGGGTTCGTGAGTGGTATTGACCCTTACCTATCTTACATTGTTTGCGTGTTTCTATTCCTTGTTAGGTTCTTTGAACGAATCCCTAGTTTTTAGATAGATAAATGAATATGATTTCTTGGGGATAGTATACTATCTTGATATGGTACTATGAATTTCGTTTTGAGATTTGCATTTGAACTTGAGCTTGGTGAATGGAAATAGGTAATCTGTTTGTAATTTTTGTAATGGAAAGTTGGTAGTGTGCATTCTTTGACTGTGCATTCGGTTTTTATTTCTCTTTTGGGAACTAGTTAAAGGATTTTTAAGTTTGTATTAGATAAAGGATTTCATTTCATAGTATAAATGAAATGAAATATGGATTGGACCTTTCTATTTGACATCCTTTTTCTGTTAACTGTATAAGTTCATTAACTGAACTTCTCTTTAATTGATTCTCTTCTGAGATGGGAACTTCTTTTGGATTGGTTGAGAGATTTATTTTTCTTGAGTATAGCTTAGATTTGTGGACAGTTTGGTTTTGGACCTCTGAAATTTAAACTACTAACATACAGAAGTTAATAAGACTTTCAGTTAGACTATTTTAATCTGCTTGGATTGAATTGGGATTCTTGTTTAGATGTTGCTTCTTTATTTATGGACTCCTTAATTTTTCATCTTTGGACTAAGGCAGTGTTATGTGTTCTAAGCCTGATTCTTTCCTTCAGATGAATTATGTCTGTGGAATAGGTATGTATTAATTCTCTTCTTTTGTTATATGGAAAGATGAAGCATACTAATTTGAGAGCTATGTTGTAACTAACTTCTTTTTCTACTTAGAAAAGACTAATGTGTATTTCTATTCTTATGGAATTATGAAACAATTGGATGAAAAAACTTGTTGACTGTTTTTAAGTAATTGATAAGATGAATTAAATCTTGTGATATAATTTTGATGTTGCAGATTTTATTAAGTTCTTTTCTTAAAAGTGAATTCATACTCTTTTATGGTATTTATTTTCTGGATGTTATTACATATGATTGTTTGTATGATGTATATTCATTGTTTCATTAAAGCAGAGTTGTTTAATGAAACAATTAGTGGAATGCACTTTACTTTAATGCTTAGTGCTTATCATGCTCAGTTCATTAAACTGACTCGTGCTAGCAATTTTGTATATGGGCATCGTAAGTGATAAAGGAAGACAAGAAATTTCATGATGTATTGGCTTATTTAATTTTGGATCTTGTGTAAAGAGTTTTGAATTATTCTTGAGTTGTATTGGAAAAGAAAAGTGATTTTATTTTAAGATCTTATTTATATTGACATGTAGAATGTCTAAATTGCATAGTCTTGTAAATGTATGTTTTAAATCATGAATTGAAAGGTTTGTGTTAGACTTCAATTTGTGAAGTGAAATCTTTGTGCTTATATGCTAGAAATAATAGTGATATATTTTCAAGATTCTTTATATCTATTTATATACTATTGCTTTTATCAGATATTGAGTAGAATTAAGGAGATAGTATAATCTCCCCTATTATAATGCACTGGTTAAATTGTAAGAGATGTCATTCTTAAACTACACAACTATAGTTTAATAATGAAATATGTTTTGGGCATACAATTAATCTATATGTGTAATAAATGCTAAAAAAAGGTTATGTTGAACCTAACATTTAACCATGTAGAGGAAGAATCTTCCTCTCCTTAAGAACGAAAGATAAGATGATTAGTGGTTATAATCCTTAATCTTTATAACTTTGATTATAAAGTAAACACTAGTTGAATCTAGGTGGAGGTCACACTTAATTTGGACAGTTAAGTTGCATTAGGAATTAAATGTTGATGTTTGTTGTCATGTTTTGAGATAATTGCTTGTTATGCCATGTCAATGAACAATAATGCAAACATGGTTTATTGAAGTTCTCCATACCTAATCAGAATACGTATGGGTAAAGAACTTAATGAATGTTGGAATTAGGGTTAGGCATGGTTGTTGTAATATGAATCTTAATCCAATTAAATTATGATTAATGACCACTAAGGGGGTATGTACATCTTGATGAATCAATTCTAACTGATGTTGGCACACACTAACTGTAGGACTGTACCCATGAGAAGTCTTGGGACTTCTCAAGGATATAGTGTTATAGTTGACATGTGGCAACACCTTTCCATATTTGTTCATCTATATTTACGCACATCTGGAATTGAACTTAGTTTCTCTCTAGGTCAAGTTAGTAGCATGTTTAGGATAGGTATTAGCTTTCATTGACTCAGGTTACCTTGGCACATCTGGTTGACTTAGGTGAACTGAGTATGCCTATATACCCCAAGTCATCGTGAGTGTCTTCCTATAATAAATTATGTTTCTAACCTGGGCTAGGGTTAAACCTTGGGCAAGTGGAACGATGGTAGTCAGTAAAGACCATTCTAGATAATAGAAGAGTGAGGTGAAGGACATATTCCAGAATGAAAGGTATGTCATCTAGGAATAGTAACATGAACAATATGTTGAAAACATTTGACCAAAGTATCGCAAGTTGCTGGTTGCATTGTCCTATGTCAGCTAGTTTAAAGCAACATGATATCAGATGAATAATGGTAACAAATATTTAGATAGGTTATTTAAACAGATCACTCAGTACCCAGATAGGGTAGGAGAACCAAGTATACATAGTATACATAAAGTATTCTATACTTTAAGTTAACATTAGAGATTAGTTGGTAACTGAGTCATGGAAAGAGAGATTGGTAGCATACCGAGTCATTACAGTTGCATATGGTTATTTGTTATGAGATTGATTGGCATGGAATGTGTGTTGCAAATGATGTTTTATTTATAATAGAGAAAATTATGTTTCAAAAAAAAATTCCCTTGTTTCTAAAGTCTTAAAATGGGAATGTTACACTCAGGTTCCTGAAAATTTTCCTTTTTCTATGTATTATGTGCACATTTTGGTCAATTTAGTATTAGATGATAGACCAATTCGAATGCCCACACAAAAATATTTTGAACAAGATGCAGAAAGAGAAAGGGCCACTATTGTTAGAAAAAATTCAAATTTTGAGGCCTTGCTCCAAACCTTGAAAGATGAGATGAAGAAATTTGACCAAGCTCTCAATTTATGTTCGGTGCCAAAAGCAATTATAAGGATCATGACTATAGTAGAGGAAAAATAAGTTATAAATGCAATGAAATATTAGACACTTGGGCATGCTAAAATATTAGCACTTGCAAAACAAAAGCGCGAGGCCCTCGTAGTTGCCCAGGATCCACACAAGGATATAATTGTTGAGATTGGGAAACCCATAGTGTAGAAGATGGATCTCATGGAAGCAATGTTTTCAGGTATGTCCAATGTTTTCCTGGTGCTATGAAATGAGAAAGAGAAGATCACTCAGAATGAATTAGATGTAATAGTCACATATATTCTCTAGAAAAAAAGGAACATGATAAGTGACTGGAAGACATTAGAGGATAAAATCAAAATTGAATATCCTGATTTAATCCTTCTAATTAAAGAATAGGGTGTTGCAGAGTAAAACTTCATTATTTTTACAATGTTTCATTCATTATTTCATTAATTATTCTTTATTATTAGGAACATCAGAAATAATTCTTATTTCCGGGATGGCAATGTACTTTAGTGTGGGGTAATGTTGAGTAGAAAAATTTTGCTCTAAGGAGAAGACACACAATGGATGTACACGCGGGAACAAGGAAAATTTGAATGTACAGGAAGATATGAAAGGAAACACATGCCATAACACTTTGGCTCGGTACTTAGCCATTTTTATGGATAAGGGCTATTTTCAGAGATAACATGTGAAGCACACTTAGAGATGAATACTTGTGCTCAACGCAGTTGTATTTTGGGAACAAGCGACAGATAAGCACTATGCATAGTTTAAGCTAATAATAGGATTTATACTTGGAGTTAACCATAGGACATTTATTGTTAGAACACTTACATAGTATACATATTATTGTAAAGGTGCATGGCTATTATCAGCATGTGACCTATTTTGAGAATTGCATGGGTGGTAAAGGAAAAACCCCCATATAAATATGTATTGACTTGCATAGTTTAGTAGGTGGTGAATTATTATAGAGTTGTGTTGCTAGTTTTGATGTGCACATTACTCGTGGAGAAACTGATATAATGTGAGAGGATTCTATGTTTTACAGTATTTAATGAAATAGAGTATATTGGTTGGATAATGGTATTAGACATGATTTGGTTCTTGTATGGATAATCTTATCATAGTTATTTTTTAGTTCATTTATTATGATTCTCTAAGATATAAATATGGATTATGCACTCTGGAATTCTTATGTCTAGTTATGAATATGAATATGTTTAAACATCAAAATGATAACATCCTATACAAGAAAATCTAAAGAGGGACCTGATGCGTTTGTGCATTTTGAGTGAGCACACAGCTTAGGCTAAGTGTTGTGCCAGTGCACTTGGGTTATTCATAGTAAATTCGAGGCTGCATCACATGCATTTTCTCTAATTTATTCTAGGTTATTGTAGGTGAGCCCATATGAATTATGTGCATAAAAAATTCATCTTTTATTCTTTGCAAAAGGATGGAAAGATATTCCTAGGATATTTGAGAAAAGGAGCTAACATTTTCAGTGGTTTTTTGTCTACCAGTGGGTCATGTCTCAAGAATAGTCACAAGATTTCATAGCTTCCTAGCCATAAAATAGGATTTTAATATTACTCTCCATATACTTTAATTCATTCCATTTAATAACTGAGATTTATCCATCGAAAAAATACAAAAAGTAGACATTTTTAATGCTCAAACAAAAGTGAAGATAAATAAAACTAAAAATTAATCAACTCTTTATAAAAGATCCACACAGATAATAAAAACAATATATATATTTTATTTTTAGTTAATTATTTGCAAATTGATTAGAAACAATCAGAAAAAAAGGCCGCATAGAAAAATATCTAATCTTTACAAAATTTAGAATTCACGAGATAAAGGAACCAAGAAAACCCACGGAACAAAGACTTAGAAAACTGTGATACAGTGAAATAAATACCCACAATACAAAGAAATAGATACCCACAGTTCAAATAAAATTTACAACCCATGGTAAATGAAATTTAAAATCCATGATACAAGCAACTTTTTACAAAAATCCATCGTACAAAGGAAAAAAAAATGGAAGCCATAGATGAAGCAGGATATGAGACATGTTGAAGATCTAAACTAAGAAATAAGACACGTGTTGGCTTTCTGGAAAATTATCAAGTAGATTCCCCTGGAGGATGTGAATTTCGTGGAATTAATTAAAATAAATGAACTAGTGGGTCTACAAAATATCTTAAAAATGCAACAAAAAACTAAATACATCTGTAGTTTTTCTATTAGGTCATTTTTTCGCACTCTTACACTATTAAAAAAAGTATAAAATAATGTGAAAGAACATGGACATATTCTATTGGTTTGCAACTGGAAGAGATTGACATAGTCTTGGTAAAAAAATGGAACTTGTCAATAATCTAGTGACAGAAAAAATAAAATATAAATATTTTCACCAAACTTTAAATAGATGGATTTGAACGGACTTAAAGTCATCGAAATAATCCTAAAAATAAAATAAAATTCAGGTCTGAAATCTAAAGACCAGTGTCACAATCTTACAGGCTAATGTAAAGTAGATACTGACACGACAAAAGATAGATTCTAACACAAATATACGTGGATGAATTCTATTGGTTATCACTTTGCAGTGTAACCACAAATACTTAAAGAAAAAATGAGTACATGTGGAGCCTTCTTAATGGGTTTCTTTCCACAAAAATGACAAATATAGACGAATGTGAAAAGGTGGATAAATTTAATTGGTCAACCACTGCTCCAATTAGAAAGAATGAAAAATTTGACATGTAAAGATTCTTGGAGATGTTTTATTGGCTCAAACTTCACATATGTCAGTAGAAAGCTATCAAAATACTGACACTATGAAATACAAAGCTACTTGGATTAATCCTATTGGCTCATATTTTAAAGATAAAAAAGGTCTAACAACGCTAAATATAAAGTGACTTGGAGATTTCCAATTAGATCATATTTTGCAAATGATAGAGAAAAGATAACACAAGTTTGACAACACAAAAAACATGGAATTTCCTTATTGGCTTGCTTATTTTAATCTAAAAATCAGATAAATAATAATATTGACAATGCAAAGCAAGGTGAAGACTTCTAATTTGTTCGTGCTTCACAAAAGTGAAAATATATCTAATATTGAAGATGGGAAGCTAGATGGCATAAAATTATTGTCCCAATCTTTGTGAAAACATAAATTTGTAGAAAATAAAGATCTGAACAGAAATCTGACAAATCAAATCCACTTGGCAATCTATGATTGGATTTGGCTTCAGAAACATGAAAAATGGACAAAAAATCTATTTGGAGAAATTTTATTGGTCTAAGATTCAAAATAATGATAGGATATAAATAAAAAATGACAAAGCAAAGCCAGATGGCATAAAATGATTGGATCAGGATTCACAAAAATAGATCTAGTGAAAAGTAAAGATATATAAAGTTGGGGCGGATTTAAATGCTCTGAACTCACTAGATCTAAAGAGATATTTTTCATCCACAGACAAAAAATAGCTATAACATTTAGAAGTGGTGCGAAAAATTAAAACAATCTTGCATATAGCTTATTTAACTAAAAACAACTGTAACTAGATACATAAACAAATATTTAAGCTTAAAATTGCTCAAACATGATCTAAACAACCATTTAAGTAATATTTTCAAAAAATATTTAGGCGGGAATTGAAATTTTAAACCTAGTTAGCTTGAAGATAATTGTGGAGAAACTAGAGCTTCAAAGATCCATGAAAACTTCAAGCTTATTCATTCTAGCTAATTTAAATATTCCATATCAATCCTACACACGCATAATCACCATCTGTGATAACATGTCAATATTTATAAGGAATGAGTAATAGACTGATTATAAATCCATAATATAAGTTTATGAAGATTATATATTATGATATGCAGATTACAAAATGTAATAATAAGAGCTAAAGAAAATAGTAGGAAATAAAAGAGATGGAAGACACCATATTTAAGTGGGGAAACCCGAAGGAAAAATCCCATTGTAATAAAGAAATTTATGTATTAATAATATTGAATAAAAATTTTACCCAACACTTCCACTTTACTCCTTGGTCTTTTTAAAAAAACCAAATTGCTAAGATATTTCTTTCTATACAATGCAATAATTATCCATGTTACAAAAAAAATGATCTCTTCTTTCAATACCAATGTATTTGTTGGTTTATTATCAATCCCGAGAGGGATTTACATGAGTCAATATATCTTTTAGTTAGTCACTCTATTCCCCACATAAATGTGAAATACCATCATAATAAATTTTAATACATAAAATTTAAGATAATGTGGGGTGTACAATAGTGGTAGATATCCCACTTGACATTATCACCCAAAGACTACATTTGTTTAAATGAAGAAAAAATTGACCAAAAATTAGACCACCTCTCACCTTGTGTTTGATTTAGATATCATCAATAATACAAAGTTAGGGAATGTCAATTTAGATGAGTTTCTTTAGATATTGCATGTTAATGATACAGTTTAATTTATGAAGGAGATAAATGAGAGATCCATTTCATTATTTTCTATCTTTCCTCCTTATTCTCAGTACCCAAAACTTATATGGGATTTTACTAAAAATTATAACCCTGAAACAAATGAAGTTAAGGATGGAAGTGGGTATTTGGTGAATCATTAACTCTTGAGACATTTGAATCAATGTTGTGACTCCTTGATGAGGATGAAGAGGTAGATATAACTGTCAAGAAAGAAGAGAATTTCTAGACTAACCATAATACCCATCTTTCAAAAAATTGAGCAACCAATGGCTTGAGAAGCCTAGGGTGTTTGTTACCTCCATCCCCAACAAGTTGAGTAGAACTAATTTTATTGAAGAGATTGGGGAGCTTATTACATTGTTAAACAAAATTGTGGGTAATGAATTTGTATACTATTACCATGATTAGATGTTTAGATACATACATATCATCCTCAAATACAAAATCCCTATTAATTGGGGAAAATTAATAAGTAAGTCCATCCATCACTAGCTCATCAGAATGAAAGTTCAGATCTAGATAGGATCAAAATAAAGGTGTGATTTTTTCATGATCCCTTATTTGGTATACAACATAGCATGTCATAGTTCATTCTCTGGTTTGAATAGATAAAAGGAGTTCTCTTAGCATAGGGTATATTATATATATCCTAAAATTAATTTTGAGAACCAAAGTTATAATTGTAGGTTAGCTCATGACACTTTATTTTTCCCCTTAATGTGTCTATTAAAAGTTGATTGGGGGTAATATAAAATTTTAGAAAGTGTTAAATAAGTGATTAGTGAGTTTGGATGTTACTTCATCCAATTCAAACATTTCACATATATTAAAGTGAGTGTATTTCAAGGCACACCTTACATGCTCCCTAGATATTTGGATGATAAATGGGATTTGCAGGAGTTTTCAAGATAGTTATTAGAGGTACATAGGATTATTAATGGAAAACATAATACCAATGCCAAGCTTCCCATTACAATTTGGAGGTATACTTTTCCTACAATTTTCAAACTACAAATTATGGAATTAGAGGTGAACATGGAAACCATGCATAAGATTCCACCAAGGGAAAATTATTACATCAAGTGAATTATGCATAGAACACTTGTAAAGTCTTATGAACACAAACCCCACTATAAAAAATTCTAGATGGATTATAGGGATGAAGAATTTAGGTTAAGGGATTTCTCCATAATGACCTTAACTCAAATCATTGACTATAAAATTACAGTCATCCCTAAGGGTTTGGTGGATGTTAAGAATTTGGTAAGTACTATATTGACAACAAGATTGTAACTCATCTAGTACCACCATTAGATTGGATAGTAAAGAAGCATATCTAATTGCATGAAATGACTATCATGGTTATTAAAAGAACCCTCACCTAGTTTAATAGCAAGGGTATTGACCTATCTCTCTAAAACACTACAATTTTGAGACAATATAATAATGTTGGGCCACTCAATAATGTTCTCACACCACTGAAGAAGTGAAAAACATGTTTTGATACATTGCAAGTTATGCCTTCTATGATCTTCATTAGAGGGATGCATTCTATATTAGTCTAAGAACTAATTATGGCCATGAGGAGGATTGGGACTCTAATATCCCAATTAACACGAAAGGATAAGAAAATTATATAGAGGGAAATGAAATATTATCCAATAATTCAAGACTCCCTAATTAAGGAAATACCTCACACATCCTCTATGCCATAAATTCCCATTCCTCCTAATAAAGCACAAGAAGTTACATCAGTTCCTATTAAAAGATATGTATTTACTACATGAAAGATAATGAGAGGTATTATATCACCTGAGAAACCAAAGGGAAAACTAGTTTTGGGTGCTACTCCTAGGAAAGAAGATAAGAATTCAGTCACTAAGATTTTTTTAGGAATAACATGGAAGAGGTAACACTACCTAAAATTGAAATGATTACAAATACACATGTTATCTATGTTTACCTCCAGGTAAAATAGAAAACACGGGAGAATGGGTTTAAGAACTGGATAGAATTCATGGAGAAATATGGAATGATACATGTGATTTCTCAAGCTTGGAGAGCTTTACAAGTGGTTCTGGGAAGTTTCATAATTTTGCGGGTCGATTCATTAGGAAAATGCTTTCCGGCATAAAAGAGCATGCACCATGAAATAGGGCCTCATATTTAAATAAATACTCTTATATCTGTATGAGGGACTATAAGTCCAAAAAAGTGCCTATGGAAATCATTTTCCATGCCCTACATGGTGGAAAAGACGATATATCTCAAAACATCATATAATTTTTGAGGTAGCTAATTCTTTTAGCCCACAACTAGCCATCCTGAGAAATAAGGAGCCATTTGGTGCTGTTAAATTCAAAATTATAGTTTTCTACCACCACCATTGGATTCATTGGGTTGTTTTTAGGTGCAATCATATACAATTTCACCCCAAAACTCATCCTGCAGCTCAAGATATTACCTTCGTAAGTAAGCCTCCCTGGGTTTGATGGCCTAGCGGTTGGATGGACAAGGTGTTGCATGGGTTTTTGAAAGCCATAAAACCCATGTTTGATAATGTATGGTGATACAATTTTGATGGGTCACTACGCTGGATGGCCTAGCAGTTATATGGACAGGAGGTTAGATGGGTCGTCAGGTTAGACAACATGGTGGTTGTACGAACAGAGGATAGATGGCCATATAACCCATCAGGTTGGATGGAACACCAGGAATGGTACGGTGTTATATGGATGATGGTCATCCATCCAACCCAACATGGTTGGATGGGTCACAAGTCAGATGGGTTGGTCATTGTTTTCTCGATGAAGGTTATTGGATGGTTGTCCAACCCAGCCTAGTTAGATGGCTCACGGGTCATATATCAAGAGAAGTAGGTGGGAAAATATATCTCAACCACTTATTTAATGGCATAAGTTTAGGTTGTTCAACTACGTATCAGGGATTTAATGAGGGTAGGTGAGATAATTTCCTATATAATGTGATCGACCCCCTCATTTTTGTAGAGACATTTTGGGAATTGGGGAAACTCTTGCAAGTTTTTTCATCAACTCAAATGAGTTGTAAGCCTTCTCTTGCACTTGGAAAGCATATTTTTGCCTCCATTCAACAATATAATGGTATGTGCATGTTATAGAGAAATAAATTTTTGTTTTTGTGGTGTTTCTCAACCCTTTCTCATGTTTTATTGTGCCTCCTTACCTCTTTATATTGTTTTTATTTTTCTATGCATGTATTTCACATTTACAGGTGCAGGGTGTTATGTTTCATGGATATTTGATGGTGAGCAAAGATTTGGGTTTTTTTCACCGTTGTTCTAACATCTCCTATCTCTATTTTTCTTTTTTTCTCCCTCAACAGAGTATCTCACCCCTTTTCTTGGTGTTATCATCGCCATTAGCTTAGGATTTCCCCTTTTTGCATCTTTCTACACCTCTCTCTCTCTCTCTCTCCCTGGTCCCTTGGCATGGTTATCTTAGGATTAGTTATTTGCATTTTCTCCTCTAGGAGTAGTGTTAGATGTAGGATTAGGTAGAGGATCCAGACTTCTCTGGAGGGTTATCTCAAGTTCACAAGTCTCATAGCTTGAGGGATAACCCCATGTTATGTAGATTATATTGATGACCCATGAACACACACTTGAGTTATCATGGGTGTTGTAATTTTTCACTAACAGTTTTGGCATGCTCGACGGGACAGGTTTGAAGCATCTTACAACTTCACTTTAGCAGTTTTTATGTGCTCTTAGTTAATTTTTCGGCCTTTGGAGGAACTCTCAGGAATATCTGATGACTCCACTGATTCAAGCAGCCCATTATCTATATTACAAATTTGTTCTTTTATTATTCCATTCATTTTTTATGTTTTCACTCCAGCCATGGCTCTCTAAGGATCTTTTCCATTCCCTCACTTCAGTTCCAATCCTCTTCACTTGTAGTCATGGGATGTTATACCTAAAGTGGCTCTGAAAAATCTACCTCTCTTTTATGGAAATGGAGATTAGTTTCCTATTAATCACATTCAGGATGTTTCTAACCATTTTGACATTCACATCATCACAGAGGATAATGTTTTCCTTAGAATTCTAGTTCCATCTCTTAAAGGCAAGGATAAATGTTGGTATAATAGTTTGGAACAATAATTCATTTCCACATGGAATCAAATGGTAGAAAAACAACACAATTAGTTGAAGGAGGAAGTGGAAGTCATTTTCTTCGTGGAAAACATTAGAAAAATATAATAGGATCCAATGGAATCCATCATAGATTTAAATATCATATTCACAAGGACCTGGCATAGAATCCCTCAAGAATACAAAACCCCGTAAGGTATGGAATTCTTGTATTATTTGAGGTCCTTTGATGCTAACTTAACTATATTGACTTAGTCTCTAGGGTAAAATAGTCTTCCTCAAGATTTTTCCACTGCGTCCTAAGATGAGAAGATACTCATTTAGGTTGGAAAAATAAATCCCATCCATGTTTCTATAATCCCTCCCTCACCACCTCAATTTCTTCATTCCCCTTTTGTAAATATTAAAAAATCCATCATTCCTTATGAAAATAATGAAGCTTTTGTACTTCCTTATCCTTCATTTGATGTCTCAAGAGTTTTTTTATGCCAAGAGCATTCCCCAAGCTTCACAAATATCCCTCCCATGTCCACCCAGGGCACTACCCAACTTCCCTAAGCCATACTTTAATGTCCCTAGGATTTTTGGTATTTCATATGTTATCCCTACCTTCTACCCATCTATCACTAAACTAGGTTATCCTACAATTTTTGCAGAGAGAGAGACATGTTATGTTGTCAGAGAGAGGGATAAACAACAAGGCTTAGAGAAGAATCATGCAGTTGTTTCGGAGGCAACATATTAGTATAGTAGGGGTTATGTTTTGGAGGATCATTTGGCTTCCCCAAGTGATAAAATCATATCCATTAAGAATCAAACACCTCGGATTGAATAGGAGATAAAGAAACAACCTATTTATTACACCTCTCCATCAACCAGTCTTACCAAAGATGAAAGTTTTGTATCAAAAGAAAACTGGTCTGATTTAGATTGGGAGGATGAGAGGGTTCAAAATGTGTAAAACAAGGAGCTGAACCAAATAACAGAGCATTCGGGTGAGACATAATCTCATAATGGAAAGGTCAGGGAGGAGTAAGTGTTTTTAAACACTATTGGCACCTAAGGCCTCGAGGAGGAGAAATTTCAAGGTGAGTAGGATGTTCCTATGGAATGCAATGATCCCCATCACTCTTCTTGTCTGGAACTTTCTGCACTTTTTATAGAAGAGCAAGACGGAGTAGGGAGTGAGGAGACCCATGGAATGTCAGTGGGCACCAAAGTGGAAAAAAAACTATTTGTAGAGGAAAAACAAAGCATGGATCAGCCTAAAAATAACCATATTTAGGAAGAAGGTATATATGAGAGCCCTATTTGTGAGGACAAGCAACAAATGAGCCAAAAAAACACAATGATCATGCCTTTCCTGATAAAATACCTAGTTTCACTGGAGCAGGGGTCATATTTTCCACTGGTAATGTTTAATCCAAGGTATGGGGATGATTTTCAATGCACCAAGGGTCAACAACAACACCTCCAATTGGATACAGATCAGCCGAAGGAGGTATTTTATTTGTTTTTTGATACCTTAGCAGGATGGGTGGAAGATTGTCTCCATGTCAGTCTCTCATCCATGACCATGCCCATTGTCAAATTAGTTGAGGAAGGGAAACTATTTTTCCTTTCTAGTGTCAAGGTTCATGTGAAGTTTCCCATTCCTCTGGTTAGAATAGATTAGGTAGTTACACTTTCAATAGAATAAGTTCTGATGCACACTCTGCATGCTTCCAATTGGGGCATGTATGATTTTCCTCTTTATACATAGCTTGTGTGGTGTAGTTTTGTTTCTCTTGCAAAATTTATTGGATGTGGTAGTGTTCATGATCCTTTAGAACATGAGGTCTCAAGTACTTCCTAGATCACATTTAAGAAGAAAGTTAAGGAAGACTCCAAGATCAAGATAATTTTCCACTCTCACAAACCTTAATTACAATAATCTTGTGAATGAGATGGAAAATATAAGAAATTGGCAGGCATTTCCAAGTTTAAACAATAGTGTTTCAATGGCTCAGGGACAAGATTTCAAGGATTATAATCATTTTACAGTTATATCAAACTGACTCAATTCCCAATGGATTCTTCAGGTAACTAGTCACACATCTAGCAGGTAGATGCACCCAAGAGATCAACAAACTATTATATATTTTTACCCCAAGGTAAAATAGACAAGTTGGGAGGATGGGTTTGAGTACTAGACAAGGCTTCATGGAGAAATATGGAATGATACATGTGATTTTTAAAGTTTGGGGAGCATTGCAAGTTGTTTTGGTAAGTTTTGGAACTTTTGGGACCGATTCATTAGGAACAAGATTTTAGGCCTAGAGGAGGATGCACCATGAAAGAGGGCTTTAGCTTCAAAGAAAGATTTAGAGAGTCCCGTGATGGATTATAAGTACAATAAAGTTCCTTTGTAAATAATTTTCCATGCCCTATATGGTGGAAAAGATGAGATATCTTGAAACATCAGACAATTTAGAAGGAAGCTAATTCTTTTGGCACATAATTAGTTATCCAAAAAAAGAAGGATCCATTTGTATTTCTTATAGTAAATATTGGATCTTGATACCACCACCATTGGATTCATGTGTTTCTTCAAGGAATAATCATATAAAATTCACCCCAAAAATCATCAGGCAGCTCAAGCTATCACCTTTACAAGTCATCCCCTAGGTTGGATGACCTATGGGTTGGATGAGTAGGCTAGACGACTTGGGGGTTGGATAGTTGGTTTGGATTTTTATCCAACCCGAGTTTGATGGTGTACAAACACCCAGTTTTGATGACCCAGTAGTTGTATAGATAGGAGGTTGGATGGGTCGCTAGGTTGGATGGCCTTGTGGTTGTACAGACAGAGGATAGATGGTCGTCCAACCCAGTAGGTTGGATGACACACAAGTAATGATGTAATGTTGTAGAGAGGATGGTCATATGTCAAACCCAACATGGTTGGATGGGTCACAAGTCAAATGGTTCAGTCAGTTGTTTACGTGGCATAGGTTGTACGACCCAAGGCAATTAGACAATCATCCAACCCAGCCTGGTTAGACGGATCATGGATCACATATCAGGAGAAGTAGGTGGGAAAATATAGCTCAACCACAAGTGTAATTGTAGTAGTTCAGGTGGTTCAACTACCTTTCAAAAATTTAATGAGGTTATTATAGATAATTTCCTATATAATGTAAGTAACCCCATCATTTTTACAGAGACATTCTGGGAGCTAGGGAAAATATTGCAATTTTTTTCCTCAACTCCAATGAGTTGTAAGCCTTCTCTTACACCTAAAAAGAATATTTGTGCCTCCATTCAACAATATAATGGTATATGCATGTTTTAGAGCAATGAATTTTTTTTTTTGTGGTGTTGTTCAACCCTTTATCATGTTTTATTTCACCTCCTTGCCTCTCTATTTTGTTGTTTTTTTTACATGTATTTCACATTTGTAGGTGCAAGGTGTTGTGTTTTATGGATATTGGATGGTGAGTGAAGATTTGGGTCTATGGCACCACTATTTTGACCAATCCCAACTTTATTTTTGTTCTTTTTCTCCCTCAACAGAGTATCTCACCACTTTTCTTGGTTTTATCACCACCTTTAGCTTATAATTTCCTTTTTTTTCATCTTTCTAACCCTCTCTCTCCCTGGTCCCTTAGCATGGTTAGTTTAGGATTAGTTAGTTGTATTTCCCCCTCTAGGATTAGTGTTAGTATTAGGATTAGGTAGAGGATCCAGCCTTCTTCAGAGGGATATCTCAAGTTCACAAGTCCCACAGCTTGAGGAATAACCCCATGTTAAGCATATTACATTGATGGCCCATGCACACACACCTGAGTTCTTAGGGGTGCTATAATTTTTCACTAACAACACCTCCTCTAGGATTTTATCTAGGTTTAAAAATACTAACCCAAGTGTATGAAGTTTCTAAATTAATAGAAACTTTCTTACCCCTTGCAATACAAGATAATCTCTCTTATATTGTGACTTCTATAGAAAAAATCCATTAGCAGTGGTGATGAAGGAAGAAGTGGACATGCCCTCACATAAAAGGGTATTTACTAACTTATTGCATGATTTAGATCAAGATTTTAGGGTAGATATTCATCTTGAAGTTACTCATGTCATACAAGTAAAATTTGTAACAGTCAATGTGGAATAAAAGGATACAACAGGTCATGAGGATATTACGAAGAAGACAATAACAACAAAAATTGAGCCACCATGTATTAGGGAAGTAAAAATGACAAAATTTTATAATATACAATGGTGGACTTGGTCCATAAGGCCTTGGATGTAGTATAGGGAGCCATTACAACATATGAGGTTACAGAGAAGATTAAGAATATAGAGGTTTTGTGCATAAATGATAGAGTGATTGAGCCAACAAAGGATTTGTCTCTTCTCAAGGAATAAGGATTTAATTTTAAAGGGATATAAAGCATATATATAATTACCACATAACCCTCAACAAGTGAATAAATCAAAGATCAAGATTTGGAGAAGTTTGAGGTGCAAGTACAAGATGTTGAGGTGGTAGAAGTACCAAAACTTTAGGTTGATGACTAATGCCCTACACTCTCCCCATCCCAACATATTTAAATTGTCCCAAAAGTCTCTCAATAGAAAAAAAAAAGTATAAGAAGGTACCCCACATGTGTAGGGTAGTCAAAATCTTCACTCTCGATAAATAAAAAGGTCAAATATAGGTGGAGGTGATTGATATGGTGAGCATGTTGTCTTTAAGGCCATTCAAATTGTATAAAAAGGAAATAATTTTATCAATAGCAATAATGGGGACTCAAGGAGATAGAATTATGGAAGTTGTTACCCCACATGGTGATATTACTAAAGATGATTCCACTCCTTCCAACTATCAATTCACACATATCCCCTTTAGAAATCACACTACTAAAGGTCTGAAACATGAATTTTTAGTTACTATGGGAGGCCTCCTTAAAAATTTAGACAAGGACAAAGAAAATAATAAATAGATGAAATAAAATATGATATCTTTTCCAATTATGTGTAGAAGTGGATCCAACATCCCAAGGAAAATAAGGAAGTTGTAGTTGTTATTTCTCCTAATGCATTACATGATGTAGAAGATATGAATAGCAGAGTAAATGCCACAAAATAATGGGTAGATAAATTAATAGAAAAAGGAATTCAAGTCCTCAAATAAGTAATTTCATGTTATAAAATAATTATCAAGCATTTGGAGGATGGTGGTGTAGTAATCAAGAAATATCATGATGAGGTAGAATGCTTGGATGGTATGATACCCAATCTTGAAAATTTAAATGCCATGAAAGAATAAAAATTAGAGAAGGAAATAATATTACCCTTGGATTAGAAGGGAATGAAGTTTAATTATGAAAGATATATTAGATTAAGGATATAAACATTAAGAAATTACATCAACATGCTTAAAACTATTTAGGAAAAATAACGAAATTATGTAGATGACATTGGGAAAAAGATAGAGAAAATGATTCCCCATGAAGTAGCTTATGAATTAGGAACTTCAGATATTGTTGGTTGGATATTTTGTCAAGAAAAAATATGAGGTTCAACCAAAATGTATGGGATTAAATACCTCCTAAAAGACAAGTGAGGTTACCTGTTTATTACTAATCTAAAACACAGTAGAAATAATACATACAATATTCACACTATTCTAACCATTGGGGTTGGGATAGAATCCCAAAATCCATATCCACACTAGGTGAAGATGTTGTTGTTTTTCAAAATGGAATGGATTGGAAAGGAAATTATTATTATGGAAGAAACACAATGGAAAGGAAATGAGGGGAACGTATTTTCTTTCGAGAAAACATAGATCACGAAATAATCATATGATTTCTAGATAACAAATGTAATGTTTGAAACAATTAAAATAATCGAGAATGCTAAACAAATAATATCTTAAGATTCTGAACATAAGAACAATATCTTAAGAGAGATGAATCTCACAACACAAAGTTTGCAAAATAGCATTGGTTCCTATTCCTCAAATGATTAAAAGAAAACACAAAGTTTTTCTTCTTCACAATAGTTCTCAATATTCCAAAAATCTCAACCCTTTGGAATGCATAAGTATCCCTTATTTATAATAAAAAGAGTTGAGAGAAAATAGGATAAATCCTAGGAAATAGTCTATTAATGAGAGACCTATTTTTCTTGACTCTCACGCAGGAGACCAAGTCAAAATTTGCTTCCTATATGATGAAACAAAAATGAAAAAGACATGTCGATTTCAGGATTGAAATGACATGAAACATTATGCCTATTTTGTTTCATCATCTTTGTCTTCATCCAGCAAAGCCTTCTTGTCCCAAAATTCTTGTAACTTTCAGATTATGCTCTGCATCTCATCTTCATCAGGTGCAATGGAATGGTCACTCAGGACTTCACATGCTTCCTAAGTATCTTCCACATTACCAAGAAATTTCTTCAGTATCTTGTCGAGTTTCCTCAGTGTTTCAAAAGAATGTTGAATCATCACGAACTTATCAATGATTTCCAGGCTAAAGCCATTAGTTGGTTCATGATGGATTGATTCTTGGATCTAATTGTAAAGATCATCAGTAGATAAAATAATCGATCTTTCATTCAACACTTTAGCGTAGATCTTGAATAGCTCTTTTTCTATGTCATTTGTGCCATTAACCAGTTGATCTCTTGATTCCCTCAATTTGCTGCAAGCTTCATTGATAATATTTATTATGAATCTAATGGCTTTGGTTAGGTTAAAATGATTTTCCCTATGTGGAATGATGCCTTCTTAGACCAAGATGTGGGAAAGAACCTTTTTTGGTGTCTTGAGAGCTTCAAAATTTAACTCTAGGTTCCCGACTTCTACTAAAAACTCATCATCCATTTTCTCTCCATCCTTCTTTATATCCTCTAAGGATTTGTAAACTTCCATGTTGTCATCAACGACCTCTTTCCCTTATAGGAGTAGCCATTGGATCCATTCATCGACCATTCTCCCCTTCTCATTAATCT
The DNA here is from genome assembly GCA_019776745.2 of Taxus chinensis. Classification (NCBI taxonomy): domain Eukaryota; kingdom Viridiplantae; phylum Streptophyta; class Pinopsida; order Cupressales; family Taxaceae; genus Taxus; species Taxus chinensis. The sequence goes on from CM034154.1 coordinate 354,186,212, forward strand.
TCTCAATCATGGGTACGATGAGAAATCGAACCTGATAGGAGTAGAGGATGATGATGTTGACTCAGGAGGCTTTGAGAGCTTGAGTAATACTTCTGTCAGCTTCTCTACTTTCTCTTTTAGCTCATCTCTGCTTTCCTTTGTTTCCTTCAACTTATGGCACAACACATTCATGGCATCTTGTGCATCCTATTGTGCTCCCTTCCATTGTTACTTTTCCTAGATCAACCCTTGTGATTTGATAATCGGTGACCATTATATCATTCTTGGTTTTGTCAGCCATGCAGGAGTGGCAATTTCCACAAACTTATGCCCTGAGGCATCCACTGAAACCCTTGAAACCATTTTGGATTTCTTGGTAGAATTGGTAAGAGTGACCTTGAGGGAACTGAAATCAAAGGCTTGGTAGGGGAAGTACCACCTTCCTCCTCCTTGGGGTCTGATCTATTAACCATTGAGGCATACTAGAAGAATTTTCTCCCATCGTAGGTGTTACGGTCACATCTTCTGGTGGAGGAAGGTTTTCTTTTGGAGTGGTGACCATTACGAGTGTAGTGTCCATGGAAATGGACTCAGGGAATGAAGGTATAGAAGGAGGAGGCATATCCATGGTTAACTTGGGTCTAGTGGGGAGAGGTGAGAGGCCAGAGAAGATGCTGGCCATGGCTGAGGAACTTGGTGAAGAAATATGAGGCAAGGAAGGCTGAATGGGAGGAGGCAATGATTCTGAAATTAAAGCTTGAGAGGTAAGAGGAAGACTTACCTCTGATGAGCTGCCAACCAAAAGGGGAATGAGAGGTTGACCAACCTCTTCTCCTGAAGGAATATTTCCTTGTTCTGGTGGTGGAGGTGAATCAAGTATCTCAACCATTTGTGGGATAGTGGCCAATGATGTGGTCACTTGCTCTTCTCCCTTTCTGACAAACTTAACCTTTATTGGCCTTTTGGAAGAGTCCTTATCCTTTTCCTTTTTTCCCTTGGAGGGTCCCACTTCCAAAGTAGCTAGCTTTGAAAAACTCTTTTCTTTATAACTCATTCCCCAAGAAATGAGCCACGCCTTAGTACGGGAAAGAATTTGAGAAACTCTTCCTACAATAGAATCTTTCTCAGCAATGGACCAATCAATGGCTGGGAATACATACTGGTCTTCATTCAGCCCATCATACGAGGCATCAAGGACACTTTCATTATCCATGGTGCCTTCTAGGATGTTAGATAGATCTAACATTTGAATCTCTTCAAGTGTTAACCTGCTATTGTCCTTTCTTCGAGATGGAAACTTCATCCCGAAGATCAACCCAAATGTCTTCTACACTGGGCACATGTAGATATAAGGTCCCATATGACTTAAGGACTCCTCAGAAATCAAACCCATCTCTGTGCTTCATGTGCTTTTTCAACTTATCCTGCAGCTCGTGCACCACATTCTTGGCTTTAACCACTATTGAGCATGTGTACCTTCCGATGGAAATAGGGAAGGAGACGACGGCCTTGTGCTTACTCTGTTGGAATTTGTGAAAATCCAACAATTGTCTAACCAACTCCATCAGGATCAGCTTATCACTTGGGAACCTGGGAAAATGGAAAGGATCACCCAGATACATGACCACCCGAAGGTATGTGAACTTCTTGAATTGCAAGAAGATACAACCCCATTTCGATACTTCGGCCCATGCCTCATCAGAGACTCTTCTCTTCCTTAAATCAGGGTTCAACATGTAGATGTTTTCATAAAAGAAGGCATTGTTCACTCTTCTGAATTGATCCTCAGACCCCTTCATTGTCAGCTGAGGGAAATACTGATATATATGTTTTGTTGCCCTATTTCCCTTTGCATCCAACCCTGGATAATTTCTCATGCCAGCTGCTACATAGGTGACGTATGACAACATATAGAACTTGCCAGTAGTCAAGACTATTTTCATCTGGGAGTCTATCTCATCACTTATAAGACTGCTCCAATCGATTCCTTGGTCATTCTTCTTTATGATGACCATGAATTGATACATCCACCCTTGGAAGTCTCTTGACTCGGGGAGTCCAAATACTCGACTTAGCAGGGTAATGATATCATTGATTTCAAGGAGGAAATCACTCCTAGGGACAAACTTGGGAAACCTAGAGACGACTGGCTTGGCCTTGATTAAGAACTTTTTGTTTACATGCCTGATGCAATCTTCTTGATCATTGTCCCAGGCCTTCTATGTTGATTGAAGGTTTAAATCAACATATTCTGCAAATTTGGGCAATCTTAAGAGGTCATCAAAGTAACCCTCATCTAACTTCACTATGGAATTCAGTAGACATTGGGAATCTTGCTGTGAGAGGGAGGCCACTGCTGGCCCTTGGAAATATCTTGACTCAAGGAGCCCAAATACTCGACTAAGCAGGGTAATGATATCATTGATTTCAAGGAGGAAATAACTCCCTCAAACTTGGGAGACTTCACTTGATTAAGAACTTTTTTTTAATGTAATCTGATCTTGATCACTGAGTGCCTTCTATGTTGATTGAAGCTGAGTCATAATTGGCCTAAAGCTGATTGATTTCACACAGGCAACTGAGAATGAACTCAGGGCATTTAGTAGACATTGGGAATCTTGTTGTGAGAGGGAGGCCACTACTGGCTATTGACTTCATCTAGGGACTCTGAGAAGAATCCTTGATTCTGTTCCAAAAGTCTTCCATGTCTATATTACCAAGCTCTGTGTCTCAGATGTCGTAATTGCAATCTATGTAGGAAGGGGATTCCATCTTCTGGTACTTGTACTTCATCTTTCCTGACCTGTCTAACTTATCCTTAGATTGTCTAGGATCCGACATGAGAAGTTTTTGAAGAAAGAATTCCTAGATGACCTCTGGTTGAACAATCGGGCTTGAAAGCTTGTTGAGCAACCCTACAGACCCACCACACTAACCAGAATTTGGGACCTGCAAAGCACTTCCTGAAACCTGACACACTACAATGTATATTGGAAATTTGGTCGTGTCAAACACCTTGTGAAACCTGACCCAAAGGTGGAACTCAGGGGATGTTAAGAAGCTTGCAAAACCTGATACAAGTGGAAACAGGGGATGTTGAGAACTTTATGATGCTGAGAGCCAGGATGATGTGAAACTTCCAAAACTTGATAGACTGTGGAGATCCAGGGGATGTTAAGCACTTTGTAAAACCTACGGAAGTTAGGGGAAAGCACTCTGTCTTGAAACAAAGGCATCATATTTTTGAGATGTCAGAACAAATAAAATTCCCGCCAAGTTCACAAATTAGGATTTTAGATTCATCTCAAAAACCAAATAGAGTATATCCCATGGGAAAAATAAGAAAACACCCAAAGGGTGAATTCCAAACAAGATGTTTCATAGGAATACAACAGGAAATGAAGAAAACAACCCAAAACCCTAAACCTAGAGGGAAGAAAAAGAAAAGAAGAAAAATGCCAAAAGAATATCTCAAAAACAACCCCAAAGACCTCAAAGTGGAGAGAAGAGAAAAATACCTTCAATAAATTTGAAAAATGGTTGAAGACAGATCACGAAATTGATCAAGAGGTTCAGTCGGGTTTGGAGGTCGAAGGAACATGCACGAAAAATCCATGCAGTGAAAATGTACCAGGTAAAAATGACGTGTAAATTCAAACTATTTATAAATCCCTAGCATTAATTACACCTCATCTGACACGTGTGCCAACTACCCGACAACTCGACATTAATGCCATGTCATCATGCTCAGAGTGTCTAAAAACCTGATACAAAGGTTTTACTATCAAATCAGGTTTCGGGAAACAACTGACATGAAACATGAGGTGTTTGGATGTTATCAAGTTCTAAAAACCTGACACAAAGGATCATTTCAGGTTTCAGGTTTCGGGAACCAAGCGACATGGAGCATGCATTTTGCAAGGTATGTTCCGATGCTTCTGAGTTCTGAAAACCTGATACACTAGCTTGTAATCAGGTTTTGGGTTTTGGGAAACAATTGACAAGAAACATGAAAGGATATGTTTCCATGCGATGGAAACCCAAAAACCTGAAAATCTCCTTCAAAGGGCATTTTTAGGGGATTTTGTCAAAAAAATTCTATGGTTATCTCAATTTTAGCTGAAATCACTAAAAATGAGATAACAGCTGGCTCCAATTGGGGAATTTCTGTGAGACATCAAAGGAAGATAACTCATGTATAAAAAATCTTTATCCATTGGGCTATGGATTCTGAAGAAGAAAAACTAAAAAACAAATAAAGAAAGAAAGAAAAGAAAGCAAACAAAAAACAAAAAATAAATTATGATACAGTGCAAGAGAGCGTCTTTCATTACTAATGGAACAACTTCAGATGTTGACCACTGAAAGGTAGAGGGAGCAACTCTCTATCTATATATGATAGACAGAAGCTATTTTCACCATTCAGCTGATGTATTTTGAAAGGACCTTTCCATAAGGAGTCAAACTTGCCATGCATCCCTTTTTGCTCCCTTCTCTTGTCCCAAAGAAGTACTAGATCTCCGATCTGGAAATCGCATTGCTTCGATTTTTTGTCAAATATCCTTTTGAATTTTCTCTGATGATCTGCAATGCGATCCACCACCTTGCTCCATTCTTCTTCTAACCTGGCTAGGTACATTATCCTTTTCTCAATGGAACTTTGAAAAGTTTCCTCCTCAATTGCTTTAGCCAACCGTAAGGCTGGCAATTCTACAGAGATAGGAATCTCAGCATCAATCCCATACAATACTTGGAATGGGGACATTCCAATAGCTCACTTAGGAGTAATCCGATCTGCCTATAATACATCATACAATGCTTTGTGCCATTTTTGATTCTCATCGACCAACTTTCTGATTATGGTCACCAGGTTCTTGTTGCTTGATTCAGCCTGACCATTGCCTTGGGGGTAATAATCAGATGAATGAGCCAATGTGATCCCAAAGCCATAAAAAAAAATTTCAACTCATGGGATGAGAAATTGGAAGCATTGTCAGCAACGATCTTGTGAGGCACACCGAATCTAACAATTATATTCTCCTTGAGGAAGTTGCACACAGCTTCGGAGGTAGCCTGTTTGATTGGAGCGGCTTCCACCCACTTGGTGAAATAGTCTGTGGTGGTGAGCACATAATGATGACTAGCACTAGAGGTAGGATTCAACACTCCAATGAAATCAATCCCCCATTGGTGAAAAGGTTCTTCAATCACCACTGGTTTCAAGGGAAGAGCTACCAGCTTAGGACGACCAATGAAATGTTGACAAGCTTCACACTTGGCTACCCATTTAGCTGAATCTCAAAAGAGAGTAGGCCAATAGTACCTAGCCCATAAGATCTTGTAAGCCATTACAGAGGAAGAGAAATTTCCTCCACATGCTAGATTGTGGAAGGACTCTAGTAACCTTACCTGTTGAGACTTATCAACACAGCGCAGGAATACACCATCAATACCTTTCTTGTATATACCATTATCCCATAGAATGTATCTTGCAGACCTTAACCTAACTATCCTCTTTTCTTTTTGGCTTAAATGTGGAGGGAATTCACCATAAGTTAAAAATAAAGCAATATTTATGTACCACTCATCAGTCGTGCTTATAAAAAGCACCATGGGAAATTCTGAAGAAGTACCTTCAGTTTCTTCACATTCTGTCTCTGCATTGTTTTCCGCAATCATTTGGCACAGGCCTCTTCCCCATACCAACTTGGTAGGTCTGATGTCCAGGTCATACTCCTAGACTTTGGCTATCCAGTTACCCCATTGACTACCCAACTCCTGTTGAGTCAAGATGGATTTAACTGCGGTATCAGGAACAAGAATGAGAGTGTGAGAACTCAACACATAATACCTGAAATGCTTCACTGCTCTCACTACTACATAAGCATGCTTTTTCAATTTGTGACATCTTCAATTCATGTTCCTTTAATGGGAAGCTCATGAAAGTGATGGGAGCTTCAATTCCTTCTTCATTCTCCTGCATCAGGATGGCTGATACTGTATGTGTGGAAGCATAGCTGTACATGATGAAATATTTTTTGAAATCTGGGCACACCAGGATGGGAGTGTGAGAAATCACTCTTTTGAATTCTTCAAACACAAGCTTCCCTTCAGTGCTCCATCAAAATGGAGTTTTACCTTTCATCATCCCAAGGATATCCTTGGTTTTATCAGCAAATTCAGGTATAAATCTTCTTAGGAAATTGACCTTCCTGAAAAAGGAGTGCACCCCAGTTTTACATGTGGGTAAGGTAAGGCTTTATATGGCCTTCACCCTCTCGAGGTCGATCTTGGTTCCTTCTTTAGTCACGATATGACCCAGAAATTTTCCTTCTGTTACTCTGAACATGGATTTTTTAGGATTTAATGAAATCCCATGATGCATGTACCTTAAGATTACCTGTTCCAGATGATCATAATGATCACTTCACTTTTTTGAGAAGCCTGTTAAGTCATCCAAATACACAACTATTACCTTGCCCATAAAATCTCTAAAAGCTAAATCCATAGCCCTTTGAAACATGGCTCCAGCATTAATCAAACCAAAAGGCATCCTCCTATAAGAAAAGGTTCCCCATGGGGTGGTGAATGTCATTTTATGTTGATCTTCAGCAGCTACCTCAACCTGATTATACCCTAAAAATCCATCAAGCATGGATAACATTTCTGATCTAGTGACGGTCTGTAATACTTGGTCCATGATGGGCAATGGATAATTGTCTTTTAATGAAGATTGATTGAGGTTCCAGAAATCAACACAAATCTAGATTTCACTGTTCTTCTTTCTGACAAGAACAATATTAGCAACCCAGGTGGAATGATGGATTGGAAAGATAATCCTTGCATCTAACATCTTCTGAATTTCAGCAAGGATAGTCCCTGAGATCTTTGGGTTGTAATTCCTTTGCTTCTGCCTGTAGGGTTTAACCTCAAGCTTTAAAGGAATGCTATGTTGCACATCCTTGGGCTTGAAAGACTTTAGATCCACATATGACCATGCTAGGACGTCCATATATCTCTTTAGGAGTGAAGAGAATTTTTATTTTTCCTCTAGAGAACAACATTTACCAATGTTTACCATCCGCGGTTGATCAACAGAGCCCAGGTTAACTTGATCTACCTCTGATGAGGAAGCACCTTCAGCTTGCCTTTTATCCTGAATGAAATGGTCATGCTTGTCAAACAGACCTTCCAGAGAAACTAATCCCTTCGGAATCTTATTGCCTTTAAGCTGGATGAATTCACCATCAATTTCTTGATATGAATTTGAGACGGACTCACGAAAAGCTGATTCTGATCCTTCAAAATAAAGCTCACTGAAATTATCATCTTTCTCAAGAAAATACAATACCTGTTGATCATCATTAAATACTTGCCAATGTGCTGAATTATCTGGAACACTTGGATGATATACAATCTCAATGGTATACGTGTCCTGTTTGAACTTTGGGTGAGGAAGGAGAAGAGATGCAGATATGGCTAAAGAATCAACTTTATCATTGTAATCTCTTAAGACTTCCTTAATGGAAAAAGCATCAAAGCATTCTATGTTGTCCCAAACCTTGTTCCTGTAATGTCTTAGGTGATCATTTTTTACCTGATAGGTCCCCCTTACTTGGTTCACAATCAACTCGGCATCTCCCTACACTTTAAGATTTTGGAATCCTTTTTGTCTTGCCATTTCTAACCCTAATAACAAAGCTTCATATTCGGCTGTGTTATTAGTATTATCAAACTACAACTTGAAAGCAAAGGGAAAAATCTTGAAATCTGGAGATATAAGAACCACGCCAGCACCTGAACCAGTAGTTGAACAGCTCCCGTCAAACTCAAGGGTCCAAATAGTGTTAGGATCTTCTTCTTTGAATTCTATGGAGGGCACCTCAGATGTCATGAAATAATTACCCAAGCCTGCATCTTCAAAGAGAATTTGAGCCTTAGGATCATCTGATTTAGTGACCAGGTACTTTGCTTGTGCTTCAGGGTGAAGGACACAAGGAACTCCATTTACTGGAATTTTAGCTTTGGTCCAATCCATGTTGATTTCTCCTCCAACATCTTTGCAAAAACCTCTTCCTAAGAGAATGCCATAAGTGGCTGGGATATCAACAACCAGGATAGTCATTTTCACTCTCTTTTCAGGGAAGGAAACAAATGCAAATTGTGCATCCTTGATTTGGCCAATCAAGGGGACCTATTTGGTTTCCATGGAATAACACTACCCATAAGATTTAGTCAAGGTGAGTCCAAGGGCATGAGCTACTTTTATGGGCATTACGTTATCAGAGGCTCCTGAGTCAATTATGCAGTTGTTGAGTTTAAAACCGTTTATAAGTAAGGACAAATAAAATGGTTTGATCTTTCCTGAAGAAGCAACAGAGGTCATATTACTCTGAGGTAAAGGCTGAGTGGGGCTAGGAAAAATGCCTTTTGAAGATGAAGGAATAACAACCTTTCTTCTAATGAATTTGGAAAGTTTCTCAAATTACTCAGGGTTGGACTGCAGGTACTCGGCTTCTGACATTTGGATTTTGGTTTTCTTTGCATGATCAATGATGTTGAAAGTGGTATATGAAGGAATAATGGAGGGATCAGTTCTAGTTACACTAGTCTGAGTCGAGGTACTAGCCTTGAGGGAAGGAGAAAAATAATTATAAGACGAAGTTACCTTTTTAGTTGTCTCCTTTTCATTTTACGCTGAGATGGGAGATCCTCTTTTAGCCATAACCACGGGAGCTTCTTTACTTTTCTCCTTAGATCCTTCAACTAGATTTCTAGGATTCTGAGATTGGGATCGAGTGAAGACTACAAATGATTGGCCATCATGCTCACCTTCATCTTCCTCGTACTCCAAGTACCCAATGCTGGAGTCACCAGCTGAATCGTCAAAAGACTCATCAGCATATCCTGAAGCTTTGAAAGCTTCATGAGAGTCTTGATCATCTGGTTCTTCACCCTCCTCAATTATTTCAACTACTGCGTTGACAGGAGGAGCTTCAATGGCCAACCTAGTGGGAGCAGTGATCAACCGATTCCTGTCTCTTGTGGGAGTGCCATTGGTATTGTTGAAATTCCATCTAGGAATATCCCAATAAGGAGCATTGGTCACTTGTTGGGACATTTTATTCTTTAAAGTGATCAAGTCATTGGCCATATTTTGAATCATAGGATCAGTAGTACTCTGAGAAGAACTCTGATTTTTAGGCTTAGATGATTCTCTTCTGATCTTTCTGGCAGAATAAGATCATCTTCTATCTCAGTGGTTGTAGCTTGAGCAGTGGCCAAATCAGGAATAACAGATCTTCTCAACAAGAAGCTCACATCAGGGGGTTGAGCATTGATGAAGAAACACTTTTGATTTTCAAGAGTGGGAACAGCTAGGTCTGGAATCTTATGGATCAGCTTGTTGAATTTGGCTATGAAGTCCCACATGGGTTCATAAGATTCCTTCTTCATGTGTGTAAGCTATGCTAACAAGGCATGAGAATCTTCAGCTGGTTTGAACCTTGCTTCAAATATGGATCTCATGGTAGCCCAGTTGGTAATGCATGCATTCAGAAGATGGTAGAACCATTCTGCTGCTACACCATGCAATGTCTCAATGAAGAGTCGAACAGAGACGTCTTCATGAGCAACTCCAAGAATGCCACATGTGACAAAGAATGAAGTGATGTGTTCATTAGGGTGTTGCTTCCCATCACCGTTGAACTTAGGAATATTCTTACGAGACCCATGTGGTAGATCGTGCAATGGTGGAGTTAGGGAAAGAGGACCAATAGCCACACCCCAAGGCACAGGTTGTGCTGCCATTCTTCTGAATGAAGTGTGTACAGGAATCTGAGTATCAGATAAGAATAATGCATGGAAGGTTGTAGAAACTTCTTGTGTTTGAGGAATCTGAGTTCTTCGGATGGGCGAAGAACTTCTTGCTCGACTAGATGCAACACTGTTGGGTGAAAGTCTGAAATTATGTTGCTGAAGCAAATCAAATAATGGATCAGTTTCACCCCTGGCTCGGCTTGACCAAGTGAAGATATTTCTGGCCAGCTTGAACTGGAAATTAGATCTTTTTGAAAATAAGGAAAATACAGAGTCGTCAGACACCAATAGGATAAGCTTAGTCTTATCAATCTATATTCCCCAGCGGAGTCACCAAAAACTATTGGTTGGATATTTTGTCAAGCCAAAATATGAGGTTCAACCACAGTACATGGGATTAAATCCCTCCTCAAAGATAGGTGAGGCTACCTATTTATTACTAATCTAAAACACAATGGAAATAATACATACAATATTCACACTATTCTAACCATTGGGGTTGGGATAGAATCCCGAAATCCATATCCACACTAGGTGAAGATGTTGTTGTTTTTTGAAATGGAATGGATCGGAAAGGAAATTATTATTATGGAAGAAACACAATGGAAAGGAAATGAGGGGAACATATTTTCTTTCGAGAAAACATAGATCACGAAATAATCATACGAGTTCTAGATAACAAATGTAATGTTTGAAACAATTAAAATAATCGAGAATGCTAAACAAAGAATAGCTTAAGATTCTGAACATAAGAACAATATCTTAAGAGAGATGAATCTCACAACACAAAGTTTGTGAAATAGCATCAGTTTCTATTCCTCAAATGATTAAAAGAAAACACAAAGTTTTTCTTCTTCACAATAGTTCTCAATATTCCAAAAATCTCAACCCTTTGGAATGCATAAGTATCCCTTATTTATAATAAAAAGATTTGAGAGAAAGTAGAATAAATCCTAGGAAATAGTCTATTAATGAGAGACCTATTTTTCTTGATTCTCGTACAGGAGACCAAGTTAAAATTTACTTCCTATATGACGAAAAAAATGAAAAAAACATGTCAATTTCAGGATTGAAATGACATGAAACATTATGCCTATTCTGTTTCATCATCTTTATCTTCCTCCAGCAAAGCCTGCTTGTCCCAAAATTCTTGGAACTTTCAGATTATTCCTTACATCTCATCTTCATCAGGTGTGGTGGAATGGTCACTCAGGACTTCACATGTTTCCTAAGTATCACTCACATTACCAGGAAGTTTCTTCAGTCTCTTGTTGAGTTTCCTCAGTGTTTCAAAAGAATGTTCAATCTTCACGAACTTATCAATGATTTCCAGGCTAAAGCCATCGATTGGTTTGTGATGAATTGATTCTTGGATCTACTTGTAAATATCATATGTTGGTAGAATACTCGAGCTTTCATTCAACACTTTAGCATAGATCTTGATTAGCTCTTCTTCTATGTCATTTGTGCCATCAACCAATTGATCTCTTGATTCCCTCAATTTGCTGCAAGCTTCATTGAGAATATTTATTCTGAATCTAATGGATTTGGTCAGTTGAAAATACTTGTCCCCATGTGGAATGATGCCTTCTTTGACTAAGATGTAGGATGAAACCTATTTTAGCATATTGAGAGCTTCAAAATTTAACTCTATGTTCCTGACTTTTGTTGAAAACTCATTATCCATTTTCTCTCCATCCTTCTTTATATCCTCCAAGGATTTGTAAACTTCCATGGTGTCATCAATGAACTCTTTCCCTTACAAGAGTAGCTTCTAGATCCATTCATCGACCATTCTCCCCTTCTCATTAATCTTCTCAATCATGGGTACCGATGAGAAATCAAACCTGATAGGAGTAGAGGATGACGATGTTGACTCAAGAGGCTTTGAGAGCTTGAGTAATACTTCTATTAGCTAATCTACTTTCTCTTTTAGCTCATCTCTACTTACCTTTGTTTCCTTTAGCTTCTGGCTCAACACATTCATGGCATCTTGTGCATCCTGTTGTGCTCCCTCTATTTTTACTTTTCCTAGATCAACCCTTGTGATTTGATAATCGGTGACCATTATATCATCCTTGGTTTTTTCAGCCGCGGGAGTGGTAATTTCCACAAACTTATGCCCTGAGGCATCCACTGAAACCCTTGAAACTATTTTGGGTTTCTTGGTAGACTTGGTAGGAATGACCTTGAGGGAAATGAAATCAAAGGCTGGTAGGGGAAATACCACCTTCCTCTTCCTTGGGGTATGATCTATAAACAATTGAGTCATACTGGAAGAATTTTCTCCCATCGTAGGTATTACAATCACATATTCAGGTGGAGGAAGGTTTCCTTGTGGAGTGATGACCATTGCGAGTGTAGTTTCTATGGAAATGGACTCAGGGAATGAAGGTATAGAAGTAGGAGGCATATCCATGGTTAACTTGAGTCCAGTGGGGAGAGGTGAGAGGCTAGAGAAGATGTTGGCCATGGCTGAGGAACTTGGTGAAGAAATATAAGGTAGGGAAGGATGAATGGGAGGAGGCAATGATTCTAAAATTAAAGCTCGAGAGGTAAGAGGAAAACTTACCTCTTATGAGCTACCAACCAAAAGGGGAATGAGAGGTTGACCAACATCTTCTCTTAAAGGAATATTTCCTTGATCTGGTGGTGGAGGTGAATCAAGTATCTTAACCATTTTTGGGATAGTAGACAATGATGTGGTCACTTTCTCTTCTCCCTTTCTGACAAACTTAACCTTTATTGGACTTTTGAAAGATTCCTTATCCTTTTCCTTTTTTTCCCTTGGAGGGTCCTACTTCCAAAGTAGCTAGCTTTGAAAAACTCTTTTCTTTAGAACTCATTCCCTAATAATTGAGCCACGCCTTAGTATGGGCAATAATTTGAGTAGCTCTTCCTACAATAGAAGCTTTCTCAGCAATGGATCAATCAATGGCTGGGAATACATATTGGTCTTCATTCAGTCCATCATACAAGGTGTCAAGGACACTTTGATCGTCCATGGTGCCTTCTGGGATGTTAGATACATCTAATGTATGAATATCTTCAAGTGTTAACCTACTATTGTCCTTTCTTTAGATGACAACTTCATCCCGAAGATCAACCCAAATGTCTTCTACACTGGGCACATGTAGATATAAGATCCCATATGACTTAAGGACTCCTTGAAAAATCATACCCATCTCTATGCTTCATGTGATTTTTTAACTTATCCTGTAGCTCGTGCACCATGTTCTTGGCTTTGACCATTTTTGAGCACTTGTATCTTACAATGGAAATAGGAAAGGAGATAGTGGCCTTGTGCTGACTCTGTTGGAATTTGTGAAAATCCAACAATTGTCTAACCAACTCCATCAGGATCAACTTATCACCCAGAAACCTGGGAAAATTGAAAGGATAACCCAGATACATGACCAGCCAAAGGTATGTGAACTTCTTGAATTGCAAGAAGATTATAACCCCATTTCGATACTTCATCGCATGCCTTGTCAGACACTCTTCTCTTCCTTAAATCAGGGTTCAACATATATATGTTTTCATAAAAGAAGCCATTGTTCACTCTTATGAATTGATCCTCGGACCCCTTCATTGTCAGCTGGGGAAAATACTGATATATATGTTCTGTTGCCCTATTTCCCTTTGCATCCAACCCTGGATAATTTCTCATGCCAGTTATTACATAGGTGACATATGACAACATATAGAACTTTCCAGTAGTCAAGAATATTTTCATTTGGGAGTCTATCTCATCACTTATAAGACTACTCCAATCGATTCGTTGGTCATTATTCTTTATGATGACCATGAATTGATACATCCACCCTTTGAAGTCTCTTGACTTTGGGAGTCCATATACTCGACTTAGCAGGGTAATGATATCACTGATTTCAAGGACGAAATCACTCCTAGGGACAAACTTGGGAAACCTAGAGACGGTTGGCTTGGCTTTGATTAAGAAATTTTTGGCTACATGCCTAATGGAATATTTTTTATCATTGAACCAGGCCTTCTACTCTGATTGAAGGTTTAAATCAACATATTCTACAAATTTGGGAAATCTTAATAGGTCATTAAAGTAACCCCCATCTAACTTCACTATGGTTTCTCCTTATTGATTTCTCACTAAGAGAGACGCTGAGTCATAATTGGAAGCACAGACCATAATGAACTCAGGGCATTGAGTAGATATTGGGAATAATGCTGTGAGAGGGAGGCCACTACCAGCTATTGACTTCATTTTGGGACTCTGAGAAGAATCCTTGATTCTGTTCCAAAAGTCTTCCATGTTTATATTACCAAGCTCCGTGTCTCAGATGTCATAATTACAATCTATGTAGGAAGGGGATTCCATATTTTGGTACTTGTACTTCATATTTTCTTTATAACTCATTCCCCAATAAATGAGCCATGCCTTAGTATGGGCAACAATTTGAGCAGCTCTTCCTACAATAGAATCTTTCTCAGCAATGGATCAATCAATGGCTGGGAATACATATTGGTCTTCATTCAGTCCATCATACGAGGTGTCAAGGACACTTTCATTGTCCATGGTGCTTTCTGGGATGTCAGATAGATCTAATGTATGAATCTCTTCAAGTGTTAACCTACTATTGTCCTTTCTTTCGATGACAACTTCATCCCAAAGATCAACCCAAATGTCTTCTACACTGGGCACATGTAGATATAATGTTCCATATGACTTAAGGACACCTCAGAAATCAAACCCATCTCTATGCTTCATATGATTTTTCAAATTATCTTGTAGCTCGTGCACCACATTCTTGGATTTGAACATTTTTGAGCATGTGTATCTTACGATGGAAATAGGGAAGGAGATAGTAGCCTTGTGCTTACTCTGTTGGAATTTGTGAAAATCCAACAATTGTCTGACCAACTCCATCAGGATCAACTTATCACCTAGGAACCTGGGAAAATGGAAAGGATGACCCGGATACATGAACAGCCGAAGGTATGTGAACTTCTTCAATTACAAGAAGATATAAACCCATTTCGATACTTCATTGCATGCCTCATCAGAAACTCTTCTATTCCTTAAGTAAGGGTTCAACATGCAGATTTTTTCATAAAAGAAGCCATCGTTCACTCTTATGAATTGATCCTCAGACCCCTTCATTGTCAGCTGAGGGAAATACCAATATATATGTTATGTTTCCCTATTTCCCTTTGCATCCAACCCTGGATAATTTCTCATGCCAGTTGTTACATAGGTGATGTATGATGACATATAGAACTTGCCAGTAGTCAAGACTATTTTCATCTGGGAAGTCTATCTCATCACTTATAAGACTACTCCAATTTATTCCTTGGTCATTATTCTTTATGATGACCATGAATTGATACATCCACCCTTTGAAGTCTCTCTAATTTGGGAGTCCATATACTCAACTTAGCAGGGTAATGATATCATGATTTCAAAGACAAAATCACTCCTAGGGACAAACTTGGGAAACCTAGAGACGGTTGGATTGGCCTTAATTAAGAACTTTTTGTTTACATTCCTAATGCAATATTTTTTTATCATTGAACTAGGCCTTCTGCTCTGATTGAAGGTTTAAATCAACATATTCTACAAAGTTGTGCAATCTTAATAGGTCATTAAAGTAACCCCCATATAACTTCACTATGGTTTCTCCTTATTGTTTTCTCACTGAGAGAGAAACTGAGTCATAATTGTAAGCACAAGCCAGAATGGACCCAGGGCATTAAGTAGATATTGGGAATCTTGCCACGAGAGGGAGGCCACTACCAACTATTGAATTCATTTTGGGACTCTGAGAACAATCCTTGATTATGTTCCAAAAGTCTTCCATGTCTATATTACCAAGCTCCGTGTCTCAGATGTCGTAATTACAATCTATGTAGGAAGGGGATTCCATATTTTGATTCTTGTACTTCATATTTTCTTTATAACTCATTCCCAAAAAATGAGCCACACCTTAGTACGGGCAATAATTTGAGAAGCTCTTCCTACAATAGAATCTTTCTTAGCAATGGATCAATCAATGGCTGGGAATACATATTGGTCTTCATTCAGTACATCATATGAGGTGTCAAGGACACTTTCATTATCCATGGTGCCTTCTGGGATGTCAAATAGATCTAATGTATGAATCTCTTCGATTGTTAACCTTATATAGTCCTTTCTTCGGATGACAAATTCATCCCGAAGATCAACCCAAATGTCTTCTACACTAGGCACATGTAGATATAAGGTCTCATATGACTTAAGGACTCCTTAGAAATCAAACCCATCTCTATCCTTCATGTGATTTTTCAAATTATCATATACCTCATGCACCACATTCTTGGCTTTAACCATTATTAAGCACGTGTATCTTACGATGGAAATAGGGAAGGAGATAGTGGCCTTGTGCTTACTCTATTGGAATTTGTGAAAATACAACAATTGTCTGACTAACTCCATCAGGATCAACTTATCACCCAAGAACCTGGGAAAATGGAAAGGATGACCTGGATACATGACCAGCTGAAGGTATGTGAACTTATTGAATTGCAAGAAGATATAACCCCATTTTGATACTTCGTCCTATGCTTCGTTAGACACTCTTCTCTTCCTTAAATCAGGGTTCAACATGCAGATGTTTTCATAAAAGAAACCATCGTTCACTCTTATGAATTGATCCTCAGACCCCTTCATTGTCAACTGAGGGAAATACTGATATATATATGTTTTGTTTCCCTATTTCCCTTTGCATCCAACCCTAGATAATTTCTCATGCCAGTTATTACATAGGTGATGTATGATGACATATAGAACTTGCCAGTAGTCAAGAATAGTTTCATGTGGGAGTCTATCTTATCACTTATAAGACTACTCCAATCGATTCGTTGGTCATTATTCTTTATGATGACCATGAATTGATACATCCACCCTTTGAATTCTCTCAACTCTGGGAGTCCATATACTCAACTTAGTAGGGTAATGATATCACTGATTTCAAGGATGAAATCACTCCTAGGGACAAACTTGGGAAACCTAGAGATGGCTGGCTTGGTCTTGTTTAAGAAATTTTTGTTTACATGCCTAATGAAATATTTTTTATCATTAAACGAGGCCTTCTGCTCTGATTGAAGGTTTAAATCAACATATTCTACAAAGTTGGGCAATCTTAATAGGTCATTAAAGTAACCCCCATCTAACTTCACCATGGTTTCTCCTTATTGATTTCTCACTGAGAGGGAAGCTGAGTCATAATTGTAAGCACAGGCTAGAATGAACTCAGGGCATTGAGTAGATATTGGGAATCCTGCTGCAAGAGGGAGGCCACTACCAGCTATTGACTTCATTCTAGGACTCTAAGAAGAATCCTTGATTCTATTCCTAAAGTATTCCACGTCTATATTACCAAGCTTCGTGTCTCGGATGTCATAAATGCAATCTATGTAGGAAGGAGATTCCATCTTTTGGTACTTGTACTTCATCTTTCCTTATTTTTTTGACTTATCCTTAGATTGTCCAGAATCCGACATGAGAAGTTTTTTTTTTAAGAAAGAATTCCTAGATGACCTCTAGTTGGACAATTAGACTTGAAAGCTTGTTGAGAAACTCTACAGACCTGCAAAGCACTTCCTGAAACCCGACACACTGCAATGTATATTGGAAATCTGGTCATCTCGAACACCTTGTGGAACCCAACCCAAAGGCTGAACTCAGGGGATGTTAAGCAGCTTGCGAAACCCAATACAAGTGGAAAAAGGATGATGTTGAGCACTTTATAAAACCTGATAGACTGCGGAGCTAGGATAATGATGAACACTTTGTGAAACCCGATAAAAGCTGAAGTTAGGGGATGTTGAGCACTTTATAAAACTTGATGGAATACGAAAGTCAGGGGATATTAAGCACTCTGTAAAACCTGAAACAAAGGCGTCAGGTTTCTAAGATGTCAGAAAAAATAAAAATTCCTGCCAAGTTCACAAATTAGGATTTTAGATTCATCTCAAAAACCAAATAGAGTATATCCCATGGGAAAAATAATAAAACACCCAAAGGGTGAATTCCAAACAAGATGTTTCATAGGAATACAATAGGAAATGAAGAAAACAACCCAAATCCCTAAACCTAGAGGGAAGAAAAAGAAGAAAAATGTTAAAAGAATATCTCAAAAACAACGCCAAAGACCTCAAAGCAGAGAGAAGAGAAAAATATATTCAATAAATTCAAAAAATGGTCGAAGATGGATCACAAAATTGATCAAGAGGTTCAGTCAGGTTTGGAGGTCGAAGGAACATGCACGAAAAATCCACGCAATGAAAATGTACTAGGTAAAACTAACGTGTAAATTCAAACTAATTATAAATCCTTGCATTAATTACACCTCATCTGACATGTGTACCAACTACCCAACAAGTCAACATTAATGCCATGTCATCATGCTTGGAGTGTCTAAAAACCCAATACAAAGGTTTTACTATCAAATCAAGTTTCAGGAAACAATTGACATGAAACATGAGGTGTTTGGATGTTATCGTGTTTTGAAAACCTGACACAAAGGATCATTTGGGTTTCAAGTTTCGGGAAGAAAGTGACATGGAGCATACATTTTTCAAGGTAGGTTCCAATGCTTTTGAGTTCCGAAAAATTGATACACTAGCTTGTATTCAGGTTTCAAGTTTCGGGAAATAATTGACAAGAAACATGAAAGGATATGTTTCCATGCGATGGAAACCTGAAAAACCTAAAAATCTCCTTCAAATGGAATTTTTAGGGGATTTTGTCAAAAAAAATCTATGGTTATCTCAAATTTAGTTGAAATCACTCAAAATGAGATAACAGATATTGATAAATTAATTGAAATAATCAAAATACATACTACATGAGGGTTTGACACTTAAATGGTATTTAATTATTCTTCCCTTTAGAATTTTATTCACTTGGAAGGATATATCAATAAGCTGGCCAAAAAGGTGAAGAAGAAAATGGATGTATCTATTGAATGCATCAACATCTTGTCCAAAGAAGAAACAATCTTATTGTATAACACAAGGCCACATGAAGATCATATTTTAAATTTTTTTGAATGTTTTGATGCATTCAAAGAGGAGATAAAGGAATAAGAAGAAATTAAGGCCATTGAGCTTGATTCGTCCTATGGATATTCTTTATTCCTTATTCTTGTATTCTTATTTTTTATTCTTGTATGACTCACTATCTTTTCAAAAAGAAAAGAGGAGGGAGAAGCAAACCAAATAAATAAATAATATAAAATATTAACCTCTAGTTATTGCATCTTCTTGGTTACTAAATAAATATTCTGTTATGGTTTTTACTTTACAATATTTGATCTGGATATAAAATCCTTGTTGCAATCTTACTTTGGAATGATCTTCGTTATCCTATGAGTATATCTTAGGCATATGAAAATGGATGAAATGAAAATTTTATTGTAATTCTTACACAAATGTTTTTGTTGAGGGTTCTGAAGGTTGTGTGATTACGTCTTCATGAAATAGGAATCAATGACTAAAAAATTTCCCTTTGAAAGTTGTTTTTACTTGATTTATGTTCTCCATGTTTGTGCCCATAATTGTCAGGTTAAATCCAGGCACCATTTTAATTTTTTTCTTCTTAGTCCTAGTCACTTCCTTATTCAAATCTATGCTATTCTAAAAATTTTGTTAATGTTGGAAACAAGCTAACTTGGGGGTGAATAAGTGATACTTTTTTTTACTTCATTTTCCTTATCTTACATACATCATTAATGTGAGCTTATTACGTGTCTAACAAAAATCCATAGAAACATAAAACAAGAGAGTACACATGAATATGTTGGAAAACCTTAAGGGGAAGAAAAAACACTGAACCTCTGCTTAAATTACTCAAAAAAATGAATTATGTGAATATTACACATCACAAAAGATTTTTTAGTGAGGCACCAACCCCTATTTTAGTAGGGCACAAACCCTACAAGGAACACCAACCCATGATTTAATGAGGATACAACCCCACAAAGAGGATACAACCCCCTAAGATGAACAAGAACCAACACAGCCACATAAAGATGAGGATCACTTCTGAAACTAGTTTCTCAACAACTGATTGTGATCACTAGTTCAATTCCATGCACTCAAACACACCTTCTTATTCAGTAAAACATGCACCAACTTGTGCTAATTAGGTTCAATGACCTATAAATTCTTCTTATCAGACCTGTTAAGCTCCTCATACCTCTTCTCTGACATGTAGTTGACCCCTCATAATGATGTAAAATATCCTCTTACTCACTAATAATCATGCACACAAACTAGGTCTTCTTCTCCAGCTAGGTCATGTATGAATGACCTTGTTAAAATTTTCATATTTAGATCAAAATCATGGAATCATACTTCATCATTTTCAAGGCCTTGTATAATTCAAATCTTCCCTCATAACCTGATTTTTCATCCTTCTAAAATTTACTATATACCCATACTTCTAGCAAATGTAAATAGGATTCTTAAAGTTACTTATATACATGAAAAAGTCCCTAAACCATGTAGGTAGGCCATCATAGAGAAAATATCTTCAAAAAATAATGAAAAAATAATGAGTACATCATCTAAATGTACACATATGTTGGTCATATCACTAACATGATTAAATCTCTCCATTATGTATCTAATAGGCATAATTGCACTAAAACAAACAACTATGACAAACATGAAGGTTCAAGAGAAAAACCAAATTCACCAAGGAATTAAAACACTTATACATATTTTATAAGTCCTCAATAATATCTAAAAACCATGAAACACTTAGCAACAACATCTCAAGCCATGAAACCATCTCAATAACATGGTCGTTCTTATGCACTAATCCATAGACATGAAAAATGAGGCTCAATACCACATCAAATTACCTCAACCATGAAACAAATTTATATCAATAGAAATATATTGATGTAAGGTACATCACCAAGTTCTCATAAAACCCTAAATCAGATATTAGATGCCTTAAAACTCTTCTACAAGTAAACTACTCAAAACTGTCTTTTAATCCCCGGAAACCTGTCTTCATAAATAGGGAAAAATTTGAATATTAGGACCTAAACCATAATCTGAAAATATCATGGACATCTAATAAAATACCAAATATTCCATAATTGGTAATTTAGTCAATAGGTTTAATGGAAAACCTTTTCACAAATTGAAAAACTCTAGAAACTTACCTTTTTGTGAGGCATACATACTGTCACAAGCTCTAAAATACATCAATAGAAATTTGGATTCCTCTTCATCATAAATTAAACACATTAGCAAAAGGAATTGATTTTGGACATATACAATCATTTTCTCTCAAGTTTCTTTCAACCTAGTGTTTTGAAACCATAATAGATCAGTTTTGGTGTTAATGATGGTTCATAAAAATGTGATACAAAAATAACATCATTATTATTTATATAACATATTGGTTCCATGCCCTAACATCCCACAAGATATTAGACTCCCGTTCAAAATGCACATGGGTGGGTGATGATAAGAAAGTGACTTTTAAATGAGAAAATGTATTTCCTGGAACTCAATTTGGTTAAAACTAAGTTTTATCACTTTGTCTTCATCCTCTTGACCTCAAACTTGGTCCACATCACTATAAAAACCTCATAAATGATTTTCAATACTCACTTATATGTACAAACACCTACAAATATCCACAATTAAATACTTACCTGTGTAAACTTTCCTTGTCTTTAATGAACCGTTTCAAAATGACCTTAATCATGCACATAATACCTAATTCTTGACCCAATGCATCATCTACACTTGTCATATAATGTCATAACACACCTTGCATGCTTGTAGAAACATTATTGTCCAAAATAACCCCCTAGTTTCTTTGAGAAATCATATTTTATTCTGACTTTGATGTTCAATTATTACAGGTTATGCACGCTCTAACGATTTACTTGGCATAATTAGTTGGTTACATTTCTTGTGCACACCCTCACGCATCCTTCCTACTTCTCCCTTTATATCCGCTATCCTATTTCTTCCTCTCATGCTTGCTTCACATGCTTCCCATTCTCTCTGTATTCTTCTATATCCTTCCATTTACCCTTATCACCTTCATTTTGTGCACCCACTTTCATTCCAGTCTATCACGTACTTCTTACGTGCACACTTTTAGTGTTGTCCATTTACCCTTATCACCTTCATTTTGTGCACCCACTTTCATTCCAGTCTATCACGTACTTCTTACGTGCACACTTTTAGTGCTGTCCATTTACCCTTATCACCTTCATTTTTTGCACCCACTTTCATTCCATTCTATCACGTACTTCTTACATGCACACTTTTAGTGCAAATCTACAACACACCAAAATGACCTTCAGATCTGTAGTCCAGAATTGGGTCATTTAGTGTGATTGCACAACATTGATTTTTCTCCAAGGTGTGGGACCTTGCAAGGTGATAAAAATCTCTAGATTGAAGTTGGTTCTTACTCCTCTATTTAGGTGTATGCATGAATTTTAAGAGGATCAAAACTAATTCCTATTCTAGATTCCAAGGAGACAGAATTGAAGATGCAAGAAAGGGGAAACAAAACTAAGCTAAAATGGTGATACACCAAAGGAGTGATGAACTTCTATTTTGTAAATAAACATAGATCATAATAAAGTAGTAAAGGACATGCACAAAATACCAGAATAGAATGAAAGATTAGAAGATAATGATAAACACATGAGAGGATTTGAGAATCAATCACAGAACATACATTATCATTCCCAAGCTTAATACAATGCATTACAATGGCAAGGAGGCAAAAATATGTGTTGCAGGTTCTATGAGAGGTCTGAAACTCTACAAATCTACCTACTATGGAAGAAAAGAGAGTTTGCAAGAGAAAAATGTCCAACATTACAATAGATTACATCCTTTACATTTATAGCTGAATAAAAGGGAGAGAAAATATAGGAAGCAAATCTGATCTTTTTCCTCAACCACCTGCCATTACCCCTTCCAAATCAGCTTGTAACCCATCAAATCGAGAT
Source organism: Taxus chinensis (assembly GCA_019776745.2). NCBI lineage: Eukaryota > Viridiplantae > Streptophyta > Pinopsida > Cupressales > Taxaceae > Taxus > Taxus chinensis. The sequence goes on from CM034154.1 coordinate 354,209,023, forward strand.
CCTCTATTTTTTTTTTGTGTGTTAGAGAAAAAATGATGAATTTGGTAAAACACATCTCTTGAAGCAATCTGATCTCACATTTATGGCATGAGAAGACATTTTAGGGTTTTCCCCCATCAAAACGAGCTGATTCTTCCTCCCTGGCATGTGGGAGAAGGTAACCATGGTAGATCAAGCATAGAAAAAATTATTCGAAGTGATCTGATATACATTGAAGGTGTGAAAGATGTTTTTACATTTTCTCCATCAAAACCTACAAAAATGATGTTTTTATTCGTCCAATGCAAAAAGGGGCTCGAGATCTTCCCAAAAAGTTTGAGTTTGTTCAAATCTGGCATTTGGATCGAAAGATATGCCCATCTGAAGAGTTAGGGAAAAATTAGGGAAAAATTTTGGGCACAAATTTTGATGCATGAATTAGGGCACATTTGGGGGAAAAATCAGATTTTGAAAATGGGTCCACGGGGTCGAAATTTGACTTTTGCACTTTTGGAAAATTTTCCAAAAAATCCCCATGCCTCCACCACTCTGAGACACGTGGCATTACCTTGTTTTCTGATGGGATCATGGGCCCAAACTTCACTTTTTTCCTTCTGATTTCATATTGGGAAAATTTACCAAAATTTCCCCGCACCTCGCTCTCCTGGTGACACATGGCAGCTCCTAATTGCTTAGGGGAATGCGCTTAAAATTTTACCTTTTGTACTTTTTTGCAATTTTCGAAAAAATTTCCAAATACTTTTGTCGCCCCGACTCCTACCGCTAACTAGACATGTGGCATCTCCTGGCTAGGCGCGGGCCTTAAACAATTTCTTTTCCTTCTTCTCCACGGGCTTGCGGGCTAAAATTTGACTTTGGGAATTTTAGCCAAAAGGGAAAAAATTCCCAAATCTCTCTGCACCTTTTCGTTTCACCTTGACATGGACACATGTCAACTTCAAAATGATCTGCTAGCCCTTGACCATTTTTCTCTATTCTTTCCATGGGCCCACGGGTGAACTTTTCCCTTTGTGCTTGTTAGCAAAAGGGCTAAGTGCCAAAAATTTCCCCCAACGTCCACCGCTCTGCCCTACCACATGGCACCTTCTCATTGGTCATGGGCCTGTCTACAGAAAAATTCCCAAAAAAACTCCACCAAAGCATAACTCGAAAATTACAAGGAGTTTGGAGGAAAATTTTACCTTTATGGAAAGGTAAGAAAATTCTCTATCTGAGGGAATAATACCCAAAAAAATTTGAGTCCTTAAAGCGTACAAAATTTTTATTTTAAGTACCAATAAAGGAAATGGAGGAGGAGTTAGCCAAAAATAAGCATGGGCTTATTTTGGATAACACACACCCTTGGCTTGCCTTCCAATTTGGCTAAGCCCCTTGCATGTCTTCGCACTTGTGCATTGGGCGCTTCCTTCCTATCTTGCTTGGTCTACAGAAATTTTCCTTTCTATCACCATGCATTCCTTATAAAATTATCACACCCCACTTACATACATTCCTCCTATAAATATGCATTCATTTCTCCCATGTGTTTCACCTTCATGTTCCTACCTTCTATAGTCTCCCACCTCTTCCTTTTGCACCTTGTGCCTTCTTCCGCATCAGTCGCAGTGCCACATGGAAAGTTTTTAGACTTGAGTGTGTCACATGAAACCTATCAAATCATGCTAGAAGGGTTCCAAATCCTTTCAAAAAATCAGTGCATGACATGTGGTAGAAATGAAAAAACAAATGAATAATTGGTTGATCCTTAAGCCAATCAACATGCGCTACTTGTTCTTACGTGTACAGTTTTCACTGTAGATCTTATGACAACCATAACTTTTGTTGTAGTGCTCTGATTATAGTACGTTTTGGCTTGTTTGAAATATTCTGACGTGGGCTACATGTTGGAATTTTGAAAATCATATTTTGGTGGGATTTGGTAGGTGGAAAATATGGAAATGTCTTTCTGATTATTAATGCACACATCTAATCAATTCAACCACCATATTTTCAGCATTTTTTGTCTCCTTTCTTCTTATACATGCCAAAAATACATGGGGAGATGCATTTAATTTCCTTGCAGGATGATTTATAGGAATTCATTATTATTTGTTGGTGGTTGAATATTTGAATCTAATTTTCCCTCTTATTTCTCCTCTTCTTCTCTTTTTCTTCTTCTATAAATTGTAGAGCTCTGCTCATTGAAACAAATCCCTCTTTGTTGTAATGACACCATGAAAAAATGGTGGTTGGCTTCCCATGAGTTTTAGACCTTGCTCTTGGTCTCTGCAATGTATTTTTTCCTCCTACCATGAATGCAAATGATTGTGCATCCCTTAAGCAATAAAATTAGGTTTTGTGGCATTTATGCTGACCATTTTCTCATTTATGGCGTGTCTTTCCTCTCTGTTCATGTTTTCTAGCATGTTTTGCATACTTCATACTTTCAGGTTCCATTTTTATGTGTTGTCAAGGTGCAAAAGGCTATTTGCATGGTTCTGTCTATGGAACACCTATGTCTACCCTCTCTCCTACACTTTTCCCCCTTCTTACCCCTCATATAGAGTGATTCACCCTCTTTCTGGCGTTATCATCTTCCCTTAGCTTAGGATATCCTTTATGCATCCCCTTCTCACCCTTGGTCCTTTGGAATCATAGAGTAGTGATAGATAACTTCATTTCCAACATTAGAAGTAGTTTTAGTGGTAGAAAGAAGTCAGAAGAATTCAACCTTCTCCAAAGCTCTATCTCAAGGGGGTAAGTTCCCACAACTTAGAGACAGTCCCCATTATTTCCTCAATGAATTCTTGATTTAACACTAATCATGATCACGGGTGTAATTTTGAGCTCCAAAATTTTCTGGCATGCACTCGACGAGACTATTTTGAAGAGCTAGGCATATTCATCTCAGACAAGTTTGATGTGTTATTATTGAGATCCTATCCTTTGGAGGAATCTTTCGAACACATCTATGGAAAATCCACTGATTCAAACACACCCATTAATTTCATTCGCAAACCAATTTCCTCTCCTTCCCTTCTTTCAATTTTCTTTCTACAATCATTCCACCTTCCTCTTTTGACAGTTATGTAATCATGACTTCTTTTCCCTCCTTATAATTCCCATTTTCAGCAGTACAAGACCATTTCCCTCCATCCCCACAGTTTCAAAACCTCCTTTCCAAATCAGTTTTTTGAGCCTCTTCAAGAATATGTATATTACCCAAGCCTCAACTGATTCATATGGTTATCCTTCTAACTCATGTTATTTTATCAATAATAAGGTTTTAGCATATGGTGGAGGTATTTCTTATATCAGATGTTAATTTTTAGAGGCGGGTTCAAGAAATGGAGATGGACATAATGCATCTCAAAATTTAATGCTCTATAAAGGAAACTAGACATTGGCTTCAAGGTCCCTTGTCCATGGGCCAGCCATGTGTCCAGGTTGGTATAGCACCCAACAGAAGTATACACTTCATTTACTAAGATGTTTCCCCAAAATTACAGAAGTGGGCTGAAGAAAATGGAGGCTAAAAAATATAGTGCTTGGGAAACCTTGTCAATGGAGTCAACCCTAGCACTACCATCCTACAACACTCACATTCCTCCTCCCTAACTTACACCATCTCAGCCTGTTTACCCATGCTCCCATATTTCTATATACTTCCCCCACTGAGAATTCAATTCCTCCACCCTCTCCCCTTCCATCTCACATTTATTCCTTTACCATAATCACCTCCCACACACACTTCCATTTTTCCCTATCATATGTTGCTTCCATTCCTCTCACATTCTTCCCTTCCACACCCATCCTCCCACATTCTTGCAAGTCCCCTCTATCTAATCATTAAAACAAACAAATGAACAGTCCTTACACTAATGTGCATCATCCCCTAATTGATGTTATCAAGTTCAATGATTGTAGAACTATTTGAAGAATGGTATGAATCTTGATTAGGAGGATGAAATCATATAAAGAAGAGAATCTTAAAGAGGGTTCGCTATGTATTAACATAAGATTAGTTAAATTTAGAGGGTTGTAGTTATGGAGAAGACAAAGTTTATTAGTAGAGGAAGAACCGCAAATGATCACAACCCATCTTGCAAGGAAGTCACCTTCCAGGAGGATACTCTACATGATGATCCCATTTGTGGGATTGAGCTTCAAGAAAATAGGAAAACCACAAAGATTATGTCTTGTACCCAATAAAATATCTAGCTAGTATCTAGATCCAAAGACAGAGTTTCCACTGTCGTCAATGCTCACTTCAGATCATGAGGTAAAGCTTTAGCACACCAAATTTTAGTAGCAATGATGCCTCCCTAATCCAAATGAAGGGATAACTAAAGGAGGTCATCTATTTTGTCTTGCTGATACTTTGAGAAGGGTGAGAGATGAGTCTATTAGATTGGTTTCTCCCTCTTCATTACAGACCATGTTCAATGCTAAATCAGTTACATGTTTGCAAATTTTCTGAGGAAAGGAAACTACTTCTCCTTGCCTATTGTGGGTTTTACTTGAGCAGTGCTATTTCCTCTAGCTAGCATAGGGTAGAGTAGGTTTGCTTTCAGTAAAATAAGTGCTTTCATGCACACTCTACATGTTTACCTCTTGACAACATGTATGATTTTTCAACTTTTTTACATATGTTTGTTTCTCAACGTGCACCTTCTCGGCATTGTGTCAGTTCCTTTCATGAAAAAGGTAGTTCTGGACCCCCATATTGTTACTATCTATGATGGAACTCTCAGTAGTGCAGGAAGATATTTTTTAAAACACCTTCACATGAGAGTATCTGATTTAGTTCAGATTTCAAACAGTGCTCAAACGACTTCATAGGTGTACTCTTGAAGTTGTAGATCATAGTATTCAAATTTCTCAGGTAGACTCCATGCTTGAATGGATGTTTTCTAAGGATACTAGTTCTCTTCATCTAACAGGAAGATGGCCCCTAAAAGTTTATAAAACTGTTGTCTAAAATAACCCCATAGTTATTTTGACAACTTATATTTTATTCTGATTCTCATGTTGAGTTATTATAGGTTGTGTGTGCTCTAACAGTTCCCTTTGCACAATTTTCTTGTTGCAGTTCTTACATGCACCCTCGTGCATCCATCATGTTGCTCCCTTTGCATCCCCTATCCTCTTTCTTCCTCTTGTGCTTTCTTCATGTTCTTCCCCTTTCCCTTTGTATTCTTCTATCTCCTTCTATTTCTCCTTTGCATCCCCTATCCTCTTTCTTCCTCTTGTGCTTTCTTCATGTTCTTCCCCTTTCCCTTTGTATTCTTCTATATCCATTCAAACTTGTCTTTATGCACCTTCCTTATGTGCATACACTTTCATTCCTAATCTATCATGCACTCCTTGCATGCACATCAACCTTGACTTTCCTTCTAATTTCGACTAAGTCACCCGAAATGTCTTCAATCTTGCACATTGCATGCTTCCTTCCTTCCTAGCTTGGTCCAGACACTGCCAGTTCGTTTATATCACCGTATGTATTCCTCAATAAATGTCCTGCACCCCGCTTACATACTTGTCCTCCTCTAGTTATGCATTCATTCTCCTATTGCGTGTTTTACCTTCTCATGTGTCTTATCTTCTACTTACCTCTTCACTTGCCTCTTCCTTCTGGCATGCACCTTGTACACCTTCTTCTTTTTCAGTCATTGTGCCATGTGGAAACCTATTTCTGACTTGAGTGTATGCTACACGTAACCTATCAAAGCACTGGTCAGACAAGGAACTAAATCCTTTCAATGACAAACCAGCGCGTGACACGTGGCAGAAATGATTAAAACAAAAGAATAGTTGGTTGAATCCTTCAGCCAATCATCATGCACTACAATGTGTCTTGTGTGTTCTATTTTACACTGTAGATATTCTCACAACCAGTAACTTATAAAGTATTTTCTATAGGGATCTGACACACAAGATCTTGTACTCATTTGAAAGTTGTTAGGATGTGGGCTACATGTTGGAATTTTTAGAACTCAAAGTTTAGGTAGGGATTTGGTATGCATGGAAAATAGGGAAACATCTTTCTCAGTGCATTAATGCACACAGATCTAATCAACCCAACCACCTATATTTTCTATAGATTTTCGGTCTCCTTACTTCTTCTACATGCCAAATAGACATGTAGAGGAACTGCATCTAACAACATTGTACTGATGGATTTTTAGGCCCATGTCAGTTATTGGTGGTACTATTGGTGGTTGAATATTTAAATCTAAGTTTCCCTCGTCTTTCTCCTTCTTCTTCTCTCCTTCTTCTATTATAAATTATAGATCTCTAATCATTAAAATAGATCCCTCTTTGTTATAACGACACCATGCAAAAATAGTGGTTGACTTCCGAAAAGTTTCAAACCTTGGATCTTGGTCTTTGCAATGTATCCTCACCTCCTACCATGAATGTAAATGACTTTGGCATCCCTTAATTAATAAAATCAGGTTTTGTGGAACTTTTTTCTTCCCGTTTCTCATTTATGTTTGTGTCTTGCTTATCTATTTGCATTTTATGGCATGTTGTGCACATTTCTTACTTGGATGATTCCACTTTTACATATGTTATCAATGAATTGGAAGCATAGTCTATGTGGTTTTATCTATGGCACATAATTGTCCACCCTCTCTCCCATGCTGTTTTATCACTTATTCCTTCCCATCATGGAGAGTGATTGACCCTCTTTCTGGCATTATTTCCTTCCACTTAGACTTAGGATTTTCCTTATATATGTCCTTCTCACCATGATCCCTTGGAATCATAGAGTAGTGTAGATATCTTCATTTCTAGCATTAGGAGTAGTTTTAGTGGTACAAACAGGTAGAGGAACCAACCTTCTCTGTAGTTCTATCTCAGCACATAAGATCCCATAACTTGGAGATGGTCCCATTATTGGATTAGAATTATTGATCCATCACGATCACACCAAAGGTGAAATTTTGAGCTCCAACAAACATTAACTTTGTCATTAGATGCTACCATCTCATTCTATTTTCACTAAGTCAAGAATAAGACCTATAATGTCTTGTTTCACCAGATAACTAAGTGAAACTGGCATGATCTTCACTATGTAGATTGATACAAATTTAAATACATGTTATATGTCATGAGATCCTATGACCAAATTTTTAGCTTCACACCATGATCATATAAGTTAGAACCATTCTAATCAACTATACACCACAACCACTTCAATAATGCAACTCATCATGAAACCTCATACTGATTCAATGAAAAAATGTGAATCCCTTTTACATTAATGTGAAACTTGACATCAATGAAAAAAACTAAGACATGATTTCCAAGAATCTCCCCTTTTTCATTGATGGAAACCACCTTCTGAAACATTGATGACAACCATATAAAAAACACATATAAACCTCTAACTTATTGTTTTTGAGAATACTCTCCCTTTTGGCATCAATGAAAAGGATACTATGACATATTTACTTGAAATAACAATAAAAACAAAAACCTCATACTTACTTACTCCCCCTTGGATTCAACTCACTTTCTTGGCACAAAAATATTGGTTTTGGTGTTTGATCTTATTGGTTAACACTCAAATACTAAGGGGTTACAAGGGGGGTATCACCTTGCAGTGCCTTGATGGGGGTTTAGGGGAAATATCCCCAAAATCCACATTTTATATGTATTTATTAACTGTAAAATCTAGTTCATTCATTATTAGGTCACAGATCTAACGATATAGGTTATGGAGGATTTTTTTGTTTCCCTAAAAAGGGATGTGAGGTGTGTCTCATGCATATTCCTAATTTTCATTGTAATTATGAGGAGAAGAATATGATAGAGAGAAAAAGAAGTTACAATGGATTTTTTTTAGGGTGTATCCATTCTTTTATTTTTCTACATAGAATAAAAGGATGGGTTGTTTTGGTGGATGTAGCCCGAATATGGGTTAACCATGTTAAATATTGTCTCTGAGTTGTGTTCTTCTATTTTTGGCACCTTTAATTTTAGATATTTAATATATTTTGCATTTTTTCTTTTACAATTATGATTCTTTGGGATTGTTTTGCATAATTTTATCCCTTATTTCTTAACACAAAAGTCACTAATGGACTTGATCCTATTCTTCAACCATTCTCAATTCCCCCCAGAATAAATACTCACCTCTTTGGTCTTCAAACTTTTTGTAGGAATATTTATATTTTAACAAACTCCATCAAGTCCTTGAACTACTACTGATCATCTATCCTTCAAACCACATGAAACATAACCCGATTCATCATCTTAAACCATTGTCAAACATCCTGAGAATAGGACATAGAACCTTTCTTATAATACCCATTTATCTCTAGAATAACTCTAACACTATGATAAATGACTACATCCCTTGAATTTATGACACAATACAATATTCCTTTCAATAATAGTGAATCAAATACTTTCAAGCATATTTTTTATGTCATTTAATCAATCAAATTGAATTTATCCTTTGATCCTACATGTTATGAAGATAATAATTTCAAACCAACTTTTAAATGCCTTTAACATCATCTCAAGGCTTAATAAACTTATCCTAAGATCAACCATCCCTACAAATATTCTTAGTACCTAAAACTCCCACTAGAACTATCAATCACATCATAGTGTCAATGTCCTACTTCATGACCTTAATCATAGAATATCCATCTAGCACAAATCTTGTTCCCAACTTAACATACTTAGAACTTATGTCATGACCTTATAGTGTTAATAACACAACCATGAATCTTATTGGTCTTCATGAATGCTTTTACTAAGTAATACAAAATTATAACCATCTTCATTTGATTTCATAACTTGTAAAATCAATGCCAAGAATATTTACATACCTTGTAAGAAACTTCATCAGACCTCTCCACTTTGACTCATCCTCGATCAACTAACAACTACAACACAATCCTTCATGTTCAATGGTACCTTATTGAGATATCATAGTACATGTACCATCTCTAATATAAGGCCTTAAAGACTCTAAACATCTTCAAGAGACACCATACATGCTCCCCATGAGATGAGACATTCTTAAAAACATGATTCCTAGCCCTTTAACAATCTTCATGAGAAATATATTACCTATAACTTCTTATGAAAATCTTCTAATCTTACCAATACTCTTTTGATGTAAATTTATTATGATAAGAGATCTTCAAATACAAACACAGACTTAGTTTTTAGAACCATAATGACTCAAAGGTGATTGAATCATTCATTAAAAAACCTTTCTTTCATTTACCATAGAAAACATTCATCACGAAAACCATCCATTCAACATACATGAAAAATGAAAGCTTTTTAAGTGTGTATCAACCATTTACAAGTGATTGAGAGACAATAGAGAACACATGAACATTAGATATATGTGGAAAACCCTCAAGGGGAAGAAAACCCACTCAACACATGCTTATATTACAAAAAAAAAGGCCTTGTATGAATATTACTCATAGAAAATGATTTCTTTAGTGAGACGCTAATTTGATAAGGAGCACAAACCCCTATATAGTATGGAACCAAACCTAAAATTATGATACAACCCACTAGGATGACCAAGCACAAACTCATCCACCTAAATATTAAGATCACCTATGGTTTGTTTCTTAAAAATCTTATTGTGATCACAAGTTTATCTCTATACACTCAAACGTCTCTCAAACAAAATCTTATCCTAATTCATTGAAAATTATAACATACCATGTTGATTAGGTCAAGTGACCTTTAAAACCTTCTTCTCCACTCTTCTAAACTCTTCATGACTCTTATTAAATCTTCCCTTGACCCATCTATACTCTTCTTCCACCTTAATCTAGTTCACTCACATCCCCATCATCACAACACACACAAATGACTCATTACAACTCACTTATATACATGAATCATCATAACATCAAGAAAAAGCCAACAAAAAACCATTAATATCGGTCATGATAACATGAAAAAAAATTAATCCATAAAAAATCACTCCAAGATTCTATATAGGTTGACATAGGCCGAGGCATAACCATGCTCCACAATCAGGCCTAAAACATAAGATATCACTTCCAAAAAATGCACTATGAACATAAAGGGAACACTAAAACTTCCCCATGATTCAGCTAGCTCCAAAAAACTTAATAAAATCTTCTATTCATCAATAAAAATCATAAGAAGATATGAAACAATCATCTACATCATAACACACACTGTTTTACAAGTTTCAATAACCAGGTCCAAGCACCTAGAAAACAAGTCTCGAAGAAAAAATAGGATCATACCACAACCCAAGTAGTCAAGACTTATTTGGAACATGTATTGAAATAACATGACCCAAAATAACTCTTTAGATCCATGAGACACCATCAAATAAGGTAAAACACTTCAAGACCTTCAACTAGTTTACCTCACTTAAGCATGTTAATCATAATCAGAATTAGGTCTTCTAGAACAATATGGTTCATACTTTTAGACTCTTAACAAAGGCATGAGTATTATATGGATGGAAATATATAAGTTTTTAATAACTGAAACAACTCACTTTAACCTTGAAATCAATAATTAAGGCTTTCAAACAAGCCCATCTCCATAACTTCTCAGGCCTACTTAAAGGACTCAAGAACCAGTCTTGAGATAATCAACCTTTAATACCTCCAAAACCACTTGCAAGCACAAATAAAAATTATAACACATTACCAAGGACCTAACACACCTTATTAACCACTAAAATGCATATTTCAAATGGAATAATATAAACTATCACACCTGATCCAACCGACCTTGTTGGCAAGCCTAATAAGGTTGATTAGGCCATTAGGGCTTGACGTAGAAAACACCTCATTTGATCAACCAAGGAGATAAAAAACATCATAAGAGACCTCAGAACACTATCTAATCTAATATCATATTTCTCCAATATGTAAATCCATCAAACTCATCTCAAATCACCATAGCTAGTTTTGTACCTTCTAGACCAAAAGCGATAGGGCAACTTATGAGACATTTTTCTCAAATTTCCTCCACTAAAGATATCTGAAACTTTACATGATCACTTGAAGCCCATCCCAAGCTTCTTGTAATAATTCATTTATTTTCATGAAACTTCCTTTGCATCCCTGTACCTACAAATATCTTCAAAATAGTGGTTTTTATTCAACTTTCTAACTGACCTAGAACATGAAATTTCCACCAACAGGATCCGTGAGGAGTCCTCTATATCCCCAAGTCATCATATTTTATTTTTTAATTATATTCCATACACTTCATCTTTCTCTCATCGCTTTAGGTCTAGGGTTTAACTAGGGTTTTAGACCACCTCTTCTTCTTAATGATTGTTCATAAAGATGTGACAACCAAATCAATCCATTATTTTTGTAAAACACTCTTAGCTCCATGTTAAAACATCCATCAAAGACTTAGTTTCATGTTGTCCATTTTTACCCCCGGAAAAATATAAAAATTAGAAAACTTGGACTTGGGTAGTTGATAGGACTTTAATGGAGAATCTGGAGATTTCATGTAATTTTCATGTTTTGGAGGACTTTGAACCATTTTTAGTGTATTTCCCTTCTTCTAGAGGTTTCAAGCTCCAAAAATTAGCCAAATTTACGTTAAAATGGATCAAAACAGAGAAATATTGATTTTGGAACACTTGGTTTCATTTATCTAATTCCATTGGAGAAGGAAAAATATGAAAGTTAATAAATTTGTGAAAAAATGGGGGAAATACCCATTTTCAGTGTATTTGTGGCATGTGTGGGTTTGGGTGACCCAAGAGGAACATGGTTGTGGGGGCTTATGTGCTCTGGTAGGATGAAAAAGCCACAATACAAAGGTGGGTATAATCTATTGCAAATCAGTGGTGTCTTTTATGCCCGGAGGGCCCAAGAGGTATGTTGGACAAGAGAGGATCTAGTTCCCTGAGCGGCAAAGTTCCTTGTAATACATTATGCAGGTGTGGGGTGGTTCTTAGGAACACGTTCTACAAATTGAGTTGGAACCTGAAATAGAAATGAAATAGTATAGTGTGGAGATTGTGGGATTTTTTGGCTTGTGAGGCCCACAAGGCACTTGTTCCATGAGCCAAAAATTTCCCTGCACCCTTGGTCAACCCACAATCAAAGTCAAATAAAAAGGGAGATAAAGTGTTACGTGGGAAAATAGGGTTAAGGATGCATCAGGAGTTTAAAGAACAAGTTCCATGAGGTCCTTATGGGCCCGAAACATCTGATTTATTTGATCCTTATAGTTCAAAAGAAAAAAATAAAATTATAAAAGGAGGGAAACTATATCTTATCAAGTGTAACGTATTTTTTTATCCCAAAATGGGAAAAATTACACTCTCATATCCGTAGGCTCATATCTTTTGACCAGATTATCAATTTTTAAATATTTTTATCTCACTAGAAATGTATTTTCGATCCCTACAACATGAAGTACTCATATTTTTTTTTAATAGAGAAAGATGACGAAAATGGAAAAATACAGTCCAACTCCAAAATTCATTTCCAGATTTCTTCAACCTCTAGAAATGAATGTGTGTGGTATTTTCTCCTTCCACGAGATGAAAATCATTGAGAAGTGAAGTGTGTGGGAAAACAGGGATATTGTGCAAGAGATTTTTGATAGATCAAACAAAATATTGGGTTCTTCTCCTCTCCTTTTCACCTTCTCCTATATATTGTAATTAAGGAATCATTTGTAATGGTTGGACACTATTGAATATTTCCATAAGACTTGTGCATTCTCTCTCAAGGAGTTACATTTTTGGTATTGTTATCAAACCTTATATTTGAATGTATTCATGGTGAATCTTTCCTAATATCTTAATTATAATGTACGGCACATTCATCCAAAGCAATAAATTACTCGTTTTATGACTCTAAATATGTCTTAGCTTGTATTTTATTTCATTTCTCTTGCCTCTCATTATTTTTGCAGGTATTTTTACAACTTCTGCTCATTGTGTAAGGTTTAAATCTATTTTGTTTAAAGTAATTAAATGTTAGATATTGTTTTATAACTTTGGCATCCATATTTTCCCTTTATTTGTTATTTTTCCTTCATTTTCCCATTCAGCGTGTCTTTGCACCCTCATTTTGGTGCATCACCTCCTATAGTATAGAATTTATTTTATGTAGTTCCTTTTATCCCTGGTCCCTTAGAGAATTAGTTTAGGATTAGATAACTTCATTTCTAGTTGTAGAAGTAGTGTAGCATTAGAAATAATTAGAGGAAGTTGTACCTCTCCAGAGGTTTTTCTCAATTCGCAAGTCCCACAAATGAGAGACAACCCTATGTCGCCTCATAATTCATGATCCTCAATGATAATATCTAGGGTGAAATTTTAAGATCCAACATTTCCCATGAAGAGATCACATGTGTGGGTAAGAAAAATAAGACAACCTTTGAGTTGGTTTTTCCCTTCTTAAGAACTTGATAGGACCAAAAAGTCATTTTATTTCTTTATCTTTATCCTCTTGATATGAAAGTACGCGCCAAGCACCATAACAACATCCTATATGATTTTCAACTCTCATTTTTATCTACACCTATCTAAAATTATTCTTACACTAACATTTATCCATGCAAACACTTCCTTGTCTTGTAGTATTTCTCCAAAATGACCTTAATCATGTACTTACCAATTGAAATATGGCCTGATGCACCTCCTACACATGTTATACAACCTCAAAATATTCCTTACATTCTCAAATAATAATTTCCTACTCTATTTCTCATGTTACCAACTCATCCTTCTTGACCTAAGACTAGGAGTATGCCTAAAATGACATGACTAACAAGTTTTGACCTTGATAATCTATTAGAGACTCATTAAAAACTTTGAATCATTAGACTAAACATGATAAACACCATGGATACATTTGGAAAACTCATATGATACCACACAACATATCATTTTCTTGCATTGTGCTCAAGAACCATGCACAAGAACCAAAACAACTGACCATGACATCAAATTTGGAAGCTACAAATCAAACTTCATAATTTACTATAATTTACACCTCATGGTGACAAAAATTTCACCTAGAAAACCCTTTTCCATAAATGAAACTTGACATCAATGACATAAAAACTCACACAAATTCCAACATTAGCTTCAAAACATCATTCACTTTTATCACCTTGTATATGCATATAAGACCAAGACATGTCCTTCACAAATTGTACAAAACAAACCTTATTTTATGCCTGATTAGACCATTATGTATTTTGTTGAATGCTAACATATTTGAAAAAACTTTACTCAGTGCTTAAAATAAGGCATCCACATAAGAACATACCTCATTTCAATTTGGCAGATCTTCAAACACTATAAACATATTGCAAACCCGTGTATCCTCAAAGGCCCTTATGCCCATAAATTAACTACTTTGTCTTGATGCCTTGCCTCAAATAATCCTTTTATCACTTTGTACTCCTTTTTTTATTCTTATACTTCTTGATGTGTTCCCAACTATCAGTCCTTCCTCCATGACACATTTCACAAGTAGCATGATCACATGAAATGAACTTAATAAACAAACATACCTCAATAGGGTTACCACCTATTTCACAGAGATGATCATACTATTAATCTTCATGATCCTTGAGAAACACGTGTATCCATGTTCTTTATAGCAGTCACAACCTTCTCATGATACCATTTCCTTTCTCTCAAACACCTATACTTTCATTAGAGACTCAAACATAGAGAAAACTTTTATAGTAACTTGAAAAAAACCTCAAATATTTGTTAACCCCAAGGATTTCATGACTAAAACCCTGACACATGCTACTTAACCTATATGGATTTTTACCTAGGATTTAAAAGAAAATCAGACCTCTATTAGGTTTCAAATCACAGTCCAATTCTCATCATGTAAACTAAAATTGTTATATCCCTTTGATGATCCTTAAATGAATTATTCAAACCTTGTACCTTCTTTATGATGATTGTAGTAGTACATATCATGATTTTGAGAAGAAATACTTACCACTTGAAAGAAAAAAATTCAATGAATTTGTATTGAACATAAATATTAGATTCAACTCACCTTTTTTGTCATGAATGTACAGTATATTCTAGATAAAATAATATTAATTATTCTTTAAACTCATAGCACTCTTCTTCACACATCTCCTTGGTCTACCACACATGTCTTCATAGTAACCAACTACATACACCATTTTTAGGATGTAAAAATGGAATCATGAACAACATAAGTCATAAGGATACCTTTAAAATTTTTAAGGACTTAATACATCATATTATACCATCTTCATGTAACTTGGAACATGTATTAATCAAAGTAACTTTTGCATCTTACACACTCAAATCACAATATCCTTTACTTTATTAAAGAGTAAACACCAACACAAACATTCAAAGAGTACATTTCCCTACCTATAAGACATCTACCACATTCAATCTTAGATTTGAAAATATTTTTTTTATCTTCTAGTGACCTTATAATCCAAAACCTTGTATTCTAAGGACATATTGGTCTTTTAGGCCAATTTCTTGTTTCCTCCCATAGCACAGGCCTTAGTAAGGTATTATGGTACACCACAAGGATTTAGACAATATTTTATAGTCAAACCACCTTTTATAACTTCATATGTCAACTTGTTATAGTTTCACAATAGCATTTACCAAATAAATAACATCACTTACCTTTTGATTTAATAAGCCACAAAATACACCTCTTATCTATCTGTAATTAGGTCTTCTAATCATGCCTTAAATAACATAACTTATATTCCTCTCCAAATAATCAAATGATATGCCCCTGAGTATTAAAAAATCTATAAACACAAACATACCTTGCTCCATCATGATTTTTTATGACTTCATTTGGAACTGTTGTTTCTCCATTTTCTTCTTATCCACAAACCTGTGTTCACATTTTTTGAACAAGAATCATAGAAAAAAAGAACATACCTTTCCTGATATATGGATTAACATTTATCTTGATACCCTCTTGATAATTCCATGTTGTTGGAAACAAAATGACCTGAGAGGGGGTGAATTGGTTATTTAAACCCTTAAAACAATTGTAGATTAACATACATACACCATTAAAATTCATCCATTCATCACTATGAGATTAACATCATGAAATAATTAACAACATAAGAACAACCAAGAGATAATACACATGAACAAAAGATATAAGTGGGAAGATCAAAAGGGGGATAAAACCCACAAAAAATGTGCTTATATTACACAAAGAACATAATTTATTGAAGCACCAACTTCAAAACAAGCACCAACCCCTAATTTAGTGAAGAATCCACTCCATAAGGAGGATACAACCCACTAAAATAACTAAGAACCAACTCATCCACCTAATGATTATGATCTCTAATGTTTTTTCTACCACAACTAATGGATATCTCTAATTTATCTCTCTCACACACACACCTTCAAACCCTCATTCCTTCAACTCACTCTTTCTTATTCTTTCTCATCTTTTCTTGGCTCCAAATCCTTGTACACATTCCCTGAATGAGTATTTAACCTTTCAAACACAACATTTTCTCTGAAATTGTGTAATATAATCTCCTTAAATCTCTTAGGTAGGTCAAATGTTTCCCTCTCACCACACTAGCCCATAAATGGAATCAAAACTTCACTTTTATATGTTTTTCATCCCATAAAACCAAAATATATTGGTCCTTAATGACTAATTATACAAATAAAACTTAATAAAATTTAAATACATTCATTACAATTCTCACATATGACCCATATAGGTCATCCATGCCAAAAACCACTCATCTTACACCAAACAAGATCAAAACCCCATCATTAGGATGAGATAAAACCACTGAACCAAAAAAAATGATTATTAAAGATATAAAATAAATAAAACATATGTAATATAATATATAAACATCATTCATGGTCACACATTTTCTTGGACCAATCAAATAATTCATAACACAACTCAAAAAGCTCATATATTACTCAAAACAGTTGTTTCCAGCACCCTGTATTCGCCTTTTAGCATTAAGACCATAAAATAATAAATACAATAGGGCATGTAATTAATGTATCAAATAATCAAGACATGTAAATCACATCAATTCATATTATATATCTTTGAACATCCATTTTTTCAATCCATAACAACTTTCCTCTTTGCCAAACTAAGCTACCCAGAAACTAGTTTTACAAACTCAACTAGTTTGCACTATTTATAAAGCTTTCATGACCTAAAAATTTCTTAAATAGGAACAAATTTTATCCCTCTTCACTCTCCAGGTGATATAAAGCATCAAAAAAATTATTACATGCCTCAACCATCTCAATCTTTCAACCTAAGCAAAGTTGTCCTGCAAATCAACATACCTTCTTCTTTACAAATTGACATGAAACACCCATAAAAAAACTCACAAAGATAAAACCCACACATTACTAGAAATGCATATGATTATTATTTATATAACATAATGTAACTCCTTCCAACTCCAAGTGTACCAAACCAATCTCTACGAACTACTTCTTAAGCCTTTTAGTACTCAAGAACTAACCATGAGATCAACTTGTTCCATCACCTCAAAAATGAATTCCAATCTTTTAAAAAGTATGTAAAACCATTAAAAATTATTTATAATCACTCATAAATATTCACCAAGTAATAAAAACTTAGAATCATCAATCAACCTTATGAATCCATTTGACACCCTTCTAGAACAAACATCCTCGAGATTTAACTTTAAAATAATAGGCCATACCTTATGCATTCCATATCAAAAGTAAAATTTTGATATACCATTGGAAATATATATAAATAATTATCACAAAAAAATTATAATTGATTCTTAACTCTTCATGTAGCTCCTATAATTCTAATTTTACTTAAAGTTACTCCAAACGGTCTCAAAACCCAATCTTCATAAATAGGGCACACTTTGCCATTTTTTACCTCAAACATGATCTGAAACTATCATGGACATCTATAAAAACTCCACAAATTAAAATAAAGTAAATTTATTTTTCACCTTCTTTGGGAAACTTCTCCTTAAATTTGACTTCTTCATAAACAAGCCATTTTTGGTGGGGCCAACATACAGTCACAAGCACTAATGCAATTTTTTAAAAATATGGAAGAGTTATACAAAACATAAAATCATCACTTTTTCATAACCAATAAAAAATATTATGGTATACTCAATCTTCTTCAAGTTGCTCTTAGCTAGGGTTTCAAAGAAACTTTCCTTCTTAATGATCATTCATACAAATGTGAGGATAAAACCACCTCATTATTTTTTGAAACCTTCATAACTCACCTAAGAAGATATTCGAATGATATCATGTCACCATCAAAATCACATAGTTCACAATGAGCATTAGAAGGTCCACTTTTTCTTTAAAAACACACTGTAACTTACCTAATTTTTCCAAAACATTTATATCTTGCAATTACCTTTTCAGAATGACCTGAAATTTGTAAAAAAGAATCATTAAAACATCCTCTAACTTTTCATACTCGCCATCTAGCCAAAATATTTTTGGAACTCTCTAACCAATCTCATTTTCCCATTCTTACTTGAATGTTTGTCAATGTTTATTTCCCAAAGACCTCAAACATGCACTGTACATCTGAGTTCTGAGCTAAAAGTCACCATAAAACTCAGGAAAAATTCCACCACCATGCTCCAACAAGACTGATTGGGTCCAAATCTCATACCTCCATCTCATTCATCATGCTCCAGGGCTAGGAATAGGCCTGAAATGACCTAACTCAGCACTAAAAAACCATGAAATTACCTTGCTAACCTCATGTAGGCCCATAGACACCCCTGAAACATCATACCAACCATGTTTTACCACATGAAAACCTTCACTCAGTCTAAGAGACATAAAACTATGACTATGTTTACTCAACCATGCTACAGGACCTCCTAGCATGCCACCAATCCCTACACTGCCAATCAACCTTCATGCTTCAACATTGACTAACATCACATGGAGATTCATGCAACACTATGATACCCTTTTCCATAAATGGAATTGACATCAATGAAAACCAAAATACATAATTTCCAACACATTCCCTTCTTGGATTATTGTTGGTAATACTTTGCTTCATGAACTATATATGATCTCTCTCTTATAATGTCAAAATTTCCTGACACATCATATTAACTCATCCTAGTTTCAAACATATTGATCTAATTCTCATAGCTTGTCATATTTTCTTCAATACTTTCTTTGATCTCTACATCATGTGTCTCTATAGTTAGGGCTTCATGATACTCATCAATTTCATCATTTTCCTTTAGAGGTTCAAATACATCTACTTCTTCTAGGTCATCTTTGGCACTTTAAATATCAGCTCCTAGGTCATCGTCAACTTATTCATCTTATTCTTCAGGGAAATTTTCTTAAATATCAGTACTGAGATTTGTTTCGACATCCTCATTAGTCTTTTCATCAACTACATTAGATGGAAACTTAGAAATGGAGAGCATACACCAAGAACTATCTGCCAAATATCAAACCCTAAGGGTTTAAAAAAACTTCTCATAATGAAAAAGGGTGTCTTCACATATTGATATTTACTACTTATCATACATGTGCTTCAATGATCTCCTTCAAGTATTAAACTTTCTTTAGAAGGAATTTTCTTTGATACCAATCATTAGAAATATAGTGACTGGTGGGGTTGAATCACTCATACAAAACTTTTTACATCATTTTCCTTAGTTTTCATACAAAATTCAAAACATTCATTCATCATACATAATTAATTTGATATTATTATGTGTGTGACAACCATCCATAGAAACATAAAGCAAGAGAGTATACATGAACACAATATATATATGGGAAACCCTCAAGGGGAAGAACAGCCACTGAACCTCTACTTATATTTCTCAAAATAAATGACTTATGTGTGAATATTACACATCACGGAATATTTATTTAGTGATGCGGAAACCCCACAAGGTGCATCAACCACTAGTTTAGTAGGTAACCAACCCTACAAGGAGCACCAACCCATAATTTAGTGAGGTAGTAAACCCACAAGGAGGCTATAACCCACTTAGACAACTAAGCACCAACTAAGCCACCTAAAGATGGATATCACCTCTTAAACTTGTTTCTTGACAATTGATTATGATCACTAGTTCAACTCAATGCACTCAAATCCCCTTGCAAACACACCTTATTATTTTCTCAAACATACACCAATATGTGTTGACTAGGTCTAGTGACCTATAGATTCTTCTTCTCATCCTTGATCATCTCATCATACCTCTTCCCTAACTATTTCTTGACCCCTCATAAAAATTTCACACTCTCCTTTTTCTCATTGATCATCATGCTCACAAAATAGGTCTTCTTCTCCAACTAGGTTATATACAGATGACCTACTTCAACTTGCCATCTTTTATCGGCATCATGGAAACATACTTCATCATTTTCAAGGCCTTATATACTTCATCACTTCTCTCATAACGTTCTCTTTCATCCTTCCAAAATTAGATTCATGCCCATAGTTCTAACACGCCCAAATGAGATTTTTAAACTTGATTATATACATGAAAAAGTGTCCAAACCATGCAGGATGGCCATCATAGAGAAAATATTAGAATATACAACCACTAAGACGGGAGGGATGAGTTAGTGCTACTTAAATTTTTTGAAAAAAAATCAATTTGATTGAATTTCTCATGAAGAAACAACACCACCATTCATAAGAAATCAACAAGAGAACACACAAAAATAAAATATTTAATGTGGGAAACTATACGTACCCAAAATTGTAAGGTACTGTACTACGGAGCGGTGTAATAAATGCCCCAATGATGATACAGGTCTCCTCGAAAGGTGTTCGGGATCCAGAAAAAGCTCTTCGGATATGCATTAACATCCCACATGCCCCGCTTAGCCCCCGTGTCCTTTGTTTTCCCCTTTTTCCCTCTTTCCTCGGCCTCTGAACCTTCAGTAATGAAACCGCTGCCCTGCAGGGCGGCGGTCTCGTGACCGCCGCCCTGAACAGGGCAGCGGTCCTGTAACCGCCGCCCTGAGTAGGGTGGCGGTCTTGTGCGTGTTTTCCAGAACGCTCTTTTGGCGCGACCCATGTGAAATATCACATTTCACCAGCTTTCCTTGCCGACTTGAGCATGCATTAATGTTTTTGGTCCCCTAGAATAGTGTTTTTCCTTTGTTTATTGTTTAGGAGTTCAGTTTGGATTTGATCTTTTGGGTGTTTGAATTCCTATAAATGGATTGCTTGCACTCAAGCAAAGGGCTCTGAGTTTTGCTCCAAAGTTTGCTTTTTGAATTTCTTGTTACAGCAGATTTAGTTTTCATTTGCTTAGAATTCGTAGTTTTCTCATTGAGTGCTTTGGTTAGTATTGTGTTGCAGCTGGTAAGCCACATATCCAACTTGTGCAAGTGCAAAAATTATTTGGGCCCCTCATTCTTGTTTCAAACTCACCATTTTCAGTAGTTCAGTCTTCTAGTTTGCTTAAGTTGATAGTTTAAATCCTTTGCATGCTTGGTTGCATTACTCAGCCGTTGGTAAGCCACAGATCCAACTTGTGCAAACAGTATCATTCTTTTTGGAGTAGAATAGTTTAGGCAGCCATTAAAATTACAGGTTTTTCTCTTCATACAGATGAGTTTCAAGTTCTGGATGCATTTTGTTGCATGATTCGTAGTAGACCTTGCTAGGAATTGCATAGGCCAAGCTCTGTACTCTTGCGCTATCCCTCTCCTATCTGCATTGTATTATGTCTACATTCTGAAGGCTGTCCATTGATCCAAGTATCTATTCCTATTGATGCAAGCATTACACGCTTTTCTGGATTCACATGAGCACAAAGAACGAGGAGATCATACTGAGGGGACAAGAACACACACACCGTCGGATTCGCCACTGTTCTACGAAATCCAGGTTTCATCTTTCAAAGTTTTAGTTAGAATTTATCAAATAAAGTAGTTAATCACTTTATTACGGTTATTTCCATTCTCGATATTGCCAGGGAAGTTGTGGGGATTGATAGTTTCTGAGAAACTATGATTCATTCCTCACTTCTAAGGTAGGATCGAGAATCTCGCAAATAGATTAGTTATTTCGTTGTTTAGAATAGATATACAAAATTACACAGACAAATAGCTACACTCGGCTATTTTGTTTGTTTTACGTTATTAGTTTAGTTGTCAATTCTAAATATTTTAGATAGCTGCTTTCTTATAAATTGCCAGAAAATACAAAAAAAGGAATTATATATGCTAGAAGTGTACTTAGATTTTACTTTATTATAGTTTGTTTCATTACTGCTTTCGCATGACAATTACGGGACCTAGGGAGCCCAGGGAATACATTTTCGAGCCAATTGTGCCCCAACCCAATATCATAGTGGCAGTAACTGACATTGACCAAAACCTCAGGATACAAGTCTTCCAAACAACAACAGACTTCCAACAGATCAGGTTACAGTTGAGAGGGTTAAACGTAGAAGACGACCAAGCACACACATTCTGGTCAAATCAACCAAACTACAGGTTATCCTAGAAAACATCCACATGACTGTAGAAGGATTTGAAAGAGAACAAATATTTGGGAGCGATCCTTTAGTTCCATAGCCAGACGCTGGAGACACCCTCGTAGATATAGATACCAGTTTAAGAATTCAAGTTGCTAGAACACCTGTGAGGTATTATGAGAAAATCACACAATTACTGATTCTAAAACGTAGAGGCTGAGAAAGCTTATGGCTACTGGATACTAGGGATTAGAACTTGATCTCACGTATGACCATAACAGGACCGCAACAACCAAGAGTCTACTGTTGTGATCCACAAATCCCACAGCCTAACGAATCCACAAGTAAGTTAGATATAGACACTGGCCTACGTACATTAGTATTTCAGTCTACTCCGATTCCACCTATCATCATTCAACAGTTGTCCCCTACTAGACACCACAGCTAACAAAGCTAGAGAATTTTGGATTAGGCCAAAGAATCGTCCATAGAGTTGACTATATTCGCCATATGACCCTATCAGGAGAAATACACGAAACCATCCCGGGTCATTTTCCACGCATCCCACAACCCATAGATCGAATCACGCCAGAGCTCGATATTGATTGGAGCCTTCGAGCAGTCATCCTCGCTGATCGATCTATCACACCAGTCCAAGTTAGAAGGGCCTTCTTTGCCTTAGATTCGTAAAGACCATTAGTGTGTGTCGAAGACATTAGACTCCCCAACTAGTTTGTCTGCATATTCTACCCTCACCGGCTGTCTCGGCATGACCTCGGGAGGTCGGGTACGTGGAAGAGTCACTTGTTGATTATCACGCTCGCCTATTGCTTTTCCGATGTACAAAATTGGTGAACCCAACGTGAACCAAACAATTATTTCACCTTCTCTTTGAGAAGTTTCATCTTCTCTCTTTCACCTTCACTCTTTCCCATTATTCTGCGGGTATTCATATACCCCGCGAATATGTCAGGATTTGATGCTTATGGCAGACCCCTCCTGGGTCTTGAGGCATACTACACCCAACAGAATAGGGAATCATCACCCTCGCTCTCAGTATGGGGTGACAACTATTCAACTAATCAGTTGTCAACACAAACCCCAAGAATCAGATATAGTTCATCTTTTCAAACTGAGGAGTTAGATCAACTCGCTCAAACACAAACAAAGCCTTCAGGCTCAAACAATATGACATTGACTGGAGAATCTGCTTCATCTCCTCAGGTGCTACTTAGACCACATATTAGCAGACAATCAGATCCATACTCAGTTCTAGATGATGAGTACTCAATACGTTATCCTAGGAATGAACAACGCTCTCAAGGCATGTACCCCCCTGTAGGAATTTTGCAAATACAGCCCGAGTTCTCTCCTCAAGAAAATATCTCTATGCCATCACATATAGAAAATACTCTCAGAGAAATGCTTGGCAGGATAGTGATCAGTTCATAGCAGGATATCACATACCTCCACAAAACCATGTTATACAACAAACGCCACCAAGGCACGATATCGTGACTTCACCAAACGAAGTCATTTCAACTTTAATAGAAAAGGTTAGAGGATTAGAACTTGCCCAAGCAAGTCAAAATTTGAAATTCATACAAACAGGGAGTTCCAATCCTCCGCACCATCCTAGCCAAGTAGATCTCCTCACAGGAGTAGGCACGTTAGGTATGACTCCTCAGTATTCACAACAAGTACCAACTAGACCCACTATCGCTAGCACAGTTCCTCCTGGTCCGGTACAGAGCAATCCATTCCTGGATAGTACCCCTTCGTACTTAAACATGTACTCCAAATCGCCACAAGGGGATATGTACTCATCCCCCGGCATGTTTGCTCCAACGCAGGGACCTCCTTATGCCCCTGCCAATGCGTACGTTATGCCATATCAACAACCCGTTCCGCCACCACCTCCTCAACAGGCACCATCAATGGTTGAGACGTATGCAATAGGGACTTATTCAGAATACTTAAAGGAGCCCTTAGATTTCACCATAAGAAGCGTTATGCTTCCAAGGCCTCTTCCCGATTTGCCCAAATTCAAGGGTGAAGGAGATCCAAACGCGCACATCAAAGCTTACGCTACAGCCATACGAGAATTACTCCCTTGGGACGGGGTTGTTGCTAAAATATTTCCCAAAACCTTGGAAGGCATCGCTCTCGATTGGTATTATAGAATACCTGAAGCTTCCATACATTCATTCAAACAACTCATGTCTGAGTTCATCAAAGCCTTCGACATGAACAAACTATTAAGAACAGGAATCAGGGAATTCTTGCATATCAAACAAGAACACAACGAATCTATCGCCCATTTCATCCAGAGGTGGCGTACAGTTCTTTATTCATCAGCAAGTGCTCCAAACATGGATCAGATGGAACTATGCGATTTATTCCTTCATTCTCTCAGTAGAGAAGTGAAGGAAGAAGTCCAGAAGTTCCCACTAAGGACTTATGATGAGGTACTTGAGAGCGCTCTACGAATTGATCAAGCAGCAATAGATAGTGGCCGTAAGACGTATGGAGCAAATGGGAGGTTAATCACCTCCACTCAAAATACTACAACTACCACAAATGTCAATCAAGGACCCAAAATCCTTAACAAAAATCGTGGGGTAACAACAGATGGGGTAACTGACCAGCCCAAAAGGGTAAATGTCGTTAATACTCCGTCACAAATAAACAACCAAAGAAACAACAACTTTACCCCGACGGTCAATACGGTGGATTTTAATAATCCACAACAACAACGGTGAAATCCCATGCAAGGGCCAAGCCAAAACTCATTTGGTTACCAAAACCAAAGTCAAAACCAAAAACAACAATTCCAAAACTTTGGTCCTAATAGGCAACAGTTTGATCGGAATTTTAGGCCACAATACACACCAAACCAACAAAACGGGAATTATAATCCCAATTCTTATTGTGGTTTCCATAAAATTCATGGTCACGACACTAGAACGTGCCGTGACTACAATAAATTTATGCAACGTTTGCCAGAAGAACAAAGACAGTTCTTCACAGACTTGTTTTTGGCAGATCCCGTCTCATCATCACCAAATACTCTCACAGGGGCAGTTTCCCCTCAGAATGCTCCCCTCAGATCTTTAGCGATCTGCTCCCAAATCATGATAGCAATAGGATGAATCCAACTGGAACAAACAAAGGCACAATAACAGGAAACAACGATCACGAGGCCTCAACTTCGCTAAATCCGTTAGTCGCGCCACAACTAGGAAGTCAACCATGACCTAAGGTAGTTGGATTAGTGGAGTTAGACTCCGAATTACCCGTTGAAGCAATTACGAGGACACGAGAGTATTTCTCTCAACTAAGTCCAAGCCATCTGCCAGAAACAGATAACATCCAGCAAACCATAGCAAAACCTATCGGTGCTTACGATCTAATTAATGATCTAACAAAAACCTTCTCGCATATTTCATTCCTTGATTTACTAAAGAATTCCCCTGCTCACAGGGCTGCTCTTTTAGAGGCGTTAGGTTTGGGTCATTTAATTAGTATCACTCCACCACCAGAAGCACAAGTAAATCATATAGACTTTGATGTTTATCCTCCGGGACAGGCGGATAGGGATGTCGAATTCATATTCGAAATAAGTAAAATGCCTACAGATGCTGAGATTGCACGCCAAGGTGATCCAGCCCTACACTTGCAAATACAGGTTTATAATAATTATGTAAAACAGGAAATGGTTGATGATGGAGCTGCGGTTAACATAGTTCCTTTCTCTTTTCTCCAAAAATTGGGATATGGTGAAACAAACTGCTCCACTACTCGAAATACCTTGAGAGGCTATGATAGCCTTAAAGCCACGTCGATAGGAACCATAATACTACCGGTCACTTTGGGACCTAAAACAATCTTGACTGAGTTTTATATTATAGATCGGGAAACTAACTATAATATGATCCTCGGCCGACCGTGGATACATTGAATGAAGGCAATCCCTTCCACGCTATTTCAAGAAGTAAGATTCTTACATCTAGGAAAGGTATTTGTAGCCAAAGGTGATCCAAAGCCATTTGACGTACACCTAGCTGATTTAAAGAAAAGACCAGGGGTGCACTCAGAATTCGAACTGCCAACGAATCAACTTAATAAACCCTCTGACCCAAAGCCAGAGGAAAAGTTGATACCTACGACGGATCTTGAAACCATCAGCATAGCCAAAACAACCCCAATTCCTGGCGGTAAAACTAAAGAAACTGTATCATTAGGGACTACTGCAAAAATCGTTGAATTAATAGAACAAGATTTACCAATGTTCTTACCATTTGATTCGAAAGGCATGGGATTTTCCCTAGGTGTTGGTTCCTTGCCAGCAGAAGATCTCTGTATGGTAGAATTAGAGTGTGCAAACACAGTAGATACACCTACATCCATACTCCCGGCTAAGTATTGGACTCTCCATTTCGATGGAGCTAAATGCCGCTATGGAGCAGGGGTAGGTATAATTCTTACCTCGCCCGAGGAAAAGGTCCTCCCATTCTCTTTTAAGTTGAACTTTGAATGCACAAACAACGGTGCTGAGTACGAAGCTCTCCTCCTTGGCCTTACCTTAGCCAAAAGAATCGGTATTGATAACATCAGAGTCCTTAGAGACTCGCAGTTAGTAACAAACCAAGTTTCTGAAATGTATGAAACTAAAGCCGAACATTTACAACTCTACAAAAATGCTGTATTAGATTTAAGCAAGGCGTTTAATTTCATATCCATTGAAGCAATCCCGCGAGAGAAAAATTTTCTTGCCGATTCAATAGCAACTTCGGCATCACGCTTCACTCCAAGCAATGAGCTAGAAGATACTCACTTCACAGTATCCATTCATAACGAACCATTGATAAAAACAATGACAAATCCTCTTTCAAGCGGAAATGAATCTACCGTTCTTGACCATGTTGGAAATGATGCGGCTACTTTGGATTACTTAAATGCCTATGCAGCATTACATCGCTCCTGTCACACACTAGATTTATCTCTGATCCCGCATTCGTCTTCCTACTTCGGAAATCCTGTAACGGATCTTCCCTCTCAAAGGGAATCTAGCATATACGCAATAGAAAATGGGGATGATATAGATCTACCTCCAGCACCACCTGAGTTCGAAGAGGGTAACGCCTCTTTAATCGAAGAAACAATCGATGTCAACATTGGGACAGAGAATGAACCAAGGATATTAAAACTAGGTTCTTCATTAACCCCAGAAGAAGTAGAAATACATACTCAGGTTCTCAAAGAACATCAGAAGGCATTTGCATTTAATTACAAAGAGATGACAGGAGTCGCACCCCCACATTGCGGTGCACAACCTCGTCACTAGATCAGATGCGAAGCCAATTAAGCAAAAATCGAGACCTATGAAGCCCAAGGTAGCCCTTATGGTAAAAGAGGAGGTAATAAAACTCCTTCAGGTAGGATTTATCAATCCAGTTGACTACTCCCAATGGGTATCAAACATCGTTCCCGTTCTCAAGAAGAATGGAAAGATACGCATCTGCATAGATTTCCGGGACATTAACAAAGCATGTCCTAAGGATGACTTCCCATTGCCATCTATCGATGTCATTGTTGATGCAACAGCTGGGTTTGAGCTCTTGTCTCTCATGGATGGATTCTCGGGATACAATCAAATCAGAATATCCGAGCAAGATCAAGCTAAAACCACCTTTATAACTCCTTGGGGAACCTATTGCTACGCTGTTATGCCATTCGGTCTCAAGAACGCCGGTGCCACGTACCAGCGGGCTATGACTTATATATTTCACGATTTAATTCATAAAATCGTGGAGTCCTACGTAGATGACTTGTTGGCTAAAGCCAAGAAGCATTGTGACCATCCCGAAGTACTCCGTGTCATTCTTTCACGTTTAATAGAATACGGAGTTACGCTAAATCTGGAAAAAATGCGTCTTTGGTGTAACAGGAGGAAAGCTCCTAGGTTACATCATATCGTCACGAGGGATCGACGTTGATCCAACCAAAATTCGGGCTGTCCTTGAAATGGCCCCACCTTCGAGTGAATCTGGAATCAGATCATTTCTCGGGAAGCTGGGTGCAATCCGGAGATTCATCCCGGACTTAAGCTTCGCTATTCATCCAATCAATAATTTACTCAAGAAAGACTATAGCATTGATTGGACTGAAGACTGCAACGAAGCTTTCAACGCAGTTAAACGCTTCTTACTATCACCACCTACGCTAATGCCACCTAAGCTAGATCGCCCGTTAATTCTATACTCACGGGCTACCGATGTTTCATTAGCTTGCATGCTAGCCCAAGAAGACGATGACAAAAGAGAACGCGCAATTTATTTCATTAGCCGAACATTGCTCGACTATGAAACACGCTATACACAAGCAGAGCGAGAATGTCTTGCCATAGTTTTCGCAACCAAATGCCTAAGACACTACATGCTAAATCAAGAGACAAGGGTCATGGTAAAAACTGACCACTTACGAACCTTCCTTACACAAGAGTCCCTGTCTAAAAAGGCAGGACGCTTTATAACCTTAATGGGAGAGTTCGAATTAACTTTTGTAAACCAAAATTCAGTTAAAGGGAAAATCATCGCAGATTGGTTAGCTGATAACCCGCTAGACGGAGGCGACTTAGTAGACTTAGAATTTCCAGACGAATGCGTGTATTACGTCGAAACCCGACCTGCTATATCTGAGTGCCCTTGGTACGCTGATATCATTAGTTATATCATGGACCATAGATACCCAGAAGGAGCTACACCTCAACAAAGAAGGCGGTTACGCATTATCGTAGCTAAATACGTCATTATAGAGCAAGTGCTCTATCGGAAAGCATTCGATGGAATGCTCTTAAGGTGTGTTGACACAGAAGAGTCCAAGAAGATTCTCCATGAATCTCACAGCGGTATATGTGGAGGCCACTTCGGCGGCCATGCCACTGCTCGGAAAATACATCGAATGGGCTATTTCTGGCCCACTCTGGAACATGACGCGATAGAGTTTGCACGCAGGTGTCATAAGTGCCAAGAATTCTCTCACGAGATCCACATGCCAGCACAGGCTCTGCAACCAATCGCTACTCCATGGCCCTTTTCTACATGGGGCCTGGACTTGATAGGGAAGTTCTCTCCCTCCTCCACAGACGGCCACAATTTTATAATCATGGCCACTGAATATTTCACTAAATGGGTAGAGGCCATGCCTCTTACAACTGTACCTGGTTCTGTAATCGCTAAGTTCATTTTGAACCAAATCATTTACAGGTACGGTATCCCGCAAATTATTATCTCAGATAATGGAACTTCTTTCAAGAATGAAGAAGTACGTGAGCTATGCAACAAATTTAAAATCAGCCATCATACGGCTTCCTTGTACTATCCCCAAGCCAATGGGCAGGCTGAAGCAACGAACAAAACACTGAAAGCCATTCTCCTTAAAACAGTGAAAGAAAACAAGCGGGATTGGCATTTGAAATTATATCCGGCCTTGTGGGCCCATCGAACCTCAATAAGAACTCTGACAGGAGCAACTCCTTTCTCCCTGGTATTTGGGTCAGAAGCAGTTCTCCCACTCGAAGTTGAAATCCCCAGTCTCCGCATTTCGCTACAAGGGATTCTGGATGAGGACGCTTACAGAGAAGCACGTCTTTCTCAATTAGAAAGCCTGGATGAAGCTAGGTTAGATGCTGAACAACGACATAGAGTCTATGCCGACCGAATGTGCCGGCAGTATAACAAGAAAGTCTATGAACGTGACATATACGAAGGTGACCTAGTTCTGAGGTTAGACAGCCGGATCGATAAGAAGACCGGCGAAGGAAGGAAATTCCGGCCCAAATGGTTGGGACCATACCGAGTCATGAAAGACTACGGGAATGGCGCTTATCTCTTATGCACGCTAGAAGGTGAGGAGTTTGGCGAAACAGTCAATTCCCTCCACCTCAAACGTTTCTACGCATAAGCAGCAAGCGCTGCCTATATAACTATCTACATCGCATTTTCATATAAATTAGGATCATTTTGTCCACTTGTTCTTACACAAATTGTGATCAAGGAATCTATTCTCAAAGCAATTTATTTCAAACTCGTGATGTTTCTGGCATGAAGTTCTTTAAACATACCTCTCCATCTTCGATATCATCAATCAATTCAGAATCTTTTATCTAATAAAATCAGACATGACGAAGTCCTAACGGTAACCATACCAAGCTCTGCAAGTTTGTTCTCACTTTGGTTTCTTCTTAGGATAGGTGTCTTGCCTATGGTCTGTTCTAGAAGCTTCATGGTGTCACATCTATCCCATATGCACATCTCTTTGGAAATAAGAATATACTGACATCTTACTCAAACAAACAAGTCAAGAAGTGATTAAACAGAAAATTTTATTTTACACATTTCCTTGCCCCACCAACCTTCGGTGATGAGCTTGCGTCTCTTACTAGTGACGTAGGGTTGGGAAAGGATGGAAATGCCCTTACTCGCCTATGCCTTGCCCACGGTGATAAACCCATGCTTCTTACAGGTAGCACGGGGCAAAGTGTAGGGGGTCCTCTAGACAAAGTAAATGTTAAAAGGTCATAAACAAACAATTCAAAACTTTGAGTCAAAAACGAATGAATCAGATATTCAAAATTCCAAAAAGAGTTAAAAATCCTAAAAAAACCCAGATTTTGTCTACTATGTGGCCATCTACGGGTCTAAGTCTGGATAAACCGCAAGGTAAGTTACATCCAAAACTATGAAGTCATTCAGGTAGAGTAAGCTTGTAGTTTTCAATTTGGTTCCACCAAAGCTTCGTCTGTCTTTCATCACTTTCACTTCACCATATTTCATAACTTGCGCCCTTCTTGGCTCTTGGTGATGAGCTCTCGCATCTTACTAGTTGCGTGGAGTTAAGGGTGGGGCAAGTCAATCTGTTCATCATACTAGTTGTTCTCATCACTTTGCCAAAACAAATCATGAGGTATCCAAATTGCTAAACAAAAGTTAAGATTCAAGATCACAATATATATCTACAATATCATGTATCAGCATCATGAAATACAAAAAGAAAGCAAACATCTGCATCATCTGTTTTCCATTGCATACATTCTAGAAAGCATATAAAACATACATCGTAGTATACACGAAAAAGCTGGAACAGAAAGGGAAGACACAAGTGACAAAGTTTTGATCCAAAATCGGCTCATATATATGAACAGTCAATATTTGTATACAATGCCATCATGCACTAGGCATGGTCAAAATGCTCAATGAGCCCGTAATACACAAAAGAATCCATAATACAAAAAATGCATAGGAGCCAAGTGGCCTCTCAACCCCTACGCGATCCCGCTGAAGGTGCACGCCCTCGCCTAGGGCTACGACTACGCTGGCGCTCTGAATGGACGGAAGGCTCAGGGTCTCGAGGGGAGGTCGTGGTCTCGCCATGAGAACGGCTCCTCATAAGGCGCTCGGCTGTCCTATAGCCTGCCAACTCTGTACGGAGAATAGACACCATCTTGGCCACATGCCAAACGGGAGCAAAGACGTCGGTATGCCTGCCGGCTGCTGAGGGCTCCCCGGCATCTACAGATAGCTCCGCACGGCGTCTTATCCATAGGGATCATCAGAGAATCAGTACATACCCTACGGATTAGATCCCGCCACTCGTCAACAGTCTCTGCAAAACAAAGAAGAAAGACAAATTAGAAACTAGGCGAGAGGCTAAAATATACAAGATACAAATATAAGGAGAGATAGCAGTTAAAACAAGTCCTAAATCAAACTAACACTAAAAGAGGAGAGGATAACTTACTCGGGTCACCGGGCCTCCAAGATGGGTCACTAGGGCCAGCACCCGCTGCAGATGCCGCCGCCGACTGAGGAGCTGCTCCTGTAGTTGGGGCAACATGACGCCCCGCAACGGACTCATCATCTCCACCATGGCCCCGGGAGAGTGGCTCCTCGGAAACCAGAGTCTCTCTCTCTGCGCTCTGCTCCTCCCTCTCCGCCTGCATGATATCCTGAGTATCATGCCACTCAGGATCACTCTCATCCGTCTGCTCCTCCGACCCTCCCTCTGCGGACTCCTCAGAATCGGAGTCAATATCTATAGGGTCATCGCTACTATGAGCAGGACCCGCGGTAATCCGAAGTAAAGGTGCCCGAGGCGCACCAGCTCTCCCTCTGGCCCGAACTATCCCCCTGGCTGCAATAGGAATGCCAGGGGTAACCACTATCCAACCACGGCCTCTAGGCCCCCCTCTAGCCTCCCGAACTGATCTGTAAACTGGTGCTACTGGAGGAAGCATGCCCACATATGGGAGGCCGAACTGCTGAGGAACCCTGCTGAAAGGATGTACCTCCACCCGTCCCACACGGTCAATAAGCTGCCCTGTAATGGAGCAGGAAACCAATGTCATGGCCTCCTCTCCCCATACGCCGGCCATAAGCTGGTACGGTGTGGCCTCCATATCTGCTATGGTGAGGGAAGCTACCGGCTGGTGAGGTGCTCTAAGCACTGACATATCTGACCACCTGGCTGCCCTCACAGCCCCAGGATCTGCCACCTCCACGCCTCTGCCATAGGGAATGAAGCGCTCATACACCCAACTCATAACTAGAGTAGGGTGACTCAAAGACTGTCCCTGTAAACGGACCACCCTGTATAAGTCGTGATAGGTGGTCCCCAAAATGTCTACCCCCCAGGCGTATATCCGGCCATGCCCCTCTATCTGTGCAATGATGGGGGCCCAACAGTATAACAAAGTGTCCCCTCCCTTGTCCCCGATCAGTCTCGAGGCAAGGATCCCCATGATGGCCTGTCGAAATACGGGGATGGGCAAAGAAGGAATGGATCTAACTCTCACTCCCTTCTTCGGCCCCGTGGAAATAGCTGCATCCCCCATATAACCTGCCCACTGTGCAATCTGTGCTCTGGACCCAGCTGTCTCCAGTGTGAGTCTCCTCCCGATGATCGGGACCCCCAAGATACGGTAAACGTCCTCTAGAGTAATAGTCCACTCACCGCGGACCCCTGGCAATCGGAAAGTGTTCCGATCTGCATCCCAGTATGAGAACAAGTCACAGAGTATGTGACTGGATGGAGCAACGTGAGGCACACGCGATATCCGCAATATGCCGGCCCTCTGCAATGTGTCCTCCTCATCTGCTGAGAGGGCATCCAATACCCCGGGCAGCCAGTCACACTCTCTATCCCGGCTCCATCTAATATACTCCTCCTTCGCCTGCATACACCCAAAAAAAACACACAAAACAGAGTAAGTTAGTATCTAAACGATATCAAGAGATTTATAAAAACATACACAAATGCTAAAAATACAAGTGTAAGTTTTCAAAAGAGGTCCTTTTGCATTCTGTGCAAAACCGCCACCCTGGGCATGGGGGCGGTTTTGTAACCGCCACCTTGAAGGCGGCTGTCTTGTGACCGCCTCCCTGGACAGGGCAGCGGTCATGTAACCGCCGCCCTGTCCAGGGCGGCGGTTACGGTCCAAAAACCCGGGCGGGTTTTTAACCCCAAAAAGCCAAAAACTAGCAAAAAATGACTATTTTGGCTAAAAACAAAGCCTACCCAGTAGGCGCCCCCCTAGACGGACCTTTTAAACCTAACATTTTCAAAAATGACCCCCCCATTACAAATAATTTTCTATTTCAAATTTGAAAGGGGAAAAATGCAAAAATTGAAGAAAACCAACCTATGATCTCACGGGGTGGCGTTCCGCACGTGGAGGCATGATCACGATCTCGCTCTGGACGTTTCGAATATATTCGCGCAAGAAACCGTCACCGTGGGTCCCAGAGCTCAAAATTTATCAAATCAACTCGTGCAAATGAATAGGAAAATGGGCCCACTTTCATATATATATTGTTCTATTTCGTCTTAAAATGACTTTTTCATAGGTTTGGAGCGCTGATAGAGGTAAGTTTCTATCCCCGCACGAATGGTACGTTCTCCTTCCCTATTATTTTAGCATTGATCTTCCAAGTTATTGCATCTATCTGCACTTGAGTTCTCTTTTCATTTTGCAGGTGGCGGGAATTCTGGATGGCGTCATTTCGACACACGGACGTGTAAGGTATAACTTCTAACTTCCCATTTTGGGACTGCCATACTCGGACCCACCGTTTTATGCCTCTTCATTGCTAAAACGCTTCTCCGAGGGGGCAATATGTACGTACCCAAAATTGTAAGGTACTGTACTGCGGAGCGGTGTAATAAATGCCCCAATGATGATACAGGTCTCCTCGAAAGGTGTTCGGGATCCAGAAAGAGCTCTTCGGATATGCGTTAACATCCCGCATGCCCCTCTAGCCCCCATGTCCTTTGTTTTCCCCTTTTTCCCTCTTTCCTTGGCCTCTGAACCTTTAGTAACGAAACCACCGCCCTGCAGGGTGGCGGTCTCGTGACCCCCGCCCTGAACAGGGTGGCGGTCCTGTAACCACCGCCCTGAGCAGGGCGGCGGTCTTATGCGCATTTTCCAGAACGCTCTTTTAGAGCGACCCACGTGAAATATCACATTTCACCAGCTTTTCTTGCCGACTTGAGCATGCATTAATGTTTTTGGTCCCCTGGAATAGTGTTTTTCCTTTGTTTATTGTTTAGGAGTTCAGTTTAGATTTAATCTTTTGGGAGTTTGAATTCCTATAAATGGATTGCTTGCACTCAAGCAAAGGGCTCTAAGTTTTGCTCCAAAGTTTTCTTTTTGAATTTCTTGTTACAGCAGATTTAGTTTTCATTTGCTTAGAATTCTTAGTTTTCTCATTGAGTGCTTTGGTTAGTATTGTGTTGCAGCTGGTAAGCCACATATCCAACTTGTGCAAGTGCAAACATTATTTGGGCCCCTCATTCTTGTTTCAAACTCACCATTTTCAATAGTTCAGTCTTCTAGTTTGCTTAATTTGATAGTTTAAATCATTTGCATGCTTGGTTGCATTACTCAGCCGTTGGTAAGCCACAGATCCAACTTGTGCAAAACAGTATCATTGTTTTTGGAGTAGAATAGTTTAGGCCAGCCATTAAAATTGCAGGTTTTGCTCTTCATACAGACGAGTTTCAGGTTCTGGACGCATTTTGTTGCATGATTCGCAGTAGACCCCGCTAGGAATTGCATAGGCCAAGCTCTGTACTCTTGCGCTATCCCTCTCCTATCCGCATTCTATTCTGTCTGCATTCTGAAGGCTGTCCATTGATCCAAGTATCTATTCCTGTTGATGCAAAGCATTACACGCTTTTCTGGATTCACGTGAGCACAAAGAACGAGGAGATCATACTGAGGGGAGACAAGAACACACACTACCGTCGGATTCGCCACTGTTCTGCGAAATCCAGGTTTCATCTTTCAAAGTTTTTAGTTAAAATTTATCAAATAAAGTAGTTAATCGCTTTATTACGGTTATTTCCATTCTCGATATTGCAAGGGAAGTTGTGGGGATTGATAGTTTTCTGAGAAACTATGATTCATATCCTCACTTCTAAGGTAGGATCGAGAATCTCGCAAATAGATTAGTTATTTCGTTGTTTAGAATAGATATACAAAATTGCACAGACAAATAGCTACACTCGGCTATTTTGTTTGTTTTACGTTATTAGTTTAGTTGTCAATTCTAAATATTTTAGATAGCTGCTTTCTTATAAATTGCCAGAAAATACAAAAAAAAGGAATTATATATGCTAGAAGTGTACTTAGATTTTTAGTTTATTATAGTTTGTTTCATTACTGCTTTTCGCATGACAATTACGGGACCTAGGGAGCCCAGGGAATACATTTTTGAGCCAATTGTGCCCCAACCCAATATCATAGTGGAAGTAACTGACATTGACCAAAACCTCAGGATACAAAGTCTTCAAAACAACAACAAGACTTCCAACAGATCAGGTCACAGTTGAGAGGGTTAAACGTAGAAGACGACCAAAGCACACACATTTTGGTCAAATCAACCAAACTACAGGTTATCCTAGAAAACATCCGCATGACTGTAGAAGGATTTGAAAGAGAACAAATATTTGGGAGCGATCCTTTAGTTCCACAGCCCAGACGCTGGAGACACCACTCGTAGATATAGATACCAGTTTAAGAATTCAAGTTGCTAGAACACCTGTGAGGTATTATGAGAAAATCACACAATTACTGATTCTAAACGTAGAGGCTGAGAAAGCTTATGACTACTGGATACTAGGGATTAGAACTTGATCTCACGTATGACCATAACAGGACCGCAACAACCAAGAGTCTACGGTTGTGATCCACAAATCCCACAGCCTAACGAATCCACAAGTTAGTTAGATATAGACACTGGCCTAACGTACATTAGTATTTCAGTCTACTCCGATTCCACCTATCATCATTCAACAGTTGTCCTCCTACTAGACACCACAGCTAACAAAGCTAGAGAATTTTGGATTAGGCCAAAGAAATCGTCCATAGAGTTGACTATATTCGCCATATGACCCTATCAGGAGAAATACACGAAACCATCCCGGGTCATTTTCCACGCATCCCACAACCCATAGATCGAATCACGCCAGAGCTCGATATTGATTGGAGCCTTCGAGCAGTCATCCTCGCTGATCGATCTATCACACCAGTCCAAGTTAGAAGGGCCTTCTTTGCCTTAGATTCACAAATACCATTAGTGCGTGTCGAAGACATTAGACTCCCCAACTAGTTTGTCTGCATATTCTACCCTCACCGGCTGTCTTGGCACGACCTCGGGAGGTCGGGTACGTGGAAGAGTCACTTGTTGATTCTCACGCTTGCCTGTTTCTTTTCCGACGTACAGAAACCCTTGAAGGTAGAAAACCTCAATGAAACCAATACACTAAGATTGAAAATTTTTCTAATGAGGGATTAAAAATATTTCAAAATTGTTGAGCACCCACTCAAATTGAAGCACCAACTCTTTTACATGTATGTTGCATGCATATATTTTCTCATTTTCAAGTCTTCTACATGTATATTACATGCATATCTTTTCCACATCGAGTCTCATACAATCCCTTACATGTTCTCATGGGTCTTCCTTTTATGCATGTTTTTATTTACATAATCACTTTCACACACATTACTCATGCAATTTTCTTTTATTTATTTCATGCTTCTATACATGTAATTTCTTCCCTGGTCTCTTATGATTTCACTTGGTAGATCCTGGAACCTCCTTTGAATATTTTCCTGCTTCTACAAACATAAATTTCTTTCCCCAAGACCCATGTATTCCCTTGAGAATACTTGTATACTTCCTCTACATATTTTCATTCTCTTACAATATTTATCTCATGTCCTGATCTCCCATGCATGCACCTAAGGCTTTCACCCCTGTGCCAATCCTAACGTGACACATGTCAAATTTTTGGGGCTAATGGTTTTACTTGCAATTTTGGAAGTATGAATAGTGAGTTTTCAATTGTGATCTGATCCCCATAACAATTGAAAACCTGACATGTGGTAGTGATCTAGTGACTGCAGTCAACACTATAATCCATGTGGCCAATTAGATTATGCCATGTGTTAAATTTTCCCTCTTGTACTACAAATATTCATATCCCCATATCTCTTAATTTAGAACTCCAAATCACGAATGATTGGTCTCATTGGAAATATATTGATGTGAGATACACTCTAGAATAATGAAAGTCTATTTTTGGTGGGATTTTATGGGGAAAAGAGGAAAATGTAATTTGGTCCATTAATATGTAGCTACAGGTGACTCAACCACCTATATTTAGCATTGTCTCTTTCCATATTCTACAAGTAGTATGTCATGGAGGAGTGGATTTGGAATATTCCATGTTGCTTAGTAGTAAATTAATGTATATTGTTGGATCTTGTAGCCTCTAATCTAAGTTCCTTATTTTCCCCCCCTCTCTCTCTACCATTTCTCCATATATTGTAATGTGATACCCATTTGTAGGGGGGTCCTCTTGGAAATAAAACACATCATATTTCAGTGTTACACCAATGTTTTGAGTTACATACCTCAGATATGGACCTCTACAAGGATATTTTTCCTTCTTATTCCATTTTAATGCACTATGCATATTCTTAAGCATTTAAACTCATGTTTTATGGATTTTCTCTTCCTTATCATGTGTTTTTATTTTATTTTGTTCCTCTCTAATTATATCTTGGTAGGTTGTGCATGTTTTATCTATTTTCAAGGTTTAAGTTTTGTTCTGCTCCATGAACATGGAATCTTGAATGTTGTTTTCGACTATGGAACTCTTGTCTACCGTCTCCTCCTTCATTTTCCTCCCATTTTCGCTCATATGATAGTATCCTTACCCCTCTTCTTAGTTTTATCACCTCCCCTTAGCTTAGGATTTCCCCTTTCATGCATCTCTTTCTTACCCTAGTCCCTTAAAGTGTTAGAGTAATATTAGATAGTTACATTTCATCCAGTATGAGTTGTTTTAGCTTTAGGAATAGCCTTCTCTTGAGGTTTATCTCATTCTTTCAACACCCACATTTTAGATATTATCCCATGTTACCTCAAATAATTGAATCATTTTTTATTCTAGTGTGGGTGTAAATTTTATCTCTAACTGTTATTCCACACCTGGTTGGAAACTTGATAAATTTTAAATAATCGTTGTTGCAAATCAGCAGCACCCCCTGGATGTTGATCAGATTTCTAGTTTGATCATACTAGCATCCAGTGTGATTGCACAACATTGAATCCTTTCCCCAAGTGTGGGACTTGCAAAATGAGAGAGGAATCTTCAGTTTAGAGGCTGGTTCCTCAATTCTTCTGGTCAGATTTATCACTTACAAGTTGCAGAGGTCTATATTCCTAACCCTACCCTAAATTCCAAAGGAGACAGAGATAGAGAATGAAAAAAAGCTAAAACTAATGCTAATAGGTGATGCACCAAAGGAGTGGTGAGAATTTTTTACTTCTACAGATTGACACAGTCCATAAAAATGTAGCAAAGAACCTCATGCACAAACTGATAATTGTAATAAAGGATCAGAAATTAACCAAACAACATAGACAGAGGATGAAAACTAATCACAGAGGCTGTATTGTTATTTTAATCATAAAAATCACTTACATTACAACATCTGAGAGGAAAAATAAATTTACAGCTCTTAGAAAAGTTCTGATGTTCCACCAAAATCACTTCCAAGGTGAGAAAGGGGACCTGCAATACACAAAAAATGTTCAACCCTTTGAAGCCAAAACTGGCTTTTACAATGCAAGGGACGAGCCCAGGAGAGAGAAACATGGGAAAGCATAGAAGGGATTCAACCATTGACCAAAATGCATTCAAAACAACATGGTCATCATTACAGACCCATCCCCTGACATTTTTAGCCATGATGGGAGAGAATGCGAGCCATTCTTCATTAAAAACGGTGGTTGAAACGTCATTTTTGCTCCTCACCACATGCCAGAGACATTTTTCAATTTAATCTCTCCAAAATCCATCAAAATTTAAAATTGAATCCAGAATCTTGTAGATAATTTCACCATATTTCCATTGATATAAAGAACGTGAAAAACTGAGCTCTGGATTGAAAATTATGGCCATTTGAAATTTTAGGGCAAAACAGGGCCAAATCAAGTCAGCGGGAAATTTTTTTGAATTTTTACCCTTTTTTGCATTTGGGAAAATTTTCCAAAATTTCCCCATGCTCCACCACTCTAGGTGCCACGTGGCAGCATCTCATTGGCCGTAGGCCTTTCAGGGGAAAATTTTCCCAAAAAATTCCGCTGAGCCATAACTTAAAAAATACATGGAGTTAGGAGGAAAACTTTACCTTTCTGGAAAGCTAAGAAAGATCTCTATCCAATGGTGCCATTTCCAGAAGGTTTTGAGTGCCTAAAAGGAAAACTATTATGACTGAGGCACAAGAGAGGGGAGAATGGAAGGAGTTAGCCATAAAAAATGAGCAGGGGCACATTTTGGATAACAATTTTGGCAACTCAGAGGGGTCATCTGCCTGCTGGATGAAATTACCAGTTGCCTTAAACAATACATTGGGCATGGAGTCATTAAATTCTCTGTTTGGTACCCTAACTGACTAGAATTTTGCAAGGAGGAACATGGAATATCACCTGATGGAGCAAGGCCTGCAAACACATTCCCAAGAACAGCAAGCCTGTGCCAAAGCACTTAGGGAAATCAAAACTAACCTACAGCAAAACAATGTGCACAAGCACTTGGAGGAATGAAAACCTAAGCTAATATTTACAAGGTGGAGAATTTCCCTTTAGTAGCAATGCTTTAGATGGATCCCATTGACTGGAATTTGTAGTTCTTCACCATCCAATGAAGAAAATTGGAAGGCATTGATGTCCTTACACTTTGTGACCATGTATGGGCCACTCCAAAATGGCATCAAATTTTGAATGCCTTCCCAGTTTTGCTCTGTCTGCATCCCATTTTAACACTATATCTCCAACTTGGAAGGATCTATTCTTGGCCTTTCTATCAAAGGTCTTCTTTATCAAAGCCTAATCCTTCTCCATTGCTTGGGATGCCTGATTTCTAATTTCTTGGAGCTCCATCAATTCTATATATCTAACCTCCATGGGCTCAAAATCCAACAACTCCAACTGTTTCATGAGTTCCAATGTTGGAAACTCAAGAGACATGGGTAAAATTGCCTCTCTCCCATAAACAAGCTTGAATGGAGAGTTACCCGTAGATCTCTTGGGAGTTATCCTATCAGCCCATAAAGCTGATTTCAATTTAGTATGCCAAGACCTCTGATTTTCATCAAGAGTCCTCCTAATGATCTTCAACAAGTTCTTATTTGTAGACTCATCCTAGCCATTACCCTGGGGGTAATAGTTTGATGAAGTACTTAGGTAGATCTCATTCTTGACAGCCCATTTAGTCACCTTGGACCCGATGAATTCCAATGCATTATCTGATATTATTGTAGCAGGTACACCAAATCTAGTTGTTATTCCCTCATATAAGTCTAGGATGTTATATTAATTTGCTTCCTTGAGTGCTACTGCTTCAGTCCACTTAGTGAAGTAATCTGTGGCTGTTAAAATCTAGTTGTGCCCTTGGCTTGAATTGGAATTAATGACTCCAATGAAGTCCAAACCCCATTACATGAATGGCTAGTCAACTGAAATTGGATGCAATGGAAGGGCGGCTAGCCTCTCTTTACCTGTGAAGAAAGAACAATTCTTGCACCTCTTGATCCTTGCATAACAATCATTGAAAATCTTGGGCCAATAATAGTGAGCCCTCATGATCTTTAGAGCTGTCACTCTTGGTGCAAAATGACCACCAGCTGGTCCACCATGGAACTCTTCCAACATCCTATGAATCTTGATTTGTACCAATGCATCTCAGCAGTACTCGATTCACATATCTTTTTGAACAAGACACCATCAACAAGGGCATATGGGACATCCTACAATCTGAAGTGTCTTCTTTGGGTCTTGTTCATCTCTGGAGGGCATAGGCCTGTGCTTAGGAAGTTCATTATACTTTGGGGTCCAGCAAGGAGTGGGGACACCATTATTTTCCTCTTGAGTGCTTCCTTTCTCATGGCTGACTTGCAACTTCAAAATAGTCTCTTTCTCATTGCATGCTTCCTTTTGCTTGCTCAAAATCAGCTGCTCACATAGTCCTTTTTCCTCTGACCAACTTGGTGACCTTGATCTATATGTTATACTCCATGACACAAGTAATCCAACCTACTCTCTTTTCATTCAAGTCTTTGTTGAGGAGGAAGTCTTTAACTCCCGCATGAGAAACCAAAAATTAGTACCTTATTGTTTGAAACTAGATGCTTGAATGTCTTCAAGCTCCTAATTACTGCAAGAACATGCTTCTCAATGAAATAATATCTCACCTCATAGTCCTCCACGATTTGGCTGAAGAAAGCAATTGGCTACTCATCATTATCCTTGTTCTGCTGTACCAAAATTGTAGAGATAGTATCATCACTCCCTAAATGCATAGAGGATGAAATCCTTGGAGAAATCTGGGTTGATGAGAGCTAGGGCTTGAGAGATGGCTTCTTTGGTTGCTTCAAAACTCTCCTTGCCTTCTGCTGTCCATTTGAAAGCCATGCTTTTCTTTAACATCTTGGTGATGGGCCTTGACAAGGGCTGCAAAATCTGGGACAAACCTTCGAACAAAATTTATTCTCCCCAAGAAACTCTGGAGGGCCTTCTTGTGGCTTGGTAATGGTAGTGCTCTTATGGCTTCAACTCTTTCTGGATCAATTGCTAATCCTTCTTTGGAGACAATGTGACCAAGGAGCTTTCCTTCATGAGCTAAGAAAATACATTTTTTAGGATTCAAGGAGAATCCAAATCTTTTGCACCTTTGGAACACTTTGTCTCAAATGAGAGAGGTGGTCTACTGTATTTTTTGAAAAAACAGTCATATCATCAAGATATATCAGCACTATGTTGTTAATCAAACCTTTGAACTCCATATCCATTGCTCTTTGGAAGGTAGCTCTAGCGTTGGACAGCCCAAATGGCATTTTCTTGTATGCATAAGTTCCCCATTTAGTTGTAAAGGCTATCTTGAACTGATCTTCTTCCTTCACCATAATCTGATTATACCCTGAATAGCCATCAAGTAGTGAAAACCTCTTGGAGCCAACAATAACTTGTAAAATCTGCTCCATGAAAGGAAGTGGATAATGATCCTTGAGAGA
Source organism: Taxus chinensis (assembly GCA_019776745.2). Lineage (NCBI taxonomy): Eukaryota > Viridiplantae > Streptophyta > Pinopsida > Cupressales > Taxaceae > Taxus > Taxus chinensis. The sequence goes on from CM034154.1 coordinate 354,252,146, forward strand.
TGCTCTATTCAAATATCTAAAGTCAACACACAATCAGATTTCCACACTCTTCTTTCTGACCGGAACCAAGGTTGGCATCCCAACTATAATGCTTGATAGGGAATATGATTCTTAATTCTATCAACTTATTCAATTATTTTCTCATGAGTGGCTCCATGTGGGGGTTGAATGGCCTTTGTTTCTGCCTGATGGGCTTAGTATTTGGATCCAATTCAATGGTGTGTTGAGCTAACTCAGAGATTGAAACCTTTCAAATCTTCATAGCTCCAAGAAAAAACATCAAAGAATTCTTGACAAAGTTGTATGAACTCATACCTTTCTTGCTTAGTTGTCATCTTGCCAATTTGGAGTGATTTTCCTTCTTCTACCGAGATGGACACTGAATCTTCCCTCTTAACTTGGATGTTTTCTTTCTCCTTCCTAAACTGATCATTATGATTGAAAATGGACTCCAAAGTAATAAGTCCCTTTGGTAGTTTGTTGGTTCTCAGCTGCACCACTTTGTCACCATATTGCTACTCTAACTTTTCCTTATTTTTGGCTGAGAATTCAGCCTCTTCTTGCAAGAAATGGATGATTTACTTATCATTTTCAAACACTTTCCAACTTACATTGTTATCTGGCACTGAAGGCCTTACAATCACATGGATGTTTGGTCTGTACCTTGTATCTTTTTGAATGCTTTCAACAATGTCAAAGGCTGCCCCAACTGCTGTAAGCCTATCAGCAGCTTGGTTCTTCTTTTCTAGGAATGGATTTTATGCTAAAGCCCTCAAAATATTCAATGAGGTCCCACACCCTATTCTTGTAGAACTTGAAAAGAATATTCTTGACAGCATGCTGCCCCTTAACTTGGTTGACAATCACACTCACTATCACCAAAGACTTGCAAGTTCTTTATCCCTCTTTTGATTGACCAATGCAGTCCTTACACCAAGGCTTCATATTCAGTAGTGTTATTAGAGCATGCAAACTGAAATCTAAAAGCTAAATAATACTTAACTCCTTGAGATGAAACCAGCATGGATCTCCCTCCTACACCTTGTATACTCCTTGATCCATCAAAAAACAACTTCCATACCTCATTTTCATCCTTATGGTATGGCTTGGTGATGCTAGGAATAGACTGATTTTCTTCATGCATGCAATAGACTCCTAGTTCAGATTCTTCTATTTCTTGATAAGGATCAAAAGCATGCACCTTGCTTGCCCATTCATCAAGAGTTAGATCTGGGATACTTCCTACCTTGGTGTCAACTTCATCAGTGCTTGGGTGATCTTCTTGATCAAACGTTTGAACAATTTGGCATTAATCTGACTTGGAGTGTAAGGCTCAATGTGAAATTTTGTAATAGGTTCAGACCTGATTGTGGCTTTGGTTCCATATCTTGTTCTGAGACAGCATGTGTGACCAATCAGCAAACAAGGTAACCTCCAATCTTAGCTAGGGAAATCCCTTGACAAACATAGGGCAAAGAGTGGTGGAAGGTCTATTACTGAGACATCTTGCAAAACAACCACATTGGGACAGGCATGCAAAGTAAGACTCAATTTTTTAATCACTCCAACTATTGTTACTACTGTCCGATCCAACTGTACCACCCCTTTGGATATGGTTTCCTACTGAATTCCCAACTGATCATCTATTTGCTTGGGCATTACTGAAATACTTGCCCTGGAATCAATCATGTAATTGTGTACTAATTAGTTCCCAATGATCAATGAAACATAGAATGGAGGGGGCTTCAACATCTTACCTCACTATCATCCATGATTCCCCTCAGGCTGGGCAGCATTTGTGAGCACCTTCTCTTGCATTTGGACTTGCTGATTTGAAGTTGACCAGTCCTTCATGGCCAGCTTGTAGCAAATCTCTTTGGCCTGGGATAGATAGTGATTCCCACATTGATATGTTTACATTTGTCTTCTTCATCTGATCAATGATATTGAATGGGGATGAAGTATCCTTTTTTTGTCCCTTGGCCTGCACATTCATCCCTTGTATATGGGCAGCAACAACTGGCATTTGAGTTGGCCTAGGAACTGTTTTAGGGAGTCCTTGTGTGCTTGGGATTGCATTTCGCTTGCCAATAGTTTGTGGAGTGACAAAAGGTCGTGAATTACTTGGGGCCAATGGCTGTTCTTTACCCAAATTTCTCCTCTTTGACCTTGTGTTGGCTGCAACACTTTGGGAAACTGGTCTGGTTTATGCCACAAAAATATTTTTCCTGCCAGTTTACAAGTGTGGTATCATTTGGAGTTGATTGCTGCTAGAATGTTTCTTGTTGTTGGTCATTTCTTTGACTACCTTCACCCTCCACACCAATTGTTGTCACCATTAATGCTTGATTTAAGGCTCCATTGAAGCACATGGACTGGTTATGAGGTTTCATTACATGGGAAACACCAATCATACTCTTGAGCTATATTGTTTTGTACTGGCACTAATGCTTTAGAGGCAGATGTAGCATTGGGATTATAGGGCTGAAATGGTCTGTTGGCAGGAGGCCTTGCTTGATTTACGTTTTCAACTGGATTGGGTGGTCTTTGGGGTTGATATGGCTGTCTGTTAGGCTGAGCTTGAGGCTAGAAGGAAGGTCTAAAACCTTGAGCTTGCTCCCTTTTGAGTGTAACCAGCTCATTACCTAGATTTTGCAATTGCTTCATGACTTCTTGAAGTTCATTTGAGGCACTAGAAGATGAAGTGGAGGCTTCACTTGAATTCTGATTTCTAGGAGTGGGAAATAGAAGCTAAACTAGGCACTTGGCTAGTACTTGGGCTCTCTAAACTTAGAAATAATGGCATTGGAGGCCTACGAGCTAGTTTTCCAGCTTGAATCAAACAATTTTCAGCTCTAATGGAAATGCTATAAGAAATAGGGATAGTTGTGCCTCCCATGGACTGAATTAACATAAAAATATCAGAATTTAGAGATTTAAGGTAATAAAGAAAAGCACCTTGTGCTATTAGCTTGACTGCCACTAGAATTCTCTCCCAAGTCCTTTGAAATCTAAAATTAAAATCAGCCCAGCAGCTCATTGGGAGCTCTTTTGATAGTTGTCATCTGCTCCAAAAGGGACAAGTTGTCTCCCTTTTCCCCAAACTGCTCATGGAGGGCTATACATAGCTGATTCCAATTTTGAATAGAACCTGAGGCAAAGACTCTTGAACCATTGCAAATATTTCCCTTTGAATGAAGATGCCAGTAGTTTGATAGTAACTTGCATCTCATTGATCTCATGGATTGCACAAATGTTAGCAATATCTTTAACATGATCACCAGGAGTGGTCTGATTTTCTCTAGTAAAGTATGGAATGTTCTTCAATGCTGCAACTAGGATTTGATTTTTTGCATTGAGAGTAAGTGGGCTGCTACCAGTGAAATTGACATAGGGGTTTTTTTGTGCCATTCTGATTGGCCTTAGAACCCTTGTTGATTGAATGAAAGGCCTACCAGGTGGAGGATTTGAGAGAGTTTTGTTTGGTGGAGATGGAGACCTTTGGATTCTCCTCCCACTTTGCCTTATTCTTGGAGATAATTGCAGATATTCAAATAGCACCTCTTCTTCTCCAGCTCTTGACCTTGTAGTGATTCTTCTCATGATTTTTCAGGTCTGCACTGCTAAAACCAGCTGATTCTTCTTCCTTGGAGTCACCAAATGTGTAATTTATATTTCTTTTAAAGCAAGAAACTTGCAACAAATGCACATCAATTTTGTTGCAATGAAGATGAAGACTTCTATGTCCCACCGGGCATGCCAAAACTATTGTTGCAAATCAGTAGCACCCCCTGGATGTTGATCATATTTCTAGTTTGATCATACTAGCATCCAGTGTGATTGCACAACATTGAATCCTTTCCCCAAGTGTGGGACTTGAAAAAATGAGAAAGGAATCCTCTAGTTTAGAGGTTGGTTCCTTAATTCTTCTAGTCAGATTTATCACTTACAAGTTGCAGAGGTCTATATTCCTAACCCTACCCTCAATTCCAAAGGAGATAGATATAGAGAATGCAAAAAAGCTAAAACTAATGCTAATAGGTGATGCACCAAAGGAGTGGGTGAGCATTTTTTACTTCTGTAGATTGACACAGTCCATAAAAATATAGCAAAGAACCTCATGCACAAACTGATAATTGTAATGAAGGATTAGAAATTAACCAAACAACACAGGCAGAGGATGAAAACTAATCACAGAGGCTCTATTGTTATTTTAATCATCAAAATCACTTACATTACAACACCTGAGAGGCAAAATAAAGTTGCAGCTCTTAGAAAAGGTCTGATATTCCACCAAAATCACTTCCAAGGTGAGAAAGGGGACCTACAATACACAAAAAATGTTAAACCCTTTCAAAATGAGCCAAAACTGGCTTTTACAGTGCAAGGGATGAGCCCATGAGAGAGAAACACGAGAAAACATAGAAGGGATTCAACCATTGACCAAAATGCATTCAAAATAGCATGTTCACCCTTACAAACCAATCCCCTGACATTTTTAGCCATGCTGGGAGAGAATGCGAGCCATTCTTCATTAAAAATGGTGGTTGAAACGTCATTTCTGCTCATCACCACGTGCCAGAGACATGTTTTCGATTTTTTCTCTCTAAAATCCATCAAAATTCAAAATTGACCCCAGAATCTTGTAGAGAATTTTCACCATCTTTCCATTGATATAAAGAACGTGAAAAACCGAGCTTTGCATCAAACGTTATGGCCATTTGAAATTTTAGGGCAAAACAAGGCCAAATCGGGTTGGCGGGAATTTTTTTGAATTTTTACCCTTTTTTGCATTTGGGAAAATTTTCCAAAATTTCCCTGCGCTCTGCCATTCTAGGTGCCACGTGGTGGCATCTCATTGGCTATGCAGGCCTTTCAGGGGAAAATTTTCCCAAAAACCTCCGCCGAGCCATAACTTCAAAAATACATGGAGTTAGGAGGAAAACTTTACCTTTCTGGAAAGCTGAGAAATAGCTCTATCCAATGGTGCCATTTCCATAAGGTTTTGAGTGCCTAAAAATCAAAATATTATGACTGAGGAAAAAGAGAGGGGAGAATGGAAGGAGTTAGCCACAAAAATGAGCAGGGGCACATTTTGGATAACAATAATATCTTTGCTAATTTTTGGTGTGTGGCTGAGTGATTTTTATCCTTTGGAGGATTGTTTCAAACAAATCTGGAGACTCCCAAGTTTAAATCTACCAGTTTCAATAGTAAAAGTGCACATTTTCATGAGAATACTATAAACAAGACAAAGCACACCATGTGGTGAAACTTTTAAATATCTACAGTTTTCTTAAAGGAGAAGAAGAGGTAGATCAATTCAAATATCACCTTTTCCTCTAAGAATAAATCTTTCTACTCCTCCTCTTGGTAGGCCCTTCTTATTGTCATCTAGAGTTCCAAGGCCTATTTGAATCATGGAACATAAGATAAATCTTCCCTTTTTTAGTTTTAATGGTGGTATTCCTTTGGCTCTTAATGTGTAACATGTCATACTAGTGGATAATTTTAAAATATATCCCTTCTTTACTAGTGAGAATCATACTACCCTAGATAATCATGTCGAAGACATTTCTAATGTATGTTTAGTTCATTTAATCACAAAGGATGATGTTATTGTCATACTTCTTACTTCTTCACTCAAATGAAAAGTACTTCAATGGTATAGAATCTTGAGACCTGCATCAATTCACAATTGGGATGATTTTGGCATACTTTGTAATCGATTTGTAGAAAATGATGATAATATTTCCTTGTTAGAGAAGCTAACAAGAATTAAACAATCCCCAAGTGAGCTCATAGTTGACTTCAATTTTAGATTTTAAAAGACATGGGACAAAATTCCAGTTCTCTTAAGACCAACCCCACAAGGTGCTTTCCTTTATTTCATAAATTCTAATATATCAATTATGATACAATCTATGGGTGTTAACCAATTACCTAATGCTTATCTAATAGCCATTAGGGATCAAAATTATCGCATACAAGCTGTAATTATATCCCCTAGATTACCTATGCCATTATTCCCTAAGTTACCTCAAGATTCCCAGCCTTCCATTTCTCCCATTCCTGAGAAAAGTTCACAATCCACTACCTCTACATCCTACTCTTCCAAAAATTAAAAATATGATGATGAAATTAAATCCTTGATTATAAATTTCAAATAAAGTTATATCCTTGGAGAAATAAAAATCCCTATCCTATAGAAATTAACAAAATCCTAACCAAGTATAGTATTCAAACCAAGTATTAAATCAAGTTTATCATCCCTCTACAAATCAGTATCTGAATAAAAGTTATTGGAAATATTAGAAAAATGGTAGATGATAGGGTCGAAATCCAAATCCTCCTCTTCAAAAAATTTCCCCTACTCAGTCACTCCCTATTTATAGCTCAAGTAAATCATTAGTTCTAGTGTAAAAAAATTAATTTAAAAAACAAAGTGGTTCTTTCCATGCAATCAGCCACATAAGCAGTATGTTTTCACAAACACATTGCTATCTCATGCCCTTATGATTTGAAATTATTCCAATCAGCATGAGCCATTAATGGAAACAGTCAATCCTAGTATGGAAGAAATTCAAGAGGTTAATTTAAAATCTAATCTTATGTAATTTGGGGATGATGTGTTTTCTATAATGAATCAAGCTATGGACATTTCCAACATATCTCATACTCATGTTTCTAATAACATGAGGTCTAAGAAGAGAGTGTTCGATGTTCAAAATTCACCTTTTATCAATCAGACTGATCTTCTTCATAAAGAAAAGAATGTTAGGGCAGATTTTAGAAAAAATAGATTGCCTCAGGTTTTTGATAAACCTAGATTGACAAAGGAAAATATCTCTCAGTCAAATGCACTTGTTTCAACATGGAACAATCAATAAAAGAGAACCCCATACCTCAAAAGAACAATTCCATGTGCCTCCCTTTCAACATCATTGATCAGATGAATAAAATGAATGTGAATGTAATAATTTGGGATGCCTTGCCCATTCCATCATAGCAGGATCACTTACATGAAGATCTGCGGTAACTCCTTGAATCTAAATCAACAGCCCAAAATATTGATCCTATATTCAATTGATGCCAAGCAAAGGAAAAACATGTAAAAAAAGTTGTGAAAACTCGACCCTTTTATATGTCTTTAATTATAGGAAAATATTTAATTCATAAATAAATAATTTATTTAAGGGCCAGTACTTATGTAATTCCTATCAAATATTTTTGATATCCTAGGTCTTCAGTACAACCCAATTTCTAAAGGTGTTTTGTAACTTGATGGTCTACCGTTAATATCCTAGGAGTGATCAAATATCTTGAGTTAACCCTTCATGTTTTTCCTAGTCTAACTATAACTCAAGATGTATCAATCTTTGATTTACCTCCTTTATTTTCCATTTTCCTATCAAGTTATTTATGACCAAAGTGGGTGGTTAATTTTATTTAGATTGGTCTCATGTGATTTTAATAACCAGATATAGGACTAGATTTATCATTCAAGTTGAGCCAATTTTCTCCTATCATGTTGAGTCTTATGATCCTACTCCTCTCAAATCCAATAGTATCATACAATAATATAAAGACCATAAGTTTTGATTGAGAAGCCTATCCCTCCTTTAATTCCTTTTCTATTATTAGATGAATGGGATAAGGGGCATTATGAGTTTGGTCCTTATGACACACATGTGGAAACTAGACTTGGAACCTATTGCATTCATGAAGAAGAATCTATTTTTCCCACTTGCCACTCAAGAAATAAAATCATAGTGCTTCTAGATTTTGGAATATGTTCTGTTGATGGTTCTAGAAGCATAGGAATGGAGCTAGGTCAAGTTGTTTTACTAATTTCTCCAATTAATGAGAAAATTTTCTTTTCTCATAGATTGAAATTTGCATATTCTAACAATGTAGCAAAATATGAAGTACATTAGTGCATGATATTCTAATTGTTGAAAAGAGACAAATCAAAGCATTTCTAGTATTTAAAGATACTAAAATTGGTTGTTCATCAAGTCAGAGGATAATTTTTCCACAAAGAATAAGATTTTGAAATATTATAAACACAAATTTTAGGACCTCTTGGAGAGTCTTTGTTATGATCTCAATCTGCAAGTTGATGCCAGGAAAATTAAACAAAGAAGTAGATTAGATGGAAACCCTTGGTCAAAAATTCTTACTAGCGTAAGGAATTCATTCAAGGTAATCAAGCAACATATAAAATTAGCAATCAGACCATCGGTTCTAGGTAATGAAGTCAGTTTGTAGGTTTTTGATAGTGATGAACAAATTATTCATTTTATCTAGAATGAAGTTAAGCTTTCTTCAAGAATGCAATCTGATTTGTATGAAATCTATGGTGATCAAGTTATCTAGGTAAATAAAAAAATTTCCAAAAGGATTGGTCACCTTGGAGCATATTTCTAGTCATGATGATGAGTTTAGAGGATAGGAGAAGAACGTAACAATAAGGCAAGAAGAATTGCATCCAGTCACTATTGCACAAGGTAATGAGTTGTTGCTTGAAAATGTTTGTAGTGATGATGAAAATAAATATTTATCTCCTTATGTAAAAATTCTAATTATATTTTATCATAGGACTATGAATATCTTAAAGTGTTTGATCCAAATTTTGTTCAGCATTCCATATATGTTAATCCTCACATATCAAGCCAATCAGATCAAAAGAGAAAATACCTTGTCAATCCTAAGATAGAGCCCCTCATGAGGAAGGAATTATCCAAATGATTGAGGACAAAGATAATTTTCTACTATCAAAAATTCTACTTGGGTAGAAAATCATGTTCCAATGTGAAAGAAAAATGGAGAAATCAGACTTTGTGTTGATTTCAAGGACTTGAACAAAGCTTCCTTACAATATCATTATCCTCTACTTTCCATGGAGAATATTTTTTAAAGTACAAAAGGTGATGAAAGGTTTTCCATGCTTGATGGATACTTCAAGTTTCATATCAGATCAAGGTTAGAGAAGAGGATCAATTTAAAATTACATTTATAACCAAGTGGGGAACATATGCATATCAAAAAATGTCCTTTAGGTTATCAAATGTAGGTGTCAAATTTTAAAGAGAAATGGACATTTATTTGAAATGATATATTAATGAATTAATCCTTATCTACTTGGATTATCTTAATATTTTCTCAAAGAAAATAAAATATCGTATCACTCATATTGAAAGAGTATTTGAGAGATGTAGAGAATTTGGGGTGTCTCTTAACCCAAAAAAGTGTAATTTTTCAGTTCTTAGGGGAAATATCTTGGGCCATATTGTTTCAAAATATGGAATATTGACATTGATCTATGAAATAATATCTAGTCTAGTCTTATCTCTATCCTTTCCTAACTCACAAGAATTCCTTGCAATCATTCATTGGAAATATTAATTTTGTTAGGAGATTATTCCTAATTTTGTAGGATTGGTTAGGCCTATCACTCTAATGTTAAATAAGGATTAAGTTTTCAAATGAGTAGAAGAATGAAAAGAGAGATTCACCAAGATCAAACAATAAATTGCTCAAGCTTCATACACTTATAAATCCTAACTATGCCAAATATTTTATCTTATATGATATGGAGTTGAATCTAGTATTACTGTTATTTTGACACAAAAAATGATCAAGGATTCAGAACATCCAATGGATTTCCTTTTAGTCAAACACTGAAGGATTATGAATTAAGATACAATCACATAGTCAAAAACATGTCATTTTCATCATGTGCACTCTAAAGAAATTCAAGATTATGCTTTTCAATAATCATATCAAGGTCTTTTCCTAGTTTCACATTCTAGTGTGAGAGAATTCATTATGGGAGAAGAAATCAGTGAGAAAAGAGTTATATGGGTTACCAAAATCATGGAATATGATGTAATTATCAAGGATACAAATATGGTAAGAAGAAGAGTGCTCTATGAACAGTTGGATATGGATTCTCAAAATGATCAAGAAACCTCTCTATTCATGGATGAGGAACTTCTGTGCAATGTTGAAACTCTACAAGATGAAGGAAATACACATTTGATAATCAAAAGTTAGATTGATATCATGGAAACAATTCTAATCTACTAGTGCATATCCAACTTGGTTTAAGAAAATACAAAAATAAGACATTTGAGATTACATTCCATTTCATATGCATTAATTGATGAGAATTATTTTCAAAAGGAATATTAATGGAGTGTTGTTGAAATGCATAGAAGGTGAGAAAGTGAACAAGATATTGGAAAGAATTCCATGATGGTTTCTCTGGTAGAAACTTCTCTGCTAAATTCACTTCTATGAAAATAAAAAGGTGAGGATACTTCTAGCCTACACTATTTAATGATGCACACAAATGGGTCTTAAAATGTAAGGAATGTGCTTTCTTCACAGGAAAAAAGAGGTTGGATTCCCTTCCCATTCATCCAATCCAAAAATATCATCCATTCTCCTAATGGGGTCTTAATTTCATTGGTATGATTAATCCTCCATCTAGTGTTGGTCACAAGTGTGTTTTAATAGCAAAATATTACTTTACCAGATGGAAAGAAGTTGTGGAACTCAAATAATAAACTGAATCATTCATTCTTGACTTCCTTGAAGATATTTTGAGAAGATTTTGTGTTCCTCAAACTATCATCTTTGATAATGTAAAATATATATTTGGCCCTAAAATATCTTATTAGGCTCTTAGACTTGGAATTTATTTAAATAATTCTTCCAATTAATACCCTAAAGGTAATGGTTTGGAAGATTCTAATAACAAGAATTTTATTATAATCATGAAGAGGAAATAGATATCAACCAAAGGAAGTGGCATGACAAAGGTGAGAAATCTTTGGGATGATATAATCATTTGAAGAAGATGATAGAATAGACTTCCATCCCTTGAAACACCCTTTTGGAATTGGGAATTTGAAGACTTATTCAATTACTACTCTCAAGGAAACTTATCCTTGATCAAATCATGAAGAGTAGATATATGGAAGAGAAGCTAGAAATTCCTTTATCATATTAGAACTTATCCTTCACTAGTAAAGAATCTATAAATCATTTATCAGTTATAATTTGCTAGGATAGCATGGAACAAAGAGAAAGATAGAAAGGGAGATAGAATGGTAGAGATTTTTGAAAGGAATTGAGAAATTCTACCATGATCAGATTAGTAAGAACATCAAATATCAACCAAATAATGGTTTGATAATAAGGCTAGAGCTCTAGAAGTTAAAATTTGGTGATTTGGTCTTGAAATGGGATGCAGACAGAGCTAAACTAGGGCAACATGTTAAGTTTGATGCACTTTTGAGTGGGACATATATTATCAGTGATTACAAAGAGGATAACTCTTTCAATTTTTATGACCTTTATGGATATACATTACAAATATCATTCAATGGGATTTATCTCAAGAGTTTCTGATAGATTGTTACATCACATCATGTATAAATTAGAGTAGTCTTGGTTCCTCTAGGTGCTTTTAGTGCACTTTTTTGTCAGTGGTGTATGTTTCCTTTCCCTCAAGTGAAAATTCATGGGTGTTGTTATTTCTTATGGGATGGAAGTATCCATTGTGCATCATTCATGATGGTTTTAGAGGAGGTTTTTTTTAGATAATTTCATGGTGGCATTGATTTCATTTTTCAAGATTTATCATAAGGGGAAACATCTAATGGAGAGAAACTAAAACATAATTCTTAGGGGCATGGTCAAAATGTATTCTTCATCTTCTACAAGATTGTTTTCCACTCTCATTATACTATAAATTAGATTATTTTTCATGTTGGAGGTAATAAGGTTAATTCAATGTATAAAATGTTCTTCATTTGGATTTGGGGGTGAATTCTTCAAGATGCAAATCAGTTTTCATGTTTTCAGGCTCCACTCTATGCCAATGGATACTTTAAGGCCACCAATATTCATATTTAGCATGAAAATCACCACAAAAGTCACTAAACTATTTCCCAAAATAACCCACTTGGTTATTTAGGGAAAGTTGTAGTTTCATTTTAGATTTGGCATCATGTTTTGAGGCTTTGTGTGTTGCTGGTATTCTCCTCACAATTTTGTTGCAATATCCATGATTGTAATTTCTAGTGCATTCTTGTGGGATTTCTTTGTTTCCTCCCTTATTCCATTACTCACCTTCCTTCACACACTTTCTTCTTTATCCCAAAAATCCATGCAATCATTGCATGTTCTAATGGTTTCTTATCTTATTTGAAATTCTTCTACATGTTTGTTACATGCATGTATTTTCCATCTCGAGTCCTATGTAGTATTTTGCACATGCTCACAAGTATTCATTCAACACATTCTTTTTTTATGTAATCACATTCTTGTGCCTTCCCCATGCACTTTTTCTTACTTCATGGCATGGTTCTGTGGATGTAATTTCCAGTTTGAGCTCTTTCCCTTTCACTTGTTGGGTCCTCAGGCCTCTTTGCACATTTGCATGCTCCCACAAGAATACACTTCTTTCCCCAATACCCATGTATTCCATCACACATTTTTTCATAATTCCTCTGCATATTTGCATTCTTTTGCAATATTTCTCTCATGTCCCAAGCTCCCATGTGTACACCTAAGGATTTCACCCGTGCCAATCCTAACGTGACACTTGTGAGCAATTTTTTCCCAAGATTCCCTCGGAGTTTTATGGGCTTGCAAATTTTACATGTTGGGCTTGGCATATAGATTTTCCAAGTCCCTTATGACCTAATCCCTATAGAAAATAAAAACCTAATATGTGGTAGAGACCTAGTGACTGTAGTCAACTCTCAAATCCTCATGGCCAATCATATGATTCCACGTGTCATTCATGCCCTCGCACACTACAAATATTTATATGGCCATATCTCTTGATTCAAAACTCCAAATCAAGAATAGTTGGTCTCATTGGAAATATATTGACATGAGCTACACTCTATGATCATGGAATTTGGGTTTTGGTGAGATTTGGTGGGTGAAAAGAGGAAAACATGATTCAATCCATTAATGTGTAGCTATAGGAAACTCAACCACCTGGATTTAATCAAGCATGGTATCTTTACTTATTCTACAAGTAGGATGACATGGGGGAGTGGGTTTGGAAGATTTTTGTGATGATTTGTGGTGATTTAATGCATCTTATTGGTGGTTACAACCTTTAATATGAGTTCCTTTTCTTTTCCATATCTCTCTACCATTTATCTATATATTTTAATGTAATGCCCATTTCTAAGGGGGGATCCTCTTGGAATGCAAGTGCATCATCTTTCATTGTTGCACCTATGTTTTGAGTTGCAAGCCTTATATATGGACCTTTGCAATGTAAGTTTTTCCTTCTTCCTCCATTGTAATGGATTGCGCATTTTTCTTGATGTTTTACACATTCTCCCTCATTACTAAGCAATAACAATCACATTTTTTAGATTTTCTCTATCCTAGCGTAAGTTTTTATAGTAATTTCTTACCTCTCTATTGTTGTCTTGGTATGAGGTGCATTTTATATCTCTTTATAGGGTTTTATTTCTATTTTTCTCCATGAAAATGGAAGCTTGAATGTTATTTTGGAATATGACACTCTTTTCTTCCCTCGCCTTCATAATTTTTCTTCCATTTTCACTCATCTGAGAGTATCCTTCCCCCTCTTCTTAGTATTTTCACCTCCACTTAGCTTAGGATTTCCACCTTCATGCATCTCTTTCTTACCCTGGTCCATTAGAGTGTTAGAGTAGGATTAGATATGTGTATTTCCAGCAGTAGGAGTAGTTTTAGCATTAGGAATAGGTAGAGGAACGAATGATTTCTGGAGTTTGATCTCATTATTTCCACACCCACATTATAGATATCATACCATTCTTCCTCAAACCCTTCGATCATCCTTATTTAGGTGCAAGTGTAAATTTTAGCTCGAACAATATTGTTGTAATATCATGACTATCCATTTAGTTACATACATTTTATCTATCACATGTTAGGTGAGAACAACATGTGGTGTTGGACCTATTTGTGGTAGTGGTAATTTTGAAGGTGCAAAACGGTGCCCACAACCCACCTAATGTTTGTTTTACAGGAATTGTTATCCATCTAAGGTTTTTAAGATCAAATCAGTTGCACAATGAGCAATACAAGGTATCAAAGACTCAAATTCTAAATAGGAGAGGAATAGGAAGTAGTAATAAGACATAGGAATTTGTAGGAGTAGAAACCACATAGTCAAAAAGGCATACAGGAAGGTCCATATCAAATATGCACTTTGTCCTATGCCGTCTTTTTTAATCCATGTAGCATTTTAGGACACAACTTCAATAATGAGTCTTTGTCAAGTAATTTCCATCTTGTTTCAGTTATCATACCATCCTATATCTTCACACAGAGTAAGAGATTAGCTAATTCATCTTCTCACTCTCATTGAAATTGTTTTATCTATTGTTATATATCATTGATTATCATTTTGTATAATTTCTTAATGGTTATTCATGATATGCTTAAATTATCCTTAGAAACTAATTGATTAATATAATCTACCATTAGTTAACTACCCCTTGATATATTCACCATAATAGCTTATATAAACCTATGAATAAGATACCTATAATCCTATATACATCCTCTATAGTGATAGTCCATTCTCTTACCAAAAAGAAAAAAAGAAAGCGTTCTGATTTGGATCTCATTAGGTAAGAATATCACATAAAATATTTCTTTCAAGAGAAACTAGTGGGTTCTCATCTAATCTTAGGAACCATGAGTTATCCAATAAGATGATTTCCTATAGATTTGAATAGAATATTATAACCTACAGTAATAAGATCTCTCTAGCTATGCTCCATCTAACATATCGACCCTATAAAATGCCAAAAACAATAGAAAATTAAAGTTAGAAAGTATCCAAAATGAAAAAAATATAACTTCCAAGAAAAAAATGACATTATAACAAACTATTATGCAACCACCACTTCCTACAAGTGGAAGTTACGTGTTCTTTATAGGTGGTTATGAAACCCCTATAGAGATTTCATGTTCGACATCAGTGATCATGTAACTTGTACAATAGTTCCAACATCGATTTGTCAGTTGCGTGTTCACCAATGATAAACACACAACCACCTGTAGGTGATTACATCCCTATCATGGTGGTTACATAATTGTTAGTTTACACAAACTGACGATTCTATCCCACCATGGGAAAAATTGAAAAATTGACCAAAACTACCTAAAACCCCATCAAAATTCATTTTTTTACATATTATTAACCTAACCCTGATACCCAACATTTGTACACTAATTTTATAACCAATTATGCCCCTAAATAATACATCGGGCCAAAACAAACATTCATGAGCCCAATAAATAATGTTGATAAATCACATGTCCCATTGCCCCTCCTACTCCCATGGTGTTTCTATCATCATAGCGTTGTCACCATCTAGTGGTATATTTCCATTCATCAAATGTTTTCTAGTTCTCTAGAGCTCAAAAATCACAAATGGCACTTGTGTAAATGATTTCCAAATTTAGCAAGTTTTTAAATACATATGAACTAGTTTTCACTAAAAATGTAAATACATGTTAATTTTAGTAATTCTTGCATATGTTAGACACTATGGGAGATGTTTAATATCCCAAATAAGGATAGCCATTTTTTTTTCTATTCATTATTGTATATTTTCATTCTTAGGCATTTTTAGATGTTATTGGCAAGTAGGCAAAAATGTATTGTCTCCAATCATGCCCAAAAGCTAATTCATCTCATTTGAATTTGATTACATAGTAATTTCCACTTTGTTTTCATTATTCTACACTTGATTCCACTTTTTTTTGGTCACATTCTATAAATTTAGTCTACTAAGTTGGGAGGATGAGTTGTAAATGTTGAATGAATTACGAAGGTTGGACAATATGCCTTGTCATGTAGTTTTGTGTGAAACTACACATGCTTATGTATATCATGAGAAGGATATACACACACGCATGTAATTTCATATGCAATGGCACAAAAATTCTTATTTCCCAGCATCTGTAATGCACTTAATAGTTATATCTTACCATTTTTTCTGGCTCAGAAGTAGAAGTGTATTTACCTTGTTATGTATGATGCTTTCAGTGCATTGTGGTTATATCAATTGATGTACTTGATATATATATATATATATATATATATGTATGTATGTATGTATGTATGTATGTATGTATGTATGTATGTATGCATGTATGTATGTGTGTGTGTGTGTGTGTGTTTGTGTGTGTGTGCATACACTATTTTACATCATTTTATATCGTAAGAACAAATGAACACCTGTCTTACCAAAAATTATGATCGAATGTAATTAGATACCTTGTTAGGTTGTGGTACTTGATGTTGAAATTTATGATTTTTTATTCTCGCTAGAAATTGTGACTTACCAAGAATGATTATGTATACTCATGGTTTCATTACTCTAGTATGAAAAATATGGTCGACGATATGATACTAACCTTCTTTTTTTTTTTGTGATGGTCAAAGACCGTGAAGCTCCAAGCCGGTTTTCAGTTTGGGGCAAGTTAGTGTCAACAAGCATAATAAATGTGTAGGTAAGACACTAACATGGAAAAGGTAATAAGGGTTTTGATTGATTGATATTTTAGACACACCATGATGTGTGGACATTTTAAAATTCAATAGGTATTGTTAGATTATTAAGAGTATATGGGTGAACCATAACCTCATGCTAACATTGTTTTTGTATGATGAAAAATTATATGGTCAATTAGAGACCCATGCATGCTTAATTATAAGGATGACATTTTTCAAAATAAAAGGTTATAATCTTATGGTCAACCGACCATGCAATGATTTTGATAAAAACAATAATGGATTATTGAACAATTGACCATGCATTTGGTAACTAATAGTTATTTATTTCAAATGCCTCCCTACCAAGTTTCATGAAGGAAATAGATGGCGGTGGGTTGGTGGAATAATCTCTATGTAGCACTGCAATATTTATTGCATTAATGTATTTTTTTATCTTTTGAAGATTTCTTAGAAAGTTATCTTCACGCATTTCTTAGTTTTATTTTTATTGTTGCTTGTATGGGATAAGATGTTTTTATCTCTAACTATTTTCAATATATTCATTATGGATCCTCTGTATGTGAGTAGAGGAGTGGTTTTCTATTTGTGTAAGTTGGATTTTCCTTACTATTATTAGTTGAGTCCATTTTAGTGGAGGATAGAATAAATTGTTAAAAAGGAGAAGGGACTATTAGTTTGAGTAGGAGGTTTTATAAATCTTGAGTAAGAGTTAAAATGGAAGCTTTGGAAATTCTTTACCGAATGAATATCATAATATTATTAGAGGAATGCTCTGTGTTTTGAAATAAGAAGTACACTCGGGCGTGAATTGTACCTTTATTTCTCCTTTATAGTTTATTCCATAATGTTTTTACATTTAATGAAACCCTACAATCTAGTTTTCTTTTGAATTAATCTTGGAATGAAAATGGATCCTGGTTTGGATGGGTTTTATGAAATATTATTCATGTATTAATGGGGTTTGAGGGTTTCTAAACTCTCCTGAATGAGTAGTGTTCTACTATTTACTTGGTTTACTGAATATTTTTCATGGGATTCTATTATGTTTAATAGAAAGAGTATTTTATGATATTCTGGGTTAATCTGAGGGTCTAAGATATTAAAATACTATGTCACTTCATTAAAAATGAAAATGTGTGTGGGAACATTAATAGAAAAGGGTACTTAATCTTTCCCCTGATTATCAATTTCTAGACTTGTATGGGTCGATTTATAGTTTCTGAGTTTATTTATGTTTTATCCTCAACCCATTTGGGGTATTGAGGTATACAGGTTATGGTATAATATTACCCTATTCAGTGGATTTGTGGAGGATGTCCTAGAAACCATAGGTAAGGATGTCATGGATTCTAGCATGCAAAATAGATTATGGTAATTAATACCGTAATGGGAACACCCTGGGGTTAGCATTCTGTCCTACACTTTGTATATTTATATGATGTGAGATATCAACTTGTAAATGATGTTCGTTGATAGTGGATCCAATTGGGAGGAATTTTATAGATTGTTGGGTAAACGTCCATGGGTTAAAGGTAATCACCAATACCTTATTATTCACAATTTGCATGTTATTTGGTTTTGGGGTGTCTAATTTACAACTGTGATGATTATCCCTTACGAACATAAACAACAACATATTGACTCTCTATTTTATTATTATAAAAAAGGAATATCATAGCTGCCTTATTAACCTGCATATTGAATATCTCCTTATAGAACATAATGGATATTTATGTTGTATTTTTGGCCTTAAAATAGAAATATGAAATACATGAACAATTGATAGTTTCATAAGGGAATAGTATTATTGTAGGAGTACCTAGATGTCTTCAGGGATTTTAAGGTAGTAATACTTACCTTAATTTAGACAAGTATCAATAATAGTCATTGACTACCAATATTCCATCCACCTATAATGTTAATCTTAATACTGTGTTGATAATTCGTTGAGTGTCTTGAAATGATTCCTAGAAATTTGAATCATACTTGTTGACCTTTAAACACAATATTGCAATGATTGAAGATTATTTTGTTTAAGACAGAAGTAATACTCTTAGCAGTAGCCTATTATGGACTTTGGGGAAAATGGAAGCTCATTTTTATAAACTTAGTTTGTTGCAAAAAACAAATTGTGCATAAAAAGAATTAGATTTACAAACTATAATATATGAAATTATTCAAAATTGTGTTAAATGATTTGTGTGATTTTTTTCAATGATTGAGATTATGGACCATGTGCATTATGCCATTAAGACACTGAGAACTTAAGGTAGTGTTTACTCATTTGATAGATTCAAGGTAAATTAATCTAAGTATTTAAAGTTTTGAATTTATGTGTTATTATGTTATTAATATGAGTTTAATAATGTAGATTTTCATTTATTAAAATAATTTATAGCATAAGTTATTAAACTTAAAATAAGGGACCTTTCATGCCATTTCTTGTGAATTGACACATGTCCAATTGTTGTACTTAATTTTCTAGCTTGCAAATTGAAATTTATCACAAAAAACATTAACAATTTGTTCATAGAAAAATTGTGATGGCTTGTTGTACTATTTACCTAAAAGTAAAAAATGGAATTTACCTTGATTGTTTTATAAAGGAAGGACGACTTGATTTTCTTATTCATTGCAATGAAGAAATTGTACTAGCTTCTGATTGGTAGTAAAATATTAATTGTGATTGAATGAAATGGTATGTGGGCCAAATTGTAACTATAATAGACTCTTTACAGTTATGTATCATGTATTAAATTATGAATTATCAAGTTAAGAAAATATTACCAAGATTGTGTTTTTGGCTTTACATTAAATGTCGTTATCAATTAAGTTTTATGTGTGTGTGTGTATATATATATTATATGTATGTATATATATGTATGTATGTATATATGCATGTATATATGTATATATGTAGGCATGTATGTATGTACACACACACACACACACACACACACACACACACACACACACACACACACACACACACACACACACACACACACACACACACACACACACACAATTAAGTAAATAAGGATTTGATTGAATAAAACGGTCTGTATGTACTTATAAATAACAAACAACAATATGTTAAAGGCAGTGTTGCATAGGAGGATAAAATGCAATTGAAGTAAATTGATCTTCATTGCTGCAAATGAAGTATGTAAATTATATATTAAGAATAATTCCTTGCAATCTATAGCACCAACAACTTATTCATGATTGATTAAATATCTATTGTAACATAATGTTATGCCACAATACCTAGTATAAAATCATTTCTATAATAAAGGAAGTGTGTATTGTAACCTCTTGAGCCTAAATCAAAGCTATGAAAGCATGCTTAATGAAGTATGACTTAGAAGGAGAAAGAAAATTTTAATAATATTATAACCATTAGTGTGAAGTGAAGTTATTATGATTAATCAATCCAATTATACTTTGTAATCTACAACATGGTGTAGGTAATTGTAATTTTAAAATGATGAATAACATACTACAGATTCATTATAAAAGTTATCTTCCTTTGATAAGAATTAATCTATGCAATATGAAAATATATTATATTATATTAGGGGTTAAATAACTATGGTTAAGATATTAATTACAATCAAGGATGAAGGAACGAGTACCTAAGGAATTAAGAATAAATGGGGCCTTTGTATTTCATGTATAAACAAGTTGTAATTGTTAGTGGATAAGCTTGAGAGAATAAGAGAGTTATTACTCCAATTTTACAGCACTAACTTACACCCTTATGATTAATTTGAATCATCATTAGGTAAACTTGATTTCATTTTTAAAGGAGATACAATGACAAGTATGAAAGTACATTGACATCCCATAAAGGGGTAATATATGTCTTAAGTAAACGTGATGGGCATAAAAGATTATTAATGTACACTTTAGAATAAGATCCAAGTCTTGTGCTTGATTGATACAGTATTTTAGACATTGTTATTGATATACTAGATGATATACCTATCAATTATAATATAACCAATCAAAATAAAAAAAATTATAGTCAAGAGGTAAATTAGTAATGAAACAGTTGTAGACTATCGCAACATTATACTCTTTTATAGATAAACTGTATCATCATGGAATTAAACCCAATTCCATTATTAAATGATGCGAAATCAGTTACGGCAATACAAAATGAATTAAAAAAGGTACTTCGTGATCTCTTGAATAGTAAAAATGTACTTATTGGTTCTAAGAAACTAAATGAACCTAGAAAATAGGTTTAGACTTAAATGAATGCTTAATTTAACAAATATGAAACATAATAAAATGGAAGAGAATCTTTATAGTTGAACTAGGTGATGGAAAATTTCCTAACGATGAATGTTTCGTCACAGAACCGAGCATGGAATACATGTCTCTGAAACTTTGGCCAAAGTAGTGTAAGCTATTGATTACACTATCCTAGAGTCACCAAATATCTAAGTGTAGGATGTCAGATGGAATTCAATGATGGATATCTATGTAGACACTTAGAATGCAATATTTTACTACCTTTGATGGATTAATAAAAAAATAGTATACTTTTTATACACGCTCATAAAGAGTAAACACATTTACAAAGAGTGTTTGAGGGGGATCGAGCAGGATCTGTATACTCTCATGTAGTTGTGCATAGTTTATGACAGTTATCAGATGGATTTAATCTCAAATTTATGTTGGTATTTGAATCAATGAATCATGAAGTTAAAGAGAAATAAAAATGTTGGATTTAAATATATGGGAATTTAAATCAGTGAAGCATGAAGATAAATAATTTTGTTTTTAATCATTAGAATTGAAATTAAAACAATGGTTGTTACATTTTTTTTGTAGGATGGACATAAGACACACACTAAAATTGGGTTCACTACACAACAAGGTAAGATAGGTAAGTAACGTAATCTTTCTATATTTTTGTAATTTCGGTGATTAATTCTTTGGCATCACACCCTAGCCAACTTGTGTATGGGTTGTTCACCCAAGGGGAAATTTTTACGCACTCCATTATACATGGCTCCATTGTTATAACACCCAATGATGATGATGATAAGGATCTCTAAAAACATGACGAGATGTTTTAAGAAGGTCGAAATCATTTCCTAGATCGTTACTAACCCTTCAACCCCCATTTTGGATATTTCTATCCCTTCTAGGCTCTCCCAAAAATCTATTTTATTCTTTTTTCCCTTCATTACTCCCTTTTATTCAACTCATGATGTAACTATTGTGGAAATTATGAAACTTATATGGCAGTTTTACCCCCCACCGTGGTGGTTTATCCCCTACTACAACAGTTCTGTAACTACCATGGAGTTTTTATTTTCCTTATTTGTGGCTTTGTAAACTTCCACATCAATTCCCTAACTGGAACCTACAAGAACCAGTGGTTCTACTAAAATTATAAATTAATTCAAACTTTGACTTCCCATGAGTGAATTGGCATCCTTATTTCCACCTATACACGTAATTTACCTTATTTTTAAAACCCATTTCACTCAACCTATCCCCTATCACTTGAATTTACTCCCCAAGCAATCCAATCTAAGCCTTTGATGTAGTTTTGATCTCTAGTTAATATTTAAAACACCTAAAGGTTGTCTATTAAGAAAAAATAGACACTCATTTTTTCTCCTAGATTTTTGTGATCTATGTCTGCCAAAGAGTATTTTTTGTTATTTTTTCATTAGACTTGTGAAATATACCAATCCCAAATGATACCCCTTCTAGTTAATATCATTTTAAATATTGTGTATTTTTTCTACCCAAAAAGAGAACACAAGATCCACCAGAACAAACTTCTTCCTCCCCTTGAATTAGCCTCAAAACAATTGTTTTTTTCTCTTCCTAAGTGCATCAAGATCTCTTCTCTCCTAATTGAACATATAAACCACCACCTGGTTTTTAATGATATCGAGTGGAATAGTTGGTTGATGGTAAAAACAAAAAGTTCATATCAGCCTCATTTTAAATCACAGGGAAAAATGTTGGATCTAAGAAAGGTTGTTTACTTTCATAATTAGAATATATTTAAATTTATTTCTTCACTAGTAATTAGAAAATCATCAAAGAAGAGAGGCAATAGATATATTATATTAGATTTACTTTGTGTAGTTTTCATGTAAGTATATTAAATTTTTGAAATCATCTTTCTCTAGGTTATTCCCATCTCTAGGATCAAACTATATGTGATAGAATATGAAAGTAGTTTATTTGTTAGATCTATATTAATTTAGTTATAGAGATTTACTTGAAAAAACACAAAAGGAATAAAAAATAATATAGTTTCAGATGTTTAGATTTTTGTCTTACATTTATTCAAATATTGAGGAAAACTCAATTACAAAATATATTAAATTGAGTTTATATCATAACTATTAGTTTACATAACTGTAATTTTCCTAATCAACTCTTATATCATAAAATTTCAACAAAACAACATAGAGGTATTATATCTGAAAGTAAAATGCTCTTCAAGTACACTATTATTCTCATTTATTTTCTTTGTAGAACGTTTGATTTCAGTAAAGACATATTTAATTTGTTGTAATTTTTTCTTATCATACATTCATTACAGCTTATAAAACTCATAAAAACATAAACAAACATTGTTTTTTAAAATTCCCATTAAATGGAGTGAAACAAATTGGTGATGTATTTGTTAAAACTACTGTGAAAACAACCAAATTTTACTTCTATAAACTCCTTTTCTAATTTATACTTTTTTTTGTATCACATTCAAACCTATTTCAAACAACCTTCACAAAATTTGAACTAAGTAGACACGAACAAAAAATTTAAACTTGAATTGAACATACATACATGAAAACTTTTAGCCCCAAACAAGCTCAAATCCATTCAAACTCAAGCTTTCAACAAGTACAATACACAAACGTTTTATTTCAAGTGTAATAAATGTCATATCCTGAAACAGAATGCATTTTTATTCATAGGACAATGAGCAACACTTTTATTCAAACAACCTCACTATGAAACCCTAAGTCTCCAATTTTAGACTGGGATTACCTTAATTTAGCCTCTCACTAGAGGATTAATTTAATATTTTCTCTTCATCATAGAAAGCACCATGCAATGATCATTTCCCATCTACCATGGATGAATTTGGATAGCTAGATATTCCAGGGAAGATTCTGACACTTTCCTTACATTCACACTTGTTTATAGCATTCAAATATCCAGGATGACATCTTGTATGAGATCAAGAGATATGTGTTCCATTCATTTCTATCCCCACAAAAACCATTCCACAATTAGTTATTTTAGATGGTGAATCCTCGTAAGATAATAACCATATCCTACACCTTATCATACACCAATCACCCTTACAAATATGATTCTTCTTGGCTTATTTCACCATCCATTACTGTCTTCCACATGACCTTTCTTGATCAAGGAAAACCTACCTCCAACAATCACTTCACATGAGTATTGTAACCAAATATACTTCCATTCACCAACCAATACATAGACCTAGGGCTCCATGTTGCTATTATTCTCAACCACAACATCCACAATGATCAAGGCCATGGGAGTATTACTCTCCTCGACGAGTAGGTTTCGTTTTCCTGAGTTTACATGTAGAGGTACTTCTTTTCTAGCTTGTTTGCATTCCCATACCCCACTCTTTCCACCCTCACAGCATATACATCCCTAGTCCCGTATCATCACATCATCATCTAATTCCACTACCTTGGTCGTAAATCATAAGAACTCAAGTGCATAAAAAAATACCCTCCACTTTTTGGTGTGTACACCTACCCCCACACCTTAACAATACTTAGACCCATAAAATATGAGGTTCTAAATTCCTTCATGATTATCAAAATTGGTTTCTTTGATCTCTTCATTTTTAACTCCTAAGGATTTAGGTGTGGGTTTTTTTACCTACTTTTATGGCTAAGATATTTATATTGTCATTGAACTACTTAAAGTAGTGTTTAAAGATGATTTCTTTGTCTATACCCTTAATTTATAAAAAATATTTATCAGCTAAGGCATTAGTGATGTGGTGATCAATGGGGATAAGAGACAAGTTGAGGTGATCATTTATAACTTTCTCATTGATCACTTTTTTTATGAAGCATAATTAAAATTCGATGAGAAGAAGAATCCATTTTTCTGATGTGGTCTATAAGAAGAAAATTATGGGGTAAGAAATTACTTAGAGGATTAATATGGATAATTACCCAAATATTTTGATAAATCATATAATGTTGTAGTTTTGTGGTGGAAAAAATATAACCAATAACACATGTTCTTCCATAATTTAGTGTATTTCATATTAAGAAGTTTTCAACTAATATAGTGTATGGTGTGTTCCTTTCCCATGTAGTCCTATTATGCCAAAATTTCCCATATGGAAATGGGACTAGAAGAGGTATATATGATTACAGTTAAGATATAATTTAGAGGACTTAATATTGGGACATTAATATAGATTTATTCATGGAATCAAATATTTTATAGAAATTTGTGTTCTAGTTTAAATTACCACTCATTCTAAGGATATTGTTGATGACATGAGTCTAACATCTGATTTTGGGAAGGAACCATTATATTTCCCCACTCTATCTAAAAAAGTTGTAGATATCAAGAATTAAAGTAGAGTTGTGTATTTGAATAATTACCTAGATTTTACAGGTTTTTAGACACTAGATCATGAATGTTTGGTATCTGTCTAGTCTTGATCACATACTACTATTCATATGATTCGTAAGTAATAAAAATAATAATTAATCCATGTCTTTAGCCATCTTTTCTTACTTTATGTTTCCTCTTTAATTTTTACACTCCTATTTGCCAAGTTTTTCTATATATACTTCAAAAAAATTCATTTTTGACACCAACACCCATCCAAGACACTAGCGTTAGGCACCTCATCCCCTCTGGGTGCCCCTAACCTCTTTGTAATTTCCTCACATATTTTGGGTCCTTTCTAGACATTTAGGCATCTTATATTTTTGGTAGTCATTATTTTTGGGGTTAATGACAAAATTCAAGAAAGCAAATCATATAAATATAAATTTGTGTGACCATAATAAAGGAACAATCTCTAAGCATCTACTATCACCACCTGGGGTTGTATCCATAAATCATCTAAGAGAATCATTGTGTCCATTCAGCTTCACTCAAGGGACAAAGGACTGGCTATCCTACATACACACATTGGAGGGGAATTTAATTTTTCCATAAACACATTTATTTACATATTTTACATCTAGCTACTTGCTCATTATCAACTGCAGCTCACAAAAGTTCCAACTAGGGAAAAATATTTGCACACACACATATATAACTACATGGGGTTTGTAATGTAGTGAAATGCCTTGTCATAAGTTCACTTTGTTGAAATTCAAGGATAGTTTGACCTCCTATTTTTCATCTTTCTTTTTTAAGATTTGATGTAATTTGGGGGTTTTGCATGTGATATATTTGTTGCAAGTTATCAGTGACATCAGTGATCATTGTGTGATATTAAAGGGATAGATAGCTAAGCATTGTGATAAATCAGTGACCCTGTGAAAATCATTTTTTGAGCTCCTATGCAGACCCTGGCACCTAGAGAGGGATCATAGTTCCTAGGTGCCACATTACTTCTCAAGGAGCCCTTGTCTAGCCTTCTTCTACACTCCTACATTTTTTTGGGTTCTTCTATGACCTTCTGTGTTCAAGTTTTATCAGTCCACCTTCATACACTACTAGGAATATTTTGAAATCGGCTGAGTATTCTAACTCTTCATTTCACTTACAGTTTCAATTCTTTAATTAATTTCTTGTGTCAGTTCATGTACTTTATTTATTTATTTATCATTGTGACTCTAAAATATCCTATCTAGGGTTTACACAAAATAATTAATTTTGTTAAAGCATTTTTTGAAACCATAATTTTCCACACTACCTTTCTAATAATGTATCAAAATATTTCTCATGCTTCTGAATCCATGGATCAATCTCATTATCCTTCTTTCCTCCAACCAATATCTATCTCCATACACTTATATTTTTTTGGGTTCTTCTATGACCTTCTGTGTTCAAGTTTTATCAATCCACCTTCATACACTACTAGGAATATTTTGAAATCAGCTGAATATTCTAACTCTTCATTTCACTTATGGTTTCAATTATTATTATTTATTTCTTATGTCAGTTCATGTACTTTATTTATCATTGTGACTCTAAAATATCCTATCTAGGGTTTACACAAAAATATTAATTTTGTTAAAGCATTTTTTGAACCCATAATTTTCCACACTACCTTTCTGATAATGTATCAAAATATTTCTCATGCTTCTGAATCCATGGATCAATCTCATTATCCTTCTTTTTCTCCAACCAATATCTATGGCATTGTTACTTTTGTTATTTTTTTCATGTAAATTCGTACTCAACATCCTCCTTGCTTTATTACTCTTATGGTTGATCCAACTAGAAATTTTGTCACTACTCATCGCACTTGTCCTCCTATCGCTCCACTAGCCTCTATTCCACCACCTATTACTCCTGCAATTCCTATAACTACCACTAAGGGATATAACATTCTTGAAAAACTCAAGGAAACACCTGAAAATATCTCTCTTTATGATCTATTACATAATACACCTGACTTTCGTAATACATTAGAGGATTCCCTTCATTCTATACACATTAAGAGTGCTAATTTTTTAGTTGATTTCACACGTATTATTCAATCTCTCAAAAATCTACCACACACTATATCATTTAATGATGAGGACATACCTCTATTTGTTATTGACAACAGATGTGCTCCATTTCTTATCACTATTATTATCATAAAAATCTATCTAAAGTGAATAATCATTGACAATGGATGATCCACTATAAATATATGTGATCATTCTCTTCTTAAGTAGTTTGGCATTACCAATAATCTAATTGCTAAGAACTCTACTCTCATTCAAGGATATGATTCTACTACTTGCACATGCTTGGGTATTGTTATGTTACCCATCCAAGTTGGCCCTAAGATTGTGCCTACATTGTTCTTTATTATCAAGGATTTCTTTAAATTCAATATCTTACTAGGTAAACCATGGATTCATGCCATGGGTGCAGTATCTTCTATAGTTCATCAGTGTGTCAAATTCTTACATGATGGTTATCGGCATATAATTACTGCCGATCCTGAACCATTCAAGTATTATCCCATATACCCTGTTACTGTTATGCCAATCCCCCCATTACAACATATCCCATTTAAGTCTTAATACATATGATGTCGTCTATCCCAGTGATTTGTTATCTTCATTTACATCTATAAGTGTACCATCAATTCGTACTCATACTACTGATATTATATCACTTACTCCATCTACCTCTACCACCACTATTTTTATGCCTTCCATAGAGACTATCACTACTATGGTCAGCCCTACTTCTACCACTGCTACTGATCTAATTCTCATATGATATTACGTTAGCACTGATGACTCTAATGATGAGGTTGATATTGTCAAATTTACTAATGATAAATTATGTAGCCTTAACTTTACTCCTATCAACATCAATGACTCATATTTTAATGATACTTTTGTTATGGTTGGCCTTGGTGAATATCAATTTAAGAATCCTCCTCCTATTACTAATTCTATGGTTCTTTATTAGGGGCTCATCCATACATTGGACACCATTCAACCTTCATTTTCTTCTCATGATAAAATTGCACTAGCACATCCTCCTTTCACATGCACTCTTTTTATGAATATTTCTTTTTGTCACCATATTACATTTGATCCTACTTGCTCTGATATTGTATGCACACATGATGGATTGGCTCAGTTAGGATTAAAATTGAATGATATCATTCCTCCACCTCATTCTCCTCATCTCTACCATGGTTGTATCCACATTACTACTACTTATGGTCTTGACATATCCCATATTTCAGTATTTTTTTCATGCACTTCTCCACTCATGATTAGGTAGTCCTAGATTAACTAGATTAGAGGAACTCTAGATCCTGATCATATTCATATCTCATTCCCTATGCCTTTTGGCCCTATTTCTATTTACAATTACTCATTTCCCAACTATTCTCCAAATTTTTCCCACTGGTACGCATATGGTTGTCCACAACCACATCTCACCAATGAATAATACACTATGGGCATATATAATTTATGCCTCAATTTCTATTTACTCAGTCATCCTAATATTATTTCTTACCAAGTCTCTGATGCTTATCCATTTGGATTTGACCATGACAACGATGATATCCTATATGATCTTACATGATCTTACTCTTCCTCATACACTTGGGGGGAATCATAGTTATCCCCCCATCCATAAAACATTACATGTCTATCACTTATAATATCATGCATCACACTTCCTACTTCACATATCTTGACATTCATATAGCACACTTTTTTTATTAAGGGTAAAAAAATTTTTAGTGGAATCCTACCCATGTACAAAGTGGCCAATGCCATGATATACATTAAAAGACCAGAAAAAGACAAGTTTGGAAAGAAAAACTACACCAAAACAATAGAAAACAAAAGGCCATCCACCAAAAGATATCTAGAAGATAAAAACTCCACAGATGGGAACAAGAAGATAGAGAACAACCAAAA
The DNA here is from genome assembly GCA_019776745.2 of Taxus chinensis. Taxonomy (NCBI): domain Eukaryota; kingdom Viridiplantae; phylum Streptophyta; class Pinopsida; order Cupressales; family Taxaceae; genus Taxus; species Taxus chinensis. The sequence goes on from CM034154.1 coordinate 354,281,330, forward strand.
AATCCCAAAATTAGCTGAATTCAGCACGAAGTCAGTAAGAAATCAGCCCAGAAGTAGCAGAGATGAAACACCATCCAAAATACTTCAAGATATTCTAAAAAATAGTTTTAATGTTTTCCAAGATCTTCTTGATATATCTGAATGTAGTTCCTTCGTTACTTTTGTTCTTTCTAAGAATGTCAATTTGAGAGGTGAAAAGAGTGAGGAAATCCATAGTAATCTCGAGCATAGTAAGAAATTAACATTGTTTAGTTTTGATTCCCTCCACTTAATTTTCCATATTAATAACTTAGGTGATTAGTACTTTCATTAGATCCATCCCCTCCAAGCTCTTATCACCCAGTATATAAGCGATATTACTCCTCAAATTTCTGATATTCCCTAATTATTCATCAATCTCGAAGTTAATGTTGATATCCTTCAGAGGTATGGATTTTGTTTTAATTTCATATGGTCATGAGGATAAAAATATCCTCTCATTCACTACCCATCATAGAATAATAAGGGGCCAAGTCCTTCATAGAAAAAAATCTCTCTTAATCCTAACAGGACTGAAAAAGGTGGGGTCACTCGATCTTTGGAGGAAGATGGGTCAGGTACAATAGAAAAAATTGGTGGAGGAGAAGAAGGAAGAGGGGGTGGAATTGGAATAAGGGTTTGAAATGAGTTGGGTGGAATAGAGAGAGGATCCGAAGATGAAGTGATAGGAAAGTAAGTGTTGGAAATGGGTGGAGGGGGGGTGGAAGGGTTGGGATTACCAAAAAAAGTTATAGGAGGAGGGTAAAGGATGACTAAGTCAAAATACTTGTAGATAAGGATTGTCATAGCATGGTGGAGAGGATAAAATCATTTACCTATTTTGATCAAATTAATTTAATTTTCCATAGAATGAATTATAAAGAAAGGAAAATTGACAGCAGATCTCCCCCTAAAGTGTTTAAGAAAACAATGTGGTAGAAAGTTACAATAGAATACCTTCTTTCCACAGTAATGAGTTTCATTATAGCCAACACCACCTTTTTTAAGGGAGGAGGCAAGGATTTTTGGACATATTCCAATTGTTTATGAGCTAGGGCTTCCCCCTCACTCAAAATGTTTTTCTCCTTTGCCTTAATATCAAGATTATTTTTGTAGAAATTGGTACCCTTTTTGTTGAAGCATGTGACCTTTATAATTAGTTCCAAGTTAATGTCAAAGGTTCTTCCTTTATATGTTACCTTCCCATTTTCTCAGTTCTTCACCAAGTCCTACGAGAGATAAATATCATGACCTTTAATTCTTTCCAAGAAATGAGTCAAGCCTCCCTTGCCAAGAATATTCCACAGTGCAAAATTCTCCCTCCATTTTTGGATGTTCATAGGCTCAATTTTGCATCTTTCACCCCCCATTTTGACCTCTAGTAGCAGCAAAAGTAATGAAATGAAATAAGTCTTATGTGGGAATCTATCGAGGTGAGTACAATTATATGATGGAGATTGAAAGAATTTCCATATGTGGCACGTATAATCCATCAACCAAAGTCCCTCTTTCATTATTAATGATGTTCATAGCATTAGTCAGTGGGATTTCATCATAATTACAAGTCTAGTAGTCCTTAATAATGACCCCAATTTTCTTCATAATATCAACAAGTTGGTTCCCTTCTCGTTAAGTGTATTTCACTTCAAATAATGGGAACATATTGGGGATCTAAAGATATTCTTCAATGATATTTTTAATAGTCAAGCTTACTTGACCCTTACCCCTCAAGTAATTAGTTATATTGAGAGAATCACCTTCAATCATAATAGCATTAATATTTAGATCTCTAGAAATTCTACGCCCCCAAAGTGTAGTGAGGGCTTCCACGTAGTGGTTGGAGTTAATTCACATAGGACCAGCATACAATCTAATGACCTTAGCATTCTCATCTCTGATGCTTCCACCTTCCCCTGAATTTCCTGGGTTACCTTTAGAGGCCCCATCATAATTTAGTTTTACCCACCCTAATTTTGGAGGATGGCATTTGACATGTTCTTGAGAAATCATCTTGGCGATAGAGGTGTTAATGGAAATCATCTTGGCCATAGAAATAATCTTGGTCATAGAGGTGTTAATTCATCTAACACACTTTGATACACTACTGATACCATCATTACCCTATGACGCAATCTTGAGGTACAGTTCACACCTGACTATTGAGGGAATACTACATAAATGAACCTCACACACTACACATTTCACACTCTACGCATCTATGACATCTTCTTATCACATATATTATTACGACTCATACTTATTCTACACATTTTTACAGTCGGCACATTTAACATACATCTTTCTAGCACCTCGTACAACACACTACACACTACAAAATGAATATTTTGTGCATATTTGACATCTTTGTATCAAATATTCTACCACATACTATGTGAATTATTCACTATATATCACTCTTACATCTACTTTTACATGATGCACTCATTACCCTATGATGCACTCTAGTTCCATGGTTCATACTCGACTACTGAGGGTCTAAATTTTAAATGAACCTCACCACACTTGCATCATTCTACATTCTACACATAAACATCTTTCTACATGTTATGCTCCACATTTAACAATCAATCTCCCTAACATCTTATTTAATCTTTCTAACATCTTTCTACATTTTATGATTAATATTTTCTAGTGTCTCATGCACATCTTTATACATCCTATTCTCTGTGATCCAAAAAAAAATATTATAATGTCTCATTCAATATTTTTAGCTTACACATCACAAAAAACCAATCTACAATACATGCCCCATGCTATATTGACCAAATATTTCTAGCACACAGATTTTTCAAACCATTTCCTGATGACACACTCTAGTTCCACAGTTCATACTTGATTGTTGAGGGTTCATTTATAAATGGACCTCATTTATTTCATCCATATATACTCACTTAAGGGGCACACAGCTTCTATCATACTCACATTACATACCATTCCATCACACTCATTCACAACATATTTCATAACTTGGTTACACATTGTTCTTGTTTAAACTTATAATCACATGTTACACTTTTCTTACTACATTATACTGATACCTTGTATGTCATTATCTTTTCTATATACACATGCACATTTGATTTCCATCTAGTGGTGATCATAACCTTTACATATATCATTACATGCATCATGGATGCTTCGAAATATTCATTTTTTTCTAGTCTTGTAGTAGGCTCCTAAGGGCATCCACATTCATACACATTTCAGATGTTATTGGTTCAGTACTTCCTACTTGTACTAGCACACTACTAGATAGGAGCATACATGTTTTTGAAATACTTTATATCTTCCTGACATGCTAATAGGTTATTCATGTGCAATTTTTTCTTTACAAGAACTATCGGCCACCGTGGTTGTCTGATGTTTTGTTTATTATTGCTTGTCTCTATTTTCAATTATATGTCATTGTTTGTGGGTTTTGCCTTATGTTTTTATTTTTCAATTCTTGTATGTTTTGGGCCACTTCGGTTTTGATTGTCTTACGACATTGTGATCAATGTTCCATGTTTACAACCCACTTTTAACAATCTGCATTGTATTCTTGCATGTTTACTTATGTCTTAGCTTCCACATTGTCTACTTAGTTAAACATTTCATCTTGTACATGCATATTTGTTTGTCATTGTACTAACACTTATCTCCTAGCCACTACTTCCATGTGCCTTAGTTTCTACCAAACACATTCCCTCCTACTATACTGGCATCATATTTAGCACAGTGTTCCGTCGTCTTTTAGGCCACATCCTCCTAGTGATGTCATATGCACCCTAAATGAGGGGGGCATTTATTGGGTGAATCAGTCACCCCATTCAGCAGTCTACAGTCACATTTTAACAGAGTTAAGCATCGAGTCATCATATTCTATAGTCTTAGACAAGGATCAGAATCATATTTATGCCATTATTCTAGCATAGACACTAGCACCTAGATATAGACTTGGGCGACTAGGTAGTTCTATCCCTTCTTGGGTGCCTATGAATAGGTGGCAGATAGAAATTTTTTCTTAATCACCATGGTTCTCAATAGTTCACAGAGAAGTTGGCATGGCATAGTAACAGTTATCCAGTAATCATTTTTTCTTTGGATCAAACTAGATCAAAATTAAACAAGATGGGATCACACCATCTGCATTGGTGTATAAATATTGGGAAGTAGTCAAAGGATGGAGAATGAAACTAGACCTTTCTCCCTACACTTATTTTTTCATGGTGGGAGATCGCCCCAAAAAATCACACTTGATGTGAGATCACTTGAAAAACTTGTTCTTCTACAACATCTTAAGGATCATTTCTATCTCTTTCACTCATCACGAATCAGGTACACATGTTCTTTTTTCATTTTTTTTACATACTTTACACACTTTTTACATGTTTTGATCATATATATGCATATTTTACTACTTGATCATTCTTCTCTTTTACAGGTATGTCCTTATGGAAAGAGGTATTCACATCAATCACAATTCAATCACAACATCAAAAATAGGTACAAACATGACATCTACACATACGCCATCGCCTTAGGGTCATCATCATCATCACTTTTCACTTCCTCTTCTTTAGCATCCACACTTCATATTTTTATCATTCCATACTTTTTCTTCTCTCTAGGCACAATTTTTTTCATGGATCTACATGGTTATTAGGTACGCATCTCTATCTACTTTATGTTACCTATCATACGCTTAATGAAATAAAGTGGGACAAAATGTAGACACTAAATCATGCACTTTGGGTATCTATCTAGTCTTGATCACATACTACTATTCATATGATTCCTAAGTAAGAAAGTACTTATCAAACCATGTCTGTGGCCATTTTTTCTTGCTTTTTAATTTCTCTTTTAGTCTTACACTCCTTCTTTCCTAGTCTATCTTTTCATACTTCAGAAATTTTCATTCTAGACACCAGTGCCCATCTAGAACGCCAACGCCAAACACCCTTGTCCCCTTTGGGTGCCCCTAACCTCATTTTACTTTTCTCACATACTTTGGGTCCTTTCTTGCCATTTGGGCATCTTATCTTTTTGGTATTTTACCTTTTCAGGGTTCATTACAAAATTCAAGAAATGGAATCATATAAATATAAATGTAAGTGACCATAATAAAAGGGCCAAGCTCTAAGACTCTACTATCACCACCTTAGGTTGCATCCAAAAATCATCTAAGAGCATCATTTCATCCATAAAGATTCAATCAAGGGATAAGGGACTGGATATTCTATATAGATGCATAGGGTGAGAATTTCATTTTTCCATGCACACATCTATTTACATATTTTACATCTAGCTACTTTCTCTCTATCAAATGCGACATGCACAAGAGCCACTTAGGGCACAATATCTACACACACACAGAAATAAATGGGGTCTACAATGTAGTATATTTCATATTTGTAAGTTCACTTTTTGACATCCAAGGATAGTGTGACATCCCAATTTACATATTTATTTTTTTAGGATTTGATGAAGTTTGGGGGTTTTGCAGGTGATATATTTATTACAGGTTATCAGTGACATTGGTGATCATTGTGTGACATTATAATTATAGACAAAAAATCATTGCAATAACTCAGTGACCATACAAAGATCATTTTCTGAGCTCCTTTGCATACCCTGGTTCCCAGAGACGGATCCTAATGCCCAATCGTAATAATACTACTCCAAGTGCCCTGGTCCAACCTTTTTTTGCACTCCTACATTTTTCTAGGTTCAGTTATGACCTCATGTGTTCAATTTTTATTATTACTCCGCCTTCACACACTACCAAGAATATTGTAAAATTAGTTAAGTATTCTAACTCTTCATTTCAATTAGGGTTTCGATTCATATTGTTTATTACTTGTGTCACTTTATGCACTTAATTTATTTATCTATCATTATGACTCTTAAATATCTTATCTAAGGATTAAACAAAAAGCTTAATTTTGTTAAATCAAGGGTGAAAATTCATTATAAATTTTGATATAGGAACCCTAAGGGATTGTATTAGGTAAAAATGTGTTTTTCTAGATTAACGTTGATACTTTATGTTTGAATTCATTAAAAGGATTTTCCAGGGTCATGTGCATGATCTTCCACATGTTGATATGTGATAAGAATATCATGAACATAGACTTCAAAAATTATATGAATGAGATTGTGAAATATATGGTTCATTTCATATTGATAGGTTTTCTTGGAATATTAAAGGGTAAAAGGCATCTTCACATAGAAATATGCCCAATTTAGTGTTAAAACTAGTATTAATTTAATATGCATGTGCAATATGTATTTGATTATATCCAGAGAACCAATCCATAAGGAATAACATATCACATATGGTCATCTCATTAGTGACTGCATAAATTAATGGGAGATGAAATTTATCCTTAGGATAAGGAAGATTAATATTGTGGAATTCAATGTATATGTGAATAACAAGGGAAAAAATATGAATGGGTACAATTTTAAAGACCCATTTAGAATAGTCAACAAGGTGAATGAATGTAGCCTCTCATAGGTTAAATATCTCATCATGAGAATGTAACATCTCTGACATGGCTGTTATTGTGATGAATTCCACTTTTGACATTGCAAACGTTGACATGTGATTTATCCTAGGAAGGTGTACTCTTATGACTTTTGGAAATCATGTTTGCAATGGATAATTCATTATTTGTTGAAAAGGTTCAATTTTTTGTGATTTTTGCTTACTTGAAAATGAGGCCATTCATCTCTTTGTATAGCTTAAATTCACTTTTAAAAATATGATGAACTTGGATTGTTGTTTTCATAACTTATTTTGTGTAAACAGAAAAACCTTGGATCAATTACATTGATACAAGGTATGCTTCAGTTCTTCTTACCTATCATCTTGTTGTCTTAGCATTCTGAAAGGAAGGATAAAGATGGACTGGGCCTTATTGTGTTTCCAATTGTGAAGGACCCTTCTTTAAGGATATCTATTTAGAAACATGCTTTAGGTGATAGGCATGGATCTTACTAATGTTAAAGGGTAGAGTAGTGCATAAGGACCTTGGACCTAATAATATAACACTAAGGTTGACCCTAGTCCAAGGGTGTATCTAACCTAAGTTGGTATGTGTTATGTTTATTTAATTGAAATAAAAACTTAGGTAAATAATACTTACCTAAGAACCTAGGTTGATTTTATAACCTAACAATAATCTAACCTAAGTTATTGCCAACTTAAGCTATACCTATGGAGTACATGGCAATTTACATGGTCAGTGGCATCAGTTTTCAATGCATTAAATGGATTTGATTTTGGTTTTATTACTACAGACTACCAATTTTGGTAAAGGCATAGGAAGTTTAGTGGATTCCTAGTTGGCATCACCACTAAATTGAAATTGCATGAAATTTTGAAAATGAAGGCATCGCCAAACATGGATGGTAGTGGTGTGGAGAATTAAGAGGGAATGGGTTATCCTTTTCATTTAATAACTTCATTTTTGGTGAAGAAACCACCTAGGAAAATGCATGGCGGGTTTTTGGTATGGATGTTTTGATTTTAAGTTCAATTCAAGTTTTGGCTCTGTATGGGGTTTTTTGGTTCTTTGAAAAAGAAGTTCTAATTTGGATACTACTATTATTTTTGCATTCTTGAGCTATTTTGGACTCTGTGGAAGTATAAGAAGAAGTGGAAGAGTTGAGATGGTAAATTTTGCATGGAGAAGAAGAATCTATTGAGGCTCGGATGGGAAATCTTATGCAAATCAGGAAGAAGCTCTATCAGGTATGATATACTCTACTCATTAAATAGAGTTTCTTTTATTTAAGTGATTCATTAAAATAAATCTAATCTTCTTGGGATGATCTGGTTTTGTTTGCATATTGAGTTGGTCTCTTTTTGTTGTGAATCTTAGACTATTTTTGTGAATGAGAATTAACCTTGTCTAATGTTGTAAGGCTTTGATGTGTTAAAATAGTTTAACTCTTGAATGGTTTTTTTGTGTGTACTCATTATGATAATTTAAATTGTTATTACTTTGTTCTTCTGTGACAACTTGTGTAGATGGTTTATGGTTTCATCTTCATTTGGACTATGTGAACTATTGTTGATAGTTAAAGCTATTGAAGCTTTATTTGGGTTGCTTAACTTGTGATCTTCTTGGTTGTTTAATCGTGGAACAGGTTCATGTAGTTATGTTTCACTTCTGTGAAAACACTTCTGGGTATTACCCAGTAATATACTAGTTAATACACAATGTTTTTTCAAGTTATTGGGAATCTATTCTTTGTGTTCCTAAAAATCTTCTTTGAAGGATTGTTAGAACTCATTAAAGTTAAAAAAAGAAAAGGCAAATGGATTATTATTCTGAGTATGATTTGGTTTATGGGTTTTACACGAATAGGTTCGTGGAAGTGTTTTCTAACCATTTGTTATCAAATGTTTTCTGGGAATAAATGAAATCTATGATAGATTTCCACAGGAAAAAAAGGTTGTACTAATTTATTTTTAGGTCTTAGTTATAAGGAACAATGTACACTAGGTTTCATCTCTTGTTGATCTTAGAGAAACTTATGAACTGTTTCCATTGGTTTCTTGCAAAGGTAAACTCCTTTGTGATTTTGGAACAGTAACATAGTAGTGTTCACAACTTGAAATTTTGTTAACCCATCTACTTGTTGGTAGTAGTAAACAATTGTTCAGTTGATGGGAGACATTAGTTCAGTCATCCTTATTTTTGTTACCATCTTGTCCTGTGGGGTTGCATCAATACTTTTGTTTCAGTCGTGTATCACTAGGAAGTCTGCAAGCATTTTTGGTTCAATATTATCTTATATGAAGACACCTTTACTTCATTTCAGGTTGTCGATTTTGTTATTTCTTCCCTTCAAATGGTTTAGAGATGTGGTCGAACTTATCTTTTATTTGCGACATACTTTATCATTCCTGTGACTTAAGAAGATGGGATATGTCATGCCAAGGTATTTTTGGTTGTTATAGCTGTCATCTTGATTGGTATGATGTGTTAAAGAGTTTACTCTTCATTTTTTGTTTTCTTGGGTTGTCGTTAATCAATTGGGACCTAACCTGCTATCTGTTTATAATTTGGTGTGACTCCCTTAGATATGGTTGTGACATTTTATTTGATTTTACTATTTGAAGTTAAAAATTACTTTAAAAATATTCTAGGTAGTTCAACTGTAGCTAATTTTTTGGATGAAACATGTTTGTTGGATAAATTACTTAGAAGGTTTTATTTGACTCTTTGATGTTAAAATTACTCTAATTTCTCCCTTTCTTTGTTAGTAGATACTATGAACAATCATTATGGAGAAGGAATGAAACTTCATTTTACTGTTGTAAAGTTCTTATTCCCGGTTTGGACATGTTGTAGTGTTCATGACTTAACTGTTATAGAATCCTAATGTTATGGCAGAATTTAGCTACAAAGTTATGAGGCTCAATGTAAGTTAGGAAAGTTGATGATTCCTAAACTACTTCTTTCTTATATCATTTATTTTGTGACATATTAGATTTATGATGAATTTTATGAACAGGTGATGCATGATGGAGAATATTGTGAGCATGAATTACTAATTATTTATGCTTAAAGGATAGCGAGAAAAAATATCCTCTTCTTTTTTAAATGTTTCATTGAATGAGTGACCTTGTAAGGTAATAAGGTAAGAAACATTAGAACATCTTAAATTGATGCATTCATTTTTGAAATATTGTTCTTTACATTCTTTTATTAGGACAGTGGAATAAATAAATTATATGGTTAGATTCTAGGAATTAACCTTACTCTTGTTTTGGAAATATCTCTTTCTTTATCTCCTTTTCTTTGTGCGTTGTCTTATCCTTTGGTAATAACTTTTTGAATTTTTAGGACTATTTCTAAAATAGTAGAGTTATTTTTATGGAGAAGTTAGTTAAAAGCACATCATTTTTAATTTATATTGCTTATCATGCTCAGTTCAATGAACTGACCCATGCAAGTAATTTTTACAGATGGACTCCGTAAGTGAGGAAAGGATAAAAGATATTTTAGGATGTTACTTTTATTTATCAAATTGGTTGGAACTATTTATGATGAAATGTGAACCTTAGTTGAAACGTATTTTATGGAAAGTAAAGTTGTATTTGAATTGACTTTGTTATCTTTGTATGACAATAGGAAATGTGTAAAGTGTTGGACTTGTAATGTATGTATTCCACTTGATGAATAAAAGTATTATGGTTTGTTTGATATTGATGGGACCTAGATAAACTAATCCCTTTATTTAATGCAACTTATTTAATTTTTCAATCATGATTGGATATTCAATTGAATCAATAATACTTTACTAAAACAATGTTATTGGGTAGATGAGACCATAATGATAACTTGTAAAATGTTATGGGGTTATAAATGAACATTAAACCTTAATAAGTAAAGGGAAGGTAGCTAATCTTCAATGACAAGAAATCTATTTTAATGCTTTTTGGGAATTAAATATTAATATTATCTTGGATAGAGGAGGGTGTGCTTCCTCTTGATTAATTCCTTAATCAAAATAAAACCAATAAAAAGGATATAGGTATTGGAATAGAATTCATTCCAATGAAGTATATTATAAAGAGATCTGATTAAGAACTTAAACAAGCTAAAAATTTGATAAGTTAATTAAGTTAACATCATTATTAGTATGTTGAATCTGTTTGTGAAACTGAATCATAAATTAGAAAGTTAATGAATGAAAAAACTATTCAAAAAAAGGTTTGGGGGCAGATGTATCTACATAGTAATTCCAATTTAAGTTATTGATTGTAACCCTAATGGTTAATGAAACTAGTGGTTTAGTAGGGTTGGTGTAATTAACTTTTAAATAAGGAAAATAATTAAGTAATTGAATTATCTCTTGGGTATGTACATCTAGATGAGGTGAGATTAGTCATATTTTGGCACACGCCAACTACATTACCATACCTTAATAAAGACTTGGGTCTTCATGAGGATACATAGTTACATTTGACATGTTATAACACCCTTTAGAGTTTAATAATCTAGATCTACATAAACATGGACTTGATCATAGTTATACCCTACGTTAAGTTAGAAGTATAATCTAGTTTCAAGGGAAACTCACAATGACTTAGGATAACTAGACACACGCAATCGAATTAGGTCGATTGAGTATGTCTATGTGCCCTTAGTCACCACGATTATTCCTCTACAATAAACTATGTTTTTAACCTTCGTTAGGGATAAACCTTGATCAAGTGAACTGAAAGGAGTCCGTGAAGACCATTCTAGATAACAGATGAAGTGGGGTGAAGGATGTATTATGTTTTAATGAGTATGCCATCTAGGAATATAAACATGAATAGTATGTTGAAAATATTTTGCCAAAGTATCGCAAGCTACTAGTTGTGTTGTCCTATGTCACCTAGTTTAAGAAGTGGGATTTTAGATGAATATTCATAATAAATATTCAAATAGGCCTCTTAAACCGAACACTTAATACCCTGAAAAGGATAAGAGAACCAAGTATACTTAGTATACAAATTATTAAGTGAAAATGAGAGATCAGTGTCCACCGAGTCATTATAGCTACATATGGTTATCTGTTATGAGATTTATTAGCTAGGAATGTGTGTTCTAAATCATGATTATTTAGAACAGAGAACATTATTAAAAAAATCCCTTGTTTCTAAATTCCTAAAATGGGAATGTTACATCTTGGTATTAGAGCTAAAGGTTACATTTCTTAGACCTATCGTGTCCATAATCTGATAAAACTTAAATTTTCTTATTAACAGAAAATGGGTAGAATGAGAAGAAATGTTGTAAACAACCCACCACCTAGTGGAGAAGTAGTTACTACCCAAAATATCAAGGAAATCATTTCTTCCTTGTTGGACACAAGAGATCGTTTAGCTGTACTTGAACAATAAGTAATGGGAAATGAGTAGGAGGAAGAAGATGCTTGTAATAACAATCATCCACCTCTTACGGACAATGCTAATGTTGGAAATTTGGGCATTGATAAAAATAATGCAGCCAATGCTAATGTAAATTCACCTAATCATCCTGAGAATAAAAAGGAAAGATTGGCATCTGAACTCACTAATGACATAAAAAGGATAAGTCCACCCAAGTTTGATGGCACTGCACTAGGAGATGGAGCTGAGAACTAGCTCAGGGAAATGGAGAAGTACTTTGCAATAAGGAACTTCTCAAAGGAAACAAAATCAATATGGGGAGCTTATTATCTTTCCCATGAGGCATCTTCTTGGTGGGACAACTGTAAGGATGAGTTAAACATTGATGAAAAAACATCAATTAGGATCAATTTTTAAAAATTAGGCAATGATGGCTACCAAAAATTTACTATGATCAGAAAATGACTGAATTTCATAACTTAGCTCAAGGAAAATTAACTGTAACAAAGTACTAGGAGAGGTTTACTAAACTTCTTAAGTACATACCTCGGTATCAAACTAACGAGAAGTTCAGGATAAAAAAATTTATCATGGGATTAAATCCCATTATAGGCGGTGTTTTCCTCCCAAAATTTCCCCTCTTTTGAAAGTAAAAAATTGAAAATTTTGGGTTGACATCCTTTAGTGATTTTCTAGTGAAGTGAAAAGTTGAGGAGATAGTAAAATTCACGTTCTTTGGAGTCATTTCGATGATTTACGGGTCGGTCAGACATTTTTTTCCCTCATGTCTCAAGTCTATCGGGCCCTCTATTCCCCGATCGGCCACATTCCCTAAAAATATTTTAACTTTCAGTTCTATCAGAACTTTTTGGTCCATATGTTCCATTTTAACCTGGGCTTTCTATTCCCCGATCACCCGCATCAGCCGGATCATGTCCTTCCCATACTTTTGTCCCATCTGTCCCAAAAGCATATGTGCCTTTTGTGCCTGATTTCCTTGCATTGCATGCATTGGCTGAATCATATATTCATGTCCCTCACATTTCCAAGTTTCTGAATGCATGTGCTCATTTATCTTTCTTGACCCACATCGTCCATGTTAGCCAAATCACGTCTTCATGTCCCTCATGTCCCAAATGTACTAAAGACCATCTGGGCGAGTTATTTTCCACTCTTCCCAATTTTGATCTTTTTGAGTTGGTGAAATATGAATGTAATGCACATTTATGACCTTCTCTCTCCTAAATGGCTATTTAATGGGACTATCCTCTATGCATTTGACACACCGCTCATTTTTTGTCATTTTCTCGAATCCCTAAAATTAAGATAATTTACTCGTGCTCCCGTTCACTTTACATATTTCATTGCAAATTTTATCCTTGAAGGATGTTTCTATGTATACTACAAACATGAAGATCAAATTCTACGGTCAAGAATAGGTTTCACCTCTTGAGCCCTCTGTTCCCGATATCGGGGATAGTGAGGTTCAACAACTAGCTTTTAAGGATTTTTGGAACATATTGACTAGCCCTAATCCTTCCCCCATGGCAGTAATGATCAATAACAGTGGTCTTTCATATACGAAGGGATTCCCTTTCTCTATACAATGCGCCAACACCATGCTCACCTATGGGGCTCATTTTAGCCGGGGCACCAAAGAATTGTCTAATGTGCATGGGGAGTTGATTACCAAATTGGATTCTTCTACCATCTCTGCTACTCTACAAATTCCAGAAGTTGAATACTCCATCTTTATCACTCAGGCTCAAGCTCATACTCTATTCAAGTAGGAAAGTGATAAATATAAGGTAAGGATAAAAAATCATGGTTGAAGAACCCTAAGAAGGGAGTGTCCTGACTTTCTAAGGCATTATTTAGGGCCGATTTCAATGAAGAGCTCTCTGATTTCATCATCTTGCTAGCCCGTGTCATGGGATTTCCCTCTACCAATGAGTTTCACTTCTGGATGTGCCCTCTCATCAACATCCTCTGTAAAGGTAGTCAGAACATAAATTGCACAGAAATCATTTGTATAAATTTGATAGAGCAATTGTCTAATGTACAGTAGACAAAGAAGTTCTATATGACTTCTTATCTCATGTATTCCCTAGCAGCATCCCGGTAGTGGTTTGGATTCACATACATGGAGGGCCAGAAGGATGAACGCATTTATGCATACTGCCCTTAATTCACCCTTAAAACTAGAAACCACAACTTCAGGAGGGTTAATGATGCCTTTACCATGTATATTGTGAGGCTCTTAGAAGGTGATACTACCAAGATATTTTCTGATGAAGCCATGAACCTGATAATAAAGTATGGAGCTTTCTTCATTCATTTCAGGAGGTTTTCATATATTAGGTTGGATGGTTACGAAAACACACCTCTCAAGGTCCCCATGTTTTGTAATGACAAGATGGATTTGATTGAAGTATGCAAGCAATTAGATAAATTGCATAGAACTTGCATGGACAAGAAAATATATGTTCTACATTTCCCTATTTCCTTGGGTAATTATACATGAAAAACAACCTTTGATGCTCAAAATATAGAAAGGGCCCTTGCTCCCATCACTATCCACTTTTTTAGGCCTAGGACCTGTTTTGATTTGAATAAGTTCATTAACCAAAACCTCAGAATAAATTATTATCACAGATCAGATGTTGAGGATTACTGGGCCGATTGTGTAGATGATTTTGAAGCAAGGTGGAGGCACTATGGTGGATTCTCTCTGTAGCTGATAAAGGAGCTCAATCTCTACCAAATCCCTAAAGGGTTCCAAGATGGTAATGAAGATTGGATGTCTTATGAATATGAGACATTAATCAATCATACTCCTTTAGAAGATCTAGACTTGTACAAGAAGGAGAAGGATGACTTGGATGAGATTTTTCCCCCTATCCTTGTAAGAACCAAGGTTTGGTTTAATAGAAAGGTTCGAGATCTTATGAAGAATAAAATTGGGTCTTCTTACAGAGATACTTTAACACTTAGGAAGGAATCACATACACCCAGCATGAAGGTACCTGCTCAAATCCCTCTTGCTTCCTCAATTAAGGAACCTAAATCATCTACTCCCTCCTCTTCTACTAAAGTGTACCAAAAGAAGATAAAAGAGGTTAAACAAGAGCTAATTAAGGAAAAACACCTTTTAGGGCATTCAAAACTACCTTTAGGGCTAGAGAAAGTTATTTTTCTCAGTGAAAGTGATGATGGTGAAGTACCAGACCCTGCAAGAACTTCAAAAGTTACAATAGAAAAATAAAAGGAAGTTCCTAGCACTTAACCTCCAAGTACCATTGATTCCTCTGCTCAAGAAGCCCCAGATGCCTCCCTCACATCTCTATTAGAATCAACAGTGGTGAATACTTTAAGTTCCATGAGCTCAATTTCTCTTGGACCTCTTGTTCCTTCTGCTTATTCCTCTACTTTTTCATGGGTGTAACCCCTGGTTGACAGCAGGAAGAGGAAACCTTCTTCCTATTTATCAGTGCAAAATTTTGATGGTGTGGAATCCTTGTTAGGCACTACTCCTCCCCCTCCAGCAAAGAGAGCCAAAGCAACTTCAATAATAGTGATAGATGCTCAGGTCCAACAATTTCTAGAGGTTGCAAAGCCTAAAGTTGATAAGGTAGAGCAAGATCTATTAGCCTCTGACCTTGAGCTTTCTAGGATTCCAATGGGAGAATCTACTCCTGAGAGTGAGGTGCATAACCTCTAGCAAATAGTAACCAAGGTTATTGAGAGAGTGGAGAAGGGTAAACAGACCATAGAAAATTTGGAAGAACAAAATCAGGTTCTTTCTAGCTTCATCAAGTCATTATTGACTAAGGATAAGGTTCTGGATCCTGCACCACTGGCTGCCCTTCTAGCTCCTATGATTCTCAGTCAGGATGAAGTTTAAAGTATCAAAGATATACATAGATATTCCACTTATGGAAGGGATATGAAATCCATGGTCGATGACATGATCATTGCAAGCTTGAATTTGATTGTAGAGGCCTCCAAACTCAATAATAAGGTGGTCAACCTACAACAAATCTCTCCTCCTCTATTGGAACTATGGACAAAGAACTAAAAATTTGGAGTAGTTGTATCATAGATCTTCGCCTAATGGAATAGGTTGATGAAAATATTTTAATGGCCAATAAATGTTTTTATGATGTCAAGGATAACTTGTCAAGGTCATTGGTCTTCAGTGTTGAATGGAAAATAAAAGTTCTGGAAGAAGCCTTGGGAGAGTTGAGAAACAGTTGGCACAAGGGAGAATATTTCAAGACTTGTGTTTTATCTACCTTCAAGGACATTCACTATCATCTTCATGATGAAACTTCAGGTTTTCCTTTCTCTCTTCAAGAGATTAAAACTCATTTTAGGGCATTTGTTAAAGAAAACCTATTTAAGGAGGAATTAATTACCAAAGAGAAGATACAGGAGATTTTATCACTTCAATCTACTATTGAAGAGGCTAATAAATAATAACTTGAACATACCAAGATCGATAAGGACATGGAGAAATATCCAGGCACTTGTTCTCAAGCCACTTCCAACACATCAGTCCCACGAGGTAGGGAGATAGCTGAAGCATTGAAAATCTTTAGGCAACGGATTCTTAAGTTGGTGGGCCCTCCTCAGCAATAAGCAGATGTTTTCTCTTCTAGCTTCTCCTCTCCTCGTTTTTTTGAAATTGAGCTCATTGCAAACTAATCAAGGATCTTGTGTCAAGCACTTTCTTAATTAAAATTTTAGTTAAAATAAATGGTTACCAAGTGTAACCAATTTGTAAGTTATATAATGGGCCCTCTGCACCATTTTTAGGGGCTGGTACTCTGTTTATTTTTGAAAAGTGTAAAGGAGTAAAAAGCTTTCAATACAAGAAGATATTCCTTTCTATTTCATCCAATCTTGTTCTTTCATTGCTATCTGTTAAAATTTATTGGATCATTAGTCTGTTTTACTTCAAGAAGCTTTGTATTCTTATGGATGTCATCTCTAGAACTTTGTGTCTACGAAATAACATCCTGTGGTTTTAAATGTGAATGGTTCTATTCTATATAATCCCCTTATGGCATGAGTAAGGAATTATTTTGTTATCTATATTTCCTAAGAGTGCTATTTTTCCCCCTCCCATTCCTTAATTCTTCTATATTTTTGTATTTGATGATCTATTGTATCAAACACTTTCATGATATCAGATTTCCTCACTGAAACTACACGTTGTACATTTGTAATTAGGTTTTTTGCATTTAATAATGGAACCTCTCCCATTAAAGAGGAGGGACTTTCTGTCCCCTGATTTTTTGCTTTCAATAAAGTCCTTATTTGACAACCAACAATTTTTTGTGACTCCACTGGGGATTTGTTTTGAACGTATTCCAGTTTTATGAACAATTTCTTGATCATTATTTAATCTGGAAACTCTATGATTTACTCATGGTAGGAGAGCCCTTGGTATTGAAGATTCTCAGTTTCATCTCTTAGAGCAGCAAGGTTTCCCTCTTCCTTCAATAGGGAGAAATATAAGAGCTTATTCCATAAGCACACCCCCTGTTGAAGATAGAACTCTTGGATGTAGTACTCCTCAAGAGCAACTTAACCCTAATCTTCATGCTTTAATTCTTGTCAGTGTTTTAGTTCCCCTTCAAGAAGTATTTCCAAGGATGGCAGTTCCATTACCTTGGGGCCATCATGTTGGGCCTCTTGTCCTTCCTCAGCCTTTGCATGAGTTACCCAGGGGTAACAAAAAGAACTTCCCCAAGTTCAAAGGTGATGGCAAGATGCACCCTGATGAACATATTGTAGCCTTCATACTTGCATGTGGAGTCCTCTGAGTTGAACATGAAGATGTCTCGGTGAGGCATTTTGTATAAACTTTGCAAGATAATGCAGCAGATTGGATCTATCATCTTCCTACTGGGGCCATTGCTAGGTTGACCATGATGAGGACAATATTTGAGAACCGTTTCAAACTTGTAGAGGATGTGCATGCTTTGTTGGCCCAGATTTATCAAATAAAGAAATAATCACATGAGCCCATGAGGGAATTTATGGCTAGGTTCAACAAGTTGATTAATAAGATACCACCAGATACTCAGCCAATAGATCGAATTCAAAAATGTTTCTTCCTGAATGCTCAATTGCTCTAAGTTAGCTACACATTGAGAAGATCCAACCTTGCAACATTGGCTAAGGATCATAGATTAGATGTTAGTGTTGAAGATGACTTGATCATGTCTAGTAAGTTGAAAAGAGATCATTTCAAATATATAGCTTCTTATCCTTATACTCTTAGAGCTAATACAGACCCATTAGTGCAAAAGCTTGTTAATGACCTCATTACCATCAAGAAACAATTGGCTTAGCACGCTCCTTATGCTGATGTTCCAAGGAGGAATTTTTATCCTAGAAATCATTTTCCATCCTCTCAGACAAGGCTATAAATTAAGGGGACACCCATCAAAATCCCTATTAATGCAACTTGTGAGGTTGAAGAACCTGAAGATGAAGAGATTACTGAAGATTGTGAATAACTGAAGAAGAGGTTGATAAAGAACTGGAGGAACTTGAGGGATCTAGATTCAATTTCTTCACCTTTGAAGGTGTTGATGAAGAGGATTATTATGATGAAGTAACTTAGCAGATATGAATAGTAAATCATACAGTGTCATGACTTGGGAACAGACAAATAAGAAGGATAAATTGATGCAGCCCGCTAAGAGGTCCAAGCAACATCCCAAGACTATCCCCATTGTTGTAAAAAGAGGATCTCCTATTCCCACTGTATCCACACAAAAGGTGAGTTCTACTAATTCTTATTTTTCTAATCCTACTACTAAAGCTTCTTCTTCTCCAGTTCCTAAACCTAATAGGCCTAATATTCCTAGTGATGATAGCCCATCCACCTCTGGATCTTTTGATATCATTGATCACCTTAAGAAAACAAAGGCTCAAATTTTAGAGGCTGAGTATTATCAAACCCACCCTAAATCCTTTTCCAAAATGGTCCATTTTGTCAATTTCCATTCCAAAAATACCTCTAAAGGCCTTTTACCTACTCCATCCTCTGCACCCCAACCCAACCTTATAGCTGCAGTCACCTCACCTAATAAGAAAATCAAACCATTTTATGTGACTCTTCTTATAGTAGGCCATAAACTTAGCAACTATGTCATAGATTCAAGAGCATCAGATAATGTAATGTCTGCCAAAGTGGCACATGCTTTAGGTCTTACTCTCACACGCACTTATGGGTCCTACTATTCAATGGAGAGTAAGGAGGTGCCTTTGGTTGGAAGTATTAAAGATGCACAAGTAGCTTTTGCTACTTTACCAGAGAAGAAGGTTTTGGATACTATTCTGGTAGCTGATATCCCTCCTTCATATGGTATGTTGTTAAGTAGGAATTTTTGTAAGGATGTGGAAGGAGAGATTTAAATGGATTAGTCACATGCCCTCATACCAGTCAATGGAAAGATGAAGAATTTGTTTCCTGAGAAGTAATTTGAGTATATTTTGTAAAAAATAGATAATCCCAAAGCCCAAATACTCTATGAGGACACTGGACATGGTAATTACATGATTATGTCTCCAGAGGAAACTAAACTTCCCAAAGAAGTACTTCATGATCCTAGTGGTGTTTGGAATCTAGAATTTGATGGAAGCTACTCCTCAACTGGTTCTGGAGCACGTGTAGTGTTGATATATCCTGAGGGGAAATTTCATCCTTTCTCATTCAAGCTACAGATTGAAAATACTAATAATACGCCAGAGTATGAAGCCCTCATCCTTGGAATTAATGTGGAAAAAGGAAAAGGTGTGAATAATCTCCTGGCTCATGGTGATGTAGAACTAGTTGTTAAACAAGTCAGAGACCTTTTCCAAGTAAAGAATATAAGGTTGAAGCATTACCAGAATCAATTTTGGGATTCTATTGAACTTCTTGACACCTTCTCCATTGAAGCTCTATCGAGAGTAAAAAACACCAGGGCTGATTCACTAGCTATCTCAAGATCATTGCTGATACCTCACCCTGATTTCTCTCTGGACAAATTCACCATTGAAATGATTCATAGGCCAAATGTGCCTGATAATTCAAGTAATTGGAAAATTTTCAATGATGATCAACATTTGCTTTCTTTCTTGTAGCTCAGGGATAACTTTGAACAATTTTACTTTGAAGGAAGTAAAAATTTGACTCATGAGAATGTATCTTCCCATGAGGAGGGTGTCAAAGAGGAGACAAATCAAGATGGGTGCATCAAACTTAAAGGTAACAAGATTCCTAAAGGGCTGGTGAGTTTGGAGGAATTGTTTGATAAACATGATAGATATGTTAAGTTTAAAGCTTCTACAGGAGTGTGGTAATCTACTGAGTATGAAAATATTAACATTCGGAGCTCTTCTGACCCCAAAATGGTGAACGTTGGAACATGTTGTACACAAGAAGAAAAGAAGAAGGTGGTGAGCCTCTTAAAAAATTATAGGGATGTTCTCGCATATTCATATGAGGATCTAAAAGCTTTCCAACCAAAGGAAATGCAGCATTTCATTCCTCTCAAACTTGGGATTAAACCTTTTAAGAAAAATCAAAGACAGTACAATCTAAATATTTCTGACACCATTTTTCAGGAAATACAAAAATTATTGAAAGCTAAAATTATCTTCCCCATCCACCATTCGACATGGATTGCCAACATTATGCTTGTCAAGAAGAAAAATGGTGAGATTCATATCTGCGTTGACTTCAGGAATCTGAATCAGGCCTCTTTAAAGGACAACTATCCTCTACCCATGATGGATCAAGTTTTTCAAGCTATTACAGGGTCTGAAATGTTGTCCATGCTTGATGGCTTCTCATGGTATGATCATGTGGAATTTAATACCACAGATCAGCACAAGATGGCCTTCACTACCCCCTGGGGTAATTTTTCCTACAAGAGGATGCCTTTTGGACTCATTAATATCAGTACAACTTTTCAAAGGGCTATGGACTTGGATTTTGGAAGTTTGAAAGGAAAATGTATTTTTGTGTATCTAGATGACCTGAATGTGTTTTCCAAAACTAGAGCAGATCATTTTCAGCATCTGGAAATAGTTCTCTTGAAATGTAGAGAACATGGGGTTTCTTTGAATCCCAAGAAATCTATCTTTTGTGTCATGGAGGGAAAATTGTTTGGGCATGTTGTCTCTAAATATGGAATCAAAATTGATCCAGAACAAGTTCAAGCTATTCAGCAGATTCCTCTTCCCACAAGTAAGAAGGGAGTACATTCTTTCTTTGGCAATATCAACTTCTTGAGAAGATTCATTCCTAATTTTACAGAGCTAACTTTGAATATCTCTCAAATGATGAAAGGAAAACAAACATTTGATTGGTCCTCTAAAGGGAAATAATCTTTTAAAGGCATAAAAAAATCTATTGCTAAGACTCCTATCTTAACATGTCCAGATTTTGGTAAAGATTTTATTATTTATTATTATGCCATGGAAAGCACCCTAGTCATTGTAATAACCTAGAAATATTCTAATGATCCTGAGCTCCCAATTGCATTTATGATCTACATTATGAAAAATCACAAGTTAAAATACGCCATGATGGAGAATCATGCTTTCACAGTGGTTAATGTTGTCAAGCAGTTTCGATTTTATATTCTTAACTCTCACTCTATGGTGCTTGTGCCTAATACTACCATCAACTCTATTCTTACACAACAAGAATTAGGAACTAAGAGAGGAAACTGGGTAGCAAAGGTTCAAGAATATGATATTGACATCAGACCAACCAAACTAGTTCGGGGTAAAGGCTTGTGTGAACTCATTGCTGAAGGAGCTAGTCATGAATTATCTAAGGATGAGGTTGATGTTCCTATTGTTCTATTTCTCAGCTTGAGAGATGAATGGTATATTGATATCACTCATTTTCTCACCTATGGGTAGTGTCCCTATAACTTGCCTACTAAGGAGAAGAGAGCTATCAAGCTAATATCAGCTCAGTATGTATTATGGGAGGTTTTGTTCAAACGTGGAATGGATGGAAGATTTCTAAAATGCGTTGACAAAGAACAACAGAATAATATTTTCTCAACTTTCCATGATCAAGCATGTGGAGGTCATTACTCATCTACTATTACTACCGGGTAAGTGCAGCAAGTTGGGGGACAAAAAAGGGGTCATACGTGGATGTCATATTGTAAATAACAACATAATATCAACTTGTAGGGATTATTAGCAATACATACACTCAAAATTAGAAAAAATTATATTAATATGAATCGTAGCATCTGAAATCTAGTTTCTAAAATACTAATTTTTTTAAAAAATGGACAAGATTAGCTATATTAAATACTCAAAAATTCAATGACTTGGTATTTTTTTTTAAAAACGCCTATAAGATTATAGTCCGTTTGCCCACAATTTGGATGACCAAAATTTGATATATATTTTTCTCCTTTGGTGTGAAGTTAGATGCCACTATCTATCTTGGGATGAATTTTATTTTGTACTTTTTTGAGCAATATTTTATTTTTTATATTTTTTCCGTGAAAGTGGTATGAAAACATAAAGAAAATAGAGCACTTTCCGTTTGCCCGCCATAACTTCATCAAAAAATATTGAAATAAAATAAAAAAAAATTTGAACATGTATATAATTTTGTCACAGTTGGGATGGTATAAGTTTTATTACATTATGATAAGTGAAACAAAATTTTTAGTCTTAAACATAGACATAAACATTCATGGGAAAAAGTGTCTTAAAGACCTACTATTAGTAAAAAATTATAAAATGATATTTATCCTATTCTATTCACTTTAAAATCAGTATTTCTACAAAGCTAATAGTCTCCCCTATATAATGGTACCATTTTTATGGTATATTTTTTAATTTTTGGCATGTTTCAAGTCCGCAGAAGACTAAATTTAATGTTTTGTTGTTTTTAATGTAAAATTCAGGATTTGATGTCCACTTAATTGTCCCCCAACTTGGTGCACTTACCCTGCCCACAATATACTTTGTGCTAGATACTATTGGCCTACCTTGTTTAAAGATGCATCAAAATGAATTGATAAATGTGAAACTTTTCAGACTTTTATGGGAAGACCCAAATTGGCTGCCTTGCCACTCAAACCAGTTGTCATTGAAGATCCATTTCAATAGTGGGTTTAGATTTCATTGGAATAGTCAACCCATCTTCAAGTGCAGGACATACTCATGTGTTGACTGCCACAGATTACTTCACTAAGTGGGTATAAGCCATTCTAGTAAAGAGTACTACTTCTGAAGTAGTATGTAATTTTATCAAAGAAAACATCTTGGTAAGGTTTGGAGTGCCAAACAAGATTATGACTGATAATGCTTAAAAAAAAAATCTGTTGAGATGATGGATTTTTGTTATGGATATGGCATTTCCCTTGCTCACTCTTCAGATTATTATCCTCAAGGGAATGGATAGGTAGAATCAACAAACAAGAATCTGGTGGCTATAGTAAGGAAACTAGTTAATGAATCTCAAAGGAACTGGCACAAGAAACTCTACGATGCTCTTTGGATAGATAGGATTACACCTAAAACATCTATTGGGATGTCCCCTTTTCAAGTGGTGTATGGTGTGGAAGCTCAATTACCAGTAACAGTGGATATACCATATGTGTACTTAATGAATGCCATTGAAGACACTAGCTTTAATGATTCTTTAGATAAAAGGATCATGTATCTTCATAAGTTGAATGAAGATAGGCTGCAAGTTGTTAATATAATATCTACCCACCAGTAGAAGGTGAAATATCTATTTGACACAAAGGCTAAGTCTAGGGATTTCAAAGTTAGAGACATTGTTTTGATGTGGGATAAAAGACATGAACCTTGAGGAAGCCATGGTAAGTTTGATTCTCTTTGGCTCGATCCTTTCAAAATCAGGCACTTTGCTGGTGAGAATTATTTCTATCTAGATTACATGGATGGTTCCTCTCTCCCACTTCCTTATAGTGGGTAGTACCTGAAATTGTTCACATCCTAGGTGAATAGGAAGTCTCTTTGTATATTATGTATAGGGTATGTCTACTTTCCCTTGCCTTTGGTGTGTTTCTTTTCCCTGTTTGTGTGTTGTCTTCTATATTGGTTTTCTTCGGGACTCTATGGCCCAATGGATAGGGCACCAGTCTTCTTCCCCTTGGTTTTCTAGAGTTATTTCCTTGTCTCGTGCTTCTGATCTAGCCAAGTCATTCCTAGAAAGAGCCAAATGTTTTCCTCCAAAAATATCCCCTCTTTTGAAAGTAAAAAATAGAATATTTTGGGTTGACACCCTTTAGTTATGTTCTAGTGAAGTAAAAAGTTGAGGAGATAGTAAAATTCACGTTTTTGGAGTCATTTTGGTGATTTATGGGTCTATTAAAAATTGTTATCCCTCATGTCCCAAGTC
Source organism: Taxus chinensis (assembly GCA_019776745.2). Taxonomy (NCBI): domain Eukaryota; kingdom Viridiplantae; phylum Streptophyta; class Pinopsida; order Cupressales; family Taxaceae; genus Taxus; species Taxus chinensis. The sequence continues at coordinate 354,305,662 of CM034154.1, forward strand.
TACTGGGCCTTTTGTTCCCTGATCGGATGCATTTCCTAAAAATATTTTAACTTTTAGTTCTATCAGAACTTTTAAGTCCGTATGTTCCATTTTAACCCGTGCTTTCTATTCCTCGATCACTTACATCGGCCAGATTGGGTCCTTCATGTAATTTTGTCCCATCTTTCCCAAAAGCATGTATGCCTTCTGTTCCCAATTTCCCTGCATTGTGCACATCGTCTGAATCACGTCTTCGCATCCCTTGTGTTTCCAAGTTTCTGGACCACCTGTGCTCATTTGGCCCAATTGACCCGCATTGCCCATGTAAGCTGGATCATGTCTTCACATCCCTCATGTCCCAAATGTACCAAAGACCATCCGAGCCATTTTTTCCACTCTTACCTATTCTTATCTTTTTGAGTCATTGCAATATGAATTTAATGCGCATTTATGACCTTTTCTCTCCTAAATAGCTATTTAATGGGACTATCCTCTATGCATTTGACACACCACTCGCTTGCCATCATTTGCTGGAATCCCTGCGATTAAGATCATTTTCTCGTGCTCCCATTCCCTTTGTATATTTCATTGCGAATTTGATCCTTGAAGGTTGTTTCTCTGTACACTGCAAACATGAAGATTAAATTTTAGGGTCAAGAATAGATTTCACCTCTCAAGTCCTCCATTCCCAATATCGGAGATAATGAGGTTTGGCACCTATATTTTGGGGATTTTTGGAACATATTGACTAGCCCTAATCCTTCCCCCATGGCAATAATGATCAATGAAAGTGGTATTACGTATGCGGTGGGATTCCCTATCTCTGTATAATGTGCCGACACCGTGCTCACCTATGGGGCTCATTTTAACCTGGGAACTAAAGAATTGTCTAATGTGCATGGCGAGTTGATTGCCAAATTGGATTTTTCTACCATCTCTACTTCTCTAAGGAATCTAGAAGTTGAATACTCCATCGTTATCACTCAGGCTCAAGCTCAGACTCTATTCAAGTAGGAAAATGATAAATATAAGGAAAGGATAGAAAAAACATGGTTGAAGAACCCTAAGAAGGGAGTGTCCTGACTTTCTAAGGAATTATTTAGGGTCGATTTCAATGAAGAGTTGTCTGATTTCATCATCTTGCTAGCCCGTATCATGTGATTTCCCTCTACCAATGAGTTTCACTTCTGGATGTTCCTTGTCATCAACATCATCTATGAAGGTAGTCATAACATAAATTAGGCAGAAATCATTTGTATAAATTTGACAGAGTAATTGTCTAATGTACAACAAACTAAGAAGTTCTATATGAATTCTTATCTCATGTATTCCCTAACATCATTCCGGAAGTGGTTTGCATTCACATACATGGAGGGCCAGAAGGATGAACCCATTTATGCATACCTCCCTCAATTCACCCTTGAAACTAGCATCCACAACTTCAGGAGGGTTAATGATGCCTTTACCATGTATATTGTGAGGCTCTTAGAAGGTGATACTGTCAGGATATTTTCTAGTGAGGCCATGAACCTAATAGCAAAGTATGGAGCTTTCTTCATTCAGTTCAGGAGGTTTTCATATATCAAGTTGGCTGGTTATGAAAACACACCTCTAAAGCTCCCCATGTTTTGTAATGATAAGATGGCTCTGATTTAAGTATGCAGGAAATTGGATAAATTGTATAGAACCTACAGGGACAAGAAAATATCTGGTCTACATTTCCCTATTTCCTTGGGTAATTATACATGTAAAATAACCTTGGATGCTCAAAATATAGAAAGGGCCCTTGCTCCCATCACTATCCACTTTTTTAGGCCTAGAATCTATTTTGATTTGAAGAAGTTCATTGAGCAAAACCTCAGAATAAATTATCATCACAGATCAGATGTTGAGGACTACTGGGCCGATTGTGCAGATGATTTTGAAACAAGGTTGAGGCACTATGGCAGATTCCTTCTGCAGCTGATAAAGGATCTCAATCTCTACCAAATCCCTGAAGGGTTCAAGGATGATAATAACAACTGACTATCTTATGAATATGATACATTAATCAATCATACTCATTTGGAATATCTAGACTAGTACAAGAAGGAGAAGGATGACTTTGTTTAGACACTAAAATTAGGTCACACTCCCCTTTCGTCCCTGGATAAGTAAGCGCCCTTTATTACATATACCTAGACATGATCCCCTTCACCCAGCTAATATTAATTTAATTAATTAAATTAAATTAGTGCATTATCCTCACTATATTCATTATTTAAATATCTTATTTAAATAATATCTATACATATAGTTCACTTAGACATCTCACCAAGCTAACTCAAACTAAGACATATTCTTAGCAAGTTCCCATAACCAACTAAGACTCACCCAAACCCTAAAAACCAATGACTACATTCCCTCTAACCACATTCCTGCATGCTCACAAGAGGCTCTAAGTCTAATCCACGGGATAACGACACAAGATCCAAGGAAATCAGGAGCATCTCCCTACTTTAGTAAACCTAGGAAATCTCACCTTAACAGACGTCAGTTACACCTAACTATCGCTGGTTAAACAGGACCACCATCAGTTACCCCTTTTAACCCCTAATCTACCTTATTCTCAAGGTTGGAAAACATTGGGAGAAAGTTAACTAGCAAGACTAGAATCTCAACGAGATAACACATCTTCAGAGAGAAAATTCTAGCAAAAAATCATATCTAAGGAAGGAGATTGAGCATCTTCTCCTGCACAGCCATCCTAGCCATGATCTGATCCAACCAAGCAAAGAGGAGTGTGCATACAGCCCATGTAGAATATTTTCTTCAGTTGGTGATCACTTGCAGCCTTAAAACCCATCATCAACACCTCCATTCTTCACACACAGACATTTAGGAATGAAATCCAAGTAAGTACAACATCATACTCTCCTGGTTATTTCATTTCATCATTATTTTATCACCCATTGTTTATCTTTCTCCCTATTGACATTCTCCAACATTTTCACCTCCATAGACCCACTAAAACCTTGCAAAAGCCTACTCCAGTCACCCAATACCTTGTCCCTACCAACCAAAGTCCTTTGTGCAACCACAAAGGAGACCAAAACCCTGTTTTTTGACATTTCTAGATCCCACAGTAACCGGCACTAGTTATACCTAACTGCCGTTGGTCACCCCTAACTGACATTGGTCTCTGTGTTTTCTCACATAGCCTTAAACAAATACCTACCCACCTAATTTTACCTCACCCTCACTAACTTATGACCTACCTGAGATCTTTATCAAACCTATAGAGACCTAGAACCAATCATTTGACCTTTGGATTCTATTCTAGCTTAGCTTGTTGGATTAGATCTATTTTCTTATTGTGTTATAAGTGATATACCTAAATCATTTCAAAATAACAATATGATTTACTTTGTTTATAGCATTAATTTGTTTAAAACAATGGACTAACAGCCATCTGGGAAGTATCATACTTCCCAGATCTAGCTTATGCTAGGCAGTTCACTGCCCATATTGTTTAATTCCTTCTGGTGGTCTTGTTTTCATTATAGGTAGTTCCTCCTAGCCAAAAGGAAGCTCTCACGATCAGCTATGGATTTGGAACTCATATGCGTGCAACAACCCATCAACCGACATTTGAATAGGTATTCCTCCTACACCCGTTACCCTATCTGTTTCATCAACAATTCAAAGAAACAATCTGAGAAAAAGGTGAAAAATTTTGGCATGCCTAGTGGCACCCATCCAGGGTTCCTTGCATTTCATTCATTCCTAGGAAAAAATTGTGTTTTTTTTTCCCTTCTAAAAGCAGACACACTAATTTTATTCCCTGCTAATCCTGTTCTTCTTTCTATCTGCTCTAAAGGAAACTTTTCTTTTGTTGTATTTAAAAATAATCATTTCTTCATGTTTTCTACATTATAGTGAAAGAGCATCCCTCTTCCTCTTCATCTTATTGTGTCATCCAATTTCACATTTTTGATTTGGGTTTAAGACAATTACATTCCATTCTGATTTATTGCATTAGCTCACATTAATTGAGGGCAACCTATACACTGGAAGTCATGACCAGATGATGGTTGACAGACGAATCGTAGAAAATAAATTATATCCTTTTCTCTTTCTTTGAGTATTACCAAACCACACAAAAATTTAAAATACATACATTCTTAAACAACATCCTACCTAGAAGAAGATGTAGGTGATCACACGATCACGACACAGTGGGAACCCAACTTGCTACTCTGTTGAGTCATACTTTAGAACGAAGCCTGCCCCCACCATAACATACCTGAAACCTCACCTTTTAGATCTCCTTCTTTGTAGGAAGCCATCCTCACCAAAAACACTATTTCAAAATTCATGTGTCAGTCCCTAAATAGCATAAGCTAAACAAATATAATAGAAAAGGGCACTCTTAGGATCACATTTTCTTAGTGTTTCTGATTGGATTACGTTTTGAGGTGAAAGATCACATTCATCACTCTTTTTTATTCATCATTGCATGCTCCTCATCATAGCTGGGGTATTCTGGCTTCACCTGAGTGTGCCTGGGCCATATCATTATCATTCCCAGAATTTTGGGTCTTATTCCACATCAAATTTTAATTCACAACCACTTTCTTTCATTACTGTTTCAATTCCATAGTAACTGTCATTGGTTACCTCTGACCGCCATCGGTTATACCCAACTGATGTCAGTTCCAGATCCTTTTGCTAACCTACTCAAAAGGACATTTTCACTGCACTTTCTTCCACTTTCCACAGTCTCTGTCACTGTCATTATTCTCATTGATGTTTTAAACATCTTGAGATTTGGCATACCTATCAGATTTTACCTTCTGCCTTACTGTTTACTTATAGTCCATTTTCTATAGTGACTGGTAGTGGTTACCCCTAAGCGACGTCAGTTTTCCCTAACCGGTATCGGTTAACCTGTTTCACATTCTAGCCACCGTTCATTACTTCATCCATTTTTTATCACCAAATTCACATGTTCCTGCTGTTCTCTGTGTCATTTATAGAGAAGGAGCCCTACCTGATCAATACTGGTTCACATGGTGCTGACCCAAAGACATGCAAGATCCCTCGTGTTCTATTCCAATTGCCAAACACTCCCACCTAGTCCTTCACCACCTTCTATTTTATCACCATCCATGGATCCCATCCAGCCTACAGCTATCACTACCAAAGATGAGGAGTTCACACAACTCCTTGACCAGAAACCTGCCACCTTGCAGTTTCACATCTCCCACTCGTCCACTTGAGACGCCTCAGGTTAGTTGATATATGACATGCCCATATCTATCCCCCCGACTCTCACACCCACTTCCGCATCGGCCCCATCTGGCTCCGTGCTACCTAATCCACCTTACCCCCAATCGTTTTACAGTTAGGTTCTATACCCGCTATGACTACCACGTATGTTGTCTCTCTGGCACCCATAAAATCCACCATACCCTCGACGACTACCCCAAAAACAACCTCATTTTCCCCTCATGTCTCACACATTCCTACCCCATTTCAGAACGTGGTTCTCTCCATTCCATAATCATTAGCCCCTATTACCACTAGGGTTACCATGACCCTTTCACCCCCATATACATAATAAAAACAACCACTTGTTTCATCTATTATTCATTCTAGGTATGTACCCCCTATTTCATTTCCTTCTTCTCCACCACCTTACATGGCAACCCCATACACTGAAATTCCACCCCCATTATATGCTAAAAACCAACCTCCTCATGCTATAAGAGGCATCCAATCATCACAACCCACCAATGACCTAATTAAATTGATGTTGGACAAGATGTAGACACTGGAGGCATCAGTTTCCAGCTCCCACAACACTCTCACCTATGATCATATTTGTAATGAGCCTATTCACCCATCCATTCCCATCTGTTCATACCCTGTGCATTGGGAAATGCCTAAGTTCAACCGCTTTAATAACAAGGAAGACCCACAACAAAATTTGCACTCATTTAAACACAGGTGTTATCTGATTGCTCATGATGATGCCCTACTTTTGAGAAATTTTCCCATGTCCCTCATAGGCCCAAAATTAGATTGGTTTAATGGGTTACCTAAACACTCTATATTTTCATTCAATCAGGTAGCCCAAGACTTTTTGGATCATTTCTCTATCAATATTGCCAAGAAGGTTACTATTATCCAACTTCACCCCCAGGGTTGAATTGATAACATACATCAGGATTCTCAAGTCCCAGGTTGAAAAAGAATGAGCTCTGAGAGAATGCGATAAATTACAGAAAATAAGCCTAGACTAGAAAAAAAATTGTGAAAATCGGCTAAGTCCTTGTCCTAGAAATATTTGGGATGTTCAGGACACTAAGGCGCGGTTCAGACGAAATGCCTCCAAGTGGCCCGCGAAGCACTGGGACAAGTGGAAAAAATGTACATGAAGGACACGAATCGGTTAGTTCGGCTGAAACAGGAAACTGCAGCACAAGGACAAGTGGGACAAAGGGACGCGCGAGACGTGGATAGCCGAAGGAGCCAAAAGCCAATCAGATCGCGCCATGTGTCACCAGCAGAAAAGGGACGAGGAAGCCCATTTCGGGTGGATCGAAGGATTTTGTCCCGTAAGGCACTGGGACATTTGGGAAAAAAGGACGCAGTGGACATGAAAATCTGGTTAGCCCGTCGACAAATCACAGCATGACACGTGTCACTAAGGAAAAAGGTCCAAAAGTCAAAGAGGTGAGTTTTTGAGCACTGATCCAAACCAATGAAATAGTGCCACGTGTCCAAGTTTAAGGGACCCACAAGAAAAATCCGTGAAAAGGTGGAGAGAGGGAATTGCTCAGCGGACCAGATCCTGCCACGTGTCGTCTAGATGGCAGAACGTGGGAAGAGAAATTTAAAAATCCGTTTTCACCTGTTTTGTGCCCTAAATCTTCAGACCTTCATATCTTTTGATCCAGAGCTCATATTTGCACGTTCTTTATATCAACGGAAAGCTGTTGAAATTCTCTACATGATTCTGGGGTCAATCTTGCATTTTTGTGTAGTTTGGAGGGAGAAAATTAAGAAAATGTCTCTAACGTGTGTAATGCTTCAACAACCAACTTTAATACAGCAGACATCTCGCCGCTCCTGTTAGACAGCCCACCATTTTGCCAGGATCTGCCACTTGGATCATAATGAGATAATTTAAATGCTACCAAGAAGTGGTTGGAGTAGATTCTGAATTTCCCCTCTCTCCTCTCTCATTTCTTGCTATATATTGTAAAGAGAACCCCTTTTAAGAGGTCGGACATTTTTTTTTGTTTTGCATCCTCCCTTCTTCCCTCGCTTGCAAGAGAGTTTTTGGAGCTTTCAAACCTCCCATATAGGTTGTAATGCTAGTATTTTGCCTCTTGGCCACTGCAATATACTATATTGACTTTTGAGCAATAATATATATGTTTGTGATTGATTCTCAACCCTCTCATGTATTCATTGCTGTCGTTTTGATCTCTTATTACAGTTTGGTTACCTGTGCATGGTGTTTGTATTGCATTTATGTGGTCTGTGTTAAATTTGCAAAAAAAATGTCTAATATTCCTTGGTGCATCACCTTTGTAGTTTAGGTTTTATTCTATGCATGTTCTTACCCTATCTCCTTAGCAAGTTACATTAGGTTTTAGTAAACCCTCTGCATTTTTTGTATGCATCTGAATAGAGGAATAGTAACCAGCCTTCTCTGGATAATCTTTTCTCATCTTCACAAGTCCCACACTTAGAGAAAGGATTCCATGTTGTGCAATCACACTGGATTCTTGAACATCAACCTAGAAGCCTGATCTGCATCCAGGGGTGCTATGAGTCTGTAACAACAGTTTTGGCACACCCAGTGGGACACTAGAGGTCTCATTTTTATTGCAGCAAAGTTGATATGCATCTGATGTAGTTTTCTTGCTTATAAGAGCTATTATTTGCATATCTGGCGACTCCAAGGGGAAGAATCAACTGGTTTCAGCAGTGCAGGCCTGAAAACTCGTGAGAAGAATCACCACAAGGTCAAGAGTCAGAGAAGAAAAGGTGTTGTTTGAATACCTGCAGTTATCTCCGAGAAGAAGGCAAAGAGGAAGAAGGATTCAAAGGTCTCCATCTCCACCAAACAAAAATATCTCAAATCCTCCACCTGACAGGCCTTTCTTTCAATATACAAGGGTTTTAAGTCTAATCAGAATGGCTTAGAACAACCCCTACATCAACTTCACCGGCAGCAGCCCACTTGCTCTCAATGCACAACATCCAATTCCTATTGCAGACTTGAAGAACATTCCCTACTTCACTGGAGAAAATCAGACTACTCGAGGTGATCATGTTAAAGATATTTCTAACCTTTGTGCAATCCATGAAATTGATGAAATGCAAGTGGCTGTCAAATTACTGGCATCTTCATTCAAGGGTAAAGCATTGTAATGGTTTAGGAGCCTTGGGGCTGGTTCTATTACAAACTAGAATCAGCTGTGCATTTCACTTCACAAGAAATTTGGAGAGAAGGGAGACAACTTGTCTCTTTTGGAGTAGTTGACAACTATCAAGAGAGCCCCCAACAAGCAGCTGACTAACTTCAACTTCAGATTTCAAAGGTCTTGGGATAGGATTCCAGTGGTAGTCAGGCCAACAGCAGGAGGTACTTTTCTATATTACCTTAAAGCTTTGAATTCATATATTTCTATTTTAATTCAGTCCATGGGAGGCACAACAATCCCTATGGCTTATAGCATTGCCATTAGAGCTGAAAACTTTCTTATTCAAGCTGGTAAACTGGCTCCTAGGCCTCCTATGCCCTTGTATCCAAACTTAGAAAATCCAAGCACTAGTCAAGCACCCACTTTGGCTCCTGTTCCCACTCCTAGAAATCAGAGTTTGAATGAATCTTCCACTTCATCTCCAAGTTCTTCAAATGAACTCCAAGAGGTCATGAAATAGTTGCAAAATTTGGGAAATGAGCTGGTTACTATTAAGAGGCAATAAGCCCAAGGTTTCAGACCTTCTTATCAACCTCAAGCTCAGCCTAATAGGCAGCCATACCAACCACAAAGACCACCTAATCCAACTGCAAATATGAATCAAAATCAAAGCCAAGTAAGGCCTCCTACCAATAGACCATTCCAGCCCTATAATCCAAATGTCATATCTTCCTCTAAGGCATTAGTGCCAACACAGAACAACATTGCTCAGGAATATGATTGGTGCTTTCCATGTAATGAGCCTCACAACCAATCCATGTGCTTCAATGGTGCTCTCAATCAAGCACTAATGGTGACAACTACCGGTGTGGAGGGCGAGGGCAGTCAAGGAAACAACCAACAACCAGAAACATTCCAACAGCAATCAGCCCCAAATGACACTACATTGGTGAACTGGCAAGCAGAAGATTTATGTGGCATGAATCAGGTAGTTTCTCAAGGTGTTGCAGCCAACACAAGGTCAAAAGGGAGGAATCTAGGTGAAGAACAGCCATTAGCCCCAGCCAATCCACAACCTTCCACGGCTCCACAAATGATTGGAAAGCAGAGTCCAGTTTCAAATACACAAGGGCAGCCAAGAACAACCCCTACGCCAACACAAATGCCAGCTGTTGCTGCCCATGTGCAAGGAGTAAACGTGCAAACCAAAGGACAGCAGAGAGATTCTTCATCACCATTCAGTATCATTGATTAGATGAAGAAGACAAACGTTAACATATCAATGTGGGAATCCCTATCTATCCCAGGCCAAAGAGATCTACTGCAAGCTACCATGAAGTATTGGAAAACTTCGAATCAGCGGGTTCAGATGTAAGACAAAGTGCTTACAAATGCTGCCCAGCCTGAAGGAAGTCATGGAGGACAACAAGGTAAAATGTTGAAGCCCCCTCCTTTCTATGTTTCACTAATCATTGGGGATAAACTAGTACACAATTGCATGATTGATTCCGGGGCAAGTAGCTCCATGATGCCCAAGCAAATAGCTGATCAGCTGGGTCTCGAATATGAAGTAATATCTAAAGGAGTAGTGCAATTGGATGGGACAGCAATAGCAACAGTTGGAGTGATTAAAAACTTGAGTCTTACCTTGCATGCATGTCCAAATGTTGTTGTCTTACAAGATGTATCAATCATAGACCTTCCACCACTCTTTGCCCTTTGCTTGTGAAGGGACTTCATAGCCAAGATTGGAGGGTATTTGTCTGTTGATTGGTCTCACATGCTGTTTAGAACAAGGTATGGAACTAAGGCCACAATCAGATCCAAACCCATTGCAAAATTCCATATTGAGCCTTACACCCCAAGTCAGATTAATGCCAATTGCTCAGCATTTGATCAAGAAGATCACCCTAGTACTAATGAGGCTGACACCAACGTTAGAACTATCCTATACCTTACTCTTGATGAATGGGAAAACAAGATACATGCTTTTTATCCGTATTAAGAGGTAGAAGGATCTAAGCTGAGAGTCTATTGTATACAGGAAGAAAATCAACCTGTTCCTAGCATCACCAAGCCAAGCCATAATGATGACAATGAGGTATGGCAGCTGTTTTTCGACGGATCAAGGAGTAGGTAAGGTGCAGGAGGTGGAGCCATGCTTGTTCCACCCCAAGGAATAAAGTACTATTAAGCTTTTAGATTTCAATTTGCATTCTCCAATAACACTGCTGAATATGAAGCCTTGGTGCAAGGGATGCATTAGACAATCAAGAGAAAAATAAAGAATCTGCAAGTCTTTGGGGACAATGAATTGATTGTAAATCAGGTCAAGGGACAGCATGCTTCAAAGAATGATCTAATCAGGTGCTACAAGAATAGGGTGTGGGACCTCATGGAAGATTTTGAAGGTTTTGGCATCGAATCCACTCCCAGGAAAGAGAATCAAGCTGCTGACAGGCTTGCAGCAGTAGGGGCAGCCTTTGACATTACGAAAAGCATTCAACTAGACAAGGTACAGACAAACATCCACGTGATTGTGAGGCCTTCAGTGCCGGATAACAATGTCAGTTGGCAAGTGTTTGCGAATGACCAGAAAATCATCAATTTCCTACAAGAAGAAGCTGAGTTCTCTGCCAGGAATCAAGACAAGTTGCATCAGCAGTATGGTGGCCAAGTGGTGCAGTTGAGAACTAACAAATTACCAAAAGGCCTCATAACCTTGGAGTCAATCTTCAACCTGAATGATCAGTTCCAGAAGGAGAAGGAAAACATTCAAGTAAAGGGTGAGGATTCAGAGCCTATTTTAGTGGAAGAAGACAAAACATTGCAGATTGGCAAAGTAAGTACCTCACAAGAGAAATCTGATTTTGTTCAGCTTTGCCAATAATTTCCAGATGTCTTCGCTTAGAGCTATGAAGACTTGAGAGGATTCAATCCAAATTTGGCACAACATACCATAGAATTGGATCCAGATGCTAAGCCCATCAGGCAAAAGTAGAGACCAGTCAACCCTTACATTGAGCCTCTGATGAAGAAAGAGCTAAATAAGCTAATATAGGCAAGCATTATATTCCCGATCAAGCACTCAAGCTAGGTTGCTAACTTGGTTCTGGTCAGGAAGAAGAGCGGATAAATCAAGTTGTGTGTGGACTTCCATGACCTCAATAGGGCATCTCTCAAGGATCATTATCCACTCCCTTCCATGGAGCAAATATTTCAAATAGTATCCGGTTCAGAGAGATTCTCTCTCCTAGATGGCTACTCAGGGTATAATCAGGTGATGGTAAAAGAAGAGGACCAATTCAAGATAGCCTTCACAACTAAATGGGGCACATATGCTTAGAAGAAGATGCCATTTGGGCTATCAAACGCTGGTGCTACCTTTCAAAGGGCAATGGACATGGCATTCAAGGGCTTGATCAACAAGATAGTGCTGATATACCTTGATGACATCACTGTATTCTCCAAGAATACAGCAGACCATCTCTTTCACCTCAGGAAAGTGTTTCAGAGGTGTAGAAAGTTTAGAGTGTCTTTGAACCCCAAGAAGTACATCTTTCTTCAAAGCTTCTTGGGAAGGATCAATTTTGTTCACAGGTTTATCCCAGATTTTGCAGCCCTTGTCAAGCCCATCACCAAAATGTTAAAGAAGAGCATGTATTTTAAGTGGACAGTAGAAGGCAAGGAGAGTTTTGATGCAATCAAAGAAGCTATCTCTCAAGCACCAACTCTCATTAACCCAGACTTCTCCAAGGATTTCATCCTCTATTCATTTGGAGATGATGACACTATCTCTGCCATTCTGGTACAGCAGAACAAAGATAATGATGAGCAGCTGATTGCCTTTTTAGCCAGAGCCTAGATGACTGTGAGGTGAGGTACTCTTTTATTGAAAAGTATGTACTTGTAGTAATCAGAAGCTTGAAGAAATTCAAGCATTTAGTCTCAAACAACAAGGTCCAGTTGCTGGTCTCACATGCTGGAGTTAAAGACTTCCTCCTCAACAAGGATTTGAATGAGAAAAGGGCAGGTTAGATCACCTGTGTCATGGAGTATGACATTGATATCAAGATCACCAAGCTGGTAAGAGGGAAAGGACTATGTGAGCAGCTGGTTTTGGGGAAGCAAAAGGAAGTATGCAACGAAGAAGAGGCTGTTTTGACAGTCCAGGACAGTCATGAGCCAAGTGGTAATCAAGAAGAAGACAATGCTTCCCCCACTCCTTGCTGGACCCAAGATATTATGCACTTATTAGGTATAGGCCAGTGCCCCCTAGAGATGAACAAGACCCAAAGGAGACACTTCAGGTTGCAGGCTGTTCCGTATGCCATTGTTGATGGAGTTTTGTTCAAGAAATACGTGAATGGAGTGTTGTTGAGATGCATTAGCACAGATCAGATTCAAAGGGTGTTGGAAGAGTTTCATGGTGGACCAGCTGGTGGCCATTTTGCACCAAGAGTGACAGCTCTAAAAATCATGAAGGCTAGTTATTATTGGCCTAAAATCTTCAGTGATTGCTATGCATGGATCAAGAGGTGTAAGAATTGTGCATTCTTCACAAGAAAAGAGAAATTTTCTGCCCTTCCATTGCATCCAATCTCAGTTGACCAGCCATTCATGTAATGGGGTTTGGACTTCATTGGAGTCATTAACCCCAATTCAAGCCAAGGGCATAAATGGATTTTGACAGCCACCGACTACTTCACCAAATGGACAAAAGCAGTAGCACTCAAAGAGGCAAATGAGTCTAGCATCCTAGACTTTTATGAGGGAATAACAACCAGATTTGGTGTACCTGCCACAATAATCTCTGATAATGCATTGGCATTCATTGGATCTAAGGTGACTGAGTGGGCCGTCAAGAACGGTATTTACCTGAGCACTTCATCAAACTATTACCCTCAGGGTAATGGCCAAGCCGAGTCTACAAACAAGAACTTGTTAAGGATCATTAGGAGAACTCTTGATGAGAATCAGAAGTCTTGGCACACCAAGCTGAAATCAGCCTTATGGGCTGATAGGATCACTCCCAAAAGATCCACAAGTAACTCTCTATTTAGGCTTGTCAATGGAAGAGAGGCAATCTTTCCCATGTCACTTGAGTTACCAACATTGGAACTCATGAAGCAGTTGGAGTTACTTGAATTTGAGCCCATGGAGGTGAGATATGCAGAGTTGATGGAGCTGCAAGAGATCAGAAATTAGGCATCCCAAGCAATGGAAAAGGATCAAGCTTTGATCAAGAAAACCTTTGATAGAAAGGCCAAGGATAGATCTTTTCAAGTTAGAGATCTAGTGTTGAAATGGGATGCGGGCAGAGCAAAACCGGGAAGGCATTTAAAATTTGATGCTATTTGGAGTGGCCCATACATGGTCACAAAGTGCAAGAGCAGCAATGCTTTCCAATTGGCCTCATTAGACAGTGAAGAACTATAGATTCCAGTAAATGGAATCTATCTCAAAAATTTCTACTGAAAATAAAAGGTTCACCCTTGTAAATATTAGTCTAGATTTCAATTCCTCTAAGTGCGTATGCACATTGTCTTGCTGTAGTTAGGTTTCAGTTTCCCTAAGTGCTTTGGCACGGGTTTTATCGCTCCTAGTTTGAGTTTTTACAGTTCAGTGTGCTCTCATGGAGGGAGTTGCAGTATCAGGCTCATTTCAGGTCATTGTTTATGACTCCATGCCCAATGGATCGCAAAAAGGCAACTGGTCTTTTCATCTAGCAGGCAGATGACCCCGCTGAGTCGCCAAATTGTTATCCAACTTCACCCCCTAGGGTTGAATTGATAACATACATCAGGAATCTCAAGTCCCAGGCTGAAAAAGAACGAGCTTTGAGAGAATGCGAGAAGCTGCAGAAAATAAGCCTGGACCAGAAAAAAAATTGTGAAAATCGGCTAAGTCCTTGTCCTAGAAATATTTGGGATGTTCGGGACACCAAGGCGCGGTTCGGCTGAAATGCCTCCAGGTGGCCCACGAAGCACTGGGACAAGTGGAACAAATGTACGTGAAGGACGCGAAGCGGCCGGTTCAGCCGAAATAGGAAACTACAGCACAAGGACAAGTGGGACAAAGGGACACGCGGGACACGGATAGCCGAAGGAGCCGAAAGCCAATTAGATCACGCCACGTGTCACCAAAAGAAAAGGGATGAGGAAGCCCATTTTGGGTGGATCAGAGGATTTTTTCCCGTGAATCACTGGGACATTTAGTATAAAAGGACGCGGTGGACGCAAAAATCCGGCAGGCCCGTGGACAAATCACAGCATGACACATGTCACCAAGGAAAAAGGTCCAAAAGTCAAAGGGGCGAGTTTTCGAGCACTGATCGAAACCAATGAAATAGTGCCACATGTCCAAGTTTAAGGGGCCCACAAGAAAAACCTGTGAAAAGGTGGAGAGAGGAAATTTCTCAGCGGACCAGAGCCTGCCACGTGTCGTCCAGATGGCAGAACGCGGGAAGAGAAATTTAAAAATCCATTTTCGCCTGTTTTGTGCCCTAAATCTTTAGACCTTCATATCTTTCGATCCAGAGCTCGGATTTGCACGTTATTTATATCAACGGAAAGCTGTTGAAATTATCTACATGATTCTGGGGTCAATCTTGCATTTTTGTGTAGTTTGAAGGGAGAAAATTAAGAAAACATCTCTGACGCTTGTAATGCTTCAACAACCAACTTTAATACAGCAGACAGCTCGCTGCTCCTATTAGACAGCCCACCGTTTTGCCAGGATCCACCACTTGGATCATAATGAGATGATTTAAATTCTACCAAGAAGTGGTTAGAGCATATTTTGAATTTCCCCTCTCTCCTCTCTCATTTCTTGATATATATTGTAAAGAGAATCCCTTTTTAGAGGTCAGACATTTTTTTTTTGTTTTGCATCCTCCCTTCTTCCCTCGCTTGCAAGAGAGTTTGTGGAGCTTTCAAACCTCCCATATAGGTTTTAATGCGAGTCCTTTTCCTCTTGGCCACTGCAATATACTGTGTTGAATTTTGAGCGATAATATATATGTTTGTGATTGATTCTCAACCCTCTCATGTATTCATTGTTTTCGTCTTGATCTCTTATTGCAATTTGGTTACCTGTGCATGGTGTTTGTATTGCATTTATGTGGTCTTTGTTAAATTTGCAAAACAAATGTCTAATATTCCTCGGTGCATCACCTTTGTAGTTTAGGTTTTATTCTATGCATTTTCTTACCCTGTCTCCTTGGCAAGTTAGATTAGGTTTTAGTAAACCCTCTGCATTTTTTGTATGCATCTGAACAGAGGAATAAGAACCAGCCTTCTCTGGAGAATCTTTTCTCATCTTCACAATTCCCACACTTGGAAAAGGATTCCATGTTGTGTAATCACACTAGATGCCTGAACATCAACCTAGAAGCCTGATCTGCATCCAGGGGTGCTGTGAGTCTTCAACAACAGTTACCATGACTGATCTATATTCCACACATCAGTATGAGGATGAATCTATCACAGATTTTGTCACTCATTGGCATAGCCTGATCAATCAACTTACCTTCCAACTGCCACAAACTGAACTCATCGATCTCTTCACACAAGCTTGCGCTAGACATATTTCCCTGACCTTGCAGGTCCAAAATTTCTGAACATTTGATGAGGCATTCACTATGGCATGAAAGTTAGAGATTTGGGCCATCGAAGAGAAGAAAATCTAATTACGAAATAAGAATTCGGCATTCAATTCGAATGAAACCTCTTCTTCTTCCAAACCACCAACCAATTATCCAAAGGCTAAGGACCGCTAATGTAGTGGTACTCAAGGCCGACCCAGCACATCCGTCCAATCAGGCTACACCCTCATCTAATCTATCACTTGTCTAGGATTTTTGATTCAAACAAGAGCAGTGAAAATATACCCCAATTGGGGAACCTTACTCTTCTATCTTAGAAAATCTTATCAAAGCTAGAGCCATCAACCTTCCACCCATAAAACCACACACTAGTTTTGACCCTACTCGCCCTATGCCTGCATGGTATAAAGAGCATGATTTCTATAACTATCACCAAGTGAAGGGTCTTAGTGAAGCAAACTACATCATTTTCAAGAATATTTTCCAAGAACTGATTGAGAAAGGCAAGTTAACTACGGATAATTCCAATGCCACCCCTAACCAAAATCTACAAATCTTTAAAAAACCATTTCCCAACCATGCCCCTTCATCTAATCAAACCAGTGAGACATCCACTCACGATACCCATACCCATGAGAATCACACAATCTTTAACGAGGTACCTGTCACCTCTCAATTACCTCACATCCCTTCCATAGAAAAAATCCTAGCCCAAAATCCTCCTTCCACAGAGGAATGCATTTCATCTCCTTCATCACCAATGGAGGAGTCTTCCACTAACATCGAGGCCCTCTTGCCCCTAGCTTCACCACTTAGAGAGCCTTTACCTACCGTACCTCCTCCACCCATAGAGGAGCACCTATTCATCCCTCCACTTATAGAGGAGACCCCATCATCTCTGTCACCCATCATAGACCCAGTGGAGATACCTTTTCCTCTTAGTGAGCATTCTCCATTGGCTACCCAACATCTAACAGACCTACTTTTAGGTCTCTCACCCACAAAAGCTGAAGTTGGCCAATTCCCCATCTCTAAGATACATTTTATGGGAATTCCCATTAGGTCCTCACTAAATCCACCCACAAACATGTCGTTCTCACATTTGGCCAATCAATTAGATTATGTAGATAGGGTTTTACTATAGGGTCACCTCTTACTCCCTGTCTCAACATAGATGCAAAAATCCCTTGATGACACCTCCGCTATCTACCTAAACACATTTCCACCCATCAAACCAAATACAACCACTAATATCGCAACCCCTTCTACGATACTTTTTAGCACTCACACGACACCCTTACCTATAACCCGACCTATATCTAAACCCAAACCCATACCCACAACATTTGCCTCCACCAAACTTATTACAAGTTTAGGGGTCACCCCGATCACTAGCCTTACTCATCCACCTATTAAATTGGATTTAGCTACATTCTCCAATGTCAATGACACACCTACTCTGACACCTAAACAAAAGAAAAAAAATCATCGACCTCATACCCCGACTGCACCAATCACATCCGCACTTGTCACGTCTACCTTAAGATATCAACTGCCCAACATGGTCAAGCACCCTTCACCCATCCATAAACCAATAGCACAACAACCCATTCCTTCCTCACAAACCTCTAACTTACTTAGGCACACAACATGACTTATACCCACACCTATAGTCTCCTTTCCACCAATACTTTCAATACCTTCAGCTATTGCTCCACTACCCACTACACTTCAATTATTGTCCCACACACCCCAAGTGCAACCCACGTCATCTACCTTCATAGCACTCTTGTTATCCTCGTGGGTAACTCACCCTCTTCCTCCATCTACTTTTCCTTATAGACCATGTACACCCACATCACCTTTACCCAAGAAGGTGCGACTCAAAAACAAAACCCCACTACCCCACAACAAGCTAGTCAAAACAACCCCACACCCTCCTACCCATTCATCTACTGTACCCCTACCCAAATTAACCCAACTGATACCTCAAACCACACTGGAACCTAAACCCATAGCTTGACCCATTCCTACACTTCAAAAAACAATTCCCCAACAACCAACCACACCTACACCCAAACCCACATTCACTTCCCATTGTGATCCACTAGTAGGGTCCTATGCCAAAATTTTAACCAACCTCCTCGAGACTTCTGTTATCACATTACTGCCACTCCGACCTTACGAACCCCTCAAAACAAATCCAAAAGGGTTTGATGATACTAAAATTTGTGTATACCATCATGTGGCAGGGCATGATATGGAGAACTACAATGCCTTAAAAACCGTTCTTATCCAATTGTGTCCACCAAAAACAAAACTTGACAATGACAACCTTCTTGACGAGGATCCTGCTTCACCAACACCCATTCCCACACTTCTCACTCAACAACCACAACCTCCACCCTCACAGCTCCTAAAGCCACCCTCAAGATTTGAAATTAACATGGTTCACATCAAAGAACTTGCCACGGCACCACCTAAATGTCATTGCACCTAGCTGACCTCTTAGGGCTTCTCTCCTTCACTAGGTTTTTTCCCTTCATGTCATTATACCACTTACCCTACACCTTCTCCATTTTCCAACTTCCCACGAATCAACATGGTACACATCACTACATGTGCATAGAAGGGAAAAGAAAAGGAAACTAACCCATCAACCAATCCTATACCCAACATACCATCTACACCCATACCTAAAATGACTAGCTGCAGCCCCACATACCCCATTTCTAATGGCATCACACATAGCACCATGCTCAAACAATTACACCAATCTCCCCTCAAAATTTCCTTATACGAACTCATCCAAACCTTAGAATCCCATTGGCAAGCTCTCATGGAGGTTCTTCAATCTATTGAGTTTTTACCCAATGACCCTACACCCATAGCCTCCATCATCACACTCCATCATGTAGCTTCTCTCACCAAAACACCACCTTCATCCTTAACTCACCTTGTTCACCAAGTGGCCTCCCTCAACTTCTCAGTGGAGGAGATCACGCCACACAAAAATGATGACCCGAACCCAGCCCTCTTCATCTCTATCCACATTGATGACATACAGGTACGTCATGTGATGATTGATGGAGGCACTAGCATTAACATAATTTCATCCCATGCATTTTCTCAAATGTGCATACCTGGCAATTACGTGCATAAGCATCTGGTCATGTTGTGTTTATTCAATGACGCTATCACCTCCACACTAGGCACTATCATCCTTTATGTTTTCATGGGCCCCCGCCCTATTCTAGAATTGTTTTATGTTTTGGAGGGGGAATTCCAATAAAACTTGTTGCTTGGTAGACCCTAGATCCATGTCATGGGTTGTGTTCCTTCCACTTTGCATCATTGTGTGAATTTTAAACATGAAGGACACACTTATACCATTCTAACTGACCCATCACCTTTTGAAACATGCAACATGATTTATTAACCTAATGATGTGCTCATACCTGTCAAGCCATCTACTTCTGTAACCAATACCGCTTCACCTACACATCCACCTACTAGTACAGCCACTGCTTTTACCGCACATACATCCTCCATTCCTACCACTGCTATAACCTCCACGGCTGACCCATTAGCTTCCCAATCCGTTAACTCCACCTCTGCATCGACCTTCAACACATCATCCATACGAGCTACCTACATACCAACCACTGATCCCTTGGAAGGTGTTTTTCAACACCTCACTTTGGGGGAGTACAACTTATATAGTGTCAACACATTCCTTACTCTGCACAAGTATGAAAGCCTTCACCAACACCCTTTCTATGATCACCATATAGGAGAATGCCTCCTTTATGGTCCTCCTCATCTTCATACTAGTCTCACCTATGGGAGACTTTATACTACCACTTACACACCTAAACCACCATCCCCCACCCATTTTCCAGTAACTTCCAATCACTTACCAATTTTTGTTTCACCCTAACCTTCTTGAACCACTATGCGTGGAAGGGTTTTGGTTTTGGTTTTTACAAGAAAGGCTACCATACCATTATTCCATGTACCACCTACAAACATAATGACCGTAGTGGTATCGGCTTGCCCGATCCTCCTACTAAATAGGCCCGCATTGAACTCATTGAGGACCCTCACCCTTATCCACCTTCATCACCACCCTCACAAATGGAGTTGATGGATCCTGAATCTATCCTTCCTAATTTTTCTTTTCATAAACACCATTTACTTCCACTCTTCCATTCATATATCCTAAGATGATCAATGATGACACACCTACCATCAATGTCATTCAATGCTAGGATGATGAAACCATACTCACCTACCTTGGTGCAGAAGTCTCATATATTCATCGGTCATTACCCTCTGAGACACAAACCCTGTTGAATGAATCAACTATGGAGATCAAAATTCATACTCAGGATGACCCGTACATCCTCAAGATTAGACAATATTTCAATGTTGCTGAAAAGGAAGCCATCGCTTCTTTTCTCTAAGATCATAACAACGCTTTCACTTGGTCTTATGTAGACATGCCTAGTATTGACCCTACCATAGTGGTCCACAATATCATAACCATTCACGATGCCAAACCTGTCAAATAAAAGCTGAGGAAAATGCACCCTCTCATTTCTCTTCTCGTCAAAGAAGAACTGTAGCGTCTTCTTTCCATTTCCTTCATCTTACCCATTGATTATCCTCGTTGAATTTCTAACATTGTCTCTATTACTAAAGCAACAGGGGGACTCTGCATTTGCACCGACTTCCATGACCTCAACCTCGCCTGCCCAAAAGATGACTTTCCCTTTCCCGGTATTGATCAACTGGTTGACCCCACCGCTAGTCACGAGATGCTCTCACTCATGGATGGTTTCTCGAGCTATAACCAAATTTTTCTTGCCCCAGAGGATCAAAAATAGACCACATTCATTACCCCTTGGGGAACCTTTTGCTATCGAGTCATGCCTTTTGGCCTTAAAAAAATTGGTGCTACATATTAGTGTGTTATGAATTACATCTTCCATGATATCATGTATCTCATATTGGAATATTATGTGATGATCTCTTGGCCAAATCTAAATGTCATTCTCAACACCTCACCATCCTCGAAACCATCTTTGACCATCTCATTAAATATTGCATCCGCCTTCAACCAAAAAAGTTCATCTTCATGGTTCTCTCAGGAAAACTCCTAGGATTTATTATTTCCCTCCATGGTATAGAAGTTGACCCTGCTAAAGTCAAGGCCATTCTGGAAATTCCTCCACCCACTAACCTCAAAAAACTCTGTAGCTTGCAAGGTAAATTGTAATCCATTCGCCATTTCATTTCACAATTATCTTATCAGTGTCAACCATTTAAACATCTTGCTAGTGCAAAATCACAGCACCCCTGGATGCAAATCAGGCTTCTAGGCTGATCACTCAGGCATCCAGTGTGATTGCACAACATTGAATCCTTTCTCCAGGTGTGGGACCTGTAAAATGAGAAAGGAATCTCCAGAGAAGGCTGGTTCCTGCTCCTAAACTACCTGCCACAAGCTATTCTAGTGTAGGCAAGCTAATCTAATCCTAATCTAACCATGCCAAGGAGACAGAGAGAGAGAGAGAGAGAAGGGAAAAACAGCAAAATCCTACACTAAAACGGTGATACTCTATCGAAACTGCCACGGGACAAAGAGAGGTGAGAAATGGGAAGGATGGACAGATGCATCACAGGCCCAAGGATAGATTTCACATAGAAAATGTCCCAAAACTCCATGAACACAGCTCCAGACCTGCAATGAACATTCAAACATGCACAAATACCTGTAATGAAGAGAGGCAAGAGGAAAACAAGTGAAGAACGAGCAAGGATGGACAGATGCATCACAAAACACGTTTTTGTTGCTCCAGAAGTTTGCACAGAACATCATTTCATTAGTAAAAGGAAAAAATGCCATTACAGAGCAAGGAGGAGGTTCGAGCTCCATTTTCAACCCTAGAGAAGAAAAGAACAGAGGGCAGAGCAGAAAAGATGAGCAACTTGTTATGTCCCCTTTTAAAATGAGCCAAATTTGGCTTTATACAATGCATGGGTCGAGCCCAGGAGACAGAAAACATAGGAAAACGTGTAAGCAGCCCAACCATTGACCAAAACACATTCTTCATTACAATCGGTGGTTGAGACATCACTTCTGGCCATGCTGAAGAAGAATGCGACCCATGTGCATTAAAACTGGTTGTTGAAACGTCGCTTCTGGCCATGATCATGCGTCAGATCCATTTCTCAATTTTCTCTCTCTAGACTACACCAAAATTTGAGATTGATCCTAGAATCATGTAGAGAATTTCATAAGCTTTCCGTTGATATAAAGAACGTGCAAATTTGAGCTCTGGATCGAAAGTTATGGAGGTCTGAAGTTTTAGGGCACAAAACAGGTGAAAACGTGTTTTGAAATCTTTCCCGCGCTCTGCCACTTGGATGACACGTGGCACGCATTGATTGGTCACGTGATTATCTCTCCTCTTCCTTTTGGCGAGATTTCTTTTGAAATTTCCTTGTGGGCCCCTTAAACTTGGACACGTGGCATGCATTGATTGGCCGACAGGGGCGCGGGGCAGACCTTGGCTTTTAGCTTTTTGGCCAAAACTCATGCCAAATTCTCTAACTCCTTCCCGAGCTCCACATTCCCTGTTTCATATGACACGTGTCCTCTTTTGATTGACTCAGGCTGACCCCTCAAAATTCACCCTTTGACCTTTGGACTCTTCCCCTGCGACACGTGTCGTGATCTGGTTGGTTCTCAGCCCTGTCGGCTCCTTCGCGCCCTTCGCGTCTTTATGTCCCGGATGTCCCAAACTGCTTGGGCCAAAAAATTCCGATCCACCCGAAATGGGCTTCCTCATCCCTCATTTGGCCGATGACACATGGCATTGTTTGATTGGCTTTCAGCTCCTACGGCGATCCGCATCCCGCGCGTCCCTTCATCCCGGATGTCCCAGTACGAACTTTCTCTGTTTCGAGAAAACCGGCCGGTTCATGTCATCACGGCCCAAATGTCCCAATTGCTTCCGGATTGTTTGTTCTCATTTAGGCCGATCCGGCTGGTTCACGTACTTCACATACTCTTGTCCCGAACTGTCTTGCTCAGCAGTTAGTCGTTTTTCTTCCTCTTTCGGCCAAATCGGCTTCTCGCGCCCGCCGCGTACTTCTGTCCCAGATGTCCCTTTGCTTCACGGGCTGCCTGGAGGCTTTTCGGCCGATCCGCACCTAGATGTCCCAAATGTCCCGACTGCCCCTAGGACTAGGACTTAGTCATTTTTTATGATTTTTCCTGGATCAATCTACATGCTTGGAACTGCAAAACTTTGATGCATGTTATCGAAATTTACCCTTGGGGGGGGGAAATTTTGACAACATTTTGGCGACTCAGTGGGGCCATCTACCTGCTAGATGAATGATCAGTAGCCTGAAGCAATCCATTGGGCATGGAGTCATAAGCAAGCCTGAAAACTGATCTGAACTTTGAAAACTTCCCTCTGAGCCACTTGAATCCCACCGGACATGGAGTTGTTCTCACCAAAATGCCACTGAAACAAACTGTGCAAGAGCAAAACCAGCACAACAAAACTATGTACAGAACTGAAAATCATACATGCTCCAAAATGAAACATGCAGAGTGTGCACAAGCACTTCTTCTACTGAAAGCAAACCTACCTACTCTACTCTAACTGGAGCAAAGGTAAGCTAAACAAACCCTGTAATTGGTTGTAAGAAATAGCTTCCCTTTCTCAAAAGTGGCAGCCATGCAATTGATTTGGAGTTGATCATGGTTGTTAGGATGAGTGGGAAATCAACAAGAAGTTGATCTTCCACCCAAATCATCAAGGTATCAGCTGAAGGAAAATTCAATACCTCTTTTAGTTGGTTTGCATTTGGGTTGAAGAGGTATGACAGCTGATCCTTGATACTTTGTAGCTCACCCTCATGCTCAGAAGCAAGCATGATTGGTTGTGACTTCTCCTTTGGCTCCAATGAAGCCAAATACCTGATTGGGCAAGGTCTGATCAGTTTGATATGCCCATAGCTCTAATTTTCAACTCCAAGAATGGAGTCTTCTTGTAGACCTTGAATGGATGGTGTGGAAGCAATGGTAGAACCCTTCTACCCTTTCTCTTCCTCCAATGAAGAACATGAAAGATTAAAATCTTCCAATCTTGATTCCGAAGAGCTGTTATAAGATGCAGGCTACTGCAAATGAATGTTCTCCTTCAGGACAGCAGACTCTTGTGTTTGGAATGTGGATGATGAAAGAGAGAATGGTGGAAACTCAACCGGCTCTTCTCCATCAAAACAGTCCTCTAAATCTGACAGATAAACTACCTCATTACTGTCCTGCTGCAAATGCTCAAATTCCTCCATGGTGTCTTCTTGATCTGTAACTTGACCACCATGGTTTCTTTCTCCCTTCAACATTGAGTTTGAGAGGTCAAAATCCTCTTCAGCACTGGAACTTGAGAGAGGTGAAGTAGAAAGAAGAACTGAAGTTTCTCCTGTAGCCTACTTTGTGCTCAGAGCTCTTGGATCTGCACTTTTCTCCCCCACAACTAGAATGTGCTCATCTTCTTTTGGATTTAGAGCAGCTCCTCCTTCCTCCAATGTTTGAAGACAATCTTGCTTTTTATTGAACTCTTCCTCCATAATGAAGTTTGTCAAGTCAAACTCTTCGATCTGCTGCTCTAGAGGACAAGTTGGGACTGTAAGATCTTCTTCTCAGCTTTCTTCCTTTATGGCTAATTGTGTAACAAAATCAGTCCTGACCACCATTTTTTCAACCTCAGCCTCTTCTGTAGGTTTAACCATTAAGGGGATCTTTGTTATCCTAGATTTAGCAGCCCAACTCCTCAAGTTGTCTGTCATTTCTTTTCTGTCGGGATCCTCTTCTTGCTGTCCTTCATGGCTGATTTTTGCAATTTCTTCTTCCCCACATGGAATTGGGGATGCAAGAGGAGAAGTGGATTGTAACTCAAATGGCTTGGCAATTTTTTCGTGGTGGTGGAGGTAGAAACTCTTGTTTCTTTGGAGGAGGGGGTATTTTTGTTAGCTCTTGTGGAGGGGATGACTGTTTAGAAGGAAAAAGGAAAGAAGAATTGAGGTGTGTTGGAAGACTGAGAGGTGGAGACATGGGATCAACATTTGGGACAGCAGATGGAGAGTTTAAAATTTTCAAGTCCAAATGAGATGATGCTGCTTGAGTAATGGGAAGAGAAAAACCAGATGATGGCGTAGAACTTACCCATTGACAAGGTTGTTCAACACCGAATGTATAGGCCTCTATTTCTGCTGTCCATTGTGCAAGTTGGGGCAGCATCTTTATCATGAAGTCTAGCTTCTCTTGAGGGCTGAAGTGTCTTAGAAAAGGGCCTCCCCATGGACAAGGAGTCCTGTAACCGATTCTGAAAGCTCTCATTTAAGTTGTTGCTCTGGACTGCACCATCTTTACCTCCATCTTTTGGATTTTCTCCAACAGACCAGCATCTTGGATCTGATGGTCTTCATTATATGCATACTATTGCTCTTGGAAAGCTCCATAGCCAAACTGACTTTGGCACAGCTGCTCATATGGGTATGCATACTGATCTTGAATCTGCTCAAAATGCTGATTTGGAAGATTTGTAAAACATGTTGGAGGTGTGATATACTGCTGTTGTTGATGTGAATTCCATGATGGAAACGAAGTCATGATTGCACAACCTCATGGAATGGAAAAGAATGAAAGAGATAGAAATAAATATGGAAGGGAATGGATGGAAAACGGGTCTGAAACTTTAGAAATGAGTTGTTGATCAGATGGATTCACCAAATGTGTTTGTAAGTGCCTCCAAAGGCTGAAATCTTCACAGGAACACACCAACCTGCGAAAGATGAAGTGGAAGACCTCTAAGGTCCCACCGGGCGTGCTAGAACTGTTAGTACAAAATCACAGCACCCCTAGATGCAGATCAGGCTTCTAGGTTGATCACTCAAGCATCTAGTGTGATTGCACAACATTGAATCCTTTCTCCAGGTCCCACACCTAGAGAAAGGATTCAATGTTGTGCAATCACACTGGATGCCTGAGTGATCAACCTAGAAGCCTGATCTGCATCCAGGGGTGCTGTGATTTTGAACTAACACATCTACTTAGGAAGGATGTCTCCTTTAAATGGGATGATGACTATCACAAAGCTTTTAAGGCCCTAAAACAATACCTTCTACAATCACCCATACTCATTCCACCTAAGGACGATCACCCTTTTTACCTATACATATTAGCCACTGATCATTTCTTGGGAGCCATGCTCACTCATCACAATGAACAACACAGGGAGCATGTGTTTTATTACATGAGACGTACCATCTAGAGAAGATTTTCTTATCCTTAGTTTTCGTTGCCACCAAACTCCGCCATTACCTGCTCAACCGCAAAACCTATGTCATGACCAACACCAATCCCTTACACTTCATGTATGCCAAATCTTATCAAAATCAGTGTGCCACATGATGGCTTATGCTTTTATCAGATCTTGACCTCGAATTCATTCACCAAAAGTACATCAAGGGCTAAGCTATCGCTGACCAACTGGCTGACGCACCTATTTCCAGGGACCAACCTTATAATTTTGACTTCCCGATAATTTAATTGCTACTCTATCCTTAGACAACCCCCCTTACCAAATGACACTGTTCTTTGACGGTTCTAAGTGTCAGCGTGGGGGTGGGGCTGGTGTTATCCTTAATCCTCTAGATGGAGAACCCATGCCTTTGTCTTTCAAACAAGACTTTGAATGCACCAACAATATTTCTGAGTACGAAGCACTCGTAGTAGGTCTCCAGGATGTCTATGCCCTAGATGTCAAATTAATTCACATATTTGGTGATTCACAATTAGTCGTAAACCAAGTCAATGGTATGTACCAATGTCGTAATGAGATACTCCAAAAGTATAAACATCACGTAGACATAATTTTGACCACCTTTGATTGTTGCACCCTTCAAACCATCCCACGTTCAAACAAAAAAATTGTTGATACCATGGCATGCTCAACTTCCCAAATACCCACTTCCCCTTTCGATTCCAAAATATTTATCACCGTACAACACCTCCATTCACCTTCTTATTTACCTCATGATGTTTACTCAATCGGAAATGAAACCATTGACCCGATTGACCTTTAGTATAAACAGTACTCTTACTACCTTTCCCTCTCCATCTTACCTCCTGATCTCACCCATACCGGACAATGCGCCTTCCTTAAAAAGGTCTCTCGTTTCATCATTCTGGGGGGAATCCTCTATAAGCGAGGATTTGATGGTATTCTCTTACAATGCCTCACAAGTTTTGAAATCCCTTATATCATTAAGGAGGTCCATGATGGCATATGTGGAGGTCACTTTAGTGGCCTTGTTATTGCTAAGTGTATTCTTCTCTTAGGCTACTACTGGCCAACCCTTAACCATGATTGTTACGAATATGTCAAACATTATGTTAAATGTCAACAACACTCCAACCTTCATCATACACCTATTCATGCCTTATAGGTTTCTCGTGACCTTTGGCCCTTCTCTCAATGGGGTTTGGATCTTGTTGGAGAAATCAATCCTCATTCTTCCCAGTGCCATCAATGGATCATAACTACTACCGATTACTACACAAAATGGGTGGAAGCCATACCACTCATCTCCATGAAAGCTAAGAAAATATGTGAGTTTATTAACCACCACATCATTTGTCATTTTGGTGTTCCTCATCACCTCATCACTGATAATGGAAAACAATTCAAACATAAAACACTGCAAAAACTTTATGACGCCTTCGGCATTCAGCTTAGTTTCTCATCACCTTATTACCCACAAACCAATTGTCAAGTTGAATCCAGAAACAAAACCCTCAAAAAAATTCTCATGAAAGTGGTTGACGATACTAGGAAGGATTGGCATAAGCACATTCCTTTTGCCCTATGGGCATACCGCACTAGTATTCACACTTCCATTGTGGCCACACCCTTTTCTCTAGTCTATGGTATCGAGGCTATTCTACCTCTCGAAGTCCAGATCCCCTCACTCTGCATTTCTCTCCATGACATGCTTACTAATGATGACTTTTGTTAGGACCACTTAGCACAACTAGAGTTATTAGATGAATGTTGTCCTAACGCTCTGGATCACCTTCAAATTTACCAGCAATATATCAAACATGCTTATGAAAAATGTGTTCATGAACGAACCTTCCAAGTTGGTGACCTTGTCTTGAAATAAAATCAACACGTAACCAAAGCAGAAAAAAGTAAACGGGGAAAATTCACTCCTAATTGGCTTGGACCATACATCGTAACTCATACATATGGATCAAGTGCCTATCATTTGTCCTCACTTGAGGATAAACCTGAACCTGAGCCCCTTAACACATCATATCTTCGACCATTCTATTTTTGACTCGTTGTCCTACCTCACCCTTTGTCTCTTTACAGGATCATCCCTTTAGTGCTATACACTTCATACACCCCCCTAACGATTAAACAAGAATCATGTGATTACCCATCACTTGTTATCCTCTCTTGAATGTGTGTACCATGGCACTACACATAACATGATTCTCATGGATACTTTTTGTCTATCTTTAGATGAGATCCCATGGTCATTCCACCTTGCCTTTTGAACAAGAGTCCTATCCTCCACCTTGGTCCTGTCCATGATTTCAAAGACCTCCAATGGGACCACACTCCTTGAGTCAAAATTCTAATAAAAAATGACTCCCTCAAAAGGACATCTTCCTCTCGACCAAATTGCTACTATAAATAGACCACTCCCTCAAAGGACAACTATGTGAATATTTCAAAAAAATATATATAGAGAAACCGAAGCTTCCCGCATCAATCAACTTCACAAAGACCTTAAGGAGTACCATATTATTTATCCCATATAGACTTCCAGCATCGACCAGTTTATCAAAATAAAAAACCTTTTAGTCATGGACTTGCCCATTGTGACCTCTGACATCTTGCCCAAAAGACCTGTCACTCACAACATATACAATTAACTATCTTTCACCACTTTACCATTTCCACTTTCATTTCCTAAATCACCTCAAGGGACATCTTGGAATTTCGACATTTGGTGATCCTATGACTAATTTCACCATAGAATAGTTAATCATGTAATATGTTTCAGGTCTTATGTTCATGACCCCCTTCAAGGTATGGTTTACTCGGTATGATCCTACCCAATCAGTTGGTTTTATTGCCCTCCTCTTATCTTGTAACCATCTTTGTTTCCATTTTGATTACCTTATACAAGACTTGGTCCTTGGCACGTACCTTTGGGGTAATTCTCCCCTTTCACCATAATCACCTTCACCTATAAGATTGTACCTATCATCTACCCACACCTATTAAACCTAAACCCACTACATTCCCATAACCCTGCCAACTCAATCTCATATTCTTCCCTAGCTCATGGGAGAACTACATCAGCCTGAGGTCCCTTT
This sequence comes from Taxus chinensis, assembly GCA_019776745.2. Classification (NCBI taxonomy): domain Eukaryota; kingdom Viridiplantae; phylum Streptophyta; class Pinopsida; order Cupressales; family Taxaceae; genus Taxus; species Taxus chinensis. Next base: position 354,335,147 of record CM034154.1, read on the forward strand.
TCACTGGGACTATGTAGGCAGCACTCAGAGGGCATGGGGCCCTTGGAGGTTATCTTGGCCATTCTCTACCCTAAACAATTCCTCAACCATGCCTAACCATTTACCCGACATTTCACTTAGTTCCCCTTTTCTAACAAAATTGGAAATTAAGCCACATACATTACAAGTTGCTTACCACTGCATACATTTATTACACCTACCATCCCTCTATCATCACTATGCATCAATTATATAATATTTCACATATGACCCATAGTATCGTTCATCACAAACACTAATGAATCATAAACCAACCTGACTCATCCATGCCTCCCAAACCTGACTCAATCCATGCCTAACCAACCTAACTCAACCGTGCCTATAACCTAACTCAATCCATGCCTATCAAACCTGACTCGATCCATGCCTAACCAACCTAACTCAAGCATGCCTATAACTTGACTAAATCCATGCCTATCAAACTTGACTCGATCCATGCCTAACCAACCTGACTCAATCCATGCCTAGAAGCCTCACTCAGCTAATTTTCATTTATATCGAAATAACACATCTGTATCTCATCTAACATAAGCCATACATCCAATATCTCATAAGAACATTAACACATCACCAAATACCATGAATCTCATCATATAAATCAATAACTATGTATCTCAAAATACATGTCTGTCTCATCATGGCCATCATCTCAAAAATTTCGGCACGTAGGCTGATATACAATACAAAATGTCATCAGCACGCAGGCCAGTCTCACATATACAAAAAGAATGAATGAATCAATACAAAAAATCTTCAGCACGCACGCTAGTATATGCTCATAATATACAACAAAATCACTCATATATCCTCACTGTCTTTGGCATGCAGGTTGGTATGTGATAAAAAATATAAATATCTCTCGGCACACAAACTGGTATATGCTCACAAAATACAACTAAATCACTTGTACATCCTCACTATCTTCGGTACACAGGCCAACATATATATAAAAAATAATCACTAATATACATCAAAACTTCATGTGGCCGCATATCAAACATCTCGCCGGATGTCCTCCATCTCTTGTGTCCCCTGCACCCTTGGCCTCCTGATGTCCCTTGCTGGCACATCAACTCACTCTGGTCGCTGTGTTCTGGTGGCCTCACCCTGATCAGGCCTCGGAGCTCACTGCCCTCCTATGGTCTCCATACTATGTCTTTGGGATCTCATCCTCTCACTAGATTCCTACTGTGCCCTGTAATATCTGTAAGAGAGGAAGTTTATCCCAATTGCCATGATCTGGTCTTGATAGTATCGTGCCTTACCTAGGGCATCCCATAGCCTGGATATAGGCACGGTCTGTGGTGGTCCTGTAGGTCTTGGCCCCTATACCGGCCCTACACTAGCTTGTGAACTGGGACCAGCTCCCTACGCGTGTGATGGTGCCCCCTGTCGCTTGTGCCTATATCTAGGCCTGTAAGGCTCCAATCTGTGTCTTGGGCTATGGCCAACTAGCCTCTGTAAACCTACCACCTGAGCCTGTAGGGCTGCCACCTGACCATCTCTATCTCCATCTCCTCCATCTCCTCCACCCTCTCCCTCCACCATCTGAGGCTATGCAGACTGGCCACCTGTACTCATAGCTCTGCCACCTCTACCTCTTGACCCCTCTAGATTGTGTCTCTAGTATACCTATCTATGCATGATCAGCATGTCGCTACCTGCCAGTGTAGGACATGTCTCTCTGCACTGTCACGAGTAGCTAAGTCTGGCTGCCCCGGTCTAGGTGGTATGGCTTGTAACGGAGCCACCCACCATTATCTATACCCATCTGTGCATCTGACATCATCAATCTATCGATCCACTGGTTGCTCCTCCTCTCCTGTAGGCACTGTAAGCTGTGGTAGAGGGAGAGGCCTCTCCACGTCATCTCTCCGATATTGTGGGAGGGGTAAAGGAATATCGTGTACAAGTCTAAACTGTACCGTTGGACGCTGTCAACTAGGATCATCTCATCCTCCCTAGCACAGGTGACCCTATATCCACCTCTTTAGCTAGAGCTCAGCTAGCTCCAAATGCATATACCTATATGAGGGGAATCCCACATATGGCCTCTAGATAATGTCCACTCCAGATAATCCCATCCAACAACTACCGAAAATGGGCCACATCGTATGTCAGCCTATCTGACCTCTACTCTCCTACAACCGGCACCCATATCCTGTATCCCAACCACACACATATCAGTGGGAGTGCATCTTCTCGGGGCATCCCTATAGGTTGAACACAAACTATGTGCTTGTAGGCCCAACAGTGTAGTATAAATGTACAACACAGGCTAAACCTGTGCAGACCGCCCATATACCCACAAATCTTTGTATAGCTACACCAAGAATGCTGGTGCCCAGGTGAAGTGTGTCTCATGCACCATCATATCATGGAGCACCCCCCATTAGTGATCAGGGAAAGCATCCACCCTCTACATTAGGTAGTGTATAGCAGTACACTGCCTCCATTAATAAAACTACTAGCCTCATCTCATCCAGACGGGCTAGGTACATCTCACCATAGCTTAAACTGGCACTATGGAAGCTTAGCTCCACTACCCCCTCATCCAAATACTATCCCAGATTAGCTCCTCTGAGGCCTTCGAAGGAGATAGAGTACACCTAGGGACCCCTAATATAGGTGACCTCAGAATCCAGAACATGTTCTCCAGGGTGATAGTCATCTCACTCTGTTGGAAGGTGGAACGTGTTGGTCGTGGAGTCCCATCTAGCGATGAGTACGACCATCAAACTAGGCTACCAAATAGCATGCCGGTAGCACCGAATACCACTCAAGCCCATTGCCTCCACATGCTGTAGCTCCAAAGGGGTCACTAGGCCCCGTAATATCACCAGCAGCGGCGGAACCCTTTCCCACATATGCAACTGCGATCGACCTTGCATCCAATCCAAACACAACATTAATCTACCTTTACCATGACCATATTCATCACTTATCATTACCCACCACCCTATTTTTGCCCTACCCATCCTGACCACCTCACGTACATCATTTTTTTTACCCTTGAGCCTAAAATCCCGACTGGTGTCAGTTCATCCTAACCGACTCTGATCACCCTTAAACCAGCATCGGTCACCTATTTGGTGATTGATATCGGTTCAACTTGACTTACCACGGTTACCAAGTAACCGACATTGGTCACCTGTTAGGTGATTGATCTCGGTTCTACCCGATCGACGCAAGCCAAGCTTGAACAACATTGGTTAATGTCACCAAAACATCCGCGACTTTCCAAACCCCCCTTCTTTCTAAAACCCTCCCACCTATCCCTTTTACCCCACCTATAATGACCTACACTACCCCAAAACCCCTACCCACCCCACCTATCCCATTTCCTACCCCCCCTCTTTTTTTCCCATTTTTCCCCCCATACTCGATTTAAATTTTTTCCCACCCATAAAATACAAAACCCAAACACAAAAAACTATTACACCTTTACTTTATCTAATCAACATTAAAGAGTTAGGTGCTTACCTCATCACACTGCCACCATCTCAGTGGCGCGTCTAGCCGCTGTGCCGGTGGTCTACCTGATCCCTCTCCTTCTGCTGCCATCACCAAATATATACCAACACACTCCAACCAATCAAATCCCTTGCAAAGATCTCGTGGACCCATTACTCACCAACTTAACCACCATCAACTCCCACTGCCATCTCACTGTCTCATTTCCTCTGGATGCTTTTTTCACTTTTCTCTCTTTTTTGTCCTTTCTTCACTTCATAATTCACAAATGAATATTAAAAAACGTAGATTTTTTTTTGTTTATACAAAACCTGACATAACTAATGTCAGTTCCCCTTGACCGGCATCGGTCTTGTTCCCTACCTAACCATCAACGGTTTTCCTTTACCGACATCGGTTATCCATGACCGCCATCGGTCACCTTTACCTACACATTGCCCCTACCATTTACCTTGCTCCTTTACCCCCTCCACCCCTTACCCAACCCATAACCTTACCCTTCCTGACCTCCTCATTTACTACCTCTGTTTTTCCTCCCTTAGGGACTCATTCTTTTACCCCTACCTTGGCCTTACCAGTGCCGTGACCTAGATATTTGGACCTGGACCATCGCTAGTGACCTTTTACCTCATGTGTTTGCTATACCTTAAGGCACTGTTACCTATGTTGATTGACCTAATGACCTTACCTAACCTATTGTTGTGACCGTTTATCTTGACCCTACCTTGGGTGTACCAGATCTACCTACTCATTCCTGCACCTAACCTAAGTTGTGCTTCCTGACCTTATCCTATACCTTAGATACTGGATTCACTTCAACCTTGTTTGGATAAACCTATCGACCTTAGATGATGTAGATTTTTCCTACTCTTCAACCTAGTAATGTGCTGCCATTTATATGTGTGTGTGCATTTGACTGTTGCTACCTTTGACCTTTAACCATTACCTCGATTGCCCGAGTAGACCTTTCACCCCTTTTCCTTTGTACCCATTTACCCATTTCTTCACATTTACCTTTTATCAAACCACTCACCACTTCAGCCTGTTGCCTCGTCAGTTCCTTTTTTGAGGGGGATCACCTTCACCCTCACATGGTGCAACCACATCTTATTTTTGTTAGAATCACTTACCAATACAAGCTATGAGACAAAAAGGGGAAAAATGTAAACACTAAAATTAGGTCACACTCCCCTTTTGTCCCTTAACAAATAAGCACCATTTATTACATTTACCTAGCCATGACCCCCTTCACCCCACTAATATTAATTTAATTAATTAAATTAAATTAATGCATTATCCTCACTATATTCATTATTTAAAAATCTTATTTAAATAATATCTACACATATAGTTCACTTAGACACCTCACCAAGCTAACTCAACCTAAGACCTATTCTTAGCAAGTTCCCATAACTAACTAAGACTTACCAAAACCCTAAAAAACAATGCCTACATTCCCTCTAACCACATTCCCGCATGCTCACAAGAGGCTCCGAGTCCAATCTGGAGGATAACGACATGAGATCCAAGGAAATTAGGAGGATCTCCCTAGTTTAGTAAACCTAGGAAATCCCACCTTAACCGATGTCGGTTACCCCTAACCATCGCCGATTAAGCCGGACAACAAGAATAGAATCTCAGAAAAATATTGCATCTTCAGGGAGAAAATTCTAGAAAAAACTCATATCTAAGGAAGGAGATTGAGCATCTTCTCTTGCACATCCATCCCAACCATGATCTAATCTAACCAAGCAAAGAGGAGTGTGCATGCATCCCATGCAGAAGCTTTTCTTAAGTTGGTGATCACATGCAGCCTTTAAACCCATCATCAGCACCTCCATTCTTCACACACAGACCTTTAGGAACAAAATCCAAGTAAGTACAACATCATACTTTCCTGGTTATTTCATTTCATCATTATTTTATCACCCATTGTTTATCTTGCTCCCTATTGACCTTCTCCAACATTTTCACCTCCATAGATCCATTAAAACCTCGCAAAAGCCTACTCCAGTCACCCAATACCTCATCCCTACCAACCAAAGTTATTTTTGTAACCAGAAAGGAGACCAAACCCCTTTTCTATGACATTTTCAGATCCCACAGTAACCGGCGCCAGTTATACCTAACTGTCGTCGGTCACTCCTGACCAACACTGGCTTAATTTGCATAGCGGAGATGATGCAAATAAAAATGGGCCTCCTTACCCCTAAGATCACCGAATCAACTCCTAAATCATCTGCACAAGCTATAGTCTTGTGATAATAATCCATCCTGGCTCTGTGTGTAGATAACCAATCCATGCCTAAAATGACTCCATACGAGCCCAAAGGAAGGATACAGAGATTTGAGGTAGTGGTGAAAGGTCCCAAATCCACTACACATGCCTTAACTAAGGATTCTATAGAGATCTTGGCTCCTGATGTAGACACTAAAATTAGGTCACACTCCCCCTTCTTCCTTCGACATATAAGCACCCTTAATCACATTCACCTAGCCATGACCCCCTTCACCCATCACTAGTATTAATTTAATTAAATTAATGCTTTATCCTCACTATATTTATTATTTAAATATTCTAATTTAAATAATATCTACACATATAGTTCACTTAGACACCTCACCAAGCTAACTCAACCTAAGACCTATTCTTAGCAAGTTACCATAACTAACTAAGACTTACCCAAACCCTAAAAATCAATGCCTACACTCCCTCTAACCACATTCCCACATGATCACAGAAGCTCCTGAGTCTAATCATGGGATAATGACACAAGATCCAAGGAAATCAGGAGGATCTCCCTAAGTTTAGTAAATCTGGGAAATCCCACCTTGACCAACATCAGTTACCCCTAACCGTCACTGGTTAAGCCGGACCGTTGTCAGTTACCCCTTTTTAACTCCTAAACTACCTTATTCTCAAGGTTGGAAAACATTGGTAGTAACTTGGAAGCAAAAGAGTTGATGAGCAAGAACAAGATCTCAAAAAGATAACACATCTTCAGAGAGCCAATTTCAGTGAAGAACTCACATCCAAGGAAGGAGATTGAGCATCTTCTCTTACACAGCCATCCCAGCCACCTTCTGATCTATCCAAGCAAAAGAGGAGTGTGCATGTAACCCATGAAAAAGCTTTTCTTCAATTGGTAATCACTTGTTGCCTTCAAACCCATCATCAGCACCTCCATCCATCACACACAAGCCTTCAGAAATGAAATCCAAGTAAGTACAATATCATACTTTCCTGGTTATTTCATTTCATCATTATTTTACCACCCATTGTCCATCTTGCTCCTTATTGACCATCTCCAACATTTTTCACCTCCATAGACCCATCAAAACCTCATAAAAACCTACTGCCTATCACCCTTATACCTCCTCCCAACCAACCAAAATCCTTTGTGTAATCACAAAGGGGACCAAAAACCCTATTCTGTGACATTCCCAGATCTCACAGTAACCGGCACCAGTTATACCTAACTATGCAGTCGGTCACCACTGACCAACACCGGTCTCTGTGTTTTCCCACACAGCCTTAAATAGATACCTATCACCTAATTTTACCTCACCCTCATTCACTTGTGACCTACCCGAGACCTTTATCAGACCTGCAGAACCCAGAACCAACCATTTGACCTGTGGATTCTATTCTAGCTTATCCTATTAGATTAGATCTATTTTCTTATTATGTTTTAAGTGAGATACCTAAATCATTTTAAAATAACAATAGGATTTACTTTGTTTACAACATTAATTTGTTTAAAATAGTGGATTGACAACCATCTAGGAAGTACCCCACTTCCCAGATCTAGCTCACGCTAGGCAGTTCACTGCCCATATTTTTAATTCTTTCTGGTGGTCTTGTTTTCATTACAGGTAGTTCCTCCTAGCCAAAAGGAAGTTCTCACGGCCAGCTGTGGATTCAGAAGTCATACGCATGCAACAACCCATTAATTGACATTTGAACAGGTATTCCTCCTATGCCCGTTACCCTATCTGTTTCGTCAATGATTCAAAGAAACAATCTAAGAAAAAGGTGAAACATTTTGGCATGCCCGGTGGGACCCATCTGGGGTTCCTTGCATTTCATTCATTCCTAGGAAAAAATTGTGTGTTTTTTTCCCTTCTAAAAAGCATACACACTAAAATTTTTCCCTGGTAATCCACTCTTTTTTTCTATTTTCCCTAAAGGAGACTTTTCTTTTGGTGTATTTAAAAAGAATTTATCTCTTCATGTTTTCTACATTTTAGTGAAAGAGCATCCCTCTTCCTATTCATCTATTTTTTGTCATCAAATATCATACTTTCGATTTGGGTTTAAAATAAGTGCATTTCATTCTAATTTTCTGCATTAGCTCACATTAATTGAGGGCAACCTATACGCTGGATGTCATTACCAGCTGATGGTTGACAAATGAATCATAGAAAAGCACTTCTATCCTTTTCTCTTTCTCTGAGTCTTACCAAACCACACAAAAATTCAAAATACATACATTCTTAAACAACATCTTACCTGGAAGAAGCTGTAGGTGATCACACGATCATGGCATAGTGGGCACCCAGCTCACTGCTCTGTCAAGTCATACTTCAGAGCATAGCCTGCCCCCACCATAACATACCTAAAACCTCACCCTTTAGATCTCCTTCTTTATAGGAAGCAATCCTCGCCAAAAACTCTATTTCACAATTCATGTGTCAGTCCCTAAATAGCATAAGCTGAACAAACGTAATAGAATAGGCACTCTAGGAATGTTCTTTCTTAGTGTTTTGTTTGATTTGTGTTTTGAGGTGAGAGCTTTCGATCATTGTTTTTGTATTTATTTGCACACTCCTCATCATAGCTAGTGTATTTTGGCTCCACTTGAGTGTTCCTGGGCCATATCACCATCATTCCTAGAATTCTAGGTTTGATTCCACATCAAAATCTAATTCACAACCACTTTTTCTCATCATTATTTCAATTTCAAAGTGACCGTCATCGGTTACTTCTGACCGCTATTGGTTACGCTCAACCGATTTTAGTTCCAGGTCCTTTTGCTAACCTATTTAAAAGGAAAGTTTCACTTCACTTTCTTCTACTTTCCATAGTCTTTGTCACTGTCACTTTTTCCATTAACGTTTTACACATCCCTAGATTTGGCATACTTATCATGTTTTGCCTTCTGTTTCACTGTTTAATCATTGTCTATTTTCCACAGTAACCAGCAGCAGTTACCCCTGACTGACATCGGTTATCCCTAGCTAGCATCGGTTACCCTATTTCACATTCCATGTACCATTTGTTATTTCATCCATTTTTTATCACCAAATTCACTTGTTCGTGCTATTCCCTATATTACTTACAGAAGAGCAGCCCCACCTAATCAGTAGTGGTTCACATGGTACTAACCTGAAGACAAGTGAATTCCCTTGTGTTCCACACTAGTCACCAACCACTCCCACCTATTCCTTCACCACCCTCTATTTTATCACCAGCCATGGATCCTATCTAGCCTACCAATATCGCCACCAGGGATGAGGAATTCACATGATTCCTTGACCAGAACCCTACTGCCTTGCAGTTTTACCTCTCCCATTCATCCACTCGAGATTCCTCGGGTTAGTTTATATACATCATGCCCATATCTATCCCCCCGACACTCACACCAACTTTTGCCTCAGCCCCATCTGGCTCCGTGCTGCCCATTTCCACTTTACCCCCAGTCGTTTCACAGTCAGGCCCTATACCCGATATGAATGCCATGTCGATTACCCCCATAGAACCCATTACATCTACCATACCCACAATGATTACCCCAAACACAACCTCACCCATCCCTCATGTCTCACATATACCTGTAGCTACATTCCCACCTCCAGTGTTGGTGACCCCTACCCCATTTCAAAACATAATTCTTTCCATTCCACAATCACTAGCCCCTATTGCCACTAGGGTAACACAACCATTCCTCCCCCATATACATATTACCAACAACCATCTGCTTCATCTATTATTCATTTTGGGAACATACCCCCTATTTCATTACCTTCTTCCTCACCACCTTACATGGAAGCCCCATACACTAGAATGCCCCACCCATTATACACCCAAAACCAACCTCCTCATGCTATAGGAGGCATCCAATCATCACAACCCACCAATGACCTAATTAGATTGATGATGGATAAGATGCAAACACTGGAGGCATCAGTTTCTAGCTCCCGCAACACTCTCACTTACGATGAGATTTGTAATGAGCCTATTCACCCATCCATTCCCATCCATTCATACCCTGTGCATTGGGAAATGCCAAAATTTAATTGTTTCAATAGTAAGGAAGACCCACAACAGCATTTTCACTCATTTGAACATGGATGTTACTTGATTTCTCATTATGATGCCTTACTTTTGAGAAATTTTCCCATGTCCCTCACTGGACCAGCATTAGACTAGTATAGTGAGTTACCCAAACAATCCATATTTTCATTTAATCAGGTAGCCCAAGATTTCTTGGATCATTTTTCTATCAAAATCACCAAGAAAGTTACCATGACCGATCTATTTTCCACATGTCAGTACGAGGATGAATCTATCGTACATTTTGTCACTCGCTGGTGCAGTCTGATCAATCTACTTACCTTTCAACTGCCACAAACTTAACTCATCAAGCTCTTCACTTAAGCTTTTGCCAGACATATCTCCCTAACCTTGTAGGTCCAAACTTTCAAAACATTCAATGAGGCATTTACTATGGAATGAAAGTTATAAATTTGGGCTATTGAAGAGAAGAAAAATTAATTACGAAATAAGAATTCGACATTCAAGTTGACTAAAACCTCTTCTTCTTATAAACCCCCAACCAATTATTCAAATGCTAAAGGTATTGCTAACGTAGTGGTACTCAAGGCCAGCCCAGCTCATCCATCCAATCAAGCCACACCCTCATCTAATCTATCACCTGTACAGGCTTTTCGATTTAGACAAGAGTAGCGAAAATATACCCCAATTGGGGAACCTTATTCTTCTGTTTTAGAAAAGTTGATCAAAGCTGGTGCCATCACCCTTCCACCCATAAAACCACACACTAGCTTTGACCCTGCTTTCCCCATGCCTGCATGGTATAAGGAACAAGATTTCTGTAACTATCACCGAGTGAAAGGTCATAGTGATGGAAACTACATCACCTTTAAGAATATTTTCTAGGAAATGCTCGAGAAAGGTGAGTTAACTGTGGATAATCCCAATGCCACCCCTAACCAAAATATACAAATCTTTAAAAAACCATTTCCTAATCATGCCCCTTCATCCAATCAAATAGGTGAGACATCCACTCACGATACCCATACTCGTGAGGTTCATGCGATCTTTAATAAGGTACCTGTCACATCTCACTTACCTCACATCCCTTCCATAGAGGAAATCCTAGCCCAAAATCCACCTTCCATGTCTGGACCAATCATCACTATTCCTTCACCAATAGAGGAACACCCTTCATCTCCTACAGAGGAGTCTACTACTGACATTGAGACCATCTCACCCTTGGCTTCTCCACTCAGTGAAAATTTACCTACCATACCTCCTCCACCCATAGAGGAGCACCCATTACCTCCTCCACCCACAGAGGAGCACCTATTAGTTCCTCCACTCATAAAGGAGCTTCCATCATCTCCTCCACCCATCATAGACCTAGTAGAGATACCTTTACCTTGTGGCAAACATTCTCCATCTGCTACGCGACATCCAAAAAACCTACTTTTAGCTCTTTTACCCATAGAAGTTGAAGCTAGTCAATTCGCCCTCTCTAAGATGCATTTTACGGGGATTCCCCTTAGGTCCTCACCAACTCCACCCATAAAAATTCCATTCTCATGTTTGGTTGATCACTTAGAGTATGTGGATAGAGCCTTGTTATGGGGGTGCCTCTTACTCCCTGTCCCAACACAAATGCAGCAATCCCTTGATGACACCTCCACTATCTACCTAAGCACACTTCCGCCCGTCAAACCACATACAACCACTATTGTTGCAACCCCTTCCATGGTACCCATTAGCACTCATACCACACCCTTACCCATAACCCAACCTACACCTAAACCTAAACCCATACCTACAACTTTTACCTCCACTAAACCTATTACTACTTTAGGGGTTACCCCGACCACCAGCCTTACTCATCCACCTATTAAACTAGACTTAGCTACATCCTCCAAAAGCACACCTACTCTAACACCCAAGCTAAGGAAACAAACTCATCAACCTCATACTCTTACCTTACCAATCACACCTACACTTGTCCCTTCTACCTTAAGACGCTAGCTTCCTAACATGGTCAAGCACCCCTCACCCATTCATAACCCAATACCACAATCACCCATTCTCGCCTCACAAATCTCTAACCTACCTAGTCACACAACATGACTCATACCCGCACCTATAGCCTCTTTACCACCAATACCTCTGATACCTTTAGTTGTTGCTTCATTACCTACTACACTTCAGTCATTGTCACTCACACCCCAAGCACGACCTACGTCATCTACCTTCATAGCACCCCCATTATCGCCATGGGTAACTCACCCTCTTCCTCCATCTACTTTTCCTTCTAAACCTCGTACACCCACATCACCTTTACCCAAGAAGGTGCAACACAAAAACAAAACCCCACTACCCCACAACAAGGTAGTCAAACCAAAACCACACCTTCCTACCCATCCATCTACTGTACCCATACCTAAACGAGCCTGACCGATACCTCAAACCACACTGTGTCTAAACCCATAGTTCAACCTGTTCATACACTTCCAAAAATAATTCCCAGATAGCTGATCACACCTACACCCAAACCCACATTCACTTCCCATTGTGATCCAATAGTAGGATAATATGCCAATATTTTAACCAACCTCCTCAAGACATATGTTATTACATTACCGCCACTTTGACCTTATGACCCCCTCAAACCCAAGCCAAAAGGGTTTGATGATAAAAAATTTGTGCATACCATCGTGTGCTAGGGCACGATGTGGAGAACTATAAGGCTTTGAAAACCATCCTTCTCCAATTGTGTCCACCTGAAACCAACTTTGATGATGATGACCTTTTTGACGAGGATCTTACTTCACCTACCCCCATTCCCACACTACATACTCAACAACCACAACCTCCACCCTCATAGCTCCCAGAACCACACACAAAATTTGAAATTAACATGGTTCGCATCAGAGAACTTGCCACGCCACCACCCAAATGTTGTTGTGCCTAACTGACCTCACAGGGATTTTCTCCTCCCATAGGTTTTTGCCCTTCATGTCGTTATACCACTTACCCTACACCCTCTCCATTTGAAAAATTCCCTCAAATCAACATGGTACACATCACTACACGTGCGCAGAAGGGTAAAGAAAAGTTAGTTGACCCACCAACCAATTCTATACCTAACATACCATCTACACCCATACCTAAGATAACTATTTGCAGCCCCACATACCCCATTTCTAATGGTGTCACACATTGTACCATGCTCAAACAATTACACCAATATCCCCTTAAAATTTCCTTATATGACCTCATCCAAACCTCATAATCCTATCAGTAAGCCCTCATGGAGGTTCTTCAATCTATCGAGGTTTTACCCAATGATCCTACATCAGTAGCATCCATTATCACACCCCATCATGTAGCCTCTCTCACCAAATTACAACCTTCATCTTCACCTCACCTTATTCACCAAGTGGCCTCCCTTAGCTTCTAAAAGGAGGAGATTGTACCCTACCAAAATGAGGACCCAGACCCAGCCCTCTTCATCTCTATCCATATTGATGACATACGGGTACACCGTGTGATGATTGATGGAGGTGCTAGCATTAACATCATTTCATCCCATGCATTCTCTCAAATGCGCATACCTGACAATTGCATACACAAACATCTGGTCATGTTTTTTTCATTCAACGATGCTATCTCCTCCACACTAGGCACTATCATCCTACACATTCGTGTGGGCCCCTGTACCGCTCCAGAATTGTTTCATGTTTTGGAGGGGGAATTCTAATATAACTTGTTACTCGGTAGACCCTAGATCTGTGTCATGGGTTACGTTCCTTCCACTTTGCATCATTGTGTAAAGTTTGAACATGAAGGACACACTTATACCATTCCAGCTGACCCATCACCTTTCAAAACATGCAACATGCTTTACCGACCCAATGATGTACTCATACCGGTCAAGCCATCTACTTCCGCAACCAATACTGCTTCAACTACACCTACACCCACACCTACCAGTATGGCCATCACTTTCACTGCACGTACCTCCTCCATGCCTACCGCTGCTATAACCCCCACACCTGACCCATTAGCTACCCAATCCATTAACACCACCTCTACATCGACCTCTGACACATCATCCATACCAGCTACCCACATACCAACCACTGATCCCTTGGAAGGTGTTTTTCAACGCCTCACTCTGGGGGAGTACCACCTATATAGCATCAACACATTCCTTACTCCACATGAGTATGGAAGCCTTCACCAATACCCTCGTTATGATCACCTTGTAGGAGAACACCTCCTTTATGGTCCTCCTCATCTTTGTACCAGTCTCACCTATGGGGGACTTGATACTACCACCTACACACCTGAACCACCTTCACAACCCTACCCATTTTCCAGTGACTTCCAATCACTTACCAATCACCATTTTTCCCACACCTTCCTACACTGCTGTGCATGGAAGGGTTTTGGTTTCAGATTTTATGAACAGGGTTGCCATACCATTATTCCATGTACCACCCGCAAACATAATGACCGTAGTGATATCAGATTCCTCGAACCTCCTACCAAAAAGGCCTCTATTGAATTCATTCAGCCCTTCTCCACCTTCATCACCACCCTCACCGATGGAGTCGATGGATCCTGAATCTATCCCTCCTAAATTTTTTTTTCATAAACACCATTTCCTTGGGGCCTTTGACTTATCAACGCGAAGGCAAGGCCCCTTCCACTCTTCCATTCCTATATCCTTACATGATTGATGATGACACACCAACCATTAATGTTGTTCAATGTTAGGATGATGAATCCATACTCACCTACCTTGGTGTAGAAGACTCATATATTCATCAGTCATTACCCTCTGAGATGCAAACCATGTTGAATGAATCGACTATCGAGATCAACATTCATACTCAGGATGACCTACAAATCATAAAGATCAGACAATCTTTAGATGCCACTGAATAGGAAACCCTCACTTATTTTCTCTGAGAACATAACCACACTTTCACTTGGTCTTATGCAGGCATGCCTAGTACTGACCCCACCATAGTGGTCCATAATATCGTAACCATTCCTGATGCCAAAACTATCAAATAAAAGCTAAGGAAAATGCACCCTCGCATTGCCCTTCTCGTCAAAGAAGAAATTCAGTGCCTTCTTTCCATTTCCTTCATCTTACCCATTGATTATCCTCGTTGGATTTATAACATTGTCCCTGTCACTAAAGCAATAGGGGGACTCTGCATTTGCATAGACTTTCGTGACCTCAACCTCACCTGCCCGAAAGATGACTTTCCCCTACCCAGTATTGATCAACTGGTAGACCTTACCATGGGTCATGAGATGTTCTCACTCATGGATGGTTTATCGGGTTATAACCAAATTTTTCTTTCCCCTGAGGATTAGCACAAGACTGCATTCATTACCCCTTGGGGGACCTTCTACTATCAATTCATGCCTTTTGGCCTTAAAAACGTTGGTGCTACATATCAGTGTGTTATGACTTTCATCTTCCATGATATCATGCATCACATATTAGAAGATTACGTGGATGATCTCTTGGCTAAATATAAATGCCACGCCGAGCACCTTGCTATCCTCAAAACCATCTTTGACCACCTCATTAAATATTGTGTCTTCCTTCAACCTAAAAAGTGTCTTTGTGGTTCTCTCAAGAAATCTCCTGGGATTTATCATTTCCTTACGTGGTATAGAAGTTGACCCAGAAAAATTCAAGGCCATTCTAAAAATGCCTCTGCCCATGAACCTCAAACAACTTCGTAGCCTGCAAGGTAAATTGCAGTCCATTTTCCAATTTATTTCCCAACTCTCTGACCATTTTCAACCATTTCATCATTTGCTTAGGAAGGATGTCTCTTTCAAATGGGATGATGACTGCCACAAACCTTTTGAGGCCTTAAAACAAGACCTTCTCCAACCACCCATACTTATCCCACCTAAATATGACCAGATTTTTTACCTATACATATCAAATACCGATCACTCTTTGGGAGCCATGCTCACTCATCGTGATGAACAACATAGGGAGCAGACGGTTTATTATATAAGCCATACCCTTCTGGACTATGAAACCTGATACACTCACCCTAAAAAATTGTGCTTAGCCTTAGTTTTCATTGCCACTAAACTCCGCCATTACCTACTTAACCAAAAAACCTATGTTGTGCCCAACATCGACCCTTTACACATCGTGTATGCTAAACCTTATCAAAATCAGTGCACCATGCGATGGCTTATGCTTTTAGCTTATCGTGACCTCAAATTCATCCACCAAAAGTCTGTTAAGGGCCAGGATATCACCGACAAATTGGCTGATGCATCTATTACCATGGACCAACCCTCAAATTTTGATTTCCCTGACGAATCCATTGCTAACCTCTCTTTGGATGATGACCCTTACCAAATGACCTTATTCTTTGATAGTTCCAAATGTTAGCATAGGGGTGGTGCAAGCATTATCCTCATTCCTCTTGATGTTGAACCCATGCCTTTATCATTTAAACTCGACTTTGAATGCACCAACAATATCACCAAATATGAAGCACTCGTATTGGGTCTCATGACCACCTATGCCTTAGATGTTAAGTCCATTAATATCTTTGGTGATTCTCAACTGGTAGTAAACCAAGTCAATGGTGTTTATCAATTTCATAATGAAATACTTCAAGAATACATATGCTACGTTGGCATCATGTTGACTACCTTTGACCACTATAAAATTCAAACCGTTACGTGATCCACCAATAAATTCATAGATACCATGGCCTACCTTGCTTCTCAAGTAACCGCTTCGCCTGAAGATTCAGACATCTTTGTTACCATAAAATGCATACCAATACCTTCTTATAAATATTTTTGTGTTGACCTCATCCAAACTACCTCACCGAACACACACAATCTTTGGTATAAGAATATTGTGGATTATGTTTCCCTTTCTATATTACCTCCTGATCTTACACATAATGGATAACGTGCCTTTCTCAAAAGGGCATCTCATTATGTCATCATGGGTGGCCTTCTCTATAAATGAGGCTTTGACAGTATTCTCTTACGATGCCTCACCAGCTCTAAAATCCTCTACACCATTAAATAAGTTCATGATGGCATATGTGGAGGTCACTTTAGTGGCCTTGCTATTGCTAAGCATATTCTTTGCCTAGGCTATTACTGGCCGACCCTTAACCATGATTGTTACGACCATGTCAAATGTTGCATGAAATGTCAACAACATTCCAACCTTCATCATACACCCAGTCATTCCTTATAGATCACTCGTGACCTTTGGCCCTTCTCTCAATGGGGTTTTTATCTTGTCAGAGGAATCAATCCTCATTCTTCCCAATGCCATCAATGGATCATAACTGCTACCGAATACTACACAAAATGGGTAGAATCCATACCACTCATCTACACGAAAGTTGAGAAAGTATGTGAGTTCATTAACCATCACATCATTTGTCACTTCGGTGTCCCTCATCGCCTCATCATTGAAAATGGAAAATAATTGAAAAATAAAACACTACAAAAAAATTTCAACGCCTTTGGCATCCAGCTTAGTTTCTCCTCACCTTATTACCCAAAAACCAATAGCCAAGCCAAATCCACTAACAAAACCCTCAATAAAATTCTCATGAAAGTGGTTGACGATACTGGGAAGGATTGGCATATGCACATTCCTTTTGCTCTATGGGCATACCGTACTAGTATTCACACTACCACTGCGGCTACACCCTTTTCACTAGTCTACAGTATCGAGGCTATTCTGCTTGTCAAAGTCCAAATCCCCTCACTTCGAATTTCTCTCCAGGACATGCTTACTAATGATGACTTTCATCATGATCGCTTAGCATTACTGGATTTATTAGACAAACATCATCTTAACACTCTTGATCACCTCCAATTCTATTAAAAATGCATCAATCGTGCCTATGAAAAATGTGTTCATGAACATACCTTCCAATTTGGTGACCTTGTTTTGAAAGAAAATCAACACCTAACCAAAGCAGAGAAAAGAAAACGGGGAAAATTTGCTCCTAATTGGCTTGGACCATACATTTTAACTCATACCTATGGATCAGGTGCCTATCGGTTGTCCTCGCTTGAGGGTAAACCCAACTCTTTAATGCATTACATCTTCGACCATTCTACTGTTGACCTCTAGTCCTACATCACTATTTATCTAGTTCATGCTCGTCCCTTGAGTGCCATTTACCTTTTTCCATACCTCATCTCCAATGACTAAATAAGGATCATGTGATTACCCGTCACTCTTTTGCCGGTTCTTAAATATGTGCACCACAGCTCTACACATGGCATGATTCTCATGGATACTTTTCATCTTCTATTTAGATGAGGTCCTATGGTCATTCACCTTCACCTTCTCAATAAGAACCATAATGCTTCGTTATAGTCTCTTCCATGACTTAAAAGCCAAAGAACAACACAAACAAGATGAATCCCTCAGAAGGACATCTTCTAAAATAAGGGATCCACTCCTTGAGTCAAACTTCCAATATAAAAGATGAATCCCTCAAAAGGACATCTTCTTCCTTCAATTGTCTTTATAAGTAGACTGCTCCCTCGAAGGACAGCTATAAAAAACTCACAACTCTCTACATAGTTTTTCCAAAGAGAAGACTATGTTCTTAAAAATCAAAATTCAGAAGCTTCCCGCATCGATCAGCTTCGTGAAGACCTCAAGGAGCCATGTATTCATCCCATATAGACTTCTCGCATCGATCAGTCTATCTTAAAAAAAATAAAAAAATAAAAAATAAAAAAAATAAGCTTTTTCGTCATGGACTTAGTGATCTTGGCTCTATTGCCCAAGGCATTCTACTTCCCATTTTATGACCCAATAAACTACACCTCATTACCCATTGTCTTTTCACCTCATACTACCTCAAGGGACCCACTGCACCTAAAACATTTGGTGATTCTGTGCCTATTCGTCACTCTTAGAGTAATCAATCGTGTAATGTCTTTTGGGTCTTACGTTCATTGGCCTCTCTAAAGATGTGTTTCATACGTTTTGATCCTTTCCAATTGGGTGGCTTTCTTGCCCCCTCTTATCCCACCTTCATCAACCTCAAATCACCTTTACCTATCTACCTATTCTCAAACCCCAATGTCAATGCCCTCTACCTAATTATACCTATAACCTAAAATCTCCCATACCTATCTACCTATATTCCACCTCACTTAATCGATCTTTACCTCATCATATTTATGACCTCAAACCTAACCTAACTATCAACCGCCCTACCTATTCTTTGATATTATCATATTCTTCCCCAACTTATGGGAGAACTACATCGGTCTGAGGTCCCTTTTCGTCGATAATATGTAGGAAGCACTTCTAGGGCATGGTGCCCTAGAAGGTTAGCTCGACCACTCTTTACCCTAACCATTTTCCTCACCCTTACCTACTTTCCTGTTTATCTCAAAAACCTTGACATTTGAACCATATCCCACATACCTTTAACCACTTATATTATCTCACATTATCAACATTTTACACTATCTCATGCATTTACATTGCCATTTGTTACCAAAATACCAAAATAAACATCCATGCCTAAACTAACTTGACTCAATCCATGCCTAAAACCAACCTGACTCGATCCATGCGTAAACTGACCTGACTCAATCCATGCCTAAACTGACCTAACTCGATCCATGCCTAAACTGACCTAACTCAATCCATGCCTAAACTAACCTAACTCAATCCCTACCTAAACCAGCCTGACTCGATCCATGTCTAAACTGACCTGACTCGATCCATTCCTAAACCAACCTTACTCAATCCATGCCTAAACCAACCTGACTCGATCCATGCCTAAACCAACCTGACTCAATCCATGCCTAAACCGACCTGACTCGATCCATGCCTATGACCTGACTCTACCATATAGCAATAATGTAAAACTCATACACATCACAACATCATCATCTGACTATCATCTATCTCCTCATATATACATGTGTGTATCAATACAATGTACATTCGTATCACATAAATGTTTATCTCCAAAATAATCATCATCGGCTCGCAGGCTGCTATCCAATACAAAAATGTCTTTAGCTCACAGGCCGGTATCATGAACAAAAAATACATACAATATCTCTTTGGCTCGCAGGTCGGTATACATCAAAAATCCAAAAATACAAAAATAGGTGACATACTGTCCCTCATCTACCACTAGATAGCCCAGCATCTGATTCTTACCCCCGTGCACTGCTCAATGTCCTCTTCTCTCTCCTTCGGGCTCACCGGCCACCTACACTCTCAGTACTATACATGCACGACTATGTCTACTCACCAAAGACTATCTGTAGTGGTCTCATCACACCATCTACTAGTATCTATAGCTCAGGCTCCTCCTCCTGTACCTATACCTGAGGCTCTCACCTCTCTACCTGTATCTACGACTCTGGCCTCTCGGCCTATACCTATGGCCCCTGTCCCCCAACTATCCCTTCCTGACCCTACCTCTGTACAATCCACCACTGGTTGTATGCTATTAGCACCCCTGCATCATCTATGCTATATTCCATGGGCTCCTCCTCCTCCCCTATCGACTCTTCTAGATGGGGTGGAGATAAAGGTCTCTCCACCTCATCTCTCCTATGCTATGGGAAGGGCGGGGGCACATCCTACCCTAAACAAGACTGTCACCTCACTTGGAAAATAGGTATCATCTCATGCTCCACAGCACGGAATCCCTCTACCTGAACCTATCTAACCTAACCCTCACCCAAACCAACCCATACATACGGTTAACCGACCCCGGTTTTCATTGATCGACCATGGTCTCCCCTTGACTAGCATCGGTTACTGTTCTTGTGACCGATACCAGTCTCTACCCACCAATGTCGGCCACAAGCTAACCGACATCGGTCACTGTCGCACCACTCACCCCGACTTTCCAACCCTACCTTTTCCCTTCCTCGTCATTCTCCCCACCCAAATCCCTCTTTATACCCTTCATTGTGCCTACATTACCACTTTTTCCCTACCCCCTACCATTTCATATTACCTTTTCCCTCACTTTTTCCCATTTTCAAATTCTTTCCCCCCACTCACCCCCTTTTTTTATATATATTTTTTACATTTTACATCACATTCACCAAGAAATCACATACAAAACATTCAAATATTACCTGATCTCATTATCATGATTGTGGTGGAATCTCCAGCCTCCACGCTGCTCCTCACGAGCCCTCTCCAGCCTCTGCCATCCTCTACTACATAACCACTCCTCAGCCACACAAATCATGCCACCTACTCTCGCGGCCCCACCTCTCAATCACCCACTCTCGCCTATGTGGCTCACCAACCAAGCTTCTTTGTTGTACTCTCTTGTCCTTTTCCTCTTTTCTCTCTTCTTATCCTTTTCTACTTTTCCACATGCACAAATGAATTTTCAAATGTGGTTATTTACTTTTTATACCCTACCCGACCTGACCGATGTCAGTTATCCCTTAACCACTACCGGTCTGTTTCCCTAGACTACCACCGTCGGTTACACTACACCATCATCAGTTCATTACGATCGATGTCGGTTACCCTTTGTAATCATTACCCCCTCATTTTACCTCATTTTCCTTACCTCCCTTTTCTTTTTCCATCCCTACACCTACTTGAACCACTTTTCTTTCACCTCTGGCCCTCCACCTTCTTCAACCTATGTGCGTCTGTTGTTGATGCTTTATTATTTTACCCCTACGTCAGCCTTACCAGTGTCGTGATCTCGATATTTGGACATGGACCATCACTAGTGACCTTTGACCTCATGTGTTTGCTATACCTTGCGGCACATTTACCTATGTTGATTGACCTAATGATCTTACCTAGCCTATTTCCATGACCGTTTATCCTGACCCTACCTTTTGTGTACCGGAAAATACCTAAACATTCCTACACCTAACCTATGTTGTGTTTCCTAACCTTATCCTATACCTTGGATACTGGATTCACTTCACCCTTGTTTGGATAAACCTATCTACCTTAGATGATGTAGAGTTTGCCTGCTCTTCAACACGGTAGCGTGATGTAGTTTATATGTGTGCGTGTGTTTGAATGTTCCTACCTTTGACCCTGACCCATTACCTAGATTTCCCGAGTAGACCTTTCACCCTTTTCCCCTACACCTGTTTACCTTTCCTTCACATTTACCATTTATCAAAACACTCACCACTTTAGCTGGTTGCTTCATCAGTTCCCAGTTTGAGGGGGATCACCTTCACCCTCACATGGGCTAACCACACCTTATTTTTGTTAGCATCACTTACCAATAAGATCTACGCAACAAAATGGGGCAAAATGTAGAGACGAAAATTAGGTCACATTCCACCTTCATCCTTTGACATATAAGCACCCTTTATCACATTCGCTTAGCCATGGCCCCCATTCACCTCACTAGTATTAATTTAATTAATTTAATTTAATTAATTCATTATCCTCACCATATTTATTATTTAAATATTCTAATTTAAATAATATCCACACAAACACTTCACCCAGACACCTCATTAAGCTAACTCACCTTAATACCTATTGTTAGCAAGTTATCATAACTAACTAAGACTTACCCAAACCCTAAAAATCAATGCCTACACTCCCTCTAACCACATTCCTGCATGCTCACAGAAGCTCCCAGTCTAATCCATGGGATAACAACATGAGATCTAAGGAAATAAGGAGGATCTCCCCTAAGTTTGGTAAACCTAAAAAATCCTACCTTGACTGACATTGGTTTCCCCTAACCGCTGCTAGTTAAGCCAGACCGCCATCAGTTACCCATTTTTAACTCCTAAACTACCTTATTCTCAAGGTTTGCAAACATTTGGAAACGGTTGACGAACAAGAATGAGAGCTCAAAAAGATAATGCATCTTTAGAGATCCTATTCCAGCAAGAACTCACATCCAAGGAAGGAGATTGAGTATCTTCTCCTGCACAACCATCCCAACCACCTTCATATCTATCTAAGTGAAAGAGAAGTGTGCATGAAGCCCATGCAGAGGATTTTCTTCAGTAAGTGATCACTTGTAGCCTCCAAACCCACCATCGGCACCTCCATCCATCACACACAAGCCTTCCAGAAATGAAATCCAAGTAAGTACAATATCATACTTTCCTGGTTATTTCATTTCATCATTGTTTTACCACCTATTGTCCATCATACTCCTTAATGACCATCTCCAACATTTTGTACCTCCATAGACCCATCAAAACCTCGTAAAAACCTACCTGTATCACCTTATAGCTCCTCCTAACTAACTGAAATCCTTTATGCAATCAAAAAGGGGACCAAAAACCCCGTTCTATGACATTCCTAGATCTCACAGTAACCAACACCGGTTATACCTAACCATGGTCAGTCACCACTAACCGACGTTGGTATTTGTGTTTTCCTACACAGTGTTAAACAAAGAACTATTCACTTCATTTTACCTCACCCGCACTCACCTATGACCTACTCAACACCTTCATCAGAATTGTAGAACCCAGAAACAACCATTTGACTTGTGGATCCTATTCTAGCTTATCCTGTTAGATTAAATTTGTTTTCTTATTGTGTTTTAAGTGAGATACCTAAATCATTTTAAAATAAAAATAGGATTTACTTTCTTTCAGAATAAATTTGTTTAAAACAATGGACTAACAGCCATCTAGAAAGTACCATACTTCCTGGATCTAGCTCACGCTAGGTAGTTCACTACCCATATTGTTTAATGCTTTCTGGTCATCTTGTTTTCATTACAGGTAGTTCCTCCTAGCCAAAAGGATTCTCTCACGGTCAACTATGGATTCAGAAGTCATACGCGCGCAACAAATGATCAACTGACACTTGAATAGGTATTCCTCCTATTCTTGTTACCCTATATGTTTCGTCAATGATTCAAAGAAAAAATCTAAGAAAAAGGTGAAACACCCAGATCTAGCTTACGTTAGGCAGTTCACTGCCCATATTGTTTAATTTATTTTGGTGGTATTGTATTCATTACAGGTAGTTCCTCCTAGCAAAAAGGAAGCTCTCATGATTAGTTGTGGATTCGAAAGTCATAGGCATGTAACAACCCATCAATCGACATTTGAACAGGTACTCCTCCTACTCCCGTTACCCTATCTATTTCATCAACAATTCAAAGAAACAATATAAGAAAAAGGTGAAACACTTGGTTGATATTTTGGCCCCTATCCTTATAAGAACCAAGGTTTGGTTTTATAGAAAGTTTCAAGAGCTTATGAAGAATCAAAGTGGGTCTTCTTCCAGAGATACTTCAACACCTAGGAAGGAATCACATACACCCAGCATGGAGGTACCTACTCAAACCCCTCCTGCTTCCTCAATTAAGGAACCTAAATCATCTACTCCCTCCTATTCTACTCAAGTGTACCAAAATAAGATAAAATAGGTTAAACAAGAGCCAATTGAGGAAGAACCAATTTTAGGGCATTTAGAACTACCTTTAGGGTCAGAGAACGTTATTGTTCTCAGTGAAAGTGATGATTGTGAAGTACCGGCCCCTGTAGGAACTTCAGAAGTTACAATAGAGAAAGAAAAGGAAGTGCCTAGCACTAAACCTCCAAGTACCACTGATTCCTCTACTCAAGAAGCTCTAGATTCCTCCCTCACATCTCTACTAGAAACAACAGTGGTGATTACTTTAAGTGCCATGAGCTCACTTGCTCTTAGACCTCTTGTTCCTTCTGCTTCTTCCTCTACTTTTGCATAGGTGCAACCCCTGGTTGAAAGCAGGAAGATGAAACCTTCTTCCCGTTTGTCACAGCCAAATATTGATGTTGTGGCAGCCTTGTTAAGCACTACTCCTCCCCCTCTAGCAGAGAGATCCAAATCAACTTCAAGAATAGTGATAAATGCTTAGGGCCAAAAATTTCTATAGGTTGCAAAGCCTAAAGTTGATAAGGCATAGTAAGGTCTATTAGCCTCTTACATGGATCTTTCTAGGATTCCAATGGGAGAACCTACTCTTGAGAATGAGGTGCATAACCTCTAGGAAACAGTAACCAAGGTTATTGAGAGAGTGGAGAAGGGTAAACAGACCATAAAGCACTTGGAAGAACAAAATTAGGTTCTTCCTCGCTTCATTAAGTCTTTATTGACTAAGGATTAGGTTTTGGATCCTGCTCCACTGGCTGTCCTTCCACCTCCTATGATTCTCAGTCAGGATGAAGTTTAGAGTATTAAAGATATACATAGATATTCCACTTATGGAAGGGATATGGAAGCCATGGTCGATGACATGATCATTGCAGGCTTAAATTTTATTGTAGAGGCCTTCAAAATCAATGAGAAGGTGGTCAACCTATAACAAAAACTCTCCTCATCTATTGGAAATATGGACAAAGAACTGATACTTTGGAGTAGTTGCATCATAGATCTTTTCCTAATGGAACAGGTTAATGAAAATATATTAATGGCCAATAAAGTTTGATGATGTCAAGGACAACTTGTCAAGGTCATGGGTCTTTAGTGTTGAATGGAAAATAAAAGTTCTGAAAGAAGCCTTGGGAGGATTGAGAAATAGTTGGCAGAAGGGAGAATCTTTCAAGACTTTTGTTGTATTTTCCTTCAAGGACATTCACTTTCATCTTCATGATGAAACTTCAAGTTTTCCTTTCTCTCTTCAAGAGATTAAAACTCAGTTCAGGGCATTTGTTAAAGAAAACCTGTTCAAGGAGGAATTAATTACCAAAGAGAAGATAAAGGAGATTTGCTCACTTCAATCTACTATTGAAGATGTTAATAAAGAATACCTTGAACATACTGGGTTTGATAAGGACATGGAGAAATGTCTAGGCACTTGGTCTCAAGACACTTCCAACACATCAGTCCCACAAGGCAGGGAGATAGCTGAAGCATTGAAAATATTTAGGTAATGGATTCTCAAGTCAGTGGGCCCTCCTCAGCAATAAGAAGATGTTTTCTCTTCTAGCTTCTCCTATCCTCCTTATTTTTCTGAAATTGAGCTCATTATAAACTAATTAAGGATCTTGTGTCAAGTACTTCCTTAATTAACATTTTAGTTAAAAGAAATAGTTACCAAGTGTAACCAATTAGTAAGCTATATAATGGGCCCTCTACACAATTTTCAAGGGCTGGAACTCTGTTTATTTTTGAAAAGTGTAAAGGAGTAAAAAGATATCAATACAAGAATATCTTTCTTTTGGTTTCATCTAATCTTGTTTTTTCATTGCTATTTGTTAAAACTTATTAGATCATTAGTCTGTTTTACTTCAAGAAGCTTTATATTCTTGTGGATGTCATATCTATAACTTTGTGTCTATGAAAAAACATCCTATGGTTTTAAATGTGAATGATTCTATTCTATATGATTCCCTTATGGCGTAAGGATTTATTTTGTTATCTATATTTCCTAAGAGTGCTATTCTTCCCCCTCCCATTCCTTAATTCTTCTATCTTTTTGTATTTGATGATCTATTGTATCAAACACTTTCATGATATCAGAGTTCCTCACTAAAACTACACGTTGTACATTTTTCATTAGGTTTTCTACCTTTTATAATGGAACCTATCCCATTAAAGAGGAAGGAATTTCTATCTCCTGATTGTTTCTTTTAATAAAGTCCTTATTTGACAACCAATAGGTGGTGAAGTGGATGTTCACAACCCAGCCACTATGGAAGGAGTTGTAGAAGAATCCATAAGGCAGGAGTAGAAATTGAAAGCAATCTCTTCCCATAAAGAAGAAATCAGAAAGAAAGTTCCAAAATCTTCTTCATCCCTTGCATCGTAAAAGGGACCATGGAAAAATTTTGGTATGAAAAACAAATTTGTTTCTGATAACAACAAGAAAAAACTGCAAATAAACTTGTTGTTAATGTGCAAAACAACTTTGTCAAGAACAATAATAATAGACATAAGTCCTATGTGGATCAGAATGATAAATTTAAGGATGGAAATAAATTCGAGCCTAAAAAGAGACATTTAGGAGGCTATTACAATTGTGGCAAGGATAATTATGCAAACCAATGTCCTCTAAGAAAATACGATCACAATCAACAACATAAAATACATGCTGCAGTAGCTGAAAAATAGGCTGAAAAGAAAATTACACCCAAAAAAGTTCTAAGTAAGTTATTTGGTATACATGTAACTATAATTTTCTATACTGGAGCAACTAAATGCTTTATTTCTACTAAATTAGCTTCGAAATTAAAAATAAAAGATGGGAAAATGGATAAATCATGGGATGTACATTATGGAAATAATGTTGTTCATATAGTTAGTATGTGTCTTTTTGGAGCATTCCTTGACTTGCCTAGTTTTTCCACTGAAGTTGACCTTTATGTTGCTCCTTTGGGGTCTTATGATGTAATCATAGGTGTTAACTAGCTAGCTAAACACAAGGTAAAGGTTGATTGTTTTGAAAAATATATTAGTTGTTTCTATGACCTGCAGAAAATAGTAGAGATTCAGGGGATAAAACATGAAATTTTAGTTAGTAAATTGTCATCTGTGCAACTTAAAAAGGCCAACAACAAAGGCTACACTTTGTATGCAATAAAAATTTCTGAAACAACTGATGAAAGTGGTGACTTCATGGAAAGATACCCATTGTTATGAAATTTTAGTGGTGTGTTTCCGAAAGTGTTACCTGGTCTTCTGCCCAAACGGGTGTTTGAATTCATGATTGAGATCAAGCTAGGAATCAAACCTATTTCCAAGGCACCATATATAATGACTACCATTGAGTTAGTAGAGCTTAAAGCACAATTGCAATAACTTTTTTCTAAAGGTTTGATAAGACCGAGTGTCTTGCCTTGCGGAGCACAGATAATTTTTGTGAAAAAGGATGGAACACTTAGATTGTGCATAAATAAAGAAACAATTAAAAACATATATCCCCTTCCTATAATTGATGATCTATTTGATCAAATGTATGGTGCATCAATGTATTCTAAAATATATCTTCGATCTAGATATCATTAGTTAAGAATAAAGGATCAAGATATTCATAAAACAACTTTTAGAACAAGGTATAGACATTATGAATTCACATTTTTACCATTTGGATCAACAAATGCACCTGCATCTTTTATGAATTTAATGAATAATATTTTTCAAGAATACTTGGACAAATTTTTTCTTGTATTCTTGGACGATATTCTCATATACTCTAAAATCATTGAATAACATCATGAGCATTTGAAAATTGTTTTGGAAATCTTAAGAAAGAGAAGGTTGTATGGTAAGTTGTCCAAATGTTCTTTCTACGAGACATAAGTGCACTATTTGGGTCATGACATAAGTAAAGATGGAATAGTGGTAGATCCCTCAAAAAAAAATTCAATAACTAAGTAGCATGCACCTAATAATGTACATGAAGTTAGAAGCTTCATGGGACTTGCTCATTACTATAGGAAATTTGTTAAATACTTTTCCAAGGTTGCTGCACTAATGAATTCATTGCAGAAGAAAGATAAGAAATTTTTTTAGAATGAAAAATGTGAATCTACATTTCAGACTCTAAAGGATCAACTAACATTTGCACCTATTTTGGTTGTGCATGATCCTAAATGGATACTTTATTGTTAGTAACAAATGCTTATGGGGAAGGAATCAGAGGTATTTTGTTTACAAAATGAACATGTTATAGCATATGAGAGCAGAAAAATCAAGTTACACGAGTTGAATTAGGCTCCCCATGACTTAGAGCTTGCTGCCATTGTTCACGCACTTCAAGTATGGAGGCATTATCTTCTTAGGGATACCTTTTGAATTAAATACTGACCATCTTTGGACTGAAGTATATTTTCACTCTGCCCAATCTGAATGCAAGATAGCGAAGGTGGTTAGAAGTTTCTATCTCAGTATGATTTTGACATAAGTTATATAAAAGGAAAATAAAATAGAGTGGACAGATGTATTAAGCTCATAGGAAACATATTTCTGCACTTATAACTTTGAGAACTTAGTTTAAGGATGAAGTAAAACAGCATCATGGAATATGATTCTTATTTTCAGCAAGTGAAAACAACACTTGCTGCAAATCGAAATGATATGAGATATAAAGGTTTATCACTTTAATAAAGAAGGAATCTTAAGATATGAAAATCAAGTATACATACCTTTGCAGGGAATGAATTAAGAAAGGAAGTTGTTAATTGAATTTTAAAATTCACCTTTTATTTAGGACACCCCCAGCATATCAGAAATATGGTTGTTGATTATAAGAAGCAATAATATTTCTGGAAAGGGATGAAAAAGGACGTGATTGATTTTGTGACACGCTGCTTAGAATGTCAGTGTCTTAAATCTGAACATATGCATCTAGCTGATTTACTGTATCCTCACAGCATACCACAATATAAATGGAAAGTAATAAGTATGGATTTTGTTTAAGGGTCTCCTATGTCAAAAAATAAACATGATTTTATTCTAGTTGTTGTCGATAAACTAAAAAAGGTAGCACATTTAATTGTTGGTAATATTAAGGATGATTCACCTGTTTTAGCAAAAATATTTGTGCATGAAATTTTTAGATTACATGGAGTGTCTAAATTAATCATATCAAATAGAGATCCAAGGATGACATCTAGATTTTGAAAAACATTTAATGCAGCCCTAGGTAATAAGCTAAATTTCAGTTCTTCATACCATCCAGAAATGGATGGATAGACTGAAAGAGTTAATAAAATTTTGGAAGATATGTTAAGAATGTATTGTATGGATCAGCAGTATAAATGGGAAGAGTACCTCCCATTAGTTGAATTTGCATATAACAACATGTATCATGCCTCTATGAAAAAGGCACCTTTCGAAGCATTATACGGAAGGAAATGCAAAACTCCAGTAAGATAGGATAGCATAGAGGATGAGAGGTAATTGGGCCTGAAATCCTTACAGAAATGGAACATCAAGTTAAAATGATTCGTGAATGCTTGAAGAAAGCTACAGATAGGAAAAAGAGTTATGCAAACTTAAAATGGTTTGATAATAAATTTGAACTTGGTGAGAAGGTATTTTTGTGGGTTAAAATGAAAAAGAGCTCTATAACTTTTGGCAAGGCTGCCAAGTTATCACCTCGTTATGTGGGACCCTTTGAAATTGTGGAAGTAATCAACCCTGTAGCTTATTGTTTAGCTTTACCTCCTACATTATCATGAATTCATGATGTTTTCCATATTTCTCTGGTTAAGAAATATGTATTAGATTTATCACATGTATTAAATTAGAATTCCTTGCAGGTCCAAGACCCAAGAATAATCGTAATTAAACCCTTGTGTGTGCTGGAAACTCACCAGTTACATTGACTTATTTCATGATTTCTTAAGTGTAACTGGTGAGTTTCCAGCACACACAAGGGTTTAATCACAATTATTCTTGGGTCTTAGACCTGCAAGGAATTCTAATTTAATACATGTGATAAATCTAATACATATTTCTTAACCAGAGAAATATGGAAAACATCATGAATTCATGATAATGTAGGAGGTAAAGCTAAACAATAAGCTACAGGGTTGATTACTTCCACAATTTCAAAGGGTCCCACATAACGAGGTGATAACTTGGCAGCCTTGCCAAAAGTTATAGAGCTCTTTTTCATTTTAACCCACAGAAATACCTTCTCACCAAGTTCAAATTTATTATCAAACCATTTTAAGTTTGCATAACTCTTTTTCCTATCTGTAGCTTTCTTCAAGCATTCACGAATCATTTTAACTTGATGTTCCATTTCTGTAAGGATTTTAGGCCCAATTACCTCTCATCCTCTATGCTATCCTATCTTACTGGAGTTTTGCATTTCCTTCCGTATAATGCTTCGAAAGGTGCCTTTTTCATAGAGGCATGATACATGTTGTTATATGCAAATTCAACTAATGGGAGGTACTCTTCCCATTTATACTGCTGATCCATACAATACATTCTTAACATATCTTCCAAAATTTTATTAACTCTTTCAGTCTATCCATCCATTTCTGGATGGTATGAAGAACTGAAATTTAGCTTAGTACCTAGGGTTGCATTAAATTTTTTTCAAAATCTAGATGTCATCCTTGGATCTCTATCTGATATGATTAATTTAGACACTCCATGCAATCTGAAAATTTCATGCACAAGGAAAGTGTAACCTAGGAAAATCTTGAAGATATGAAAACTGCTTTTCCATATTTATTTAAACAGAATTGATTCTATTGATTGATAAAATTTTAATATTTTATTCATGTTATGTTAATAAACCTACCACATTTGGGTAGATACTAAATTCATTAGTAATAAGACAACTATTTTAATGATAATTAAGAAATATAAATTTCTCAAATCTAGTTATGTTGTGAGCATATGAATGGAAGGATGATAATTTGATTTTATCCTAGACTTAAATTATTTGACTAAGTTAATCATCAGGATGATGATTCTTTTTAGAAGGGAGGTATGTAACATCTCTGACATGGTTGTTACTGTGATGACTTCCACTCTTGACATTGCAACCGTTGACATGTGATTTTTCTTAGGAAGGTGTACTCTTTTGACTTTTGGAAATCATGTTTGCAATGTATAATTCATTATTTGTTAAAAAGGTTCACTTTATGTGATTTCTACTTACTTGAAAATGAGGCCATTCATCTCTTTATACATCTTAAATTCACTTTTAAAAATATGATGAACTTGGATTGTTTTTTTCATAACTTATTTTATGTAAACAAAAAAACCTTGGATCAATTCCATTGATCTAAGATATGCTTCAGTTCTTCTTACCTTTTGTCTTGCTATCTTGGAATTTTGAAAGGAAGGAAAAAGATGGACTAGGCCTTCTTTTGTTTACAATTGTGAAGGACCCTTCTTCAGCGATCTTTGTTTAGCAACATGCTTTAGGTGATATGCCTGGGTCTTTTTGCTAATGTTAAAGAGTAGAGTAGTGCATAAGGACCTTGAACCTAATAATATAACACTAAGGTTGACCCTAGTCTAAGGGTGTATCTAACCTAAGTAGGGATGTGCTATGTTTTTTTAATTGAAATAAAAACTTAGGTAAATAAGACTTACCTAAGAACCTACATTGATTTTCTAACCTAAAAATAATCTAACCTAAGTTATTGCTAACTTAAGGGGTACCTATGGACTACGTGGAAATTTGCATAGTTAGTGGCATCGGGTTTCAATGCATTAAATGAAACTGATTTTGGTTTTATTACTACATACTACCAATTTTGGCAGAGATATAGGAAGTTTAGTGGATTCGTAGTTGGCATCACCACTAAATTGGTATTGCACTTCGGATTTGAAAATTAAGGCATCGCCAAACATGGATGGCGGTGGCATGGAGAATTAGGAGGGAAAAGATTGTCCTTCACATTTAATAACTTCGTTTTTGGCAAATAAATCACCTAGGAAAATGCATGGAGGGTTTTTGGTATGGATGTTTTGATTTTCAGTTCATTTCAAGTTTTGGCTCTGCATGGAAATTTTTTAGTTCTTTGAACCAGCAGTTTTATTTTGGATACTACTGTTATTTTTGCATTCTTGAGCTATTTTTTACTCTGTGGAAGTTAAGAAGAAGTAGAAGAGTTAAGGTGGTCTATTTTTCATGGAGAAGAAGAATTTTGTTGAGGCTCGGCTAGGAAATATTCTACAAATCAAGAAGACGCTCTATCAGGCATAATAGGCTCTACTCATTAAATAGTCTTGCTTTTATTTAAGTGATTCATTAAAAGAATTGTTCTTTTCTTGGGATGATTTGGGTTTATTTTCATATTGAGTTGGTCTCTTTCTGTTGTGAATCTTATATTTTTTGTGAATGAGAATTAACCCTATCTAATGTTGTAAGGGTTCGATGTGTTGAAATAGTATAATTCTTGAATGGGTTTTCTATGTGTACTCGTTATGATGGTTTAAACTACTATTACTTTGTTCTTCTGTGAGAACTTGTGTAGATCATTTATGGTTTCATCTTCATTTGGACTGTGTGAACTATTGTTGATAGTTGAAGATGTTGAATCTCTGTTTGGGTTGTTTAATCGTGGAACAGGTTCGTGTAGTTTTTTTTCCCTTCTATGAAAAAACTTCTGGAAATTACCCAATAATATACTAGTTAATGCATGAT
Organism: Taxus chinensis; assembly: GCA_019776745.2. Lineage (NCBI taxonomy): Eukaryota > Viridiplantae > Streptophyta > Pinopsida > Cupressales > Taxaceae > Taxus > Taxus chinensis. Next base: position 354,368,039 of record CM034154.1, read on the forward strand.
GTTTGTTTGGGTTATTGGGAATCTATTCTTTACGTTCTAGAAAATGTTCCTTGAAGGATTGTTGGAATGCATTAAAGTAAAAGCAAAAAGAAAATGCAAATGGATTCTTATTCTGAGTATGATTTGGTTTATGGGTTTTACGTGAATAGGTTCGTGGAAGTGTTGTAAAATCGTTTGTTATCAAACATTTTCTGTGAATACATGAAATCTCTGAGTGATTTTCACAACGAACAAGGGATGTAGTGATTTATTTTTGGTGATCTCGGTTATAAGGAACAATGTACACTAGGTTTTACCTTTTTTTAATCTTAGAGAAACTTATGAATTGTCGCCATTGGTTTCTTGCAAAGGTAAACTCCTTTGTGATTTTGGAACAATAACATGATAAGTTCTCACAACTTGAACTTTTGCTAATCCATCTGTTATTTTTGGTAGTAGAAAAAAACTGTATTCAGTTTATGGGAGAAGTTATTTTAGTTTTCCTTACTTCTGTTACCATCTTTTCCTATGTGGTTTGCATCAACACTTTTGTTTTAGTCTTGTATATGTGGGAAGTTTGCAATAAAAAAAAATTCAGGCTTATCTTACATGAAGACACCTTTACTTCGTTTCAGGCATTGTCGAATTTCATTTTTTCTTCCCTTCAAATGGTTTAGAGATTTGGCTTAAAATTATCTTTTAATTGTGACATACTTTATCATTCCTGTGACTCAAGAAGATGAGCATATTTCATGCCAAGGTATTTGTGGTTGTTATAGCTTCCCTCTTGATTGGTATGATGTTTTGAAGAGTTTAATCTTATTTTTTTTGTTTTCTTGGGTTATTGTTAATCAACCGGGACCTAGCCTACTATCTATTTTGAATTAGGTGCGACTCCCTTGGATATGGCTCTGAAATTTTGTTTGATTTTATTGTTTGAAGTTAAAAAAAAATTACTTTAAGGATCTCTAGGAAGTTCAACTATAGCTGATTTTGTTGGATGAAACATGTTTGTTGGATAAATTATGTTTGTTGGATAAATTACTTAAAAGGTTTTATTTGACTCTTTGAAGTTAAAATTAATATAACTTCTCTCTTTTTCTGTTAATAGATACTATGTATAATCATTATGGAGAAGGAATGAAACTTCATTTGACTATTGTAAAGTTGTTATTCCTGGTTTGGGCATGTTGTAGTGTTCATGACTTAACTATTATAGAATCCTAATATTATGGAAGAATTTATTTACATAGTCTATAAGGCTCAATGTAAGTTAGGACGGTTGATGAATCCTAAACTACTTCTTTTCTTATGTCATTGATTTTGTGACATCTTAGATTTAGGATGAATTTAATTAACAAGTGATGCATGATGGAGAATATTGGTGAGCATGAATTATTTCTTATCTATGCTTAATGGATAGAGAGAAAATTTATCCTCTTCTATGTATTAAATTTTTCATTGAATGAGTAACCTTGTAAGGTAATAAGGTAAGAAACATTAGAAGAGCATTATATTGATACACTCTATTTGAAGAAATATTGTTCTTTACATTATTTTATTAGGGCAGTGGTAGAAATAAATTATACGGTTAGGTTCAAGGAATTAACCTTACTCATGTTTTGGAAATATATCTTTTTTATCTCCTTCTTTTCTTTGTGCATTGTTTTTTACTTTGGTAATAACTTTCTACATTTTCAGGATTGTTCCTAAAAAAGTAGAGCTAATTTTTATGGAACAATTGGCTAAAAGCACATCATTTTTAATGTATAGTGTTTATCATGCTCAGTTCAATGAACTGACCTGTGCTAGCAATTTTTTTAGATTGAATTTGTAAGTGAGGAAAGGAGAAAAGATATTTCAGGATGTTACTTTTATTTATCAAATTGGTTGGATCTCTTTATGATGAAATGTGAACCTTTATTGAAATGCATTTGAGGGAAAGTAAAGCTGTATTTGACTTGACTTTTTTATCTTTGTATGATATTAGAAAGGTATGAAGTGTTGGACTTGTAATGTATGTATTCCACTTTATGAATGAAATTATTGTGGGTTTGTTTGATATTGATATGTGGTATTTGTGAGTATTTTGTGAATGTAAATGATAAGCTTATCTCTAATTATTCTCATATATAAGTAATGTACCCTCTTGGGTTAATGTAAGATGAATTAGAGGTTATGGGACCTAGATAAACTACTCCCCTTATTTAATGCAACTTCATTTAATTTTGGAATTCATGTTTGGATATTCAATTGAATCACTAATACTTTTCTAAAACAATGTTATTGGGTAGATGAGATGATGATGATAACTTGTAAAATGTTATGGGGTTATAAATGAACTTTAATCCTTAATAAGTAAAGGGAATGTAGCTAATTTTGCAATGATAAGTAATCTGTTTTAAAACCTTTTGGGAATTAAATCTTAATATTATCTTGGATAGAGGAAGGTGTTCTTCCTCTTGATTACATTCCTTAATCAGAGTAAAACCAATGAGAAAGGATATAGGTATGCAGGAGTAGGCTTCATTTCAATGAAGTCTATTATAAAGAGATCTGGACTCAGAACTTAAACAAGATAAGACATGGATAAGTTAATTAAGTTAACATCATTGTTATTATGTTGAATCTGTTTGTGAAACTGAATCATAAATTATAAAGTTAATGAATGAATAAAAAAATATTTGAAAAAAGGGTTGGGAGGTAGATTTATTTGCATAGTAATTCCAATTATAGTTATTTCTTCTAACCCTAATGGTTAATGAACCTAGTTGTTCAATAGGGCTGTTGTAATTAACTTTTAAATAAGGAAAATAATTAAGTAATTAATTTCTCTCTTAGGTATGTACATCCAGATGAGGTGAGCTCAGTTTTATGTTGGCACATGCCAACCGCAGTACCATACCTTTTTGAATGCTTGGGTCTTCATGAGGATATAGAGTTGACAGTTGACATGTTGTCAACACCCTTCATAATTTAGTCATCTAGCTCTATATATACATCAGAATTTGTCATAGTTATACCCTAGGTTAAGGTAGAAGCATAATATAGTGTTAGGGGAAACTCACGACGACTTAGGATAACTAGACACATGCAATCAAGTTAGGTCAATTGACTATTTCTAAGTACCCTTAGTCACCACAAGTAGTCCTCTACACTAAACTATGTTTATAACCTTGGTTAGGGTTAAAACTTGAACAAATGGACTGACAGGAGTCCATTGAAGACCATTCTAGATAATATATGAAGAGGGTGTGAAGGATATATTCCATTTGACGAGTATGTTATCTATGAATATAAACATGAACAGTATGTTGAAAATATTTGGCCAAAGTATCGCAAGTTGTCTGATTGCATTGTCCTATGTCACCTAGTTTAAGAAGCAGGATTTTAGATTAATATTGGTAATAGTTATTAAGATATGCCTCTTAAACAAAACACTTAATACCCTCAAAAATAGTAATATAACCAAGTATACTTAGTATACAAATTATTAAGTTAAAATCAGAGATCGGTGTCCACCGAGTCATTACAACTACACATGGTTATCTATTATGAGATATATTGGCTGGGAATGTGTGTTCTAAATTATGATTATTTAGAACAGAGAACATTATTAAATAAAAATAAATAAATAAATAATTCCCTTGTTTCTAAAGTCTTAAAATGGGAATGCTACATTTTTGAGATCTCAAGGTGAATTTTTTGAATATTTTGTCTTACAAGATTAGAAATAGGATAATTAATGATGTTGTTTATAATAATATTAGGATCAAATTTCAACCACATCATCATAACCACGAGAAAATATTTCCTTATTTTTATGAAGAAATTCATGATGTCATAAATGATTTTGATGGAAGCAGTTACCTATCATAACCATGTAGGATCCATCATCATGATAAAATTGAATGTTAATGGTGTCCTCCACAAGAACACAATTTTTTTCTTCGAAATTATAAGGGGATTAAAAATAATTAGAGACTTTTTGAGCAACATGATAAATGGAAGTGATAAAATCATTAAAAAGAGGCTTTTTGGAGAAGTTACTAAGTTTATAGGGGTGAGGAAATAATTGATCTTAAAATGAATTAGTTTAATGATTTCAATTTTAGGTATTTTTCCATTATTTTCAACATCCATTTTAATATCCATGTATATTTTACTATTATACTAAGTTTTGGATCAAATTTGTCTGAGAAATAAGAAATGAGTGTCACAAGTGATTTATACCAACTCAAAAGAATATATTTAGGGATTTATAATAGAATTGTTCCTGGTGGTAATAGGTTAGTGTGTTCCTTTGTTAGTATCAGAAGATGGTAAAATGACATTATCCCTTTTAGATGATTAGATGATGGCGTCTGGTGAAGAGGAGTTGGAAATGAAAACATCAATATTTTTAGTAGATGGGCCAATTCCATTAAGAAGAGAAAGATAAAACATTAAAATATTAGGATTGTGGTAGTAAATATTATTTCATTGGGTAGATAAATAAATTCAAAAATGGTATTATGATTTTTGATTTCAGGGTCAATGTCATCGAAAAATAGATCATTTTACATATTTATGTTTAGATGTGGAGCTTGCATTTTTTCACTAACCCAACTAGTATTTATCAAAGGATATTTACAAGAGGAAATTAAGGTAAAGTTTATTATACCTCATCATCATTGGTGTCATATTTGGGAGGTATTAATTCATGTAGTTTTTTCATTATATTGGATCTCTATTTAAAATCATTTATATGAGCCATAATCCTTTGATAGTGGAGTATATTTGTGTTTCTTTCCTCAACATGAGACATGATGTAATCATCATCATAGGAGGGTGAGAATGTTTTACCTTTATTTTCATCATGGTCTAAGGATGGTGAAGTTTTTTATTTAGAGGATACACCAAGATTACTAAAGGATATAGAAGATAGAGGAAAATTATCGTGGAACATCATGGCTATTCCAAATTCATTACATTTAAAATATCATAATTGATGGTATGAGAGGTGGAATTAACATTACATAAAGGGTCTTATTTAATCTCAAATTTGATCATGGGTAGAGATATTTCCTGAGGTAAGAGAGATGGTGGGATATAATCTATACTACATAGAGGTAATTTATTTTATTTACATGTATTTTTGAGTTCATTAGGCTCATCATAATTTTATTCTAAAAGGACAATGTTAATATTAGGTCTAAAGTCATAAATCTAATATGATACACACTATGCATAGTTGGTGTGATGGGAATGTAAAAATATATTTTAGGATCAGGATTGGGTATGTCCCATGGGTTGGCATCTTCCCCTTTCCTGTAATTTTTATTAGTCTGGGTGAAGATAAGGCATTGTCTTACCAATGAAATAATCATTGTCATAAATTTTTTCAATTATTGGCCTATAAGAAGATTACAAGATAAAGGTAAACTAAGGACCATAACCTTAGTGCAAATGGTTTTTGGTCCCACTGTGATGGGAATCCATAAGCAACCGAGGGCATTTTTATGGGTTTTATCAAATCCAAAACAAGTCTATTATATTTTCATAAGATCTTGTTTAAGAAATAATAAGGTCTTGAATAACCAAAAGGATGTGATAATGATTCCCAAACCTTTATCTATAAATTTTTTTCTTATAATGGAATTATCATCAAGAACATTGATAAATAGAGGTGGGTCATAACCTTAGAATAGGATATCATCCTTGACCATTTCATCATTGATCAATTTTATGAAGAGCTTCGTTAGTCCAAGGATGATTCGCGATGTCAATATTATTGATTGAAGTAGGAGGTGAATGAAGAGAATGATATTATTTGGTAGTTTTCAAAGAAATTTATGAATCTTGAAGTTTCTTAATGTGGAATATATGGTGTTGAGGAGAGGTTCACATAATTTTCATTAAAGGTATATTAAATAGAGTTGAGTTCATTGAAAATCTTACATGTTTTCCTTTTCTAAGATCCATAATGGTACTTAGGTTCAAAATATTCATAGGTGTTTGAATATTTGATAGTAGTGGAAATTCAATTAGAAGGAGTAAAAGTTTCCTCAGGTGGAGGATAGGTTCTTCATGTTGAGGATTTGGAGGTGGACTATAATTTCTAGAAATGAGCTAATACTCAAATATCCTTAAGCGTCATCTCGGATTTAGATGGATTTTTAGGATTCAATACTGGATATTTGTGTGTGTATTTTCAATGATAATTGACCTTATTTGTATTCATATATTAATAATTAATTATTTTATGATTGTAAAATCCTTCAAATTTTTCCCACAAAGTTATCATGGGAGACTTTTTAGGATTACAGATCATCTTCATGTTTTTATGTTGATTTTTGCTATGAGATGAAAGGAGATATTGATATTTATCATAAAATTATTAAATTTCATCTTAAATATAAAAATTATGAACTATTAAGAAATCAAATATGGCTTTGTGAATATCTTAAAAACTTTCATGAGAGTTCCCCTCTTTATCATGCCACTAACAAATTATATTGAGGTCATATGAAGTGGGTAGAGGCTTGGAGGAATAAATGTGTGTAATATTAGGTATAGGCATGATTTATTATAGTTATTGATAGGTCAAAGGTGAATTATTATAATTATCTTAAGTGATTGAAGTGTTAGAGGAAGAAGTTAAAGAGATGGATTTACCCTTATGACATTAAGAAGTATTTATTACATTAGAAGTCAATTCAAGAGTATCCTTAGACGATTTAGGGGTGGATATAAGGATCTTATAAGGTAGTCCTACCTCTTCAATTGTTCAAAATCATTCCCCAAGGTACTATAACAGAATTACCTAACCTTATATTGTAGATCATGATTCAAATCTTTGAGAAAAACATATAAAATATATTCTATTCATCATGAATATGATTAGATTTGTTTCCCATGATTTTCCCTCTTTCTATGAATTTATAAACATGCTCAGTTGGATATTGTATCGTGATAACAGACTTTGAATAATATTATCAAGAAGATCCTATTATTGTAGTTATTTAAATAAAGAGTTGAATATATATTCTCATTCATTTATTGAGTGTTGAGGAAGATGACTATACCATTCTAGAGAATCATTTGTGAGAGTTTTTCATGAATATCTTGGTAATTATATAAGTATTAGTTTGGATCCATTCCTTATAAATTTGTATAAATTATCTATTATGAACAATGAGATCAATTATCCCATCATGGATAAAGATGGATAAATATCCCCTATGCCCATCAAAGTGATGTACAAAGTTAGGGGTTCATTCTATGAACTTTCAAGATCCTTTTTATGAATGGGATATTGCAGTATTGCATTCCTCAAAGTTTAAAAAGGCATAAAAGGTGTATAAGTAGTTTAATTAGGTCCTAAAATGACTTAATAAGGTTGATATTCTATTTTCAATATTTTATTTTCCATTTGGATCATATTTTTATATGTCATTGATTGCATTTGAGACATTTTCCCCCAAAATTTCAACCATTACAAGATTGGTTTAATTATGGTATGGTAAATAGAAGGAGGATCTATAGTGTTATTTGAAGATGAATTCGTCAGATAAGAAGAATTAACAATAATTTTAAGATTATGAAACATGTGTGGAGAGAAGAAGGATCCTTAATGAAGTTATTAGAGAGAGTATTAGGAGATTTATTAAAGGGATCTAAATTTTTATTATTAATGGTAAATAGTTTTAAAGGAAATATACCTTATTACAAAAAAGGCTCAAAATATAGATATAACTATAAAGATGTGACAAAAAAGGATCAAAATCTAGATAGAACACTAAGTCCATCAGTAACCAAGAGATAGTTACAAACAAGAAATAAAAAAGAACATAAGCTGCAATAGAACAACAAAAAATCAGAAAAGACACAGCAAAAAGACTAGAAAAGATCAGCAACTAAAATGACTCCCTCCAACCTGAGTGAGTTTACTTATTGGATGCTCTTTTAATTCTAGACTAGATCATTTGCAGTGAGGTGCACAATTCCAAAGTGGTGATGTGTGTTGGTTCTGAAGCATTCAACTATGAGATGTTCTGGCTCCTCTCTTTATCATTCCCTCAAATAGTGCCAGGGATCCCACTAAACATGGTAATGCTTTGAACTTTCTGATCTAAGAAGTCACTTATGGATTTGAAGATAGCCATGTTATGATCATGTCTATCTTTAGCTCTCCCCAATCTATTGTCTAGTGAGTTCAACTTCTTATAAATATTAGCAATATGATCCTTACCAATGTCATTATCTTCATCAATTTTTATTTTTCCTTTCTATTTATCCATATGTTGCAAGTCCTTTTTAAGTTGTTTCATATCTTTCTCTAGATACTCCAATCTATGAGGAACATGATTCTCCTCCTAATGTAGGTCCATATCCATACCAACATTTTTGATATGCAGTAAGTTTTGTGTAACCTCCAGCTCTTTGGTACTTCTAAGAACCTAAGCAGAGTGAGGAGTGTATGTTTTAGGGAGCTTGGGGTTCGTGGTTTTGGATTTGGAAGGGATGTCCAGAATGGGAGTAGGAGTAGAGGAGGTGGTAATGTGTGGATCATTGGGAGCATTTGGGAAGCCAAGGAACTTGGAAACATAAAGCTTGTGGAATAGGAAGATGAGGCCCTGGTGGAGAGGGATAGCATGGAAGTGCTTCTGAAAGTCTAGAACATAGCATTGAAGGGAATTCAGCAGGTAGTGTGGGAAGAATACAGCAAAATGCCTTCTAAAATTATTTAAAAATACAAGGTGTTTAAAAGGGACCGTTTTGTAACGCCCTTCTAGAGACATATACCTAACCATCGTATTTGTCACTTCATCATATGGCTTGGGAATAGAAATTACCCTAATGCCCATAGAAACAAAGTCAAGCTCCTCTCCCTCATCAAAAAATTTCTTAGCCTCAGTGACCCTATCAATCCTTTTACTAAAAAAAAAATAACCCTCCAGTTCAAGGCTTGTAGCTTTAACAATCATCTCGTTGTTGATAGTAACATGGTGGCCACCATATTTGACCATTATATCCTTCTAGTCTATTGCAAAATGAACTGAAATATTCTGATCATGACCCTAGATGCGTTCAATAAAATTGGAAATTTTGACCTTGTGTAAGAGGTTCCAAATCTCCTCATTACTCTTCTAGGACGGTTCACAACATGGCTCCAATTCATCCTATACCCGGTTACATTATTAGGTATATCAGTTTGAAGAACTTTGATAAGTGATCTATATTTTTCAAGAGTTGTTATGGCCTCATTATCAAAATTCATAAAGAAAACACTAGGATCTAACATGCCTATTTGGAGAACATTGCATTCAATATTTCGTGTTGGTCATAATTTTGAAAAAGTGTAATATGAGTTATTATAATTAAGGTTAATATAAAATGGAGAAAGGAGAATCTCATATAGAATATAAATGGGTTGAGACTCTCTAGAATAACCCCAAGAGGTGATGACATGTTAATAATGTGACATTCAAATTATTTTTAATATTTAGGAATGATTTAGGAAATGATATAAAACATGAATATGATGCAATTGGAAGAAAGAGTAAGATTCACATTCGGTACACTATAGTGAATGCAAATAAAGAATGACCTAATAAAAATTAATTTTTTTCTCTATAATGGGGGTATTCTCGACTAGGATAAATATTGTGATCATGATAAATATTCACACCTTAGATTATAATTTGATGTAGACATGGATTTATTTTGGTGTTATTCCAAAATCTATAGGAGGTATAGGGCTCCAAAGCCTAGACCTAGAATAGGGTAGTGATGTTTAACTAGCTTCTGATTGTAATGTGGTGATAGTGAGGTTATAAATAGGATTGTAATCAAGGTATTATAATATCTAAGAGGTTTCTAGGAAATATTCATGAGGATTATAAGATATTTTCAAGATATTTCAATGTAAGATAACGGATTGTGCAAGGTTGCAAAAGTAAAAAATGATAAGTAAAAAATGTAATAAAATGAATATGCTACTCTATCCTAATATTTGTATGACCAAATCCATAACATCCAAGGTAGAAAAAAAATAAATTGCAAGAGAGGTTAGAGATACTTACTTGCATGAAGGAAATATTGGCATATTAACTTCCCCTAGGGTTAGTAACACCCTATGAGAGAGATAATGTGGGGGACTACAAAAAAATAAGAAGAAGACCTAGGAACACCCTTGTTTGAATAATTTAATGACTCCAAAAGCTTGGTATACCATGAAAAGTGAAAATCCTATGCTTCCATATACTAAATACCCAATTCACCATGTGTGGACTCCAAATATGAAAAATATGACCAACTTTAAGACCTAAAATTTAAGTAGATATTGGAAAACATTAGAAAACTAAATAAGTGATGGATAATATGTGGAATAAGTTCTCAAATACATAATATAAATAGCCTAATTGTATCATTAATAATTTTTGTTATCTGGTGGCTGTTTCACCTTTTTCTAGATCATTTCTTAGAAGTATTGATGAAACAAATAGGGTAACAGGTATAGGAGGAATACCTGTTCAAATGCTGGTTGATGGGTTGTTGTGTGCGTATGACTTCCAAATCCACAACTGATTGTGAGAACTTCCTTTTTGCTAGGAGGAACTACCTATAATAAAATCAAGACCACCAGAAGGAATTAAACAATATATGCAGTGAACTGCCTAGCATATGCTAGATCTAGGAAGTGTGATACTTCCTAGATGGCTGTCAGTCCACTATTTTAAACAATTTAATGTTGTAACCAAAGTTAATCCTATTGTAATTTGAAATGATTTATGCATCTCACTTAAAACACAATGAGAAATAGATCTAATCTAGCATACTAAGTTAGAATAGGATTTGAACGTCAAGTAACTGGTTCTAGGTCTCTGCAGGTCTGACAGAGGTCTCAGGTAAATCACATGCGGATGAGGGTGAGGTTAAATTAGGTGGGTAGGTATTTGTTCTAGGCTATATGGGTAAATACAAAGACCGATGTCGGTCAAGGGTAACTGATGGCAGTTAGGTGTAACCAGTTCCGCTTACTATGGAAATTGGGAATGCCACATAATAAGATTTGGGTCTCCTTTGTGATTGCACAAAGGATTTTGTTAGTCAGGATGAGGTATTGGGTGACTTGGGTATTGGGTGAGATTTTAATGGGTATATGGAGGTGGAAGTGTTGGAGAATGTCAATAGGTGGGTAGGTAAACAATAGACAATGAAATAATGATAAAATGAAATAAACCAAAGAAGTATGACGTTATACTTACTGAGATTCTTGTGAAGTATGACGTTATAGTTTGAAGGCTACAAGTGATCACCAACTGAAAGAAAGCTTCTGCATGGGCTGCATGTACATTCCTCTTTGTTTGGTTAGATCAGATCATGGCTAGCATGGATGTGTAAGAGAAAGCGTTTGATCTCCTTCCTTGCATACATGTTCTCTTTGGAATTCACTCTCTGAAGATGTGTTATCTCTCTGAGATGTTTTAATGCTCACCAAACTCCTGCCAACATTTTCCAACCTTCTTTTTTCAACTTCCAACCTTGATAATAAGGTTTTTTTGGGGTTAAAAGGGTAACCGATGGTGGTTTCGGCTTAACCCACAACGGTTAGGGGTAGCTGGTATCGGTCAAGGAAGGATTTCCTAGGTTTACTAAATTAGGGAGATCCTCTTGATTTCCTCAGATCTCATGTTGTTAACCCACGGATTAGACTAATATCCTCTTGTAATCATGCAGGAATGTGGTTAGAGGGAATGTAGGAATTTATTTTTAGGGTTTGGGTAAGTCTTAGCTAGTTATGGCAACTTACTAAGAATAGGTTTTAGGGTAAGTTGGTTTGGTGAGGTGTCTAAGTGAACTGTATGTGTGGATATTATTTAAATTAAGATATTTAAATAATAAATATGGTGATGATAATGAATTAATTTAATTAAATTAGTTAAATTAATATTACTAGGGTGAAAGGGTCCATGGTTAGGTGAATGTGATGAAGGGTTCTTATTTTCCGAGGGACCAAAGGAGAGTGTGACCTAATTTTAGTGTCTACATTTTGCCCCTTTTTGTTGTGTAGCTTGTATTGGTAAGAGAAACTAAAAAAAATAAGATGTGGTTGCCTCATGTGTGGGTGAAGGTGATCCCTCTTAAACCAAGAACTGACGAGGCCGAAGGTAGAATCGATGAGTGGTTTAATAAAGGGTAAAGGTGGGGAAAAGGTAGGTGGGCATAGGGAAAAAGGGTAAAAGGTCTACTTGGGCCATTCTAGGTAATGGCTCAAGGTCAAAGGTAGCAACAAGAAAACACACGCACATGTATAAACTACAGCACACTACCAGGTTGAAGAGCAGGAAAACTCTACATCATCTAAGGTCGATAGATTTATCCAAACAAGGTTGAAGTGATTTCAGTATCCAAGGTATAGGATATGGTCAGGAAACACAATGTAGGTTAGGCATAGGAACGTTTAGGTATGTTTCGGTACACCAAAGGTAGGGTCAGGATAAACGGTCACGACAATAGGCTAGGTAAGATCATTAGGTCAATCAACACAGGTAACAGTGCCACAAGGTATAGCGAACACATGAGGTCAAAGGTCACTAGCGATGGTCAACATCCAAATATATAGGTCATGGCATGGGTAAGGCCAAGGTAGGGGTAAAATAATGAGTCCCCAAAAGAGGAAAAAGGTAAATAGGTAGGGTAAAGGTGGGGTGGGGTAAATGATCATGGTGAAGGTTGGGTAAATGGGTAAGGTAAAGGTGGGGTAGGGTAAATGGTTAGGGTAAAGGGTGGGGTGGGGTAAATGGTTAGGGTGAAGGGTGGGGTAAATGTGGTTAATTTAGGGCAATGTGTAGGTGAGGGTGACTAATGTTGGTCATAGATAACCGACGTCGGTATAGGTCAACCGATGATGGGTAGGTAGGGCACGTGACTGATGTTGTTCAAGGGTAACCGATGTCAGTTAGGTTGGGTTGGTTATAAAAACCAAAAATCCATGTGTTTTTTATTCATTTGTTATTGTGTAAAATGATAAAATGACAAAACAGAGAAAAAAGTGTCCAGATGAAATGGAACAGTGAGCTAGTAGTGTGATTTAATGAGGTATTTTTTGGTGAGTAGTGGGTCCATGGGATCAAGGTGAGAGATTTGATTGGTGTAATAAATGTATGTTGTGATAATGTTTAAAATATGAAACAATTTGTTATGTATGTCGTCTAATTTCCAATTGTGGGTATAAAAGGGAAACAAAATTAGGTGTGATGTAATGTGAGGCACATGGAAGATGAATTGTTCAAGGTATAGGATGGCCAAGCTAGCCTTATAGGGCCCCATGCTCTCAGAGTGTTGCCTACATAGTCCAGGTGAAAAGGGACCTCAGGTCGATGTAGTTCTCCCATGAGCTAGGGAAGAATATGAGGATGTATGAAAATGAGGTGGTAGGTTTCTGGGCATGTTGTGGGTTTAGGTTTGGTAGGTGTGGGTGGATTATAGGTAAAGTGATGTAGGTGAGGGTGATTGTGGAAAAAGAAGAATATTACCCCAAAGTAAGCGTCGAGGACCAAGTCCTGTATAAGGTAATCAAAATGTAAGAAAAGATGATTAAAATATGAGAGGGGGAAATAAATCCACCTGATTGGGGAGGATCATACTGAGTAGATCATACCTTAGAGGAGGTGATGAACAAAATACTTGAAAGACATTACATGATTGACCATTCTACGGTGAAAAGTAGTCACATGATCACCAAATGTCTAAGTTCTAAGAAGTACCTTGAGGCAATGAGGAAATGGGAGTGAGAATGGTAAGAAGTGTGAGAGGTAGTTAATTTTTATATGGTATGAGGTAGCATGTGCTTCAGGAAAGAGATATGAGGTCACAATGGGAAATTCCATGAAAAAAAGGTTGTTATTTTTGACCTATAGTTGAGATAGATTGATCGATGCAAGAAGTATATATGGGATAAATAAAATTGAACTCCTTGATGTCTTCGTGTAGCTGAGCAATGTGGGAAGCTTTGGTTGCTATCATTTTTTTTAAAGCTTTACATAGTTGTCCTTTGAGGAAGATGTCCTTTTGAGGGAGTCATAATTTTATTAAAAGTTTGACTCAAGGAGTTTGGTCCCATGTGAGGTCTTTGCAGTCATGGGAAAGACCAAGGTGAAGGATAGGAATCTTATTTAAAAGGAAAGGTGAAACGACCATGGGATCTCATCTAAAGTGAGACAAAAATTATCCATGAGAATCATGCTATGTGAAGTTTCGTGGTACACATTCAAGAGAAGATAACTAGTGATGGGTACTCACATGATTCTTGTTTAATCGTTGGTGAGGTGTATGGAGTGAATAGCACTCAAGGGATGAGCATGGAAAGAGACAAAGGTAAGGTAGGATGACAAGTCAATAATAGAATGGTCAAAGATGTAGGGCATTAAGGGGCTCAGGTTCAGGTTTACCATCAAGTGAAGATAAATGGTAAGCTCCTGATCCATAGGTATGAGTTACAATGTATGGTCCAAGCCAATTAGGAGAAAATTTGCCCCGTTTACTTTTTTCTTCTTTGGTTACGTGTTGATTTTCTTTCAGGACAAGGTCATCTATTTAGAAGTTTTGTTTATGAACATATTTTTCATAGGCACATTTGATACATTTTTGGTAAAATTGAAGGTGATCTAGAGCATTAAGATGACGTTCATCTAATAACTCTAGCTATGCTAAATAGTCCTGATGAAATTCATCATCATTGAGCATGTCATGGAGATAAATACGGAGTGAGTGGATCTGTAATTCAAGAGGTAGAACTACCTTTGTACCGTAGACCAGAGAAAAGAGTGTGGCCGTAGTGGAAGTGCAAATACTAGTTCGGTATGCCCATAGGGAAAAAGGAATGTGTGTATGCCAATCCTTCCCAGTATCATCAACCACTTTCATAAGAATTTTTTTTAAGGTTTTATTAGTGGATTCAGCTTGGCCATTGGTTTTTGGGTAATAAGGTGATGAGAAACTAAGCTTAATGTCGAAGGCATCGTAAAGTTTTTGCAATGTTTTATTTTTGAATTGTTTTCCATTATCAGTGATGAGGTGATGAGGAACACCAAAGTGACAAATGATGTGGTGGTTAATGAACTCACATATTTTCTTGGATTTTGTGGAGATGAGTGGTATGGCTTCCACCCATTTTGTATAGTATTCGGTAGTAATGATGTTCCATTGATGACATTGGGATGAATGAGGATTGATCTCTCCGACAAGATCCAAACCCCACTGAGAGAAGGGTCAAAGGTCACGAGTGACTTCGAAGGCATGACTAGGTGTATGATGAAGATTGGAATGTTGTTGGAATTTTAAATAATGTTTGACATAGTCACAACAATCATGGTTAAGGGTCATCCAGTAATAGCCTAGGCGAAGAATACGCTTAGCAACAGCAAGGTCACTTAAGTGACCTCCACACATGCCATCATGAACCTCCTTAATGGTATAAGGAATTTCATAACTTGTGAGGCATCGTAAGATAATACCATCAAGGATGTGCTTATAGAGGATTCCCCCCAAGATAACGTAATGAGAGACCTTTTTAAGGAAGTCGCATTGTCCATTATGGGTAAGATCATGAGATAAGATGGAGAGAGAAAGGTAGTCGGAGTAGTGTTTATACCAAAGGTCACTCGGGTCAGGGGTATCAGTTCTGATCAAGTAAATATCATGAGGTAAATAAGAAGGTGATTGGATTCATTATATGATGACAAAGATTATAGAATCGGTAAGTGAAGCGAGTATTTGGGAAGCTAAGCAAGCCATGGTATCTACAAATTTTTTGGTTGAACGTGGGATGGTTTGAATGGTGTAACGATCAAATGTGCTCAAAAGTATGTCTATATGATGTTTATACTTTTGAATTATCTCATTACGACATTGGTACATACCATTGACTTGGTTTATGAACAATTGAGAATCACCAAAGATGTTGATTGATTTAATATCTAGGGCATAGGTGGCTTGGAGATCTAGTATGAGTGCTTCATATTCAAAAATATTGTTGGTACATTCAAAATCTAATTTGAAATAAAAAGGCATGGGTTCACCATCAAAAGGAATGAGGATAATACTAGCCCCACCCCCATGCTGACACTTGGAACCGTTGAAAAAGAGTATCATTTGGTAAGAAGTTTCATCTAGGGAAAGGGCAGCAATTGACTCATCTAGAAAGTCAAAATTAGAGGGTTGATCCCCAGAAATAGGTGCATTGGCCAATTGGTTGGTGATAGCTTGGCCCTTGATGGACTTTTAATGAATGAATTTGAGGTCAAAATCAGCTAAAATCATAAGCCATTGTGTGGCTCGCTGATTTTGATAAGGTTTGGCATACATGAAGTGTAAGGGGTCGATGCTAGTCACAACATAGGTTTTGTGGTTGAGTAGGTAATCACAGAATTTGGAGGTAGCAAAAAATAAGGATAAGCAAATTTTTTCAGGATGGGTGTATCATTTTTCATAATCTAAAAGAGTATAGCTTATGTAATAAACCACCTGCTCCCTGTGTTTTTCATTGCAATGAGAAAGAATGGCTCCCACGGAATGATCGGTAGCTGATATGTATAGGTAAAAAGGATAATCGTATTTAGGTGGAATGAGTATGGGTGGCTAGAGAAGGTATTGTTTTAAGGCCTCAAAAGCTTTTTGACAGTCATCATCCCATTTAAAGGAAACATCCTTCTTGAGAAGATGATGAAATGGTTGACATCGATCAGATAATTGAGAAATGAAACGGTGAATGGACACAAACTTACCTTATAGGCTACAGAGTTATCAAAGGTTAGTAGGTGGAGGCATTTCAAGAATGGCCTTGACTTTAGTAGGTTCAACTTCTATACCACAGAGGGAAATGATAAATCCTAGGAGCTTTCCCGAGAGAACCACGAAGATGCATTTCATAGGCTGAAGGCAGACGTAATATTTAATGAGATGGTCAAAGATGGTTTTAAGGACGGAAAGGTGGTTAGAGAAGCATTTAGATTTAGCCAAGATATCATCCACATAATCTTCCAATATGCGATGCATGATGTCATGGAAGATGTAAGTCATAGCTCGTTGATATGTGGCACCAGCGTTTTTAAGGCCGAAAGTCATGACTCGATAGCAGAAGGTCCCCCAAGGGGTGATGAATGAGGTTTTATGTTGATCTTTTGGGGCAAGAAAAATTTGGTTATAACCTAAGAATCCATCCATGAGAGATAACATCTCATGACCAGAAGTAAGGTCAACCAGTTGATCAATATTGGGTAAAGGAAAGTTGTCCTTCGGGAAGGCTAGGTTGAGGTCACGGAAGTCCATGAAAATGTGGAGTTCCCCTGTCGACTTAGTGATAGGGACAATGTTAGAAATCCAATGAGGATAATCAATGGGTAAGATTAAGGAAACGGAAAGAAGGCACTGAAGCTCTTCTTTGATGAGAAGGGAAATGTGAGGGTGCATTTTCCTCATCTTTTGTTTGATGGATTTGGCATTGGGAATGGTTACAATATTGTGGACCACTATGGTAGGTTCAATACCAAGCATGTCTGCATAAGACAAAGAAAAAGTGTGGTTATGATCTCTTAGAAGAAGTGATGGCTTCCTAATCGGAAACATCTAAATATTGTCTGATCTTTAGGATGTGCGGGTCATCCTGAGTATGAGTGTTGATCTTGATAGTCGATTCAATCAACATGGTTTGCATCTCAGAAGGTAACGACCAATGACTATATGAGTCTTCTACACCAAGGTAGGTGAGTATGGATTCATCATCCTGACATTGAATGATGTTAATTGAAGGTGTATCATCATCGATCATTTCAGGATAAAGGAAGTGAAGAGTGGAAGGGGCCTTGCCCTTGCGTTGATAAGTCAGAGGCCCCAAGGAAATGGTGTTTATGAAATAAAAAGTTAGGAGGGATAGACTTATGATCCATTGACTCCGTCGGTGAATGTGGTGATGAAGGTGGAGCGGGTGAAGAAGGTGTAGAAGAGCTAGTGTCCTTAATGAGTTCAATGTGGGCCTATTTGGTAGGTGTTGTATATATCTTTCCCCCCGAGTAGATATAGGCTACAAGAAGAATATGGAAATCAAAGGAACTCAAAACCCGAGTGTCAACATGCCAAAAGTTGGTGCCCATGGCGTAGGTAAAGGGCGCATAGCAAAGAGTTTCAACACGAAAATGGATGCGCCAAGGCGCAGGTAAAGGGCACACATCAGAGGATGTCAACATGAAAATGGATGCGCCAAGGTGCAGGTAAAGGGCACACATCAGAGGATGTCAACACCAAAATGGATGCTCCAAGGCGTAGGTAAAGGGCGCACATCAGAGGATGTCAACAAGAAAATGGATGCACCAAGGCATAGGTAAAGAGCACACATCAGAGGATGTCAACACAAAAATGGATGCGCCAAGGCACAGGTAAAGGGTGTACATCAGAGAGTGTCGACTTGAAAATGGATGCACCCATGGCATAGGTAAGAGGTGAACGACAGAAGGTGTTGACATGAAAATGGATGCACCCATGGTGTAGGTAAGAGGCACACGACAGAAGGTGTTGACATGAAAATGGATGCGCCCATGGCACAGGTAAGAGAATGTCGACATGAAAAAATTCGTGCCTTGGCGCACGTAAGGGTATGTCAACATGAAGATGGATGCGCCTATGGTGCACCTTCAGGAGGTGCAAAATTTTGAGCACTGACAGGAAGCAGACCCTGACCCAGATATTCAGATGGCCATAACTTTTCACAGGGAGCTCAAATTAACGCAAGGTTTGACTTTTCAGATATCTTTAATTGGGTGGGAACATGTTCTTAAAAATGCAAAATACAAATCACCACGTTTTGGGTTTGCTAAGGCTCTCACCTACCACCATAATGAGATGAATTAAATGTAACCTAGAGGTGGTTGGGGTAGATTTGGATTTCCTCTCTCTTCCCTCTCTCATTCTTCCTATAAATTATAAGGAGGGGATTCTTTCTAAAGGTTGGACATTCTTGTTTTGCCCCTCCCTTCTTCTCTTTGGCAGGTGAATTTGTGGAGTTCAAACCTCCCATCTAAAACTGTAATGCAACTTTGCCTCTTGGCATTTTTTAGTGTATTATATCAATATTTGGAGCAAATAACGCATGTTTGTGGATGATTCTCAACCCTCTCTGTGTTCATTTTCACCCTCCTAATCTTTCACTACAATTTTTGTTATCTTTGCATGATCTTGCATTACATTTTGATGGTTTGTGTTTATTGGCAAGATAGGTGTTCTTCATTCCTCGGTGCATCACCTTTGTTAGTTTAGGTTTATTTTTATGTAGATTCTTACCCTGTCTCCTTGGCAAGTTAGATTAGGTTTTTGAGTAAACCCTCTGTAATTTTATGTGTGCATCTGAATAGAGGAATAGGAACTGGCCTTCATCCGGAGAGCTTTTCCAATTTTTGTAAGGTCCCACACTTGGGAAAAGCTCCATGTTATGCAATCACACTGAGAGTCTAAACCAATCAAGTTGCAGACATTCAGGGGTGTTGTTATTCACCATCAACAATTTTGGCACGTCCGGTGGGACAAGAGGTCATTCCACAAGATTTATAGGAGTTTTCAAGAAATTTGGACTAAAAAATTGCAGGTTTTACAATTTCAAATTTTTCACCTTCCAGGATGAACTTTGAAATCGATTTTCAAGGGCTTAACTTTCTCAAAACAAGTCAAAATTTCACCAGTTGATAGATCGGGGGATAATATTCAAAAGGGTATTCTTATATTTTTTGGAATTTTCACTTTCAAAATTTCATGGTTTTTTGTATTTCAGATTTTCCCAGTTGCCTTGCATGACCTGAGTTTCATCCGTACCGTTCGGGGATTAGTAACTGCACAACAAGACCCAATAATTGAATTGAGGAACTATACCTTCAAAGTTTGAAAATTCCATTTTTTAATATTTTTCAGGTTTAGTGTGTAACTTGGCAGAATCCAACCTTTTGAGGCTCGTTATCTAACACATCTGGCGACTCCGAAGGGGTAGAATTCAGCGGTGTAGTAGCAAAATTTACCCAGGCATATGAGAATAATTCAAACCAAGTATGATACTCAAGAAGAGGGGATATTTTTCCAGTTGCAACTATCACCAGGAAGAGGAAGGAGAGGAAGAAGACCACAAAGATCACCATCTCCACCTAACAGGACTTTATCAAACCCTCCACCTAGTAGACCTTTTCTCGCATCAACAAGGGTTCTCAGGCCAATCAAAATGGCGCAACCACCGAATCCCTTTGTCAACTTCACCGGTAGCAATCCACTTGCCCTCAATGCATAGAATCCAGTTCTAATTACATCATTGAAGAACATTCCATTTTTTACTAGAGAAAATCATACCACTCCTAGTGATCATGTCAAAGACATTGCTAACATTTGTGTAATCCATGAGATAAATGAAATGGATGTTGCTGTCAAATTGCTGTCATCTTTGTTCAAAGGGAAGGCATTGCAATGGTTTAGGAGCCTTGCAGCTGGTTCTATCCAAAATTGGAATTAGTTATGCATAGTTCTCCATGAGCAGTTTGGGGAAAAGGGAGACAATTTTTCTCTACTGGAACAATTGAAAACTATCAAGAGAGCTCCCCATAAACAGCTGACTGACTTCAACTTCAGATTTCAAAGGTCTTGGGATAGGATTCCAGTGGCTGTCAGGCCAACAGCTGAAGGTGCTTTTCTATATTATCTTAAAGCTTTGAATTCTGATATTTCTATGTTAATTCAATCTATAGGAGGCACAACCTTACCTGTTACTTATAGCATTTCCATTAGGGCTGAAAACTATCTTATTCAAGCTGGTAAGTTGGCTCCTAGGCCTCCCATGCCCTTGTATCCAAACTTAGAAAATCCAAGCACTAGTCAAACACCCACTTTGGCTCCTATTCCCACTCCTAGAAATCAAAGTTCAAATGAAACTTCTACTTCATCCTCTAGTGCTCCAAATGAACTCCAAGAGGTCATGAAACAATTGCAAAATTTGAGAAATGAGCTGGTTACACTCAAGAGGCAACAGGCCCAAAGCTTTAGACCTTCTTACCAGCCTCAAGTGCAGTACCAAGCTAGGCCCCCATACCAACAAAATAGGTCACCAGCTCAGGCTGCAAATCAAAATCAAAGCCAAGTAAGGCCTCCCGCCAATAGACCATTTCAGCCCTATAACCCCAATGTTGCATCTTCTTCTAAAGCATTAGTGCCAATGCAAAACAATATAGCTCAAGAGTATGATTGGTGTTTCCCATGTAATGAACCTCACAACCAATCTATGTGCTTCAAAGGTGCTTTGAACCAAGCCTTGATGGTGACAACTACTGGAAAAGAGGGTGAAGTGAGTCAAGAAACAAATCAGCAACAAGGGACATCTCAGCAAAACACAGCTCCAAATGATATTGCACTTGCGAATTGGCAAGATGAGGATTTTTGTGGCATGAATCAAACAATTTCTCAGAGTGTAACAGCTAACACAAGATCAAAGAAGAGGAATATTGGTGAAGGGAATTCGTTGGCTCCAAGTGATCTACAACCTTCCATCACTCCACAAGTTATCGGAAAGCAAAATGCAGCTCCAAACATGCAAGGACAGCCCAAACCACCTTCTAAACCAACTCAAATGCTAGTTTTTACTGCCCATACACAAGAAAGGAATGCACAGACTAAAGGACAACAAAGAGATGTTTCATCCCCATTTAGCATCATTTATCAAATGAAGAAGACAAATGTGAATATATCAATGTGGGAATCTTTGTCCATCCCAGGCCAAAGAGATCTTCTACAAGCTGCTATGAAGAATTGGTCAAATTCAAACCAACATGTCCATATGCAAGAGAAGGTCCTCACAAACGCCACTCAGCCTGAAGGGAATCATGGAGGACAATAGGGTAAAGTTTTGAAGCCCCCTCCATTCTATGTTTCATTAATCATTGGGGATAAACTAGTACACAATTACATGATTGATTCTGGGGCAAGTAGTTTTGTCATGCCTAAGAAAATAGCTGATCAGCTGGGTCTCCAATATGAAGTCATATCAAAGGGGGTAGTGCAATTGGATGGGACACCAGTAGCAATAGTGGGAGTGATTAAAATTGTGAATCTTACCCTGCATGCATGCCCCAACGTTACAATTTTGCAAGATGTGTTAGTGATAGATTTTCCCCCACTATTTTCCCTATGCTTATCAAGGGATTTCACAGCTAGAATTGGAGGCTACTTATCTGCTGACTGGTCACACATGTTGTTCAGAACAAGATATGGTACTAAGGTCACAATCAGATCTGAACCAATTGAAAAATTTCATATTGAGCCTCATACTCCAAGTCAAATCAATGCCAATTGTTCAGCATTTGATCAAGAAGATTATCCAAGCACAGATGAAGTTGACACCAAAGTTGGAAGCATCCTAGATTTGAATCTTGATGAATGGGAAAGCAAGGTACATGATTTTGATCTCTACCAAGAAATAGAAGAATCTGAGCTAGGAGTCTATTGCATACATGAAGAAAATCAGTTTATTCCTAGCATCACCAAACCAGACCATAAGGATGACAATGAGGTATGGCAGTTATTTTTCGATGGATCAAGGAGTAGGCAAGGTGCAGGAGGAGGAGTTATTCTTGTTTCTCCTCAAGGCATCAAATATTATTTAGCTTTCCATTTCCAGTTTTCCTATTCAAACAACACAGCTGAATATGAGGCCTTGTTTCACGGACTTCATTGGGCCACGAAAAAGGGCATAAAGAACTTGCAGGTGTTTGGGGATAGTGAGATAATCATCAATCAAGTCAGGGGACAACATGCTACAAAGAATGAACTGCTGAAGAACTACAAGAATAGGGTGTGGGACCTCATTGAGGATTTTGAATATTTCAACATCATGTCCATACCCAGGAAGAAAAATGAATTCACGGATAGGCTCGCAGCAGTTGGAGCAACGTTTGATGTGGTTGACAACATCAAAAGGGAAAAAACAAAACCACATATCCATGTGATTGTGAGGCCAGCAGTTCCAGATAATAACACAAGCTGGAAGGTGTTTGAGAATGATCAATAGATCGTCAATTTTTTACAAGAAGAGGCTGAATTCTCAGCCAAGAATCAGGACAGACTAGAGTAGCATTATGGTGATCAAGTAGTGCAGCTGCAGATAAACAAGCTTCCCAAGGGTTTAGTAACATTGGAGTCTATCTTAAACCCTAACGACCAGTTCCGTAAGGAAAAGGCTAACATACAGGTCAAGAGAGAAGATTCAGAGCCAATTCCAGTTGGGGAAGGCAAAACACTTCAAATTGGCAAAGTGGCCACTGAGCAGGAGAAATCAGATTTCATGCAACTTTGCTAAGAATTTCCAGATGTCTTCACTTGGAGCTATGAAGACTTAATAGGTTTCAATCTGAAGTTGGCACAACATACCATAGAATTAGATCCAGATGCTAAGCCCATCAGGCAGAAGCAGAGACTAGTCAACCCTCACATTGAGCCCCTAATGAAGAAAGAGCTAAACAATCTAATAGAGGTAAGCATTATATTCCTGATCAAGCACTCAAGCTGGGTCACAAACTTGCTTTCGGTCAGGAAGAAGAGTGGAGAAATCAGGTTGTGTGTGGACTTCTGAGACCTCAATAGGGAATCTCTCAAAGACCATTACCCACTTCCTTCAATGGAACAAATATTGCAAGTGGTATCCGGTTCAGAGAGATTCTCTCTCCTAGATGGCTACTCAGGGCATAATCAGGCAATGGTGAAAGAAGATGACCAGTTTAAGACGGCTTTCACCACCAAATGGGGCACCTATGCCTAAAAGAAGATGCCATTTGGGCTATCAAATGCTGGAGCCACTTTCCAAAGGGCAATGGATATGGCATTCAAGGGGTTGATCAATAAAATAGTTTTGATATATCTTGATGACATCACTATATTCTCCAAAAATGCAGCAGATCACCTTTTTCATTTGAGGCAGGTATTTCAGAGGTGTAGAAAATTTGGGGTATCATTGAATCCCAAAAAAATTATATTCTTGGCTCACGAGGGAAAACTTCTAGGCCATATTGTTTCAAAGGAGGGATTGACGATTGATCCAGAAAGAGTTGAAGCAATTCGAGTGTTGTCATTGCCAAGTCATAAGAAGGCTCTTCAAAGCTTCTTAGGAAGGATCAATTTTGTCTGCAGGTTTGTGCCAAATTTTGCCACTCTCATGAAGCCAATAACGCTGATGTTGAAGAAGAGCATGGTATTTAAGTGGACAGCGGAAGGCAAGGCAAGTTTTGAGGCAATAAAAGAGGCTATATCTCAAGCTCCGACTCTCATCAATCCAAACTTCTCCAAGGACTTCATGTTGTATTCCTTCGGTGGTGGAGACACAATTTCTGCAATCTTGGTACAGCAAAATAAAGAAGGATTAGAACAACTAGTTGCTTTCTTCAGTCAAGGCCTAGAGGAATACGAAACAAGGTACTCTTTCATTGAAAAGCATGTCCTTGCAGTGATAAAGAGCTTAAAGAAATTCAAGCACCTAGTCTCAAACAATAAGATCCAATTGTTGGTCCTCATGCGGGAGTCAGGGACTTCCTTCTAAACAAGGATTTTAATGAGAAACGTGCAGGATGGATCACATGTGTCATGGAATATGACATCAAAATTAAGGTCACTAAGCTAGTACGTGGAAAAGGACTATGTAGACAACTAGATTTGAGTCGGAAAGTTGAAGCAGGTGATGAAAAAGAGACTGCCATGGTACTACAGGATGGTCAAGAATAGGAAAATGATGATGTGCCCGCTCCTTGTTAGACTCAGAATATGATACACTTCCTACAGACAGGCCTATGCCCTCCAGAAATGAGCAAAGTGAAGAGGAGATACTTCAGATTACAAGCCATTCCATATGTGCTTGTTGATAGTGTTTTGTTTAAAAAAGACATCAATGGAGTTCTATTGAGGTGCATTGGGAAAGGTAAAATTGAGAGGGTGTTATGAGATTTTCATGATGGATATTATGGAGGACATTTCACCCCATGAGTAACAGCTCTCAAGATAATGAAGGTAGGGTATTATTGGCCCACAGTGTTCAGTGACTGCTATACATGGATAAGAAAGTGCAAGAAATGTGCACTCTTCACAGGCAAAGAAAGACTAGCAGCACTTTCATTGCACCCAATTTTGGTTGACCAACCATTTATACAGTGGGGATTGGACTTCATTGGGGTCATAAATCCTAACTCAAGCCAAGGCCACAAGTGGATTCTTACAGCAACGGACTATTTCACCAAGTGGACTGAAGCAGTAGCGCTCAAAGAAGCAAATGAGTCTAACATACTAGACTTTTATGAAGGAATAGTGACCAGGTTCGGTGTGCCAGCCACTATCATATCAGATAATGCATTGGCATTCATAGGTTCTAAGATTATAGAATGGGCTGTCAAGAATGGAATCTATTTGAGCACCTCTTCAAATTATTATCCGCAGGGTAATGGACAAGTAGAGTCCATGAACAGGAATTTGCTAAGGATCATCAGAAGGACTCTGGATGAAAACCAAAGGACATGGCATACCAAGCTAAGATCAGCATTTTGGGCTGACAGAATAATGCCAAAGAGGTCTACTGGTAATTCTCCCTACAATTTGGTCTATGGGAAAGAGGCAGTATTGCCTATATCATTAGAATTGCCAGCATTGGAGCTCATGAAGCAGTTGGAGTTGTCTGAGTTCGAACCAATGGAGGCCAGGTATGCAGAGTTGATGGAATTGGAAGAAATAAGATAACATGTAGTTCTGATGATTGAAAAGGATCAAGTCTTAGTAGAAAGATGGTTTGATAAGAAGGCAAGAGCAAAGACCTTCCAGGAAGGGGATCTAGTTCTGAAATGATGCAGATTGGGCAAAACCAGGAAGGCATTCCAAGTTTGATGCCATTTGGAGTGGCCCCTATATGTTTACGAAATGTAAAAGTAGTAATGCCTTCTAATTGTCTACATTAGATGGAGAAGAACTCCCAATTCCGCTTAACAGAATCTATCTTAAACATTGCTACTAAAACAAAAAGGTTGCCCTTGTAAATATTAGCCTAGTTTTCAAATTCCTCTAAGTGCGTATGCACATTGTCTTGTTGTAGTTAGGTTTCAATTTCCCTAAGTGCTTTGGCACAGGTTTTGTTGCTCTCAGGTTGAATTTCTATAGTTCAACATGCTCTTGGAGAAGGAGTTGCGGTATCAGGCTCAGAGATTAGAGATCAAGTTGGTTTTAAGTTATTGCTTATGACTCCATGCCTAATGCACTGCTAAAAGGAAACTGATCTTCTATCTACCAGGTAGGTGATCCCGTTGAGTCACGAAATTGTTGTAAATATCTTTCCCCCCCGGGTAGATATAGATAAGTAGAAGAATATGGAAATCAAAGAAACTAAGAGCCCGATATTTATTACGTCACCAACAGTAAAGGGCGCAGGTAAATGAGTGTCGACACAAATATGGATGCATCCATGGCACAGTTAAGAGAGTTTCAACACAAATATGGATGCGCCCATGTCACAGGTAAAGGGTGCACAGCAAAGAGTGTCGACACGAAAATGGTTGTGCCAAGGCAAAGGTAAAGGGTGCACAATCAAAGAGTGTCGACATGAAAATGGATGTGCCAAGGCATAGGTAAAGGGCACATAGCAAAGAGTGTAGACATGAAAATGGATGCACCAAGGTGCAGGTAAAGGGCGCACAACAAAGAGTGTCGACATGAAAATGGATGCGCCAAGGCGCAGGTTAAAGGGCGCACAGCAAAGAGATGTCGACATGAAAATGGATGCGCGAAGGCGTAGGTAAAGGGTGCATAGCAAAGAGATGTTGACACGAAAATGGATGTGCCAAGGTGAAAGTTAAGGGCACACAACAAAGAGTGTCGACACGAAAAAGGATGCACTAAGGCACAGTTAAAGGGTGGACAACAAAGAGTGTCGACACGAAAATGGATGTGCCCATGGCGTAGGTAAGAAGATGTCGACATGCCAAAAGTTGCGCCCATGGCGTAGGTAAGAGGCGCACGACAGAAGGTTTTGACATGAAAATGGATGTACCCATGGCACAGGTAAGAGAATGTTGACATGAAAAAATTCATGCCTTGGCACACGTAATGGTATGTCAACATGAATATGGATGCGCCTATGGCGCACCTTCAGGAGGCGCAACATTTTGAGCGCTGACAGGAAGCAGACCCTAAGCCAAATATTCAGATGGCCATAACTTTTCATAGGGAGCTCAGATTAATGCAAGCTTGGACTTTTCAGAAATCCTACGAGGTCCTTTGTCCAACTATGATTGGATATCTTTAATTGGGTAGGAAAAATTTCTTAAAAATGTAAAATACAGCTTGCCACTTTTTGGGTTTGCTAAGGCTCTCACCTACCACCATAATGAGATGAATTAAATGCAACCTATAGGTGGTTGGGGTAGATTTGGATTTCCTCTCTCTTCCCTCTCTCATTCTTCCTATAAATTGTAAGGAGGGGATTCTTTCTAAAGGTTGGACATTCTTTTTTTTCCCCTCCCTTATCCTCTTTGGCAGGTGAATTTGTGGAGTTCAAACCTCCCATCTAAAACTGTAATGCAACTTTGCCTCTTGGCATTTTGTAGTGTATTGTATCAATCTTTGGAGAAAATAACACATGTCTCTAGATGATTCTCAACCCTCTCTATGTTCATTTACACCCTCATGATCTTTCACTACAATTTTTGTTATCTGTGCATGATCTTGCATTGCATTTTGATGGTTTGTGTTTATTGGCAAGACAGGTGTTCTTCATTCCTCGGTGCATCACCTTTGTTAGTTTAGGTTTATTTTTATGCATCTTCTTACCCTGTCTCCTTGGCAAGTTAGATTAGGTTTTTGAGTAAACCCTCTGTAATTTTATGTGTGCATCTGAATAGAGGAATAGGAACCGGCCTTCATCCGGAGAGCTTTTCTGATTTTCGCAAGGTCCCACACTTGGGAAAAGGTCCATGTTATGCAATCACACTAATAGTCTCAACCAATCGAGTTGTAGATGTTTAGGGGTGCTGTGATTCACCATCAATAGTAGGTGGTTCAGGAAATCTGATACCACTACGGTTATTATGTTTGTGGGTGGTACATGGAATAATGGTATGGCATCCTTGCTCATAAAATCCAAACCAAAACCCTTCCATGCACATTGGTGTAGGAAGGCATGGGAAAAATGGTGATTGGTGAGTGATTGGAAGTTAGCAGAAAATGTGTAGGTTTGTGGTGGTGGTTCAGGTGTGTAAGTGGTAGTATCAAGTCCCCCACAGGTGAGACTAGTATAAAGGTAAGGAGGACCATAAAGGAGACATTCTCCTATATGCTGATCATAAGGAGGGTGTTGGTGAAGGCTTACGTACTCTTGTGGAGTAAGAAATGTGTTGACACTATATAAGTGGTACTCCCCCAGAGTGAGGCATTGAAAAACACCTTCCAAGGGATCAGTGGTTGGTATGTAGGTAGTTGGTATGGATAAAGTGTCAGAGGTTGATGCTGAGGTATAGTTAACAGATTGGGAAGTTGATGGGTCAACTGTGGAGGTTATGGAAGCGGTAGGAATAGAGGAGATATGTGTGGTAAAAGAAGTGGCTATACTGGTAGGTGGAGGTGTAGGTGAAGAAGTAGTGGTTATGGAGGTAGATGGCTTAATAGGTATGAGCACATCATTGGGTTGGTAAAGCATGTTGCATATTTTGAAAGGTGAGGGGTTAGCTGGAATGGTATAGGTGTGTCCTTCATCTTCAAACTTTACACAATGATGCAAAGTGGAAGGAATGTAACCCATGACACAGATCTAGGGTCTGCCAAGCAATAGGTTATATTGGAATTTCCCCTCCAAGACATAAAAAAAAATTGGAACAGTACGGAGGCCCACGCAAATGTGGAGGATGATGGTGCCTAGTGTAGAGGTGATAACACCATTAAATGAACGCAACATGACCGGATGTTTATGCATGTAATTGTTAGGTATGCACATTTGAGTGAATGCATGGGATGAAATGATGTTAATTCTAGCACCCCCATCAATCATCACACGTCATACCCATATGTCATCGATGTGGACAGAGATGAAGATGGTTGGGTCTGGGTCATCTTTTTGGTGTGGTGTGATCTCTTCCTCTGAGAACCTAAGGGAGGCTACTTGGTGAATAGAGTGGGGTGAAGATGAAGGTGGTAATTTGGTGAGAGAGGCTACATGATGGGGTGTGATAATGGAGGCCACGGGTGTAGGGTCATTGGGTAAAACCTCAATAGATTGAAGAACCTCCATGAGAGCTTGACGATGGGGTTCTGAGGTTTGGATGAGGTCATATAGGGACATTTTGAGGGGAGACTGGTGTAATTGTTTGAGCATGGTGCAATGTGTGATGCCATTAGAGATGGAGTACGTGGGGCCGCGGATAGTGATTTTAGGTATGGGTGTAGATGGTATATTGGGTATAGGATTGGTTAGTGGGTTAGTTGCCTTTTCTTTGCCCTTATCCTTCTGATCATGTGTATTTATGTGTATCATGTTGATTTTAGGGGATTTGGCAAATGGATAAGGTGTAGGGTGAGTGGTATAATGACACGATGGGAAAAAACCTATCGGAGGAGGAAAACGCTGTGAGGTGAGTTGGGCACAACAACATTTGGGTGGGGATGTGGCAAGTTCTCTGATATGAACCATGTTAATTTCAAATCTTGAGGGTGGTTCTAGGAGTTTTGAGGATGGCGGTTGTGGTTGTGGAGTGGGTAGTGTGGGAATGGGTGTTGGTGAAGTAGGATCCTTGTCAAGAAGGTCATCGTTGTCAAAGTTGGCTTCCGGAGGACACAACTAGATAAGGACAATTTTCAAGGCCTTGTAGTTTTCCATATCATACCCTGGCATACGATGCTAAGCACAAATTTTAGTATCATCAAACCCTATTGGCTTGGGTTTGAGGGGGTCATAAGGTCTAAGTGGTGGTAATGTGATGACAGAAGTCTCAAGGAGGTTGGTTAAAATTTTGGCATAGGACCCTGCTAGTGGATCGCAATGGGAAGTGAATGTGGTTTGGAAGTACGTTTGGTTGATTGTCAACAAATAGTTTTTAGAAGAGGAGGGATGGATCGACCTATGGGTTGAGGTCCTGGTGTTTTTTTAGGTTTCGTTCATTTTTGTTTAGGTAGGGGTATAGTAGATGGACAGGTAGGAGGGTGTGTGGTCGTTTTGACTACCTTATTGTGGGGTAGTGGAGTTTTGCTTTTAGATTACACCTTATTGGGTAAAGGTGACGTGGGTGTACGAGGTCTAGAAGGAAAAGTAGATGGAGGAAGAGGGAAAGTTACCCACGGGGATAATAGGGGTGCTGTGAAGGTAGATGACATGGGTCGTGCTTGGGGTGTGAGAGATAGTGACTAAAGTGTAGTGGGTAGTGAAGTAATAACTGAGGGTATTGGAGGTATGGGTGGTAAATATGATGCATGTTCTGGTGTAATTCATGTTGGGCATCTGGGGAGATTAAGGTTTGTAGCATGTTGCATATTTTGAAAGGTGAGGGTAGCTTGGAATTGGTATAGGTGTGGCCTTCATCTTCGAAACTTTACACATGATGCAAAGTGAAGGAATTGTAACCAGCCACAGATCTAGGTGTAGGCCACAGCAAAGGGTATATTGGAAATTTCCCCTCCCAGACATAAAAAAAATTTGGAAACCGTACGGAGGCCCACGCAAATGTGGCGGATGATGGTGGCCTGTGTAGAGTGATAACACCTATTAAAGAACGCAACATGGACCGGCTGTTGCATGAATTGTTAGGTATGCCACATTGAGTGGAATGCATGGGATGACATGAAGGTTAATTCTAGCACCCCCATCAATCATCACAGTCCAGTTACCCATAGTATCGGATGTGGAAGAGAGGAAAGAGTTTGGGTCTGGTCATCTTTTGGGTGGTGTGTGATCTCTTCCTCTGAGAACCTCCTAGGGAGCACTTGGTGAAAGCGTGGGTGGAAGATGATGGGTTAAAGTTGGTGAGAGAGAGGTACATGATGGGGTGTGATAATGGAGGCCACGGGTGTAGGGTCATTGGGTAAAACCTCAATAGATTGAAGAACCTCCATGAGAGCTTGACGATGGGGTTCTGAGGTTTGGATGAGGTCATATAGGGACATTTTGAGGGGAGACTGGTGTAATTGTTTGAGCATGGTGCAATGTGTGATGCCATTAGAGATGGAGTACGTGGGGCCGCGGATAGTGATTTTAGGTATGGGTGTAGATGGTATATTGGGTATAGGATTGGTTAGTGGGTTAGTTGCCTTTTCTTTGCCCTTATCCTTCTGATCATGTGTATTTATGTGTATCATGTTGATTTTAGGGGATTTGGCAAATGGATAAGGTGTAGGGTGAGTGGTATAATGACACGATGGGAAAAAACCTATCGGAGGAGGAAAACGCTGTGAGGTGAGTTGGGCACAACAACATTTGGGTGGGGATGTGGCAAGTTCTCTGATATGAACCATGTTAATTTCAAATCTTGAGGGTGGTTCTAGGAGTTTTGAGGATGGCGGTTGTGGTTGTGGAGTGGGTAGTGTGGGAATGGGTGTTGGTGAAGTAGGATCCTTGTCAAGAAGGTCATCGTTGTCAAAGTTGGCTTCCGGAGGACACAACTAGATAAGGACAATTTTCAAGGCCTTGTAGTTTTCCATATCATACCCTGGCATACGATGCTAAGCACAAATTTTAGTATCATCAAACCCTATTGGCTTGGGTTTGAGGGGGTCATAAGGTCTAAGTGGTGGTAATGTGATGACAGAAGTCTCAAGGAGGTTGGTTAAAATTTTGGCATAGGACCCTGCTAGTGGATCGCAATGGGAAGTGAATGTGGGTTTGGAAGTACGTTTGGTTGATTGTCAACAAATAGTTTTTAGAAGAGGAGGGATGGATCGACCTATGGGTTGAGGTCCTGGTGTTTTTTTAGGTTTCGTTCATTTTTGTTTAGGTAGGGGTATAGTAGATGGACAGGTAGGAGGGTGTGTGGTCGTTTTGACTACCTTATTGTGGGGTAGTGGAGTTTTGCTTTTAGATTACACCTTATTGGGTAAAGGTGACGTGGGTGTACGAGGTCTAGAAGGAAAAGTAGATGGAGGAAGAGGGAAAGTTACCCACGGGGATAATAGGGGTGCTGTGAAGGTAGATGACATGGGTCGTGCTTGGGGTGTGAGAGATAGTGACTAAAGTGTAGTGGGTAGTGAAGTAATAACTGAGGGTATTGGAGGTATGGGTGGTAAATATGATGCATGTTCTGGTGTAATTCATGTTGGGCATCTGGGGAGATTAGAGGTTTGTGAGGAAGGAATGGGTTGTTGTGTATTTGGTTTGTTGGTGGGTGGAGGTATCTTGACCATGTGGGGAAGCTGAGATCCTAAGACGGATGGGATAGGCGCAAGTGTGATTGGCGCATCTGAGGTAAGATGTTGATGGGTTTGGTTCTTTTGTTTGGATGTAGGAATAGGTATGATGTTGACTTTGGAGGATGTAGCTGAATCTAGTTTGATAGGTGGAGGAGTAAAGTTGGTGGTCGGGGTGACCCCTAAAGTGGTAATAGGTTTACTTGAGGCAAATGTTGTAGGTTTGGGTTTGGGTTTAGGTGTAGGTTGAGTTATGGGTAATGGTGTGGTTTGAGCTATAACAGGTGTCATAGAAGGAGTTATGATAGAGGTGGTTGTGTTTAGTTTGATTGGTCGAAATGTTTTTGGGTAGATAGTGGAGGTATTAGTAAGTGACCTCTGCATCTACGTTGAGACAGGAAGCAAAAGGCATCCCCATAGTAAGGCTCTATCCACATAATCTAAGTAATTGGCCAAATGTGAGAATGACACATCTGTAGGTGGAGTTGATGAGGACCTAATGGAAATTCTCGTAAAATGTGTCTTAGAGATAGGAAATTATCTAGCTTTAGCTTCTGTGGGTAAGAGAGCCGAAAGTAGGTCTACAGGATTTTGGGTAGTGGATGGAGAATGTTCACCAAGAGGAAAAGGTATCTCAACTGGGTCTATGATAAGTGGAGGAGATGATGGGTGTTCCTTTATGGGTGGAGGAGGTAATGGGTGCTCCTCTGTGGGTGGATGAGGTAATGGGTGTTTCTCTATGGGTAGAGGAGGTAATGTAGGTGTCAGTTCTCTAAGTGGGAAAGCCAGGGGTGAGATGCTCTTGATGTTAGTAGAAGACTCCTTTGTAGGTGATGAAGGAGATGAAAGATGTTCCTCTATGTGTGAAGGAACAAGGAATGTTGGTTCTGATGTGGAAGGAGGATTTTGGGCTAGGATTTCCTCTATAAAAGGAATGTGAGGTAATTGGGAGGTGACAGGTACGTCATTAAAGATAGCATGGACCTCGTGGGTATAGGTATCATGAGTTGAGGTCTCACCAGTTTGATCAGATGGAGGGGCATGGTTGGGAAATGGTTTCTTAAAGATGTGTAGGTTTTGGTTGGTAGGTGCATTAGGATTATCCAAGGTTAACTCGCCTTTCTCGATAATTTCTTGGACAATATTTTTAAAAGTGATTTAGTTGCCGTCACTATGAACCTTTACTCGATGATAGTTATAGAAGTCATGTTATTTATACCATATGGGCATGGGGCAAGTAGGGTGAAAACCAGTGTGTGGTTTTATGGGTGGAAAAGTGATGGCTCCAGCTTTGATAATATTTTCTAAGACAAAAGAGTAAGGATCCCCAATTGGGGTGTATTTCCATTTCTCTCGTCTGAATTGAAAAGTTTGGATGGGTGAGAGATTAGATGAGGGGGTATCCTAATTTGATTGATGAGTTGGGCCAGCCTTGAGTACCACTGCATTAGTGGTGCCCTTAGATTTTGAATAATTGTTTTGTGGTTTAGAAGAAGAAGAGGTACCATTCGACTTGAATTCTGAATTTTTATTGCGTAATTAGATTTTATTCTCTTCGATGTCCCAAATCTATAAATTTTGTGCCATAGTGAATGCTTCATGAAATGTTCATAAGGTTTGGACCTTCAATGTCAGTGAGATATGACTATCACAAGCCCATGTGAAGAGCTCAATGAGTTCTGTTTGGGGTAGTTGGAATGTGATTTTATTGATTAAGCTAAGCCAATGAGAAAAAAAATCTATGATAGATTCATCCTCATACTGACACGTGGAGCATAGATCAGTCATGGTAACCTTCTTGAAAATATTGATAGAGAAATGATCCAAGATAGCTTGGGCTACCTGATTGAATGAGAATATGGAGTGTCTAGGTAACCCACTATACCAATCTAATGTAGGTCTAGTGAGGCACATGGGAAAGGTTCTCAAGAGTAAGGTATCATCATGAGATATCATATAACACCCATGTTTAAATGACCACAAATGTCTTCTTTTCTATTGAAATGATTGAATTTAGGAATTTCCCAATGCATGGGGTATGAGTAGATAGGAATGGATGGGTGGATGGGCTTATTGCAAATATCTTCATAGGTGAGAGTGTTGTGGGAGCCTGAAACTGATGACTCTAATGTCTTCATCTTGTCCAACATCAATTAAATTAGGTCGTTGGTGGATTGTGATTATTGAGTGCCTCCTATGGTGTGAGAGGATTGGTTTTGGGCATATAACAGGGATGGCACTCCAATGTATGGGGCTGCCATGTAGGTTGATTAAGAAGAAGGCAGTGAGATAGGGGGTATGTACCCAGAGTGAATAATGGATGAAATGGGAGGTTGTTGGTAGTATGTATAGGGAGGTGGAAGGGTCATGGTAACCCTAGTGGCAATAGGGGCTAATGATTGTGGAATGGAAAATACCATGTTCTGAAATGGGGTAGGGGTCACCGACACGGGAGGTGGCAATGTAGCTACAGGTATGTGAGATACATTAAGGGTGGATAAGGTTGCATTTTAGATAGTTTTCAAGGGTATGGTGGATGTGGAGGGTGCTATGGAGGTGGCAGATGCGGCATTCATAGTGGGTATAGGACCTAGCTGTAAAACAACTAGGGGTAAGGTAGATGCAGGTAGAATAGAGCAAGATGGTGCTGATACATGAGTGGGAATGAGAGTTGGCGGGATAAATATGGGCATGTCATATATCAACTAACCTGAGGCATCTCGAGTGGATGAATGGGAAAGGTAAAACTGCAAAGTGGTAGGGTTTTGGTCAAGGAGTCATGCAAACTCCTCATCTCCGATAGCGATAGTAATAGATTGGATGGGCTCCATGGTTGGTGATAAAATGGAAGGTGGTGAAGGAATAGGTGGGATTGGTTGAAAACTAGCATGAAATACAAGTGCACTTACTTGTCTTTGGGTTAGCACCATGTGAACCAGTATTGATCAGGTAGGGTTGCTTCTCTGTAAATGACACAGAGAATAGCAAGAATAGGTGAATCTGGCGGCAAAAATTGGATTAGGTACCAAATGATGGTTTGAATGTGAAACAGGATAACCAATGCTGGTTAGGGGAAACCAATGCTGGTCATAGGTAACCGCTGCCAGTCACTGTAAAAAAATGGACAGTGAGTGAAAAATAAAGTTAAAGGTGAAATCTGACAGGTATGCCAAATTTGATGATGTTTACAATGTTAATGGGTATGATGGTAGTGACAGGGACTGTGAAAAGTAGAAGATGATGAATTAAATTTCCTTTTGGGTACATTAGTAAAAGGACCTGGAACCAAAGTCGGTTGGGTACAACCGATGAAGGTTAGAGGTAACCGACGACCGTTACTATGAAATTAAAACAATGATGAAATAAAAGTGGTTGTGAATTAAAATCTGATGTAGAATCAGACCCAAATTGGGAATGATGATGATATGGCCCAGGCACACACAAGTGAATCCATAATACACCATCTGTGATGAGGAGCATGCAAGGATGAACAAAAAAATGAAGAACGTGATCTCTCACCTCAAAATGCAAGCCAAGCAGAAACACTAAGAAAAATGTGATCCTACGAGTGCCTTTTTCTATTATGTTTGTTTAGCTTATGCTATTTAGGGATTGACACATGAGTTGTGAAATAGAGTTTTTTGGTGAGGATGGCTTCATACAAAGAAGGATATCTAAAAGGTGAGGTTTTAGGTATGTTATGGTGCGGGCGGGCTTCGCTCTGAAGTATGAATCAACAGAGTAGCGAGCTAGGTGCCCACTATACCATGATCGTGTGATCACCTATAGCTTATTATAGTTAGGATGTTGTTTAAGAATGTGTATATTTGAATTTTTTGTGAGGCTTGGTAAGACTCATAGAAAGAGAAAAGGAAAGAAGTGATTTTCTACAATTCGTTTGTCAACCATCAGCTGGTCATGACTTCCTGCATATAGGTTGCCCTTAATTAATGTGAGCTAATGCAATAAATCAGAATGCAATGCACTTATTTTTAAGCCCGAACCGAAGTGTGAATTTGGATGACACAAAGAGATGAAGAGGAAGAGGGATGCTCTTTCACTACAATGTAGAAAACACGAGGAAATGGTTCTTTTTAATTACACCAAAAGAAAGGTTTCCTTTAGAGCAAAAAGAAAGAAAAGGTGGGTTACCAAGGAAGAAGATTAATGTACATGCTTTTTAGAAGGGAAACAAACACACAATTTTTCCTAGGAATGAATGAAATACAAGTAACCCCAGATGGGTCCCACCGGGTGTGCAAAAATGTTTCACCTGTTTCTAGATTGTTTCTTTGAAGTATTGACAAAACAAATAGGGTAACGGGCATAGGAGGAATACCTGTTCAAATGCTGGTTGATGGGTTGTTGTGCGCGTATGACTTTTGAATCCATAGCTGATTGTGATAACTTCCTTTTGGATAGGAGGAACTACCTGTAATAAAATCAAGACCACTAAAAGGAATTAAACAATATATGCAGTGAACTGCCTAGCATATGCTAGATCCGGGAAGTGTGATAATTCCTAGATGGTTGTCATTCCACTGTTTCAAACAATTTAATGTTGTGAACAAAGTTAATCCTATTGTAATTTGAAATGATTTAGGTATCTCACTTAAAACACAATGAGAAATAGATATAATCTAACATGCTAAGTTAGAATAGGATGCAAAGGTCAAGTAACTGGTTCTGAGTCTCTGTAGGTCTGACAGAGGTCTCAGGTAAATCACAGGTGGATGAGGGTGAAGTGAAATTAGGTGGGTAGGTCCATGTTCTAGGATGTATGGGCAAATACAAAGACCGATGTCAGTCAAGGGTAACTGATGGTAGTTAGGTGTAACTAACACCAGTTACTATGGAAATATGGGAATGCCACAGAACAAGCTTTGGGTCTCCTTCATGATTGCACAAAGGATTTTGTTAGTCAGGTATTGGGTGACTTGGGTAGGATTTGGTGAGATTTTAATGGGTATATGGAGGTGGAAGTGTTGGAGAAGGTCAATAGGTGGGTAGGTAAACAATAGATGATAAAATAATGACAAAATTAAATAAACCAGAGAAGTATGATGTGATACTTATTGGGATTCTAGTCCTGGATGCCTATGAGTGAGGGATGGAGGTGCTGATGAGAGGTTTGAAGGCTACAAGTGATCACCAACTAAAATAAAGCTTCTGCATGGGCTGTATGTACATTCCTCTTTGCTTGGTTAGATTAGATCATGGCTGGGATGGTTGTGCAAGAGAAAGTGCTTGATCTCCTTCCTTGCATGCATGTTCTCTTTGGAATTCACTGACTAAAGATGTTTTATCTCTCTGAGATGTGTTAATGCTTTTCAACTTCCAACCTTGAGAATAAGGTCTTTTTTGGGTTAAAATGGTAACCGATGACGGTTCTGGCTTCACCGGTGATGGTTAGGGGTAACCGGCGTCGGTCAAGGTGAGATTTCCTAGGTTTACTAAACTAGGGAGATCCTCTTGATTTCCTTAGATCTCATGTCGTTAACCCATGGATTAGACTGAGAGCCTCTTGTAAGCATGTGGGAATGTGGTTAGAGGGAATGTAGGCATTGATTTTTAGGGTTTGGGTAAGTCTTAGTTAGTTTTTTCAACTTACTAAGAATAGGTTTTAGGGTGAGTTGGTTTGGTGAGGTGTCTAAGTGAATTGTATGTGTGGATATTATTTAAATTAAGATATTTAAATAATATATATGGTGAGGATAATGAATTAATTTAATTAAATTAATATTAGTAGGGTGAAAGGGGCCATGGTTAGGTGAATGTGATGAAGGGTTCTTATTTTCCGAGGGACCAAAGGGGAGTGTAACCTAATTTTAGTGTCTATAGTGGCATCAACCATGATCATTGTCATTGGTTGTGATAAATTTTTAACCCATTGGCATAAATCGTGGTTGATTTTTTTTACTAGGTAAATTCACTCAATAGATGACATCGACCATGGTATATGTCATCTAAGAGGGAAATGCAAACATTGGAAGATCAATAAATCATGCCAAGATGGATGGAGGAACTCTTAAGTTTTTAAGGGAGAGAATGATGAAGGTATAAGTATGCTAAAATTAGGTTTAAGAGTCATCAGAAGGATATTATAATATGCAACTGCAATGGGTGAGAAAGATGACTATAAAGGGTGTGAAAACACATGAATTATATGGTATAATCCTATTACAAATCAAATCTCTCTCATAAATACCATTATTTACTAACATAATGCAATATACAGGATACATGTAACCTTTTATAATTACTCCCCACTCTCAGTAGTATTCCAGAGGACATCACTTTGGTGAAGCTAATTCACCAATGATTCCTGTAATGAACAAAAGTTGGTAAGTGAAAATTAATGTCTATACACTTTCTTGGTGAAGTTAATATGTTGAAAAGATATTTAAAAAAAGTGTTTTCATGAAAATAATATCAAGAAAAAGATACTGAGCATTGGAAACAAGGGTTTTATTGTATGATTCATAGTATTTAAATCATCCACAAAAATTATATATTAGATGCATGAGTTTTTTATGTCATCCTTAACATACTTGAAATTGGGGATTATAAATTACATGAGCTAATCAAAAAGTTATTACTATTCATTTCAATGGAAGTAGGATTATGGCCTATAATGAGTGATTTATCATTTTGCAAAGTAATAATAACATCAAATGATAAATGAAAATCCAAATAAAATTATTACTTTCTAGGATTTCCTTTCCTTATACATAATTTTAACTATGTTATTTTCCTTACACTAAATAACTAACTCCTTGTAAATGTTTTGGTCAAGGATATAAAAAATTGGAGGTCATTATTATAAAACCTATTTGGAAACAAAATATTACACTATATTGTGTATAGAAGGTTTATGCATAATTTTGTAGAAAAATTACAAATCATGTTTATGTTGAGAGAGATTTGAAAATTATACATGAATGTGTGTTACATGTACTAGGAGAGGTGAAGCATAAATTACTTCACGAAGGAACTAGAGATTAAGTTTAAAGAAGGACCTCTATCACAAGACAATGTTTCTAGTTATGAGGTTTACTTATACATAAACATGTATGGCTCATTTGGCATGAGGCTAGGAAAAGATAACATGACATCTAATATATTGCCGATTTATTATGGAATACATGTAAAAGGTGCAAGATGTCACTTTTGAATGGGGATATTTTTTTATTATTATTGATTAAATTGGTGTTTATGTGTTAATTCCCTTCCAAAATTAGGAGGAAGGATTTAAATAAAAGAGAATGGTTTGGTACAATCTGTCGAAATTATAGCATGTAGGAAATAAGACTAACATTAGTAGGGATGACATAAGGAATTCAAGCCTAATCAGTGCATTATAAACTTATAAACTTGTCCAAAATTTCAACTAGAAGTCTGATAAACATCTAGGGGTGCTGCTGATTTTCCACAACAATAACTATATATAGTAAGTAAGACCAATGCAGGGATTTACATTACACAAGTTTATAAGTTTCATCAATTGGATCAAACCAAATAGATGGTATGGGATTGAGGATTGGATTGGTTTTAAAGAGAAAAAATTAGGGGAATAATCTAGATAACATGGAGTGCATGTCATCTCAATACCAATAGTGTACCCTCTAAGGTATCCAAAAGGCATCTAATAATATTTAATTATAAAATGATAGAACACAAATAATCCAAAAAATCCTATAAACACCTCCCTTCGACTGTCATTTTTGTGTGTTACTAGATATGCTTTTTGTTATATTTTTAATTGTGCTTTTAGTGAGTAAGATAAGTTCTATTACTATGAATATTTGAGGGTTCAAGTTGGGGTTTAAATTTGTTAGATGTATTGTTCAGAAATTTTTACTGACACATACACCAAGGATTTGTTATAACACTATAATTTTCTTGTGCATAGTTATGCATTACATTTGAAGTATTTGAGGAATATAATGAAAGTAGTATTGATCATCTGTGAATTCTTATAATTATCTACCATTGTTATTATTTGACTGTAAATTTATGTTATGACAATTTCATGTTAGATATGTTTTTGTTAAGGTAAATATTATGTTTTTAGAGGTCCTCTATGAGTTATTCACATAAGGATTTTAATAGTGAATTTTCCTTCTTATTTAATCATTTCCATATTTTATTTATTTATTACATGGTTTGAGTTTTCTTTGGGTGACACTTGCACATTTGTGTAGTGATACATACTAGCATGTTTGTGATTTAGGCGTGTAAATTTTTACCTTATGGTATCTTTGCATTTCTCTCTATTTTGGTTCTATATGATGGAGCTAAGTACATGACTCAAAGATCATGTCATGCTTATATATTTACATGGTTATGGTTTAGACAAGAAAATAGTGGTAATGATTAAGTATATAACATCTAAATTATAGGAAGGTGGTGGATATGTTCTTATGGAAGGTTCACTTAGTCTCATTTGTAAGGTTTTGTAATTTGTTTATGTAGTATTTAATTTCCCACACTAATGCTATACGTGTTGGCACTTCATTCAGTATGTATGAATGCTCACCCAAAGTGTGTGCAGCTACCAGGTCCCTCCTTGGTGTTTTTTTCAATATGTTAGCATGTAGATTCATAATGATATTAAACCAATTACTCATTCAAACATACAAAACCATTTAATTCATTCACTTTGGAAACACATGTAATAAGGAAACAACATTAAATACCATTAATCCATAATAAGAATCAATTCCAAAAACACATATCCATACTCAGTTACATCAATAATCATAATCTATTCACAATTATGCATCAATCATCAAAACTCAATACATAGCTTAAAGATGATAAAAAATTATCATTACAGAGCCATGCGCAGATATATCTGAGCATCATAACTCTAACATATATTTAAAAAAAATACATGATCATGTTCTCAATCCTAATCCAAGTATTTATAGGGGTTGTCACTTTCCCTTCACCACTCATGCACTTCATAATAATAGGCGTGCCCAAAAATAGCCATGCATACTTACATGCATGCTTTACAAAATAATTAATAATATTCCATCCTATAAATAAGACTTACTTTAATCCTATTAATAGGTAATCCATGAATATGCTTTAATCCTTAGCTTGCATATGATTTCTCTAAAAATAGTCATTGTTTGTTTGCCAAGGTAACATCCTTTAATCCTTTATGTGGTGAACACTCCATGTCTATTTTTAGCATGTCTCTGGAAAATGGCTAACTCCTCAATCTGATTGTATGCGCAGTCATGCATGCAACCATGTTTATTTCTACGCATGACCTCCTGCACACTATCCAAACTCCTATTATGTGTGTGTGTTCCTATGTGTTAGTATTCACTCTTCTATGTGCTTAGTCAATTTTGTCAACCAATATCACCCTAAACTAGGTATGTTGTCCATCCTTAGGAAAACTTAGAACTAATGCTCTAAAATAATAGTGGAAGAATCAAAGCATCAAGAATGAAGAATATGGCTTGTGCCAAAGAATCAAAGAATCAATTTTACGTAGGGGGAAGGAGTACAAGATATTCCTTGATTGATATTTTCTCCAGTTCCTTCCACCCTTCCAACTCCTTACTCGCTTGAACAAGCATGTTATCAATAATGTCATGGACCTCTGCAAGAGTTAATTCATCAATCTTCCCCTTCAGTTTTTCAATCAAATCTTCTAGATACTTGGCTGCATTAACCAACATGTCCATCCTACGTGTAATCTCTAGGAATATTTCATTCAATATTTCCTTGAGTGAGGTATTCAACATGTTTATTATTTCCCTCTTCTGCTCCACCTCGGCCAATACCTTTTCCTGTTCTTCCCTATTATTATTACTTGGCCTAGAACTCCTTAAACTCTGCTTC
Source organism: Taxus chinensis (assembly GCA_019776745.2). Taxonomy (NCBI): domain Eukaryota; kingdom Viridiplantae; phylum Streptophyta; class Pinopsida; order Cupressales; family Taxaceae; genus Taxus; species Taxus chinensis. The sequence continues at coordinate 354,410,291 of CM034154.1, forward strand.
ATCCCTAACCACAAGAAAACCCACAACATGATCAAAATCCTATAATTTATTATATATAAACTCTTCCATTCGCACAACCCCTTTATCTTCCACTGTCAATGCATCATATTTTGCAAGGTGTTATTTGATCTTTTCCCTGTCACTGTTATTTTTTCATGCCAATACCTCCTCCACAGATTCTATTTTGAGAACCTTCTTCTCATGTGTAAGTATGCACACCAAGTCCTCTAAAAATTTAAGCGTCGTCTCATACGAAGGTTGGCCTTAATCAACCAGATTTGGGAGTGTGAGTGTAATAGCATCTGCGATGCATTCTACCTTCTTATATGTTACGCACTTCCACCCATTTTCTTCTCTCAGCTCTCACTTCAGCTTCGTGATCTCTTTATCTTGCTTCTCAAGATCTTTACTATTAACCTTTATCTCCTCATTGTTCTCTTCTATCTCCTTGTGCATATTCCTTATACGGCAGTATTTTTCAAAAATTATCACTCTTACATCTGTTGATAATTTGTTAAGTGTATTACACACTTTTTCATTCATTAGCATCTACACGTCAACTATCGTGTATGTTTCCCCTTGTGTAGACTTAAGTCCAGTCTCAATTAAGGATTACATGCTAACCTCAAACTTTGGATCTTCCATGTTTGATTGGAACACCCAAGATAACAAATTTCTTGTTCACAGAAAGGATTATTCCTTCTTAAATAATGACCAATAGAAGAGATATTCTTTGGCCACTGTGCTCTGATATCTTGCACACAAAAATTTATTAGGTTCATCTAAATATTTCATCGCAGGGCCCTAAGGTGTGTTCCTCAAATTCCAATTCTTCCCATGGGTCCCTTTCAGAAAACTAAGTGTAAGGGTATTCTTTGTGCCTCTTGATTCTTCTTCACCAATATTATTTTCTTGTTCTTCCTCACGCTTTACCTCGTGCTTGACAATGTGCTCTACTTCTTTCTCAATATGGCACTCAACTTTTGGATCAATATTACACTCGACCCCATGCTCCTCATTATTCTTTGGCCTCTCCTCTAAAATGTGAGTAATAGGAACCTCATGGCCTCCTACCTCTTTCTCCGTGACTAGGATCTCCTCATGATATGCCTTGTGCTCCTCCTTATCTGAATACTCAATGTCATGAACCAAGGGTTCCTTCCAAAAAACTTCTTCATCATCTCTTCTAGCCTCCTTTGTGTATTCCCTAGACACAACCTTTAGTTTTTTCTCTATTGGAGACTTTATCTTTGGCAACTTCTTTGTGTTTGCACTTGGTTTTGACTACTTGTGCATTGGTGTCTTCTTTGTAGTTATGCTCTGAACCAGAGGTGTATCCTTGCTTATTTCTTCCTCCACACTAACAGGGGGTATCCTCATGCATTCTCTTGTGTCCCATAGTCTTCTTCCCCATAGGATCATCTAATATTTTCAACTCATCCTCCACATACTTTCCATTAACTCTTCTCAAATTTAGATAGATATAAATGTTTTTAGCCTCCACATTAGTAATCACCACAGTAATAGACTTAGAAATATTAATATCATATGATATCATTGTCTCTTCATATATGCTCTTATTAGGATAAAAAAGTGTTTTGTGTAATGTGTGGTACTCATAGCCCACCTTATCAGTGTAAAATCTTAGTTTTTACCCCTCAACAAATTTTTTCACTACAGCCTAAAAGTACCACGCTGTGAAGGAAAATGGAAGTTTTCACAAAGGAATCTTCGACCCATCCTTCAAATAAAAATGGCCAGTGTAGCAGTGGTGACAAAAAAAAATCTTGTCCTTTCCTTCCAATTGCATAGGAAACTCACTTAGAATGTGTCATTCTAATCCAAACACCTCGTGCATTCTTCTGTACCATCTATCCTTCCTGGCCTTATATGCATTATTGATATTATTGCAAGTGTAACTAGAAAATAATTTTGTAGGGGATGTGTTTTCTTATGTGAACTCCTATATGTTTTCATTAGGCCCATGAGGTACCAATAACTCTGAGAAAAAAATCAATAACAAGACATTACATGTTAAGTAGACAATATTTTTCTAAGGGGAAGACATACATATGATGTGCATGCAGGAATAAGGTGTACTTGAAGGTGTGGAAGGATAAGGAAGGAAATTCATGCCGAGACAAGTTGATTTAGGACTTAGTCATTTTCATGGATGCAGGATATTTTTGGAAGGTAATGTGCAGAGCACACATTGGGATGGAGACTTGCGCAACACATAAATGATATTTTGGGAACAAGCATATAAGAAGTGCCATGCATGAGTTCAAGATAACAATAGGATGACTTCTTCGAGCTAACTATAGGATGTCTATTATTAGTGCACTTGCATGTGTGCATGTTCATATAAATACAAATTGATATTATCAACATGTGATCTATTTTGAGAAGTACATAGGTGGTGAAGGGAAAGTCCCCACCCCTATAAATATGTATTGAACTGTGTAGTTTAGCAGTAGTGAATTATGGCAGAGTTATGTTGTTGGATCTGATGTGTGCATAACTTATGGTGATGCTTTGTAATGTAATAAGATTCTATGTATTACAATTTTTAATATAATAGAGTATATTAGATGGATAATGGTTTTAAAAATGACTGTAACTGGTCCTCGTATGGTTAATCTTATTATATTTATTGTTTAATTCATGATTCTCTAAGATCTAGATCTGGTTATGCTCTGTGGAATGTTTATGCTTATTTATGGTTCTTAATATGTCGTATCTTCATCACATTAACATACTATACAAGTAACTCTAAAGAGGGGTCTGTTACCTTTGTGCGCTTTGGGTGAGTGCTCAACTCAGGTTGGGTGATGTGCCAATGTGCATGGGTATTATATAGTAGATACTAGGCTACATCATTACCAAAAGTGATATTTTCTCTTACACATGCCTCCTCAATAATCTCCTCGGCGATAAACCCAGCAAGGTTATATACGGTGCCTTTAGATATCTTCTTTATGACATGAAGCCATCTCTTGTTCACCTAGCCCCACCTTTCCTATCCATTCAACTTTGTAAACAACCCCATGGATATTCTTATAACAATATCATCGAGCTTAACAATATCCATTATGCACCCTCCCCGTTGATATTTCATTACAACAGTGGTAATCTTTTATTCATCATCATATTCTAAGTCCACTAGAAGCTTTGTCCCTATGCTACAAAGACTAGTAAATTTGTCAATTAGTGGCGCGGTAAGGTGCATCCTCCTTCCAGTAAAATAGAATAAGTTTTCATGGACGTGTGATATCATCCATTGATATAACCGCCCAGGTTGAAAAATTAGGGGAGTTCTTATAGCTAAAGAACTCCCACATTCTGCAAGATGTGACATCCCTTGTCATCATATATCAGTTTTTCATCCGCAGTCCTCTCATTTATCCTCTAGATTATCTCAACCTCTATTTCACACATGTTCAAATCTGAGAGGTGATTGTAATTGCTAACTATCATCTTGCACACATGTGAAACCCAATCATTCCCCATAAGAACTCCATTTAGGTAATACATTTCAGAATACTAATCTTCTTGCAAACCATTGACCACAGTGGGATTCTCCTTTCCCTTGCCTTTTCCTTTTCCTTTTGGTAATACAATTATTGGTTTCTTAGGTGCCATTGCGTGCAAGTATCCTAACTTTTATAACTACTACTATTTTTTTCTTTAGGTGCCCTTAATTTATTTCTTCCAACCATCTGCATCAAATATCTTCCATACCTTATTCCCTTTTCTCAATTTTTTTCCCCAATCCTTCAAACCTTAACAATAAGACCATGAAAACCCATCTCCTATTGCAAACAAGATTCCATGCCACCCTTAAGCCTCAAACTTCCTTCTAAAGGATCTCTTTTACTCGGTCATGTCCTTAATATGATATGATTCAGTCAATTTTCTAGGTTTATATGCAAGTTCACAAGAAATCAGACGAATTTGCTCTTGAAAATGCCCAATTTATTCACAAGGTAAGGTAAAAAATGAATTTACCCCAACGCACTTTTATAGATTTTCAAATTTTTACCGCATTAAATGCTCACCATCAACCACCATACAAAAACTTTAAATCTACTTTTTCATGATTTTTCCTCTTATTTATTTTGTATGTTATAGTCGTAACCTTCTGGCATGCTTACTATTTTTTAGACCGCATACCTCCTCACACGTGCTTCCCTGTGCTACAATACATAAACCTTTGTGCCATATACTAAGTACTTCATCATGTCGCTTCCTACCTCATAATACACTGCGCTATCCTTCTTCTCACGTGATCTTCATCCTGAACAATTTCCTGATTATCACCATAATTCTAATTTATTGTGACACCTCTTCCTTATTTTCATGCGCACATACCCCACAACTGATACACCATATTTTATCAATGCACACATATATTTTTTCATTGAAACTCATCTTCAAGCACCTATAAGATATCTTTTTCACACACTTGCACCTATTTCACCCCACACTAAAATGTATGTGTGGTCTTCTACACATAAACTCAATCTATAGTAATCAGATTCCTATGCACAAGCACGCTCATTACCACAAAAAGGAAACAAAACAAAAAAACATTAGCAAAAACTAGAAAGAAACATATGAAAGGGAAACTAAATCTAAATTGAAATGGTGTCTTATTACAAACACCAAGAAGCTTATTTATAGTAGGGATTCATTCTACTCCCATTTAAGTAACCGAGAAACATGGTGTCATTCAACGCCTACAATTAACATGCACTTGATTCAAGTATTTTTGACACTACAAAAAGTCCTAACCAATGCACTTCAATTTCCCTGGGTGGTGCAAAAACGTGCAATCATAAAGAAGGACCATCTTTCCAAATGTGAATGTCTTTTTTTTAATGTTTCTATCATGGCAGGACTTATGTTATGTCTTCCCAGTCTTCTGGCTCCAACGTGTAATAGAACTTCACTCAGGAAACATTTTAGTGGAGAATATTCATTAATTCATGAATATTTCAGTTTTTTTAATTGGTAAATTTTTAGGGTACAAGTTAGGACCAGTTCACAAAAAAAAAATTGGGTACCAGTTAATTTTAGGGGTCAATTCACCATTCCAACAAAATATAAATTCACAAAATTCACCTAAATGTATTCAGTTTGTAGCATATTTTTATGTTACCGGATGACACCATGTAGTATGTTGTCAACTGGTAGCATAAAATATGTTACCAGACGACAACATTTTTATGCTACCGACCGACAGCATATAGCTATGTTTTTGGCTGCTAGTATAAACATGTTTTGAGCCAATAGCATTTTTATGCTACCAACCAAAAAAATACTATATGATGTCGATCGGTAGCATAAAAATATGCTAACAACTGGTATCATATAAAAAAAACTACCATCTGGAAGAATTTAATAGTGATGTCATGATTTCTAGATATTCACCACTCGTGTGAAAGATAATTTTCATAGATTCGCTAAATATTTTATAAGGATTTTTTCATAGTGACCCTTAAAATTTTACATGACATCACTCACCTAATTGCATTATTTTATCAATGCACTCCTCTACATATTGCTCATCATCTAGTCCATGTGCACACATAATATGTAGGGATGGTAACATGAATTCAACTGGAGAACAACTTCTATTCCAAACACCAACTAAAAGGGTGTGGCCTTTTGCAATCTTTTATAATTGGTCATGTAATCCCAAAGTACAACTGATACTTTATCATCCCATTCCATCCTTCCAACATCACAAATATTTGTCAAATTTTATCCCAAGATTGTGTTGAAATATTCTGCAGTGCCATTAGCTTGAGCGTGATAAGGGGTAGTTCATGGTATGCCACCATAAAATTTGCTAACAGAATTCTGATTGTCTCATTAAAGAAATGAGTCCCTCTATCACTGGTTAGGATTAATGGAAAACCATACCTTCTAATTATATTCTCCTATAGGATCCTTGTTTTTGTTGCAGTACAATCCTTTATAGGTACAGTCTCTACCTACCTTATCAGATAATATATGTAATTAATAATGTAGCACACTCCAGTTTTGACCATAGGTGGTGCAATAGGTCCTACAAAGTCAATATCCCACTTATCAAATGGTTTTTCACTCACAATAGGTCTAAGTGGCATCTCATCTCCATGTTTAGGCTTTCCAAGGTGTTGAGAATGATCACATGCTTTTACATAATCCTTGGTATCTTTGTAAAAAAAATCCCACAAAATCTTAGCCATGAGGATCTTGTGCACATTCGTATCACCTACACAATGTCCTCTAGATATACTTCCATGAGACTCTTCCATAATAGCTTCACACTCATGCTCTAGAACACATTGGCACAAAACCTCATCTTTTCCCATTTTATACAAGTCTCCTCTAATCAATTGATATGGAATTGCGTGTGTAACAAGATGATTTTTATATATTGTCTTCATCCCCTCTAGTACCAATCTAGTATGTAAAAAGAAAAATATATCTTCTAAATATAAGGACACATGGCTTAACCTAAACAACTACACATCATGAATAGTATCTTCAATACTCTATGCATCCTCACCTAAATTTAACATTGATAAATGGTCAGATCCATAATTACTCTTGTTTGACTTGACCACAACTGTGAAATTAAACCCTTGATTTAAAAGTATCCACCTACAGATGCACCCTTGTAAAAATAGATTTTTGACTAAGTACTTTAGCACCATATGATTTGTATAGAAATTAAATGGGGTAGATAACAAGTAATTTCTTAATTTAGGTAGCACGTAGTTCATAGACAAGGCTTCGCACTTCGTTGTTGTATAATGTTTATCCATGGCTGTCAACTTCCTACTTGTAAAGAAAATAAGATGATCCACATTTCCTTCCCCTAGTTATACCAACTGCCTCCCCTTCAATGTCTCAAACTCTTTCTTTTACGCGTCACCCTAATAAAATTTCCCCTTGGATTTGAGAAACTCTTCCAGGGGCGTGACAATATTTTTATATCCCTTGATAAATTTCCTGTAGTAGCCAGTATTTCCAATAAATCTTCACACCTCACTCTGATTGGTAGGTTCTTTCAAACCCAAAATCATAGCTATTTTGGCTAGGTCTACCAATAATCCTTCTTTGCAAATGATATTCCCAAGAAAAGTTCCAAAAGGTGTAGGAAAGACACACTTCTTAATATTAAGAGAGATACTTAACTGCCTATACCTCTCAAACATGACCCTCATATTGTCATAGTGATCTTTTACTAAACTGTATACCTTCCAATCATACAAATACACTTGTGAATAAAATCATGAAATGATTGCACAACAATGCATGAGAATATTGTTGGCACATTTTTCAATCCAAATGGCATAACTTTGTATGAAAAACTTCCACACTTAGTAGTGAAAGTGTTCTTCTCTTGGTCTTCACGAGCAAAGTGCACCTGATGATAGCCTGAGAAACCATCTATAAAATTATATATCTCACGCCCAAAAAATCCTTCCAAAATTTTCTTTGTAGAAGGCATGGGAAAAGGATCTATAACACATGAAGCATTGAACTATCTATAGTCCACATAGATCTTGATCCTCCCGTCCTTCTTAATACTGATAACTATAAGACTAACCCACTCAGAATCTTCATTTGACTCAATAACTCCATACTTGATCATCTTAACAATTTATTATTTCACTTTGACATGCAAATTCGGGTTCATCTTATAATGCCTCTTCCTAACAGTTCGTGCACCTTCTTTCAACTTTATCTTCATCTCACCTAAAGAAGGATGCATACCCTTTAATTCATGATAACCTCTTATAAATATATCCTAGAAGTTATGTAAGAGATAAATGATCTTTTCAACCTATTTCTCTAGCCAGTAATCTCCAATAATTGCTTCCTTAAGCTCATCCACTATGTCAATATCCACCTTCTTTTTTTTCATGGGAGCATGGTACACATGTACCTTCTTATCTACAGAATTCATGACCTCGCATGCACCTTCAGTGCGGATAAAATCTGCGTTATCTACCTCTTCATCATCAATCATGTATACTATCTTTCCTTTTTCTTTTTCTTTCCAAAAGTGACCCATCTGTACTTCTTCTATCTCCTTAGGATTAAGGCACGCCTCATAATTAGGTTCACCCAATAGCTCTAGCATGACCTCTTCATCCTTCGCATTATCCCCCAATGTGATGCACTTCATGATATGCAATGCTTCATTGACTGGAGGCTTAGTAGAAAAGCATTCAAAATTTTGAAACATACATGCACTCATCTCTTTCCAGTTTATAGTCTCCCTTTTTATCTCAACATGGAAATACTAGGCACATGTGCATCTTCGTAGTGTGGAGTAGAACTTATGTACCCATAGGGATGGTAGTAAATCCTCCTGGAATTGTGCCCATAGTCTCTCAAAATTATGGATTTGTACTGAAGTCGGAGTCTTCCCATGAAATTCACAAATGTGCATAGGTACATTTCTCTGAGTAAACATAGTGGAAAAGTCAATTCTCACTTCTTGCTATTCCCAAAGGCTATCTCTATGTGTATCCCACCAGCACATTGTTGTCCCATGAAAGGTATAGAAGAGCATGTGTATTCTATCCCACTCATTATGACACTGATCCTCCATGGCGCATAAGGATTTATCAAGCTTTCTGTCACTAGTATACCTTGGTACCTGATTCGATCCAAAATGCCTCACCATGTGTGGCCTTATCATCCCGGTGAGTCATCCCTTAACTTTGCACCCGACCATCTTGTATATTCCATGAACCTAGTTATCACAAGCAACACTAGTAGTGTCACTTACATAATGTGCATGTTCTAACTAAAGTACACCTTCCTTCGATGGTTCTACATTTTCTAGATCTCACACCATCTGTGCATAAATTTGATTAAGTTATTCCTCACTCAAGCGCTCAACATAAGGGTTTGTCTTCTTATCATGCAAAGGTATGATCATGTGCTTGTATTTGTTCTCAAAATTGATGTATCTCTTGTTAAAGCGCGGATCAACATTGTTCGTACAACACCAAGGCCATCTAAGTAACGCTGGAAAGTTATCTACTTAAGTAATCTACAATCATCTCAAATGTCTCCAGTGAACTTGGCTCCCTGAATGAGTAATGGATGTGCATCCTTCCGTAACCCAATAGGAATAACCCTGGTATTTGTTATTCCCCATATACAGACACATTTAAATATGGCTATGGAATTGTAGGTCGCTGCCCATCTTATTCCATGCATTCTAGAGTCAACACAATTTACCTCAACTGCATGTATCTATCAAAATATTTTGTATTAACCACCCATCAATTACTACATCAAGTGTAATCTCCTTGTCACAAATCATGGTTATGATGGTGGTAAGTTCACATGTAAAACATGTCGTTCATGCTAAGCACTCAATTGCACAGTGAGTGACACCTTTTCACAAATCCACTCTCCCAATAGTGGGATGATATTATTTTGGTGCAACATCTTACACACCTATTTAAGGTCATCCACATCCTTTTATGGGAGCTCAACATCCTTCTTCGCATGTTCCCTCTCATGTGCTTGCTCCTTTTAAGCACTGTATTTCATCCTTATAGATCTTTTGATGACTCCCATGGTCTCTTGATATAATTACCTTCTGATGCACTGCATCTGGATACTTGAGCATGTATCACTTCCTCCCGTGTGATGGACATCCTTGGCTTTTAGAGGCTCGCATGTGCACATGCTGCCTCAGTGTGCATGTTGTAACGCAACATGAGTTTGTAAATCTAGATTAGGCATCTTCTTAGGAATCCATTGATCAACATTTGCACCTTAGCACCTTGATCATCCCTGTTCCCTTATCCTTCTTATCTTGTTTTTACACATGTGATCATATAAGTTTGGGTAATCCTCTAACTTGTGTTGCTTCCCACACCATGAGTAAGTTATATTTTGAGGAAAATCACACCGATAATGATCAAGGGACCCACAAGTGTAATAATTACCTCAAGTGAACCTACATTTTCCACCATCGTGACCTCAGCCAAAATATCCTCCTTGAGAATCCTCCATTTCATGTTATTCCCATTATTGTTATGCCCTTCATTATGTTTTCCTTCGTGCTCCTTGGATCCACTTACCACGCTAGTCTAGCATACTCTTGTATCAATAGATTCTGTGGATGTGATCAATCAATATATAATCAGATGTGTCGTGGGTATAGGGCATGGAAAATATTACAATACATGGAACACGTTCTATTTGAATTGTGTGCTTCAAAAGAGAGGAAATGGTTCTAGACATCATGGTTCTAAGTGCGAAAACTATCACAATCTAGTAAAAACGCATGTACACGGACTTGTGTGGGAAAATATCCTTAGTATGTCCCTCAACCTCAAAATCAATGCACCATATAACACTGTGCATCTCATGTGATGGGTTGACAAAGAGATTCTCCTAATTGTTTTTCGAAAATGGTCTGTAGATCTGCACCTCTAATAATGGTCCTCACTCCAGTATTCAACACTTCCAACTTCATCAGTCCATGCAGAGCGGCTTCCAAGGCCTCACACGGATCCACATATGTCTTATGAGATATGTGCTCTTCGGAATGGAGTCATCAGATCCTCCAACAAACCACCATGCATAATGACTAGTATGAATATCAAAAGATAATTTAGACAAAAAAGTCTTAAAATATCCCATCATACTCACCTGCACGCTTTCAGATAGGCCTTGCTTAATATCCTTACTGAGTGCGTTGATGCTCTTCTATGCTCAAAATCTAGAATGTGAAAATCATCCAAAAATGTAGTTCGTAAATGCATTATAACACACCATAGTCTTGATGTGGGTCATACTTCCTATATTAGATATGCGTGTGGCCTTGAAGCGTAGTGGCGAACTGGATCTTGCCTTCCTATCTGAAAGTTATAATTCCCTTCGTATGCACCATAAGTAAGCTCAGCTACTATAATGGAAAACTAACACCAAGTAGCTCTTCAAATGCACTCCTCTAATCTACCATCTATACATCGTAGATAAGGTTATGTAAGATAGACATATCAAACTAATAAATTGAGGTGGATCGGTTGAAAACATGGTTGCTAATTCTTGGTAAATTGAATATGCCTTTTAGATGTGGACCTTGTTCCTGCAAGATCACAAAGGAATCCAAAGGATGGCTATCTCTCAAACCAGGAAAATTTCTCTCCTAGGTGGTTGTCTTGATCCATGTATGGATTTTCCTCTACGTGCCCCCATGTAAAGTGTGGATGAATGGAGTCTAGATTGATGAACTCCCTTAATGGTCCTAGAATGCTAGTATCAGAAACTCATACACCAATGGTCTACGTGGTGTGCAGTCTCCTGGACTAGGAAGGGGGTACTTCCAACGGTTTATATAGCTTTCCAACACTCTGTCCTGAAGCTACACACCTAAAAAAAATCCGGACAATAGGGTAACTCCCATATAGACGACATCGAGCTCTGATTACCATGGGCGTGCTACTTGATTATCTATTTTTACCTCCTGGGAGTTTGGGATGATTTAATTAATCAACTAGGGATTCAATTAATAGGCAAACACTAATCTTAGAGACGCTCATTTAGAGCCATGATTTAGAGGAATACACGCAGGATTTTGATTATTTGAAGGGTGATTTAACCAATAAAAGGATGTATTGATTAAGGTCAGAGGACTCAAAAGAGGATTAATTTTCCTCTTTTTGGTCTTCATGAAGTTCAAGTTTATTAAAAGAAGATTAGCAACTAAAGGGGTGGCATTCATTGGCATAAGAAAAAATGGCAAAGGCTAGATACATTAAGAAAGTGTCGTTAATGGACACCTAAGAGCATCGTAAATGAAGTTAATTAGAACACTTGAAGTCACAAAGGGTATAACATATAATAGACATGAAAGAGGGTTATGAGGAAACTTAAATAGTATTCTAAGCCCCTATAAGTGGAGCTTAGCCGAGTCTACATTTTCCCCTTTTTGGGGTGGTGTAGCGTAAACAATGCCACTTCAAAGATAGTAGAATATTACAGATAAGTAAATTTTGAAGGAATTGCAAAAAAATTAGTATAATGAAGGATGTCGCCTAGCTCGGCGAGCTGAGGTGAGTGATAAGAGGTTGATCGACTACTAGAATCTGATCAAGAAGGAAAAATAACCTCGAGTCCCTAAACATTTGGTATTCGAGCTGTTCAATGTGAGTGAGTAGGAAAGAGACCATGCTATTTCAATGAAGAAACGGATTGAAACTATGACTGGGGGAAAGCAGAGATAAAGCCAATCCCTAAGTTGAACGAAACGAGTTACATGTAACACAAGGAAGGCCTAGTCGCTATAGGGATCAATTTTGTAGAGAGAGAATTATGTGGAAGGTGAAGTCGTATGTTTTGATGATCAAGCTTTCAACGCACATTATAAAACTCAGGAGCTGATTTGTCATCATAAATCCCCATTGTAGTTACCAAACCATGGAGATTTCCTCGTCATTCTTACCAATTAGCTGTGAAGATTGTCAGCAAGAAAACATAGAGAACGTAATCCAATAGGGGGCAAGCTGTCAATACAATAATATCGTGGAAAGAACAATGGAAAGTTGGCAAATGGAAATCTTGACATTATAACAAACACAGCATGTTCAAGATAGATTAATGAACTCCTTGAAATTATTAACAGGAAGCTTCGAGAGTGTGGAGGACGTGGTCTGAGTCAATATTGACTAAGCGAGTTTAAGAATGACACCCCAAGCAAGGATGCTTGCAAGGGGAACATGGAGGGGTTCAATGGGTTGGTTCTATGAAAAACCATTAGCTGGGCTATGGAGTCATTCCCTAAGTTGAACTGGATGTGCAACGAAGCACAGACATACGTAGGCTACATCAAGCTGTGGTAGATAGGATCTCAAGATCCAGAATGCACCTGCAATTCGTTCAAGTGAGAAGCATGGTTAGTTTTCACATTAGGATCGATTGCTTTTGGGATGTAGGATGAGTTGCTGAGAGTCGGAAAGTTCTCAATGATGCCTTGTGTCGCATAGATGATTCACCATGTGGAAATGCCTGTGCAGGAGTTGGGTCCTGGTGGGATTTTTGAATTTTTACCGACATTGGCCGCATTTGTAGAGTGATTAATCAAGAAGCCACTAAGTTATCTCGGTTGTGTAGGAATGAGCTCATAAGATTGATTGATTGCTTACAGATAATAGGAGAAATGGATAGCCCCGTCAGCATGAAAATTGGTGGATTTGAGAAAACATTAAGATAGTTATGAGGATCTCAGACTAATGTGAGATAATTCAAGCCTTTGACAATTTTGGTAAGGATTTAGCCAAATCATGGTGAAAAAATGGAGGAAGGTGACTCAATGAGTCAAATCTAAGACATTGAGAACTCGAAGCAAAGTAAAAGAGTCACGAAAGGGGGCACATGTCATCTTGGCATGCAATTCCAAAAAGAGAGAGAGAGCAATGAAACCCCCAAACTACATCGGGACTTCCACGTGGGGTCAAATGGTGAGGGGCACACCAAAAAGAAGGTCCTAATATTAATGTGTAATAAACCTCATTATGAACTCATGAAAAAGGAAAGAGCCACGAGGAAGGTGCCACATGTTAGCTCAGTGACACTTCTAAAAGATGTAAGAAAAGTCAAAGACCCTAGAGATGCACTTGGCCTCCACGTGGAGCTCGACACGGATGGGCTCTAAACCCGAAGCAGGTTGCAAAATATTGGTAGCAAGTCAATACAACATGGGAGTATTAATGAAGCCCACTAAGAATTTTTAAATGCTCATATATTTTAAAAGATATGGAGAGGGAGAGGAAATTATTAACTTGTCTTTTCAAGCAAAAGAGTTAAATGCACAGTCCCGTGTAGATGAAGCAAGCTCATGGAAACTCAAATTATCCACCTGCACTCAAATACCCATAACTTGAGCATCCCTTAGCAGAATCACACAAAATTAGACTCGTTGGAATCATGACTCCACACCCGATGCAAAGAAATCAATAAATTCATATATTGATGAATATTTGAGGATGTTATCTCTCATAAAACGGAGATCAATTCAAGAAGACAGTTGGATAATGGTTGAGAATGCATTAAATGAGTATGGCCCTCATTTTCTCCAACGGTAGGTCATGGGGTGTGTGAGGGAGATTTTGCAAATCTATTTCTAATCACTTCACCTCATTTATTATTAATGGAAAGTTTTTAAAGGGGTAATTTCAGGATTTCACTCTTCTCTTCTTCTCATTCTATATATTGTAATTAGGAGCTCTTTTAAAAGGGAGTTAGTCATTTTTCCTTGAGGCCCATATTTCTTATCTATTAGGGTTTGAACATGGAGCTCATACCTTATTCCTAAGCTTTGTAATGGAATTTTTCTTGCCTCTTACCTGTTATTGTTGTATTGTGCACATTTTTGGAGCAATATAATATGTCTTGTGATGCATTTTTTCCATCCTTTACATGTTTTTATTGTCTCTACTAGCCTTTATTCACTACAGGTATACTGTGCATATTTCTAATGTTCACTATAGGTTTTGGAAGTTATGACTTAATGGGTTTGAAGTGGTGTTCTATTTGAATCTATCTCTGGAATGTGGTGCATTTTGTCCACCCATTTCATTGTTCACCTTTTCCCCATTTCAGGAAGTTGGATTCTTTCTTAACATATTATTTTTTGGCACATTGCCTTTGTTATTTTTTTGTTGTGTTTTATTTTTCCTCTAACCCTCTCTTCACACCATAGAGAAGATCCAAATTCTTTAAAATATGGAGGTTATCTTAGGGAGCATGTCCCACTTCCCTAAGGTAACCCACGACTCTGACGGTTCATCCACAAAGATAATCGTCAATAGTTTTCCTGGCACGCCCGGTGGGACTTGAACTAATCACCCTACCACTTCATTTCACCAAGTTCGATGTGCTCTTGGTGAGATTTCAGCCTTTGGAGGCACATATAAGCGCATATGGTGACTCCATTTGGTCCAAACGAACCATTCTCTAAAATTACAAACCTTTATTCTATCCATTTCCATTCATCTTTGTTTCCATATCTCTCATTTTCTCTCATTCTATGAAGTTATGCAACCATGACTTCATTCCTACAATGGAATTCATACTTTCAGCAGTACCATCACCCTCTAGTGAGCTTCACGACTTCTCCAAATCAACATTATGACTAGATTCAAAAACACTATGTTGACCCATATGACCATGCCAAAACTAGTTTGACTATGGAACCTATCAAGGACACGGGTATACATATGAGGAAAACAGTTAGATAGAGGATGTTGGTATAATGGAGAAGATCCAAAGAATGGAGGAAGGCATGGTTCAATCTTGGGCTACAACACAAATAAAGGCATCCAGGAATGGTTACAGGGCCCCTTGTCCATGGGAAGTCCCTTATCCAAGAGACTATAGCTCACAAGAAAAGATTGATTTCATGGTTGAAATGATGCCCCAACTTATACAATGGATCGAGGGTATTGAAACATATGAGGAAAGTGTGAGACAACCTTGTCAATGGGTAAGTCAATCACTAACTCTTTGTTCATCTAGCCCTCCTTCACAGGCTTTATCATTTCATACTACTCCAAATGTTGATTTCCCTTATCCACCTCTTAGCCTTTCATCCCACCTCATTTCTACTACCCCTTTTCCTTCCAAATGGTCATTCCCTCCACGCGAACAAGAAGACAAATCCAAATCCAAATTAAGAGGAGCATATGGGGATGAGTAACATAAATTCAGAGGATTCAAATCATGATTCAAGTGTACAAGATATTACATATCTCTCTCCCATTCATTCTCTCTATAAATTAGAATTTTTAGAAGATTTTGAGCTCACAAGCTTCATGTTTGAAGATTAAGCTACACATGATGAAAAATTTGCAAACTCAAAGACCATCATGCAAGAGGGAGAAACCTTGGCATAGTAGGACGACAATGAGCTTGATTTCTTATCTTAATTGGAGGAATTTTTTAGTGATTAAGATCCCATGGAAATCACAACCTTTGTGTCTACATCATTAATTATCCCAACAAAAAATCCTACTATCATGGAAGAGAACATTCGAGAACAACCTGTATACTCATAATAGTTCCCCTGAATCAAATTCACAAGCTTTTGATGAAGATATAATCATTAAAGGATTTTTGCTTTCAAGAAAAGAGTCTGGATTTGTCCAATGAAGATGACCATGGAAGACAAGGAAAAGGAAGAAAAGGATGACACCACTTCTATACCAGTCATCAAAATAGAGGACCAACTATTTGCAGATGCACAAGAAATTCATAATCAACATGCAAACAACTCCATTCAGGAAATTCTGCAAGAAATCCTCATCTTGAAGGTTGAAATTTAGAGCAATAAGAAAGTACATTGGATCAAACAGTTCCCCATCAAGAATTTGGCTTCATTAGAGAGAAGGGAGAGGCCAACACTAGTCCTGCTTAATTCAGAGCATGAGGTTAATAGTCAAAACACCAAGGGTCAGCTACAACACCTCCAACTAAATGATAAGCATCTTGAGGAGGTATTCATTTTGTTTGTTGATATCATGGGTGGAAGAGTGGAAGGTAATTGTTCACTCTTATTGTAGGCCATATCTATTGCTAAATTAATCACATGGCCTACACTTTGTAAGAAAGGGAAGTTATTTCTCCCTACCTATTTCAGGATTTCTTTAGCTTTTCCATAGTTTGTCTAGTGTAGGAGTAGGAGTAGATTTTCTTTCAGCAGAAGAAGTTATTTTCACACACTTTGCATGTTATTTCTTGAGGCATGTATGATTTTATCTTTTGTATATAACCTTTTTCAGTGTTTCTTCAAGCAATGCAATGCACCACACTCTTTAGTATTTGTAGCAGGGAGATTCACAGTTGCTAGTAATAGTTACAAACTTCAAATCAGAAAAATGCAGAGAAACTAAAATCAGTTAAGGAGGAAATCTTGTTGACTCTCTCCAGAACGAATTGTAGCAAGCCTCTACACATCTACAAGATCAAATATAGCCCAATTCATAATCCACTCCATCCTTCATCCTTAAAATTAACAGTTGCGTGGGAATAAGTGAAATTCAATATCAAATACAATTTTCTACTCCTAAAAAACAAATTTTAAGTTGTCCTTATGAAATTTGAAAAGTGCAAGAATTAGCTGGTGGTTATAGAATCAAACAACAACACTTCAAATACTTTGGGATCAAATTTTAGATCAGCTCATGATGATGATGCGGATTCAATGCCCAATGGATAGATACAACAACTGGTCCATTCTATTTAGCAAGATAATGGCCCCCATGAGTCACCAAACTGTTATCTAATTCCCTCCACCGCCCGCTGAAATTAGATAACAAGTACATTACTAATGTGATTAATCAAGAATCCCCTAAGTTACCTCAGTTTGTGTAGGAATGAGCTCATAAGATTGATTGATGGTTTGCGGATAATAGGGGAAATGGATAGCCCCACCAGCATGACAATTGGTGGATTTGAGAAAATATGAAGATATTTCTGAGGATCTCAGACTAATGCAAGATAAGTCAAGCCTTCTAGCAATTTTGGTAAAGATTTAGCCAAATCATGGTGAAAAAATGGTAGGAAGGTGACTTGGCGAGTTGAATCCAAGCCATTTGAACATCAGAAGAAAAGTAAAAGAGTCACAGAAAGGGGCCATGTGCCAGCTCGGCACAATTCCAAAAAGAGAGAAAGGAATGAAACCACCAAACTTCCACGGGACTTCCACATGGGTTCGAATGGTGAGGGGCTTGCTGAAAAGAAGGTCATCGTATCAATGTATAATGAAGCCTCATTACAAAATTCACAAAAAAGGAAAGGAACCGTAGAAGGTGCCATGTGTCAGTTCGATGCACTTGTAAAAGGTGCAAGAAAAGCGGAGACCCTAGAGATGCACTTGGCTTCCACGTGGAGCTCAACACGGATGGGCTGTGAACCTGAAGCAGGTTGTAAAATATTGGCGGTAGGTCAATACAACATGGGAGTAATAATGAATCCCACCAAGAATTTTTGAAATTCTCAGATCTTTTAAAAGATATGGAGAGGGAGAGGAAATTATTAACTTGTGTTTTCAACAAAAGAGTTAAATTCATAGTCCCATGTAGATGAAGCAAGCTCGTGGAAACTCAAATTATCCACCTGCACTCAAATACCCATAACTTGAGCATCCCTTAGCAGAATCACACAAAATTGGTCTCGTTGGAATCATGACTCCACACCCAATGCAAAACAATCAATAAATTGATATATTGATGAAGATTTGAGGATGTATCTCTCAAAAAATGATCTCAATTCAAGAAGACAGCTATAGAATGGTTGAGAATGCATTAAATGAGTATGGCCCTCATTTTCTCCAATGGAAAGTCATGGGGCAGTGTGAGGGAAATTTTGTAAATCTATTTCTGTCACTTCACCTCATTTATTACAACTGGAAAGTGGTTAAAGGGGTAATTTCAGAGATTTCACTCTTCTCTTCTTCTCATTCTATATATTGTAATCTTTGAGCTCTTTCTAAAAGAGAGTTAGTCATTTTTCCGTTTTAGGCCCTTGTTTCTTCTCTGTTAGGGTTTGAACATGGAGCTCAACCTTCTTCCTAAGCTTTAAAATGAATTTTTTCTTTCCTCTTACCTGTTGTTGTTGTACTGTGCATATTTTTGGAGCAATATAATATGTCATGTGATGCATTTTGTCCATCCTTTGCATGTTTTTATTGTCTCTACTAGCCTTTATTCACTGCAGGTATATTGTGCATATTTCTAATGTTCACTACAGGTTTTGGAATTTTGTGTTTAATGGGTTTGAAGTGGTGTTCCGTGTGAATCTATCTCTGGACTATGGTGCATTTTTTCCACCCTTTTCATTTCTCACCTTTTCCCCATTTCAGGTAGTTGGATTCTTGATTAATGTCTTCTTTTTGGCGCATCGCTTTTGTTAGTTTTGTGTTTTGTTTCATTTTTCCTCTGGCCCTTACCTCACACCATAGAGAAGATCCAACTTCATTAAAATTTGGATGTTACCTTAGGGAGAATCGTCCCACTTCCCTAAGGTATCTTACTACTTGTTTTGGTTAAGGAGAAGTTAGCGGGTTAACTGTTAGAGACAGCCCTTTGACAGTGCACTAGTGTAGCTTTGACATGTGCTAGCATGAAGGGCCACGTGCTAGTGTTAAAATGACAAGCATGTAGGAATTACACTACTATTTAGGTTTAGATTAGGGTTTTTCACACACTAGTGTCTGACCATGAAAACATGGGAGATGAAAAATGGAAGCTGCTAGCATGTGGAATGCGCTATTGTTAAAATAGGAGCAATAGTGTCAAAAGGCTTATGCTAGCATGGAATGCACTAGTGTGCCAAAGTGTGTGCTAGTGCTAAAAGTCATGTGTTAGTGCAAAAAAGAAAGTGCTAGCATATATTTCAGCCTTTGAGAATGCATTAGAAGAATTTAGGAACGATTAGAAGTGATTTAGAAGAACTTAGGGGTTGATTAGACACCCCTTAAGAAGATGTTTTTAGAAGAAATGGTGTTAATTTTTTGTTTTGGGTAATCTTGTAAGCAAGATTACTCAATTTATATATTTGTGAGTGACATGGAAACCTTTTAGCATATGATAATACCTTCTCCCGTCAAGATCAATGTGGATTTATTGTAGTTTTGGAGGTAATTGTGTTATCATATATTATACAGCTGAAAGACATCATGCTAGACCATAGCCTCCTTACTACCTTAACAAAGAGGTGGTATAGTGAGAGCCACGCCTTCATAATCCCCACTCGTGAGATGATCGTGGCATTAGAGGATGCATATCATATCCTCAGAGTTTTGATCTAGGGAATCTTAGTGACATATGATGGGCGTCGCGGCAAGATGCTAGAGCATATATGGGATTTGTTTCAGTTGCAAGAAATTCCACAATAAGGCATGGCAGTGCACTTATATAGGTGTTTTGAGGATCAAAGGATTACATGTTTACCATTACATTTGATGGATATTATTAGTGGCTACCTCCTTCTTGACAATACGGGGACTCATTTTTCACTTGGCTTAATAAGAGTGGTGCACAGACTCATGGATGGAGAGGTATTTGTTTGGGGTTAGTGCATACTATCTCATTTGTATAGGTATTTTCATGTAATTTCATATAGAAAGATGGGGAACTTGAGTCTCGTGATGTTGTTACATGTTTGGGCATGGGATCATATTGTTATCATGTACCCACTTGGAGTGCTATGAGCTAGAGTACCAGATGATCCATCTTGTAGGGGATGGGAGCCAGTACGTGAGGATGTCTGATCTCATCTGAGTGACACAACATATTAAAGATGAGAATTTTATGATCTATAGATGTGGATGGTGACCTGACAACCATATTGTCTATATCAGTGGCTCGAGGGTGGCACAAATCTTATCATCATTGAGGTGGACCACTTTCTAATAGGTAGTCATAGACATATTTTAGAGTGGTACTGCATGGACAGGGTTCAGTGGTAGTTAGGTCTTATCCAGGGAATTCCTGAGGACGAGATGCGGTATGTGCATAGAGCGTATGAGACTTTTTATTTTGGTCCCTACATTAGACCATGGAGGGCACTTGGCAGTTTATAGGGTGTCATCCCACAGAGATGGGGTGGACATAGACAGATAGTTGACCTAGGGGCGACTACAAATTATGGGCCTTTGTATGCTACAATATTTCCTAGATGCATCACCATTCCAAAAGTCAAGATAGATGTTCGTATAGTTGAAACAATAGGACTTCAAAATCAGGCCTTACAAGATAGGGAGAGGTTAGGGTAGCTAGAGGTTGAGGAAACATTACATTGAGAGTAGGAACATGCATAGCCACAAGGGAAAGCACAATAAGGTCCACAAGTACAACCTCCTCTACAGGAACCACCCCATCAGGTACCCCCATAGCAGGCTCTGCAACATCATGCACAAGTACAGGCAATATTCCAACACATGGTGTATAGGCACATGAACAATAAGTGCCCTTGATACAATTTCTACCCTCACTACCTTGAGTAATGAGTCTGCATATTATAGCAATTGGGGTGACATAGATTGATGGAGATCACCTCATCCACCTATTGTAGCAAGTGGGGGATAGGTATCACCATTGAGGTCATCACAGATATAGGTTCCTAGATTCATGGTTATTCCAAGAGCAGGTGGGCCATAAAGGGCCACATTACAGCTTGAGAGAGATATGGCTCTACAGTGTACTGACATAACTATCATTACAGTGCAAACCTTACAGCGGTGAGTAGAGGTGGTTGTCATAGAGAGAAACAAGGTCATAGAAAAGAGAGAACATTGGGGATCTGAGAGGACTTAGCTACAAGAAGACATGGCTAGATTTATATGAGATCATGATGCACTCTACTAGGAATCCTTATCAGGAGGATCTTAGGATTTAGTGCATGATTTTTCATCGGTCACATGTGAGGCTGCTTACTATAGAGCTCTCTATTATGGAGAAATGTTAGAGGGATAGAGGGTTATTCCATATAGTTAAAATTTTAGTATTTTCTCTAGATCCATATCAAAGAGACCATCTATGTCTACTAGATCGGTGTAGATGCCTCCACCATATCCAATTCCTCCACCATAGTAGATGGCTCCACCAAAGCATGGGCGAGGTAGTCCTGGTACCAGTGAGAGTTAGGGTTGACTCTATTTATGTATTAATGTATCTATTTTTTGTATATGCCTTGTGATGAAGGCACATGATTTTTTACATGATGTATATGTATCTTTTTTATTATGCCTCAAGATGAAGGCACGAATTTTTTACCCATGCCCATAGTGGCTTGTTTTTGTATCTGATGTATATTGAGACACACTTATGTATATGGAAATTGATTATTGACTTTGATATGATGATGATGGACTTTGATTATTACTTGTGTTTTTATTTATGACATAGAATGTTTAGCCCTTGTTTTTACTATAGTCTATGATGAGGGGGGATAAAAATAATCCCTATTTCCGCATTGATGATATTATATGATGTTAACTTAGCATGCATGTTAATTTTTCAGTTTCATGATGATGTATCTTAGCATTCTTAGTGATGATATATGATGTTTATATGTTAGATGTGATGGCATAGATGATGTGAATTGTGAAATGATAAGAAACAATGTAAAAGAAACAAACAAAAGCACAAGAAACATTTAATCACAATGAACTACAACTAACACAAGTATGTACAATAAGAAAACATGAAAAATCTGCAACAATATTAAAGAAATACTTAATCTAAGTAAGCAAAGAATAGACTAATCTAAAAATTATGTAAGACAACACACAAAACTATGTAAAAATAAATAACTAAATAACAAAAGCACTACTTTGTTTTTGTGGGATAATTTATGAAATGTTTTGCGTTGTTTTTTGTATTTTTTGGGATACAATGTTATATTATTTTTGAGTTTATTTTTTAGAAACCTATTTCAAATGTTTAGATGTTTTATAAAAGTTATTTGAATGTTTTGGGATTTTTAAAATTTTTCCAAAGCTATGTACAGGAAAAAAAATATGTGTGGATGCCCCTATCATTAGACAGGGAGAGTAAAAGGAAAACATCACACATCTGTACAAGAAAGTAAAGATGTAAATGATTTCCCCCATCATTAGATGGGAATGTACAAAGGAAAAACTCCTTGCATACAAGTGTAGGATCAACTAGATCAAGGCCACAAAGGATAGGATCAAAAGAAAATTAGACACAAGAAAAAAATAGCTTAAGATAAATCCACTATACCCCTAGGTGTGAGATGTTTGTGAATAACGGACCCTCCTGATGGTGTTGAAAACCATGCTTTTCACCAAAGGACTTGTCCCAAGTTCCACAATTTCATGGTTTTCACATTTAGATGTAATTATTTTTCTTTAATTTTTTGTTTCTTTTTCTAATTTATTTTTGAGGGACCCCCATGTTTAGGCGTAGAAACACTTGAGATGTCTGGAATTCATAGGTTCCCTAAGTTCATCACCATTGGAATCAAAAAATTTATATTATGTTGAACCAAATTTAGTAATCACAACATATGGTCCCAACTAGTTAGGCTCGAATGTTCCTTTCTTTTCTTGATCTTTGGTAGTGTTGAATGGATTCTCCTTCAAGACAAGTTCTCCTATCTCAAAGGTGCAAGGTATGATCCATTTGTTTTGTAGCTTTGCACACTCGATCTGATATAATTATAAATAGTCTTGTATGTAAAGGTGCTTTTCATCCAATAGCTCTAGTTCTGTAAGTCTATCCACTCTATAGTCTTCCTCTTTGTCTAGATAATCTTTCAAAGATATGTGCATAGATGGGAGCTCAATCTCAAGGTCCAAGATAGCCTCTGTGCCAAAAATAAGTGAATATGGAGTAGCACCAGTAGGGGTGCGGATGGATTTTTTATAAGTCTAAAGTGTGGGATGGATTTGCAAGTGCCAATTATGACCAGTTTTATTAACCATTTTTTCCATAATGTGAACAAGAGTCTTGTTCAAGGATTCATCTTATCGATTACCTTAAGGGTAATAGGGAGTTGACCATTTTTTCTAATTTGGAAGCATTGGAATAATGCGTTCACATTCTTATTCTTGAATGAATTACCATTCTTAGATATAATGGCAATGGGAATGTCATAGCGACAGATAATGTGGTTCATTATGAATTTGGAAATTTTCACATCAGTGACATAAGTAAGAGGAACAACCTCTACCCATTTTGTGAAATACTTGGTGGCAGTTATGATATGGTTTTGGCCATCATAGGAAGTGAGTCTAAGGTTTCTAATGAGATCAAGTCCCCACTTTGAAAAAGGCCATGGCATTGTAATGGGTTTCAATGCCTGTGCTGGAGCATGTATCATATTGTCATACTTTTGACACAACAAGCATTTATTGACATATTAAAAATAATCAATTTCCATGGTAGGCCAGTAATAGTAAACTCTTAATATATTTTTAGAAAGAACCATTCCACTTGTGTGGGCCCCACAGATGTTTTCATGCACCTCTTTGACCACTAAGATAGATTCTTTTGAATTAAGGAAACATAACAGATTCCCTTCATAGCCTCTACGATAAATCTTACCTCTAAGGAGGGTATATCGGGCTATGCACTGGATTAGGTTTCATTTTTTAGAATGGGAAATGTTAAGGGAAAGGTTCTGTCATGTAGGTAATTATAGATGTCAACATACCATGGGGATAAGGGACCAACAACTTCACACATCAAACAAGATTTTGGCATGTCGTATACGTTGAAAGTCTTAAGATGTTCCATAAAAGAATTACATTCATTATTTCCGGGTGGGATGTGTAACATAGATCCAAATGTGGTCATGGCATCTACCGAGTGAATTTTTCCTCTGGATATCTTCTGAAACATGATTTGTACAAATAACTCTTTTAAAGTATCCACCATTTTCTTGTAAGGGAGTATCTTCTCATCTTTAATCTTATATTCATCGTTTATTTTCTTGATGATTAATTGAGAATCATCTATAATGTTAACCTTCCTGATGTCCCATCATATAACATTTTTTAGTCCTACAATAAGGGATTCATAGTCAACTATGGTATTAGTGCATGGGAAGCCAATTCAAAATGCTTGAGGAATTGGATCACCCATAGTGGTGATAAGAATGAATTATACTCCTAAACACTGAAAGGTAAATGATCTATCAAAGTACATTTTCCATGTGATGGATTCTTCAATATACATCATAGAAGCATTTGTAAAATCCATAGTCAATGGTTTTTCTCTTGGTAGGGGAGCTTTATCTAGTTGATCTGCAAGTACTTTCCCCTTAACTGATTTCTGATTAACATACTCAATATCAAACTCACTAAGAAAGATGATCCAATTAGCCATCCTCCCAGTAAGTGTTGGTTTAGACAATAAGTACTTGAGTGGATCAATTCTGGATATGAGCTTGATCTTGTTATTCAATAGATAATGGAGAAGTTTTTGGAAATCAAAAACAACAGCCATGAAATCTTTCTCAATTTTTGGGTAGTTAAGCTCATAAAAAATCAAAGTGCGATTGATATAGTAGACAAATTTTTATTTTTGATTTATATCATACCAAGCTAGAAGTGCACCAATTGTAGACTGAGTGGCTGAAATATACAATAGTAGGGGTTCACCTAGAGTAGGTGGCATAAGGATAGGTGATTTGGACAAATATTCATTGAGTAAATAAAATTCTTGTTGTTGTTGAGGACCCCAATGGAAATCAACATATTTTTAAGAAGATATGTAAAGGAATGACACTTTTTGTGAGTTGAGAAATGAATCTGGCGATAGATTGGATTTTTCCTTATAAATATGCAGCTATTTGAGGTTCTTTAGAGGAGGTATTTCAGTAATGGCAGTGACCTTTACTGGGTCAACTTCAATTCCTCTTCTTGACACAATGAAGCCTAAAAATTTTCTAGACAAGACACCAAAGACACATTTCTTTGGATTTAGTCTAACCTTGTAGTCTCTAAGACGCTGGAAGATCTACGTTAAAATTTCAAGATGTTCTACTCTAGTCCTTGATTTTTCTAGGATGTCATCAACATAACCTTCCATTATATCATTAATAATATCATGGAAGATGATTATCATGGCCCTTTGATAGGTGACACCTACGTTCTTAAGACCGAAGGGCATGACCTAATAATAGAATGTCCCCTAAAGGGTTGTAAAGTCAATTTTATGTTGATCTTCTATAATTTTAATTTGACTATATCATGAAAATCCATCCATGAGGGATAAAATTTCATAACCAGCAATTGAATCGACAATCATGTCAATGTTAGGAAGAGGAAAATCATCTTTTGGACATGCCTTATTAGTGTCTCTGAATTCTGTACAGATTATGGTGCCAATAGGTTTCTTTTACATAAGGACTATATTAAAAATCCATTATGAATAATCAATAGGCCTGATGAAGCCTACTTCCAATATTTTTTTCATCTCTTCTTTAACCAAAAGGGAAACATGAGGATGCATATTTCTAATATTTTTCTTGATGGGATTTTCTTCTTCATGCACAACTAGGTTATGCACTACCAATGAGGGATCTAATCCTGGCATGTCTGCATAAGACCAAGAAAATATGTCTAAAAATTCTTTGAGAAGCATGACAAAGGTATTTTGTTCTTGTGCTGAGAGGGAAGCTCCCAACTTAACAATTCTAGGTTGATCCTCTGTTCCAATATTCACATCTATAGTTTCCTCCATGACCATTTTGAGTTCGTCTTCCATACATGTAGGATCTAGAGGGAGATTGATATCATCATCTAAGGGCATCTCAACAATATTTTCACCCTTAGAGTGGTCACTTTTTATGTCCGTCAATGTTTCAATTTATTTTTCTACAAGTTCCTCAAAGAGGTTTTCACTATGGGACTTGGAATTTTTATTTTTACAAGGCTTCTTTGATGATATCTTACCCTTATTTTCTTTTTAAAAAATTTGACCATGAATTTTAGCCTCCTCTTTTAAGTACGTGCATGCATCAATATTAATGGAGAAGCACTTATTATGGTTGCCAATAGGAATGTCATCATGGAGACCCATAAACTCACAAATTGGTTCGTCATTCTCAAAGAAATAAATTAACTTGTGTTTTTATTCGTCCTAATTGACAAGGGAAGGATGGAAAAGATTTAATTCAGGAATGGTAGGGGATATGGTTAGGATAGCCATTTCAGGAAACATGTTTGTAGAGGAAAGGTATTTATAGAGACTACACTAGGAATAGATTTCATTGTCATAATTAGACGAACTATCTTCTCGCTGAGAAGAGGTTTTTTTGACCTCTAGAGGATGGGACC
The DNA here is from genome assembly GCA_019776745.2 of Taxus chinensis. Classification (NCBI taxonomy): domain Eukaryota; kingdom Viridiplantae; phylum Streptophyta; class Pinopsida; order Cupressales; family Taxaceae; genus Taxus; species Taxus chinensis. Next base: position 354,437,133 of record CM034154.1, read on the forward strand.
CATACAGTTGGATACCTATAACATATCTTTCTACATTACGGTGTGGTATTAGAAGAGCTTCCCATACACCATGTTCATTTATGCCACATCCATATCCATTATATCTTATAGAATACAATTTTTTTTTTGCGATAACATATTTGGGTGATTGATTACATGAAGCCATATCATCATCCAAAGGATAGGATATAGAAGTTTCATGTAGTTTCTCATCTTCCAAAAGGCCACCAGGAGTAAAAGTCTTAATGTTATAGTGTTCCTAGGACCATTAATATTTTTAACAAGGCCTACCACACATTCTAGGTGATAAGGGAGTTTGGAAATTAAGAGGGCATGTTGGAGGTTATATTCTCCAAGGCCATTTACAATAAATTTCATCTCCCATGAAGTAAAGGGAGAGACCAATGTAGAAGAACCATCCTTATGAGAGTACAGGGTATTCTGATCAATGCATGAGGTAAAAGCCTCTAACTAAAATTGGGTAGCCAATTTAGTTGAAGGACATTCATAGGCAGTAAGGAAATAACCCAACAACACTTTGTAATAGGAGAAGGGTTGGGGGTCCCCCAAAATGGTAAAAATGTCCTTCATGATATAATTTAATGCATTGATGGAATGTGGAAGGAACAACTTACATGGCATGTATCCATGGGTGATTGAGGAGCATATTATAAGGAATTTCCAAGTCCAAGACATGGAACCGAGTATCATGACTAGTATGACCAACTTCCATAGGCAAATTGATTATACTAGGTGATTTTCACTCTGCGTTATCATAAACCTTGATCATGATGATTTTAGTATCCAAATTAATGTCAATGTGCCCTAGTTGTCTAACAATTTTTAGAGTACATAAATTCAAGCTAGATCCATCGTCCATAAGCACCCTTTTTATATTTTTGTGATTAACAAGTACCTCTATGTATAAGGGTAGGTTGTGTGTATGATCATTTCTAAGAATCTCATGTTGGCTAAAGGTAATGTTTTCGGAGGGATAAATCTACACAACTAAGACCTGGGAGCACATAGGATTAATATCAGTTGAAACTCCTGACCCCTGAAGTATTTTGCAAAGCATCTATTTATCAACATTGGATACTTTAAGAATATCTAAGATCAAAATCTTAGCAATGGTCTTCTCAATTTGTTCTAAAATATCATAATGACTATCTTGAGGGGTGGGAAGAGGAGGTTATGGGATAACAAGGTGAGCACGTTACATTTCCATGGTGTACTCTTGTGCCTTGATCCTAATAGTATTTAATTTGTCAATATATGGATCAAAACAACCAATAAGGGAATTAAAGTGATTAGTAGAGTCAACAACATGATGGGAACTTTTAGTTTAAGAAGACTAGCCTTGATCCGAATTTTTATCCACTTGTTTATGTTTAGGAAATGGATCTTTGTAAATTCCCAACTTTTGATTAGAAGATTTGTTGGGTCCAAGTGAGTCCATATCAACCTCTCCACTATCAATAAGGTATTGAATGAAGTGTTTTAACTTCAAAATTAATCAGTGACATGGCCCTTAACATGATGATATTCACAATATTCATGGTCTTTATACCATGATGGTTTAGGTGCATCATCATGCATATGGTGTAGTGTTAGGAAATTGATCATGTTCAGTCATCTAATTATTTCAATATAGATGGAAAATAATCCATGAGAGGATTGAACACCTGTCTTTTGACTTCTTGTGTAGTTGGTCCTTTGGTAAGCTTCAATTATTTTGAACTACTTGCACCATTTTGAATTAGTTATACCATCAATACAACATTGGTTCTTTATTTTGAAATAATTTAGGCTTGTTTGTAGGTTTGGTTTCATGATTTTCTCTTGAAAATGGTTTCATTGTCCTTTTAGATAATAAATCCTTTCCGATTTGGATTCCTTTTTCTATAACTTCTTTGAAATTATTACCACAGTGCATTTATTAGTGGAAATAAATTTAGGGATGTAAATTTGGTACAAAAATGCTAACAAGTTGTTTCTCTAATATTGAGCAAGGGAAGAGACTAGCTAACCCTCACCATCTTTGTAAGAAACCAGCGAAGTTTTCATTATTTCACTGTTTAGAGTTGCATAAGTCTAACATGGTAATGTCACTTTCCATATTGAATGAAAATCAATGCACAAACTTTTCTTCCAATTAATCCCATGTGAAGATTGACCCTTTAGGTATATGGAGGAACCATTCAAGTGCTTGGCCTCTAAGACTCTGTGGGAATAGATGAATGAGATAGTTGTCACTATAGGAAACTTCTTGGCAAGACATGAATAATTCTTTAACATGATTGTGAGGTCACCCTTACCCCTATATTTATTAAATTTAGGGTATTTGAAGTGAGGTGGAAATGGTGTTCTTAACATCACTCTATCAAAAGGATAAGGGCACAGTTCTTCAAATTGGTACTTTTTACTGTGTCCTACATTGCTTTCTTGTAAATTGGTGAGGGAATTTTTCATAGACTTTCATTCGTGATCAAATATTTTTCCATGTGTAGGTGAGGCAGGCATATATACATGGTTAGATTTGGATGTTTCACCACCTTGGTTATCATTATATAGCTCATGATAAGCAACCTTAGGTTTCTCTTGATGTGGATTCTTAGTGAAAAAATCTTGATATGAAGCCTTGGGATTGTCTAAACATGGAGTTTTAGCCTTTATTTATGGGTCTTTATGGACATGGGAAGCCAAACTCACTAATTAATGACTAAGGTCTTGTAATTGTTATTGGATTGTGACCTGGAGCCTCATTTTTTTTTCTTTGCATGAGTTTCATGTGGAGGTGGTTGTTTTCACGATATTTTTGGTCTTCATTTTCTAAATTTCCATCACATTTAATGTGAACAATGGGTATATGATAACTACCAATTTTTTTAAGAGGTGTGTCTTCCTCATTCTGTGGACTGGAAATAAACTCATGTCCTAGATTTAGGATGGCATCTAGAGATTGAATGGGTCATTCTTCCTCTTCTTCCCCACGAACCATATTTTTGAGGAGATTATGGTAAAATTTAGGTGGCATTTTAACCCCTAATTCTACAACACACATTAAGACTTTGTTTCTTTTTTAGAATAGAAATTCATCTATGTGGGTAGATTCAAATTCAAGTTTATCTCGAGGAGAGTTCCCCTTGTCACCATTATGCTTAACCATTGTTGTCTTCTTCAAATAAGGGGTTTAATTTATCATTGACGAAAGGATTTGACCCTAATTTTCTATGCCCCATTCTTGTAATAGGAGGCATAATGGGAAGTGTTTAGCTAGGGTTTGACAAATGAGCACAAACACTAAAAGGACCCTAGGAAAATCAAGTAGTGTGACAGCTACAAATGTCTCAATGAACAAAAAATAAGTAAGGTAAAGAATCCTAAATAATCAAGGTAAATTGGATCAAGGAATCAAAGAATCAAATAATATGAAACTATATGATGAGAATAACCAAGGAAAATTCAAAAAAGTTATAAACAAGGATCCAATCACAAAAGTATCTACTCCTTATGTCTGAAATATGGTTTGGTTCAAAAATGAAAACACAATGTCAATAATTAAATCAAGTTTGGGATAAACAAGACTTAAGTATTAAAATGGTGTTGAAGTGATTTCAATTCAAGGTATACCCAAATGATTTTAAGACAAACAAAGTCCAAGTTTTTAAAAATGGAGGTTACCAATGTGAGCAACACAACAATACAACTTGGATACTTTTAATCAATATTTTAGGAAAAAGAGATGTTAGTATAAAAATGGTATTGAACACGATGAAACTTAGTAACAACCTATACTTTCAAAAAACCTAAGGCAATGTTTGGTCAAAAACAAGGTCTAAGTATAACAAGGAATTGATATTATGTGAGTAGAGTAACAATACAATCTAGAAACTTATATCAAGTTTTATAAAAAACAAGATGTAAGTATCCAAAATGTATTGATATGATGCAAACAATGTAAAAAATCAAGGGAAATCAATGATAAGACAACCTAACTATAATGAGATGGTCTTGACATGGGTATCAAGATAAAGGCTTACCAAAATATGAGGACGTACCTAGCACACTTTCAACACTTAACATTCATGTCGTGACATGGTCATGTAAGTGACTACAAAGGTGGTGGACATGATTTTTTTTACAGTTCCACATAGTTTGTTCTATTTTTTCCAAAAAAGGAAATAAGATACAAAAGGAGATAGATCAAATGGGGATGAAAAATACACTGCGTAACTTTTGTAGAGTTTTGCCTTATCTTATGATAAGGTGGAAACTAGGACAAAGTTTTTCTTTGTAAGTTTCATGATGAATGTCACATGGCATCAACTTTAATAGACTCTTCCCTTGTTCAAATAACAAGGTTTTGACTCCAAGAAATTTTTTGCTTTGTGAGAGCTCTTTAGAACACGATGGATAAACTCAAGTTGGACCCAATGCCAAATGGTTTCCTAAGCTTTTGTTCTCAACACTCACAAATTCTTTCCTAAGAGAAATATGTCTTTCTAGTAAACTAGACAAAGGACGAGTACCCCACAATCAAATTAATGAATGGGGCCTCATACAGGAAACTTGAAGCTTATTCTCATGGTTTTTTGTTCTAGTCAAGTGGGTAGTGGGGAACTTCTTGTTTCATCCACTAGTTCCCTCAAGGTGTGGACTACTTTGGGGTTTTTGTGGTAATCCTCATAATGATTTTTATGGCTTATGCCAAGATACTTCCCACAGTTCAAAGAGGATGGGTTTTAACCCTTATCTGAACCTGAAAATACATTGTTTTGAATAAATGGTGTGTTTTTTATATTTTTATTAGAAATGTGGTTTAGTACACCATTAATAATTTGCAACACACTTGTAATTAGTATTTTTTTAGATCCTAATTCTTTGACAAGTGGATTAGGTTCTATAATCAAGACTTATTAGTTTTCCAAGAAATCCAGAATATTATGAAAGAGGATTAAAGGTTGCTTTTGATTCTCAAGATCGTTCAAATACACAAGAGAAGAGAATACAAAAATAATTAATCCAGCTAGATGGAAATGAAAAACTTTAAATCAAAGGACCATAAAAAATGCTTGGTAAAAGGTTCATTCCCTTAAGAAAAAAAAATGAATAGATGAAATTCCAAATTAATCCAAATGTTTAGAGAAAGAAGACTATATCTACTTTTGATTCTCAAGATCACCAAAGGTACAAGAGAAGAGCATACACAAACTTTGGCCTAACTCAAGTAAAACATGGAAAAAATTTATCAAAGCATTAGACATGTTAAAAAATTGATTCAACACAAAACCTGCAAAATTAGAAAACCTTGAAAATTTAAAAAGAAAACACCAAAAATCAGATTCTAGAATTTCTTGAAATCTGAGCCAAAATTTTACACAGAATGCTAGTGCAAGCCTTTTAATGGTAACACAATCCTAGAAATAGTAGCGTAAACATTAGAAATGGTAAACACATAGGAAAACAACAATAATAGCACAAGGCAATTCTTTGTGCAGATAGAGAAGGAAAATAGTTTAATGCTAGCATAGCCCAGAGAGATGCTAACACAAGGATAACTCAACAATAGTGCATGAGCTACATAGAGGCCAAAAATATAGAGAATGCTAACACAAGCCTAGTAAAATGGTAAAAAAGCAATGTATTAACAGTAGTGCAAACATCTTAACAGTAGCGCAACCCTTCAACGCATTGATGTAGGGGTTCAAATGCTAATGCAAGGCACCTTGTGCAACTTCAAAAAAAGGATTTTGACAAAAATAATGTCAAAAATCTCAAATCTTTATTGATTAACTTCAAAATTTAGTAGCACCTCACCTCCTTTATTCCTACAAAGAGCACTCAACACATGAAAACTTAACAAAACAAGTTAATAATCACAAGATTTATCAATAAATTCTTAAAATAGGGTTAGTAAATTAAAAAAATGAAATTAAACTATAAAAACTTGAAATAAATGCATGAGAAAATGGAGTAAGTCCCACGAGGCATGCCAAATGTATGTATACTAAAATAACTAAGATATTGAATGAAGCTAACACCAAGTAGTTCCTAAAAAAAATAATCTAATTAAAACATCAATGATAAATATTTAAAGGAAATAAACTTCTAATGCATCAAAATGAATTTAAAAATATAATGCAAAGCAATCCCTTGAAATTAGATGTGATTTGTAATGTATGATTGCTAATTAATATGAACCTATTTAGATCATAATAAATCAAGTTGTATGATGTCTCTTAAGTGAGGAATGGATCTCACCAAAATGGCTATAAGGCCATGTTTGGATCTTCCTTTACTACTTAACTATGAGAGAAATGGATGCAAAGATGAAAAATCTATTCCAAGAATGGATAATGCTCTATCAATATGCATATAGTAATAACTATTCAAAACATGGTGTAAGGTGTGAAGGAAGGTTGTAGGTTCTTTATATAGCTTTCCAATTTGGGAGAAACTACAATCCTAGTGAATGTGGGATAAAAGATAAAGTATAATTAGAAGAGATAAACATGATTAGAGGGAATTAATTAGAATTATAAACTCATGGGAGTTGGAGATGATTTAATTAATCAACTAGGATTAATTAATAAGCTAGGATAAGCTTCAAAAAGATATTTGGAGTTGATTTAGAGGAATATAGGTAGGATTAAGGTGATTTAAGAAGGGGATTTAATTAATAAGAAGGTTTATCAATTAAATACAAGGTTATAAAGGATTAAATAACTAATAATAGTTAATTAATTTTTTAAAAGAGGATTATGACTAACAAAGTGTTGTTAATTGGCATCTGGAATGGGGTAAAGGTTAGTTAATTAACAAAGTGTCGTTAATTGACCAAAATAGAGGGAAACGTTAGTTAATTAACAAAGTGTTGTTAATTGAATGAAATGGAGGGAAATATTAGGTAATTAGTGGGAAATCACTAATTGTAATGGTAATGATGGGAAAGAGCACCCACAGAAGTGATTCCAACAGTATGCATGCTAATACCTTATCCTGATTACACTCCTAGAAATAATCCTGCAATAAAAATTCCATACACCGGTGCCTACTGAATTTCAATCTACTAACTTGATTCCCTTCTGAATTCAATGTAAAATGATATCTAGCCATCTCTTTTTTCTTACTTGTACTAGCCTTCTTCTAAAAAACTACCTATGGATCTGGAACACCATGCACATGGGATAGGTGGCTAGGTGGGATCAAATGCTTTCCTGCGGTCCTCATTCTTTCCTTTGGCACACTCTCATCTGAAGCCAAAAGGGATTCTCTATTGTTCTTGACCAACGTCGAGAGGACCTGATGCTGGGTCTCCTCATCTTCCATGAGAGATTTAAAACCTTCATGATCAATCATTCCCCTTTACTTCAATGACATTACAATATCCTACACATGTGATATGTCCCTCTCTCGTGATTTATTAAACTTGAGCCATATTTCCTCTCTCTATATTTCTGTCACCAGGTCTTTCATCTTTCTCCACACCTGTTTATGCCCCTATGTGTAGTGGAGGTTTAGCTAGCCATATGGAGGCTCTCTAAATCTAGTTCTATGATCAAATTGTTGATCTCTAAAGGTAGAACACGCAAGTAAGATCCTCTAGGCTCACCCAAGAACTGAAACTCAACCTCCTCTGGACACAAATATGTAGAAATAGCGTACTCTAATGTATAATTATGCAACACTCCAGCCCACCAATGATCTAAAACTCTATTTCACTCCACATCTACATCAAAAAGCATCTGGTAATACTCATGTGTCCAAATCTTCAGCCTAAGGCCCCAATGCTTCTTGGATGCATGTGTTGCCAACCACTCATAGAATTATACTCAAAATAAGCCTAAGAATGTCTCATAGAGCTCATGATAAATATTATCTTCCACCCAACAATGTGCATCGAAATCAAGTCCAATGCTATATCTCTGTGTAAACTTGTCTTAACCGTCCTCTACCCAAATTTCAATTCTCTCCAGAGTTAATCGATACGCCATCTGTATGCAACATCCTGGCAGACAGTTTGAAAAAGAGGTCCAAACAATGGAACCAACATGTAGTCTTTAATTTCCCACACTAGTGTTATGTGTGTTGACACTTCATTCATCAGGTTTGAATGCTCACCCAAAGCGCATGTCACTACCAAGTCCCTCCTTTGTGTTTTCTTTTCAAGATATTAGAATGCAAATTCATAATAATATTTAACCAAGTACTCATTCAAACATAATAAACCATTGTATTCATTCACTTTGGAAACACATGTTATAAGGAAACAAAATTAATTACCATTAAGTCATAACAATAATCAATTACATAGACACATCTCCATACTCAGTTACATCAATAATCATAATCCAACCATAATTATCCATCAATCATTAAAACTCACTACATAGATTTTGATACAAAATTCCCAGTACAAATCCATGCACAAATATATTAGAGCAGCTTAACTCTAACAAATATCAAAATCATACATGATCATGTTCTCAATCCTAAACCAAATACTTATAGGGGTGGGGACTTTCCCTTCATCTCCCATGCACTTCCTAATAATAGGCATGCCCAAAAATAGCCATGCGTAATTACATGTATGATTTACAAAACAACTAACAATAGTTCATCCTATAAATACGACTTACTTTAATCCTATTAATAGTTAATCCATGCATGTTCTTTAATCCTTGGTTTGCATGTGCTTTCTCCAAAAATAGTCATTGCTTGCTTGCCAAGGTAACCTCCTTTTATCCTTTGCGTGGTAAACACTCCAAGTCTATTTTTATCCTATTTATGGAAAATGGATAAGTCCTCAATCTACCTGTATGCGCAGTCCCGCACGCAACCCTGTTTCTTTCTACGCGCATCATCCAAACTCCCCTTGTGCATGCATGTCCATGTGCATTAGTCTGCACTCTTCTAGGTAGTTAGTCAAATTTGGCAACCAACTATTAGATTAATGTTCAACAATGAAAGCATATTGTTGATGTATTATAGACAAAATTTCATTGTTGGATCTTAGAGTCCTTATTCATGTTGTATGTTATTATACTCAGATGATATTGATGAATGAAAAAATTAATCTATTCTTAATTGATATTATCTATCTTATGAGGTTATTTGCAATTATGTTTGGTTGGTATGATAGTATAGGTATGACATCCCTTCTATTATGTTATTGTAATTGTTTGAAGATCTGTTGATCATGGTTATTAACTATTTGTTTCTATTGCTTATTTCCAATGAAATTTTTTAGGAACTTACGAAAAAAACTTATATAAAGGGTGGCAAAGATTGTTGAAGCGAGATTCGTTGGGATGGTGAATCTTGCAAAAAAATCATAAAAATGGTTGCAAATGTTAAGGCTAATCTTAACTAACTTGTCTAATTTAAAAAATATTCTGGTGAATTTCAATCGTCCCCTCGATATTAGATTTCAATTATCTATTTTATTTATGGTATAAAGTACATTATAGGCATTCCTTAATTAACCAACACACATTATTGAGTTGTGAAATTTGAACCCATTTCCCCCAATCCTTCCTAGGATTAAACCTTGACTATTGATCCATTAACCACATGTCATCATTTCATGTAATTTTGGGTAGATCCATGATCTCTCAAGCCTTCCTCATTAGTCCTATCAAAATTAGACCCTGTTGGTATCTAAATTTTTTCTCCTTTTCAGTCTGAGCAGCACCATAGATATGTCATGGAGCTTAAAGACATATTAGACCATGTTATATGTCGTTGGTAGCTAGGGATATGGTCTAGCTAGCACTCAGGTTTGTGGAGAAATGGACAGCACTCCAATAGGACTTGATCTTATCCTAGCTATTTTAGCTTGTGCCTTGCAACCAAGGTAAGAGGACCTACTTTGTAACCTTGTAATGGTGAAGGAGATGAAGATGTCCTTCTCTTTGCTTGAAATTCTGTGATGGAGGCCTTGATGAAAACATGATCAACACCCCAGATCTAAACTCTCACAAGTTGTCACTTCTCAAAACATGGTATGTTCTTCAAACAAGGCAAAGATTACTTAGAGACATTGGAAATCCTGATCTTTTGTGCATACTTTTGCAAATAGATTTTGATCTCCTATGGGTATACACATGCAAATCAGGGATAGTACATGATAGGATATTTTTTGTTGGATGATTTTTGGTGGGAGATTGATAAGACAAATTGGGATAGATCATATCTTTGACAATTTGTACAATACTTGAACAACTATCAGATGCAATGCCTAAAATAACTAGGATGTTATTTCAACCAGAAGAGGCACAAATGGAAGCCCAGGTTGCACTCTTCACACAATATTTGAGAACTCACCACAAAAGCTTGAAGTAAGAACTCAACTAAACACAAAAATCCATGATTAAACCATGCCTAAGGTACCCCCAAAGGCTTACAAGAAATCTCCGCAGTCAAGGAAGGTAATGTGATTTTAAATTTGTTTATCTCCTTATCAGATGAAGGCTCTTCTGAGTATGAGATTGCAAATGCCACTAAACTATCAACTAGAAATGGAGATCCTGTGTGAATTCTAAATATTTTCAATGCAAGATTGCAATAAGAACAATAAAATTTATTTGTAGGCATTTAAAATTGATAATAGACATCATATTACCCAAAGGAAAACACAGATTTAATTCAAAACTTGTTGGATTCAACAATAGGGGAGAGTTACATGAACAATATCAGAGATGTGTGGTAGTTATACACTTGTAACTAACCCACATACATGAATTTTCCAACACATGAGACATTAACCTGGTTCTTTGGCGGATTTTCTCATAAAATGAGCTTTTTCTCAAAATTTGCTCGTGATTTTCAACTCCCGACCCTTCACAAATTCTCCAAAATGAATTATATACTTCATGCCACATTGGAGTCTTCCTTCCTAAGCAAATAATATTCTATGGGATCAAACTTGTCACTAAAAACCTCATGATTTAATGACAGTGACACCAAACGGAAAAACAACTCGCAGGTTGTCAGGTATGCACAAAAAGTTAAATCATTACAGAAATTCAGATCATTATCCACCCTAGGGGCATGTTTTTATCATTCAGGCATGCAAGCATATTTCATTCATCATTTTTTACCTCTTTCCCTTTTCAATTTTACCTCTGTAACTTTTTGATTGTTGACATTTCACGTTTTTTCTCAGGCCTGAGCCAAAATAACATCAAAAACACCATAGATTGAAGAATTAGGTCATGAAAATGATGCCATTGTTCTCAGAAGGCCAAGGCAACATAAAATCATATAATATTTGATGAAAATTGATGAAGAATTCATGATTCCAAGCTTCTTGGAGCTCCCATGGTGGCCCAAACAAACGAATGCACAGTAACCGTCGATCTCATCCACTTTTTAATATCATCCCTCCACGTGGAAAATGCCATTTAAAAATAAGCTCAATATTACCTTTTTAAACTTTAGATAAGGCGGGACACGTGTCAAAATGTGACTAGATCAGGCCCATGCCTTTTAAAAATGCATTCGCGACCTTTTGAAAATTTGGAAAATTTTACAAAATATCCCTGCTTCTCCGCTTCTCCCGCCATGTGTCCAAAGGTGGGTCCCATTGAAACCACAGACCAATTCTAACAATTTTACCTCCTTTTGGAATTTTTTTTTTTCCCAAAATCCCCCGCACTTCCGTCTTCCCGCTGCTATGTGGCGATCTCTGATTCGCTGCGGGGCTAAGTCTCCCTTTTATACTTTTAACCTATTTTGCCAAAAATGCAAAAGTGCCAAAGTTCCCCCCGAAGTCCGAACCTCCGCTTCTTCATTTTGATCAAAAATTCACACAAGGCATTTGACTTTTGAATTTTTGGACACGTGTCTCCACCTGATTGGAGCGAGGCTATAATCCATTTTTCACTTTTAGAAAACAAAGCAAAAAATCATCAAGTTTTCCTTCGGCCCCTTCCTTCATTTTTGCAAATTTTGGACACGTGTCCTCTTTTGATTAGTTCCAGAACTTCGGCCCAATTTTTCATTTTTACCATTTGAAGTTAAAAATTTCAAAGTCATCACGAAACCCATTGCCCCATTCTGACCTTTCCTAGACACATGTCCACCTGTGATTGGCTACAGAGTTTCAGGCCAAATTTCCACCTTAATACTTTGAGCCATAAAACATCAAAATTCTCCAAGTCCCCCTGCCATCCGCATGCCCTCTGTGCCACGTGTCCTCTCCCTATTCGTTATGAGTCTTTGGGCCAAAAATTTATTTTGAAAATTTTGCAAAATGAAACCAAAAATTCCTAAGGAAAGCCCACCACCCGCCAATCCCCTAGCCAATCAACATGTGCCATGTAGGCACTTCATTGCAGAAGGCGGAGCCGCGGATCAAAATTTTCCCTTCACCAAAATTTCAAAAATGATAAGTTAGAGACATTTCCCAACAACCCCCGGCCAATAGGAACTAGCCACGTTGCCATTACCTTGCGATGATAAATTTGACGGGCAAACGACACCCGTATGACCGTCAAATCGTGAAAAATTTAAAGGATGCCCTAGAATTCGAATGGTCGATTTCTTGATTTTAAACCAACTGAAGCATGATTTGTCATTATTTTCAATTTTGGGATTGGGAAATTAACCCATACAATTTAGCTTTGATCAATTCAATTTTTTGCACGATTTGGCAAAAAGAAAACGACACAGCCCAAAAATTGGAAAAACCTAGAGCACAAATAAGAGCATACACGGATTTCTCTTTTAAACCAGGGCAGAACAACAAGTTTATGTGCAATTTTGAAACATTCAACCAGGGGGAGAAAATGTAGATCACCAATTTGAGAAATAAAACGTTTCTGAGAAAAATCAGACATGAAAAAATCAGGGCACACAATGCAAGCTCAGAAATGGCACTAACAAACTCCATTCGTTAATCTCTTGCCATGTGTCACCATCCTATGTTATTTTGGCTCCATATTCTCCCTCTTTAGTCTTCCTTTACTTTTCAATTTTTCAACTTTTCCAAAAGGTATCATGTGAAGCCTTTGCTCCACTATGCTAATATATTTTCTACATATTTGATCATGTCAACACACACACACACACACACACACACACACACACACACACACACACACACACACACACACACACACACACACACACACACACACACACACACACACACACACACACACACACACGTAGCGACTTGAATCAAATTTTAAATTTTACCTAAATAATGTTGGTGATTGTGATCCAAGGGCCCATAGAATTTTTGGCAATCCAAACATGTTCTATAATCTTGGCTCATCGATTTAAGGGCGATTCATTAAAAAAAAATTTGATATTAGAAATAATTTGGCTATGTGAGCGGGAAACACTAACATTTGTGATTATATTTGGCGAAGCTTGGGAGGGCATATGATGTCCAAAGAGCCAAATGGGACTTTAGAAATGTCTAATATTTGCTTGATTATGTATATTCGCCACTAATTTTTGCTCTTGTTAATTCCTAAGCAAGGCTCGATAATCTTTGTGGTCTTGGGTGAGCGCTCAAGGGAAACCTTGATTGATATGCCAATTTAGAATTCTTTATATCTGTTAGGGTTACGTAAGAGACACATATCCATGTAGACCATGCTGGAAAAACCCAACACTTCGCCAAAATAGTACCACTATGGTTTTGGGACCATTTTGTTTCGTGATTTGGGTTCCTTGAAGTTTGTTACCCTTCATTGTAGTGTCTTATTACTAGTTATGTGTTGACATGTGCGCCAATAAGGCCTTTTTGAAATTCAAGAAGTCTATAAATATATAAGTTTATTAGTACCTTTACGACAATGAAGAATCATGGGAGGATTTGCTTTTGAAGTTATATAATAAAGAAATTCATTTATATGAAGAGCTTCCTAGTGCTAGACACAAAATCCATGCATGTAGAGAAGAACATCTAACTTTTACTTCTTGTATTGATTAGAGCATTAAAAAGATAAGCCATAAAAAATTCCATTACAGTGGACTTCATGTTAAATTGCATTATAATTGGTTTGTTGTTTGTCAATTTGTTCAAAATTCTAGGGGTCAAAGTATCCTAAGCTTATTACGGTTTCAAAGGAGTGATGTTTCGGAATAACCCATGATGTTTTCTAAAAAAAGCGAGTGAAATTTTTGAAGAGTACGAGTAGAAAATTAATGTGAATGGATCAATTTTACAATGTTTGACTTGGCCATAATTATATTGCTATAGTTTTAGCCATTACCATTAAAGGAATATTACATATCTAGTCATTACCATTAGAGGAATACTATGATTCTAATTACCAATTTTCTTAGTTCAATTGCACTCACTATCTAGATATATTTCCCATTGTAGCCATCTAGGCAATTAAATTAGTACAAGTCTAGAATTTGAAATATTTCAATCAAGTTGGAGACATTGTTAATGCAAAACGAGTAAAGTATTACATGGTAAAATGTTTTTTTAGATAAGGTAAGAATATTTGGATTATAGCTCCAAAGGGTCCTACAAAAGATACAACATGAGAAGGATCAAGAAGAGACCAAACAGAAACATGGGTACCAGAAGGTTAAACAAACAAAAGGGTTTTAGTAAACCATGGTGAGAGTCATACTATGAGAGTCGAACCGGAGACATAGTACTAGGAACATAAGCCTAACACTACGCCTCACAACACGCCTTTGTCACCCATTGGGGCATCCTCCACCCTTTTTACATGGTTAAATGTAATTAAGTGTTGGTATCTCAATCAATATGAAAAATGTTGCTCTGTCAGCATATTTTGCGGTGGGCCAGGAAAGTTATATAAACCAAATTAAGTAATGTTTTTAAAAAACATTTTGGATGAAGTATGAACAAACTCCAATTATATGGAGGCGGTGGAGACATTGGAGCCATAGAAAGTAAGAGAGGGTTATCTCTTTACATCCAGTTACAGGGGAGGTGGAATTGGGAGGTCATTAAAGCTGCAGCATAAGGCGAGGGCAGGGCAGGGCAGGACATCATCATGTATACGTTAACAATGGAGGCATATCCACACCCTCGTGCTTCTGCTTTCAGGACCATCCCCTCCACTTGCTTTCAGGTATGGAATCCACTGTTTCTTTCAATCTCCAATCTAAACAGCTAATATAAATGAGATTTGGGTGTAGGTGAGTGCGAAAGGTAGGTCTATCATGTTTGGGCGAGGGAGGGCATGTAGAGTGAGAAGAGCAGCAGGCAATAATATCAAATGCGAGCTAGGGGATAGTCTGGAGGAGTTTGTAGACAAGGCAACAGGCAACAAGAATCTGGCAAGGGTGATGGTGTGCATGGGAGAAGCACTCAGAACCATTGCCTTCAAAGTCAGGACCGCATCTTGTGGTGCCACAGCTTGCATTAACACTTTCGGTGATGAGCAGCTTGCAGTCGATCTTCTTGCCAATAAGCTCCTTTTCCAGGTTTAAAACTTTTACTCTGCTCTGTTTGAAGACACTTGCTCTCAATTTTATGTTAATAATTAGTCCATAAGCATCTGTCAAAACATCTAAATTTGTGAATCTTTGTAGAAAAAAGGCAAATGGGTACTGTTGACAAGTAAATATATTTTGGATGCTACTGATGGGCTGCAATTGTTTGGATGATATCAGTCCTTAAGATACTCTCATTTTTGCAAATATGCATGCTCTGAGGAAAACCCAGAGCCTGAGGACATGGGTGGCCCTGCGGAAGGTAGCTAATGAACAAGATGGCTGTGTGTTTCACTTTCCTGATAAACTCCACGAATTCAATTTACAAAATTTGCTGGCGGTATGGCAGGTGGGTTTAGTGTGGCATTTGATCCCCTCGATGGCTCCAGTATAGTTGATACCAACTTCACAGTTGGCACCATATTTGGAGTATGGCCGGGTGACAAATTGACAGGAGTGAGTGGCAGAGATCAGGTGGCTGCTGCCATGGGTATTTATGGCCCTCGCACAACATATGTGCTTGCTCTTAAAGATGCTCCAGGGACCCATGAGTTCTTGTTAATGGATGACGGTTTGTATTACTAGTATTATTATTCATTCATTCACATTCACATTCTCATTCTCATTCATCGTAATGCCATCTGATGCCCCTTTGCACAGGTAAGTGGGTACATGTTAAGGAGACTACAGAAATTGGAGAAGGAAAACTTTTCTCTCCTGGGAATCTGAGGGCAACTTTTGACAACCCTGATTATGAAAAGGTTTCGCTTCTTGTCTCAACTTTGATAACTTAATGTTGTTCATAGTTCGTACTAATTTAAATTTCTTTTTGGAAATACACGCTTCAGCTCATCAACTACTATGTAAGTGAGAAATACACGCTTCGCTACACAGGAGGCATGGTACCAGATGTTAACCAGGTCTGCCCATCATCACTAGTATATTTCTCACATAAATATACAGTGGAATTTGGAATGAAATCATTTTTAATTGGATTGCAGATAATTGTGAAGGAGAAGGGAATCTTCACAAATGTGACGTCTCCGAGTGCGAAAGCAAAACTGAGGTTGCTGTTTGAGGTGGCGCCGCTGGGGCTGCTGGTGGAGAAAGCAGGTGGGTATAGCAGCGATGGGCGACAGTCAGTGTTAGACAGGGTGATTAAGAACGTAGATGACAGAACCCAGGTTGCATATGGTTCCAAGAATGAGATTATCAGGTTTGAGGAGACCCTTTATGGATCTTCCAGGCTCGCCCTCAAGGGAGCCCCCATTGGAGCCCAGCCATGAACATCTTCCTTCATTTCACCAACTTGCAATTTTAAAACAACTTTTATTTTATTCATTCACTATCTTCAAAATACATACCATTGCCCAAATTTGGCCTCTCACATTTCTTCGAATGTGATTTTAAATGGCAATCCATTACAATTAGGAAGATGTTATTACCAAAATTAAGTAAAATACCATCTAATCTCATTTTATTTTTTGATGAACTAGAGGCTACATTACTAAAAATAATGTTGGCAGTATGGAAGCATCCCACCACGCCTGGAATTTGACGGTCACTCCTGCCTGTCAAAAGGAAATTTCATGACGGTTTCGTGATATAGTTACCTTTCAATTTACGTTTGTAGTAAAATTTTAAATTGTCAAAATATCTTAATTGATATATATCATTTTAAAATAATTTTAGGATGATAAATATATTTATAAATTAAATTTAGTAATTAAATTATAAACTCATTAAATGAGACAAGATAAATCCAATTTTTCTTGTGGGTATTGTAAAACAAAAATTCAGATGTTAAAATGAGAAGGGAAGTTTACCAGCATAAAGATTTTCCTTCTCTAATTTTTCGGTATTTATTATTGAGCGGTGACTCTTACTGGATGAATAATCCTATAACAATAGGCTAGTAAAGAAGAAGAATAGTAAATTATGAGAGCATAAACAATCGTGGTAGCAAGGCCTATAATCTATCTTGATTCCCAACTATGAAGCACTCAATGCCAATGATAAACCTCTTATCATTGTTGCCATTAACAACAACTGATGAATTGTAATTTTATATTTTTGAATAACACAAAATATAGATTTCAAGGAGGGCCTTTTTCAAAAATATATCTAAAAACCCAAGCCTTTTTTTACCACGACAAGTTTCGAAGGAAATACCCTTGATTTCAGTCCAGCTTCGACGCTGTTGAAAAGAAAGGACATATGCAATCTAAATTTCTGATTTGTCGATAAACATGTATGTCTGCAAGGCTTAATCAACCAATTCTTCCATGGTGGCAAAAATGATACTGGAAAAGATCTCAGGTATTTAGAAATATCGGTTCATGTTCTTGTTAAGAGATAAAAAAGTTGCCTTCAAGAGTAGATGATGAGATGAATATGTCACATAAATATCTTTATATATTTTGTAAAACCCAACTGAAATATCTTTATCTACTCTACTGAAGGCCCAATTTTTCCTCTAGTTTACAGTCTTTGCTTCAAGAAAAATGAAATTGTAATATATAATAATTATATGTTATTCAAAATAATAATCATGTCCCTGTATTGATGTCTGTATCTCAAGTTTCTTCTTGGATGTTTGTAACAAGATTCCTTAAATTTTCCTATAGCAATAAAAATTTGAATCGGAACTTGCATAAAAGTTAAATTGAAACTTGTAGATTGCAATTGGTAATGACAAAATGAAAATAAATACAGTCCCAATATCATTGAAATTAGAAACTTATATGTTTTTAGAAAAAAGCAAAGACAACGTGTGAACTCTAAGTTTCATAAATTCATTATTCACATAAACTTATTTTAGTTTCTAAATTTAAATTGGGAATTATTAAAAATCATTATCAATATGATTTATAGAATATTTGTAAAATGAATAAAATCCAATCCAATTTCATATATATATAGTAATATACCTTATATATTATATTTGACTATTATGAAATTTTACGGTTTTTAAATAATATAAACTTGCTTAAATACAGTTTTATTAAAAAATTACTTGGCTAAATTGACGGGTTTGTTTTTTATTAAATTGTAATCTACAGTTAAATTACCAAAAAATGGTCTACAGACCATCAAATTCTAGGCCTACATCCCACAAAGTCCAAATCGGTTTGAAGGCATGGGAAACCCAAAAAAATGTGTATGTAGGCAACTAATCAACTACAAGATTACATTATAAAACAAGAACATAAAAAGTTAGTCAACATGTATGAAGGGAGTGGAAGGTGGAGGGTCTCTTTCATCGAGCTTGTCCCACTTGCCATCTGGAAGGCCCTGCCCATCAAGAATGGGCTCCTAACAAGTGGCAATGTTTTACTGCCTTCATTCTTTTTTTAATATTCTTTCTCTTGCCCCCTAGGTGGCGAGACCACCAAGGCCAATCAAGGGCAGTTCCTATTCACGAGAGGTGGCATCGAGTTGTGATGGTAATGTGGCAGTTAGCCCCACCCCCATGTCGAGGTTGTGGAGGAGAGTGGTGGCAAGGTAGCAACTCCATCCAAAGTAGTGAGAGTGACTACATTGATGATCCATGTCCCTCAGTGAGCGATCCTGAGCAACAGGGGGTCTCAGAAATTGAGCAACAATACAAGAGGGGTTATCATGGTGGTCTAATGGGGTTTGGAGGTTAGCCATGTCCAGTGCCACCTTCCATGCTTACACTTGAATCTACACAAAAACATTAAACTCAATCATTGCCTTATTAAAAGCCAAAAGATTGTAATTAACAATAGATCAACCAAAAAAAGTTGAACATCTCTCTTTCCAATTGAAGAAAATGATTTCACTCTAACAGTATGTCAGGCTTGGGTGAAGGCCATGGGTATGCCCAACCAATCCCCTAACAATATATGTTTCCAGTGGAAATGCTCAGATCAAAAGCACTAAAAAAAACATGAATCAAAGCCCAAATGATTTGAGCTTTTTGACATAACCTGAAAAGGTGCATGGGGGTTTCAAGTTGCCCACAAAACAGGCAATGGGGATCCACGAAACCTAATCAAATAAGCCTACGGCCAATGGGTAAATCTTGGTAAAGAATGCACCAAACAAAGAGCAAGCTTGGGCTCCAGAATGCCCGACTAGTTAGTAGAAAATATGTGTTGCTAGTAAAAACCAGAAGCGTAGAGAGACCTATGGGAGTTGATTTTATCCACCATAGGATGCTTGGGATAAGACAATTCATATCCCTTACTGGGAGAGTAATTGTGAAAATGTGTTTCTAGAAACCATTTCTAGTCCTTGCATCATGGCCTAGAGGAAATAATCATAATCTTATGTTACATGTCATCTAGAATTGCTTCAATAATTACCTGAAAAGATTCTTGGTCACCATTGGCTAAGGAGAATTTTATCTTCACTTCTAGTGAAAGCAAGAGTATTCTGAGTTGCTGGCTATAAATGTCTTACACAATGTGAATCCTTATTTGAAAATTTTGAGGGCATGCACCCATGAAACCTCTACCAATGGAACATTGTGGAAGTAATTAACTAGTGACCACCACATCGAGTGAGAATTGATGAAGAGGTCATTTCTAAACTCATCTCCACCCCATAAAAGCCATTGCTTGATTTTCTCCCAAGCCTTCCAATTTTTTTGATAACAAAAGAGCCCACCACTTCCATCGGAGCTTTGATGATGAGAAGGTTACAAGAACCTAAACCCTTTCTAGATCTTATGGCTTTGGTGGTGCCTTCCAAAATGCAATTGCACATGAGAATTTCACATACCTCCTAAACTTCAATGGATTAAACAATCCATTTGGAATACATGACATTACCTTAGTGGCCAACATCTAACAAGTTGATACCAGCACTCTCCTTAGGCAGGAAATAGAATTCCCAGAAAACTCCATAAAATCCTTTGTTGAGCTTCGAGATAGTCTACAAAAAATATTTGAGCAACTTCTGAAGTTTTTCATAAGAAGCTTAGGAAGGGGCCTAACATGAAGAATAATAAACATGTGTGACAATAAGAAATTTAGAGAAAATATAGAATTTACTTGCGAATGAGAGAGGCTTCGTGATTTAGTATGATAACTTCTTCTCAACTCTATCCACCACATACTGCCAAAGATAGAAGGGGGTTTCTTGAAAGGAAAAAGGGATGCCTAGAAATTTGAATATTTCTCCATGTGAATCCACTTCCATCAAAAAGAATCCAACCATGAAGGTGGAGGCACAATGGATTCTCCATAACATTGCATCTTTTGCCACTGGATGCTTGAGCCAAAAATAAGGCAATGCACATTATGGAAATGCATAGCCTACTAAAATTTATTGTCATCTTCCAATAAACTAGGAAATGAGTAATTCATAAAATGTCCAATGATTACCTGCATGAGGGGCAACCCTGGAAGTGAGATACCTTTCACCAAGCCATGGCGAGTGACATTTTCTAGGAAATAGGAAAAATGTTCGGCTTCTAAAACATATAGAGCATGAACAAGAAGGCATCCATGTGGAATAGAATGTAAATTCCTGAATGACTCCGAGATGACATCATTCATAATGAGATAAGCCAAGGTATCAGTGAAGCGCATGGAAACAAAGTAGATAAAGATAGGTCCAAAGCCGAGTGCCTTGAGCATAGCTAAAAATAATTGCCATTCTATCATATCAAGGCTTTCTCAAAGTCAATTTTTACAAATAGAGATTTCTGCGGAAAGTTCATTCCATACCCTCCTAAACCACAATAATATTGTCTCAAATGTATATGCTTTGAGTAAGCCCTATTTGTTTTAGATTAACAATTTCAAGAAGCAAGTGGTAAAGGCACAAAGTTAAAGCTTTGGTAATGATTTTTTAAGAAATATTAAGCAAGGTAATCATTCTCTAGCTACAAATAAGATTTGGGTTCCCCATCTTAAGAATAAACTAGATGTGGCCTTGGTTAATAAACTCTCCAAGAGAATTGGAGTAAAAGGATTCCAAATACACTTGGAAGAGGTCATTTTCAACCACATCCCAAAGGGTTTTATAAAATTCAAAAGTCTTATCATCATGACTTGAGGATTTATCATTAGCCATTTGAGAAACAACTTCACAAATGTCCTTGAAGAAAATTACTATATTGCAAGAAACCTTTTGAGCTTGAGAAATATTATAAGGGAAAAATAAATGCAGTGCCCAAACATTGTTTATTATTCATAAGAATGATCTTGTTCTTTGAAAACCTCTTTATAATAGCAAACAAATTCCTAAACCTTCTCTGACACTTCAGATAGATATTGAGAAACCTGAATGGATTTGATTTGTTGGTGTGTGTCCTTGGATTTCAAGGAGATGAAGAATTATATAGAAACTCTATCTCCCACCTTAAAAAATGTAATCTAGCCTTGATCTAAGCACACTTGGCATTATATACATCAACAATTTGGATAATTTTTTTGAGATTTTCTACTTGTCATTGCAATGGTTCATAAAAGGGTGTCTTTTCTAGAGAAACTAACAAGTAGCTCAACTCTGAGGTGGTAGAGGAGTATGCTTTGCACTTAATTTGGGCTAGTTTTCACCCAAATATGTGAAGAAAACATGTTGACTGCCTGATTCCATCTTTCCACAATTTTATCCTACATGTTATCAAGTTGGTTGTGTCGTTAAGCCCTAGACATGCCTAATATAGGGAAGGGTAGGCCATGTTGCAAAATGGTAGTATTGAGATAAACCTTTGTAGTTTGAATAGTTGATTGCAAGAAAGTCCATTTGATCAAAAAGTGGATTGGAAAATGATTGGAGAGGACCATATGCATCAAGACTTCCACTAGTAATTGACAAAAATGGAAAATGAAAAGATAAGGCAAAGATGAAATCACAACACTATCTAGTTGTATAAAGATTTCTCCAAATCCTTGGCAAAAATTAGACTGAGTGTGCCACATGACCAAATTAAAATGACTTAAAGTATTAAGGTATTAAAAATCAAATTTGTTAGGCATGTACATCTAGGATGCCCTTTTGACAACTATACAACACATGGGTAGGTGGCCAATTTTATAAATTTCCAGCTTGACCATGTTGAAATCACCACACAATAGCAAATGAACATATGGGAGCACATTTTCAATCCACCACCAGAGCACTATCCTTTCAATCATATCATTAGATACATAAACATTAATCACTCTAAAGGAGAAATTATCATTGTTAAATAAAACCTATAGGACACGATTTTTCACAATGCCTCCATATTCTAAGTCATGATAACTAATCAAAGCTAAATTATCTGGCCAGATAATTGTAGTGATCTTAGATAGCAGAAAGATTTCCACCTTAACTTGTTATAGAAAAAGAATGTTCATATTTGGAAATCACTTATGAAATTATCACACTTTGTATTAGTGACTCGATTCTTTAAGTACCTTGACAATCAACAAGAATAAATTCAGTAAAAAGTAGTATTAAGAGACATATCTTCCAAATTCAAGCTTGATAGGGCATCATAATTGGTTTACAAAACCCACTGCTAGTTAGAAAGAAAATATTCACTAGATTGAGATTTCTTTATGGTTTAAGATGCAAACTGACCTTCTTCGAGGTGGTGAGGAGGGATTTGATAGAACCTTATTCCCATTTTATGGGGAGAACATGGAATAATAGACATATAAATGAAATCATGATTATCGTGTAAAACAAAATGAAAAACAAATAAATATAAACACTTATATCTAGTAACTTTTCATTGTGTAATGTCAAGTTTTACATTGTATCATTGTCAAGAAAAATGCTCACACTTGGAATCTAATAATGTCATCTTTCTAACAAATATATAACTTGCTTGTCTTTACATCATGCCATATCAAAAAATCTGGAAACATTATTCAATCAAAGCGGTATAAAACATTTGATATTCATTGCACAAATTTCAGTTTAGGATTTTCTCTCTCATTTCCAAAACTATAGAGAATGGTTAGGACATGGGGTCCAGTTTTGGACAACTTGTACAGTCCTACCCCTTCTCAATCAATGACTCTAATTTTGATGCTAAATCATTTTTTTGGTCATTTCATCTTCCTAGGATTGGCCTTATCATAATATCACACCTACAGAGGACTATATAAGAAATTCATAATCACATTCTAACTCACTAACATTTTTACAAGATCCTATTGCAAACATCATTCCAAAAGCACTCAAAGGGTTCCTAATTTTTCTCAAATCAGCTACACAACATCTATGAATGTCTCTAATACATTTCTAAAGCACTCACCTAGGTCAAGGAGTCTAGCTTCACCCATGTACAAGCATGCAAATATCATAGATCAAATTCCTAAGAAAGAGAAAATTCATACCAAACATTGAACAAGGTTTTCAATCAACACAAGGGTTAGTTCGCATAGATGAGTCAAACCAAATTTCACTACTACTACTTTGGATATAATCTACACTATGTAGTTAGTGCACTATCCTTGTGTTAAGAGACACAAGGGAACCCTTATGTGGTTGGTTAATGTACGATGGAAAAGTGACAAGCGAGCATGGGAATATACAAGTAACTCTTCCTCACACCCGACCTCCCAAGGTCATGCCGAGACAGCCGGTGGGGATGGAATATACGTGGGGGTACAGGCGGAATAGTTAGGAAATCTTATATCTTCGACACGCACTAATGGAATCTACAAATCTAAGGCAAAGAAGGCCCTCCTAACTTGAACTGGCGTGATAAATCAGTCTGCGAGGATGACAACTCGAAGGCTCCAATCAATATCAAGATCTGGCATGATCCGATCTATAGGTTGTGGGATACATGGAAAATGACCTGGGATTGTTTCGTGTATGTCTCCCGATAGGGTCATAAGATGGATTATGGATATATAGTGGATTCTATGGGAGATTCTCTGGTCTAGTCTAGAAACCCTTAGCTTGGTTAGCTGCTATATCTAATAAGGATACCTATGCGATAATGTTTGGTGGAAGTGGAGAGGACCTACATACTAATGTGCATAAGCTAGCATCAATGTCTGATTGACTTGTTGGCTCATTGGGTTGTGGGATCTGTGGATCACATCCATAAGTTCTTGGTTGTCGTGGTCCTCCTATGGTCATATGCGGAATTAATCCCTAATCCCTAATATCCAGTAGTTGTATGCCTTTTCGGCCTCTATATTTAGGACTATAGTTGTGCAATCTTCTCAAAGTACCTTACAGGGGTTTTGGCAACCTGAATTCTTAAGCTAGTGTCTATGTCAATGAAGATATCTCCTACATTTGGCTGTGGGACCAAAGGATCACAACCAAATGTTTGTTGTCTTTCAAGCCCTTCTACAGTTATGCTGGTACCTATTTAGGGTAGTCTGTAGTTTGGCTGGTTTATCCAAAACGTGTGTGCTAGGTCATCTTCTACATTTAATCCTCTTAACTGTGAGTTGATCTGTTTTAGGTCTATTGTTGTTCGGAAGACTTGGATTCAAAGATTCTGATCCATATCAATTATTGCTGTGACAAGATTGGGTTGAGGCACGATTGGCTCGAATACGTATTCTCTGGGCTCCCTAGGTCCCATGATTGTCATACGAAAGAAACTATATAAATATAACTAAAAGTAAACTGAACTAATTATACGAAGTATATCCACAGCATATATAAATTAAACTAAATTAACTTTTTACTTTTGATACACTATTGAATGGAATTAAAAGATCAATTATTTAATATATCTAGAAAGTGACAACTAAACTAATAACAGAATAAAAACAAACAAAGCAACGGAGTATAGCTAATTTCCTGTGCAGTTGTAAATCTATTCTAAATAACTGAATAACTGATTTGATCTATTTGAAATACTCTCGATCCTACCTTAGAAGTGAGGAGTGAATCATAGTTTCTAAGAAACTATCGATCCCCACAACTTCCCTCGCAATATCAAAAGTGAGATTAACTAAAATGAAATGATTGACTACTTTATTTGATATGTTTTAACTAGAACTTTGATAGCTTGAACTTGGATTTTACAGAATAGTGGTAAATTCGATTGTGTGTGGCTTTGTCCCCTCAGTTTGGTCTCCTCGCTCCTTCGTGCTCATGTGAATCCAGAAAAGTGTGTGATGTTAGCATCAACAGAAGTTGGTATTGAAATAATGGAAGCTTTGGATGAAGACTGAATACAATGCTATTATGAGAGGGATAGCGCAAGAGAACAAAGCTTGGCTTATGTAATTCCTAGCGGGATTTATTGCGAGTCATACAACACAAAATTTCTAGAACCTGAAACTATCCCTTTTTAACGAACAAAACCTACAACTTTAATGGCTTTCGACTGAAAATGAAACTATCCTATCTCAATTGATTGTATGAAACATTAACAACACTTGCACAAGAAGATTATGTGGCTTCAACAACAAGACAACACTAACTATGCATGCAACAAATAAAACTATGAATTCCAAAGAACTGAAAGACTAAACTATTGAAATGAGAAAATGAGAGGAAATTTTTGAGGGGCCATTTGCTTGAAGATCAACCAGCTATTTATAGAATCCCCATTTACCCAAAGGTGAAAGCCAAATTGAACTCTTTAACCATAAACAATGCAAAAACACTATTCTAGGGAACCAGAATCATAAATATGAGAAAAGGCAGTGAAAAAAGTTGGTAAATGTTGAAACTTATGCGAGTCATGATAAAAGGAGCATTCTGGAAAAACGTGTGAAGGACCACCACCCTGAGCAGGGCAGCGATCACGAGACCGCCGCCCAGGCAGGGCGGCAGTTTCATCACTGAAGACCAAAAAGCAAAGGAAAAGAGGGGGGAAGGGAAAAAAAATCACGCAGGGGCTAAGTGGAGCATGTGGGATGTTAACGTACACATTGAGAGATTTTCTAGATCCCGAACACCTTGTGAGGAGACCTGTATGATCATTGGGGAACATGTAACATTGTTCCAGCGGTGCAGTACCCTACAATTTTGGGTACGTACATATTGCCCCCTCGGAGAAGCATTTTAGCCATGAAGATGCGTAAAATGGTGGGTCCGAGTATGGAGGTACCAAAATGGGAAGTTAGAAATTACACCTGATACGCCCACATGTCAAAACGATGCCATCAAAAATTTCCGCTACCTGCGAAATGAAAAGAGGGCTCAAGTGTAGATAGAATAAAAATCGAAAAATAAATACTAAAATAATATGAAATGAGGACTTACCATTTGTGCGGGGCTAAGAACTTACCTTTGTCGATACTCCAAACCTACGAAAAGGGGATTCAAAACACATCAAGATGCTATATATGTAAAAATGGGCCCATTTTCCTATTCATTTGTGCGTGTTGATTTGATTGATTTTGAGCTCTGGGACCCACGGTGACGGTTTTTGACGAGAGTATAGTCAAAATGTTCGTGAGGAGATAGTGATCATGCCTCCGCGAGCAGAACACTGACCCACGAGATCACATGTTAGTTCTTCTTGATTTAACGTTTTTACCCCTAAAATGTTAAAATGGTGAAATCCTTATCAAGGGGAGATTATTTTTGAAAACATCAGTGTTAATAGGGTCACTTAGGGGGGGCACCTAATGGGTAGGCCTTGTTTTAGTAAAAATGGTGTTTGTTTTGTGTTTTTAGGTGTTTTTAGGGCACGTGACATGTACAGAAATTCAGGACATGACCGCTGCCCTGAGCAGGGCGGCGGTTACACGACTGCCGCCCTGATCAGGGTGGCGGTTATAGGACCGCCACCTTTAAGGTGGCGGTTACGGAACCGCCACCCTGCTCAAGGCGGCGGTCCTTCACAGAATGCCAAAATAATACTTGTTTGAATTCTTTTTTGTGTTTATAGCATTCTTATATGTTTTAATGATTTTTCTAATGTGATTTGAATACTAACTTACTCCTTCTTGCGTGTTTTTGGGTGTATGCAGGTGAAGGAGGAATATATCAGATGGAGCTAAGAGAGAGAGTGTGATTGGCTTCCAGCAGTGTTGGATGCACTTTCTTAGGTTGAGTAGGATACACTTCAAAGGGCCAATATATTGTGTATATCATGGGTCCCGCATGTTGCACCTTCTAGTCACATACTTTGTGACTTGTTTTCATATTGGGATGCTAATCGGAACACTTTCCGATTTCCAGGAGTCAGGGGTGAGTCGACTATCACCTTGGAGGATGTCTACCATATCTTGGGGGTCTTGATCATCAGGAGACGGCTTACGCTTGAGATAGCAAGGTCACGGGCTTTGATAGCTCAATGGGCTACATACATGGGAGACGTAGTTGTCTCTACTGGTTTGAAGAAGGGGGTGAGGGTCCGATCTATTCCTAGCTTTCCTATCCCCTTGATTCATCAGGACATTATGGGGATCCTTGCCTCGAGATTGATCGGAGACAAGGGAGGAGACACTTTACTTTACTGCTGGTCCCCCATTATTACACAAATTGAGGCACATGGCCAGCTTTATGCCTGGGGAGCTGATATAGTTAGGACCACCTATCATGATTTATACCAGGTGGTTCGTTTACAAGGATAGTCTTTAAGCCATCTGACCCTAGTTATGAGCTAGGTCTATGAGCATTTCATCCCTTACGGGAGAGGTGTAGAGGTGGCAGATCCTAGAGCCGTGAGGGTAGCCAGATGGATAGATATGTCAGTGCTTAGAGCACCCCACCAGCTAGTTTTCTCCTTAACCACTGATGATATGGAGGCTACACCTTATCAAGCCATGGCAGGGTTGTGGGGTGAGGAGACCCTCACTTTGATCTCTTGTTCCATTATAGGGCAGCTTGTGGATAGCACGGGGAAGGTGGAGACACACCCTTTTGATCGAGTGCCTCAATAGTTTGGCCTTCTTTACATCGGTATGCTTCCCCTAGTGGTGCCAGTATTTAGATTAGTTTGGGAGCCTAGGGGAGGTCCTAGAGGTCGGGGTTGGATAGTTGTTACTCTTAGCATCCCTATTGCAGCCAAGTGGGTGGCACATGCTCGAGGGAGAGCCGGTGCTCCTCAGGCACCCTTACTTCCGATTGCTTCCGGTCCCATCCACAACATCGATGAACCTATTGATATAAACTCTGAGTCTGAGGAGTTCACAGGGGGGAGATGGAGGAGGAGACCGAGGCTGAGGTCAGTGAGTTGGGTGGAGAGGAGGACAGCGATACCAAGTGGCATAACATTCAGGAGATCTTACTGGAAGAGAGGGCAGAGCAGAGTGCGGAGAGGGTGACTCTAGTCTCAGAGGAGCCGCCTTCTCAAGACTTGGGTAGAGAGGATGAGTCCATAGAAGGACGTTATGAGGCCCCAAGCACAGGAGGAGGAAATTAGTCAGCGGCGGTATCTGTGGCAGGTGATGACCCTAGGGATCCCTCTTGGAGGCCTGGAGATCCGAGTGAGTTATCATCGTTCTCTTAATGTTCGTTTTTAGTTAGGATAGCCTTATTTGCTATCTCTCCTTTTGTTCATTTTTGTTTTTACCTTTTGATAATTTACTTATTTTCTTTTCTCCTTTGTTTGCAGATATTACCGATGAGTGGCGAGACCTGATTCGTTAGGTATGCACTGATACCCTGATGATCCCCATGGAGAGGACTTGCATTGAGCTATCTGTGGACACAGGGGAGCCTTCAGCAGCCGATAGGCATACCGACGTTTTTTCCCCTATTTGGCATGTGGCCAAGATGATGACTACCCTCCGTACTAAGTTGGCTAGGTATAGGACAGCAGAGTGCCTGATGAGGAGTCACTCTCATAGCGAGGCCGCAGCTGTTCCTTAGGATCGTGAGCCCTCAATGCATTCAGAGCGCTGGCATAGCCGGAGTCCTAGACATGGTCGTGCACCTTTGGAGGGGTATCATAGGGATTGAGAGGCCACTTGGCTCTCTTAGATTGTTCATAGGTTTTATTTTGTATTTCCTAGGCTCATTGAGCATTTTTGACCATACCTAGCGCATGATGGCATTGTACAGGAAACTTGATTTATATATATATATATATATATATATATTCTTTTTGGATCAGACCCTTGTTATCTACGATTTTTGTGGTTTGTTGTTGAATGTATATTGTAATGTTTGTTTTTATATGCTTTTCAAGATGTATGCAAATGGAGAACAAATGACACAAATACTTTCCTTCTTTTTATTGTATTTCGTGATGTTGATATATGATAATGCAGACACAATGTGATTTTGAACTTGGCTTTCTATAAGCAATTTTCTAGTACTTCGTATAGTTTTGGTAGAACATGATGACAAGTTGGTATGATGAGCGGATGAAATTGCCCCACTCCTAACTCCACACAACTATTAAGATGTGAGGGCTCACCACCGAGAGCTAGAAAGGGCACAAGCTATGAATTTTGTTGAATGGTAGTGACGAGAGATAGACAAAGACTTGGTTGAACCAAATTAGGAAACTACAAACCTATTCTACTCAAATAACTTGTAAATGGTCTATTTTTACAATGACCCCTGTTTCTTGATTTAGCATGTAATGTCTTAGGCGTTTCATTGTGAAGACTATGGCGAGGCATTCTCGTTCTGCTTGCGTATAACGTGTTTCATAGTTGAGTAATGTTTGGCTAATGAAATAGATCGTGTGTTCTATTTTGTCATCGTCTTCTTGAGCCAGTATGCAGGCTAACAAGACATTAGTAGCTTGCAAATATAAGATTAAAGGAAGGTCTAGCTTAGGAGGCATTAGCATAGGTGGTGACAACAAGAAATGCTTAACTACTTCGAAAGCCTCATTCCAGTCTTTGGTCCAATCGATACTATAATCTTTCTTGAGTAGATTGTTGATTGGATGAATAGCAAAGCTCAAGTCTAGGATGAATCTTTGGATTGCACTAAGTTTCCCAAGAAACAACCTGATTCCAGATTCATCTGAAGGTGGGATTATTTCAAGAACAACCCGGATTTTGGATGGGTCTACATCGATCCCTCGTGATGATATGATGTAACCTAGGATTTTCCCTCCTGTCACACAAAATACACATTTTTATGGGTTTAGTGTGACTCTGTATTCAATCAAACATGAAGGAATGATGTGGAGCACTTCTGAGTGATCACAACACTTCCTGTCTTTGGCCAACAAGTCATCTACATAGGATTCCACAATTTTATGAATAAGATCATGAAATATATATGTTATTTCCCACTGGTATGTAGCGCCAGCGTTCTTGAGACCGAATGGCATGACAACGTAGCAATAGGTTCCCTAAGGAGTTATGAACGTGGTTTTGGCTTGGTCTTGTTCAGATATTCTGATTTGATTGTATCCTGAGAATCCATCCATGAGAGACAAAAGCTCAAATCTAGTTGTTGCATCAACAATGACGTTAATGGATGGTAATGAGAAGTCGTCCTTAGGACACACCTTGTTAATGTTTTAGAAATCTATGCAGATGCGTATCTTCCCATTTTTTTTTAGAATGGGAACGATATTAGATACCCACTGAGAGTAATCAACCGGTTTGATGAACCCTACTTGGAGGAGTTTCATTACTTCTTCCTTCACCATGAGAGCTACCTTGGGCTTCATTGGTCTTGATTTTTGTTTAATTGGCTTTGCTTCTGATTTGGTGACAAGGTTATGTACTATGATGTGCAGTGAAACTCCTGTCATTTCTTTATAATTAAATGTAAAATCCTTCTGATGCTCTTTAAGGATTCGAGTGTGTATTTCTATTTCTTTTGGAGTTAACAAAGATCCTAGTTTTAAGATATTTGGTTCTTCCTCCATTCCAATATTAATATCAATTGTTTCTTCAATTAAAGAAGCGTTACCTTCTTCAAACTCAGGCGGGGCTGGAAGTAGTTCCAGATCTTCTCCATTCTCCACTGCGTATATGTTGAGCTCCTTTTGTGGAGGAAGCTCTATCATGGGATTTCCAAAGTAAGAAGAAGAATGTGGGATTAAGGACAAATCTACCATGTGATGGGTGAGATATAACTCTGTATAAGCATTTAGGTAATCAAAAGTGGTTTTATCACTGTCAACGTGATCTGAGATAGGAGATTTATTCTTAGCTATGTTCATTAAGAGAGGATTTGACATTTTCTTTACTAACGGTTCAACACGAAGGGATACCATGAAACGGGCATCTTCTAACTCACTATTTGGAGTAAAACATGAAGCTGAGGTTGCCATCGAATCTACGAGAAGATTTTGTTCTCGCAGGATTGCTTCGATTGATATGAAGTCAAACTCTTTTCTCAAATCTAATACTACTGTTTTATAGAGCTATAAGTGTTCAGCTCTAGTCTCATACACCTCAGAGACTTGGTTTGCTACTAATTGTGAGTCTCCTAATACTCTGATGTTATTAACGCCAATCCTTTTAGCTATGATGAGACAAAGGAGGAGGGATTTGTACTTAGCACCATTGTTTGTACACTCAAAATTTAATTTAAAGGTGAATGGTAGGATCTTTCCCTTGGGTGAAGTAAAGATCACACCTGCCCCAGCCCCATAACGAAATCTAGCTCCATCGAAATGGAGAGTTCAATATTTAGTTGGGAAGATGGATGTTGGGATATTTACTATGTTTATTTATTTTACTTTGGTTACTTCTACCATCCAAAGTTACTCTGCTGGAAGAGAACTAACTCCTACGGTATATCCCATACCTACAGAATCAAATGGCAGGAAAATTGGTAGGTCTTGTTCTAGCAATTGGACAATTTTTGCTGTAGTTCCTAATGATACTGTTTCTACAACATTAGCCTAATCCTTGAGGGCTGGTATATTCTTGATTAGGTTCATAACTTCTATTTCCATTGTAGGTATCAATTTTTCTTCTGGTTTTGAGTCGGTTGGTTTGTTAAGCTAGTTTATTGGGAGTTCAAACTCAGAGTGAATTCTTGGCCTTTTCTTTAGGTCTGCTAGGTGTATATCAAATGGTTTTGGATCACCTTTTGCTACGAATATCCTTCCTAAGTGTAAGAATTTGATTTCTTGAAATAACATAGAAGGGATTTCCTTCATACGGTGTATCCATGGTCAGCCGAGGATCATGTTATAGTTGGTTTCCCGATCTATAATATAAAACTCAGTTAGGATTATTTTTGGTCCTAAGGTGAATGGTAGTATTATAGTTCCAACCAAAGTGGTTTTAAGCCTATCATAGCCTCTTAATGTATTCCGAGTCGTGGAACAATTTGTTTCTCCATACCCTAGTTTTTGAAGGAAAGAGAAGGGGAATATGTTAACTGTTGCCTCATTGTCAACCATTATGTGTTTAACATAGTTATTATAAACCAATACTTGTAAATGTAAGGTTGGATCACCTCTACGTGCGATCTCGATGTCTATTGGAATTTTTTTTATGTTGAATATAAACTCTATATCCCTATCTAGCTGTTTTGGAGGGTGAATATCAAAGTCTATATGGTTCACTTGTGTTTCGAGAGGTGGAGTAATATTAATTAAATGACCTAAACCTAGTGCTTCTAAAAGAGCAGCCCTATGGGAAGGAGATTTCTTCAATAAGTCCAAAAAGGAGATGTGGGAGAAGGTCTTTGTTAGGTCTTAATTTAAATCATAGGCACCTAGGGGTTTTGCTAATGGTTGTTGAATGTTACCTGTCTCTAGTAAGTAACTTGGATTTGGCTGAGAGGAATACTCTCGGGTCCAAGTTACAGCTTCCACATGTAGCTCGGTGTCTAACTCCACTAAACCGACTATCTTGGGTCGTGGTTGACTTCCTAATTATGGTGCGATAGGTGGATTTAGTGAAGTCGAGGCTTCATGATCATTGGTTCCTGTCATTACACCCTTGTTCGTCCCATTTGGATTTAATTTGTTGTTATTGTGATTTGGGAGTGGATCATTGAAGATCTTGAGGGGTGCATTCTGAGGGGAGACTACTCCCAAGAAATTATTTGGTGTAGGTGATGCAGGATCTGCTAAGAACATATCTATGAAAAGTTGTCTTTGTTCCTCTGGAAAACGTTGCATGAATTTATTATAATTGTGGAAGGTCCTAGTGTCATGGCCTTGAATCTTGTGGAAACCATAATACGAGTTAGGATTGTAATTCCTAGGTTGTTGCTTTGGCACATATTGTGGTCCAAAACTCTGATTAAATTGTTGACTATTAGGATTAAAGTTTTTCACTTGTTGTCTTTGGTTTTTGTTATCCAAAATGTGCCCCATGCTCATTTTGTGGCTAACTCCCTTTCATCTTTCCTTCTCTTGTGCTTCAGACATAATATTTTTCTTTTCAGGAGCTCAAAACCTTTTGGAAATGACACCATTAGATAGAGCTCTTTCTCAGCTTTCCAGAAAGGTAAAGTTTTCCTCCTAACTCCATGTATTTTTGAAGTTATGGCTCGGCGGAGTTTTTTGGGAAAAGTTTCCCCTGAAAGGCCCACGGCCAATGAGATGCCGCCACGTGGCACCTAAAGTGGTGGAGTGTGGGGAAATTTTGGAAAATTTTCCAAATGACCAAAAAGGTGAAAAAATTTGAATTTTTTGCCCGCCAACCCGATTTGGCCCTGTTTTTCCCTAAAACTTCAAATGGCCATATCTTTCGATCCAGAGCTCAGTTTTTCACGTTCTTTATATCAATGGAAAGCTAGTGAAATTATCTACAAGATTCCAGGGTCAATTTTGAGTTTTGATGGATTTTGTAGAGAGAAAATCCAAAAACGTCTCTGGCACGTGGTGATGAGCGTAAATGATGTTTCAACCACCGTTTTTAATGAAGAATGGCTCGCATTCTCTCCCAGCATGGTTAAAAATGTCAGGGAATGGGTCTATAAGGATACCCATGTTGTTTTGAATGTATTTTTGTCAATTATTGAATCTCTCCCATGTTTTCCCTTGTTTCTCTCTCCTGGGCTCGTCCCTTGCACTGTAAAAGCCATATTTGGCTCATTTTCAAAGGGTGGAACATTTTTTGTGCATTGTAGGTCCCCTTTCTCACCTTGGAAGTGATTTTGGTGGAATATCAGACCTTTTATAAGAGATGAAAATTTATTTTTCCTCTCAGGTGTTGTAATGCAAGTGATTTTGATGATTAAAATAACAATACAGCCTCTGTGATTAGTTTTCATCCTCTGCCTGTATTGTTTGGTTAATTTCTGATCCTTCATTACAATTATCAGTTTGTGCATGAGGTTCTTTGTTGCATTTTTATGGACTGTGTCAATCTATAGAAGTAAAAAATGCTCACCACTCCTTTGGTGCATCACCTATTAGCATTAGTTTTAGTTTATCTGCATTCTCTATCTCTGTCTCCTTTGGAATTCAGGTAGGATTACGAATATAGACCTATGCAACTTGTAAGTGATAAATCTGACTAGAGGAATTGAGGAACCAGCCTCTAAACTGGAGATTCCTTTCTCATTTTGCAAGTCCCACACTTGGGGAAAGGATTCAATGTTGTGCAATCACACTGGATGCTAGTATGATCAAACTAGAAATCTAATCAATAACCAGGGGATGCTGCTGATTTGCCACAACAGTTTTGGTTCTGATTTTGATATCCAGTTGCGTTCTATCTTGGACCCTGTGTTTGGACCTGCCATTTTTTTTGTTGTTATTGTTGTTATTGTTGTGGATGATTAAAATCCACTACATTGATTTTTGGGGTAAAATTGTTGTTTCGTTGATTGTTAACTAGTGGTGGAGTATTTACAACATTTACCTTTTTAGCCTAGTCAGTTACTCCATCTGTTGTTACTCCGTGATTCTTGTTAAGGATTTTAGGTCCTTGATTAGCACTTACTGTATTAGGATAAGTCACAGTGTTTTGATTGGAGATGATTAACCTCCCGTTTTCTTCATACATCTTACGACCACTATCTATTACAGCTTGATCTATTCAGAGGGCACTCTCAAGTACTTCATCATAAGTCCTTAGTGGGAACTTCTGGACTTCTTCCTTTATCTCTCTACTGAGAGAATGAAGGAATAAATCACATAGTTCCATCTGATCCATGTTTGGAGCACTTTCCGAAGAATAAAGGACTGTACACCATCTTTGGATGAAATGAGCAATAGATTCATTGTGTTCTTGCTTAATATGCAAGAATGATCTAATTCCTGTTCTCAATAGTTTGTTCATGTCGAACACTTTGATGAAATCTAAAACGAGTTGTTTAAATGAATGAATGGAAGCTTCAGGTATTCTGTAGTACCAATCAAGGGCGATGCCCTCTAAAGTTTTCAGGAATATTTTAGCAACAACCCCATCCCAAGGGAGTAGTTCTCGAATGGCTATGGCATAGGCCTTGATATGTGCATTCGGGTCTCCCTTCCCTTTGTATTTGGGTAGATCGGGAAGAGGTCTTGGAAGCATGATGCTTCTTATGGTAAATTCTAAAGGTTCTTTCAAATATTTTGAATAAGTTCCTATCACATAGGTTTCGACCATTGATGGCGTTTGTTGAGGGGGTGGAGGTGGGATGGCTTGTTGATATGGTGTAGGATATGTATTTGCAGGGACATAAGGAAATCCCTGTGGTTGAGCGAACATGCCAGGAGAAGAGAACATATCTCCCTGTGGTGATTTGGAATACATGTTTAAGTATGAAGGAGTATTGCTCAGGATAGGATTGGTTTGTACTAAACTAGGAGGTATCATATTTTCTATCGGAGGGATGTTAGCAAACGTGGTTCTAGTTGGCGCTTGTTGCGAATACTTAGGAGGCATGCCCAACGTTCCTGTCCCTGTGAGGAGGTCTACTTGGCTAGGATGATGTGGAGAGTTGGGGATTCCTACTTGTCCAAAGTATGAATTCTAATTTACTTGAGCAAGCTCCAGCCCTCCAACCTTTTCAGTCAAGGCTGAAATGACCTCGTTTGGTGAAGATATGGTATTATGCCTTGAAGGCATTTGTTGTATTATTTGAGGTTGCAAAGGGGTATGATACCCTGCTATGAATTGGTCATTACCCTGCAAAACATCACAGAGGGCATTTCTCATGGGTGGAGGAATAGGGGTGTTTTCCTGGAATAGAGTATCAAATTGCACTTGTAAGCTCCCTACTGGTGAAGACATGCTTTGGAAGTGTTGCTCACTTTTAGCGAAGCATGCTAAGTATTCATCATCCAAAAAAGGAAGTGGGTCTGACTATCTACTAATTTGTGGTTTGAATAAGATCCGAGGAGATGAAATAGATTCTCCGGTAAGCATCATGTTATTAGAGCCTAAAGGCTTTGGGTGTTGCATTTGAGTGGGCTGATCCAACTCCTCTATTTGGAAAGACGAACAGTATCTAGTCCTTTGAGGCAAAGTTTGAGATGATAAATAATTATTTGAATAGTTATCATCCCATGTAGAAAGTGAGGGTGATTGTTGTCTATTTGTTTGACTATAGCTTGTTTCAAGACCTGAAAGTGGTCTGCCATATGCTTCGAATCCTGACATATTCGGGGGGTATATGAATACCCGCAAAATAATGGGAAAGAACGAAGGTGGATGAAAGAAATAAAACTAAAAGTGGATGAACTGTTTGTTTCATGTTGGGTTCACCAATTTTGGTGGTGAAGCTAATGTGAAGGCTAATGAGGTGGAAAAGATGAAAAGTATACTAATTTGAAGAGAAAGTAGAAATATGACTCCGAACTAGAAAGTAGGAAGTTCACGTTGGGTTCACCAATTTTATACGATGGAAAAGTGACAAGCGAGCATGGGAATCTACAAGTAACTCTTCCTCGCACTCGACCTCCCGAGGTCATACTGAGACAACTGGTGGGGATGGAATGTACATGGGGGTATAGGCGAACTAGTTAGGTAATCTTATATCTTCAACACACACTAAAGGAATCTGTGAATCTAAGGAAAAGAAGGCCCTCCTAACCTGAAATGGCGTAATAGATCGGTCTACAAGGATGACTACTCAAAGGATCCAATCAATATCAAGCTCTGGCGTGATCCAGTCTATAGGTTGTGGGATACGTGGAAAATGACCTGGGATTGTTTTGTGTATGTCTCCCGAAAGGGTCATAAGATGGATTATGGATAGATAGTGGATTCTATGGGTGATTCTCTGGTCTAGTCCAGAAACCCTTAGCTTGGTTAGCTGCTATATATAATAAGGATAACTATGTGATAATATTTGGTGGAAGTGGAGAGGACCTAAAAAATAATGTGCATAAATGTCTGATTGACTTGTGGGCTCGTTGGGTTGTGGGATATGTGGATCACATCTGTAAGTTCTTGGTTATCGTGGTCCTCTTATGGTCATATGCAGAATTAATCCCTAATCCCTAATATCCAGTAGTCGTATGCCTTTTCGGCCTCTATATTTAGGACTAATAGTTGTGCAATCTTCTCAGAGTACCTTACAGGTGTTTTGGCAACCTGAATTCTTTAACTAGTGTCTATGTCAATGAAGATATCTCCTGTGTTTGGATGTGGGATCAAAGGATCACAACTGAACATTTTCTCTCTTTCAAGCCCTTCTACAGTCATGCAGGGTACCTATTTAGGGTAATCTGTAGTGTGGCTGGTTTATCCAAAATGTGTGTGCTTGGTCATCTTCTAAGTTTAATCCTCTTAACTGTGAGCTGATCTGTTATAGGTCTATTGTTGTTTAGAAGACTTGGATTCTAAGATTATGATCTATATCAATTATTTCTGTGACAATATTGGGTCGAGGCACGATTGGCTTGAATACGTATTCTCTGGGCTCCCTAGGTCCTGTGATTTTCATACGAAAGAAACCATATAAATCTGACTAAAAGTAAACTGAACTAATTATACGAAGTATATCCACAACACTTATAAATTAAACTAAATTGAATTTGTACTTTTGATACACAATTGAATGGAATTGAAAGAGCAATTATTTAATATATCTAGAAAGTGACAACTAAACTAATAATAGAATTAAAAAAAACAAAGCAGTCGAGTATAGCTACTTGCCTGTGCAGTTGTGAATCTATTCTAAATAGCTGAATAACTGATCTAATCTATTTGAAAGACTCTCGATCCTACCTCAGAAGTGAGGAGTGAATCATAGTTTCTTAGAAACTATCAATCCTCACAGCTTCCTCGGTAATTTCAAAAGTGAGATTAACTGAAATGAAATGATTGACTACTCTATTTGATATGTTTAACCTAGAAATTTGATAGCTTGAACCTGGATTTTAAAAAATAGTGGCAAATCTGATTGTGTGTGGCTTTGTCCCCTTAGTGTGGTCTCCTCGTTCCTTCGCGCTCACGTGAATCCAGAAAAGCATGTGATGTTAGCATCAATAGAAGTTGGTATCGAAATAATGGCAGCTTTGGATGCAGATTGAATACAATGTGAGTAGGAGAGGGATAGCACAAGAGAACAGAGCTTGGCTTATGCAATTTGTAGTGGGATTTATTGCAAGTCATACAACACAAAATGTCCAGAACCTAAAAATATCCCTTTTTGATGAACAAAACCTGAAACTTTAACGGCTTCCAACTAAAAATGAAACTATCCTATCTCAATTGATTGTATGAAACATTAACAACACTTGCACAAGAAGATTATGTGGCTTCAACAACAAGACAACACTAACTATGCATGCAATAAATAAAACTATGAATTCCTAAGAACTGAAAGACTAAACTATTGAAATGAGAAAATGAGAGGGAAATTTTGAGGGGCCATTTTCTTGAAGATCAACCAGCTATTTATAGAATCCCCATTTACCCAAAGGTGAAAACCAAATTGAACTCTTTAACCATAAACAATGCAAAAACACTATTCTAGGGAGCCAGAATCATAAATACAAGCAAAGGCGGTGAAAAAATTTGGTAAACATTGAAACTTATGCGAGTCGTGATAAAAGGAGTGTTCTAAAAAAATGCATGAAGGACTGCCACCCTGAGTAGGGCGGCGATTACACGACCGCCGCCCTGCCTGGGCGGCGGTCACCAGACCGCTACCCAGGCAAGGTGGTAGTTTCATCCCTGAAGACCAAAACGTAAAGGAAAAGAGGGGGGAAGGGAAAAAAAAAGCACACAGGGGCTATGCAGAGCATGTGGGATGTTAACATACACATGGAGATATTTTTCAGATCC
This sequence comes from Taxus chinensis, assembly GCA_019776745.2. NCBI lineage: Eukaryota > Viridiplantae > Streptophyta > Pinopsida > Cupressales > Taxaceae > Taxus > Taxus chinensis. The sequence goes on from CM034154.1 coordinate 354,476,528, forward strand.
CAAACACCTTGCGAGGAGACCTGTATCATCATTGGGGCACGTGTAACATTGTTCCGACAGTGTAGTACCCTATAATTTTGGGTACGTACAGTTAGCTTTACAAACTTGAACGATAAATTATAAGAACTTCACGAGTCTTGATTCCACATTGAGGATATGTGGTGCAACATTAGGATTAGTTTTGGAGCTAGGAGTCTGACCACCCAGGGTGTTCCAACCTCAAACACACACACACACAATTTTATCCTTTGGTTTGATAATTCTTTTATGAAGGGTTCTACAGGTTGTTAAGGTTTCTACTTTATTGTAGATCAATACACATCATAATGAGGTATGAATAAGATGACACAAAACAGACATCATTTCCAAAAAATCGAAGCACCCAAATTGTTTCATATCTCAAGTATCTTTTGGTACAAGACTCTATAGTCCACGTCATGAACATAAAAATCTTGCCTAGACCATACAGATCATGTACAATCCTAGACATGCAAGTTTTCTAGTTCTAGATTTTTTGTTTTAGAATCCAAAGTTACAGATTCCCCTGTTCCACTATCCATCACATATAGCTCATTCAAGATCATTCCTAAACAAGCTAATTTTTTCTCTCCTCTTGTATTTTGAACAAGCCACTTATCATTTGTCAATTTCTTAGATCATTTCAAGTTTCAGTGTATTATTATAGTAATGCATAATTGAGTTTAGAAGTTAATTAGATAAGAATAATCTACTTGTTACATATTCTTACATATTTATTCATTAGGAAATCTATTTAGGGTTTAAACATTTAATGAATTTTAATCTTGAATCAATTATATTTCTTAAAACCCTATTATCTCTAGGGTTCCTATTATGATATATCCTAACTAGTATTTTTATATTATAACGTCACATTTTAGACACCATTATCAACACTTATATATATTTTTCCAATGGTCCCTTCCCTTGACTTGGGGGAAGCTATTATCCCTATAACTAGGTTCATGCTTCACTTTCATTGGCAAAAGAGGGTCCATTTTGTAAACCACTGCATATGTGAATTATGGCCTCCCACTCTTATAAGAATGATGAAACCCCTTCTACTTCCTTATGTTAATAGTTCACCCTGTTTCCTTTCTCCCCTCAAATGGTGCTTCAACAATTATTTGAATGCAACCTTATATATCTCCTTAAACACTTACGATTGATATTAGGGAACCTCTTCATGAGAAATTTTATGTTTACATATATTGTGACTATCATCAGTTCTGTGGCCATCCTACTAATTGATATCTTAAGCTCCGCCATGTTATATGAGATCTCCTTGATGATGACATTATAGAAGTTCCTGATACATCTCAATTAAAACCTTCTCACAACAATTCCCAACTACATGACCTTGATCTTCACCTTACTCTACCATCCTTTGGTGGGTCTTCTAATTACCATATGATCCATCCTCCAAATCTGTTTATGATCCATTAATGGATGATATTTTCCTACTACAATAGTTTATCACCTTTGAAGAAACTAGTCTTGCTTGTGATTTTTCTTCCAACACACTACACATTTGAGCATTTTTTAATCAATGGCTAGGCCATGGTGTGCTAATAAAAGAAGAATTAACAAAATTTATGCACTCTTATATTATTACACTCCCTTGGGTATAACAAAAAAATTATAATTTGATGATACAACACATTTGGGGCATATTAATTTACCTCTTGCATTTGGTCATATTACTATGGATACCTCACTATCGGTTACTAATTCGATTCCTTCATGTGACATGTGATTAGGAGTTCCTTGGATACATTCTCTTTCAGCTATCCCCTTTATTTTTCATCAATGTATATAGTTCATTCACAACCACTAAGTGGTTACAATTAGAGGTATCCCATTTAAGACACCTTTACTTCCATGGCCCCACAAAGCTACTATTGCTCTACCTGTTGATCCTCATCCACTCACACACCTTTTTATTGACTCACATGATCATTTAATTGAATCACTCATTTTGAGTATAGTACCCTACCAATTTTTTAGTACATCTCCTGCTCTCAATTCATGTCCTAGATGATATGAAATTCATGCATGGAAAATTTATCTTACACCCTCTGGAATTTCATATGCTTCTTCTCATGGTTCATTTACTACTTGAGTTTTTTCTCGATATTTTCTTGCACAGTCTTGCCATGTTATTATGCTCACAACTTATTTACACACCCCTAGGCTCTATATTCATCAAATATTTTCTGTTATTACTACTATCACCCCTCTTTTACCCTCGGGGGCATCTCATATTACATTAGAATAATTTATACCAAAAAATCATGATCTGTCAAGCTCCATTGCATATCTTCGTTACACCTTCACCACATTAATCCTTCCATTCAATCTACTAACTTATCTTAATACATTTTTTTGTTTGTCGGTTTATCTCTCTTGTACCCCATATGGATTGATTTTGGCTATAATGTTTTGTGTCTACTATTTTCTTATTCATTATCATGCCTCTATTTAGCCTTCTACTCCACACATACACACATACACACCTCATTTTCACACACCATTTTGGATAATGGGCATGTTCTTGTCCTATACAATTTTATCATTGGTGTCATGGTGGTTATCATGCCATCCTCATTGGCCCTTTTATCTATCCACTCGACATAGGAATTTCTTATGAAAAATTATAGTTTCCAAGATATTTTCTTTGACCATATTTCCTGAATATTACCTCTCATGGGCCTTCCCTTCCCCACTCACCTTTGACACATATGATAGCTTCTGCACAGATTATATATGAGAATCCTTCATCTCTTTTTCCACTTGAGGGTATTTCATTCCCTTTGTCTGTCACACATGAAATGCATCTTCAAAATTCCCTCAGTGGATAGCTCTTGCGTTATCCCCCTTTTTGTACATATATATTTTCAAAACATTGCAAAAACATTCAAATAATATCATAATATAAAAATAGTCAAATATGATAAAAATTACAAAATCAAGACATGTTCTAGTTTTCTTGGGTAGCATATTACTTTATACATTATGTTGGACAATGTAGTCATGAAATCACACACTTTATACTTAGCCTCTAAGTATTTCATTATATGCATGATTCCTAATCAAGAAGACTAGCTGTTAACAACACTTATTTCACTCTTTCATCACTTTTATCTTTCCCACACTCTTATTATTTCCTATCTTGAATTGATCACTTTACTTTTGGAAACTATATGACATGTGACCCAACTCTGTATTGACCATTATGTCTTTTGAGAATCCCAAACACTACTTCCCATTAAGGACATGAGCCCCCCATGCACCACTATCCCCTCTAGGTATGTTTGTCCATTTCCCTCCTTTTCTTGATTTTAAATTGCTACATCATTTGGTATATTTTATAAAGTCTCTTTTATCACTTTAGGTGATCATTTTTGGTTGTTAATGACAAAATTCAAAAAAGGGAATCATATATATGCACGAGTTACTTATTATTAGAGATATTAAAATTTGGGGATAATAACTACTATCTACTATTTGAGAAAAGAGAAACATCCAAATAATACATCTAGGTTGCATCATTCACTGCATAGGAGGGTTTATTCTGAATTCCATCTCACACATTCATCTTGGGATTGAAGTAGTTGTATTCCACTATCTTAGTGTGATTGGAACAAGGAAAACCTAACTTTAAGGGACACAAATCCAATCACACACACACACAATAACTATATAGAGTTTTAAATGTAGTGTAGAGCTCGGTGACAATCACATAGGGGTAACCACCGAGGTCATACTGACTAAAACGTATGCATTATTTATTACATCTAATGGTTTCTTGAGCTTTGTATAGGTAGCTAAGGTTTTTTTACATGGACAGGTGTGATAAAGTAACCCTACAATGGATCCAGAGTGATAAATAGTGAAAGTAAGGAACCAAGTTTAGACCCCTAAAAGACCAGAAGAAGAGCCATTGCAAGGAAACTAGCACCCAAATCAGACACTAGCATTTAGGCAGTCCTATCCTCCTGTAGGCGCTCCCATACGAAGAAGTATCAAAAATCAGTTTTCGAGATAGAACGCACACAATCTAGATCCATATTATACTAGTCAATTTCCATCCTAGGATCAGTCCAAATCTCCCAATATAAGATAAATCACTCTTATCTCCTATCTTGCATACTTATACTTTGTGTGAACACGCTCATCTCCTATATTTCATACTTAATTATATATTGTTTTTTAATTTCTATATTGATTTGATCACATTCCTATGATAAAGATTTAAATTTATTTAAATAATTTGGCGAAACCAATCCTTACACAGCCATCTTTGGATTTTCTAATCTTATATCATGGTTAACACATCTCATGAGTTTACCATTGAAAATATTAATGACCTAAATACATACCTTTTTTATCATCCCAAAAATATTGATCTCTTATTCTTCACTACTCACAAAGAATCATAGTAGATCTCTTCCTTTGCTCCTCTAGATACCACCATTTTCCCCACTACAAATGCCACATCTTCTATTCCATTATCCTCCCTTGTTATCACTATGGGGGATTCCACTAGCCATATTCCTATCTCTGCACCTCACGCTCATATTTCTTCTCCTATCATTTCTCACATTCAACATATATCTTCTTCAACAATCCATGCCTTATTGTATTTGTTTCATGATTTATAAGCTCAAATTCATTAATTGCAATAGTCCTCCTATTTTTCTTCTCCATCCCTTAATTATTTGCTTCTTCTTCATAGTCCTATTCCACTCAAGGTTTCTTCTTATCCAATTCCTCCCAATTATGCCTCACCTAAGTTTCTCATCTTTGATGGCCATGGATATCCCCTAGATAATATTCAGTCATTTCATGTTGCATGCTTGGATTATGATTGTGATGACATACTCTTGACCAAGTTATTTCCTATGAGCTTACTTGACTATGCCTTACGATGGTTTTAGGATTTTCCTTTTCATTCCATTTGAGCTTTTAATCCATTTGAAAATATGTTTCTAGCTCACTTTTCCATGAATATTGGCAAAAAGATAACATATTCATAAATGGCCAAAATGAGTCAAGGAACTATGTGCTATATTATAATACTAATACTTATAAAATAAACAACGCCTTGGATGAATATGCATTTTAATATCTTTTCATCCAAAGCACATTACCTCATTTACAAGATTGTGAACTCTTTGATTCTTTTCACTCTTTTGATCATCTATGTTATACTTTGAAAAGTGGAGAGATAAAGTTACTTTCTTTGGGAAAACTTAAATATGGCATTAACGTTTTTGATGCTTCTACCAAAAAGTTTCCAGGAAAATATTCCTTTAAGGGAAAGCTTATTCACTCTAATTGTACTATCAATGTTATATCTCAACCTATAAAGCTAAAAATGCAACCCACATGCCACACTTTTACTCCATGTCCATACCCACCACATATGTTGTTACCTCAACTCCTTGAAAGTAATCTGGTTTCTCTTCTTCCTCCTCTTGAGATAGATCATAATAGGCATTATAGAAACATATTCAATGAACATGCACATTATAATTATCATAGAGGTAATGGCCATTATATTGATAAGTGTTTCAATCTTAGACATATAATTTAAGATCTAATTGACAATAATGAAATTGAGTTTCTTGAATCTATTGTTTTTATTCCAAAATCTACTAATGACAATGGAAAGATTAAAATATTTAATGATCCACTTCCTAAGCATGAAAAATAAGCTCCAAAATCCTCCTCGAGTCATGCTCATCATGTTGTTTCTCCTCCTTCATCTTTAGAGCACCCTCTTGGATTTATTGTCTGTACTATTAGTCTACCTTCACCTATCATTTATTTTATTTATGCTGATTTTAAAATTTATTTGTCATCACACAAATTATACATTGATGCTTCTATTGGTTCTTGTGCTATCAAAAATGTTATGATTCATCCTACTTATAAGCTTAATGCATGTTCATTGTATTTCTTGTAAGCTATCAGTTTTTCATTATCTCAGATAACCCATAAGACCCCTACTTGTCATGGGCATGTGATTCTTCCCATAACTATTAGGCATCTCATTCTCTATATTCCGTTTACTACTATCTCTATTGTTGCACATCGTGACATGATTTTAGGACTCCATTATCTTAGGGCTCCCAAATCCATTCCATCCATACTTCACTTATGCCTTAAGTTTTTACATGAGTGTCACCTTATCACTATTCAAGGCATCCCAGCATGCACTCCTTTGTCTTTGCCTCCTCCTACTACTACATTTTCAACTACTTTCATCTCTGGTGCACCCACTTCTACATATTCTCATGATGACCACATGGATTTGACACATAATCCTATGGAATATAGAGATCTTACAATTCCTACTACTCCTGTTATACATACCCCTAGATATCCTCAACATGTATCTTCTACTCCTTGTTTAGGATGAATACATTGGTATCATATTCCACCTCACATGGAAAAGTATCATCATAGGACACAAGCTACCCATGGTACATATAGGCCCATTTCACAATCTCTTTCTCCATGTGTATTCCCTCATGGCCATAGAGTCTTTGATCATGATCACATGCATACTTCCTTCACACTAGTGTAGATCAGACCCTCGCTCCCTATTCTCATTGGATAGATCACCGTGACATAGAAACTTGGGGGAATATTCTCCCCCCTCGCCACCTGATGACACACTCTTATTCTAGATACAAACATGAATATTGAGGGTGTAATTATTTACATGGAATTAAATTTGCACACATACACTGGGGGAAACCTTTCTCCTCTCTTGTAGTTGTTATGTTTCATGTTCACATATTTATAAAAAATAAAGATTACTAGTTTAGATCTTGATTGGATGTCTCCTTTATTTCTCATTATATTCTATGTTGCACACTACTTATAAAGTTACTTGATGTATATAAGGAAAAACTATCCAAAGTGAGAGACAAGAAAATAAATGACAACAAACATTTCTCCAAGCTTCTCTTGCAACCTTAATGATGAAATTTCTGAAGAGCACACACACTTGTTGAATTTCTTATGGTTTTTGGATTTTGGATGCTCTAAATTGATAACCAAACTAAGGAATGATGACACTACAAGAAAATTGGACACAAGGATGAAAATTTGAATGGAAAATGAGAAAAGGTTGGCTCCAATTTCACAAATATTCCAATGATTTCTTGTGAAGGATATGGTATATTATTTCTAATTGAAGGAGAGGCCATGGAGTGGTTGAAGGTTTTTAATGAGATCATGAATGCATATTCTTAACAAAACATTGGATTAGGTTATATAATTTTGAATGGATTGAATATCCATTGAAGGGCTATAAATTTTTAATTGGTAATAAATTTGTATCCTTGAAGGTGGTTGCATGTGTAAATTTTTTGCTTCCATCTTTGTAGGATACTAGAAGTGGAGTTGAGTTGGGTGAATAGTATAGTGAAGTAGAGATTAAGTGGAGGATGAGTAGGTATTTAACCATTTAATTAAATTCTACAAGGATCATAAAAGTATAGTTTAAGTGTGAATAAAATTAATTTAATTAATTATAAAGGGGATGTGATAGATTTCATTAAATTAAATCTAGGAGGGATGAATACTTATATCATGATATAATCAATTTAATTAATTCTAAAGGAATGTGGATTAATATATTATGTAAATAATATAGATAACTGAAAAATAGGCTATAAATAGGTATGCACTTTTAGGGTGTCTACATTTGACCATCTTTAAAGTGTTTTTGCGAAGTAATATCATTTTAAAGATAGTAGACATATGTAAATAAACAAACATAAGCCAACGAAACATGGTGGACTTGATTGATGTGCCCTGGTGAATAATTTGGATGCCCTAATGAGTATGGATGCTAAGGGGATGCCCCCTCAAGTGGATGGGTGATGTAGTAAAGTGGTGGACAACCACTTGATAGGAAGAAGACAATGAATAAAAAGAGAAAGATAGGGATTTTTCTCATAGCATGAGCTTTTAGTTAGATAGTGAAAGTTAGAGAAACCTTTTTTTGTTGTTGCGTAATAGAGTTATCACCATGATTATGAATGAATCGTGATGTGTAATTCATTATATGCATAAAAAACACACACATAATAAAGAAAAGATAAAAACTAAAACAAACCCAATATATAAATCAAAATAATGCACTATAGATATGAAGAAGCCAAGACGATAGTGAAATAAGCATAATTGGTCTAAAAACAATGTAAAAAATGCAACTCAACTTGAAAGGAAGACAATTTACTATGCCCCTAATGTGTGCCACATTAATAAGTAAGTAGATTGAAATGCCCCCAAGTAAGGACACTGAGATGTAAGGGGATTAGGATCAAATAGAAGATCAAAGTAACTACTCCTCGTGGCACTCTTGTTGGATCCATATTGAAAATTAATATGAGGGTTAAAAAGGGTCATTGCAACCAAACAAGGATGTTGAAAAACATGAGAAGGAATGAGAGCTGAGATTTCCCCAAGAGAGGATACACGCGAGGGAAATAATTGAGTTGAATTTCCCCAAACAAGGATACTGACATGTAAGGGGAAGATGATTTAGCGTGATAGTCGTAAGATGATTGGAATAATCAATAGGGTGGGATTTAAAAGTTTTATTTCATTGATTTGTATCAATTTGTTGAAATTTTTAATGTGTTTGAAAGTTTTGAGGATTTTTATGACTATTTTTATGTTTTCTTTGATTATTTTGACAAATGCCATTTTTTTATTTTGATGATTTTTGAATTTTTTAGATTTATGGAGTCTAGACTCAAGAAAGAGGGTATGGTCGGAACAAATAAAGTGACATGGTAGGGGATGCCAAATGTGCTACAGGGAAGAATTTGAATGCCAAAAAAGTTTCAATTCATTTATTTAAGTACCCCATCAGTGGGCGGGCATCAGAGTAGAGGAAATCCATCTGACAGGAGAGGAAAGAAGCCGTAGCTAAACGTCCAGAGGAATAGTGAATAAAAGGAATGGTTTTGGCCACGGAGGCCAAAAATAGGATAAATTAGGGTTTTTAGGGTATAAATAGATGGGGAGGAGGGGTAGTAGAAATCATGACTCATTTTTTCTATTAGAATTATTTTACTATTGTTAGTGAAATTTGAGCTTTGAGATTTGATAGAAATGGCTAGATGAAAGTAGCGAAAACATCGTGTAGACCATGTTTAAGAGTTAAAAAGGAGGCCAGGTGAGGGTGCCATAGTAAGTAACAAAAAAATAAATTTTTTAATGCTTTTAATGATGGTTAGTTATAGGAAAAAATGAATTTGAATGCTAGTGCATGCACTTGAGTGTACTAACATATCCCAAGGAATGCGCTAGCATATGAGTGTATGTGCTAGTGTTCAAATAAGGGCATGAACATGATGGAAGATGTAACATTCACATTTTAAAGCTTTAGAAACAAGGTTTTTTTTTTAATAGCGTTCTCTGTTCTAAATTATCATAATTTAAGACATGTGTTTCAAGTTTTTAAATAATTTTCTCTGTTCTAAATGATCATGGTTTAGAACACACAATCCATGCCAATCAATCTCATAATAGATAACCATATGTAGCTGTAATGACTCGATGAACTACCAATATCTCATTTCATCACTTAGTGTTTCATTGATCTCTCATTTCATGACTCGGTTTCTTACCGATCCTTCCTATTAACTCAATGTATTGTATACTAAGTATACTTGGTTCTCTTACCCTTTTCGAGTTATTTAAGTGTTCCGTTTAAGAGGCCTATCTGAATATTTGTTACCAATATTCATCTGAAATCCTACTTCTTAAACTAGGTGACATATGACAATGCAACCAACAACTTGTGATACTTTGGCCAAAGATTTTCACATGTTGTGCATGTTCATATTCCTAGACGACATAATTGTCAAATGGAATACGTCCTTCAGTCCCACTTCATCTATTATCTAGAATGGTCTTTAGTTACTCATGTCAGTCCACTTGTCTGAACTTTTAACCTTAACCCACGTTAGCAACATGGAAAGGTATAGAGAATCACTTGTGGTGACTAAGGTCAAGTCTGAGTTTATGTAGACCTAGATGATCCAATTCAGAAAGGTGTTATGACATGTCAGTTGTAACACTGTGCCATTATGAAGACCCCAGTCTTCATGATTTCACAATACTGCAATTGGCATGTACCAACATCCTACGGAATCACCTCATTTGGAAGTATATATCCAGTTTATAAGTTAAACACTTATCTTCTTAATTAAGATTTAATTTTAGTAACCCTACTGAATCCTTAATTTATTTGTTCATTAAGGTTTCTAACCATAATTATTTATAGTTAACATGTAGATAAATCTGCAATCAATCCCTCTTCCCGAAGGTTTGTGTTTCATTCCACGGTATCTTATCATAAGATTCAAGCTCATAAATAGAATCAATATACCATAGTAAGATTATCTTACTTTTTTAACCAAGTTTAAGCATGGTTAAATTTAGATTCTGGTTCCTTATTAATAGAATTCATTAAGATGAAGTCTATTAATTACGTATGTATTTATTTCATTTCGGTTACCTTATTTTGATTTTGATTTAACAAGAGGGAGTGTGTTTTCTTCCTTCTGAACTTCATTTGAGTATGATTCTCAAAATTTATTAACAAAATTATTATCCCCTTAGAATTATTGTGTAATTCCCGCTAAAAACAACCCCCCCTGAGGCCTAAGGACAACCTAGGTTTAGCTAGAAAATTATAGAATAATTTTTAAAAAGTTTTTACAACTAATGTCACAAGGAAAATAACTCAATAACATCTTTTTCCATTATCACAATTAATAGTTCTATACCTAGCTCAAATTCTCCAATAATAAAAGTTTACTAATTAATTAACACTATAGAATATCATTCCTTGATTACCCTTTCAAAGGGTTAAAAGAGTTAGAAAAAAAACATTACAATTAAAAAGATTAATTCTCTATTCCCCACTCTCAGAACTCTCTGAATAATTCAAACAGATGTTTCTCATAATTAACATACTCAAAAATTCTAGAAACCATTCCCATTGGATAGGAATTCTTCTCACCTTTTGAGTGATGTAAGGAAATCCTCCTAACTCCTTATAAATCTCGAGATATGGGCCGGCGGGATTTAGTAGTCAAATTTTTCCAAAAGAGCAGGCTTACGGGCCTAAAGGAGGAATTTTTCCCCAAACATGGGCTTGTAGGCTGCAGGAAGGTTTTTTCACCCGAGAGGGATGTGTGGGTCGGTGGGGAAACATTCCACTTTTGGAACTTTAGGTTAAAATGTGCAAAGGCACAAACGAATCCGCACCTCCTCCCTTGCCCAAGGCGGCAACATGGCAACCATCCATTGGCTGCTAGCTTCTAGGGTGGTGGAGAAACTTTAAGATTTTCTACCGACAAAAACCAAAAATGAAAAGGAACCAATGAAATTCACTCCTCTGCTATCACCTCGTGCTTCCACGTATCAATCTATGATTAGCTACGTTACGGTGGGTTTTTGGAGAGAAAAAGGACCTTACGCCAAATTTTTTTAAAGGTTAAGATTATAGCGCACGTCTGCGAAGGTACTCTTCCCAGACATGGGCGGGGATGTGGGGCCGTGAAGAAATTTGAGAAAAGTTACCAAATTTAAATTTTAATACGCTAAGTTCCAAACCCTCCCACACCTCCTCTGAGCCACGTGACAGAACTAGAATGGCTACGGGTTGGCGAGGCCACAGGGAAAAATTACAAAATTTGAGTTAAAATTCCACTCCATGCCTCCACCGAGCCACGTGGTAGGACCTGATTGGCTGTGGGTTGGCGAGGACATGGGGAAAATGGGAACTTTTTTCCAAAATTTTTATCTTAAACAGTTAGCATTTTTTTGAAGGCCGAAATGAATTAAAAAATTCAGATTGCCATAACTTTCGATTGGGAACTTGGTTTTGGGAAAGAGAGGACTTTTTAGAAATATCTCAAGGTCCTCTTTGCATAACAAACTTAAAATTTTGATTTTTACAAAGTCTCAAGGGTCAATTTTGAGGAAACGTATTTATTTCGTTTAAAATGAAAACTGGTAAATTTTAATTTGCGCGATTTGAACAATTTTTCCAATAATTCATTTTCAACCTGTCAAACAGGCATGTAGGATTTCACTAGGTAGATTTTTAGGATGAAAAGCAAGTTTGGTTTGATTATTTGACTATCTAATTAAAAAATCCCAATTTTGACATCACAACACAACTGTTCAAATAAAATTTGTTTTGGTCTTTTATTTCTTAAGTATTTTGGTTGGTTTGGGATTGGTTTTAATCATGTAAGATCATGATAATATTCCATTTTGTCTATTCAAAGTTACAAGATCATTCTGAGTAATCTGGTAAACAAATTTACAGTTTTTTTTACAGTGAACAAAGAAATCAATGTAATTCAAAAACATAGAGTTTGAACCTATTTCATTTTCCATGCATAAGATTCCATTTCTTTCATCTACTTCAAATAAAACTTATAACTATATTTCCCTTTTCTTTCCATGTATGCAAAACCAGAATACAGAACTAATGTTTCAATCCATATATATTTCTTTTCACTTCTCCAAACAGAGGTTTCGTGGTGCATTTAAGTGATCAGATTTAAATATACAAATGCCATTTGAGGAAAATAATACAACCTTTTTATTGATTTATAACAATATCTTTCAACTTCTTCTTTCATTCCTTGAATACAATAAATAGATTTCAATTTCTTTCACGTTCTTTCAACAGCAGAAAATAGAGTTCATCTCTTTCACAGTCTTCCAAAAGTAGAATACAGAGTATACCTCTTTCACAATTTGAAATATAAATTTCATAGCTCATACAGAAACATATTTCCATCACAAATTATTTACAAGATCATACACTCCACAATGGGAAAAGGTTACAATAAGAATTGATCTCAAACAGGGATAGTCAAAAACTTGCCTTAATTCCTCTGCTCCAAAACAACAAGATGGTGCATTATCATTTTCTATTTTTATCACATCAAAATAGGGGGAAAGGAAACGCTCTCCACCCAACCAAGATATTCAATGAAAAGGAGAATCCATCCTTCTTCATTGGCCCCCGAGCCCCAACCAAAATGTAATAAGAAATGTATTTCAAATCATGGCAACAACAAGATTCCACATCACAATGCAATCTTTCAACATACACATTTCAAATTAAAAACACATTCCAAAATAATAACAATAGTTTTACAACCACATGAAAGAAATCACACAAAACTTAGGCTTCACCATGCAATCCAAAGGAGAAAGAACTATAGGGAAGCTTCTTATGCCTCCCAATGGGAAATGGGCATCCACCTGTAACAACCTGCTATTATAAATCATTTCACATATTCTTATTCCCCCCCACAATCCTCCTTATGCCCCCCAAAAATTTCCTTATGCCCCCCAAGAGTAAGAAATTCAATCTATTTATTTTCCATGGTGGATCCCAATCCTAAATTCCCTCCATAATTAATCTTATGCCACTAGCATTCCCTTATGCCCCCCTCAATGATTCCCCATAGCCTTCTCCTACACCATTCCTAGGCAGTCTACCCAACTAGCCAACAAACACACAAAACATTCACCATTCACAAAAACATAAAAATAATTAAAACCGTATATGAAGATATAAGGTCCTACCTCTCAATGGTAGATTTTGTTCCAATACAACAAACTTTCAATTTCAAAATACAGTCCCAAAATCAGCAATGCCCAAGTATGAAATGATCTCCAATCTCCTCCAAAATCAACAAGATCTCCAAACAGCCAAGAAAAATTCACCCCCAAATGAAGTATGCCAAAAAGTGAAATCAAGTAACCAAGTAGTCCACCACAAGCCAAGAAAATTCGAATTTAAGGAAGAGGGAAGAGAAGAGGATGAGGTGGATCCATGTAGGATGCCACATCACACATCCTCAACTCTAACACCAAAAGTCAACTTCATTCCCCCAAGCATAATAAATAGGTGGGTGAAAATATGAAAAATTACTTACACACTCCAACCAAGCCCACACCCCATAAGGACTGTAAATTTAAAGCATGAAGAAAGTGCAATTAAAACATAATTTGACTTTAAAAAATGCATTAAAAAGGTCTAAAATCAACCCTCCAACCATAGGTAAGGTTGGCATAAAAATTTAAGAGGTGTGGGAAAAGTTTAACTTGTCCCATAAGCTTCCAAATTCAGCCCCAAAGGACAAATCCGAATTTTGTCTTAGATTTGAGTGGGATTACCTATACCCTTAACTGGGGCAATCACTTCTTATTAATTGTCAGTGTAACTTTATAAGACAAGCTACACGACAACAAGGGGCTAATGTAGACACCAAATTGGTGTCTTACGACACCCTGTGCCTCGCATCTCATTTCGCAATATAACCTAAACCTTGCACAATTATTTATTAATTACCTTATAATTAATAAACCCACATTTTCAAACCTGCCACCTCATTTTGCCACCTCATCATGACCTAGCCCTAACCCTAAAACTAACCTAATAAAGACCTATAACTTGGTCTACATACACACCCATGACTAATTACCCCTCACCCACACCAAAACCAACCTAATAATGACTTGACCAAGCCCACAACTAATCTCTTGGGAGAAAAGGAGGGAAAGTTGGCTATTTTACTAAAAATAGCCCACTTTGACTTAGCCGACATTGGTTCCTACTCGACCGCCGTCGGTTACGTAACCACCATCGGTTGCCTGTAAATGACCTCCCCCAACCAAAAAAAAAGGATCGGAATTCATTTGAAGGATCCAGAAATTCACTTGGAAGAGCAGAGACAAGTGAAGAAAAGAGAAGAGCATCGAGCCAAAAACTGCAATTGAGCCATTGGATTGCTGTCACCCCCGTTCAAGCATTGGAAAAGACTGAGGATAGCTTCATCAGCTCATTTTCCAATACCAGATCATCCCAATTGAGGCTTACTATCACTACTACATTCCTTGGACCTGAATCTTCATCAAGAACGAGTAAGTAGTTTCTTGTATGTTTCTAAGCATCATTTCTTGAGTCTTTTGATTGATAGTAATTATAAGCTCACTTTTAGATATACCACCTGCCGGCACCATGTACTTAACCTTCATCCATATAGCCTTGTATTACCCAGAAGACAGTTTTATCACACTATGAGTCTTCCCTGTCATCTCACTATTCCCCTTAGCCATCCACCAGTCTTAAAAACCCCACAATCACCCTGCAACCAACCTCCCTCCAGGAGCACCTAGATTACTGATCCTACCGGTGTCGGTTATCATCTACTGGCAGTAGTTCTCTAAACCACGGTCGGTTATCCAGTGACCGCCATCGGTCACTGTGACTTATACCCAAAACCTTCCTCTCACCTATTTGTCTCCTAACAACCTCAGATCCAATCTGGTTTATCCATGTAACTCGAGCTGAACGTATCAACGACCATTGACCAAACAAACAACGTGACGTTTTATTATTGGTAGTTTATTCTCTATTGCTTTATAACGAGGTACCTAAATCGTGATTTTGCAATAGCTTCTTTATTATCATTAGTGTTAATTCGTATTAAAAGGGGAACTGACCACCTTTGAAAGGAAGTCTAATATTTCCTGGGCCCAAGGTAGTTCCCTCATTTATTGTCTAGCTAAAATCTAGTGGTATTGTATTCTTACTTGCAGGTAGTCCTTCCCAAACAAATAGGAGTTCTTTGTAATCGATCTGATCTCTCTCTATGGTACGCACACACCCTCTCAACATTCAACAGGTATTCCTCCTAGCCCTAACCCTTATCTGTTTCTCAAAAGAATGAAAGGATAGAAGCAACTCTATTGTAAGAACCAAAACATTATGTGCGAAACATTTTGTCATGCCCAGTGGGACAACTTCTTATAGCTTCTTACACCAGTACTATTCTACCGACATCGGTTAACTTACCGACACTGGCTACAGTTTGACCGACATCGGTTACTGTCTTTCATAGTTCCCAAAACCAGCAACCTACCATTTCCAACATTTTGTTGTTGCTTCTGTTCCTGATAGATTGCATCCCTACTATGTACCCTTGTCCATGGTTATTATCACTCAGAAACAAGCTGCAGCCATGGTTTCACATGCCTACTATGTGCCTTTTCCTGAATCACCCCCTTCATATCCTGTGGGGAATCCTACGGACACCAGTGAGGTTCCCAAAATCCCTGTAGGAGATAAGGAATTTGTGAAATTTTTGGACGCTAATCCTAGCACTGTACAATACTATTTGTCTCATGCCCCTGACCGTACACCCGACGGTCAACTCCTTGTCGGTATGCCTATTAGTATAGCTGCTCACTTAGCTCCTTCCCCACCTAATAACTCTACCTTGCCTTCTTCATCCTTAGCCCCGTCTCCCAACTCAGCGGCTTCAGTGGTTCATATGGCATAGATTGGCTTTCCTTTGGTTAACCTGGGGCCCCACATATCATTACCACTGACTGCTCCTACCTCATATCTCTTGCAGACTGCTCCTTTCATAACTTGCTCTCTACCACCTATCCACACAAGCTTTCCTTCTCAAGCTCCGCCCACCTTTTCATTTCCACACACGTATCCGGTGAATTCAACATCTTATATAGGACATCTCTATTTGGTCGCCTCAACATATTTGTCCTCAATACCTTATCAACATTTAACCTCACCATTGTCTAGTGGTGGCCCTTGGCCCAATCCTCCTCTGTTTACGACAACCGCACCATCATCTTATCCAACCACTGATTCAATCAAACAAATGATGGACAAGATGCAAAATCTGGAGGCTTCTGTTTCAGGAAGCCGTAGCACCCTGACATACAAGAAAGTTTGTTGGGAGCCTATTCATCCTTCTGTCCCCCTTCATTCATATCCTCCTCAATGGGAATTACCAAAATTTACTCATTTTAATAGTAAGGAGGATCCTCAACAACACTTGCTATCATTTAGACATGCCTGCTACCTGATTGCTCATAACGATGCCTTACTACTCCGCACCTTTCCCATGTCCCTATTAGGACCCACCTTGGAGTGGTACAGTGCTTTAACCTAGTACTCAATCTTTCTTGGATCATTTCTCCATTAATGTTGCTAAGAAAGTATCTATCAGCGACCTCTATGCCATCCAACAGTTTGAAGACGAATCTATCGCAGATTTCATTAGACGATGGCGGGGCCTTATCAACCAACTTACTTATACCTTGCCTCAGGCTGAACTTATCAAACTCTTTACGCGGGCCTGTGCTAAGCACATTTCTCCTACCCTCCAAATTCAAACTTTCCACACCTTTGATGAGGCCTTTACTATGGCTCAAAAACTAGAAATTCGAGCTTTAGAGGAAGAGAAATTACAGTTGCGCAACAAAAACCCTAATTTCCGAACCCAAGACTCCACCAACAAACCCAACACCACCAATTCTCACGCATCAACTGCTTCGAAATAAAAAGGAGTTGTACACGTGGTGATGGTCAAATCCCAAGCACCATCTAATACCCCACCAAAAACCACATATAAGTATAAAGCCGAGCCCATCAATTATACTCCCTTGGGAGAAACTTATGGTGTCATTTTGGAAAAATTGCTCAGAGTGGGAGCTATCACCTTACCTCCTGTTAAACCTTACTCTGGGTTTGATTCCACCTGTGCTATACCTTCTTGGTACAAATAAAATGACTTCTGTAACTTCCACCGCGTGAAGGGACACAGTCACGAAAACTGCAAGATGTTGAAAAACATAGTGCAGGAAATGGTTGATGCAGGGGATATAACCCTCGATAATCCTAACGCCCCTGCTAACTGAAATTTGAAAATCTTCAACAAACCATTCCCAAACCACTCATCTAACAGTAATATAAACCAAGATATCTTAGCCAAGGAGAGTGTTCATGAAATCCATGCAATTTTCGACTCCCAATCAAAAGCTTCTATCGAGGAAATTCTAAATCAAGCCTCTTCACTAACGCAGGGACCCAAACCCCCTTCACCACCATCAAGACAAGACGAAATCCTTGCCATTCCTTTACCCATAAAGGAATTAACCGCCCAGAGTTCTCTTCTCACAGATGAGCCTTCTTACACCACATCCTTGCAAGACTGTGAGTGGATGTTATCTAACTTATCTATTTCCCAAACATCTCCTTCTACCACTCTTGCTGTACAAGAGGAAGGTTCACCACTTTTTCTGTCATCCTTAGACGAGAAACCCCTTGAACCAACATCACCAAAATCTTTTATCATGACGGATCCTCTCAAACATGCCCTCCTACTTATTAGTTCTTCATTGCCTAAATCTTTTCAGCGACCGGTTGACCTCTTAACACCCATTGATACAACGACTCATTTACCCCCTGTATCACACCCACAGTGGACCGGAATCACAACCCACCTCTCTTCCATATCAAAGTTCCTATTCACACGTGAAGATTTTCATCCCTCAGAAGATAGACGAGTCCTATGGGAGCATTTGAGTACACCATACTCTACTCAAATGCAGATGACCAATCCAGACACCTCTACCATATACTCGAAGTGTTTACAAAATCTCAAAATGCATATGGCCTCATCTTCACCCTCCTCATCTCTACCAAATACCTCATCCACCTCTATTAACCTAACCAAACTTCCCCTACACTTGGGACATCACCAATACCCAGCTTGACATACCCACCTAAATGGTTAGATTTATCCAAAAATAAAGCCGTCCATCCACCTAGGAGACAAACCCAATCTCCTCAAGTCTAATCTATGCCTCTATCACAACTAAAACCCTCTCCGTCACACCTACCTTCTATATTAGGACCTCACCCCTCCACCTTGCCTCAATACATCATACCTCCTACATTTTCTTTAAAATGACCTGCATCTTCTACACCCATACAGAGATCCATGGGTGTATCAACACCATCACCCCAAGTATCCTATCCACCTATCAACCCTAAACAAAATCCATCATTAAAGGATTTGTTTGCTGTCACTCCTCTTTGTCCATGGTTGTTTTCTGCTACCACGTCATCTGACCAGCTAAACATAACTTCTGCGCCGAAAAAGCCACGTTTAGTTAAATCTAATTATCAAAACCCCTTGTCTAAGCCACCACCCGTACGAACCAACCATACCCAAACATTACCAAAACTCACCCAATCAATAGCCTCATCTTCCTCTGACTTTGACCGAGTCAAAGGATCTTACGCCAAGATCTTTGATATGTTGGTGGAGAATGCGACCATTTCCCTACCCCCACTTAGACCCTATGATCCATCTAAACCTCGACCTATAGGTTATGATGAGTCTAAAATCTACGCTTACCACCACACACCAGGACATGATGTAGAGGGATGCAAAGCTTTAAAAGCCATACTTTGTCAGTCACCTCTCTTGGATAGAAAGGTTAAGAAAGACAACTTACGAAGGGAGAAACCTTTAGCTTCAATCCCATCTCCTGTACCACCTGTCCCCACCTCACCAAGATCTATCATTATTACAACCCCACCTCTCGAAGAGAATGACTTATCCCTACCGTCTTCCTCTTCTCATGTTTAAGAGATTAACATGATTTGTGTTGCTACTCGAGGGCAAAAAAGCAATGGGAAAGCTAAAGAAAGCACACCTGCGGCCTCTCTTTCTTCGTCCACCATCCCGATCGCACCACCACCTAAAGTGGTTATTCGTGGACCTACCTACCCCATCCCTAATTGAGTTTCCCACCAAACCATGATTAATAAACTTCACCAATCACCTGTGAAAATGACACTGTATGATCTCATTCAAACCTCTGAATCTCATCGCCAAGCTCTTGTTGAAATCCTTCAAGAGATAGAGGTCTTACCTAATGAAACCTTTCCTGTTACCTCCATCTTAACACCCAACCACGTTACTTCTCTCACCAAACAGTCTACCACTTCCGTGCTTGTACAACAAAATGCTACTGTCAGTTTCTTCGAAGACAAAATTGTTGACTTCGGTGCAGAAGATCCTGACCCCACTCTTCTCATCTCAGCTTACGTCTGGGACATCCGAGTATGTCGTGTTATGATTGATGGGGGTGCCAGCCTAAATATCATCTCTCCCAAAGCCTTTCAACAAATGAATATCCCTTCTAGCTACATGTGTGCCAACCCCACCATGTTGCGTTCATTCAACGATGCTATTACTTCTACCTTAGGCACCGTGATCCTTAACATTCGTGTAGGGCCAGGGACCTTACCCGAACTCTTTTATGTCCTTGAGGGAGAATTCCAATACAACATGTTGTTAGGCCGCCCTTGGATCCGATCTATGGGATGCGTTCCCTCCACCTTACATAGATGCATAAAATTCGAGTATGAGGGGAATTCCTACACCATAACAGATGATGCTCCCCCCTTAAAAACCTACAATATGTTATATCACCCTAATGATGTGCTTGTACCAGTTAAGACACCCATTCATCCAACCCAACCATCTATTTCGACCACACCTCAACCATCCACCTCAACCGCACCTACACCTTCAACCAATGAAATCGCCGCCGCAAATACCGCATCCTTCTCCGCGAACAACATCCCGACCTCAGATCCCTTAGTAGATGTTTTTCAACGCCTTACACTGGGGGAGTATCACCTATATAATGTTAGCACTTTCCATACCCCACAGGAGTACGGATAGTTACATGCGCATCCTACCTGCGACCGTCGTATGGGGGAAGTAATCTCCTACGAACCACCTAATTATCACACCAACCTAACGTATGGGGGTGTTGATACATCCTCTGTCACCCCTGAACCTCCCCTTGGTGTGGTTCCCTTCCAATATGATTTTCAATATCTAACTAATCATCATTTCGCTCTCACCTTCCTGACGCGCTATGCTTGGAAAGGCTTTGGTTTCGGTCTTTATGAACAAAGCCGACATACAATCATTCCTGTGACTACACGCAAACACCAAGATCGTAGTGGTATTGGATTTTCTGAAACACTTACACCAAAGAAATCTCATGTCAGTTGTATTTGGGAGGACGATGAGTTCACCCCTTCGGAACCATCATCACCCATTTTTCCATCATTACCAACATAGTTGATAGACCCTGAATCTATCCCTCCTAATTTTTTTTTTTTTCATAAACGCTATCTTCCTGGGTCCTCTCACTTATCAACGTGATAATGAGGACCCATCTTCTCTTCCCCTTTTGTATCCAGACATGATCGAAGAGGATTCACCTTCAATTAATGTTGTTGAGTGCCAGGATGACGACTCTATCCTCACTTACCTTGGTGTGGATGACTCTTATATTCAACGCGCCTTACCATCTAAAACTCAAACCATGTTGAATGAGTTGAATATAGAAATCAACATCCACACAGAGGATGATCCTCACATTGTGAAGATCAGAAAATCTCTTAATGCATCAGAACAAACTGCCTTTACTACCTTTCTCCGTGCCCACAACCAAGCTTTTGCTTGGTCTTACGCTGACATGCTAGGAATTGATCCTGACATTGCGGTCCATAGCATTACCCTGAAACCTGATTCTAAACCAGTTAAACAGAAACTGAGAAAAATTCATCCACGCATTGCCCTCTTGGTCAAATAAGAGCTTCAACGACTCCTTTCTGTTTCCTTCATCTTACCTATTGACTATCCTCAATGGATTTCTAACATTGTACCTGTTACTAAAGCAACGGGGGGAATTCGGATATGTACATATTTCCAGGACCTTAACCTTGCTTGTCCAAAAGATGACTTCCCCCTCCCAAGTATTGAATAACTTGTTGATCTCACTGCGGACCATGAGATGCTTTCTCTCATGGATGGTTTCTCAGGATACAATCAAATTTTGGTAGCCCCGGACGATCAACATAAAACCTCATTCATAACTCCTTGGGGAACCTTCTGCTATCGTGTCATGCTGTTCGGCCTCAAGAATGCTGGTGTGACCTATCAGCGGGCTATGAATTACATTTTTCATGACATTATGCACACTATCCTTGAGGATTATGTCGATGATCTTCTTGGCAAATCTAAACATCGCAGTGAACATCTCAATGTTTTAACCATTATTTTCGATCACCCGTTACAATAATTTGTTCGTCTTTAACCAAAGAAATGTGTCTTTGGTGTCCTTTCGGGAAAAATCCTTGGTTTCATTGTCTCTTTGCGTGGCATCGAGGTTGATCCAGCTAAAGTCAAAGCTATCCTAGAAATGCCCCCCACCCACTAACCTCAAAAAATTACGTAGTTTGCAGGGAAAACTCCAATCTATTCGGCGTTTCATCTCCCAACTCTTGGATCGATGTCAACCTTTCCATCATCTACTTAAAAAGGACATTGTCTTTCAATGGAGCAAAGAGTGCCACCAGGCATTTGAGGCTCTTAAAACCTATCTCTTGCAGCCACCCGTGCTTATCCCACCTTAGGACGATTGCCCTTTCTACCTTTACCTTTTCGCCACCGACCATGCTGTAGGAGCCATGCTCACACATCGCAACTCCGAGCATCGAGAACAAGCCGTTTATTATATAAGTAATACTCTGGTGGATTATGAGACTAGGTATACACATGTAGAAAAGTTGTGCTTAGCCCTATCATTCGTGGCCACCAAACTCCGACATTACCTCCTGAATCACAAAAATTTTGTCATCACCAACGCGGACCCCATCCATTATATGTACACCAAACCTCATCTAAACCAATGCATTTCCCGATGGCTTATGATCCTTGCTGACCTTAACCTTGAATTTGTACACCAGAAATCAATCAAAGGACAAACTATCACAGACCAACTCGCGGAAGCCCCTTTACCTGGGAAACAATTTACCAATTTTACTTTCCCTGATGAACTCATTGCCACTCTTTCACTCAGTGATGAGTCGTATTCAATGACCCTATTCTTCGATGGATCCAAATGCCAGGGTGGTGGAGGGGCCGGCGTTGTTCTCATTCCTCTGGACGTTGAACCTATGCCTCTTTCATTCCAGCTCGATTTCCCCTGCACTAATAATACAGTGGAATATGAGGCCCTTGTTTTGGGTCTCTAGGTTGCGTTACACTTAGGTGTAAAATCTATTAACATTTTTGGTGACTCTCAACTGGTTTTCAATCAAGTTATGGGCATCTACCAATGTAAAAATGAGGAACTTCAAAAGTATAAACATTACGTGGATTCACTTTTGACCTTATTTACTCATTATTCTATCCAAACCATTCCCCGCTCTACTAATAAATTTTTTAGATACTATGGCTTGCTTAGCCTCGCAAATTCCTACCTCACCAACCAACTCTGACATATTTGTCTTAGTCCAACAACTCTTTACCCCATCTTACTCAGCCTCAGATGTTTGTATGGTAAATAATGTGTCTGTTGACTCGCAGGATACCTGGTATCACCAATTTCACGACTACCTTACAACCTCTGTTCTCCCACCTGACCTTACTTGTAACGGAAAACGTGCTTTTCTTAAAAGTGTTTCTCATTATGTAGTCATGGGGGGACTCCTCTATAAACGTGGCTTTGATGGTATCCTCCTTTGATGTCTAACCGGCGCGGAGGTTACCTATACCATCCAACAAGTCCATGACGGTATTTGTGGTGGACATTTTAGTGGCCTTGCCATGGCCAAACGGATCCTTCGTCTAGGATATTATTGGCCTACGCTTAATAACGACTGCTACGAATATGTTAAGCGTTGTGTTATGTGTCAACAACATGCCAACCTTCAACATACTCCTAGCCATCCGCTACAGGTCGCACGAGATCTTTGGCCTTTCTCACAATGGGGTTTAGACCTTATTGGTGAGATTCACCCACCCTCTTCGCAATGTCACCGTTGGATAATCACAGCAACCAAATATTATACTATATGGGTGGAGGCCATTCCACACATTTCAACCAAAAAATAAAAAATTGTAGAATTCATTAACCATCACATTATCTGTCGTTTTGGTGTTCCTCATCGCCTGATAACAGATAATGGAAAATCTTTCAAAAATAAGTTATTACAAGACCTTTGTGACAACTTTGGTATCAAACTTAGCTTCTCATCACCTTACTATCCACAAGCAAATGGTCAAGCCGAATCTTCTAACAAAACCCTAACCAAAATTCTCATGAAAATCGTTAACGATTCTAGAAAAAATTGGCATGATCACATCCCCTTTGCCCTTTGGGCTTATCGTACCAGCATTCGTACCTCCACTAATGCCACCCCATTTTCTTTGGTATATGGTACCGAGGTTGTCTTTCCTCTCGAAATACAAATACCCTCCCTAAGAATATCTCTTCAGGATATTCTCACCAATGATGATTTCCGCCAAGAGCGGTTAGCCCAATTGGAGCTTCTTGACAAGCGTCATCTTACAGCTCTTGACCAACTTCAAATATATCAAAAGTGCATCAAGCGTGGTTATGATAAGCGACTTCATGAGCGTACCTTTAAGGTTGGTGATCTTGTCCTCAAAGAGAATCAACATGTAACCAAACTAGAAAAGAGAAAGCGTGGAAAATTTACTCCAAATTGGATTGGGCCTTACATTATCACTCATACTTACGGATCAGGCACTTACCATTTAGCTTTGCTCAATGGTAAACCTGAGCCTGAACCCCTTAATGCCTTGCATCTTCGACCATTCTACTGTTGAATTTAGTGTTATATCACTTCTTATCTACCTTGCGCTCATCCCTTGAGCTCGTTTACCACCTCATACACTTTGTTTCATGCAGCTCAAAATAGAATCAAGCACACATGGTTTGGTCATCACCTCCTCTTAAATATGCCTTCCCCTTTTTAGTCTGGTCCATGACTTAAAAGTATCAAAATAACACGTTCTCAATTATACGCTTATGGAATATTCTTGAGTCAAACTTTCTACAAAACTAGATGCTTCATGCCAAACGGACATCTAGACCTCTAAGTTATACATAGACTACTCCCTCGAAGGAGTTAGCTATGTGCTCCCCAAAACAGTTATGTGTAAAACTTCTACTATTATAAATAGACTACTCCCCCGAAGGACAGCTATACACAAAAACCGCATCTGCTACTATAAATAGACTACTCCCTTGAAGGACAGCTATACAAAGTCAGCCTTTATTAGAAGCTTCTCGCATTGATCAGCTTCGTGAAGACCTCAAGAACAACAAAATACATATCCCATGTAGACTTCCTACATCGATCAGTCTATATCTAGAAAAGTAAAAAGCAGTATTCCAAAGCACTTTTGAGTCATGGACTTGTCTATTTGAGTTTGGTTCTCTTTCGTCAGAATAATCACCTTATAAACAAGTTCTCTGCACCCCAACTATATCAACCACCTCACCTCAACATTCATCAAAGAAACAAAACTTAAGGGACGTGACATATATCTGATATATTGTTATTATACAACTCTTTTCACTTATCGAATTCTCGCCTATGCAAGGTACCTAGGGATTCAAGCTTATCCTACGTTAATATGTGGTTTGTTTAGCTCTTTTCAACTACGGGACACTTTTTCCTCTTTTACTCAAATCTAGGATTATGTGTTGACCTTAATCAGGACACAGTTCCCTACTACTTGGGTAAGCTAACTTTCGCTTCACCTATACCTACACCAACATCGCCAATTCCTTACCAACACCAACAACATTACCCTACCAATATCAATATTTTTTTTATCAACCAAAAAATTGCCTAACCACAACCAAATTTCCTGAATTCACCTCTCCCTGGTCCTAAGGGAGAACTACATCGGTCTGAGGCCCCTCCTTGCTTTGAGCAATGGGCTATGTAGGCAGCACTTAGGAGACAGGGGGTCTCCCAAGGTTAGCTTGACCATCACCTACCATAACCTATCATGTGTTGTAAATATAATTTTTTTTGTGTATTTCTATTTGATAACATTCATCATTTATCCTTTTTTTCCAAACAAACATTCAAAACACAACCATTCTTATTATTATCATAACTCAAATCAACATACATATTTAGTTTTATTTAGATGTTAAACAAATACATCTTCTCTATCATCGACGCGCAGGTCGCATCCTTATTTATTCTTATACCCCTATGAAATTCACTTAGACCCTTGCACCTCCTCCTGAATCAGGTGGTGATCGCAATCGTCGACGCCACTCATCTAGCCTCTCCATCCTCAAAGGTGCCATTGCTATTGGTTCCTCCCACTGATCTGCCAACATCTCCTATAACATATGAATACGCCCTCTCGCATGGAGGAATCTTGCCTCTAGTCTCTCCACTCATAACTACGAAACCTCTAACAATCTTGTTGTCTCATTTACCCGCATTTGAAGCTGGTGCACTAAATCCTGCAGGCGGTCTCTCTCCACTGTAATCATAGCTATGTCAAGACGATCGGCCCTCTCACGTACACCTCGCAGCTCTGCTACCCACCATAATATATAAGCCTTTGTCACTCCGGCATCCATTACCCTACTGATCGGCTGCTATCTCTTTTGGCCCTTCTGGAGGTGTCGGCCGGGGAGGTGAGAATGCTGCCTTGGCGTTGATCCTCATGTATGGTCTATAGACCATGGGTATATCCTGAACAAATACAAATTGTCGCCACACGTGATCTAGAGGAATCCTCTCGTACTCACCTGGCCTATGCCCCGCGATCCACCTTAATCGCTCTACACCCCTCAACTCCTCCGCTATGTTCTCTGTCACCATATAGTTCCCGTAAGGCCTCCAACAAATATCTGCAATCGTCACCATTTCCCACATCTGCCTATAATACTCGAGGTCATCTATCACAGCCTAAGATCTCGCCTCTTGTTCTGTTTGGACCCATCGTCTGAATCCCAACCTCTGCACTCCTGTCTCTCTTTCCTGGATTGGTCGGCCTATTGGTCACGTGCACACACAATGTGCTCATAGGCCCAACAATGTAATAAGTATGCACAATCCAGTGTCATCCTGTGATTTCACCTGCAGGCCCATAAACCCCTGTATAGCTCCGCCAGATATGCGGGTGCCCATGTGAAAGTCACGCTCCTTTCTATCATTTCCCAAATAATACACATCAATGCTTTTGGAAATCTTCCCCCATCCACCCTCGGTAATGCATAATACCCCACCACTATCATTAATACCACTGCCAACCTTGTTTCCTCAGGGTGTGTTGCATACATTGTACCATAAGTGAATGTCAAACCTCGTTGTGTCAAATCTCGTGCAGCTGAACCAAATACTGCTGTTATCGCTCCCCGCGCCACGCTAGGCCCTGCCTGATACACTGGTCTTCCTGTAATTGGGAGCCTCAAAATTCTAAACACATCTTCCAATGTCACTTTCATCTCCCCTGTTGGCAGATAGAAGGTATTCTTTTCTGGATTCCACCTCTCAATCAACGCCTGCAACATAGCATGATTGCGTGTGATTCGTGAATAATAGCGGATTCCACTTAACCCCACATGGTTTATCAATACCCATTCAGCTATATCATTCAGTGTTACATCCACTCGGACTCGTGAGGGGTTAGAAATTTAAAATATTGGTACACTATCATTCATCCTCAAACCTGCCCCCTCTGGCCTGCATACATCAATTGTCAACATTTATCTAAACCATTCAATAAATCAAATCCCCAAGTATTTTTTTTCACATTTAGTGGAATTTTATACTAAGTAACCGATATCGGGTTATAGATAACAAGTTTTTATACAGGTGGGCAACTAAGAAGATACCAGTTATCTCTAAATGATATCGGTCACTAGAATCAAAGAATATACAGCCTGCTTAAAAATAGCACCTAAGATAATTATTTTGCTCATGATAGGATTTACTCCTCTCTACACCTATAAACATACGTGAAACCCCCGCTTACCTACCCCATAACACTCACCCCATCCCAAACCCTTACCTATCACCTTTTAATTTCTGGGTCTCTATCCATTTACCTCCTCTCATCCTATTCATAAAACATGCAAGAATTAAATTACTTAACCAAACATACCTCTTGGTTAGCAACAGCTTGCGGTGGAACCTGTCTTCCCTCTCGTCTCTGCCTGCTGGATGTTTCTCCTTGGAGGTTCCAGCCATGTTTGGAGGCTGCACCCTCTTCAATATAACTGAGCCTTTTTGCCTTCTTAATCTCAGCCCACAATAACTTTACCTGTCTCTTTCCTCCATAGCACTCAATTCTCCCATGTTAATTATCTGTATCAGTTCATCAAACAGCGTCGCACACTCCTCCATTCATCCTCAACTTATTGCCTCTGCCTGCATACATCAAATCAAAAAACAAACCATTCAAGTAAATCAAATCCCCAAGCTGTTTCTATTTCTAGAACATTCTGGAATTTCATAGCAGTAACCGATATCGGTTATAGATAACCGATACCGGTTTCCTAATCGATACTGGTTATCTTTAAATGATACCCGGTCACTATCAAACATCTACAGCCTGCTTAAAAACATCCCCTACGATAATTATTTTACTCGTCTACTCCTCTCTACACCTACAAACATATGCGAAACCCCCGCTTACCTACCCCATAACACTCACCCCATCCCAAACCCTTACCTATCACCTTTTCTTTCTCGTCTCTATCCACTTACCTTCTCTCATCCTATTCATAAAACATGCAAGAATTAAATTACAACCAAACAGTTTACCTCTTGGGATGCAGCAGCTTGCAGTGGAACCTGTCTTCCCTCTCATCTCTACCTACTGGATGTTTCTCCTTGTCCAGCCATGTTCACCACCCTCTTCAATATAACTTGCCTTTCTGCCTTCTTAATCTCAGCCCACAATCACTTTACCTGTCTTTTTCCTCCTTATCACTCAATTCTCCCATGCAATTATTTGTATTAGTCGTCAAATAGCGTCGCATCCTCGTATTTAACTTATTGCATGCCTCTAAAAATAAGAACTCAAGTTGTCTCCCAAGCTTTTCTATTTTTAGAAAATCTTGTTTTAAGCGTAACCGATATCGGTTACCTAACCGGTATCTGTCATACATCTATCGGCATTAGTTAGCTAACCGATATCGGTCATATGTCTCCCTTTTCTTAAACCTAGGCCTTTTCTTCATTTTTTGCAAATTTTTGGTGGCGCCCGCCTCTTTTTCCTGCATAACGACATCATTATCAATATTTTTCATCAAAATCCCATCAACACATATACATATCATCACAATTTCATCAACATCATCTATCTACATTAAATTTCACAAACCATTGACAAAAATACATGCGACATTTTAATATATACATCAAACCCATCATTATACACACCATGTGGATCAAACTCATCATCTGTATACATTAAATTTCAAAAACCATCGAAAAAACACATAAGACATTTTTTATTTTTTTTTACACACCATGTGGATCAAAATCATCATCTATATATATCAATGTCAAAATATACAACTTTCCCTGCATGGGGGCCTCTGTGATCTAAAAATAATACAAATCTGGCAAGCAAACCACTATCCCTATCAAAATATCAACTCAGCTCGCAGGCCGATCTCTCAAGTCAAAAATATATTCAGCTCATAGGCCGGTATCAACTATACAACATGTACTCATCTCGCAGGCTGGTATATACAACAAAAATGAATGAATAACTAAATCATATTTGGGCACGCAGGCCTCTATATACATATCCTAGTTCGTAGACCAGTGTCTATATCCAATATCAAAAAAAAACCCATCGCCACTGCCATGGATGTCTCAGCTCTCTCCACCACCCTCAGCCTGTCTCCCTACTAGTCCCTGTGCTGGCTCTCGCCTTCTCCCTGTAACAAACCCACTGGCTGTGGCTGCACCTCCCTTGGATCTCTGGCTCCGGGATGTCTTGGCTCTATGTACCACGTATGGCTGATAGTCAGCCCCGGGTACCATCGAGGATGTCCTGATAATATCAGGCCTCCACTCTCACCTCCATATAGTGGGCCCGTGCCACCACGGCTGCTAGGGCTAGTCCCTCGACTCCTAATAGTAGTGGCCCATATCCTGCCGGTACACCCAGTGCCTATGGAAGTACTTGTACCTACGTCTGTGCATGTGGCAGTGCCTATGTTTGTGGCTGTACTAGTGCCTGTACCTATGGCAGTGCCTATGCCTGTGGCAGTGCCTATGGCTGTCCTGGTGGCTGTGGTTATGCTTGAGCCTGTGCCTGGATTAACTGCCCCTGTAGCACCCCAATCTGTGTCTATGCACAGAAGCAAGCTGCCCTTATAATAACTACACCTATCCTAAGAGCTGGTCCCTCTCCGCTATAACAGCTGCCAAATCTGGTTATGCGGGTTATGGTCTCATAGTTACTCTCTCCCCCTACCCACCAAACCAAAAAGGCCACCTATCACTCCAGCATCATCCATTGTATCGTCCGCCGGTCTCTCTACTACCCAATCTAGGTCAACGGGACTGCGGTGCAGGCAGTGGGGCCTCTACATCATCCCTCTGGTATTGTGGGAAGGGAGGTAGCTCATCCTGTCGCAAGCCCAACTGTCGTTGTACCCTCTCTAGGGGTATCTGCTCATACTCCCTGGGCCTCTGTCCAACTATCTAAAAATTATATTGGATCCAGCGCATCTATTCTCGGGCTCCTCCTCAGGGTTGATGGCCTTTGTAGGGCCTCCATATAATGTCCAGTGCGGTCAAGCCCTCTAACATATGACAGTAGTAGGCCACATCCCATCCTGTGAGCACCGCCTCGTGGTTGGCCCATGACCCCCAACCACCTCTGAAATCCATATCTATATACAATTTGTGGCCTTGGCTACTAGGGCAGCCCTACTGGTCGTATACAAATGATGTACTCATACGCCTAGCAGTGTAACAAAAATGTCGAGCAAATACCGAATCGCCTCATACGGTGATAACCCCAGAACTCTATGTATAGCTGCACTAGATACACTGGTGCCCAGGCATAGCATGTATGCTCATCTACCATCTCATGCAAACACTCCCATCGAATCCCATGGGAAGTCAGCCTCCCTCTGAGTCTAGGAGGGTGAAGTAGGTGATACCTATCATCATCAACACGGCAAGCCATGTCTCCTGTCGGTGTGCGCGATACATGTCACCATAGGCAATGCTCGCGCTATGATAGGTCAACAATGGGTCTGCATCCCTGAATACATGCAGGATGCTATCCATCGCTATCTTCGCATCCACCTAGATGTGATATACTACCTCACTTACGATCGGCAGTCTCAGGATGTGATATACATCCTCTAAATTAATTTTCATCTCTCCAGTAGGGAGATGGAGGACATTGGTTGCCAGATCCCATCTCCTGATGAGGGCAACCATCAGGCTGTGGTCCCTATCCATAGCCCTATACCACTGGACTCTACCGAGTCCAACCTCTCGCATAATGCCCCACTACACTATGGACACATGTGGCCGCATCCGCCTTAGTAGAGGGGGCATCCGATCCCACATCGTAAGCTACTGGCGTGCCTGCAAAAATAACCCACTTCATCAGGCCTACCCTTTACAATAACAACTACCTTAACTCTCTATACCCACTTAACCACCCAACCACAACCCAATGCTACAACACACATCTACACCCACCTATCTAACCCTATACATCTATGATATCCCCTTTACTTATCTCACACCCTACCAACCACCCTGATCTACTCTAGCCATCTAATTATACCCCCGCCAATTTAACACCTCCTACTTCGTACCCAACACCTAATCTATCCTACCCAAACCAGCCCCCTAACAACCCCATTTCCCCCCACCCCAAACATGTTTCCTATCATCTCTACTCCCTCCCGCTTCACCCCAAAACAAACAAACAAAACAACACGGCTAAATTCTAAACAACAAACAAAAACCATAACTCCTATCCATGCTGACCGGTACCGGTCACCCTCGACCACCATTAGTCGCCCCAAGTAAATAATGTGTACCGATGCTGGTTGACCTATGACCGAAGCTGGTCTTTACCTAAACAACATATACAAATTATTTCTGTGACTGATGTCAGCTGCCCAGTGACCGACATCGGTCACTGTCCCATTCCGGGGCCGAACCCAAAACGGCCCATAAAAAAATATTTTTTGCTATTTTTCCCCTTTTACCCACCAGAAAATCCTACAAACCTACCCACCCTACTGTTTTGGCCTCACTAGCCTACCTACCCACTTCATTTTACACATTACCTCCATTCATTCCTTATTTTATTAAAATTAGGATTCCTACCCAAACCCACATCTAAGTTAAACTCATCAAATTCACATAGGTAAGAGCTCAGAGCCTACCGGTATGACTACACGTCATCGTGGTGGGTAGGTGGCAGTGGTCCAGCTGGTCCAGCACCTCCTGCTCCTCCTGGCTATGCCATGGCCCCAAATCTCCTCATTTGGGTTCTCCACCAATCAAACTCTACCTCCTGATCGCTAGGGTCTACCAACCACTCACTCCTCCACTCAAATAATGCCACCTCAGCCCACAAACTCACCACAATCACTTCACACCTCAGACAAGACAAAATGGGCACTCAAATTCACAAAGTGTTAATGACATGCCATATTTTTTCTTTTTATAGGTTTTGGCCTATAACTGATACCGGTTATTTCGTGCCCTAGAATACCGGTATCGGTCTTCAAACCGATATTGGTTATACATAACCGATATCAGTTCCCTACTTCCTTCACCTAACTCCCACCCTTGTCCACCAATCTCCACTTTTACCCCCATCACCTCTCCCTGGCTTTGCTGACTTGCCTTATTTTGACTCCAATTGGCCTGACCCATGGCCGCAACCAACCATTTGGCCTGACCCACGGCCACAACCAACCATTTGGCCCGACCCAAGGCCGTAACCAACCATTTGGCCCAACCCACGGCCGCAACCAACCATTCGGCCCGACCCAAGGCCACAACCAACCATCTGGCCCGACCCATGGCCGCAACCAACCATTTGGCCCGACACAAGGTCACAACCAATCATTTGGCCCAACCCAAGGCCGTAACCAACCATTTGGCCCGACCCAAGGCCGTAACCAACCATTTGGCCCAACCCACGGCCACAACCAACCATTTGCCCCGACCCAAGGCCGCACCCCACCAATCAGACCCGACCCACAGCTCTCACTCATCAATCGGCCTGACCCAAGGCCGCACCAATTAAGTACCTTGCCCAAAACCCGCAAATTACAATTTTATCCACCCATCATATAACTTTTTGTTTAATCAGGCTCACCTATTCGTGTTTTAGCATGATTAGGATACTTGACTTGATCAGTAGACCAACTTTTCCTAGACCGATACCGTGACGTTTATCTCAACCAAACCAACCATTTGGTACTACTGAACATGCCTAAACATTCCTGTACCTTACCCATTATATCCCTGGAGCTACTTCCTATGCCTTGGATACCAGGATTATATCAACCTTGTTTGGATAAACTATCGACCTTTGCCTATGTATTGCTTGTTTTCTTTTCAAATCATGTACCCTGGTCATACTACTACATTTCAACATGTGTCTGCTTCCTTGAACTTATCCCACCATCTTACCATCATCTCAACACCATTCACCCTTTATCAACCCTATCCTTGATTTCACGTCGCCTCAATCTGTCATAGATTTGAGGGGGATTACCTATACCTTTAACTAGGGCAATCACTTCTTATTAATTGTCAGTGCAGCTTTATAAGACAAGCTACACAACAACAAGGGGCTAATGTAGACACCAAATTGGTGTCTTACGACACCCTGTGCCCCACATCTCATTTTGTAACCTAACCTCACCACCTAAACCTTGCACAATTATTTATTAATTACCTTATAATTAATAAACCCACATTTTCAAACCTGCCACCTCATTTTTCCACCTCATCATGACCTAGCCCTAACCCTAAACTAACCTAATAAATACCTATAACTTGGTCTACATACACACCCATGACTAATTACCCCTCACCCGCACCAAAACCAACCTAATAATGACTTGACCAAGCCCATAACTAATCTCTCAGGAGAAAAGGAGGGAAAGTTGGCTATTTTACTAAAAATAGCCCACTTTGACTTAGCCGAAATTGGTTCCTACTCGACCACCGTCGGTTACGTAACCACCATCGGTTCCCTGTAAATGACCTCCCCCAACCAAAAACAAAGGATCGAAATTCATTTGAAGGATCCAGAAATTCACTTGGCAGAGTAGAGACAAGTGAAGAAAAGAGAAGAGCATCGAGCCGAAGACTACAACTGAGCCATTGGATTGCTATCACCCCCGTTCAAGCATTGGAAAAGACTGAGGATAGCTTCATCAGATCATTTTCCAATACCAGATCATCCCAACTGAGGCTTACTGTCACTACCACATTCCTTGGACCTGAATCTTCATCAAGAATGAGTAAGTAGTGTCTTGTATGTTTCTAAGCATCATTTCCTAAGTCTTTTGATTGATAGTAATTATAAGCTCACTTTTAGATCTACCACATACCGGTACCTTCATCCATACAACCTTGTATTGCCCAGAAGATAGTTTTATCACACTATGAGTCTTCCCTGTCATCTCACTATTCCCCTCAGCCATCCACCAGTCTTAAAAACCCCACAATCACCCTGCAACCAACCTCCCTCCAGGAGCACCTAGATTACTGACCCTACCGGTGTCGGTTATCCTCTGTCAGTAGCGGTTCTCTAAACTGCGGTCGATTATTCAGTGACCGGCATCGGTCACTGTGACTTATACCCAAAACCTTCCTCTCACCTATTTGTCTCCTAACAACCTCAAATCTAATCTGGTTTATCCCTGTAACTTGAGCTAAACGTATCAACGACCATTGACCAAACAAACAACGTGACGTTTTATTATTGGTAGTTTAGTCTCTATTGCTTTGTAACGAGGTACCTAAATCGTGATTTCGCAATAGCTTCTTTATTATCATTAGTGTTAATTCGTATAAAACGGGGAACTGAGCACCTTTGAAAGGAAGTATAATATTTCCTGGGCCCAAGGCAGTTCCCTCATTTATTGTCTAACTAAAATCTGGTGGTCTTGTATTCTTACTTGCAGGTAGTCCTTCCCAGACAAAAAGGAGTTCTTCACAATCGATTTGATCTCTCTCTACGGTACGCGCATAGCCTCTCAACATTTAATAGGTATTCCTCCTAGCCCTAACCCTTATTTTTCTCTCAAAAGAATGAAAGGATAGAAGCAACTCTATTCTAAGAACCGAAACATTCCGAACAACATCTATAATATAACCATGTCAAATAGTATACCAACATTAATGTATAAAGTGTCTCTAATAATCATCATTCATCATATATAAATAAAAGTCAACAATAATCCATGATCTAACATCTAACATCATACTAAATCAAAACTATAAACATGTCCATCATATAGTCTACAATATCATGATCAGTAATAAAAGTGTCAAATACCAAGATGTAACATTCCCATTTTCAAGCTTTAGAAACAAGAGAATTTTTTTTTTTAAAGCGTTCTCTATTCTAAATTATCATAATTTAGAACACACATTTCAAGTTTTTAAATAATGTTCTCTGTTCTAAATAATCATGATTTAGAACACATATTCCATGTCAATCAATCTCATAATAGATAACCATATATAGCTGTAATGACTCGATGAACTGTCGATCTCTCATTTCATGACTTAGTTTCTTACCGATCCTTCATATTAAGTTAATGTATTGTATACTAAGTATACTTGGTTCTCTTACCCTTTTCGAGGTATTGAAGTGTTCCATTTAAGATGCCTATCTAAATATTTGTTACCAATATTCATCTGAAATCCTACTTCTTAAACTAGGTCACATATGACAATGCAACCAGCAACTTGTGATACTTTGGCCAAAGATTTTCACATGCTGTGCATGTTCATATTCCTAGATGACATACTTGTCAAATGGAATATGTCTTTCAACCCCACTTCATCTGTTATCTAGAATGGTCTTCAGTTACTCCTGTCAGTCCACTTGTTCAAGCTTTTAACCTTAACCCAAGTTAACAAGATGGAAAGGTATAGAGAATCACTTGTGGTGACTAAGGTCAAGTCTGAGTTTATGTAGACCTAAATGATCGAATTCAAAAGGGTGTTGTGACATGTCAACTGTAACACTATGCCATGAAGACCCCAGTCTTCATGATGTCACGGTATTGCAGTTGGCGTGTACTAACATCCTACGAAATCACCTCATCTTGAAGTTCATGTCTAGTTAATAAGTTAAACACTTACTTATCTTCTTAATTAAGATTTAATTTTAGCAACCCTGATAAATGATTAATTTCTTTTTTCATTAAGGTTGCTAACCATAATGATTGATAGTTACCATGTAGATAAATCTGCAATCAATCCCTCTTCTCGAATGTTTATGTTTCATTCCACAGTATCTTATCATAAGATTCAAGATCATAAACAAAATTAGTATACCACAGTAATATTATCTTACTTTTCTTAACCAAGTTTAAGCATGATTAAATTTAGATTTTGGTTCCTTATTAATACACTTCATTAAGATGAAGTCTATTCATTAGGTATGCATTTATTTCATTTCGGTTATCTTATTCTGATTTTGATTTAACAAGAGGGAGTATGTTTTCTTCCTTCATAACTTCATTTGAGTATGATTCTCAAAAGGTATTAACAAAATTATTACCCCCTTAGAATGATTGTATTTATTTTAACTTTGTATTCTTGTAGGGTTCATTTCTGCCTTTTACTTTATTCAAGAGTCATAAGTAAATTTCTCTTTTATTTATGTCATCTAGTAAACGATAATGACCTAGTTGTATTTTCATTTATTCATGCCAACTTAGAAGTTTCATTCGATAAAGGAATAAAGTATAAATTCTCTTCCTATCAATTTAATTTGAGATCAACTGAAATTGTTAAAAAAAAAAAGGTTCACGAGAGAATAATGAAAATTTTACAAAAGTTCCTTTACAGTAAACCCAAAGTGAATGATACATCAAATACAAATAACACTCAATCCTTTTTCCCATTCCTCAAGTAAATTATACATTTTACAATTCTAAACATTTCAGACTTCACTCATGCCAATCAACATTGATAAATTCAAACAAGAATAAAACTTTTCCCTTTTTCAATTACATTTCAATAAGAATAATAATTCCTCATAAAAGATGCAACCTTTAGGTAAACACAAGAAGCATCATAAAAGAACTTGTCTTCTTTTACCACTTACAGAATCCATCTGTTAAAATTTCTAGCATGAGTCAGTTCATTGAACTGAGTATGATAAGCACTAAAAATTAAAACGATGTGCTTTCAACTAACTGTCTCATAAAAAGAAATCTGATTGTATGAAACATTAAAGAAATTCAGATAGATATCTCATAAAGGAATAAGGATCCTAATAGGAAGGTCAAAATGAGAAATCCACAATACATTATGTAAGGATCATGATCAAAGCAACACTCTTCAATCAATAATTTCACAAGAAGGATTACAAAAGATAAGTGATAATACATCTCAATTACTTATCAGACTCGTACTATATATGTATGTAATTCATTCTTGATTCAAACAAGTGTTCAAGAAGGGTACTAACCCTACAGTTCTAAAAACTGAACTATTTTAAAGAAGCAATTAATCATAATCCACAACACTAACGTAATTCTTCATGCAATATTAGAAGCCAAATACATTTTATCTAAAAGGATAGAATTTAGGATGAACCAATAATATTCTACACAAGAATTCCCTTCTTTCCAACATTGAATCAATATCAATCCAATTCCAATTTATCAATTTAAGGGAATAAGAAGTTTAGGATTCAGCCTAATTACCCATGCAGCCTTAACATGGTTAATACAAATGAAAGGTAGCAAATAGTTGAAAAGTAATCAACTTAATTCATCCTTCAGAGTTCAATGAACGACATTACATTCAACAATTCATAGAAGAGAAAGAACCAAATGTAAATCTTTTTTACATTTTAGAGAAAAAAAACGATGCATACCTAGCTCAAAAATAGAGAGAAGATCCCAATAATCCATCCTATTAAAAGTTTAAACACAGTCGACATCCCAAGAAGACCGAACTAATCCTTACCGAACAACATCCAAATTCAACAACCACTGCCACACAAACAACATAGTCAAAATTGAATTGATATAAGATAAGCAACTCAATCTAGCAAGGTAGGTCCAAAGAGAGAGCTTCTCGTCAAATAAAGAGAAAAATCACAGAAGCACAAAATTGATACAAGTTTTTAAGTCAAAAAGCTCAACAATTAATTCCTTAACTTCATTTCAATGAAGATATCCTCTGCCTAGATGTTTCCTCATTTCCCAAATAGAGAGAAACCTACAAGGTATTCCTATGTGCTCAAGAGAAATGAATACAAGATACAACCAAGCCAACAATGTACCCACTTAACAGGAATCAAGGAAACAATCAATACATAAGAAAGAAAGGACTCCATCCCAGATTCGAACAAGATGAAGGAAAATCAAAATGAGATTCAACCCCAAGTTGGTTCTCAAAATCAAACCCAAAAGAAGGAGAAGAGTAAAACCAAAACTTTCTAACTCATATACTTCAATTAACTAAAAATGAATTAATCCATTCTTTCAACAACTTATACAAATGTAAATAAAAAGGTTATTCACAAACCAATTCATACATGGAGGAGAGAGAGAAACATCAATATCCTCACACATTCCTAAGAGAAGAAGTTAAATCGTAATTTACCAGATTTTGAGCAAGGGAGAACAAAACCAAACGAAATCCTTTCTTAACAGTCCCAAAAAATTCACAAATTCAAAATGTGTTAAGCTTAGAAGGTGTCAACATATCACTTTTGTTTTCAAACAAATTTGAATCCACAAGAAAATAATGAATCTAAAGACCCATTTCAACATAACTTAGCAGCAGTGATAAAATTTGAAGCCACTTCAGATTTTAACTAAAACATCAATTTTCTTACCTTCTCCTAACAAAGGAAGATAGTCCCGATCAAATTTTAAAAAAATCGTTATTTTTTCTTAAACCATTTTATCATAGGAGATCAGAAGTCCACACGACTTAAGCAACATTCTAGTTTCAAATAAAATAAACACGATTTACTCAAACATGCATCAAGAAAAATACCCATATTGAATCTTTTCCAAATAACAAACTCAAGCAAAAGATCACAACAAAAATACACGAAGTCATTTCTACAAAACCAAGTGTTTCTAAGAGCAAAGTTCTTTTAATGAATATGATTAGATATAAGAAGAAATATTTAATAAGAAGAGCCTATCATGCCTGATAGTGTTTTCTTTTGTTTTGCAGAAGATCTCCAATCGAGCCTCCCAGAAACCTCTTTTTTCCAAAATGATGCCAACAGTCAAATCTCCCAGCTTCCTCTATGTTTCCACAGGTTCATAAACAACTCGAAGATACCCAATATCATAATGGATCAAATTTTTTTTTTCTGGTTTGAAGAACCTAAACTCTCATGCAGAGAAAAAACCAGAAGGATCTAAATGACCAACAACTTTCTCCAATTCCTCCTTCCTAACTCCTAGGTGGTTTCCTCCACTAAGCCCATGATTATTGAATGCACTGAATGTAGTGAATGTTATTTCTCCCTCTTTCCTTATGCCACCACCACTTCAAATTTGGTGAAACAAAATTCAAAAATTCCCATTCATTTTAAATTTAGCAATTATGCTAGCTAGGCATCCCACCATATTTTCATGCCTCCACAAATCTTGGTGAATTTAGGATGTAAGGAATGAAATCAATTCACATTAATAACTTAGAAATCACCGCCACCAAAATTCCATTTTCCACATAACCCTTAGGTCCCCTTTAGGCTTACTAATAGTTTAGGTCACCTTAACATTAGTTAGGCTTCCACCTTAGTTCTTAGGTCATTAGAATTTACCTTAGGTTATTTCAAGATTCATAACCATATAACACACCATCTTAGGTTAGGTCATAACCCCTTAGATTGGAATTCATATAGGGTAGGGCACTACTAGATAGGTTTAGGTATCAACCATAATAGTTTAGTAATAGGTCCTAGGTAAGTATTGTTACCTTAGGTTAAAAATCCAAATAGGATAAACATTATAATTTAGATCAGATATGAATAGCACCAACCATTCTGACCAAGGATAAGGAATTTTCCTTATTAGACCCTTAACAGATCCTCAATATCCTTATGCTACTCATCATTATAAAACAATTATAAAGGAGGTCCATGTTTAACATTTACAACATGATGCCAAGTAAGGACACCCGTACTAGATTCAAGTAATCATAACAAAAATAAGACTTAGTTCTTCATTACCTTTTCAGTTCCAGATGTCAGAAAACAAGATGACAATAAAGAAGAACTAAAGCATACCTTGGATCAATGGAATTAATTCAAGGTGTGCTGTTAACATAAGGAAAATGTGAAAACAACAATACATATTTATAATTTACAATTCACAGTGCCAAATGGCTCCACTTCCAAGTAAACAGATTTACAACTAGCATGAATTCTGAACAATAATAACTTATCCATTGCAAACATGATTTTCAATGTCAAAATAATACACCTTCCTAAGAAAAATTACATGTCAACATTTGCAATGTATAAAGTGGAAGCCATCATAGTAACGGTCATGACCAAGACGTTACATTGGAAGAAATGTGCTAACATATTGAACATGCTAGTGTTAAGGTAAGGGCATGAGAATTTAAGTCAATGTGCTAGTGTTAGAGTACATATGCTAGTGTGAATGTGCTATAATTATAGTGCTTATACTAGTGTAGAAGTACATGCGCTATTGTATCAATGGGCATGCTAGTGTCATGAGATGATTTTTAGAAAAAAATTGGATGTTAGGATAAAATAAATATGATCTAATAGTTTTTCTAGATGATTTTTAGGAGATACCATTGCCATTGGACATGTGAGAGCATCACTAATGATTGGGATTGTTCCAAAGGAGATTCACACTTAGTCAATAAAGACAATTGGTCATACTACTAAAGGCTAGAAGGCTAACGTATATTACACAACTTCCCCATATTATATTAGACCATTGTTTATTGACCACACTCACCAATCGATGACACAATAAGAGTCATACTTTTAGGTTTCCAATTTATGAGATGATGGTGACCTTAGAGGATGTGCATCATATCCTTCGGGTGCCAATACATGGAAAAATGGTGTAGTGGGATAGGTATCCCATGTGGATAATATGACACACATGGGACCTATTTTCAATGGAGGATATTAAGAGAAAGGGGATAGATGTGCACTTATATGATTACATGGATGATGTGATGGTAACATGAATTATTATTTACTTGATGGATCTTATCAGTGACTATTTTCTATCTGATAAAACCAACAATCATTTCTAGTTTGGATTGGTTGTATTTGTTGTAGAGATCATGCAGGGAAAGGTGTTTGCTTCGAGATAATGTATCTTAGATCATTTTTACAAGTATTTACACCTGATATCCTACATAGAGTAGGGGATTTTGAGTTTGGGTACATTACTATGTATATGGTCATGGGACCACATAGATATCAGATGACCTATGGTCATCTTACATGCTAGACAACTGAGTTATCCATCATCATTTGTATGAGAGAAAGTGGGTGCTATCTAGAGAGGGAATATGGGTGATATATAATTTTATGAATGAGCATTTGATGATTCACAATTCTGGATGGGTACGTGGAGGCCATACTGACTATATCTTTAGGTGACATATGTTATAGATATATCCACATATAAGGTAGATTAATTTATTATCAAAATTTGTAGCCATATCATAGAGATGCACTAGTTATACTGGGTCAGAAGATAATTTGGGGTGATGTAGGATATACCTGGTGGAGAGAAATGGTAGGCATAGTGTTGCATGTGAGACAATGGAATTTGGTTGAAAAATCAAGGAGAGAGTTGCTAGAGTGATATTTTTTAGATTTATTCCATATGAGTTAGATTCAAAAGCATAGATCTTCGATCCAAGGATGAATCCATAGTACACAACATGGTATGCAATGCTTTTTCCTAGCTAGATTATTATTCTAGAGGTAACTATAGTAACAGGGATAACTGCAACATCTATGATAGGGCCACATAGAGGATCCATAGGAATATTAGGCTAGGACAAGGTTGAGGTATATTTATAGTGAGAGGGATAAGAATGGGGACATGACACATAGGTGTAATAAGTTCCATAGATTTAGGTGGCATAGGGGAAAAAAATACAAGTTGTTCAGGGGCCATGGATTTAGATTACACTAGGGCCATAGGTACATTTATAAATTGCATAACAAATTCTAGTATAAGATGTATTACATCCAAATGTTTTGTTAGTGCATATTCTAGTGGTGTAAATATATATACATATACAAGTTAATAGGAAGGGATAGGGTCCATAGATTCCATTACAAATGTAGGTACCATTTCAAGAACTAGTACGGATTCCACTGTCACCACCTATACCACCTAGTCTAGGAGGAGGAGATGTAAATGGGGGTAATGATAGATGGGGAGTAGTAAGAAGATAAGATGCATGTCAATAGAGTGCACAAGTGCAACCATATGAACATACACTGGCACCAGGGCCATCATTTGGTCCATCAACGACAATGTCATGGTATGAGAGGGATGCTTCCATGATACATGGAGATATAACACTTATCACTATATAGAAACTACAAAGGTAGTTAGATTATAAGATGGATAATAGAGAAATCTTGAGACAACATATATAATAGAGGACCACTTAGATGGATTAGATTACTAGTTAGTTGTGTCATGTTATGATGGAGTGAGATGTCATGCTCCATGTTGTAGAGGTAGGTGGGATGAGTGATGTGATGCAGGATTTAATTTCTATATCACAGGAGATGGGTTAATACCAGGCCCTATATGAGGAAGTTGTTCCTTTGGATCAGAGACCCCAGAATATGGTAGAAGAGTAGGTAGCATATCCACGAGGTCTATAATATTGAAAATGTCATCAAGGTCAATTAGATTCATGTAGATTCCACCATCAAGAGGTGGGGAGGAGAGATAAGGAAGTACCTATGTGGGAGAGAGTCTCCCTTGACTCATTATATGATATAATGCAAATGTTTTTTTGTGTATTCCTCATGATGAAGGAACATTTTGGTAGATCGATGCCATTGATTATCACACATATATGTATATGAAATTTATTGGTATAGTGTACATGGACACTTTTTTATGATATGGAATTTATTTTTGATGGAAATTGTTATATGATTGATGATGATGATGTTTATTTTTATTATTTGATGTAGTTATTTTAGATTGTATGGATTAGAGTAGATAATGATGTGAATTAATATAAATGTATGGTGATTACATGCCTGTAACATAGCTT
This sequence comes from Taxus chinensis, assembly GCA_019776745.2. Taxonomy (NCBI): domain Eukaryota; kingdom Viridiplantae; phylum Streptophyta; class Pinopsida; order Cupressales; family Taxaceae; genus Taxus; species Taxus chinensis. The sequence continues at coordinate 354,519,849 of CM034154.1, forward strand.
ACATGTACGTAGCGTAGATTTTATTCTTGAGGTATGATGATTATGGCCATATGATGATGTATGCGATGATGGTATATGTGTGCTGATGTCAAAAAAGTACTTGTAATTAGGGAAAATACAAATAAATCTAAACAAACCCAATTAGAAACAGTAAAAGGAATATACATCATAGATATAAATAGACCAAGATGATAACATAATACTCATAATTGGTTAAAAAACAAAAAATAAATACATTAAACAAAGCCAATATGAACAGGAATTGAATACACCAAAGTTATATAGAAACTAAGATGCTAAAAATTTACATGCAATTGGTCTATAATGAAGATAAATAAAGTACAAAACACCCCATATACATTGAAATTTGATAAACACCATGATTACAAATGAGTCAAGGTTTTTACAAAATACATCTAATAGGACCCAAAAAATGGAGATACAACCAAAAAAACAAACCCAAAACACATAGCAAAATGAGCTAAGATAACAAGTTACTTAACAATTACAAAAATTGCAACGAGGAGCGATGAACAAACCAATATACATGGAAAAATAATTTCACCAAGGATCAAAATAAGCCAAGATGATAATAACATACCAAATATTGGTCCAAAGTAAACAAATCTTAGAGAAAAAATCCAAAGATACAAGAAAAATAGGAAAATACCAAGTCTAACACTGAGCCTAATTATGTTTCTGCACTTAATTGGTCAACAACATTGACATAAATGCAAAAATATCCTACACATATAATAACATACACAAGGTCACATACAAACCAATATTATAACATGAATACTTACTAATTCAATGAAAAGTAACAATGCAATAAAAAGTGCAATATCAAAATATAACTACACCCCTAATGTGTTCCATAGTGGAAAATAAGCAAATGTTAATGGCCCCAAGAAATGATATATGTAAAGATATTGTATCAGAATAAAGATAGGAGTTAAGCAACTCCTCATGACACTCTTATTGGATCCCATTGAATATTGATCTAAAATTGATTAGATCAGTTTTCCAAGAAATGATATATGAGAGAAACAACATGAGAGCTGAGAAGCCCCAAGTGAGAATAAATGTGAGGGTTTAATTGATCGTCTTACCCCTAAACAAAGATACATGCAAGTTGTAAGAAAATTGACAATCGTAGAACAATTAGAACGAACATTTAGATTACATTCAAATGACAATATTGTTGAATTGTATTGACAATCGTTAAGATTTTGTGATACATTTAATGAAGTTTAATGTTGATTTTTTATATATAGGTTTTTTGACGGGTTTTATATTGTTTTGGGATTTTTTCTTTTTTTAGATTCTTTTGGATTTTTGTTTTATATGATTTTTTGATTTTTTATACACCAATGAAAAAGGAAACGTGTCCTTAAACTGTATTAAGCATGATACGAATGAATAAGACCAATTACGATAAAAGGATGGAATAAAATGGAAGTGGGGAAACATGACTAACAGAGAATGAGATTCACATCCTAACTAGGAGGAACATGTGACACAAAACAATTTTGAATGATGCAGAAAGTAGAATAGGGAAAGGGTGTGGAACAAGTAGTTTCATTGATATATCCCCAACACTAGGGATATTCTTAGAGGATTCAAGAATATAAATTTTTCAGATGAACCAAATTTAGGGGATCTTTAAGATATTTTCCATATTTTTCAAATAGTTTATATGCTTCATATCGAAACTTGACAGTTATAATTTAAGGTCCCAACCAACTAGGTTTGAAATTGCCTTATTTTCATGATCTTTTGTAGTGTTCTTATAACTTTATTTAAGAAAATGGCCCTCTTTAAGGAAAAGGTCACAAATATTGAACTATCTTAGTTTGATTTGTTTATTATAGTTATGTTGGAGTCGATTTTGATATAATTTCAAGTGGTCTAAAGCACGAACGCACCTCTCATTTAAAATTTCTAGTTCTGTAAGATGCGCTTGGCAATAATCCTCTTCATGCACTAGGTATTAGAGTGACACATAGAGGGAAGGGAGTGGATCTAGTAGGAGTGTAGAATGAGGTTTGATAAGCCCAGAGGGTGGGATATAGTTGTGCGTGCTGATTGTGACCGTATTTATCAATATTATTTTCCAATATTGAGTTTATTTTTTTATTGGAAGCTTTAGATTTTCTGTTGCACTTTGGGAAATATGGATTTTCCCATTGTAGGTGGATGTAGAAACAAAATAACACACTTACTACTATTATTATACCAAAAAGTATGTTGTTTTATATATGGATTTTGTGTAAGAAAAGTATTTACTGATGAACCATTCCATAATCAATCCACTTATCTTGTTAGTATTTGTTTATTTTTATACTTCACACTCATCATTAATACACACATTTCTAGTCAGGTCTTAGGGATCCATGTGTCTTTCAGTTCTCACTCATTTTTCATCACTTGTCTATGAATACTAGCACCCAGAGTTAGACACTAGTGTCAAACGCTCCTGTCCATCCTAGGTGCCCCTATCCTCTTAATGTTTGATCTTATTTTTGACACTTGAGGTCGGTATTTTTGGTTTTCCCTCTTATATATCGAGGTACTAGTCATCATGTTGGGTCATTAATGTTGAAATTAAAATAGGAGATCCCTAAATAAATACAACATACATACCATTATTGAGGAAGAATTTTTTTATCAAGGGATAGCTATCTACATAGAGCAAGGGACTGCATTTGGGCCATTAATCTACATACACACTTCATAGGAAGGGGAGTTCATTCTATTCCATCCAAACATTTACATTTCTATCTAGTTATTGCCCCCTATCTTGGTGTCATTGGCATGAGGATGACTTAGGAGCATTATTGCACACACAAGAACACAAAACTATATTGGGTCTAAGATGTAGTGCATCACTCAGTTCTAAGTCCACCATTGTGGACTTTGAGGACCGTACGACCCTCATTTTGCATATTTGTTTTTACGATTTTATGTCTATTTGAGGGTTTTGCAGGTGCTTTCTTCATTTCATGTTTACAGGTACCCTTGTAATCCAAGGGTGACATACACATGAAAAAATGCAAATAAGTGCGAAGTCCTAGCGAACATATTGCAACTAGGTGTTCTGACTATTTATGCAAACCAAGGCATCCAAAATTAGTACTAGGGTGGCCCAGGCACCTCCATCCATCTCTAGGTGCCCCAGTCTAACAGGTTCCAACTCTACTACATTTTTATTTGTATTTTTGTGATAGTTTGTTCTTATATTTCATCACACTACTCAGTCCCAGGTCACTACGAGGTAAGAAAAATCAAGGTAAGTGCTTTATCCCTCTTATTTACTTTCATTAATAAAATAAAATAAATTGTTTAGCATCCATATTTTATTATATATCATTTGTAGTAGCTCTGTGCATTTAGGTTCATATAAATTAATCATATTTTATTGAATCATTTTGGTGAACCCGTAGCTTAGAAATATTTTCCCTAGGATCCACTAAAACCCTAATGGCTAAGGATAACTCTCATCCTTCTTGGTTCATCATGCCTCATATGAGTATCAACCCCATATATGACTAAGAAACCATATTTGAACTTGCTTCCCTATATTGTGATGTTACTCTTTCAGATCATACTCAATAATAACTCTTAGCTAACGAATGCAATGTGCCTACTAGCTTTGATAATTGTACTATTGGAATTATTTATGATAAGATGAATTTTACTCTTTGTACACGTTGTTATACTGTTAGCCAAAATCCTTCTGAAATTTATAATGAAAACTTAGATGATGCTATTATTAGTTTCATGCTTGGTCTTGATGATAATAAACATGTGCATGATGATTCTCATTTAGTTAGGATGATAATCTAGATACATCTTATACTTCTTCTATTTCTGAAAATGCTTCTCATAATGCATCACATACTAGTTATCCTACTCCTTCATTCTATGTCAATGATACATGTAATTATTTCCTTCTATCCGAATCTTTGTTTGATTTATATGAAACACTTGATAATCACGATTCTACTTCTTTACATACTGCTGAGTGTGAATCCCCTACTCCACTATCATCTTCTTCTGAGATTGTATCTAATAACATGCATGATTCATCTCCTTCTATTAGTTTATCTCCTCATATCACTTCATCTCCGTCTATTATTTCATCTCCTCCTACCACCTCATCTCCATATAACATTTCATCTCCTAGGGATTTTTCTGATGCTAGTCCTATTATTTATATAGATGATCTATGTCCTTATCCACCTATTACTTCTTTGACACCAACATCAAGTGTGCCCTTAACATTGAAATATCCTATGTCTACTCTTGATATTCCTATTATTACTCATAATGAAAAATTACAACCGCTCAACACATTGTTTCCATCCTATACTATTCCTCCACAAGATATATTATCACTCATGCATGTTGTTGGCTAGTTATAGTCTCAGATTCAATCTCTCACATTAGAAAGAAAAGCCTAATATGATTCCATTGATAATAATTATTTACATGAATGTTGGGACTAAAAATATTGGATGAGTACCAAAGGACATGTGCACGCATGGGTCAAGTAAAAAATAAGGGCACGCAAGAAAAAACACACAGGAAAGGGTTTTTTGAAGGGTTTAGTAGAAACCACAATGCACACAAAGAAGAACAAAGGATCTCAAGACTTAACCATATTCATCTCTCTAAGAAGCACTTGAGGAAAAACATGACCCAAATAGGTGTGCTAAGTGGATAAGGTGCCAACTTGACAACTTGGTGGTCAAGGAAATAATATCCCATGAGTAGAACATTCCCAGAAGTCATCATTGGAGAAAATGGAGATCTCAGATCATAAGAAGCATGCTCCATTGGAGTACCATATGTACACTTGGAAAGCAATCTTCTCCTAGAGGAAGGCATGACGATGGGTGCTAAACCTATCTATAAAGATTCTCTAGAGAGAGGATGACACACCAGAATGGAGAGAGATTGATGAGGGTAAGTTTCAAGATTGTTAGAGAGGATGAAAGGAGAATCCCTTCAGAAAGAGTAGGAGGTTCTAAGGGCTGAAGTTATCATTAGAGGGATGTAGGAATGATATCATATCTAGAGGGATGGGTCTGTGAAAATTTATGTAATATGTGAAGCATACCTAGTGTCTCTAATACACGAGTCATGTTTGTCTTGATACATTTGGTATGTTAGAACCCTTTTCAATGGAATGTGGTTATTGGAACTATGATCGATATAAATATATGTTATGAATATATTTTTCATGAGTACAAACCCTAGTATCTTTTCTTTATGTCATGATTGAAATCTACTCTCTGTATGATGTTTCTCTTATCTGAATGGGTATATTGCTATAATAACTCATCCTATGCCTTCATAATGTATGCATGATCATTTAATTTTATACATTTAATCTATTATCAATGACATCATCTTCTTATAATGCTTAAATAAAGGAGGGGCTCGATGCCTGTGCATTCCTCAGGTGATCACCCAACATCCGTTGGGTGATAGGCTAGCATGGATGGGATTAGATTATTGTTTTTAAGGGCACATAAAAATGACTACATCTTTGTTTCATTTTTAGGACCTCTTTTCGAAGCTCTTGTGAGAATGATGCGTTATGACAAAGTGCTTGAGCTTGGAAAGTGTTGAAGCATGGTTTAAAATCACAAAGAATGATTTTTCTCAAAGATTTAGTACTGGACCTAAGTTTGATGCACGTAAATGGGTATAAGAACACATATATCATGAGTTTTACGAGTCCTTCTTTTGTTGTTTTCTAGTAGAATTGTATGAATGGCTCTCAACATACGCATCTAGATCAAGATGGTACTATAGATCTCGTATGTGGACCCAAGATGATTAATAGAGGCTGTAGGATACAGATCTGACTTGGACATGTGTTGTTGATCACTGGTGGAGAAGAGTGATGACCAGTTATACCATGGACTAATCCATTTCTACATATTCGTGTTCAGAGTTTGTTGAGTTTGAGTTCCAACGAGAACCTAGAGGATCATTTTTGTGAGGTATATTATATGCTATGAAGATCTTGATCATTATGATAAGTTTGGAGGCATTCCCTATGGGCGGGTAAGTTTCTTTGAGCACTGGGTGAGGAAGCTAGGGTGGAGGAAAATGATAGACCTTACGGCGGAAAAGGAGAGGGAAGAGAGACAACTCAAGTATAGTGAAGTGCATGAAAGGGAGTTGGCTAGACAACTCAAGGTTTCAAGAGTGATGGATCTATGGAGGTAGATGTTTTAGGAAGGAATTGAGGTTCACATAGAGGATATAGAACCTGACCAGTCTATACTACCCCATCTTTACAAGTGTGGGAGAGAAAATCCTTCAGCTTCTGATGAGAGTTTTTCGCATGGAGAAAGGAGATCCATTAATGTGCATCTAAACCCACCTGGTGACCAACTCCTAGTGCTTAGTTTTCCAAATCAAGAAAAAAGTATTGCTAACCCAGTTGGTATTGGTGGAAGTGATTGATTTGTACTTATGAGGTTTAAATTCTCATTTGGGACATCTATAGATGCACAAATAATTCCTATGTTTGGAGGGTTTTTTGAGAAAAGTGCAAGTACACAAAGTTTGGGTATCGCATCTAGGAGTGGCATGGGATATATGTCTAGTAGTAGATAAATATCATAAAACTTTAGAATGTAGTTAAGTGGAATGTTGGGAATGCTAGGCACAACCACTTCAGGCCCATTACCAGCTACAAGAGGAGGATCTAGTGGAATAGGAGCTAGAAGACCTGGTAGACCTAGTGGATCTAGAGGATCAAGAGGGATAGGACCTGGTGGATCTAGTGGATCTTGTGGTGGAGGAAACACTAGAGGGAATCAAGGTTTTGGATCATGAGGACAAGGACCTCATCCACCTCTGTAATGTTTTTTGATATGTCCTTAAATTTACGATATTACAATGGTGTTGAGGATGATACAAAGTATGTGCACAAGTGTGATCTACTATGGCATGTAGAGGGGATCAATGCCTTAGAGAGAAAGGTAAGTCAATTTGTAAAAATAGTGTAGGGGTGCACACATAGTTGATAGATTACATCACGGTGTGGAATTCCTTCTTATTTGAGTTCCACATCCCTGCGTTTGAGTAGAAGAGCATTAACACTTTGAAAGAAATCCAATAGGGAATGACAGAGAGTGTACGGGAATATGATGCATGTTTTAAGAATCTCTTGTCAATACTATCTTATGATATCCATCCTTCTCAGCATGCTCAGTGGTTTTTTGGAGGGTTGATAACACCATTTAGGAGAGTGCTTTTTCATAAGACATTCAAGGATGCGCGTGAGGACTTGGAGGCTACATTGCATGCTAAGGCTATTGGAAGCATAGATACCAGTGTTAGCCCCTTCCTTGAGGCTCATATTGATGTAATGAAGAAGCAGCTGGAGAAGCTATCTGTGAACTCAACGCATGAGAATTGTAGTGGTGTATGGTACACATATTGTGAGATAGAGGGCCATACAAGTGAAAAATTCCCTTGAAGATCGGTATGCACCATGACAGTGGACTGAAATTTTCCATGGAGATCATGATGTAAGTAGGTGTCCACTAGTGCAACACATGATCCATAAGAATGTTTCATGTTATTGCAAGATTTTTACCTCTACGACCCACAACACCAAGGATTGTAGGTTGATTAACTAGATACATGATGTCATTGATCTTGGTGTGCACTAGACCAGCCTTAAAAGTAGTTCCAAGGATGATGGTCATCACTATGAGGGGTGCACAGATGGAGGAGTGCATGGGAGAGGATTTCGAGGAGGATTTTATGGTTTTGGTAACCACAGAGGAAAAATAAGTTAGTTCCCGCATGGGATGTGTTATAACCATGGATCCATAGAGAACTACAAGTATGAGATCCCTGATATTCTAAAATGCTTGTGGTGTGGAAAAAATAACAAGTATGAGGAGTTCCTAGAGTTATTTGAGCACATGATCCAGTAGCATCAAAAATATAAAGGTGTAGTGATGGTAAGCATAAAGAAGGCTGACTCATAGTGGATGCTAAGAGTGGTGTGTGAGTTAGGACTAGAACCTATACTAGTGACGACACGAGAGGAGGCCACACACACTGGGGAGATACAAAGAAAAAAAAACTTGTTACAAGGGAAGAAGTGGTACATGTAAAGTATCAAGACCCTACTCATCAGAAGGAGGTATATTAAGAAACCATGGATGTAATTTGGAGTCTACAAGAAGAGTTCCAGTGTTTGAAGGAGAAGTCAAGGCATTTATAGAAAAGGAAGAATGTTGAGGCTTCGCAGAAGGATATGGATGAGGTTAGGGAAGTATACAAGATGTTAAGGAAAGATAATATCATTCCCTTTCTAGGAGAATGGTTATAGGAGAAGGTACCACATGCTGGAGGAGAGCACAAGAGGTAGGATCTATATGCTAACCTTCCTCCCCATAGCCTTGATTATGACAAGGAGATTACCCTAAATTTTGTTATAGATGGATGGCTTCTGTGAAATATTTTGATTGATATGGGCTCAAAATTCAATGTTCTTACCTTGGATGAATGGCATCAAATGGGAAGGCCCCCATTATAGCCATCTTTGGATGTGTTGTATATGGTGGAAAAGATGAAGGAAACGCCCATTGATGTCTTGAAGGATGTGGTTATCACTATTCAAGGGGCCAAGTTCACTGGAGACTTTGAATTCTTGGTGCTAGCCGAGGTAGATAACTTTCTAGCATTGCTTGGGCACCCTTGATGTTATAAAAACAATGCCGACCTATGGTTTAACAAAGGGTATATCAGTTTTGATAATAAGGAAGAATGGGTTATCACCACTTTGACAAATGGGAAGTCATCACCATATACTGAGCCCTTAGGAAAATAATTTCTCAATAGGATCTATGTGCACTCTATCAGCGACCTTGAGGTGATTCACCCTACAAAGGGATTTATCTAGTTCAAAGATGCTCAATCCATGAGTGATACAACTATCATAGCATATGAAAATTGGGTGCACGAGACTTATGAGTTAATTGGGTGACAGTTAAGAGGCTATGTGACAAGGATTAAAAATTCATGCTCATTCAAGTTCCTGAGAGGGAATAAATTACCAAGTTACTTTGGAGGAGCTAACCCTGATGATTTCTTGTAGGAGATGGAGGCTCAGTGGAGAAATGAGGACAAAAGAAGAGGGATGCTCAGTTATAACCTACTCGAGACTGTAACAAGTTTGTGGGAAACACGTCACGATAGCCTTCTAGAGTGGCATGAGGTGAGAGTCACATTATCTGTTAGGTTATCTAGATGCAATAAACCCACTGCAATACAAGACTACCATGGGACGGAACCCACCTCGTTCCACATCCAGGAATGTGAGAAGGAATGGATGGGAGGCACGGAGGCCTTACCACTTTTTTATGGGTACATAAGCATTATTTCACCTTATAAGGTTATCCACCCGCATGGTATATACACTCAGAGATGCGCCGTGAGATGGGGAATTGGTAGGAGTAGGTAGCTAATATCATTCAAGATTTTGACTATCAGAGTATAAAGCCATCAGTGTATAAGGCATTGTAAGTTGTCAAGTTCCTTACGATGGGAGATTTTGATAGGGAAGAGGATAGGATACTGGATTTATTAGGTGAAATTGGTTTGGAGATGCACTTTGAGGAGAAATAATGAGAGGAGATACAGTTTGAGCACGCGTGCATGGAAAAATATAAAGGAAATATGATCTATGTAATAGATGGTGAAAAGATGGAGAGTTTGGATGATAACCATACTTAAGGTATGCAAAAAAATATTAATAATGCTGATGAGCAAGTGCACACATACCATGAACCATAAAAACAAATAAGATTAACATTGGTTTGGAGGATGAACCTAAGGAGGCCACTATTGGAGACTATTAGTTAGAGAAGGAAGTCTCGAAGATCATTGATCTATTACGTTAGTTTCAAGATTTATTCCCATATGGATACCATGAATTTAAAGGCATTCACCACTCCTTAGTGGAAATGAGGATTAAGTTGAAGGAAGGTGCACACACGATCCAGAGGAGGCTGTATCGGATGAATCCAAATTTACATGTACGGTTCAAGTAAGATATAGACAAGATGATCACTTTAGGAATCATTGAAGTTATGGAGGAATCAGACTAGGTAAGTCTAATGGTCATAAGCATTAAGAAGGATGAAAGGATAAGGATCTGTGTTAATTACAGGGACCTGAATGTAGTGTGTGTCATTAACCCTTTTCCAACCCCCTTCACTGAAGAAATTCTAGAAGGAGTAATCAGGCGCAACATCTATTCCTTCACGAATGGGTTCTCAGGGTATTACCAAGTTAGGATTACAAAGGAATACCAAAAGAAGATGACTTTTTCCACTAAATGGGTAAGCTTTACCTACACGGTCATGCCTTTTGGATTGAAGAATACCGGTATCGTGTTCTCACACATTATGGTACAAGTATTTCAGGACTTCATTCATAAGTTTCTGCAGGTATACTTGGATGACTGGACTGTGTATGGACTAGTAAACGATCATTGTGGAAATTTTAGGCTGATCTTTGAGAGATTTTGGAAGTTGAGGATATCTCTCAACATTAAGAAGTGTGTTTTTTCTACTCCATTTGGAACTGTGTTGGGGTATGTTATATGTAAGGAAGGTTTACTTGTGGATCATGCCAAAGTTGTTATTGTAAGATTAGGAGAGCCTACTAATCAGAGCGCAGTGTGCAAATTCCTTGGGCATATGAGATACTACCAAAAGTTTATCGAAGGGTATGCCAAGATTGCCATGCCATTGGAGAATTTATTAAAACATAAGAGTTCCTTTCATTTGGAAGAGGCACAACAGGTGACATTTCACACTTTGAAGCATAGACTTGTCACTCTACGCATATTACAGTCTCCATTTTGGGATAAACCTTTCCATGTGCATGTTGATTCCTTAGGGACAACCATTAGAGTATTCCTAGCACAACCTAGATAAGGGATTTTTGATCACCCCCTTTTCTTTGCAATTAGGAAGTTGAAACCAGTAGAACATAACTACACCACTACAATGAGCAAAGAAATTTCGATGATCGATGAATAAATTCATGAAGTATCTGCTAGTAACACCATTCATATTCTACATGGACCACATGGCATGGAAGTAATTTGTGAAAAATTCTATTTTGCAAGGGTGCATATGTCATTAGGTCCTATTATTTCAAGAATTTGAGTTTTCAGTTGTGGTAAAACCAGGAAAGATTAATTCAGGACCTGATCATTTATCAAGAATTGACTTAGGGGAGGATGCACAAAGCATTGAGGATACCATGCCATATGTGCAACTATTTAGTTTACAGCATGATCCCTCTGACTTAGAGGATGTTGCAGTGTTTCTTAAAATAGGTGTGGCACCAGAAGGAATGAGGGATTTGGAGTGGAAATAATTAGCTACACGCGCCGCTCCCTACATGATAATTAGTGGAGACTTATACAAGTTAGGCCATGATGAGGTTCTGCACCGATGTGTATTAGAACATGAGTGCATTGTAATTATAGAAGAAGCACATGGTGGGATTGTAGGAGGATACTATGCAGGAAATGCAACCACGTGGAAGATTCTACTTGCAGGGATTTGGTGGGAGTATCTACCAGGATTGTATTGAGTTTTACAAGACCTGTGACCATTGCCAACACCTTAGAAAACCTAGAAGGATGGATGAAATTCCCTTAAGACCAATAGTCAGTGTAGAACCATTTGAAAAATGGGCAATTAAATTTGTAGGACCTATTTCACCTACTGTGTGAAGGAATGAATTGTGGTGCAACATAACTTGCACTGATTATTTGACAAGGTGGGTGTAGGAAGCACCTACAAAGGATTGCACTATAACAACAAAAACTATATTTTTATGGGAGAACATAATTAGTAGGCATGGATGTCCTTTAATCCTTACCACTGACAGGGGTGCACATTTTATGAATGGAACAATAAGGATTCTATTAGCAGGGTTTATGGTGGCCCATCACAAGACCACCCCTTATCATCCCCAAGTGAATGGAACTACTGAGGAATTTAACAAAATACTAAGTCACATGTTAATCAAAATTTGTGATGTTGGAAGAAAAGATTGGGATGACAAGGTATCATCCATTCTATGGGCATATAGGATAACATAAAAGAGGTTGAACAAGGCCACACCATTTCAATTGGTATTTGGTGTTGAGACTGTGTTACCATTTGAATTTATACTACCATCGATGCATATAGCACATGCAGGAGGATTAGATGATGAACAAGCACTGAAGAGAGGATTGATAAATTAACACAACTAGAGGAAATGTGAGATGGATTCAAAAGATACAGAAGGCAAGAAAAAAATCATGTCATGATCATCATATAAAAAAAAATTAAGGTTGGGTAGATGGTTTTGTTATATGACTCTAAATTTATGAGCCATCTTGGGAAGTTGCAATTCCATTGCTTGGGACCATACATCATGTCGTACATCCTTGATTCAAGTGCTTTTCAGTTACAAGCATTGGATGTGACAGTACTACTAGTCCATTTCGATGGGAGTAGGCTGAAGACCTACTATAAATAAGTCTTGTGTTTGTAGATAAGAAAAAAAATTCTAGTTAGCCTAGGATTTCCCTTAATACATTTATTTTCCTTGTGTTTCCCTTTCTTGTCAATTATTCCTTTTTCTTGTGGTATTTTTGCACACCTTGTGCACCAGTAACCACATTACTTTTAAATGTTTTTTGTGTAGAGGGAAACACATCTATTTTAGTGTGGGGTGGAGTGGAGTGAAGTGAAATAGAGGCTGCAAGTGAAAGTTGTGCTTTAAATGGCTTGGGTTAAAATATCAAAAGTAAGGTAGGAGAGCATGCATGGAAAAAGGTGCACGATAAATTTTGGTGTCAAGAAGGCTTTACAAAGACCACGTACAAAGGATGAGAAGTGTAAGATAAACATGAGGTAGGTGAGGGTAAAAATCAAGTCAAGGATAAAAGAAGTTCCTTTGGTACTGTAGACACACACATAAGAGTCTTCAGTCAGTAAGGATTTTTTATCTGTCAAAAGGTTTTAGAGGTTTTTTTGTGCATGGTTGGGCGCATGGGTAAGAATGCTTAAGGGAGAATTCAATGGAAAAATCCACATTTAATGCTAATTACATTGGTAGGTGGCATAGAATTTATTGTGGGAGATTGGAAAAAGCTATAAGTAAGGGGTCTGACACATCATTATTTACCTTGCTATTATGAGATTGAAGAGATTTTACAGGCTAGGGAATCTACGAAGAAAGATTTATGCGAAGGAAGAATCATAGAAATTTGAGTGCGTAACTAGGTTGATTTCTGAACCAGAGTGGAAGGAGTACATGGGCATAGGGAAGAAGGTTTCAATAGAATATGCTGTCTTATGGAAGGGTTTTCTAGGTTAGGGTTCTGCAGCTAGGGCATAAGAGTAGAAGGATCCTTTCATGAAGTTGAGCCACATATTTGAGTAGAGTGAGGAAGAGGATCAAGGAAGATTTGTTTTTAACCTGATAATAAGATGACACCAAAGAAGGAAACTGTTTCACCAAAAAAGGGCAAGAGAAAAGGAAAATAGATTGCCACCATCAGTTTCAATGAGGAGTGGTATTCAGTGATGCAATACCCAGATGGAGTGCCACTTGGGAAATAATGGGTATCCCATGTGAGGAAGATGGCCGTGAGCATCTATAACCATCACACAAGTACCACAGAGTTGGAAATGGTGTTAGAGCTGGTTCTTCCAATAGATAAGAGGACACTAGAAGGGATGCAAATCTACAGTGATTAGGTGAAGGTAACATTGGAGAAGGCCGGGTTGCTGCAACTTTATGAGTTTCCTTACTTTGGAAAACCCGAGCGGCTATACCAATGGTTGATTTCACATGTGCATGAGGACCACTTCTAATTTGTGGGCCTTAGAATGTGCATCACTCCCTAACTCATCTATAAGTTTACTGACCTGGTCTGTAAAGGAGATTCGTTAAATGATGACCTGGAGGATAAAGAGGCTATTAAGAAGATCATGGAGGAGTATGAATATAAAAAGGGGTCTCACTACTTCGACATCCCTTATATCTCTGACCCAGTGATGAGGATTTCCACATGCCCAGTAACCCAGTTAAATGGTCAAGAGAGGTGGACACAGGTAAACAAGGCATGGTTGAATGTGTATCGAAAAATTTCATAAGGAACCATTTATAACCCGTTTGCCTACATTGCAGAAGAGATCATCATGACCACACAAGAAGGAGATAGTATTATGTTTGGAAATTTTCTTCTCACCATCATCTTCTTATAAATTAGAGTTCCTAATGGGCCAGAGTAGTTTGTATGGAAGTATCTAGATGAAGACCCCTCCCTCATAAAGAGGTTTGAAAAATACGCATGCGACACAAGGCACGCCTGGAGAAATGTTACAAACGAATGCGCGATGCATTTGGGGATGAGTGGAGGATACCTAAAAAGTTGACAACTCTAGTGGATGGAGAAGTTGAGTTTGTTGTCTATCAAAACTTTTGAATTTTCAGGTTCACTATGTCCGATGGGACTAAGATCCTATGGTGTAAATTACCCTTCTCTTTTCACTGCACAGTATTTCCAAGCAAGGGTAAAATATTTCAAGGAAGCTAAAAGACTAAGGTTCGACCTTAGTGAGGTGGACCTAGACCAATGCAACTTACAGAGAAAGCTTGTATACTGAAAGAAGCATGCTTATGTGGAGAAGTATATCTCCCATGAGATGTGCATTACAAAACCCATGACACTGCCAATTGCTAGAAGAACCACATCAAGAGTATACTTGTGCATTAGGCCTAAGTATGAAAAGTGATCTTACTTAGGAATGATGTCTCCATCCTAGAGGATACCACTGGTAGGAAGAAGGCCATGCCAAGGAAAAGGGAGAGGGAAGAGGCGCCAGAGAAGAAAGCACCAAGTATGTAGACAACACAATCTATGGGCACATTGGAGGCATGTACTAAACTAAGAACATATGCTCTTAGGAAGAAGTATCCCATCAAGGAGAAGGAAAAGACACCCGATGAAGTGGTTCCAGAGAAAAAAAAGTTTCCAAGGAAGGAATCACCTACTAGAGAGGAAGATGAAGAATAATCCCCAATATTCGAGAAGGAAGAATCAGAAGAGATGGATAGCTTTGAGGCCTATAGGGGTGAAAGAGATGATGGTGATGATGAAGAAGTTTAGGATCATCTCATGTATGATGTACATGACTCATAGGAAGAAATAAATGAAGAAAAATATGGATAAGAAGAAGGAGCTCAAGGAAAGGGGGAGAGTGAAGAAGTCAATACCAAGGATCAGAGGACCTCCAACATCACCAAGGAGAAAATAGAAGAGGTTATGGCAAGAGAAGTAACAGGCATAATAGAGAAGCTACTGGAGAAATAAGTGGAATAGAGAATTGATGATATAATCAAAGAAATAGAGGATAAAAGTGTAGGGAAGGAGTATGGAAGCATGAGTGGAGATCTTGGCCTGGTAGTGAGATTTCCTAAAGCAGTGCACATTGGAGGAAAAGGTGTGGTAGAAACACAAGGGAAAGGGATGAGCTACATAAATAATAAAAATAAGGTACTACGCACATGATTCCATAGTACCGTGCCTGTAGACTAGCTCATCGCATGGTCTTTGTTTGAAGAAGAGGGAGTGTACCCTTGAACCAGGAAAATGAATCTTGGGCATTTAAGTCCCACGTCAATGAACCTGAGTTTGAAGTAAGCCAAGGGGCACTGATGAAGGTACCAAAGAATAAAGGAATAAACCCGTTAGTAAATGATTAACTATTAGATGAGTAGGTCTATAATGCACTCAACAAGGTTTTGGTTGAGGTAGAGATAAAATTTTTTAGTAGAAATGATAGGGTGATATTCCTGGAAGGAGAATTGGAGAAGAAAAATTAGGAGCTCATTGAGAAAAGTAAGGATCTGAAGTAAGGAAGAGTTGATCAGTGCACAGTTAAGGCGTGAGATGAGGGAGGAAAAGGAAAAGGTGAACAAGGTATATAAGAAAATTGAGATGATTACAGATGATATTGGATTGAATCATCCATACCTACCACCACTCGAGCAGAAATATGAATAGACCTTGTAATGCTTGGAAGATTTGACTCGCATCTTTATGATGGAAAATCAACCACTATCCTTAGAATCAACAGAAGAGGCACTGAAGCACCAAGAGAAAGAGGATAAGAAGAAGGTTGTGGAGATAGTTACTTAATACACTAAGCTCCTTGCCACTGTAAAGGCCACCACGTAGATAGCTGAAGTTGTTTATGAAAATTGCACTTATAGGGATAAAGTAGAAAGCATTCTAGTTGCTAGACATGAGGCAGATATCAAGGATTTTCAGGAGAAGAATAAGGGAAACATGAAGAGTGGGATAAGATCCTTTTCGAGGTATAAAAGAAGTTAGAATCCATTGAGACCATACGTGGATCGATAAAAAACTGAATTAAGGAATTATATCCCCAGATCACCCGTAGAATGGATGTGCTAGACTACCTCAAAAAACAGTTGGAAGACTTTATGAGTATGCTAAACGCTAAGGATGATGAACTAAGTTTTGATGAGGTAAGTGATTTAGTAGGTGACCTTTGTCAATAGGCACATGGTGAAGTGCATTCCAAAGAAAATATTGAGGCACATATAAGTAAGGATTTCCCACTTATTCTTCAATAATAAACAAATTCTTCTTCATTCATCCATTCTTTATTTATTTCATCTCTCATTCTTCATTCCTTTATTCTTATTCCAAACCATTCAAAGTACCACCATTCTTTGTTATTTGGAGAAATGATGTTTCCAAGGATGGAGAACAAGCTTAGTGTGGGGTGATGTTGGGCCTCAAAATATAGGCTAAGTACCAAAGGGTGCGTGCACGCGTGGGTCTAGTAAAGAAGAAGGGCGTGCAGGGAAAAACACGTAGAACATGGGTTTTAGAAGGGTTTAGTAGAAACCACGATGCATGCACAAGGTAGAACAAAGGATCTTAGGAATTATCCATTTTCGGCTCTCTAAGAAGCACTTGAGAAAAAATGTGACCCAACTAGGTGTGCTGAATGGATAAGGTGCCGACCTAGAAACGTGGTGGTCAAGGAATGAATATCCCACATGTAGAACATTCCTGAAAGAAATCATTGCAGAAAGTGGAGAGCATGGATCAGAAGAAGCATGCTCCATTGGAGGACCACATGGACACTTGTATAGAAATCTAATCCTATAGGAAGACATGAAAGTGGGTGCTAAACCTATTAATAGAGATTCTCTAGAGAGAGGAAGAAACACCTGAATGGAGAGAGGTTGATGAGGGGAATCTTCCAAATCATTAGAGAGGATGAAAGGTGAAGCCTTGTAGAAAGAGTAGGAGGTTCTAAGGGTTGGGGTTACCATTAGAGGGTTGTAGGAATGATATCATATCTAGAGGGATGGGTCTATGAAAATTTATCTAATATGGGAAGCATAGTAAGGGTATCTGATACATGAGTCATGTCTGTCTTGATACATTTGGTCTGTTAGGACCCTTTTGAATGTAATGTGGTTACTGGAACTATGATTAATATAAATTTATGTTCTGAATATATTTTTTATGGGTACAAACCCTAGTATCTTTTCTTTATGCCATGACTAAAATCTGCTCTTTGTATGATTTTTCTCTTATCTGAATGGGTATATTGTATAATAACTCATCCTATGGCTTAAAAATGTTTTCTTGATTATTTAATTTTCTACATTTGATTTGTTAATAATGGAATCATATTCTCACAATGCTCACATAAAGGAGGGGCTCGACACCCATTCATGCCTTGGGTGAGCACCTAGTGCCCGTTGGATGATAGTTCGACGCACATGGGATTATATTTTTATTCTAAGGGAAAATAAAAATGATTACAATGACAATCCTATTCCCAAAAATATTCACAACTCAACATTTCCTCAGGATTTCCTCATGCCTACATTTTCATGTTTTGATGGAACTGGAAATCCATACTTACGTCTCAAGCATTATCATATGGATATGGCTTCATATTATAATGATCGAATATTACTTAAATCCTTTTTCCATTATCTCATTGATGACACTCTCCAATGGTACACCCATATACCCTTTGGATATATTAGTACCTATTGTGAGATGGAAGAAGCTTTTCTTCATTGATTCATAGTCAACAATGGCCCTAGAGTCACATATGATCACCTACCTAGCTTACATCAGGGAAAACATAACTTACCATTTATTACATTTTACGATTCAATGCTTACATGCACCAGGTATTATTTCAACCTGGTGACCTCAAGAAATAATTTATCTTCTATCATGGTTTGATTGCTTCCTTACAACAATAATTGCAATATGAAACATGTGAATCATTCACACTTTTATGCTATAGGGTCATTGATCTAGAATAGGATCTCATTGCTACACTTGTTATAAATATTCCTCATATTACTACTACTCCTACATCATCTAATTCTTCCCCACTCCCATCTATTGAGTGTCATGCATGGTCTCCATATCCTCCTCCTAATAAAGTCCAACCTTATCCATTACATAAACATCCTTCATATAATCCTCCACGTATAGATACACTTTAGACTCATCCTCCTATTTCATGGTAACTATCAAATTTTTCATATCATCCTAGACCTCATGATGTGCTTCCTATAGTACTCAATAGGTGGTTGATTCACTTACCTTCTAACCAACATCATCCACCTCATCACTTGTAGCACCAATGTAATAGACCTTACTACAAATACCACCATATCAATGGCCATTGGGAAAATGGATGTTATACCATTTATGATTGCTTATAACAATTAGAAGATAAAGATGTCATTTCCTTTAGTTCTTGCTCACGTGATTGGTCTCTATCTCCACTCCCTCATATTTTTGTTGTTACTCTAGTTGAGTTATCTCCTTCATCCAGTTATAAGGTCACTATTCATCCACCACCATAAGTTGTTACTCATGCTCTCTCTCCATCAAATCCATCCATCGATACACCATCTCATCCACCATGTCATCCTACTACTACAAATTAGATTACACAGCCATCGAAATTTACACTTCCCACCACCACTTCACCCATCATTAAAACTGATGTGCATAATAATCAACCAATGATATTAGGTCTCATACTTTGTTGCTCATTAAATGTCAACCTAGGGGTGTAATATTTTCAAAAGTCCTGCAAAATATATGCTACAGTACTTTGGAGTGAAGTTTTTGTAGGCTAGAAATTCATCAAAGAATATAAAGTAATTCTTGTGCAAATTGGAAAGTAAACTATGAAGGTTGTTGATCTACAGATCTAAAACTCAACACACTATGCACTCATTAAATTTTAGAAATGAAATGGATAACTGATAATCAATCCACAAAACATAAATAGGAAATGGAGGAATATGATCTTCCCTACAATTACTTCCAAGGGGGCCCTTCCTCGTGTAGAAGTGAGTTCCGATCCTACCCTAGAAACTAACAGAACTACTCAAGAAGATAAACGATTCATCTATTGAGCTGTAGCTATTAAATATTTCTATAGCAAAGAGATTACAATGAAATTAAGAGCACAAACTCACATTAATATATTATTTCTTCACACATTTACAATTCTTCTTCTCTCATACAACTATCACTTCATTCCTTAATCTATTACTCTCTGTCTTTTACATTTCTATTTGAATATATATATATATATATATATATATATATATATATATATATATATATATATATATATATAAAGATCACTAACTTATTCTATACTAGGAATATGATAAAAAAACCACTCAAATAGATTATAGTTATTCTATTTCATATTTGTTGAGTGAAGATAGCTAATTCTTGTCTTATTTACATGATAAGAACTAATTACAAAACTACTTAATAGAATAACCATAACATTACATATGATGCATTAGGATAGCTGGCAATTTTTGTCTTATACTGTGGTGTGAGCTGGATAAGTTATCTTTGGCTACGGGAAGCTAGAGGTGCATATTGCTCTTTTTCTGCAGGCACTTTTGGAAGATTCTATGGGAAGGTCTGGAGCTTGCTACGGGTAAGATAAATCACCCAAAGACTTATTAGACTTGTCCAAACAATGCTGCCACTTGGTTAACTCATTTTCCATCTTCATATGCTCAGCTCCATATACTTCATGATGCCTTATTATTGTTGAATGTCATGATTCTCTCTTATCATTCCCTAGCTAGTGGCTACAGACTGCTGCAAGAGCACAACCAAAGTGCTATGGGATTTTGTAGGAGCACAACTAGAGTGCTATGGGCTAGAGCCTACTACTTTAAAAATTTATGGCATCTTGTAATTTTTTCATGGAGACATCAGTTTACACAAAAGACAAGATTCACCAAAGTAAATAAGTATATTAGATCTTAATGAACATACAAAACTAAATATATGCAAAATCATAATTTTATCTCATATCAACCATCAAGAGGAGATCAAAGTCTCACAATTGTATGTGTAAGAGGCTTCAAAAAGGATTTAGATGAGGCCAAAACATGCTAATATGTGGCCTCATCACACCCCCCAACTTAGCTTCTTGCTCATCCCTGAGAAAGCTGGCTCATCTTGAGCTCACAATATATTTTGTAGTCATAGGGGTATTGATTACCTATCTAGCAATATCCATAGAGACCTCCCCTTATCCCAAGTTCATTCCATAAGGCTATTTCTTTTTCTTTATCCAAAGGTACTATTTCTGTCCAATCTGGAATGGGATACCAGAAGATGGGAGGATGAAACCTCAATCCTATCCATCCTTCCTTTTTCATTCTTACTAGTTCTATGTAATCATGCACCCTTTTTAAGGCCTACATAAAATTTTCATGTGAGTTTGGCTCTTTATTTCTCAATATAGTGGGCAGATCATCCCATCTTGATTTGTAGGATACATAAGTTGTTTTACCTTCTTTATTCAAGAATATCAAATATCAGTTCTAGACAGTTATCCACCTTTTCCTAACCCATGTAGTCAATCTATCCTCTGATACAAACTCTTCCCATTCTTCTACAATTTCCTCAGGGTAACCAATTTCTCTCCTTATCATTAAGGTAGACTATTTTTCCATTTCTAGATACTCATCTTCCTCTTCTTTTCTTCTCTTCTCATTTTTCAGGTAGGATGTGAAGGCATCTAGAAGTATGTCACCCAAGTACATGTTAGGATTCCACTTTACATTAGAAGGAACAACAAATTTATGGATATAAAACTCACTCAGCTGTTCCTGAGTGTTAGGATCAGACTCTCTATACATGTTAAAGAATGTTTGGGGTCATCCACCTCATAGGGAAGGTTATTGTATACTTTCTCATATCTGAAATGCAACCATTTCTCCTGTCGATATAGAGCATATACTCATGGTGGAGGTCTGCACTCTAAAATCCTAGTAGAAATATCATAAATATTTTCTACTTTTATCTTGAGTCCCTCTATTTCTTCTTCCTATTTTTCCACCTTCTCCACAATTGTGTCATGTTTCTTCCTTGCTTCAACATGGCCTTTAAATATTTGTACTAGCCTTTGAAAAACATTGTAATCTTCAAAAAACAATTCTTCTAAAAATGTATATAGGTCATCCTTAGGGCCAAATAAAAAGGTATTTTCAGAAGTGAGGTCAAAATTTATTACCTTAGGTTCTGTTGTAGGATGTTTTTGTGCTTTATATGGGACCATTTAGAGTAAGGAATCATTCTTTCCTCCCTTAGATTTACCTTCATATTTTAGTTCAGGTTCAGGTTCAGGTTCTTCTGCAGGATCTTCTTCTTTTTATTCTTCCATGAGAGTCTTTTCCAAAGCTTCTACTGCTCCTATCAGGGAATCCAATCCTCTTGTTCCCTCTAGGTTTCTTATAATGCTTCTCAAAATGTGGTTTTCCTTCACTGCTTACTCCAGATTTTGGAATTCAGGTTCTTGTTTCCCTTCACTTTTCTCCTCTTCAATTTTTTCTTGCTATGGTGTCTCAGGAGGTATTTGTTCTTGCTTCTCCTCTTCTTTTGAACTGTCCATATCTCTTACTATCTCAAAACCTTCTTTTGTGATAACAACTTCTTCCTTCCTCTTCTTCTGAGGTGCTTCTTCACTGATTTCTATGGTCTCTGTTTGTGTTGTTATTTTCTTCCTTATCCTATGAGATCTTCTTACAGCTATTATTTTTCTCTTTTGTTCCTTCTTGGGGGTAACTTCCTCTACTACCTTTTCTTTTCCTTTTTTCTTAGGTGCTGAGGTAGTCTCAGTTTCTTCAGGTGCCTCCTCTACTATAGGTGTAGGGGGTTTTTCTTCCTTTTGTTGCATGCTATGTTCCCTACCAGGTTATGTTGCCTCTGCACCTTTCATCTTCTTGGAGACATAGCCCCTTGATTCTTCAGATAGAGAGGAATTTGTTTCTTTCTAAGGGATACTTTTATTACTTCCTACCTCTTATATGGTTTCCTTTTCTGAGGAAATGATGAGCCTCCTTCTTCTTCTACCCGTAGCAGCAGAGCTCCTAGTATTTCTTACTATGGGTATGCTAGAGTCCTCTTCTCTCTCCCTAGGGACCCTTATGATATGCTTTATTTTTTACCTCCTTTCTTGTTGTGGATATTTCTCAGGGGTTTCTTCTTTTTCCAATATTTCTTAAAATTTTTCTTGAATCTTCTCTTCTTCTGATGCTACAGGTGGCTAGTCTAGATTCCCTATTACCTAGTTTAAATCAATACTAGGTTGGATGTTTTGGAGGCCTTGCTTGGTGATTATCTAGATCGGACAGTGATGAGACAAGGTGTTCTTCAACCCTTTCTAATATTCTTTTGCCATTTTATTTAAGCTATTCAGTAAGTGGTTTTGGACATTTATTACTATTCCATTCCTCAAGTGATTTAAGTATTTAAATTGCATTGTATAGAGTAGGGAATACCTTCCTTTGCATGTGAAGTACTTGATGGTGAATGCAACAATTTCACTCCAGGCCTCAGGTAGGCTTCTTGTCTCAATACCCCCTTTTGTCTGATTGTATTGCTCCCCTTGGAAGAATTGTTGTCTGATTTGCTTTGTATTGGGTTTCTCCTCCCAATTTTCTCCATTTTGAGGGAGTCCTATCACTTGCCCAATCAAGTATTCTATTACTGGAAATGATATGCCATCTACCGTGTCTTTCTGTCTGTCGAATGTGCTTGAAAATTACTCTACTCTCTCATTCGAGTATTCATTTAACAGCTGGAAGTCATTTGTCCATCCATCCTGTTCAAATATATCCCAGTAATGAGGGGTTTTTCTCAAGGGTGTGACATCGGTGGGCTCTCTGCGAAAAACTGTTCCTCCCATAGTTTCTACAGACAAGTTTTTTTTCTCTCTACATTGATTTTCACCCTTTTTGTTTTGCTTCATCACATCTCAGGGGAAATCTTTAATTGTCCCTTGTAATTGAGGTGTGCATCATCATTTCCTAGGTTCTCATGCTATGGCCAATTTAGTCTACTCGTAGTGAGATCCAATCATGCCTCCTCCCTCGGAAAGATGTCACTCATCCTGAGTGAAAAAACGTTTCACGCGTGTCATTTATTTATTGCTGAAGGGACTTAATTATGTCCCCTCATGATGGTGATTGAAAAAAAGTAAATGATTAAGGCATGTATTTTCAAGAAATAAATACTTACTACTTGTAGATATTACCTTTTTAGCTTAGTTCCACCTATTTTTCCTCCACGTGACACCTATTTATGGGAATATGCTTTGTCTAAGGGTTTGGAATGCAACACTTCTTCCAATGAGTGTAGTCATTTTTATTCCTACCACAAAATAAAGGAACCCCATGCGCGCCGACCTATCACCCAGTAAAAGTTGAGCACTTACCTGAGTCACGCGTGGGTACCGAGTCTCTCTTTTATGTGATTTTAGTGGGAAACATCATCTATGATTAGTGTAAGAGATTTTAGAAGGGAATTTTAAGACATACAAGAACCATGGGGCTCATAATGGCCTCTAGATCCTTGTAGTCACTTCAGACTAAGTGTTTAACAGAATCCATAACACAAATTGTGATAGAAAGAAACATATAAACATTCATACTTAGCATGAAAGGAAAGAGAATTCATAAGAGAGAAACATGTATCAGAATCATTGATATTCATGTATATATTATGACAGGTAACCTTATTACATCCATGGAACCATTACAGAGGGTTGCAGAGAAGCAGACCGTAGTCATGCATTACACTGGACTTAATGTAACTAAGCTACCCAAAATTTTTTTTACAACCCCTAGGCCTAATGCATTCTCTCCCGAATACAACTATTCACCGATAGAGTCCTTGCAGCATTTTTGTAGAGCTCTTCTCACTCCCTAGGTGTCTATATGGATACTTGTATGTATACCTCTATATGTATATCCCTCTATGTCTATATGTCTATATATATTTCTATCTCTGCAGGTGCTTGTATTTACAACTTTCCTGGACTGTCAATCCATCCTCCAGTGCCCTCAGATCTGGTGCCAATTGTCTGAATGTGGTCCTCCATGGAAGCATGCTTCTCCAGGCCTGAGCTCTCCACCTTATTCCAAGATGTTATTCTAGAAGATTCCATCACAAGCATGCTCCATCCTGGGCCAACCTGTTGCTATGATGGCATCTTATCCATGTGTAATCAGGTCATGCTTTTCATGTGTTTTACTCTGGACATCTAAAATGACTAAGTCTCGATCCTTTTGTGTGTCATGCGTGCTACATGATTCCTTGTACCATTCTCTTATGTTATTTTTCCTTGCACACTATTCCATAACTAGAACCTTACGCACCTACATGCCTTCATACTTGGCCAATATTCCAAGGGTCTAACATCACCCCACACTACGCCTATTCTCCATCTGCAGAAACACTCTACTTAGCCAAGAAAGTAGGCTTCCTTAAAGAACAAAGGTGTATTCTTAAATTTTGTAAAATAATAAAGCAATGAAATAATAGGGGAAGAATGAAGAATGAGGGGGACATCAATTCAGCAAGCTAGGAAAATCCCTCCATAAGTCTACCTCCATCTTGTTCCAAATGTCGACCTTGCCCTGTGCCTTCTGACAGAGGTCCCCGAATAGGATGCTCACCTCGTTAAAACTCAAGCCAATTCTTTGGGCACCCAAGGTGTCCATGATATTCTCCATATCCTTGCCTAGGTCTTCAAACATGTCCATCCTCTTGGTAATCTGAGGATATAGTTCTTTCAGCTAGGCCTTGATTGAGCTCCTTAAAGATTCAATCACCTCAGATTTGCTTTCCACCTCGGCAAGAAACTTGTCCCTCTCTTCCCTATTTCATTTTTTCTTCTCCTGGAATTCCTTCACCTCTACTTCAAGTGTGTTAACCAAGGAGCTTTCTACCACATCCCTGTCTACGCAGGTATCATATGTGGCCTTAGCAGATTGGGCAATGACTTTAACTTCTGTGAGCACCTGGTTGTACTTCACAACAAGTGCTACCACCTTCAACCTATCCTCCTCCTTTAAGCACACGACCACTTCTTTTGTAAACTCCATGGCCAAAGGTCATCTCTCCATAGTGAGGATGCATGTTAGATCTTGTAGTTCCCACTTCAACTACCACTTGAGACCAAGAAAAAAACTAGGAAAATTATGGAATAATTTTTTTTTGTAAGAAGTGTTTACAAAAAAGTAACAAGATACTAGTTTGAAACGAATAGGTTCTGGAATAGATTCTAATTAACCAAACACAATATTTCCATCTTTATCTTATAACAAGTTTTCAAGGTTCTAATTTGGGGGTTACAAGTTTTACTAAGGTTCAAGGAGAAATTTATCACCAAGCATGCTCTCTATCAAGCCCTGAAATTCAAATAGATTTTTCACACACTTAGAATTATCAAAAATTTCCTAAACTAGGCTCATTAGATAGGAAATTTCCTCACCTTTCCAACCATATAAAGAAGTCCTCCTAACTCCTTGTAAAACTTAAGTTATGGCCAGGCGGAGTTTTAGGGGAAAATTTTCCCTTAGAGGTCCGCGGGGATAGGGAGAAAATTGGGAAAATTTTCCCAAATGCCACATGTCATCATGTGATTCGTTTGGGCTAGTGGGTCATGTGGAAACATTTAAAAATTTTCCCAAATCCAAAGTCTCAATTTTCCAAAAGAAAATTTTCCTCCATGCCTCCATACTTGCTCAAATGGCCACGTGGCGCTTTGTGATTCACCGCGGGCCGGCGGAGGAAAAAGAGAAATGTTTTCCAAAAGGTAAAAAAAGGTTAAGTTTTTCCATTTTTATCCGTGCACCCCCCTGCCATGTGTTAGCACGTGATTGGTTGCGGGATGCGGGTTTGCGGAAAAAATTGTGAAAATTTTCCCAAGGCAAAATTTTCAAAAAGTTAAGTTTTTAATAATGGCCTGCCCCTCCAAGGTGCCATGTGACAAATTCTGATAGGATGAGAGGGTGGCGGGGCCGCGAAAATTTTTATGAAATTTTTCTAAAGTTCAAAATTTAAATTTTTCTAAGGTCGAATTATTTCATTTTTGGTTTGGGATGGCCATTTTGAAGTAAAACTTCAAATGGCCATAACTTTTGATAGGAAGCTCCATTTTTGGTAAACTTGGAATTTCTGGAAAGGTCTCGGAGTCTTATTTGTGCAGAAATCATCAATTTTATAATTTTATAAAGTTTAAATGGTCAATTTTAAGAAATATATCTGCAGGGTTTGTAATTTAAGACTGACAATTTTTATAACTTTTAAGTTTTGTTCAATTTGATTTCTTTTCTCCTCAGCATGCAACTAGAACATGAAGGGATGGTCTAGGATAAGTTTAAGATTGTTTCCAAGATTAAATTCATTGATTGCTTTCCCATTTGCATTTTTACACCTTTTGACAGAATTCAAATTACACAAGTATAATTTCTAGTTTTGAAGGGGATCTTGTTGTTCATTTTAATTGTTGAGTGCCACAAGGTTTCTTATACATTAGTACATCTTAATTTCATTAACTCATTCCTTAATTTTAGTCATAACTCTAAACTGGACATCAGTTGCATTATTTAGTTTTATTTTTTTAAAAACCAAAGTTACAATTTAAAACAGAGTTATTTCTTGCACGAGTTTACAATTTAATATTCAGATTTCAATTAAGGGAAAGCATACCAATTTCCTCTCTCAGTCATAAAATTGATTCAACCCACACTTACATTCAAAATGCAAAGTGGATTTCAATTCTAAGACTTAATTCAAAGTATCAAATTTCTGTCAGTTTCTTTTATACGTACTCTCTTTTCTAAAACAACGTTTGCATGATATAACAGTCCTTAAAATTTAAAACACAACAATGCAATTGAACAAGGCACATGATTCTTTCATTGATTTCAAACAAAACATTACAATTTAAATCCCTTCCAGTTGATTGAATTTTCCATTTTCAATTTCCAAAACGATACAAGTATATCATTTCAATTTCATTTCTTTACAAGTAAAACAGAGAATTACAATTCTTCTCTACATTCCTCAAATTTGATTACATCTTTCAATAACAAGGTAAACATCTCACATATATATTTCAATTACATTCATCCACTTGAGGTGGGTGGGGTTACATTAAAATTTCTCAAAGGAATGACTGTCAAACTATATTCTTCTTTCTCCAAACAACAGCTTGCTGATTTCTTCATTCTTGCAATTTGAATCACAACAAGGAAGGGGAAAGGCAACACTCTCCTCCCAACCAAGATACCCAATGGGAAAATAGAAGCCATCTTTCCCCATTGGCCCCGGAGCCCCAACCATATTGAAATGGAGCATGATAATTCAACACATGGCAACATGGCTTCTTCACATACAAGCATAAATTCACAAACACAAATAAACACAAAGCAAGAGGATTTAGTTCTCAACTACAACAATCAATTCCAAACAAAACAAAGGCTCCTTATCCAAGAAAGCAAACCAAGCAAGAGCAATAACTATGGAGGTCTCCTTATGCCTCCCTAGTTAAATTTTGGGCATCCACCAAGAGAAAACCGCCAAGATCATAGAAATCCCATAAACCTTATACCTCCTCAACCCCTCCTTATCCCTCCTCCAAATTTATCCCTTATACCTCCCCAAAATTAGGAAATGCAAGTAATTTCCTTTCCTAGGTGGATCCCAAACCAACATTCCCTCCAAGAACAAATAACAATCACAAATCCCTTATCCCTCCTCTGATAAACCTTATAGTCTTCTCTCCACACCATGCCCTAAGCATTCTACCCATCCCTCTAAGAATTGCAAACACAAATACATTCATAAATTTATGCTAAAAGAGGAAACAACAACAATATTAAAAAGTGAGAGCCTACCTCTCCATGATAGAGACTGATGGAGGGAGAGGATGATGTGGATTCCAAGTGGGATGCCACATCATTGTTTCTCATCCCAAGAGCATTCAAAATCAAGGAAAAATAAATCATAATAAATGAAAATGAAAAAATTACTTACATACACAATGTAGCCCATACCCCAAAAGAAATGCATTTAAATTTTGTAAGACAAGTGCAATCAATAATTACACAAAAACATGTCAAAATGTAATAAAATAATCTGATTTTGACTCCAAATTAATAGGCATGGTTGGTGGAGGATTTTGAGAGGTGTGAGATAAGTTTAACTTGTCCCACAAGCCTCCAAATTTGTCCTCCAAGTTCAAATTCGAATTTCAAAGAGGAAGGAGTGTTTGACCTTCCAAAATCAGCCTTACAACCTCTTACACAATCAATCACTTCACTTACACAACCCATACTTGGTAACTTACACACTCTTTAAAAATGCATTTATTTTTTTACAAAATTTAGATACAACCATATATTTAATTACCATATGGTTATAAAATATATAAATAAATGTTATTTTCAACCAAGAAAATAACATTTAATTTCACCTTCCACAACCTATTTAATTTAATTAAATTTTAACTATATGAATCTCACATCATACTATCAATTTTAAATAATTAAAAAAAAAGCACATTACAAATAAAATACACACAACAATAATTAAAAAGGGAAAACATAATAAAAACACACATATGCCCCTATGGTCACAATAATGGAAATCCCCCCCATGGGAAATCCTAACTAAACACACAATCAAACACAGTTGCCATGGTGACCTTGTGGATTTCACTCTGAATTCCAATATGGTTAGTCTCCAGTCCCCCAACATTGTTGTGATTTTAACCTGCAAAATGCAAAATACCTCCTTCGGCCTCGTGGCCATATCAAAACATCTAAATGATATATAAACATTAGATCCAAATCACAACAATATCAAGATTCAATATTTATCATTATAATTCAATTTGTAACTATATCATCATCCAATGGATTTCTATATTAGAGCTATTCATAATAATCAATGTCACATGTCTAAAATTAACATCAATAACCTGTCCATGTCAACTAGTATATCATTATCCACATAATAATAAAAATGTCTCAATGATCCTCAAGCACAATAACTAAATCCAGATCAATATTAATCCATAGTCTAACATCTAACCATCATGCTAATCAAAACATATTAACGTCCATAATAATACATGAGCTAGCATATACACATCCTGTTACATCAAAATATAATAATATCTAAAATATGATCAATAGAGTCAGGATCAGTATCTAAACAGTGTCAAAGGGAAGTGGGCACTACATGCGCCCCAGCCTATGCCTTGAACATGAATTTTCACATGTCGACACTTTGTGTTGTACACCCCCAAGTTGTGCCTTGGGTGCAAATTTTCACATGTCGACACTTTGTGTTGTGCACACCCAGCCTGCGCCTTGTGTGTAAATTTTTCACATGTTGACATTTTGTGTTGTGCACCCCCAGCCTGTGCCTTGGGCATGAATTTTTGCATGTCGATAGTTTGTGTTGTGCTCCCCCAGCCTGCGCCTTGGGTGCATATTTTTGCATGTCATCACTTTTTGTTGTGCGACCCCAGCCTGCGCATTGGGTGTAAATTTTCAAATTTTGACACTTTGTTGACAACTTTGTGTTGTGCGCACCCAGCGTGCGCCTTGGGCGTAAAGTTTCACATGTCTACACTTTGTGTTGTGCACCACCAGCCTGCGCCTTGGGTGCGTATTTTCACATTTTCTCACTTTTTGTTGTGCACACCCAGCCTGTGCCTTGGGCGTGAATTTTTACATGTCGACACTTTTTGTTGTGCGCCCCCAGCCTGTGCCTTGGGCATGAATTTATGCATGTCGACACTTTGTGTTGTTCGGCCCCAGCCTGCACCTTAGGCCTAAATTTTCACATGTCAACACTTTGTGTTGTGCGACCCCAACATCCAGCTTGGGTGTGAATTTTCGCATGTCAACACTTTGTGTTGTGTGCCCTCAGCATGTGCCTTGGTTGCAAATTTTCACATGTCGACAGTTTGTGTTGTGCGGCCTCAGCCTGCGCCTTAGGCGCGTATTCTTTTATGTCGACACTTTTTGTTGTGCACCCCTAGCCTGTGCCTTGGGCATGAATTTTCACATGTCGACATTTTGTGTTGTGCGCCCCTAGCCTGTGCCTTGGGCATGAATTTTTACATGTCGACACTTTGTGTTGTGCATCCCCAGCCTGTACCTTGCGCACAAATTTTCACATGTTGACACTTTGTGTTGTGCGAGCCCAGCCTGCACCTTGGGCAGGAATTTTCACATGTCAACACTTTGTGTTGTGTGCCCCCATCCTATGCCTTGGACACAAATGATCACATGTTGACGCTCTGTGTTGTGTGCCCCCAGCTTGCACCATGGCTACAAATTTTCACATGTCAACACTTTGTGTTGTGCACCCACACACTTTGCCTTTGGCTCGAATTTTCACATGTCGACACTTTGTGTTGTGCACCCCCATTTTACGCCTTGGGTGTGAATTTTTTCATGTCGACAATTTGTGTTGTGCGCCCCAAGTGTACGCCTTGGGCATGAATTTTCGCATGTCGACACTTTGTGTGTCCTACCTCAAGTAGGTGCCCCCAGCATCTGCCCTTGGGCACAAATTTTCACATGTCAAAACTTTGTGTTGTGCACACCCAGCTTCCACCTTGGGTGTAAATTTTCACATGTTGACACTTTGTGTTGTGCGCCCCTAGCATGTGCCTTGGGCAAAAATTTTCACATGTCGACAGTTTGTGTTGTACGCCCCCAGCCTGTGCCTTGGGCATGAATTTTTACATGTCGACACTTTTTGTTGTGCGCCCCAGCCTACGCCTTGGGCACAAATTTTCACATGTCGACACTTTGTGTTATGTGCCCCCAGCATGCGCCTTGGGCACAAATTTTCGCAATGTCGACACATTGTGTTGTGCGCCCCCAGCCTACGCCTTGGGCAAAAAATTTTGAATGTCGACACTTTGTGTTGTGCACCCCAAGCTTGCGCTATGGGCACAAATTTTCACATGTCAACACTTTGTGTTGTAACCTCATGCCCATGACTCCTACACCTAATAAAACCTCGGCACGAATACAAAGAACTCACATGTCGACACTTTGTGTTGTGCGCCCTGAACCTGCACGTTGCACTTGAATTTTTACATTTTGACACTTTGTGTTGTGCACCCGCAGCCTACGCCTTGGGTGTGAATTTTCACATGTCAACACTTTGTGTTGTGCTCCCCCAGCCTGCGCCTTGGGAACAAAATTTTGCATGTTGAAACTTTGTGTTGTGCGCCCCTAGCTTGTGCGTTGGGAGAGAATTTTTGCATGTCTAAACTTTGTGTTGTTGACCCCCAGCCTATGCTTTGGGTGCAAATATTTGCATTTCAACATGTTGTGTTATGCACCTCTAGCCTGCACCTTAGGAATGAATTTTCACATGTCAACACTTTGTGTTATGTGCCTAAGCCTGCGCCTTGGGCTCGAATTTTCACATGTTGACACTTTTTAAAGTTCTGAAGACCTGAAGAACCTAGCCCCTATGCCTTGGGCATGAATTTTCAAGACATGTCTAAACTTTATGTTGTCCTGCGCTTATAAACCCCATCTTGTGCCAAAAGGGCGTGAATTTTTGAATGTCGAAACTTTGTGTTGTGTGCCCCTCAGCCTACACCTTGGGCATGAATTTTAACATTTCGACACTTTGTGTTGTGTACCCCCCGCCAGCACCTTGGGTGCAAATTTTCACATGTTGACACCGTGTTTTGCGCCCCCAGCTTGTGCCTTGGGCACAAATTTTTGCATGTCGACACTATGTGGTCTGTGCACACCCAGCCTATCCTTCTTGGGCACGAATTTTTGCATGTGAATCTTTGTGTTGTGCGCCCCCATCCTACGCCTTGGGCGTGAATTTTTGAATGTCGACACTTTGGGTTCTGTGCCCCCAGCCTATGTCTTGGGCACGAATTTTTAACATGTCGACACTTTGTGTTGTGCGCCCATAGAACCTGCACCTTGGGCGTAAATTTTCACATGTCGACACTTTGTGTTTTGTGCCCCCAGCTTGTGCCTTGGGCACAAATTTTTGCATGTGAAAACTTTGTGTTGTGAGCGACCCCTAGACCTATGCCTTGTGTGTGAATTTTCACATGTCTAAACTTTGTGTTGTACACCCCCCAGCCTGCGCCTTGGGCGTGAATTTTCACATGTCAACACTTTGTGTTGTGTGCCACCATCCTACTGACTTAGGCATTAGATTTTCACATGTCGACACTTTGTGTTTTTGCCCCCCAGCCCTGCACCTTGGGCATGAATTTTTGTATATTGACACTTTGTGTTGTGCACCCCCATCCAGTGCCTTGGGCATAGATTTTTACATGTCGAGACTTTATGTTGTGCGCCTGCAGCCTGTGCCTTGGGCACAAATTTTCTTATGTTGACACTTTGTGTTACGTGCCCCCAGCCTGTGCCTTGGGTACGAAATTTTTGCATGTCGACACTTTGTGTTGTGTGCCCCCAGCCTGCACCTTGGGTGAAGATTTTTGCATGTTGAAACTTTGTGTTGTGCGCCCGCATCCTATGCCTTGAGTAAGAATTTTCAGATGTCGACACTTTGTGTTATGCGCCCGCATCCTATGCCTTGAGCAAGAATTTTCAGATGTCGACACTTTGTGTTATGCACCTGTAGCGTGCGCCTTCGGCACGAATTTTTACATGTCAACACTTTGTGTTGTGCACCAAAGCCTATGCCTTAGGCGTGAATTTTCAAATGTCGACACTTTGCGTTATGTGCCCCCAGCCTGCGCCTTGGGTGTGAATTTTTAGATATCAACACTTTGCGTTGTGTGCCCCCAGCCTGCGCCTTGGGCATGAATTTTCGCATGTCAACACTTTGTGTTGTGCGCCCCCAGCCTGCGCCTTGGGCATGAATTTTCACATGTCAAAACTTTGTGTTATGCACCCCCAACCTGCACATATGGCGCAAATTTTCACATGTTGACACTTTGTGTTGTGCACCCCCAGCCTGTGCCTTGGGTGTGAATTTTTGTATGTCGACACTTTATGTTTTGCATCCCCAACCTCTGCATTGGGTGCAAATTTTTGCATGTCGACACTTTGTGTTGTGCGCCCCCAGCGTGTGCCTTGGGTGTGAATTTTCACATGTCGACACTTTGTGTTATGTGCCCCCATCCTGCGCCTTGGGCGTGATTTTTGCATGTTGACACTTTTTGTTGTTTGCCCCTAGCCTGTGCATTGGGCATGAATTTTCACATGTCGACACTTTGTGTTGTGCGCCCCCATTCTGCGCCTTGCACATGAATTTTCACATGTCAACACTTTGTGTTGTGTAGCCCCCCCAGCCTGCGCCTGTGGAGAAAATTTCCACATATTGACACTTTGTGTTGTGTGCCCCCTGCCTGTGCCTTGGGTATGAATTTTCAAATGTCGACACTTTGTGTTGTGCACCCCCAGCTTGCGCCATGTGCATGAATTTTTGCATGTTGACACTTTGTGTTGTGCGCCCCCAGCTTGTGCCTTGGCCATGAATTTTCACATGTCAACACTTTGTGTTGTGCACCCCCAGCCTGCGCATGTGGTGCAAATTTTCACATGTTGACACTTTGTGTTGTGCGCCCCCAGCCTGTGCCTTGGGTATGAATTTTTGTATGTTTATACTTTGTGTTTTGTATCCCCAACCTCTGCCTTAGGTGTGAATTTTTACATGTCGACACTTTGTGATGTGTGCCCCCATCCTGCGCCTTGGGTGTGAATTTTCACATGTCGACACTTTCTGTTATGCACCCCCCATCCTGCACCTTGGGCGTGAATTTTCCCTTGTCGACACTCCATGTTCTGCGCTCTTTACCTGTGCCTTGGCACATCCATTTTCATGTTAACACTCTTTGTTGTGTGCCCTTTACCTACGCCTTGGCGCATCCATTTTTATGTCGAAACTCTTTGTTGTGCACCCTTTTACCTATGCCTTGGGCATGAATTTTCCCTTATCGGCACTCCGTGTTGTGCGCTATTTACCTACACCTTGACGCATCCATTTTCATGTCTACACTCTTTGTTGTGTGCCCTTTACCTGTGCCTTGGCTCATCCATTTTCATGTTGAAACTCTTTGTTGTGCACCTTTTACCTGCGCCATGGGCGCATACATTTTCATGTCGACACCTTTTGTCGTGCACCCTTTACCTACGCCTTGGCGCATCCATTTTCGTGTCGACACTCTTTGTTGTGCACCTTTTACCTACACCATGGGCACATCCATTTTTGTGTCGACACCTTCTGTCATGCACCTTTTACGTGTGCCAAGGGTTATTGGTGACGCAATAAATATCGGGCTCTGAGTTTCTTTGATTCCCATATTCTTCTATTTGTTTATATCTACTCGGGGGGAGATATTTACAACAATTTGGTGACTCGATGGGATCACCTGCCTACTAGGTAGAAGATCAGTGGCCTTTTAGCAATCCATTGGGCATGGATTCATAAGCAATAACCTGAAACCAACTTGATATCTGATCTCGAGCCTGATACCGCAACTCCTTCTTTGAGAGCATACTGAACTGTAGAAATTCAACTTGAGAGTAGAAAAACCTGTGCCAAAGAACTTAGGGAAATTTAAACCTAACTACAACAAGACAATGTGCATACGCACTTAGAGGAATTGAAAACTAGGCTAATATTTACAACGTTAAACCTTCTCCTTTTAGTAGCAATGTTTAAGATAGATTCTGTTAACCGGAATCGGGAGTTCTTCTCCATCCAATGTAGATAATTAGAAGGGCATTACTAGCTTTTACATCCCTGTGATCATGTAGGGGCCACTCCAAATGGCATCAAACTTGGAATGCCTTCCTGGTTTTTCCCGATCTGCATCCCATTTCAGAACTAGGTCCCCCTTCCTAGAAGGTCCTTGCTCTTTCCTTCTTGTCAAACCATCTTTTTACTAAGGCATGATCCTTTTCAATCATCAGAATCTGCATGTTCTCTTAT
Source organism: Taxus chinensis (assembly GCA_019776745.2). Classification (NCBI taxonomy): domain Eukaryota; kingdom Viridiplantae; phylum Streptophyta; class Pinopsida; order Cupressales; family Taxaceae; genus Taxus; species Taxus chinensis. Next base: position 354,555,301 of record CM034154.1, read on the forward strand.
TTCTTCCAATTCCATCAACTCTGCGTACCTGGCCTCCATTGGTTTGAACTCAGACAACTCCAACTGCTTCATGAGCTCCAATGTGCTAGGAAATTCTATTGATATAGGCAATACTTACCTATTTCCCATAGACCAATTTGTAGGGAGAACTTACCTGTAGACCTCTTTGGTGTTATCCTGTTCAGCCCATAATGCTGATTTTAGCTTGGTATGCCATGTCCCTTTGGTTTTCATCCAGAGTTCTTCTGATGATCCTTAGCAAATTCTTGTTCAGTGGACTCTGCCTTGTCCATTACCCTGTGGGTAATAATTTGAAGAGGTGCTCAAATAGATTCCATTCTTGACAGCCCATTCTGTAATCTTGGAACCTATGAATGCCAATGCATTTTCTGATATGATAGTGGTCCGGACACACCGAACCTTGGTCACTATTCCCTTCATAAAAGTCTAGTATATTAGACTCATTTGCTTCCTTTGAGCAGCTACTTCTTCGGTCCACTTGGTGAAATAGTCCGTTTGCCTGTGAGAATCCACTTGTGGCCTTGGCTTGAGTTAGGATTGATGACCCCTAATGAAGTCCAATCCCCATTGTCATAAATGGTTGGTCAACCAAAATTGGGTGCTAATGGAAGTACGCGGCTAGTCTTTCTTTTGCCCTGTGAAGAGTGCACATTTCTTGCAATTTCTTATCCATGTATAACAGTCACTGAACACTGTGGGCCAATAATACCCTGCCTTCATTATCTTGAGAGCTATTACTCGTGGGGTGAAATGTCCTCCAGAATCTCCATCATGAAAATCTCGTAACACCCTCTCAATTTGACCTATCCCAATGCACCTCAATAGAACTCCATTAATGTCTTTTTTAAACAAAACACCATCAACAAGCACATATGGAATGTCTTGTAATCTAAAGTATCTCCTCTTTGCTTTGCTCATTTCTGGAGGGCATAAGACTGTCTGTAGGAAGTGTATCATATTCTGAGTCCAACAAGGAGTGGGCACATCATCATTTTCCTATTCTTGACCATCCTGTAGTACCAAGATAGCCTCTTTTCCATTACCTGCTTCAACTTGTTGACTCAAGGCTAGTTGTTCGCATAGTCCCTTCCCACGTACTAGTTTGGTGACCTTGATCTCGATGACATATTCCATGACACGAGTTATCCATCCTGCACGTTTCTCATTCAGATCCTTGTTTGGAAGGAAGTCCGTGACTCCCGCATGAGAGACCAATAATTGGATCTTGTTGTTTGAGACTAGGTGCTTGAATTTCTTTAAGATCCTGATCACTACAAGTACATGTTTTTTTCAATGAAAGAGTACCTAGTTTCGTATTCCTCCAAGCCTTGACTGAAGAAAGCAACTGGTTGTTCGAATCCTTCTTTGTTTTTGTTGTGCCAGGATTGCAGAAATTGATGTCTCCACCACCAAAGGCGTATAACATGAAATCCTTGGAGAAGTTTGGATTGATGAGATTTGGAGCTTGAGATATAGCCTCTTTTATTTCCTCAAAACTTGCCTTGCCTTCAAATGTCCACTTAAATGCCATGCTCTTCTTCAACATCAGTGTTATTGGCTTTACGAGAGCTGTAAAGTTTGGAACAAACATATGGAAAAAATTGATCCTTCCTAAGAAGCTTTGAAGAGCCTTCTTATGACTTGGCAATGGCAACACTCGAATTGCTTCAACTCTTTCTGGGTCAATCATCAATCCCTCCTTTGAAACAATATGGCCTAGAAGTTTTCCTTCATGAGCCAAGAATATGCAATTTTTGGGATTCAATGATACCCCAAATCTTCTACACCTCTGAAATACCTGCCTCAGATGAAAGAGGTGATCCACTACATTTTTTGAGAATATAGTGATGTCATCAATATATATATCAGAACTATTTTATTGATCAACCCCTTGAATGCCCATATCCGTTGCCCTTTGGAAAGTGGCTCCGGCATTTGATAGGCCAAATGGCATCTTCTTGTAGGAAAATGTGCCCCATTTGGTGGTGAAAGTCTGTCTTGAACTGGTCATCTTCCTTCACCATTACCTGATTATACCCTGATTAGCCATCTAGGAGAGAGAATCTCTCCGAACCGGATACTACTTGCAATATTTGTTCCGTTGAAGGAAGTGGGTAATGGTCTTTAAGAGACGCCCTGTTGAGGTTTCAGAAGTCCACACACAATCTGATTTCTCCACTCTTCTTTCTGACCGGAACCAAGTTTGCAACCCAGCTTCAGTTCTTGATTGGAAATATAATGCTTGCCTCTATTAGCTTATTTAGCTCTTTCTTCATTAGAGCCTCAATGTGAGGGTTGACTGGTCTCTGCTTCTGCCTGATGGGCTTAGCATCTAGATCCAACTCTATGGTATGTTTTGCCAACTTCGGATCGAATCCTCTCAAGTCTTCATAGCTCCAATTGAAGACATATGGAAATTCTTGGCAAAGCTGTATGAAATCTGATTTTTCCTACTCAGTGGCCACTTTACCAATTTGAAGTGTTTTGCCTTCCCCAATAGGAATTGGCTCTTAATCTTCTCTCTTGACCTGTATGTTAGCCTTTTCCTTACGGAACTGGTCGTTAGGGTTGAAGATAGACTCCAATGTTACTAAACCCTTGGGAAACTTGTTTGTCTGCAACTGCACTACTTGATCCCCATACTGCTGCTCTAATCTATCCTGATTCCTAGCTGAGAATTCGGCCTCTTCTTGTAAGAAATTGATGATTTGTTGATCGTTCTCAAACACCTGCCAACTTGTGTTATTATCTGGAACTGCTGGCCTCACAATCACATGGATATGTAGTTGTGTTTTTTTCCCTTCTGATGTTGTCAACCACATCAAACATGTTGCTCCAACTGCTACGAGCCTATCCGCTAGCTTCATTTTTCTTCCTGGGTATGGACACGATGTTGAAAGCTTCGAAATCCTCAATGAGGTCCCATACCCTATTCTTGTAGTTCTTCAGTAGGTCATTCTTTGTAGCATGTTGTCCCCTGACTTGATTGACAATTAGCTCGCTATCTCCAAACACCTGCAAGCTCTTTATGCCCTTTTTCCTGGCCCAATGTATTCCGTGAATCAAGGCCTCATATTCAGCTATGTTGTTTTGAACAGGAAAACTGGAAACGGAAAGCTAAATAATATTTGATGCCTTGAGGTGAAACAAGCATAGCTCCTCCTCCTGCACCTTGCTTACTCCTTGATCCATCGAAAAATAATTTCCATACCTCATAGTCATCCTTATAGCCTAGTTTGGTGATGCTAGGAATAGGCTGGTTTTCTTCATGTATGCAATAGACTCCTAGCTCAGATTCTTCTACTTCTTGGTAGGGATCGAAAGCATGTACCTTGCTTGCCCATTCGTCCAAGAGTCAAATCTGGAATGCTTCCAACTTTGGTGTCAGCTTCATCTATGCTTTGGATAATCTTCTTGATCAAATGCTAAACAGTTGGCATTGATTTGGCTTGGAGTATGAGGCTCAATATGAAAGTTTACAATTGGTTCGGATCTGATTGTGACCTTAGTACCATATCTTGTTCTAAACAACATATGTGACCAATCAGCAGATAAGTAGCCTCCAATTTTGGCTGTGAAATCCCTTGATAAACATAGGGCAAAGAGTGGTGGCAAATCTATCACTGACACATCTTGTAAAACTGGTTACGTTGGGACATGCGTGAAGTGTGAGGCTCAAACCTTTGATTACTCCAACTGTTGTCTACTGCTGTCCCATCTAATTGCACTACCACCCTTTGGAGATGACTTCATATTGGAGTCCTAGCTGATCAACTATTTGCTTGGGCATCACTGAGCTACTTGCCCCGGAATCAATCATGCAATTGTGTACTAGTTTATCCCCAATGATTAATGAAACATAGAATGGAGGGGGCTTCAAAACTTTACCTTGTTGTCCTCCATGATTCCCTTCAGGATGAGCATCATTTGTGAGTACCTTCTCTTGCATTTGGACCTATTGATTTGAAGTTGACCAGTCCTTCATGGTAGCTTGTAACAAATCTCGTTGTCCTGGGATAGATAGTGATTCCCACATTGATATGTTTACATTTGTCTTCTTCATTTGATCAATGATACTGAATGGAGATGAAGTATCCCTCTATTGTCCCTTGGCCTGGACATTCATTCCTTGCACATGGGGCAGCAGCAACTAGCATTTGGGTTGGCCTAGAAGGTGGTTTGGGCTGTCCCTTGCATGTTTTGGAGCTGTATTTTGCTTACCGACAACTTGCAGAGTGACGGAAGGTTGTAGATCACTTGGAGCCGATGACTGCCCTTCACCAATATTCCTCTTCTTTGATCATGTGTTAGCTGCTACACTCTGAGAAATTGTTTGATTCATGCCAAAAAAATCCTCAGCTTGCCAATTCACAAGTGAGGTATCATTTGGAGCTGTGTTTTGTTGAGATGTCCCTTGTTGCTGATTTGTTTCTTGACCCACTTCACCCTCTACGCCAGTAGTTGTCACCATTAAGGCTTGGTTCAAAGCACCATTAAAGCACATAGATTAGTTGTGAGGTTCATTGCATGGGAAACACCAATCATACTCTTGAGCTACGTTGTTTTGTACTGGCACTAATGCCTTAGAAGAAGATGTGACATTGGGGTTATAAGGCTGAAATGATCTATTGGCGAGAGGCCTTACCTGGCTTTGATTTTGATTTGTAGCCTGAGTTAGTGGCCTATTTTGTTGGTATGGGGGCCTAGCTTGGTACTGCGCTTGAGGCTGGTACAGTCTAGCACTTTGAGCTTGCTGTCTTTTGATAGTCACCAGCTCATTTCCAAGGTTCTGTAATTGTTTCATAACCTTTTGGAGTTCATTTAAAGCACTAGAGGATGAAGTAGAAGTTTCATTTGAACTTTGATTTCTAGGAGTGGGAATAGGAGCCAAAGTGGGTGCCTGACTAGTGCTTAGATTTTCTAAGTTTGGATACAAGGGCATGGGAGGCCTAGGAGCCAGCTTACTAGCTTGAATAAGATAGTTTTCAGCCCTAATGGCAATGCTATAAGCAGTAGGTAAGGTTGTGCCTCCCATAGATTGAATTAACATAGAAATATCAGAATTCAAAGCCTTAAGATAGTATACAAAAGCACCTTCAGCTGTTGGCCTAACAGCCACTGTAATTCTGTCCCAAGACCTTTGAAATCTGAAGTTGAAGTCAGTCAGCTGCTCATTGGGATCTCTCTTGATAGTTGTCAATTGTTATAGTAGGGACTAATTGTCTCGCTTTTCTCCAAACTACTCATGGAGAACTATACATAATTGATTCCAATTTTGGATAGAACCAGCTCCAAGGCTCCTAAACCATTGCAATGCCTTCCCTTTGAATGAAGATGCCAGCAATTTGACAACAAAATCCATTTCATTTATCTCATGGATTACACAGATGTTAGTAATGTCTTTGACATGATCACCAGGAGTAGTATGATTTTCTCCAGTGAAAAATGGAATGTTCTTCAATGCTGCAATTGGAATTGGATTCTGTGCATTGAGGGCAAGTGGGCTGCTACCAGTGAAGTTGACAAAAGGGTTTTGTTGCACCATTCTGATTGGCCTAAGAACTCTGGTTGATGCAAGAAAAGGTCTACCAGGTGGAGGTGTAGACAAAGTCCTGTTAGGTGGAGATGGTGATCTTTGTGGTCTTCTTCCTCTCCTTCCTCTTCCTAGTGATAGTTGCAAGTGGACAAATAGTCCCTCTTCTTGAGTATCAGACCTGGTTCGAATTCTTCTCATATGCCTGGGTAACTTTTTCTACTATGCCACTGAATTCTACCCCTTCAGAGTCACCAGATGTGTTAGATAATGAGCCTTAAAAGGCTAGATTATGCCAAGTTATACACCAAACCTGAAAATATTAAAAAATAATTTAAAAATTTGAAGGACCCGAAAGATACAGTTCTTCAATTTAGTTATTGGGTCCTGTTGTGCAGCTACTAATCCCTAACAGGTATAGGAAAAACTTAGGTCATGTAAGGCAACTTACAAAACCTGAAATACACCGTGTCAGAACTTAGGACATGCTCAATACCTAGGAAAACCTGAAATACTAAAAGCCATGAAATTTTGAAAGTTAAAATCTCAAAAATATAAGAATACCCTTTTGAATATTATCCCCCGATCTATCAACTGGTGAAATTTTGACTTGTTTTGAGCAAGTTAAGCCCTTGAAAATCGATTTCAAAGTTCAGCCTGGAAGGTGAAAAATCTGAAATTGTAAAACCTATAGTTTTTTAGTCCAAATTTCTTGAAAATTCCTTCAAATCTTGTGGAATGACCTCTTGGTCCCACCGGGTGTGCCAAAATTTTTGATGGCGAATCACAACACCCTTGAATGTCTATAAATTGATGGGTTGAGACTCTCAGTGTGATTGCATGACATGGAGCTTTTCCCAAGTGTGGGACCTCACGAATTGGAAAAGCTCTCCGGATGAAGGTAGGTTCCTATTCCTCTGTTCAGAGGCACACATAAAAAATGTAGAGGGTTTACTCAAAAACCTAATCTAACTTGCCAAGGAGACATGGGTAAGAAGATGCATAAAATAAAACCTAAACTACAAAGGTAATGCACCGAGGAATGAAGAACATCTGTCTTGCCAATAAACACAAAACCATTAAAATGTAATGCAAGATCATGCACAGATAACCATATTTGCAGTGAAATATTAGGAGGATACAAATGAACACAGAGAGTGTTGAGAATCATCCATAGACATGCATTATTTTCTCCAAAGATTGATACAATACACTACAAAATGCCAAGAGAAAAAGTTACATTACAGTTTTAGATGGGAGGTTTGAACTCCACAAATTTACCTGCCAAAGAGAACAAGGGAGGGGAAAAATAAGAATGTCCAACCTTTAGAAATAATCCCCTCCTTACAATTTATAGGAAGAATGAGAGAGGGAAGAGAGAGGAAATCCAAATCTACCCCAACCACCTCCAGGTTGCATTTAATTCATCTCATTATTGTGGTAGGTGAGAACCCTAGCAAACCCAAAAAGTGGCGAACTGTATTTTGTATTTTTTAGAAATTTTTCCCATCTTATTAAATATATCTAGTCCTATTTGGATAGAGGACCTCGTAAGCTTTCCGGAAAGTCCAACCTTGCATGAATCCGAGCTCCCTGTGAAAAGTTATGGCCATCTGAATATTTGCACCAGGGTTTACTTCCTGTCAGCGCTTAGAATGTTGCGCCTCCTGAAGGTGCGCCATAGGCACATCCATATTTGTGTCAACATAATCTTACATGCACCAAAGGAACATCCATTTTCGCATTGACACTCTTTGACATGCGCCACTTACCTTCACCTTGGGCATAAATTTTCCCTTGTCGACACTCCGTGTTGTGCGCTCTTTACATGCACCTTGGCGCATCCATTTTCGTGTTGACACTCTTTGTTGTGTGACCTTTACCTACACCTTGGCACATCCATTTTCATGTCAACACTATTTTTTGTGCACCCTTTTACCTGCACCTTGGGTGTGAATTTTTCCTTGTCGACACTCCGTGTTGTGCGCTCTTTACCTGCGCCTTGGCGCATCCATTTTCGTGTCGACAATCTTTGTTGTATGCCTTTTACCTGTGCCTTGGCGCATCCATTTTCATGTCGACACTCTTTGTTGTGTGCCTTTTACCTGCACCATGGGTGCATCCATTTTCATGTCGACACCTTCTATCGTGCACCCTTTACCTGCACCTTGGTGCATCCATTTTCGTGTCGACACTCTTTGTTGTGCACCTTTTACCTGCTCCATGGGTGCATCCATTTTCATGTCGACACCTTCTGTCATGTGCCCTTTACGTGCCCCAAGGGTTGTTGGTGATGCAATAAATATTAGGCTCTGAGTTTCTTTGATTCCCATATTCTTCTATTTGTTTATATCTATGCGAGGGGAGATATTTACAATAGGTTCCCTACCCTTATTAGGGTTATGGGGGAAATCTCTTTTAAAGTGTCCCACTGCTCCACACCTGAAACAACCACCTGAAGTCCTCCAAACTGTAGCACTTCCAAAAAGTGCCCTAGAGGTAGGTGCGGTGGACCATGATGATCCAACTATAGTCTGTTGTGGCCTCTATGGTTGAGCTCCTGTTGACTGAGCTCTAGCTCCACCCTATATCCCAGTGGGTCCCCTAAGAGGAGGCCCCATACTGTGACCTCTCTGTGCATCAGATATCTGAGGAGGCCTAAACAGTGGATGGGAATACTATTGCTGTTGATACTGCTGTGGTCTGAAAGATGATTGTGAATAATGCTGACCACCATGAGGAGAAGCTGGCCCCCTCGATCTACTATCCTGTAACTACTGAATATGACTCTTGACTTGGTCTCTAGCTTGCTGGGTTTTATCCCGAGTCTCCTCTGCAATGTAGGCCTTCTCAACGGCCTCTGCTAATGTCTGTGGGCAGTGGATCCGCACTGTACCTCCAATGTCTATATTAAGGCCCTGGATGAGCTTGTGGATCTACACCTGCTCATCCTGCTTGTAATCAATGTACTGAAGTAGGTCCATGAACCTACTCTCATACTTGGCCACTGTAAGGGAAGCCTATCGAAGATCATGGAACTCATCGATCCTCTATTGTAAGAATCTTCGTGGCAAGTATCTGCTCCTGAATCTCTCCTAAAACATCTCCCAAGTGACTATATATGAATCTATATGGAGCTTCTACTCCTCTATCCTCCACCTTACTCTAGCTCCGTCTTTCAGTAGATGGATCGAAACACGAGCTTTCGTGTTGCTAGAACAAGGACAAAGCTTGAAGCAACCACTCAAGCTAACCAGCTAGGCCTCTACCTAGAATCCACCTATGTCTCCTGAGTAATGTGAGGGCCTAAGCTTTAGTATCTCCCTGATGTGATCCGTAGCTATGGTCTGACGGCCTCTGGGCCTCTCCACCTACCTATCCCCGAGCCAAGGGCTCCGAGACCTCTTTCTCTGTCCTAAAATACAGTCACCATGTCCCCTCAGGGGGGACTCTTCTCTAGCTAACTCTCCATGAAAATTCTCTCCTCCATCCTCCTCACTGGATGGAGGAGGTGCATGTCCCTCTATGGAAGTATCTCTATCCTGCCTACCTAAATTCCCTCCTACTGATCCTACACATAGGGCAGCATTAACATCCTGGAGGGTCTATAAAATATATGGTAGGATAGCTACAAAACCCTAGTCTAGTGGTGGTGGTGGTAGTGGTGGAGGTGGTGGTGGTGGTGGTGACTCTAAGTCTCTGGGAATGTTCCTCCTTCTCTGTCTAAGATCCCTACACAGACCAGAGTGGGATTTAGTTCATTGCCATGAGTTTCCTTCAGTTTTCCAAGTTTACTAACATGAACAATTTTCAAATAGTTTTGTTTTCTAGATTATCAATTTTCTAGTTTTAGGTTTCAAGTCTCAATATCTCTAGTGTGCCCAAAGGTCCAAGCTTTTGAACCTCGCTCTGATACCAAGTGTAGTTCCCGCTTCAACTACCACTTGAGACTGAGAAACAAACAATGAAAATTATGGAATATTTTTTTTTGATAAGAAGAGTCTACAACTAAGTTACAAGACACTAGTTTGAACTAACAGGTTCTGGAATATATTTTTACTAACCAAACACAATATTTCCATTTTTTAACTTATCGCAAGTTCACAAGGTTCCAAAATTAGGGTTATATGTTTTACTTAGGTTCAGGGAAAAAATCTCCCTCATGCCTGCTCTCAAACAGGCCCAGAAATTCAACTATATTTTTCACACATTTAGACTTATCAAAAATTTCCTAAACTAAGTTCATTGGATAGGAAATTTTCTCACCTTTCCAACCATATAAATAAGTCTTCCTAATTCCTTGTAAAACTCAAGTTATGGCCGGGAAGAGTTTTAGGGGAAAATTTTCCCTTGAAGGTCCGCGGGGTTAGGGAGGAAATATCTCCACACCACCGCTGATGCCCAAATTGCCATGTGTCAACATGTGATTGGGCTGGGTTGGCGGTTTGCGGGGAAAAACTTGGAAATTTTCCCAAATAATTTTTCGAAGGAAAATTTCCCTCCGTGCCTCTGCGCTTGCTCAAATGGCCACGTGGCGCCTTGTTATTGGCCGCGGGCCAGCGGAGTCGCGGAGAATATTTGGATTTTTTTTTCCAAAAGAGGTTAAAAGGTAAAATGAATTGTATGGACCCATGCCTCTGAGGGTGAAACATGTCAACACCCTATTGGCTGTGGGGGTGAAGGTCCACTGAGGAAAAAGTGAAATTTTTCCCAAGAGCAAAAAGTTATGTTTTCAAATTTTCTTTTGCACCCGCCATGCCACATTTCGACACGTGATTGATGCAAAAAAGCATAGTTGCGAGGATATTTTTGAAAATTTTCCAAAGGAAAAATTTTCAAAAAGATCTAAGTTTTCAATTTGAACCCGTGCACCCTCCCTACCACGTGTCAGCACGTGATTGGTTGGGGGCCGCGGGGTTGATGGGGAAAATTGGGAAAATTTTCCCAAGGCAAACTTTCCAAAAAAATTAAATTTTAATAAAGGTCCACCCCTCCAAGGTGCCATGTGGTGACTTCTAATAGGATGAGAGGGTGGTGGGGTTGTAGAACATTTTTAGGAAATTTTTCCTAAAGTTCAAAATTTAAATTTTTCTAAGGTCGAATATTTTCATTTTTGGCTTTGGATGGCCATTTTGAAGTAAAAATTCAAATGGCCATAACTTTTGACTGGGAAATCCATTTTAGGAAAACAAGGACTTTCTGAAAATCTCTCGGAGTCCTCTTTGTGAAAGAAATATAAATTTTGGAATTTGGTGAAGTTTATAGGGTAAATTTTGAGAAATAGATCTACAGGGTTTCACATTTAAAACTGGAAATTTTTCCTACTTGTAAGATTTGTTCAATTTTGATATTTCTTCTTTTCAACATGTAAATTGAACATGGAGGAATGATATTGGGTAGATTTTAGATTATTTTAAAGCTTATATTTATGGATTGAGTTGCATTTTATATATTTCATATTCTTTGACGGGAAAGTGGTCCAGCGAGTTCAAATATTGATTTTGTGAAGTTCTAAAATGTCTTTCTCTGGTGTTGAGGTCAAATTGAATTCCTAATAACTTATTACATCTAAATCACATTACTTCAATAATTAATTTAAGTTGTAGATATGAACTACACATTTATTAGATAAAATTCAATTGCCATATTTATAAAAGAAAGGGAACAAAGTTCATTTATTAACAACTGTAATGATCTATTTGCCACTTCCAAAACATGGTAAACTTATCAAATCTTGTCTAAACAATTAGTTTATCCATCTTCTCATTCAGACAATAAGGAAATGTTTGGTATTTGAAATTTTAATAATTACAAGGAACATAACGTTGTATTTCTCTCCCATACGCATCTTCTTTTCACACAGAGATAACATTTCAAAACAGTAACTCCAGTTTAATGCAACATTACAATTAAATCTAAATCCAACACTGTAATTGAGGGAGGAATATATTTCTTTCATTGATTTTCAACATTACATCAACAGATCATTTCTTCATTTGAATTTCATTGTTAAATCTAAAATAGTATGGAATTCTTTTCCAATACAGAGAATAGAATATTTCATCTTTATATTTCAATTAAATTAAAGACTTCCATTTACTATACAAAGGCTTCACATTACAAAATTATAAAACTCATCCACGCAAAGTGGGAAGGGATTACAAGAGTTTGCTAAAAAAGAATGACTGTTAAACTGTGTTCCTCTTTCTCCAAACAACAACTTGTTAATTTCTTCTTCTCTCATCTTTTGATCATAACAAGGAAGGGGGAAAGGCAACGCTCTCCACCCAACAAAGATATCCAATGGGAAAAGAGAAGCCATCTTTCCCCATTGGCCCCCGAGCCCCAACCATATTGGAATGGAACATGATAAAACAACACATAGCAACATAACTTCTTTCACATATAACATACATTCACATGCACAAGGAAATGCACAAACAAAAAGATGTAGTTCTAAACTACAACAACAATTTCAATCAAAACAAAGGCTCCTTCTCCAAGCAAGCAAGCCAAGCAAGATCAAGAAATATGGAGGTCTCCTTATGCCTCCCATGTTGGAAATGGGCATCCACCTAAAATAAACCGCCAAAACATAACCATCCCATAAACCTTATCCCTCCTCCAAATTCATCCTTTATACCTCCCCAAAGTAAGAAATGCAAGCATATTATTTTCCCTAGGTGGATCCCAACCAACACTCCCTCCACAAGACAAGTACCAATGGAAAATCCCTTATCCCTCATCTGATAAACCTCATAGTCTTCTCTCCACACCATACCCTAAGAATTCTACCCATCCCTCTAAAAATTTCAAACACAACACATTCAAAATTCATGCTAAAAGAGGGAAATATAGTAATTTTAAAAGAGTGGGAGCCTACCTCTTCATAATGGAGACTTGTTTCCAAAACAACAGATTCTTTGTTACACAAACCAGTCCCAAATTAGCAAGAATAATGCATGCACAAGTAAATCCACTTCTTCCACCAAGAAAGCTCCCAAAAATGCAAGAGAAATTCGACCCAAGAGTGAAATATCCAACTTTCAACAACCTCAAATGAGGAGGCAAATCAAATTTTTAAAGGAGAAGGTCGAAGAGGATGATGTGGATTCCAAGTGGCATTTTTCCTCTTTCCCCAAGAGTGAAATCCACATCAACAACAAATCACCATTAATGAAGTATGGTAAATTTACTTACATACACAATATAGCCCATACCCCAAAAGGAATGCATTTAAAATTTGTAAGATAAGTGTAATCAATACTTACACAAATTTATGTCAAAATACAATAAAATAGATTGATTTTGACTCCAAATCATTAATCATGGTTGGTGGAGTATTTTGAGAGGTGTGGGACAAGTTTAACTTGTCCCATAAGCCTCCAATTTAGGATTCTAAGACCAAATCCGAGTTTCAAAGAGGATGGAGTGTTCTACACTCCAAAATCTGCTTTATTCAATCTATCATTTCACTTACACAACTCTTACATCCTCTTACAATTTCTTACACATGCATTTATATTTATGACATTTATTTATTACAATATTTTATAAATATTTATTTATTTACCACATGGTTATAATATATATATAAATCAATTTTCATTTTCAACCAAGACAATAACATTTAATTTATATTCCACCTCCCAATTAATTTAATTGAAATTTAACTATAAGACTCTCACATTATACTATCACATTAAAATTTATTAAAAGAAGGAACACCATAAAAATAAAAATACACGCATAAATAATTTTTAAAAAGGGACACAACAAATATAGCACACATATACCCCATGGTCGCAATAATGGAAATCCCCCCCAATGGGAAATCCTAACACAACACAACACACAAATCAAACACAGTTGCCATGGTGATCCTTGATGATTTCACAATGAATTCCAATATGGTTAGTCTCCAGTCCCCCGACATTGTTGTGATTTTTACCTGCAAAATAACAATACCTCCTTCGTCCTCGTGGCCACATCAGAACATCTAAATGATATAAGAAACATATAATTATTAATTCCAAATCATAACAGTATCAACAATTTAATATTTATCATTTAAATTCAATTTGTAACTTTTATCATCATCCAATAGATCTCTATACTAGGTCTATTCATAATATGAACTTTCAAATGTCTGAAATCAGAAGCAATATTATATCCATGTCAACAGTATATCCTCATCCACATAATAATAATAATGTCTCAATGATCATCAAGGAGAATATCTGAATCCAGATCAATATTAATCCATAGTCTAACATCTAACCATCATGCTAGTCAAAACATAATAATGTCCATAATAATCCATGAGCTAATGTACACACATCCTGCTACATCAAAACATAATAATATCCAAAATATGATCAATAGAGTTAGGATTAGTATCTAATAGTGTCAAAGGAAACTGGGCACTACAGATCTTCTATACATTCCAGAAGGGATGAGTACTTCTATGCGGGCGGTGCTAAGTCTGGGTGCTTTAAAAGGATGTCACCCTTGATAGATTCCATCTTCTTATACAATTCCTGCACCTTTGTCTTCTCTTCCTGTAACTCGTGCCTTAATTGTGCACTAATCAACTCTTCCTGCTTCAAGCTCTGGGTCTTCTCCACCAGCTCCTCCTCTTTCTTCCCTAGTTTCTCCTCCAGTACTCTTATTCTATCATTGCGCATGAAGAACCTAGCCTCTGTCTCAACCGCGACCTCTTTTGAGAGCGTTAAAAACTTCCTCATCTAAGAGTTCCTAGGCATTCACCAAGGGATTGGATCCTTTAGACTCTGGTACTGTGATGATCACTCCTTGGTAGAATTCAAAGTTTAGCTCATCAATGTTGGACTCAAATTCCCAAGAGAGCATCTTCTTTGTTCTTGGGTACGTGCCCTTCTTCTCAAATTTCCCCATGGATAAAAGCCTTTCTATGGGTACCATGCTTTGGAAACATGCGCGTAGTAACTTCATTGAGTCATTAATGTAGCCCATTGCTTGTCTTTGTTCTGTATCAAGGGATCTCCTACCTGAGCACGTGCCTTTGGGAAAATTCACTATTAGAGTAGGACCTCCTCCCATGCTGCCATGATCCTTATCAGTTTTTTCCTCTCCTTCCTGCAGCACTATGTTAGTACTGCGCTCTAACTCTTGGTCTACCAAGGCCTTGAGCATTCTCTTTTCTTCCCTCTCCACCACCTCAATGATATGCTCCTTTGTGAAGCTTATAGCTCCCTATTTGTCCCCGCCAACCTCCTCATTCCTTTCCATGTCTCCAATGCCTTCCTCATCCTGTGCGCCATTGCACCATGTGAATATGAACTCCTACTCCTCTTCCCCGCTCTCTTCTCCTGAGTCGTATACGCTGAACACATGTGGTTCTTGGTCTTTCTCATGCTCTTCTTCCTTACTAACGTCTTCTTCACTCTCACCTTCTCTTTTACCCATGTACTTCTCTAAGTTGTTGGTCTCCTCCGAGTCAACTTCCTCTTCTACCCTCTACTTTTTCTTGAGAGGTGTCTCCTTGATAGGGGATTCGGCCTCTTCTTCTTCCTCAGTCAACTCTTCCTTGGTGAGTGGTTTCCTAGGTGCCTCCACATCTAGTGTCTTCTCCTTCATTGAGGACTTTTTCCTCCACATGTAAGTGCTTGGCTTGGCACTTGTTGTTGGCATGCTCACTGTCTGAGAAGTTTACACACTTGGTGCTTTATCTTCTCTTCCCATCTTCTTAGGTGTGGGATTTTTCCTCTCCATGGGATCCTCAGGTATGGAGACTTCGTTCTCCAGGTACATGCCCTTTTCAAACTTTGGCCTTATATGGAGGTATACCCATGCCATGGATCCTCCTGCAATGGGTAGTGTTATCGGCCTTGTCAAATGGACCTCGTGTGACACGTACCTTTCTACGTACACTTGCTTGCCACCAGGGTAGTTCAATATTTTCAGCATCTCTCTATGCTCTTGGTCTAGACTACCTAGTTCTAGTTTTAACTTCTTTGATTCCTTAAATATATTTACTCCCGCTTGGAAGTATTGAGCAGTGAATGTGAAAGGAATTTTGCACCAAGTGCTCCATGACTCATCTATCAGCCTAAACCCACCCAGGAAAAAATGTTGATAAACAATGAATTCGGCTTCCCCTTCAGTATCTACTAGGAGTTGATAAGGGATTCTCCACTATTCCCTGAATGCATTCCTCAGGTGCATATACCATTTCTCTAGTCATGACTTGTGGGGTGCCGTCATTGTGTTATAGGCATACTTCTCGAATCTCTTTGCAGGTGAAGGATCCTCGGTGGGGTACTCCCATACAAAATTGTCTGGTGCATCAAGAACTCCAATCTTCAAAAATAAAATCTTCAGGAGGACATTTCTAAAGAGGATTCTATCCCCCTCCTTCACGCAACTGACAATATCCTCCGTGATGTATGCAAAAAAGTTGTATATGGTGCCTTCTGTAATTTTCCTACAAACTTGTAACCAAGGCTTATTGACTTCGGTCCATCTCTCATGGCCATTCAGCTTTGTTACCAAATGAATGACCATTTTCATCACGGGGTCCTTGATGTCTGAAATGTCATAGTATCTCGACCCCTTATTATAGACATATTCGTTTATGGTCTCTTGAATTGCCTCCTTGTCGGTTAGGTCCTCCTCCAAGCTGTTTCCTTCACATATAAGGCATGTGAAGTGAGAGATAAGATGGAGAGTGACACGTATCTTGTGCCCTACAAAGTGGAAGTAATCTTTGTGTACCCGTGACATTAACCATTGATACAGAAAATTTGGTTTTCTAAAGTAGGGAAACTCATAGAGTTGCAACAACCATGTCTTATCCATTTTGACCTTAACATCATCATTGTAGATTGGAAAGCCCTCTGGTGTTCATTTACTTTTCAGGTGCACTAATTCCAGTGCCATTTCCTTCTCTACCATGTTTTTTCAGTGGTTATAATCACTTATAGGCACATTTCTCAGGAAGGATTCCCACTCCTTACCCATCATCACCCCATCTAGGTAATACATCTCCGCATACCATTCTTCATTTGTGTTAACATTGGGTTCTTGTTTTTTGGACTTGTCCTTGCCCTTTCCCTTCTTGGGTGCCATTTTCAAGGTATTATTATCACGCCACTCCCTCCTTGTTACTTTTTCTTACTACTTCCAACCTCTAGTCTCAAATCCATGATAAATCTCTTGAACCCATGCCCTAGTTTGTCAAACCCTAAATGGGATCAAATTTCCATGAGAAAGAGCCTCCTCATAACTCTTTTCATGCTCGTGTAATCCCTTCCTTCTAGTTTGCAAACTCAAACTGGCTGCTCATGCTTCAATCTCACAGATCTTTCTTTGCACGATTGAATATGGAAACCCAAGTTTATAAAACTCACTCCTTTCTCTATTTTGCAAAGTGAAAATGAAAGTGCCTTGACCCTTTACTTATAGTTTTTCTCTTTTTGAACATTAAATGCTAATTCACCTACCACCATAATTTTTTCATTTAATGCATCTTTTTCAAACAAAGCATGTCTTCAGCGCTTTCACTCACACGCCTGACCTGTGTGAAAACTCCTCCAACCTTCTGGTGAGCAAGCAATCTAACATGATAGGAAAATCTTGCACGTGTGTAACCCACGTTGAAAGCACTTCTTCTGTCTTGATTCTTGCTCTTGCCTACCTTGTGTTTCTTAAATGTGCATTCTCCTCCTTAGTATGTGGGATCTATAAGTAGCTTTATCCTGGCACTAACCATTCTTCTTCCATATTTTCTCTTCATACACCTCTTTCAAATGGGCCATTCAATAGGGATTTTCAACACAACTTTCTTGGCACTCTAATCATGCACTCTTTCACTTTTATCCATCCCACACTTAAAATGATGCATGGTCCTCTATGCACTCACAAATTCCCCAAAATAGAAATAAGGTTACCGATGCCCAAGGTGTAAAACAAAACAACAACGCGCAAGGGAAACACAAGAAAGGGAAAATCATAAAGGAAACTTCTAAACTAACTGGAAAAACTACCTTATTTACAAACACCAAGAAGACTTATTTATATTAGGGCTTCAGCCTACTTCCATTGAAGTGTCCAAGAAACTTCATCCCATCCAGTGCTTATAACTGGCATGCACCCAAATCAAGGATGTATGATATTGTGTAAGGACCCAACCAATGGACTTTCAACTTCCTAGGATGGTGCAAAAACATAGAATCATATGGTAACACCATCTACCAAACCTCAAACTTCTTGTTTCTAATGTGGTGATCATGACAAGCCTTCTACTTTTCTTTTTCTTTTGTTTGGCTCCACTTAGTGAGTGATCGTCTCTCATCCAGCTTCATTAACTCATCAATCATTTCTTCTAGCACTTTTTCATCGGCTAACCCTCCTACACATGCTATTCATAGAGAAGGTAACATAAATTCAACTAGAAAAACAACTTCCATGCTAAACACCAACTAAAAAGCTATGGCTTTGTTCAACCTTTTATACGTTATCATGTAAGCCCACAATACTATTGATACTTTTTCATCCCAATCTTGTCTTCTGACATCACAAATTTTGGTCAGGGTATGACTCAGTATTCTGTTAAATGCTTATGCGGTTCCATTTGCTTGTGGGTGAGAGGGCGTATTCTTGTGATGAGCTTACATGAACTCTGATAATAGGATCCTCATGGTCTCATTCAAGAAATGCTTACCCCTATTGCTAGTTAAACTCAACGGGCATACATACCTCATGATAATGTTCTCCCACAATAACCTTACCGTTGTTTCTACTATGCAATCTTTAGTCAAAGTTTCCTCTGCCCAACTTGTCAGGTAATCTATGCAAGTGATGACATAACGTGACCTAGTCCTACGCGTTATTGGTATAATAGGTCCTACAAAGTCTATTTCCCATTTTTCAAAAGGCTACATGCTAGGGATAGGGTGTAAAGGCATTTCAAATCTCTTTCTTAGTTTTGCAAGGTACTGAGAATGGTCACACACTTTACAATAGTCTCGACAATCCTTGTACAGGGTTTCCCAACACAAACCTGCCATTAATATCTTACGCACTGTGGCATCACCTGCATAATTCCCACCTGCATTTCCTCCGTGTGCTTCCACCATGATGGCCAGGTGCTCATGCTCTAATACACACCTACACAAAAATTCATCATGTCCTAACTTGTATAAGTCTCCATGAATTAACATGTAGGGCATGGCACATATGGCCAAATGCTTTTTTTTTTCTAAATTCCACATTCCCTCGAGTGCCACACCTTTCTTTAAAAATAATGTAATATATTCCAAATACAAGGTCATGCACCACAACCTAAACAATTGCGTGTTTAGCATTTTTTCCTCAATACTCTGCGTGTCCTCCCCTGAATCAATTCTTGACATATGATCAGGCCCATAATTTCTTTTTCCAGGCTTTATTACAACGGTGAATTTAAATTCTTGAAACAACAACACCCACCAACATATATGCCCTTGTAAAACATGCTTGTTCACCAAATATTTTAATGCCATGTGGTCGGTGTAAAACACAAATGGTGTTGCCAGAAAATACTATCTAAAATTGAAAAGCACATAGATCATTAACAATGCCTCGTTCTCAATTGTGGTATAATTCTTCTCTGCTGGTGTCAGCTTTTTTCTTACAAAACATAGAGGATGAACAATAATCCCTTCACTTGGCTGTGCAAGCACTGCTCTAATGGAAATCCTTGAGGCATCTACATGGACATGAAAGGGATTTTCCCAAGAGGGAAAACATAGAATAGGTGTGGTGATAAGCCTATCTTTTAATGTATCAAATGCCCTTTGATGCGCCTCTCCCCAATGGAAGGCACTTTTATGTCTAAGTAGCTCCTATAAAGGTGCAGTGATCTTGTCATATCCCTTAATAAATTTCCTATAATATCCCATATGCCCAAGGAATTTGCGCACTACGCTCTAGCTAGTAGGCTCGCTTAACCCCACAATAACAACAAATTTAGTGGGATCTACTAGAAAGCCCTCCTTACATATGATATGCCCCAATAAAGTCCCAAAGGGTGTAGCAAACACACATTTATTAATGTTGAGGGATATCCTCAACTACCTACACCTCTCAAAAATTAACCTTAAATTGTCACAATGGTCTTTAACTAGACCATATGCTGTCGAATCATCCAAATAGACCCAAAGAAACTTATGGATGAAGTCCTGGAATGTTTGCACCACTATGCGTGAAAAGACAGTAGGCACATTATTCAACCCAAAGGGCATGACCGTATATGCAAAAATTCCCCACTTGGTGGTGAAAGTTGTCTTCTCCTAGTCCTCTGTAATCCAAACTTAGTGGCACCTTGAAAATCCACCCATAAAGGAAAAGATTTCGCGTCCAGCAACTCCTTCTAAAATTTCTTCAATGAACAGGGTCAGAAAGGGATCAATGACACAAACTATGTTCAATTCCCTATAATCCACACAGATCCTAATCCACCCATCCTTCTTGATGTCAATTACCATCAGACTTATCCACTATGATTCTTCCACTACCTCAATGATCCCTGAAGCTATAATTTTTTCTATCTCCTCCTTAACCTTCACACACAAATTGGGATTCATCTGGTAAGGCCTTTTCCTAACCGGGTGTGCACCATCCTTCAGTTTTATCTTCATCTCCCCTAAGGAATGGTGAACACATTTGAGCTCATGGTACCCATGTGGGAATAAATCCTCAAATTCACGTAGTAGATCAATGATCTTAGATACTACCTTCTCTGACCAATAATCTCCAATAATAGCTTCCTTAGGCTCTTCTCTTGAATTGATGTTAACCTTATTCATCTTTAAGGGCTCATGGTAGGTGCGTGTGTGAGTATCTACACTGTCTACTACGTGCAATCAAGCTATAAATCTTCTATTTCCTCTACTTCTTCTTCAAAGAACTCCCCTAATCTTGGTTCACCTAGTAATTCCAACAACCTATCTTCTACCCTGGCATTATCCCCCATGGTAAGGCACTTGATACCTTATAAGGCCTTATCAAATGATGGTTTGTTACTCCGATATTCAAAGGTTTGAATAAGGTCAACCACGAGCTCTTTCCAATTCCTTGTCTGACGGCATGTCTCCAAATGAATATACCATTCATGCGCGCAACCTTGTAGTGTAGAATACAACTTGTGCACCCAGAGGGATGGTGGAAAAGCTTCTGGGCCTTCTCTCCAGACCCGTTCACACTCCTAGATATGGAAATAGGTGGGCTCCTTCCCATGGTACTCCTTGATGATGGTGGGTACATTGCTCCTAGAAAATTTGAAAGAGAACAATTCTTACCTTGCGCCACTCTAAAAGTCTATCTTGATGTGTAGCCCACCACTGAACTGATGTGCTGAGAAAGACATAACTTATCATCCCCCTCTGTTCCTTCTCATCCTTCCACTGAGCTTCCACCTCCTACAGAAAGATATCAGGGAATGATCCTCTTGAATACTTGGGCAGTTCTTTTCCTCCAAGGTGCCTAACCATGCGCACCTTTTTACCTTGGTCACCGAACCTCTCAACTTCTATCCCATCAATTCATAAGTCCCATGTACCTAATTGTCACATGCCAGACTGGTGGTATCACTCACCGACTAAGCATCTTCAAAGTGGATAACCTCGTTAGTAGGGTGTATCATCTCAGGGTCTTTGATTGAGTGAACATATATCCTATATAGAAATTCTTCCCCCAACAGTTCAATATAGGGTGCCGAATTTCCATTAGCCAGGGGTACAATGACCTGTTCTTCCTTGTTCTCAATGTTGATGTACCCTTTGTTAAACTGAAGGTCTGAATTCTTCTTGTCACACCAAGGGCGTCCAAGTAGTGCTAGAAAATTGTCTGCCTTGGCGAGTGCCAAGACTTTGAAGTCCCTAGTAAACTTGGCTCCCTAGATAGTAATAGCTGCATCCTTTAAGAAAATGATGGGCATTGCCTTATTCTTGTTTTCCATATATAGCACATTTGAAGATGGATGTAATGTGGGTCTTCCCATCTGATGCCATGATTCCAAAGTTATAACGTTAACCTCCACACCTATGTCAATGAGGATATTGCTGAGGAGCCATCCATCTACAACTGCATTCAATGTAATCTCCTTATCATAGTCGAGGTTGTGAGGGGGAAGGTTCATGTGCAATACCTGTCTCTTGCACTCTCCTCCAGCACATGGTACCTTCTCTCTCAACCATGATCCTAGTAAGGGAATGATATTCTCCTACCTTAGCATTTTGCACACCTCCTTGACCTCATCCAGGTCATCAATTTACACCTCGGCCCTCCTTCCTTGTTCCTCCTTCTTGGATTACTCCTTTAGACACTGAATCTCCCCTTCTAAGATTCAAATAATATCCATGGTGTCTTAATATATATCCTTTTGATGCACAAGGTCTAGATAATTTCCATGAATGACCTCCTCCATTGAAACTAGGTTCTCCTATCTTGGTACCTCTCTTGTATGCACAACTTTTTCCTTTGTTGTTACCAAGACAGGCTCCAAACCTACATCCCGTGTTACCGAAGGCATCCATTGTATGCCCACCTTCTTGATACTGACCATTGCAATGCCCTTTTCTTTCCAGTGCTGCTAATTCATATGCTCAAACAATTTTGGGCACTTCTCATACTTATACTTCTTTCCGCACCACAAGCACTGCAATAGGTCTAGACATTCATGTTTGTAATGCTCTGTAGATTCACAGTTGAAAAAGGTTCCACATGGGAACTCACTCCTTCCTCCCTCTTGGTTACCATGACCATGGAATTCTCCTCAAAAACCTCTTGCATGCATGCCTCCATTTGTGCGCTCCTCATAACGGTGATCATTACCTTTGGAATTACTTGCAACGTTGGTTTGGTGCACCCCATGATCGATGGCCTCATGGATTTGATCAATGAGCCTATAGTCCTTAGTATCATGGGTTGTAGAAGTGTAAATCTTGCAATAAAAAGATACATTTTCCTGATTGTGCGCTACAGCAAGGAACATCTACTTACATCATGGTCCCCATGAAAAATTTCACATTCAACCACCATAGTGCGTAATATCCTTCGAGGGAAATTATCCTTAACGTGCCCCTCTATTTCATAATCTATGCACCACAAACCACTGCGAGTCTCATGAGCTGAGTTCACAATTTTTTTTTCCAAATGCTTGGCCATAGCAGCAATATGAGTTTCCAAGAATGGGCTAACACTAGTATCAACAGTACCAACAGCCTCGGCATGTAAGGCAGCCTCTAATGCCTTGTGTGGGTCTATAAAATTTTTATGAGATAAGCCCATTGTAAAAGGGGTGATCAATCCTTCAAAAAACCACTAAGCATGCTGTGAAGGGTGAATATAATATGATAATTTAGATAAGAGAGTCTTAAAGCGTGCATCATACTCTCACACTCTTCACCATTCCTTGCTGAATCTCCTTCAAATTGCTGATGCTCTTCTCCTCAAACTCAGGAATGTGGAAATCTACCAAGAATGCATTCTTTAAGGTAGTATACTCCACTATTGTCTTATGAGGGTCATACTTCCTATACCAGCTATGTGTGCACCCTTGCAATGTGGTTACAAACTAACTAGCCTTCCATTTTGGGGTTGTGACACCCTTCACGCACCATAACTGTTCACACTTGTGAACATGTTCCACAACATCCTTAATACCTCTATAATCAGGAAAATGTAGAGACATTTCAAAGAAAACTTGTGAGAGTGGTTGGGGTCCAAATAATCCTTCGCTAGATCCTTGGTTTCCACATATGTTTCCTCCACCGCTTGATCCTCCAGGTCCACCAGGTCCTGAGCCACTAGATCTGCCAGGACCACCAGGTCCTGAACCACCAGATCCACTAGGCCCACCAGGTCCTGAAGTGGTCGTGCCAAGGGTTCCCATAGTTCGACTGAGTTGCACACCTACAGTCTGCAACAATGCCCCACTACTAATAGTATAGCTCATATCACTTCTAGATGTGAGACCAAATGCTTGTGTACCTATACCTTGCCTGAAAATTCCTAACACTAGGATAGTGTTTGAAGCCACAAAAGTATCAAACAAGAAATTATATCTCATGGGTGTAGAATGATCACCTCTAATGTAATCAAATAGATTAGCAATATTATCCCCCTGATTTGGAAAACCAAGCGCCAAGGTCTGGTCACTGGGTGGGCTCAGATGTGCAATAATGGTTCTTCTTTCTCCATGTGACAAACTCTCATCAGAAGCCGAAGGGGTTTCTCTCATGCGCTTGCCAAGATGGGGTCACATAGAATGCTCATGCTCCACATCCTTAGTGTGAACCTCAAATCCTTCTTACAACATCTACTGCCATACATCCATCACACCTACAACCTCACTTTATCTAGCAATCTCCCTTTCATGTGCTTCACCATACTTGAGTCATCTCTCCTCCCTTTCTTTCTCTACCACAACATTTTCCATCTTCCTCCACCCTAACTTCCTCACCTAGCGCTCAGAGTGGTTTATCCAGCCATTGGGAAAGCCTCTAAACTCATGGTAATCATCAAGATCTTCAAATATAGAGGAACATCATGTAAAAACGATCCTCTGGGCTCCCTTAGAAACTCAAACTCAACAACCTCCAGACAAGAATATGTGGAAATGGTGTACTCTAGAGTGTAGCTAGCCAATACTCCTTTTCACCAATGATCCACAACACGGGTCCATGTCAGATCTACATCTTGTAGCCTTTGGTACTCTTCTTGGGTCCACACATGTGATCTACAATGCTAACTTGATCTAGATGCATAGGTTAAGAGCCATTCATACAGTTCCACAGGGAAACAACAGAAAAAAGTTTCGTACAGATCATGGTAGAGATTATCTTCTACCCATCTACATGCATCATACTTAGGTCCAGTGCTAAATCTCTGAGAAAATTCATCCTCCGTGCTCTTGAACCATGATTCAACATTTTCCAATGTTAACCACTTTGTCATTACTCATTACACAGATCATGATGTATCTCAACTCCCACTACAACTTCGAAAAGAGGTCCAGAAAATAGAAGCAAGATGTAGTCATTTTTACTCCTATCACAAAAGAAAGGAACCCCATGCATGCCAGCCTATCACCCAATGAAAGTTGAGCACTCACCTGAGGCACGCGCGGGTACCGATTCTCTCTTTTATGTGAGTTTAGTGGGAAACATCATCTATGATTAGTGTAAGAGATTTCAGAAGGGAAGTTTAAGACATACAAGAACCATAGGGCTTAGAATGGCCTCTAGATCCTTGCAGTCACTTCAGACCAAGTGTTTAATAGAATCCATAACACGTATTGTGACTGAAAGAAACATAAAAGCATTCATACTTACCATAAAAGGAAAGATAATTCATAAGAGAGAAACATGCATTAGAATCATTGATATTCATGTATATATTAAGACAGGTAACCTTATTACATCCATGGAACCATTACAGAGGATCTCAGAGAAGCAGACTGTAGTCATGCATTGCAATGGACTTAATGTAACTAAGCTACCCAAAATAAAATTTATGACCCCTAGACCTAATGCATTCTCTCCTGAATATAACTATTCACCGATAGAGTCCTCGCAACATTTCTGTAGAGCTCTACTCACTCCCTAGGTGTCTATATGGATACTTGTATGTATACCTCCATAAGTAAATCCCTCTATGTCTATATGTCTATATATATTTTTGTCCCTGCAGGTGCCTGTATTTATAGCTTTCCTGGACTGCCAATCCATCCTCCATTGCTCTCAAATCTAGTGCTAAGTGTCTGAATGTGGTCCTCGATGCGAGCATGATTTTCTAGGCTTAAGCTCTCCACCTTATTCCATGATGTTCTTTTAGAAGATTCCATCGCAAGCATGCTCAATCCTAGGATAACTTGTCGCCAGGATGACATCTTATCCACGCAAAACTGGGTCATGATTTTCACGTGTTCTACTCTACAAGTCCAAAATGACTAAGTCATGATCCTTTCATGCATGCTTTTTCCTTACATGCCATTCCATAAGTTGGACCTTGCATGCCTACGCACCTTCATACTTGGCCAATATTCCAAGGGTCCAACAATGAGTAATTTGATTTCAAGGATCATCTAAAAAATGATTGCTCTTCTGGAATTTGTTTATGCAATTTTTATGCTTAGGTAGATCAGTCATGATGTTCCTCTTGGAATTGGTTGGAGGTTGTTGTTTCTATTTTTACATCTGCAACATGTGAAAACCTACAAAAATGATACCTCCTTGCATGATGCTTGTGATTTTTAGAAACTTACATTCCTTCTTCTTTTGTATGATGCCTGCAAGTTCTATTGTGGATTTGTGCATCTCTTGTCTTGACTACTTGTAGCACTTCTTTTCTGTAGCACTCTGAAATTGTGCCCATAGTAAGCATGAGGTGGCCCATAGCACTGAATAGGTAGCCTGATTTAACCAAGGGGTTGCCTGTAGAAAGTAAGGAATGTTTGCAGGAAGGGAAAGAGTACCTACAACATGAATTTTGCTTTATGTAATTGTTTGTGACTCAGATTTTTCCTTACCTCCTTCTAAATATGCCTGTGGCTGTCCAAAAATCTACCCATAGAACTTTTAGAAAGTGCCCACAACAACTACTTGAGGATCTCGCAGCAACTGGAAGGTTGCTCATAGCAACTGTTTGAGTAGCCCGCAGCAACTAGAAGGTTTCCCGTAGCAACTGTTTGAGTAGCTCGCAGTAACTGGAAGTGGCAAAAGCAATGTGTTAAGCCGGTTTGGCTGAGGTGTTTTTCTTTCCATCTTTCTTGAAAAATACACATTTGTTTTAAATCCTGCTACTTCATGTAGCAGAATGTTTATTATGGCCCTATTAAGGTCCATATACAACATTTCAATCTTCTTCCCATGGGAGGTAGAGATCATCCTCCCTTCCTTCCTCATCAATCACCTTTTCCTTTGAACTTGGTGGGTCAATATGAGGGTTTTCCTACATGGATTGCTGCACTTTATATGAAAATTGCTCCTTTGATAAGGGTTTCTTGTATACTTTGAGTCTGTGACCATTGTAGACACCCATAATTACGCACAAGCAATTTAAATACTTAAATTGCGCTAATTATCTATCTTCTATAAAATTGACGACATATTGTCAATAATGTTCATTTTCCCTCATATCATCACTAATTAATTACACTAAGCTAATTAATTAAGTTTCCTATCCAACAAATACCCTAATTAATGACCTTTCATTAATAAATCACCCCTTCTACCTAGACTAATTAATTATTATTAATTAATTAGTTTCCCCTTCCATTTAACCAATAAATAAATATTTAATTGATTTAATCCCCTTCTAATAGCCTAAATCATACTAATATTCCTCTAATTAGCTTCTATAAGCTTACATCTACCTATTATTTAATCACCTTTGATTAATTAAAACAACCCCAACTCCCATGACTTGCGAAGCATAAATTAAACCCTTCTAAAGTAAGGTTACCTTTTATAAAGCAATCTTATCCATTCCTAATCATGTTTTACCTTTATCCCACATGCAAAGGGATGCAATTTTTCCTTTATCCATTGGGCTATATAATGAGCCCTCCTTCTACCTTTATACCTACACCTAAACTCTTTGAGAAAGCAAATGCAAAGCATATAGCAAAATAGACTAAGAGCTTGCCTTTTGTTTTCTCGAGATTTCATCATCTTGAAGAGTTAAACCTCTTTCCTAAGTGCTTAAGTCATATGAGAGGTGTCAAAAGGGTCTTGTAGCCCAACTTTTACAAGCCCTCATTCCTAGGTTCTTGGAACACCAATAGAACAACCATTATTGATAGCCATGGAGCCTACCTTGGTCGATTTCATTTATTTATTGTTAGAGAATAGAGGATTTTAGATGTTTTAACATTGTTAGTTTCAAAGTTTTATTGATGAATGTTTAGAGTCTAACCCTTGTTTAATTCTCATCATGATGGTGCTAAGTAGTTTGTTTAACTCTTGCTAATTAAGGCTATTTAGGTGTTAGTATTTTATTCATATTAGCACTAGTTTAAAAACAACACATGCACACATTTGGCACACCCGGTGGGACACTTAGTCCATCCTCCATTAATGGAGTCATTTTGAAGCTTTTAATTTGGTTTTTTTTTTAGTTTCAATCTTTCTAGATTAGTTTGAAGCTTTCTAGATTAATTTTTCAATGTTTTTTAGATTAGTTTCAAGTTTTTGATTTTACTAACCTTTCTTATATTAATGGATAAATATCAAGTTTCATAGCTAGATTAGCTAAGATTGTCTTGTTTTTGTGCTCTTTGCAGGATAAAAGGAGGTGAAGTGCTTCCAAAATTGAACCAAATCGATAAAATTTTGATATTTTTGAGATTATTTTTGAAAAATTCCGTGTTTTTTAGCCACCTACAGGAAAGGGAGCGCACATACCATTCTGTGTGTGCAAGTACAAATCTGAATTTCATTTTTGATAGAGGCACGAAGGAACCCAATTTGTGGTGTACACGCCCGAACTATGGCGCACACACCCAAACCATGGCTCACACACCCAAATAGTGGCACATACATCATTAACAATCTTTCAGAGGCCATAACTTTTGCCCCTGAACTCAAAACAACTCCATTTTTGTTGCGTTGGAAAGGTATTGAAGTGAAATATACAATAGAAACATAAATTTTGGGTTTTAAGTTGCCAAAAAATTAATGTTTTCATTTTTATTAAACTACTCATTTCTAACATGTTTAAATGCTTTGAAAAATTTGGTCTTTGATGTTCTAACACCTTGTAAGTTTTATTTTGAATCTAACTTCGATTTTGTAGGGTGTTTTTACATGTTTGATGGTGATTTGACTTGTTTAAAAGGTGAATAAACATTGCATGTTTAATCATGAGATTAGAGTCATGTATGTTGTTCCCTCGTACCTTTTAGGTGATCTTGGGAATCAAAAATGATTTCTATGTCTCTTTTTTGTTTTGAAAAATGATTTTTCTTAAAAGAATGAATGTCAAAGTTTGTTAAAAAAAAAAAATATTTCATTTGAACTAAGTTTTTTCCATTGTTTATTTCATATTTGGATTCTACGTCACGTATGCTCTTCTCTTGCATCTTAGGATGATCTTCAGAATCAGAAACGATGTTTTATCCCCTTTACTCTTTTTTATGGAAAATTACTAATCCATTATGCAGAACCAAAAATGCTTGTCAAAGAAAGGTGGAATAAAAACAAATTCAAAAATACTAATAGTGTTTTCAAACAGGTTGCCGAAAGGTGTTCAAGCAAACCACATCAATATTAAATAGGATAAAAAGAACACCATATTCAAAACACTATATTGTAGGCTTTAGAAAAGGGTACGTCCCTATCCGTTTAACTAGAACATAACTCCTTTGGCATAACGCCTTAAGCTACAACAATGGGGGTGTACCAAGAACCCTAAAGTATTACACCATTTTGTAACCTCGTGGATGAAACAAGAAGTGTCTCGCTTACCCACTTAACTAGTTTTCCTTGTGAGTTAGCATTACAAAGTTGTCCATATCGTGACCCTAACAAGAGTAAATGATGGATGCAATTAGTGCCCACTGTACTTGAAGGGGGAAAAGATGAGATACTCCCAAATTAGTCAGTGTAAATTTTTGGGTAAATCATACCTTCTCTTAGATGACTTTGTAACACCTAGTTGAGAGATCTTATTAAGGAGGCCATTTTGTCTTGAGGCCCACTTTACTAGTCCTTTGTCACATCTTCACCATAATGAAGTGATAGATTGTTTGGATTTAGAACCTTGTTTTTCGAACAAGGAAAAGGATCCACTTAAGTTGGATCTAAGTGCCTTTCATCACGGAAATTAGATGACATTTTACTTAGCTTAGCTTCTTTCTCGCCTTAAGACGAGGCGAAGCTCTACCCAAGTAACACTTAGTTCATTTCCATCTTTTGATCTACACCTTTGCATTCTTGTCACCCATTTGGGGAAAAATAAGGCATCTTTCAAGAGTGTTGTCATAGATAGTGTGCACCACTTTTTTGTCCATTTACACTCATCCATGTTTGCGGCTGAGTTGTTAAACGTCTAAAGTGCATGGATGTGTCCTAATATATTTGATGGCCACTTGATCTTGATTTCAATATCATCATCATAGTTTAGATTGACTCATCAGTTGATCTCCCTTTGACGTGTTACCTGGTTGCATTGTCTCAACACAATTAAGATACTTATGTCATGTTTTTCATAAATGTGATCTAAGTATCTGCATTGTGGTGTTATGCTACACACATTTTAACACATCCTTAGTATACTTTGAATTAGTTTGATATTAAACATTTTCCCAAATCTTGAAAGGTGTCACTTACTTTGTTTGCGTCATTTTGATACCACTTTGACACTAATATATCACTTCTCCATGAAGCTTGATAGATGTGTCCAATTGGTGTGGTTATGTGGCTTACATTTGTAAACTTCACCATTTAACATTTAGGTTTTGTTGGTTGTTGGACTTGTCATGGTATCCTTTGATTGGGAGTCACATCTACCCTTTGTTAATATTTATGCCTTGTTCATTTCGAGCTGGACGTAAATATTGACATTGTGTTGATCACCTTTGCATCAAACTATCACTTTACACATGCATTTTCATAGGGTGTATTTCCTTGTTGATTGGATTTTTGTTTCACACTTCCATGATTGTTCCTTGTGATTATTCATTTAGAAAACTTATTTTCTAGGACAATCCCTTTTTATCTCATCGATATTGCATCATCACGATGTCTATTTTCCTTAGACCTTCTTTGGAAAATCATGCACATATATCAATACTCACAAAATGTCTAGCTAGTTGTCCTTATGCTACCAAAATCGACATGTCACTTAATTCCCTTTGAATGCGTTCCATCACACTATCTAGATCTAGACATTTGTGCTTAAAATAGTGGCAAAAATGATTGACTTTCGTGTGGTTCCCCATACTTACAAAAATATGGAACCTAGGTTTAGCAATTAAAATCAAAAGATTCCCATTACAACTAAACCTTGTTTGGTTCTTTGTGTTATAGATCCCATACAAGTAACCCATTCCCCACCTTCATCTCATAGTCGGTGGTATGGTTTGGACACTTTTGATCCAAATTATTATTCGGGTTCCCCCCACTCTTCTTCTGATTCTAATCTAAACATTTCCTATAGTACCCACTTTCCTTAGAAACTTTTATTCTCATCATGATACTATAGAATCTATGATGGAAATCCTTATAATTTGGATTTAGTATGGTGTTAGATGTCAGATCCTAGATTATTGTTGAATCTGATTATATATGATGCATGGTGATTATTAGAGACACTCATATGTGGATGATGATATACTATTGACATGGATGTTTAATGGAAGTTATTCAGACATGTGATTTTGGAGATTATGAGTAAACCTAGAAAAGGGAAATTATTTGATGAGGATATAGTTGTCGATATAAATTGTAAATGATTTCATTGATTGCCTTGATGATTGTTGTGATTCATATGTATAGATTATTTTATGATTATATTATATATTCATTTTAGATGTTCTAATATGGCCATTAGGAAGAGGAGGTATTTGTGTTTTGTATGTTTAAAATATCGCAACAACCATCGGGGGGATTGGAGACCAACCAAAAAATAATTCTAGGTGAATTCGACAAGGTCACCATGACAAATTGTTTTGTGTGTGTTGTGTTTTGTTAGGGATTCCCATGGTGGGATTACCTTTACATGTGACCATGGGTTTGTGTATTTTATTAATGTATTTATTTTATTATTGTTATATGTATTTTATTAGTAATGTGTTACTTTCTTTTAATTAATTTAAATGTGGAAGATTAATGTGAGGAATCATATAGTTAAACTTTAAATAAATTAAATTTGGATATGGAAAGTAATTATTTGAGTTGTTAGTTGTTTGTAATTAATTTGTAAGGTATATGTAAGATGTGTAAGATCTTGTGTAAGTAAGTTTTGGAGTAAGAAATACTCCACCTCCTTGAAAAATTTGAATTTTTCCTTGGGGACAATTTTTGGAGGCTTGTGGGACAAGTAAAACTTGTCCCATGCTTCTAAATTTAATTCACCAACCATACTAATGGTTGGAGATGTGATTTTTGACTTGTATAGTGAATTTTATTCATAATTTTTCTTGTTTTGGATTGCACTCTCTTAAATTTCATTTATTTTTGTTGTCCCTTGAGGTGTGGGCTCTTTGGAGTGTGCAAGTAACTTGCCATTTTTCACCCACCTCTCTATTGTGCTTGGGGGAATGGATTCTTGTATTTTTTGTTTGATTTTTAGGATGTTTGATGTGGCATCCTACATGGATCCACATCATCCTCTTATTTCCCTCTTCTATATGATTCAAACTCTCTTCTTGTTTTGGGGTTTTTGAAACTTTTTGCTTCCTTCCTTGGGGGCGCATTTTCTTGTTGGAGATATTATTTTTGAAGGAAGTTTTGGAGAAAGCTTTGCATGCTTGTGAGTTGCTATTTTGGACTATGTTTTTGGAATTTGAATCTTTTTGGATGGAGACAAAAGCTACCATGGAAAGGTAGGCCTTTATTCCTTCTTTATTGCTATTATTTTCTTGTGTGTGGTGTGTATGGAAAATGTTTTATTGCATTTGTTGGCTAGTTGGGTAGACTGACTTAGGGAAGGTGTAGGAGAAGGCTATGGGGAATCCATGTGGGGGGGGTGGGGGGATAATGGAATGCAATGGGAATCATAATTTTGTGGAGGGAGTTTGAGTTTGGAATCCACCATGGAAAAGAAATAGCTTGTATTTATTACTTTGTGGGGGGGGGGGCATAAGGATCTATGGGGGGGCATAAGGAGGGATTTGTGGGGGGCATAAGGAAATGTGTGTGATGAATTATTTTTACGGGTTTTTATCGGTGGATGCCCAATTCCCAATTCAGAGGCATAAGCAGCTTCCCCCATAGGCCTTGCTCCTTTGGCTTGTAAGATCAAGCCTGAGTTCTATTTTTAAATGTTTGTAAATACAGTTGTGAATTGCTGTGTTGTGTTGTATTGTGTTTTAAAAAAAGCAATGTGTATGTGAAATAATGTTGTGTTGTGGAAGCTATTTTTTGCCATTGTTGAATTACACCTTTGATTGTATTTTGATTTTGTTTAGTGGAAAGAAATGAAAATTTTGTTAATTACATTCAAGGAATGAAAGAATGTAAAGATGTTTCTCTTTTTGAAGTCAATAAAGAATTTTCAAGTTCATCTCTCTTTTGTTTTGTTGTTATTGAATTGGAACATTAAAATATGATGAAATGGGAATTTATCAAATTGTGATTTGAAGCTCTATTTATTTGAAAAGAAAAGAAAATGCGTAGGAAGGGAGAATGTTGCTTGTTTCTTTCGGGAAAAATATGAAATTGAAATCAGAATTGCTTTGAATATAAAATAGTCTATTTAAGTCATTTAAAGGTATTGGATTGGTTTAGAAATGAAATGCCACCCATGAATGATAAAATATTTTATACAAAATTAAAAGAAATTGATCTCTTGCAAATTTTCAAAAATTACAATCAAACTTAATAAAATGCATAGTTCAGACTTGCACATTTAAATCAACTTGGAGACCTGAAAATTCCACATGATATATTAGTAATGAACTCTTTTGACAAAGAATATTTAAGAGAATAACTTGAACCATTGCAAAATTGAGATTAATCTCCTCCTTAATCATTTTCTGTCATTTTTTGGATAGATTCAATTAGAATCATTTGAACAAAATTTTTGTTACCTTCCTAAACTACTTTGTAACCTCCCTAGTTCAATTCTCCATGCCTGTTTGACATGTTGAGTTTAAGAGGAAATCCAATTGAATTAAATTGAGAAGTTAGAAATTAACAATTGGCTTCTTAAGAGCCTGTAGATATTTTTTTCAAAATTGACCCTTTAAAAATTATCAAAATGTAAATTTTATGTTTCCTTTGAAAATAGGGCATCGAGATCTTTCCAAAAAGTCCTCGTTTGCCTAAAATTGAGCTTCCTAGAAAAATTTATGGCACTTTGAAGTTTTATGGCCTTGGCAGGAAAATTTGGGAAAATTTTCCCTGGTGGATCTGCGGCCTGAAATTTTCCCTTTTAAAAATCCTTAGAAATTTTTTGAAAATTTTGGCTTGGGAAAATTTTCACCTTTCCTCCACTGGCCCATATCCATTCAGAGGCTACCACATGTCCTCACGGGGCAGAAGCGGAGGCATGACACTTTCTTTGCCCTTAGAGTTTTTTGAAAATTTGGAAAAATGTTCATTCTAGCCCCGCCGGCCCTCGGCCAATTATAGGCTGCCAAGTGGCAGCTTTGGCTACTAGTAGAGGGGATGGACCCCTTTATTTTATTTTGTTTTTTCTTTGGGAAATTTTCTAAAAATTCCCCACGGCCCTGTAACCTGCCCTTGCCATGGGTTTTTTTTCCCTTGGTAGGCGCACAGACCCGCATGTCATTTTGTTTCTCTTTTTCCCCTTTGGAAAAAATTGCCAACATCTCCCACCACTCTGCCTTCCCCTCTCCTTCATCCTTATAGTGGCATGTTGAGTGCCACATGTCCCCGGAAAGACCTGCGGATGCGTGGGCATTGTTTGAATTTTCTTGCCTGTGGGAAAAAAGCCCCAAATCCTTCCGCCACTCCACGCCCCTCCTTCTCTCTTCTCCCCGCGGCTAACCGTGGAGAACCACGTGTCCCCAAGTGCACCTGCGGGTGTAGGAGAACTATTAGTTTTTCTTCTTCCATGGGTGATGTGCCCCAAATCCTTTTGCCGCTCCGCCCTTCCCTTTTCCCCAACGTTGTTTCTAAGGCCGCCACGTGTCCCTGGAGGACCCGTGGAGGTGCGAGCGCAATTGGGAAACTTATCACACACAAGGAAAATTTCCTTACGCCACCCCGTGACCCGCCAACCCACCAAAAGGGTTTTTCACCCCTGCTTGACACGTGTCCCCCTTGGGGAAAATTTGACCTCTAAAGTCTGTTTGCTCTTATCTTGAGTTCCAGAAGGAGTTAGGAGGACTTCTTTATATCACTTAAAAGGTGAGAAAATTTTCTATCCAATAGGAAATTTAGGGAAATTTTGGATGTGTTAAGTGTGAGAAAAACTAAGTTGAAAATATGAGCCTGTTAGAGAATGGGTATGGGGGTAAAATTTATCCCTAAACCTAACTAAAACTTCTAGCCCTAAGTTTTGGACCTTGTGACCTCTCAGAGTTGTTAATAAAAGATAATTTTGTTCTTATGGATTTGAGTTATTCTGGAACCCATTAGTGGCAGTTGTTTCCTTACAACCTAGTTGTAGACTCTCTCAATCAAGTTCTGGGAGTGGGTAAGTGAGACCTTACTCTATTGATTTTAAATATGTATTCCTTTCCTCACTGTAATTAAACCTTGCTCTTGTCTTTGATATGGTGGAAATTAAATCCCTTGGGTATTTAATTGTCTTGGGTCCCTTAACCCTGATTTTTTTAATCAAGAAATATTTAGCTAAAAAATCGATGTGATTAGTAAATAAATTAATCCCTAGGGAGATTTGATCTAGGTGTGAACTTATTACTCTTGTTGGTTTTTAATATGGAATTAGTAAATATTATAATGGTAAAATTTATCAGTTGAATTTAATTGTCCTTGAGACTTTGGTTGCTAACCCCTAACTCCTAATCAAAAAAAAAATTCCATAATTTTCTAACTAAACCTAGGTTGTTCATGGGTCTCAAGTGGGTTGTTTTAACTGGGCATCACACTTGGTATCAGAGTAGTGGTTCAAAATCTTGGGCCATTGGGCACACTAGAAAAATTGAGACATGAACTATAAACCTAGCACACTTTTGAATCTAAGAAAACAAACTTGTTTGAAAATTTTAAAAAAAAATATAAGCATGAAGAAATATTACATTACTCTGTTCACTTGAACTACCAGAATTAAAATTATAATAAAATAATAATAAGTTGTTTGAGTTGTTGTGCTTGCTTAGTGAAATTTTGTCTAAACCCGGGGTAACTAAGAATGTCAGATTAAATTTATGTTGTGAACTTCTATTATAATGGAAACTTGGTTCTCCTTTGAAAATGTGTTGTTTTACAAGTCCTAAAACTTGATTTAATTGTATGATGCATTAAGCCCTTTGTTGAGACCCTTCCTTATTGGAGTTGTTGGAATGATGAGTTGTATGATGTGATCTTTGTGGTTGGACAATAGCGGTTGTGTTCTGGGTCGGGAAGAGTTAATTAGAATTTGTTTAGAGCTTCCTTCCTTGATTGGTTAAGAAAGAGGGTCTGGCTGTCAATTTTCCCTGTTGTTACCCATATGAGAGGGTGGACACTAATTCTAGGTTTCATCTAGGACCCAATCCTATGTATGTGTTCTTGGAACTAACCTCAAGGCAGATTACCCCTAGTGGTGGCCATAAAAGGCTGAGGAGTGAATGTGGTGTTAAATTTTGTGTTTTACATTTGTAATCTTATGTATTTTATTAAGGACCAACATCTTATTTTATGATTGGATTGAAGAAGCTCTGAGGATATTTTATTTATTTATAATTCTTGCAAGAATTTTCAAAAAAAATCATGTGGCTACTTAGCCACTTTTATTGATTTCCGATATTTCTTGTACTTTATTTGATTGATGACTTGGAGCTCATGATGTTGTTGGATACTTGGCTAAACATTACATGGTTTCCTTCTTGCATGTTGTTGAGCTAGTTCTATGCTTCATGTATGGTGACAATTGTTATATGGGGGTACACCCTGGGTGTCTTACATGTCCTTTTAGGTGCTTAAAGTCATGCCTTGGTTATGGATGCATGGAACCTTGAGTGTGTCTAAGATCTTATAGCGACCCTTTTGTTGCTTGACCTTGCTAGAAAGAAAGTTTGTTGAGTAGTACGGTCTAGATGGCAGTCTGACAGTGGTAGTGGTGATTCTATTTTCAATCTAGTAAGATCTTGACCCTCGTCAGAGTAGAATTTTTTAATTATGGGATTTTAGATTTTGTTAGGATTGGATTGCCTCTTTGGTTGACTGTAAATGTTACTGGAAAAGTGTTTGTTTTGATAGTGAATTTTCATTGATGACATGTTAAATTGTATCTTGGGTACCTGGTTGCATCATAAAAAGTTTTGACTTGTGGAATGTATGCATCTTGGTAATTATGGATAGATTTAAACCTTTCAAGTAGTGTGTTTATTTAAGTGTACTTGTTTTACTCTCTTGACTTATAAATAAGTTTACCCTTACCTTAAATTTACTTTACTATGAATAGCATTCTATGACCTATTAATATTTGGGTTACTTGGAAAAACTTATGGATGCTTTGGGTATTTTGGATCTTTCTCCAAGAAATGTTAGTTTGGTAGATCTTAATAGTTAATCTCGGTGGTGCTTATATTATACTTCCTCTTTTAAAAAAAAAACTATAACTCTTGGTTGTAAAGTCCATGATTGGAAAATTATTTGGTTGCCCATTGCATTTGATGCCTTTTAGTGTGGATGTGGTTCCTTGGAGTAAAGTTGCATTGTCATCTGGTTATCTTGTGGACATGAGTATTGATTGGAAAACCTTCTTTGGTAGGGGAGTAAAATGTTACCATCCTAAACCACAAAAAAATAAAAAAAAGTTGTTAAACCTTAATAATTCATAAAAGTAAGTACCTCTTTAATGAGCCTTCTTTGAAAATTTTCTTATGAAACTTTGGAGACCCACTAAGAATGTTTAATGATCTTGAAATTATGAATTTTTGAAATCTTGGTGTGATTCATGTTGGTTCATTGTTTCCTAGTTCTTATAGAAAATTAATAATGTGTTTTCTATGTTGATTGTCTCGTGTTCCTTTAGAATCAAAATGTGGTGTGTTTATTTGTATCTCCTTCCCATAAAATTAATTTTGTGATGTGTTTGAACCTTCCTTCTCATAAAAATTTGATTGATAAGACAAGTCAACCAAAACACCATAAAACTATAATTAAGGAGATTTGACCTTAGAACTTAACAAATAAAATGGAGCATAGAAAAAGGGAAGTGATCCTTGTTATACCCTTGGTAGATTAACAAAAGAAATACAAACCATGTAGAAGAATAGAAATTAAATCTTTTCCATCCACCTTCCTTGCGAGTAAACTAAATTCTCTCTACCTATACAGAATGGTGAGACATCATGCCCACCTTAGTGGTGCTCTTTATAACGTAAACTGATGATGTCATAATAGAAGGAAGTTTGTAACTAAGGAAGCATGAAAGGAATGTTCTTATCAAGCAAAGATATAACTTTTGAATTAATAAGTTGATTTATAAAATGGGTAAAATTTATGTGTATTGAGTGAAATATATAGTTGAACTTGTAGTTCT
The DNA here is from genome assembly GCA_019776745.2 of Taxus chinensis. Taxonomy (NCBI): domain Eukaryota; kingdom Viridiplantae; phylum Streptophyta; class Pinopsida; order Cupressales; family Taxaceae; genus Taxus; species Taxus chinensis. The sequence goes on from CM034154.1 coordinate 354,593,219, forward strand.
GTCACCTACCTAAAATTGTGAAACAACAGGTGGATAGTAATGTGTTCTAGTTGTTTATTACTTATTTTCCATCGATGTATGTGCCTTTCTTGTGGGAGTTTTGGGTCATCACACCCTTATCATCTTATAGCTCGACGAATGTGAGTTGTGGTCATTTTTGGATTGAGACTTATCTGTTTTTTGAGAATCCATCTCTGTGTGTGCTTTCTTGTCCTTGGAGACCTAAGTTATTGTAATTTTAAGGCAACATATGTTAAGGATATAAGATAACTTTGGGAAGTCTTCTTTTCTTCATATTCTCTTGGGTCACCTTGTTGTTGAATCCCTTCTTCCCATTAGGATGGAAAGTGCAAGATGATGTTATTCACCCTTGGATTTGATTGGACCCCATGTTACTTTCTCTTCTCCCTAGAAACCTTGAGTGGTCCTTGGTGTTCCTTGTGCTCTCTTCGTGGTTATTCCGAGCTTGAGCAAGAAATAAGATAAATAATCCCCATTGTGCTTTAATGTATGGTGCTTGAATTGATATGTTAGTTGTTAGGGGATATATATATATATATATATATATATATATATATATATATATATATATATATATATATATATATATATATTGCTATATGGTTGACTTCCTTAGATTAGGTTGGTATGGTGTGTTGGATTCTTAAAACAAAAGTGTAAAAACCAGACTATAGGAAAACCTTGTGGTCTTGACTTAACTTGCATTACCATGAAAAGTTAATTGTGACCTATTGAGTTATAGAAATGATTTCCTTAAATAGTTCCTTGATTGTAAATGTTTTGCGTATTTAGGTGTCCTTGTTGATCCACCTCATCCCTTTGTGTAATCCTCAAATTGTGGACCTTGAGTATACTTTTTCCTCGTGCAATCTTGGTCATGGTTGATTTTTCTAGCCTTGTATAGACAACAAACTATGAAAGCATAATTTAACCCTAGTATAAACCTCAACTTTTATTAATGTGGTATGTGTATCAGTCGGAAACTGTGTGGTCATCTCAACTTTATGGAAATTTTCCTTGTAATTCCCTTACTTGGTGGTTACTCTTGATGATCTTTTGGAACTCTTCTTGTTATATTGTTATGTATTGTATTTTGTTGATATCATAAAGTTACTCCTTAGATTCTTATGTTCATAGCCTTGCATGCAAAAATTTTAGAACTCATCCCTTGCAATATCCTTTCTTCTTCTGAATTATATTGGACCAAAATCAAGTTCTATAGACCCATGCTTGTTGAAGCAAAGCAATCCCATAATGGGCAGTGATCCCTTCTCTATTGCATTGTTCCCACATCAGTTCTTATGACTTCTAGGAGGAAATCAAGTCTAAGGGGAGAGGGATGTAGTACCCACTTTCCTTCGACACTTTTATTCTAGTCATGATAATGTAGAATCTATGATGGACATCCTTAAAGTTTGGATTTATTATGGTGTTAGATGTCAGATCCTGGATTATTGTTGAATCTGATTATATATGATGCATGGTGATTATTAGAGACACTCATATGTGGATGATGATATACTATTGACATGGATGTTTAATGGAAGTTATTTAGACATGTGATTTTGGAGATTATGAGTAAACCTAGAAAAGGGAAATTATTTGATGAGGATATAGTTGTCGATATAAATTGTAAATGATTTCATTGATTGCCTTGATGATTTTTTTGATTCGTATGTATAGATGATTTTTTTATTATATTATATATTGATTTTGGATGTTCTGATATGGCCACAAGGCCAAAGGAGGTATTTGTGTTTTGTAGGTTTAAAATATCACAAAAAACATTGGAGGGATTGGAGACCAACCACAATAGAATTCTAGGTGAATTTGACAAGGTCACCATGGCAACTTGTTTTGTGTGTGTGTTGTATTTTGTTAGGGATTCCCATGGGGGGATTACCTTTACATGTGACCATGGGTTTGTGTATTTTATTAATGTGTTTCTTTTATTATTGTTATATGTATTTTATTAGTAATTTATTTCTTTCTTTTAATTAATTTAAATGCGGAAGATTAATGTGAGGAATCATATAGTTAAACTTTAAATAAATTAAATTGGGATATGGAAAGTAATTATTAGAGTTTTTGGTTATTTGTTATTAATTTGTAAGGGATGTGTAAGCTGTGTAAGAGCTTGTGTAAGTCAGTTTTGGAATATGAAATACTCCACCTCCTTGAAAAATTCGAATTTGTCCTTGGGGGCAGTTTTTGGAGGCTTGTGGGACAAGTAAAACTTGTCCCATGCCTCTAAATTTATGTTACCAACCATACTTATGGTTTGGACATGTGATTTTTGACTTGTATAATAAATTTTATTCATCATGTTTATTGTTTTGGATTGCACTCTCTTAGATTTCATTTATTTTTGTTGTCCCTTAAGGTGTGGGCTCTTTGGAGTGTGCAAGTAACTTGTCATTTTTCACCCACCTCTCTATTGTGCTTGGGGGAATGGATTCTTATCTTTTGTGTTTGATTTTTAGGATGTTTGATGTGGCAACCTACATAGATCCACATCATCCTCTCCTTTCCCTCTTCTATATGATTCAAACTATCTTCTTGTTTTGGGGTTGTTGAACCTTTTTGCTTCCTTCCTTGGGGGTACATTTTCTTGTTGGAGCTCTTGTTTTTGGAGGAAGTTTTGGAGAAAGCTTTCGCATGCTTGGGATTTTTCTATTTTGGACTGTGTTTTTGGAATTTGAAGCTTGCTGTGTTGGAGACACCAAATCTACCATGGAAAGGTAGGAGTTTACTCCTTCTTTTATTGCTGTTATTTTCTTGTGTGTGTGTGTGTGGAAAATGTTTTATTGCATTTGTTGGCTGGTTGGGTAGACTACCTTAGGGAAGGTGTAGGAGAAGGCTATGGGGAATCCATGTGGGGGGGCATAAGGAAATGCCATTGGCATCACAGATTTTGTGGAGGGAGTTTGGGTTTGGGATCCACCATGGAAAAGAAATAGCTTGCATTTCTTACTTTGGGGGGGGGGGGGGGTAGGGGGCATAAGGAAATCTGCGGGGGGGGGCATAAGGAGGGATTTCTGGGGGTCATAAGGAAATGTGTGTGATGAATTATTTTGGTGGGTTTGTTATTGGTGGATGCCCAATTCCCAATTGGAGGCATAAATAGCTTCCCCCATAGGCCTTGCTCCTTTGGCTTGCAATGATCAAACCTGATTTCTATTTTGAAATGCTTGTAAATGCAGTTGTGAACTGTTGTGTTGTGTTGTATTTTTTTTAAAAAAAGAAATGTGTATGTGAAAGAATTTTGTGTTGTGGAAACCAGTTATTGCCATGGTTGAATTATGCCTTTGATTGTATTTTGGTTGGGGCTCAGGGGCCAATGACGAAGGAAGGATTCTCCTTTCATTGGATGTCTTGGTTGGGTGGAGAGAATTTCCTTTCCCCCTCTTTTGTTGTGATCAACTTGGAGAAAAAGAAAATGAGCATGTTGTTGTCCTGGAGCAAAAGAAAATACAGTTTGATAGTCCCTTGTGGAAATCCATTCATTTGTAATCTTTTCCCACATGATGTGGATGAAATTGTAATTGTTATGTTATGGAGAAATGATGCTGTAATTGATTATGAGGATGTATATTTGAATTGATAAATCCATTTGTATTCTGATTTTGTTTAGTGGAAAGAAATGAAAATTATGTTAATTGCATTTAAGGAATGAAAGAATGTAAAGATGTTTCTCTTTTTGAAGTCAATAAAGAATTTTCAAGTTCATCTCTCTTTTGATTTTTTGTTATTGAATTGGAACATTAAACCGTGATGAAATGGGAATATCAAATTGTGATTTGAAGCTCTATTTATTTGCAAAGAAAAGAAAACACGTAGGAAGGGAGAATTTTGCTTGTTTCTTTTAGGAAAAATATGAAATTGAAATTAGAATTGCTTTGAGTATAGAATAGTTTATTTAGAAACATTTAAAGTGTATTGGACTAGTTTAGAAATGAAATGCCACACATTGAATGATAAATTTTTTTATACAAAATTAAAAGAAACAAGATCTCTTGTAAATTTTCAAAACTGACAATCAAACTTAATAAAATTCACAGTTCAGACCTACACATTTAAATCAACTTGGAGACCTTAAAATTCCACATGATATATTAGAAATGAACTCTTTTGAAAAATAATATTTAAGAGAATATCCTGAACCATTGCAAAATTGAGCTTAATCTCCTCCTCATTCATTTTCTGTCATTTGTTGGAAAGATTCAATTAGAATCATTTGAAAATAAAAAATAAAAAATTACCTTCCTAAACTACTTTTAAACCTCCCTAGATCAATTCTCCATGCTTGTTTGGCATGTTGAGTGAAGGAGGAAATCTAATTGAATCAAATTGAGAAGTTAGAAATTACCAATTGGCTTCTTAAAAGCCTGCAGATAGTTTTTAAAAATTGACCCTTTAAAACTTTTCAAAATGTAAAATTTATGTTTCTTGTGCAAAGAGGGCATTGAGAGATTTCCAAACATTCCTCGTTTTCCCAAAAATGAGCTTCCTAGCAAAAGTTATGGCACTTTGAAGTTTTTGGGCCTTGGCGGGAAAATTTGGAAAAAATTTCCCTGGTGGGGCCGTGGCCTAAAATTTTCCTGTTTAAAAATCCTTAGAAATTTTTTGACAATTTTGGCTTGGGAAAATCTTTACCTTTTCCTACGCTGGCCCGCAGCTAATCAGAGCCTGCCACGTGTCCTCATGTGGCAACATCGAAGGCATGACACTTTCTTTACCCTTAGAGTTTTTTTAAAATTTTGGAAAAATGTTCATTCTAGCCCCGCTGGCTCATGACCAATTATAGGCTGTCACGTGGTAGATTTGGGTGCTAGCAAAGGGGGAGAACCCCTTGATTTTATTTTATTTTTGTTTTGGTAAATTTTCAAAAAATTCCCCACGGCCCTATAACCTGCCCTCGCCATGGGTTTTTTCCCCTCCGCGGGTGGGCAAACCCACACGTCATTTTGTTTCTCTTTTTCCCCTTTGGAAAAAATCACCAACATCTCCCACCACTCTGACTTCCCCTCTCCTTCATCCCCATAGTGGTTTGTTGAGCACCACATGTCCCCGGACGAACCCGCGAGCACGTGGGTGCTGCTTGAATTTTCTTTCCCATGGGCGAAAAGCCCAAAATCATTTCGCTGCTCCGCACCCCTCCTTCTCTCTTCTCCCCACGGCTAACCGTGGAGTGCCATGTGTCCCTAAGCGAACCTGTGCGTGTGGGAGTGTTGTTTGGTTTTTCCTCTTCTATGGGCAAAGTGCCCCAAATCCTTCTGTTGCTTCGCCCTTCCCTTTTCCCCGGCGTTGTCTTTAAGGCCGCTACATGTCCTTGGATGACCTACGGAGGCATGGGTGTAATTGGGAAATTTATCCCATGCAAGGAAAATTTCCTTAAGCTGCCCTATGACCTGCCAACCTGCGAAAAGGGTTTTTCACCCCTACTTGACACGTGTCCCCCTTGGGGAAAATTTGACCTCTAAAGTCCGCTTGCTCATATCTTGAGTTCTAGAAGGAGTTAGGAGGACTTCTTTATATCACCGGAAAGGTGAGAAAATTTCCTATCCAATGGGAATAATTTAGGGAAATTTTGGATGCATTAAGTATGAGAAAAATCAAGTTGAAACTCTGATCCTATTAGAGAATGGGTATGGGGGTAAAACTTATCCTCGAACCTAACTGAAACTTCTAGCCCTAAGTTTTGGACCTTATGACCTCTGAGAGTTGTTAATAAAAGATAATTTTTTTCTTGTCGATTTGAGTTGTTCTGGAACTTGTTAGTGTTAGTTGTTGCCTTGTAACCTAGTTGTAGACTCTCTCAATCAAGTTCTAGGAGTGGGTAGGTGAGACCTTACTCTATTGATTTTAAATATGTATTCCTTTCCTCATTGTAATTAAACCCTGCTCTTGTCTTTGATCTGGTTGAAATTAAATCCCTTATGAATTTAATTGTTTTGGGTCCCTTAACCTTGATTTTCCTAATCAAGAAATATTTAGCTAAAATGTCAATGTGATCAGTAATTAAATTAATCCCAAGGGATATTTGAGCTAGGTGTGAACTTATTACTCTTGTTGGTTTTTAATATGGAATTAGTAAATATTATAATGGGAAAATTTATCAGTTGAATTTAATTTTCCTTGAGACTTTGGTTGCTAACCCCTAACTCCTAATAAAAAAAAAATTATTCCATAATTTTCTAACTAAACCTAGGTTGTTCATGGGTCTCAAGTGGGTTGTTTTAACCAGGCATCACATTTCCTCTTCTTCTGAGGATTCCAATCCAAACATTTCTTCTAATTCTAATCCAAACATTTCCTCTTCTTATGAGGATTCCAATCCAAACATTTCTTCTGATTCTTCTAATGATTTGCATCCAAACTACTATTCAGATTCATCTAATCTGATTGCTAAGTCATCTAATGTGACTTCTATGTCATGGTCCTCCCTATCTTAGCAGGAACCTATTCATTATACATTTAATATGACTCCTATGTTGCGGTCCTCCCTTTCTTCATAGGACCCCTTTTATCAGTCACCTTAACGATGTCTTCTTCTTTTGAAGATACGTGCAACTCTAAATCCCTCCAATCTAACATCTAATACAATTCTTGAATCACGATCCTCTCTTTCTTTATAGGACCCTTGTTATTATTCATCTAATACAATTCTTGAATCATGATCCTCCCCTTCTTCGCAAGACCTTCTTCATCAATCACCCCCAATAAGTCTTCCTTCTTCGAAGATTCATGTGAATCAAATTCCTTCAAGTCAAATGTATGAATCGACCCATGCATCGCAATCTATAGACTTCGGACTTAATCCTACTATTTTATAGATGATATACCATCGAATAGGTAGGTCCAAATCACCTTCTTTTACTCCTGAGACATCTAGCTACACATCTTCTTCATCCCCCACATCATCTTCTTCTATCAATCATCATCAAACATCTTATAAGTATTCCACACCAAGTGAACCTCTTTCTTCCAATCAACCCCTGGTGGTCGATCAACAACTAATGTCGATTGACCTCTTTTAGAATGAAGAAAAAATTAGGGCATTTATAGGGGTACATGAAGATATTACTTTAGAAGATTATGAACAAGGATTCTCTTTAGACATTGATGTACCCATATATTATGATGAAAAGGTTGATTCCTTTTTATCAAGAAATGGAAGAAGAGTCTTAGATCATGCAACTTGATCCTCCTCATATTCTTCCATCTTCACTTTCTTCATTATGTGATGAAACTCCTTGGTCTTGCATTGATCCATGACCTATCTTCTCATCACCTAACAACTCTTTGTCTATCATAATTCCTCAATCAAAATATCTTATGGGGTCAATGCTAAGTAGCCCTTCAACTTCATCTAGGTGTGGGTCACCTTCTAGTAATCCTCCCTCTGCTATTTGTGGGACATTTTCGAGTAGTCTACTATCTTATATTCTTGGGGAATGCCCAACTAGCCCCTTGTCTTCTAGGTATGGATCACCCTTGGGTATTCCATCATCTTCTATTCTTGGGCCACATCCTAGTATCCCATTATCTTACATCTATGGGCCACGTCCTAGTATCCCTTCTTCTTCTATTATTGGGCCACATCCTAGTAGCCCTTCGTCTTCTATCTATGGGTCACATACTAGTATCCCTTCTTTTTATATTATTGGGCCACATCCTGGAAGCCCTTCATCATCTTCTATCAGTAGCTCACCTCCCGGTATCCCATCCTCTTCAATTCTTGGACCATATCCATTTCATCCATCACATATTTCTTCTATCAATGGTTGGGGCAAGCCCATGGTCATTTCTCACATCAGTTCTAAACATCCACATTCACTTTCTTCTCCTTCTTGAGATCAAACAAGTCATGTGTCAGCTTCCAAGAAACCCAAACAGATTCTTAATCAATCTCAAATCAAAACTGTAAAGATCTCTATAGCTCCCAATAAATCAAAAAATCTCTAAATTCTAAATCAAGTGCAATTCAAGAACACACATCAATGTAACCATCAAGTATGGTGAAAATTTCATAAAATTCTAGATGGGGAATCAAATCTCCCACATACAAAATCCATATTTCAGAACAAATCATAGTCATTTATTGAGTGTGAAATCACCTCGATCATCGAGATCGGGGATAATATCACTCTCACTAAACAAACGCACCTATTCTCCCTTATCAAGGAAGTCATAAAAATTGTTATTGGATATTATCACACAGAGTTACTTTGTTAGTCCCAACCTCTTAAAACTGTCAAAAATATAAAAATAAAAAACAATTCAAAAATACAAAAAACATTAAGAAAACACAAGAAAAATCAAAGGTAAAAAGATCAAACATTACAATTAGGTATTGCGTACAAATGGATGTTATTTCTTCCCTTTATTTCTCTTCCTCTGCAAGTCTTCCTACCATTTTCATCCTTTTAGTGATATTATGATTAGCCTATTCACACGCATTTTGTGATAGTTATCTCTATGGTATCCGTTTGACCTTGGTCTTTTATCACCTTGGTAAATTAAAGAACGAATGACCTCTTAGAGATCATATCACATTCAACATCTAATAAACTTGTTGTGAAGAACTTTTGGACATATTTGTTGACACTAGCCAATGTCATCATCATAGTCACTTTCACATCCTTCCATCAAGCCATCTGTGGTTCTTAACCCCTAGTCAAACAAGAGAGCTGAAATAAGTTTTCAGGAAGAAAAAGAATCAAAATCAATCAAAAATCAAAAGCTAAAAGCTACAAAGAAAAAAAAAATTGATATATTAATCTCTCTTGGGGTATTTCCAATAATATCTATTGGGGCTATGGACACCTGACTGGTAGTAGATAATTGTTTTGATTAGAATCAAATGCATCTTTGTCAGGGCTATGGATGCCTGGCTTGCAATAGAGCAATGTACAACTATCCTTCCACCCTTCATTCACAAAACCACCTTTAAAAATCAATCATCCCTACACTTTAGCTAGGGTTTCTTCACTTGTTGTCTATTAAATCTTCCCTTTAAGAGGTAATTAAACTCCACATCCACACACTAGATCTCTATGAGTAGGAAGGATTAGTATATTATCAAGTGTCTCGATTTGGACCTTGTTCAGACTCTTACTCTAGTCCACATCTTGTCTTACAATTTGTACCTTTGGCTAATCACTTAATCATCACGAGGCTTCTAGGCTACATTCATATCATTCACATCATTCTTTAACTTCGTTCAGAACATCCCTGTGTATAAGATTACTTTTTGGCCATTGTTTTCAAACACCTTTGTCTCTTTCCACAGAAACAATCTTCTTCTTCATTATTATCATGTGATTTTAGGCCAACTTATGTTGGGGGAATCCTTGCTTCTTCCTAGAACTTCATAATTTTACATTCACCATCATGTTGAACCTATCCATAATGGCCTTGGGTCCCACCTCTACCTGTGAAGAGTTTTCCTTTGAATACTTCCACCTAATCGCTGGGGCATTTTTACATCTTCACCTTTCACGTACGCACGTGGCCTTATGCCCTTGTACATCCCATCTATCACTAGGGGCATCCACAAAAAAATTCAAATATGTTAAAAGAAAAATTACAAAAACATTCAAATATTTAAAAAAATCACAAAAAACATTCAAATATGTTTAAGAAAACTTCTAAAAATTGTAAATTATCCTAAAAAACATCGCTCTTTGGTTCTCACCTGTTCATGTGTGCAATTTGCAGATCATCTCGATATACCTCCATAAATAAAAATTAGGTTGCTTACTTCATCTGTAATCTGGGGCACAATGAGTTGCCTTGTCTTGTTTTTTAGTGCACATTGCTTTTTCATAGGACCGAAGTGTCCTCCATTATTCTCCTCGCATGTATCCTTTCTTGGGGCACAGTCATTAACCCTTGTCATTAATTCGCATAGGTTGGAATTGTAGCTTGATAACAAAAACATTACATTATGTTTCTCTGTTAGGTTAGCTTGTTTACTTTCTCGTATTACATTACATTTTGTATGTTACATGGAGTTAAGAATCTTTTACTTTATTATATTGCATTTCATTTCGTATGTGGCATGGAGTTGGTGTTTTTAACAATGGACATTTGTTTGTATATGGATTTTCATGTCATACTACACGTTTGTTCATTCTTTTTAACAAGGACCGATGATGAAGATATCTACCAATATGATGAAAAATAAAGTTGTTTAAAAGGCACTGTATGGATGTTAGCTCATTCCCCCTTTCTCATACTCCTTTTTTTCTATATCCCCTTTCTTTTCTTCTTCTTCACATTATCATTTCTTCTATTATCTTTCTATCATGTTTTCGATCGTCAATCAAGTTCTTCTATCACCCCATTGCCAATCATGGGGGAATCCTTCATTATTCTCATTTTTCTTCTATCCCTTCAAGATTTTCTACTTGTTTATGCTTGTCTACTTTCTTTAAAGTGACGGCGCTTACATCACCCCAAAGAGGGGAAAATGTAGACACCTAAAATATGCTTCCACTTAGCATTTCATCCAATCTAATCAATTAACGACACTTCGTTAAATCCCCATACTTTGATCCATTCTTGAATTCCTATTCATGACACTCTTTCAGGCATATTCCTCCTATAATCAGCTTATTTAGCTAATATCTCTCTTATTAGCTAAATATTCCTACTTTCGACCATTCAGAACCTCCCTAGTTATCTCTAGACCACTTCTATTGGCTTTGTAGGCTATCTATCAGTCACAATTGGTTATCCATACCCCTCCTAACTCTCAATGAGTCTCTGATCACTTGATAATCAAGTTTAAATAGCCTAATCCTATCTTAACTAAGCCTAAAGCATGTTTATCCTAATCTAATCTAAAAGTGATTTTTGAGATTTAGTCCCACATGCACCCAAATTCCAAATTCTCGCAAGTGGAAAACTATAAATACAAGGCTAAGCCTACCCATTCAAACTACAACTTCACTCACAATTCCTTCTCCCTCACATTTGGATATATTGGAATTAGACCTCATTTGCATTAGCCAAGCTAATAGGCATTTGATCTTGGCTATCTTCCATTGGTGAAGCTCTTACATATTGCATCCATAACTTCATAGTAGGTTAGTAAGAGGGTATCTAACTTAGTCTTGTATCCATTTTAGAGAGACCTCTTCACCTCCATTGAAGTAAACAACACATCTAATTTGATTTCTTAGAATCTAACTATGTTCATTTTTACTAAGCTTTCATGGAGTAGAGAGTAGTATATATGCTAGGGTTTGAATATTTGTTTCAAATTTATATATGCATAGATAGTTTCTTTTTTAGCTCTTATCTCATGGTGCATGGATGAGTAAAGAAAATATTTGAGGTTCTTCTGCCTCATTCCTTAACTTTTACAACTTTCCATTGCACACAACAGTTAACCAGTAGTTTGAATATTATTGATTCAATTGTTCGTAGTTGGACTGCACCATTATCATAGACATGTTTGATCTCATATGGCCCAAGCCATCTTGTTTGTAATTTTCCTTTGTAGTCTTTGTATTGTGAATTGATTAGTAGGGCCCAATCTCCATGTGTGAACTGCCTAGGCTTGATGTATCTGTCATGCCATCCTATTCCCTGTTGTTGTATCAATTCTATGTTCTGAAGTGCTTGTTGTCTGTACTCATCCAAATCATTGAGCTACATCAATATTTTCTTGTGTGCTTTGGAAATATCAATTCCCATCTCTACTATATTTCTCAGGGTTTTGTGTTCAAATTCTATCGACAGCATTGGTTTCTTCCCATATACCAGCTCATATGGTGTGAAGCCAGCAGTTATTTTCCATGTGATTTTGTATGCCCATACAAACTCGTGGAGTCTGGAATCCTAATAATTTCTTGATAGATTGACTATTTTGGTTAGGATATTTTCTAATTCTCTATTCGTGACTTCAACCTAGCCATTGTACTGTGGATGGTATGGTGTGGACTTCTTGTGTCTTATCGTATATTTTTCCACTAGGTCAGTAATGAGATCAGTAGTAAACTGTGGCCCTTGATATGTAACTATTTTCCTTGGTACATCATATCTTGTGAATATATCTTCGTATAAGAAGGTTGTTACTTTCTCATCTTGAGCATGTGTCATTGATTTTACTTCAACACATTTGGTGACATAATCTATACATACAAGGATGTAATCTTTATTGTTTGAGTTGGGGTCTATTGGCCCAACAAAGTCCACCCCCCATTTGTCAAAAGCTTCCAGTTGCAACTGAGGCTGTAATGGCATCTCATCTGACCTTGTAGGCCTCCCCATATGTTGGCATTTATCACAATGGGTTGTATATCTATTTGTATCCTTATGCAATGTAGGCCAGTAGTATCTTGTAGTCATGATTTTGACTACTGGTCTTTTGGCTATAAAGTGTCCTCCACTTGGCTCATCATAACATGCTTTGAGAATGTCAAATACTTCATCTTCACTTAGAAATATTGATATTACATAATCAGGTCTAGTATAGAAGAGAAAAATAGAAATACAAGAATACTTACCACTTTTTTGTATCAAGGCAAGCTTCTCTTTTGAGGAAAAGTGATGAGGCAGTTGTCTAGAAATGAGGTAGTTTTCTATATTAGCAAACCAAGGTGTAGAGATAGCGAGGGTGAAAAGGTGTTCATCAGGAAATGAGTCATCCAATATGCCATCCTCTTGATTGATTTGTAATCTTGAAAGGAATTTAGCTACAAAATTGTCCTTCCCTAGTTTATCTAGTATGGTAATGTCAAATTCTTGCAACAAGAGAAGCCATCTTACCACTCTTCTGGATACTGATGGTTTATTCATGAGGTACCTAATGGAAAAATGATCTATGTGTATGAAATTTTGATAGCTTGTGATGTGATGTTTGAACTTGTTGATTGCATATACAACTGCCAAGAATTAATTCTCTGTCACCGTGTAGTTCAGCTCTGTTGCTTGCATATTTTTTCTTACAAAGTAGATAACATAGCTGAGATGGCCTTATTTCTATCCTAGTACTACACCTAGGGTAGCATTAGAGGCATTTGTATGTATGTGAAAAGGAAATCCCCAGTCTAGTCCACATAATATGGGGGTTGATATGAGTAACTGCTTCATTAGATTGAATGCTTCATTACAGGCGGGAGTCCATTCAAACTCAGCATCTTCGTTTAACAAGGTGAACAATGGGGCTGCCATTTTACTAAAATTTTTGATGAACCTCTGATAGTAACCAACATGACCCAAGAAGCTGCGTACATCTTTTTGTTTTTGCGGTACTGACAGGTCTTTGATGATATCAATCTTAGCTGGGTCCACTTTGATCCCCTTTTCAGAGAAATGGTGTCCTAACATTATCACTTCCTCCATGAGCATGAAAAATTTCTTATGACTTAGGGATAGATGATTTTCTTAGCAATGTATTGATACTTTTTCCAAGTTATTCAGACATACCTCAAATGTGTCTCCGTAGACAGTGAAGTCATCCATATATATCTCTACACAGTCATGTGAGAGATCTAAAAATATGCTAAGGACTGCCCATTGAAATGTGGTAGGCACATTACATAATCCAAATGGTAGGAAAACATATGTGAATGTTCCCCATGGGAATTTAAACATGGTCTTCTCTTGATCGTCAGGAGAAATGCGGATCTGATTGTATCTGCTAAAACCATCTAAGAATGCAACGTATTTCTTCCCTGCAAGTGTATCTAGCACTTGATCAATAAATGGTAGTGGGAAATGGTCCTTCCTTGTAGCTACATTTGATTATCTATAGTCTATACATATACACCACTCGCCTCCTTTTTTGGGTACAATGACTAACGAAGAAACTCAACGGCTGTCAGATATTTGATAAATGAATCCTACATCTAAGAGTTTATGTATTTCAGTCTTGACTACTTTTACTGCTGGGTTCATCTACATTTTTCATTGGGAAATGGGTTTGCATTCCTCTTTGATGTAAATGTGGTGTGTACACTTTTCTGGGATGATGCCTTACAAGTATTCATACTCCCATGCAAAGGCTCCTTTGTTTGCATGCAATATGGCTATCAATTTTCTTTCTTCTTCTATACTTAATTTGTTATGTATGCGGAGTGCTTGCTTGGCATTATTTCTATGGATTTTTTGGCTTATATCATTTTCTCTATGCTGCTCATTGATCACATGTGGCTGGAAAGAGCTTGAGATTGTGTTCATCCATTCAGTAGTCGTAGCTTTGGCATAACACATCATACTCAAATAGAAATGTATCTGGATCCTCATTGGATGTCCCCCTAAAGTGTGGGAGGGCTAAGGGTGGAATATTATTCATAGGAGTATCTTTTGTGGTTTCTGTAGTTAGGAATTCAAAATTTGGGGCAACAGGTTCTCTAACTTAAACTTCATTTCCTGATGCTCGATCCATGGTGTATTTCCTTATTATACAGATCCCAAGATATTTTAGAATAATGTCCTCAAATTCCTGATCAACCTCCCCCTCGATATGATAATGTATAGATACTTGAGGTGTTGTACGGTGGGTGGAAGTATTTATAACAAAACTTTTTGAATTGAGTAGGTATTATGGTGTTCTTTCTCCTTATGGAGTATGGGATTCATTCAAATCCTCCTCTTGTCTTTCCTTCACTAGCACAGACAAGGTCTTTTCTGATTCTTGTTCTTCTTCTTGAATACGTTGCAGCTCCTCTACCACTCTTATTTTTTGTGTGGAAGTATACTCCTTGTCTTGGGAGATAAGTAGCTCATCTACTGCAGTAGTTTGTTTTTTTCTTTGGCAAAAATCTTCCCATCGAGTCTCGTTCTCTATGCATAAATTTTCCAGTTCTCTCTCTTGCTTTTTCCTATGTATTTTCCCTCTCTTTTTTTCAAATATATGAGGGGGTTGATTGTTAATGCTATTTGCAGAAATTGAGAAATGCGGTAATGAAAAATTTATCCTAGAAAGTAGGAATTCTAGCTCCTAGAAAGCTTTTGAAATAATAGGAAGGAAAGCTGATCTAAAAAGCAGGATGACTTTTCTAGAAAGCATGAATGGCTATTCTAGAAAGTGGGAAATGAAAGCATGAATTGATTGAAATCGGGAAATTGAATCACTTTTATGGTGCTATCTGGACACCTTCCTCGACAACAATGCCAAAATGATGTGCAGAATAATCAACCAATGATATTAGGTCTCATACTCTGTTGTTCATTAAATGTCAACCCAGGGGCGCAAGATTTTCAAAGGGCCTACAGAATATATGCTATAGTACTTTGGATTGAAGAATTTGTAGGCTATAAATTCATCAAAGAATATAAAGTAATGCTTGCACAAATTGGAAAGTAAACTATGGAGGTTTCCGATCTGCAGATCTAAAACTCAACACACTATGCAGTCATTAATTTTAGAAATGAAATGAATGACTGATAATAAATCCACACAACATAAATAGGAAATGGAGGAATAGGATCTTCCCTACAATTCCTTCTGAGGGGGCCCTTCCTCATGTAGAAGTGAGTTCCAATCCTACCCTAGAAACTCACAGAACTGCTCAAGAAGATAAAGGATTCATCTATTAAGCTGTAGCAATTAAAGATTGCTATAACAAAGACATTACAATGAACTTTAGAGCACAAAATCACATTAATATATTCTTTCTTCACACATTTACAATTCTTCTTCTCTCATATAGCTATCACTTCAGTCCTTAATCTATTACTCTCCATCTTTTACATTTCTATCTAAATATATATAGAAAAATCACTAACTTATTCTATACTAGGAATATCATAAAAAACCACTCAAATAAATTATAGTTGTTCTGTTTCATATTTTTTGAGTGAATAAATCTAATTCCTATCTTATTTACATGATAAGAACTAATTACAAAACTACTTAACAGAATAACCATAACATTACATATGATGCGTTCAAATAGCTGGCAGTTTTTTTCTTATACTGCGGTGTGAGTTGGATAAGTTCTCTTTGGCTATAGGCAGTTGGAGGTGCATACTACTCTATTGCTATAGGTAGTTTGGAAGGTGCTATGGGCAGGTCTAGAGCTTGCTACAGGTAAGATAAATCACCCAAAGACTTCTTAGACTTTTCTAAACAATTTCGCCACTTGGTTAACTCATTTTACAACTTCATATGCTCAGCTCCATATACTTTATGATACCTTATTGTTGTTGAATGTCATGATTCTCTTGTCATTCCATAGCCAGTGGCTACGGGCTGCTGCAAGAGCACAACCAGAGTGCTACGGGCTAGAGCCTACTGCTTCAAAAGTTTATGACATCTTGTAATTTGTTCATGGAGACATCAGAAACCTAAATTTTCAAAAAATACAAGATTAACCAAAGTAAATAAATATATTAGATCTTAATGAACATACAAAACTAAATATATGCAAAATCATAACTTTATTTCATATCACCCATCAAGAGGAGATCAAAGTCTCACAACTGCATCTGTAAGAGGATTCAAAAAGGATTTAGATGGGGCCAAAACATGCCAATATGTGGTCTCATCAAACACCTCTCCATATGACATTTAGTTCGTCTCATACACTCATTCTTATTTCATTCCACATACTTCCATTGCTTCATTCCGGCTCGGTATTTTGTAGGTGATTTATATCACGTTACCCCCCAATGACGCACTCGTGTTCTTATGGTTCTTACATGACTGTTGAGGGATCTATTTGGTGGTTCAAATTAACTTGGAACAACAAGAGTCATTTAATTATCATACCCAAGGACGTAAAATTTCAATATTTCCAATGTTGTATGCACAGTTACAAATGTTTGAGGAGTGTAAAAGTAAATTGTTGTCACTACAATTAGTAAATAACAATATTTGAAATGAACTAGATAATGATTGAAAGTAAATACTATGGATATAGAAAAGCATGTAAAAACAAAATATAGATAATGGAATTAACTACTGCAATTCTAGCCATGCAATGAATGAAAGAAAAAAATAAAATGGGAGGATTAGGAAATTGGAAGTGGGCCCTACCTTAGGTGCTAATCCCTCCTAAGGCCCATGTTTACAAAAATTTAACAGAACTCAGATTCTTATTTCATCATCATGAAGATTATAAGTGGAAGAATGCAAAAAATCTATATATGTGGATCTTTATGTCTTACTCTATTACTCACTTACTCTATATATTTCTACAGCATTAATCTTTCCTATTTATATCCTTCGTTATATCAGAGGTGTGAAGATATAGATTCATACTATGAGTTATAGGTTACTTCAGTAAAATATCCTAACCAAGAAATATAGAAATTTGCATACAATAGAACTGTTTGGGAGATGTTCTAATACAATCAAATAACTTAACTAACTGATCGATTGAAAAACTAGTTATTAAATTATAAATTGAATCAACTATTTCTTTGTTTGAGTTGCAACAGATAATCAGGTGATGGCATTGAATTATGTTCTTGTTCACATAATTTCTTCTCTATCAACACATACAAGCTCAGGAAAAGTTTCGACATTTTTCAAGCTCCTTGGGATCACACCTTTATCTATGTGTGACCTCTTTTGTCTATAGGCACTTATCTGTACGTGGGTCCCTTTGGCTACATATTAGTTCCTGTGAACAACCTCTATGTTGTGAACAAGTTTCTTTGGCTACATGTTAGTTGAAACAAATAACTACTCTATGGAAATCAAGGCTAACATATATTCAAAGCACTATTTAATATCACATTGCATCCATAAGAATAAATACATACCCATAATCCATAAAATAAAGTAAAATTAGTAATAATTATATTAACTAATATATGTGCCATAAGTTCAAGATATAATGGAAATGTTCATAAGTATAGCTGGGAAATACAAGTTCAGGGGTAGACATGGATTAAAAAAAAGATAATAGATGAGGTGTTTAAACATGAAATAAAATGACTCATCATTGTTACATTAATAACCTCTCTTCACTCTTGTGCTACATACCTTCTCGATCAATCTATCTAGTGCACCCAATCATATCACTTCTTGATGATGCACTCTTAGTTTATGGTTCATTCTTGATTACTGAGGGGTCTTATTTAAATGATCCTAATAATCTATACACTGGGGGGCATCGCTATTCTCCTCCCCACTCTTCATCATACTAACATGTGCATCACTACACTAATACGACCATCACATACTCTTACACATTATGAATTTTTTACTTTACCATTAATCACAACTTTATTTTTACATGTTATACACCTTTTTCACAATCACACTACATACATCATCTATCATCATATACGCTACATCATAATTTATATATCTATAATAAAACTATTTCACATCAACATTTACCCATTACAAATCAATTCACCAATTACAAACAAAAATTATTTTCAACACATTACATATCACACATAATAACAATAATCAATGAATATTACATCATCATCACAAAAACACATCAATAAACATCGAATAATACAATCATATGCCAATAAATCCATATATATATAGTATTTATTATCATCAGTACAAAAAATCGCATTAACGGCGGGGAAATATTGCATAAGTAAATCAATACATATCATATCTCATCATTTCTATAGATTGCAACTGCAAGTGCTCTAGAACTAGAATCCTCACCGCTAACTCTACACCATTGATTACGAACCCTATATCTCTCTATCTGTATATGCAGTAGTGTTAACTCTATTGACTACTTTACGAAGTGACTCTATAACTCAAAACAATGTATAAATACATCATATGCTATAGGACCGACACCTGCCACCCCTCTAGCTTGTCATGTCTTGTCACACACATCATCTTTCTTTCTCAATAGCATGATACACATTGCTACTATTATAGCCAATGGTTTGAATAAATGGGCATGATTTCCCACAATATCATCTACACACTCTAGCACGTCT
This sequence comes from Taxus chinensis, assembly GCA_019776745.2. NCBI lineage: Eukaryota > Viridiplantae > Streptophyta > Pinopsida > Cupressales > Taxaceae > Taxus > Taxus chinensis. Next base: position 354,612,131 of record CM034154.1, read on the forward strand.
CCACCCACGAGCATATTGATGGGCACATTCTATGTCAATGTGTGGATATATGTGTCCATAATAAGTGATTAATATACATCACCTAAAACCATAAGAAAAACAAATTGGAAAATAACAAAAATTACAAAACCACATAAAAAATCACCAAACATCACTATACAAATACTTACCTCTACAATTGCCACTAATATGCCATCGGGAAAAGGTGTTTTCCCCTCTACTCCTCCTCCTTACGGTAATCCTACCACATCCACTAATAGTGGAAACAAATATATCCACTGATATGATGCCCACCATGCAAGATATGCCTCTGTACAACCTATGTTATCCAAATCTATCGGCTCTATTGCCGTGTCGACTTCATCTAGCCCGGGAGGTAATAGATGTTCTCCTATTGACCCTAGTCTAGATCAAACCCTCCTTAATGCCCTAACAACTCTAACCCATACATATGGATCTAGAGGCATGTCTTGGGCCATACCAAACTATCGTGAAACCTTATCAACCTGAAATAACTCAACCACCCCTATAAACCGATCCTCTTACCACATCATCATTCATATGCATTATAGCTCCAATACATCCTCTCTCCATCCTCCGTAGTCTTGGTATGGCCTCCATATCATGACCTCTAACCCATCCGATCTATGATATCTCTATATATGTCTATATCCATCTTCCTCCCATGAAAACTTACTCATCTCCCAACAAATATGTCTATCCTCACCCAATCTCCTTGAGATCCACCAACTGGCCTTAGTACTACAATATTCTCATAGGCCCGTACATGCAATAATGTCATAGCTCCAATGCCACCCCCATGACCCTCATGTGTAAATATATATAGATCCATGTATAGGTGGGCCAACACACATCATGTCTAGGAATAACTACTGCTATCCTCCTCTATCCAGTGGTAGATATCATGCATCTTATATAAGACACCTACACCACCACCCTCCACTATAACTGATGATGCTAGAACTACGGAAATAAGATTCCAAAATTGCTAAACCCCTGATCTCAAAATAAAATCAAGGATAATATAGGTCTTAGTAGGAACTCGAGTCCTCAAAAAATAGTGCCTAACGGCCCTCATCTATCTCTACATATCATCTATTGCCATAACATGTACCCTCTCACCAATAATAGGTAATTATAGTATGCGATACACATCCTCTAGTGTAAATTTCATCTCCCATGTAGGAAACCAAAATATGTAAGTATCTAAACACCACCTCTCACACAAAGTTATAAGAATAGGCATATTATGTGGCACATTCCCCATCCTCGCTATGTGCCACAGGCCGAGACGGTCCAAAACATCCCACTCCTCATCTAAAAACCCTAATATGAGAAATATAGTTAAATGGATGCCACCTAGAAGCTCTCTTAAATGGATATCCCTCTACAAACCACAAAAAACAACAAACACAATGTTAGAACATCATACATATCCAAAATTACTCACTTATAAGATCAACACACATAAATTTTTACATCTACAACATTATGAATTCAACCCATTACTTTCTGGACAAGAGCACCCAGGAATAGGATTGTGGCACCCCAAATTAGGACACTAGTGCCCATGTTTGGGTGCTCTTGTCCTGAAAGTCATTACTGCCTTCACTGCACTTGTCCAGGTCAAAAATGCCTAAAAAACTCAAAAAGAAAAAATTCATAAAAAATGAATAAAAAATGAATAATGTCAACACATTTTTTGAAAAAAATAATGCTTACCAACTCCACTATCATATGTGATGCCACAAGTATCACTACCATATCGAATCAACTCATAAATGGTTCTCTAACTTGTGGTATTTTTGCATAGCTAAAGCTCATAATCACACTCATGCAATAATAAAAGGATTTTCCTAATCACTTTATCACATTACTATTCATAGTAACTTTTCATTATTCACTTTATTATAGTCACTCTTTGCACTCATTTTCTCTACTAATACACATCGCATGATCTCCCTCATATCTTGAGCATATTTACTCTGATTTCTATCCCATTTATGACATTATTTTCTAAATTTTTCCTACTATCATCTTGTACACATTACACACACAATATTTCTCCTTCACATATTTTTATTCTCAATATACACACACTAGTGTGATATTTCTCATATATTTTCTATTATTTAATTACATGCTTACTTTGGGATCAATGTTTGTTCTCCTCATCACTTCCACTTTTACCAAAAAGTGGCATATAATTGGGTTTATCCTATAATTCCCCTTGCATCACTACGTACTCAATCTACTTTCATAATCCATCATTATCAAACATTTACTCATACACCATATGACATGTCACATCATTTTCCAACAATTCCTCCTAATGACCTATCCTGGGGGAAATAACAGTAAAATATCTCCATGAATAGCCTATCAATCAATCACATACACTTCAATCTCTACAACAATCAAAATTACATAAACCAATTAACATAAACACAATGCATTTATTCTCCCAGATGACTTAACTTGGGATTTAAATAACCATTTTCCTAAATGACATAACTCATAAAGTTATTCTACATTTTGTGACCACTTATAAATGACCTAAAATGGAATCTAACACATACACATTGTGGAAACACCCATAGAGTGCGGAAAATGAGAAATCACTGCCTTTCCTATACTACTCCTATATGGGTCAACACGTTTGATCAAAAATTTAGATCAAAAATCAGCAAAATTTTATCTTTGTTCATCTACAGTGGCTAGATATTTTGAGGATGTAGTTAAATTTGGAGAGTAAAACTAGATCTCTCTCCCTACACTCTTCCTCTGGCGACAGGATTCCCAAATCCTTATTTTTTGTACACACGTAATTGGGTTGGGAATCGATCACTCCCTTCCCCATCACATATCCTTCAACAACAAAAATCAAAATCTCCAATCATTCAACATCATAATCATCGATCTCATTTAGTGCTCCTCATAATGGTCCCAGGTCTCTCATTTTGCCATATGGATCAACACCCTGATTTATAATTTTCCATGCTATATTTTCTCACTCGGTACGTATTTATACTACACTATTTGCATACTTCAATGATATGGACTTCTCCTAACTTCTCAGGTATGCATCTCTTTCTAATTTATGTTACCGAGTTTTTTCTCACCAACATAAAGTGGGGGAAAATGTAGACACAAAATTATGCACCTCTACTATAATTATACCACCAAGTATGTTATTTTTATATGGATATTGCTTAAGAAAAGTATTCAATGATGACCCATTCCATAATCCATCCACATGTATTTTTATTCATTTTTGATTTTATCTTTCACACTCATCATTCATACACACAATCTTGGTTAGGTCTCAAGGATCCTTATCTGCCAATTCTCACTCATTTGTCATCTCTTATCTCTAGACACTATTGCCCATGGCTAGACACTAATGCCAAGAAAATTTTTCCATCCTGGGTGCCCATATCCTCTTTATTTTTGATCTTATATTTTACACTTGAGGTCGGTCTTTTCAGTTTTCCCTCTCATCTCTCAACGTACTAGTCGGCATGTTGGCTCATTAACGTTAAAATTTGAATAAGAGATTCCTATATAAACAAAACATACATACCAATATAGGGGCATAATATTATTATCAAGGGATATCTATCTACATAGAGAAAGGAAACACATTTGGGCCATTCCTATGCATACAAATTGCATAGGAAGGGGATTTCGTTCTATTCCATCCACACATTTTCATTTCTATTTAGTTATTTCACCTATCTTTACGTTGTTTTCACGAGGGCGACCTAGGAGCACTATTTCACACATAAGAACAAAGAAATACATTGGGTCTGAGATGTATTATAACACTAAATTGTAAGTCCACAATTGTGGCAGCTGAGGACAGTCCAACCCCTCATTTTACATCTTTATTTTTAGGATTTGTTGTATATTTGAGGGTTTTGGAGGTGCTTTCTTCATTGCAAGTTTATAGGTACCTTGGAAATCTAAGTATGACATACACACAAAAAAGGAGAATAAGTGTAAAGCCCTAACGACCATATCAAAACTAGATTATGACTATTTTTGTAGACCCAAACACACAGAATTAGGATTAGGGCACCCCAGGTGCCTCCATTCATCTCGAGGAACCCTACTCCAGTTAGTTCCACCTCTGTAACATTTTTTTGTGGTTCATTGTGATGGTCTACTCTCCTATTACATCACACTGCTCAGTCAAATATCACTGCGAGCTAAGAGAAATCAAGGTAAGCTCTTTATCCATCTTATTTCCTTTGATTTGAAAAATCCAATAAATTGTTCAGCATCCATATTTTATTATATATCATGTGTAGTAAATCTGTACCTTTAGATTCACATAAAATAATCAGATTTTAATGAATAATTGGATATGGAATTTTTTAGCTAACACTTTGACATTTTTTATTATTGAAGGATGTGCCATTATCAGTGATAATGGAGGCAGGGATTTGAAAGAAGCACATGATTTGGTTAAAGATGAAGTTGGAAATATGTGACTTTGTTACATAGGTGAGAGGCATAACCTCTATCCACTTGGTGAAATATTTAGTGGTAGTTTTAATGAAAGTGTGACCATCAAATGATGTAGGCTTTATTTTTCTAATTTGAGCCCCCATCTGGGAAAAGGCTAGGGTGAAGTGATATGTTGGAGGGATTTTGAGGGTGCATGAAGTAGATTATCATGCCACTGAAATACTTGTACCTTTTTGACAAATTTTCATGCATCAGACTCCATAATGGGACAATAATATCCCATGCATAAGATCTTCTTGGATAATACCATGCCACTCATATGTGCACCACACATACTTGAAAAATATTTGACTAGTGTTTAAATTGCTTCTTCTTGATTAAGACATCTTAGTAGAGTCCCATCATATCCTCATTTATAAATGGTGTCAATAAGGATGGTGTAACATGAAGAGCATTGTGCCAATGCTCTTTTGTGGGCTGAATTCATGTTGCTGTGATAAATTTTATCTTGGTTAAATGTATATATGTTGTACTTCTAGGGGTTCTTAGGATCAATAATTTCACACACAATGGTGGAATATGGAAGATCATATTCAGGCATCAAAATATGTTTGATGAGAAACTCACTGTGTGTTTTGTATATTTCAAATTAAAGAAAGAATGTTGTAGTCTCCATAATGTATGTTGCTTTATTCTTCACGTAAGAATCATGTTCACTTGTTATAAGCCAAAATAACCCTTAATACTATAGACCATGCATTTATAGGGAACAATTTTATCATCCTTGAAATGATATTCTCCGTTTACTTTCTTTATTATAAAAAGAGATACTCCAAAATCTTGTAGGAAATTAAGACACTGAGAATGGGGGTGAACCAGTTTTTGTTCAATTTTTAAATCATAATTGAATTCAATTAATTTTTAGCATAAAAGCAATAACATCCACAAGTAGCTAAAATGAGATAAAACACATAGAGACAAGATTTAACGTGGGAAACCAAAACTGGGAGAAAAATAAACTAAAACCTAGAAATAGGTTAGGAAAAGAATGTCCTATAAATATTACATTTATTTCATATTTGAGCTTCAACTCAACATGGAGCTACAACTTCAAACTCTAACCAAGATTCTACACATTCTTTGACAAGATGATACTTGTCTGGAAGCTTCAACTCCCAAATTTGTTCCATCATTGATTGACCTTCTGTAAGATTAAAATTATAGTGAAGATTCAACTTACATGGAAGCTTCAACTCCCCATCTGCTAAGCTATTACTTACAATTCTACAAGAATATGATCACACTTTTATTATTTTCTCAAACAACTGATAATAACCACTAGATTATCTTACTATTCCTCCTCTCATTTTCATTCTCTTCTTGACTTCATACAATGTTTCTTTCATACATAATTTATCCTCACACTTCTCTCTTTCAATATAATGTATACATCTCGATTAGCGATGCTATCCTCATACTCCCATTATTTTCATGATCATCACTCCTTCATTCAACTGGAATTATTGACTCATGATCAGAACTGTCTATATCAGCACCTCTTTATTTCCTCAACAATATTTCTCATCTTCACTCCTCTTTCATGGCACTGAAATTCTATTTTTCTTGCACTGAAATATGTTCACCTCTTCATAAGGATGACCCTCTCATATTATTTTTTATTTCAATTTCAAATTAATTTCACACTCTTCTTACTATAATTATCTCTGCAACATTCTTATATCTCTTCAACATACATTGGAAAGCTCTTCAATGCATCAACAAATTCTTCCAAGTTATTTTTAAAAAAACTTTAGTGTAAAAAATAGGTTTTTGTAGACCATAGTGTTCTACACATACCTTTTCAAATTCCTCAATTAAAACTCTTAAAAATTCTCAGCAACACATATAATAGAGATTAAAGATCTTTAAATGAAACTGTCCTAAGATGTCTTGAGTGCATCTAACATTTTTAGTTACTTAACCAAGCTATTAGGTTTGTTAATATTTTCTTACCTTAACTGATGATCAATAAAGAAATCAAACACATATGACAACATCAATCAGTCCTATGACCTCTACAAAATATCCTTTTATAACTATCAATTTTTTCTTGGTGAGGTAAGTTTTATGTAGCACATTCAAGGCTTTAACCTAGGAATTATTTTCATACACAAACATTACTAGAGCACCAAAAAAATTCTTTATAGCCTTATTTATCTCTTCATCTTCACCTTTTAGAATTCACTTGAGAAAACGTGAGAATATTAAGTACATGAGCCAGATAGTTTTATTTTTGACACAAAAATGAGAGGATCATGGTCTCAGACCATACTATGTAGACATGAGCACTAGATGTGCAAGGTGTTTTCTCCAACAACAAGGTACCTTAAATATCATTTAGACAACATAAAAACCACTTAAATGTACATAATCATGGAGAAATAATTATAGTTAGGGAAGTACTTGATATACCATGGATATTGAGTGTTCAAAATTATTTAAATCTTGGCGAGAGAGACTCATGATAATTTCATCATCTACCACACTCAAAAGGAGCACCTCAACAACATGAGATTACATACCAAAAAAACATGATATGAGGTTCTTTGTTCATTTGTATCTTCAAACATTTAAACTTAGTTATATGCCAAATAAGGAGAGTCTTTATTCGACACTAAAATAAATATTCAGGAGTCTAACTTAGTCTTGAAAAGATGTATGAGATCTATATGCACCCTACACGGGGGCCCAATCTCTATACGTACTTCATGGAGCAGGATTTTTCAACAAGAAGATCTCTGATCTGCATATACATTCAACATACCTTTAAGTCAGAATCTTTGATTTTATTGATGAATGTAGACATCTAAAATGTCGGCATGATTAATTATTTTTTATCTATCCCAAAAATATCCTAACATCGTCCATATAATAACTAATCGCAAGATTAATTATTATTATCCATTTTATGATATTTACCCTTTATCACTTTATCATCATTTATCATTTATCATTTATCCCAAATCCTTTTATTTCATTATTATATCCCATCTCAAACCATAATCCTTTATTTCATTATTATATTATATTATCCTAGTAAAAATTCTTCATTAACATTTTCTAGGAATTTAATATTCCAACTTCTAACTACCCACCTACACTACACATCCCTACACCTAGCCTTTCCATGTAACCTCACCTCTAATCATCATTTATTAACCTAATCTAATTCTAATCCTAATCACATCCTCACACCTCTAAAGCTAGAGGCTTATTGATGATTCATTTTATTTCCTTTTTGAAACACCTCATCTTCTATTTTCTATTGATCCATTTGTAGCCTTGAACTTGTATTTCCCTGTGATACTACTAGACATTTTCATAATAAATTAAACTCATGGAATTAATATTACTTAATATAATTATTACTAGTTTTATTTATTTTGTTGTATTATGAGTATGCATTTATTGTTTTGATTGTATGATGTTAAATCGTACTTTGTATAATTCCAACCTTGTTTTCAAGAAACTTGTTATGTGCAGCAACTGACATATAACCAAAGGATCCATATGTAGTAACTGACATACAGCCAAAAGAAATCATCCATAACAAAGGAGTCATCTGCAACAGATGATATGTAGCCAAAGGGACTCATCCATAGCAAATCATTCACCACCAAAGGAGGTCACACACATAAAATAAAGCCGTGATTATGAGGAGTTTACGCAACGTGCACATCACACCTAAGCTTGCACATGTCAAAGGAAGAAGCAATTATGAGAAATAGGAGAGAAATCAATGCCATCATCTTATTATGAATTACAACTTAACAAAGAACTAAATAATTTAATTCATAATTTAATAACTAGTTGATAAAATTATTGATTAGTTAAGTTATGTGATTGATATGTAAAAAGCTACCGAGTAGTTCTGTTGTATATATGTAGTCTTGAGATTGTTTCATTAATATATTTTACTTAATCTAACTATAACTCCTATGAGAAATCTATATCTTCACTCCTTTGATGTAGTAAATGATATAAAAAGGAAATGCTAATGTTGAAAGAGGGATCAATCCATAGATAGATAATTTGTTGTATTATTCAACTGTAATCTTCATGCTGATGAAATAAAATTATGATTTTTGTTAATTTTTTGTAGTCATAATATTTAGGAGGTATTAACTCACAATGAAAGGCCCACTTGTAGTTTTCTAACCATATCCTTTGTTCATTAATTTGATTCATTGCATGATTAAGTTAGTAACAGTTCATTCCTTTATCTGTGTTCTAGTTTTACATGTTTTGTTTTAGCCATAATATTTTCTTCTAGTCAGAATTTATTTAATTTACAGTATTATTATTTCTTAATTATAGTGAAAAATTTTTACCTTTATACCTCCCAAACATATGTAACTATGTATATAACACTGTCACTATTGAAAGTCTACATCCATTGGTCTGATAATTAAATGATTGTAGATTAATAAATAACATACTAATTGTTGCAAGTTAATTTCCACCACCATTTTTGGCACTATCGTTAGGGATAATGCCAAGTTATAAGGTTTTTGAGAGGTTTTCTATTTCTTAGAAGAAATTAGGTTTTATGAAATCCACCTCCATACCCCCCACTAATTTCTATTGAGTGATTTTAATAGTTGATGCATGCAATATCCAAGAGATTCTCATGGTAGATGTTTACCTAATCCACAAGTAGAACAACTCTCTTCATATACCTCTGAGGATTATGAAGAAGAAATTATTTCATCTATACAAGGCTTAATGTTTGAATATCACTTCCTAAGTAAAATTTCTGAAGCTGTACTTGAGAAACTAGATATGGAAGAAAAAGTAGATCAAAATTTTTAAAATGGGGCAACTAATTTGGATATTCCCATTATCGACAATGATGAAGGTGCTGCTATGAAGAATATTTCTCCCTCATCCTTTCCTAACTTTCATAGATCCATAATTGAAGACCTAGACACCTTTCTATTTGAGTTTGAAATTTTATGCAAGAGCTATGATTATACCACAGATGCACATAAATTGAAGCTATTTCTTGCTACACTCAAAGATACAACCTTGATATGGTTCATGGGTTTGGGAAGAAATGTTATAACCACTTGAACACAAATGAAGGATAATTTCCGTCGAAGAGGAGGTGATAAAATCTACAAGATGGCATAGAATTAGGATGAACCATTAGAAGACTATCCAGAAATATTCCTATTATATGTTCAGAAGATAAGGCATATACGACTACCTCCTAAATCTCTTAAATTACTCTTTTTGAAGGGACTTAGTGAGGAGGACATGGATGCCCTATATCTGATTGGAGTAGGAGACATTTCAAAAGATTCCTTTGAAGAAATATGTGAATCCTATAGAAATTACTCAAGAGATAATATGAATAGGATAAGAAATGTGAGATTAAGAGGTGGATCAGCTACCAAAATAATTGGGGACATATCTAAGTCAAATATTGTTAGCATGTTTAAGAACATGAAGCAAGAGATTGTCAATGACATGGCAACTCAATTATATCCTCTACACACTAAGAATAAAAGGGAATATGTAGAGACAACACTCAATGAGTTCTACCATACATGCAGAAGAAAGAAATCTAATTGCAGATGTAGAGGATTAACCAACATTACAGAAGAAAAGGAGGCTTTACTTGAATTTAAAATGATAGAAACAGAGGATGGATAAGTGTTCTATGTTTCTCAAAGAAAACTATGGCCTCCAAGACATGGAGGTATGTCACAAGACCCTATGCAATCATTTCAAAATTGGTCTAATAATTAATATATGCCACCCATACCTTGGGCTAATCAACAGAAAGGTTGGGACCTATATCCTAACCAATATCAACAACAATGATAACCTCAATTTCTAGGCCTTCAATAGTAGCAATAACCCCCTTATTCATGGTAACATCATTGGAGAGGAGGGAAATAGTGGAATGACCCACATCCTAATTACCAACAATCCTGTAATCAACCTCCTTACCCTTTGCAACAATATCTAATTCCAAAACACCAAGAAAAATCTTAGTAAAAGGAAATTCATATGTCAGCTCAACCAATGCCTAAACCCAAAACCGAATCTACTCAGCTAGCCTACAACATTGAACCAACTCAATACCCACCTATTTAGTTTATGTTTACAATATCCAAATACACTTAGGAAGAGAACTTCCTCCACCAAGTGGACCCACTATTACAAGGATTATGGATGAACCAAAGACACTGCAGAATGATTTGTAGTATATCTAGAAGGTGCTGCAAGATGATCCGTAATAACCTAAGAAAAATTATAGCAATGATAAAACATAGGCTAATGAGCCACTATTTCCTAAAAGACTATAAGAAAATAAGATTGACCTAAAACTAGAATCTAATTATGATTTTGTCAATTATGATTGTGTCAAAATCCCATTGATTCAAGTGATCAAGGACGTGCCCATTTACAAGAAATTGGTAAAGGATTTATGTATCAAGAAACCAGGTAGGAAGAGAAAGGATCCATCTACTGTACAATTTATTGAACAAATAGTTGATATTATGTTTGGGAATTCAATATTTCCCAAATATATAGATCCAGAAAGCCCATTGGTAAACGATTCAATTAATGAAATAGTAATAAATAACACTCTAATTGACTGTGGGGAAGCTATAAATGTTATGACCTAACAGATCATGTATGATTTAAAGTTGGAATGACTAAGGCCAACAGATACAATCATGTAGCTTGCAGATAGATAAATAGTGAAACCTGATGGATTCCTTGAATATGTGGTTGTAGTGGTAGACTCTTGGGAATACCTTGGTGATTTTATTATTCTTCAACCAAAAGAAAGCTTAGGAGGATATCCTATCATCCTAGGAAGACCATGGTTGACCACTACTAATGCATTCATATGATGAAGGTATGGTAATATTATTATCTCTAATTGAATTTGTGCTAAAAACCTCATGCTTTATCCTCTTGCACAACCATTAAGTGATGAAAGTAATAAAATTTGAGTTGAAGAACCAGAAGAAGATTAGAATTCTCTAATAAAATCATGATGTTGGAGAAGTTATGTACAATTGAAGGAGAAGAATAATATGTTGTTCTTTCCAACATCCTACAAAATAATTATGAGAGGAATGAAGAAGTAGATGGAAGATTATGGAATATAAGTTTTCCTATGAACCAAATTCTACTGCGGTAGAGCACTATGAATGTTCTAGGTAAGAATTTCATCCTTCACAAAATTCTCCCACATGATTGCATACTGAATTCTTTAAGAAACAATGTATGTTCCATGATTGATCTCTCTAACCAAGTGAAAATCACTTTGGGAAGCCATTTAATGTTAAAAAATTGTTGATCATGCAGTAAGAGCAATTGTTGATTACTCTTCTGCAAAAAAAAAAAACACTTACATAGGACTATGGTGACATACATGGGATCCACCCTAAGTTCTATAAATACAAGATATACATCAAAGAAAACTACAAGCTAATAAGATAACAAAAAACAAGAATGAACCCAACAATGAGAGATATCGTGAAAGAAGAATTAAAAAAATTATTGGATGTTGGATTCATATATCCAATTTCAGACATTCAATGAGTGTCATCCCTTGTGATTGTACCTAATAAGAATGGAAAATGGAGGATTTGTGTAGATTATAGAGAGAATAATGCAACAATAAAGAAGGGTCATTTTCCACTCCCTTTCATTGATAAGGTTCTTGACACACTGGCTGGTAAGAAATATTTTTCTTTTCTTGATGGCTATAGTGGTTACAATCAAATTCATATTGCACTAGAGGATAAAGATAAAACCAAATTCACATGCCCATGGGGAAATTTTTCATATTTTTTTCTTCCTTTTGGTTTATGTAATGCACCTCCTACATTCTAAAGGGAATTTTTGAGAATATTCTCAGATATAACCAATAACTGCATGGAGGTATACATGGGTGATTTTATAGGACATGGATATAATTTTGATGAAGAAATGAAAAATTCTACATGATTATGTCTAAAGGAATAGTCTTGGGGAAATATCTATCATATGATAGAATTCAGGTCGATCCAAAAAAAGTATCTATAGTTATAAATCTACTAACACCAAATAAACATAAATATGTGAGGAGATTTCTAGGCCATGATGGTTATTATAGAATATTTATATAGGATTTCAGTGAGATTACAACACCATTAATTTTACTACTGGGAAAGGATGTTGCCTTTGAGTGGACTGAAAAATGTGAGACTACATTCTAAAATTTGAAGAAAAGGTTGACTACTGCACCTTTTTTATAGGACCATATTAGAACTTACCATTTATCATCCATATTGATGCCTCAAACCATGCCATTGGAGATATTGTTAGAAAAAAGGATGAAGTTATAAAATATGCAATCTATTATGTTAGTAAGAACTTGTAGCATGCTGAACTTAACTATATAGTCACAGAGAAAGAGTTTTTAGCAGTTGTGTATGCAATCAATAAGTTTAGGAACTACATCATAGGCTACCCAATGTTTATTCACACTGATCACACTGCAATTAAATACTTGATCAACAAACCAGTTGTAAGCAATAGAATAATTAGATGGCTTCTATTTTCACAAGATTTTGATGTCACCATTATGGATAAACCTAGTAAGGAAAATGTTGTAGCAGACTTTCTTTCAAGAATGGATAATAATAATGAAGAACGGGTACTGGATGAATCTTTCTCAGATGAGAACCTATTTTCCATTTCCACTAGAACACCTTGGTATGTAGATATAGATAATTATTTTATCTTAGGTAAAACACCTCCACACTACTTATATTCTGAAAAGAAATACATAGTTTATAAAAGTGTGTTTTTTTCTTAGATAGTTGGATTTCTATTTCACATAGGGCATGATAATGTTATGATAAGATGCATAGATGATGAGGAAATATATGGTGTCCTCAAATCCTACCATAGTGAACCATGTGGAGGACACTTTGTTATAAAAAAAATAAACCAAAAGGTGTTGAAAATAGGATATTACTGGCCAAGACTGCATAAGGATGCAACATTATATACCAGGAGGTGTGATGGATGCCAAAGAATGGGTAAACCTACGAGGTCAGATGATATGCCATTGCAGCCTCAGTTATTATTGCAGTCATTTAAAAGATGGGGTTTAGAATTCATTGGTCCTATAGATCCTAAATATTAGTAGAAGGAATACATTTTGGTGTGCAAAAATTACCTCACTAAATGGATAGAAGTGAAATAATTGCCAAATCAAAAGAGTGAGAAAGTTTCCAAATTCTTATATGACCATATATTCATAAGGTATGGAGTACCAAGAGAATTTGTTACTGATCAAGGTACACACTTTATTACTGAAGTTATTTGTGATCTAACTATGGAATATGAAATCATACATAGTAATTCTACACCTTATCACCCCCAATATAATGGCCAGGTTGAGGTAACAAATAGGGAAATAAAATCCATCTTGACAAAAACTATTGCACTCTATAATAAATATTAGGTAGATATACTTCTAGAGGAAGTTTGGGAATTTATCACAACATGGAAGACAACAACAATATTAACACCATTTGAGATTGTTTATGGTAAGAATGTTGTTCTCCCTATTGAATTTGAGAACAAGACACTAAGTAATACACTTGAACTAGGCATAGATTTATATGAAGCTAAAAGTTAGAGGATTATCCAAATCAATGAGATGGATGAAATGAGGAGACAAGATGTGCATAATATAGAGGTGGTATAGAAGAAAATGATCAAATGGCATGTCAGGTTCATCAAGACAAGACAATTTCAAGAAGGTGTCTGAGATCTCTTATTTGAATCCAAGTATAAGGACCACATGTGGAAACCCAGAACAAGGTGGCTAGGTCCATATGAGATTGAGAAAATCTTTCCCAATTGAGTTGTAAAGCTCACCACCATATATCCTGTGAGATTCAAACTACTAGTGAATGGTCATAGATTGAAATTTTACAATAAGCCAATTGGCAGGAGTACCTTCATGCAATAGTTTAGAGGAGGTCAAAACAGTATGGAGATGAGGACATCATAGTTAAGATCAGAAGTTGAGCCTACTGGTTCATATTATGAGACTTTATACGATTGAGATATTTTAGTGTCCTTGGTATACTCATATTGTTGAATATACCAAGGAAGAATCAAAGTGATGTGTTCATCCTTCTTGTTGATCAATAACAATTAGCTAGCACATTTTGTTTTCTTAGAATTTTTGTTTTACAGGATTTGGTGTATATGTTGCAAGAAGTGCATAGTCTTTGACACAGGGACATAATAAAAAGACTACACATTCCACTTGAAGAAGCATGCAACAAAGATCTTATTTGTTTACATGTTTTTTGGAACTTATGATTGCATGAAGAAAATAAGGAACAATTTACATGTGTGAGTGGTGATAAAGATGACCAAAACCAGAACAAGTAAGTATTCCCTCTCCAGGAATTATTTGATTTCACTAAGGAGCCTTCAACATGATGCTGCATATGATTGAAACATTATAAACAACATCCACAACATCATGACAACCCAACATGAAACAAAGGTGCAATCACAACAATGCACATGTAATAATCATACTACACATACCTCGATATAAGTGCACTCATTCCACTTTAATAAAGTATATTTAGTATGGTTATTTTTAATTAATGTTTATGCCATGTCATAAATGTCTATAAATAAGAATTACATGCCGCTACATTTAAAACTATGAGCTATCACTTCACGTCACCCCACTCCATCACACCACTTCACCTCACACTTTTACAACAATAAAATCAATTTAATTCATTCCCTATTTGTGTTGTGTGTGAGTCAGTTACAAAATTAAAAAAAAATTAATCAAAACATTCCTTATTAATCAAATTCTTTCATCATTGTTCCAAAATGTGTGATTTTTCCTATAAATGTTGAAGTAATTTATAGAATTCAAGATGGGAGGGGTCTAATTGTCCATAAGACAACTGATCATTCTCAAATCCACAACCAATTACAAATATTTCAGTATTTTTCATAATAGTGGATGGATGGACTACATCAATAAGTTCTAGGGTTTCAATGAATCAATTGTAAAGGAATTTTCTGCTACTTTTAATGACAAAGAGGCTAATGTAAAGTATTTAGCACTAAGAGTGGGAGATGAAATTTTGTTCTACAGTTACAGGGCTTCCCGCAGAAGGTGAAATTTTACCTGAAAAGGAAAATCTAGAGGCATCCCGAGGATATTTTTCTAGTGCATATGATAAATTCATAATTGACTGAAAAGTTACATTTCACACTTCCCTCAAACCACTTTGGTTTGATATTTCCAATTATATGATTAAATATTTTACTTCTGAGGGTAGATATTCCTGACTGAATACTGTTCATTTAAAGTTTCTCAATCACTTGAAAAATGATAGGCATGTTAATGTACAAAATTTTTCAAATGAAAGCTTGAAAAGGATGAGTAAAGAGTCATAGAAAGGGAGGTCAGATTTATCTCACCATTTTCTTATCACTCTAATTGTAAAAAATATATTGGAAAGGTAACACCCTGCACTAAATTGGGAATATTTTTCAAGGGTTAGGAATATTGATGAATTATTAGGGCATAGAAGGAAGAGAAGATGAAGTAGAAATAGTTCTTTAACCCATATAGTTGAACCCAAAAATTCTACTTCTCAATCCACATAAATCCCTATTTCTAAAAATACACCACATGCTAAAGAGAACCCCATTACTGTATCCCTTAAGAGGACTCTCATTGTTGAAACCCTTCTTGGATTTTCAGATCATGAATAATCCACATCAAGGAGTAAGAGAAAATGTTCTAGGTCTACTAATAAATCTTCCTAGTCTACTCCTACACCACCTAGGATTTCTCATTTCCTAAGAACTAAAAATCTAAAAACATCAAAATCCACAAAGGCAGAAACCATATTACTTGATAGTGATAAATAATTTACATGAGAGAATATTGAGGCCACATCAATGGATATAGAGCAGGGAAGTGTTGATCTTTAAATTCATGAGAAATAGGGTCCTAGGGAGCCCATGAAGGGTATGGAAGAGAAGAATGAAGAAGAAAGTGGAGAGAAAATGGTTCAAGAAATTCCTCCTGCATAGAAGGAAGAACATGCAAAGGAAGTTCATGTGGGGTAAACCTATGAGAAGCATGAAGGAGTTGTAAAGGAAATTGAAGACAAAATTATGAAGCCATAAATGATGAAGATAAGATATTAGAAGAACATTACCATATAATGCTTGAAACACAGACTGATAAGATGGAAGTTGGGGATGATATGCCCCATACTATTGAATAAATTATTGAAAATATTGTTCATGGAATTGAAAAAAAACAACCACCTAAGCAAATTGAGAAGCTACGGGGGAATGTTCCTACAATAACTGAGGAGATAGTTCAGACAATATTAGAGCTTGCTCCACCATTGTTGCCAAAATCCAACATGTAGACACATGTTATAATTAGATAATTTTTCAAGGATCATGCAAAACCATCTTGTAAGAACATGGCCACAGAGACAACCTTTCCATACTACTGGGTGCAACAGTTTGAAAACTATGTTAATAAATTGCAAGGAAAATGGGAAAGGGAAAAGGAATAACTGATCTTCCAACACTAGTATAACATTGAGGAAAAGGACAAGCAACTTAAGGCTAAGGATAAGGAGATTGCAAGGCTAAAGAAAAAATAGGAAGATACAATTCAGATAGCCAATGAAATATTGAAATGTAGGCCACCTTATAAAACTTATGCCATTTTCTTAAAATAATAGATGTTACATTTTAAAGCTTACTTGCATCAACTTAGATATTCCATTTGATATTAGTGTAGAAATAAGTTTATGTATAATATACCTAAAAATGCCTCATGAGAGTCAACTATTGGTATGTGAATTGTATATTTACAATTATTCCCTTGAATATGATAGGAAATGGATCCTAGTACTTTATATTGGAGATGTTCCAATTAGGGAATTGTGTTATTATTTTAACAAATAATTATATAGAGAAAAAAATATGGAAGAATACAGGAACTTATCAAAAGTGCATCCATTAATGATCAGGGGTAAAGCTTCAAATACAAAGGAAATTTTTGAAGCATATGGAAATTAGATGGAACACATGGAAATTAGACAACATGTATACTAGATGAGAAAAAAACCTCATAAAGAAGCTAGGGACCACATTAAATTCAATGCACAAGAGATAACATATGCCTTCAGGATGCACTGGTAAGAGATATATCCTAAGATGAAAAGAAAATAAATATGATCCTATCATAATATCATTCCAAATTTAAGGATGGTAAATGCATACATAGAATTTTCTTAGGATGTGGGAAAACTTGGTTTCCCATTGGTTATTATCCCCCAATATTCCACTATCCTATACCACATTGGTCTATTGAAAAGAAACTAGAAGATGAAATACATGACAAAGTCATGGAAAGATACATAAGGAATGAAGGTTACTTCTTCACTGAGCCTGAAGGAACATCTACCCTGAGTGATTTTAGACATTTATGCAACATCATTCAGGAAGATCCAAATAATCCTAAGGAGGAGCCAAAGGAACATGAATGAGGAAATTCAAGATGTTAAGTATGGGGGTGCGATGAGTTTTTTTTTTTCCTTTTTAAAACACCTCATCTTCTATATTCTGTTGAGCCAATTGTAGCCCTGAACTTGTATTTCCCTGTGATATTGGTATACATTTTCATCATAACTTAAACTCATGGCATTAATATTAGTTAATATAATTATTACTAGTGTATTATATTTTGTGGTATTATGAGCTTGCATTTATTATTTTGATTTCAATATGATGTTAAATGGTGCTTTTTATAATGCCAACCTTGTTTGCAAGAAAATTGTTATATATAGTAATTGACATACAACCAAAGGATCCATACACATCAACTATCATGCAACCAAAATAACTCATCCACAGTAAAGGATTCATCCACAATAATTAACATACAACTAAAGGTAATCATTTGCAAAAAATCTTCCACAACCAAGGGACGTCACACACATAAAATAAAGTTGTGATTATGAGGATTTTGTGAAACTTGGACATCACACCTAAGCTTGAACGTGTGAATGGAAGAAGTAGTTATGATAACTAGGAGAAAACTCAATGCCATAATATTATTATGCATTTCATCTTAATGAATAACTATCTAATTTAATAACGGGTTGATCAACTGATCGATTAGTTAAGTTATGTGATTGATATGTAAACAACTACTGAGTATTTTTGTTGTATGCATGTAGTCTGCAGATTGTTTGGTTAAGTTATTTTACTTAATATAAATGGAAATACTAGTATAACTCTATCTCTTCACACCTTTGCTGTAGTGAATGATATAAAAAGGAAATTTTCTAATGATGAAAGAGGGATCGATCCATAGATAGATAATTTTCTATATTTTCCAACTGTAATCTTCATGCTGATGAAATAAAAGTTCGAGTTCTGTTAATTTTTTGTATTCAAAGTATTTAGGAGGGATTATCACCCAAGGAAGGGCCCACTTGTGGTTTTCTAACCCTCTCCTTGTTTATTTAATTTGATTCATTGAATGATTAAGTTAGCATCAGTTCATTCCTTTATCTGTGTTTTATTTTTAAATATTTTTTTAGCCATTGTATTTTCTTCCAGTCAGAATCTAGTTAATTTATAACATTGTTATTTCTTAATTGTAGTGACAAAAATTTACCCTTATACCTCCCAAAAATCAATAGCTGTCCATACAACAATGACACTATTGAAATTCTACGTCCCTTGGTATGATAATTAAATGATTGTATATTAATAAAAAACATACTAATTTCTGTAAGTTAATTTGCACCACAACTTATATTTATAGAAGCCTCTCTAAATTTTCCTCTTTCATATTTAAAATTTAAAATATACCTCCCTCCCTCCATTGAATTTTCAATTTGATGGAAACCTCTCTCAAATTATAGAAATATCTATTCTAGAATTATCCATTCCTCACATGCATCATCAACCCTTCATCCAAATCTATCATGGATTCATATTAGCCATTGAATCCTCCATGTAAAAATTATAAATTGAACTCTCCTCTTCCATGAGAGCACAAGTTATTCAAGATAGAAAAATTCTAACATTTTTATCACTTAATCAATCCATCATCTATCTACAATCAATCATCATTCAATCCTTCATTTTCATCCATAGTAATAATCAAGCATTCAAAGGGAGGTATTTCCCAAGTGACTCCACACCAATTTGAAGAAACCAATCAAGTAACTCAAGAGAAAATATAACACATCAAAGAAAGAGTTGTGTAGCTGTTATCCAAAATGAGCCCTTTGCTCATTTTTTGGCTAACTCCCTTCATTCTTTCCTCCCTTGTGCCTTATTCAAAAAATTTTACGCTTCAGGCACTCAAAATGTTTTGGAAATGGCACCATTGGATAGAGTTCTTTCTCAGCTTTCCAAAAAGGTAAAGTTTTCCTCCTAACTCCATGTATTTTTGAATTTATGGCTCAGTGGAGTTTTTGTGGGAAATATTCCCTGAACAGGCCCGCTGGCCAATCAGAGAGCGCCACATCCACAATCAAGTGGCAGAGGGTGGAGGAAAATTTATAAAATTTTACTAAGTGTTGGCACCATGGAAAAATCTCCAAAGAAATCCTGAGCCAATGGAAGGAAGCTACGTGTCCTCGGAAGGGTGGAGGAAGAGGAAAACTTGGAATTTTTACCAAGTGTTTGACAAGGTTTCAGAAGGAGTTTTCGGCTCGATGGCCCGCCAGTGAATAGAATTCTACAACGTGCCCAAGGGGAAGAAGTCAAGAAATTTTTTTAAGTGTTGGCGCAAACAAAATTTTTTGGCCCCAAGGCCCATACCCAATCACACTACACCACGTGTCCTCAGGCGAAGGAATAGCGGAACGTGGAGGGAGACCTGGAAAATTGCCAAAGTGTTTGGCGAAGGCACGAGGGGAGATTGTGGCCCGTAAGTCCACACAATGAATGAGATCATGCCACATGTTCTTAGACTAGCAAAGCATGGGAGGAGATTGGGAAATTTTCCCAAAGAAAAATCAAAGGAAACTTTTAAAGGGAAAGCCCGCCCCCCTAAAACCCGAGCCAATAGGATCGTGCCATGTGTCTAGTGGTGGCAAAAAATGCAAGACAGACCCACAGGAAAATGAAGAAGAGTAGGCCCGCATCCAATGGGTTTGTGCCACATGTCCAGGTCAAAAAATATGGTCAAAAGGTGGCAAAAAAAATTAAGAGTAAATTCCTGTGACAAATCACATCATGCCACGTGTCCTCAGGTCATCCAGCCGATGGAGAATTTTTGGAAAATTTTCCAAAGGCCGAAACAGTGGAAAAAGAAGAAGGAAAGGCCCACAACCAATCAGAAATGTGCCATGTGGCACCGAACTAGTGGGGTGTGGAGATTTTTGGGGAAATTTTTCCCACTGCAAAAAGTGGGAAAATTTTAAAATTTTGTCCCGGCAACCATTTTCAGCCCTGTTTTGCCCTAAATGTTCAAATGAGCATAACTTTCAATCTAGAGCTCAGTTTTTGGCATTCTTTATATCAATGGAAATCTGGTGAAATTATCTACATGATTCTGGGGTAAATTTTTTGTTTTGATGGATTTTGGAGAGAGAAAAATAGAAAACACCTATGGCACGTGGAAATGAACAAAAATGACATTTTAACCACCATTTATAATGCAGTATGGCTCACATTCTCTCCCAGGTCAAAAATGTCAAGGGATGGAATTTTAAGGATTCCCATGTTGTTTTATTACATTTTGGTTGGTGGTTAAATCTCCTCTCACATTTTCCCACATTTCTCTCTCCTGAGCTCATTTTTTGCATTGTAAAAGCTAGAATGGGCCCATTTTCAAAATAGTTAGACATTATTTTAGCTTTGCAACTTCCCTTTTATTCCTAATCAGGTAGAATTTTGGAGTTTTTTTAACCTTTCCATGCAAATATTGCACTTCTTTTTGCCTCTTGGCCATTGTAATGCACTGTATTGGACCTGGAATGATGATATATGCTCTGTGATTAAATCTTCCCAATCCTTTCATATGTTCACCATTGTTTCCTGATCTTTCATTACATTTTGGCAATTTTTGCATGTTTTATTCTATATTTTCTTGTGGATTGTCTATGTTTTGAAGCAACAAGTGTCTAATACTCCTTTGGTGCATCACCCTATTTAGACTAGGTTTATTTTTGGCATTTTCTCAACCCTGTCTCCTTGGTAAAGTTTGATTAAGTTGTAGGTAAAACCTCTGTAGAATGTTATGCACACTTGAATAGAGGAGTTAAGGAACCAACCTCTAATTTGGATATTATTTTCCCACTTTTACAAGTCCCGCACTTGGGGAAAAGACTCAATGTTGTGCAATCACACTAGATGTAAGAATGTCAAACTACAAATCTAATAGAATATCCAGTGGGTGATGCTAATTTGCACCAAAAGTTTTGGCATGCCCAGTGGGACTTATGAGGTCTTCATATTCATTGTAAAAAAATTTATGGGTATTTTTGCAAGTTTCTTGCTTAAAAGAACCTTGAATTGCACATTTGGTGACTCCAAGGAAGAAGAATCAACTGGTTTCAGTAGTATAGACCTGAAAGCTCATGAGAAGAATCACCACAAGGTCAAGAGTTGGAGAAGAAGAAGTATTGTTTGAATATCTACAATTATCTCCAAGAAGAAGACCAGGAGGAAGAAGAATCCAAAGGTATCCATCTCCACCAAACAGAACTCTATCAACTCCTCCACCTGGTAGACCTTTCATCCAATCAACAAGGGTTCTAAGGCCAATCAAAATGGTACAACAAAACCCATATGTCAATTTCACTGGCATCATCCCACTTACTCTCAATGCAATAAATATAATCCCAACTACAGCACTGAAGAACATTCCATACTTTACTGGAGAGAATCAAACCACTCTTGGTGATCATGTCAAGGACATTGCTAATATTTGTGCAATCCATGAGATTGATGAGATGCAAGTTGCTGTCAAACTGTTGGCATCTTCATTCAAGGGGAAATATTTACAATGGTTCAAGAGCCTTGCTTCAGGTTCTATCCAAAATTGGAACCAACTTTGTATAACTCTCCATGAGTAGTTTGGAGAAAAGGGAGATAACTTTTCCCTTTTAGAACAATTGACAACTATCAAGAGATCTCCCAATGAGCAACTGACTGACTTCAACTTCAGATTTCAAAGGACCTAGGAGACAATTCCAATGGCAGTAAGGCCAATAGTAGAAGTTGCTTTTCTATATTACCTTAAAGCTTTAAATTCTGATATTTCTATGTTAATTCAATCCATGGGAGGAACAACTATCCCTTATGCTTATAGCATTGCCATTAGAGCTGAAAATTGTCTGATTCAAGCTGGTAAGCTAGCTCCTAGGCCTCCAATGCCATTGTATCCAAATTTAGAGAGTTAAAGTACTAGTCAAGTGCCTATTTTGGCTCCTACCCCCACTCCTAGAAATCAGAATTCAAGTGAAGCTTCTGCTTCATCTTCTAGTGCCTCGAATGAACTTCAAGAAGTCACGAAACAATTACAAAATTTAGGAAATGAGCTGGTTACACTCAAGAGGCCACGAGCCCAAAGTTTCATGCCTTCATATCAGCCTCAAGCTCAGCCTAACAGGTAGCCATATTAGCCTCAAAGACCACCCAATCCAGCTGCAAATCAAAATCAAGCAAGGCCTCCTGCCAACAAACCATTTTAGCCCTATAATCCCAATGCTACATCTGCCTCTAAAGCACTAGTTCCGGTAAAAAAATATATCTTAGGAGTATGATTGGTGTTTCCCATGCAACGAACCTAACAACCAGTCTATGTGCTTCAATGGTGCTTTAAATCAAGCATTAATGGTAGAAAAAATTGGTGTGGAGGGTGAAGGGAGTCAAGGAAATAACCAACAACAAGAAAGGTCCCAGAAACAATCATCTCCAAATGATACCACACTTGTAAATTGGAAGGAAGAAGATTTTTTTGGTGTGAATAAAACAATATCTCAAAGTGTTGCAGCCAACACAAGGTCAAAAACAAGAAATTTGGGGGAAAGACAGCCATTGGCTCCAAGTAATCCACAACCTTATACCACTCCACAAACTATTGGCAAACAAAATGTAGTTCCAAGCATGCAAGGACCACCCAAACCAACTCCTAATCCAACCCAGATGCCAGTTATTGCTGCCCATGTGCAAGGAATGAATGTGTAGGCCAAGAGATATTAGAGAGATGTTTCATCTCCATTCAACATAATTGATCAAATGAAGAAGACAAATGTAAACATATCAATGTGGGAATCACTATCCATCCTAGGCCAAAGAGATTTGCTACAAGATGCCATGAGGGACTGGTCAACTTCAAATCAACAGGTCCAAATGCAAGAGAAGGTACTCACAAATGTTTCCCAGTCTGAGGGGAATCATGGAGGACAGCAAGGTAAAATGTTGAAGCCCCCTCCATTCTATGTTTCATTGATCATTGGAAACCAATTAGTACATAACTGCATGATTGATTCTGGAGCAAGTAGTTCAATAATACCCAAGCAAATAGCTGATCAGTTGGGGCTTCAATATGAAGTCATATCCAAAGGGGTAGTGCAATTGGATGGGATAGAAATAACAACAGTAGGAATGATTAAAAACTTAAGTCTCACTTTGCATGCATGCCCCAACGTTTTTGTTTTGCAATATGTCTCGGTGATAGATCTTACACCACTCTTTTCCCTATGTTTGTCAAGGAATTTCACAGCTAAGATTAGAGGTTACTTATCTACTGATTGGTCACACATGTTGTTCAGAACAAGATATGGTACTAAAGCCACAATTAGATCTGAGCCTATTGCAAACTTTCACATTGAGCCTCACACTCCAATCCAAATCAATACCAATTGTTCAGCGTTTGATCAAGAAGATTATCCAAGCACTGATGAAGCTAACACCAAGGTTGGAAGCATCCCAAATTTTACTCTTGATGAATGGGAAAGAAAGTTGAATGATTTTGATCCTTATCAAGAAATAGAAGAATCTGAGGTAGGAGTTTATTGCATACATGAAGAAAATCAGCCTATTCCTAGCATCACCAAGCCAGACCACAAGGATGACAACGAGGTATGGTAGTTGTTCTTTGATGGATCAAGAAGTATAAAAGGTGTAGGAGGGGGAGCTATGCTTGTTTCGCCTCAAGGAGTTAAGTATTACTCAGCTTTTAGATTTCAGTTTGCATGTTCTAATAACACTGCTGAATATGAAGCCTTGATACAATGATTGCATTGGTCAATAAAGGGAGGAATAAATAACTTGCAAGTTTTTGGTGACAGTGAGCTGATTATCAACCAAGTTAAGGAGCAGCATGCTACCAAGAATGATCTACTCAAGTGCTATAAAAACAGGGTGTGGGACCTCATCAAATATTTTGAGGGTTTTAGCATCAATTCCATCCCTAGAAAAGAGAACCAAGCTGCTGATAGGCTTACAATAGTAGGAGCAGCCTTTGATGTTGTTGAAAGCATCAAGAAAGAAAAAGTACAACCAAGAATTCATATGATTATAAGGCCTTCAGTGCCAAACAACAACGTAAGTTGGCAAGTCTTTGAAAATAATCAACAAATCATCCATTTCTTATAAGAAGAGGCTGAGTTCTCAGTTAAAAATTAGGAAAAGTTAGAACAGGAGTATGGTGATCAAGTGGTATAGCTGAGAACCAACAAACTACCAAAGGGACTTGTCACTTTGGAGTCCATTTTCAATCCTAATGATCATTTTAGGAAGGAGAAAGAAAACATCCAAGTCAAGGGAGAAGATTCAGTGCCCATCTTAGTGGA
Source organism: Taxus chinensis (assembly GCA_019776745.2). Taxonomy (NCBI): domain Eukaryota; kingdom Viridiplantae; phylum Streptophyta; class Pinopsida; order Cupressales; family Taxaceae; genus Taxus; species Taxus chinensis. The sequence continues at coordinate 354,637,555 of CM034154.1, forward strand.
AGAAGGCAAGTTACTCCAAATTGGTAAAATGGCAATTACGCAAGAAAGGTATGAGTTCAAACAACTTTGTCAAGAATTCCCTGATGTGTTTTCTTGGAGCTATGAAGATTTGAAAGGTTTCAATCCCAAGTTAGCTCAACACACTATTGAATTAGACCCAAGTGCTAAAGCCATCAGGTAAAAACAAAGTCCAGTCAATCCACACATGGAGCCTATCATGAGAAAAGAATTGAATAAGTTGATAGAGTTAAGCATCATATTCCCTATCAAGCATTCTAGTTGGGTGGCCAACTTGGTTCTAGTTAGAAAGAAGAGTGGAGAAATCAGATTGTGTGTTGACTTTAGAGATTTGAACAGAGCATCTCTTAAGGATCATTACCCACTTCCTTCTATGGAGCAGATTTTGCAAGTTGTTGCTGGCTCTGAAAGGTTTTCATTGCTTGATGGCTATTCAAGGTACAATTAGATTATGGTGAAGGAAGAGGATCAGTTTAAGACAACCTTCACAACCAAATGGGCGACTTATGCAAACAAGAAAATGCCATTTGGGTTGTCCAACATTGGGGATACATTCCAAAGGGCAATGGACATGGCATTCAAGGATTTGATTAATAAAATGGTGCTGATATATCTTGATGATATCACTGCTTTTTCAAAAAATACATCAGACCATCTCTTTCATTTAGGACAAGTATTCCAAAGGTGCAGAAGATTTGGGGTGTCCTTGAATCCAAAAAAGTGTATTTTTATAGCTCATGAAGGAAAGCTCCTTGGCCACATTGTCTCCAAAGAAGGATTAGTAATTGATCCAGGAAGATTTGAAGCCATAAGAGCACTACCATTGCCAAGTCAAAAGAAGGCCCTTCAAAGTTTCTTGGGAAGGATAAATTTTTTTCAGAGGTTTGTCCCAAATTTTGTATCCCTAGTTAGGCCTGTCACCAAGATGTTAAATAAAAGAATAGCTTTCAAATGAATAGTAGAAGGCAAGGCAAGTTTTGAAGCAATCAAAGAGGCCATCTCACAAGCCCTAACTCTCATTAACCCATATTTATCCAAGGATCTCATCCTCTATGCATTTGGAGGTGATGATACTATTTCTACAATTTTGGTACAGCAGAACAAAGACAATGATGTGTAGCCAATTGCTTTCTTCAGCCAAAGCCTGGAGGACTATGAGGTGAGATATTCTTTCATTGAGAAGCATGCTCTTACAGTGATTAGGAGCTTGAAGAAATTTAAGCATCTAGTTTCAAACAACAAGGTTCAATTGCTAGTTTCTCATGTGGGACTTAAAGACTTCCTCCTCAATAAAGACCTGAATGAAAATAGAATAGGGTGGATTACTCATGTCATGGAGTATGAAATCAAGATCAAAGTCATCAAGTTGGTCAGAGGAAAAGGATTGTGTGAGCAGCTGGTCTTGAAAAAACAAAAAGAAGCATGCAATGAGAAAGAGGTTGTTTTGGCATTGCAAGACAACCATGACCAAGGAAGCATTCAAGAAGAAAATGATGGTGTCCTCACTCCTTTCTGGACCCGAGACATAATGCACTTCCTACACGCAATCCTATGCCCTCTAGAGATGAACAAAACCAAAAGAAGACACTTTAGATTGCAGGCTGTCCCATATGCTCTTGTTGATGGTGTTTTATACAAAAGGGATGTGAATAGAGTGCTGCTGAGATGCATTGGTACAAATTAGATTCACAGAGTGTTGGAAGAGTTCCATGATGGATCAGTTGTGGTCATTTTCCACCAAGAGTGACAAATCTCAAGATCATGAGGGCTGGCTATTAGTGGCGCAAGATTTTTAGTGATTGTTATGCATGGATCAAGAGGTGCAAGAATTGTGCATTCTTCACATGTAAGGAGAGACTAGCTTCCCTTCCATTACATCCAATTTCAGTTGACCAGCCATTCATGTAGTGCGGTTTGGAATTCATTAGAATCATTAATCTAAATTCAAACCAAGGACAAGTGAATTCTGACAGCAACAGATTACTTCACCAAATGGACTAAGGTAGTAGCACTCAAGGAAGAAAATGAATCTAGCATCCTAGACTTCTATGAGGGAATAGCAACCATATTTGGAATACCTACTACAATAATATCAGATAATGCATTGGCATTCATTGGGTCCAAGGTAACTGAATGGGCTGTTAAGAATGGGATCTACCTAAGCACCTCATCAAATTATTATCCTCAGGGTAATGGCCAAGCTGAGTCCACAAAAAAGAACTTGTTAAGGATCATCAAGAGGACTCTTGATGAAAATCAGAGGTCCTGGCATACTAAATTGAAATCAGCCTTGTGGGCTAATAGGATAACTCCCAAGAGATCTACAGTTAATTCTCCATTCAAGCTTGTTTATGGGAGAGAGGTAATTTTTCCCATGTCACTTGAGTTTCCAACATTAGAACTCATGAAGTAGTTAGAGTTGCTGGAGTTTGAACCCATGGAGGTTAGGTATATATAATTGATGGAGCTCCAAGAAATCAGAAATTAGGCATCCCAAGCAATGGAGAAGGATCAAGCTTTGATCAAGAAGACCTTTGATAGAAATGCCAAGGATAGATCTTTCCAAGTTGGGGATCTAGTGTTAAAATGGGATGCAGATAGAGAAAAACTAGGGAGGCATTCAAAATTTGATGCCATTTGGAGTGGCCCATACATGGTCACAAAGTGTAAGGACAACAATGCCTTCCAATTGTCTACATTGGATGGTGAAGAACTACAGATTCTAGTCAATGGAATCCTTCTGAAGTATTGCTACTAAAGGAAATTCTCCACCTTGTACATATTAGCTTAGGTTTTCTTTCCTCCAAGTGCTTATGCACATTTTTTTGTTGTAGATTAGCTTTTCTTTCCCTAAGTGCTTTGGCACAAGCTTGTTGTTCTAGGAAATGTGTTTTGCAGGCCTTGCTCCAATCAGATGGTGTTCTATCCCCCCCTTCCTCCTTGCATTGTTATAATCAATTGGGGTACCAAGTAGAGAATTTGATGACTCCATGCCTAATGGATTGCTTCAGGAAACTGGTAACTTCATTGAGTAGGAAGATGACCCCTCTGAGTCTCCAAAATTGTTATAAAAATGAGCCCCTTACTCATTTTTTGGCTAACTACCTTCATTCTTTCCTCCTTTGTGCCTCAGTCAGAATTTTTTACTCTTCAAGCTCTCAAAATGTTCTAGAAATGACACCATTGGATAGATTTATTTCTTAGCTTTCCAGAAAGGTTAAGTTTTCTTCCTAACTCCATGTATTTTTGAAGTTATGGCTCGGTGGAGTTTTTGTGGGAATTTTTCCCTGAATAGGCCCATCGGCCAATTAGAGAGCGCCACGTCAAAAATCAAGTGGCGGAGGGTGAAGGAAAATTCAGAAAATTTTACTAAGTATTGGCACCATGGAAAAATCTCCAAAGAAATCCTGAGCCAATGGAAGGAGGCCACGTGTCCTTGGAAGGGTGGAGGCGGAGGAAAACTTGGAATTTTTACCAAGTGTTTGACAAGGTTTCAGAAGGAGTTTTCGGCCTGATGGCCCGCCAGAGAATACGATTCTACCACGTGTCCAAGGGGAAGAAGTCAAGAAAATTTACTAAGTGTTGGCGTAATTAAAAATTTTTGGCCCTAAGGCCCACACCCAATCACACTGTGCCACATGTCCTCAGGCGAAGGAATAGCGGAGCACGGAGGGAGACTTGGAAAATTGCCAAAGTGTTTGGAAAAGGCACGAGGGGAGATTGTGGTCCGTAAGTCCATGTAACGAATGAGATCATGCCACGTGTTCTTAGACCAGTAGAGCATGAGGGGGAGAATGGGAAATTTTCCCAAAGCAAAATCAAAGGAAAATTTCAAAGGGAAAGCCTACCCCCCCCCCCAAAAAAACCTGATCCAATAGGATCATGCCATGTGTCCAGTGGTGGAAAATAATGCAAGACAAGCCCCCAAGAAAATGAGGAAGAGTAGGCCTGTGTCTAATGGGGTTGTGCCATGTTTCTAGGTCAGAAAAGATTGTCAAAAGGTGGCAAAAAAATTAAGAGCAAATGCCCGCGGCAAATCACATCATGTCACGTGTCCTCGGGTCATCTAGCCGGTGGAGAATTTTTGGAAAATTTTCCAAAGGCCGAAACGGTGGAAAAAGAAGAAGGAAAGGCCCGCAACCAATCAGAACATGTCACATGGCACCGAACTGGTGGGGCACGAAGATTTTTGGGGAAATTTTTCCAAATGCAAAAAGTGGGAAAATTTTAAAATTTTGTTCCACCAACCATTTTCGGCCCTATTTTGTCCTAAATTTTCAAATGAGCATAACTTTTGATCCAGATCTTGGTTTTTGGAATTCTTTATATCAATGGAAATATGTTGAAATTATCTACATGATTCCAGGGTTAATTTTGTTTTTTGGTGATTTTGGAGAGATAAAATTGGAGAACACCTCTGACACGTGGAAATGAACAAAAATGACATTTCAACCACCATTTTTAATACAACATGGCTCGCATTCTCTCCCAGCATGGTCAAAAATGTTAGGATATGGACTTTTAACAATGCCCATGTTGTTTTATTGCATTTTGGTCAGTGGTTGAAGCTCCTCTCATGTTTTCCCGTGTTTCTCTCTCCTGAGCTCATTTTTTACATTGTAAAAGCCAGAATGGGCTCATTTTCAAAATAGTTAGACATTATTTTAGCTCTGCAACTTCCCTTTTCTTCCTAATCAGGAAGATTTATGGAGTATTTTTTTACCTTTCCATGCAAATATTGCACTTCTTTTTGCCTCTTGGCCATTGTAATGCACTGTATTGGTCCTGGAATGATGATATATGCTCTGTGATTAAATCTTCCCAATCCTTTCATATGTTCACCATTGTTTCCTGATCTTTCATTAAATTTTGGAAATTTGTGCATGTTTTATGCTATATTTTCTTGTGGATTGTGTTTTTTTTGAAGCAGTAGGTGTCTAATACTCCTTTGGTGCATCACCCTATTTAGACTAGGTTTATTTTTGGCATTTTCTCAACCCTGTCTCCTTGGCAAAGTTTGGTTAAGTTTTAGGTAAACCCTCTACAGAATGTTATGCACACTTGAACAGAGGAGTTGAGGAACCAACCTCTAATCTGGAGATTCTTTTCCCACTTTTATAAGTCCCACACTTGGGGAAAAGATTCAATGTTGTGCAATCACCCTGGATGTAAGAATGTCAAACTACAAATCTGATAGAATATCCAGTGGGTGCTGCTGATTTGCACTAACAGTAGCTTTTAGGTAAGTGTAGGTATTGAATCTATCCTTTATTTACCTCAATTTCTCTATCTGAGGTATTGTTGAAGATATTAGATTAGGGAAGTAAGTCTCTTTGTTTAATCACATTTTTCTCACTAATATTTTTAACATATACAATGAAAAATGATGAACTGATATTTGGAATAATTCTTAGTTTGGAGAGAAGATTTGTGATCATTAGGTCGTGTCTCATTGTAAAAAACACTATCAATTCTCTTCATGGACCATGCATTTAGACAAGACACATACATAGTAGGCATGTATAAGGAGCAAATTTCAACCTTGAGAAAAGTCATATTATACTCTATCACTTATGTATCTAATAAAACAATTCAATCATGATAAATATGACATTCATCTTACCAGGTATGTGGAAATATTTATTCCTTAACCATGCATTATATTCAAGAGAGAATATTTAGTTATGGTTTTATGATTTAAACCATAAGTCACTGTTATCAAGCATATACCATCTCAGATTTGAAATTTTCAACAATTTATCCATGAGATCATTTCAAAGGATGAGTTCCCTATAATTTCTAAGAATTTAATTTTCATGAGTGAGATAATATGATTGAGTTTTAGTGTTACAGTATCATCTCTTTAGGACTGTCATAGTGAACAAACCCAACCAACAAGAAGAAATAATTTTGACATGTGAAACACTATCTTAAACATCTAGCATGCATATTTGAGGGGATCCTTTGATTAGAATCCTTAAAAAATATGTTTCATTCACCAATTAAAGTAACTTGACATGAAGGATGAGCATTTTGAGACTGTGTTTGTTGATCCTCAAATCCCAAACAAGATTGTTTTAGTTTGATAGTTTCTTGCAAACCCTCTTCCACTTTACATGAACATTTCTAGTAGGAAAAAATAAAGGAAAACTTATGTACCACCTTAAAATTCTTGATTGCATAGATTTCAAGAAGAAATATTTCAAACACACCATACCACAGTATTCTTGACAATACATTATTGGACAATATAGAGGTAAAGAGTTGCGATCTTTAAATCTCAACAAAATATCATATATAGAGCTCCATTAACTCAAAAGTGACATATAGAGGAATATAACCATTTTATATCTAAGAATTAAGCTAAGAAAAACCATCATCACTAAAAACTCCATAACACCATGAATGAGCATACACTACTGGTATAAGATGAGTAGAATTATACTAATACTGTCATGCTTAAGGGGCAATCATGGAATTATTTTGACTTGGAAAGAACCTATTTCAACTAGAGAAGTTGAAACAATATAGTGAAGTGATTTAGTGAAAAACAACCTTATTTCATGCCCATCAATTCAAGGAGGCTTGGAGAGAGAAGAACATGGTTAGAAAAATGAAGAGAAATTTCTTGTTCTTCTACTTTTGATCGTAACTTTTTTTTTTAAATGTTCAGGATTGGAGTGATCTTCAAAAATTCCTTCTATTATTTATCTGAAGGAGGATTTTTCTTGGATGTTAAGAAGACAAGGTTATTAGTTTACATTTCTCAAGAACCTAGTTTTGGTAAAAATTGAGTAACTTCCACAGTATTCTTAAAAATTTTATGAAACTTGACATGAAGTACTAAAACACCCCCCCATAAATTCTCCATAGGTTCGTTTCTCATATTCCTATACATCCTATACCAATATCATTTACCTTATCTTCCACTTCTAATTCTCAAAGGCAGTTTTGGTGAGAACTTGAATTTATCTTCCAAAAGCTAATTAAACCTTGTGGATGTTCCTACATGATCTAGGAAGTGTTCTTATAGAGTCCTAAAATTCTTCCCTAGTATTTTCATGGCCTACATTGAGCTCTTACGCCTCATTAGGATCTAGAACTAGGCCTAAATGAGCTAGTTTCAACTATGACTTGCACCATATGACCTGATGATCACCTAGAAGATCTTGCACATCTAAGAAACATAACTTATGACCTATGGGACACATGATACAAGAACACAAAGAATATCCATACATCCAGTGGGATTCTACCACACTGATAAAGATTGTAGCAACCTCATATCACTCTGAATGACCAAGAAACCACAATGTGAGCACTCTGTGAACTCTAACCACCATTGTTATGGAACTACCAATCAAACTTATTTCCCTTTAATAAACCTCACGTCACCACTCTTACATTTTCCATCAATTCCACCTAACATAAATGATAACACCAATGCACTAAGGTTTAACAATCTCCCCCTGTCATTGATGACAACAAACTTATAAACCTTGATGGAAAAGAAACACCAACATATTCAAAGAATTCATACCTTTTTCTAAGAAATATCTCTCCCCCTTTTACATCTATGACAAAGGTTAATAAATTCAACATGATAAACAACATGAAGATAATCACTTATAAAGCAAAAACTTACCTATGGAAGCCCCCCTTGGATTTGACTCACTACCTTGCCAACTATGTCTTGAATAGATGAATGAAATCCTTCACCAATTAGCTTAAATTCTCTCCATGTTCAGGTATCTCACTTCACCATGCTCAAGAAACAATCTCAAATTTTCCTTAAGATAGTTGTTTTTTCTATTTAGACCTTAAATCCCTGAAATAGCTTTTTAGTGCCTTTTAGCCCAACTTTTCAAATCTATATAAGTCTATGATCATCATGAAATAAAATCATGCAACTTCCCTTGGGATCATTTCATCCTCCTTTATATATAACTACAAGAGATCAATTATTTTCCTTGCATTTAAGCCATAATAATGGATCAATCAATTCTAACTGGTGTTAAAGAATTTTTTTAGTTTTATCTCTTGCTTTTTCTTGTCCATACACTGGATGAACAAGACAAGTTTCTCCCCATTGAAGTGTGTCATATTATATTCATCATATAAGATTGACTAGGCTTTCTAAATTTCTAGGACACCTCAATTTCACCAATTTAGCATTATCATCCATCTTCCTTGTTTCATTCATCCTTCCTACACATGTAGATCGCTATTTTCAGTCTATCACAGTCAACAATCTTAACATGATGCATGAAAAATCCACTATTTATCTTTATTAAAACTCTTTGACCTCCTTTCTCACATCCTTATGACCATTTAAGCTTATTGTTATCCTTTTTATCATAAGTAAACATTATGCATATTTGTAGCAGTAATTCTAAACCATGTACTACTATTTGTAATTCAGAGAAGACATTCAAGATTTAAAATTTTAAATTTGAAGGGAAATGCTCCCTTCATTCAATTCTCTTGTGTAAGACATCCAAATTTCTCATCTCCAATATACACCTTTAATATTTGACCTAAAAACATATTAATTATTAAATTTCTTCATTTTCAAATCTTTGTAACAGATGACATCACAACCTTAGAATATATTTCCACCTTTGACTACATTTTAAACATGGAGTTTCCTTTTAGTATATTCTTAATGAATTTTGTTTGATATTTTTCAGTTATTTATCTTGTAGAGATCTTCAAACACATGGAAATTATCATATTAGCATGAATTTAGAACTAAGAGAAACTTGTAGAACCTGAGCATATCATGAGACTATTTGAAATAATCTTTAATGGATGAGCTAATATTATAATGACTGGTTTTCTTTACTTCCATAGATTTCATGGTACTTAGAGCTCTCAATATTACTTCTCTAGCATTCAAGTACATCATGAACCACTCCCCATTGACAGATACAACATTTTTTGAACATTTTCAGAACCAATACCATCACTTTACTCAAATATAACTTGCCACTGACTGATTTTCATACCTTTATTGATGTTAAGTGTTCCTTTCATAAATCATGACTTGAAAACAATATGAAAATTATGGACTTACAAACTTCAACTCCTTGTGCACAAATAAAAATTACTTCTTGTCTATTTACAAAAAGAACACTTTCTCAAGACTCAAATTGACTTACTAATGATTGTGTAGACACTAAAATTAGGTCACACTCCCCTTTGGTCCCTCTCTAATATTAATTTAATTAATTAAATTGAATTAATTCATTATCCTTAAACTATTTATTATTTAAATATCCTAGTTGGGATAATGCCCACATATCCACCTCACATAGACACCTCATCTAGCCACCTCACCCTAAGACATATTCTTAGTAAGTTACCATAACTAACTAAGACCTCCGAACCCTAAAAATCAATGGCTACATTCCCTCTAAATACATTCCCACATGTTAGAAGGAAGCTTCCATTCTAATCCGTGGAGTAAACAAATGAGATCCTAGAAAATCAAGGGGATCTGCCTAGTTTAGTAAACCTAGGAAATCCTGCCCTAACTGACGCCGGTCACCCTAAACTGCTGCCGGTTAAGATGGAACCACCATCGGTTACTGTTTAACCCCCAAAATAACCTTATTTTAAGGTTGACACATTTTTGAGAGATAATCACATCTTTTGAGAACAAGTGACAAAACCAGAGCTGCGTGCAAGCAAAACCAGCGTTAGTACATACATCAGAGTATCCATAGCCAACACTAGAAAAAATCAAAGAGCCATTTGCCTTCACGGGAGCATCTGGGGAAGTGCCAACACCACACCAAGTTCCTTTCATTTGATCAACCACCATTACCAACCAGACATCAAGCTCGTACAAATAGTAAGTTTTGTTAACCAACACTAGTTCATTATCATTTGAGTAGACCCTTTTACTTTTGTTATTATTTTATGCTCCCATTCCCATTCCCCACCATTTTACCTCCCTGAAAACTTGATTATCCCTTTACCCACACCCTTAAACTACCTATATCCATAATTTCATCATCCTTGTGCATACCTAAGATCCACATGAACCTTGCCATTTCCCTTTCATTTTCATCTAGCCTCAGATCTATCACCTTGCCAAGTTTTTATTAAGTTTCCTGTACCCCGACCATACCAATGTCAGTTACCCACAATCGTGGTTGGTTAACCTAAACTGACGTCAGTCTCTGTGTTTTGACCAAAAATCCAGATCAGATCTTAAAACCTCCATCAAATACCCAAAACAGCCCATAACCTGACCCTGACCAGTACTAATACCCTGATAAACACCTTGACCTTCATATTGAGTCATATCTTAGCCTGTTGTGAATGAATTTTCTTATTGTAGATGAATGAGATACCTAAATCGTTTTAACTATAGTAGGATTTCCTTTATTGTTGGCATTAAGTTGTTTTAAACAATGGATTGATAGCCATCTAGGAAGTATCACACTTCCTGGATCTAGCACACGCTAGGCTAATAATTTTAGATCAGTTTTACAAAAGAAAACTCAATATTATTATTCACAGAATAATGATATTTTTATTAATTCAGTCTAGATATCTTTACATAGATGGAGCATATAATTTATAGTGTTTGATCTCCTACAAAGGTGGAGTCAACACTCTTCTTCAAACCCTATAATCTATCTCCATGAATATCTCACCTATCCCACATATCTCTCTATCATATCATATCCCTATTATAATGCTGAGATTAACTCACGTACATAAAAATATGATCACAATATTAATATATCACACTCACCTAACTATTACAACTATATTGGTAATATGAGTTCTATAAACTCATTATTAATAATGTCACAATATATTTGTAACATTCACTCCCCTATTTTTAACATTGTTAATTCCCAATATACACTCCCCTAATGTTGACAAGGTAGAAAAAATAATCATAATTCCTTATGCATCTTGCCACCTATGCATGCTCATGATCCCAAATGGTTTTTTAGGACAACCAACAACTTATAAGGATGGTTTTCCAAGGACAACCAACAACCTCAACAAATGATGGTTCTATAGGACAACCAACAACTTGCAAGGATGGTTTTCCAAGGACAACCAACAACCTCAACAAATGATGGTTCTACAGGACAACCAACAACCTCAACAAGGATGGTTTTACATGACAACCAACAACCTGAAACAAAGGATGGTTTTACAGGACAACCAACAACCCAAATATCATGTTGCTACTATTCCTTTATTCTTTCATTTGTCCAATATGTCTTTCCTTTAGGGAATATGTAGGAACCACTGCTTACTTAATATAAAATAAATAGGGATAAATTTGAACATTGAGACCATGTTCCAGTTCCCCCCCTCAATGTGAATATTTCACTTATTGGAACAAGAACTCTGAAATCATATTGCACACAACTGAAATAAACTACAAATCTGAAATAAAACACACACACACACACACACACACACACACACACACACACACACACACACACACACACACACACACACACACACACACACACACACACACACACACTTCCACCACAGCTTCATGCGGCCCCATTGTTGGTGACTGATGAGAGGTCATTGATTGACCTCCAGCCTCCATTTCCTCCATCCTCCAATGAATCACGTTGCCTACTCAAAAAATTGGGCGTTGAAGCTCAAATTTACAAAACCTTTTGTCGATGCATCTTCCCCAAAAATATTTTCTTTGGTTATGAAATTCCAAAGTAGGGGTTTGGGGGTGGCAGCCCCCAGCAGGGTCAAGGGGTAGTGCCCTTTGCAAGGTCCTGAGGCAGCACCTTGGGTGTGCTCCCTGTTGGAATATAGGGCGGGATTAAGGGGCAGAGCCCCCGAAGCCAGACATATTTTTCTTCTTTGAAGTCATAAAAATATCATTAGATTTGCAATATTATTCATCTTATTCTCCAAAAAATTATACATCGGGTAACACTGAAAATGCGTCCATGAGGTAATTTTTTTTTTTTAACAAAATTTTGACAACTTGATTATTTTGACTAATAAAAAAGACAATAATTTTTTTTTCTAAAATCACCTATTTGACAACAAAAATACCATTAAGAACAAATTCTGACTGTTTTACATGACCTTGATACTATGAGTCAAATAGCTTACGATCGACAAGACAACCTGGTGACAAATGAATTTTACAATATAATACATTTGACTATTAAGACTCTAAACTTTGAAAATAATGACATTTATAAAGAAAAAGGATTATATTGACACCACAATAACGACTAAATCCAAAGAACACTAAATTTCTAGCTATAGACTAGAAAGTAATATGACTCAAAGATTAGATACAACTAAAGACCAAAGAATATATACTCCTTGACAAACTCTAATTATACATAAACTACCTAAACAAATACTACTAAATAATAGAGAAAACCACCAATTTGGAGAAAACTTAAAATAAGAAAGCTCCTAACCCATTTTTTTTGGAGTGGAAACCGTGTGTAGAGAGTATTTTTGGTTGTTTTACTTGAATGTTCATGGAGATCGACTGTAAGGTGCGACGTGCCACATTGCATACATATATTTATTTATCACGGGTTCTACATTTCCTCCAAAACTGTTATACTCAGACATCTTGTATGGTTCTATTTTCACACTCATATGCGAATTTGCACCCTTGTTTGTTGACAACTGTCCTTCACTTTTAGTGAACTTTTGAGATTTTATGGAAAATGTGTGTGGTCGGATTGGTGCCAAAACACAAGCTTTGCTAGATGCCATGAAGAGATAAACTAAAACACCGTAATGATATTTTCAATTAGTACACACTACTCACCATTTAATAAAAACCAATGGTATCTGAGTGTGTCTTGATCTGGAGTGTTTTGATAGCCATGTCAAGTCTTCAACAACAAATCAAATGGAAAATTGGTCATCAATTGAAATAGGATATGCCTCTGATACAGAGGAGATATAGATCTGAATCTATTGGATCCTAAATGTACTGTCAAATAAGGCACCTCTAGTCAAACTTTCTTGCACACTATAAAACAAATCAAACACATAGCTGGGAATTCAAATCTTTAAGATAAATGCTATCACAAGTTAAATTCTTAAACTTCATTGGAAAAATTAAAGATCACTCCTCTTTCGATCTGCACTATATCGAGTCTCCAACACAGAATCAAAAATGAACTAAACTTATTCTAAAAAATCATTATGCTAAATTAAGATAATAATTTTCTACATATCTCAAGAAAATTACAAGCACTACAATTTCCCCTATCAATTCATTCATCCATGAATAAATATGATACCGAATAATAATTTTTTATTAGTTTTACACAGGAAAACTCAATATTATTATTCACAGAATAATGATCTTCTTATTAATTTAGTCCGGATATCTTTACATAGATGGTGCATACAATTTATATTGTTTGATCTCCTACAAAGGTGGAGTCAACACTCATCTTCAAACCCTATAATCTCTCTCCATAAATCTCTCACCTATCTCACATATCTCTCTATCATCTCATATCCCTATTTTAATGGTGAGATTAACTCACGTACATACAAATATGATCACAATATTAATATCTCACACTCACCTAACTATTACAACTATATTGGTAATATGAGTTCTATAAAATCATTATTAATAGTATTACAATTTATTAATAATGTCATAATATATTTGTAACATAGGAAGTCCATTGCATATATTTTTTAACTTTTATTTGGTGGTATTGTTTTCCATTTAAGGTAGTTCCTCCAAGCAAAAAGGAAGCTCTCATGATCAGCTTTCTATATAGGATTCATAAGAATGCAACAACCTACAACTAGCATTTCAACAGGTATTCCTCCTAGCCCTTTAGCCTTATCTGTTTTGTCAACATTTGAAAAAAACATCTAGAATCGGGTGAAACATTTTGGCACACCTGGTGGGACCCATTCAGGGTTCTTTGCATTCTTTCATTTCTAGGTGAAAACATTGTATGTTTGTTTATTTTCTAAAAAATTCTTACATTAAACTTTCTCTCCTGGAACCTTCTTCTCTTCTATTGTCTAAAATCCATCATATTTTAGTGCTTAAAATGAATATTTCTTCCCTTTCATTAGTATCACATTAGTGAAAGATAATCCCTACTCCTATTCATCTATTTATGGCATCGAATTCTACATTTTGATTTGGGTTTAAAAATCATTTCATTTCATTCTGCTTTACTGCATTAGCTCACATTAATTGAGGACAACATATATGTTGGAAGTCATTCCTAGCTGATGGTTGACAAACGAATCATAGAAAATCACTTCCTTTCTTTTTCTCTCTCTGAGTCTTACCAAAACATCACAAATTTAAAATGTATACACATTATTAAACAGCATCTCACTCCAAAGAAGTTGTAGGATCACACGATCATGACACAGTGGGCACCCCACTAATTATCTGTGTCCACTACCCCATCAGAGGACATCCCGCCCCCACCATAACATACATGAAACCTCTCCTTGTAGATATCCTTCTTCATAGGAAGCCATCCTCACTAAAAATTCTATTCTAAAGTTCATTAGTCAGTCCTTAAATAGCATAAGATAAACAAACATAATAGAAAAGACACTCTTAGGATCATTTTTTTCTTAGTGTTTCTACTTAGCTTGCATTTTCAGGTGAGAAGTCATATTCTTCATTTTTCTTATTTCCCCTTACACACTCCTCATCATAGTTGGTGTATTCCAACTTCATCTGAGTGTGCTTGGACCATATTATCATCATTCTTAGAATTATGGGTTTGATTCCACATTTAATTTTAACTCACAACCACATTTTCTTCATCTTTGTTTCAATTTCATAGTGACCGGTGTCAGTCCAGCGACTGTCATCGGTTACCTTCTTACCACCATTGGTTTCACTCAATCGGTGTTAGTTCACTATTCTTTTGGTTAACCTACCCAAAAGGACACCTATTCACCTTCTTTGTTGATTTTGAATCTCTGTCACTATCATCATATTCACTGACCTGGTAATTCCATTAGCATCTTGTACACTTGGCAAATAATTGTCCTTTTACCTTATTTTTTTACCAACTATCCAATTTCCACAGTGACCGACCGTAGTTACTTGTGACCGGTGTTGGTTTAACCTAACCGGCATCGGCTAGCCTGTGTAATTTTCTAGCTGACATTTTAGCCCCAATTCACCTACCACCACCTATTTATCCTGTCTCTATTGTATTTATGTGTCCTTTACAAAAAGCAATCTTACCACATTAGTACTTGTTCACATGGTGCTAATGCATCGACAAGAAAACACCCTCATATTCCACACCAGTCGTCAACCACTCCCACCTAGTCCTTCACCACCTTCCATTTTACCACCAGTCATGGAGCCTATCCAACCTATCTCTATCACTACTGGAGATGAGGATTTCACACGAATCCTTGACCAAAACCCTACCACCTTGTAGTTTTATCTCTCCCACTTGTCCACTCAAGATGCCTCAAGTCAGTTAATATACAACATGCCTATATCTATGCGCCCAAAACTCATTCATACTCATGCATCAGCCTTGTCTGGCTCTGTGCTACCCTCACCTACTTTTCTTCCTGTCATTTCACAGTCAGGCCCCATACTTGTTATGACCACTTCCTCTACCACATCTACTATACCTTCACCAAACACCCAGAACATAACCTCATCCACCCCTATTGTTTCATATATACATGTAGCTACACAACCACCCTAGGTTTTGGTGACCCCTACCCCATTTCAAAACGTTGTTCTTTCCATTCCACAATCCTTAGCCCCCATTTCCACTAGGGTCACCATGACCCTTCCACCTCCATATACATACTATTAACATCCTCCCATTTCATCTATCATTCATTTTGGGTACCTACCCCCTATTTCATTCCCTCCTTCTCAATCTAACTATATGGAAGCACCATATACTGGAATGCCACCCTTTTCATATACCCAACACCAATCCTCTTACACTACAGGAGTCACCAAACCATCACAACCTACCAACGACCTAATCAAGTTAATAATGGATAAGATGCAGACATTAGAAGCATCTCTTTCTGGCTCCTGCAAGACTCTCACCTATGATGAGATTTGTAATGCCTATCCACTCATCCATTCCTATCTACCCATATCCCATGCATTAGGAAATGCCTAAATTTAACCACTTCAATAGAAAAGAAGACCCGCAACAACATTTGCGGTCTTTCAAACATGGGCATTATCTGATCGCCCATGATGACGCTTTGCTTCTAAGGACCTTTCCCATGTCTCTAACTGGCCTTGCATTAGACTAGTATAGTGGGTTACCTAGACATTCCATCTTCTCATTTAACCAGGTAGCCCAAGCCTTATTGGATCACTTCTCCATTAACATTGTTGAGAAGGTTACCATGGCTGACCTCTACTCTATGCATCAGTACGATGATGAATCTATCACAAATTTTGTTTCTCATTGCTGTATTTTGATCAATCAACTCACATTCCAACTACCACAAGATGAAATCATAGAGCTCTTCACACGGGCTTCTGCTAGACATATCTCACTGACCCTGAAGGTCCAGACTTTCTGAACCTTCGATGAAGCATTCACCATGGCATGAAAACTAGAGATTCAAGCCATCGAAGAGAAGAAGATCCAACTACGTAATAAAAACTTTACATTCAAGTCGAATGACACCTCTTCTTCTTTGAAACCCCAGAAAAATTATTCAAAAGCTAAGGGAACCACTAACACAGTGGTACTCAAAGCTAGCCCAGCTCATTCATCAAATTATGCTAGTCCATCATCTAATCTTTCACCCGTTTAGAATTTTCAATTTAGATGGGAACAATGGAAATATACCCCAATTAGGGAACCTTATTCTTCTGTCTTATAAAAGATCATTAAATTTGGGGCCATCACCCTTCCTCCCATGAAACCACACACTAGTTTTGACCCTACTCGCTCCACACACGCATGGTATAAACAACACGACTTCTGTAACTATCATCGAGTGAAGGGTCATAGTGATGGAAATTACATCACTTTCAAAAATATTATCCAAGAAATACTTGTGAAAGGTGAGTTAACCTTAGATAATCCTAATGCACCTGCCAATCAAAACCTACACATTACCTCATTACCTCATATTCCTTCCATAGAGGAAATATTATCTTGAAGTCCTCCACCTACACTTGAACCCACTTCACCTACTCCTCCACCCATAGAGGGACATCCTTCATCCCATCTCTCACCCATGAAGGAGACTCCTGTTGACATAAAAAATACTTCACCTTTGACTTCTCCACCTAGAGATACGTCACCCATAGTACTTCTCCAGTCCATAGAAGATACTTGTCCATATCCTTCACTCATAAAGGAGCACCCATCATCTCCTCCACCCATCGAGGAGCACCCATTTTCTCCTCCACCTATCAAGGATCTAGTAGAGATACCTTTTCCTCTAGGTGACCATTCTCCATCAGCTACCCAAGATCATGCAGACTTACTTTCAGCTCTCTTACCCATGGAAGCTAAAGCTAGAAAATTTCCCGTCTCTAAGACACATTTTATGGGAATTTCCATTGGATCCTCATCAACCTCACATATAGCAGTGTTGTTTACACACCTAGCCAATCACCTAGATTATGTGGATAGAGCCTTACTTTGGGAGTTTGTTCTTCTTCCTATCTCCACATAAATGTAGATGTCACTTACTGACACTTCCACTATCTACCCAAAAATATTTTGTCCAATCGAACTAAATATAACTACAACTATCACAAATTCCACCACGATACCACTCATGGATCAAACCGTACCCCTACCCATAACCCAACATGCATCTACACCCAAGCCTAAACTTACATCATCTTCCTCACCTAAACCTAGCAGTACCTGAGGGGTAATCCCAACCACCAGCCTTAGTCATCCACCCATCAAATTAGATTTAGCTACATACTCAGAAGCCAGTACCAAAACTGCTACATCACCCAAATAGAAGAACCAATCCCATAAATCTCATACCCCAACCTCATTGATCACACCTTCATCACCTTCACCCTTTTCATCCATCATAGGACCTCACCCTTCCAGCACAGTTAAGAAACCTCCACTCGCTCGTAAACTAAAAACACAATAGCCCATGCCTCCATCACAAACCTCAAACATACCCAAGCACCTGACATGAAATCCACCCACATCTAAAACATATTTACCACCCATACCTCTAATACCATCAATCACTCCTTCACTACCCATAACACTTCAGTCTCTTTCCCTCAAACCTCTGGCATGACCTACACCATCTACCTTCACAGCACCTCCATTATCCCCGTGGGTAACGCAACCTCTTCCATCATCTTCCTTTCCCTCTAGATCTCGTGTGCCTATATCACCTTTACCCAAGAAGGTACAACCTAAGGATAAAAATATGCTACCCTCCAATAAGGTAGTCAAAACAACCACACACTCTCCTACCAGCTCGTCTACCATACCCCTACCCAAACAAACATGACTAATGCCTAAGATCACACCAACACCTAAAACCGCAGCTCAACCTACTTCCCCTCATGTAAATACCGTTCCTCTACATTCCATGGTGCCTACACTCAAACCCATCTTCACTTCCCATTGTGATCCACTAGTGGGGTCCTATGCCCAAATCTTAACCAACCTCCTTAAAACTTTTGCCATCACATTACCACCTCTCAGACCTTATGACCCACTCAAACCCAAACCAAAGGAGTTTGATGACACCAAATTTTTTTCCTACTGTCGTGTGACAGAGCACGATGTAGAGAACTACAATGCTTTAAAAACCATTCTTATCCAGTTGTGTCCTCCCAAAGAAAACTTTTACAATGATGAACTTCTTGATGAGGACCCCATTTCACCAGTACCCATTCCCACAACTCTCCCCTCACTTCTTACTCAATGACCTGAACCTTTACCCCCACAGCTCCTAGAACCACCTTTGAGATTTGAAATTAACATGGTTCACATCAAAGAACTTGTCAAACCTCCACTCAAATGTCAATGTGCTCAACTCATCCCACAAGGTTCCTTCCTACCACTAGGCTTTTTCCCTTCATGTCGCTATACTTTTCATGGCTCACCTACCTCACCTACCTCCCCACCTCAGATCAACATGATCCATGTTTCTACCCATGCTCAGAAGAAAAAAGGAAAGGAAAAGGCAACTGACTCACCAACCAATCCTATACCTAACATACCATCTACACCCACACCTAAAATCACTATCTGCGGTCCCACATATCCTATTTATAATGGGTTCACACATCGCGTGATGCTAAAAAAAATACACTAGTCCCCCCTCAAAATGTCCTTATATGACCTCATCCAATCCTCAGAATCCCATCGTCAAGCTCTTATGAAGGTCCTATAATCTTTTGAGGTTTTACCCAATGACACTACGCTTGTAGCCTCCATTATCACACCCCATAATGTAGCCTCTCTCACCAAATTACCACCTTTATCCATGCCTCCACCTATTCACAAAGTAGCCTCCTGTAGTTTCCCAGAGGAAGATCTCACCACACTAGACTGATGACCCAGACCCAGCTCTCTTCATCTTTGTCCACAACAATGATATACATGTACGTCGTGTTATGATCGATGGGGGCGCTAGCATTAATATCATTTCCTCCCATGCATTCTCTTAAATGTGCATACCTAACAATTACATGCATGAACATCCCATCATGTTGTGTTCATTCAAAGATGTTATCATGTCTACAATTGGCACCATCATCCTCCACATTCACGTGGGCCCCTGTACTATTCCAGAGTTATTTTATGTCTTGGAGGGGGAATTTAAATATAACATGTTGCTTGGTAGACCCTAGATTCTTTTCATGGGTTGTGTCCCTTCAATTTTTCATCGTTGTGTGAAATTTGAGCATGAAGGACACACCTATACCATTCTAGCTAACCCATCACCTTTCAAAACTTGCAACATACTTTACTGACCTAATGACATGCTCATACCCATTAAATCCTCTACCTCCACAACCACTGCCTCTTCACCTCCACCTCCAGTCACTAGTACAACCATTGCCTCAACCGTACACACCTCCTCCATTCCTACCGCTGCCATAACCTCCATGTCTGAACCATCACCCTTGTAATCCGTCAGCTCCACCTCTGAGCTGACCTCGGACACATCGACTATTCCAGCTACCACATACCAACCACCAATCCCTTGGAGGGAATTTTTCAAAACCTCACTCTGGGGGAGTATCACCTATATAGTGTCAGCACATTCCTTACTCCACAAGAGTATGGAAGTCTTCACTAGCACCCTCGCTATGATCACCATATAAGAGAGTGCATCCTTTATGGTCCTCCCCACCTTTGTACCAATCTCACCTATGGGGGACTTGATACTACTACTTACACACCTAAACCACCATCATAAACTTGCCCATTTTTCAGCGACCTCCAATCACTCACCAATCGATGTTTCACCCACACCTTCCTACACCAATGTGCGCGAAAGGGTTTTGGTTTTGGATTTTATGAGCAAGGTTGCCATACTATTATTCCATGTACTACTCGCAAGAATAACAACCGTAGTGGTATCAAATTTGCTGAACCACCTACTAAGAAGGCCTGCATTGAACTCATTAAAGACATCAGCCCTTATCCACCTTCGTCACCACCATTGCCACCTTCACCGACAGAGTCAATGGATCTAGAATCCATTCTTCCTAAATTTTGTTTTTCATAAACACCATTTCCATAGGGCCTCTGACTTATCAACGCGAGGGTGAAGCTCCCTCTTCTCTTCCCTTCCTGTACCTTGAAATGATCATGTAGACACCTAAAATTGGTTACCCAATTTAGTGTCCCCCGCGTTCGTTTACCTTCTCGGGTAACCTGGGGCACCTTTATATCACCACTTTCCCTTTAGGGTATTAATTAAATATCTAATTAAACATTTATCCTAAATTTTTTGTACCCCATTGTATTTTATCCATGGATAATTAAATATTAACTATTTAATTATACTTTTTACATATATCTTAACCGCTTATCTACCCCATATCAATTCCTAACCTCCCATAATCAATTATTATCCATCTATCCCCCCTAATTCTCCTCCCCCCAGAACTGTGCAGCTGTGATATCCTCTCATATTTAAGTCAGGAAGAATATATTTCTTATCTTTCAAATTCATCCTTTTTGGCCATTTTGGGAATCTGTTCCCTGATCAGCCGCCAACCGTTTAGTACTCGGTCGATGCCAATTTTTCTGAGCAGCACCAATTTTTCTGAGCAGTGCTGATTGTACCTCGGTTGGTACCGATTATAAATACAAGGCCAGAGATTTTGTTTTGGTTAGATTCAGAAAGAGCTAGTTACCTAGAGATTGCTTAAGCCTCTGAGCAATTAAAGAGATCGTCAATCAGAAGAAGAGAGTGAATTTTGTCCAAATTCAATCCCTAAGAGGTGTACCATTACTCTGTCTACGGATCTACAACTCTTGCACATCGTCCATAGATACCCTAGACATCATTGGTGATCAATCAAGAATTGTTCAGAATGCATCAATAGCTAAGGTGATATCCTCTTTGTCCATCTTTAATCTTTGCTTTCTGAGCAATCTTCAGCAATCTAGTCTTATCACTAATCCAATTTCCTCAGTTTTCAATCATCTTTTACTTTCAAGATTTCTGTCTGCCTGTGTGTCCAATTGATGCTGATCACTATTTGATCGACGCCTACCAAAAAAATGATGCCAATCACTGTCTGATCGACGTCGACCAAAAAAAATGATGTCGATCACTGTCTGATCAATGCCGACCAAAACAAATGACACCGATCACTATCTGATCGACACTGACCAGATAGGTAGTCAAGATACAGAATTCAGGTAACACATATCTCAGCATTGTTTTCATAGTTTCCTACTTTGATGTTTAGTATTCTGTTCCAATGTTGTTTACATTTTGTCTTTTATTTTTAATCAGAAAATCTAAACATTTACCTACATCTTTTATCTATGTATGCTTCTTTACTCTTAATTGAAAACATGGACTGACATCCGCCGAGGAAGCTCATCACTTCCCAGACCCACTTTTTGGGTAGTCCACCCAAATATCTATTAGCGTTGTCTTTTTCTGCCAAGGATTTGTGTGTCATAGGTTTCTTGGATCTACTTTGCAGGTTTTCTCATGTGCGCCCGTCTAACTTCTACATTGGCTTTCCTCTTTATCTACGGCATCGGATCCGTCTTAACTATCAGGTATCGATTTCATTTAAGTTTTTTCAATACTTTTGTGTTTAGTTTGGTGCATTAACTTGGATAGGTAACAAGCACAGAAAATTCTTGATCTACATTCTGGCATGCTGAGTGGGAGATTTGAACCAAAGTACCCTATTGGTAAGTTCATTTCTTTTCCAGTTTTGAGCTTTTGTTCTTTTTTTTCGCTGATTTTCATCAGGTTTCCTTAAGCATTTCTCTTTCTTCATTTTGGTTTTTTTTCTTTCGTTTATAATTTTCAAAATCAGAAGTTCATTTCTTTCTTACATATCTAGATTCCCAATTTCTATTTCTAAATATTAGTAAATCTTTCATTTGATTTCAAAGATTGCACTTTTTTATTTATCTCTTTGTGCAAAGTTGTCATTTTCTTGAAAGTTTTCTAGTTTCTTAAATAGAAATTCTTCATTCTACTAGTATCTAGTTATCTGGATATATCTTTCTGGATTTGTTTGCATGTTTGCTTAACCTTGTCTTGTGAAGACCAATTTTCTTGTTCATAGGATTGTTCGAGGGGAAAATCTCAACAACACACTTTTTGAAGTCCACACAGCCTTAGACAACTAAATCTATAGGTATTTCTCTTTTATGGTGTTTTTCTCCTTTTTTAAAAACTTAAAAAGAACTTGTTTGCTTGTTTTCTATCACACTCAAACATTTTTATTTTGGTGCTTAAAAATAATTAATCGCATTGGGAAATAACTTGTTTGAATTGTCTTCATTGAAATCAAACACTTCAGTTTTATTGCTTAAAAATAACTTTTTCTTTGTCATTTTTATTGTATGTTCTTCATCTAGTTTTCTAAGTAGGTTGGAAAATTGATTAAAATCAGTAGCGACACTATTTGATTTTTATTTTTCATCCTTGCACACAAATCCAAAATAACTAGGTATAAATAATTTACACAAAAACTCCTTTCCTGGCCTCGCCTACTTGGAAGTGACATCCAAGAGGAAGAGCCTATACGTGGTACTTGGGCCACGCTATAAATTCACGGAAGTTCTGGTATATATTGGCAAAGAACTCGACTCCCTTATCACAGTGGTGTGGGAAGTGTGGGGGTATGCCCCTATATCAAGCCATGTACCAATCTTTTACTAAAGTGCCTTCAGGACTCCTCACCAAAACATTCCCCAAACCATCCTTAGTTTGGCCAATTGAGTAGTCCCCATTCTAAAAATCCTTCCCAAACATTTTCTTTCTTAAAAAGCATGAAAAATTTAAAAGAGATAATCAACTAAGTTGCTTGAATTGTCTATGCATCAGTTAGGACAATCTTTTTCTATGTTTTGTGCTTGTTTATGATGGTCATTACCTGGATCACAATCTAGAAAAATGGCTCAACTAGTCTCTTCCTCATCTGAGACCACCACTAATGTGGATGTTTCAGTACCCCTTGGGTCTTCTTCAAGACCACTGTTAGTTGGTTCCCCATCTTGGTCATATAATCATTTATATCATCCTAAAGTGATCCCATCATGACCAGCTTCCCCCAGTCCTTCAGAGGTGTCATCTGCTTCTGATATAGAGTATGTTCCTCATGGAGATCCTAAATTTCAAGCATTCCTTGATCACAACCCGGTAGCCCTTATGGACTATCTAGTGCATTAGTCTATTTGAATATCTGATTAGGGACCACCAATCTAGCAAGTTTACAATTATTCTCATGAACCATCCCAGGCTTTTATAGAACAGTTAGCATGCTTTTTCTCACCTCGAACCACGAAAGAGGGTGGCACATCTATGCCTCCTTTTTCTCTTCCACCGACCATGTCGACTGGTTCTCAAATGATCTTTTCTATCCCTAGTGCCATGGCTACCTCGACTACTCCACAGCCTACTTCTGAGAGGCCCTCTTCTTTAGCTATGATGAGTGCATCTGTGCTCTCACAGATTGCAGTTAATTCTTTTATGTCGTCTATTGCATCTCAGGGTTAGTACCTCTTTGTGAATCAACCCCCTTCTATGAGTCAGTTGGTTCCTTCTTCTCTTCCTCTAGCTGCTCTTTCTTCTAATGCTCCAGTGAAAGTGACCTTTACCCATCCTCTAGCATTCGGTGCCCCTAATAACTAATATGACAGTCAAAAGCCTCATTCAGATTTTGTTCCCCACCATATCCAATCAAATCAACACCCATATTCCTCAATCCATTCTGATTCAGTCAACGAGTATAGGATCTCACCAATCACAAGCTCCGTCTTTCATTCCACCACCTTTCTCTCAACCACTTGTCATCTCATAGCCTATTTTTATGTAGGATCCTTCACAAAAAATACCTCACCAGGTGTCACCCAAAACACCTGATTATTCCTCTTATCATCCTGTTAATCAACAGATGAATCCCCCGTTAACGCCTCAAAAAAACCTACCATTTGCTTCTTATGCAGGACATACCAACATGCCCCCTCCTCAATCTGACGTCATCTAAATTATTTTCAAGAATATCATAGACCTAGAAGCCTCCACCAAAGGGGCTCATCCTTCATACTCTTTTGAAGAAGTATGTAATGAACCGATTCATCCATCATTGGATTTTAGGCCTTATCCTCCCCAATGGGAACTTCCTAAGTTCTAAAAATTTCATAGCCGAGAGGATCCTCAACAGCACCTACAAACATTCAAGCATGCTTGCTACCTTATATTCCAGGATCAAGAGCTTATGCTCCGTACTTTCCCTATGTCTCTAGCAGGGCCTACTTTAGACTAGTATAATAACATTCCCCAACACTCCCTGTTTTCTTTCTCTCAATTAGCTCAGATGTTTTTTGAAAACTTCTTGATAAATATCACACATAAAATCTCGATTACAGATCTTTATAACATTCATCAATTCGATGACAAGTCTATTGCAAAAAAATTTTCACTCGTTGGAGAGGGATAATAAATCAATTGTCTTTCTCCCTCCCTCAATCTCAACAGATCGAGTTGTTTACTTGATCTTGCACTAATCATATTTCTTCCACTTTAAGGATTCAAACCTTTCATACATTTGAAGAAGCCTTTATGATGGCACACAAACTTGAGTCCCATGCCATTGAACAAGGGAAGTTAAAACTTCACTCTAAGTCTAAACCAGATTTTTCTCAGTTTACAAAATCAAACCCTTCCGCTTCTAACAAAGACAAGAATCAGGGGTCCACCAACGCTATCGTATTAAAAACATCACGAGCTGATAACACTTCTAATCAAAACACCTCGGAGAGACTCTTCATCTTCTCGAAAAGGACCCTCGTCATCTTGATCTTTTACTTCGTTGGGGGAATCATATGCTTCTATCTTAGAAAAAATGTTGGAAGTTCACATGATTGAACTTCCTCCTATTAGAAATTTTGATGAAAGCCAAGAATGACCATTCTGGTATAGGGAAAATGACTTCTGTCGTTATCATAGAAGCAAAGGCCATGACATTGAATGATGTCAGACCTTCAAAAATCTTGTCCAAAAATTCATTGATAAAGGCGAGCTCATTCTTGGATAATCCAAACGCTCCCCCAAATCAGGCACTTGATGTCTTTAAACAACCTTTTCCCAATCATTCCATGAACAATGACGCTTCAGGGTCTCAAAAAACCAAACACTCATACTATCAGCTTCATCTCTACTGAAGAATATTTTTCTAAATCTAAGCCATCTACGAATACGTTGACCGAATCGGAACTTCCTCCCGCTCCGTTAATCTCTGAGATTCCACCATCTGTTGGATAATTTGTCTTTGAATATTCCTCCATTGTTAGAGATGGGATTCATCTCTCTCTTCCTCATTTATCTAATATTCCATCCATGCCCAGAGACAGTGTCATCCTCATCTGTCTCGTTGTCAGACATTCTTTTGATGCTTGAGGCATTTACATCTCTTCAAGTTTCCACAACGAATACATCTACTTCTGTTTCTCCTATTTTCACCGTGACTATGCCATTGGTGAACATACCTATAGTCATACCAACTTCTCTACCGCTTGAAGGTTCTTTGATTTTAACTCTTCCTATTTACTTTCCTACAGTAGTTACACCCACAATTACTATACTGGAAGTATCTTCCTCACAAGGAACTGCTTCTTCATCATCCACTTCTTCCATCACCGATGTTGCCTTGCCTATTAAGGAAAAATCTAAAGAAATAGTACCATCACCTACACTTTCGGTTCTTGAACTTAGACCAAGATATCTGAAGTATAATGTTTTATCATCGGCACCTCCCCATCTACTTCCCCCAAAAAGGTTATAATCACCTTATGCATTCAAAGTTGTCACTATCCCCAATAAAGGAAAACCAATATTTCAGACTATTAAGACTCTTGGCGCTTTCCCTCAAAAATATCTCTCCGCGCCTCATAAAAGATTGGATTTATCCACTGAGAAGGCATCTTCTTCTACAACACCATCTTCACTAGTGCCTCATAAAATGGATTTACCCACTAGAAAGATGTCACCTCTTTTATCAGAACCATCATCTTCATCACCAAAATCTAAGGCACCCTTTATTCCTCATATCAGACCTTTCTTGGGAGATCCTCTCTCATCTAAACTAGCCTTATCTAAATCGTCATCTGTTTCAACCAAGTAGCCTTCCTCATCTTTGAAGACCACAACACTTGTCACATCTTCGTCATCTTTAAAATCTATCTTAGGAGCTCCTCCTCCACATAAATCAATCTTGCCTCACTTACTTCCATCTCAAGCACCCAAGGCTACCTTTCCTAATGTCCAGAAAAGCAAAACAGTCTCTAAAAACACTGTCAAACTAGATATGCAGGTTCTTTTACCTCAGAAGTCTGTTAAGGTGAAAGAGGTACCTTCATCATCTCTTTCCTCATCTTCATCTATGGGATTCTATACTGAAATCCTTCGCAAACTTATTTAATATTCATCTATATCTCTTCCTCCAATCCAACCCTATAATCCCAAAGGATTAAAACCTTCATGGTTCAACTCTGATTTTATTTGTGCTTACCACTACACTCTAGGTCATGACACTGATGGATGTAAAGCCCTTCAATCTTTCATTAATAGCCTCTTAAAAGAAAGTGATCTTCTACTAGTAAGGGGAGGAGGAACAAATATCTTCTATCAACTCAACTACATCTAAGCCTAAACAGTCTACCCAGACCTCTAATTCTATTAATTCCACTCTAGATGATCTTCCACCTTCTCAAATCGACACAATTCATATCACCACTAGAGCAAAACAATATGGTAATCCATCATCATCTACAACATATCGGCCATGGGTTGTTATTTCTGCAGCCCCTGAAGGAGTTCCTCCTTCCTAATCAGCCCCGAGTCCTTGGGTCTCTATTCATGCTTCACCTCGGGATCAGATTCCTATGTTAGTTGAGGAGAGTTTTATGAAACAACTCTACCCATGCTCAGTCAAAATGTCTCTTTTTGATCTCATTTAATCATCTCCATAGCATCACCAGGGTCTGATTGATAATTTGTGTCGCATTGCAGTGAATTTAGATGAGCCCCAACCTTTCGATATGGTTGTTGGATTGAATAGACCATCAACCACCATTTCCTTCAAGGATTATGAAATTGCTCCCTTTATTCCGAGGATTTAGACGCTCCCCTCTTTATCACAGTTCAAATCAGGAACACTACGTTAAAATGCACTATGATCAACAATGGTGCTGCACTCAACGTCATTTCCTCCCACACATTCAAGCAACTTAAGTTACCAAAGAACATAGTGTCACCACCACCTTTCGCCCTTCGATCATTTAACGATCAGACTAGCAGTTACTTTAGGAACTGTGGGTCCTGCCCATTCGGGTAGGTAAGAAACTACTTCACGAGCTTTTTTACATTGTTGAAGAGAAAATTCCACTATAATATGATCCTTAGACACTCTTGGATTCATATAATGCATTGCGTCCCATCAACCCTCCATTGATGCTTAAAATATCAGTATGAGGGAAAAATCTATACTCATCCAGAAGATCCTTTTCCTTCCGCACAATGCAACATGACCATAGGGTTTTGCCCCTCTAAAGGAGAATGCTTGTTCTCCTGATAAGGCTTCATCCTCTTCCATAATGTATAACAAAACTACAAGATTTACAAAATTTGGAAGAGACGTTGCAATGTTTTTCACTAGGAGAGATTCCTCTTCTCTCTTTTGACGCCCATCTCAAACCTAATGAGTATGGTAGACCAGAAAAACAACCTGAATATCAAGCAAGGTCTTGGTCAGCATCATCACCATTGGTCTGCCCAATCAATAGACTAACTTCATTTACGGTGGTCTTGATACACCTCACTATCACCCAGATTCTCCCCCTAGGGTCAAAACCCTATTCAGTAGGGTTTGATTGTTTACAGAATCCCGTGCATTCACAAAAGCTTATTTATATCGATGCGTGCATGGAAGGGCTCTGGCTTGGGAAAAGTATGAACAGGGTGTGCATGACCTAGCGACCATTCCAACTCTTAAACCACATCAAAAATTTAGTTTAGGGTTTAAACCTCTCTCAAAATCCACCATCACCATTCTCGATGAACCTATTTCCATTAAGGAACCATCTTCTCCCATTAGGTCAGAAGCATCACTTGATGTGGATGACACAATTCCCATCCCATCTAAATTTTTATTAAGTCAATACCATTTCCTTAGGTCCGCTGACCTATAAAACTAATGGCGAATCCACTTCCATACCATTAGTTTTCCCTGAAATAGTTGGAGATGACTCTCCCACTATCAATACTATCCACTATGTGGATGATGATTCTATCCTCACCTATCTGGGGCCAGAGGATTCCTATCTTCCTAAAACCATTCCTTCTGATACATCTACGCTTCTCAACGAAGCCACTGTCGATATTAATATAATGACTTCTAAAGACCCTTGCATCATTAAGGTCAGCCAATCTCTTAATCTATAGGAGTTAAGAGACTTCACCACCTTTCTTTCTAACCATCACCAAGATTTTTCTTGGTTATATGAAGATATGCTAGGCCTCGATCCTAATATTGTGGTCCATAATATCGTTACTCCTCCAGACATGAAACTGGTTAAGAAAAAATTACGTAAAATACATCCTCATGTAGCCCTTCTTGTTAAAGAAGAGTTACAGCACTTACTTTCCGCTAACTTCATCCAACCCATTGACTATCCACAATGGGTTTCAAATGTAGTCCCAATAACCAAAGCTATTGGGAAAATTCTAATTTGTACTAACTTTCGGGATCTTAATCTTGCTTGTCTGAAAGATGATTTTCCTCTACCAAATATCGATCAAATCATGGATTTAACCACAGGTCATGAGATGCTTTCTCTTATGGATGGTTTCTCTGGATATAATCAAATTCTCATTACACCAGAGGACCAGCATAAGACTTCCTTCATAACTCCTTGGGGGACTTTTTGTTATTGTGTCATGCCTTTCATTCTTAAGAACACAAGAGTAACTTATCAATGTGCAATGACCTACATCTTCCATGATCTCTTACACAAATCTGTGGAAGATTATGTCAATGACCTCCTTAGTAAACCCAAACACCGTCAGTATCATCTTTTCATTCTTGCACCTCTCTTTGAGATGATCATTCATTTTTGTCTAAATCCATCTAAATGCGTGTTTGGCATTCTCATTGGTAAACTATTAGGATTTACCATTTTTGTTAGGGGCATTGAAGTTGACCCCACAAAAATAAAGGCTATATTCGAGATGCCTCCCCATTATAACTTAAAGTAGCTCCACGGTCTTCAAGGACGCCTTCAATCAGTGTGTCATTTTATCTCACAATTATCAGACCATTGTCAAAATTTTCATCATCTCCTCCATAAGAATGTTCATTTTGAATGGGATGAGCATTTCCAAAAGGCCTTTGATGATCTCAAATCTTATCTTCTTTCTCCACCTATGCTTACACCTTCACTCGAGGGGGAGCCATTCTATCTTTATATTTCTATGACTGATCATGCTATTTGAGCCATGATCTCGCATTGAGATGCTAGCGGTTAAGAAAAAGCCATCTATTATATCAGTCGCACTCTTCATGAGTATGAAACACACTATTCAAAAGCTGAAAACTTTTTTGTACTCTCTTCTTTGCGACTTCTAAACTTTTTCACTATCTCCTTAATAAAAAAACTTATATTGTTACAAGTGTAAATCCACTCAAGACAATGCATGTGAAACCTTATCATAATGATCATATTACTCGTTGGCTCATGCTCATGATAGAGTTTGATCTCGAGTTCATATCACAAAAATCTATCAAAATTCAGGTCATTGCAGATCAATTAGCTGATACTCCTCTTTTAAACACTCAAGTCCCCCTTGCTCAATTCCTAGATGAGTACATCCAACAAATTAATTTCAGTCTATCTCCATTTAAAGTAAAACTCTTCTTTGATGGGTCCAAATGTCAGCAAGGGGGAGGTGCAGGTTTTTTCATGATTCCTCCTTGGGGTGCACCTATCCTTGTTGTACACAAGCTTAACTTTGAGTGTGCCAATAATATGGCTAAATATAAAGCTCTTGTTTTAGGTCTTCAAAATTCCATTAATCTTGGTGCTCACCATATCGACATCTTTGGTGATTCTGAGCTTATCGTTAATCAAGTCACTGGTGTCTATCAGTGCAAAAATGATATCCTTCAAAAATATCGTGATATCATTCTCTTTCAACTTAAATCTTTTAATAAATTTACTATCCAAGCTATTCCTCACATTGCAAACCGATTTGTAGATACAATTGCTTCTTTAGCCTCACTTATTCCACCTTTTATCGAAGACTCATGACTTTATTTGATTTTTCAGTGTTTAGACCAACCATCTCATCTCAGGTAGTCAACTTCAATTAATGTCATCACAACCAATACTCAAGATGAGTGATATCAGCACATTCTTGATTATCTATCCCGTTTAGTGCTTCCTTCAGATCTAACTTCCAATGGCAGAAGATCTTTTATCCTACACGTTAGTCGCTATACTATTATGGGTGGAATCCTCTACAAACATGGTTTTGATGGTATTTTGCTTTGGTGCCTCAAAACCCCTGAATCATCTAAAACCATCCAGGAAGTCCATGATGGTATTTGTGGTGGAAATTTTAGTGGCTTAGCCGTAGCTAAATGCATCTTACGTTTAGGTTACTATTGGCCTTCTCTTTATAAATACTATTGCGAATACACTAAGAAATGTGTCAAGTGTCAACAACATTCCAATCTTACACATATCCCTAGTCAGGCTTTGCAACCTGCGGTGGATTTGTGGCATTTTTCAAAATGGGGTCTTAATCTCATCAGTCTCATCAATTCCCACTCTTGACAACGTCATCACTCTATCATTATTGCCACATAATACTTTACTAAGTGGGTGGAAGCTATTCCTCTTTCATCAACCAAATCTAAACCCATTGTTGATTTTGTCTATCAACACATCATTTGTCGCTTTGGTGTCCCACACATCCTCATCACAGAAAATGGTAAATATTTCAAAAACATCGATTTACAGAACCTTTGTGATGATTTTAATATCAAACTCAGCTTTTCTTCTCCGTACTATCCCCAAGCTAATGGGCAGGCTGAGGCTTCCAATAAAACTTTGCGTAATATCCTCGCAAAGGTAACTAGTCGAGCTGGTAGTGATTGGAATTTACATATCCCTTTTTCTCTCTAGGCTTATCAGACTAGAATTTGTACTCCTACTGGTGCTACTCCCTTATCTCTCATCTATGGGTCTGAGGTTGTCCTTCCTTTGGAAGTCTAGATCCCATCTCTTCGTGTCTCTCTTAAAGAATTTGTCTCTAATGAGGACTGTCGTCAAAATCATCTAGCACAGCTTAAGTTGCTAGATGAGTGGCGTCTTAATGCTCTTGAGCATCATCAAGTCTATATTGAGCATGTTAAATGTGATTATAACAAGCACTTGCAACACTATGACTTTAAAGTTGGTGATCTTGTTCTTAAAGAAAACCAAAATGTCACTACACTAGAATGAAGTCAGCATGGTAAGTTTTCTCCTAACTGGATGGGTCCATACGTTGTCACTCATAAATATGGGTCCGAGGCTTATCACCTATCTTCCATGGATGGTGTACCTGAAATGGAACCTCTTAATGCCTTGCATCTAAGGCCCTTCTACTATTAACATCTATCTTACGCGATTTTAGTCATAAAATAGATTTTTCATCCATCTGTAACTAATCATGCATTTCGTAGTGATTCGAAACTATGTGGTTCTCCACGTTATGTCTGTTATACCTTGAATATGAGTACTATGGCTCTACTCATGGAATTTTCCTTACAGATTTGTTCCTTCTCATGGTAGGAATTCCTTAGTCACTACTTCATCCACCCTAGGTGTTCATCTTGATCAAAACAACTTTGGGGCATGAATACGTGCTTGTATACATTTCCTTCCCCTCTATCTAGTTTATCTGGTCTAAACTCAGCTTTTTCCAAAAAAAAAAGAGAGAAAAAGAGATGTTATCCTAGTCCTAAAGGATAGACTGATCCCTCGAAGGATAGCTATCTTTTCCTTATCGAATAAAATCAAAAATATAGACCATTCCTCGAAGGATGGCTATCATCAAAATCAAAGTACAGACCGCTCCCTTGAAGGATGAATGTTTGTTTTATGGAATTTTCAGCCTTTGCAGTAAAGAACTTCCTCTATTTTCCAGTTTTTTCACTTTTTAGCATCTCTGAAAAACTTCCCGTATCGATCAGTCTTTCTATATCTAGTAAACTTCCCACATCGATCAGTTTGTTTTTCTATCAAAAATAAAAAACAAGTCATGAAGCTGTGACATGAGACCTTTTCGATCATATGGAGATCGTATTTTCCCCATATGGGCACGTATTTGATCTTTCATGTGTTCTAACGAGATGTGTACTAATCTCTCATCCTTATCTACCTCCTCAATCTGGTTTGTGACTAACTAGTTTCGGGTTTATTTTAACCTCATCTATGGCCTTATATGCATCATCTTTCAGTTTTCTATCAAAGTCTCTATTTATTGTCGGTTGGGGGACTAACTTATCATTCTTTTTCTTATCTAGGTGTAGTGTTTTTTATTTCTAAGGGATGATATCATTACATCACTTTCTTTCAAAGGTATTTCTCATGTTTATTTGTTGTTCATCCAGTTACATTGACATTTGACATGTTAATTTACTCAATCAAATCTATCATCTATATATTCTCATCTCATCTACTTCATCTAAAAACATCAAAGCAACATATATCATGTGGATCCATCTATCCATCTATTTATAACATGTTAATCAATTATTCATCCATGACAAATCAAAATTAAATCATATCTATCTCTCTATATCCTCATTTGTTCTCTTGTCTTACGCATGTGTCACCCATCACACATTGTCGCCATCATTACGTCTTTTTTTGGGTACTTGTACCTGATCGCCTTGCATAGCCTCACGTGTGTCTCACTCATGGCTTGGCTTTTCTTGTTATTCCCCACCTAGGGCATCTCATCATTATATCTTTTTCATGTGCCACCCATAGCACACATGTTCTGCCTAGTTTGGTAGAATTTCTATTACAAAGTCTACTGCAATGGCCATATGTCGATTTTTGCAGTAGCTTTCCTCTCAAGGCTGTCGCTTCATCATTCTTGTCTAAGTGTTGATGCTTGGATTGTTTATTTGATCATTGTTATGACCTTATTTTCACCTTTTGGCGTATATTTTCAGTGTCTTCACCGATTCTAATTTTTTCCCTGTACATGGGTAACTCACGTTTTTTGCAACCTAAAGATAGCGAGTCTGTAGGCACTAATGTTGTCTCATTTGAAGGCCATCTAGTTGTCCCTACCAATGTGTCACTCTTTGGTTGTTGCTATTTTGTAGTCACTTTTAACTCACCAGTCTATAGACACTTACGTCATCTGATATGAAGACCGTCTAGTCTGCCCTACCAATGTGAGTTCCTTAGGTCACTGCCTTTTTTGTTTTTTACGTGCATCATCAATGATCAAATCTACCCTAGACATCTTGCTGGGGCATCCTTCTTTCTCATCTACCCTTTTTCAAACTCGGGATCGGTTGGCCTTTTTGGGGCAACTTCATCCCTAGTTTGAGGGGGATCACATCATTATTGTTCTTCATTTCTTCCAACTCCTTATTTTTGTCTTGTGGCATTGCTTATCACAAGTTACTTGAAAAAAAGGGGCAAATGTAGACACCTAAAATTGGTTACCCAATTTAGTGTCCCCCATGTTCATTTACCTTCTCGTGTAACCTAGGGCACCTTTATATCACCACTTTTCCTTTAGGTGTTAATTAAATATATAATTAAACATCTATCCTAATTTTTTTGTACCCCATTGTATTTTATCCATGGATAATTAAATATTAACTATTTAATTATACTTTTTACATGTATCTTAACCACTTATCTACCCCATAACAATTTCCAACCTCCCATGCTATTATTATCCATCTATCCCACCTATTTCTCCTCTCCTGGAACCATGCAATGGGATTCCTCCCATATTTGAGTAGGAGGGATACATTTATTATCCCCAAAATTCATTTTTTCCACTTCGGGAGTCTGTTCCCTGATAGACGCTGACCATTTCTTGATCAGCACTGATTTTTCTGAGTAGTGCCAATTTTTCTGAGCGATGCTAATTTTATCTCGGTTGGCACCGATTATAAATTTACGACCTGAGATCCTCTCTGGTTAGATTCAGGAGCTGGTTTCCTAGAGATTGCTTTCATCTAAGCAATTAAAGAGATTATCAGAGGAAGGGAGTGAGTTTTGTGTAATTTAATCCCTGAGAGGTGCAGTGTTACTCTTTCTATGGATCTACAGCTCTTGCGGATCTCCACAGCTACCCCGGTCATCATTAATCATCAATCAAGCATTTTTCAGAATCCATCAATTTCTACCTCGAATCCTCTTTTTCCATCCTTAATCTCTACTTTCTGATCAATCTTCAGCAGTCTAGTCTTACGACTAATCCATTTTTCTTAGTTTTCTTTCTTATTTTACTTTCTATCCTTCTGTCTACCTGTGTGTCCAATCGACGCCGATCACTGTCTAATCGACGCCGACCAAAAAAAATGATGCCGATCACTATCTGATTGACACCGACCAAAACAAATGACATCGATCACTGTCTGATCAACACCAACAAAAATAAATGACGCCAATCACTATCTGATTGACGCTGACCAGTCTACAGAAAGATAAAAAATTTAGGTAACACAATTTCAGCTTTGTTTTTATAGTTTCCTGCTTTCTTTCAGTTTTTTCTACTATTTTTTTACATTATGTCTGTTTTTTTTAATCATAAAACCTAAATATTTTCTTACATATTTTATCATGTATGTCTTTACTGTTGATTAAAAACGTGAACTGACATCCGCTGAGGAAGCTCATTGCTTCCCGAACCTACTTTCTAGGTAGTTCACCCATATATCGTCTAATGTTATCTTTTTTTGCCAAGGATTTGTGCATCGCAGGTTTCTTATATCTACTTTACAGGATTGCTCTTATGTGCTTGTCTTGTCTCCATTGGCATTCTCTTCATCTACGTCTTCGGATCCCATCCTAACTATCAGGTATCCATTTCATTTGAGTTTTTCAAGACTTTTGTGTTTAGTTTGGTGCATTAACTTAGACAGGTAACAAACACATAAATTCTTGATCTACAGATCGAGGATGATACACCCTCGATTAATGTCATTCAATGCTAGGATGATGAATCTATACTCACCAACCTTGGTTCTGAAGAATCATATATTCATTATTCTTTGCCATCTGAGACACAGACAATGTTGAATGAATCGACTATTGAAATCAACATTCATACTCAGGACGATGCTCATTCTAAATATTGGTCAATCTTTGGATGTTGCTAAACATGAAGCCATCACTTCTCTTCTTAGAAACCATAACCACGTTTTCACTTGGTTTTACATAGATATGCCCAGTATTGACCACACCATAATGGTCCATAATATCGTAGCCATTCCTGATGCTAAGCCCATAAAACAAAACCTGAGGAAAATGCACCCTCGCATTGCCCTTCTCATCAAAAAAGAACTTCAATGCCTTCTTTTCGTTTCCTTCATCTTACCCATTGATTATCCCCATTGGATTTATAACATTTTCCTTGTCACTAAGGTGATAGGGGGACTCCACATTTACATGGATTTCCATGACCTCAATCTATCTTGTCCAAAAGATGACTTTCCTTTACCTGGTATTGACCAAATAGTTGACCTTACTACTGGTCATGAGATGCTATCATTCATGGATGGCTTCTCGGGTTATAACCAAATCTTTCATGCCCCAGAAGATCAACACAAAACCACATTCATCACCCCTTGGGGGACCTTCTACTATCGAGTCATGCCTTTTGACCTTAAAAATTCTGGTGCCACATATCAATGAGATATGAATTACATATTCCATGACATCATGCATCGTATATTGGAAGATTATGTGGAAAATATCCTTACGAAATCCAAATGCCACTTCAAGCACTTCGCTGTCCCAAAAACCATCTTTGACCATCTCATTAAATATTACGTTTGCCTTCAGCCCAAGAAGTGTGTCTTCACAGTTCTCTCAAGAAAGCTCTTGGGATTTATCATTTCCCTACGTGGTATAGAAGTTGACCCTACTAAAGTCAAGGCCATGCTTGATATGCCTCCACCTACTAATCTTAGGCAAATCCACATCCTGTAACGTAAGTTGTAATCCATTCACCATTTCATTTCACAATTGTTTGATCGGTGTCAACCATTTCATCACCTTCTCAAGAAGGATGTCTCCTTTAAAAGGGATGATGACTACCACAAATATTTTGAGGCCTTAAAACAATACCTTCTACAACTACCCATACTCATTCCACCTAAAGATGATCAACCCTTCTACATATACATCTCAGCTACCGATCACTCCTTGGGAGCTATACTCGCTCATCGCAATGAACAACACAGGGAGTAGGTGGTTTATTACATAATCCATAATCTTTTGGACTATGAAACCTGATACACCCATCCCAAAAAACTTTTCTTGGCCTTAGTTTTTGTTGCCACAAAACTCAGTCATTACCTACTCAACCAAAAAACCTATGTTGTGACTAACACTGACCCCTTACACTTCATGTATGCCAAACCTTACCAAAATCAAAATGCCGCATGTTGGCTTATGCTTCTTCCCGACCTCGATCTCAAATTCATCCATCAAAATTCCATCAAGGGCCAAGCTATCACCAATAAAATATCCAACACACCTATTTCTAGGGATCAACCCTCTAATTTTGACTTTCCAGATGAGTCAATTGTCACCCTTTCCCTAGACGAACCCACTTACCAAATGAAACTCCTCTTTGATGGATCCAAGTGTTAGCATGGGGGTGGGGTAGGAGTTATCCTCATTCTACTTGATAGTGAACCCACGCCTTTGTCCTTAAAACTAGATTTTGATTGTATAAACAATATTACCGAATACGAAGCGCTCGTATTAGGTCTCCAGGCTGCCTATGCCTTAGATGTCAAATCCATCAACATCTTTGTTGATTCCCAATTGGTTGTAAACCAAGTCAATGGTATATACCAATGTCGTAATTAAACACTTCAAAAGTACAAACATCACGTAGACATACTTTTGACCACCTTCTACTGTTACGCCATTCAAACTGTCCCATGTTCAACCAAAAAATTTGTAGATACCACGGCTTTCTTAGATTCTCAAATCCCTACTTCACCTGTCGATTCTAAAATCTTGGTCACTATGCAAAGACTCCAATCATCCTCTTATTTACCTCATGAATTTTAATCCATTGGAACCACTTCCCCTGACCTGAGTGACCTTTGCAATAAACAATACTCAAACTACCTTTCTCGTTCCATCTTTCCTCCAAACCTCACTCATAATGGACAACGAGACTTTCTCAAAAAGGTCTCTTGTTATTTCATCATGGGTGGCCTCCGCTACAAACACAACTTTGATGGAATTCTCTTATGGTGCCTTACGAGTTCCGAAATTCCTTATATCATTAAGGAAGTTCATGATGGCATATGTGGAGGTCACTTCAGTGGCCTCGCTATTTCTAAGCATATTCTTCAACTAGGATATTACTGGGTGACCCTCAACCATGATTGTTGCGACTACATTAAGAGCTATGTAAAATCAACAACAGGCTAACCTTCATCATACACCCAGTCATGCCTTACAGGTCACCCGTGACCCTTGGCCCTTTTCTCAATGGGGTTTGGATATTGTTGGAGAGATCAATCCCCATTCTTCCCAATGACATCAATGGATCATCACTACTACTGTATACTACACAAAATGGGCTGAATCAATACCTCTCTTTTCCACAAAAGTTGAGAAAATATGTGAGTTCATCAATCATCAATTCATTTTTCACTTTAGTTTCCCTCATTGCCTCATCATTGATAATGGAAAACAATTCAAAAATAATACCTTGTGAAAACTTTGTGATGCCTTCGACATTCACCTAAGTTTCTCATCACCTTATTACCCACAAACCAACAACCAAGCCAAATCTACTAAAAAACCCTGAACAAAATTCTCATGAAAGTGGTTAACGATACTGGGAAGGACTGGAATACGTACATTCCTTTTTCCCTGTGGGAATACCGTACTAGTATTCGCACTTCCACTACTACCACACCTTTTTCTCTGGTCTACAGTACAGAGGCTGGTAACCCTCTCGAAGTCTAGATTCCATCACTCCACATTTCTCTCCATGAAATTCTCAATGATGATGACTTTCGTCAAGACCGTTTAACACAACTTGAGTTATTAGATGAACGTTGTCTTAATGCTCTTGATCATCTTCAAGTTTACCAAAAATGTATCAAACGTGCCTATGAAAAACATGTACATGAAGGAGCATTCCAAGTTGGTGACCTTTTCTTGAAAGAAAATCAACATGTAACCAAAGCAGAAAAAAGTAAACAGGGAAAATTTTCTCCTAATTGGCTTGGACCATACATCGTGACTCATAGTTATGGATCCAGTGCTTATCATTTATCTTCACTTGATGGTAAACATGAACCTGATCCCCTTAATGACTTGCATCTTCGACCATTCTACTATTGAATTTTAGTCTTAACTCACTTTCTACCTCTTTCCATGCTCGTCCCTTGAACGTTATCCACTTCCTATGCCATCACCAATGATAAAAAAAGAATCATGTGCGTACCCATCATTTTTTTATCTTCTTTTAAATATGTGTACCACAATGTTGCACATAGCATGATTCTCATGGATAATTTTCGTATACCTTTAATGAGATCCCAAGGTTGTTTCACCCTGCTTTCTAAACAAGAATCCTATTCTTCACCTTAGTATTGTCCATGACTTAAAATCGCTCACATGGGATCCAACTCCTTGAGTCAAAATTCTGATAAAAATATGACTCCCTCAAAAGGACATCTTTCTCTCTACATCGCTGCTATAAGTAGACTACTCCCTCAGAGGAAAACTATGTATAGCTCTTTCAAAAAAAATGAAAGACAAGAATCTGAAGCTTCCCGCATCAATCAGCTTCATGATGCCCTCAAGGATTTAATTTCCTCATCCCATATAGAATTCCCACATCAATCAGTCTAGCTCAAATACAAGTCAGAATAAATAAATACTTTTTTTTCGTCATGGACTTGCCCATTGTGACCTTGGATCTCTTGTTATAAGGCATGATGCCTACTACCATATAAACTACCAATTTTCTCCCTCTCACCATTCACATTTTCATTTCCTACCACCTCAAGGGACCTCTTAGAACTATGACATTTGGTCATCATGTGACTATTATTCACCTTTAGGAAATCATGTAATGTTTTTAGGGTCTTACGTTCATTAGCCCCTCCAAGGTATGACCTACTCATTATGATCCTAACCAATCAGGTGACTTTCTTGCCTCCTCTTATCTTTTAACCTTCCTTATTACATATTGATTACCTTATACAGGACCTGGTCCTCAACACTTATCTTTAGGTAATCTTCTTCTTCGACCACAATGAAAATTGCCTATACCAATTTTCCCACAATTCACCCATGCCTAATAGACCTAAACTCAAATCATGCCTAAAACCTACAAACTCATTCTCATACCTCCTCACATTCTTCCCTA
Organism: Taxus chinensis; assembly: GCA_019776745.2. Taxonomy (NCBI): domain Eukaryota; kingdom Viridiplantae; phylum Streptophyta; class Pinopsida; order Cupressales; family Taxaceae; genus Taxus; species Taxus chinensis. The sequence goes on from CM034154.1 coordinate 354,677,938, forward strand.
GATTATGGGATAACTACATTGGATTGAGTTCCCTTTTCACCATGACTATGTAGGTAGCACTCTGAGGGCATGGGGCCCTTAGAGATTAGCTCGGCCACTGTCTACCCTAATCAATTCATTTTTCATTTTACCCAATCACATTTTACCCTACTTAGTTTCCTTTTTATATAAAAAATTGGAAATTAAACCAAACAAACAATAAGTTGCTTCACATTTTTATCATTAGCAAAACATACATTTGTTATGACTATCATTTCTTTACCATCATCATGCATGTATTATAAAACATCTTATACATGACCTATATCATCATTCATTGCACACATTAATGAATTACAACCTTAACCAATTTTAAACTCAACCATGCCTAGACTAGAACCTGACTCAACCATGCCTAAAAACCTAACTTGATCCATGCCTAGACCACAACCTGACTCAACCATGCCTAAAAACTTGACTAGATCCATGCCTAACTCACATATCCTAAATCCTTATATGCATAATAATAAAATGTTATCAACACAAACACATAATAACCATAATCATCATCATCTCTATAAATAGAATATCCATATCCATAAATATCTAATGTCTTCGACACACAGGCCGATGTATATAATCCAATCTCTCAAAACTCTCATATACAGCCTCACCATCTTTGGCACGCAAGCTGGTATATGATCAAAATATACAAAAATTTAGTACATCCTCACCATATTCAACACGCAGGCTGGTATATATAAAAAATGACTAAAATACATCAAAATATAGGGATGGGCGTCAAACCTCATCCTGTTAGACATCCTCCATGTCATTCTCTTTGGTATCCTCCTCGGCTCTTGTTTAACAACCTGGTATCATCTCACTACCTACCATAGGTCATGGTTAGCCCCTTGATGGAACATCACCTGGAGCTAGTCTCCATGAGCTAGTGGCCTCTCCCTGATCCTGTCTCGAAGCTTGATGGCCATCTGTGCTCTCTACACTCTGATTCCAGGATCTAGTTCTCTCACTTGAGGCTTGTTGTGCCCTATACTCTCCATAGGATAGAAAATCTATCCTAACCACCATCAACTAATCTTGGTAGTATTTGGCCTCACCTAGGGCATATCGTAACCTAGATATGGGTATGGTCTATGATGGATCCATAGGCCTCGGCCTCTGTACCTGTCCTATGGGACCCTTTCCTACCCTTGCCTGTGAACTGGGACTTGGTCCCAGTGCTTTTGGAGGTGTCATCGGCCTCGCACCCTATGCCTGTACCTGTGCCTCTAATGCCTAAATTTGTGCCTATGCAATGGCCAACTAGCCCTGCATACCTGTAACCTATGCCTGTAGGGTGGCCACCTAACCATCATCACCATCTCCATCTCCACCCTGGGCCATCTGGGCCTGAAGACTAGCCACCTATGCATGTAACTCGACCACCTCCACCTCAGCACTGGCTAACTGCCCCTGCACAATCTCCAACTGGGTGATCAGGGTCACCACCTACCCTTGTAAGGCATCTCTTTACACTGTGATAATGGCTAAATCTAGCTTCCCTGGTCTAGATGGTATTGCTCGTAAATGAGTCACCCACCATTGTCTGTATCTATCTATCACTTTGGCATCATCGATCCATCAGTCTATCACCTTCTCCTCCTCCCCTGTAGGTACTGTCACCTGTGGAAGTGGCATTGGTCTCTCCACATCATCCCTTTGGTACTATGGGAAGGAAAATGTATATCTTGTGGTAATCGTAACTGCCGTCTGACCCTGTCAATGGGAATCATCTTGTGCTCTCCTACACGACACCCCTCTATCCATATGAGTAGCTACAGGCCAGCTAACTCCTCAACCATCAGTCTGTATGAGGGATAACCCACATATGGTCTCCATATAATATCTACCATGGAAAATCCCTCCAGTAGCCACCGGTAATATGCTACATCATGTGTAGCCCTGTCTAATTGCTACTCTCCAATAACAGGTACCCATCTCTTTTATCCCTCATACACCAAACCTACCTCCAATGCATTTGTTTGGGCCATACCCTCTGGATGCACACAGAAAATGTGCTCATAGGCCTAGTAGTGAAGTAAAAAGGTGTAACATAGGCTAAACCTATGGAGCCACCCATATGGCCATAGCTCTCTATAAAGTTGTACTAGAAATGTTGGTGCCTAGGCAAAGCATGTCCTTGCCAACATCATATCATGTAAGACTCCCATCAGTGATCATGGGAATATCCCACCCTCTACTTTCGATACTGGAAAACAGCAGACTTCCTCCATCAGTGATACTACTAGCCTTCTCTCCTTTGGACGGGCTAGGTACATCTCTCCATACCTAAGGTTGGCACTATGGAATGTTAGCTCCACCATCCCCTCCCCAAACACCATCAACATCAACTCCTCAAATGCCTCTGAGGAGATTGAATATACCTATGTTCCCAATATGGGTAACTACAGGATCTTGAACACGTCCTCCAGGGTGAATTTCATCTCACCCATCGGTAGGTGGAACGTGTTGGTCACGGCATCCCATCTATCGATGAGGGCAGCCATCAGACTCAAATTCTAGACTACATTCCGATAGCTTTGGACCCCACTCAGGCCCACCTCCTCCACATGCTGTAACTCATCGGGTGTCATTGCACCACAAACTATCACAAGTAGGGGTGAAACCCTATCTCACATCCTCAGTTGATATCTCACCTGCATCCAACAAAACAATCACATTATTCAAGCTCAAACCATATCCACAATCACCCACACCCATTACGCTACCTATTTTAATTCCCTACTTACCTGTTTATCCTATGGCCTAACTGCCTACCCAACCCAACCCACACCTATTCACCCTAAAATTACCCAACCCAACCCTCACCTACTCAACATAATCCTACCCAACCCCATATCACCTTCCTACTTACCCACACTCCCCTTGCCTACTTCCATTTTGACCCACTCCCTGACCTTACCTATTTTCCCACACATCTATACTTTTTTCCCTAACAACTCCACCCTTACCTATTTTTACCCATTACCTATGTTATGATTTTCACCTAAACCACTTTCCTCCCCCTATTTACCTCACCCACCCAACCTCGGGAACCTTTTGGCCACCTTTTTTCTACAAATCTGACTAGTACTAGTTACCCCTAACTGACCTCGGTCCCCCTTCAACCAGCATCAGTCACCTGCTTTGCGACCGATACCGGTGCACTAGCACCGACGTCAGCTACCCTGTAACCAGTGCTGGTCACTATCGTGTCAAAAACCCACGGCACCCAACCCCCAATTTTCCTTTTAATTCCCTTTTACTCCCTTCTACCCACCCAATCATACCCAAATCCCTCCTACAGCCTTCCCTACCCCTTCTTCACCTAATCCCCTCCCTCCCTACTGCTATTGTATTGGATTTCCATCCCATAATTCATAATTATTTTCCCCCAATAAGAAAAAACCATTTTTACCCACCTAACCTTTCATTCAATTTAAAAAATAAAACAACACATAGGACTAAATCCTACCTCATCGTTCTTTCATCTGCATGGTGGAACCTCTAGCCACTGCACTGGTGGTCCCCTTGATCTCTCTCCTACCTCTACCATCACCCAATGAAGGCTCACTCTCCGATCACTCAATCCAATCAAATCTATCCAGCCTACCTCGTGGATCCACCTATCAACTAACCCTCACCTACCACGTGGCTCACCAAATCAACCCTCAGTCTCACTCTATCATTTTCCACCTTTTCTCTCTCTCTCTCTCTCTCTCTCTCTTGTCATTTTCCCAATTTGCTAAAAGATAAGTGATTTGAAAAATGTGGTAACTTTTCTTTTTATAACCTACCTGACTTGACCGATGATGGTTTCACCTTGACCAACATTGGTCCTATGCCCTAACTTACCATGGTTGGTCCCTCTTGACTGACATTAGATCCTTTTAACCCTCATTGGTTTATGTGCTTAGTATTTTTCCTACCTTCTACCCATAATTTTTTGACCCGAATCCTTTTTACCTCACCCATACCTCACTTGGACACCTCACTATATCCTCTTGACCTTATCATTTGCTACCTCACTTCGTTATCATTTGGGTACTTGTAACATTTACCTATAGCTTGGCCCTACCCATGTTGTGACCTAGATATTTGGACCTGGAACATTTCTAGTGACCTTTGACCTCATGTGTTTGATATACCTTACAACACTGCTACTTATGTTGATGGAAATTATGACCTTACCTTGGTGTACCGGAACATACCTAAATGTTCCTGCACCTGACCTTCATCATGTTTCCTTACCATATCCTATACCTTGGATACTAGAATCACTTCAACCTTGTTTGGATAAGCCTATCGACCTTAGAAAATGTAGAGTTTTCCTACTCTTCAACCTGGTAACGTGTTGTAGTTTATACGTGTGCGTGCATTTGACTGTTACTAAATTTCACCCTGACCCATTACCTAGATTACCTGAGTAGAACATTTTTCTTTTTTCCCTCGTTACCCACCTTCCTCTTCATCACATTCACCTTTTATCAAACCACTCACCGATTCTACCTTCTGCCTCGTTAGCTCCTGGTTTGAGGGGGATCACCTTCACCCACACATGGGGCAACCACATCTTATTTTTCTGAGTGTCACTTACCAATAAAAGCTACACAACAAAAAGGGGAAAAATATAGACGATAAAATTAGGTCACACTCCCCTTTGGTCCCTCATCAAATAAACACCTTTAACACACTCATCTAACCATGGCCCCTTTCATCCCTCTCTAATATTAATTTAATTAAATTAATTCATTATCCTCACAATATTTATTATTTAAATATCCTAGTTGGGATAATGCCCACATATCCACCTCACCTAGACACCTAATCTAGCCACCTAACCCTAATACCTATTCTTAGTAAGTTTCCATAACTAACTAAGACCTACCTAAACCCTAAAAATAAATGCCTACATTCCCTCTAATCACATTCCTGCATGTTAGAAGGAAGTTTCCATTCTAATATGTGGAACAAACAAATGAGATCCCAGAAAATCAAGGGGATCTGCCTAGTTTAGTAAACCTAGGAAATCCCACCCTAACTGACACCGGTCACCCTAAACCACTGCCGATTAAGGAAAAACCACCGTCGGTTACCATTTAATCCCCAAAGCAACCTTATTTTTAGGTTGGCACATTTTTGAGATATAATCACATCTTTTGAGGACAAGTGATGAAACCAAAGCTACATGTAAATAGAACCAATATTAGTACATACATCAGAGCATCCATAGCCAGCACCGGAAGTAATCACATAGCCATTTTCCTTCATGGGAGCATCCAGGGAAGTTTCAACACCACACCATGTTCCTTCCATTTGATCACTCACCATTTCCAACCAGACATCAAGCTCATACAAACATTAAGTTTTGTTAACCAACACTGGTTCATTATCATTTGAGTAGACCCTTTTACTTTTGTTATTAGTTTCTTCTCCCATTCCCATTCCCCACCGTTTTACGTCTCTGCAAACTTGACCATCCCTTTACCCACACCCTTAAACTACCCATATCTATACTTTCATCATCCTTGTGCATACCTAAGATCCACACAAACCTTGTCATTTCCCTTTCATTTTCATCTAGCCTCAAATCTATCACCTTGCCAAGTTTTATTGAGTTTCCTGTACCCCGACCATACTGACGCCGGTTACCCACAACTGCCACCGGTTAACCTAAACCAATGTCGGTCTTTGTGTTTTGACCAAAAACCCATATTAGAGCTTAAAAGCTCCATCAAATACCCAAAATGGTCCAGAACCTGACCCTGACCAGTACTAGTACCCTGATAAACACCTTGACCTTCAGATTCATTCATAGCTTAGCCTGTTGTGAATGAATTTTCTTATTGTAGATGAATGAGATACCTAAATCATTTTAAATACAAAAAGATTTCCTTTATTACTAGCATTAAGTTATTTTAAATAGTATATTGATAGCCGTCTAGAAAGTATCACACTTCCTGGATCTAGCACATGCTAGGCAGTCCACTACATATATTGTTTAAATTTTATTTGGTGATATTTTTTCCATTTCATGTAGTTCCTCCAAGAAAAAAGGAAGCTCTCACGAGCAGCCGTGGATCTAGGAGTCATACATACGCAACAACCTATAACCAACATTTCAATAGGTATTCCTCCCAGCCCTTTACCCTTATCTGTTTCGTCAACATTCGAAAAAATGCATCTAGAATTAGGTGAAACAAATTGTTAACAACCACGAAGGCATAATGTGTGGAATGTTTCAAATTATATTGTATGTATATATAAGATCTAAATACTAAACACCTTTCAATTGTGTTGTGCTCTCTTTTGGAGACCTCTCTTACATAAAAACAACCTGATAATGTATGAATAAGTTATGATTCAGCCTTGACAGCATAAAGGAAGAAAACTTGGACTTTGAGACCTTTTGACCACAAACTCTTGGCATGAACACTCAATAAGAAATATTTAATAACTTTAATGAAAACTAGTACATCAACATGAGACCAAACAAAAAATTATTGGATTTTACATACCTTGATAGCTTGATGGAGAATTCAACCAACAACAACTAATGACATATTTCATTCAGGAGCATCCTTCTAACCATTTACAAAAATTTAACATGGATAATTATTTGATTTACAGATAGATAAACTAATGCGGAGAAAACCTTTTATTCTTTCATCTAGTTTATGCCTTATAAAATCCCAGAGAAGGCACATCACCTTGTGATATCACTTCAAAATAGGACATAGTCATCAAAGCAACATGATGACTAAATTTTTTCCCTTCTTGTCCTTATGATCTTGTAAAACTTCTTGGATGAATTTATTGGTGTAAAAATCTCATCTTCTAAGACTTTATTTTTTTATTGGGTTCTTGATAAGCACCTATGATGCAACTCATATAATTGTTCTAACACAACTTGAGGTAGAGATTATTTATAAGTTGTATTGGACTTGTATTCCTTCTTCTTGGCTTTATCATCACTTCTTATTGTCTTGTTTATGCTAGAATCTCCCATTATAGTCATTGATAGCTAAGTCTATTCATCATCTACCCATAATAGTTTCTTGTCATTATTTAACTTTTTAGGATTAGAGTTATTTTCCTTGGATCTTTATATGTACTTTACTACCTTCTTTCTGGTGTTTCTCTAAACCATGGATGACTTGGTCTCATTTTTAGAGTTTTCCTCTACTTTGAATACCTTTTTATCGTACCTTTTTAATGTATTTAGCTTGTAGCTATATTTGGGAGATTCATGACACTATCTTGCAAAATTCCCCTGCGAATGAAAATTTAAAAATACAAGGTTCTTTATTTATATTTCTCATAGAGTTCATAGCTCTATGTCTAAAAATATGGCATGAAAAGAAAATTCCATGAAACTTACAAGGGAATCTCCTTACATTTGGTTGATTGATGATATTCTTGTGTTCTTTGATGTACCTATTATTTTTAGAATTTCATTGACATGAAGTATGAGTTGACTCACCCTTCAATTCAATTTGTTCTAATTCATCTTACAGTCTTCAACTTTGTACTTAGTTTCAAAATCTTAAAATTTGGATTTGATAGCAGATTGACATGATTCATGACTAGAATCATGCTCTAATTTACATTGAATTGATTCAATTTCAAGAACCATACCTAATTTATCATTTGGATGTCTTTGTTTGCTTAGAAATTTCTCAGGATTACTTGTAATTTCCTCACTTCTTTGATATGTCATCAGCTTACTTGTGTCCTATTCTAGTTGATTATTTATGGTCTTCAATTCTTCTTCATGGTCGAGTAAGGATTTCTCTTTGTCTCTTAGAGATTTTGATACATTATCAACAAATGATGTCATCTCATTGAGTTCTTGCCCACGATTAGCTTCCATGAGTTTGATTTATGTATTTAACTCATTTATAAAGGGCTTGAGCAGTCTTATACTTCTTTTTAAAAACTGTTTCTACTAATGTACCCATGCTTGTGACTTTAGGATCAACTGCAAGCTGTTATACTTGATTCAAGGGGACCATGATTTGATACAAATTATTAGAAATTAGGACACCAAGAAGGGAGGTGAATCAATGTTTGTTCAATTTTTAACTCATAATTCAATTCACTTAATTCGTACCATAAAAACCAAACTAACATCCAAAAACAGGTAAAATGAGATAAAACACATAGAGACATGATTTAATGTGGGAAACTAAAACTGAGAGAAAAACCCATTGAAACTAAGAACTAGCTCAGGAAAATATTATTTTATAGTTGAGATTCAAATCAACATGGAACTACAACTCCAAATTATAACCAAGCTTCTACTCATTATTTGATAAGCCACTACTTGTTTGGAAGCTTCAATTCCTAAATTTTATCACTCATCTATGGACCTTCTGTAAGCTTCAAATTATAGGGAAGTTTCAAATCCCCATATATTAATCCGGTACTTAGAATTTTACAAGAATATGATGACACTTGTTTTTTTGTCTCAAATACCTTATATTAACCACTAGATTAGTTTGCTATTATTCTCCTCTCATTCTCATTCTCTTATTTATTTTGTATAATGTTGTTTTCATACATAATTTCTTGTCACACTTCTCTCTTTCAATCTACTACATATATCCTGATTAACAAGGATATCTTCATACTCTCATTCTTTTCATGATCATCACTCCTTCATTTAACTAGAATTATTGACCCATGATCAGACTTTTCTATATCAACACCTATTCATTGCTTCAACAATATTTTTCATCTTCACTCCTCTTTTATGGCACTGAAATGCTCTTTTGCTTGCACTAATTGTTTTTCACCTCTTCATAAGAATGACCCTCTCATGTTCTTCTATCTTTAAATATCAACTTAATTTCACACTCTTCTTCCCACACTTATCTTTGCAAAATTCTTATAACTCTTTAACATACATTGGCAAGCTCTTCACATCATAAAAAAAATCTTCCAAGTTTTTTAAAAAAACTTTATTGCAAAAGATAACTTTTTTTAGACCATAGTCTTATACACATACCTTTTATACTTCCTCAATTAAAAATATTCAAAATCAACACTTAATAACATGTTCAATAGAGATGAAAGGTATTCAAATGAAATTTTACTGAGATTTCCTGACTACATCTAAAATTTTCAATTACTTTCCTAGGCTGTTGGGTCTATTAATTTTCACCTATCTTAATTGATGATAAATAAATAACTCAAACACATCTGAAAACATCAACCAATCATCTGACATCTACAAAATATCCTTTTGTAACTGCCATATTTTTATTGGTGAGATAATTCTTGTGTGGCACATTCAAGGCTTCAACATAGGAATTATTTACATGCACAAATGTTACTAGAGAACCAAAAAAATTATTTTTGACATTATTTAGCTCTTTACCTTTATCTTTTAGAATTAACTTGAGACAACGTGAGAATATTAAGTACACGAGCTAGATAGTTTGATTTTTTGACATAAAAAGGAGAGGATGATGGTATCATACCATAATATGCAGACATGATAATTGGATGTGAAAGGTGTTTGCTTCAACAACAAGGTCCTTTGAAGATAATTTAGCCAACAAAAGACACACTTGACTGTAGACAATCATGGAGAAATAGTTACAGTCAGGGAAGTACTTGATATACCATGGAGACTGAGTGTTTAAACTTATTCACATCCTAGTGAGAGATAGTGAGGATCATTTCATCATCTACCACACTCAAAAGGATAACATTAACAACATGATATTGCAGACCAACAAAACATGATATGAAGTTCTTTGTTTATTTGTATCTTCAAACCTTTCAACTCAGTTATATTTCAGATAAGGAGAGTCTTGATTTGGCACTAAAATAAATTTTCAGGAGTCTAACTCAGCCTTGAAAAGATGCTTGATAATTTTTATACACCATTCATGGAGGCATAGTCTTTATATGTACTTCATGGAGTAGGATTTTTCAACAATAAGATCACTAATTTGCATGTACAATGAACATACCCTTAAGTCACAATCTTGGATTTGATTGATGAGAAATGATGAGCTGATATTTGGAAGATTTCTCAATTTGGGGAGAAGATTTTTGATCATTAGGCTATCTACCATTGTCAAGAACATTTCCAATTCTCTTCATGAACCATGCATTTAGACAAGACACATACAAAGTAGGTATGTATAAGGAGAAACTTTCAACCTTGACAAAATTCATATTGTACTCTATCACTTATGTCTCTAATAAAACACTTCAAGCACAATAAATATGAAATTCATCTTACCAGGTCTTTGGAAAGCTTTACTTATTAACTATGCATGATATTCAAGAGAGAAGAAGGGTTTTGAGATTTGAATCCTGGGTCTTTGTTATGAGGCATATATCATCTCATATTTCACTAATATAGCCATGATATCATTTTAGTGGATGATCTCCCTAAAATTTCAAATAATTTAATTTACATGAGTGAGAGAATATGTATGAGGTTTACTATTACAGTATCATCTCTTCAAGATTTTAAAAATGAAAAAACCTAGCCAACAAGAAGACACAATTTTCACATGTGAAACATTGTCTTAAAAAACTAGCATGAATTTATGAGATGATACTTTGATTAGAATCCTTATTAGAAAAGTTTCATTCACAAAATAAAACAACATGAAATGAAGGGTAGGAATATTGAGACTGTGTTTGTTGATCCTCAAATCCCAAACATGATTGTCTTAGTTTGATAGTTTCTTCCAAAACCTATTCCACTTTACATGATCATTTATAGTAGAAAAACATAAAGGAACACTTATGTACCACCTTGAAAGTATTTATTGTAGATATTTCAAGAAGAAAAATTTCAAGCACACCATACCATAATTTTATTGACAAGACATTACTGGACAATATAGAGGAAAAAAGTTTTGGTCTTCAAATCTCAACACAAGATCATATCTTGAGCTCCATCAACTCAACATTGAAATGTAGAGGATGAATAGAAACATTCTTTTGTCTTAGCATTGAGTTAAACACAACCATAATCATTGTAACTTTCATAACACCATAAATGAGCATACACTGTTGGAACATAATGATTAGGTGGTCTGGTCAACCCTTAATATATATGGGTCCATCACTAATATAAATTTTAATATTTAATAATATGAAATATTTATAGTTCTATTATTAAATATGCTAACCTAGGTATATACTTTAGGTTAAATATTTAATATCATGAAATGATTATATTTCTAATATTAAATATTATAAACCTAGGTGTATGTGTCAACCATTTTAGGTTGAAAAGGTGGTCGGGAGACATACCCAATCACCATATATAAAAAGGACTTTAGGTCCTCATTCGATATATTTGGGAAATATATCAAAGGTGTGCAAATCAAGTGATTTGGTTTTACCCTTGGTAAATAGGGTTTTAAAGGAGGAGGTGATCTTCTTAGATGTAAAATAAGTTCTCTGAAGTAAAAGGTTATTTTCAAAGTGTTTTTTACCCTATTGGAGTTTTCCACTATAAATATTGTATCACCTGTGTTATTTATTTCCTGTAAGTATTTATTTATTTACTTATGTTATGATGTAATCTTTATTTAAATATTTATTGTAACATTATGTAATATGTAAGTTGATTTAATCCGTATTTATTAGAATTCTCAAATTCTAACATGGTAACAGAGTGAGATAAATTAATAAGGGTATTTAAAAGTATTCGTTCCCCTTCCTTTTTTCCCCAATTTATTTTGGCATTACATTTGTGCAATTAAACTCTCGGTAAAATTTTTAGGGTTTTTTAATTTTGAATCCCTATTTTTTTTAGGGGGGCGATGTAATATGATATGATTCTTACTTTCATTTACATTTTGTAAATTATATGAAATTAATTTTAGTTTGGAGATTGATGTGTGCACAGGTGAAAAGGGCTTCAAATATTTACCTGCGTGAAAATCATATACAGAAAATGAAAGGATTTATTACTATATGAAATAATTTTCATGTTTTCTATAATTTCAGATGTTACCAGGTTAAATATTTCAGAAGGTAAATTCATACCCATATTATTTGGTTCCCTCTAAAAGGATTTGATTTGAAAAAATATAGTTTATAGTTTTTATTTTTTATTTTTTATTATTGGTAAATAGTTTTTTGAAAGGGACTATACCCTTGTATACAAAAGCGGCCTAGAAGCCAGAATAGGAATGAAAATCATTCCAAAAAGGATCAAGATCCATATGAGACATAGAAACCCAATGTAACCAAAGAGTAGTTACCCCAAAACATCAAACCAGATCGAACATTGTAGAAGAGCAACCAAAAAACAACAAAGAAACAACAAAAATCACAAAGGAAGAAAACAAGGGTAGCGCAAATCCACAATTAATTCTTGGCGGATTTGTCAATTATAGATTTGATAGTCTACCAAGAGGTGAACATAGCCAATATCATCATATGAGTAGAGTCAGAAACTTCCAGCTATTGAATGGTCTGTTTGCTTTCCTTTTCTATGCCCCAAAGAGTTTTTGGTATTCCACTGAGATTAGAGACACTACAGACATGTTGCTCAATAAATTCTTCAATTGCACTAAAAATAGCCATATTATGGTCATGGCGAGTCTTAGATTTCCCTAGATGGTTGTCCAAGGAGTTCAATTTTTTGTAGATATCTTCAACCTATTTATTGTCAATATCAACCTCCTCCTCCTTCTTCCACTTACCTTTTTTCTTTGCCAAGTTTTTAACTTCTTCTTTCAACAGTAACATGTCAGTTTCTAAGGCTTCCAGCCTTTTTGTGGAGCTCTCAATGTGTGCCTCCTGTGAACAAGTACTACTAATATGCAGGAGGTTATGAGCAATTTCCAAGTCCTGAGGAACATTTCCAAAAATAGGGGTATCAAGGTTCAGTCTTTTAGAAGACCTAGTTATAGGTTTGGTCGAAGTGGAGGTTAAGGGGGTGGGAGTGATGATAGAGGGAGCTGAGAAGGAAGGCAAAGGGGTGATAGCAATGGTGATGGGGACAGAAGGAGAAGAGATGGGGGTAGCATCAATAGTGTAGGGAAGAGAAGGAACAGAGATGGGAGAGGTTGGGATGTTGGGAGACCTAAGAAGACAAAGCTTATGCAACAAGAAGATGAGACCCTGATGCAGAGGGACTGCATGTGCATGCTTTTGGAACTCCAAAATGGAGCACTCAAGAGAATTAAGCGGATAATGAGGGAAACATACCGTGAAACTTCTATGGAAGTGATTGAGGAACACAAGATGCTTTAAGGGCACTGTGATGAATCTCCCCTCCAAAGAGATGTATCACACCATCATACGAGTGACCTCATCAAAAGGAAGAGGGATAGAGTTGACCTGCAAACCTGCCATGATGAAGACTATATTACAGTTAATCTATATCTATATCCTATATAATTTGAAAACTATATTATTAATTTTAAATAAAAATATATATGATATAGAATAAGGTTTATATAATAATTTATATAAACATCATATTATAATTTATATAGTTTTCAAAAAAAACTATATATTAAAAGCCTTAAACCATATTAAAATTACATGGGATTGAGGGAAGAGTCAACAGATTATATTATAAGCCTAAGTTTGAATCATATTTTATATATATGGTTAGTTTAAACCGCTTAAAATATAAATATTATTAGATTTTGTTTATATATGTTTTAAAAAAAAACCTAAGTGCTTACTTTTTTTAGTAAGGGGGCCCATGTTTATTGCTTGGACATGAAGAGATTACTTTTTAAATCTTAATACTTATTAAATAAAACCTAACATGTTTCCCTAACCATTTATATTATCCATGTAAGGGGGCGGCCCCATTCATATATATCTTATAGTTTATAAAAACTATATAAATAAACTTATTTAAAGGTTTTCTTTTATATAAGAGTGGGTGTTGAGAATAAAATGAGATAATATCTCAGGTATAAATATGGAACTCTCAAGTATAAATGGAGAATTAAAAAATGGGCTAGTTTATTGGTGACCCACGTAAATTGTGGTAAATATTTATTAAAATATTGGTAGTTATAGCCAAATAAAAGTTTTAAATTTTTTAGCTTATAGGAATTATATAAAATATTTTGCATTATTTTTATAGTTTTAAATGTGTGCGGGCTAAAATTAAGATTAAATGAAGGGAGGAGACAAGGTTCATGAAAATACGGATTTAAATTTATTTCATTAGTCAGGTGAAATTACTTGTCCCCTCTGTAAAATATGCAGGTTAATCTATACTCTCATAAATTTACTTATTCCTGGTAAAATTCTTGTAACCTGGTCTATGTCCTTTAAACCCCTTTAATAAGGGTTATGTGTTTTTTTATATATAAAATATTTACTATAGTTTATAATTAATATGAACTATATGTTGTTTTTTATTTACATTCTATAAATTATATAATTTTTTTGAAAAAAAGTGTATATATTTTTGCATTATAAATTATAATTGGTTATTATACTGTGTTAAAATATAACCTCCCTAATATTATACAGAAGAAGGAATTCTGGAATTTCACATTCTAGAAATACACAAGTTTTAGATTCATTAAATTTGACATTCAAATGAACATCATGGTAGACCAAACATAAGACAACATAATGGTCATTTAGAAGTCAAATTTAAGCTCGTAGGTTCTAGGGAACTTTAACTATGTTAAAATTGACGGTCAAATGACCGTCACGATAGACCAAAAAATAAGCCATTTTGATGATCATTTAGATGTCAAATTTAAGTTGGCCAGATTTTTGTCTACATTAATTTTTTCAGAACTTTGAAGTTGTTATGAATTCTTAGGGGTCTCTTCTTCACTTCTATATGGTCAGAATTTTTTTTATATAAATCTGGAGTATAATGCAGAGCCCTTTATATTGTGGGTTATTACTTTGTTCATGAGAGGTTAATTAATATGCATTGTAATGACATAATTAGTTATGATCAAATAGTTTCTTTAGATCTATAAAATTTAGATCTGATTCTATTAAAAGTTTTTTTTTTATTATCGATAAATATGTATCTAACTCTAGGGTAAATTGTATATTATAATGGGGTGTGTTTTGTACGTTTAGGAAAAAAATGGCATCTAGATATTTCTATCTTGATAAAACCCAGATCCTAAATGAAACCAACTACAACATTTGGGTCAAAACATAATTTATGGTGAGGAAACTCTGGAGGATTGCTTATAGATCTAAGGTTACTCCCATTGGTCGTCAAACAACTGTAGATAAAATGAATACATTCTTGCAAAAAATGTAAGATGTTATTTCTATGATTTAAATTGCAATGTGAACATGATGTGAGTACTTTCTACACATTGGTAATATAAGAACATCTACCCACAAAGAGGTATAACATAACTAACAATCTATGCATGAAGGATACTTGGTATATCAACCAATAGTAATGAGAGTATAATAGCTGAAGGAAAGATCAAAGAAATGGTCTGTATATTTTTCATGATTTCTCTTCTGCATTCTATATATAATATATATATCAGTATATATCATATATATATATATGGATCCGGATATAGTATATACTATCTATGCCATTAATCATAGTCTCAATAGAGACAAAAGTTCCAAACATTTCAACACAAGTTTTCGTATCACCTTTTCAAAACATACAATACATTTCCACGTATCATCTTGGTGGAAAGATCAAAGTAGCATTGATGATCAACTCCTTTATGACTCATAGGGATAGGACTAGAACACTCTCACAGTAAGAATCCAATACAAACCATAAATCTTAGTTTTCTATTGTCACCGATAAAGTTTGGGATCATGCCTAATGAAGAGTCTAGTAAATCTCATTACTTGCCCAAAATAATCGAACCTAGAAAACTAGTTACTTCATTTGACATAGTTATCCTTTAACATCATAAAATGATAACCACAGAACTATAAGATACTACTTACTGGTTCCAAAATAGAAGATATAGGTCCACACACAATGATAGATCAAGTGCGATTTTCAGGCTTAGTTACTATTGCACCTCCTTCATAATTGAAAACAAGAGACCCATGAACACTTTACCATATCAAAAATATCCAAAATACTATGATCGAGTCTTATCAGCAATTTACATATCATGCTCAGTATAAAAGTAGAGTAAGAAAGATGGATCAACTAGTCATTGAGTTTTTAAAACAATCAATATCACAAAACATTATGTAACTCTTTGTTATATTTCTTAACCAAATTAATTCCGGAGTGAAATCTTTGTAGTTGGGGGAAGCCATTGAATAGGGACACCAGTACCATGGTTTCATAACCGGTGGCAGTCCAGTAGGAACAAATTTCGATTAAATCAAAGTGGCTATTTATAGTAATGATATAGCCATCTATTCCAATCAACTTTTCAATCCCAAGGGATCAATTGTGGGCTAAAATCAAATCATAATCATAGGCTCAGTTTTGGAGCATGGGTCAGGGGTAAAGATATTCTGGGTAATGGGTCCTGGACTCACATGTCATAGGTCTCAAGCAATTAGGTTAGTCTAGGGTAAAAAACATCATGATCATGTAGTGAGTGTAAAAAATAGAGGTGGCAGGGTTACCACAAATTCTTATCAATTAAACATGTCCACAAGAAGATCAAATACAACACAAAGATGAGACTCTTGAGACTCTTCCTCTAGGACATCATACTACCATCCATCATAGAAATTTAAACCTACATTTTAATCCTCTTAGGGATAGTGAAACAAGGCATGGATTAACTACACACCCCCTAACACATTATTTCCAAAAACCATGATATTCATAATTCCACAAAACCACAATCCATCTAGGACTAGGATTGAGGAAAGTCTAGATAAACTTAACATACAATCTAATAAAGAATCCAAGTTCCCAAGCACAAAAAAATTCACTAGAGTAATTGCACATGACTACAAGAATAACCACACTTACACCACAAGGAATTGAATTCCATAACCTTAAACAATGAGGAATACACAAACCTATATCAATATGTGGTATTATTAATAACTTGAAACAAGACTAGCAACAACCACTAAGAAAAGAACACATAAACATATCCACGTGTTACTAACTTAAACACATTAGTAACACCAAAAATGCTTTAAGAAGGATATTCAATCATGCTTATAAGTGAAACATAGGATTACCCTTCCCTCTACCAAGGAGGAAAAACATAGTTTACAAATACTTCACTTTCCATGCAAGAGATCATGTAACAATATGCCAATGATGAAATATACAATTTACCAATTTCATGAAGAGAACCAAGATAATATTTATGTGAAATTTTTTCCTTTGGCTTGAATTCCTAGCATAAATTGGTAGATCCTACACTAATTGATATCTCATTCTCAATGATATAATGTATGTTTAATGACTTCAATATAATTTCAAGCACAACATAGACAAAAAAACTCGCACAATCAACAAGTTTTTCGTGCAAAACAACCATTTGTCTAATTTACACAAACATGCCAAAAGTACAAATTAGAAGGTTATGTATCCATAAATAATGATTTAATAGTTAGTACTTATAAGATACAATGCCACATATCCTATCACACTTAATCTACCAAGCCATAAAATATAGACCCAAAATATTATATATACATGTTCTCAAATACAAAATTCCACATGGCCAGAAGAACAATGATATATGCATGCATGATGATATGCTTTGCTTAAAATAATAGATAGTAAAAAACAATCATCATATTGTGTATCTTTTTTCAATACCACCTAACATCCACATGTAAGTGGTGTGCATATCCTACTCATTACCATGCAATTAAACATCCATATCACATTACTTATATTAAACAACAAAACCATATCAGAACAAGTAAGAAAGCACAAAGTATTAAAAAATAATTGTTGTATATATTTACCCCCCCGGGTAAATATGGATAAACGAAGGGAATTCGGGTAAACAGGTGGAGAACATGGTGGAACAACATGTCGGGGGGTATATATTTACCCGCCCCTGGGTAAATATCGATAAACACAAGAAAATCAGATTTCAGAGGCATCAAAGCATGGGCAAGGACATTTCGGGTAAACAAGGCGGAGAACCCGACATCAAAGAAACATGTTGGAGGGGCGGACAAACCCGATAGCGAAGAACATGTCGCAAGGGTTGGAAAACCCGACGCAAAGGCAAATCGGGTTTCGGAGTTTCGGGAAACATGGCGCAAAGCATCCGAGGGGCATGCAATGGCAAAGGACATGTCGGCAAGGGTTCCAAAACCCGACATGCAAAGGAAATCAGGTCTTGGCGTCGGGGAAACACGTCGGGGAAAAGCATGAAAGCATGTCGAGCACCTCCCATTCGAACCCGATGCACATGCAAGTTCGTCTTCCGAACCCGAAAACAAAGGAAATATTGGAAATACTGGCGGATGCGGGTTTCGGGAAAACACAAGCATCAAACACATGTCGAGGCATCCTCCAAACCCGATGCAGATGCGAAGGAGAAACCTGAACCCGACTGGAAACAGACCCTGACGCGGGAAATATTCAGATCGCCATAACTTTTCACAGGGAGCTCGGATTCACACAAGGTTGGACTTTTCGGAAAGCTCTCGGCGTCCTCTACCCAACTATGACTGGATATCTTTAATTGGGTGGGAACAAGTTCTTAAAAATGCAAAAATATAGTTCGCCATGTTTTGAGTTGTTGAGATCCCACCTACCGCCATAATATGATGGAGTTAGGTGCAGTCTTGGAGGTGGTTGGGGTAGAATTCGAATCATTCTCTTCTCCCTCTCTTTTTCCTCATATAAATATGTAAAGAGGGGCTCTTTGTAAAGGGTTGGACATTCTTTTTTTGGCCGCTCCCTTCTTCTCTTTGGTAGGTGGAGTTGTGGAGCTCAAACCTCCCATTTGAAACTGTAATGCAACCTTTGCCTCTTGGCATTTTTGTAGTGTATTGTATCAAACCTTCGGAGCAAATAAATGCATGACTGTGGATGTTTCTCAACCCTCTATGTGTTTCATTTTGCATCCTCCTGATCTTTCACTGCGAATATGTTTATCCGTGCATGATATTGCATTGCATTTCTATGGTTTGTGTTTATTGGCAAAACATATGTTCTTCATTCCTCGGTGCATCACCTCTGTAGTTTAGGTTTTATTTCATGCATTTTCCTACCCTGTCTCCTTGGCAAGTTAGATTAGGTTTTTTTGTAAACCCTCTGCATTTTATTTGTGCATCTGAATAGAAGAATAGGAGCCGGCCTTCATCCGGAGAGATTTTCCAATTTCGCAAGGTCCCACACTTGGGAAAAGCTCCATGTTGTGCAATCGCACTGAGATTCTCAACCCATCGTGTTGCAGAGTCCCAGGGGTGCTGCATTTTGACACCAATAGTTTTGGCACGCCTGGTGGGACAAAGAGGTCATTCGACAAAATTTGAAGGAGTTTTCACAAAATTCAGACTGAGAAATTGCAAGTTTTTAAATTTTTGATTTTGCTCCGTCCAGGCTGAACTCCAAAATCATTTTTCAAGGGTTTATCTTGCTCAAAATAGGTCAAAATTTCAAAAGTTGGTAGATCTGAAGGTAATCTTCAAAAGGGTATCTTTAGTTTTTTGATATTTTGATTTCCAAAATTTCAGGTTTTTTCTGAATTTCGGGTTTTCGGGGTCTGAGAACATCAAAGCAGCAATTCAGGTTTTGGGGGATGCATTGCATGGCCCTATTCCCAACAGCATTCATTTTAGGTTTTGAGAGATGTCGGACATGTTCCAAGTTCCGACACATGGCAATTCAGGTTTTGTGAGTTGCATTGCATGACCTGAGTTCCGCCTGTACTTTTCGGGGATCCGCAGCTGCACAGCAAGGCCTGAATTCCGAATTGAAGATTGTCTCCTCTGGGCCCTTCAAAGCTTAAATTATATTTTCAATACTGTCAAGTTTGGTGTGTAACTTGGCAAAATCCAGCCTTTTAGAGGCTTGTTATCTAACACATCTGGCGACTCCGAAGGGATAGAGTTCAGTGGTGTAGCAACACAAGTTGCCCAGGCACATGAGAAGAATTCGAACAAGGTCTAATACTCAAGAAGAGGGGATATTTTTCCACTTACAACTATCACCAAGCAGAGGAAGGAGAGGAAGAAGACCACAAAGATCACCATCTCCACCTAATAGGACTTTTTCTACACCTCCACCTAGTAGGCCTTTTCTCGCATCAACCAGGGTTCTCAGGCCAATCATAATGGCGTATCTACCACCGAATCCCTTTGTCAATTTCACAGGTAGTAGTCCACTTGCCCTAAATTCTCAAAATCAAATTCCAGTTGTAGCGCTAAAGAATATCCCCTATTTCACAGGAGAAAATCATACTACTCCTATTGATCACATCCAGGATATTGCTAATGCATGTGCAATCCACGAAATAAATGAAATGGATGTTGCAGTCAAGTTATTGGCTTCATCTTTCAAAGGTAAGGCCTTACAATGGTTTAGGAGCCTAACAGTAGGGTCTATTACAAATTGGAACCAACTTTGTTCAGCTCTTTGCAACCAATTCGGGGAGAGGGCGGATAATTTGTCCTTATTGGAACAGCTGACAACAATCAAAAGGGCTCCTAATGAACAAATGACATATTTCAACTTCAGATTCCAACGGACATGGGATAGGATTCCAATAGCCATTAGACCAACCACCGAATGAGCATTCCTTTATTTCTTAAAGGCTATAAATTCAGACATAGCCATGATGGTCCAATCAATGGGAGGGACAACGCTGCCAGGGGCCTATGACACAGCGATTAGATCATAGAACTGTTTGATCCAAGCTGGAAAGCTTGCACCAAGGCCACCAATGCCTCTCTATCCAGATATGGGAGTTCCTACAACCAGTCAAGCACCAGAATTGAATCCCATTCCAACTCCTTGAAATCAAAGCAGTAATGAGGCGTTAACTTCTTCAAATACTTCAAAGGAATTGCAGGAAGTTATGAAACAACTACAGAACCTTGGAAATGAGCTAGTCACTATCAAAAGACAGCAAGCTCAAAGTGCTAGACCATATCAGCCTCAAGCACAGTACCAAGCTAGGCCCTCATACCAATAGAATAGACCACCACCACCTCAGGCTGCAAATCAAAACCAAAACCAAGGACAACCTCAAGCTTCCAGGCCATTTCGGCCGTATGATCCAAATGCAACGACGTCCTCAAGAGCCTTGGTCCCAACACAAAATAACATGGCACAGGAATACAACTGGTGTTACCCTTGCAATCTACCCCACAATCAGTCAGCATGTTTCAATGGTGCACCTGAATAAGGCCTTGATGGTGCAAACCATTGGTGTTCCTCAAGAACCAAGCCAGGAAGAGAATCAGCAGCAAGGAATGCAACAAGAAGGACCTCCAACAGAAACCACATTGGCCAATTGGCAAACGGAAGACTTCTGTGGAGTTAACCAACAGCCTTTTCAAGGTGTGGCTGCCAACACACGGTCAAAGAAGAGAAACATAGAAGAGGGACAACCATCTAATCCAGTTGTTTCTCAACCCACTCTTACACAACAAGGGGTCAGTAGACCAAACACAGCTCCAAATGTGCAAAATCAGCTTAAGGTACCTGTTGTAGCAACACGCGCACCTGTTCAAGCTCCAGAAAAGGTTGCACCAAGTAAGGGACAGCAAAAGGACAATTCATCCCCCTTCAACATCATCGATCAAATGAAGAAGACACATGTGAACATTTCCATGTGGGAATCACTGGCGATCCCAGGGTAACGAGATTTATTGCAAGCTGCAATGGCTAATTGGTCTGCCACAAATGTATCAAACCAGGGACATGAGAAAGTTCTCACTAATGTAGTGCAACATGATGGGGGCCAGACAAGAAAAAATTTGAAGCCTCCACCTTTCTATGTTTCATTGATTGTTGGAAACCACTTGGTACACAACTGCATGATAGATTCAGGGGCAAGTAGTTCAGTGATGCCGAAGCAAATAGCGGATCAGCTGTGTCTGAAGTATGAGCCAGTGCTGAAAGGAGTAGTACAGCTAGATGGAACGGCAGTAGGAACAGTTGGGGTCATCAAGGATTAAGCCTAACACTACATTCATGTCCTAATGTTACAGTTCTGCAAGATGTGTCTGTGATTGACCTTCCGCCACTCTTTGCGTTGTGTCTATCAAGGGACTTCACTGCAAAAATTGGTGGATATTTATCTGCAGATTGGTCGCACATGATTTTTAGGACAAGGTATGGAGCTAAAGCAACAATCAGGTCAGAACCAATTGCCAATTTCCATATTGAGCCTCATGTACCAGGTCCTATCAATGTAAATTGCTCAGCTTTTGATCAAGAGGAGTGTTCAAGTGATCTAGAAGCAGGTACTAAGGTCGAGGGAATTCCTGATTTAACTTTGGATGAATGGGCAAACAAGAGTCATGAATTTGACCCATACAAGGAAATTGAAGAATCTGAATTGGGCGTGTATTGTGTACACGAAGAAAATTCACCCATTCCTGACATCATTCAGCCTGAACAAAAAGATGAAAACAAAGTTTGGAAATTATTCTTCGATGGTTCGAGAAGCAGGCAAGGTGCTGGAGGTGGTGCAATGTTGATTTCACCACAAGACATCAAATATTATTCAGCTTTTCATTTCCAATTTTCTTGTTCAAACAACACGACTGAATACGAGGCATTGATTCATGGACTTCATTGGGCCAGGAAAAAGGGCATAAAGAACTTACAGGTGTTTGGAGATAGCGAGCTAATCGTCAACCAAGTTAGGGGACAAAATGCCACAAAGAATGACCTGCTAAAGAGCTACAAGAATAGGGTATGGGACCTCATTGAGGACTTCGAAGCTTTCAACATCATGTCCATACCCAGGAAGAAAAATGAAGACACAGATAGGCTCGCAGCAGTTGGAGAAACGTTTGATGTGGTTGACAACATCAGAAGGGAAAAAACACAGCCACATATCCATGTGATTGTGAGGCCAGCAGTTCCAGATAATAACACAAGCTGGCAGGTGTTTGAGAATGATCAACAGATCATCAATTTCTTACAAGAAGAGGCTGAATTCTTAGCTAGGAATCAGGACAGATTAGAGCAGGAGTATGGGGATCATTGTAGTGCAGCTACGGACAAACAAGCTTCCTAAGGGTTTAGTAACGTTGGAGTCTATCTTCAACCCTAACGACCAGTTTCGTAAGGAAAAGGCTAACATACAGGTCAAGAGAGAAGATTCAGAGCCAATTCTGGTTGGGGAAGGCAAAACACTTCAAATTGGTAAAGTGGCCACTGAACAGGAGAAATCAGATTTCATACAACTTTGCCAAGAATTTCCAGATGTCTTCGCTTGGAGCTATGAAGACTTAAGAGGATTCAATCCAAATTTGGCACAACATACCATAGAATTGGATCCAGATGCTAAGCCCATCAGGCAGAAGCAGAGACCAGTCAACCCTCACATTGAGCCTCTAATGAAGAAAGAGCTTAACAAGCTAATAGAGGCAAGCATTATATTCCCAATCAAGCACTCAAGCTGGGTTGCAAACTTGGTTCCGGTCAGGAAGAAGAGCGGAGAAATTAGGTTATGTGTGGACTTCCGAGACCTCAATAGGGCATCTCTCAAAGATCATTACCCACTTCCTTCAATGGAACAAATATTGCAAGTAGTATCCGGTTCAGAGAGATTCTCTCTCCTAGATGGCTACTCAGGGTATAATCAGGTGATGGTGAAAGAAGATGACCAATTCAAGACGGCTTTCACCACCAAATGGGGGACCTATGCCTACAAGAAGATGCCATTTGGGCTATCAAATGCTGGAGCCACTTTCCAAAGGGCAATGGATATGGCATTCAAGGGGTTGATCAATAAAATAGTTCTAATATATCTTGATGACATCACTGTATTCTCAAAAAATGCAGTGGATCACCTCTTTCATCTAAGGCAGGTATTTCAGAGGTGTAGAAGATTTGGGGTATCTTTGAATCCCAAAAAGTGCATATTCTTGGCTCACGAGGGAAAACTTCTAGGCCATATTGTTTCAAAGGAAGGGTTGACGATTGACCCAGAAAGAGTTGAAGCAATTCAAACATTGCCATTGCCAAGTCACAAGAAGGCTCTTCAAAGCTTCTTAGGAAGGATCAATTTCATCCGCAGGTTTGTTCCAAACTTTGCAGCTCTCGTAAAGCCAATAACGCTGATGTTAAAGAAGAGCATGGCATTTAAGTGGACATCTGAAGGAAAGGCAAGTTTTGAGGCAATAAAAGAGGCTATATCTCAAGCTCCAACTCTTGTCAATCCAGACTTCTCCAAGGACTTCGTGTTATATGCCTTCAGTGGTGGGGAAACAATTTCTGCAATCCTGGTACAACAAAACAAAGAAGGATTAGAACAATCAGTTGCTTTCTTCAGTCAAGGCTTGGAGGAATATGAAACTAGGTACTCTTTCATTGAAAAGCATGTCCTTGCAGTGATCAGGAGTTTAAAGAAATTCAAACACCTAGTCTCAAACAACAAGATCCAATTATTGGTCTCTCATGCGGGAGTCAAGGACTTCCTTCTAAATAAGGATCTGAATGAGAAGCGTGCAGGGTGGATCACTCGTGTCATGGAATATGACATCGAGATCAAGGTCACCAAACTAGTACGTGGAAAGGGACTATGTGAACAGCTAGCCTTGAGTCAACAAGTTGAAGCAGGTGATGAAAAAGAGATTGTCTTGGTACTACAGGATGGTCAAGAACATGAAAATGATGATGTGCCTACTCCTTGTTGGACTCAGAATATGATACACTTCCTACAGACAGGACTATGCCCTCTAGAAATGAGCAAAGCAAAGAGGAGATACTTCAGATTACAAGCCATTCCATATGTGCTTGTTGATGGTGTTTTGTTTAAGAAGGACATCAATGGAGTTCTATTGAGGTGCATTGGGACAAGTCAAATTGAGAGGGTGTTACGAGATTTTCACGATGGAGATTCTGGAGGACATTTTTCCCCACGAGTAACAGCTCTCAAGATAATGAAGGCAGGATATTATTGGCCCACAGTGTTCAGTGACTGTTATACATGGATAAGAAAGTGCAAGAAATGTGCACTCTTCACAGGAAAAGAAAGACTAGCAGCACTTCCATTGCACCCAATCTTGGTTGACCAACCATTTCTGCAATGGGGATTGGACTTCATCGGGGTCATCAACCCAAACTCAAGCCAAGGCCACAAGTGGATTCTCACAGCAACGGACTACTTCACCAAGTGGACTGAAGTAGTAGCGCTCAAAGAGGAAAACGAGTCTAATATACTAGAATTTTATGAAGGAATAGTGACCAGGTTTGGTGTGCCGGCCACTATCATATCAGACAATGCATTGGCATTCGTAGGTTCCAAGATTATGGAATGGGCTGTCAAGAATGGAATCTACTTGAGCACCTCTTCCAATTATTACCCACAGGGTAATGGACAGGCAGAGTCCACGAACAAAAATTTGCTAAAAATCATCAGGAGGACTCTGGATGAAAATCAAAGAACATGGCATACCAAGCTAAAATCAGCATTATGGGCTGACAGAATAACACCAAAGAGGTCTACAGGTAATTCCCCTTACAAGTTGGTCTATGGAAAAGAGGCAGTATTGCCTATATCATTAGAACTGCCTGCATTGGAGTTCATGAAGCAGTTGGAGTTGGCTGAGTTCGAACCAATGGAGGCTAGGTATGCAGAGTTGATGGAATTGGAAGAAATTAGAGAACATGCAGTTCAAACAATTGAGAAAGATCAGGCCTTGGTGAAAAGATGGTTTGATAAGAAAGCAAGAGCAAGGACCTTCAAGGAAGGGGACCTAGTTCTGAAATGGGATGCAGATCGGGCAAAACCAGGAAGGCATTCCAAGTTTGACACCATTTGGAGTGGCCCCTACATGGTCATGGAATGTAAAAATAGCAATGCCTTCCAATTGTCTACATTGGATGGAGAAGAATTCCCAATTCTAGTCAACGGAATCTATCTTAAACATTGCTACTGAAGAGAGAAAAGTTCTACCCTTGTAAATATTAGCCTAGATTTCAATTCCTCTAAGTGCGTATGCACATTGTCTTGTTGTAGTTAGGTTTCAGTTTCCCTAAGTGCTTTGGCACAGGTTTTGTTGCTCCTGGGTTGGTTTTCTACAGTTCAGCGTGCTCTCAGAGAAGGAGTTGCGGTAGCAGGTTGGTCTCAGGTTATTGCTTATGACTCCATGCCCAATGGATCGCTAAAAGGCCATTGATCTTCTACCTAGCAGGCAGGTAACCCCGTGAGTCACCAAATTGTTGTATATATTTACCCCCCGGGTAAATATAGATAAACACAAGAAAATCGGGTTTTGGAGGTGGAAAATCATGGCGCAGAAGCATGTTGGAGAGGTGGATGAACCCGACATCAAAGACATGTCGGAAGGGTTGATGAACCCGACAGCAAAGGACATGTCAGAAGGGTTGGAAAACCCGACGCAAAGCAAATCCGGTCTCGGAGGTGGAAAAGCATGGCACAGAAGCATGTTGGAGAGGAGAGGGTTGATGAACCCGACAGCAAAGGACATGTCAGAAGGGTTGGAAAACCCGACATCAAAGGCAAATCAGGTTTTCGGGTTTCGGGAAACACGAAACATGAAGCATGCAGATCGCAAAGGATGTCCCGATGCTCGAGGGTTCCGCAAACCCGAAAACACTTACAAGGAAATCGGGTCTCAGAGTCGAAAAAAAACATGGTGGGGAAGCACGAGGTGAAAACATGTCAAGGCATCCTCCAAACCCGATGCAGATGCGAAGGAGAAACCCGAACCCGACTGGAAACAGACCCTGACGCGGGAAATATTCAGATCACCATAACTTTTCACAGGGAGCTCAGATTCACACAAGGTTGGACTTTTCGGAAATCTCTCGGCGTCCTCTACCCAACTACGACTGGATATATTTAATTGGGTGGGAACAAGTTCTTAAAAATGTAAAATACACTTCGCCACTATTGGGTTGTTGAGATTCTCACCTACCGCCATAATATGATGGGTTAGGTGCAGTCTTGGAGGTGGTTGGGGGCAGAATTCGAATCATTCTCTTCTCCCTCATTTTTTCCTCATATAAATTGTAAAGGAGGGGATTTTTCTCATGGTTGGACATTCTTGTTTTGGCCCCTCCCTTCTTCTCTTTGGCAGGTGGAGTTGTGGAGCTCAAACCTCCCATTGTAAACTGTAATGCAACCTTTGCCTCTTGGCATTTTTGCAGTGCATTGTATCAAACCTTTGGAGCAAATAAATGCATGACTGTGGACGTTTCTTAACCCCCTATGTGTTTCATTTTGCATCCTCCTGATCTTTCACTGTGAATATGTTTATCCGTGCATGATATTGCATTGCATTTCTATGGTTTGTGTTTATTGGCAAAACATATGTTCTTCATTCCTCGGTGCATCACCTCCATAGTTTAGGTTTTATTTTTATGCATTCTCTACCCTGTCTCCTTGGCAAGTTAGATTAGGTTTTTGGTAAACCCTCTGCATTTTATTGGTGCATTTGAACAGAGGAATAGGAGCCGGCCTTCATCCGGAGAGCTTTTCCGATTTCGCAAGGTCCCACACTTGGGAAAAGCTCCATGTTGTGTAATCGCACTAAGAGTCTCGACTGATTGCATTGCAGAGTCTCAGGGGTGATGTGATTCGACACCAACAATGACCGGTATCAGTTAGAAGACCGATATCTGTGTTTTAGGGTGCGCTCTAACCGATATCGGTTGTAGGTTAAAACCTATAAAAATAAAAATACGGTGTGTCATTTTCACATTGTCAATTTGAGTGCCAAACGTTTTCTTGTCTGAGTTTTGAATTGATTTTTTTGAGTTTGTGGGCTGAGTTGGCACCAGTTGAGTGGAGGAGTGAGTTATTGGTAGGCCCCAGGGATCATGAGGCAGAGTTTGATTGGTTGAGGACCCTGCTGAGGAGATTTGGAGCTATGGCGTAGCCTTGAGGAGCAGGAGGTGCTGGAGGAGCTGAACCACCACCACCTATCCCACCACGACGACGTGTAGTCGTACTGGTAGGTTCTAAATCCCTATTTGTGTGAAGTTGATGAGTTTAGCTAGGATGTGGGTTTTGGGGTAGGAATCTAAAATGTGATAAAATAATGAATAAATGAACGTAAATCGTAAAATGGAGTGCGTAGATATGTTAGGTAAGTCAACACGGCAGGGTGGGTAAGTTTTTAGGTAATTGGGTTGGGTAGATAGGTTAAAAATAGAAAAAAAGGGATTTGGGGGCCGTTTTCGATCCGGACCTAAAATCCCACAGTGACTGATGTCGGTCTCTAAGTGACCGACATCGGTCACAACTATAGAATAGTGGTTTCTGAGACCGGCGTCGGTCATGTGTCGACCGACGGGGGTCATGAGTGACCGGTATCGGTCACCATGGGCAGGAGGTAAGGTTGTGAAAGTAGGTGTATTGATTTGTTGTAGGTAGGTAGGATAGAGTTTTGGGGTGAAGGGGGAGAAGGTAGAGTGGCTAGGAAAGGTTATTGTGGTGGGGGGTAATCGGGTGGTCAGGGGCCGATTCGGGTAGGATAGGTTATGGGTTGTGGATGAATTAGGAGGGGTTAAATGGGCTAGGATATAGTTAGAGGACGAGAGTAAAGCAGGTGGAGTATGAGTGGGGTAGTTGGTAGGTTATGGGATAGGTAAAGGGGATAGTGTAGGTGTTTGCTGGGTGGGGCTAGTGATATTGGGTTATTAGGTGGGGGAGTGAGTATAGAGGGTTAAGGTAGTTGTGTTGTAAAGGGTAGGCATGATGGAGTGGGTTGTTTTTGTAGGCACTCCAGTAGCTAATGATGCGGGATTAGATGCCACCTCTACTGGGGCGGATGCGGCCACATGTGACTGAAGCAAAGTGGGCAGTCATGCAGGAGGTTGGACTCGATGGAGTCTAGAGATATAGGGCTGCGGATAGGGACCACAGCCTGATGGTTTCCCTCATTGAGAGATAGGATCCGGAAACCAATGTCTTCCATCTCCCAACTGGAGAGATGACGGTCACACTAGAGGATGTGTATCGCATCCTGAGACTTCCGATCATAAGCGAGGTAGTGTTCTAGGTGGATGCCGAGATAGCGATGGATAGCATCTTGCAGGTATTCTGGGATGCAGCCCCATTGATTTCATATCATAGCGCGAGCATCTACTACGGTGATATGTATCGCATGCATCGACAGGAGACACGGCTTGCCGTGCTGATGATGATTGGTATCACTTGCTTCGCCCTCCCAGGCTCAGAGGGAGGTCACTTCCCATGGGTGCTAATGGGAGTATTGCATGAGATGGTGGAGGAGCACACCTGCTATGCATGGGCACCAGTGTATTTGGTGCAGCTATACAGAGATCTCTAGGGCTATCGCCGTATGAGGCTATTCGGGATATGCTCGACATTCTTGCTACACTGCTGGGCCTACGAGCATATCATGTGTTTACGACTTGTAGGGCTGCCCCAGCAGCTAGGGCCATAGGCAGTGTATAGGTATGGGTTTCAGAGGTGGTTGGGGGTCGTGGGCCAGCCATGAGCGATTATCGCAGGGTGAGATATCACATACTACAGACATATGTTAGAGGGCTTGACCACACTAAATATTATATGGAGGCCATGCAGAGGCCATCAGTCCCATGGATGAGCCCAAGCACAACTACGATGGATCCAGTACATCTTCTGGATAGTTGGACGGAGACCCGGGAAGCATGAGTAGATTCCCCTAGAGAGGGTACACTGACAGTTGGGCCTACGATAGGATGAGCCACATCCCTTCCCACAGTATTAGAGGGAGGATATAGAGGCACCACTGCCTCTTCCATAGCCATTGGACCCAGTCTAGGTCACGAAGAGACTGGTGGATGATATGGTGGACAACGCCGGTGTTACAGGTGCATTTTTGGTTTGGTGGGCAGGGCAGAGGGCAGCCATGAGAGCACAGCCTACACAGCCAGATTTGGCGGCTGTTATAGTGGAGTGGGACCGTCTCTTGGGCTAGGTGTAATTATTACAGGGGCAGCTTACTGCTACACAGGAACAGATCGGAGTGCTACAAGGGTAGTTGGTCTAGGCACAGGGACAGGTACAGGGACAGGCATAGGTACATGCACAGGCACAGCCTCAGGGCCAGATCCTTGTTCAGGCGTAGGCACAGGTCCCTGTTCAGGCTCTGATGGCAGCTCCACCGCCACCATAGGTACAGGCGCAGGGTCAAGGTGTATAGGCAGGGTAGGGCCCAGTTATATTAGGAGCCAGGGGACCAGCCCCACCAGCTATGGTTGCACAGGCCCGATACACGGAGGTGAGAGTTGAGGCCCACTATTACCAGGATGTACTAGATGGTACCGGGGCCGACTATCAGCCATATGCAACTCATAGAGCGGAGACGTCTTGGAATCATAGGTCATAGGGGGCCGCAACCATAGCCGGTGGGTCAGTGATGGGTAGGAGGAAAGATCCGGCACAGGGGCCAGCTGAGAGACGAGCTGAGGGAGGGGGAGAAAACCGAGTCACCCTAGGAGCAGAGATGGGTTTTTTTGATAGAGACACTGGTCTGCGAACCGAGTGTGTATATAGAGGCTTGCGTGCCCTCCTAGGATTTATGTATTCATGTTTGTTATATTTACCGGCCTGCGAGCCGAGTACATGTTGTATAGTTGATACCGGCCTGTGAGCCGAGTATATTTTTGACATGAGAGGCCGACCTGTGAGCCGAGTCAAGATTTTGACAGAGACAGCGGCCTGCGTGCCAACTTTGTATTTTTTGTTTGTATGATAGAGGCCCTATGCAAGGTAATTTGTATATTGTAACATTGTTTTGATGATATAGATAGATGATAAGGTTGATCCATATGGTGTGTGTAATTGTGGATTTGGTGCATATATTATAATGCTTTATGTTTTTGTGTTTATGGTATTGGAATGTTTGTGATGTATATATAAATGATGTTGATGATGTTTTAATGATATGCATATGTTTTGAAATATTGATGTGTAGTATGATGATGGATGTTGATAGTGATGTCATTATGCAGGGAAAAGAGGCAGGCGCCGCCAAAATTTTGCAAAAAACAAAGAGAAGGCCTGGATATAATCAAAATAGGTATAGGTTGACTGATATCGGTTAGACAACTGATGTCGGCCACTATTGAATGATATCAGTTACATAACCGACATCAGTTATGTTAAAACAAACTTTTCTAAAAATAGAAAAGCTGGGTAGGCAATTTTAGATTCTTATTTTTAGAGCCATGCAACATGTTAAATATGAGGATGCGAGGCTTTTTTCATCCATAAAGGGTAGTTGCATGGGAGAATTGAGTTATAAGGAGGAAAGAGACAGGTAAAGTGATCATGAGCTTGGAGTAAGAAGGCGTAAAGGCAAGTAATAGTGAAGAGGGTGGTGAACATGGTTGAACAACGAGAAGCATCCAGCGGGTAGAGAGGAGAGGAAAGACAGGTTCCACCTCAAACTATTGCATCCCAGGAGGTATATATGATTTTTGGTTGGAGTTAAAATTTTTTGCATGCATGTGAATAGGATGTGGGAAGGTAAGTGGGTAGAGATGAAAAAGAAAGGTGATAGACAAAAGGTTTGGGATGGCGTGAGTGTTGTAGGGTAAGTAATCAGGTGTTGGAGATATGTATGTAGGTAAAGAGAGGGGAAAACGAGCGCAGAAGTTATCATAGGTGGTGTTTTTTGAGCAAGGTGGTTGGAATTGACAGTGACCAATATCGTTTAGGAATAACAATTATCGGTTAGGTAACCGGTATCGGTTGTCTATAACCGATATCGGTTACTGTGTAAAGTTGCGGATTGCGATAAAAAACACGTTGGAATTTATTTGTTGATTTGTTGTTTGTTGGTTTAATATGTGTAGGCACAGGTAGGGTTGAGGATGAATGATAGGGTGCCAGCTTTTTTGTCACGGGTTCGAGTGGATGTAACACCAGTTGAGTGGGCATTAATAAACCGTGTGGGGTTAAGCAGAATCCGCTATTATTCACGGATCGCATGCAATCATGCTATGTTGTAGGCACTGATTGAGAGATGGAATCCTAAAAAAATTAAATTTTATCTGCCAACAGGGGAGATGACAGTGACGTTAGAAGATGTGTTCTGAATTTTGAGACTCCCAATTACAGGAAGACTGGTGTATCAGGGAGGGTCTAACACGGCGCTGGCAGCGATAACGACAGTATTTGGTCTAGCCACACAAAATTTGACACAGCGAGGTTTGACATTCACTTATGGTATAATGTTTGTGGCACACCCTAAGGCAACAATGTTGGTAGTGGTATTAATGATAGCGGTGGGGTATTATGCATTACCTAGAGTGGACAAGGGAAGATTTCTAAAATCATTGATGTGTATTATTCGTGAGATGATAGAAGGTAGCATTACTTTCGCATGGGCACCTGCATATCTTGCAGAGCTATACAGGGGTTTATGGGCATGCATGTGAAATCACAAGACTACACGGGATTGTGCATACTTATTACATTGTTGGGCCTATGAGCACATTGTGTGTGTGCGACCAATAGGCCGACCAATCCTGGGAGGAGAGACAGGAGCGCAGAGGTTGGGATTCAGATGATGGGTCCAAACAGAGCAAGAGGTAAGAGCCAAAACCGTGATAGATGACGCCGAGTATTATAAGCAGATATGGGAGATGGTGACGATTGCGGATATCTGTCAGAGGCCGTACGGGAACTACATGGTGATGGAGAACATAGCTAAGGATTTGAGGGGTGTAGAGTGATTAAGGTGGATCACGGGACACAGACCAGGTGAGTATGAGAGGATTCCTCTAGATCTTGTGCGGTGACAATTTGTATTTGTTCAGGATATACCCATGGCTCATAGACCATACAGGAGAATCGATGCCGAGGCACCCTTCTCACCACCATGACCGACACTTCCAAAAGGACCAGAGGAGAGCAGTCGATCACAGGGTAATGGATGCAGGAGTGACAGAGTCTTATAGATTATGGTGGGTAGTAGAGCTGTGAGGTGCATGTGAGAGGGCCCATTGTCCTGACTTAGTTGTGATTACAACGGAGAAAGACTGTCTGCAGGGTTTATTTCACCAGCTTCAAACACAGGTGAATGAGACAACGGGATTGTTAGAGGTTTCACAATCATGAGTGGAGAGACTAGAGGCAAGATTCCTCTGCGTGAGAGGGCGTATTCGTATGTTACAGGAGAGATTGGTGGATCAGTGGGAGGAACCAATAGCAATGGCCCCTTTGAGGATGGAGAGGCCAGGTGAGCGGTGTCAACAATCACCATCACTACCTGGTTCAGGATGAGGCGTGGGGGCCTACGTGAATTTCATAGGGGTAGAAGAATAAATAAGGATGCCAACCTACGTGTCAATGATAGAGAAGATGTATGTGTTTAATATCTAAATAAAACTGAATATGTATGTTGATTTTGAGGTTATGACAATAATAAGAAATTTTTGTGGTTTGAATGTTTTGATTGGTAAAGGACAAGGGTGAGTGGTATCAATATAAATATGTGAAAACATTTATATTTTTAAGCAAAACACCACACATGATAGGTTATGGTAGGGGATGGTCGAGCTAACCTTGGGAGACCCCATGTCTCCTAAGTGCTGCCTACATAGCCCATTACACAAAGTAAGAAGGGGCCTCAGACCACTGTAGTTCTCCCTTATGACCAAGGAGAGTTGAATTCAGGCAATTTGGTTGTGGTTAGGCAAGTTGTTGGTTGGTAAAAAATTTTGATATTGGTAGGGTAAGGTTGTTGGAGTTGGTAAGGTATAGGTGAAGCGAGGGTTAGCTTACCCAAGCATTAGGGAACCGTGTCCTAATTAAGGTCAACACATAATCCTAAATTCAGGTAAAAGAGGTAAAAATTTCCCATAGTTGGAAAGAGCTAAACAAACCACGTATTATCATAGGATGAGCATGAATCCCTAGGTACCTTGCATAGGCAAGAAGTTAATAGGTGAAAAGAGTTTTATAATCACAATATATTGGATATACATCACGTCCCTTGAGTTTTGTTGTTGTGAAGAATGGTGGGGTGAGGTGGATGGTATAGCTGGGGCGTAGAGGACTTGTTATAAGGTGATTATTCTGACAAAATAAATCTAAACCTAAATAGACGAGTCCATGACTCAAAAGTGCCTTTGAATACGAATTTTATTTTTCTGGATATAGACTGATCGATGCGGGAAGTCTATATGGGATATGCATTTTGTTGTTTCTTGAGGTCTTCACGAAGTTGATCAATGCGAGAAGCTTCTGATAGAGGTTGACTTTGTATAGCTGTCCTTCAAGCGAGTAGTCTACTTATAGTAGCATGATGTGGCTTTGCACATAGCTATCCTTCGAGGGAGCAGTCTAGTGTATAATAGCAGATGCAACTTTGCACATAGCTGTCATTCGAGGGAGCAGTCTAGTTTAGAGCGTAGCGGTCTAGATGTCCATATGAAGCATCAAGTTTTGCAGGAAGTTTGACTCAAGAATATCCCAGAATCATATAATTGAGAAATTTTTATTTTGATACTTTTAAGTCATGGACCAGACTAAAAAAGGGGAAGGCATCTTTAAGATTAGGTGATGATCAAACCATGTGAGCTTGATTCCATTTTGAGATGCACAAAACAAGGTGTATGAGGTGGTAAAAGAGCTCAAGGGATGAGCGCAAGGTAGATAAGAAGTGATGTAACACTAAATTCAACAGTAGAATGGTCAGAGATGCAAGGAATTAAGGGGTTCAGGCTCAGGTTTACCATTAAGCGAAGCTAAATGATAAGTACCTGATCTGTAGGTGTGAGTGATAATGTAAGGCCCAATCCAATTAGGAGAAAATTTTCCATGTTTTCTCTTTTCTAGTTTGGTTACATGTTGATTCTCTTTGAGGACAAAATCACCAATCTTAAAGGTACGCTCATGAATTCTCTTATCATAAGCACACTTAATGCATTTTTGATAAATTTACAGGTGGTTAAGAGCTGTAAGATGACACTCGTCAAGAAGCTCTAATTGGACTAACAGCTCTTGGTGGAAGTCATCATTGGCGAGAATATCTTGAAGAGATATTTTGAGAGAAGGGATTTGTATTTCGAGAGGCAAGTCATCCTCGGTACCATACACCAGAGAGAATGGTGTGGCATTAGTGGAAGTACGAATGCTGGTATGATAATCCTAAAGGGAAAAGGGGATGTGATCATGTCAGTTTTTCCTAGAATTGTTAACGACTTTCATGAGAATTTTGATTAAGGTTTTGTTAGAATATTTGGCTTGTCCATTTGCTTGTGAATAGTAGGGTGATGAGAAGCTAAGTTTGATACCAAAGTTGTCACAAAGGTCTTGTAACAACTTATTTTTGAAATATTTTCCATTATCTGTTATCAGGCGATGAGGAACACCAAAACGACAGATAATGTGATGATTGATGAACTCAACGATTTTTTCTTTTTTGGTTGAAATGAGTGGAACGGAATCTACCCATTTAGTGTAATATTTGGTTACTGTGATGATCCAACGGCGATGCTACGAAGAAGGTGGGTGAATCTCGCCAATAAAGTCTAAACCCCATTGTGAGAAAGGCCAAATATCTCGTGTGACCTGTAACGGGTGGCTAAGAGTATGTTGAAGGTTGGCATGTTGTTGACACATAACACAACGCTTAACATATTCACAGCAGTCTTTATTGATAGTAGGCCAATAATATCCTAGGCGAAGGATCCACTTGGCCATGGCAAGGCCACTAAAGTGTCCGCCACAAAGTCCGTCATGGATTTTTTGGGTGGTATGAGCAACTTTAGCACCGGTTAGACAGCGAAGGAGGATACCATCGAAGCCATTTTTATAGAGGAGTCCCCCCATGATGACATAACGAGAAACACTTTTAAGAAAAGCATGTTTGGCATTACTAGTGAGGTCAGGTGGTAGAACAGAGGTTGTAAGGTAGTCGTGAAATTGGTGATACCAGATATCCTGTGAATCAGTAGATACATTATTTACCATACAAACACCTGGAACTAAGTAAGATGGGGCAAAGAGTTATTGGACCAAGACAAATATGTCTGAGTCAGTTGGTGAGGCTGGAATTTGCGAGGCCAAGCAAGCCATAGTATCGGAAAATTTATTAGTTGAGTGGGGAATG
Organism: Taxus chinensis; assembly: GCA_019776745.2. NCBI lineage: Eukaryota > Viridiplantae > Streptophyta > Pinopsida > Cupressales > Taxaceae > Taxus > Taxus chinensis. The sequence goes on from CM034154.1 coordinate 354,714,130, forward strand.
GTTTGGATAGAATAATGAGAAAATGAGGTCAAAAGTAAATCCACATAATGTTTGTACTTTTGAAGTTTCTCATTTTTACATTGGTAGATGCCAATAACTTGATTTACTACCAATTGAGAGTCACAAAAAATATTAATAGACTTCACACCTAAGTGTAACGCAACATGGAGACCCAAAACAAGGGCCTCGTATTCCACTATGTTGTTAGTGTAGGAGAAATCAATCCTAAATGAAAGAGGCATAGGTTCACCTTCAAGAGGAATGAGAACAACGACTGCCCCTCCATCGCGCTGGCATTTAGATCCATCGAAGAAGAGGGTCATTGGATACAACACATCACTGAGTGAAAGAGTTGCAATGAGCTCATCAGGGAGAGTAAAATTGGTAAATTGTTCCATAGGTAAAGGGGCTTCCGTGAGTTGGTCTGCGATAGTTTGTCATTTGACTGATTTCTGGTTTACAAACTCAAGGTTGAGGTCGGAAAGGAGCATAAGCCATCAGGTGATGCATTGGTTTAGATGAGTTTTGGCATACATATAATGTATGGGGTAAGTGTTGGTGATGACAAACATTTTGTGATTCAGGAGGTAATTTCAGAGTTTGGTGGCCACAAATGATAGGGCTAGGCACAACTTTTCTACGTGTGTATATCTAGTTTCGTAATCCACAAGAGTATGGCTTATGTAATAAACAGATTGTTCTCGATGCTCAAAGTCATGATGTGCGAGCATGGCTTCTACAACATGGTCGGTGGCAGAAAGGTAAAGGTAGAAAGGGCGATCATCCTGAGGTGGGACAAGCACGGGTGGCTGCAAGAGATAAGCTTTAAGAGCCTCAAAGGCTTAGTGGCACTCCTCGCTGCATTGAAAGATAGTGTCCTTTTTAAGGAGATGATGGAAAGATTGACATCGATCTAAGAGTTGTGAAATAAAACATTGGATAGATTGGAGTTTGCCTTGCAAACTACACAATTGTTTAAGGTTAGTGGGTGGGGGCATTTCTAGGATAGCTTTGACTTTAGCTGGGTCTACCTCAATGCCACACAAAGAGACAATAAAGCCAAGGATTTTTCCTGAAAGGACGTAAAAGACACATTTCTTTGGTTGAAGATGAACACAGTATTGTAACAGGTGATCAAAAATAATGCATAAAACATCGAGATGTTCACTGCGATGTTTGGATTTTCCAAGAAGATCATCAACATAATCCTCAAGGATAGTGTGCATAATGTCATGAAAAATATAATTCATAGCCCACTGATATGTCACACCAGCATTCTTAAGGCCGAATGACATGACATGATAGTAGAAGGTCCCCTAGGGGGTAATGAAGGCGGTTTTATGTTGATCGGCCGGGGCTACCAAAATTTGATTGTATCCCGAGAATCCATCCATGAGAGAAAGCATCTCATGGCCTGCAGTGAGATCAACAAGTTGATCAATGCTAGGTAGGGGGAAGTCATCCTTTGGGCAAGCGAGGTTAAGGTCCTAAAAATCTATGCATATCTGAATTCCCCCCATCACTTTAGTGATAGGTACGACATTAGAAATCCATTGCAAATAGTCAATAGGTAAGATGAAAGAAATTGAAAGGAGGTGTTGAAGCTCTTCTTTCACCAAGAGGGCAATGCATGGATGCATTTTTATTAGTTTCTTTTTAACTGGTTTAGAGTCTGGTTTCAGAGTGATGTTATGGACAACAATGTCAGGATCTATTCCTGGCATGTCGGTGTAGGACCAAGCAAAAGCTTGATTACGGGCACAGAGGAAGGTAGTGAAGGCGACTTGTTCTAATGCGTCAAGAGATTGTCTGATCTTTAGAATGCGAGGATCATCCTCCGTGTAGATGTTGATTTCTATAGTTGATTCATTTAACATAGTTTGGGTGTCAAATGGTAAGGCACATTGAATATATGAGTCATCTGCACCAAGGTAGGTGAGGATGGAGTCATCATCCTGGCACTCCACAATATTAATTGAAGGTGAATCTTCTTCGATCATATCTAGATACAAAAGGGGGAGATAAGATGCATCCTCACTATCACATTGATAAGTGAGAGGACCCAGGAAGATAGCATTCACAAAAAAAAAAAAGTTAGGAGGGATAGATTCTGGGTCTATCGATTCTGTGGGTGAAGATGGAAAAATGGGCGATGATGGTTCAGAAGGGGTGACTTCGTTGTTTTCCTAGATACAATTGACATGAGGTTTCTTCAGTGTAGGTGATTCAAAAAATCCAAGACCATGACAATATTTGTGTTTGCGGGTAGTTACGGGAATGATCGTATGTCAGCCTTGTTCATAAAGACTGAAACCAAAACCCTTCCAAGCACAATGTGTTAGGAAGGTGAGAGCGAAACGATGGTTGGTTAAATATAAAAAATTAGATTGCAAGGGAACCACACCAAGGGGAGGTTTAGGAGTGATAGAGGATGTGTCGACACCCCCATATGTTACGTTGGTGTGGTAATTAGGTGGTCCGTAGGAGATCACCTCCCCCACATGATGGTCATAGGTAGGATGTGCATGTAACTGTCCGTACTCCTGTGGGGTATGGAAGGTGCTAACATTGTATAGGTGGTATTCCCCTAGTGTAAGTCGTTGAAAAACATCTACCAAGGGATCTGAAGTTGGGATGTTATCCGTGGGGAAGGAAGTGGTATTCACGGCTGTGGATTCATTAGTCGAAGGTGCGAGTGTGGTTAAGGTGGATGGCTGAGGCGTGGTTGAAGTAGATGGTTTGGCTAGATCAATGGGTGCCTTAATTTGTACAAGCACATCATTAGGGAGATATAACATATTGCAGGTTTTGAAAGGGGAAGCATCAACTTTGACGATGTAAGACTTCCCCTCATACTCAAATTTGATGCATCTATGTAAGGTGGAGGGAACGCATACCATAGCCCGGATCCAAGGGTGGCGTAACAATATGTTGTATTGGAATTCTCCCTCAAGGACATAGAAGAGTTTGGGTAAGGTACGTGGCCCTACACAAATGCTAAGGATCACGGTGCCTAAGGTAGAAGTAATAGCATCATTGAATGAACGCAACATGGTGGGGTTGGCACACATGCAGCTAGGAGGGATATTCATATGTTGGAAGGCTTTGGAAGAGACAATGTTTAGGCTGGCACCCCCATCGATCATAACACGATGTACCCAGATGTCCTAGACATAAGTTGAGATGAAAAGAGCTGGATCAGGATCTTCTACACCAAAGATGACAATTTCTTCTTCTGAAAAAATGACAGCAGCGGCTTGTTGTACAAGGACAGAAGTGGTTATGGAGGTAGGTTGTTTGGTGAGAGAAGCGAGGTGGTTGGGTGTTAAAATGGAGGTGACGGGAAAGGTTTCGTTAGGTAGGACCTCTATCCCTTGAAGGATCTCAATTAAAGCTTTTCAATGCGATTCAAATGTTTGAATGAGATCATAGAGTGTCATTTTGACAGGAGATTGGTGAAGCTGTTTTGATCATGGTGTGGTGGGAAACTCCATCAGAGACGGGATAGGTAATTCCATGAATGACCACTTTAGGTGGTGGTGTGATCGGGACGGCAGAAGGAGAAAGAGAGGCCGCAGGTGTGCTTTCTTTAGCTTTTCCATTATTTTTCTGACCTCGAGTAGAAATGTTAATCATGTTGATCTTGTGAATACGAGATGAGGAAGATGGCGGGGATAAGTCATTGCTCTCAAGAGGCGGGGTTGCAATGATGATAGATTTTGGCAAGGCGGGGACAGGTGGTATAGGAGAAGGGATCGAAGCTAGGGGCTTCTCTCTGTAAATTATCTTTCTTAGGCTGTATATCCGAGATAGGTGACTGGTGAAGGATGGCTTTCAAAGCTTTGCATCCTTTTGCATCATGTCCTGGTGTGAAATGGTAAGAAAAAATTTTAGATTCATCATAACCTATAGGTCGAGGCTTAGTTGGATCATAGAATCTGAGTGGGGGTAGGGAAATGGTTGCATCCCCTACCAACATATCAACGATCTTGGAGTAAGATCCTTTGAGCGGGTCAAATTCAGATGAAGATGAGGTTGTTGATTGAGTAGGTGAGATTTTTGATTATTTTGGTAATGGTTGGGTACGAGTGGTTTGTATGGGTGGTGATTTAGGTAAGGGACTTTGAGGATTGGTTTTAATGAGGTGTGGTTTCTTCTGCATAGAAGTTATGTTTAGCTGGTTAGATGATGAGGCCCCAACTGACATGGTGGTAGGAAACAACCACGAGGAGAGAGGAGCGATAGCAAAAAAGTCCTTTGATGATCGATTTTTCTTAGGGTTGGAAAGTAGGCAAGATACTTCAGGCGATGGTGTTGAGACGCCTGTGAGTGTCTGTCGGGGTGCAAAAGGTATAGGTCGTGTTAAAGAAGATGTGGGAGGCAAGGTGTATTGAGGCAAGGTGGAGGGGTGAGGCCCTAATATAGAAGGTAGGTGTGATGGTGAAGGCTGAAGTCATGCCTGCTGTATCGGTGTGATCGGGGGTGAGGGTTTTAGTTATGGTATAGGCATGGATTGGACTCGAGGAGATTGGGTTTGTCTCCTAGGTGGATTGACGGCAGTATTTTTGGATAAATCTAACCGTTTAGGTGGGTGTGTCAGGATGGGAATTGGGGAAGTTCTAAGCATAAGGGAAGGTTTTTTTAGGTTGATAGAGGTGGCTGAGGGATTCGATAGAGATGAGGGGGGTGAAGGTGAGGACATAGGCATTTTGAGCTTTTGTAAACACCTTGGGTATATGGTAGAGGTGTCTGGATTAGTCATCTACATTTGAGTAGAGTATGGTGTATTCAAATGCTCCCATAAGACTCATCTATCTTCTGAGGGATGACAATCGTCACATGTGAACATGAAATTTGGTATGAAGAGAGGTGGGTTTTGATTCTGGTCCACTTTGGATGTGATACAGGGGGTAAATGAGGCACTGTATCAATGGGTGTTAAGAGGTCAACCGGTCACTGGAAAGATTTAGGTGATGAAGAACTAATAGGTAGGAGGGCATGCTCGAGGGGATCCATCATGATTAAGGAGTTTGGTGATGTAGGCTCAAGGGGTTTCTCCTCTAAGGATGACAAAAAAAGTGGTAAGCCTTCTTCTGTTGCAGCAAGAGTGGTGGAAGGAGATGTTTGGGAAATAGATAAATTAGATAACATCCACTCACAATCTTGCAGGGATGTGGTGTAAGAAGCTTCATTTGTGAGAAGAGAACTCTAGGCGGTTAATTCCTTTATGTGTAAAGGAATAGTGGGACTGTCCTCTTGTCCTGATGAAGGAGAAGGGGGCGAGAATCCCTGCGTTGGTGAAGAAGCTTGATTCAAAATTTCCTCAATGGAAGCCCTGGGTTGGGAGTTGAAAATTGCATGGATCTCATGCACACTCTTCTCCTTGGTTGAGGATTCTTGGTTTATGTTACTGTTAGATGCATGGTTTGGAAATGGTTTGTTGAAGATTTTTAAATTTTGATTAGCGGGGGCATTAGGATTATCTAGAGTTATATCCCCTGCATCAACCATATCATGCACTATGTTTTTCAACATCTTGCAATTTTCGTGACTATGTCCCTTCATGCGATGGAAGTTACAGAAGTCATTTTCTTTATACCAAGAAGGAATAGCGTGGGTGGAATCAAAACCGGAGTGAGGTTTAATAGGAGGCAAGGTGATAGCTCTTGCTTTAAGTAATTTGTCTAAGATCACACCATAAGTTTCTCCCAAGGGAGTTTAGTTGATGGGCTCAGCTTTATACTTATAGGCGGCTTTCAGTAGGGTATTAGATAGTGCTTGAGATTTGACTGTCACTGTGTGTACTGCACCCTTTGATTTTGAAGTAGACGATGCATGAGATTTGGTGGTGTTGGGTTTGGTGGTAGAGTTTTGGGTCCAGAAATTTGAGCTTTTGTTGCGTAACCATAATTTCTCCTCCTCTAAGGCTCGAATCTCTAGTTTCTGAGCCATAGTAAAGGCCTCATCAAATGTGCAGAAAGTTTGAATTTGGAGGGTGGAAGAAATTTGTTTAGCGCAGGCCCGCATAAAGAGTTCGATGAGCTTGGCCTGAGGTAAGGCAAAAGTAAGTTAGTTGATGAGGCCTCACCATCGTCCAACGAAATCTGTGATAGACTTGTCTTTAAATTATCGGATGGCATAGAGGTTGGTAATGGATACTTTCTTGGCAATATTGATGGAGAAGTGATCCAAGAAAGATTGGGCTAACTAGTTAAAGGGGAAGATTGAGTGCTAGGCTAAAGCACTGTACCACTCCAAAGTAGGTCCTGATAAGGACATGGGAAAGGTACGGAGTAGTAAGGCATCGTCATGAGCAATCAGATAGTAGGCATGTCTGAATGATCGCAAGTGTTGTTGAGGGTCCTCCTTACTATTAAAGCGATTAAATTTTTGTAATTCCCATTGAGGAGGATATGTATGAAGGGGGACAGAGGGATGAATAGGCTCCTGAAAATTTTTCTCATATGTTAGGGTGTTACGACTTCCTAAAACAGAAGCCTCAAGATTTTGCATCTTGTCTATCATCTGTTTAATTAAGTCATTGGTTGGGTTAGATGATGGTGTTGTCGTTGTAAACAGAGGAGGATTGGTCCAAGAGCCACTACTAGAAAATGGTGGGATTGAATTTTGATAAAATAATGGTGTTGAATGTGTTGGGGCAGCTGAATAAGGGTGTCCTATATAAGAGGTTGAGGGTACCGGATGAATTTGTGGAAATGAAAAGGTGGGCAGAGCTTGTGAGGGAAAGCTCACATGTATAGGTGGCAGAGAGCAAGTTATAAAAGAGACAGTATGTGAGAGAGATGAGGTAGGGTCAGTGGACGGTAGTGACATGTGAGGCCCCAGATTAACGAAAGGAAATCCAATTGGTGCAGTATGAACCACCGAAGCTACTGAGCTGGGAGACGGGACTAAGGATGAAGACGTTGAAGCGGAGTTATTAGGTGGGGAAGGGGCTAAGTGAGTGGCGATACTAATAGGCATACCAATGAGGAGTTGATCGTTGGGTGTACGGTCAGGGGTATGAGACAAATAATATTGTACGGCACTAGGATTAGCATCCAAAAATTTGGCAAATTCCTTATCTCCTACAGGGATCATGGGAAAATTACTGGTATCCGTAGGATTCCCCACAGGATGTGAAGGGGGTGATTCAGGCAAAGGCATGGAACAGGCATGTGAAACCATGGCTGCAGCTTGTTTCCGGGTGATAACAACCATGGAGAAGAGGACAAAATAGGGATTTAATCAATTTGGAATAGAAACAACAACAAAATGTTGGAATTGATAGGTTGCTGGTTTGTTAAGAACTGTTAAATACAGTAACCAATATCGGTCAGATAACCGATGTCGGTAGTATAGGACCGGTGTCGGTCACCGTGAAAGTAAAGAGAGTATGTAAGAAGCTACTGGTTTGGGGATAACAATGCTTAATATACCTACCTAACTGTCTTGAAGTGATCACTGAAATAGTGTATGATAGAGAAACAGAACTAAAAAACAAGCAAGATGCACAAGAAAATCAAGAGACTAACCCTAGGATTATTTGTAATCACTTTAGGCTTATGCCTTAGATGCCAGATGATGTCAATCCTAAACAAGAGACCTAAAGGAGATGTCAAGTTTGTTTTGGCTCATAAGGCTACTTCAATCGGGTGGAGGAATACTGCGGGAAGGGGGGATGTTTGAGTTGTTTTGTTGATTATGATGTGATTTGGTATGTTTTGTGTAGTGAGAGTAAGATTAATTTCTTGTCAATACTGTGGATATCACCCCCATGTGTATGACCTGTTACTTAATCTATGTTCACTAGAATTAAAAACAGCAAGCAAGAATGTGATGCGCATGTTTTAAACCCAAATCGAAAATGATATTCAATGAAGCAAAGAAGATGACTTTTACCAATGCAAAGATGTGAAAGAAAAAAAAATTCTTTTACCAAAATGATAAAATATTTTGTGAATATTTAGAAGAAAGAAACAGCAAGTGTGCTCCCTATATGAAAGCAAGCAAGAAAGAAAGAAACCCGAAAAGGGTCCCACCGGACATGCCAAAATGTTTCACACAGAATTTGGTTCCAGAATAGTGTTTCTTCTATCCTTTCATTCTCTTGAGAAACAGATAAGAGTTAGGGCTAGGAGGAATACCTGTTGAGTGTTGGGAAGGTGTGCGTGTACTGTAGAGAGATCAGATTGATTGTGAAGAACTCCTCTTTGTCTAGGAAGGACTACCTGTAAGTAAGAATACAAGACCACCAAATCTTAGTTAGATAATAAGTGAGGGAACTACCTTAGGCCCAGGAAATATGATACTTCCTTTCGAAGGTGGTCAGTTCCCCTTTTAATATGAATTAAAGCAAAATGATAACAAAGAACTATAAGATACTACTTACTGGTTCCTGATGAAGATATAGGTCCAAGGAATGTGGTGGCGATAGTAAGGCTTAATTGGGATGATCCGGTGTTGGAAAGCGAGCTGATGAAGCTATCCTCAGTCTTTTCCAATGCTTGAATGAGTGTGACATCGATCCAGTTGCTCAGTTACAGTCTTAGGCTCGATCCTCTTATCTGCAACCTCTTCTACTTGTTTCACTTCTCTTTTTTCTTGCCAAATGAATTCTGGATCCTTTCTTTTTGGTTGGGGGAGGTCATTAATAGGGAACCGATGGTGGTTACATAACCGACAGTGGTCGAGTAGGAACTGATGTCGGTTAGGTCAAAGTGGCTATTTTTAGTAAAATAGCCATCTTTCCCTCCTTTTCTCCTGAGGGATCAGTTGTGGGCTTGTTCAAGTCATTATTAGGCTCGTTTTGGTGTGGGTGAGGGGTAATGAGTTATGGGTGTGGGTCTGGACCAAGTCATAGGTATTAATTAGGTTGGTTTAGGGTTAGGGCTAGGCCACGGTGAGGTGAGATGAGGTGGCAGGGTTGGAGATGTGGATTTATTAATTATAAGGTAATTAATAAATCATTAGGTGTGTAAGGTTTAGGTGGTGAGGTAGGGTTAGGTTGCGGGATGAGATATGGGGTACCGGGCATGGTAATACCCAAATTTGGTGTCTACACTCAGAGTTTGAATAATTCAAAACTATGGCATGAAAGGTTATGACATGTTAATTATCGAATCTTATATGAAATGTATAGATATAATCTAGTGAAATGTTTACATGTGTTGTCTTATTCTCTTGAAGTTACTTCATTAAATGCTTCTAAATGATGGCTTTAATTCTGATTTAGTAAATGGTCATGATGATGCTTTGATGTTATAGATGTTTCTGAAATTCTTATCTTCCTATATAATAAATTAAATTGGGTTGAATCTACGTTAGAAAGTTAAAATCCTATTAACCTTAGGAAAATGACCAAAAGCCATCATATGTACCATGCATTAATTACCTTGTATGAACCTGAGCCATGAAGTATTATAGGGTTTAGGTGGATATACAAAGTAAAATATAATAGTGATGGTAGTATTAACAAACATAAAGCTAGACTTGTTGCTAGAGGTTTCACTCAGAAACCTGGTATTGATTATGTTCAAATATTTCCTGTAAATGAGTACTATTAGGGCCTTATTTGAAATTGCCGCTCAATTTGGGTGGGAAATCCACCAAATGGATAAGAAAAATTATTTTTTGAATTGAGATTTAAAAGAATAAATTTACATGTTTCAACCTAAAGGATTTGAAGAAACTGGTAAAGAATACTATGTTTGTAAGTTGAGAAATCCTTGTATAGTTTAAAACAAACTCTTAGAGCTTGGTATGCGAAAATTGTTTCTTTCTTTAAACTGTTAGGTTTTGTTAATTTTTCTTCTAACAATGATATATTCATTAAGAAATAAGACTTGCATATTATAATTATGTGTATATATGTTGATGATTTTCTTATGTCTAGTGAAAATTCTGATTTAATTCATAGGATTAAAGAGAAATTGAAGCAGTAATTTGAAATGAATGATTTAAGTCTATCACATCATGTTATTTGTATGATTGTATTTCATTATATTGTTATTTTTCAAAACACAATATGCAACCATTGTATTGAAAATTTTTCTTATGATTGATTGTAAACCATTTTCTACTTCAATGGAAGTTGGAATAAATATTGATCATAAATCTACATATGAAAAAGGTTGATCCTATTTTATATACTTTGTTAGTTGATAGTTTGATTTATCTAACTATAAATAAATCAAATATTTCTTATACAGTAGCAATTACTTAAAGGTTTATGCAGGAGCCTTTGTTAGAGATTATTGGAATCTTGCAAAAAGAATTTTTAAATATTTAAAAGGAACAATCAATTATGGGTTGCATTATAATAAGAATGAAAATGCTATCTTATTTGGATTTTGTGATTCTAACCATATTGATGTTGTGTTATAAAATATACTGGATATGTGTTCAAGTTTTTTGGTGTAGGAAACATTACTTGGAAAAAAATTACTATCAACATTCTCCATTTATTCTATTGAGGCAGAGAAGTACAATAGAAGAAGTAAAGAAACCATGTGGTTACAATGGTTGTTGGCAGAGATACATGTGGAAGCTAAAGAAAGTATTTATCTTCTATGTGGTGATTAGAGTTGTATTACTCTTAATTAAGAATCTATTTCAACATCATAGGATGAATAACATTGAGATACATATACGCTTCACCCGTGAGAAGGTGCAAAGTGATGAAGTAAATCTTGAGTTCATGTTGATTGAAGAGCAGGTTGCTGAAACCTTCACAAAGTCCCTGAGTGCTGCAAAGTTTTTTCACTTTTGTGGAAAACTTGGATTGTCAGAGTTACCATTGAGGGGGAGTGTGCATGACAATGTCACCTCCTAATGAAAATTGGTTTTTGTAAAATGACCTTCGAGAAAGTGTAAAAAAGACCTTCAGGTAAGTGTAAAAATACCTTCGAGCACGTATACCTCCTTAGCTTCTTTTTTAAAAAGAAGTGTAGAAAGATGTTAAAGGTGGTCTTAAGTAAACTCTTTAGTGCTATTGAGTTTACTAGTAAACATCCAGTACAAGCATATTTTGAAGGATTTCCTTGGTTATAAAAGGATCCTATATGATTGGGTTCAATAACCTTTTATGGGAACCTGTGAGAACATGTAAAACTCACAAATAATACTTAACTACTAATTATGGGATGATATTTGAGATTACAAATAATTTTGTACCAAAAGGTAATTGAGTATGATGAAGGTGTTATAAATCTTTCAACCGATATGCTAGCCTAAAAACTTTATGGTTTAAAGATTGTAAATCCTGTAGTGTACCACAGGCAGGTAATCTATTGGCATATGTTATATTTTCCCACTTAACATTAAGGGGGAGTGTTGGAACATAACGATTAAGTGGTCTAGCCAACCCTTAATGTATATGGGTCAATCACTAATATATAGGTTAATATTTAATAATGTGAAATATTTATATTTCTATTATTAAATATCCTAACCTAGGTATATAATTTAGGTTAAATATTTAATATCATGAAATGATTATATTTATAATATTAAATATTATAAACCTAGGTGTATGTGTCAACCATTTTAGGTTGAAAAGGTTGGTCGAGAGACATCGATTAGCTTATATAAAAAGGACTTTAGGTCCTCATTCAATATATTCAGGAAATATATTAGAGTTGTGAAAATAAAGTGATTTGGTTTTACCCTTGGTAAATAGGTTTTCAAAGGAGGAGGTGATCTTACTGGATTTAAAATGAGTTCTCTGAAGTAAAAGGTTATTTTCAAAGTGGGTTTTACCCTATTTGGGTTTTCCACTATAAATATTATATCACCTGTATTATTTATTTCCTATAAGTATTTCTTTATTTACTTATGTTATGATGCAATATTTATTATAACATTATGCAATATGTAAGCTGATTAAATCCATATTTATTAGAATCTTCAAATTCTAACATACACTACTTGTATAAGTTGAGTAGAATTATAATGATACTGTCATGTTTGAGGGGAAATAATGGAATTATTTTGAATTAGAGAGAACATAATCAAACCCTGATAAGTTGAAAAAACTTATCCAAGTTATTTAGTTACAAACAACCTTATTTCATGGCTATTGATTCAAGAAGGACTCTTGGAAGTAAAAGAACATGGTTAGAAAAATAAAAAGAAATTTCTTGTTCTTACACATTTGATCCTCAAAATTTTTGAAAAATTTCAAGATTGGAGTGATATTAAAAAATTAATTCTATGATTTAACAAAAGGAGGCTTGATATTTTTTCTTGTATGCTAAGAATATAGGGTGTTCAGTTTGCATTTCTCAAGAACCCAGTTTTGGTAAAACTTGAGTAACTTCCATAATCTTCTGCAAAAATTAATGAAACTTGAAATTAAGCACTTAAACACACCCCCCCTAGATTATCCATAGGTTTGTTTCTCATAAATATACATGTCCATCCTAGACCAATTTCATTTACCTCATCTTCCACTTCTAGTTCTCAAAGGCAGTTCTGGTAAGAACTTGAATTTCACTTCCAAATGATAAATTAAAACTTTTGGATTCTCATACATGCTCTAGGAATTGTTATTAGGATCTTATCATTCTTTCATAGGCTTTTTATGGCCTATATTGAGCTCTTACACTTCATTATGCTCTAGAAATAGGCATAAATGAGCTAGTATTAAATGTGGTTTACACCATATGAATTGATGATCACCCTAACATATATTTCACATCTGATAAAAATAATTTTTGACATGTGGGACACCTAATCCAAGCACACCAAGAATATCTAAACCTCCAGTGGGCTCCTGCCACATTGATCAAGCCTGTAGCAACTTGAAATCACCTTGAATGACCAAGAAACCACCATATGACCACTCTATGAAATCCTACCACCATTTATATGGAAATACCAATAAAAATTCATGCGCCTTAATGATCCTCACTTCAAAACTCACACATTTTTCATCAATGCCACCTGACATCAATGACAACACCAATGCATCAAGTACAACTAACCTATCATCTCTTTAAGATGCCAAAATATTGCAAAGCCTAAACTTGTTATTAGGGCTTCATACTCTGTGATGTTGTTAGTGTATGAGAAATCAATGTGGTATGATTTGGGAATAACACCTCCATCAAATGTTTGTAGCACAATGTTAGCTCCTGATACATGAATGTTATAAGAGCCACCGAAAAATAGTGTCCATAAAGGGACTACATCAACATATAGTAAGTCTTTGTCAAGGAACTCAAAATGAATCGTTTTAGATCCTGACAATGGAATTGTAGCCATTTGATCTACTAGATATTTTGATTTTTATGGATTTTTGATTGAAAATTTCTATGTCAAAATCACTTAGGAGTACTACCCAACTAGAAGTTAGACCGATTATAAAAATTATGGATAGTATAAATTTTAAAGGATCCACCTTATCAATAGTTTTTTTGTATGATTGAGAATGTAATGTTGTAACTTATGAAAGGTGAATGCTACTACCAAACATAATTTTCATCCTAAGATTATTTGAGTTCATGATCAATAAATGTTCTATTGAGATAGTAAACAAATTTCTCTTATCCATAGTCATTGTGTTGTGCTAATTAATGCATTGATGGCATGTTCAATGAAAAATATGTATAATAACATTGGATTATCTTGAATAGGTGGCATTAGAAATGGGGTAGTTGATAGGTATTATTTAAACTTAGTGAAATAATCATGATATTATTGTGTCCATTTGAGTTGTACATCCTTTCTTATAAGTTGGTTAAAATGGTGGTACTTATCTACAAGATGAGATATGAAATGCCAAATAGAATGTATCTCGACATGGAGACCTTGTAGTTGATGAAGGTTATGTGGTAGAGGATTTTTTATGATTTATTTTAACTTTTTACATTCAACTTCAATTCCCCTCCATGAGACTATAAATCCCAGGTGCTTCCCTTAAGTAACATTGAAGACACATTTCTTTGGATTAAGGCACAACTTATATTGTCTCAATATTTCAAATATATGTCGCAAAAAGGTTGGATGATAAAATATAGTGTTAGAATCAGAAAGGATTTCATCTACATATTCTTCCATGATGTCATGAAGTAGATAATGTAAAATGAAAGTCATTACATGTTGATAGGTTGCCCATGCATTATTAAGGTAAAAAGGAATGACCTTGTAACGAAAAGTATCTTAGGTTGTTGTTAATGTTTTATTTTGTTGGTATTCCTTAAAATTTGAATCTAGTTATAACCTAAAAATTTATTCATGATGGATAAAATTTCATATCTTGTTGTAGAGTTGACAATCATGTCGATGTTGGGTAAGGGGAATTTGTTCTTAGGATAAGATTTGTTGATATCTCAAAATTCAGTGCAAATTTGGATGCTAGGTATATTCTTTGAAACATGCACAATATTAGATATCCACTTAGAGTAATATATAGATATGATGAAGCCAATTTCAAGTATTTTCTCAATTTCTACCTTTACTTTAAATGCAAACTTAGGATGTATTTTCCTCAATTTATGTTTGATGGGTTTTGCATCTAGGAAAACCAAAAGATTTTTTATAACTAGGGATGGATCCAATCTTGGCATATCCTTATAGTACCATATGAAGACATCCTAAAATTTTGTAAGTAGTGATGTAAATGCCTTGAAATTTTATTATGATAATCTCACACCAATCTGTAATAGTTTAGAACTATCACTTGTTTTGATATTGATTGTGATGGTTTATTCTATTAGAAATTTAGATGTATCATTATCTTGAAATATTGTTATAGGTTTATGCATGTCATCTATTCAATACAACATTGAGTCTCCTCTCCCTGGTGCCTCATAAATATTTTCACTAGGAGATATGTCGATTTATTTTTGCTTTTTTTTAACTTTCTTATTTTTTGTTTCTTAAACAACACCTTGGCAAGGTTTTCACTATAAGAGATAGTATTTTTATTTTTCTGATTTTTTATTTTTATTGATTTTTGGTAGACTGGAGTACTCAAATTCCTTTCCAAAGTAAGAAAAAGTTTCAAGTTTTACATAAAATCCCTCTTCATGATTTGATAAGGGAATAAGATCTCGAGTCCCGATAAAATCTTCAATGGCCTCATCATTCTAAAAGAGGTCCATAGAAATATTATTTTGTTGATCGTGATGGATAAGTGATAGATAAATGATATTAAGGGTGAAAATGGATAGGTTTTCAAGGAAGAGGGTGGTTTTAGCAAGGTATTTGAAGAGGATATGTGTGGAATTGGTATCAAATTCAGATTCAACATCATCTTCATGAGTCGTTATGTCAAATATTATGGGTCTTTTTTACAAGGTTTTATAACCTAGAACATGGTGGTATAAATTTTATTCATATAGTATAGGTTCGATATGAACTATTTCTTATGGGATAATTCCTTTTCTCGCCCATTTAATATTTTTCATCATCTTGTGAGCCTTATTTAAGTCTTTGGGTTCATAACAATCAACCATACAATCCTCATATAACCAAGAGCTATTAAATCTATGAATGTGTTCATCCTCTAAGAATCCATAGCATCTCTAAAAAGTGTTGTCGATGTAGTATATGGGAGCTTATTTAAATGGGGGGAATTTGGTCATCCATAACTATGTGGAAACAATGGAAGCTTTAAAATATGAAATGCATTTCCCAAATTATATTCACCAATAAATTTATGGGAAAAAATAAATTCAAGTGGTGATTTGGATATAGATGGTTTTGAATTTTATATGGAAGAATGGGATTGGAAAAGTGTATCAGGATCGTTCATCTATGACTGGTATATCAAGCAACACAATGGATATGTTGGTAGATGGGAAATATTTTGCATTGTTATACCTACCTTCTATGAGCTTAGAGTATTAGAAAGGATTAACATATGTGAGTAAGGTAAAATTTTTGTAATTATGGGGAAAATTTATACATTGATGGAAAGTGCAAGGTATAAATTTCATTACATGGATCCATGGCCAACCCAAAAGGATATTATATGAGGTATCGACATCAACAAAATATAACAAGTATTTAGCATGCACGAGCCAACTTGTATGGCTAAGGTGATGGTTCTGGGGGATTTTCATTCACTATTGTCATAACCGTGAATGGTTATGATATTAGATTCCAATCTATTTTAAGTATGCTTGAGGAATATTAGCATCATTATTGAGCATATATTCAAAGTATATTCATTATCAATAATGATTGGTTTGATTTTATGATCAGTAATGTAGGCTTTAATTTACAATGAGTTATTATTTTGAAGATCAGGATTTAGGAGGTCTGGAGGACCAAATGATAATATAGGGCTATTCAGAAAAATATGTTTACTGAGTTACTGATATTATTGTGTGTTGATATTCTCAAGAATATGATACTCATTGATAACATGAGTAATAATCTCTTGCAATGAAGATGGTGCTTTTAATAAATCCATGAGGGAGATGTAGGTGGGTGGAGTCCCTAGCTATTTGAGTAAATGATAGGGAATAGACAAATATTTAACCATGGTTATAGATTTGGGATTACTTAGAGCCATAAGAGTTAACACTTGAGGCTTGGTGGAAGTGGATGTTTGCTTCGTTGTGGGAACCCAAACTTTTTGTTGTTGCATGGCCACTGCATAGTTAGAGGCTTGGAATTTTATTATGGAAATGGTATTATGTATCTCTTCAACAAATTAAATGATTGAATTGAAGTCAATGTTGTTTGAAGATTGGCCCGTTTCAGGAGCTTTTCCATTCATTCCATTCTTAGGGAAAGGATTAAAAAACACCTTTAAATTATTGTTAGGTGTTTTTTTGGGTTTTGGGTCTTTGACTTCAATGTCTCCAATATTAATGAGTTATTGAATATAAAGGTGAAGTATCAAATATCAATTTGTTTAGTGGCTGTAAATGAGATAAAAATATTAATTTTCATGATATTTAAACCAAGTTGGTTTTATTTTCCCTTCTAAGAAGGGTTTTTAAATGGGGTAAGTGACCATATTTGTATTCTCCAGTTGTAGTAATATGATTCAAAGGATCTCTCCCAATGATGTAAATTGTATTTGATTATTATCACAAGGAGGGGGATATTATTTACTGGGAATAATGATGGATTATTTTTATTTAGTTTTTTTTGTTTTATTATTCTAAATTTTTTGTAGATTGTGATTGTTCGTTACACTCTTGTTAACAACATTGTGATTGTGATTTATGTACTTGGGTTTATCTTGATGATTGTTGTTGTTATTGTTGTGTGCATTTGATGCAGGAGCATCAATTTCACATAGTTAAAATTTTAATTTTTTGATAGTGTTTAGGTGTATGAGGTCCATTTGGGATGGTCTAGTTGTGTTACCGGTCCATTTGGACTCCTTTGGATGTAATATGTTGCTTTTTAAAGGTTTCCCTCCAAAACCACAATTTAAATATTTAAATGATAATATTAATAGGTTATAGGCATAGGTGTTAGTATAGAGATATTTAATGTTGTAATAAATGGGGGAATGATACCTATCTCACCAAGACATGAATTATTTGGCCCTAACTAGGGTGTAAACCACACTTGGTTACTTCAATCTTAGTTAAGGTAAATTGAGTTAGAACCCCAAATACAACCTTACATTATCCTAAGTTTATTAAAGTGAAAAATGTGTGTTAGGAGGAAAGGATTGGTAGTGGATTAATATCTCTGTATCTAAGAATTAATGGCTCAAGGAACCTTGTACTTTCTATGAAGTTGAATATCTAAAGGAGTTTCTTGAGAAAATCTACATGTAAAAGATGAAAGCATATGAGTTTTGTGAATACGTATTATTTCAATATTGTATGTGTGTGTTATTATAGTTGTGAGAATATATTTATAGCATCAAGGAATCATGGAAGAAATTTGAGGATGTGCTATTGAAAAAGAAGACAGTGCTATGCAAGTTTGTAAAATTGTGTGCTTGAGATAATTTTGTGAAGGAAAATCACATAACTTTAAAAAGATATATGGAAAATTGATAAGTTTTAGAGAGGAAGGGCTGAAATGTATTTTTGAGGTGTATGAAAATTTTCAAGAAGTTTTGAGTTATTTTTGTATGGAAAAAAATTCAAAAACTCACTCCAGACCTTGTTATGAAAACAAAAAAAGTCATGCACAAACCTGGTAAAATGAGCATATCTCGCGTGTTTTGAAGGGATAAGTTATTAAAAAAAATTGTATGTGAAAAGGTAAATAAATAACTTTTCCAAGTTTTTTTAGGTCTCAAAACTCATGTATAAAAAATTTATTGATCTTTGAGTGCTTGTTGCTAGCACAATCCTAAGATTTGAGATAAATGTCTAATCATCATTTTTTTGTTTTATCAACTGGGTTCTTATGAATATTGTATTGTAGGGAATTTATACTACTAATATATGTGTAATTTTTTTTATAAATTAATTCACACATGGGAGAAAGATAGCATCAATTTTCAGTTTTGAGTTGTTGAGGGATCTAGTGAGAGACGTAATTGAAAATGAGAAGTGGAGTTGGAAGAGTTTTGTTTGGAGTTAGGAGATGAGAATTGGTGTGAATAACAAGCACCATAAAAGGTACTCAAAAAAATTATTCATTTATTTAGAACCTTTATAGTTTTATCCCAACTAGTTTCTACCATTGGTATTGATCTTGAGAAGGGCTAATTAGAAAATGGTAAATTGAGAATAAAAACACGTTGGAAAATAGTTGGGTCTTGAAACTTGATTTTATTCTTAATGAGGATAAAATTTACTAGAAAATATTATCATCTAATAAATTTTGAATTTTTTTTGTGATTTTGAGGAAAATTTTCTCTTAAGAAGGGCTACAAGAAATAGTAAGGTCTAAAGTGGAGTTTGAAAAAAATTGATGGTCTAGAACTTTGTGAAGTAACTTAAATTTTTTTTGGTGTATAGTAGAAATTCCAAGGCCTAATGGAAATTGAATTCATTCATCTAATAAATTTTTAGGTTTGTAATCCAAATTAGGATTCTTGTAGTAAAGTGATTTTTCTTGATTTTGGTAATTTTGAAAAAGATAGTTCTAACTATTTGTGTTGATTGAGTTGTTATGTTTTTAGACCCACCAGGCCTCTACATCATTTGGTATCATATTAGGTGGTTTCTATTTAAATGATAAAAATAAAGTTGATAAAGAGAAGTGAAGAAGATAGTGAAGAGTCAAGAAATAAACCTAGCCTTTGAAGGCTTGAAAAAGAGGAGATAGAGAAAAAAGAAGAGTTATCCAAGGTGGAACAGACTTGGAAGTTGAGGAAGAGTGAAATTGGTGCCAAAAGACCATGTAAGAATCCTAGGTGAGGTAATATAAGAGGAAAGATGAAAAATATTTTCTTGCATGAGAATAATAGTGAAGGAAAGAGAGAGTTAAGAGAGAAAATAAAGAAAAATGAAGGGTTTATTTTCAGTTTGGTAAGATGAGAAGTTGAAAAATATTGAGAGAAAGAAAAGGATGTATAATGAATAGTTGTTGGCTGATATAAGTTAGATAGAATAATATTTGATGAAGTGGATGATTTAGAGAAATAAGAAGGAAGATCAAGCTCTTTGATGGAGCATGAAGAGAAAAGTGAAATGGCCCATTGTGTGGCTTGTTGAGAGAAAGAGGAAGCATATTATTTCTTTGAGGAGAGAAGATAAAAGGAAAAAAAAAATGTTTTGAGACCAACTATTGTTAACTAGAGGTTGGTGTAATGTTGTGTGAATAAGAAGAGAAAGAAAGTGAAGAAGAATATCACTAAAATGAAAAAGAATAAGAACTCATCAAAGGAGATGCTCATGAGGCTATATAGACTCCAAATTTTCATTCTAAAATTTAATTGACATGTGTGAATGTATGTGTGAATGTATGTGTTAAAGGTGAAGAGATAAAAATAAATAAAATTTATATAAATGAAGAAAAAGAGGACAAGAATGTTGAAGATGAAATAATCAATGAAGAGGATGATTAATATAAAACAAATGTATATTTTTTTATGGAAAAATTCATGAATGAATGAGAAGAATCATACATGTTTTTTAATGAATAAGACTACAAAAGAGAAGAGATAGGACTTATGAGTATTATACATGATGGATAAGAATATCAAGAACATGAAGGTAAAGATAAATCAGATTTGAAGAATTTGTGGGTTGAAGAAGACATACAAGAAGATGATTTCATGTGGCAGTTGAGAGTGAAAGAGGAAGAGTGAAAGAAAATAAAAAGAATATGAAGAAAGAGTAAGAAATAAAATATCAAAAAATATAAAGAAAAAAGGAAGCAGATTCAAGATGGAAAGAGTGCATAAAAGGATGAAGAAAATCATATCAAGAAGACAAAGAAATTGGAAATCAAGAAATAAGAAAAATAAAATGGGCTCAATTATCTCCACTTGGGTAGTATGATGTAGGAGCATCAGTTTTACATAATTAATTTTATTTTTTTTATAGTCTTTAGGTTTATGAGGTCCATTTGGGATGGTCTAGTTATGTTACGAGTCCATTTGGACTCCTTTGGATGTAATAA
This sequence comes from Taxus chinensis, assembly GCA_019776745.2. NCBI lineage: Eukaryota > Viridiplantae > Streptophyta > Pinopsida > Cupressales > Taxaceae > Taxus > Taxus chinensis. Next base: position 354,734,632 of record CM034154.1, read on the forward strand.
GTATATTTATAGAGGTTTCCCTCCAAAACAAAATTTAAATATTTAAATTATCATGTTAATAGGATATAGGCCTAGGTGTGTGTGTGTGTGTGTGTGTGTGTGTGTGTGTGTGTGTGTGTGTGTGTGTGTGTGTGTGTGTGTGTGTGTGTAATGTTTTAATAAATTGGAGGCATGTTATGTAACTCACCAAGACATGAATTGTTTGGCCCTAACTAGGGTGTACACCACACTTGGTTAGTTCAATCTTAGTTAAGGTAAATGGAGTTAGAACCCTAACTACCACCTTTCATTACATTATCCTAGTTTTATACAAATGAAAAAGGTGTGTGAGGAGGATAGGATTGGTTGTGAAGGAATATATCTGTAACAAATCCTTAATGGCTCAAGGAACCTTATACTTTCTATGAAGTTGAAAATCTAAAAGAGTTTCTTGAGAAAATCTACATGCAAAGATCAATGAATATGATTTTTGTGAATAAGTATTATTTAAATATGGCATGTGTGTGTTATTACAGGTGTGATAATATCTATATAGAATCAAGGAATCATGGAAGAAATTTGAGGATGTGTTAATGACAAAGAAAAAATTCGTAGATGCAAGTTTTTAAAATTGTGTGCTTGAGGTAAGTTTGTGAAGGAAAATTGCATAATTTTAAAAATATATTTGGAAACTTTAAAAAAATTTGAGAGGAAGGAATTAAATGTATTTTTAAGGTTTATGAAAAATTGCAAGAATTTCTGACTTGATTTGATAGGAAAAAAATCAAAAACTCAGTCCAGACCTTGTTATGAGAACAGAAAAAGTCATGCACAAACATGGTAAAATGAGCATAACTCATGTTTTTGAAGGGATATGTTCTAAAATATGGTATGGTGGTGTAAGAGGTTAATTAAAAACTTTTAAATTTGGTTTTATTTCTTAAAATACACATATGAAAATTTTGTTGATTTTTGAGTGCTTTTTGCCAGCACAGTCCTAAGATTTGAGACAAATTTCTAAAATCATCATTTTTTGTTTTATCAATTGGGTTCTTATGAATCTTGTACTATAGGGTTTTTATAATAATAATAATATGTGTGAATTTTTTTATAAATCAATTCACACATGGGTTTAGTTTTGAGTTGTTGAGGGATCTAGTGAGAGACCTATTTGAAAAGGAGAAGTTGGAGTTGGAAGAGTTTTGTTTGGAGTTAGGAGATAAGATTCTGTGTGAAGCACAAGTGCCATATTGCGTACTAAAAAAAATGCGTATTGATATGGAACCTTCATATTTTTTTCCCAACTAGTTTCTACCATTGACATTGATCTTGATAAGGGTTAATTAGAAAATGGTAAATTGAGAATAAAAAGACATTGGTAAATAATTGGGTCCTAAAACTTGGCATTATTATCAATGAGGATAAAGGATATTAGAAAATATTAGAATCCAAGTACTTTTAATAGTTTTTTGTGATTTTGATGAAAATTTTCTCTTCAGAAGGGATACAAGCAATAATAAGGTCTAAACTGGAGTTTTAAAAAAAATTGTCTAGAACTTTGTGAAGTAAATTAACATATTTTTTTCGTCTGTAAGAGAATTTCGAAGGCCTAATATAAATTGAAATCAGTAATCTAATGGTTTTTTATTTTTTTAAGGAAATTTCAATTTCTTGTAGTGAAGTGAATTTGCTTGATTTTGGCGATTGTGAAGGACATAGTTCTAACTATCTGTGTTGATTGAGTTGTTATTTTTTTGGGACTACCAGGCCTTTGCATCAGCATTGTCCTTGGAAGGAGGTTTGAGTAAGAATTTTTCAATAAGTTATTTTTCGATTTGATTCCCCTTTTTGATAACTTCCTCAAAACTATTGAGACAATGCATATGCATGTAAAAGGACAATTCAATTTTAAGGTTTGGTATAACGATGCTTACTAGTTATTTCTCAGGACTTGAACATGGAAATTGACTGACGATTCATATCCATTGCTGTCAAAATTGTCAAATTATTCATTTGTTTATTGTTTTGCATTATAAAATTAAATCATGGTAATTTCTGAATATTGATTAAAGGATAAAATTTTAACAAATTTCTCTGAGAGGTTAGCAAAAGTGTTGTTCAAAACTTTGGGAGATGTAAGAACCAATCCAATTCTTTTCCACCAAATATTTTCAAAAATAGCCATAAAATATATACGTCATTGTAGGATACCTCCTAAAAATCCATAAATAATTATTTGACATGTTTATGAGGGTCATGTTTTCCCTTATACTTGTCAAATATTGAAACTTTGAAAGATCTAGAAAAAATCAAGTGTAAGACGTCCTTAACAAATGGATAAGGGAACATCTCCTTGAAGTTTATTTATTTTTCTTTGTTTTTACATTCCCGAGATTTTATCCTTTGTTAGTTGAAAATATTGAATGAATGGTGAATTAATTTGTGAGATAGTAGGGAGATTTTCATTATGGGGATTAATTTTCTCTTTTTCTATTTTAGTGTTTATCTTTGATTCATTATCACTTTGTATTGTTTTGTTGTTTCTCATGTTATTAGTGACTTTAGAATCCATTAGAGCTAGTTTCTTAGCCATTACATTTATTTGATCTATGAAATCTTGATGTAGCTTGGTGGTGAAAGCACTATATTTTCTTTTGTTATCAGCATTGTTCTTAATTGTTCCAGATTCATTAGTCTTATTTGATTCGGTTAAAAATTCTTAGTTGGTTTAGGTTTTCCTTGTAAATATTTCAAACTATTATCATCAAAATTCAAGGTCATTTTTAATCCCATTTTGAGGAGATGAACAAGAAATCAGTCTTTGTTTTGGCACCAGAGTCCTTCAATTTTTTTTGTTTTGTTAAGGAAACATAATTTTGTTGATCTTATTCTTCTTCATCAGAGATATATATGTGAAAATGATTTTGTGTACCCACCATTTTGTATTAAGAAGGGATAACATTGAGACTTGGTTTTATGTGCTTAATTTTGGAAAATTTAATGAAAAATATAAGACTTAGAAATTAAATTAATTTATTACTAAAACCTCAACAAAGTAAATTCTAATATGGTATATTTTTGAGGGAAAATACAATCGAAATACTCTAATCTTAACAAAGTGAATTCTTAGTAAGATTGCATAGTTTGGAAATGAAATATATTACTCGAACCTTAAGAAAGTGAATGCTAAGATGGAAGATTTTGGAAATGAAAATTATTAATCGACCATTAACAAATTCAATGCTAAGACGTAAGTGTTTAAAGAGTACCATTGGAAAACTCTACTCATAACAAAGTGAATGCTAAAATAACAAAGTTTTAAGGGAAAATACAATTGAAATATTCTACTCTTAAAATATTCAATGATAAGAGAGAAAAAGTTTTGAAATGTAATAAATTAATTGAAGCTTAATAAAGTGAATGGAAAGATGGAAGGTTTTAGAAAATAAAATTGATTTTCTTGACCCTTAACAAAGTGAATGCTAAGATGGAAGATTTTGGAAAATGAGACTGGTTACTAAACCCTTAACAAAGTGAATGTTAAGATGGAAGAGTTTAGAAATGAAGATCGATTACTTAAACCTTAAAAAATTTAAAGATAAGATGGAAGAGTTTATAAAATGATATTGGTTGATCATCTCTTAACAAAGTGAAAGTTGATATAGGAGAGTTTATAAAATGTGATTGGTTTTCTCAACCATTAACAAAGTGAATGCTAATATGGAAGAGTTGAAGAAATGAGATTGATTTCTCAACCCTTAATAGAGTGAATTCTAATATGGAAGATTTTATAAAATAGATTGATTACTCAACCCTCAACAAAGTGATGAAAGAGCAGGTGCATATATCAACACAAACAATCTTGGTTAATTCATTATGAATGTCAAATACACATATATAGGAAATAAATTTCCTATAATTGATGACATAGAATTATTAACAAATTAGAAACATTACTCACCTATTTATATTCTACACAAGTTGTTATAAACAACCTCACATACACACTTGAAAAAATATTAACCCACGTAATAATAAAATATGCAAGTGCTATTAATAATTCCTAACATTTCCCCCCTTAGTGCGAACATGGGGAAAACATCCACACACTCATCTATAGTACGATCACCCTTTTGAAACATCTCCTACTATGTGACTCATGATCTTGATCAAAATAAATTCTCTCTCCTTCCATTGTTTTAAACAAGATTACCACAAACCTTGATGTTAATAAGCCCCGTCAAATATCCACCTTGTTCGGTTTTCTAGATCCTATCACAAACCCTTTCAAGATCCATGAATTGTATTACTTTGGTGATTTTGTTTGCCACTATTCTTGTACATCAAGGAAGTATATAGGAATCATAACTTGCTTATTAAAAAAATACATAATAGAAAACATACAATAAATATTTCACAGTACCACCTCTAAGAATCAAAATGTTCTTAGTTGTAGTCATTTCTATCGATCACTGCCACTCAATCTCAAATAACATAGGAAAATGCCACTACCACTGGAAGTTACCTTTGAATTTCTTCATTTTGGGTGCAGAATGGAAATGGAACATTGGTATTATGTTCCCCCCCACAATGTGAAATTTCCATTATTCATCAAACTAGGAACACTGAAAAGTAAATCATATCAAATGAGATACTACTAGCCAGATCTTAATAGTTAGATCTTGTTGCAGATGGTCACCAATGCAAGTGAACATATTCACAAGAAAACCATTTTTCAATGAAGTATGGAATTAAAAAGATCACACTAGTCATAGGATCATTGGTAGTCATCTGTGTTACAACACAACTCTTTTTTTAGCATCTAAAATCACAAAAAAAAAGGAATTCTTAAAAGAAACACACTGCAAAAAATGAAAGAAAATACTCACACCACAATAATGTCACCATAACAAAATGTGGCCATGTTATTGGTGACTAACAAGAGGTCACTAATCAACCTCCTTCCTCTGATGCCTTCATCCTCTAGTGAATCAATGCTAACTCAGATAGATTTGATCATGAGGTTTAATACAACTTAGATGTCTAATTCCACCGAAAATACATTTGTAAAAAAATTCTAACTTTTACAATGACTCAATTTTTTGAATCTTTTTATTATTATTGGTAAATAGGTTTTTGAAAGGGACTATACCCTTGTATAAAAAAGGCTCAAAATATGGATATTACAATAAAAACATACCAAAAAGTGATCGAAATCAGGATGTTACAAGAGAACAAAACCGTAGTTTAAAAAATTCATGGAAAAGTACCAAAACAACTACAAAACCACAAACTAACAACAAAAAAACAATAAAAAATAGTTACTAATCTATCAGTATACAAAAATCCTACAAGTAGCTCATCCCTTAGATGCTTTGTCAATTATTTAGTTCAATTTTTGAAGGGAAATGAATAATACAATAGTTATAACCTGTGAGGGGTCATTCTTATCAACCTGACTAAAGACTTTAGCTTGATATGGTCCTTACACCCATATGTTTTCAGGAATATTGCATAACATGCAGACATTCTCGACTTGTTGTTTTGAAATATTGTAAACAACATTGAGAGATGAGAGAGTAAAATCTTGTCTACTTCTCACATTCACCATCCTGTTAGTAAGGGAGTTGAAATTTTTGTAAATCTCTTGAACCTAAATTTCAACAAGTCTAGGTCCCTCTTCCACTTTCTTCTTTCCCTCTTTACTTGAGAGTTATTTCATTTCTTTCTTTAAATCCTCTAAGTCCTTATCCATCTCGTCAATCCTCTTCTTTATATCTCCATCCTTTTCCAAAGTAGTATTACTTTGTCCAGGGTTACCTATATGGATTAGACTTTGGGAAAGCTCAAAGTCCTTGTTCTTGCTACTACAAAGAACTCTCTTCAGAGGGAAAGGATGATTAAGAGTGTAGAAGGGTTTATTTATCTGAACTTCCTCTATTCCATAGGATTGGTGAGGGTAATAATGGTGGGTTTAGGAATAGGGTTGGGGTTAGGAGGGGTAGGGGATAGAGGGATAACAAGGTTTTGAGTAAGAAAATTCCAATGTAGAAGAAAAATAATCCCTTGATGGAGGGGAATGACACATGTGTGATTCTGAACCATTAAGATTGAATTCTTGAGTGAGTTTAGAATGAAACGAGGAAAGAAAATTTTAATATTTCTCCTAAAATGGTTCAAGAAGACAATATGCTTAAGGGGGATTGTGATGTATCTTACTTCTAGCATAACATATCTTACCATCATTTTTGCAATCTCATCGAACGAGGATGGAATTGACAATAAACACTACTTTGACATTTTTGAAACTCACATAGTGACACAACTATAATACTTAATGAAAATTTTACCATTACCAATAATTTGTGACAATATACACGAATGAATATTTTGACATTGATAATGATATTCAACATGTTCAACACTTTAGATCATTAATACAAAAATATTATACAAATATTTTGGAAACAATGATGCTTTTTATATCGATAAAAAAATTCATGACTCAAAGACACAAAATATTTTAATGATAACAATATAATAAGAGGATGCTTGATGATCAATAATAAACTTGGAAAACATACTTTTAGTGTAGACTCAACTAGACTAAAAGACTAGTATCGTGGAAAAACAAAATGACACATTGAAAAATAAAAATTTAAGATAAATAATTGGCTTATCAGGACAAAAAATATATTAGAATAGACTTTTCATCATCAAATAATAAATACTGTAAAATTATCCACCAAAAATTTGAAACCTTTGAGGAAAAAAAACATGGATCCCATTGTCACTATGACATATGTGCATGGATACTTAAATGTTTGAGTTAGAGGTAGTGATTTTGATTAGAGCTCATGGATCAAGAAAACATGATGTACCGGATGTCTCAATAGATTTTCCACCAAATTGAAGAACTTTGACTTAGCCTTGTGTGGGGAGAGTGAGATTGAGCTCCAAATATGACTTATTACAATTGAATTGATAAGTGATATTTGGAGCTTGAGATGAGACTAAGGATCAAGTCACCGAAGACAAACACCCAGACAAGACTTTAGAAACAGAAGGTAGGAATAAGGACAGGAAAAATGAAGAGGTCAATGAACTTGTCATTGATGATTATATGGTATTATTCAAAGACTTCCAAGAAGATAGTATAATCAGATCAATAGTCCCAGATTCACTTGAGGAAAATTTCTTTTCGCAAAGACCAGAGGGAACAATACTGGTAATAAATATGTATAAAATGTTGGATGTTAATTTAGAGGAAATATCCAAAGTGGAGGGGGGTGTTCAATGGGAAAAGGAGGCCTTGGATATGATGATGAAATTGACCGAAACTGGTATATTGGAGGGTAAGGAAAGAGCCAAAGTTAGTCTAGTTAAGGAAGAAACACAAGATGGAAGAATGGAAGAAAAGAAAGGAGTAAAATATAGTCTAGCTAAGGTGTGCTCGGATATTCACATCTTTGATTCTAAGCCATCTTCAAATCAAATACAAACACCTAGAATTAGTTCTAATGCATATGTTAGGGATAATAAGGCCTCACCAGGAAGAAATCGGAAAGGTAAAAAAGGGACAAATAAAGACATCATGGAGGTTTGTTAAAAACCATTAAATATAGGTAATAAATCCTTCCACCATAAATTATTTGCATTTCTTGGAATATTAGGGGCTTAAATCAGCCCAATAAGCATATGATTTTTAGGGATTTGAAAGTTAAAGAGAAAATGATGTGCTAATGCTACAAGAAACCAAGATGAATGAAAATATGATCAGATATTTTCAGTCCATTCTTTAGAAAGAATATGGATTTCATTGTCAACCATTGCCTGGTGTCTCTAGAGGGTTATTGTGCTTATGGAAAAGAGATATTTTGGAAGTCTTCCCCCTTATTAATAGTCAACACCTTTTAGCTACTTTCTTTACAGAAGTGAATTCTAGAAATGAGTTTATTCTGTCAAATATATATGCCCCCAACACGATAGTGGGTAGAAGAGAACTTTGGGATCATCTGACCACCTTCAAAAGAATGTTTAATAACTTAAACCTGATCATCAGTGGTAACTTTAATACTCCTCTTATTCCATCTGAGAAGAAAGGTGGTATTAATGTTTTCACTGAGAGTATGGAGGATCTTGGTAGCTTCATTGGGTGGAATGATTTAATTTATTTGAACCTTAGTGGCTCCAAATTTACATGGTCCAATAGGAGAGAAGGAGTTAAATTAATCATAATAAGGCTAGACCATTTCTTGGTTAACACTCAATGGATTTAGGAACAACAATATTCCTTATCTTCTCTTCCGTAGATCAGGTCAAATCACAACCCTTTGATCCTCAGAACCAATGTTAGGGATAACCCCATAAGTAGACCTTTCAGGTTTGAAAATATGTGGAGTACTCATCTAGATTTGGAACAGAGAATTAAGGACTGGTGGAGTATAGAGGTGAAAGGAAACATGTTCAAGGTGACCTCTAAGCTCAAAAATATTAAAACCAATCTGAAGATATGGAAAAGGGAGATTTTTGAAAACAAATTCCCCCAAAAAATTATAATAGTAGAGGATATCATAATTCTTGAAGAAAATATGGAACAAGGGGGCTTGAGTTTTGAGGATAAAATGAAAGAGAAGATGCTTATCCTATAAAAATATTCTGCATAGGGAAGAGGTGTAATGGAAACAACAATAAAAAATCACCTAGCTAAAGGAGGGGGACAAGAACACCAAATTCTTCCATACCTCTATGAATATTAAAGCCAAAAAACTTTGCATTCAAGAATTAAATAAAGAAAATGGGGATTTGATCACTGAGGATAAAGAAATAGATTTCACCATTATTTCCTTTTTCAAAAACCTCTTTGCGGAGGATATTCTTAATGATGATGTCACTCAAGAAGAAATTCTGAATCTTTTCAAGCCTACTATTAGTCAAAGTGATAATATGAAGCTTATTGATATCCCTTATAAAGAGGAGATCAAACGTAGTTTGGATGCTATGGAAGGTGACAATAGCTTGAGTCTGGATGGGTTTCCCAATTTTTTCTTCCAACTCTATTGGGATATTTTCATTACTGATGTCATCAATGATGTTCAATAATTTTTTTGTTCAGGTTGCATTCTCAAAAAAATCAACCATACTTTTCTAGATCTCATACCTAAAAATCTTGAAGCTAAGGATCTCGGTGATTTTAGACTCATAATCCTATGTAACACCATTTATAAGATCTTGTCCAAGTTATTAGCTTTCAAAATAAGAGAGGATCTCAGTAATTTCATTTCTCCCAACCAAGGGGCATTTGTGCTAGGAGGAAAAATTTTGGAGAGCATAATCACAATTCATGAAACCATTCATTCTGTGGAACTTTCAAGGAGGGAAACTATGATTTTGAAGCTGGATATACAAAAGGATTATGATAGGGTTTTTTGGGACTTTGTGTATTCTATTTTATCTATATTAGGATATCATCCATAGTTTATTAAAATGATTCAATCATGTACTAAAGATACAATTTTCTTGGTTATCATCAATGGGAAACCTAATGGTTTCTTCAAATCTGAAAGGGGCTTGAGATAAGGGGATCCTTTATCCCCATTTTTATATATAATTGTGGCTGAAACCTTGAGTAGGTATGCATCAAATCCTAGAGAGAGGGAATCATGGAAGGGGTCAAAGTCTCCCATGACATGGAGAACTAATGTTTACAGTAGTTTGTTGATGATACAGTTCTTCTAGGACAAGCATTTATTTAAGTAGCTAAGACTATCAAAGGTATCACCAAAAAATATGAAAGAACTACCAAATAGAAAATAAAATTAAGGAAAAATTCTTGCTACTCCATAAATGTTGGTGAAGATCAATAGTATATAGTGGCCACTATCCTAGACTGTAACATCAAAAATATCCCATATTTGTATTTGGGAATGCCTTTATGTGGGAGAAAACTTGAGGAAGGTGGTTGGAATAAACTAATAGAGGGATTCCATAAGAAGTTAGCTTCATGGAAAGGATCCTTAATCTCTCAAGCAGGTAATGCTCATCTCCTTTAGCTTAGTTTTCAAGGCATACCGATTGTTATGTTGTGGAGCCTATTTTCATGTGTGGAAGTGTTGAATACTATACACTAAATATTTTTGGCCTTGAAAAATATGTTTGATATTTTGGGAAACATTCTCTTCTCATATGGGTGGGATTTTTGACCCATAGGTTTATGGGACAGTTTTGGCCCATGGTTTTGATACCCACAATATTGTAAAACTACTTAAGCAATTGTTTACTTATGTGGTTTTGTGCATATGGTAGGGTTTGATGCAACATTATAGATGTGTGTGAATTCTATAGAGTTTGCTGAGAATAGATCCAAACATATCTAGGTACTGTATTGAGAGAGAGGTGTCTTGTATTAAAATTTGAGCAAGTGATTCTTGGTGGACGTAGCCCAAATTTTGTGAACCATGTTAAATACTATCTCTTTGTGTTGTGTTATTTTTATTCTACACTTTTATCTCATATCTGTAATATTTTCTACATATTATTTTCTACTGTTGTGATTCTATAAGGGATTGTTCCACATATTTTATCCCTTATTTTCTAACACCAATCTACATCATGTCTATTTTCATTCTCCCGAACAGATTCAAGAAAGCCATTGAAGGTATATAGAAACGTTTCCTCATGAATGGATTGGAGGATAAAAATAGAATCCCTCTAGTCACCTGCGAAAAGGTTACTCAACCCAAAGACATGGGTGGCTTGGGGCTCCAAAACATTTAATTTATGAACCATGCCATCATTTCCAAGGAACGATGGAGAGTTCACAAAGAGGAAGGCATCTCGGTGAAAATTCTGAAGGCAAAATATTTTCTTCCCTTTGGTGGAACTTTGGGCTTATTTAGTGATTTGGAGCTTCCCAGAAGATCTATCTTCTGGAACAACATGTTCCTAACTAGGAAACTGCTTAATAAAGGGTGTAATTGGAACCTTGGTGATGGGTCTTAGATAAAATTTTGGGAGGATCCCTAGTTAGAGGATGTTTCTCTTGATTTTTTAGGACTGTAGAGTGAGCTCTTATAGGTCCTTTATTTTGAGAGGGGATCTCTGGTTTGCAATTACAGGGACAATGACTAGAAATGGATCCCTAAATAGGAAAATTAATGAAATCTACATTCCTCTGGATAGTTTCTAGTATGAGTTCATTTGGAGAAGCACGAATATTAGAGATTACTAAGTTAAATCAGGTTACTTGTCAAATTTTGATAACTTTTCTCTAAGTTATTTTTGGAGGAAGGTATAGAACAAATTTATAATCCCCAAGATCAAAATCTTTAACTAGGAAGTTATAAAATGTAATATCCTCACTATGGATAGACTTAGATGTAGGGGAATGATCATCATAAATAGATGTGGCTTATGCAAGGACAAGGAAGAATCCATTAGTCATATGTTTCTTGAATTCCCTTTCTCATTTAAAGATTTTGCAGAGATCTTCTGCATTTTCAAAATTCAATTTTCCCTTTTGGGAGATGTGTCCCTACTACCTAAGAAATGAAGTTTCAACTTTAAGAATGATATAGTCGATAATCTGGAAAATGGCTCTGCCACATGTCTTATGGGGTATATGGATTGAACGTAACAATAAGATCTTTAGGAACAAATCGATGAGGATATGCAAGGTTGTTGATAAAATAAAATAGGATTTAAAGGTCAATCCTTGAGTTATTAAACCCAAATAAGTACGTGCTAGCCCTGAGTGGGAGGATGACATTCTTAAAAGTTTGAGCATTGTTGTCTCTAGCACTAGCAAGAATAGGTTGAAACAAGATGTTAAATGGAATAAACCACCTGAAGGAAGTTTCAAGATCAACTTTGATGGCTCAACCCGTGTTAAGGATAAAGTTTCTGGTGGTTGTGGCCTCATTTGAGATCATAGAGGGATATTCTTAGGAGCCTATGTCATACCCATAGGAAATCATTCTAACAATGTTGCTGAAGTGAGAGATATGCTTTGGGGTGTTAATATGGGAAAAGAATTAGGGTTTACAATATAATCATTGAACATGATTCAATGTGCATTATTAATTCCCTTAAATATAGTAGTAAATGCGGATGGAAAATAAATCATTTGATAATGGAGGCACATGCCATACTCACATCATTTTAACAGGTGGTCATTCAACACACGTACCATGATGGGAAAAAGCTAACAGATGCATTGGCTGAGAAAGGTAATTGCATGGTGGATTTGGTGATGTGGACTGCCACATGTATACCTTGGGGATAGGATAATGAACTTATATATGAAGACACAAAGTGCGAGACTGTACTATGATGACATCCTTAGCTTGTACGCTTGGGGTTGTGAAGGGAATTTTCCTTTTCAGAAAAAGGCCCTTTCTTATATCATTTTTTTCTCCATTTTCTATAAGTCAAGTTTTGGTGTCTATGAAAAAAATGTAAATTTTATTGCTAGCTTCATGGGGGTGATAGGTTACATACTGAACCATCTACCTTTCTTCACCTCAAGAATTATGTGGCTTTGTGGAAATTACTACATAAATATGGTCTCACTAGATACATTTGTTGGCTCAATGGTAATGATCCTGACCTTTCTGTTGATTTTTGATTTCCTGGAAGGATGGTGGTTTTATTTTTAGAGGGGTTCATATTTATGTCTATGATAATTCCTTAGTTGAGATCACTAGGTTAAAAATTGATGGCCTAAATTTTTTTAAAGACAAATCTAGAAAGAAACATGAAATTGCTACTTTCTTTGAAGCTGGGGAAAAAATTATTTCCTATGATGATGGTATTGCTCACACTTTCCTACCAGATAGATGGAATAATGTATGCCTAATTATTATGAAATATATGAATCTTGAAGGAAAATTCCATAAAATCTTCACTAACCACATGTCCATCCTCAATTTTCTCCACCGTGACTAGACTATGAGCCTTGCATTCTTCCTCCATAGGTCACTCCTCTTGAATATTAAGGATTTAAATAAAAATAAGGTGGATATCCCCCTTCACCAAGGCATCATTATTATTTTGGTCCAAAGAATAAAACATGACATCCCTAATCAAGTCAAGGATCATGATTTTGACCAAGAAACCCTTGCTTCTCGACTCAATAAAATCAAGAAGAATAAAAATTGTATTGATCTTGATGCGGGTGTTGTGAATACCTTATGTAATCTCAATAAGTGGATTAGGAATTTGGGGGAAAGTTACAACAAGAGAGACAAGGATGGACTAGGAGGCCAGATTGATGAGGGCCGAGTCGACAACTGATACCATTTTCACTATTAACAAAAACCTCATACAAGAGCTGAAATATTGTCATCAAAGGATTAAAACCCAAAAAAAAACCATCAAGGGGATTCAAGAAGATTATGTTATGCAAGAACAATGGATTCATCTTCTTCAAAATTAGGTTGTTTATGAGGAGGAAAAAAACAACATGAAGTTGAGTCTAAGTTCTTCTAACAGTGAAGAGATGAATACTAGGGACAACTCAGGTATGGTTGCACCCTACAATCAGGGTAAGTCTCAGGAGGAGGTTAATTCTAGAACTCAGACTGAGGATCAAGAAGTCAAACAACCGAAGAGATTCATTATCAAAGTGGATGGTTCAAAAGATGGTGGTCCGAGCTCTAGGACCTAAAGTAGGGATAGTGAGAACTAATGGTTGGCTTTTTGTAGCCCTTATCTTTTCTATTATTTTTTCTTTTTTGGTATTTGTTTAGATACTTATAAAATATTGTTGTTTATATGAAAACTGTTTAGTTTGGCTTTGTTTTGTGGGGGCGGTTATCAAGATTTTTTACTCTGCTTCATTGGCTTCATTAGTTTTTTTGTTGAAATAGTTGCTTCTATTTTGTATGGATTTTTTTAGTCCCCATTTAAAACCAAACCTTTTTATCTTATCTAAAAAAATAATGGAAAGTATGTATTAAAAATTATGCCCTTAAACAAATATAATCTCCTCTGATAATTTTCTATAGCAACTTATTTGCTTGCAATCAGTAAATATGATGATTATATCATACTTTAAAAGAGAATAAGACAAGTCAATCAAAATGGCAGAGGTGGAATCCTCGGTAGTAAATGGGCCTTATGATGATGTTTTATAAAATATTGTATAACACAAATATCCCCTTAGTTTAATTGAAAATGTGATAGAATTCATGTGGAGGAAACATGAAATTTTCAAAGATGGTGTGCCAAAGTAAAAAATTGATGGTATGGTGTCCCTGCCCAAGTCACATAATGACCTCGAAGAAAATTAGTGTAAATCAGGTCTATAAATCATAGGACGCATTTGCATGAAATAAAAAGTGTTGGAATTATGTTCAATAATCTGACATGGGCTTGCATGTATGGAATACTAGTTGTAAAACTTTATTCCACCATCTACCATTTAAATTTGGAGATGTTCATGCAGTCTGTAAATAAATGATATACACAGATTTGGGGGAAATGAACTATCAATGGCACTTCCAATCAAACTTCCTCACATAAAAAACCACATAGTAGAAAATACAATAAATTATGGCTTAATCATAAAAGATAAATGTTTCCATCAGTTGGGGAAATTCCAATGATTAACAAAAGTGCCCCTGAAAAACTCATTAGAAATCCATCATAGATAGGATTTAATCAATCTAATACCAGATGAAAGAGTAGGTGCAGATCTTAACACAAACAATCTTTGTTAATTCATTATGAATATTAAATACACATATATAGGAAATAAATTTCCTATAATCTAGGATCTAGCCTTATTAACAAAATACCAAAATTACTCACCTATTTCTATTCTAAGTGAGTTTTTACAAACAACCTCACATACACACTTGAAAAAATATTAACCCACGTAACAATAAACTATGTGAGAACTATTGACAATTCCTAACAAGTGAATACCTGTTGGTCCAAAAATCTGTCACTTGGGCAGATCTATGGATAAACGAGCCAACAGTGTGCAAGGCATAGCCCCTCTTTGAGTCAGCAAAGCAAAACTAGTTTATTGCTATTATACCAGTAGGAATCTGTGCAAGTCTCACAAATTCTTCCTTCGGGGGTTTGGGATCTTATCCCAGTAGGGGTGCTTCCGACTGTGAAAAGAAAGGAAAGGAAGAGGGGATGAAGAAAGAGCAGGTCCGAAGGGAGAAAAGAAATGAATTCCAAAGCAGAAAGGTCAGAAGGTTTATGTTTTGGGATTGGTAGTAAACAGAGCCAAACCTACTTGCATAAACAAGCAAAGCAATACTGATGATGAATAAATGACAATAAAACAGAAGCAGATCCAACAGGATAAACACACAGATCTAACGTAAGAAAGATCTAATGCACATAACACATGTATTTAGCACAAAGTCTAAATATTGTATTAATATTTTCCTTCTATTACCAAAATCTCAAAGTCTTTTCTCCTCACTTCTATTTTTCATCTGAAAGATATTCACTCACCCATAATACAACAAGTATTGGGGTATTTATAGAAGAAGGAGAGAAAAGAAGGCAAAAAGGAGCCAATCGCCTATTTACAAAATATCTCAAAGGGCGCACTTTTCATCATGTCAGCAGGAACTTATCAGCGCCTTGGCGCACCTATCAGCATGTCGACACCACATTGTCAGCGCCCTTTGGCGCACCATTCATCGTGTCAGCATGACAATGTCAGCGCCCTGCTCAAAAAGACTAAAAAATGGCTAAGTCCTTAAAACTTGATTTTCGGAAGAGAATTTTGGGCTTCTTTCGAATGTTATCAAAATTCCTTGGGGCCAAAACAAAAATTTTGGGTATGGTTACCTACAAATTGCCCTTGACAATTTTGCAGGATAACAACTGGCTCTTTCTGGGGACTATCTTTGAGTGAAACTTAAGGGTAGAGAATCCCAGATCTTCATGTGCCTATCCATTGGGTAACAGAGTCAAAAACAAGGGCGACCGGAGGGCAAACAAGAGGGAACACACAACAAACCGAAAGTAAACACACGACAAAAACAAACACACAACCAAAGAAAACTATACAAAGAAGAGAGCAAGATCTACTTCTTGAAAATCTTCAGATGTTGCCCGCTATAAGGAAGCGGGAGCTCGGTTCCATCCAGATATGAGAGATAGAAACTATTCTCTCCGTTGAGCTACTTGATCTTGAAGGGCCCTCTCCACAGGGAATCAAACTTTCCGTGCATGCCCTTTGGCTCTCTTCGCTTGTCCCACAGAAGGATGAGGTCTCCCACTCGGAAACCCCTTTGCTTAGCTTTTTTATCGAATAATCTCTTGACTTGATTCTGATGTTCAGTGATCATGTCGACCACTCTTACCCTCTTTTCTTTGAGCTCTGTCAAATACATGATTCTCTTTTCAAGAGAATTTTGGAAAGTTTCATCTTTGATAGCTCGTGCCAAGCACAGAGCAGGAAGTTCCGCAGAAATGGGAAGCTCGACATCAATGCCATATAACACTTGAAAAGGTGACATGCTGAGAGACCTCTTGGGAGTAATACGATCAGCCCACAAAGCATCGTATAAAGACTTGTGCCACATCCCTTGATTCTCATTTACTAACTTTCGTATGATGGTCACCAAGTTCTTGTTACTGGATTCTGCCTGACCATTTCCCTGAGGGTAATAATCTGAGGCGTGAGCCAAAGTTATTTTGTATTCATAGCAAAAACTAATAACTTCTCGCGAAGAGAAGTTAGAAGCATTATCAGCAATAATCTTGTTTGGAATGCCAAACCTGACAATGATATTTTCTTTAATGAAATTACAAACCACCTCAGAAGTGGCATGCTTGACAGGTATGGCTTCCACCCACTTGGTGAATTAATCCATTGCTGTAAGGACATAGCTATGTCTGGCACTCGATTGAGGATTGAGTGTACCAATAAAATCAATTCCCCATTGCCTGAATGGTT
Source organism: Taxus chinensis (assembly GCA_019776745.2). Taxonomy (NCBI): domain Eukaryota; kingdom Viridiplantae; phylum Streptophyta; class Pinopsida; order Cupressales; family Taxaceae; genus Taxus; species Taxus chinensis. The sequence continues at coordinate 354,751,541 of CM034154.1, forward strand.
CGTTGACAATGACAGGACTAAGGGGAAAATCAGCCAATTTGGGCTTGCCGACGAATTGCTGGCAAGGTTCACACTTTGCCACCCAGGTGGTTGTATCTTGGAAGAGCGTCAGCCAATAGTACCTAGCTCGGATGATCTTATGTGCTGTCACGGAGGAAGAGAAATGACCCCCACAGGCTGAATTATGAAAACTTTCAAGTAACTTTACCTATTGTGGTTTGTCAACACATCACAAAAAGATGCCATCTATCCCACGTTTATATAAACCGTCATCCCAGATGACATAGTTAGCTGCTCTGATCTTTATAGTGCACTTATCCTTCGCAGTTAGGTGCATTGGGCATTCGCCGTAGGTGAGGAAGAAAGTGATATTGAAATACCATTCATCGCTAGTCGCAACAAATAGAACCAGAGGCAGTGAATCAGGTTTTTCCAGCCGATCCTATGCTTCATCGGTGTAGTCACCCCTTTCATCAGGGTTTTCTGAATCTTTGTTTTCAGCCATAAGCTGACATAAGCCCTTGCCCCTTACCAGCTTGGTTGGTTTAATATCCAGGTCATACTCCTAGACCTTTGCGATCCAATTTCCTCGCAAGCTTCCTAACTCCTATTGAGTTAGAATTGATTTCACCACCATGTCAGGGACCAGCACCCCATATGAGAGTTTAGAATGTAATACCTGAAATACTTCACTTCTTTGACAACGGTGAAGGCATGCTTTTTCAGTTGAGACATTTTTAGTTCATGAGGCTTGAGGGGAGAGCTCATGAACGCAATCGGAGATTCAACATCCTCCGAATTCTTTTGCATCAAGATTGCGGACACAGTATGCTCAGATGCGTAACTATACATGATGAAGTCCTTGGAGAAATCAGGACATACCAGGACTGGTGCATGAGCAACGAAAGTTTTTATTTCTTCAAATGACCTTTTCCCTTCTTCGTTCCATCTGAAAGTTGGTGACCCCTTCATCATGTTTAATATGTGACGAGTCTTTTTAGCAAAGTCAGGAACAAAACGCCTGAGAAAGTTCACCTTTCCGAAGAAAGAATGAACACCAGTCTTGCTTGTAGGCAGAGTAAGGCTTTGAATAGCCTTAACTCTTTCGGTATCTATCTTTGTTCCTTCTTTGCTAACCACATGCCCTAGCAACTTTCCTTCCGTGACTCCAAAAACAGACTTTTTTGGGTTTAGGGAAATCCCATGTTCTCGGCACCTGGCCAATACTTGCTCCAAATGATCACAATGATCATTTCATTGTTTAGAGAACATGGTTAAGTCATCTAGATAAACCACAATGACTTTCCCCATCATACCTTTGAATGCAAAATCCATGGCCCGCTAAAAAGTGGCGCCAACATTAGTTAGGCCAAAAGGCATCTTGCTGTAGGCAAATGTACCCCAGGGAGTAGTGAATGTTGTTTTAAATTGATCTTCAGGTGAAACCTCAATCTGGTTGTAGCCTGAAAAAACATCAAGCATGGACAACATCTCTGATCCAGTTACTGCTTGTAGAACTTGATCCATTATTGGAAGTGGGTAGTTGTCTTTCAAGGAAGCCTGATTCAAATTGCGAAAGTCTACGCATATGCGTATCTCGCCATTTTTCTTGCACACTGGCACAATATTTGCTACCCAAGTACTGTGATGGATAGGAAAGATGATTCTTGCATCCATCATCTTCTGAATTTCGGCCTGGATAGTACCCGAGATCTTAGGATTATAGTGCCTCTGCTTCTGGCGAAAGACTTTGACATCATCTTTCAACAGAATGTCATGCTGAATGTCCTTTATCTTAAAAGACTTTAGATTGGCATAGGACCATGCCAACACATCCATATATTTCTTCAGCAACTTGAAAAATTTCTGCTTCTCCTCAGGTGTGCAACATTTTCTAATGTTCACAAATTGTGGGTGCTCTACCGAAGCTATATTGACCGATTCAGTTTCTGGGGATGAGTAAGGGTCATCTCGCCTCTTCTTTTTCACAAAACGGTCATGCCTGTCGAACAACCACTCCAGAGAAACCAGGCCCTTTGGAATTTTATTTCCTTTGAGCTGACATATGCCGTCGTTCCCTTCAGATTCATCATCTTGATCGGTGACTGATTCACGGCAAGTGGAAGTAGATCCTTCAAAGTGTAATTCTTTAAAATTTTCTGCCTTCTCTAGGAAGGTAATGAGTTGATTATCATCGTTGAATACTTGCCAGTGCTGAGAATTGTCCGGCACGCTCAGGTGGAAAACCACCTCAATGGTGTATTTGTTTGTTTTCAAACCTGGGTGAGGGAGCATGAGGGATGCTGAAACAACCAATGAATCGGCCATGTCATTTTGGGCTCTTGGAATGGATTCAATCGAAAAAGTGTCAAACTCTTCAATGTTGTCCCATACTTCATTACAGTAGTGCCTGAGCCTTTCATTCTTCACTTGGTAAATCCTTTTGACTTGATTTACAACTAGCTCTGCATCACCTTGCACTTTCAGATTCTTAATCCCTCTTTCCTTTGCGGCTTGCATGCCAAGTAGCAAAGATTCATACTCAGCAGTATTATTTGTGTTAAAAAACTACAACTTGAAAGAGAGAGGAATGACTTCTTCCTCGGGAGATATTAGCATGGCTCTGGCGCCACATCCGCTGGTTGCACAGCTACCATCGAACTGCAAGGTCCAGATCTTATTAAGATATCCTTCTTGAACGAGAACAACCATTTTGTCAGACTCGGTAGACAATAAATAGTTCCCCATCCCTGATGATTCAAAAAGGATTTGAGATTTGGGGTCCTCAGAGCTGGTAACCAAGTACTTCTTTTGTGATTCTAGCTCCAAAGTCTACATTACACCTTTGACAGGAATTCTAGCTTTAGACCAGTCCATATGAATCTCTCCACCAACTTCACTGTAAAAGCTTCTTCCCAGCAAAATTCCGTAGGCTGCTGGAATGTCAGCAACAAGGACTGTCATCTTTACTCTCTTCTCTGGGAATGCCGCAAATGCAAATTACGCATCTTTGATTTGGCCAATCAATAGAACCTGCTTGGTTTCCAAGGAATAACATCTGCCAAAAGGCTTGGTAAGAGTGAGGCCCAAAGCATGGGTGATTTTTTCCAGCATGACGTTATCAGAAGCCCCGGAATCAATTATGCAGTTACTTAGCTTGTGACCATTGATTAGGAGGGAGAGATAGAAAGGCTCTATCTTTCCTGATACAGACGTTGAGGCAACATTTATGTGGGATTCAGGAGGAGTGGAAAGGATTCCTTTTGGGGAAACCTGATTAGATATAATAGCTTAAATTTGAATATACTTGGTCAATCTTACAAGCTGTTCGGGATTTGACTGAAGATACTCAGCTTCAGACATTTGGATCTTGGTCTTTTTTGCATGATCTATGATATCAAATGCGGCCAAGGGTTGCGTTGGTGAAGGAATGAGTCCCTCACTTCATGATGGTGTAATAGTATTACTGGTCTTGGTAGGAACATGAGAGGACTGATTTGGAGGAGAGATGGGGGGAAAGGATTTCCTTGTAAAATATTTTCCAGGGAGTTAAGTAGGAAGAGGATTACCTCTTTTAGCAATGATTGGAGACACGTTTGACACGGCCTTCTCCTGCTGGACATGGGCAGCAACTTCCGCTTCTTTCCCCTACGAGCGGGTAAAAACAATGTATGACTGTCCGCTTGCATATCCCTGGGTACCCTCTTCTTCATCAGATTCTTCCTCATCAAATTCCATATACCTGATAGTAGAGTTGCCAGTCGGTTCACTGACATCTTGATCATCTTCACCTTGAGACGAAGGTTCTTCATAATACTGCTCTTCTTCTTCGATTTCGGCCAAAGCGTTGACCGGAGGAGCCTCAAGCGCCAACCATGGAGCAGTTGCGGGTAAACGTGGCCTTTATGAAATATTGTTAGGAACGAAATTTCTCCATGGAATATCCCAGTATGAGGAACTGGGGGAGGCCTGGGCCAACTGCTTCTTTAATGCAAGCAAGTCATTCGCCATCTTTTGAAAGGCTAGATCAGATGAAGTAGCGGGAGAAGGGCCCAAAGATTTAGGCTTGGATGATTCCTTTTTCAATTCACCAGATATTATCAAATTATCTTCTATTTGAATGGCAGCAGCCTAGGCGAGAATCAAGGTAGCCACTCACTCTTGAAGGAGCAAGAAACTAACTTTTGAGCTCATAGCGTTTACGAAGAAACACTTTTGATTTTCTGGTGTTGGAAGCATGGCAACAGGGACATGATTGATTAATGCATTGAACCTGGTGATAAAATCACACATGGTTTCGTTTGCCTCCTTCTTCAGGTGAGTGATCCATGATAATAATGAAAATGCACCTTCTGAAGGTTTGTATCTATCTTCAAAATCATCCCTCAAGGTGGCCCAACTAGTAATAGATCCGGCTGGTAAATGCTGAAACCATTCAACCGCAAATCCTTGTAGAGTTTCCAGAAAAAGGTGAACCGATACGTCCTCGTGAGTTACATCTAGGATACTACATGACATAATGAATGCAGATATGTGTGAATTCATGCTTTGGTTTCCGCTCCCATCGAATTTGGGAAAATTCTTTTGGTTTCCATGAGGGAGCACGTGAACTGCATGTGGTAAAGCCAAGGGACCCATAGCATTTCCCCATGGTACCGCCATTTGAATGGCTGGAAAAAGAACAGAGGCTGGAAGCACGGTTCCATTGAGCAGTAAGGCACTACAAAGGGATGTGGATGCCCTTTGTGAAAGATTTTTTCCTTGTGGAGGTGAGACACTCCTGGATGACCGGTTGGCCGAGCTTAGCATTGAAAAATGTGCTGGTGTCACGCTGAAATTGTGCCTCTGAAGCAAATCAAAAATAGGGTCAGTTTCTCCATGAGCTCTCCTACTACACATAAAGGGTTCACCTGCCAATGTGTCTTTCCGATCTGCAATTTTGTAGCGTGGATTCAAACTTTCTTTTTGGTTGTACTTGCTGATTTTCTGGCTTTTCAGGAAAAAACCAGCAGCATGTACTTTTCTAAATATTTAAAAACTATCCTCTTTCGGAAACCAATTGCGGTTAATAACAACGAGGATAATGATAGAGAAGATTAGCAAGCTAATTTTCGGATCTAATTTTGAATTTTTTCAAAGGGTTTCAAACTTTTGGTAAACAGTCAAAAACTCAGATCTATGGCAAAATACTGATTTTTATAAAAACTTAGTGAACTAAAGGTCTCCTAATAGGCCAAATCTATGGATCTCATAAGAAAATTTTTCAATTGAGTCACTTTTGCAAACTTTTGGATTTTTGACAAAATATGCAGATTTACAAACAGGCAACAATTTTCTTATTTTTCTGATTTTCTATCCTACCATCATCATAGATCTGATAGATCTATTCGATCCCCATCAGAGTCGCCAAAAACTGTTGGTCCGAAAATCTGTCGCTTGGGCAGATCTATGGATAAACGAGCCAACAGTGTGCAGGGCATAGCCCCTCTTTGAGTTAGCAAAGTGAAACTGGTTTATTGCTATTCTACCAGCAGGAATCTATGCAAGTCTCACAAATTATGCCTTCGGGGGTTTGGGATCTTATCCCAGTAGGGGTGTTTCTGACTGTGAAAAGAAAGGAAAGGAAGAGGGGATGAAGAAAGAGCAGGTCCGAAGGGAGAAAAGAAATGAATTCCAAAGCAGAAAGGTCAGAAGGTTTATGTTTTGGGATTGGTAGTAAACAGAGCCAAAACTACTTGCATAAACGAGCAAAGCAATACTGATGATGAATAAATGACAATAAAACAGAAGCAGATCCAACATGATAAACACACAGATCTGACGTAAGAAAGATCTAATGCACATAACACATGTATTCAGCACAAAGTCTAAATATTGTATTAATATTTTCCTTCTGTTACAAAAATCTCAAAGTCTTTTCTCCTCACTTCTATTTTTCATTTGAAATATATTCACTCACCTATAATACAACAAGTATTGGGGTATTTATAGAAGAAGGAGAGAAAAGAAGGCAAAAAGGAGCCAACCGCCTATTTACAAAATATCTCAAAGGGCACACTTTTCATTGTGTCAGCAGGAACTTATCAGTGCCTTAGCGCACCTATCAGCATGTCGACACCACATTGTCAGCACCCTTTGGTGCACCATTCATCGTGTCAGCATGACAATGTCAGCGCCCTGCTCAAAAAGACTGAAAAATGGCTAAGTCCTTAAAACTTGATTTTCGGAAAAGAATTTTGGGCTTCTTTCGAACGTTGTCAAACTTCCTTGGGGCCAAAACAAAATTTTTGGGTATGGTTACCTACAAATTGCCCTTGACAATTTTGCAGGATAACAATACCAAGATGGAAGAGACTTAGGAATGAAATTTATGGTGTATGATAATATTATGGAGCAAAAACTCAATAACGAGAAACATAGAGGAAAATAACATTATTGAGGAAGTCCTCTAAGATTAAGTTTTTTTGGTCAAGTGGGGCTTCCTATAAAAAATCCCTCTCACTAAATGCCAAGAATTACACAAGTGAGCATAGTAATTTTTTCTATTGAGCCCCTAAGAATACTAAGTACCTAAGGCATGAAGGATTTTTTGGCACGCCAACAGGGTGTAAAGGAACACATGGGAGTAACCTCAAGGATGGCACAAAGGTTCAAGCTTAAGCAGAACATGCTCGGGACTAGTCACATTTTGGACCATGGTTAGAGTTTTGATAAGGGACATGTGGAGATGAGACTAGATCTGATTGCAGATAAGGCTAAAACATAGAGACTTGCAGCCTAAGTAAATCATTTTCCAGGATATGGTTATCATGATGATATTAAGAGCTGTAAATTAGAGTTAGTCATGGTTTGGCTGGAACTTTCATGTTTAGGGTACTTGAGTATGGAGGAGTATGATGACATTTGGCATGTATTTTGATCTTGAATGATGAATTGACAGTGAAGGGAATATTCCCTCTAGTATCTTGATATGTATTTATTTTCAGGACAACAAAGAGAGAATGGGTGTGTGAATGAAAATGTGCAAGGGAGTAGAGTGAGATAGGAGTGAAACTCTTAGGGATGCTATTGTAACTTCTAGAGTAGAGTCATTTATAGGATGAGATATCTGTTGATGTATCTGGTCTATTTTATGGATCTTATCATGTATTTGGCTACTATAAAAATGGAGGATTAATGTAATGGTGTTGTTCTAATTATTAATTCCTATTGAATCAATTTTTTTTGTTCTTTATTATGTTGATGCTTAAGATTCGGTTCTTGTATATTCTGTTTAATCTTTATAGTCATAATATGGATCATTTAAGCTTAGATATATTTTATTTATCTCTATCATAAGATGTATATATTTATGTTTGTACATTGTTCTATTATTCATGGTAACATTCTTGATAAATCTCAAATAGAAAAGGGGCCTGGAAGCTTCGCGCACCTTGGATGAGCTCCCAGTTTAGGCTAGGTGATATGCCGACATGCCTGGGAATTTAAGGGTTAGGAAAAGTGACTACATCTCAGTTCCATTACCAGGAACTCTTATGAAGTTGTTGAAAAATTGGAGGATGATGACAGAACACTTGACCTTGGAAAATGTGGAGAATTGATTAAAGAACAAGAGGATGATTTTTCACAGAGATTCAACACTGGACCTGAGTTTGATGCACATACATGGGTAGAGGAATATATGTATCATGAGCTCTATGAAACATTATTTTGTTTTTTTCCAATTGAACTGTATGAATAGTTATCTGCGTATGCATTGAGGAGGATTTGGTGTTATCGAACTTGTGTGTGGACCCAAGAAGATTATCAGATACTTCATGATGTCGATCTAATCTGAAGTCATGTTGTTGATCATTGGTGGAGTGGTGTGTTGACTAGCTACACATTGGAGTATGTGGTTTCTAGGTATTCTTTCCTAGAGGTTATTGATGTTGAGTTATTGCAAGAATTGAGAGGATATTTCTTGCATGCTATACCGTTAGCCATCAAGATCTTGATCATCACTATGATTTTAGAAGCATTTCCTATGGATGGATAAAATACCACTAGGAAAGGGGCACGAAAGTGGGTGTGGCAAGAAATGGCTAATCCTATGACAAAATTTGAGAGAGAAGAGAGGTGGATCAAGTATAATGAAGCTCAAAATAGGAAATTGGAGAGACAACGTGTAGTCATTTTTATACCCCTAGAACAACAGTCTAATCCCATTCGTAATGGCCTATCACCCAGTAGGCATTGGGCGCTCACTCAATGCACACGCAGGCATCGAACCCCTCCTTTATGTGAGTTTTTTAAGAATACATCATCTATGATAGATACTTTAGTGCAAAAGAATGGAAAAGAACCATGTATTTTTTATTAGATAAGTTAAAAATAGTGATCGGCTCCCAGGGTCCATTACAAGATAAGGAACATAAAACAAAAAGCAAGAAGGAAACAAAAAAGTCCAATAAAGGAGTTAAATATGCTTAACTCTTAAAATTATGAACCAGAATTTGTACCAAAGTGGGAGAAACATTAAGAATGAGAAACAATCTCCAAAACAATAGAAGTTTTCCAAAATTATACCAACGGTCTAGAAACCACAAGTTAATTTTTTAGAGATCCCCCACTATTACCATCATGAATATCTTTGATCTCGTCACCCTCAGCACCGTTTTCATTAATATCTTCCTCCATCTCATCCTTGCAGCTACTGATGCACAAGTTAAATTTCCTTCTTTTAGTGCCCTCCTCCATCCCTTCCATCCTGTCACTTAGATTTTTGACCTGGTCCTCTAGCTCCAGAAAAAAAAAATTGGACTTCACCTGAGTAGAAATTTTTTTCTTAGAAATGTTGATGACATCCATCATTGTTTCCTTTTGACCAGCATTGGTTTCTTCCATCACCTGAAGCACCCCTTCTAATTACTAGAATTTTCTTCTCAAATCCTCGAAACCCTTTAAATTACCATCCCAATTTATTTTTCTTGAGGTGCTCACTTCCCCACAACCATCCTCACCCATTTCTTTACCAGAATCCTCACCCATAATTTTACATTTACCGTATTTCATCTTAGTAAGGAAATCTATGAGATTAATGTCATCCTCATCTGCCTACTCTTTAAAGGAAGAGGAAAAAGTAGGTTTCCCATTTTCAAACATCAGAATAATGAGCCCTTCATGTAGAGGCATCTCCACTTTCTCCTACTGGAAATCCTTAAAAGAGTTAGTCAGAGACATAAACAGAAAGAAGGGGATGCTCACCATGACCTTATGGCAGAACATAGTCAAAAGAGTTATATGGTGAGTATATATTTTTTGGTATTTTCCTTCCAAAGTGATGCACTTCATGATTTGAAGGCACACCTCTCTCCAAATACCTAGAATACATGATCTGGAAATACCATCCATAAAGAAAGAACATATTTCCTTGTTAATGAAGAACAACTCAATTTCCTATTCTCTACGGGTTCAGTCTTTAAAAAATTTAAGCCCATCCATTTTCATGTCCATGTCTAGGGAAATGGTGGACTCATAAACCTCAATTTCCATCCCTTTGACTTCAAACTTATACTCTGTCCAATATTTTCAAAAATCCTTAGATAGTGAGGGGTCGTGACCATGTAATTTGGAAATGTAATTATTGAAACCCCCAATCGTAAGCTTGTTTCATAGAGGCTAATTAAAAGCTTTAATGATTTGTCTAGCATGTTCAACTCTAATCCTATCACCCCCCCCATTTTCACAAGACTGAACTTCTTCTGTTTGCTACTACTGTTCAGAAAAAGAATTTCATTCCCACTAGTATAAATTGTGGAGAACAAGATATTAAGTTGTTGCCGCCATAGGGCTCACTCATGCCAACATTATAAAACTTAGTGCCCTCTATTTCTACTGATGGTCTCATTAATGTATGTGGGTAATTTAACAACTTTACACCATATCTTATAATCATTACAATTGATTCCATAATTGGACATCTTATCCGCATATTTTTTCCCTTGACATAAGGTATGATTATAAGAAATGCTATCAATTTTTTTTGAAGTTTCCTTCATATAATTGAGGATATTTCTAATGGCCCAATTAATGGAACCTTGATTATTAAGGGCATTAATTAAGAGGAGAGATTCACCTTCGATCTGTATGTCCTTGAAACCTTTTTCTTTAGCCAGCAAAACCCCTCAAATTAGAGCTCTAACTTCTGCCATGTTGTTGGTTTGTCAACCTAACGAACCCAGATAGACATAAAACAAATCCCCTTCATTGTTCCTTAGAATTCCCCTTCCCCCAGTAGGACTTGAATTCCCTTTTGAAGCTCCATCAAAATTTAAGTTAACAACATTTCCCTCATGCCTATTCCAATTGGACTTCTTTTTAGGTATGTGTAATTCCACCGGACTAAGGGAAAACTTGTCAAGAACTATCTTCACACTATTCGAGTAGGGTTTCTTGACTTTTCCTTTAAAGAGTATAATGTTTTCCTTTATGGCATTCACATTTTTTCTTCTAACTTTTGAGAGAAGAGACTTCTGATTGATAAATATACCATCATTCCTAGCCTTCCATAAACCCCCAAATAAATGAGGAAGGGACATATTCCAGGCCCAAATCAAGATGGAAAAATAGAAATGGCTCTCCCATTGAAAGAAGCAATATTCAATCGACAAGGGTAGGATCCATTATATATTGACCAGATCCATAATAGAAGTAAATACTTCATGGGAGAAGGAGAAATGGAGGGGATGGTTGACATTTTCCTCCTCTTTCTTACAGAGAGAACATCTATTGGGAATCTTCATTCCTCTTTTCTTGAGATTGTTCACAGTTAGGATTTTATTTTGGGAAGTGAACCAAAAAAATATATTAATCTTTGGGGTGAGATCCTTCACCCAGAGTTTACCCCAATAGTATTTGTGTAAATCAGTCTTGAAATTTGACATGTAGGTTGATTTATCTGAGAAATTTTCATATTCTTATTCTTTCCATTTGATGGAGTCCTTCTTGGTTTGGAACATGGGGATGTGGAAATCCTTAAGTTTATTGTTGAGATCTTAGAAATGTTGTACATTTCCATCAAAATCCGGAGGAGGCTCAATGATTTCCTATTTGAGAGAATCTTCCTGGATCCAAAAGTCCAAAATCCAAAATTTTCTAGATTCCTTGTAGTACTGAGAAACTTCTTTCTAGAAATCCAAGTTAGCTAAGGGGGAATCCTCAAGCCAATTGTCATACCAAAAATTGATTCTAGAGTCCTTGCCAATTTCCCATATCATACCTTTAGTTAAGATTTATTTAGAGGCCACAAAGTAATTCTAGAAGAGAGACCCTCTAGGGAGGTTATTTTGTTTAAAAAAGGATTCCATTCTATCTATATTCTGTAAATATTTCATCTTTATAATTTACACCAAAGACCTTCCTCTCTAGAAATCCTCCAGCCAACCTTTTAAGGCCTCATTCATAAGAGAAATATTTTTTAGCCCCAATCCTCCAAATTAGTAACTTTATCCTAGGCCACAAGAGGAAATTTGAACTTCTCACCAACTCCCATCTAGAGGAACCTCTTCTAGATTTTCTCTAAGGCTTCATTAATTTTAGCAGGGAGCATGAAAAGAGATAGCACATAAATGGGAATTCCTTGAAGGGAACTTTAGAGCAGTTGAATCTTACCAGTTTGAGAGAGTAAGAGACCCTTCTAAGACAAGAGTTTACTATTAACTCTTTCTAGTAGAGAATTCAAAAGCATGAGGTCAAGATTCTTATTTATTAAGGGCATACCCAAATAAGAATATGGAAAATGTTTAATTATAGAGCCCAAGATGTGAGCTAATCTGGATTGAACCTGATTCTCCACATTTATGAAAAAAAAAAACACTTTTATGGAAGTTAACCATATTTCTAGAAACCTGTACATAATAATTAATAACCTCCTTAAAATTTGAGGCCTCATGGATAGAGGCCTTACCTATCATAAAGTTATCATCCAAAAACTGATTGAGATAGATAAAGGGAAGACCATTTGAGATTTTAACACACTGGATGCAATTGGAAACCATGGCAAGTTGATAGATTCTACTCAAAGATTCAGCCATTATGACATAAAGGAAAGGTGAGAGAGGATCACCTTGTCTCATCCCTCTACCAGCTTAGAAGAAACCTTCCGGTTTTCCATTGACCAGAATCGAGAAACTGGTGATGGAAATGCATGTCATAATCATATTAACTAGAAAGTTATCAAAACCCACCTTTAGAAGAATGGCTTGAAGGAAAGACCATTTTATCCTATTAAAGGCTTTATGCATATCCAACTTGAGAAACATAGCCAATCTTCTAGAGCTTTCAATGAAGATCATGGCTTCTTGAATCACAATAATGCTATCAGTAATTTTCCTTCCTGGAAAAAAATCCCCTTGATTCCCAAAGATAAAGTGAGGAAGAACCATCTGAATCCTCTCAGCGATTATTTTAGTTAAAATTTTATAGCTGGTGTTACACAGGCTTATAGGTCTAAAATCCTTAATCTCCTTGGCCCTAAAAATTTTTGGCCCCAGGAAAATTAAAGTGTTATTAATTTTCCTCAAGAGGCGACCATTGTTGAAAAAATCTTGGACCATTTCAATGACCTCGTATTTAATCACCTCCTATAATTTTTGAAAGAAAAAGATAGGGAAGCCATCCAGCCCTATATATTTATCAGGTTCCATGTCAAAGACCACAAAATGGATTTCCTCCTCTAAGGGGTTCCTTAAAATATCTATATTTTCAAGAGGGGTGATAAAATTCTCGAAAAGATCCAAGAATTTATTCTGAACCAACTCCTCTGACCTCTGCCCCTATTTGAAGATCTCCTTAAGTAATTTACTATAGAGGTGTTGATGTCCCTGCTATCCATACAGGACTCTCCATTTTCACCTATTATTTAATTTATCTTTAGGATATTAGCTCTAGAAGTAGGAGAGAAATGGAATAATCTAGTATTCCTATTCCACTCCTTAAGCCATTTGACCCTAGATTTTGTCTCCAATAAACCTCTTATTTATCCATAATTCCATGGTAATCAGCCATGAGTTTTTGTTCTTGATCCTTGAGAACCGGATTAAGATCAACATTCTCCATAAGTTCCTCAATATTTCAAAGATCTTAGCAATTCTACTTTTTTCCTGGAAAATATTTCCAAAAGTCTCCTTGTTCCATATTTTAAGATTACTTTTGATGTGCTTCAGTTTAAAACAAAATCTGAAACTAGCAACCCCACAAACCTAGATATCCCACCATTCTTGAATCTTGTTGTAAATATCTGCGTGGTATAACCACATCTTTTCAAGACTGAAAGGCCTAGTTTTTTTCAGATGATTCATTCCCGAATCAAGAAGAATGGGATTATGATCCAATCCAATTATGAGAAGATTTTTTAGAGAATAAATTTGATTGATCATAGAAATATGACTCACCAAAAATCTGTCCAATCTTATCTAAATGAGATCAGATCTCTTCCTTCTATTTACCCAAGTAAACTTGGATCCCTCCAAATCTAACTCAAACAAACTATTACTGGCTAGGAAGTCAGCTAAATCTTCCATAATTTCAGAATAAGAGATTAAACCCCCTCTCTTTTCACTAGGGGAAAGGGGGTATTGAAGTCTCCTCCAACTATCCAATATTTATCATTAATCAGTTATCTAAAGCTAGAGAGATCCTTCCAAAAATTTCATCTTTCACTGAGTTTATTGGGAGCATAAATGCTAGAAACATACCAGGATTTTTTCAAGATGATTTCCATGAAACTCATAACCACATGACCAGGGGAGGAGAGGATTAGAACTCCATGCAATAAACTAGGATCTGATATAGTGACAACACCTCCTGAGGCTCCAGAGGAGCTACATCCTTCCCAATGACTATCTTTCCAAATTTGTCTCCCCACCTCTTTAAATCTATCCATGTTCATTTTGGTTTCTTGGAGCATGAAAATATCTGGTTTAGATTTAACTCTAAGATCCTTAGCAATTTCATGTTTACTAGGATTATTCAAACCCCTAATATTCCAAGAGTGGAGGATCATTTAACATTTATTATTTTGGAGAAGTGACTTCCTCAGAGTACCTTGAATGCCAACTTCTACTATCCTCCTGGAGTTAGTCTCCCTTAATTCCTTATTACTTTTCCTACCCATAGGAGTTGATATCTTACCAACATCAGCTCTAGAGGTACTTCATGTGACTAGTTTAGATTTACTAACTAGGGTCTTAGGAGAGACCACTAGATTGTACGTATCAACAACAAAGTATGCTAGAATTCTGAAGGAATTAGACATGGGTAATAGTTCTTCTTGTCTTTAACCAAAGGAGCTCTGACCAATGGAAGAAACTTCATCTAATGAAGGGCCACAAGCCACTTGTAGAGCATAAGCATTACCTTCCGCAACTTGGCTAACCCCTTCCCCTATTTTATGAATCCCCTCCTCAAAGTCTGAATTTTCATTTTCATTCTCATTCTCCTCTTTAGTTTCAAAGTTATTGAATTCAAGGAAATTGGAGACCACCAGTTCCTTACAGGGGGTGTTATGATGGCTCGAGGAAATTGCTTCTTTGACCACCTTCTGGATGTTAAGAGGATCCTTTTTCTCTACAACTTTTCCATTTTTCCCAACTAGCCTCCATTCCTTTGCCTCCTTATTATTTGTCTTTTGTGGACTGACAAAGGGATCAATTTTTTCTTATGAAGAGAATAATTTCTTTGGTCATGACCCACCTGTTTACATTTTCTACAAGAAAAAGGGGATGGATCATAATAAAATCTCTACAACCAAACCTCTTCAGAAGTTAAGAGTTTGATATTACTCTCTAAGGGAGCATCTTGACCCATATTGACACACAATCTGGCATGGGTTAATCTAGATTTAGGCGTAGTGACTGGATCTAAGGCTATCGGATTTCCCAAAATCTTAGCAATGCCAATAAGGACTTCTGACTTCTAAAACCCTAGGGGTAAGCCCGGAAGGTTAACCTAGATAGGTAACTCAAAGAAAAACGTCACATACAGGTTAAAATATGGTTCCCATTTTTGAACAACCATGTGATATTTTCCAATAAACTACAGACCTCCAGCAAGAATCTTCACCACCTGATCTTTGCTAGGTAAAGAAACTAGGAAGAAACCATTTACATAAGCTGAAAGCTCCACATCTCTTGACCCAACCCCTAAAGTAGTCAATATTTGGTCTAGAGCCAAGGTATTTTGTAAAGGTAGCACTTTCCATGGAGGATTTAGTTCCTTCAAAAAGAGTCTCCAGGATTTTAAGGGATAAGTTACCTTTCTCCTTTTCCTTACTTTCCTTAGGAGCAACACTCATGTGATCATTTACCTAGTGCGGGGTCCATTTAATCTACTGCTTTGTCTGACCTACTGGAGATTCCCTCTCAAGTCCTTTTTTTGAAATTTCCAACAAATCTCGCTCCCGCTCTTGCTCCATAACAAATGAGATGCATAACTTAACTTAGGATGAGTTTTTATACCAATACATTCATTTAGAAGATGCAAAATTTAACTAAGATGCACAAGAACCATGCATTCATTTTGAGAACTTAGGATGAGTTTTTATACTAATGTATTCATTTAGAAGATGAAAGGGAAACATTAAATAGAATACAGATCCGGTCCATATAACCAAGGAAATATACTAGGCTTGATGCCTAAGAACAACATATATATATTAGAATGAGACCCTATATTCATGTTAACATGTGTTTCACACGGAATGGTTTCAGCTCTGCAGAATAGACTTGCTTCTATCCTATCATTCCTTTGAGAAACAGATAAGGGTTAGGGCTAGGAGGAATACTTGTTAAATGTTGAGATGGTGTGCACGTACCATAGAGAAAGATCAGATCGACTGCGAAGAACTCCTTTTTGTCTTGGAAGGACTACCTGCAAGTAAGAATACAAGACCACCAGATTTTAATTAGACAATAAATGAGGGATCTGCCTTAGGCCCAGGAAATATAAAACTTCCTTTCGAAGGTGGTCAGTTCCCCTTTTAATACGATTTAACACAAATGATAACAAAGAAAGCTATTGCAAAATCATGATTTAGGTGTCTCGCTACAAAGCAATAGAAGCTAAATTATCAATAATAAAGCATCACATTGTTTGTTTGGTCCATTGGTCGTTGGTACATTCAGGTTGAGTTATAGGGATAAACCAGACTGGATCTGAGGTTGTTAGGTAGAAAATAGGTGAGAAAAGGGTTTTGGGGTATAAGTCATAGTGACCGACACCGGTCACTAGGTAACCGACAGCAGTTAGAGAAACGCTGCCGGTAGCGGATAAATGATACCAATAGGGTCAGCAATCTAAGTGCTTCTGGATAGAGGTGGGTTGCAAGGTGATTGTGGGGTTATTAAGATTGGGGGATGGCTGAGGGGAATGATGGGAGGATAGGGAAGACTTAGAGTGTGGTAAAATGGCCTTCTGGGCAATATCAGGATGTATGGGTGAAGGTTAAGTGCAGTATGTTTCTGGTAGTAGATCTAGGAATAAACTTATGATCACTATTAATCAACAATTCAAGAAAATGGTGCTAAGAAACATATATAAAACACTACTCACTAGTCCCTGATGCAGATGCAGGTTTCAGGACTGTGATGATGAAGACAGGACCCAAGTTGGATGATCTGACAATCCAAAATGAGTTATCTCCTCTTCTGATGCTCGGATGAGTGTTACTAGGCTTTGGTTATTCAATTGTAGTCTTGGGCTTGATGTCCTTCTCTTCAAACTCTTCCTATTTCTTCACTTGTCTCTGCTCGGCCAAGTAAATCCAGATCCTTTCGATGATTTCTCTTTCTTCTCCCTCCAATCAAAATCCGATTCCTTTGTTTTTGGTTGGAAGTGGTCATTTACAGGGAATCGATGGCGTTTACACAAACTGACGGCGGTCGAGTAGGAACTGGTATCGGTTAGGTCAAAGCGGGCTATTTTTGGTAAAATAGCCAGCTTTCCCTCCTTTTCTTCCGAGGGATTGGTTGCGGGCTTGGTCAAATCATTATGAAGTTGGTTTTAGGTGCGGATGAGGAGTAATTAGTTATAGGTGTGGAATTGGACCAAGTTATAGGTCTTAATTAGGTTAGTTTAGGGTTAAGACTAGGTCATGATGAGGTGGCGACATGAGGTGGCAGGTATGGCGATGTGGATTTATTAATTATAAGGTAATTAATAAATAATTGTGTAAGGTTTAGGTGATGAGGTTAGGTTGTGAAATGGGATGCGGGGTACAGGGTGTCGTAATGACACAAATTTGGTGTCTACATTAGCCCCTTATTGTCGTGTAGTTTGTTTTGTAAAGCTGCACAGACAATAATAAGAAGTGGTTACCCCTGTTAAGGGTATAGGTAATCCCCCTCAAATCTATCACAGATTGAGGGTAGCGTGAAAGCAGGGATAGGGTTGAAAAAGGGTAAATGGTGTTGAGAGAACGGTAAGATGGTGGGGTAGGTCCAAGGAAGCAGACGCACGTTGAAATGCAGTAGTGCGACCAGGGTATATGATTTGAAGAGCAAACAAGCAATTCATAGGCAAAGGTCGATAGTTTATCCAAACAAGGGTGATATAATCTTGGTATCCAAGGCATAGGAAGTATCTCCAGGGTATATAACGGGTAAGGTACAGGAACGTTTGGGCCATGTTCGGCAGTACCAAATGGTTGGTTTGGTTGAGATAAACGTCACGGTCTAAGTCTAAGAAAAGTTGGTCGACTGATCAAGTCAAGGACCCTGATCATGCTAAAACACGAACAGGTGAGCTTGATTGAACAAAAAGGTACATGATGGATGGATAAAATAAAATGTTGATTGTGGGCAAGGTATTTAATTGGTGTGGCCTTAGGTCGGGCCAAATGGTTAGGTGCGGCCTTGGGTCGGGCCAAATGGGTTGGTTGCGGCCTTGGGTCGGGCCAAATGGTAGGTTACGGCCGTGGGTCGGGCCAAATGGTAGGTTGCGGCCTTGGGTCGGGCCAAATGGTAGGTTACAGCCTTGGGTCGGGCCAAATTGGTAGGTTACAGCCTTGGGTCGGGCCAAATGGTAGGGTAGGTTACGGCCTTGGGTCGGGCCAAATGGGTTGGTTGCGGCCTTGGGTCGGGCCAAATGGTAGGTTACAGCCTTGGGTCGGGCCAAATGGGTTGGTTACGGCCTTGGGTCGGGCCAAATGGTAGGGTATAGCCTTACAGCCTTGGGTCGGGCCAAATAGGTTGGTTACGGCCTTGGGTCGGGCCAAATAGGTTGGTTACGGCCTTGGGTCGGGCCAAATGGGTTGGTTACGGCCTTGGGTCAGGCCAAAGAAGTTAACAAAGGGTTGTCAACGAAGGTGGATATAGGCGATGTTGGTATAAAGGGCTATTAGTAAATAAAGGGGCAAAATTGGGGTAGAAGTTGGAATAAAACCGATGTCGATTATCTATGACCGATATCGGTTAGTGGACCGATACCGGTTCCTTAGGGCATAATAAAACCGATATCGGTTATAGGTCAAAAACCTATAAAAAGAAAAATACGGCCTGTCATTGTCACATTTGCAATTTGAAAACTGATTTGGGTTGTCTGAGGTGGATTATTGAGATTGGAGCATTTGTTGGTTGAGGTGGCACTATTTGAGTGGAGAATTGAGTGTTTAGTGGACCCTAGTGAGTAGGAGGCAACAGTTGATTGGTGGAGGACCCAGCAGAGGAGAGTTTATAGCCATGGCACAGCCAGGAGGAGCAGGAGGTGCTGGACCAGCTGGACCACCACCACCCATCCCACCACGACGACGTGTCGTCGTACCGGTAGGTTCGAAACCCTTCATTGTGTGAGTTTGATGTTGTTAGGCTATTTTTGGGGGTTTGGGTAGGAATCCATGTTTTGGTAAAATAATGAATAAATTGAAGTTATTTAAAAAAACGAAGAGGATAGATGGGTAAAATAGGGTAAGGTGGCAGGGTGGGTAGATTTTTAGGGTGTTTGGGTGGGTAAATAGGTATAAATAGGAAAAAAAGGATTTTGGGGGGCCGCGTCGGGTTCGGCTCCGTGATTTTTCAGTGACCGATGTCGGTCGCTAAGCGACCGGCATCGGTCGCGAAATTTTGGGGTTGGTCGGGTTTGTTGGTGACCGGTGTCGGTCGGGAGTGGACCGGCGTTAGTGGAAAGGGGACCGGGGTCGGTTAAGGGTGACCGGTACCGGTCCCTAGGCAGGATTTTCTATTTTGTTGCGTCGTTTTGTGGTGGTTTTGGATGTTAAGTTCTTGTTGGGGATGGCGTGTTGGGTTGTGTGGTGTTGTTTATGATTGGGGTTGGTGTGTTGGGTGTGAAGATGTTGGGGGATATTGTAGAATATAGGTGGGAAGAGGGGTTTGTTAGAGAGTCGGGGTGTGGTCGGGGGGAAAGGGGTATAGAGGGGATAAGTAGATGTTGTGATAGAGAGTAGGGCTAATGCAGTGGGTGATTTTGTGCAGGCACGTCAGCAGCTGACTATGCGGGACAGGATGCCCCCACTGTTGAGATGGATGCGGCCACACGTGTCCGCAGCGCAGTGGGGTATCATGCGCGAGGTGGGACTTGGCGGAGTCCAGCGGTACAGAGCGATCAACAGGGATCATAGTTTGATGGTCGCCCTCATCGAGAGATGGGATCCGGCGACCAATGTGTTCCATCTCCCGACTGGAGAGATGACCATCACATTGGAGGATGTGTATCGCATCCTTCGATTACCGATTGATGGAGAGGCAGTCTTTCAGGTTGACGCTGAGACAGCCATGGACAGCATCCTACATGTATTCGGGGATGCAGTTGTGCTACTGACATATCACAGTGCGAGTATCGCGTATGGGGATATGTACCGAGCCCACCGCCATGAGACATGGCTTGCCATGCTGATGATGATCGGGATCACCTGCTTCACCCTCCCAGACTCAGAGGGAGGCCGCTTTCCACGGGTGCTTATGGGGGTGCTACATGAGATGGTGGAGGAGCACACATGTTATGCTTGGGCACCAGTATACCTGGTGCAGTTATACCGAGAGCTGTGGGGCTATCGCCGGATGAGGCGATTCGGGATTTGCTCGACGTTTTTACTACACTGTTGGGCATATGAGCATATCATATGCATTAGACCAGTAGGGCTACCCCAGCAGCCAGGGCCACAGGTCATCTATAGATATAACTTTCAGAGGTGGTTGGGGGTCGTGGGCCAGCCACGAGCAGTGCTTGCAGGGCGGGATGTCACTTATTATAGACATATGTTAGAGGGCTTGACAGCGTTAGATATTGTATGGAGACCTTATAGAGGTCATCACCCGCACGGAGGAGCCCGAGCACAGTTGCAGCAGATCCAGTATACATTCTGGATAGCGGGACGGAGGCCGGGAGAGTATGAGAGGATACCCCTGGAGAGGGTACGCAGGCAGATTGGGCTACGACAGGATGAGCCACCGTGCTTCCCTCAGTACCGGAGGGATGATGTAGAGGCTCCACTGCCTGCACCACATCCCGTAGACCCAAATTGGGTTGCTGAGAGGCCGGTAGATGATACCGTAGATGATGCGGCTGCACAGGAGCATTTTTGGTTTGGTGGGCCGGAGAGAGAGCTGCGAGGATAGCACAGCCCGCACAGCCAGACTTAGCGGCTGTTAGAGTAGAGAGGGACCAACTCAGAGGGCAGGTACAGTTATTATAGGGGCAGCTTACTGCCACACAGGCACAGATAGGTGTCTTACAGGGGCAGCTAGCCCAGGCTCAGGTACAGGTACAGGTACATGCACCAGCAGCAGCACCACCAGCGGCACTAGTACAGCTGTAGGTACAGGTACCACCACAGCCACAGGCACCACCAGCGGCACCAGCACAGGCACAGGGGGCACTGGTAGTAGGAGTCAGGGGACCAACCCCAGCACCTACGGTGGCTCGTGATCGTTATATGGAGGCTAGAGCGGAGGCCCGGTACTATCAGGATATTCTTGATGGTACCGGGGCTGATTATCAGCCATATGCGGCACATAGAGCAGAGACCTCTCGGAGCCAGAGATCTCAGGGAGGTGCAGCCATAGCCGGTGGGTCTGTGATAGGTAGGAGGTGAGAGGCAGCACAGGGACCAGCAGACAGACAGGTAGAGGGTAGTGGAGAGAGCTGAGGGGTCCCTGCATAGTTTTGTATTGGTTCATTGGATATGGGCACCGGTCTGCAAACCGGCTATGTTTATAGAGGCCTGCGTGCCTAGATATTATGTATTCATTTATTTATTCATTCATTTATTGTATATACCGGCCTGCGAGCCGAGTACGGGTTGTACAGTGGATACCGGCCTGCGAGCCGAGTATGTTTTTGATATGAGAGACCGGCCTGCGAGCCGAGTCGAGATTATTGACAGTTATTGCGGCCTACGTGCCGGATTTGTTGTATTATGAGATCACAGAGGCCCCGATGCAGGGCACATTGTATATTTGAAACTTTGTATATATATAGATATGATGATTTGACCCACATGTTGTGCGTAAAAATGTGTTTAAGTGTTTTGAAAATGGTTTGTGATATTTAATGTATGATGAGTTTGATTTACATGGTGTTATATATTAATGATGTTGATGTCTTTTGTTGATGGGATGTATGTATGTATATATAAATGATAAGTTTAGTTGACATGTTGTATTATGAAATGTTGTATGTTTTGTCGCTGGTTTTGTGAAATTGAATATATGTAGCTATTGATTTGGATTCAAATGGTGTTAGATTGATGGTTTTTGATATCGTTTGTTGATGGCTTGGCTGTTTTTGTAAGATAGATAGATGATGTTGATGAAATTGTGATGAGATATGGATTTAATGAAAAATATGGATAATGGTGTTGTTCATGCAGGAAAAAGGGACGGGCGCCACAAAAATTTGCAAAAATGAAGAGACGACTTAAGGTTTAAGCAACAAGGGGACACCTGACCGATATCGGTTATATAACCGATGTCGGTAGCTATATGACCGGTATCGGTTATGTAACCGATATCGGTTATGCAAGAATTATTTTCCTAAAAATAGAACTGCTGGATTGGCAACTTAAGTTCTTATTTTTAGCATTCTTATTTTTAGAGTCATGCAACAAGTTAAATATGCGAATGCGACGCTGTTTGACAATTGCTACAGGTAATTGCATGAAAGAATTTGAGTGATAAGGAGGAAAGAGACAGGTGAAGTGAGCGTGGGCTGAGATTCAGAAGGCAGAAAGACAAGTTATATTTGAAGAGGGTGGTGAATATGGCTGAACGAGGAGAAGCATCCAACAGGCAGGGACGAGGGGGAAGACATGTTCCGCCCCAAGCTGCTGCATCCCGAGAGGTAAACTGTTTGGTTGTAATTTGATTCTTGCATGTGTTGTAAATAGGATGAAAGAAGTGTAAGTGGGTAAAGATGAGAAAAAAGGTGATAGGCAAGGGTTGGGGATGGTATGAGTGCTACGGGGTAGGTAAACAGGGTGGGTATGTATGTTTTTAGGTATAAATAGGAGTGAACGGGCAAAATAATTATCGTAGGTGTATGCTTTAAGCAGGGTAGATATACTTTGACAGTGACCGGTATCGTTTGGAAGTAACCGGTATCAGTTAGCAAACCGGTATCGGTTATGCATAACCGGTATCGGTCACTGTAAGGGTTTCCAGATTTTGAGAAAAAGCCCGTAGAGATTTGTTCTTTTGAATAATTATGTGTCGTTTTGATGTATGCAGGCAGAAGCAAGGTTAAGGATGAATGATACTGTGCCAGCGTTGTTGTCACGAATCCGAGCGGATGTAACACCAGCTGAATGGGCATTGATAAATCGGTTGGGGTTAAGTGGAATCCGCTATTATTCAAGAATCACGTGTAACCATGCTATGTTGCAGGCGTTGATTGAGAGATGGAATCCAGAAAAGAATACCTTCTATCTGCCAACAGGGGAGATGACAGTGACTTTGGAAGATGTGTTCCATATTTTGAGACTCCCAATGATAGGAAAAATAGTGTATCAGGCGTTGCCCAGCGCGGGGCGGGCAGCGATAACAGCAGTATTTGGGTCAGCTGCATGAGATTTGACACAGCGAGGTTTATCATTTACGTATGGTACAATGTATGCAACACACCCTGAGGAAACAAGGTTGGTCGTGCTATTAATGATAGCGGTGGGGTATTATGCATTGCCGAGGGCGGAAGGTGGAAGATTTCCCAAAGCATTGATGAGTGTTATTTGGGAAATGATAGAAATGAGCGTGACATTCACATGGGCACCCGCATATCTGGCAGAGTTATATAGGGGTTTATGGGCATGCAAGCGAAAACACAGGACGACACTGGATTGTTCATACTTATTACATTGTTGGGCCTATGAGCATATTGTTTGTGTGCATCCAATAGGCCGACCCATTGAGTCGGGAGAGGCAGGAGTGCAAAGGTTGGGATTCAGACGATGGGTCCAGACAGAACAAGAGGCGAGATCCCAGGCCGTGATAGATGACATCGAGTATTATAGACAAGTATGGGAGATGGTGGCGATTGCGGATATTTGTTGGAGGCCGTACGGGAACTATATGGTGACAGAGCACATAGCTGAGGAGTTGAGGGGTGTAGAGCGATTGAGGTGGATCGCAGGGCATAGGCCGGGTGAGTACGAGAGGATTCCTCTAGATCATGTGCGGTGACAATTTGGGTTCGTTCAGGATATACCTATGACATATAGACCATACATGAGGATCGACGCCGAGGCAGCATTCTCACCTCCCCGGCCTACACCTCCAGAAGGGCCAGAAGAGATAGCAGCCGATCGTAGGGTAATGGATGCGGGAACGATAGAGGCCTATAGAGTATGGTGGGTAGCAGAGCTGCGAGGTGCACGTGAGCGCCCTGACATAGCTGTGATTACAACGGAGAGAGATCGTCTGTAGGATTTGGCTCGCCAGCTTCAAACACAGGTGAATGAGACAATGGGATTGTTAGAGGATTCACAGTTACGAGTGGAGAGACTGGAGGCAAGGTTCCTCCACGCACGAGAGGACGTATTCGTATGTTACAGGAGATGTTGGCGGATCAATGGGAGGAACCAATGGCAGTGGCACCTTTGAGGATGGAGAGGCCAGCTGAGGGGCATCGACGATCACGATCACCACCTGATTTGGGAGGAGGTGCAAGGATCTAAGTGAATTTCATAGGAATATAAGAATAAATAAAGATGCCGACCTGCGAGTCGATGATAGAGAAGATGTATTTGTTTAACATCTAAAAAATAAAACTAAAGATGTATGTGGTTCTTCTGAGTGAAGATAATAATAAGAATGGTTGTGTTTGAATGTTATTTTTGTTTTGTTTGAAAAAGGATAAAGATGAATGTTTGGCAAATAAAAAACACACACAAAAAATATTTATATTTACAACACATGATAGGGTAAGGTAGGGGATGGTCGAGCTAACCTTGGGAGACCCCATGTCTCCTAAGTGCTGCCTACATAGCCCATTGCACAAAGCAAGGAAGGGCCTCAGACCGATGTAGTTCTCCCTTAGGATCAGGGAGAGGTGAATTCAGGCAATTGGGTTGTGGTTAGGCAATTTTGTTGGTTGGTAAAAATTTGATGTTGGTAGGGTAATGTTGTTGGTGTTGGTAGGGTAAAGCGAAAGTTAGCATTCCCAAGGAGTAGGGAATCGTGTCCTGATTAAGGTCAACACACAATCTTAGAGCCGAGAAAAAGAGGCAAGAGTGTCCCGTAATCGAGAAGAGCTAAACAAACCACCTATTAATGTAGGATGAGCTTGAATCCCTAGGTACCTTGCATAGGCGAGAAGTCGATAGGTGAAAAGAGTGGTATAATCACAATATATCGGATATACGTCACGTCCCTTGAGTTTTGTTGCTTTAACAAATGGTGAGGTGAAGTGGTTGATGTGGGCGAGGGTGCGAGAGAACTTATTATAAGATGATTATTCTGACAAAAGAGAATCAAACCTAAATAGACAAGTCCATGACTCAAAAGTGTTTTGAAATACTGCTTTTATTTTTATTTTATTTTGCTGGATATAGACTGATCGATGCGGGAAGTCTACATGGGATAAGTATTTTGTTGTTCTTGAGGTCTTCACGAAGCTGATCAATGCGAGAAGCTTCTGATAAAGGCTGACTGTGTATAGCTGTCCTTCAAGGGAGCAGTCTATTTATAGTAGCAGATGCGGTGTTTATGTATAGCTGTCCTTCGGGGGAGCAGTCTATATATAATAGTAGCAATAGTTTGGCATATAGTTGTCCTTCAAGGGAGCAGTCTATTGTATAATTTAGAGGTCTAGATGTCCGTTGGGCATAAAGCATCTAGTTTTTGTAGGAAGTTTGACTCAAGAAAATCCCATAAGTGTTTTAATTAAGAATGTGTTATTTTGATACTTTGAAGTCATGGACTAGACTAAAAAGGGGAAGACATCTTTTAAGGGGAGGTGATAATCAAACCATGTGAGCTTGATTTGATTTTGAGATGTAAGAAACAAAGTGTATGCGGTGGTAAATGAGCTCAAGGGATGAGCGTAAGGTAGATAAGAAGTGATATAACACTAATTTCAATAGTAGAATGGTCGAAGATGCAAGGCATTAAGGGGCTCAGGCTCAGGTTTACCATTAAGCGAAGCTAAATGATAAGTGCCTGATCCATAAGTGTGAGTGATAATGTAAGGCCCAATCCAATTAGGAGCAAATTTTCCACGTTTGCTCTTTTCTAGTTTGGTTACATGTTGATTCTCTTTGAGGACAAGATCACCAACCTTAAAGGTACGCTCATGAAGTTGCTTATCATAAGCACGCTTGATGCGTTTTTGATAGATTTGAAGGTGATCAAGAGCCGTAAGTTGACACTCATCAAGAAGCTCTAATTGGGCTAACCACTCTTAGCGGAAATCATCATTGGTGATAATATCCTGGAGAGATATTCTGAGGGAGGGTATTTGTATTTCGAGAGGCAAGACAGCCTCGGTACCATATACCAAAGAAAATGGTGTGGCATTAGTGGAGGTACGAATGCTAGTACGATAAGCCCAAAGGGCAAAGGGAATGTGATCATGCCAGTTTCTTCCGGACTCATTGACAACTTTCATGAGGATTTTGGTTAGGGTTTTATTAGAAGATTCAGCTTGACCATTGGCCTGCGGATAGTAAGGTGATGAGAAACTAAGTTTGATACCAAAGTTGTCACAAAGGTCTTGTAACAACTTATTTTTAAAAGATTTACCATTATCTGTTATTAGGCGATGAGGAATACCAAAACGACAGATAATGTGATGGTTAACGAATTCGACAATTTTTTCTTTTTTGATTGAAATGAGTGGAATGGCCTCCACCCATTTTGTGTAATATTCGGTTGCTGTGATTATCCAACGGTGACGTTGTGAAGAAGGCGGGTGAATCTCACCAATAAGGTCTAAACCCCATTGTGAGAAAGGCCAAAGATCTCGTGCGACCTGTAGCGGATGGCTAGGAGTATGTTGAAGGTTGGCATGTTGTTGACACATAACACAACGCTTAACATATTCGTAGCAGTCGTTATTAAGAGTAGGCCAATAATAACCTAGGCGAAGGATTCGTTTGGCCACGGCAAGGCCACTAAAATGTCCACCACAAATGCCGTCATGGACTTGTTGGATGGTATAGGTGACCTCCGCGCCAGTTAGACATCGAAGAAGGATGCCATCAAAGCCACGTTTATAGAGGAGTCCCCCCATGACGACATAACGAGAAACACTTTTAAGAAAAGCACGTTTGCCGTTACTAGTAAGGTCAGGTGGGAGAACAGAGGTTGTAAGGTAGTCGTGAAATTGGTGGTACCAGGTATCCTGTGAATTAGCAGACACATTATTTATCATACAAACAACCGGGGCTGAGTAGGATGGGGCAAAAAGTTGTTGGACCAAGACGAATATGTCAGAGTCAGTTGGTGAGGCAGGAATTTGCGAGGCTAAGCAAGCCATAGTATCCGCAAATTTGTTAGTGGAGCGGGGAATGGTCTGGATAGAATAACGAGTAAATGAGGTCAAAAGTGAATCCACGTAATGTTTGTACTTTTGAAGTTCCTCATTCTTACATTGGTAGATGCCCATAACTTGATTGACTACCAATTGAGAGTCGCCAAAAATATTAATGGATTTGACACCTAAGTGTAACGCAACCTGGAGACCCAAAACAAGGGCCTCGTATTCCGCTGTATTATTAGTGCAGGGGAAATCGAGCCGGAATGAAAGAGGCATAGGTTCAGCATCAAGAGGAATGAGAACAATGCCGGCTCCTCCGCCGCACTGGCATTTAGATCCATCGAAGAAGAGGGTCATTTGATATGACTCTTCCCTGAGTGAAAGAGTGGCGATGAGTTCGTTGGGGAAATTAAAATTGGTGAATTGTTCCCCAGGTAAAGGGGCCTCCGCAAGTTGGTCCGCAATAGTTTGTCCTTTGATTGACTTCTGTTGTACAAACTCAAGGTCGAGGTCAGCGAGGAGCATAAGCCATCGGGCGATGCGTTGGTTTAGATGTGGTTTGGCATACATATAATGAATGGGGTCCGTGTTGGTGATGACAAAAGTTTTGTGATTCAGGAGGTAATGTCGGAGTTTGGTGGCTACGAATGATAGGGCTAGGCACAATTTTTCTACATGTGTATACCTAGTCTCGTAATCCACGAGAGTACGACTTATATAATAAACGGCTTGTTCTCGACGTGCCGAGTCCCGATGTGTGAGCATGGCTCCTATAGCATGGTCAGTGGCAGAAAGGTAAAGGTAGAAAAGGCGATCATCCTGCAGTGGAATAAGCACAAATGGCTGCAAGAGATAGGATTTGAGAGCTTCAAAGGCTTGGTGACACTCATCACTCCATTGAAAGGCAATGTCCTTTTTAAGAAGGTGATGGAAAGGTTGACATCGATCCGAGAGTTGGGAGATGAAACGCCGGATGGATTGAAGTTTACCCTGCAAACTACGCAATTGTTTGAGGTTTTTGGGTGGGGGCATTTCTAGGATAGCTTTTACTTTAGATGGATCGACCTCAATGCCACGCAAAGAGACGATAAAGCCAAGAAGTTTTCCCGAAAGAACACCAAAGACACATTTCTTTGGTTGAAGCCAGACTGAATATTGTAACAGGTGATCGAAAATAATGGTTAAAACATCGAGATGTTCACTGCGATGTTTAGATTTTCCAAGAAGATCATCGACATAATCCTCAAGGATAGTGTGCATAATGTCATGAAAAATGTAAGTCATAGCCCGCTGATAGGTCACACCAGCATTCTTAAGGCCAAATGGCATGACACGATAACAGAAGGTTCCCCAAGGAGTTATGAAGGTAGTTTTATGTTGATCGGCCGGGGCTACCAAAATTTGATTGTATCCCGAAAATCCATCCATGAGAGAAAGCATTTCATGGCCCGCAGTGAGATCAACAAGTTGATCAATACTTGGGAGGGGGAAGTCATCCTTGGGGCAAGCGAGGTTAAGGTCTCAGAAATCCGTGCATATCCGAAGTCCCCCCATCGCTTTAGTGACAGGTACGATGTTAGAAATCCATTGAGGATAGTCAATAGGCAAGATGAAGGAAACAGAAAGAAGTCGTTGAAGCTCTTCTTTGACCAAGAGGGCAATGCGTGGATGCATTTTTCTCAGTTTTTGTTTGACTGGTTTGGAATCGTGGTTTAGGGTGATGTTATGGACAGCAATGGTAGGATCAATTCCTGGCATGTCAGCGTAGGACCAAGCGAAAGCTTGGTTGCGGGTACGGAGAAAGGTAGTAAAGGCGGCTTGTTCTGATGTGTTAAGGGATTGTCCGATCTTCACAACGTGAGGATCCTCCTCGGTGTGGATGTTGATTTCTATAGTCGACTCATTCAACATGGTTTGTGTTTCAGACGGTAAGGCGCGTTGAATATAGGAGTCGTCCGCACCAAGGTAAGTGAGGATGGAGTCGTCATCCTGGCACTCAACAACATTAATCGAAGGCGAATCCTCTTCGATCATGTCTGGATACAGAAGGGGAAGAGAAAATGGGTCCTCATTATCGCGTTGATAAGTGAGAGGACCTATGAAGATAGCATTTATGAAAAAAAAAAGTTAGGAGGGATAGATTCAGGGTCTATCGACTCTGTGGGTGATGATGGCAAAGTGGGTGATGATGGCTTGGTAGGGGTGGCGTCATCATCCTCCAGGATACAACTGACATGAGGTTTCTCCGGTGTAGGTGTTTCAGGAAAACCGAGACCACTGCGATCATTGTGTTTGCGTGTAGTCACGGGAATGAGTGTATGTCGGCCTTGTTCATAAAGACCAAAACCAAAGCCTTTCCAAGCACAACGAGTCAAGAAGGTGAGGGCGAAACATGACGATTTGTCAAGTATTGAAAATCGGATTGGAAGGGAACCACACCAAGAGGAGGTTCAGGGGTAACGGAGGATGCGTCAACACCCCCATACGTTAGGTTGGTGTGGCAATGGGGTGGTCCGTAAGAGATTACCTCCCCCACGCGACGGTCGTAGGTGGGATGTGCATGTAACTGTCCGTACTCCTGCAGGGTATGGAAAGAGCTAACGTTATATAGGTGGTACTCCCCCAGCGTAAGGCATTGAAAAACATCTACTAAGGGGTCGGAGGTTGGGATGTTATCTGCGGGAAAGGAAGTAATATTTGTAACGGCGGTTTCATTGGTTGAAGGTGTAGGTGCGTTGGAAGTGGATGGCTGGGTTAGATGAATGGGTGTCTTGACTGGTACAAGCACATCATTAGGGCGATACAACATATTGCAAGTTTTGAAGGGGGGAGGATCAGCTTTTACGGTGTAGGACTTTCCCTCGTACTCAAATTTTATGCATCTATGTAAAGTGGAGGGAACGCATCCCATAGCCCGGATCCAAGGGCGGCCTAACAACATATTGTATTGGAACTCTCCCTCAAGGACATAGAAGAGTTCGGGTAAAGTACATGGTCCTACACGAATGTTAAGGATCACGGTGCCTAAAGTAGAAGTAATAGCATCATTGAATGATCGCAACATGATGGGGTTGGCGCACATGCAACTAGAAGGGATATTCATTTGTTGGAAGGCTTTTGAAGAGATGATGTTTAGGCTAGCGCCCCTGTCAATCATAACACGACGTACCCGAATATCCTAAACGTACGCTGAGATGAAAAGAGCAGGGTCAGGATCTTCGGCACCGAAGTCAATAATTTCATCTTCGGAGAAACTGACAGCAGCGGCTTGCTGTACAGAGACAGAAGTGGTTGGGGAGATAGATTGTTTGGTGAGTGAAGCAACGTGATTGGGTGTTAGAATAGAGGTAACGGGCAAGGTTTCATTAGGTAAAACTTATATCCCTTGAAGGATTTCAACGAGAGCTTGTCGATGAGATTCAGAAGTCTGAATGAGATCATACAGTGTCATTTTTACAGGTGATTGGTGAAGTTGTTTGATCATAGTTCGGTGGGCAATGCCATTAGAGATGGGATAGGCAGGTCTGCGAATAACCACTTTAGGTGGTGGTGCAATCGGGATGGTGGACGGAGAAAGAGATGCCGCAGGTGTGTTTTCTTTCACTTTCCCATTGTTTTTCTTCCCTCGAGTAGCAACACTAATCATATTGATCTCGTGAATACGAGAGGAGGAAGATGGTAGGGATAGGTCATGGTTTTCGAGAGGTGGGGCTGTAATAATGATAGATCTTGGTGAGGCGGGGACAGGTGGTATAGGAGAGGGAATTGAAGCTAAAGGTCTCTCTCTTCGGAAGTTGTCTTTCTTAACTTTTCTATCTGAGAGAGGTGACGGACGAAGTATGGCTTTCAATGCTTTGCATCCCTCTACGTCATGTCCTGGTGTGCGGTGGTAAGCGCAGATTTTAGACTCATCGTAACCTATAGGTCGAGGTTTAGATGGATCATAAGGTCTAAGTGGGGGTAGGGAAATGGTCGCATTCTCTACCAACATAGCAAGGATTTTGGCGTAAGACCCTTTGAGTGGGTCAAAGTCAGAGGAAAATGAGGCTATTGACTGGGTCGATTCTGGTGATGACGTGGTGGGGTTGGTTCGTATGGGGGGTGTTTTAGCCAAGGAGTTTTGATAATGGGTTTTAACTAAACGTGGCTTCTTTGACGCAGAAGCTAGGTTGGATGATGAGGCCACAGATGATGTGGTATCAGAAA
This sequence comes from Taxus chinensis, assembly GCA_019776745.2. Taxonomy (NCBI): domain Eukaryota; kingdom Viridiplantae; phylum Streptophyta; class Pinopsida; order Cupressales; family Taxaceae; genus Taxus; species Taxus chinensis. The sequence goes on from CM034154.1 coordinate 354,782,708, forward strand.
ACAACCACGGAGAAATAGGAGTGACAGAAAACAAATCTTTTGATGATGGAATTTGTTTAGGGTTGATAGGTGGACAGGATACGCGGGGTGACGGTGTTGCTATACCTTTGGATTTCTGTATGGGTACAGAAGGCATAGGTCGCTTAAAAGAAAACGCAGGAGGTATGATATATTGATGTAAGGTAGAGGGATGGGGTCCCAATATGGAAGGTAGGTGTGACGACGAGGGTTTTAGTTGTGTTAACGGCCTAGATGGAGGAGATTGAGTCTGTCTCCTAATGGGATGGACGGCTATATTTTTAGATAAATCAAGCCGCTTAGGTGGATGTGTTAGACTAGGTATGGGTGAGGTCCCAAGCGTAGGGGAAGATTTGGTTAGGTTAATAGAAGTGGATGAGGTATTTGGTAGAGATGAGGGGGGTGAAGATGAGGACATAGGAATTTTAAGCTTCTGTAAACACTTCGGGTATATGGTAGAGGCATCAGGATCGGTCATTTGCATTTGAGTAGAATATGGCGTACTCAAACATTCCCACAGGACCTGTCTATCTTCTGGGGAATGACAGTCCTCACGTGTGAATAGGAACTTTTGTATGGAAGAAAGGTGGGTTGTGATTCCGGTCCACTGTGGGTGTGATACAAGGGGTATATGAGACACTGTATCAATGGGCGTTAAGAGGTCAACCGGTTGCTGAAAAGATTTAGGTGATGAAGGACTAATAGGTAGGAGGGCATTTTTGAGAGGATCTGTCATGTTTAAAGAATGTGGTGATGTCGGTTCAAGAGGTTTCTCGTTCTAAGGATGACAAAAGAAGTGGCGAGCCTTCCTCTTGTACAGCAAGAATGGTAGAAGGAGACGTTTGGGAAATAGATAAATTAGATAACATCCACTCGCAGTCTTGCAAGGATGTGGTGTAAGAAGGCTCATTTGTGAGAAGGGAACTCTGGGTGGTTAATTCCTTGATGGGTAAAGGAACGGCAAGGATTTCAGTTTGTCTTGATGATGAGGAAGGGGGTTCGGTTTCCTGTGTTAGTGAAGAGGTTTGATTCAGAATTTGTTCGATAGAGGTCTTTGGCTGGGAATCGAAGACTGCATGGATCTCATGAACACTCTCCTCGGCTAAGATATCTTGGTTTAGATTACTGTTAGAAGAATGATTCGAGAATGGTTTGTTGAATATTTTCAAATTTCGGTTAGCATGGGCGTTAGGATTATCGAGGGCTATATCCCCCGCATCAACCATTTCCTGCACTATGTTTTTCAACATCTTGCAGTTCTCATGACTGTGTCCCTTCACGTGGTGGAAGTTACAGAAGTCATTTTCTTTGTACCAAGAAGGTATGGCGTGAGTGGAATCGAACCCGGAATGAGGTTTAACAGGAGGTAAGGTAATGGCTCCTGCTTTGAGCAATTTTTCCAATATCACACCATATGTTTCTCCCAAGGGAGTGTAGTTGATGGGCTCTGCTTTATACTTATAGGTGGTTTTTGGCGGGGTATTAGATGGTGGTTGGGATTTGACCATCACCGCGTGCACAGCCCCTTTTGATTTCGAAGCAGTCGATGGGTGAGGATTGGTGATGTTAGGTTTGTTGGTGGAATCTTGGGTTCAGAAAGTGGGGTTTTTGTTGCGCAACCGCAATTTCTCTTCCTCTAAGGCTCGAATCTCTAGTTTTCGAGCCATAGTAAAGGCCTCGTCAAATGTACAGAAAGTTTGAATTTGGAGGGTAGGAGAGATGTGCTTAGCGCAGGCCCATGTAAACAGTTCGATAAGTTCGGTCTGAGGCAAGGCATACGTAAGTTGGTTGATAAGGCCTCGCCATCGTCCAACGAAATCTGTGATAGATTCATCTTCAAATTGTCGGATGGCATAGAGGTCGGTGATAGATACTTTCTTGGCAATGTTAATGGAGAAATGATCCAAGAAAGATTGGGCTAGCTGGTTAAAAGAGAAGATTGAGTGCTGGGTTAAAGCACTGTACCACTCCAAGGCGGGTCCTGATAAGGACATGGGAAAGGTGCGGAGTAGTAAAGCGTCGTCATGAGCAATCAGATAGCAGGCATGTCTAAATGATCGCAAGTGTTGTTGAGGGTCCTCCTTACTGTTAAAGCGGGTAAACTTTGGTAATTCCCATTGAGGAGGATATGAATGAAGGGGGACTGAAGGGTGGATGGGCTCCCGACAAACTTGCTCGTATGTCAAGGCGCTACGACTTCCTGAAACAGAAGCCTCCAGATTTTGCATTTTGTCCATCATTTGTTTAATTAAATCAGTAGTTGGATGAGATGATGGTGTGGTTGTGGTAAATGGAGGCAAGTTGGGCCAAGGGCCACCGCTAGACAATGGTGGGGTTAAATGTTGATAAGGTATGGAGGACGAATGTGTTGAGGCAACCGAATAGGGATGTCCTATATAAGCTGTTGAGGTTACCGGATATGTGTGTGGAAATGAAAAGGTGGGTGGAGCTTGAGAAGGAAAGCTCGTGTGGATAGGTGGTAGAGAGCAAGTCATGAATGGAACAGTCTGCAAGAGAGACGAGGTAGGAGCAGTTGGCGGTAATGACATGTTGGGCCCAAGATTAACCAAAGGAAAGCCAATCTGTGCCGTATGGACCCCTGAAGCTGCTGAGGTAGGCGACGGGCTAAGGATGCGGAAGGCAAAGCAGAGTTATCAGGCGGAGAAGGGGCTAAATGAGTAGCTATACTGATAGGCATGCCAACAAGGAGTTGACCGTCGGGTGTACGGTCAAGGGCATGAGACAAATAGTATTGTACAGCGCTAGGATTAGCATCCAGAAATTTGGCAAATTCTTTATCTCCCACAGGAATTTTAGGAACCTCGCTGGTGTCCGTAGGATTCCCCACAGAATGTGAAGGGGGTGATTCAGGCAAAGGCACAGAGAAAGCATGTGAAACCATGGCGGCGGCTTGCTTTCGAGTGATAACAACCATGGACAGGAGTACACAGTAGGGTTTCAATCTATCAAGAACAGAAACAGACTCAGAATGGTGAAATTGGTAAGTTGTTGGTTTGTCAGGAACTGTAAAAGACAGTAACCGATATCGTTCTGGTAACCGATGTCGGTTAGACTATAGCCGACGTCGGTCAGCTAACCGATGTCGGTGTAATAAGACTGGTATAAGAAAATATAAGAAGTTGCTGATTTGATTGTTAACAACGCTCAGTGCATTTATCAAATTGTTCTAAGGTAATCACAGAAGACAGTGTATAACAGAGAAAACAGAACTGAAAACAAGCAAGATGCACACGCAAATCCAGAGACTAACCCTAGGGTTAATTTTAATTATTGTGGGCTTATGCCTTTAGACGTGGAATGATGTCAATCCTAAACAAAAGACTTAGGGGAAATGTCAAGTTTGTTTTGGCTTATAAGGTTACCTCAATCGGGCGGAGGAATACCGCGGAAAAGGGGGGATGTTTTGAGCTGTTGTGTTAATTATGAAGTGATTCGGTATGTGTTGTGCAGTGAAAGTAAGATTAATTTCCTGTCAATACCGTGAAAATCACCCCCACGTGTACGACCTGTTACTTAGTCTATGTTCACTAGAATTGAAAACAGCAAGCAAGAATGTAATGCACGTGTTTTAAACCCAAATCGAAAATGATATTCGATGAAGCAAAAAATGACTTTCACTAATGCGAAACTAGGAAAGCAAGACAAATTCTTTACTAAATATAACAAAAACAGCAACAGCAAGTATGCTTCCTAAAACAAAAGCAAGCAAGAGAAACAGAAACCCGAAATGGGTCCCACCGGGCGTGCCAAAATGTTTCGCACGGAATGGTTTTAGCTCTGCAGAATAGACTTGCTTCTATCCTATCATTCCTTTGAGAAACAGATAAGGGTTAGGGCTAGGAGGAATACCTGTTAAATGTTGAGATGGTGTGCGCGTACCGTAGAGAAAGATCAGATCGACTGCGAAGAACTCCTTTTTGTCTTGGAAGGACTACCTGCAAGTAAGAATACAAGACCACCAGATTTTAATTAGACAATAAATGAGGGATCTGCCTTAGGCCCAGGAAATATAAAACTTCCTTTCGAAGGTGGTCAGTTCCCCTTTTAATACGATTTAACACAAATGATAACAAAGAAAGCTATTGCAAAATCACGATTTAGGTATCTCGCTACAAAGCAATAGAAGCTAAATTATCAATAATAAAGCGTCACGTTGTTTGTTCGGTTACTGGTCGTTGGTACGTTCAGGTTGAGTTATAGGGATAAACCAGACTGGATCTGAGGTTGTTAGGTGGCAAATAGGTGAGAAAAGGGTTTTGGGGTATAAGTCACAGTGACCGACGCCGGTCACTGGGTAACCGACCGCGGTTAGAGAACCGCTGCCGGTAGGGGATAAACGATACCGGTAGGGTCAGCAATCTAAGTGCTTCTGGATAGAGGTGGGTTGCAAGGTGATTGTGGGGTTATTAAGATTGGGGGATGGCTGAGGGGAATGATGGGAGGATAGGGAAGACTCAGAGTGTGGTAAAATGGCCTTCTGGGCAATATCAGGATGTATGGGTGAAGGTTAAGTGCAGTATGTTGCTGGTAGTAGATCTAGGAATAAACTTATGATTACTATTAATCAACAGTTCAAGAAAATGGTGCTTAGAAACATATATAAAACACTACTCACTAGTCCCTGATGCAGATGTAGGTTTCAGGACTGTGATGATGAAGACAGGACCCAAGTTGGATGATCTGACAATCCAAGATGAGTTATCTCCTCTTCTGATGCTCGGATGAGTGTTACTGGGCTCTGGTTATTCAGTTGCAGTCTTGGGCTTGATGTCCTTCTCTGCAAACTCTTCCTGTTTCTTCACTTGTCTCTGCTTGGCCAAGCAAATCTGGATCCTTTCGATGATTTCTCTTTCTTCTCGATCAAATGAAAATTCGATCCTTTGTTTTTGGTTGGAAGTGGTCATTTACGGGGAACCGATGGCGGTTACACAAACGACGGCGGTCGAGTAGGAACTGGTATCGGTTAGGTCAAAGCGGGCTATTTTTGGTAAAATAGCCAGCTTTCCCTCCTTTTCTTCCGAGGGATTGGTTGCGGGCTTGGTCAAATCATTATGAAGTTGGTTTTAGGTGCGGATGAGGAGTAATTAGTTATAGGTGTGGAATTGGACCAAGTTATAGGTCTTAATTAGGTTAGTTTAGGGTTAAGACTAGGTCATGATGAGGTGGCGACATGAGGTGGCAGGTATGGCGATGTGGATTTATTAATTATAAGGTAATTAATAAATAATTGTGTAAGGTTTAGGTGATGAGGTTAGGTTGCGAAATGGGATGCGGGGTACAGGATGTTGTAATGACACAAATTTGGTGTCTACAACATGTTCAAGAACCACATTACATTCATTAAGGCCATAACAAACCAATATAACAATGCAGAGTAAGGTCATGCATAAGAAACTAAACTACATCCTTCATACTACAAGGATAAACACAGACCCATCCCTCTAAATATGTCATCACTCCTATATTTCCTCTAATCCCAACCCATAGAACCCTCTATAATATTTTTGCAGAGCTTTTCCTCTCTTCCACCACCACTGCCACTACTTTATATTACCCAAGCATCCCTCTCTATATATTTTTTCCTTTACCGCCATGCTGTTTGAGGTAACAGATCAATTTCTAAGTGGTCCTCCCATGGAGCATGCTTCCTTTGATCTAAGCTCTCCACTCTTTACAATGATGTCTTTCTAGATCCTTCCATCGCATGCATGGAATATTCCATTCTTGATCCTACAGCTATGAGGCTAGCACCTTATCCACTCCGCATGTTATATGGGTCTTTTTTTCCTCATGCACTATCTAAAACTCTGAATATGGTTAAGTCACAAAACTCATCTTGTCTTACGCACACACGCTGTGTGTTCTACTAAACCCTGTTATAAACCTTCCCTAGGCACATTCAACCCAAATTTTCTTCTTCAAATAGGTCCCATGTGTCCATGCACCTTCTTGTACTTAGCCAATATTATGGGTCCTAACATCACCCTACATTATGTCTGTTCTCCATCCTTGGAAACACTTCTCTTCAATGAATAAAGAATGGCAGGATTTGAATAGTGGGAGAAAGAATGATAGAATGAAGAATTGGGAGAAATAATGAAATAATGAGGAAAATGAAAGAGAAACGATGCTTATTTTTTGAGGAGAGGGAAATACCTCCCTATTTATGCCTTTAGCTTTCCCAAGCGTCAACCTATCTCTGTGCTTGTTGACAGAGGTCTCTGACTAGGGTGCTTACCTCCTCACAACTTAATTCCTCCCCTTTAGAACTCATTGTCTCAACAATACCCTCCAATTATTGTTCCAAATCATCAAGCACATCCATCTTGCAGGTTATTTGGGGGGATAATTCTTTTAGCCATATTTTGATCGAGCCTCGCAAGGTTTCGATAGCTTCTCACTTTTTTTCTACCTCAGCTAGGATTTTATCTCTTTCTACCATGTTCCCCTTATTTTTCTTGAAACTTGAGTTCCATTTCATGAGTACCGACTAGGATACTTGCTACTCTATCTCTATCAGCACAGTTTCTATATGCATCTTCTACAACTTACGTGGAGGCCTTTACCTCTGCAAGGAGTTTAGTATATTGAGTAACAATCTCGACAACCTTCATCTTATCCTCATTTTCTTGGCACGCTAGTGCCTCTTCTGTAGTCTCTAAGGCAAGTGGTGACCTTTTCCATCGTGAGGATAGGGGTAAAATCATCCAGAAACTGCAAGGTTAATTCATATCTTTTTCTCAGGTGGTGCTAGGTTAGGATGCTTTGAAATAATAACACCCGTAATCATTTCAATCATCTTGTGTAGCTCTCACACCCTTTTTTTCTCCTCTTTCAGTTCACACCTTAACTTCATGCTGATAACATCTTCTTCCTTCACTTCCTTTCTCTTCTTAATGAGCTCCTTCTTTTCTTTCTCCAATTTCTCCTCTAGGAATCTAACTCTATCATTCCTTCTGAACAGTCTGGCCTCAATCTCGACTGAAACTTTGTTGAGCGTGTTGCAGACATGCTCATCTGATAATTTTTAAACATTCACAAAGGTATTTACTCCTTTTTTTTCTAGAACCTTCATCATCACTCCCTTACTTCAAACTCAGGGTCATCCACATGGGACTCGAATACCCAAGATAACATCTTTCTTGTTAAGGGATATGCACCTTCTTCATCTAACAAAGACATAGCCAGGAGTTGTTCTTTTGGTATGGTTCTTTAGAAGAGCATGCATAGAACCTTACTTAGATAATTGATGTATCCCATTCCTTTCCCTTTTGCTACCATTATTCCCTTCCCACCTATTTGCATAGTTTTTGGGAAGATTACCGCCAAATTGGGATTCCCACCCATGCTGCCATATTCTTTCCCAATTTTCTCTTCTTCTATTTCCTTCAAAATCTCATCCACACTCCGCTCTAACTCCTTCTCCACCAAATACTTAATGATGTCTACCACTTATCTCTCCACGGATTTTTCCACTTGTTCCTTGGTGAGGCTTAGAGATCCCTGATTTTTGGTGCTTACTTCTTCGCTCACCCCCTTACCTTGATCCTCTGCTCCCTCCTCCTCAGATTCATGTACATTATATACCAGATGGTTTTGACCTCATTCAGAATTTTCATCATCCATGTCACCAATGTAGGCCTTTAATATTTGTGTTTCCTCTGAGTTTACCTCTTCTACCACCTTCTGTTTCTTCCTAACTGGTGATTCTAGTATAGGAGATTCTTCTTTCTCCTTCTCCTTAATAGGTGACATATTCCTTAGTGAATCTTCATGTGTGAGAGGCTCTTCATGATCTAACACCTCTTATTTTGGGGTCTTCACCTTGACTAGGGACTTATTTTTATGTGTGTAAATGCTAGGCTTCACGACTACTTCTGACATGCCCACTGATTGTGCAGTTTCCACACTTGGTGCCTTATTCTCCTGCACCTCTTCTCTTTCCCTCTTCTTCAGTGTAGCCTTTTTCCAACTTGTGGGTTCTTCTAGAATGGAGACATCACTCTCTAAATAGGAAAATTTCTCAAACTTAGGCCTTATACGCAGATATACCCTTGATGTAGCCTTTCTGGTGATCAATAGCATTATCGTCTTCATCATTTATACTTTGTGGGAGACATACTTCTCCACATATGCCCGCTTCTTAGGGTATATGAGCTTTCAGTGAAAATCACAATGGTCTTGTTCTACCTCACTAAGGTATAACCTTAGCCTTTTTGCCTCCTTGAACTGGTTGACCCTAGCTTAGAAGTATTACACAGTGAAGGAGAAGGGTAGCTTACACCATGGACTCTTAGTCTAATTTGTCAATGTAAACCTGCCAATGCAAAAATGTTGATAAACCAAAAAAAAATCCTCTCCATCCATGAGCATGGGAAACTAATCTAGGATCCTCCACTCAACCTCAAATGCTTCACGCATTCATTTATACCACTTCTATAGGCACACCTTGTGAGTGACTATCATGGTTTCACAAGTGTACTTCTCAAATCTTTCCACGTGCGGTAATATTTTAGTCTATGTGGTCTCAAAAGATGGTATTTCCATTGATCTCAAGTGTGTTTCAGCCATCCTTTCTCTATCCCTTTTATCACACAAGAAATCCTTGCACTCATTCCTAGGAAAGATCAATTTGTTATGTGTTTTATCCCTAACTTTGTAGGATTGATAATACTCATCACCCTCATGCTCAAGAAGGAAACAATCTTTAGATGGATAGCAGAAGGAAAATGGAGCTTCGACAAGATCAATCAAGGAATTTCTTGCATGCCAACACTCATCAACCCTAACTACTTCAAGGATTTCATCCTCTATGCTTATGGCATTGATGTGAGTGTTACTATTATCTTGACATAAGGAAATGAACAAATATTAGAATAGATAGCGGATTTCTCCAGTCAAATGCTGAAGGATTTTTAGTTAAAATATATTCACATGGAGAAACAAGTCTTCACCATCATGTGTGTGCTTAAGAAGTTAAAAATCATGCTCACCACAAATCATATCAAGGTGTTAGTTTCATACTCAAGTGTGAGAGACTTCATCATGGGAGTAGAAATTAGTGGAAAGAGAGAAATATGGGTGACCAAAATCATGGAGTGTGACGTGACTATCAAATACACAAAGTTGGTGAGAGACAATGTGCTCTAAAAACATCTTTTTGAGGATGTGAAAAATGAACTTGAGACTTCATTATTTCTAGATGAAGATATCCCACATGCTTAAGTTAAACAAAGTGCAGATTCTAGTGTGCGCAGCTAGATGAAGGAAATGATCACATTCCTTTCCTCTGGTGTGTATCCTCATGGTTTAAATAAATCAAATAGGTGATATCTGAGGCTTTAATATATTCCACATGTGTTTATTGATGGTTCCCTCTTCAAAATAAATATTGATGGCATGGTGATGAGATGTATTAATGACACACAAATTGACAAAGCGTTAACATAATTTCATGATGGATTCCTTGGAGGAAACTTCTCTACCAAGGAGACAATGATGAAAATAATCAAGGGAGGATACTTTTGGCCTTCCCTATTTGCAAACACAAATAAGTGGGTTATGAAATGTAAAGAATGCACTTTATTCATAGGAAAGAAGAAATTAGAACCACTTCCACTCTAACCAATCCAAGTGGATCAACCTTTTGTGCAATGGGTTATTGACTTCATAGGCATGATCAATCCTCCTTAAAGCACTAGGCACAAAGTGGTGATGACATCTATAGATTACTTCACCATATGGACTAAATCCATCACAATAAAGGAACCAACTAAGTCAGTCATCCTTGAATTTCTTGAAGGTATTGTAACAAGGTTTGGCATTCCTCAAACCATTATCTTTGATAATGCAAAGTCCTTACTTGGTACTAAAATTTCTGATTGGGTGCTAATCCTTGGAATTTATTTAAAGAATTCTTCTAACTATTACCCCCAACATAATGGACTAACTAAGTCAAAAAACAAGAACCTAATCAGAATCATGAAGTGAAAAATGCATATAAACCAGAGATATTGGGACACAAAGGTCTCACACACACTCTAGGTAGATAAAATCATGGTAAATATGTAATAGTTACTTCACCATATGAAATTTTGTATGGAAAGGAGGCCAGACTTCCTTTATCCCTTGAGTTTTCTTCATTGGATATTTCCTAATAGCTAGAGTTTGAGGATGTGAATCAAAGAGAAATTAGAATGGAAAATATGGTCGAGCTTGAAGAATTAAAAGACTCTACCATGATCAAGATAGAATAGCATCAGTAATCAACAAAAAAGTGGTTTGACAAAAAGGCTAGGAATCAAGATTTCAAAGTTGGTGACTTAGTCTTAAAGTGGGATGTTGACAGAGAAAAACCAAGGTGTCATTCAAAGTTTGATGCACTTTAGAGTGGCCCATATATCATCAGTTCATGTGAGGATGCCAAATATTTCTACTTGTCTCATCTTGATAGAGGTACGCTACTAATCCCAATCAACGATATTTATCTCCAACCCTTCCATTAAGTATTTTGCATCATTATATATAATTACTGTAGTTTCAATTCCTCTAAGTATGTTTCCCACACATTGTTTTGTTTGTGTATAGTTCTTTCTTATCGTGTGCTATTCTTTTTCTTCTAGGATGTTGGTAATCTTCCATTAGCTTCAACAGTCTTTTAGGATTCAGAATAGAGCTCAGAAATTTTCTTAAAGGGACTTCAAAGGGGAAGTTATTCAAAAATATAGATCAGGATTTCATATTCCTAAGCATAATCCATGCCCAATGGATGTTCCGAGCTACTGATATTCTTCATATAGCAGGTAGATGGCCCCAAAATTTTCCAAACTATTGTCTAAAATAACTCTCCTAGTTGTTTTGACAACTTGCATTCCCATTTTGGCTATGAAGATCAACATTACAGGTTGTGTGTCCTTTGATTTCTCTCTTAGTAAAATTCCTTAGCTGCTTCCTTGGGCACTTATGCACGCTGCTCCTTTATGCATTTTCCATCTTCCCATCCTTTCCTCTATCTATTCCATTTTTCCCTTGCGCCCACTCTTAGTGCATTCACCTTCCCCTTAGTAGCTCATGCCCCCTACACATGCCTTGAACTTTCTTTCCAATATTTGGCTAAGTCCTTTGCGCATTCCCTATGCCCCTTTCCTTTCCTTCTATTGCACATCATTATATTATGCTCATGCCCTGTTGGCATACTTTTATCCTACAATTATGTATCCATTTGTGCCATGTGCATTACTTTTTTGAACCATCATTCATTTTTCCTTCCACGCCTCCCTCTTTCACACACGTATTTGCACCTTCTTCCATGTTAGTTATTGTTCCATGTGGCATATATAAGAAAATATTTCATCACACACAACCAATAAAAGTGTACCAGTTAGGCACTGAATCCTTGTAACGAATTGTTGTGTGACATGTGAAAAAATGAAATAATAGGTGTATAATTGACTACCCTTCAGCTATTTTATGTATGCCTCCTATCATTGCATGTCAGAGCGGCATGTAAACTTCAAAATGCCATAAATTTTTGTACAGGATCAGATTAGGTTACAATTTATCTTATTCAAAAGATGCTGACATGGGCTACAAAATAGAACATTCAAATTCAAATACTGGGAGGACTGGGTAGGTGAGAAGCAGGGAAACAAATTTCAGCCATTATTGCAAACTCAACCACCATATTTTATGTAAATCTTGTCTCCTTCATTCTTCCAAAAGCTAGATCAGATATGGGGAGGTATATTTTTGAACTTTACAGGTGGATTTATAAGCATTCAATGTTATTTTTTGTGTTTGAGATTCAAAATCTTAGTTCCCTCCTCTCTCTCTTCCTCTTCTCTTCATCATTTCTATAAATGTAAGAGCATGCTCATTGTAAAGGGTTGTATACTTTCATTTTGTATAGGCATTGCCTTGCATTTTGAGTTACAGACCTTTAGATCTAGTCTTTGCATGTGGATATCAACCTCAGACACCATTGTAATAGACTATGTATTTTTGGAAGTAATAGAAGCATTATTTTGTGGCTATCTTCTGCCTTAACCTGTTTTATTCTTCTTTCTTGTCTTTCCCTTACATTGTTTTCTTGTTGAGCTATTTCACATCCCTTGCATTTCCTTTCCTAATTTTTTCCCATGAAAATGATTTTTTAATTGCGTTCTAGTCTGTGTTCCATGTTTTTATCCTTCCACTACATATTTTCCTTCATTTTCACTCAAATATGATCGTGTTCATCCCCCTTTATTTCTAGTGGTATCAACTCTCTTAGATTAGTTTTCCCTTCCCACATATCCTTGTATCCCTGGTCCATTGGCATGTTTAGCTTAGTATTTCCATTTCAACATTAGGAGTAGTAGTACCGGTAGAAGTAGGTAGAGGAACCAACCTTCTCTGAAGGTCTATCTCAATTGCATAAGGTCCCATAACTTGGAGACAGTCCCATTGTTTCCTTAATGAATCAGTTCAAATTTATCTAAGATGGGTGCAAGTTTGAGCTCCAAAAAGTCCTAAAGTCACTTTTAAATTAAAATAAGGCATTATGAAAAAGAGAAACCCCAATGAATAATTAGAATGTCTAGGAGAGAGAAAGTTGGGGGAGGAAGATAAGAGAGAGAAATAAGGGAGAGGAAGGATAATGTTGATGAAGATGATGCTCCTGATGATCTGATGGGATGCTCCAATGTGATGAAATTTAGATCTTTGAACTCTTTACACCATGAGAAACCTCCTTCAAATGATTCACAAACACCTTGAACTTGAGTTTTTAGAAATACTGTTGATTGATCACCTCGATAACCACAGGTGTTGCTCATTGAGGTCCACCTTGAAGTAGATGAAGATCAAAACTACCCTGCCATGTTTCACCGAAAAAGCTCAATCTGAGAATGGTGCATTTTCTAGTACTAATGAGTACACTATTGAAAATAGTGAAGAATGTTTGTTCCATAACATGTAACACCATCATCCTTCTGATCTTATGATTAAACACCTAAATAATGAACTAGAATAATTCCTCAAACAATGGATTCATGATAGTTTAGTCATCCTCAAGAAATGGGTGACTGCATTTTGGAATCAAATTGTTCATGAATATTTCATTCTCCATAGGTACTCTCTCGGGTCACCAAACATTCAATCCATCATATTTTTTAAGTCCCGGTGAGTGACATTGATATCCCTCACACCTGAATACTCAGAGGAAAGAGTGTGAATTGGTTTCACACCTAAAAAATTGAACTTCATGGATTTTAGAACACTTTCTACACATGAAAGGGGAATTTACTATTTTTAGTAAATTGAAATTGCTCACCCCATTTGACTTTGGTCACTCTTTTTCTCCTTTTGGTTGATCATTATGCACCCCACCTTCGCTAAAACTGATTCTTATGATACATTACTAAAAATAGTAATATCCCATGTAGAAGGCTTAGTAATTTTAGAAATTGGGTTTCTAGGTGTTGGATTTTGATGATAGTGGTTTTTCTTTCTTACTACACACTTGAAGTTTTAGAGAAAACTGATTTCAAGAACAAGAGATATTAATTTTCAAAGTTTTTATTCTAGGAAATTGGAGTTTGATCACAAAAAAAAATATTTGAAATTATATGTAAAATATGGTACATGAGTTTTGTCGGCCTCTGATAATGGAGAATAATGCAACAAGTTTCATTTCGATTCGTGCACTAGTTTTTTAGATATTGCATTTTTTCATTTTACGGTACATTGCTTCATTCTGGACAAAAATGGGGTTTGGAGCATGGATTTCTCTAGTTTTTCTTACAAAATAATGGTGTTGATATCCAATAGAGATGGTGGAAATAAGGATGATGAGAAAAATGGTGAATGGATTTTGGAAAACAATTTCCAGAGTTTTGGGTGCAAATGGAGAGATGTGGGGGAAATGAAGAAAAAAAATATAAGTGTGGAATATATAGTGTGAGAAGCCAAAAATATGGGGTAGGATGAACTTTCTTGTCCCCATTTTCCCTTTATAAAGATAAAATAGGTGCAATTTTTTTTTCATTATCCCTATGTTGACACTTTTCACACATGCGTTAGGTGAAAGGAATGGAGGAGGGGGCTACAAATAAGCACCTAGAGGTTTCCTGACGGTCATATGATGGGCCATGAGAAAATAAGAAGGGGGGTGAATTTTTTTTATCCTCTTATCCCTTTGGTAATTTAAAATTTTGACATAAAAATTCATCTCATCCTGGTGATGCCACGTGTCCCTTTGTAAAGTTGGATAAGTATCAAACATTGTACCTTGAGAGACAACTTGAAAAAGACCATAACTCAAGCTCCCATATGAATTTTTGCACACTTATTTAAATTAATATGATTTTAAATGACCTTTTTGATAAATATGGAATGGGTCTCGTGCTTTTATTTTTCTTACAAAACCATCACAAATTGTATTTTTCTCAGGATTGTCCATTGTGCATGGAAAGAATGGGCTGCCTAGAAAATTTTTTTGGGTTTAAAGTTGATCTATTTTTTTTACCATGTAGAGGGTTGAAAATTATTTCTAATGATATATTTTTTTTCTCTCAACTCATTTTGGATCTCTCAAAATCATTCCTTGAATATCAGGTACTTTTTCGCAGTGTAAGCTCCTTTGCGCCCAAAAACTAGCATTCAGTGAACTAGCTCCTAAACCTCTGTAACTTCACAGAATATTACAAAATATGTTCCTTGATGTTTCTAGATCCTAGAAAAACCTTTATGATTAATTTTATCCTTTTTTCTGCTCAAGGGGTCCCACATTTAGCTTAGGAAGGCTGATGATAGCCCTTCCTAAGACTTCTTAAAACTTCCCTTTTAGATATACAGCTCCAAAATTTCTTCGAATGACCCTTTCTTCCTAAATCACTTAGGGGGATGGATGAAACTCATAAATGGACCATTTAATTGCTAAGATAGGGTTGGTATAACATGAAATGTTTGACATTGGGGTATGGTTGTCTTGTTTTCTAGTGAATTTAGCCCATGTAAAAATAAAGGACAACTAGCTCTAGATTTGGGACATGCTATGGACTGAGGTAGTTGAGGAATGACATGAGAAATACCATAAAATCAATTTTTCAGAATGTTAACTAGTTCCTTATCCATTGGGCTTTAAGAACACGACTTACAAGACATAGATAGAAGGAAAAATGTATACACACACAATGATGAAAGGAAACACACAAAACATGGAAAGTAAATAACACACACAATAGGAAAGGGAAACACACCTAAAAATCACATATGGTACAGATGCGGGGGAAAACCCACTTTCACTGAAGTACTCTTGTTGTAGTCATTATTTTACCCTCAATACCTCTTTCTATCCCCAAGCACACTGGCCTATCACCTAGCATATGCTAGGCACTCACCTGAGGCATGCGCGAGCGCTAAGCCCCTCCTTTATGTGAGTTTTGCAAGATATTTCCACCATTAATGCGAGATTATTTGCATAAACATAAGTATATGCATCTACTTAAAAGGTAGAAGATATAACTAACATGTATACACATTAATGCATCACAACAGGTAAATAAACATTGTATGAAGCATAAAAAACCAGATCTTAGTCATGAAAATCCAAATAACATGAGGGTTTACACCCATAAACAAGATGTATAGAATAGATCCATGTATATTGATTTAAAAGAGTTTCTAGTATCCATGCTACATTCAAAGGGGTCAACTCAGACCATATACATCAAATGACAGAGCTCCAACCCTTGCAAACCCATTTGATAAGAGATCCTAACTATGATTTCCCCATTATAACCCTTTTTATAGACCCCAGTACCCATAAATATGCTTAATGATAGCCCTTACAACCCTCTAGCACTAAGAACTCTAAACCCTAACATCATGAGCTCCAAACCCTTAGCATTTCCTTAAATTTTTTTAGTACCCCGTTACCCTCCTCTTATCACTCATATACCTTCTAGTTTCTTCACACTACCTTTTACCCGACTTCCTTTTTGTTTCTATCCCAAACATTTCTTTAAATAGGATCAACATCCACCTCCATAACTTCTCTCATGAGTAGATCACGTGTCAAGTGTCAATGTGGTCTTCCATTGGAAAATTCTTATCCTCTTTGCAAAACCTTCCACTAACTGTAATGATTCCTTTGGGACTATTTCCTATATGGAATATCCTTTTCTTGTCCTCCACGATTCAAATATGGCACCTTATCCACTTATCACACCCATTCGGGTCCTCACATTTTTTCTCAAGTGACTCCATGATGCCAAATATGGCTGTCCTTTAAACCCTTGTTCTACCTCCCGCGTGTTCCTTAGTTTTACATAAACCCTTCTTAAACCCTTTTCCTACATGTTTTACCCAGAGCATCCTTATATTTACAGATCATGTGCATGTGCTTCTTGTTACTTAGCCAATATCTAGGGTCCAACATCACCCCACACTATGTGTGTTCTCCATCCTTGAAAATATGTTGCTCCTTCAAAGAATAAAGAATAGTGGAATTGAAATAATCTAAATAAAGAATGGAAGATGGAAGAATATTCTATTGCTGCATGAGGAGTGGGAACGTCTTCTTCACAAATGCCTCAATATTCTCCCAAGCATCTACTTATCCCTAGGCTTGATGAAGTAAGTCACCCAATAATGCACTTACTTAATCAAAACTTAGTTCATCGCTCCTAAATTTCAGCGTATCTACAATGCTTCCCAGCTTCTTGCTAAGATCACCTATCATATCCATTATGTGAATGACTTGGTGTATATTTCCTTTAGCCTATTCTTAATTGAACCCCACAAGGTTTCAACTGCTTCCAAATTCTTCTCAACCTTGGCTAGGATCTTATCACACTTCGCCCTATTTCCTTTGTTATTTTCCTAAAACTCTTTCATATCCTTTTCATGTGTAGCAAAAAATATGCTTGCTACCCTGTCTCTATCAACACACTTGTCGTACACGAATTCAGCCATCTATGCATTGGTCTTTACTATGGTAAGGATCTTGGAGTATTGATTCATTATCTCCCTATTCTTCAGATTTTCTTCCTTCTTCTGGCATGCCATCACCTCTTCTGCTAATTCTAATGTGAGTGGTCACCTTTCCATGGTGAGGATGTAGGTCAAGTATTCCAAGGAGTGCATGGTTGACTCATATTTATTCTCGGGCATGGCAAGGTCTGGCTGTTTCAAGATGATGTCATCTGGAATGGCCTCTATCTTCTTGTGGATTTTACACACCTTCACCTTTTTATCCCTCAGTTCACACCTTGATTGTGCACTGATCAATTCCTTATGTTTTATCTCCTTTTCCCACTCAATGATCTCCTCATTATTTTTCTCAATCTCTTCCTCCAATACCCTTATTCTATCATTTCTATTAAAGAGTCTTGCTTCCACCTCCACCGATATGTTTTTGAGCATGTTGTAAAATTTCTCATCCTAAAGTTGCTAGGAATTTACAAGGGGGTTTTCTCCCTTTTCATATGGTATCTTCATCAATGAATCATGATTTACCTTGAACTTGGGTTCATTAACGTGGGAATCAAAATCCCAGGATAGCATTTTCCTCATGCACGGGTATGTACCCTCTTCATAAAAATAATACCAAGCAACGATTTCGTTTATGGGTATTGTAATTTGGAAGCGTACACATAGTACCTTGCTTGGATCATTAATAGAATGCATATCATGTTATTATGCCACTAATGTGCCCTTCCCACTTGTGTTCGCTACCTTTGGGAAGCTTACTGCTAACCTACGGTCTCTGCCCTTGCTCCCATACTCCTTTCCTACACTTTCACTCTCTTTCATTTCCTTCAGCACTTATTCGTCACTTCGCTCTACTTCTTACTCCACTAACTATTAGGTAATACATGCCCCCTCCCTCTCTATAGTGTTATCTATCTACTCCTCAGTTGGGTTCGAGGTATTATGATCTTTCATGTTTACTTCCTCACTCCCCTCTTGTCATGAAAACCTTCCTCGTTCTCATCCCTCTCTTTACTT
Organism: Taxus chinensis; assembly: GCA_019776745.2. Lineage (NCBI taxonomy): Eukaryota > Viridiplantae > Streptophyta > Pinopsida > Cupressales > Taxaceae > Taxus > Taxus chinensis. The sequence continues at coordinate 354,800,738 of CM034154.1, forward strand.
CCTTCTTCATCTGACTCGTGTACATCATACACATGATGATTCTAAGCCTCACCAATCTCTTCATCATCTTCATCACCCTTTTTGGTCTCCATTATTTTTGTTTCTCCTGAGTCTGAAGCTTTTGTCACCCTTTGCTTCTTCCTTACTTATGACTCCAATAAAGGGGACTTCTCTTTTTATTCTCTCTCAGGTGACTCTTCTCTTACCGCTGACTCTTCCTTCTACGGTGACTTTTTCTAATGGGAGACCTCTTCCGGTGGATGTAAATACTTGTTCCCGCACTTGACTCTTGTGCCCTTACTATCTATACTCTCTTCCTGCACGGCACCTTTTTCTCAGGAGCCTCCCATCTTTCTCTTTTCCTTGGCACAATATTTTTCCTCGTGGTGGGTTCCTCAAGAATGGAGACGTCATCTTTAACATAAGTGCCTTTTTTATACATAGGCCTTAGGCACAAATACACCCTCATTGTTTTCCTCCCTGCAATAAGAAATTTTATTAATTTCAACATGTGCATGACATGGGAGACATACTTCTCCACATAGGCATGCTTCTTTGGGTTTATTAACTTCCTACGTAGCTAGTAGTAATATTGATCTACTATACTTAGATCAAACCTAAGTTTATTCACCTTTTTGAATTGATTAACCCTGACCTGGAAGTACAACACCATTAAGGAGAAAGGAAACTTATACGAAGGACTCTTGGTGCCATCTATCAAAGAAAATTTGTCGATTCAAAAAATCTAGTATATAAATAACTCAGCATCTCCTTATACTAATGAAGGAAACTACCCAGGAATTCTCCATTCATCCTTGAATGCATCATGCATCCACTTATGTCACTTTTCTAGGTGTGCCATATGAGTGGCCATCATGGTGTCACAAGTATATTGTTTAAACCTATTAGCAAGGGAGGGGTTCTCATCTGGGTATTCCCAAACAAACTTATCCAGCCCATTGGGCACTCTAATCTCTAAAAAGAAATGGTGAGGACATTACCAAACATGATCTTCTCTCCAATGCACATGGTGTTTATAATCTCCTATTGGATAAAATATGATAGGTTCTAGATGATCGCCTTTGAGATCTTGTGGTATACATTCAACCAAGCCTTGTTGATTTATGTCCATCTCTCTTACTCATTCATCTTTGTGACCAAGTGGGCAACCATCCTCATCACAAGGTCGGTGATTGAAAAAATGTCGAAGTAGTTTGAACCCTTCTTGTAATCATAAGATTCAGTGGTCTTCTTAATGGCTTCTTTGTCTCTGAAATCATCGTCTAATGATTCTCCTTCATAGATAAGGCCGGTAAAATTAGAAAAAGGTTGGGGGGTTATGCGCATCCTCTGACTTGTGAAATAGAAGTGATATTCATACACGTGCGACATCAACCATTGGTATAGTCACTCTGGGTTTCTGAAATTGGGAAACTCATAGAGTTGTAACAACCCATCCTTCTGGATTTTAACGTTCACTTCAACATTATAGATAGGGATTCCATCTGGTGTCCTCTTCTCTTTAGGATGAACCAGTTTTAGTGTCATCTCATTTTTTGTGGTGCTTGTTTAATGGTTGTAATCATTGATGGCCATTTTTCTGACATGAGACACCTATTCCTTGTCAAGTAATTCATTGTCTAGGTATTGCATTTCTATGTACCATTCTTCATTGAAATGGTAGAAATGGCTTGTTTTCCCTTGCCCTTGCCATTCTTCAGTGAAAGATTTTCTACTTTCCTTGGTTTCATTCCTTCATCGGGTCCTTCAAAAATTCTTCCTCTCTCCTGGTCCATGCTCTTCTTAACTTTGTGGATCCATTCCTTTGAAAAAGCTCGTCCAAATCCCATGCCATAGTTATGCAACCCAAACCTAAAAAAATAATTCCACAAGATGATGTAACACTTGTGGGATCCTTCCACACAACCTTCTCTGCTTACGCCTGTGTTTTACTTCCCACTCTGGTTTGCTGATCAAAATAGATATGGATGTAAATATTCACAATTTTTCTTAGACCTTCTTCACAAGGAGGCCCTAGTTCATGAGAGATTTTCAATAACTTAAAATGAAAGATAAATAATAATACACCTCGATCTTCTATTTATAACTTTTACTTTTCTCTGTAATAAATTACATGCCACCTACTAATGTAATTTTGCAATAAAGGTAGATTTTTCCAATGCCAACCTTCAATGCTTTTCCTCCATGCTAAATCCTATGTAAAAAAAATTTGCAACCTTCATACGCGTAAAAACCCCTTACTGACTACAGATCCGTACGTGTATGCTTACAGTGTCAAAGACATTCTTCCTATGTGTCCTAATTTTAGTTCTTCACATCACCTACCTCATGTTTTTTCTGTTCTTTTCATTTTTGTACATGGTTTCTAGAAATCCTTTTGACACCATCCTTCCCTCATGTTCACCTCTTCTACACATGATCTTCAAATCCACTATTTTTTATTTTTCAACCTAGGCCATCAACAACCATAACTTCCAACACTTTTCACATCACTCCAACCCACACAAAAATGAATTTGTGGTCCTCTGTGTAAAGAAAACTATTGAAATAAAAAGTTTTTACCAGCGTAAAAATGTGCATAAAAAAAAAACAAGAAATGGAAACACGAAAGGAAACTGTAGTACAGAAAATCCTAGGCTAATTGACAATACTACCTTATTTAGAAACACAAAGAAGACTTATTTATATTTGGAATTCAGCCTACTCCCATTGAAATGGCCTGTTAACCATGTTCCATCCAATGCTTGTAACTGGCAAGTGCCTGAATCAAGTATATATGATACAATGTACGATCCCAACCAATGGACTTTAAATTTTTCAAGATGGTGCAGAAACTTGGAATCATACAAGAGAACCATCTGCCCAACCTAAAACTACTTTTTCTTGATGTGTCTATCATGACATGCCTTCTTCTTGGATTTTTCTATTTTCTGACTCCAAAACACAATATCCCGCCTCTCATCCAACCGCATCTACTTTTAAATCCTCTCCTCAAGTGCTTGTTCATCATTTAACCCTCTTGTGTGTGCTATACACAATGATGGTAACATGAATTAAATAGGTAACACATATTTCGTGCCAAACACCAATTGAAAAGGTGTGAATTTCTTCATTCTCTTAGAAGTAGTCTGATATGACCATAACACAATAGAAACTTTGTCATCCCACTCCTTTCTTTCCACATCGCAAATCTTGGTCAACCTGTGATTCAAAATTTTGTTGAAAACTTCAACAGTCCCATTAGCTTGTGGGTGATAAGGGGAATTCTTGTGATGGGCCACCATGAATTCTACCAGTAAAATTTTAAATGTCTCATTTAAGAAATGAGTACCCCTATCAATTGTTAAGATTAATGGGCATCCATACCTTCTGATTATATTTTCTCACAAGAACCTAGTTATTTTTTCCATTATGCAATCCCTTGTAAGCCCCACTTCTTCCCACCTTGTAAAGGAATCTGTGCATGTAATGATATAGTGTGAACTTGTTCTTTGTGCAGCTGGAGAAATAGGGTCTACGAAGTAAATTTCCCATTTCTAGAATAGATCTGCACTAGAAATTGGTCTTAATCACATTTCATCTTTTTTCCCTAGTTTACCAAGGTGTTGGAAGTGGTCACAAGCCTTGCAATACTCGATATAATATTTGTAAACCATTTCCTACCAAAATATTTCTATAATTATCTTGTGTGTGTTTGTATTCCCCTCATAATGTCCTCCTGCAATCCCACCACGAGCCTCTTCCATGATATTAGTACTCTCATGCTCAAGACTGCACTGGCGAAAAACCTCATCACGGCCTAGCTTGTATAAGTCTCCACTAATTAACATGTAGGGAGCGACACATATGGCTAACTAATTCCTTTCCAAATTTTTAATTCCTTTCGGTGTCACACCCGTTTTGAGAAACATAAAAATATATTCCAATTTATAGGGTGTGTGTTGTAATTTGAATAGTTGTGTATCTAGCATTATACCCTCAATGCTCTATGCGTCATCTCTTGAGTCAATCCTTGATTAATTCTTAGGCCCCAGATTACTCTTACATGTTTTTACAACAATCATAAACTCAAATTCTTAGACCAATAGGACCCACCTGCATATGTGCCCTTAAAAGACGGGCTTATTCACCAAGTAATTTAATGCCATATGTTCCATGTAAAAGATAAAAGACATCGCTAGCAAATACTTCCTAAATTTTTGCAGTGCATAGATTGTTGATAATTCCTCACACTCTATGGTAGTATAATTTTGTTTTGTTGGGGTTAGATTCCTACTAGAAAAGCACATGGGATGGTCAACAATTCCCTCTCTAGGTTGTGCTAATATTTCTCTAATCGCCATCCCTGAAGCATCAATATGTACATAGAATGGATTATCCTAAGAGGGAAAGTGTAATATGGGTGTGGTGATAAGACTATTCTTTAATGTGTCAAATGTCATTTGTTTCTCCTCTCCCTAATGAAATTTAATTTTGTTCTTTGAAAACTCCTCCAATGGCATGGAGATCTTGGCATACCCCTTAATAAATTTTTGGTAGTACCCTGTATGCCCAAGGAATCCATGCACCGTGCTCTGACTGGTAGGCTCCCCGAATCCCAAAATAACTACAACTTTGGTAGGATCCATCTATAATCCTTCTTTACATATGATATGTCACAAGAGGGTGCCAAATGGAGTAGCAAAAACACATTTCTTAATGTTGAGAGATATATTCAACTATTGGAATCTCTGAAACATCAACCTTTGATTGTCACAATGGTCCCTCACTAATCCATATATTATCCAATCATCTAGGTAGAATTGTAGAAACTTATGGATGAAGTCCTGAAATGCATGAACCACAATGTGTGAAAATATAGTAGGTGCATTCTTCAGTCCAAAGGGTATAACCATATACGAAAAACTTCCCCATTCAGTGGAAAATGTTGTCTTTTCTTGGTCCTCCTTTGTAATTCTAACCTTATGATATCCTAAGAATCCATCTGTGAAAGAATAGATCTCGCACCCAGCTACTCCTTCTAGGATCTCTTTGGTGAAGGGGGTTGGGAAAGGATCAATGATACATACCGTATTCAAATATCTATAATAAATGGCAATCCTTATCCTCCCATCCTTCTTAATGTTGATTACCATCGAACTTATCCACTTTAATTCCTCAACATCCTCAATGATTCTTGATGTGATCATCTTTTCAATCTCCTCCTTGAATTTGACGTACATATTTAGATTCATTCGATAAGGTATCTTTTGAATTGGTTGTGCACCTTCCTTTAACTTAATCTTTATTTATCCCAAGGATTGATGAACTCCTTTAAGATTAGGGTACCCGTGTAGAAACAAATCCTAAAATTTTTGCAACAGATCAATAATATTTGAAACCTCCTTTCCTATCAAGTAATCTCTAATAGTAGCTTCCTTAGGTTCCACCTCCAAATCAATGTTAACCTTATTTTTTTCAAGGGTTCATGTTATGTGCATGATTTCTTATCAGCATTATCCATAACCTTGTGCATACTGACAGTATGGTTAACATATAAGCTTTCCACCTCATCGCCATATATCATGTCAACCAATTTTCCTTTCCCTTTTTCCATGCATGTGCATTCAAGTTGTACCTCCTCTGATTCTTCCTCATCGAAGAAAGCTTCCAAGTAAGATTCACCTAACAACTCTAGTACCTTGTACTCCTCTATGGCACTATCTCCCATAGTTAGGTCTTAAAAACCTATACCAGCTCATTCACCAATGGTTTTGTACTCTGATACTCGAAAGATTGAAGGAGATCAGATGTCAACTCCTGCTAGTTTCTTGTCTAATGACACAACTTTGAGTGAATGTACCATACGTGCGTGCAGCCTTGTCAGGTGGAGTAAATCTTATGCACCCATAAAGATGGAGGAAATTCTTTCATTCCTTCCATCTAGGCCTTCTCACATTCATATACGTGAAACGAGGCATCTTCCTTCCCATGATAATCTTGCATAGTAGTAGGTACATTTCTTCTTATTAACCTAACAGAGAACGTGATTCTCACCTTGAACCACTCTAAAAGGAATTAGTGATGGATCGCCCATAGATGTGTTGTCGTCCCAAGAAAGGTATAGCTAAGAATACTTTTCATTTCAACCTCACATATCAACTTGGTCTCCATTTCTCATAGGAAAACATCAGGGTTCCCTCCCCTAGTGTAACTTTGTAAATTGTTTCCTCCTAGGAGCCTGACTGAGTGCATCTTTGTTACTCTTGTCATAGAGCCTCTTAACTACCTTCTGACTAACTCATATTTCTCATGCACCCAATTTTCACATGCCACACTAGTTGTATCACTTATAGATTGAGTTTTTCCCCACTGAATAATGCCTTATTTTGTTGGTTACTCAACCTTAGGATCCTTAATAGTACGCACATAGATTCTATCTAGGTATTCTTATCCCAAGGGCTCTGTATAGGGCACTGAATTTCCATCCATCAAAGGAATCATAACACATTCCTCCTTGTTCTCAAAACCTATATACCTCTTATTAAAACGTAATTTGGAATTTTTATTATAGTACTAGGGGTGCTCAGGTATTGTTATAAATTTTTTTGCCTCAGCAAACATCAAGACTTTGAAGTCTTCAGTGAATTTTTACCCTTGGATAGTGATATCAGCATCGTTAAAAATAAAAATGGGCATTGTCTTTATCTTATTAGCCATATACAACACATTTGAAGATGGATATAATGGGGGCCTTCCCATTTGATTTCATACGTCTAGGGTGATAACTTTAACTTCTACACCCATGTCAATAAAAATATTACTTAGAATCCATCCATCAACAATTACAGTCAAGATAATTTCCTTATTAAATTCAAGGTTGTGAGGAGGTAGATAAGCATGCAAAACCTACCTCTCACACTCTCCTTGAGTTATTTGTACTTTATCACTCAACCATTCTCCTAATAGAGGGATGATATTCTCTTAGCCTATCATCTTACACACACCTCTTTGACATCATCTATATCCACCTAAGGGACCTCAGTACTTTTTTTCTATTCTGACTTCCTAGATTGCTCTTTTAGAAACTAAATTTCCCCTTGAAGACTTCTGATTATTTACATGGTATCTTGATAGACTCCTTTCTAATGGGTAGGGTTAAAATACTTCCCATATACAACTTCTTCTCTTGTAATTAGCAGTCTATGATTTGGTATCTCCCTAGCGTGTACAACCTCAGCTCACATCATCACTAGTATAGGTTCTAACTCTAACTCACGCACCATCATTGGCATCCATAGTTGATCATCACACTTTACGCTCACCATCCCAGTGCCCTTATCCTTCTCTTGCTTTTGTATCATGTGTTCAAATAATTCCAGACATTCCTTATACTTGTGATTTTTCCAACAGCAATAACACTATAATAATTCAGGGCACTTGTGCTTGTAGTGTACAGTAGATCCCTAATTATAGCAGGTTCTATGAGGGAATTCATTCATTCCACCCCCGTGATTGCCATGACCTATAAATCCTCCTCAAAAGACTCTACCTTAACCTTCTTGATCTACACACCCTTTATAATGATAACCATCATCCTTGGAGCTATTTTGAACACTAGTATGGTGCACACTAGTATCGATGACATCATGTATTTGGTCAATCAATCTACAATCGTTAGTGTCATGAGTAGTAGAGGTGAAAATTTTGAAATAGCAAGACACGTTCTTATGGATCATGCATTGTAGTAAAGGAAACCTACTTGCATCATGACCTCTGTGAAAAATCTCATAGTGTACCATCATTACACGTACCAATCTCTGAGGACAATTTTCCTTCATATTCCCTTCTACCTCACAATCCATACACCATAATCCAATGTGAGTCTCATGAGCTGAGTTCACAGATAATTTCTCTAGCTAATTTTTCATTGCAGCACTTTGGGATTTTAGGCATGGACCAACTCTTATATCAATGCTTCCTATTGCCTTAGCATGTAAGGCATCCTCCCGGGCCTCATGTGGATCTATGAAAGTATTATGTGAAAGTGCATCCTTAATGGAATTATTAGTCCTCCAATGAACCACTAAGAATATTGTGAAGGGTGAATGTCATAAGATAACTTGGATATGAGAGTTGTGAAATGTGCATCATACTCTCGTACACTCTCTATCATTCCTTGTTTAATTTTATTCAATGCACTGATTCTTTTCTATTCAAACTTAGGTATATAGAACTCCTCCAAAAAGGCATTACATAGTGCAATGTAATCTACCACTATCTGGTGTGGGTCATACTTCATGTACCATCTATGCATGTGTCCTTGCAACTTGGTTGCAAACTAAATTTTGTTCTGCTCCAGGGTAGTGATTCCTTTCATGTGCCATAATAACTCACACTTGTTTACATGTTCTATGACATCCTCAACACCCTTGTAATCAGGTAAGTGGAGTGACATCTCATGAATCACCCATTGATGGTGTTGTAGACCTTATCTACTAGATCCCATACCTTTATTCCCTATGGTGTTACCTCCACCACCAGACCCACTAGATCCACTAGTTCCAAATCCTCCATATCCACAAGATCCTCCTCCTATCATAGGAAAGGGGCCTAACATATTTGCACCCTATTATCCCACCATCATGTTAAACTATGTGCCGATAGTCTGTGATACTGAACCCCTCCCATATGTGTTTCCCACACCGCTCCTAGACACAATACTCAAACCTTGTGATCCCACACCTTTCCCAAATGTTGTGCTAGATAAAATACCCCCAAACACAGGAAATTATTGTGTAGCCATAGACATACCAAATGAAAAATTATACTTCCTAGGTGTTGCTCGACTACCAATATCGATACCAATTGGATTATCAAAACTTATCTCAGGAACTGGAAAACTAAGCACAAGGGTTTGGTCTTCATGTATGTTAATATGTGTGCCTACGGCTCTCCTCCTTTCTTCATATGATGAGATATCTCAAAAATTAGAGGGGTTTTCTCTTCCACACTTCCCAAGATGGGGTAGCTTAGACTACTCAGGTTCCATGTCCTTTGCACAAACCTCAAATTCTTCCCACTACGTCTGCCTCCATGAATCTATCACTCATGTATCTTTTCATTGTCTTTCTAACTCCCTCTCCTGATATTCATTATACTTCAGCTGCCTCTCCTCTCTCACCATTTCTGTCAGAAGGTCTACCATCCTCTACCACACTAGATTTTGTGCCCTACACCTACTAGGAGTTTATCTAGCAATGGGAAAGGATTCCAAAATCAAATTAATGACCAAGATATTGATAGCCAGTGGAATAGAATGTAAGAATGATCCTTTAGGATCCCACAAGAACTCAAACTCAACAATCTCTGGGAATGAATACGTAGAAATATTGTATTTCAAAGTATAACTAGTTATCACTCTACTCCACCAGAAATAAACAACATGGGTCCATGTCAGATCGACATCATACAACCATGGGTATTCCTCCTAGGTCCAAACATGAGGTATATAGTACCAACTTGTTGTTAATTCATATGTTGATAGCCATTAACTCTACTGGGAAATAACAGAAAAAGGTCTCATATAAATCATGATACAAGTGATCTTGTACCCATTTACGTGCATCAAACTCATGTCCAGTGTTAAATATTTGAGAAAAATCATCCTCCATGTTTCCAATCCATGCTTTGACACTATCCAAGGTTAAATGTTCCATCATTACACATTTCTCTCATAATAGCTTCAAAATTTGGAAATGGAACCAAGATGTATTCATTATTTTACCCCCAATACCTCTTTCTAACCCTAAGTGTGTCATCCTATCACCTAGCATACACTGGGCACTCACCTGAGGTGTGTGTGCATGACAAGTTCCTCATTTATGTGAGATTTAAAAGAGATTTCCACCATTAATGGAGGATTATTTGCAAAAATAGAATTACATGCATCTACTTAAAAGGTAGAAGATATAACTAACATATATACACATTAATGCATCACAAAAGGTAAATAAACATTATATGAAGCATAAGAAACCAGATCTGAGTCATGAAAATCCAAATAACATGAGGGTTTACACCCATAAACAAGATGTACATAATAGATCCATGTATATTGATTTAAAAGAGTTTCTAGTATCCATATCAAATGATAGAGCTCTAACCCCTACAAACCCATCTGATTAGAGATCCTAACTATCATTTCCCCATTATAACCCTTGCTGTAGACCCCATTACCCATAAATATGCTTAATGATATCCCTTACAACCCTATAGCACCAAGAACTCTTAACCCTGGCATCATGAGCTCTAAACCCTTAGCATTTTCTTACATTTTTGTAGTACCTCATTACCCTCCTTCTCTTAGCACTCCTATACATTCTAGTGCCTTTGCACTACCTTCTCCCCTCCTTCCTTTTTTTTTTCCCTAGCACTTCTTTAAATAGGATCATCATCCACTATCATGACTTCTCTCATGAGTAGATCACGTGCCAAGTTTCAATGTGGTCCTCCATTGGTGAATGCTTATCCTCCTTGCAAAACCTTCCACTAACTGTAATGATGCCTCTAGTAATATTCCCTACATAGAATATCCTTTTCTTGGCCTCTAAGGTTCCAGGATGGCATCTTATCCACTTATCATGCCTAGTCAGGTCTTCACATTTTTCCTCAAGTGACTCCATGATTCCAAATATGGATAAGTCATTTAAACCCTTTTTCTACCTCCTACACATGCCCTAGTTTCACTTAAACCCTTTTCCTTTGTGCTTTTCCCTGAGCGCCTTGTTATTTACTGATCCTCTACGTGCACCTCTTAGTACTTAGCCAATATTTAGCTTCCAACACTTCTCTTATCAAAGGTTACCCCTGAGTGGGTAACATTGAGTTATGATGTTCTAAAAATCCTTTGAATGGTTCCATAAATTATCCTCCTCTCCTCAATTTCTTATGAAATCCAGGTGCTTTCGTGATTGTCTTTATACCTTGTTAGAGTGAGCCTAAATGAGTTTCTTGATGCTTAGGCCTTTGGCTTAAAAATTCCATTTCCTTCATTTTATTTGAAATTAGTTTCATACTAATAGTTTTTTTGCATGCTTACCCACATTATTAATCCCTCATTGAGCATCTCATCACTTCCTTGAGGCTAATTTTTTTTTTAATTTATTAAACATCCTGAGTTCTCTTCTTTTTCACATTCACGTTCCTAGACATTTTTTTGTAAGAAACGTTGAATTTTTCCTTTTGACTCATATCAATATGAGGTGTTTGAATATCAAACAGGGGAACAAAAACTAAATCATATCCATCTTGTAGGGCCATGGATTGAGCCAAGAATTTGATACTTAGCTCTGGATATTTTGGGCCTTTTGTTGCTTCCAAGATCTCTTGTATTAAATCCTTCTTTCATACTTCCATAATTTCATCTTCACCCTTATATGAAAAATCTTCATTCAAAAATTCAAGCAAGCCATATGGAGGTACTTCTTCAATATATTGAGGATCCTTACATTTGATCACTTCTTCATCTAGAGCAATCTCAAATTTGAGAGCTTTAAAACTCCTTTCTTCAACTTCTTCATAAGAGAAATATTACTCTTCCTCAAATGGGAAGGAAAATGCTTTACTTTCATCATCACATTCATTATCCATCATCTTAGGAGGAACATGGGGTTCTTTGCCTTACTTTATTTCATTGTGACCATCCTTTGCATCAGTTGAGAAACAAAAATTTGGTTTGTGCTTATCATGCACATCCATAGCTTACATCATGAATTCAAAACTAAGTTCAGGGTCTTTTGTTTCTTTTGTAGCTCTCCAAATTTCTCACACATACTATTATTTCAAACCTTTCAAGGGGTCATTAGTTGTATTTTGTTTTTTCTTCATGTATGTCATGATTGAGAGTGTATTCATCTTCAAATGGGAATGATAATATATCATCTTCATGGGCAATCATACAAGGTGATTTTTCCATTTGATATTTTCCAAGAACCACCTCTTCTTATTTATGACCCACATCATCCAGCAATTAAGGGCTATTATCTTACAATTAAAAGTTCTTTAATTCTTCTTAAAGATACACACCCCTCTAAGAATGGATGTTTGATCCTATCAAAATGGGAATCTAATCTTCCTCCTCGGTTGTTATAAAAAAATTCATCCTCTTTTTTTTGGTATAAGATGTTGGCTCCTGGACTTCTTGCCTTTTACATCGTGTACCTCATATTCTTCTTTGGAAGTAATTATTCCATGTCTCCTTTCACTAGAATGGTTGCAGAAGACCAATTCATCTATATTTTACCCCCTAAATTTTGGTAGAAACCTCTTCTCAACAAAATTCCAAATGACGTTAGAACATCTGCTACCAAAATCACCATTGAAACCTTCTTATCCAGAAATTTGGTGAGGGAAACCTATAAATTTTTGTCTTCCTTACAATTGGGACTTATTTTGACTCCATAGAGTAACAAGAGCCATCAAGATGATTCATGGTGAGTTTGAGAGCTTTGGAAACCTTCACAGACATTACATTATCAGAGGAACCTGAAGCTATTATATAATTGTTCAGTATGTATTCCCCTATGAGAAGGGAGACATAGAAAGGGTTGACCTTATCAGATTTTGATACACTCATAGTAAGCATGTTATGTGATGGAGGTATAGGTGAGTTTTGTATTAGGAATTTATAACTAGGGATCATGGTATTGGGACTTGGACTACTACCCTTGATATGATGGATAAATCTCTCAAATTATTCCAGATGAGTTTGCCAAAATTCAGTTTCAGAAATTTATACTCTAGTTCTATCCATATTCTCTATGATGTCCAAAAGAGTAGATGAAAATAGGGTAGATGAAGACATTACTTTGGAATTTGAGGCATGCTTGGAAATAGGGGTAGATGTTTGGGTAACGAAAGATATTTTAAAAGGTATGGTAGGAAATTTTGAAGCAATAGATTATGTGGAAGTGGATTTAGAATTACAAGAAGCATTAAAATAGTTACTTGGGATAATGGGTGACCTCCCACTTATCACATGGTTAGGTTTATCCAATGCATAATTGTCGGCTAGATTTTATACATGCATAAACCTATGTAATCATGGGATAAATCCCTTTCATTGAATAGTGAATCTCCCATTTAAGTTATTTATATATTCTAATTACTTTCTAGGCTATTACTGTAATCACAAACCTCATGAACCCTAACTTGGGAATTCTATAGCAAGTAATTACCTATGTTTTTGGAATAGTGTGGGAAAGAAAGGGATGTATAACAATGGTGAGAAAAAGAGAGTATGCACTTTGCAATAATTAGAACATAGAGATTATTGCAGAAATACAATATAAATAAATAATTTTAAAATTTCACAATTTAAGAGAATGAAAAGGAAATTAGTCCAAATTTAGATTTTAAGTAACACAAAGTTTACCATATGTTGTCATGAAAATGTGCAACAAAGAAATTAAAAATTTCTAAGCATGACAACTATACCCTGTTGATACCCAAACTTAATCTCCTTCACAACTCAAGTAGCATCATGGATCTCACAAGACACTCAAGGGCAGATAAATGATTTGTGTGTCATTTGTAGCCGAGGAACACATCTATCTGACTTGTTAGCACTCAAGATTTGAAGGAGTGAGTAGAACCTCAAAATTATTTTGATATAATCCTCACTATTCTAGGTTGTGCCTTTCAACCAAGGTAAGAGAACCTATATTGCAGCCTTTGTTTGATGAAGGAGGTGGAGATATCCTTATGCTTTGCACATTGTATGGAGATGGCCTTGGGAAAACATGATCACTTATCCATTATTAAAACTCAAAAGAGTTGTCACTACTAAAGGAGTAGTATGGGTAGGATGAGTTAGTTTGAATAAAATTTTGTTGGGAGATGTTTAGACAAGACTAGCTACGAATTACCAACTTCTTTGAGAACCTTTGCAAGAGATTTGCAACACCTAAACAGTAGAGATTTTTCAATGGGTTTAAAATACTCCTTCAACTAGGATATGTACACCAAATGGAGGCCCAGATCTACACTCTTCCACACAACATTTGATAACCTAACAAAAAATCTTAAAGAAAAATACCAACAAAATATCCAGGAATCCCTATTTGATCATGACCCAAGGTGCACCCAAAAGTTTCCAAAAATCTCAATATTCAAGGACAGTAAAATGATTTTAAATCTGTTTATCTTCTATCAGATGAAGGATCTTCTAAATATAAGATTGCAAATTCCATTAAACCATCAATAATAAATGAGACCCTATATAATCAAAAGGATCCTAAACATAAGATTACAACATGAGTAAGAAACACAAATTTAAATTATTCTGAAACATAAGCATATGTAAATTTTGCCAAGAGATAACACCAAATAATCCAGAAAATGATCAAATATATCAGTAGGGGAATGTCATGAGAACAATATTAGAGATTATTGATGGCTTTAAAACTTGAAACCAACTCAAAATGATGAAATCTGATGTAAAATAGAATTGAAAATTGCTCTCAGGTGGTTTTCTTAGAGAAAATGGGATTCTTCCTCTTTTTTCCTTGAAAAATTCTGTCCTTTTTTCTCCCCCCCTCAAATCCTCCAAAAATATCATATATATTCAATGCCAGCTTGGAGTCTTGCCTCCCAAGTAAATAATATGCTTGAGCGATCAAATTTGTTACAAAAACCCTTATCCTTTCATGAAAATGACATAAAATGGAAAACAACTCACATATTGCCAGGGATGCACAAAAATGTTTAGAATATTACACAAATTCAGATCCTTATCCATCCTAGAGTCATGTTTTTGTTATTCAGGCATGCCAACATGTTTTACTTATCATTTTTTTACCTTCTCCCCTCATCATTTCACCTCTACAACTTTTGATTTTCACTTTTCATGTTTTTTACTCAGGATGGGGAAAAAATTACATCAAAAACACCGTAGATCGAAGAATTGTGTCATGAAAATGATGCCAATGTTCTCAGAAGGCCAAGACGACCCAAAATCATATAAGGTTCAATGAAATTTAATGAAGAAATGTGATTTCCAAGCTCCTTGGAGCTCCCATGGTGGCAAGAAAATGAAATTACATAATAACCATCAATTTTGTATCGACATTAAATGTCCTCCTTCCACATAGTAGATGAGATCCACGAATAAGTTCAAAGATACCCTTTTTGACTCTAGACAAGGTAGGACATGTGTCAAATTATGATTGGATTGGGCTCCCGTCTTTTAAAAATGCATTTGTGACCTTTTCCAAATTTTTGGAAAAGTTTGTAAAATTTCCCCACCTGCCTCTTGGGCCCGCCACATGTCCATGTGTGGGCCCCATTAAAAATGCGGGCCGATTCTATCCATTTTTCTCCTTTTTTGAAAAAAGGAAATTTCACTCAAAATTCTCCGTGGGTCTGAACACCTACTCTCTTCCTCGCCACGTGGTGTTTTACCATTCGCTTTGGGTCCAGGCCTCCAATTCTTCCCTCAGACCTCCCTGCTAAAATTTGCAAAATTTTAAAATTCTCCGTGGGCCTGCACCTCCCCATTTATACCTTTTGGGACACGTGTTGCTTCATGATTTCTTGCAGAGCTTTGGCTAGAATTTTAACTTTAAATTTTTGAAGTTTAAAAACTTTAAATTCAGCAAAAGTGCCACCCTCCCATGCTGACCTTTCTTTGGACACATGCCCATCTGCTATTAGATAAAGGCCTTCGGGTCAAAAATTTCCCTTGACACCTTGAGCCAAAAAACACAAAATTTCACCAACTTCTTCCACCACCCGCATGCCTCCCGAGCCACGTGTCCTCTTCCCATTTGCTGCGGGATTTCAACTCAAATTTTGACTTTAAAATTTTGAAGTTAAAAACTTAAAATGCACAAAAACCTCCGCTTCATTATGTTAAATTCTTCTAGACATGTTTCCTCCTATGGTTGGTCAAGGGCCTTCGGGCCAAAAATTTACTCTGAATAAATTTGTAAAGTAAAAAGCTAAATTTTTCAAGGACAACCCACCACCCACCAACCAATCATAACATGACATGTTGCCCTAGATGCTGCAATGATGAATTTGAGGGTCCGATGACACCCGTATAAGCGTCAAAACACCAAAAATTCATAGGATGCCCTAGAAATCAAAAAATTTAACAAGGGTGGTAGATTTCTTGATTTTAAATCAATTGAAACATGATTTAGGATTGTTTTCAACCTAGGGATCAGGTTTTTAATTACAAACACTTCATATTCGACTAATTTCAAGTTTTGCACGATTTGACAAAGGAAAAAATGACATAACTGACCATTCAAAAAAGCTAGAGCACACAAAAAAAGGTGAAACTTGGATTGTTGTTTCAAATTAAGGAAAAAAAGTAAGATCTTGGGCATTTTTGAAGCATTTAATTGGGGAAGACGAATCTGCAGCCCACCAAATTGAAAAATAAAATGTTTGCGAGCAAATTTGGACATGAAAAATTAAGGCACGTTATGAAAACTCAATAATGGGACCAACATACTCCTATGTTAATTTTTTCAAGTTTTGTCAGTCCAAGACACCTCAGGTCTATCCAGTCAGTCCAAGTGACCTCTTGATTAATATTATCTCATCCCCCTAGGTGATTTCAAGATTTCATTAAAAGTTATAAGCTACAGGCAGTTGTGGGAAGGTCTATCACTAGCCTTCTTGGGACTAGAGCAACCCCATGGTGCGGAACAAAAAATCCAAACTAGACACAGAGGTGATTCAAAGGTCTTGGGACATCACTGAAATGATTTAGGAATATTCTGGAAGATCTCAGAGAATCTGGGGTAGTTTCACCAAAGTTAGGGTTCACAGGCCTAGTTAGTACACAAGGAAAAACAACTGCTGAGCTTCGGAGTTAGGAGAAAAACAAAACATTGTCAGAAATATAATTACAATCCCTAAAATATGGTGAAATAATTGTTTTCACAACACTTTAGATCATTAGTTTTGCAGGCATTTTTTATCATGCATGGGTGGTGTACCACATCATAAATCCACCTTTTCAGGGATCAAATGGAATAATAAAGACATTATACCCCCACCAATGGCTTAAAAATTCCATTTCCAGTCAGGATCATATAGCATTTTGCCAAAATTTTCCATCGGGAGCTCAATATATCATCATCTCAAGTTTTCCTCTTGGAGCGAGTTCAGGAGTTAACCAAATTTTGGGAAGACACGTGTTAGGTCTAAGAGCCTAGCGGGATTCTTTTTCAACCACTCCATCATTTAAAAATATCAAAATAGATTTACAATAGCAATGAAATCCTCAACCTCATGGTGATACATAGGTCTCAGAAGAATATTTCATCGAGATAAGAAGAAGAAACGAAGAATAGAGAATAAGAACAGTGGAAATCCCCATTACCATGAAAACAAAATTTGAAGAAATATTCCAAAATTGTGCAAGGATTTACAAACCATCTATTTTTTAGTTATTATCTATTGAAGACCATTAAAAACTCATATTCAAACTCCCATTTGCAGAAAGGAATGCTCACAGTGAAAAAAAATTCACTTCAGGCTCTATGAAGAACAAAGTGTAATTTCCCATCAAACCAGCAACCGGATTGAAGAGAAATTTCACTAGTGAGACAAGACAAAAACAACTATCACAATGGAGTTGATTTCATCATGAATGGATACAAAAACCATACCTACAAATTTCAATCTCCATTAATGGCCGCCATGACACAGTATTGGAAAAAATTAGCGAGCTACCTCTCCACTTCTCAGGGTTCTAGTGGGTGAAATCACATGAAAATTAGAGGGAATAATCACTGAAAAATCTAGCTTCGCATGAACTATTTTTCGCACCATGAGGTCCCTATTTTTTATGGATATGGAGAGATGTTTTATTATCAGTATTCTTCCCTCTTCGAATAAATTTTCAAATTCCCAAATATCCGACAAGCAAAATAATCCAAAATTCAGAGGGAAGGGTCTCCAAAAAATCTAGTTTCTCTCAAACTAGTTTTTGCATGATGAAATTTCTAGTTTCTCAAGATATGAAGGACTGATTTTTTATCAGTATTCTGCCCTAGTAGCTCCATACCGGAAGCTCTTACAACACATAAATTTTCATTTTCCTTTTTTGATTTTTATGGAAAACAAATCATGATGAAAATTGGAGCACGAGTTCGTGACAAAGATTCGGATCCAAAAAATTTAGTCCCGTCGTAAACAGAGGTCATTTTAACCACTTACTAAAAATAGCATATTTTATATTTCCTCGTATGTTATAAATGACGAGTCCCACTGAATTTCAAGTTCTATCACTCAGGACAATCAGAAAAGGGTTAAAAGGAAAATTAAGATGGAAAATGACTTCTTCCCAAAATAGTAAGTCCCCAAATAATAACCTACTAAAAATAGAAATGTGCTAAAAATAGCAATATCTCAGGAATAGAGGGGGTTGGAATATGGTAGAAGGTATAGAAGGTTAAACTGGAGCAAGATAGATGATATGCCCTAGAATAGCATAACATGGGCTCATATTCTAAAAATAGCAAGTTATTCTCAAAGGGAAAGTTTGGCACAATGGGACATAGAGGGATGATCATTCAGGTCAATACCATCATTCTGGATCAGCCATGGGAATTGATCATATGGAATTTGAGGTCTCTCTCAAGGAGCTGGATAATTTTTTTTACACTCACTACATAGTTCAGGTCATAGGTATATCATACACATGATGGGAGTTTTGGTCATCAGAAAAACCATTCAGCAGTGCTTTTAAACACTCATTCCAAAGCATCTGTGAGCCAATTGGGAGGAGTTTCACATGAGTTTTAAGATTCATAGTTTCATCGCATTGATCTTTCAATCAATGAGGATAAATGGACTTTATCGAGAATGACATCTCCTCTTCTTCTTCTCTCACTCTTTGTCTCTCCTCTCCCCCCAAATTTATCTCTTCTCAATGTTCTAATTTTGCATTGGGGTTGTACTTTTTCATATGTATTAATGTTCCTAATGTAATAAGTTGATTTTGTGTTATAAAAAGGGACTTAATATTCTCATAGGAATTTGAAAAGTTTTAAGTTGTGTGAGGACATATGAAAAGCCATTGGGGGGTAGATGATGATTCATCTCTCATTCTATAAATTGTAAATCCATTCTCTTTTCAAAGGGTTTGAAATTGATCTTGTAAACTCAAGAGTGTGTTGTACTTAGAGAAAGAAAAGGAGATAGACATTTTCTTCTACTTTCCTCCACTCTCAAATTTATTCCATTCTCACACTATGCACAACTTTTGTTTACGAAGTAAATACAAGGAATTTCTAGATTTCTTTGAGTAAGGGATTTCTTGATAGGTTTATATCAATAAATTTTATTTGGTCTTGTTGCTATTTGCAAATTTATTTCTTCTCATGAATGCATGTTTTGAAATTTCTAGCTTGTGTGTGAAGGAATCTGATTTTCTACCTGCAACATTAGTTCTCCCATATCATTTCTCACTCCTGTTTCCTACTCTTAAAACAAAGTATTACCTAGCAAGATATTTCTATCTTTTTCGCAGGGTCAGTGGAGTGCCCCTATAGAATCCATGGTTGTAAGGCCACCAAGAGAAAACTCACTTTCACTCATACATGCATATATAATAGTTGCACCGATTAAGTAGAGGGACTTAGATTCCTAAAGCGTTGGAAAGAAATCCACGAGTTTTTCCACCCAAAAAATATTCTCACCAATAGTTTTTGGCACCCACCATGGGGAAGATTTAGCAGCATCTACACCCAAAATATGACCATAAGGTCCAAAAATTAAAAAATAAATAAAATATTGAAAAACCAAAAAAAAAAGTTCATGAAAAGCCATTTCTAAAAGATACACTATCAATTCATTCACGTGACTCTTCATATTACATAGTGTATTTTCATATTCCCACTACAAAATTTTCCAAATTTTGGTTGAATGAAGATCCACCAAGTTGAGCAAGTCAAGAGGTGTTGTTGATTCCAATTTTGAGGCTTTGCAAAAACAACAAGAATGAATTAGAGATAATCCATACTTCTTCTCTCAATCCTCCTCTCTGTTTGAATCTTCAAGCAGTTCACTTGGAAATATTTTCAAGACTCCTATTGATACCCCCTTCAAATTCTCACATTTTTCAACCACCCTTGAGCATTGAGTTCTCAGAAGAAGAAGAATTTGAAGAAGGAAGAGCTGAAGTAGAAGTAAAAATGGCAATGGAAGATGAAGTAGAAAGATCCCAACCCATTGTTCCATGGGGAAGAAATACATGTCCGCTTGCTCTTGAACCTCCTCTTCATGATCTACTAAAAATTTCCCATAAGAAATTTCCAAATTTCAAATGTGATGGCACACAACTCCCTAAAGAGCACATATCATCCTTCACCACATCATGTGGAATTCTTGGTGTCCAACATGAAGATGGCACTGTAAGATTTTTCATGGAGTCTCTCCAAGAAAAAGTGGCATAATGGTTCTACCTCCTACCTTCCCAATCCATCACTTACTAGAATGACATCAAAAGGAAGTTAAAGAAAATATTCAAACTTATTAAGGATTTTCAAGACCTCCTTGTTCAATTGGCACAAATAAAGAAAGAAGAAAATGAAACTATGAGAGACTTTGTGGCTTGTTTCAACTTGTTGCTTCACATGATACCTGAAGAGGATTCACCATCTGAAAACAATCTCAAGAGATTCTTCATCAATGCTCAATCACCGGAGGTAGAATTTATCCTATGAAGAGTTCAACCAAGGAAAATTGTAGAAGCACAAAGGATGGCCATAAAACTTGATGACAATCTCATCCTCTCTAGAAATATCAAGAATATGTCAAAGGGAAATACACAACATCCTAGAGACAAGAGAACAAATACACTGCTGAAAACTATTGACAAATGACATGACATCATTAAAGAGGGAAATATTTGAAATATTTTCTTCTCAAAGAAGCAACAGAAATCAGTTATGGGAGTACCTTGAAGGATTTCCTTAGAGTCCCCACCTATCAATGCAAATTGTAGGAGTAAGGGAAATGAAGAGGAGCTTGAACCAGAAAGTGAACATTGTGATTTCCTAGAAAGTGATGAGTTTGAGAATGATACACAAATCAAATTTTTTTAGTATTTTGGAGGTGATGAAGAAGACGAAGAAGATGCACCTAGTTTTTCATGTGTGGTATTCACTCATTCTCAGTCTGATAAAGTAACATCTCCCTCCACTGCTGTAAAGAAAAATAAGATTAAATATCCTCACATGGTGACTTCATAAAACAAAATAATCATTTGAGGATCTCCACTCCCACCCTCCATGGAATCTGTAGTGTTGAATCCTGATCCTGTAGCAAGTAAGAAGGATCCTACAATCCCAAGTAAGTCTTTTGATGCCTCTTCTAAGTCTAAATTTAAATATGCCCCTGTTAAATCTAGTACTTTAAAAGCTCCTAGTGTACCTTTAAAAATACCCTCCATTCCCCAAAAATATACTCCTACTTCCAAACCTGTCCTAAATCCAAAAGTATTCCCTTCATCAACTTCATCTGCATCTTCTCCTTTTGATTTCATAGAATATGCAAACTAAACCAAAGTCCGTATTATTTAAATTGAATATTTGTGAACTCATCTTGAAAAATTTTAGAGGTTTTTCTGATATATCAAGGGTGGTATTCTAACACCCAATGTTGTAACTTCTAGTTCCAAAGGCATGTTTCCAAAACCACCTACACCTCCCTCACAGAAAATGCTTTCCTTAAATGCATCCAAGACTGACAGGGTTGATCCTTTCTACGTCTCCCTTCTTGTTGTAGAATATGTATTGAACAATTACATAATAGATTTTGGTGCCTCAGACAACTTGGTGCCTTTGAAGGTCGTCAAGGCTCTCAAACTTACCATGACTCCACTTGGTGGCTCTTGTTACTCTTTGGTGTCAAAAGAGGTCCGACTTGTAGGGAAGGTAAAAACCACAGAGGTGGATCTTGCCATATTTCCAAACAAGAAAGTTTCAGCGATGATTTTCATAGCAGACATCCTAGCCTCATTTGGAATTTTGCTGAGTCAAATTTTCTACAAAGACTTGGGAGGGAAATTTTAGATGAATTGGTCATCTACAACCATGCCAATGAAGGGAGACATGGAGAAATTTCTTCCCGAGAAGAATATGAGGTACACAGTATGAAATTTTGGAAGCCCAGAAGCTAAAATTTTGTACCAAGATACCAGGTAGATGAATCCCTTTGTGAAAATTGAGGAGGAAGATGATATTCCCATCTTGATAGGGTCATACATGCCCTCCTAGAGAGGCATGGACCTTGAAGAATCATTGAGGAGATTTGAGTTACAATAGGGAAGCCCTGAATTTCTAGATGACGCAAACCATGAAGAAGAGGAAATGGTTCTTGATGATTTTCAAGCATGTAGACACTTAAAATTGGTTACTCAATTTAGTGTCCCTCTCATTCATTTACCTGCTTAGGTAACCTGGGGCACGTTTTACGTCACCAACTATTCCCTTGGGATATTATCCAATTTGTGATTTAATCACTTATTCCAAATTTAATTCACCCCATCACATCTTACCCATGAGTGATTAAATATTAAATATTTGATTACGCTTCTTCCCATGCATCTTAATCACTTATCTACCCCAAATTTATTCTATCTATGTACCACATCTATATCTCCTCTTCCCTAAGCGGGATATTTCCCGTATTCGGGATAAGTCTTATCTTTCTTGAAATCGCTCATTTTGGCCATCTCGGGAGTCTATTCCGCGATCGGCGCCGACCCATATGGTCGGCGCCGATTTTCTAGGATCGGCGCCGATTATAAAAGCAAGTCCAGAGCTCAGTTCTAGGGACCGAAAAAGAGACCACGAACGAGCGAAAGAGCGAACAGGCGAAAAAAGGAAGCATTTACGCACGAACAGAGAGCGAGAGAGATACAGGTTGTGAGAAAGAGAGATCTTCTTAGCATCAATTGTATCAAATTAGGGCAGATCCTGTCCGAATCAATCCCTGAGAGGAGCACCGTTACTCTGTCCCTGTCACATCAGCATCGCACACCACCATCTATCATCTGGTGACTCTGTTCCAGTGTCTCGCCAACTTCGGCACATCCAGCAGACCACATTCATCTTCTAATTCCCGGATCTTACCCAGTCCCTGATTGATCGATCTGCCTTTAGTCGACGCCGATCTAACCCAGTCGATGCCGATTAGTCTCAATCGACGCCGACCACATCAGTCGACGCCGATTCTACCCAGTCGACGCCGATTTCTCTGCAGACAGGTAAAAGGACACAGGTAACACAAATTCAGCATTATTTCCTAGTTCCCTGTTTTCTGTACTTTCTGTCTGCTGTTTAGATTCTGTCTTATTACTGCAATCAGAAAATCTAGCTTTTTACTTACATCTTTTATCATGTATGCTTCTTTTCTTAATTGAAAACGTGGACTGACATCCGCCGAGGAAGCTTATCGCTTCCCGGACCCGCCTCTCGGGCAGTCCACCTAAGTATCTTTTAACGTGATCTTTTTCTGTCAAGCATCGGTGTTTTGCAGGTTACTCAGATCTATTGTGCGAATCGCTCGTGTGCGCCCGTCTTGTCTACATCGGCTTCCTCATCCATCTACATCTTCGGATCTTATCCATCAGGTATCAATTTCATTGGAGTTTTTCAGGGTTTTTGTGTTTAGTTTGGTGCATTAACTTGGACAGGTAACAAGCGCGAAATTCTTGATCTACATTCTGGCACGCCCGGTGGGACCCAACCAAAGTCCCTTATTGGTAAGTTCATTTCTTTTCTAGTTTTGAACTTTGTTCCTTTTCTTCACTGATTTCTATCAGTCCTATTTGAGCATTTCTTTTCATCATTTCAATCTTGCTCTTTTTAGGCGAAATCGTTATCTTCGAAATTTTTCTAGTTCCCTAAAAATAGAGATTTCTGTTTCACCATTATCTGGATATATCTTTCTGGATTTTGTTTGTTATTTGCTTAACCTCTTCTTGCGGAGCACTTTGCTTGTTCGTGGGATTGTTCGAGGGGAAGAGCTCAACAACGCGCTTTCTGAAGTCCACACACCTTGGAGAGCTAAATCCACAGGTATTCCTCTTTTTCGGTGTTTTCTCCTTTTTAGGATTTCTTTGTTGGTTGCCTATCACATCCAAACACTTCAATTTTTTTTTGGTGCTTAAAAAGAACTTAATCGCATTTGGGAAAGAATCTGTTTGACTTGTCTTCACCGAAATCAAACACTTCGTTTTTAAGTGCTTAAAAAGAACTTTTTCTTTGTCATTGCTGCATGCTTTTCATCTAGTTTTAATTAGGCTGGAAAATTGATCAAAATCGGTAGTGACACTATTTGATTTTTATTTTTCACCCTTGCACACAAAGCCAAAATCACTAGGTATAAAGCATTTAAACAAAACTCCTTCCCTGGCCTCGCCTACTTGGAAGTGATATCCAAGAGGAAGAGCCTACGCGGTACTCAGGCCGCGCTATAAATTCACGGAAGATTTTGGTATATATTGGCAAAGCACCCGACTCCCTTATCGCAGCGGTGTGTGAAGTGCGGGGGTAGGCCCCTATATCAAGCCACGTACCGGTCTTTTACTGAAGTGCCTTCGGGACTCCTCACCAAACATTACCCAAACCATCCTTAGTTTGGCTATCTGAGTAGTTCCTGTTCTAAAAAGCCTTCCCTAACATTTTCTTTTCTTAAAAGCATCAAAATTTAAAGGAGATAATCACTTGCGCTGCTTGAATTGTCTGTGCATTAGTTAGGTCAATTTTCTTTTCTGTGTGTTTATGACGGTTATCACTCGGTCACAATCTAGAAGAATGGCTCAACTGGTTCCTTCTTCCTCCGAGATCACCACTAGTGTGGAGGTTTCGGCACTCCCCCAATCTTCCTCGGGACCGCTGTTAGTTGGTTCCCCATCCTGGTCATATAATCCTTTCTATCAAGCCAAGGCAATCCCATCACGTCCAGCTTCCCCTAGTCCTTCGGAAATATCATCTGGCTCGGAGTATGTTCCCCGCGGGGATCCTGAATTCCAGGCATTCCTCGACCGCAATCCGATAGCCCTCATGGACTACCTAGTACACAAGTCCATTCAAATATCTGATCAAGGACCACCAATCCAACAAGTGTACGATTATCCTCGTGGATCATCCCAAGCCTTCGTAGAGCAGTTTGCATCATCTCTCTTGCCTCGAGCCACGGAGAAGAGCGAGGCCCCTATGCCTCCCTTTTCTCTTCCACCTACCATATCGACTAGTTCTCAAATAGTCTTACCTATTCCTAACACCGCAGTTACCTCAAATATTCCACAACCTACTTCTGAGAGGTCTTCTGCCCTTGCTATAATGAATGCGTCTGCACACCCGCATATTGCTGTTAATTCATCTATGCCCTCCATTGTGTCCCAAGGTCAGTACCTCTTCATGAGCCAACCCCCTCCGAATAGTCAATTGGCTCCTACTTCTCGTCCTCTAGGGGGTCTTTCTTCCAATGTTCCAGCAACTGTGACCTTCACCCATCCTCTAACATCGGCACCCTTAATACCTAATCCGGCAGTAGAAGGCCCCTTTCAGGTCTTGTTCCCCAACATGTCCAATCCAACCAACACCCATGTTCCTCAATCTGTCCCGATCCAATCAACAAACATAGGAGTCCACCAATCACAGGCTCCATCCGTCACCCAACCTTTATTTTCTCAACCACTTATTATCTCACAGCCTGCCTATACGCAAGCTATCTCACAGCAAATACCCCACCCGGTGTCACCCAGAACACCTGGTTATTCCTCTTATCATCCTATCCATCAACAGATGAATCCCCCATTGACACCTCAACAACATCCACCACTTGCTTCTTATGTAGGACATACCAATGTACCTCCTCCTCAATCAGACGTGGTTCAAATTCTCTTCAAGAAAATCGCGGACTTGGAAGCCTCCACAAAAGGGGCTCGTCCTTCATACTCCTTTGAAGAAGTGTGTAATGAACCCATTCACCCTTCAGTGGCTTTTAAGCCTTATCCTCCCCAATGGGAACTTCCTAAATTTTCAAAATTTCATAGTCGGGAAGACCCTCAGCAACATTTGCGAGCATTCAAACATGCTTGCTACCTCATAGTCCAGGATCAGGAGCTTATGCTCCGTACCTTTCCTATGTCTCTAGCAGGTCCTGCTTTAGACTGGTACAATAACATTCCTCAACATTCCTTGTTTTCCTTCTCTCAATTGGCCCAGATGTTTGTTGAAAACTTTTCAATAAATATCGCGCATAAGATCTCGATCACAGATCTTTATAACATTCGCCAATTCGATGATGAGTCTATTGCAGACTTTGTCGCTCGTTGGAGAGGGATAATCAACCAATTGTCTTTCTCCCTTCCTCAATCCCAACAGATCGAGTTGTTTACTCGATCTTGTGCTAATCACATTTCTTCTACTTTAAGGATCCAAACTTTTCATACCTTTGAAGAAGCCTTCACGATGGCACGCAAACTTGAATCTCGCGCCATTGAGCAAGGGAAGCTAAAACTTCGCTCTAAATCTAAACCAGATTTTTCTCGGTTTACCAAACCAAATTCTTCTCCTTCTAAAGATAAGAATCAAGGATCCACCAACGCTATCGTATTAAAAGCATCACGAGCCGATAATACTTCTAATCAAACACCACGAAGAGACCCCTCATCTTCTCGAAAAGGGGCTTCATCATCTCGATCCTTTGCTCCATTGGGGGAATCATATGCCTCTATCTTAGAAAAAATGTTGGAAGTTCGCATGATCGAACTTCCACCCATTAGGGATATTGATGAAAGCCGAGAACGCCCATTCTGGTATAGGGAAAATGATTTCTGTCATTATCATAGAACCAAAGGTCATGACATCGAACGATGTCAGACTTTCAAAAATCTTGTCCAAAAATTCATTGATAAAGGCGAGCTCATTCTGGATAACCCAAATGCTCCCCCAAATCAGGCGCTCGATGTTTTTAAACAACCTTTTCCCAATCATGCCCCGAACCATAATGCTTCAGAGTCTCAAAAACCAAACACTCATACCATCAACTTCATCTCTACCGAAGAATCTTCTTCCGAAACCAAGCCATCTGCAAACACATCAATCGAATCAGAACCTCCTTCCACTTCATCTATCACTGGAGTTCCATTATCTTCAGATGGCCCGTCTTTGAATATTCCTACATTACTAAGCACGGAGTCTTCTTTCTCCGCTCCTTTGTCTGACCTACCATCCATACCCGAGACAGTGTCATCCTCATCTGTCTCATCTTCAGACATTCTTTCAATACTCGAGGCAATTACATCCCTTCGAGTTTCCACTACAGGCACATCCACTTCTGTTGCTCCCATTCCCGCTGCAACTATGTCCTTGGTAAACGTACCTATAATTGTGCCGACTTCGACGGAAGCGTCTTCGATTCTGACCCTTCCTATCTCTTTTCCTACAGTAGTTTCACCCATGATTACTGCATCAGAAGTAGTCTCTTCGCAAGGAACTGCTTCTTCATCACCCCCTTCTTCCATCACCAATGTTACTTCGCCTATTAAGGAAAAATCAAAAGAAGTAGCACCAACACCTATACACTTGGTTCCGGAACCTAAACCGAGACAACCAAAATCTAACATTACACCATCAGTACCTCCCCACCCACTTCCTCCGAAAAGGTTACAATCACCTTATGCCGTTGAAGTTGTCACCATCCCTGAAAAAGGAAAGCCCATATTTCGGACCATCAAGACTCTTGGTGCTCTTCCACAAAAATCTCTCTCTACGCCTCATAAACGATTGGATTTGCCCGCTGAGAAGGCGTTTTCTTCTACACACTTATCAAATCCATCATCTTCTTCTACAACACATTCTTCACCAATACCCCGAAAAATAGACTTACCTACTAAAAAGACGTCACCTCTTCTATCAGGATCATCATCTTCATTACCAAAAACCAAGGCACCCTATGTCCCTCCGATTACACCTACTTTGGGAGCTTCTTCCTCTTCTAAACCGACATTATCTAAATCATCAGTAAATTCGACCAAGCAACCCCCTTTGTCTCCAAAGACCGCAAAATTTGTCACATCTCCATCATCTTCAAAATCTATTTTAGGGGCTCCTCCTCCACCAAAGTCAATCATGTCTCACTTACTCCCATCTCAAGTGCCCAAGACTGCCCCTCCAAATGTCCAAACAAATAAGAGGATCCCTAAAAAGACTGTTAAACCTAACATGCAAGTTCTTTTACCTCGGCAGTCGGTTAATGTAAAAGAACCACCTCCATCATCTTTATCCTCCTCTTCGTCTACCGGATTCTATACCGAAATCCTTCATCAACTTATCCAATCTTCATCCATAACCCTTCCTCCGATTAAACCTTATAACCCTAAAGGAGTTAAACCTACCTGGTTTAACTCTGATCTGATTTGTGCTTACCACCGTACCCCGGGTCATGATACCGAGGGATGTAAAGCTCTTCAAGCCGTTGTCAAGAACCTTCTGGAAGAAAGTGACCTTTTGCTGGAGGAGGAGGAACAAGTACCTCCTGTCACCTTAGCCTCATCTGAGCCCCAACAATCCACTCAGACCTCTGGTGGTCCCACTCCACTTGATCTTCCACCTTCCCAAATTGACACAATCCATATCGCCACTAGAACCCAACACTATGATAACCCATCTTCATCTTCAGCATCTCGACCACGGGTTGTCATTTCTGCAGCCCCCGAAGGCGTGTCTCCTTCCTCATCAGCCTCACGACCCAGGGTCTCTATTCGTGCTGCACCTCGGGCTCAAGTTCCCGTATCTGTTGAGGAGAGTGTTATGAAACAACTCACCCAGGCTCCGGTCAAAATGTCTCTTCTTGACCTCATCCAATCCTCTCCACAACATCGCCAAGCTTTGATTGATAATCTGCGTCGCATCGCAGTGAATTCGGATGAGCCCCAGCCCTTCGAGTGGGTTGTTGGATTGAATAGACCATCAACCACCATTTCTTTTGAAGATTCGGAAATTCCTTCTCTTTCTTCCGAGGATTTGGAGGCTCCCCTCTTTATCACAGTCCAAATCAATAACACTACCTTAAAACGTGTTATGATCGATAGTGGAGCTGCACTCAACGTCATCTCCTCGCACACGTTTGAGCAACTTAAGTTACCAAAGAATGTAGTGTCACCCCCGCCTTTCGCCCTTCGATCATTTAACGATCAGCTAGCAGTTACTTTAGGAACTGTGGTCTTACCCATTCGAGTAGGTAAGAAGCTGCTTCATGAACTCTTCTACATCGTCGAAGGAAAATTCCACTATAATATGATCCTCGGACGCTCCTGGATTCGCGCAATGCATTGTGTCCCATCCACCCTCCATCGATGCTTAAAATATCAATATGAGGGCAAAATATATACTCATCCAGGAGATCCTTTTCCTTCCGCACAATGCGACATGACCACAAGATCTGCCCCTTTAAAAGAAAATGCATGTTCTCCTGAAGGGGCCTCATCTTCTTCCATACCTGCAACCAAACTACCGGACTTACAAAATCTAGAAGAGACATTGCAGCGTTTCTCACTAGGAGAGCTTCCTCTCTTTTCTTTTGATGCCCATCTCAAACCTAATGAGTATGGTAGACCAGACAAACAACCTGAATATCAACCAGGTCTCGGTCGCATCGTCACCATTGGTCTGCCTAATCAACAGACTAATTTCATCTACGGTGGTCTTGATACGCCTCACTATCGCCCAGATTCTCCTCCTAGGACCAAACCTTACTCAACAGGGTTTGATTATCTACAGAATCCCACGTTTGCAAAAACTTATCTATATCGATGCGCGTGGAAAGGTTTTGGCCTGGGAAAATATGAACAAGGTATACATGACCTCAAATCCATTCCTACTCTCATGCCACATCAGAAATTTGGTTTAGGATTTAAACCCCTTTCAAAAGCCACCGTCACTATCCTCGATGAGCCTCTTCCTACTGAAGAACCATCTTCCCCCACTAAGTCAGAAGCATCACTTGATGTGAACGATGACATTTCCATCCCACCTAACTTTTTTTTTTGATCAATACCATTTCCTTAGGGCCGTTAGTCTATGAGACTAACAATCGGTCCGCTTCTATACCATTAATCTTCCCTGAAATAGTTGGAGACGATTCTCCCACTATCAACACTATCCACTGTGCGGATGATGATTCTGTCCTCACCTATCTGGGGGCAGAGGATTCATATCTCCCCAAAACTATTCCTTCTGACACGTCTACCCTTCTCAACGAGGCCACTATCGACCTTAATATAGGGACTTCTGAAGACCCTCGTATCATTAAGGTCGGCCAATCCCTTAATCCACAGGAGTTAGGGGATTTTACCACTTTTCTTTCCAAACATCGTCAAGCCTTTGCTTGGTCATACGAAGATATGCCAGGGCTCGATCCCGATATTGTGGTCCACAATATCGTTACTCTTCCCAACATCAAACCAGTTAAGCAAAAATTACGTAAAATGCACCCTAGAGTAGCCCTTCTTGTTAAAGAAGAATTACAGCGCTTGCTCTCGGCTAACTTCATCCAACCCATCGATTATCCGCAATGGGTGTCCAATGTAGTACCAGTAACTAAGGCTACTGGGAAAATTTGAATTTGTACCGACTTCCGGGATCTTAATCTTGCCTGTCCAAAAGATGATTTTCCTCTACCTAATATCGACCAACTCGTAGATTTAACTGCGGGTCATGAGATGCTTTCTCTTATGGATGGTTTCTCTGGATATAATCAAATCCTCATCGCACCAGAAGACCAACATAAGACTTCCTTCATAACTCCTTGGGGGACCTTTTGCTATCGTGTCATGCCTTTTGGTCTTAAGAACGCAGGAGCAACCTATCAACGAGCAATGACCTACATCTTCCATGATCTCTTGCACAAAACTGTGGAAGATTATGTTGACGATCTCCTCGGCAAGTCCAAACGTCGTCAGGATCATCTTTTCATCCTTGCACCTCTCTTTGAGAGGCTTATCCACTTTTGTCTTCGTCTAAATCCAGCTAAGTGCGTGTTTGGCGTTCTCACTGGTAAACTTTTAGGTTTTATCATTTCCATCAGGGGTATTGAAGTCGACCCCGCAAAAATAAAAGCCATCCTTGAGATGCCTCCCCCGTCTAACTTGAAGCAACTCCGCAGTCTCCAAGGACGTCTTCAGTCAGTGCGTCGTTTTATCTCCCAATTGTCGGACCGTTGTCAACCTTTTCACCATCTCCTCCGTAAGAATGTTCATTTTGAATGGGATGAGCATTGCCAAAAGGCCTTTGATGATCTCAAAGCTTATCTTCTTTCTCCACCCGTGCTTACACCTCCACGCGAGGGGGAGCCTTTCTATCTTTATATCTCTGTGACTGACCATGCTCTGGGAGCCATGATCTCGCATCGGGACACTTGTGGTAAAGAACAAGCTGTCTATTACATCAGTCGCACCCTCCATGAGTATGAGACACGTTACTCCGAAGCTGAAAAACTATGTTGTGCTCTCTTCTTCGCAACTTCTAAGCTTCGTCATTATCTCCTTAATCATAAAACTTACATTGTCACAAGTATCAATCCTCTCAAGACAATTCATGCAAAGCCTTATCATAATGATCGTATCACTCGTTGGCTTATGCTCATGACAGAATTTGACCTCGAGTTTATCCCGCAAAAGGCTATCAAGGGTCAGGTTATCGCAGATCAATTAGCTGATGCTCCTCTTCCGGACACTCAAGACCCCCTTGCTCAGTTCCCCGATGAATATATCCAACAAATTGATTTTGGTCTATCTCCATTTAAAGTAAAGCTCTTCTTTGATGGATCTAAATGCCAGCAAGGGGGAGGTGCGGGTTTCGTGATGATTCCTCCTTGGGGTACGCCTATCCCAGTTGCACACAAATTAAACTTTGAGTGCACCAATAATATGGCTGAGTACGAAGCTCTTGTCTTAGGTCTTCAAAATGCCATTAATCTCGGCGCTCGTCATATTGACATCTTCGGTGATTCTGAACTCATCGTTAATCAGGTCACGGGTGTCTATCAATGCAAGAATGATATCCTTCAAAAATATCGTGACATCGTTCTTGCTCAACTCCAATCTTTTGATAAGTTCACCATCCAAGCCATTCCTCGCACTGCAAATCGATTCGCAGATACAATGGCCTCGTTAGCCTCACTTATCCCACCTTTTACCGAAGACTCGCGTCTTTATGTGGCTGTGCAACGATTAGACCAACCATCTCATCTTCAACGACTAACTTCGATCAATGCTGTCACAACCCATACTCAGGATGAGTGGTATCAACAGATTGTTGATTATCTATCTCATTCGATCCTTCCTCCAGATATGACTTCCAATGGTAGAAGGTCTTTTGTCCAACGCGCCAATCGCTATACTATTCTAGGCGGCCTTCTTTACAAACGCGGTTTTGATGGTATTTTGCTTCGATGCCTCAAAACCCATGAATCATCTAAAGCTATTCAGGAGGTCCATGACGGTATCTGTGGTGGACATTTTAGTGGCTTAGCTGTAGCCAAGCGCATTTTACGTTTGGGATATTATTGGCCTTCTCTTAATCAAGATTGTTGTGAATACACTAAGAAATGCGTCAAGTGTCAGCAACATTCCAATCTCACACACATCCCTAGTCAAGCTTTGCAACCTGCGGCGGATTTGTGGCCTTTTTCGCAGTGGGGTCTTGATCTTATTGGTCTCATCAATCCCCGTTCTTCACAGCGTCATCATTCTATCATTACTGCCACTGAGTACTTCACTAAGTGGGTAGAAGCTATCCCTCTTTCTTCAACAAAGGCTAAACCCATAGTTGATTTCGTCTATCAACACATCATTTGTCGCTTTGGCGTTCCACATAAGCTAATCACAGATAATGGTAAGTCTTTCAAGAACGCTGATTTGCAGAATCTCTGCAACGCTTTCAACATCAAGCTCAGTTTTTCTTCTCCATACTATCCTCAAGCTAATGGTCAGGCTGAAGCGTCCAATAAAACTTTGCGTAGTATCCTCGCAAAGGTAACTAGTCGAGCTGGCAGGGATTGGCATCTACATATCCCTTTTGCTCTCTGGGCTTATCGGACTAGCATTCGTACTCCTACTGGTGCTACTCCCTTCTCTCTCGTCTATGGGTCTGAGGCTGTCCTTCCTTTGGAAGTCCAAATCCCATCTCTCCGTGTTTCTCTCAGAGAATTTGTCTCCGATGAGGATTATCGTCAAAATCGTCTAGCACAACTTGAATTATTAGATGAGCAGCGTCTTAACGCTCTTGAGCATCATCAGGTCTATCTTGAGTGTGTCAAACGTGCTTACAACAAGCACTTGCAACACCGTGACTTCAAAATTGGTGACCTTGTTCTTAAGGAAAATCAAAATGTCACTACACTCGAAAGAAGTCAACGTGGAAAGTTTGCTCCCAACTGGATGGGCCCCTACATTATCACTCATAAATATGGGTCTGGGGCTTATCGTTTATCTTCCATGGATGGTGTACCTGAGGTGGAACCTCTCAATGCCTTGCATCTACGGCCCTTCTATTGTTAAAATCTATCTTACACAAATCTAGTCGCAACTCAGATCTTCCATCCGTCCTAATAACCAGTCATCTACTTTTGTGGTGATTTGAAATCGTGTGGTTCTCCGCCTATTGCCTCGTTTACCTTAAATATGAGTATCGCGGCTCTACTCATTGCACGTTTCTTTTGGATATGTTCCTCCTCATGGTAGGAATACCTTAATCACCACTTCATCTGTCCCAAGTACTTATCTTAATTGGATCTACTCGGGGCATGAGTACATGTTCTTCTATGTTCTCTTCCCCTCCATCTGATCTATCTAGGTCTAAACTCAGCTTCTTCCAAAGAATTTCAAAAAAAAAAAAAAAAGATGCTATCCAAAAGATAGACTGATCCCTTGAAGGACAGCTATCCATACATTATCAAGTGAATCAAAAAGAAAATAGACCATACCCTCGAAGGATGGCTATCATTAAAATTCAAAATACAGACCGCTCCCTTGAAGGACGGCTGTTTCTCAAAGAAATATTCAAGGCTTCTTGTAATCAATCAGCCTTCCAGTCAGTTTATACACTTTTTAGCATCACTGAAAGACTTCCCGCATCGATCAGTCTTTCCATATCAAGCAAACTTCCCGCATTGATCAGTTTGCTTTTCTGTCAAAGTCATGAAGCTGAGATTTAAGACCTTTTGTCGATCATATGGAGAATCCTATTTTCCTATCATGGACATGTATCCTGTCCCTTGTAAATTCCGACAAGATACTTACTTTTCTTTCCATTTCTATCCTAGATCTGGTTTGCGACTAGTTAGTGTCAGGTTTATTTTAATCTTATATAGGGCCTTGTATGCTTGGTCTTTCGGTTTCTTATCTGGATTTTATCTATGGTCGGTTGGAAGTCCGACTTATCATTTCCCTTCTTTTCCGAGTGTCTTCTCTTCTAAGTCACGGTTGTTTCCATTTACATCTTTGGCTCTTGCATCCTGTTAAATTGACATTTCACATGTTAATTCAATCACAATTTATCTTCTATCAAAATTCCTCTTATCTATCAAAACATCTATCTTTATTCATTTCTCATTAAAATTACATCTATCTATACATCAAACACATCTATCTATCTATCCATCAAAATATTTAAAGTATGTACATCTAAGGTACATTATATCTAATCTATACATCAATCACATCCATCAATCTATCCACCAAAATGTACATCCAAGGTACATTATATCTATCCATATCTAATCCAAACATCAAACACATGTACATCCAAGTTACATCACATCCATCTATCAAAGTTATATCCACATCACATATATTTCTATCATCTATCAGTCTATATCTATCCAATCACATCTATTTATCCACATATCAATCTATCTAATCACATATATTTCTATCATCTATCAGTCTATATCTATCCAATCACATCTATTTTATCCACATATCAATCTATCTAATCACATCTATTTCTATCATCTATCAGTCTATACCTATCCAATCACATCTATTTTATCCTCTATCAGTCTATATCTATATCCATCTATCCATGTATATCCAAAATTAAAAGCATGAGTACAATTATATGACAAATAATGAATCTATATATACATATGTGTCTGTACAAAAATGGGTGGCTTTCAATCAAGCCATCTAAACAATGCCTTCCAATCGAGGCTACATCACTATACAGATACAAAATCTATCAAATCTCTATATAGTAAAATCTGAAGCGTGGAGGACACTATCTCCTCCACCCTCCTCTGCACCTGGCTGTCTCTCCTGACCGCCGCCTATCGAGCTCGATGCACCTGCTGCTGGAGGTCTCGGCCCACCTCGATCTCTCCCAGTGCTCCCTCCGCCTGAGGCTCCGCTCGCCGTAGCCGTCGCTGCTCTCCTCCTCGCCCCGTACCGAGGCACATCTGGGGCATGCTGCGCTAGGGCATCCTCGTAGTATCTCACCTCAGCGAGGAGAGACTGGTACGTGCTCAGGCTCACAGTACCCGGTGCTCGTAACGATGCTGCTGGTGCTGCTGGGGCTGCTGGCGCTGCTGGTGGTGCCCCTCCTAGGGTCGTACCCTGTGTACCAGACTCTGATGTGGCACCTGTCTCCCCATACTTGGCCCTGAGGGCCTCCCTGTGCCGAAAGTAGCGGTCCCTCTGCTGGATCGCTATATCTCGCTCCTGGCGAGCGGTGTCTCTCTCCACAATCAGGGCATCCCTCTCCTCCGTCAAAGCCCTGATCTCCTCCAGAGCTACCTGATGTGTCTGTGTGAGGGTGGCATGCTCTCCCTCTAATCTGTCCAGCATAGCAGCTATGTCCTCCTCGTCAGCATCTATAGATGGCGGGAGATGTCGTGGAAGCTCTGTGTCGTACCATGCTGCGTAGCCCTCATCCACCCCCGCGTCATCATCACTGTCTGTGGAGGGTGGGGCCTCTCTCAATGGGTCTGCCGGGATCAAAATCGGCAAATCCGTCTCTCTGCTATCCCGCCTATATGGCGTGTAGGTGGCCGGCACTGTCTGTACTAGGCCGAACTGCCTCAATATCCGCATGAACGGGACCCGCTCCCACATATCTGGCCTCCGGCCCCTGACCACCCGGCTCCGTCTCAATGCTACCAAGTGCGCATCCTGACCGGCCCATGTCGGGAATGCCCGATATGGTCTCCAGATGACCTGATCTGGTGTAAGCATCCTGAAACGCTCAGAGTACCACCCGGCTGGTCTACCTGTATCTCCTGCGGCCATGTCAGCCCGCCATCTCCGAAATCCATAATCAATGCCTCCCACTGCTGCTGGCATCCAAGGAAGCCCGGATGGCCTGATCACCGCTATGTGCTCATACGCCCAGCAATGGAGCACAAAACTGACATCAATCCCTGTCCTCCGGCCAGTGGTGTACATCCATAGCTCATGATATATCTGAGCTATCAGGGCATCAGCGAAAGAAAAAACCTGTCTGTACTGCAAGATGTCGCACACACAGTCTAATAGTAACAATGGGAATCTCCCACCTCCTGAGTCTGGCAGGGTAAAATAGGATATCGCCATCTGAATCAAGGCTATCTGCCTGCTCCGAGGGCTATCCTGCCTGTACTGTGAGGCTATCCTCACTGCCCCAGATACTATCTCAGAATCGTCTGCCCTACCTCTGTATAACCAACCCAGGGCCCTCTGCTGCTGCTCCCGGGGTGTGATCTCAATCGGGTCCCCAGTAATCGGTAATCTAAGGATCCTGAATATATCCTCATGGGTGATAGTCATCTCACCCGTCCTGAACCAAAATGTGCACGTTTGGCTGTCCCATCGACGCACTAGTGCACGCATGAGCTCCACATCTCGTGGCACTCGTCTATAATATCGGAAACCCCCGAGCCCAGCTAGCTCTAAATGCTGCCAGTCTGTATCTGTCACATCAGGAAGAATCGTCTCCAATAACTCAGGAATGGCGTCCCTCATATGAAGTACCTCTCGTGCCTGCATCCACGACATCAAAAACATAATCAGTCTCTTATTTCCCCAAATCACATCTTCCAAAACCATAAAAAAAAAATCAATATCTTTCAATCGGCGTCGATTTGGTAAAATCGGCGTCGTTCATTTTAGTCGGCGCCGATTAATACCAATCGACGCCGATCCAAAACCAATCGACGCCGATTAAACCAATCGGCGCCGACTGCCTGGCCGGACATAAACCGGACCCCGGCCTCCCATGCAAGAAAAAAATCAAACAAAAAAAAAAAAAAACAAATTAAGAAAAGTGGGTTCAAGAATGACCACTTACCCCAGGTCGTGTCCTCCTGCGCTTCTGACCGCTCCCAGAGGCTTCCATGATGCTCAAATCACAAATCTGTCTCTCTCTGAATCAATCGTCACGTTGAAAATAAATCGTTTACGTTTTTCGTTCGCATATTTATATGTGCCTGGATTGGTCGGCGCCGATTTTTTGGGTCGACGCCGTTTGTTCTAGTCGTCGCCGATTAGTTTGGTCGCCGCCGATTTTCTATATCTGTTTGCCATAGTGTTGATGCTTGGCTTACTTATCTATCTGATCATTGTTGTGTGCTGAATTTTGCCTTTTGGCACATTTTTTTTAGATATCCTTGTCTATTTCGGGTTTGTTCCCTTTGCGTGGGACACTCGTACTTTCTGGCAGCTTAGAGTTAAACGGGTCCGTAGGCACTAACGTCGTCTGTTTTCCAGACCGTCTAGTTGTCCCTACCAATGTGTCTCTCTTTAGATGCTGACCATTTTGCAGTTCTCCTTGCACTCATGGGTCTGTAGGCACTAACGTCGTCTCATGAGAAGACCGGCTAGTTTGACCTACCAATGTGAGTTCCTTAGGTTGCTGCCTTTTATTTATTTTTATGCGTCATCAATGATCAGATCTACTCCAGGCATCCGACTGGGGCATCCTGCATTTTTCATCTACCTTTTTCAAACTTGGGATCGTCTGTTCTATCATCCATCCCATCCCTAGTTTGAGGGGGATCACATCATCACACATTATTCCCTTCTTCCATCCCTTTGTTTTTGTCTCATAACCTTGCTTATCGCAAGTTACTTGACAAAAAGGGGCAAAATGTAGACACTTAAAATTGGTTACTCAATTTAGTGTCCCTCTCATTCATTTACCTGCTTAGGTAACCTGGGGCACGTTTTACGTCACCAACTATTCCCTTGGGATATTATCCAATTTGTGATTTAATCACTTATTCCAAATTTAATTCACCCCATCACATCTTACCCATGAGTGATTAAATATTAAATATTTGATTACGCTTCTTCCCATGCATCTTAATCACTTATCTACCCCAAATTTATTCTATCTATGTACCACAT
This sequence comes from Taxus chinensis, assembly GCA_019776745.2. NCBI lineage: Eukaryota > Viridiplantae > Streptophyta > Pinopsida > Cupressales > Taxaceae > Taxus > Taxus chinensis. The sequence goes on from CM034154.1 coordinate 354,839,157, forward strand.
CTATATCTCCTCTTCCCTAAGCGGGATATTTCCCGTATTCGGGATAAGTCTTATCTTTCTTGAAATCGCTCATTTTGGCCATCTCGGGAGTCTATTCCGCGATCGGCGCCGACCCATATGGTCGGCGCCGATTTTCTAGGATCGGCGCCGATTATAAAAGCAAGTCCAGAGCTCAGTTCTAGGGACCGAAAAAGAGACCACGAACGAGCGAAAGAGCGAACAGGTGAAAAAAGGAAGCATTTACGCACGAACAGAGAGCGAGAGAGATACAGGTTGTGAGAAAGAGAGATCTTCTTAGCATCAATTGTATCAAATTAGGGCAGATCCTGTCCGAATCAATCCCTGAGAGGAGCACCGTTACTCTGTCCCTGTCACATCAGCATCGCACACCACCATCTATCATCTGGTGACTCTGTTCCAGTGTCTCGCCAACTTCGGCACATCCAGCAGACCACATTCATCTTCTAATTCCCGGATCTTACCCAGTCCCTGATTGATCGATCTACCTTTAGTCGACGCCGATCTAACCCAGTCGACGCCGATTAGTCTCAATCGACGCCGACCACATCAGTCGACGCCGATTCTACCCAGTCGACGCCGATTTCTCTGCAGACAGGTAAAAGGACACAGGTAACACAAATTCAGCATTATTTCCTAGTTCCCTGTTTTCTGTACTTTCTGTCTGCTGTTTAGATTCTGTCTTATTACTGCAATCAGAAAATCTAGCTTTTTACTTACATCTTTTATCATGTATGCTTCTTTTCTTAATTGAAAACGTGGACTGACATCCGCCGAGGAAGCTTATCGCTTCCCGGACCCGCCTCTCGGGCAGTCCACCTAAGTATCTTTTAACGTGATCTTTTTCTGTCAAGCATCGGTGTTTTGCAGGTTACTCAGATCTATTGTGCGAATCGCTCGTGTGCGCCCGTCTTGTCTACATCGGCTTCCTCATCCATCTACATCTTCGGATCTTATCCATCAGGTATCAATTTCATTGGAGTTTTTCAGGGTTTTTGTGTTTAGTTTGGTGCATTAACTTGGACAGGTAACAAGCGTGAAATTCTTGATCTACACAGGAAATTGAATTTCTAAGTGAAGGCCTAAGCATCAAAAAGCTCATGTAGGATCACTCCTACAAAGTGTACATACAAATGTGAAATCACTTGGCTTTCATAAGCAGCTGAGGAGAGGAGGCTACTTTCTAGAACTAGTCAACAACTTCATAGAACATCATCACTTGGGTTTTCCCACTCATGGGTAACTTTTAAGGAATGAAAAGTACTTGAGTGAAAGTGGGTTGTCCCCTACCTTGTATATAATTTCCTTGTTGTGGTGTGTGTATTTCCTTTCTACACACGTTGTGTGTTTCCCTTTCTCCTTGTTTTGTGTGTGTTTCCTTCTTCTCTCTCTCTCTTCTAAGTTGTACATGAATCTGTAGGGCCCAATGGATAAGGAACTGGTCAACATATCATATGGTCTAAAATTGAGATTTTAGATTCCTCATGTCATGTCTTCACTACACTCATTCCATGTTATGTCCCCAAGCTAGAACTAGTTATTGTCATGCAAATGTGTAACAAAGAAATTAAAAAAATTTGAGCATGACAATTATACCCTTGTGTTTCCTATCATTCTAAGACACCCCAGGTCTATCCATTTAGTCCAAGTGACATCCTAATTAAAATTATCTCATCCCCCTAGGTGATTTAGGAAATTCCATTCATTAACCCTAGGTGATTTTAGGAGTTCATTAAAAGTTGTAAGCTACAGGAAATTGTGGGAAGGGCTATCACTAGCCTTCCTAGGACTAGAGAAACCCCATGGAGTAGAAAGGAAAATATAAACTAGACATAGAGGTGATTAAAAGGTATTCAGACATAATGGAAATGATTCTAGAAGATTTTGGAAGAGCTCAGAGAAGTTGGGGCAGTTTCGCCAAAGTTAGGGTTCACGGGCCTAGTTAGTACACAGGAAAAAATAGCTGCTTAGGTTTGGAAGGTGGTTCTAGAATCTCTAGATGGAGTTAGGAGGAAAAAAAAACATTTCCGGAAATATAATTCCAATCCCTAAAATATGGTGAAATCATTTTTTTCACAACACTTTGGTGCATTATGTCTGCAGGAAGTGTTTCTCATGCATAGGTGGAGTACGAAATCAAAAATCCACATTTTTGGGGATAAAATAAAAGAATAAAAACATGAAACCCACACCATTGGATTAAAAATTCCATTTTTAATCATTATCATATAAAATTTTACTAAAAAATTCCATTGGGATCTTAAGATATCATCATCTCAAGTTGTCCTCTTAAAGCAAGTTCGGGAGTTAGACAAATTTTAGGACACGTGTCAGCTCCAAGAGCCTGGTGGGATTTTTTCTTCCCAACATCCCTTGGGGTCAGAGAAATCAACCTTGGAAAATTTCTCCCAGCCCTCATGTGACCTCTAGAACCCTATGCGAGCTTCAAGATCATCAGTTAAGCCCCGGGTGCAATTTGGAGCTCAAATTCCCTATCGTTGGATCTCCGCCACATGCCAACTCTAGGATCTCCATCAAATTTCATGTCCCTCACATCCCACACATGTCAAGGACATCAAACCTTTAAAAAATTTCCCACGCATCTAGGAGATACTTTTGGTCACCCATGCTTCCAGCCACTCAGTTCTCTAAAGCTAATTTTCTAGCTCTCACTCCCTGCCGTCGGATCGTTGCCACGTGTTGCCTTCTTTCTCACCATGGAAATTGATGTTCCCCATGTCATTTTGAGGTGAGGGAAATTAGGGGGAAAAATCACCCAAATCCAGCTCCATAATTTGAAAATTTTCTAACTCCTGACTGCTTCTTACTACTTCTAACTACTTCTCTATTGCTAGAAGAAAGTTGTAGAGAAAACCACAGTCTACCACTCCATCATTTTCAAAGCTCAAACCAGCTTCACCACAACAATGAAATTCTCTACCCCATGGTGATACATAGGTCTCATAAGAATATTTCATCAAGATAAGAAGAAGAAATGAAGAATAGTAGAGATCCCCATTGCCATGAAATCAACATTTGAAGAATTCTTCCCAACTAGTGCACAGATTGAAAAACCATCTTTTGCTAAGTTGTTTTCTCTTGAAGGCCATTAAAAAATCATATTAAAATATCCCATTTTCCAAAAGTGAATGCTCACAATGAAGAAATTTTCACTTCCAGCTCCATGAAGAATAAATTTCAATTTTCCGTCAAACCGACAACCGGATTGAAGAGAAATTTCACCAGTGAGACAAGAAGCAAAAACCTATCACAATGGAGTTGATTTTGTCGCAAATGGAGAAAAAAACCAGATCTGAAAATTTCAAGCTCCATTAATGGATTCCATGACATAGTAGTGGAAACAATCACTGAGATACCTCTCTACTTCTTAGGGTTCCAATGGGGGAAATCACACGAAAATTAGAGGGAATGATCGTTGAAAAATCTAGTTTTACGTGAACTATTTTTCACACCATGAAGTCCCTATTTTTTATGGATATGAAGGGATGTTTTTTTAATCAAAATTCTTCCCTCTTTGAATAAATTTTCAAACTAAAGATCTGATAGGTGAAATAATCCGAAATTCAGAGGGGAGGGTCTAAAAAAATCTAGTTTCTCTCAAACTAGTTTTTGCATGATGAAGTTACCATTATCTTGAGATATGAAGGAATGATTTTTATCAGTATTCTTCCCTAGTAGCTCTATATGAAAATATCTTACGAGACATAAATTTTTATTTTCCATTTATGAGCTTTCTGGAGAATGAATCATGATAAAAATTGGAGCATGAGTTTGTGACGAAGAGTCGAATCCAAAAAAATTGGTCCAATCACAAACAGATGTCATTTTCACCACTTAATAAAAGTAACATATGTTATATTTCTTCACATGCTATAAATGATGAGACCCATTGAATTACAATTTTTATCACTTAGGACAATCAGAAAAGGGTTAAAATGAAAAGTAATACAAAAAACTTGTTTCCAAAATAGTAGGTCCCCAAATAACAAACTGCTAAAAATAGAAATGTGCTTAAAATAGCAATATCTCATGAATAAAAGAGGTTGGAATATGGTAGAAGATTCAGAAGGTGAAAATGGAACAAGACAAATGGTATTCCCTAGAGTAGAAAGCATGGGCACATATTCTAAAAATAGTAGGTTATTCTCAAAGGGAAAGTTTGGCACAATGGGATTGTTGGTTGCTCAAATGTGCACATGTGTCTCAGATCTCAAAATGAATGAGGTGTTTGAGAACACAATAGAACCATCCCAAAGTTTTGGGACCTTACAAGCTTGGGTTGGATCTCTGGAGAAGGTCAGTTCCTCTATCTATTTCTACTGCTACTACTACTCCTAGTGCTAAAAATGGAAACTAAGCTAATAATGACTAGGGACCAGGGATAGAAGGATAACATGAACGAAACTACACTAAAAGTAGATAGCACTAGAAAAGAGGGATAAACACTATCTATTCTGAGTGATAATGAAGGGAAATGCATAAAAGGAGGCTAGACACGAATAACACAGTGAGACACATATTCACTAGATTGTTTTCATGGAACACAAGTAAATATGGAACTGAAAGAGATCTGAGATAGCACAACCAACACACAATAAAAAAGAAAAGGAAATAATAAGGAATGAAAACATGTTAGGATAGAGAATCATCAAAAAACAAATATTTTATTACTTCAAGAAATGCACAGAGCTGTTATAATGATGAAGGAGGCAGATATCCACATGCAAGGGCCAAACATAGAAGTTTATAACTCAAAATATAGAAAATATGAAATACTTAGAAAAATGCATAAGGATCTAGAGTGTCCAACATGATAAATGATATTTTCTCTTATATTTATAGATGAATCCATGGAAAATAAGCACTCTGTTTTACAGAGGGAAAAAACTAAATTTGAAACACAACCACTAACTATTGGTGTGTGGGATCCTATATGTCCTCCACTCACATATGGAGGGTCATCTCACATGGGTTATATTTAGGGTTTGCTTGTGTGTGATGCACTAGGGTTACTCATCACCCTATATGTATCCCTTCATTTGACATTTATGAGTATGCCAAGACACTCCACTATCTTTCTCTATGTGGAAGATTTGTTTTTCTATGTAAGTTCTTCCATTGATTGATCGATTTCTCCTTGTGATAATGTTGGAGCTATTTCATTTCCTTTGGAGTGTAAATTCATCGTGGTACACATTTTTTGATACAATTCTTGACAACTCTTTCATGGTATTAGAGCTAAGATTGGGTAAACATGCATTCATCATCTGAGTTGTGATTACTCTTGGTTTCATTATTTTTTACTCCTTGTGTAAGTTTTTTGATCATCAGATTCTGGAAATTTATTGCTAACGTTATGAACAAGTTGCTCTTGGAAATTTTTCAGTTTTTTGGTGTTCTTTGTGCATGTACAGATATCCTCAATTTTTCAGTGGTTTTGTAGCTACATTTACCTAGCTAACAGCTAAATTTATATAGATTAACTAAAATAGAGGTTCTTTATTCTGGTTTTTAATCATTTATTAAATTGAAATTTATATTTTAGAACTAAGTTTTCTAGTTTTGTATGTTTTTCCTATTTTTTTGTAGATTCAGGTCAAAAAAATCAATGATTGGTGTTTTTTGGTGCACTACTCTCCACCAAGCTCCTACCTGTGAGCTCCTGTAACCTTACAAAGTTCCTCCTCGAGCACTCCTAGCTCATGAATAACCTACATTTGGTTAAGTGCTCACCTGATCTACAATTTTATCATGCCTCTACATTGACTAACCACTGATTGCCTTGCTTATACTTGGGCTCATTCATAGTCTAAATGTGGTGGTTTTGTTCATGATTACTTCTACTCGTGAGCTCATTTTTGTTTTCATGGTTTACCTTCCTGCACTCTCGACGTTGGTTTCACACATTGTGTCTCAGGTTTACATTGTTTCCTTTTGTATTGTCTGTGTTTTTGTAAGGACATTTTTTTGCATTATCTCATCTTATTTTTCATTGGTTGGACTCGAATCTGCCGCTGTGCATCCACCTTCAGCTTGAGATCATGGAACTGGTTTAATTCCATTCGGCTCGGATTAAATGTTTATTTTTCATCAACTTCCCTCAACGTGTCTTAAACCTATGTGCTTATGCTCAGATGCCTTTCCTCTAGTTGCATTGGATTGGATTCCCATTACATTGGATTCATGTTGCTGTGAATGTGCAATGGAACTATGGGATCAAATGTATACTCAACCGTTATTTTCTTGGATTCTACCTGTAACTCGTGTTGTTTGGGATCTCTATTTGTTGTGTCCCCATCTGTCAGTGTTTACACCACAGACCTTCGTGTCAATTGTCTTGGGATCCTTCCCCCCAACATCTAACTAAGACCCATGCTGAGATCTGTCTGCCTACTTTCCCACCTTCAACTCAGATTTTTTGGTAATTTTATTTCATTTCATTTCGTGGGTGCTTTTTAAAATAAAGGTAAGATTTTTAAAATCTATTTCTATTAATAGATATTAATAGAAATTAGTTTCTTTTAAATTTAATATGTTTTAATAGATCTTAGTTTCCTTTAATATATATTAATAGATCTTAACTGAAAAATTCTAAATTGTAAGTGGAAAAAAATTAAAATTTGATTTCTTTTAAAAAGGAAAGTATTTAAATATTTAATTAGGATTTAATTTCTTAATTAGATCTTAATTACTTAAAATTAATTAGATTTAATTATATTAAATCTTATTTTATTAATTTCAAATTGACCTCATTTATGATTAGATAAAATATTTAAAATTGTCCTTTGCTTTAATGTTAATTATCATTTTTTAACTCCCATAGCTTTAAAATTAGCTAAATTAGTTGTTTCCAAATGATAATTTTTTAAGCGTTATTGTCAATTTTTTACTAATCGTGCACTCAAGTGTGTAGTAACACTTCAAGCTCCTATTTTTCTTCCGTGTGCTTTTCTGGCATTCTGAAGATCTATCGAACTCATCTTGAGTTTGTTTAAAACATTGTATTTTACCCTTATTTTTGCTTGTGACTAGTAAGAACATCCACCATAGTTTGCAGCAAGGGGCTATCATTTGCGACGTGAGACACTTTTTATCACAACTAGGATTTGATTTAACCTCCTTCCTAGTTTTTTATAATTGTGCTTGTGTACGGTGTCACTTTGTCTGCGCTCCACGAAACATGATTGTGGTCTCCTCTCTTACATGTTATTATGTTGATTGCAAGGTGAGTTACCAAGTGTTTCAAGATGCATGCTCGGACCCTATTGTATTCAACGCATTAAACTATAAAGTGCCGAAAATAGGGGGGTTATTATATTGTCTTGGGTAGTTGTGATTCTTATGTTTCTTTTCTGCAATCTTTCTCTCTCTTCACTATGGATGCACTTTCAATTCCTTTGCTTATGTCATTCAACTTGGAGTTTCGAATGGAGATCAAAAATAATTATGAAACTAAGGGGTAAAGGGTTATTTTGCATCACCATGGGAACTGAGATTGAACCAGATGACGAACCCTGAAAAATATAAGTGGTTAAACATGTAGTGATGAAGCTTTAGGTCTTCTTTGTATGTCTGTTTCTTCTGACTTGCTCTTTCATATTGAGTCTTTTGAAACACCTAATTCTGCGTGGAAAAAATAGATGAAATTTTTGGACAACAATATGACATGAAAGCGCATGAATTGGAAAATGAACTACTAGGGTTAAATCCTAGTGATTTTGAAAACCTACAAGCATTCTTCTCTAAGTTTGTCCACACTAGATTGTTGTTAAAAGAATGTCAAGTAGAGAAGAAATATTCTCAACTGATCTTGTCGATTCTCTCTAAGTTAGGTCCTGAATATTTTGTCTTTGTGTCAAATTTTTACGCTATAAAATATGCCTTGGGAAAGGATTGGAATATGCCCTCCTTTGACTATTTTTTGTCCCTCATTCAAGAATAGGAAAAATCATTCAAATGAGGTCTCTCAAGTCCAACTCACATGCCCTTGTAGCAATTACTAGTAAGGAAAAGAATGCTGATAATAAGATAGAGAAAAAGGATCAACCTAAGAAGTACACCAAGACCAAAATTAAATTTAATATGAACACTTTGAATTCTAATCCTAGAGCACAAGAAAGACAAGTATTTGTGTTCCTATTGAAAGAATCTTGGTCATAAAGAGCATGTGTATGAGAAAAAAAATTGATCACCTTACTCATTTACTTGAGAAAAATCAAATAGGTGTTCCCAAGTCTATCAAACAAAATGCTCGAAAGGTTGAGTCTTCTACTACAAAAGGTTCTAAATATGATAAGATGAAAGTAAAGGACCTTGTAGCCAAAGTTTCTCCTTCATCAACATGGATTATAGATTCCATTGCCTCGCACCACATGGCTTCTTCGCATGTTGAGTTCTCCAACATCAAGCCTTGTGTTATGTCCCAAATCATGATGGGTAATGACACGAAAGTGTCGGTTTCCAGTAGTGGATCGATAGAGATGGATGGGGGAACATTCAACCAAGTATTGAGTGTTCCTAATCTCTCTACCAATCTCTTATCGATTTACCAAATTACTCACCTTGGTGAAGGAATGCGAGTGGAATTTGGTCCTAACTCAGTGATTATTCGTGAGCTTAACGATGAATTTACATTGGTTGAGGGAAAGTCAGATCACCATTCACAGTTGTATACATTTTCCCACTTTACTTCTGATTCTACGCCCACTACCTTTCTCACTCATGAAAATGAGCTTAGTAAGCTATGTCATGAGTGTTTCGAACATCTAAATTATTGCTACCTTGAACAATTGAGCCAAAATGAAATTGTTAACAGGTTACCTCACATCAAGTATTCTAAGGGTCTTTGTGAGGGTTATACCCTTAGAAAGCATCTTGAAAAGAACTTTGATAAAGGAAAAGCCTGGAGAGCTACTTGTCCTTTGGATCTTTCTCACAGCAATATTTTTGGTCCATTTCCATCTCCTTCATTTACTAGAGATATTTATATGCTAACATTCATTGATGACTATTCATGATATACTTGGGTATATTTTATTAACCTTAAGTTTGAAGTCTTTGAACATTTTCAAGTACTTTAAAGAGCTTTTTGCTGAGAAATAGGTAGAATGGTCTATTAAGGTTATTTAAACTGACAATGCAGGTGAATATGTAAATAATAGGTTCATGGATTTCAATACTTCGAAGGGATCAATCACCTTGCATAGCATACAGTTTCTTATATCCCTTCACAGAATGGAGTAGTAGAAAGAAATAATTGTACTCTTAAGGATATGGCCACTTGTATGATTCATTTGAAGTCTCTTCCTCTACAGTATTGGGCTGAAGTAGTGAATTGTGCTAATTAAGTTCAAAACCATGTTCCACATAAGGCAGTAAGAGGGATGACACACTTTGAAGATTGTTTTGGACCCAAACCTGATGTTGAGCACTTTTGAGTCTTTGGATCCAAGGCTATGGCTCAGATTCCCAAGAAGAAATGCAAGGCATTGGAACCATAATCCAAACCTTGTATCTTTGTAGGGTATCCTGATGGCGTGAAGGGATATTGATTGTTGAATCCTACTTCTCATGAGATTTATATTGGGAGAAGTGTTAAGTTTTATGAGTCTTCTTTGAATTATACTTCTCTACCTATTGAGGTTCTTCATCTTGCTGATTCAGATTCTGACTCATCAGATGATGATGTTGTTGAGCGTGCTCCTCTTCCTAATCCTCTTGACCATCAAAGCCTTGAGTCTTCCGATTCTGATAGTAGTGATGATGAGGACTATGTCCCTTCTCACTCAAGTGATGAATCTTCTGACTCAGAGCCTGATCCTCCTTGTCCTCTTTGGGTTAGGAAAACTTTGCAAAGTGCTAGAGATTTAATTGGAGATACTTCAGATATGAGATGTACTCGACTCAAATTTTTTTGGACCCCACTCTTTCTTCACCTCTACTTTGATCCACAGTCTTTCTAGGAGTCTTTTGGTATTCCTGAGTGGGATTCTACCATGGATGAGGAGTATTCCTCTCTCATGAAGAATGATACTTGGGATCTCACCCCTCTTCCAAAAGGAAGAAAAATCGTTCGGTGTAAGTGGGTGTTCTGAAAAAAGTATGGAGTAGATGGAGATGTTGAAAAGTTTAAAGCACGATTAGTAGCTAAGGGTTTCTCCCAGATAGTTGGGGTTGATTATACTGAAACCTTTTCTCCAGTTGTGAAGATGACTTCTATTTGACTGACCCTAGCCATTTCCACAACAAACAGATGGAAATTCCATCAAATGGATGTTAAGAGTGCCTTCCTTCATGGTGACCTAGAGGAAGAGATCTACATGGAACAACCTCCGGGTTATGTCTATGATCCCTCCCTCATTTGTAAGTTAAATAAGTCTCTTTATGGCCTTAAACAAGCCCCTCGGGATTGGTATGGCAAGATGGAATCCTTTTTACTTACATCAGGGTTTACTAGGTGTCACTCTGATCCAAATGTGTATATTCTAGAGCAAGATGTTTCCATACTCATTCTTTTCCTCTATGTTGATGACTTGTTGATCATAGGAAGCTCTTCCTATATCATTGATTATGTGAAGATCACCTTGGCCAATAGGTTTTCCATGACTAAATTAGGTCTACTTCATTACTTTCTTGGGATGCAGATTTCACAATCTGACTCGAGAATTTTGATTTCACAACCTAAGTATGCTCTTGACTTGCTTTCTCATTTTTAGATGTCCAATTGCAAGTCTTCTCCTACTCCTTTTCTTTCTGGGGTTAATTTGGTTTTTGATTTCTCTACTCCCTTGGTTGATGGTACCCTTTATCGATAGTTGGTGGGGATCTTGATTTACTTGACTCACACTCGACCAGATTTATCTTATGTTGTTGGGATCATGTCTAGATTCATGCAAGAACCACATGAGCTGCATTGGAAAGCAACTAAGTGGATCCTTCATTATGTTCGTGGCACCTATACTGATGGCATTCACTATTTTGGAGGGGTGGATATTGACATGATTGGGTTCACAGATTCTGACTTGGTTGGTGACTTAGATCATCAAAAATCTACCTCTGGCTGCAATTTCTCTCTTGGTTTGGGTCCTATAAGTTGGTCTAGCAAGAAGTAGAATATAATTGTGATATATTTTACAGAGGTAAAATACAAAAGAGTAATTCATGCTATCATAGAGGCTATTTGGCTATAGGGTATTCTGGCAAAGTTTGGCATCCACTTTTAGTATACCATTATCTATTGTGAAAACATGAGAACTATCTCAATTTACAAAAATCCAGTTCAGCATCAGTGAACGAAGCACATTGAGATCCATATGAATGTCATATGATAGCTTATTCATGATGGTATCATTGACATTCAGTAGATTCAGAGAGCTGATCAGATTACATATATATTCACCAAGCCCTTCATTGAGGTGAAGTTTCTTCACTTGCGATCTCTTCTTAGGGTGAGGTCTTATGCAGCTGTTTATCTTCTTCAAGCTATATATTCCTTCTCTTATTCTTCTTATTCTTCTAGGAAGATGTTGTTTGTATATGGGCACCTTATTAGGCCTTTAGTTGTCGGGCCCCATTGACACATCTTTCTTATTTTTTTAGGAGTGTCTTCTTATTTTGTCTGACTCATCATAGCCACTACCCCAGCTTTGATGAAGGGGAGGTGTTGGTGTGTGGGATCCTATATGTCCTCCACTCACATATGGAGGGTCATCTCACATGGGTTAGGTTTAGGGTTTGTTTGTGTGTCATGCACTAGAGTTACTTAGCACCCTATATGTATCCCTTCATTTAACATTTATGAGTATGCCAAGACACTCCGTTTTCTTTCTCTATGTGTAAGCTTTGTTTTGTTATGCAAGTTCTTCCATTGATTGATTGATTCCTCCTTGTGATTACGTTGGAGCTATTACGTTTCCTTTGGAGTGCAACTTCATTATGGTACATAGTTATCGATACAATTTTTTCCAACTCTTTCACCAACAAGAAGTATTCAATGCCTACAAATCTTCCTAGAGATATGTGAAGAGGGTGGATCATATCAAATCGAGTGGTTGGAGCAATCATACCTTATCATTAATACTCAAAAAGAAATTTTCCATTTCTCACCTACCAGATCTGCCAAAATTTGAATTTCAATTTTTGGCATTGTAGTTGATGTCAACATCTCTTTGAAAAGTCTGATTGCACACCAATCTAAGCTTTGTAGCAAAATATATGGCTGTCAGAAGATGTCAGAGTAGTTGGTGCATGTAGAACACATGACACATGCGGTTTTGCTGAAATGATGGCCAACTATGAGAATACTTGTGGTTTCTACCACATGTCACTTATTGATTTGCTGCGAGGATTTGGCACCCTGTTGGCATGCTTGACTAGTTGTGAATGCCACACTCAAGTGTTTTAGAAGATGACCTGACACAAAAATGTGCAAAGGATGATGCAAGGATGTGTATAGAAGAATGAGGCGTGGGAAGGGAAGGAATTATCTAGGAAGGAGATGAATACATAGAAGGTGGGTGCAAGGGAAAATTGGAAGGAGATAAAGGAAGGCGGCACACAGGGAAACTGTGACCAAGGGAATGTGCTAAGTGATCTTGAGCATGCACAATATTGCCATGAACAACCTAGAGCCAGAATGTGTATGCAAGTTACCCACATCACTAGGAGAGATATTTGGATAACATTTTCAGTGACTTTCAGGGCCATCTATCTACAAGATGAAGAAGATCAGTAGCCTGAAGCATCCATTGGGAATGGAGTCCACTTATGCAATCATGAAGCTACCCTTGCATTCACTTGAGGATCATTTCTTGAATCTTTTTTGAATCTTGCAACTATTGAGAGAGACTGTGTTCTAGAAGAAACAAAAGAGCATACGCAAGAAACATGCGAGAAGAAACAATTATGTACAAACAAACAATGTGTTTCCAACGCACTTGGAGGAAATAAAACTACTCTAATGTATATAATATGGCGCAACAAACTTAATGAAAGGGTTTGAGATGGATCCCATTTACTAGGATTTGTAAAGCACCTCCATCAAGATGAGTTAACTTGAAAGAGTTAGATTCTTTACAGGAACTGATGATGTATGGGCCACTCCAAAGTGCATCAAACTTTGAATGACGCCCTAGTTTAGCTTTGTCAGCATCCCATTTTATAACCAAGTCCCCAACTTTGAAAGCTTGAGGCCTAGCCTTTCTGTCAAACCATTTCTTTATTGTTTGTTGATGTTGTTCTATCTTAATCATGGCAGAGGTCCCGAGTTCTTCAAGATTAACCAGATCTACCATTCTAATTTCTCTTTGGTTTACACCTTCAAATTCCATCTGTTGGGAAAGTGCTAATGAATTCATCTCCAGTGTCAAAGGAAGGGTAGCTTCATTTTCATAGATAATCTTGTAAGGAAAAGTTCTTATTGCTTTTTTGACTATGATTCTATCTACCCAGAGTGCACATGAGACCTTTGTATGCCACTGTCTTTGGTTTATGTTCATGTGCACTTCATAATTCTGATTAGTTTCTTGTTTCTTGATTATGTCAAACCATTACCTTGAGGGTAATAGTTGGAAGAATTCTTCAGGTAAATTCCTAGATTTAGCACCCAATTAGTGATTTTAGTACTAAGGAAGGCATTTAAATTATCAGAGATAATGGTTTGAGGAACGCCAAACCTTGTGACTAAACCTTCGAGAAAGTCAAGTATGACTACTTTGGTTGATTCCTTAAGTGTGACAACTTTTTTCCATCTTGTGAAGTAATTTATAGTTTTCAACACCCATTTATGTCCAGTTCTTGAAGGTGGATTGATCAAGCCTATGACGTCAAGCCCCCATTACATAAAAGGTTGACTTTCTTGGATTGGTTAGAGAGGAAGTGCTACCAATTGTTTCTTTCCTTTAAATAAAGTGCATTCCTTATATGTTGTGACCCACTTGTGTGAATCTACACACAGGGAAGGCCAAAAGATACCTACCATTATGATCTTCATTGCGGTAGTTTTGGTAGAAAAGTGTCCACTAGAGTATCCATCATGAAATTATGCTAACACTTTATCATTTTGCACGTCGTTGATACACCTTAATAACAAGAATGTTAGCAACTCAACACATTAATCTCAAGAAATCAAAAGACACCTACACCCCTATTTTAGCATTTACATACAGGTTAGGGCAGATACAACACTCTATGTTTTTCTTATTTATAGTGCACCTGCACCACCTGAGAGGTGTGTGTGCCACCAAAAAGATGTTTACATCACTCTGTGTGTTTTTAGCTTACCGTGTACCTGTGCCACTTGAGAGGCGTGTGCACTACAAAAAGAGCATGCGTGCTACTTTTGATAAAAAATAGGATAAGTTTTACACAGAGCACTTGTGCTACCAATAAGGCATGTGTGCCACCAGAAAATCATGTGTGCCACTAGTTTGTAAAATAGTCTCAGATTCTGACAGAATGCTTGCACCACCAGAAATGTGTCTACGCCACCAAAACACTGTGTGCACTCAGGTTAGGGTGTACGTGCCGATCTGACAAGTTTTGAACTACAGTGAAGGTATAGTACAAAAATGTGTCTGTGCCTAGGTTAGTGCATCTACGTGTTGGTTAGGGTATGTGCACCGGGGTTAGTGCGTATGTGCCAGGGTAAATAAATAGAGAATTAAATTCAGAAAGTGCACCTGTGCCACTCAAGAGGTTCCTGTGCCACCAAAAATGTACCTACACTCTCGATAGTATGCTTGGGCCACCCCTGCAACCAAAATACGGAAAAAAACACAAGAAAGCTCACAATACTTCAAATTTTGGCAAGTTAGTTTAAAAACTATAACAACCCATTAAAATGAGGGCTATGAACAAGAACTTACACATATAAAATTAGCAAAAATTTCAAAAAAATGGACATTAATTCCTACATGTGCATATCAAAAGTTAGCCAAAACACTAAAATTTAAACTAAAATGTAAAGGGACTAGGTCCCACCGAGCATGCCAAATGTGTGCATGAGTTTTTTTAAACTAATGCTAATATAAGTAAAGACTAACACCTAAATAGCCTTAATTAGAAAAAATTACACAACATACTAAGTACCATCAAGATAAGAATTAAACAAGGTTAGATGCTAACATTCATCATATACAAAAACTTTGAAACTAATAATGTTTAAGCATCCAAATCCTCTATTCTCTAATAACAAACAAATGAATGGACCTAAGTAGGCTCCATGGCAATCAAAAATGGTTGTCTTTGGTATTCCAAGAACCTAAGAATGAGGGCTTGTCAAAGTTGGGCTACAAGACCCTTTTGACACCTCCCATATGACCTAAGAACTTAGGAAAGAGGCTTAACTCTTCAAGATGATGAACTGATCTGAAAATAATCAAGTTATTACTACCTGATCTTAGACCCTTGTAGGCTTTAATTATTTGCCGACAATTTTCTCCTTTTAAGTAATCAATTTTAAAATAAATGCAAGACAATAAGACAATTGCACAAATATTGATTACGGATTTTGGCAATTGCCTACGTCTCTAGGTTCGTGGTCGAACCGTTCCACTAGTCAAAACTTGTAAGGTACAATAGTACTTTCACAAGAAAACCTAATGGAATTTTACTTTCCTATTAGTACACCAATTCTTCGAAAACTTCTGATGATTAGTGGAATTTTTCTTCACTTTCCTGATGCACAATCTCCTTTGGCTTCGATCAGCCTTCCCAACACTATCAATGCGATGCTAGCACTCTGGTTAACAATCCAGGATTTACAAGCAATTGGTGTGGCTCAATGGGCCTATTGGGTAGTTTATAATTTACTCCCGATCAAAAATATTTCATCTACTATTTCCTAAAATAATAGGCCAATAAACAATGTTTGTTGACACATCTCACAAATAAGCTTAACCAATAAGAAGCTTGGGTTGCGTGTCTTTACAATGCAAATGGGTTCCCTATTTATAAATTTTTAGGGCCCTTGAATAATGCATTACAAATTATCCTAAGGCTATTTTTAAACCTTAACCGTACATATTGGTGGATGCATTTGTTGAAATGGGATTAAATCCCATATTTGGTGGGATGTAATTTGTTTAAGGCTTTAATAAGCCTTTCCCCCATGCAAATGAAGTGGTCAAAAGACCACGTGAGCATAACCACCCCCTCCAACACCACTTCACTTCGCCCTTCCATGTGGTCCTTGGAAAAATGGCGGTTAAGTGGTTGGTTTAATACTAATGTATAAACATTAATATGTATAGTTTGCGGCATAATGTGTGGTATGTGGAATTTGGGAATAATGCGTGGCATTTGGAAAGTGGACTTACCAAGTAAATATAATTTCGACCTATGTAATGTGGTATGGAAATAATTAACTCGGTCAATAGCATATATTCCACTTGTCATATCCTGATAGGAAAATTGATCGTATTCGATTCGTGGTGGCAAGCCACATGGTGGCTTGTGGACCCACCATGTCGATGATAATACCATAGCCCACATGGTGGCCGGTCTCCCCTCCGTAATAAAAGTTGAGCCTCTTGTCTTGACGCGCCATTCCATTCCATGATTGTCAAAGATTGGTGGTTAAAACCCCTCCAATTTTTTTGCCAACACATTTTTTCCATGTGTCGTAGTGTGATTGGTGCAATATTGACTAGTTGACTAGAGTTGACTTTCCTCTTAACCGAACTCTGACCGGACATATCTAGAGCTCCCGATGTCTGTTTGTCACATTCTCATAGTCGTTGGAAAGTTCTCAAGATGATCTCCTACACTGACATAATTTAGGGATGTTTAGGTAACTTTCAAAAAATGATCCCTTGATCACACCTCCCCACTAAAAAATGATTTTTGTCCCAATAAGCTTCCATACTGTCCTGAATTTGAAAAACTCTCTTACCACCTCAGAAGTGCTACTGTAGTAGACCCTTAGGTCTTCTCCTCTAACCTTCTCACTTCGACAAATCTGCTCCAATCCTGAGACCTGTGGGTTATGGGCCCATGATGCTTCCACTGTGCCACTCTGATATCTAAAGAAGACCTCCATGCCTCTGCTTTATGGTGCTAAGTTTATGAATGAAACCTTAATGTTCCTTCTGTGCGGTGCTAACATTCTTGATATCTGACAACAAGGATCTTCTTTGACTCTATAACATAGCTCCTGGCTTCGAGTTGATTCCACAGAATCCAAACTGGTTTGAAGGAACTCCATGATACGTAGAGCTATGATTGATTCGAAGTCAGTGATGGACAATGCCTTGTCCCTTTATAGACCTCAATGCCTCCAATGCATGATGCTAAGCCTCTTTTAAGACCTCGAGCCTCTGATGCATGATGTTAAGTCCATTTCAGACATCAACACCTCCAATGCATGATGTTAAGCCTCTTTTAAGACCTCGAGCCTCCAATGCACGATGATAAGTATGATGATCAACTACCATTTGAATGTGCAGTCGCAATGCCTTAACATCGAATGACATTCTGAGCTCATCCTTTGAGAGCTCCACATTGTTGACACACTAATATCAGGTACCATTCTGCTACATGGTTATAATGCCTCTACACAAAATGACATTCCAACCTGATGTCAATGCCAACGGTGATTCAACTACCATTTTGTTGCACGGTCACAATGCCTCTACACAGAATGAAGTTCAGAGCTGATCTTTTGAGAACTCTCTTTTCTGCACAAATGACATATCAATCTCCAAGCGTTATATGAGTTAATTCCTATATCCAAGCTATAACAGGTACTCACAAGCTGATTAGGAGATATGTTTGGAGCATTAATCAAATTTTCTAAGTAAGAAAATCCCTGAGTATGGTAAACCTTTCTCTCAGCATTTCCTCATAGAATCTGATCTCCAAACTTAATACTGCATACGATTCATCAATCTGAATTATGTAATATATAAATGAAAAATTGTTGACTTACCCATTTGAAAGGACTTTCACTTTCAGGTATTACCTGGTCCTGGGTTAAATTGTCAACTGGTGGTGGAGTAGAAACTTGTTCTACCTTTGCAATAGGCCTCCATTCCATCTTTGGCTTACCATTACTCTGATGGCGAGATGGATGCATTTTCTAGCATTTTTCCACCCGATGCCCATGCCTCTGGCAATGAGCACAAAAATTCCTCTTAATCTCCTTCTTCTGGGATGAGGAACTCTTTCTACCATTTCTCGACTCTGCATGACGAGATTGGTCTTTTTGATTTGCCTTGTTCCTGACGAATGACATCAAATTCTTCATCAGTTTCCTCTTCCAGCATCTAGCCACTGAATGATTATGTAATCCACAAAAATTACATGGAAAGGAATTCCACATCTTCTCAAAATAATAACCATACTTCTTAAGCTAAAAACGTGGATCAGAAGTTTTATTGTGCTTATGATTATGGTAAGAAACTGGAGGTAGAATCTCATTACCTCTTCGCTGATTTCTCTTACCACATCTTTCCTGTGATGATGAAGCATAACTTTACTTCTTAGAATCTTCTTGCAGGACTAGTGGGGTAATCACTTTGCTTTTGGAAGCTTGTCTCCCATCAGCATTCTTGGATCATTCTCCAATTTCCAATCCCACACTAGGAAAACCCAAACCTATAAAATGAGGATGATCCTCAACCTGTATTGGGTTAGAAATTCCTTGGCCATTTTTCCCAAGGCCTCTTCCATCAAATCCCATTTTATCTAGTAATTTAGATCCAATACTTCTAGTATGCTTTTCAAACAAACCAAAAACTTCATTACCTGAATCTGAAACTGAATGGGAGGAAGAAGAAGATTCTAGTGGTGAAAAACTTACAGTGTAATCATCTACTGTGGCCTCTACATCTGAAGTTGAAGGTATTTCCTTCCTCTAATCACCACATTGCAACCTTTCCAAGAGCTCATCCTTGGTTTTCAGTTCCAATTTCAAACGAGCATTCTCCTCTTCCAAGGAGTAATACATTGATTACAAGAGAGAGTTCTCTTCCTATATCTGGTGATTATAAGCTTCAATTTCCTCGAGCTTTGTCTATTTAGACATCTTTCCCATAGTGCACTTGTACTCTGTTCACACAAATTGAACCAACTACACCAACTTGAAGCAATCACTTTGTTAATTAGATTTACCAAAAAACAAATATGGAGCTAAACCAGCTCTGATACCAAACTTGCTCGAAGATTAGCAAGTTTGAAGGCCAACAACTAGCTCTGATACCAACTTGATCCAAAAATAATCAAGTTATTACTACCTAATCTCGTACCCTTGTAGGATTTAATTATTTGCTGACAATTTGCTCCTTTTAAGTAATCAATTTTAAAATAAATGCAAGACAATAAGACAATTGCACAAAGATTGATTACGAAGTTCAAAAATTGCCTACGTCTCTGGGTTCATGGTCGAACTGTTCCACCAGTCAAAACTTGTAAGTTACAATAGTACTTTCACAAGAAAACCTAATGGAATTTTACTTGCCTATCAGTACACCAGTTCTTCGAAAACTTCCGATGATCAGTGGAATTGTTCTTCACTTTCCTGATGCACAATCTCCTTTGGATTCGATCGGCCTTCCCGACGCTATCAATGTGACGCTAGCACTCTGGTTAACAATCCAAGATTTACAAGCAATTGGTGTGGCTCAGTGGGCCTATTAGGTAGTTTATAATTTACTCCCGTTCAAAAATATTTCATCTACTATTGCCTAAAATAATAGGCCAATAAACAATATTTGTTGACACATCTCACAAATAAGCTTAACAAATAATAAGCTTGGGTTGTGTGTCTTTACAATGCAAATGGGTTCCCTATTTATACATTTTTAGGGCCCTTGAATAATGCATTACAAATTATCCTAAGGCTATTTTTAAACCTTATCCATACATAGAAATTTGGATCAAATACCCATATTGGTGGATGCATTTGTTGAAATGGGATTAAATCCCATATTTGGTGGGATGTAATTTGTTTAAGGATTTAATAAGCCTTTCCCCCATGCAAATGAAGTGGTCAAAAGACCAGCCCCTCCAACACCGCTTCACTCCATCCTTCCATGTGGTCCTTAGCAAAATGGCGGTTAAGTGGTTGGTTGAATACTAATGTATAAACATTAATATGTATAGTTTGTGGCATAATGCGTGGTATGTGGAATTTGGGAATAATGTGTGGCATTTGGAAAGTGGACTTACCAAGTAAATATAATTTCAACCCATGTAATGTTGTATGGAAATAATTAACTCGGTCAATAGCATATATTCCACTTGTCATCTCCCGATAGGAAAATCAATCGTATTCAATTCATGGTGGCAAACCACGTGGTGGCTTGTGGACCCACCACGTCGGTGATAATACCATAGTCCACACGCCAGTCGGGATCCCCTCTGTAATAAAAGTTGAGACTCTTGTTCTGACGCTCCATTCCATTCCATGATTGTCAACGACCGGTGGTTAAAACCCCTCCAATTTTTCCAACTTTCAAAAAATCATCCCCTCTCAAGAAAACAAAGAAAAGCTTTTAGTCTATTGTGCTATATGCTTTGCATTTTCCTTTTCAACAAGTTTAGGTGTAGGTATAAAGGTAGAAGGAGGGATCCTTCTATAGCCCAATGGATAAAGGAAAAACTTCATCCCTTTACATGTGGGATAAAGGTAAAACATGATTAGGAATGGATAAGGTTGCTTTATAAAAGGTAACCTTACTTTGGAAGGATTTAATTTATGCTTAGCAAGTCATGGGAGTTGGGGGGTGCCTTAATTAATCAAAGGTGATTAACTAATAGGTATATGTAAGCTTATAGAAGCTAATTAGAGGAATATTAGTACAACTTAGGCTATTAGAAGGGGATTAAATCAATTAAATATCGATTTATTGGTTAAATGGAAGGGAAAGATAATTAATTAATAATAATTAATTTGTCTAGATAGAAGGGGTGATTAATTAATGGAAGGTCGTTAATCAAGATGTTTGTTGGATAGGTGAATTAATTAATTTAGCGTAGTGTAATTAATTAATGACGATATGAGGGAAAATGAGTGTTATTGACAATATGTCATCAATTTTCTAGAAGATAGATAATTAGTGCAATTTAAGTATTTAAATTACTTGGGTGTAATTATGGGTATCTACATTTTCCCCTCTTTGGGGTGGCCTAAGTGACACCACTTCAACGATAGTAGACGGAAGAAATTTTTAAGGGATAGAAGAAAAATTAGTAGGAGGGAGAGATGCCCCCTCGAGTGTCGATGGGGTGATGAATGAAGATGATCGATAATCAAAAAAGGTGAGAGATAGATAGAAGCATGGTAAGGGGCAGGATGTCCTTGCAAGATGGAAGATTAAGGATGAGAGGAAAGAGATGCATAAGAAATATGGAGGAGGGGAGAGAAGAGCTTAGCCTCTAGCCATTGTGTATTGGAACAATTTTGATGTCATCATATTTCCATAAGAGTTACGTCATCGGTCCTTATGAAAAATATATACATACAACAAAGGTATAATGACATGAAAAGCCATACTACGAACAATTTTCCATTGCTGAAAATACTAACTCCATACAACATACAACAATGCAATGCAATACAAGAAGGAAACAAGCTCATTTAACAGGGAAAACAAGTATTAACACACATATCCAACCCAACAACGGTCAAGATAGTTGTATAAATGTTTTTTTTAAGCTGAAGAGATCCACATGTTCGTAATTGATGGCAAGGGTTAAAAATTATGCCCCAAGAAAGGATATATACAAGGGGAAATGACGATGGGCATTGGGTTCAAGTAAAAAGCGTTGTGCGCAACTAAATAGCACTAGGCAATAAACGTGCCCCAGAGTATAGACGAACCAAATAGCTAGCTTTGTGAATGGTTGTGAATCCGGTGATCCACAAATTGTATTAATCAGGGAATATGTGAAACAAACCAGTAGGATATGGAGAAAATACCATGTGCAAGACACAAGTTTCAGCCATAATCAGCAAGTCACCATTTTTGTAGGTTTTTTACTTTTTAGGATTTTGTGAAAAAAATTTCCCTATTTTTGGATTTTTGACACTATATATTATATTGTTTTTGTTTTCTGTTTGTCAAAATGCAGTGGACAGTAGAAGAAAATAGAATGAAGGGCCTAGGCATAACAAAAAATTTCCCTAGGTGGAAGAAAAGAGAAACAACTTTTTAGGATTTTGTGAAAAAAATTTCCCTATTTTTGGATTTTTGACACTATATATTATATTGTTTTTGTTTTCTGTTTGTCATGTGGGGGCGTCGGAAATGCAGTGGACAGTAGAAGAAAATAGAATGAAGGGCCTAGGCATAACAAAAAATTTCCCTAGGTGGAAGTCAAATAGATGTCCTTATGTGAAGTGGAGAATGATTAGGGCCTAAAGGCATAATTATTTTTGAAAAATAATTATCCCTACGTGATGTGTGAATAAGAAGAAAAATTGCGTAGAGAAGCAAGTGTAACAAGTGTCAAATAATGTCCTTAGTAGTGGAAAAATTAAATAAAATAATTATTTTTGAAAAATAATTATTTACGAGAGTGTGAATAAGACAGAAAAATTGTTTGGGGGAGGCTGGAGGAGGGGGATGGATTTTGGGAGCAGAAAAATAATCATAAGAAGAAAAATTGCGTAGGAGCAATAAAATTACTCTAGGGGGAAGAAAAGGGGTATTAGACAGCAAAAAATGCCCCAATATAGTGAAAAACAACAGAAAAATAATCATTTAATTAAACTAATTATTCATTGGTGAATAGAGGAGAAAACAGTGGTCAAAACAAGCCTCTGGGCCCTCCCAATGGTGAAAAATAGCTTGATATACCCCACCTGGGGAGGGTAAATCACTGCGACCAATTCATTTGTTACCGACCACTATTGAGTTTTTATTGCAAGGCTCTGACATTGACGAGGATGATGGTGATTACAAGGGACTGATTGAGGTTAGCAAACGTAGTCCAGGGGTACCAGCGACATGCCGACGATGGCCCCTTCGTAAGTATCCTAACTTTTATTGTCAAATTTTGTCATTAATGCCTAAAATTATTAATTAGGGATAGGAGGTCATGTTGGTGCACATGCGCGTAGGTGTCTTTTTGGGGGTGCAGGCATCGCAAAACACACATGCACATGCGCAAGCACATATTCCACACACCCATGCACACGCGCACACACTACACATGTGTGTGCATGCACACACACTAGAAAGGGAGCATACACACAAAAATCAGGGCACACGCACTGGGGGATGCACACGTGCAAGCGCAAGCATACAAATGATGACACAAATGCCAAATGTGTGGTGTACATGCCTGAAATGGCATGTAGGTGTCCCAGGCCGGTAGAGGATAGACAGAACAGTTCCAAAAAGATGACACGTAGAAGAAACTTTTAGGATTTTTCAGTTAACCCTAAAATAGATAGATAGATTTTTAGAAGAAATGTTAGTAACTGACGAGTAGATTAATATTTTGCAAAGACAACTACCAGTGTTATAGATGCAGGAGTGCCACTCTTGGATTGCTGAGTTAGAGGGGTGTATGCACCGGTGAGATCGGTGTGCCATGGACATACTTCTCGAGGCGTTGGGGCTAGGCCTCGTGTCTCAGATGCCATCTATCACCCCGGACCATGGTTTACTGACTGTGCTAGCCAAGCGATGGCATAGCAAGAGCCAGTGTTTTATACTTCCTACTATGACCCTAGAGGACATATGGTGGATTATTTATGTGCCAATCATTGGTACGTTGATCGAGTATAACTATGATGTAGGGAAGATTAGAGTATCCTACAACGATATTTTTTACATAGATGACATACCGCATGATGATATGACCTTTGCTTTACACAAGTGTATTTCTGACCCGAAACTGCATCGGGGGCCTCTATACATCGTGTCACTTATCAGTGGGTTTTTTTTACTGATAAGATGGGGACATCCTTCCAGAGAGGTTTACTACCATTAGTGAATGGCATTTTTAGTGGTGAGTGATATTACTAGGGGCAGTTCATACCGGCCCACTTATATTGGGATTTACACTTGATCACCTACCATGGTCAGAAGACCATGGGGCCAGCCTCCTTGTTACAGATTTGATCATGGAACCACATTGCAATCGGATGCCCTATGGGAACTTTTCATGTTTGAGACCCAGAGGATCCATCTTACATGGCATGGGTATTAGTAGATGGCGATGTACAAGGCCACCTAGGCAGCCTATATAGATACAGGTGAGAGTTTGATGAAATGCTAGAGATAGACATCATATGGAAGCCTTATAGACATATCCAATGGCCAGAGGATGCCATAGAGCTTAGTGTGTTCTCAGTAGAGCCCTTTATCCTTGGCAGTCGCAGCTATATCATGGATTTTTATAGAGTTGATAGATGCCAGTAGCAACTTGGCATAGTACAGGGGGTTTTGTAGCCTGATATATGGTATGCCCACAGAGAATCAGAGAGGCATAATATGGGGCCTTGTATACCAGTGGCCTGAGCCAGGGAAATATTTTCATAGGTAGTTTCACAGGCATGGTACCTAGTCTGACAAGTCAGGCACCCAGGTACGATAGCATATTATTTGACTTGGTACACCACTATCTTACCCCAGCGTCTCACTATCCCGAAGGAGGCCTAAGTAGTAGGTGTTTGACCACCCATAGAGATTTGGCATGGTTCTGAGCAGATAGAGAGAGAAGTAGGCCTTGATCCAGAGGATCCCTTTAATGGGATACCACGTGATGCGCAGTGTACCACACAGGTATAGGGACCGAGACCACATGGTCTAGCACAGGTACCTACACAAATTCCAAGAGACAGGGTCCTTGAGTATGGCCAGTCATCTAGAGTGCCATAGGGACCAGCCTTAGTGGCACATCCAGTGGCACAAACAACCACTTTATAGCAGTAATTACAATAGGCCCTAGCCGAGAGAGATCAGGCTAGGGCAGAGAGAGATGAGGCCTGAGGCTGGTGTGTGACAGTGATAGCCAAGAAAGATCAGACTTGGACGTAGATTATGACTTTATTATTAGAGTGAGATCACGCTCAACCATAGGCTAGCCCAAGAGGTGATAGTATTGTGCACTTCTAGTAGATTCGATAGATGGCCTCCCAGATGGCCCAGGTGATAGGATTATGCCAGAATACATAGGCCCAGTTACAACCTATGATATTAGAGTGAGAAAGGTTCAGGGTAGAGCATGTAGTGGGCTAGGCTGAGCTGGCCCAAGCTTCAATAGAGATTGTGTCTTACTGATGCATAGATGGGATAGTGGTGATGACCCAAACTTAAGGAGATCTGGCCACACCAGAGGGGAGGGCCTCTTATTATGAGTACTTATATTTTGAGGTGGTTCTGGCTGAGCAGTGAGCACCATCTTATAGTTAGCAGTCAAGCAGGGGCATAAAATTGGAGAGGCCTCAGGCTTCGGTGGAGCAGCCATGACCAGAGAGAGCCAGTGATATTCATGCCATGCTACCTCCATGGGATAGGCCAGTGACTCCCTCAGAGGGCTCGAGTCAACCCTAATGTTCTGTACTTTCACATATGCCTCTTGATGAAGGTTATTCTTCCTTGATACATGTACCATCCTTTTTTATGCCTCAGATGAAGGATTTTATTCATTTATAGATGTATCACCTTTGTACGCCTCAGATGAAGGCATTTTTGATACATGCCTCTGATGAAGGCTTTTTTGATGTACTGTGGTGATGTATATCCATTTTTTATACAGTTATACCACACATGTATGATTCAAACATTTTTAATAGGACATAAGTGTATATGAGATGGATTTTTTTTTATTGTTTCTCATGGATATATAGATGTGTTTATGATGCATTCTAATTTGATTTGACATGTATATGTATCATGATCTTGTTGATGTATCACATGTGTTTTGATTTCTAGATGATTGATCTTGTACAATATATCAAATGTGTTTTGTTTTATGTGATGTTCCATTCTTAGTGGATGGGATGATATGATGATAAGGGTGTAGGGGGATAGATATTGATATTTTTGGCCCCTCTTTCCCCCATTTGATGATACGATATGTGATGATTAGCTTAGAATTCATGTATGATGTATACTTAGTTTTTTCCTGATATATGATGTATAGATGATGTTAGATGTGATGATATGATGGAAATGTGATGATGTGATAACAAAAAAATACACATGCAATAAACACAATCAAATGCTAACTAAGAATACAATGAATGAACATAATAACACACCGTGATTCACCAACATGTAAAAACATACCTCAATATGCACAAGCAAGAATAAATCTAATTCAAGAAAGAAAAGATGAATTCTAGAAAAGTATGCCCAAGCAACAAACAACACAAAAGTAGAAACCTGAAGCAACTATACAAGAAAACAAACAAGAAAATCCAGAAACAAGACAATGCAAGTAAATGTAAGTAAATGTTTTTGTAATATTTTTTTTCTGAAACAATTTTCTATTGTTTTTGGTTTGTGAAACAATTTTTTATTATTTTTGTGCTTTTGGATATTTGAATATTTTTGTAGTCTTTTTGAAACAATTTTCTATTGTTTTTGTGTTGTTTTCTAATGGTTTTCTAGAGTTATGCACAAGTAACCAAGAAAGTGTGGATGTCCCCAGTGTGAGATAGGGAATATACAAGGACAAAGGCCACGCGCGTATGAATAGGAAGGTGAAGTTGTTGAATTGCCAAAACGTAAGATGAGGAATAACGAAAGACCATGCCCCTCATAGATGAATAAAAGAAGATAAAGCCGGATCAAGGCTCGATAGGATATGGCCCACAGGAAAACTTGAAGGCGGAACTAGGGCTAGGCCAAGTAAAAGTACCCTCCAGATGCAAGATGCTTGCGAAAAATGAATCCTCCCAATGTTCCAGAAACTATTTTTCACCCAAGGACCTATCCAAAGTGCCAAAATTACATGGTTTTCACTTGTGGATGACCTATTTTCTCTTTATCTTTTTATTTTTCTGATTTTTGTATTTTTAATCATTTTACCATGTTTTTTATTTTTTTGCTTTTATGATTTTGCACCATGTTTAAGCATAGAACCGCTTAAGATGCATGGATTTCATGGGCTCACAGAGCTCATCACCATTGGGGTGAGAAATTTTTTATGCCCATGTGTCGTACTTGGCTACTATCATGAAGGGTCCTAACCAATGTGGTTCGAACTTTCCTTTCTTTTCTCGTTATGCTCTTTTCTTGAACTGATTCTCCTTCATGACTAAATCACCAACCTCAAACTGACGAGGTATGATTCTCTTATTATATTTTCTGGAGACTCTATTATGATACACTTTGAGGTGATTAAGAGAATGAATGTGCTTCTCATCTAGGAGCTCTAATTCATCCAGTCTTATTACCCAGTAATCCTCATCTTTATCCAGATAGTTCCTAATAGAAATTCTCAGGGAAGGAAGTTCAATTTATAATGGGATGATGGATTCTATCCCAAATACTAGAGAATTTTTTTCTCCCTCATAGGAGTGTGAATGGAGGTTCTGTAAGCCCAAAGAGCTGGGTGGATTTACAAGTGCCAATTATGACCTATTTTACTAACCATCTTCTCCATTATTCTCACCAAAGTCTTGTTTATGGCTTTTCCTTGTCCATTACCTTGGGGGTAATATGGTGTAGACCATTTTTACATAATTTGGAACCATTTACAAATACATTTCACTATTTTGTTCTTGAATGACTCCCCATTATCCGTAACAATGGCCACAAGAATGACATATTGACAAATGATATGATTCATGATAAATTTAGAAATCTGAGCTCTTGTTACTTAGGTTAAGGGGATAGTTTCCACCCACTTTGTAAAGTATTCAGTATCCATGATGATGTGGGTATGACCATCAGATGAGGTGGGGTTAAGTTTCCCTACCAAGTTAAGTCCCTATTTAGAAAATTGCCATGGGGTAGTGATAGGTTACAATGCTTGCGATGGAGCATGGATTAAATTTCCATACTTCTAGTAAAGTATACACTTCCTGAAATAATTGCAATAATCAGATTCCATGGTAGGCCAATAATAGCCTACTCTTAACAATTTCTTGGTCAAAACCATTCCATTTGTATGTGCTCCACACACCCCTTCATGTACTTCTTTGATCACTTGGATTGACTTCGTCATATCGAGACAACGTAACAGATTCCCATTGTAGCCATGATGATAAAGGTTACCTCCTAAAAGGGTGTAATAGGCTATTTGGTGAATAAATATTTGTTTCTCAGAATGGGAGATATTGGGAGGGAATGTGTTTTCCTTGAGATAGGTAAATATGGGCTCGTACTATGGGGAATTAGGACCAAAAATATCACAAGTGAGATAAGATTCTTGCATGTCATACACAGGCTGGCGTAATTTTTCCACAAAGAATGGCATGTCATTATTTCTTGGCCAAATATGGACCATAGAACCCACTGTTGCCATAGCATCTACTAATTTGTTCTGTGCTCTTGGGATTTGTTCAAATTTAATGCATGCAAAGTACTCCTTTAGAGTTTCTACCAACTTTTTGTAAGGTATGAGCTTGTCATCCTTAACTTTGTAGTCATCATTAACTTACTTGATAATTAACTAAGAATCACCCATAACCTTGACATGATGAATGTTCCACTTAATAGTGAGATTCATTCTTACGATAAGTGCCTCATACTCTACAATATTGTTTGTGTAAGGAAAACCCAGGAGAAAATCCTATGGTATAGGGTCACCAAAAGGAGTAATGAGAACTACCCCCACACCTAAACCATGAAAAGTAAAGGACCTTTCAAAGTGTATATGCCATATGATAGATTATTCAATGTATAGTAATGAGGCATCTGGAAGATCTAGATTTAGAGGTTCAGTGCTTTGAAAAGGTGCTTTTTCTAGCTGGTCAGTGAGTACTTATCCTTTAACTGACTTCTGATGTACAAATTCTATGTCAAACTCACTTAGTAGAATGATCCAATTAGCCATTCTACCTGTGAGGGAGGGTTAAGAAAACAAGTACTTGAGTGGGTCAACTTTGGATATAAGCTTAGTTTTGGTATTTAATAGATAATGGTGAATTTTTTGAAAAGTAAAAACAATAGCCAAGCACAATTTTTCAATTTTGGGATAATTGAGTTCGTAAGTGATGAGAGTGTGACTAAGATAATACACCACCTTTTATTTGTGACCCAAGTCGTATTGGGCGAGCAGTGCACCAATAGCAAATTGCATAGTAGAGATATAAAGCAAGAGTGGATCCCCAAGAGTTAGAGGCACAAGGACAGGTGGATTAGACAAGTATTGTTTAAGAAAAGTGAAGGCCTGCTATTGCTCTGGTCCCCAAATGAAGGTGACATCCTTTTTACGCAAGTGGGTGAATGAGTGGCACTTATCTACAAGCTGGGAGATGAAGTGGTGAATAGCCTGGGTTTTCCCCTATAAGTTGCGCAGTTGCTTAATGTTCTTAGGTGGAGGCATTTCAGTAATAGTAGACACTTTTACAGGGTCTACCTCAATTCCTCTTCTTGATAAAATGAAGCCCAACAATTTTCCTAATAACATGTTGAATACGTATTTCTTTGGGTTCATCCTGACCTTGTACTCTCATAGGCACTCAAAGGTATGCCATAAAATGATAGGGTGATCTTCTCTTGTCTTATAATTTCTAAAGATGTCATCCACATAGTCCTCCATGATATCATGAATCATATCAAGAAAAATTACTGTCATTACCCACTGATAAGTAGCTCCTGCATTCTTAACGCCAAATGGCATCACCTGATAATAGAAGGTACCCCAAGGGGTTGTGAAATTTGTTTTGTGTTGATCCTCATCAACAATCTTGATTTGGTTGTATCCTGAAAATCCATCCATGAGAGATAGAATCTCATATCCCTCTATGGAATTGATAATCATGTCAATATTTGGCAGTGGAAAATCATCCTTACTGTAAGCCTTATTAATTTCTCTAAAATTGGTGAAGATTCTGATCCCAACAAGCTTTTTCTAGATAGGGATGATGTTGATATTCATTTAGAATAATCAATAGGCCAGATGAATCCTACCGCAATAAATACTTCTAATTCTTATTTAACCCGTAAGGCTACCCTTGGGTGCATATTTATGAGCTTCTATTTAATAGGCTTAGCATCTGTGTGTATAACTAGGTTGTGCATGACTAAAGTTGAATCTAAGCCTGGCATGTCTTTGTAGGACCATGTAAACACATCTATAAACTCTTGTAGCATCATAGTGAATGTCTTATGTTCCCATGCCAAGAGTGAGGCTCCTAATTTTACTGTTTTCAGATCCTCCTCTGTACCAATATTGACATCGATGGTCTCCTCTATGGGTAATTTTGACAAGTCCTCCATACGTGTAGGATTGGGAGGAAGGTTGAGATCTTCATCTAAGGATGTCTCCATGAAATTTTCATCCTTGGCATGGTCACTTTCATTGTCCTTTGATTTTTTTACTTATTTTTTGGTCAGTGCCTCAAAGAGGTTTTCACTGTGCAACTTGGACTTTGATTTTTTCCAGGGCTTTACGTTGGAACTTTTGCCCTTGATTTTTCTTAAGTTTTACTGATCACAAAGCTCAACCTCATCACCAAAGTAAGCACAAGTATCCCAGTCGATATAGAATACCTTTTGTGGTCTCCGATGGGAATTTTATCCCTTATGCCCATGAACTTTGCGATAGCCTCGTCATTCTCTAATAGATATAGCAACATGTGACGTTGTTGGTCCCATTCAAAAAGGGAAGGGTAAAAAAGGTCAAGGGCTGGTTTTATAGGGGTTATGGTTAGGTCAGTATTGTTCATGAATAAGTTTGTGGAGGCAAGATCGTCATATTGGCTACAATGGGAATCTGTATCACTATCTAGATAGTTAGAGCTATCCTCACGTTCAAAAAAATTAGCATCTTGATCATTGGGGTATGCTCCATAAGGGCGAATCCCAATGCCATATCTCTCTATTTTAAAATTTGGAAGAGGCACTAGTCTCTCTATCCTTGTTCATTTTTTCCACATCCTAGGCCCTTGTAGCCCATGGAGTACATCATTTTGCTAGATTTCTCGTATTCATGGGTTTGATAACAAGTTGGATGAGTATCCTCTAGGACCCAAGTGGTAGGTGGATCTAACATTTTTTCCTCAACCAAAAAGCCTCCAGGTAAGAATGACCCAATGGTGTGTTTGTTTCTAGTTATTCTGAAGTTATAATTGGGTGGACCTCTAGTCTTGGGTAATAATGAGAGGTATGAGACCAAGAGGGCTTACTACACATTATACTCCCCATATCCATATTCAAGGATATTCATCTCCCATGAATCAAAAGGATAGGTTGATGTAGATGCACCATGGGCACAAGAACTAAGAGAATCTGAATCTATCCGAGATTCCATGGCCTCAGATTGGAGAGGGACAATTATATGGGTAGAGGGACATGTATATGTGCCCTTACATGCAAAGCTATTGAGAGCTCTGTAGTGAGCGAAGGGATTTGAATCTCCTTATATTATAATGGTGTGTCCCTCACGCTTCAATTTAATGCACTGATGGAACGTCAATGGCATGGCTTACATGGCTTGAATCCATGGTCGACCTAGAATCATATTATACGGAAGTTCCAAGTCCAAGACATGAAACTTTGTTTTTTGGTAAGTGGGACCCACCTCCATGGGCAACGTGATTGTGCCCACAAATTCCCTTTCCACGTTGTCATAAGCGGTGATAGTGATGATATTTGACTAAAGATCTACCTCAATATGTCTAAACTATTTAACCAACTTTAGTGTACAGATGTTCAACCCAGATCTGTCATCCACAAGCACCCATTTGATCTTCCTGCGGGTAACAAATACCTCAATGTACAAAGGAAGATTACGCATTGGATTGTTAGTAAGGATCTCCCTATGGTTAAAGGTAATATGTTCATTTGGTATGATGTTTGCCACTACGGCTTGACGGTGTCCCTGAAGATTTTGGTAAATAATGTCTTTGTGTACATTGGATATCTTAAGAAGATATAAGATCGAAATCTTATCAGATGTCTTCTCAAGTTTCTCTAAGAGGTTGTATTTACCAATTTGTGGGGTTAAATTTTTGTCTTTTTTGGTGTATAAGTAATTCATTGCTTTATAACCTTGGGATGAATCTCCCCAATCTGGATTTGACTTTTCTGATTTATCATGATTGGGGAATGGCTCTTTATATATCCCCATTTTCTTGTTTGGTGTCCGAGTATTTCCTGGGTTTTCCACCTCTATTTCCCCATTGTCTATGAGGTCTTGGATATAATGATGAAGCCGCAGGCATCTATCTATCTTATGTCCTTTGACACAATGCATTTTTCAATATTCATACTCTGTGTACCATGAAGGTTTTGGAACATTGTCATCAAATGGTTGTGTCATAGGATATGTCATTATGTGAGCCGCATCCAATTATTTTAGGATAACCGAAAAAGGTTCATTAAGAGAGGTGAACGTTCTTCATTTTGGTGGTGGTTAAATTAGTCCTTGGGTTAGTTTAAAAGGTTGACCGGTTTAAACCATTTGTACATGTTTGGAATTAGTGATCCTGTCTCCCAACACATTTTTGTTTTTATTAAAAATCTTTGGATTCTCCGTGGGTTTAAAATTTTGATCATCTCTAGATTGGGACTTGAGAGTTCCTTTTGCAATGAGATATTTCTCTATTTGAACCCCCTTTTCGATGACCTCCTCAAAAGTGTGAACACAATGCAATTAGAGGTGGAAAGCTATATCCAGATTGAGGTTGGGTACAAAAATACAAACCAGCTATTTTTTAGGGAAAGCGCAAGGGAAGTGGCTAACTATCCCTCTCCACCTTTGGAGGAATCTAGTGAAAGTATCATTAGGGTGTTATTTGGCACCACATAAATCTACCATGGTGACATCACTCTCTATGTTGTATGAGAAGTGACATATAAACCTTTCTACCAATTCTAGCCAAGTGAAAATTGATCCCCAAGGTAAATGTATAAACCACTCTAAGGCTTGACCTCCTACACTGTTGGGAAAAAGTCTTATGAGATAATTTTAACTATAAGAAACCTCTTGACATGCCATATATAAATCTTTAACATGATCCCGTGGATCTCCTTTCCCTTTATATTTGTCGAATTTTGGCATATCGAATTTCTTAGGAAAGGGTTGAAGGATCATAGTCTTGTCAAAAGGATAGGGGCATAATTCTTCATATTGATACTTTCTAACACTCCCTATATTTCTCTCATGAAGGCTTATGAGTTTTATTTTCATAGACTATACCTCTTGTGTGAGAAA
This sequence comes from Taxus chinensis, assembly GCA_019776745.2. Lineage (NCBI taxonomy): Eukaryota > Viridiplantae > Streptophyta > Pinopsida > Cupressales > Taxaceae > Taxus > Taxus chinensis. The sequence goes on from CM034154.1 coordinate 354,872,481, forward strand.
ATATTCTCTAGTGGGAGAAGCTGGGATATATACTCAACGATACCCCATATCATCTTCTTCTTGATTTTCTCTATGGAATTCAATTATCTTAACCTTAGGCCTTGAATTTTTAACATTTGTTCTTTCTTCCTTCTACACATGAGAGGTTAGAAAAAATAATTGTCAGCCTAGGCTACTATCCTGTTGTTGAATTGTGGTTTCTTGTTCTAAGGGTTCCTCTTCTTCCTCATCTTGTGCAGGTTATTCACCATTCTCATGTCCCATCGTGTTTTTACATGGCACTTTGATAAACGGTATTCTATGTCCCACTATCTTATTATTTCCTACGTTGGAGGTAGAAGAATGTCCATGTGTCAAAATATCCTCCATGTTTATGAGGGGTCATTCTTCCTCATTGGCGTTATTTGCAGGTGGGATTGTTTCACTTTCAATGGGAATTTCGGCCCCTAATTCTATGACCCGTGCTAGCACTCTATCCTTATTTCTTAAAAGAAACTCATCTAATAGAGTGGGGAAAAATTTGAATTATGCGTGTGGAGATTCCAATTCATTACCTCTATGATTGACTATATCTTCTACCTCTTTTTCCACAAAAAACAAAGGCCCTAGATCATGTCCAATGAAAGGGTTTGACCCTTGTCTATTCGAGGCTTCCCAATCTTGCACTTGTTGTTCCTTTTATGTTTTTTTCTTGAGTCCTAATCATGTTTTGGGAGCCATGATTTGTAATAGTTTCACTAAGGTAAATTGTAAATGTCTTCAAAACTTTGTGACCACACCTAAGTGAAATGCAAGATAAATTGTCAAGAATATGAATGAAGAACAATGTGATAGAGTGATAAATCACCAGTGACACAAAATTTTTTTATCTAAGCCTGTCAAATGAAGTACTTCCTAGACTATGTATTAAAAAGTAGTTTAGTGTCGCAAGATAATTAACAAGATGTGCCCACTTATGCCAAGTTCAAGAGAATGAACAAGACGTAAGTAAATACAAAAATTTAATGTAGCCTCCTAACAAGATATAATAAAAGTGAGTTGAAATTCAATTAAGACCTATATCCTATAAAGTGCCAGTTACAATTTGTGAGTGACACAAAAATATCACCAAGATATGTTAATGAAACTTTGTGAGAAAGTAAGGTATTGAATTAAGATGCTATTGATATAACACGCACAAGTGGTAACATGTAGCACTCTTCAAAATCAAGGAAATAATAGAACCGAACTAAAATCTCAAAGTATAGCTAGGAATAGTTAAAATGTGTGCATTTTAACCCTACAATATAGATATTTAGGTCAAGTTTACAAAAAACAAGACGTATATTCAAAAATTGTTGTGATATGATACAAACAAGGTAACCCTTCTAAGGAAGTTCAAGATGATGAACCAAGCCTAACTACAATGATGATATTGACATGGATATCAAGATCACAAAGGCCACCAATGATATGAATACACCTCTGCACACTTTAGACATTTAACTTACCCAGCCACAAACATGGATGGGTGTAAACGGACAAAAAAGTGGCAGAAACAATCGATTGGTAACACAGAGGTAGTCACCCTTATTTTTATCAAAAAAGTGTCAAAAGAATTTGAAGGAAGCAAATAAAAAATGGGGATGAAAAATTTTTACTTCACTTTGGAAAAGTTTTTCCTCACCTTAAGGAAAGAGAAAAAGTAAACGAAAGTAACACATCACATGTTTCGTGATGAAAAGATGGCTCACAACTCAACACTATTTTAGAATGGTCAAAGTGAGATCCTGGACAAAGTATATTCTCCTAGGTGGTTCTCTCATCCTAGGTGTTACAAATTTGTCCATGAGTAGGGTGATTTACCCAAATATTCCTGACTATCTTGGGAGTATCTCGACTTTACCCCCTTCAAGCACAATCAGAAATAAATGCATCCATCATGTACTCTCACTGGGGTTGCGATACATATAACTTCGTAACGCTAAATCTCGTAATGTGTATCACTAGTCAAGTAGGTAGTGCGGAGAACTTCCCATTTTTTCCACAAGGTTCCCTCTTACATGGACTACTTTGGGGTTCCTAGTACCACCCCCATTGTTGTAGCTTAAGGTGTTATGCCAAAGGGGTTATGTTCCTAGTTTTAGCAGCGAGATGAGACGGACGTACCCTTATCTGAAACCTGCAAATCACAGTGTTTTGAATATGTTGTTCTTTTTATCTTGTTTAATTAGGTTTGGTTTGCTTGAAACACCTTTTCGACAACCTGCATACACATGTGTAGTTAGTATTTTTTGACTTCATTTCGATTCCTCCTTTCTTTGACTAGCAGGGTGTTTTAGGTCCTGCACTCAAGCTTTTAGTAGTTCTCCAAACAAATCACATTATTTGAAAGAGGATTAATAGTTGATTTTGATTCTCAGATATCATCCAAGGATGCAAGAGAAGATCATACAAAACAAATAATCCAAAATCTAAAAAGTAAAGGAAAGTTTTGTAAGACACTGAACCATACAAAAAACTTGATAAATGTTCATTCCCTTAATTCCAAAAATGAAAGATGAAGTTTCCTAATTAACTCAAATATTATCAAAATGAAGACCTAAAGAATGCATTTCTGATTCTCAAAATCACCCTAAGGTGACATGAGAGAAGAGTTTACAAAAATCTTTATCCCAACTAGATAGAACATGGAAAGTTTATCAAATCAAGTAGGACCATGTAAAAACAACGCTTTGCAAAAAGGAGTCATGTCCCTTAAGATAAAACCTGCAATAATGTTAGCAAATTTCAACACAGTTAATCTCAAATGTTAAAAGATAGAGATCACCTTTTTTTTTATTATCAAGTTTTCACCAAAAGGTGTAAGATGGATACGAACACTACAAAAACTTTATTCTAAATCATAGTAAAGCATAAAAATACAACATTCATCAAAACATGTAGTGCGCCATTAGAAAATGACCAGTGTTTACAATAAACAAAAACCCTGAAATTTATGGCATACCATGTACCTAAATCCACCCAATTTAGGCGTTTTTATTACCAATATTTCATGTGTGCAATACCTTTCCAATGCAAAACAAATAGATTCATTTCAATTTCGGGAGCAAACCTTATGGCCTACCAGTAAGATGGGTGTACACATATGCTCTTATGCTCACGGATATGCATGTGTGCCATGTACTAAAAATGTCAAAAAAAGTCCCTTACATCTGCAACAGAAGGTCAAATTTTTCCAACCAAGATTGAAATGTGTCTGACAACAACCCATCACAGTGTAGTGCACTATGAATATAGGGTGTACCCAATGCTATCATAGGTTTTAACATTCACGATAAATGAACTTAACATTTTCAAAAAATTGACAAAACTACACGTGTAGAATGCATCTAAAAAATAAGCTTTAGGGTATGAAAACGTTGGAGAAATCTAGTGCATTTTTGTTCACCAAGATCGATAAATTTTTACAGCAACCCAGGTTCTGACAGTGCACCTATGTAAATAGAGAGGCTGCCAAAACTATCAAACACTGTACCTAAATGCTTCCAATAATTTAAGCATTTTCAAGAAATTGACAAAACTAACATGTAGAATGTTGAAAAATGAAGCTCTAACACATGAAAACATAAAGAAATGCTTGAAATTTTCCCATCAAGATCCAATTTTGACATGGCACTTCAACTCCTTTATACCTACATGAGGATGACTATGAACACATTCAAACTCACACATAAAAAAGTTAGATCAAACATGTGCAAGAAGATGGACATTAGTAACTACATGTGCAAATTGAAATTTAACTGACAAAAACTTGAAATTTAAAGTGCAAAGGACAATGGTAGTAAGTCCCACTTGGACATGCCAAATGTGTATATTAATTATTTTAAACTAATGCTAATAGGAAATCAAAGACTAACACCTAAATAGCTTCAATTAGCAAAAATGCTAAACTAGATCATACTAAGCACCATCATGCTTAGAGCTTAAACAAAACTAGATATATAAACATATTTATCATATAGAAAATGAAATGAAGATTCAAACTAACAATGTTTAAACAAATCTAAATCCTTTATTCTCTAATTGAACAACTAAATGAAATGAACCTATTTAGGATCCTTTGCAATCAAAATGGTTGATTGCATGCTTTGGAATCCCAAGGTTTCTAATAATGAGAGTCTTGTCAAATCCATGACTACAAGACCATTTGACATATCTCCTATATGACTTCAAGCACTTAGGAAAGAGGCTGAACTCTTCAAGAAATGAAAATGAACTAGCTCAAGAAAACAAATGAAGAATGCTTTAATATGATAAAATGACTATATGCTTAGGATTCTCCTTCTCAACAAGTTTATGTGTAAGTAGAATGGTAAGAAGGAGGACTTCTTATATGACCCAATGGATAAAAGAAGCACTTGCATCCCTTTACATGTGGGATAATAGGTAAAGGTTGAGTTAGGAATGTGATAAGGATGGTTTATGAAGTGGTTGAGTTTACTTTAGTAGAGTTTAGTTTGTCCTCTAGTGACTCATGAGAGTTGGAGAGTGCTTTATTGATTAATCATAGGAGATTAATTAATAGGTATGTGCAAGCTTATAAAAGCTTTTTAGAGAAATAATTAGTATGATTTAGACTATGATAATGGAATTTAATCAAATAAATGACTAATTTATTGATCTAAGTAGAAGGGGAAGCTAATTAATTAGTCTAGATAGAAGGGGTGATTAATTAACGGAAGGTCATTAATCAGGATGTTTTTTAGATAGGTGACTTAATTAATTTAGCGTAGTGTAATTAAGTAATGATGATATGAGGGAAAATGAGTGTTAATTGACATTATGAAATAATGAATTAATCTAGAAGATAGATAAGGGGAGCTCAATTTAAGTATTTAAATTACTTGGGCGTAATTATGGGTGTCTACAGTAAGTACCCTCGAAAAGGAATGTGATCATGTCCTTCATCTAGTCACATCGTGCATCAAGGTCTATATTTTTTTTCAAGATCTACACATGGAAGGTCTTCATCCGAAAATAATGAAGCTTTAGGTTTAGTCTGTGCATGCTCAGCAATCTGTTTACAAAGTGCACTACCTCTCACCAAATTTTTGGCCTTGATAGTCACATCATATTCCATAATTTTGGTCACCCATTATGCTCTCTTTCCTCACTAATTTATACTCCCATGATGAAGTCTATGATATAAGAGTGGGAGACTAACACCCTAATATGATTGGTGTCGAGCATAATTTTTAATTTATTAAGCACATGCATGATGGAGAAGACCTATTTATCCATGTGACTATATTTCAGTTCATAATCCTTCAATGTCTAGCTGAAGAAAGCTACTGGTTATTCCAGCCCTTGTTCATTTTCTTGTGTTAGGACAACAACAATACTTACATCACACCATAAGCATAAAGGATGAAATCCTTTGAATAATTTTGATTAATGAGTGTTGGTGTGCAAGAAATCTCTTGCTTTATTTTGTTGAAGCTTTATCTTCCTTCTGTTCATCTGAAGAATTTTTCCATCTTGAGCATCAAAGTGATGGGCTGAACCAGTCCTGCAAAGTTAGGGATAAAATGCCTAACAAAATTGATCTTGCCAAGGAAGGACTGTAGGGAATTTTTGTGCATTGACAGGGAAAGAGCTAGGATGACTGAATGTGCTCAGGATCAATTGTAATGCCATCCTTTGAAACCACATGGCCCAAGGGCTTTCCTTGCGCCATTGTAAAATTACACTTTTTAGGGTTAAGAGATATCCCAAATTATTTGCATCTCTCAAAGAATTTTTCCAGGATGTGTCATATGATACACTGCGCTCTACTTTGAGAAGGTTGTTATGTCATCAAGGTAAACTAGGATGAACTCATTAATGTATCCTTTAAAGGAAATATCCATAACATGCTGAAATGTGGTGCCCGCATTTGACATTCCAAAGGGCATATTCTGATATGCATATGTTCCCCACTTGGTTGTAAATATTATTTTGAATTGATCCTCTTCCTTGAACATGATTTGATTGAAGCAAGAATACCCATCTAACATTGAAAATCTTTACGCACCAGCCACATTCTACAGAATCTGATCCATATAAGGAAAAGGATAATGACCCTTTAAAGACACCTTATTCAAATATCTAAAATCAACGCAAAGTCTGATTTTACCATTTTTCTTGTGCACTGGAACAATATTTGTGACCCAGGTAGAGTACTTGATAGGAAAAATAATTGTTTCCTCGATGAGTTTGGATAATTCCTTCCTCATGAGGGGTTCTATCTTTGGATTGACTGGTGCTGTTGCTTCTATCTGATGGGATTGATACCAAGATCAAGGTCAATGGAGTGTTGAGCAACACTTGGGTCAAAACCTTTAAGGTCTTCATACTCCCATTAGAAGATATCACTATATTTTTGACAGAGAGATATGAAGGCTATGCTTTTCTTCATGTGCATAAGTCCTGCTGAGCAAAAAACTCTTTCTGCATGCAATAGTGATTGGAGGAGCAATTCATCTTACATGGCATGCATGTACCTTTCTTCACCCTTGAACTCATCATTAGGGATAAAAATTTTCTCTAAGGTGACTTGCCCTTTAAGAAACTTGTTTGTCTTCAGCTGTATCACTTGGTCACCATAGCTGTCATGCAAGTCATCTTACATGGTTGATGAGAAATCAGCTTCATTATGGATAAACTAGATTATTTACGTGTCACTTTCAAACACTTGCCAGCTGGTGTTGTTATCTGGAATGGATGGTCTGATCACCATCTTGATATGCTGAGTGTTTCCTTTGAAAAAGTCCTCAGTAGGAGAGAACTGTGAACCAAGCGCGGCCATCTGGTCAGCTTCCTTGTTCATTCTTGGAACCACCTGTAGATTAAGAGTGTTAAAGCTCTCAAGGAGGTCCCACACTCTGTATTTATAATATTTGAGAAGCTTATTCTTTGTCAAAAAAATTTTGGTAACCTGGTGGATGATCAATTATGTGTCCCCAAAGATCTGCAGTGCCTTAATTTTCTTCTTAGAAATGAGTAAGCCATGCACCAGCACTTCATACTCTGTGACATTGTTAGAGCATGCAAACTACAACCTATGTGTGAAGAATAATTTCTCATCCTTAGGGGAAATGAGAACCACTCCTGCTCCATGCCATTTCTGCTTTTCTGGATCCATCAAAGTACAATTTCCATAGACCAGTTTGAACTTTGTCTTTCTTGATCACATGTGGAAGCATAGCATTCTTCTTCTAGAATGTAATAAGTACCAAGCCCAGTTTCATAATCTTCTAGTTCTTCAGCATAGGGATCAAATTTATGGTGTCTTTACACCCATTCATCAAGCACTAGGTTAGGAATAGGGGGTGGAAGAGACTACTCTTTAGGAACTGAATCTTGTTCTTCTTGGATTAAACAATTGGCTTGGAGAGGGGATGGGACATATGACTCTACATGATAGGAAAATATAGGCTCAACTTATATGGTAAACCAGGTACCATACCTTGTCTTGAGTAACATATGAGACCAATAAGAAGACAAGTAACCACCCACTTTAGCAGTAAATTCTCTTGATAAACATAGGGAAAACAAAGGAGGTAGGTCAATGATTGACACATCTTGAGTAATTGTTAGGCTTGGACATGCATGGAGGGTTAACTCAAGATCCTTGATGACTCCTAAGGTGGTGACAATTGAGCCATCAAGTTACAGGAATCCTTTAGACAAAGGGTTATATTTCAGACCTAAGACATTGGCTATTTTCTTAGGCATAACATAAGTACTAGCACCTGAGTCAATCATGCAATTATGCACTAGGTGTTTGCCTATGATCAAGGACATATAGAAGGGTGGGGTTTTACAACTTCACTTACTTGTTTTCTCCTCTTCTTGGTAAATTTTGACAGAAGCATTTGAATTTTACATAATTGGATCAATTCGTGTCGGGAGTTGTGCCAGAGCTTCATGCAACAAATCCCGCTGAGATGGAATGGTCAGGGCATCCCACATTATGACATTTATAAGTTTGTTCTCTTCATCTAGTCAACAATGATAAATGGAAGGCCCCCATCTTATGAATTTGGGGAACAACATCCCTTCTTGACTGTTCAGGTGCAAGAAGCCTGAATTTTAGCTAGAGTAGAGGCTTGACCTACCAAAGGAGGGGTGCGTGCTGCTTCAGAAGGAGCTTTATGTGGGGCCTCCTACATAGGGATTTGAGAACTTTTACTGTAAGATGCCTTGTCTGTTTCTTTCTTCTTCTAAGGATCTTGCTTGCGTTGTGGGGTTATAACCTATAATCCTGATTCTAACATTCTTTTCTTATATCTTATGTTATCTACAACTTGGGCGCATAGTCTGTTTGTATCCTCTACAGCTTGTTTGATTACACATAAGTCCTCCAAGACAAAGAACATCAAATTTGTTCTCTGGAGGAGCTTCTAGTCTTTTTGGATTATCTGCTTCATGGGTGCTTATTAAGGTCTAATAGGCTGAAGCATTCTGTCATGAAGGCTTGGGCACGCGCAACATTAGCACAATGATATTGACTATGAGGCATGTTGCAAGGGAAGCACCATTCTGACTCTTGTGCCAAGTTTTTCTGAACTCGAACAATCACCTGACTTACACTGGGTGCTGGAAGAAAAGGTGCGGGAGGAAAAACTTGCAAGGGAAGATGTGCATTAGGTTGTCATCTATCATTTTGTTGGTTGGGCACGTATCTTTGATTTCCATATTGATTCCACCAAGGCTGATTACTTTGGTCTATGCACCTGATTGGAATTACCTCTATAGGCTTGCGCATGTTGCTTTTCTAATGATATGACTTTGTTTCATAAATTTTTAATTATGGCCTTCAATTCTTCATCTTCCTTTTGTTGTGATGGAGAATAGGATGTTTATTGGAAAATAGTTTTTTGAAAGTGGACTATACCCTTGTTTACAATATAGGGCCTAACAAGAATGAAAACCAAAAAAAAGGCTTGGATCTTCCAAGTGTGATATTTGATGGGAACAAAGTAGCCAAACAACTACCCAATCGGAGACAAAACAACAAAAACTCTATAAAGACTATAAAGAGACCCTTACAAAATAACATACAAGAGTAGCTAAAGCACCTAAACTTCTTCTTGGTACTTTTTCGATGCTAGTTTTGGTTCTTTAATCTGAACATTCCCAAAGTTGTCATGTGGGTGGTGTCAGTCTTAATACAGCTGATCAATGGTCCATTTGGGTTTCCTTAGGTCTTACCACAAAGTGTTGATGGAACTCCGCTGAGATTGGAGACACTTCTGACATCCCAAGTGAATTCCTCAAAACTAAAAATGGACATGTTAAAATGACGAGTTTTAGCCTTCCCTAAATTGGAGTCTAATGAGTTCAGATTCTTGTAGATATGATCTGCTTCAATCTGGATGTTATCAATACCCACCTCCTCCTCCTTCTTCCTCTTTCCTTTCTGTACCATTGCACAAAAAGTTAAAAAATTAACCTCATCCTTCAGTAGCTTCATATAGCTTCTAAGGCTTCCAGATAGAGCTCTCATATGCACATCCCGGAGCACTAGCACTACTAATATTTAGGAGGTCATGTAGCTATTTAAATTTCATGAGGATCCCCACAGCAAGAGTAACAAGGTTAAGCCTTCTTAGATGACCTGGTGTTCGGTCTGGCCGAGGTGGAAGCGAAGTGGGGGGTCGGAGCAGCAGTAGGAGGAATGGGAGATGAAGCTTGGAGCTGTGTAGGGGGGTGACAGCAACGGTGGTGGGGGCATTAGAGTGGAGAAACGGGGCTAGCCACCAATTCTACCTGGTAGAGGGGGAACTGAGCTTGGGGAGGAAGTTTTTCTAGGAAACTTGAAGAGTGACAAAATTTTCAACAAAATAAGCCCTTGGTGTAAAGGAACCGCATATTATGCTTGTTGAAACTCCAAAATGGAGTTCTCAAGAGAGTCCAACAAATAATGGGGGAAACAAACCAAGCGATTCCTATGGAAGTGGTTAAGAAAGATGTGCTTAGCTTACTTTTCTCAGGGATAAGAAGTGGAATATTAGGATGTTAGAGGCAACTGGTTGTGTACTTTTCTTAGGAATGGGAATTGGGGCCACAAAGGCTAGAGTGATTGTGACATCTCAGGGAACAAAGGTACATGAATGGTCTAGGAGCCAACTTTCCTGCCTAAATAATACCATCTTATTCCCTTTGCAATGCTATAAGCTAAGTTGGTAAAGTCCTACCTCCCATAGATTGGATCACAAATGAAATTTCATTGTTGAGCACCTTCAGAGTAATAAAGGAAAGCATGTTGGGCTATATGTATTACCACAAGAGGGATTCTGTCCCAAGTCTTCAGAAATCTGATGTTGAAATCAGTCATTTCTCATTTGTCACCCTCCTTGTTGTTTTTAGTTACTCCACAAATGATAGGTGATCTGACTTATCTTCAAAGAAATTATAAAGAGCTATTCCCAGCTCATACCTAAGTGGTGATAGATCCAAGTCTCAAGCCTCGGTACCATTGAATTACTTTACCTTTGAAAGAGGCTGCAAGCAACTTGACTGCTACATCATCACGTGTGATCAGATAGAGTGAACTTGTATGCATACAGTTATATCTTGGATATGCTCCCGAGGTGTGACTTGATTCTCACTAGTAAATTAAGGAATACTCTTTAGTGTGATCATTTGATATATCATGCTGTTACATGGCTAGGAGTAAAGGAATCCCTCCAACAAAGTTTGCAAAGTTCCTTAAGTGGAGAAGGTTACTAATGTGCCATTGTAGGGCACATAGGTTGTCTATTTTGAGGAGTTGAGTGGGCGCATGTACACACTAGATATAGAGACATGTGCATGGAATTTTTGGAATGAACTCTTCTCCGGGATAGCTGGAGATATTCAAAATAATCTTCAACTGCTGCACTTCTTCCTTGTATGCACTCTTCTCATGAAAGGCACTCAGGACTGCTGAAACAGAGATCTTAAAGTGTTGGGAGTCACTAGATGTGTTGAAATGAGCCTCCAAAAGCTGAAATACTAAGCCCACACATAAGAACTTAGAGATATCAAATTTGAGCATTCAATCATGGTCCCGCTGGGTGTGCTAGAAACTGTTGGTTTCTCAAACAGTGCACCCGCATCTCAGATCTTGGAAGGGCTGAGGCGTTTTAGACCACAATGGAACCATCCCCAAGTTGTGGGACCTTGTGCATGCTTGGGACAGATCTCTGGAGAAGGCCATGGTTCCTCTATCTATTTCTACTGTTACTACTACTCCTAGTGTTGGAAGGGAAAACTAAGCTAATAATGCTAAGGGACCAAGGATAGAAGGATAACATGAAAGGAAACTACACTGAAAGGTGATAACACCAAAAAAGAGGGATGAACACTATCCATTATAAGACAAATGAAAGGATATATGTGTAAGGAGGCTAGGCATGAGTAACACAGCTAAACACATATCCACCTGATCATTCTCATGGAACACAACTAAGTAAAGAACTAAAAGGGAAATGAAATGGCACAACCAGCACACAACGTAAAAGAAAAGGAAACAAGAAGGAATGCAAGCATGTTAGGATAGATAATAGTTAAAAACTGAATCTTTTATTACTTCTAGAAATGCACAGATCTGTTACAATGATGAAGGAGGCTAATATCCACATGCGAGAGCCAAATCTAGAGGTATGTAACTCAAAATATAGAAAATATGAAGTTGTTGGTAAAAAATGCATAAGGATCTAGAGTGTCCAACATAACAAATGAGCCTAGCTCTTCCATTTATAGATAAATCTATAAAAGGAGAAAAGAAGGAAGGAAAACTTGAATTTGAAATAGAATCACAAAAAAACATTTAATGCCTATAAATCCACCCAAAAATTCATGAAATACGCTTCCCCAATCTTGTTTGGTGTGTTGAAGAGGAAAAAGGGAGGATCATATCAAATTGGGTAGTTAGAGAAATCAAATCTTCTCATCAATTCTTAGAGAGATGTTTTCCCATTTCTCACCTTCCATATCCACTAAGAATTTGAATTTGAATATCTAGCACTGTAGCTGATGTCAGTAGCTCTTTGACAAGTCTAGGTGCATTAATCTAAACTATGTAGCAAATGATAAGGCTATTAAAATATTTCAAAGTCATCAGCACACACAAAACATGTGGTGTGCATAGATCACCTGAAATGATGGCCAACAATGTAACTATTTTTCATTTCTACCATGTGTCACTTGTTGATTTGTTATAAGGATTTGGCATCCTATTGGCACATTTGAATGTTTTCCAACAACACACTCAAGCATGTCAGTAGATGACCTGGTACAGAAGGGCACAAAGGAGGTCACGGGGATGTGCACAGAAGAATGAGGCGTGGGAAGGGAAGGAATTGTCTAGGAAGAAGAGGAATACATATAAAGTGGGCATAAGTGAAAAGTGGAAGGAGAGAAAGGAAGTGGGTGTGCATGGAAACTACGACAAAGGGAATGTGTTATGTGATCTTAAGTGTGTGCAAAATTTCCATAAACAACCTAGAGTTATAATGTGTATGCAAGTTTCCCACATCACTAGGAGAGATATTTGGATAACAGGGACATAGATGGATGATCATTCAGATCAATACCATCATTCTTGATCATCCATGGGTATTGATCATAGGGAATTTGATTTCTATCTCAGGGAACTGAACAATGTTTTTTCACACTTTCTACATAGTTCGGGTCACACGTATATCATACGCAGGCTGGGATTTACAGTCATCAGAAGAACCAGTCAACAATGCTTTCAAAAACTCATTAAAAATCATATGTAATCCAATTGGAAGGAGTTTCACATGAGTTTTAAGATTCATAGTTTCATCACATTGAGCTTTCCATCAATGAGGATCAATGGACTTCATCGGGAATGACATCTCCTCTTCTTCTTCTCTCACTCTTTCTCTCTCCTCTCTTCCAACTTTCTCTCTCTTCTCAATGTTCTAATTTTGTGTTGGGGTTTCTTTTTTTCATATGTATTAATGTTCCTAATGTAATAAGTCACCTTTATGTTATAGAAAGGGACTTAATATTCTCCTAGGAATTTGAAAAATTTTAAGTTGCGCATGCACATATGAAAAGCCATTGGGGGATAGATGATGAGTCATCTCTCATTCTAAAAATTGTAAATCCATTATCTTTTTAAAGGGTTGGAAAATTATCTTATAAACTCAAGAGTGCATTGTACTTAGAAAAAGCAAAGGAGATAGCCATTTTATTCTACTTTCCTCCACTCTCAAATTTCATCCATTCCCACACTATGTAAAACTTTTGTTTAAGCATTCAATACAAGAAGAAGGATTTTCTATATTTCTTTGACTAAGGGGTTTCTTTATACTCTGTGTTCAATATATTCTATTTGGTCTTGTTGCTATTTGCAGAGTTGTTTCTTCTCATAAATGCATGTGTTGAAATTTCTAACTAGTGTGTGCAGGAATCTGTTTTTCTACCTACAACATTAGTTCTCCCATATCATTTAACACTTCTCTTTCCTTCTCTTCATAAAAATTATTCCCTAGCAATATATTTCTAGCTTTTCCATAGGGTCAGTGAAGTTCCCCTATTTCAGTTAGATATTCTCTTGTAAACATATATGTTTTGGATTATTTTAGTTGGACTCAAATGAAATAGAGAAAAAGAGTATTGATACTCTATCCTACTCTTAAATGTAACTTCTAAGTTGGCATGCATAGATGAACACTCAACTAGGTAAATATGGATTATTAATTGACATTAATAGAAGAGTAAAATACATATGGATCCTTGTATAAGAAAAAAAATGGAAATGGATCCTAACTAATATATGTTAAAGGAAATACAATTAGTCTTCAGGATAAATATTTCATTGTGACTCTTTCGGGTATTATACCAAAAGGACATTTGAATAGAGTAAATTATACCTATTCTTAGAAAACCTTAACTGAGATAAGGTAATTGAAAATAAATGAATACATATGTATAAGAAATATACTTCATTTTAATGAAGTCCATTATTAAGGAGTCTGGATTTATTTTTAGTCATGAATAAACTTGGTTAAGCTTAGTAAGTTAAATCTTACTGTGTTAAGATGATTTGGAATGTAATCCTAAACTTAAATTAAGAAACCACATAATGACATATGATCCTTCAGGTAGAAGGATTGGTTGTGAATTAAGCTACATGACAACCATAAGTCATTTATGATTAGTAACCATAATGATCTAAGATATTAGAAAATCAACAGGGTTGTTGAAGCTGAATCTTAAATTAAGAAGATAAGAAATTATTTAACCTCTTATCTAGATATGTACCTCTAGACGAGGGGATTTTTTTGAATGGTGGTACACACAAACTATAATAATTTGTCATCATTAAGACCAAGTCTTCATGAGGACACAGTGTTACAGCTGACATGTCGCAACATCCTTCCGAATCGGATCATCTAGGTTTACATAAACTCAAACTTAACTTGGTTACACTCTAGGTCAGTTTAGGGACATGATTTGGTATAGGGAAGGACTCTTGATGACTGAAGTTAACTAGACACATGCAATCGACCTATTTTGATTGAGTATGTCTATTTACCCTTAGTCACCGTGAGTGGCCCTCTATACCAATCTATGTTGCTAACTTTAGTTATGGTTAAACCTTGGACAAGAGGACTAACAAGAGTCAGTGAAAACCATTCTAGATAATAGATGAAGTGGGGGTGAAAGGAATATTCTGTTGACGAGTATCTCATCTAGGAATATGATCATGCAAAGCACATGAAAATATTTGGCCAAAGTATCGTAAGTTGCTAGTTACGTTGTCTTATATCACCTAGTTTAATAAGCAGGATTTCAGATGAATATTGGTAATGAATATTCAAATAGGCCTCTTAAATAGATAACTTCAATACCTCAAAAAGGGTAAAAGAATCAAGTATACTCAGTATATAATAAATTGAATTAACATGAAGGATTGATAAGAAACTGAGTCATGAAATAAGAGATCAATGAAACTCTAAGTCATGAAATGAGAGATCGCTAGTTCATCGATTCATTACAATTGCATATGGTTATCTATTATGATATTGATTGACATGGAATGTGTGTTCTAAATCATGATCATTTAGAACATATAACATTATTTAAAAACTTGAAACTTGTGTTCTAAATTATGATAATTTAGAATAGAGAATGTTATTAAAAAACTCTCTTTTTCTAAAGCTTTAAAATGGGAATGTTACATCTTGGTATCAGAGCTAAAGTTTGTATCTCTTAGACCTATTGTGTCCATAATCTAATAAAAATAGCATTTTCTTGTTAAAATAAAAAATGGTTAGAACAAGAGGAAATGTTGCAAATAACCCACCACCGGGTGGAGAAATACCTACTACCCAAAAACTTGATGGGATCCTCGATGCCTTGTTGGACACGAGAGATCTCTTAGCTGTATTGGAACAGAAAGTAATGGGAAATGAGGAGGAGGAAGAAGATACTGATAATGATGATCAGCCACCTCATGTGGACAACACTAATGGGAGAAATCTGGGTGTTGATAATAGTAATGTAAACATACCTAATCATCCTAAAAATAAAAAGACAATATTAGCATTGGAACTTGCCAATTATATAAAAAGAATAAGTCCTCCTAAGTTTGATGGAACTACACTTGGGGATGGGGCTGAGCACTGGCTTAGTGAAACGGAGAAGTTCTTTTCTATAAGAAAGTTCTCTGAGGAAACAAAAGCAATATAGGGAGTGTATCAGCTTTCTCATAAGGCTTCTTTGTGGTGGGAAACTTGTAAGGCTGAGTTAAATATGGTCAAATCAGACATACTTGGGATCAATTTAAAAGTTACTTTAAGCAACAATGGCTTCCTAAACTTTTCTATGATCAGAAAATGACTGAATTTTAGAACTTATCTCAAGGAAAGTTAACGGTGACAGAGCATTTGGAAAGGTTTACTAAACTCCTTAAGTACGTGCCTCGCTATAAAACTGACGAGAAGTTTAGGATATGGAAATTTATTATGGGATTAAATCCCATTATAGGAGGTGAGGTGGATGTTCACAGTCTAACCACTATGGAAGGGGTTGTATAAAAATCCATAAGGCAAGAACAGAAATTAAGAGCAATCTCTACTCATAGAGAGGAAATTAGAAAGAAGGTTCCAAACTCTTCTTCATCTCTTACACCTAAAAAGGAACCTTGGAAGAGGTTTGGCATGAAAAACAAATTTTTCACTGATAATAATAAGAGAACAAAAATAAACAAACATGTTGCTAGTATGCAGAACAACTTTGTTAAGAATAATAATAATGGGAAGAAGTCCTACGGAAGCCAAAATGATAACTTCAAGGATGGAAATAAATTTGAGCCTAGGAAGTGGCCTAATAGAGGCTATTTTAATTGTGTCAAGGACCATTACACAAGTCATTATAATTTGAAGAAGAATGACCGCAATCAATAGCATAGGATACATGTTGCGGTAGCTGATAAGCAAGCCGAAAAGCAAGTCACACCCATAGAAGTTATGGG
The DNA here is from genome assembly GCA_019776745.2 of Taxus chinensis. Taxonomy (NCBI): domain Eukaryota; kingdom Viridiplantae; phylum Streptophyta; class Pinopsida; order Cupressales; family Taxaceae; genus Taxus; species Taxus chinensis. The sequence goes on from CM034154.1 coordinate 354,889,003, forward strand.
TAAGTTATTTGATATACATGTGACTATAATTTTTGATACTGGAGCTACTAAATGTTTTTTTTCTACTAAGTTAACTTCAAAATTAAAAATAAAAGCTGAGAAAATGGAAAAATTGCAGACTGTGCATTATGGAAATAATGTTACTCATATGGTTAATATGTGTCTTTTTGGATCAGTCCTTGACTTGCTTAGTTTTTCCATAAAAGTTAACCTTTATGTTTCTCCTTGGGGTATTATGTCGTAATCATTAGTGTTAACTGGCTAGCTAATCATAAAGCAAGGGTTGATTGTTTTGAAAAACATATTAGTTATTTAGATGATCTGTAGAAATCAGCAGTCATTCAGGGTGTAAAACACAATATTTCAGTTAGGAATTTGTCAGCAATGCAACTTAAAAAGGCCAAAAACAAAGGTTGTACCTTGTATGCAGTAAATATTTCTGAGACTGTAGAAGAAGATAAAGATTTTATGGAAAAATATCATTTGTTACAAAATTTTAGAGATGTATTTCTGGAAGATTTATCGGGTCTTCCACCCAAACAGGAGTTTGACTTCACAATAGAGATCAAACTAGGAACTGAGCCTATATCCAAGGAACCTTATAGAATGAATACCATTGAATTGGTAGAGCTTAAGGCTCAGTTATAGGAACTTTTTTCAAAAGGACCAATAAGATCGAGTGTGAAAAATAAGGATGGCACACTTAGATTGTGTATTGATTATAGAATGTTGAACAAGGCAACTATTAAGAACCGATATCTGCTTCCTATAATTGATGATCTATTTGATTAGATGCATGGAGCATCATTGTATTCTAAAATATATCTTCAATTAGGATATCATCAGTTGAGAATAAAGGATGAAGCCATACATAAAACAAATTTTAGAACAAAGTATGGGAATTATGAATTCATAGTTTTACCTTTTGGGTTGACAAATGTACCTTTTTTTTTTATGAATTTGATGAATATTATTTTTCAAGAATACTTGGATAAGTTTTTGCATGTATTCTTGGATGATATTCTCATATACTCTAAAATCATTGAAGAAAATCATGAGCATTTGAAGATAGTTTTTAAAATCTTAAGAAAGAGAAAGTTGTATTGTAAGTTGTCTAAATGTTCCTTTTATGACACAGAAGTACACTATTTGGGACTTTAATAAGCAAAAATGGAATAGTTATAGATCCTTCGAAGATCATAGCTATAACTAAGTGGCTTGCACCCAAGAATGTGCATGAAGCTAGAAGCTTCATGGGTCTTGTTGGTTACTATAGAAATTTTGTTAAATAATTTTCTAAGATTATTGCACCAATAACTTCATTACAAAAGAAAGATAAGAAAATTGTTTGGAATGAAAAATATGAATCTACTTTTAAGATTCTAAAGGATTAGTTAACTGCAGCACCTATTATGACTGTACCTAATCCAAATGTGGACTTTATTGTTGTAACGGATGCATCTAGATAAGGCCTCAAAGGTATTCTGTTGTAGGATGACCATGTCATAGCTTATGAAAGTAGAAAACTCAAGTTACATGAATAGAATTATGCTCCACTTGACCTAGAGCTTGCTTCCATTGTTCATGACCTTCAAATATGGAGGCATTATCTTCTCAATAGGCCTTTTGAACTAAAAATTTACCATCTTGGGTTGAAGTATATTTTCACTCAGCCAAACCTGAATGCAAGACAATGAAAATGGTTGGAATTTCTATCTCAGTATGATTTTGATATAAGCTATATTAAAGGTAAGGAAAATAGAGTAGTTGATGCTATGATTTGTAGGAAGCACATTTCTTCTCTTATAACATTAAGAACTCATTTTAAAGAGGAGGTGAAAAGTGTCATGGAATCTAATTCTCATTTTCAGCAAGTAAGGACAACAGTTGCTACAAATCCAAATGATGTGAGATATAAGGGTTTTCATTTTGACGATGAAGGAATTTTGTGGTTTGAAAACCGGGTATACATACCTTTGGCAAATGATTTAAGAAATAAATTATTAGTTAAATTTCACAACTCACCTTTTTCTAGGAACCCTGGCATTAGAAAGATGTTTGCTGATATAAAACAACAATAATTCTGGAAAGGGATGAAAAAGGATGTGATGGAATTTGTGACACACTGCTTAGAATGTCAATGTGTCAAAGTGGAACATATGCATCCATCTAGTTTATTGTACCCTCACAGTATTCTGTAGTACAAATGACAAGTGATAACTATGTTTTTTTTAAAGGATTGCCTATGTCAAAGAATAAACATGATGTTATTCAGGTTGTTGTTGATAAACTAACAAAGGTAGCACACTTTATTGTTGGTAATCTAAAGAATGATTCCCCTTTGTTAGCAAGAAGATTTGTGCATGAGATTTTTAGGTTACATGGAATACCTGAATTAATCATATCAGATAGAGATCCGAGAATGACATCAAGATTTTGGCAGATGCTTAATGCAGCTCTAGGAACCAAACTGAATTTCAGTTCTACATATCACCCAGAAATAGATGGACAGACTAAAAGAGTTAATCAATTTTTAGAGGATATGTTAAAAATGTATTGTATGGATTAGTAATATAAATGGGAAGAGTACCTTCCATTATTTGAGTTCGCTTATAATAATACTTATCATGCCTCTCTAAAAATGTCACCTTTCAAAGCATTATACAAAAGGAAATGTAGAACCCCTGTTAGCTGGGACAACATTGAAGATAGAAAGTTTATAGGGCCTTGAATACTTACAGAAATGGAACAACAATTAAAAATGATTCGTGAACGCTTGAAGGAAGCTATAGATTGGTAGAAAAGTTATGCAGAATGAAAGCAGGTGGATAGGAAAATTGAACTTGGGGAGAAGGTCTTTCTTCGGGCTTAGCTGAAAAAGAGTTCTATAAATTTTGGCAAGGCCGCCAAGTTATCACCTCGTTATGTGGGACCCTTTGAAATTGTTGAAGTAATCAACCTTGTAGCTTATTGTTTACCTCTACCTCATGATTTATCACGAATGCATGATGTTTTCCATATTTCTTTTCTTAAGAAATATGTTTCAGATTTATCACATGTGTTGAATTGGAATTCCTTGCAAGTCCAAGACCTAGGAATAATCATGGTTAAACCCATTCGAGTGTTGGAAACTCGTCAGTTGCACTTAATAAATCATGAAATAAGTCAATGTAAGGTCTAATGGGACTAGTTTAATGAAGAAAGTGCAACCTGGGAAAATCTCGAAGATATGAGATCTACTTTTCCATACTTGTTAGTTCAGAATTGATTCTGAAGGTTGATAAAATCTAAAAACCTTATTCATATTTTGATGTTAAATCTACCAAACTTGGGTATTTTCTGAACTATTTGATAGGTATTTTGATACTGTTTTGAAAATTTGAATTTTCAAATTTAGTTATGTTATGAACATATGAATGGAAGGACTATAATTAAATTTTATCCTAAACTATAATGGTTTGATTAAGTTAATCATCGGGACAATGATTCTTTTAAGGATGAAGGTATGTAATGTCTTGGTCATGACTGTTACTATGATGACTTCCACTTTTGACATTGCAAATGTTGACATGTGATTTGTCTTGGGAAAGTGTATTCTTTTGATGTTTAAAATCATGTTTGTAATGGATGAGTTATTACTGCTCGGAATTTGTGCTTGTTGTAATTATTTTTACTTGGAAGCAAGGCCATTCTAATATGTGAATAAGAAATCATAATTTTTTACTGTTGTTTTCACATTTCTATATGATAACAACACACCTTGAATCAATTCCATTGATCCAAGGTATGATTTTGTTCTTCTTTGTTGTCATCTTGTTAATTGACATGTTGAATGAAACATGTTATGGAACTGAGAAGTGTTTTAGCGTAAATTGTGAAGGAGTCAGGTTCAGGTGTCCTTACTTGGCACCATGCTACAAACTATAATGTTTACCCTATTGGATTTTTGACCTAATGTGATAATACTTACCTATGATCTATTACTGAACTATTTTGGGTTGACACCTAAAACTATGTTGTAGTGCCCTACCCTATATGGATTTGAACCTAAGGATTTATGACCTAACCTAAGATGGTATGTGATATAGTTATGGGGTTTGAAATAGCCTAAGATAAATTTTAAATACCTAAGAACTAAGATAGAAACCTAACTAATGCTAAGGTTACCTAAACTATTACTAATATGAAAGGGAACCTATGTGTTACATGGAAAATAGAAGGTTGGTGGTGGTGGTTTTTAAAGTACTAATGAGAATTAAATCTTAGTCCTTACATCTTAAATTGCCAAGTTTGGCGGAGGTAAGGAAGGTAGGTAGGATGCCTAGTTGACATCATTTCTAAATTTAAAATGCATGTTAAATTTTGAAATCCACTTGCCAAATTTGAAGTGGTGGTAGCACAAGAAAAGAGAGTGAATTTGAATTCAATACATTCAATGGCATTGATTTCAATGAATATACCACCTGGGAAAGAGGAGAAGGGTGTTTTGTGGAAGTTTTTGGTCATTCTGGTTCGTCTCGTTTTTGCTCTGCATGTGGTTTTGGTTCTTCGAACCAGAAAGTTTGTTTTTTGATCCATTGTGATCTTGAGAATCCCTAAACTGTTTATGAACCTGTGGAAACATGGAGGCAGTTGGGAGAGTTAGTTTTTGACGTTGTTTGAAAAGAAGAGATTATTGAGAAGATCAGCTAGATATATTCTGCAAATCAACAAGAAATTTCATCAGGCATGATAGGCTCTTCTTATTAAACAGTTTTGCTTTTTATTAAGAGTCTTCATTAGAACAACTCTGCTCTTTGAAATGAATGGCTTTGTGGAAATGTTTTGATGTATTTTGGTTGTGATATTCTGTTTGATTTTTTTTATTTGAAAGGATGCAATATGGGTATTTTCTTGATGCATGTGTTTCGCTCGGAATGTTTCGGCTTCTAGGAATAGAGTTTCTTCTATCCTTTCATTCCTTTCAGAAACAGATAAGGGTTAGGGCTAGGAGGAATACGTGTTGAATGTCGAGATGGTGTGCACGTACCGTAGAGAAAGATCAGGCTGACTGCGAAGAACTCCTTTTTGTCTTGGAAGGACTACCTGTAAATAAGAACACAAGACCACAAGATTTTGATTAGACAATAAATGAGGAAACTACCTTGGGCCCAGGAAATATAAAAATTCCTTTCGAAGGTGGTCAGTTTCCCTGCTAATATGAATTAACACCAAAGACTATAAAATATCAATTAAGTTTCTTTGTTGAAACAGGTAGGGGAAAGGCTAATTTCTGGTTTTGAACCACAATAACCGATGCCGGTTACTGATAACCACTATCGGTGGGGTCTAGGATCTGTGGGTTAGTTGTGTTGTGGGGTGGTTGTTGTTGTAGGGTAGCTGTGTTGTTTATAAGGCTAGTACATGGGTGATATTAGGTAATGAGGTGATGAGAAGTAAATGAAGGATAGTTAGATGTAATATGTTGCCAGGTAGTGGATCTAGGAATGGATTTGTGAGGACTATGATTCAAAAGTCTAAAAAGTATTATTAAAAGGACATGCAAGATGTAACTTACTGGTTATTGACGAAGATGCAGGTCCAAGAACTCTGATGACAAAGGTAGAACTGAGGTAGGATGGCCTGACACACAGAAGATGAGATATCTCCCTCCCAATGATCAGCTGAGTATCACAGGGCTCTGGTATCTAATTGCAGTCTTGGGCTTAATCTCCTTTGCTGCAAACTCTTCTTGTCTCTTCACTTGTCTCTGCTCAGCCAAGTAAAGATCTGAATTCTCTTGATCACTCATGATGCTCTCTATCGATTCAAAAATCCTTCGACCTCTGTTTTTGGTTTGGGGAGCCCATTTATAGGGAACCGATGGCGGTTACGTAACCGACGGCGGTCGAGTAAGAACCGGTATCGGTTAGGAAAAAGCAGGCTATTTTTAGTAAAATATCCCACTTTCCCTGCTTTTCTCCCGAGAGATTAGTTGCGGGCTTGGTCAAGTGACTAGAAGGTCGGTTTTGGGTGTGAGAAAGGGGTCATTAGTCATGGGTGTAGGTGTGTACCAAGTTATAGGTCTTAATTAGGTTATTTTTTTGGTTAGGACTAGGTCATGATGAGGTGGCAAAATGAGGTGGCAGGTAAGGTGATGTGGATTTATCAATTACAAGGTAATTAATAAATAATTATGTAAGGTTTAGGTGATGAGGTTAGGTTGGGAAATGAGATGCGGGTCACAAGGGGTCGTAAGACACAAATTTGGTGTCTACATTAGCCCCTTATTGTTGTGTAGCTTGTTTTGTAAAGCTACACGGACAATAATATGAAGTGGTTTCTCCTGTTAAGGGTATAGGTAATCCCCCTCAAATCTTCACAGATTGAGAGAACTTGAAATCAAGGATAGGGTTGATAAAGGGTAAATGGTGTAGAGATGATGGGGAAAAGGTGGGGTAAGTCCAAGGAAGCAGATGCACGTTGAAATGTAATAGTGCGACTAGGGTACATGATTTGACGAGCAAACCAGCAATGCATAGGCAAAGGTCGATAGTTTATCCAAACAAGGGTGATATAATTCTGGTATCCAAGGCATAGGAAGTAGCTCCAGGGTATATAACAGGTAAGGTACAGGAACATTTAGGCATGTTTAGCAGTACCAAATGGTTGGTTTGGTTGAGATAAACGTCACTGTCTAGGTCTAGGCAAAGTTGGTTGACAGATCAAGTCAGGGACCCTAATCATGTTAAAACACGAACAGGTGAGCTCGATGGAACAAAAATTCTACAGGATGGGTGGATAAAAGTGTATGTTGTTGATGTTGGGTAAGGTATTGAAGTGATACGGCCGTGGGTCGGGCCAAGTTGTTGGGTTACGGCCTTGGGTCGGGCCGGATGGGTAGGGTGAGGCCTGGGGGTCGGACCGGATGGTTAGGGTGAGGCTTTGGGTCGGGTCGGATAGGTAGGTTGAGGCCTTGGGTCGGGCCGGATGGTTAGGATGAGGCCTTGGGTCGGGCCGGATAGGTAGGTTGAGGCCTTGGGTCGGGCCAAGTTGTTGGGTTGCAGCCTTGGGTTGGGCCAAATGGTTAGGGTGAGGCCTTGGGTCAGGCCGGATAGGTAGGTTGAGGCCTTGGGTTGGGCCAAGTTGTTGGGTGGCAGCCTTGGGTCGGGCCGGATAGGTAGGTTGAGGGCTTGGGTCGGGCCGGATAGGTGAACAAATGGTGTTCAGCAAAGGTGGATATAGGCGATGTTGGGAGAAAGGGTGATTAGTAAATAGGGGCAGAAAGTTGGGTGAATAAAGACAAAACCAATATTGGTTAGCTATGACCGGTACCGGTTTGGTAACCGATGCTGGTTCCGTAGGGTTCGTAAAAATATTGATATTAATATTGGTAAGGTAAGGTTGTTGGTGTTGGTAATGAATTGGTGATGTTGTAAAAGGTATAAGGGAAGCGAAAGTTAGCCTACCCAAGTAGAAGGGAACCATGTCCTGATTAAGATCAACACACAATCCTAGATGCAAGGCAAAGAGGAAAGAGTGCTCCGTAGGTGAAAAGAGCTAAACAAACCACACAACGTAGAACGAGCTTGAAGCCCTAGGTACCATGCATAGACGAGAAGTCAATAGGTGAAAATATTTGTATGATCATAATATATCGGGTGTACGTCACATCCCTTGAGTTGAAACAAATGGTGAGGTGAGGTGGATGATATAACGGAGGTATAGAGAACTTGTTACAAAGTGAGTGTTCTGACGAAAGAGAACCTACCCTAAATAGACAAGTCCATGACTCAAAAGTTCTTTTGAATGAGGCTTTTATTTCACTGAATATAGACTGATCGATGTGGGAAGTCTACAAGGGATATTGATTGTACTATTCTTGAGGTCTTCACAAAGCTGATCAATGCAAGAAGCTTCTGATAAAGGCTGACTGTGTATAGCTGTCCTTCGAGGGAGCAGTCTATTTATAGTAGCAGATATGATTTTAGTGCATAGCTATCCTTCAGGGGAGTAGTCTATATATAGTAGCAGATATGATTTTAGTGTATAGCTGTCCTTCAGGGGAGCAGTCTATATATAATAGCAACAATAGTTTGGCATATAGCTGTCCTTCAAGAGAGCAGTCTATATATAAGGTAGATAGCTAGATGTCCTTTTGACGTGAAGCATCTAGTTTTTGTAGGAAGTTTGACTCAAGAAAATCCCATAAGAATACGGCTTATTTTAATACTTTGAAGTCATGGACTAGACTAAAAAGGGAAGGCATTGTTGAGGTGAAGTGAGAATCAAACTATGTGAGCTTGATTTTTATTATGAGGTGTAGGAAACAAAGTGTATGTGGTGGTAAGTGAGCTCAAGGGATGAGCGGTAGGTAGATAAGAAGTGATATAACACTAAATTCAACAGTAGAATGGTCGAAGATGCAAGGCATTAAGGGGTTCAGGCTTAGGTTTACCATTAAGCGAAGCTAAACGATAAGTGCCTGATCCATAAGTGTGAGTGATTATATAAGGCCCAATCCAATTAGGAGAAAATTTTCCACATTTTCTCTTTTCTAGTTTGGTTACATGTTGATTCTCTTTGAGGACAAGATCACCAACCTTAAAGGTACGCTCATGAAGTCGCTTATCATAAGCACGCTTGATACGTTTTTGATAGATTTGAAGGTGATCAAGAGCTGTAAGATGACACTCGTCAAGAAGCTCCAATTGGGCTAACCGCTCTTGGCGGAAATCATCGTTGGTGAGAATATCCTGAAGAGATATTCTAAGGGAGGGTATTTGTACTTTGAGAGGCAGGACAGCCTCGGTACCATATACCAAAGAAAAAGGTGTGGCATTAGTGGAGGTACGAATGCTAGTACGATAAGCCCAAAGGGCAAAGGGGATGTGATCGTGCCAATTTCTTCTGGATTCATTGACAACTTTCATGAGGATTTTGGTTAGGGTTTTATTAGAGGATTCAGCTTGTCCATTTGCTTGTGGATAGTAGGGTGATGAGAAGCTGAGTTTGATACCAAAGTTGTCGCAAAGGTCCTGCAACAACTTGTTTTTAAAAGATTTTCCATTATCTGTTATCAAGCGATGAGGAACACCAAAACGACAGATAATGTGGTGGTTAATGAACTCTACAATTTTTTCTTTTTTAGTTAAAATGAGTGGAATAGCCTCCACCCATTTTGTGTAATATTTAGTTGCTGTGATAATCCATCGGTGACGTTGCGAAGAGGACATATGAATCTCACCAATAAGGTCTAAACCCCATTGTGAGAAAGGCCAAAGATCTCGGGTGACCTGTAGCGGGTGGCTAGGAGTATGTTGAAGGTTGGCATGTTGTTGACACATAACACAACGCTTAACATATTCGTAGCAATCGTTATTGAGAGTAGGCCAATAATAACCTAGGCAAAGGATTCGTTTGGCCACGGCAAGGCCGCTAAAATGTCCGCCACAAATACCATCATGGACTTGTTGGATGGTATGGGTGACCTCTGCACCGATGAGACATCGAAGGAGGATGCCATCAAAGCCACGTTTATAAAGGAGTCCCCCCATAATGACATAATGAGAAACGCATTAAAGAAACGCACGTTTTTCGGTACTAGTAAGGTCAGATGGGAGAACAAAAGTTGTAAGGTAGTCGTGGAATTGGTGATACCAAGTATCCTGTGAATTAGCAGACACATTATTTATCGTACAAACAACTTGGGCTAAATAAGATGGGGCAAAGAGTTGTTGGACCAAGACGAAAATGTCAGAGTCAGTTGATGAAGCTGGAATTTGCGAGGCCAAGCAAGCCATAGTATCCGCAAATTTGTTAGTGGAGCGGGGAATGGTTTGGATAGAATAGCGAGTAAATAAGGCTAGAAGTGAATCCACGTAGTGTTTGTACTTTTGAAGTTCCTCATTTTTGCATTGGTAGATGCCCATAACTTGATTGACTACTAATTGAGAGTCACCAAAAATATTGATAGATTTGATACCTAAGTGTAACTCAACTTGGAGACCCAGAACAAGGGCCTCGTATTCCGTTGTATTATTAGTGCAAGGGAAATTGAGTCGGAATGAGAGAGGCATAGGATCAGCGTCAAGAGGAATGAGAACAATGCCAGCTCCTCCGCCACGCTGGCATTTGGATCCATCGAAGAAGAGGGTCATTGGATACGACTCCTCCCTGAGTGAAAGAGTGGCAATGAGTTCATCGGGGAATGTAAAGTTGGTAAATTATTCCCCTGGTAAAGGGGCTTCCGCAAGTTGGTCTGTGATGGTTTGTCCTTTGATTGATTTCTGATGGACAAACTCAAGGTCGAGGTCGGTGAGGAGCATGAGCCATCTGGCGATGCGTTGGTTTAGATGAGGTTTGGCATACATGTAATGGATGGGGTCGGTGTTGGTGATGATGAAAGTTTTGTGATTCAGAAGGTAGTGTCTGAGTTTGGTGGCCATGAATGATAGGGCTAGGCAAAAATTTTCTACATGTGTATACCTAGTCTCATAGTCCACCAAAGTACAACTTATATAACAAATGGCTTGTTCTCGATTCTCAGAGTCACGATGTGCAAGCATGGCCCCTACAGTGTGGTCAGTGGCTGAAAGATAAAGGTAGAAAGGGCGGTCATCCTGGGGTGGGATAAGCACGGGTGGCTGCAAGAGATAAGCTTTGAGAGCCTCAAAGGCTTGGTGGCACTCGTCACTCCATTGAAATTCAATGTCTTTTTTAAGGAGGTGATGGAAAGGTTGACATCGATCCGAGAGTTGGGAGATGAAACGTCGGATGGATTGGAGCTTACCTTGTAAACTACGTAATTGTTTAAGATTGGTAGGTGGGGGCATTTCTAGAATAGCTTTGAATTTAGATGGGTCGACCTCAATGCCACGCAGAGAGATAATAAAGCCGAGAAGTTTTCCTGAAAGGACACCAAAGACACATTTCTTTGGTTGAAGACGGACAGAATATTGTAACAGGCAGTCAAAAATAATGGTTAAAACATCGAGATGTTCACTGCGATGTTCAGATTTTCCAAGAAGATCATCGACGTAATCTTCAAGGATAGTGTGCATAATGTCATGAAAAATGTAGGTCATAGCCCACTGATAGGTTGCACCAGCATTCTTGAGGCCAAATGGCATTACACGGTAATAGAAGTTTCCCCAAGGAGTTATGAAGGCAGTTTTATGTTGATCGGCAGGTGTAACCAAAATTTGGTTGTATCCTGAAAAGCCATCCATGAGAGAGAGCATCTCATGGCCTGCTGTGAGATCAACAAGTTGGTCAATACTAGGTAGGGGAAGTCATCCTTAGGGCAAGCGAGGTTGAGATCTCAGAAATCCATGCATATCCGAAGTCCCCCCGTCACTTTAGTGACAGGTACGATGTTAGAAATCCATTGAGGATAGTCAATAGGCAGAATGAAGGAAACAGAAAGAAGTCGTTGAAGCTCCTCTTTGACCAAGAGGGAAATGCGTGGATGCATTTTTCTAAATTTCTGTTTAATTGGTTTGGAATCGGGTTTCAGTGTAATGTTATGGATGGAAATGTCAGGATCAATTCCTGGCATGTCAGTGTAGGACCAAGCGAAAGCTTGGTTACGAGCACGGAGAAAGGTAGTAAAGGCGACTTGTTCTGATGCGTTAAGGGATTTTCCGATCTTCACAATGTGAGGATCCTCCTCCGTGTGGATGTTGATTTCAATAGTAGATTCGTTCAGCATGGTTTGAGTTTCAGATGGTAAGGTGCGTTGAATATAAGAGTCATCCGCACCAAGGTAAGTGAGGATGGAGTCATCATCCTGGCATTCAACAATGTTAATTGAAGGTGAGTCCTCTTCAATCATGTCTGGATACAGAAGGGGGATAGAAGAGGTGTCCTCATTATCACGTTGATAAGTGAGAGGACCTAGGAAGATAGCATTTATGAAAAAAAAAAAAGTTAGGAGGGATAGATTCAGGATCTATCGACTCTGTGGGTGGCAAAGGAAAAATGGGTGATGATGGTTCGGTAGGGGTGACGTCGTTGTCTTCTAGAAGACAACTGACACGAGGTTCCTTCGGTGTAAGTGTTCCCAGAAATTCGAGACCACTACGATCATTGTGCTTGCATGTAGTTACGGGGATGATTGTATGTCGGCCTTGTTCATAAAGACCAAAACCAAAGCCTTTCCAAGCACAGCGAGTCAAGAAGGTGAGGGCAAAATGATGATTTTTCAGGTATTGAAAATTGGATTGGAAAGGAACCACACCAAGAGGGGGCTCAGGGGCAACGGAAGATGCGTCGACACCCCCATATGTTAGGTTAGTACAGTAGTGAGGTGGTCCGTAGGGGATTACTTCCCCCACATGACGGTTATAGGTAGGATGTGCATGTACCTGTCCGTACTCCTGTGGGGTATGGAAAGAACTAACGTTATATAGGTGATACTCCCCCAATGTAAGGCGTTGAAAAAACATCTACTAAGGGGTCTGCGGTTGGGATATTAGGTGCAGGAAGGGAAGTGGTTTTTGCGAAAGTGGTTTCATTTGAAGGTGTAGGTGCGGTTGAGGTGGATGGTTGAGGCACATTTGAAGAGGATGGTTGGGTTGAATGAATGGGTGTCTTGATTGGTACGAGCACATCATTAGGGCGGTATATCATATTGCAGGTTTTAAAGGGGGGAGGATCAGCTTTTACGGTGTAGGGATTCCCCTCGTATTCGAATTTTATGCATCTATGTAAGGTTGAGGTAACGCATCCCATAGCCCGGATCCAAGGGTGACCTAGCAATATATTGTATTGGAACTCTCCCTCAAGGACATAGAAGAGTTCGGGTAAAGTATGTGGTCCTACACGAATGTTAAGGATCACGGTGCCTAAGGTAGAGGTAATAGCATCATTGAATGACCGCAACATGATGGGATTGGCACACATGTAGCTAGAAGGGATATTCATTTGTTGGAAGGCTTTTGAAGAGATGATGTTTAGGCTAGCACCCCCGTCAATCATAACACGACGTACCCGAATGTCCCGGACGTAAGCTAAGATGAAAAGAGCAGGGTCAGGATCTTCTGTACCAAAGTCAACAATTTCGTCTTCGGAGAAACTGACTGCAGCAGCTTGTTGTACATAGACAGAAGAAGTTGGGGCAGTGGATTGTTTGGTGAGAGAAGCAATGTGATTGGGTGTAAGAATGGAGGTAACAGGCAGGGTTTCATTAGGTAAGACCTCGATCCCTTGAAGAATTTCAACGAGAGCTTGTCGATGAGATCCAGAAGTCTGAATTAGATCATAAAGTGTCATTTTTACGGGTGATTGGTGAAGCTGTTTGATCATGGCTCGATGGGCAACTCCATTAGAGACGGGGTAAGCGAGTCCACGAACAACCACTTTGGGTGGTGGTGCGATCAGGATGGTGGAAGGAGAAAGAGAGGACGTAGGTGTGCTTTATTTTGCTTTCTCATTATTTTTTTGCGCTCGAGTAGCAACACTAATCATATTAATCTCGTAGACCTGAGATGAGGAAGATGGTTGGGATAAAACATGGTCTTCAAGAGGTGGGGTTGTAATAATGATAGATCTTGGTGAGGCGGGGACAGATGGTATAGGAGAGGGAATTGAAGCTAAAGGTCTCTCCCTTCGTAAGTTGTCTTTCTTAACCTTTCTATCTGAGAGAGGTGACTGACGAAGGATGGATTTTAAAGCTTTGCATCCCTCCACATCATGTCCTGGTGTGCGGTGATAAGCGCAGATTTTAGACTCATCATAACTTATAGGTCGAGGTTTAGATGGGTCATAAGGTCTAAGTGGGGGTAGGGAAATGGTCGCATTCTCCACCAACAAAGCAAGGATTTTAGCGTAAGATCCTTTGAGTGGGTCAAAATCAGAGGAGGATGAGGGCATTGGTTGTACGGGTTTTGGTAATGTTTGGGCATGGTTGGTTCATACGGGTGGTGGTTTAGCCAAGGGGTGTTGACACGTGGTGTTCACTAAACGTGGTTTCTTTGGCGCAGGAGCTACGTTCAGCTGGTTAGATGATGAGGCTATAGATGACGTGGTAGAGAGGAACAACCACGGAGAAAGGGGAGTGACATAAAATAAATCCTTTGATGAATGAGTTTGTTTAGGGTTGATGGGTGGATAAGATACATGGGGTGACAATGTTGATATATCCTTTGATCTATGTATGGGTGTAGGAGGCGTAGGTCGTTTTGAAGAAAACGCAGGAGGTATGATATATTGATGCAAGGTGGAGGGATGAGGTCCCAATATGGAAGGTAGGTGTGACGATGATGGTTTTGATTGTGATAGAGGCACGGATGGAGTTTGTCTCCTAAGTGGCGGGGCGGCTTTATTTTTGGATAAATCTAGTCGCTTAGGCGGGTGTGTTAGGCTGGGTATTGGTGAGGTCCCAAGTGTACGGGAAGATTTGGTTAGGTTAATAGAGGTGGATGAGATACTTGGTAGAGATTCGTGGGATGAAGATGAGGACATAGGCATTTTGAGTTTCTGTAAACACTTCGGGTATATGGTAGAGGTATCTGGATCGGTCATCTACATTTGAGTAGAATAGGGGGTACTCAAATGTTCCCATAGGACTCGTCTATCTTCTAGAGAATAACAGTCTTCATGCGTGAATTGTAAATTTTGTACGGAAGAAAGACGGGTTGTGATTCCAGTCCACTATGGGTGTGATACAGGGGGTAGATGAGGCACTATATCAATAGATGTTAAGAGGTCGACTAGTCGTTGAAAAGATTTAGGAGATGAAGAACTAATAGGCAGGAGGGCATGTTTGAGAGGGTCTGTTATGGTTAAATAATTTGGTGATGTCGGTGCGAGATATTTCTCATCTAAGGATGACAAAAGGAGTGGCGAGCCTTCTTCTTGTGCAGTAAGAACGGTAGGAGGAGACGTTTGGGAAATAGATAAGTTAGATAACATCCGTTCACAGTCTTGTAGGGATGTGGTATAAGAAGACTCATCGATGAGAAGAAAATTTTGGGCAGTTAACTCCTTTATGGGTAAAGGAATGATTTCGCCTTGGTTTGATGGTGGTGAAGGATGTTCAGGCCCCTGCGTTAGTGAAGAGGCTTGATTCAAAATTTTCTCGATAGAGGCTTTTGGCTGGGAGTCAAAGACTACATGGATCTCATGAAAAATTTCCTTGGCTAAGATATCCTGGTTTATGTTACTGTTAGAAGAGTGATTTGGGAATGGTTTGTTGAATATTTTCAGATTTCAGTTGGCAAGGGCATTAGGGTTATCGAGGGTTATATCACCTACGTCAACCATTTCCTGCACTATGTTTTTCAACATCTTGTAGTTTTCATGACTATGTCCTTTTACACGGTGAAAGTTACAGAAGTCATTTTCTTTGTACCAGGAAGGTATAGCGTGGGTGGAATCAAACCCGGAGTGGGGTTTAATAGGAGGCAAGGTGATAGCTCCGGCTTTGAGAAATTTTTCCAAGATGACACCATAAGTTTCTCCCAGGGGAGTGTAATTGATGGGCTAGGCTTTGTACTTATAGGTGGTTTTTGGTGGGGTATTAGATGGTGTTTGAGATTTGACCATCACCGCGTGGACAGCTCCTTTTGATTTTGAAGAAGTGGATGAGTGAGGAGGGGTGGTGTTTGGCTTATTGGTAGAATCTGGAGTTCGGAAATTAGGGTTTTTGTTGCGCAACCGCAATTTCTCTTCTTCTAAGGCTCGAATTTCTAATTTCTGAGCCATGGTAAAGGCCTCATCAAATGTACGGAAAGTTTGAATTTGGAGGGTAGGAGAGATGTGCTTAGCGCAGGCCCACGTAAAAATTTCGATAAGTTCAGCCTGAGGCAAGGCATATGTAAGTTGGTTGATAAGGCCACGCCATCGTCCAACGAAATCTGCGATAGATTCGTCTTCGAATTGTCAGATGGCATAAAGGTCGGTGATAGATACTTTCTTGGCAATGTTCATGGAGAAATGATCCAAGAAAGATTGGGCTAGTTGGTTAAAAGAGAAGATTGAGTGTTGGGTTAAAGCACTGTACCACTCCAAGGCGGGTCCTGATAAGGACATGGGAAAGGTGCGGAGTAACAAGGCATCATCATGAGCAATCAAATAACAAGCATGTCTAAATGATCGCAAGTGTTGTTGAGGATCCTCTTTACTATTAAAACGAGTAAATTTCGGAAACTCCCATTGAGGAGGATATGAATGAAGGGGGACAGAAGGGTGAATAGGCTCCCAACAAACTTGCTCGTTTGTCAAGGTGCTATGACTTCCTAAAACAGAAGCCTCCAGATTATGCATTTTTTCCATCATTTTTTTGATGAAATCTGTGGTTAGATGAGATGAGGGTGTGGTTGTGGTAAACGGAGGAAAAGTAGGCCAAGGGCCTCCACTAGACAATGGTGGGGTTAAGTGTTGATAAGGTATGGAGGATGAATATGTTGAGGTGACCGAATAGGGATGTCCCATATAGGATGTTGAGGTCACTGGATACATGTATGGGAATGAAAAGGTAGGCGGAGCTTGAGAAGGAAAGCTCGTGTGGATAGGTGGCAGAGAGCAAGTCATGAACGGAGCGGTCTGCAAGAGAGATGAGGTAGGGGCAGTCGGTGGAAGTGATATGTGGGGTCCAAGATTAACTAAAGGAAAGCTAATCTGTGTCGTATGAACCTCTGAAGCCATCGGATTGGGAGACGAGGCTAAAGATGTGGGAAGCAAGGTGGTGTCATCAGGCGGAGTGGGAGCTAAATGAGCAGCTATACTGATAGCCATACCAACAAGGAGCTGACCATCAGGCGTACGGTCAGGGGCATGAGACAAATAGTATTGTACAGCACTAGGATTAGCATTCAGAAACTTGGCAAAGTCCTTATCTCCCACAGGAATTTTAGGAACCTCGCTTGTATCCGTAGGATTCCCCACAGAATGTGAAGGGGGTGATTCAGGCAAAGAAATAGAGCAAGCATGTGAAACCATGGTGGTGGCTTTCTTTCGAGTGATAACAACCATGGACAGGAGTTCACAGTAAGGTTTCAATCTGTCAGGAACAGAAACAAACTCAAACTGGTAAAATTGGTAGGTTGCTGGTTTGTTAGGAACTGGAAAAGACAGTAACCGATATCGGTCTAATAACCAATATCAGTCAGAGGTTAACCGACGTCGGTCACTTAACCGATGTCGGTGTAAGAAGTTTGGGATAACAAGATATAAAAAGCTACTAATTTGATTTTATTTTATTTTTTAACAACGTTTAGTACACTTGTCAAATTATTGATTACAGAAGACAGAGTATGACAGAGAAAATAGAACTGAAAAACAAACAAGATGCACACGTAAATCCAGAGACTAACCCTAGGGTTAATTTTAATTATTGTGGGCTTATTCCTTTAGACACAGAATGATGTTAATCCTAAACAAAAGACTTAGGGGAAATGTCAAGTTTTTTTGGCTTATAAGGTTACCTCAATCGGGCGGAGGAATACCGTGGAAAAAGGGGGGATGTTTTGAGCTGTTGTGTTAATTGTGAAGTGATTCGGTATGTGTTGTGTAGTGAAAGTAAGATTAATTTCTTGTGAATACCATGGATATCACCCCCACGTGTACGACCTGTTACTTAATCTATGTTCACTAGAATTGAAAATAGCAAGCAGAAATGCAATGCACGTGTTTTAAACCCAAATCGAAAATGATGTTCGATGAAGCAAAAGATATGACTTTCACTAATGCAAGATGTAAAAGCAAAGCAAGTTCTTTTACCGAAATTATACAAAGCCTTTTGAATATCTTTAGAAGAGTAAAACAGCAAGTATGCTCCCTATATGAAAGCAAGCAAGAAATAAAGAAACCCAAAAGGGTCCCACCGGGTGTGCCAAAATGTTTCACTCGGAATGTTTCGGCTTCTGGGAATAGAGTTGCTTCTATCCTTTCATTCCTTTTAGAAACAGATAAGGGTTAGGGCTAGGAGGAATACCTGTTGAATGTCGAGATGGTGTGCGCGTACCATAGAGAAAGATCAAGATGACTGCGAAGAACTCCTTTTTGTCTTGGAAGGACTACCTACAAATAAGAACACAAGACCACAAGATTTTGATTAGACAATAAATGAGGAAACTGCCTTGGGCCCAGGAAATATAAAACTTCCTTTCGAAGGTGGTTAGTTTCCCTGCTAATATGAATTAACACCAAAGACTGTAAAATATCAATTAAGTTGCTTTGTTGAAATAGGTAGGGGAAAGGCTAATTTCTAGTTTTGAACCACAATAACCGATGCCGGTTACTGATAACCGCTATCGGTGGGGTCTAGGATCTGTGGGTTAGTTGTGTTGTGGGGTGGTTGTTGTTGTAGGGTAGCTGTGTTGTTTATAAGGCTAGTACATGGGTGATATTAGGTAATGAGGTGATGAGAAGTAAATGAAGGATAGTTAGATGCAATATGTTGCCGGGTAGTGGATCTAGGAATGGATTTGTGAGGACTATGATTCAAAAGTCTAAGAAGTATTATTAAAAGGACATGCAAGATGTAACTTACTGGTTATTGACGAAGATGCAGGTCCAAGAACTCTGATGACAAAGGCAGAACTGAGGTAGGATGGCCTGACACACAGAAGATGAGATATCTCCCTCCCGATGATCAGCTGAGTATCACAGGGCTCTGGTATCCAGTTGCAGTCTTGGGCTTGATCTCCTTTGCTGCAAACTCTTCTTGTCTCTTCACTTGTCTCTGCTCATCCAAGTAAAGATCTGAATTCTCTTGATCGCTTCTGATGCTCTCTATCGATTCAAAAATCCTTCGACCTCTGTTTTTGGTTTGAGGAGCCCATTTACAGGGAACGGATGGCGGTTACGTAACCGACGGCGGTCGATTAGGAACCGGTATCGGTTAGGAAAAAGCAGGCTATTTTTAGTAAAATAGCCCACTTTCCCTGCTTTTCTCCCTAGAGATTAGTTGCGGACCTGGTCAAGTGACTAGAAGGATGGTTTTGGGTGCGAGAAATGGGTCATTAGTCATGGGTGTAGGTGTGGACCAAGTTATAGGTCTTAATTAGGTTAGTTTAGGGTTAGGACTAGGTCATGATGAGGTGGCAAAATGAGGTGGCAGGTAAGGTGATGTGGATTTATCAATTACAAGGTAATTAATAAATAATTGTGTAAGGTTTAGGTGATGAGGTTAGATTGCGAAATGAGATGCAGGTCATAAGGGGTCGTAAGACACAAATTTGGTGTCTACAGCATGTTTGAGTAAATCATGTTTATCTTATTTGAAACTAGATTGTTGCTTAAGTTACATGAACTTCTGACTTCCTGTGTAAAATGGATTAGGAAAAATTGTTGGGAAAATATTTGATACGGTTTGTTTCCTTTGTTAAGGAAAGTATAAAATGTTGTGTCTTTTGTTGAATCTTGAGTTGCTTCGAATATTTTCTTTCCTGTTGATTTATAATGGAATAGTGGTTTGGATTCTACATTGGGTAGATTCACATTTGTTAGATGTAATAGAAAATGAGTTTATTACTTTTAAACCTTGAAGCTTGAGTTGTGAATCTCTGTTAAAATTATTTGAAGGAAAATAACCTTATCCCTATTGAAGTAGTTTCATTCTATGTCACTCCAGTTTGACCCTTCTCTATCATGGTTTTTGGTAGCCTCTGTTTTATGGAATCAAACTTATTAAAAATAATAATAAGGAAGTCTTACTATGCTTGGTATGAATATATTTTGTGGATTCTTGTGTATCCGTTTGAAACAATTGATATAATTTCTTGTTGTTCTCTTACATGTATGTATGAAATGGTTTTTGGAAAACCTTTTGAATTACATCTGTAGATGTTGATGTGAAAATCGACTACTGTAGTGGAACGTGGAATTAGTTTGATTTTGGTTATCTGAGGGGAAAGAGTTGGAATGTTCTATTTTATTCTCCTTTATTTTGTTTGATTTTAGGAACCAATCTGGGGTTTCATTTCCTTTGATTTCTTTCATCTTAGTCAAAATTCATTTGGAGCGTAAAGTTTCTCCTTCTCCTTTTAGGCTCGATGATGAACACATGTGTTGGGGAATTCTAATCCTTTCGCTGATCCCAATTATATTTGAATCTGGTTGGACTTCTTTTCATTGTATCTGAAAATGAATTTTTTCCTTCCTGTTATAATGATGAAGGAGGTTGATATCCACATGCAAGAGTCAAACATAGAGGTATGCAACGCAAAATATAGAAAATATGAAATACTTAGCAAAACGTGTAAGGATCCAAAATGTCCAACATAACAAATGAGCCTTGCTCTTACATTTATAGATGAATCCATGGAGGAAGAAGGGAAGGAGGGAAAAAACCAAATTTGAAACACAACAACCAACAAGAAGCATTAAATTCCTACAAATCCACCTAGAGAATTGTGAATAGGGTGGATCATATCAAATGGGGTGGTTAAAGCAATCAGATCTTCTCATTAATATTCAAAAAGATGTTTTCCCACTTCTCAGCTACTAGATCCGGAAAAAATTGAAGTTGAATTTTTGGCACTATAGCTGATGTTAGTAGTTCTCTGACAATTCCAGGCGCACTCCAATCTAAGATCTGTATAATAAGACTAGGCTGTAAAAATATGTTAGAGTCGTCGATGCACACAGAACACGTAGCGTGTGTAGTTTGGCTGAAATTATGACCAACTGTGTGAACACTTGTCATTTATGCCACGTGTCACTTGCTGATTTGTTTTGAGGATTCAATGTCATATTGGTATGCTTGATTGGTTACACATGACACACTCAAGTGTGTGAGAAGATGATCTGGCACAAAAGGGTGCAAAGGAGGGCACAGGGATGTGCATAGAAGAATGAGGCTTAGGGAGGGAAGGAACTATCTAGGAAGAAGGTGAATACATATAAGGTGGGTGCAAGGGAAAAGTGGAAGGAGAGAAAAGAATGGGATGCGTAGGAAAATTGTGACCAAGGGAATGTGCTAAGTGATCTTGAGAACACGTAACAATGCCATGAACAACCTAGAGCCAGAATGTGTATGCAAGTTACCCACATCACTAGGAGAGATATTTGGATAATGGGGACAGAGATGGATGATCATTCAGGTCAATACCATCATTCTTGATCATCCATGGGTATTGATCATAGGGAATTTGATGTCTATCTCAGGGAACTAGACAATGTTTTTTAACACTCACTACATAGTTTGGGTCACACATATATCAGATGCAGGATGGGAGTGTTAGTCATTAGAAGAACCATTCAATATTTTTATTAAACACTCATTCCAAATCATATGTGATCCAATTGGAAGGATTTTCACATGAGTTTGAAGATTCAAAGTTTCATCACATTGAGCTTTCCATCAATGAGGATCAATGGACTTCATCGGGAATGACATCTCCTCTTCTTCTTCTCTCACTCTTTCTCTCTCCTCTCCCCCAAATTTCTCCCTCTTCTCAATGTTCTAATTTTTCGTTGGGGTTGCATTTTTCCATATGTTTTAATGTTCCTAATGTAATAAGTCACCTTTATGTTATAGAAAGGGACTTAATATTCTCCTAGGAATTTAAAAAAATTTAAGTTGCGCAAGGACATATGTAAATCCATTGGGGGTAGATGATGAGTCATCTCTCATTCTATAAATTGTAAATCCATTATCTTTTCAAATGGTTGGAAATTGATCTTGTAAACTCAAGAGTGTATTGTACTTAGAAAAAGCAAAGGAGATAGCCATTTTCTTCTACTTTCCTCCACTCTCAAATTTCTTCCATTCCGACACTATGTACAACTTTTTTTAAGCATTCAATAAAAAAAAGAGTTTCTATCTTTCTTTGACTAAGGGGTTTCTTTATACTTACTAATCAATAAATTCTATTTGGTCTTGTTGCTATTTTCAGAGTTTTTTCTTCTCATAAATGCATGTGTTGAAATTTCTAACTAGTGTATGCAGGAATCTGATTTTCTACCTGCAGCATTAGTTCTCCCATATCATTTCTCACTCCTATTTCCTTCTCTTCAAAAAAATTCTTCCCTAGTAAGATATTTCTAGCTTTTTTACAGGTTCATTGGACTACCCCTATTTTAGTTAGATATTCTCTTATAAACATATATGTTTTAGATTATTTCAGTTGGACTCAAATGAAATAGAGAAAAAGAGTATTGATACTCTATCCTACTCTTAAATGCAACTTCTAAGTTGGCATACATAGATGAACACTCAACTAGATCAATATGGATTATTAATTGACATTAATAGAAGAGTAAAATACATATGGATCCTTGTATAAGAAAATTACTAGCAATGAACCCTAACTAGTATATGTTAAAGGAAAGACAATTAGTCTTCGAGATAAATATTTTATTGTGACTCTTTCGGGTATTATACACAAAGGAAATTTGGAAAGAGGAAATTATAACTCTTATTATAAAACCTTAACTGAGGTAAGGTAATTGAAAATAAATGAATACATATGTATAAGAAATAGACTTAATTTTAATGAAGTCCATTATTAAGGAGTCTGGATTTAAATTCAGTCAGGAATAAACTTGGTTAAGCTTAGTCAGTTAAATCTTACTGTGTTAAGCTGATTTGGACTATAATCTTGACCTTAAATTAAGAAACCAGGGAATGACATACAATCCTTCAGGTAGAAGGATTAGTTGCAGATTAAGCTACATGAAAACCATAAGTCATTTATGACTAGAAACCATAATGATCGAAGAGATTAGAAAATCAACAGAGTTTATGTAACTGAATCTTAAATTAAGAAGATAAGAAAGTATTTAACCTCTTATCTGGATATGTACCTCTAGACGAGGGGATTCCATGGGATGTTGGTACATTCCAACTACAATAATGTGTCATTATTAAGACCAGGTTTTCATGAGGACATAGTGTTGTAGCTGACATGTCGCAACACCCTTTCGAATCAGATCATCTAGGTTTACATAAACTCATACTTGACTTGTTTACACTCTAGGTCAATTTAGGGACATGATATGGTATATGGAAGGACTCCTGATGACTAAAGGTAACTAAACACACGTAATCGACCTAGGTTGATTAAGTATGTCTATGTACCCTTAGTCACCATGAGTGGCCCTCTATACCAATCTATGTTGCTAACCTGAGTTATGGTTAAACCTTGGACAAGAGGACTGATAGGAGTTAGTGAAGACCATTCTAGATAATAGATGAAGTGGGAGTGAAGGGTGTGTTCCATTGATGAGTATTCCATCTATAAATATGATCATGCAAAGCATGTGAAAATCTTTAGCCAAAGTATCGCAAGCTGTTGGTTGCATTGTCTTATATCACCTAGTTTAAGAAGAAGGATTTCAGATGAATATTGGTAACAAATATTTAGATAGACCTCTTAAATAGAACACTTCAATACATATAAAAGGGTAAAAGAACTAATTATACTTAGTATATAATACATTGAACTAACATGAAGGATCGGTAAGAAAACGAGTCATGAAATGAGAGATCGGCAGTTCATCAAATCATTATAGTTGCATATGGTTATCTATTACGAGATTGATTGGCATGGAATTTTTGTTCTAATTCATGATCATTTAGAATAGATAACATTATTTAAAAACTTGAAATGTGTGTTCTAAATTATGATAATTTAGAAAAAATAACATTATTAAAAAAATCCCTTGTTTCTAAAGCTTTAAAATGGGAATGTTACAGTTTGAAATCTCAATGCACAAAGTACAATAACTGGTTGCCTAAAATTTCCATCCCTTGGCCCATATGCCTCTCTCTCTCTCTCTATTTATAACATCTATAAAGAATATATAAGTATGATAAATTAATTGTACCTTATGCACGTTCTAGCTGCAAATCTACAGGTAGTTGAGAATTTGTCTCCATTAATATCTCTTTGCTTGACATGCATTATATTACAAAATTTATTAATTTAAATCAAAATCAACTACTTTGTATGTAGTTTTAACTATTACTAATTAATTAAATTTTTCAAATAACTCAAAGTAATGGATTTTAACTGAATTACTTAACTATTACAAATAAACCCAATCACTTCATCACATTATCTGAGAAATGAGAAAGAAGAAGTAGAATAAGGAGAAGAAGAAAAAATTATTCCAATTGGAGAACTTCAGTCTTGCTTTTTCCCTTTTTGATGAAGAAGAAATATTCCCATACTGCATTAAATTTGGTAGCACTACTGGAAGTGTTTTTGTCCTCTTTCTCCCATTTAATCCCACCAAAAACTGATTTTCAAGATTTCATGGCGTAGAGGAGGTTGAGATCTTTCCAAAAATTCCAACATCTTAAAAAACAAATCATCTAAGAAAAATTTATGGCACATAGCGTTTTTAAAGTGCCACTGTTGCTTTCTAGTGTATTTCAGGTTTTAGCAACCTCTTTACTTAGTTGCTTGATGAAGTAAAGAAAATTCATTTCTCCATATTACTATTACTTATATTTTTACCATTTTTCACCAACTTACCCACATCTAAATCTGATTTCATGTTTCTATGATGTAGATCAAGTCGAGATCTTTTTGAAAATGCCAAGATCTCCAAAAATGAAGCATCTTGTCAAAAGTTATGGCCAATTAGGTTTTCAACCCCCCATTATTGTTTTCCTTTATATTTTAGGTTTAAGCAACTGTTTTACTTAGTTTCTTAATAAAGTAAAGTAACTTCATTTCTCCATATTACTCTTTATTATTTTACCATTTTCACCAACTTACCCCCATCTAAATATGATTTTCATTATTCCATAGTGTAGAGGAGGTCAAGAGGTTTTCACAAAGTCCAAGATCTCAAAAAATGGAGCATCTAATCAAAAGTTATGGCTAATCAAGATTTTGACCCCCCATTACTGCTTTCTTTTGTATTTTGGGTTTTAACAACTCTTTACTTATTGCTTCAATGAAGTAATGAGTTGTTGAAATTTCCTTTATATTTTGGGATTTAGAAACTATTTTACTTATTACTTTAATGAAGTAATGAGTTGTTGAAATTTACTTTGTATTGCAAGATTTGGCAACTACTTTACTTATTACTTCAATGAAGTAATGAGTTGTTAAAATTCCCTTCTTGTAGAGATTTTAACTGCCATTATTTCCTTACTTGTCATTAATGTGTTGGATATGTTTTTTCTATTTTTCTCCCACTTTCCCCATCTAAATCTAATTTTCATGATCCCATGGTGTAGAGGAGGTCGAGAGCTTTCCATAAATTCCAAGATCTCAAAAAATGGAGCATCTGAGCAAAAATTATGGCCAAGTGAGCCATTGAAATTTCCTTATTTGTGGGATTTTGACCCCCCTTACTTATTACTAGTAGAAGTAAAGAAATGTATCTTCTTTACGGGATTATGACCCTAAATTACTTATTACTTGTAGAAATAAAGAAACTTAATTTTTATGCATTACTCTCTTCTTTTTCCTTTTTTTATGGGTTTTTGCAGTTGCTTTACTTAGTTACTTTTAGAAGTAAAGTAACTCCATTTGTGTACATTACTCTCTTATTTTTCCTTCGTTGTGGGTTTTCAAAACTGCTTTACTTAGCTACATTTTAAAGTAAAGTAACTCCATTTTTCCACATTACTCTCTTCTTTTTCCTTCTTTGTGGGTTTTTGCAACTGTTTTACATAATAATTTTTAGAAGTAATGTAACTCCATTTTTCTGCATTACTCTCTTATTTTTCCTTATTTATTGGTTTTAAATTACAACTTACTATAAATCAAGAAGTAGAGTAACTTGAAAAAATTGAATGCTTAATAGTCTAAATACTTAGCTTATATGACTTTTGAGAAATTTTGGGAAAATGAGTATTTCTCCAACTACAACCAAGCAACCTCTTGTAAGCTTCTAAATAAATATAGAGAAATCTAGCAAAAAAATTTAAAGGGGTATCCCAATATTTCTAAGTGAAATCTTTGGGGAAACCAATTGGCTCTGTCTATGGACATATTTGTTTCTACTAGAATGGAAGAAATGGAGATGAGATTTCATCATCTGGTTTCAATTCTTGTTCATTGGGTTATGGATTTGAAAATTTTCCGCCTAAACTTGTGATGAACTTTAGCACCAAACTGGAACTACCTAATGACTGCTAGCCGGATATGATCTATGGATCTCTAAATAAAGATCAAAAACTGCTCCAACTATTTGATTTGATCCTGAAGTGAACTGAACATGACAACAAAACTATATACAAATATTTAAAATCATACTAGTCTTAAGTGGAAATATGTAGAGTGTTCACAAGCACTTATTTTTCTGGAAACAAAAATACCTACTCTACTTTAACTAGAGGCAAAGGAAGATCAAACGAATCCTACAATAGGTAGGGAGAAATAGTTGTCTTTCCTCACAAACATAGAACGTGTAATTGATTTTTCATTGAACATGGTCCTTAGCAAGAGTGATAACCTATTATGAAGTTGGTTCTCCACCCTTCTTACCAAAGTATCAACAAAAAATAATAAAATAAATACCTCCTTTATTTGTTTTGTATTTGGATTTGAGAGGTATTGTGGTTGATCCTTGGTGCGGTGTAGCTCATCCTCATGCTCTAAAATAAGCATGACTGGTTACAACTCCTCGGGTGGATCTAAACTAGCCCAATATCTTATTAGAAAGGCCTAATCCTCATGATTTTATCATTTCATTTGTGTTTGTCCCCATGAATGGGTGCATTCTTTATACTTTTGTTTCCATGAATAAATTCACATGCAAGTCGATCAAATCTTGGTACTACTTCCACAAACAACTTTGTAAAAGAATTTTCCTTCTCGATGATGATTTTTGATTCTATAATTGATTCATCATGTCTCTCCTCATGCATTTTGATTTAGACAGGATGCTCTTCTTTGACTGTTTCCTTTGTGGCTGATTTTTGGGAATTTTCTACAGCAAGACGCTTTTGGTATGGAAAGATAGATGGTGAAAATTCATAACCAGTTAATTCAGTGGCTTCTTCTTCTTTAATGCAATATTCCAGATATAATAAGAAATCATCCTCATTTTATAATTGATAGTCAAAGTAGCCAATGTTGGACTCACCAACAAGACCTACAAAATCATGGTCTTTAGATGGATCATAGTCAGCAGAAGCTTGATCTTCTTCATTCAATCCTATATTGTTTTTTATTAGATAAGGTGATAAAATAGGGATTATGGATCCCAATGTAGACACCAAATTTAGGTCACACTCCCCTTGGTCCCCTTCAATCAATTAATGTAATATATTTAATTAATCATGACCCGTTCATCCTATACTAATATTCATCCTCACGT
The DNA here is from genome assembly GCA_019776745.2 of Taxus chinensis. Classification (NCBI taxonomy): domain Eukaryota; kingdom Viridiplantae; phylum Streptophyta; class Pinopsida; order Cupressales; family Taxaceae; genus Taxus; species Taxus chinensis. The sequence continues at coordinate 354,916,216 of CM034154.1, forward strand.
TATTAATTAATTTAATTAAGTTAATTTCACCCTCACACCTCCACCTCATCATTACACCTCACCCTGGACCCATTCCAGGGGCATTTAACTCACAATGACTAATTCATCATTCTCAGCACTGAGTCATCATTCCCATTGTTGAGTCACCACTTAACCTAACTAAAAAAGACTTCTTCCTAAAACCTAATTAAAATTCTTCTATGACCTTCCTTCTTTCTCTCACGTGAACTCCACTTCCCTAAGATAAATCAATAAAAATCACACCAAAAATAGTAAATATCTACCTATTTTTGGTAAACCTATACGTTCACGCCTTAACCAATGTTGGTTATCCCTCAACCAAATCTGATCACCTAACCGCCATTGGTTACCTTATATGCACTTTCACAACTCTTTACATGGGTTAGTTATTTAGTTATTGGAGATGATTACATTCAAGTTTAAATCTTCAATCCCTCATGTATCCAGATGAAAAACACACACAACCACAGTACAAGATAAGTAGTTGTTTTCCCTTCCAGAGAATTGGAATATTCATAGGAACACTCTGGGAGTATTTCCGTGGCACTAAGCACAAAATTTCTTCATGGATCAAGTACTCTCCTCCTCCACCTCCCAAGATCTACAAGACATTATGTAGGTATTGTGATCATAATTATTTTACTTATTCCTTTTGTAGATCTCTAGTTTCTTTCAATAGTTTATTTTTCTCTATTTTTTGTGCATCACCTTCCTCCCACCCACCCACTATTCAACCATCTTAATCCTTTTCACCATTCTAAACCTCCTTCTTAGTATCCTTGAGTCTTCTCAGCCATATTATGACCAGAACCATACTACATCACTATTTGTGTAATCATAGAGAGCCTAAAATCCTTTTTTTAACAAATTACTATCAAATTTACCCTACCGATGTTGGTCACCTTAACATTCATCGGTCTCTCCTCTCTATCGGCATCGGTCACTATGTTTTTTTTAAACTTCACCAAATTTCCCCTAACATCACCTAAACTCCACCCAAACCTTATTAGATAAATTTGTGACCTTACCTAACATCCATGTGACATGTCCCAACCAAAAACATACCTTTCTCGATGCTAGATTAGTTTAGATTTTAATACATTTCTCAATATAGTTTATTGATAAAATTTTGAGATACCTAAATCAAAGCGTTAGCAATAAGACCTTTATTTCTCATATTTAATTTCATTAATTTGATAAAAACAGTGGATTGACAGCCACCTACGAAGTATCACACTTCTTGGGACTAGCAATCGTTAGGTAGTCCACTATCATTTGCTATTTAATATCATTTTTTGGTCTTGCTTTGTATATACAGGTAGTCCTTCCCAGAAAAATATATTTCTCCATGATCATCTTAGATAAATTCTGTACCACACAAATTTAACATTTGACCAACATAATCACATGTATTCCTCCTTGACCATTACCTTATCTATTTTATTGCACAATTATTCGGTGAAACATTTTGGCATGCCAGTGGGACCCATCAGGGGTTCTTTTGTATTGTTCATTCCTAGGTGAAATATTGTGTGCCTATATCCTTTTGAAAGTGTTCACATTAAATTTTCTCATTTGGAACATTTTTTCTCCTCTACTTGTCTCATTGACACTCATATTTTGGATTAAAAAGAACCATTCTTTTTATTTTTTTATTGCATTAGTGAAAAACATATGCTTGCCGATTAATCATTTCTCTCATCGAATGTCATTGTGGATTTGTGTCTAAAATATTTGCATATAATTTCTAAGTGTTGCATCTATAGCTCATTTAAATTGTGGGCAACCTATATGTTGGAAGTCATGCCCAACTGATGGTTGAAAAATTAAACCATAGTGCACACTTTCTTCTCTACACCAAACAACTAAAATAAAGTACTCATTTTCTTAAACAACATCCTACCCAAAAGAAGTTATCAATGATCACATGATCAGAGGATTAATAGTGAGCTCCAAACTGGTTTCTTTATCCAGTTGTTAGTGCAAATTCATAGCACCCCCAAAATGACCTATGGATCTACTTTTCTAAGGCAATATCATTTGGTGTGAATGCAAAACATTGATCTTTCCCAAAGTGTGGGACCTTTGAAATTGGGGAAAGCTCTCCAGAGAAGGTTGGTTCCTCTTCCTAAACTACCTGCCACAAGCTATTCTAGTGTAGGTAAGCTAATCTAATCATAATCAAACTATGCCAAGGAGACAGAGAGAGAGAAGAGGGAATAATAGAGCCTACACTAAAATAGTGCTACACCAGAGAAGAAAAATGTTGAACATCTATTAAAACTACCATGGAAACAAAGATAGATTTCACACAAAAAATGTTCCAAAACTCCATGACCATAGCTCTAAAACCTGTAATGAACATCCAAACATGCAAAAATACCTACAATGAAGAGAGGAAAGAAGAAAACAAGCAAAAACAAGCAAGGATGGACAAATGCATCACAAAACACGTTTTTTATTACTCCAAAAGTTTAAACAAAACATCATTTCACGGGATGAAAAAATTCCATTATAGAGTAGAGGAGGAGGTTCAAACTCCATTTTTGACCCTAGGGGAAGAAAATAAGGGAGAGGAAGAGAAGAATGATGAACAACCTTTACAAATGAGCCAAAAATGGCTTTTAACCATCAAATAGAATGAAAGAAATGTGGAAAACGTGGGAAAATAAATTTGAAACTCCAACCACCAACCAATCCCTTAAATCTCTCTTGAAAAGTGATGGGATTCATGGAAAAACCCATACACCAGAGTACATTGCTCTGTAGAGAAAAACAAAGGCCCATACTTCGTTAATTTTTGTGGTTGGGAACCATTTCTGCATTTTTTGCATGCCAGAGATGTTTTCTCATTTTTCTCCCACAAATCTCCATAAAAAAAATTTAACCCTTCATCATGTAGAGGATTTCACAAGCTTTCCAATGATATAAAGAACGTGAAAATCTGAGGTTTGGATTGAAAGTTATGCCCCTCTGAAGATTTATGGGAAAAATGGCAATATTAGGGAAAAATTCAGGTTGGCGGGCTGAAACTTGAAAATTTTCCTCTTTTTTGAATTTGGGAAAAATTCCCAAAAATTCTCCATGCCCCACCACTCCACTACCACATGGCATCGCCTAGTTCATTGATGGAATCGTGGGCTCAAACTTCACCTTTTTCCTTTTGATTTCACATTGGGAAAATTTCCCAAAAATTCCCGCACCCCACTCTCCCGATGACACGTGGCATCTCCTAATTGCTTGGGGGAATGCACTTCAAATTTTTCCTTTTGCACTTTTTTACAAATTTTGCAAATTTTTCCAAATCCTTCCACCGCCCTGACTCCTCCACTAACTAGACACGTGGCATCTCCTAGCTAGGTGCGGGCCTTAACAATTTTTTCTCCATTCCTTCCATTATGCGGGCCTGCCCAAGGAAAACTTCCCCTAGATGCTCACCACGCCGCCATGACATGTGGCATCATTTCATTGGTTGCAGGCCTACCTAGGGAAAAATTCCCCAAATAACTCCGCCGAGCCATAACTCAAAAATTACAAGGAGTTAGGAGGAAAATTTTACCTTTCTTGAAAGGGGAGAAAATTATCTATTTGATAAAGCTAGTTCTAGAAACATTTGAGTGCCTAAAATGTGTGAAAATTGAATTTGAAGAAAAAGGAAGGAAAGAATGAGGGAAAGTTAGCCAAAATAAGCAGGGGGCACATTTTGGATAATAATTTTGGCAACTCAGAGGGGTCATCTGCCTACTAGATGAATGACCAGTGGCCTTTGAAGCATCCATTAGGCATGGAGTCAAGCTTGATAATCAATTCTGATCTAAACTATGAAAATATGGCCTCTGAGCCACTTGGAAACCCACTAAACTTGGATTTTACCTTCACCAAAATGTCATTGAAATGGACTGTGCAGGAGCAACCAAAACAGCACCAAACAACTATGTACAAAATTGGAAATCATATATACCCCAAGTGGGATATGCAGAGTGAGAAAAAGCACTTCTTCTGCTGAAAGAAAACCTACCGACTCTACTTTAACTAGAAGCAAAGGTAACCTAAACAAACCCTACAACTGGTTGTGTAAAATAGCTTCCTTTTTTCAAAATTGATAGCCATGCAAATGATTTGGAGTTGAGTATGGCTGTTTGGATGAGTGGAAAATCAATAAGGAGCTAGTCTTCTACCCAAATTAGCAAGGTGTCAGCTGAAAGCAAATTTAATGCCTCTTTTATTTTCTCTGCATTTGGATTGAAGAGGTATTGCAGCTAATCCTTGGTACTTTATAGCTCATCCTCATGCTTAGAAGCAAGCATGACTAGTTTTGACTTCTCCTTTGGATCCAATGAAGCCAAATACCTAATTGGGAAAGGTCTGATCTGTTTTATATGCCCATTGCTCTAATTTTTAACTCCAAAAATGGAGTCCTCTTGTAGACCTTCTTGGATGGATGATGTGGAAGAGGTGATAGAATTCTCATGTTCCTTTCCTTCCTTCATGGTAGTATGGAACTCTTCTATAATATGCAGCTCATCATTATTGATTGCAACATCCAATGAAGTTGCTTTTGCATTATTGTAACCTACTGCAATACATTGTTGGTTCTGGAGTTCCTCCATTGTAGCTTTTGGAAGGTCAAATTCTTCTAACTTTGATTCAAAAGGCATGTTGGAAACTGCAGGATGCTACAATTGAAAGTTCTCCTTCAAGACAACATGTTCTTCTATTTGTAAGGTGGATGAAGGAGGAGAAAATGGTGTGATTTTAACCGGTTGCTCTCCATCAAAACAGTCCTCCAAATCTGATAGATAAACTTTCCCATTGATGTTTTGCTGCAAATGTTCAACTTCCTCCATGGTGTTCTCTTAATTTGCAACTTGCTCACCATATTTTCCTTCATCTTCAATCATTGATTTTGTTACATCAAACTCTTCTTTAACACTAAAACTCGAGAGAGATGAAGTGGAAGGAAGAACTAAAAGTTCTTCTATAGCCTGTTTTGAGTTCAAAGCTCTTGTACTTACATGTTTCTCCTCCATAACTGGAATTTACTCTTCTTTTGGATTTGGAGCACCTTGTTCTTCCTTTGCTGCTTGAAGACCATCTTACTCTTGAATGACCTCTTCCTCTAGCATGAAGTTTTTCAAATCAAACTCTTCAATCTGATGCTCTAGAGGACAAGTTGGGGCTGCAAGATCTCCTTTAGAGATCTCTTCTTCCATGGCTGATTGTGTAACTTCTATTGGATCATCATTTTCTTCAAGTAGAGTGCCAACATGGACACTACATTCTGAGAAAATTGATTGCTGATCTTATTCTTCTTATTTCTCTTCAAAATCATCCTTGGCCACCACTTTTTCTTCAACCTTTACCTCCTCTGTAGGATTCACCGGTAAAGGAATTTTCTCAATCCCATATCTAAGAACCAAACTTACTAAGCTCTTAATCATTCCCTCTTTGTTTATTTCTTCCTCTTGCTATCCTTCATGACTAATTTTTGCAATTTCCTCTTCCCCACATGGAATTGGGAAGGCAAGAGGAGAAATAGGTTGGATTTCAACCAATTTTGCATTTGTTTGTGGTGGTGGAGGAGGTAGAACTTCTTGTTTGTTTGGAGGGAATGGTTGCTTGGAAGGGAAAAGGACAGAAGAATTGAGATGAGGTGGAAGACTAGGGGATGGAGAAATGAAATCAACACTTAGGGAAGCATGGGTTGGATTTGGAATTTGGTATTCAAAATGAGATGGTGTTGTTTGAGGAATGGAAAGAGAAAAACCAGATGTTGGTGTAGAACTTACCCATTGACAAGGTTTCTCAACACCAAGTTTATAGGCCTCTATCTCTAGTGTCCATTGTGCAAGTTGGGGCAGCATCTCAATCATGAATTCCAGCTTCTCCTGAGGGATGAAGTGTCTTGGAAAAGGGCCTCCCCATGGACAAGGTGCTCTGAAACCAATCTGAAATAAGCAAGGGGCTCATTTTGGATAACACCAGTCATTATCTCAAATAAAGGACCTCCCTTGCCAAAACTTACCTGAAACTATCCTTAGTTGTTGGATTTTACTAAGGGACCTTTTTATCAAACCAAAAACTCTACATTATTTACAAGTCATTCCTAAATGGCATAATTTGGAACATAAAATCCACCACATAGGGTTTTGTGTTTACTAGTTTTTTCTTTATCTGTGTTTTGAGGTGTGAGGTCATATTCTCCATTATTTTTTCCCTTCACACTCCATAATCATAGTTGGTGTATTCTAAATCTTTTTTAGTGTGTTAAGGGTCAATCATTTCCATAATCAGGTTTATGGGTTGGTCTTTTATTTGATCTAAGTTACAAAATTCACTTTTTTCCATCTTTTCACAAATTTCACAGTGATCGGTGTCGGTCTAGCGACTTCATCATTTTACTTATCTAACCATCATCGTTTTACTGACCATTGTTAGTTTCCTTTTATTTTGTTTATTTTAACCAAATTAGCATTCATCAAAATTATGTTCTTTCTAGGGATTCCTTAGTTATCTCACAATATCTCTGTGTCTTTGAAAGCACTATAAAATTCTAGATTTTCTTCATTTTCATTATTTATTCCCACATTTGCAAATATTTTGATTTTCCATAGTAACCACACCAACACTAGTTACCCAGCCATCATTGGTATCTATGTTTTAAATTTTCAATTAAAACAACAAGTTTTCACCTTCTGGAACTATTTTCTTCAGTCCTTTTGTGCTTCTGTGTCATCTATATAGATTAGATTACCAAGTATACTATAATTCACATTATTTTTACTCAAATTCAAGCCAACACCCTTGTATTCCATGTTATCCTTCGACTACTCTTGCCTAACCCATTGTTTTCCTTTCATTCTATCACCTATGGATCCCAGTCATCCTATCATCATCAGTACCAATGATGAGGAGTTCGCAAGACTCCTTGATCAAAACCCCGCTACTTTACAATATTATTTATCCCATTCATCTACTCGGGATTCATTAGAGAATATTCTTTATGACATATGTGTGCCCATTCCTCCTACCCTCGCACCTACTTCTACATCAACTAATACTAGCTTGGCCTTACCCTCTTCCACCTTACTACCTGTGGTGTCCCAACTTGACCCTACATCATTGATATTTTTTGCACCTATGGCATCTATCATGCCTTTGATGTTATTTTCTCCTGTGATGTCAACCATTCCTTTATCAACTGCCTTGATGTAGGTCTATCTGCACTCACCACCTCTCATATACCTATTTCATCTCTACCACCCATGGTGTTAGAATCCCATGCTCCCTTCCAAAACATTTTCCTCTCCATCCCATAGTCACTTCCTCCAATTACTACAAGATTTGTTACACCCACTCCACCTACTTACACTTATCAGTAACATCCCCTATCTCATCTATCACTTATTCAAGATAATTTCCACCTGCATCTATTCCTCCCTCACAATTTTCATACTCAGAACCACCATATATTGGGATGTTGCCCACGTCATACCTTCATCATCTACTCCCTTATAATGTAGGAGGTTCCCATTCATAACAACCTACTAACAATCTTATCAAAATGATGATGGAAAACATGTAGACATTGAAAGAATCGGTCTCTGGCTCATGTAATTCTCTAACATATAACAAGATTTGCAATGAGCCCATTCACCCATCCATTCCGATTCATCCATACCCTACGCATTGGGAAATTCCTAAATTAAACTAGTTTAATAGAAAATAAGACCCACGGAAATATTTGCGGTATTTTTAACATGGGTGTTATCTGATCACTCATGATGACAATTTACTTTAATAAACATTCCCAATGTTCTTGACAGGACTTGTATTAGATTCGTATAGTGCTCTACCTAGGCACTCCATTTACTCATTCAACCAAGTAGCTCAAGATTATCTAGACCACTTTTATATCAACATCGTCAAAAAATTCACCATGGCCGACTTGTACTCAACACGCCAATATGAAGATGAATCTATCACAGATTTTTTCTCTCATTAGCAAAGCCTAATCAACCATCTCACATTTCAACTACTTTAAACCAAGTTAGAGTTGTTCACTAAGGCTTGTGTAAGGCACATCTTGTCAAATCTCCAAGTTCAAACCTTCCTCACATTTGATGAGGTGTTCACCATGGCCCAAAAACTTGAAATTCGTGTCATTAAAGAGAAGAAGATATAATTACATAACAAGAAAGTTGCATTTAAAAAAAATGATACCTCTTCTTCTTCCAAACCGAAAAATAATTACTCCAAAGAAAAAGGATCTACCCACGTGGTAGTTTTGAAAGTTAGCCCATCTCATCCATCCAACAAATCAAATCCTTCTTCCAACATTTCTCCTATTTAGGCTTTCTATTTCAAGTGGGAGAAACAAAAATATACTCCCATAGGAGAACTCTACCCTTCGGTTTTAGAAAAAATTCTAAAAGCTGAAGAAATCACTCTTCCACCCATCAAACATCATACTATTTTTGATCCTTCCCATCCTATGCCTACATGGTATAAATAAAATGATTACTGCAACTATCATCACATTAAAGTTCATAACGACAGTAATTGTATAACTTTTGAAAATATCATTCAAGAAATTTTATATAGTGGATATCTCATCTTGTATAACCCTAATGCACTGGTTAATCAGAACCTTCACATCTTCAAGAAACCATTCCCAAACCATACCCTATCATCTAACCAAACCACCAAACCTTCAACTAATGACAGTAGCATTCGTGAGGTTCATGTTATTTTCATCATCATATCAGCTCTTCTTCAATTTCCTCCTACTCCACCTATTAAGGAGATTCTTTCATGAGATCCTTCGTCCACATAAGAGTTTGTTTCATCTACTCCTTTACCCATAGAGGATTCTCCCTTATCTCTCCCTTCACCCACAAAGGATTTTGCCATATCTCCCTAGATATTTTCCCCTACACCCCTCAAACTGACGAATAACTCATAGTATTTTCTTTGCTACCCACGGGAGAGTCATGCTCACCTTCCTCTTCACCAAAATATGAACCTACCTCATCCTTATTGTCATCTCCCATACCCATATGGGATCCATTAGCAGTGTCCCTTCCTATTGGTGATAATTATCCATTGGCTTTCAAGGATCATGTTGATTTTATCTCCACTCTTTTACCCATAGAGTGAGAAGCTAGTCATTCCCCTATATCACAGACATTATTTACAAGTATTACTACCAAAGAAACATCATCCCCCCTCCAACGATGTCATTTTCATGTTTAGTTGACTGCTTGGATTATGTCGACAATTACATTCTTTGGGGATGCCTTCGGCTTCCTTTCTCAACTTAAATGCAAATGTTGTCTGTTGATACTTCCACAATCTATCCAAAGGTGTTTTAAACAACCAAACCAACCATGCCCATGCCAGTTATAGCAATTGATTCTTCATCACCCTCTCCCACACCTAAACCTTTACCATCGAATGAAAATTTTCTAATGCCTAAATCCTTACCTACATCTATATATTCCTCCACATCCAAACCCATTACCAAATTGAGAGTCATGTCACATCAAGCCTAGTCCATCCCCTTGTCAAACCATATTTAGCCACATCCTCACAAGCTAGCACAAATATTATTCCCCCACCTAAGAGGAAGACCCAACCTCTTAAGCTCCACATACTACCTTTGCCTACTACCCCTTTTTCACCTTCACCACTTCCATCTATCTGAGGGACCCACCCATCAACCTTGGTCAAGAATCCTCCTATCCTAGGTAAAAAAAAAAAAAAACATTCCACATCCTCATCATCATCCTCTATTACACCTAAGTTACCTACACATCTTACGTCTTCACCATCACCTACATCCTTTCTACTACCTATACCTACACCACTTCCAGTATCCTCATCATTACCTATGATATTCCCTTATCTTCAACCAGTACCTTCCACCTTGCCTCTTCCCACATCCTTCACCACATCTTCATTATCACCTTGGCTAACCCATCCCCTTCAGCCATCTTCCTTACCTTCTACATCACAAACTTCATCTTTAACTTTACCCAAGAAGGTACAAAAAAAGTCTAAAAACCCAGTACCCTCAAAAGAGGTAGTTAAAACTACACCACCTTCAACTGCTAGCTCATCTGCTACATGTTTACCCAAGAAGGTGTAATCCAAACCTAAAACCATAATACCTACCAAATAGGTGGTCGAATTGACTCAAACTCTAATTTCACCTCTCATGGCACCTCTCCCACCAAAATCACACACTTTCATCTAGACCCACACTTACTTCACATTATGATCCATTGGTAAGGTCTTACACCAACATCTTACCTAACCTTTTAGAAACCTATGTCATCACATTTCCACCACTTAGACCTTATGACCCACTCAAACCTAAACCAAAAGGGTTTGATGACACAAAAATTTGTGTTTACCATCATGTGTTAGGGCATGATGTGGAAAATTGTAAGGCTTTTAAGATTTTTCTTCTCCAGCTATGTTCTCCCGAAGAAAAAATTGATGATGATGATCTTTTAGATGAGGACACTATCCCATCTCCATCTATCACCACACCTCCTAATCCCTTACCTATTCAGCAACTTTCATCTCCCCCTCCACAACAATTTTATCCCCATCCAACATTTGAGATCAATATGGTCCACATAAGAGAGCTATCCAAACCTCTACCAAAATGCTAATGCGCTGCATTCTTTTCACAAAACTAGTATATGTCCTCACCATATTTTTTCCTATCCTATCACTACACCTATCATGACTCACTTGCTCCTTTACCACACATTAATATGGTTAACATTACCAATCAAGCCCAAAAGAAAAAAGGAAAGGAGAAAACAACTATCCCATCTGCCACACTTTTACCCAATATCCCATTTGCACCTACACCAAAAATCACCATATATGGACCCAAATACCCTATTTCTAATGGGGTTACCCATCTTACAATGATTAAAAAATTGCACTAATATCCTCTCAAAATGTCTTTGTATGACCTAGTCCAAACTATGAGTCTCATCGATAGGACCTCATTGATGTTATGTAATCTATTGAGTTTTTATCTAATGACCCTACTCATGTGGCATCCATTATCATTGTTCACTGTGTGGCCTCTCTCATCATTTCATTCCCTTCCCCTGCACCCTCTACCACTCATCAAGTAGTCACTCTCAATTTCTCTAATGACGAGATTATACCTCTCCAATCAGATGATCCTGATCTTGCCCTATTAATTTCCATCTACATTGATAATATACTTGTTTGACATGTTATGATCAATGGTGGTGCCAGTATTAATGTCATTTCCTCCCATGTGTACAACCAAATGTGCATCCCTGCCAATTGCATGCATAATAATCTAGTTATGTTATGTTCATTCAATGATGCCATGAATTCCACCCTTGGCACCATCATTCTCCACATTTGTGTGAGCCCTTGTACCATTACAAAATTATTCTATTTGTTAGACGAGGAATTCCAGTACAACGTGCTTCTTGGCGGACCTTGGATCTTTTCCATGGGTTATGTTCCTTCAACCTTACATTGTTATTTAAAATTTAAGCATGAAGGACATAACTATATCATCTTTTCCAACCCTTCACCATTCAATAACTGTAACATGTTGTATCGATCCAATGATGGTTTTATACCAATTAAGGCATCTACCACCACTACCACTTCCCCTTCACCCACGGCCCCATCCACCAATGTTGCCACTACCTCTTCCACATCTAATGCCCCTATTCCCACTGCTACCACAACTTTTTTAGCTAACCCATTAGCTAACCCATCTACTTCTCAACTAACCAATACTTCTTCTAAACTGTCCAGTAATTCATACATTCCCGCTACCTACGTATCAACTATTGATCCCTTAGAATTTATTTTTCAACTCCTCACTCTGAGGGAGTACCACATTTATAATATTGACATACTTATTACTCCTCAAGAGTTTGGTAAACTTCACCAACATCCCTACTATGACCACCACATAGGAAAATTTTTCCCCTATGGTCTTCCCCACCTTCACACCAACTTAACATATGGGATACTTGATGCTTCTACCTACTCACCTGAGCCACCTTCCCAAACGTGACCATTTTCATCTGATCTTCAATCTCTCACCAACCTCCGCTTTGCCCACACTTTCCTTCATTGCTAAGCTTGGAAGGGATTTGGATTTGGTTTCTACTAACAAGGCCATCATATTGTCATCCCATGCCCCACCCATAAACATAAAGACTGCAGTGTTATCAGATTTATCAATCCATCTCCAAAGAAGGCTCAAGTCGAACTCATTGAGGATAATAAACATTCACCACCCCAATCACCAAATTCACCAGCTTCACCTACAGAGTCTATAAATCCATAATCCATTCCTCCTAACTTTTTTTTCATGAACACCATTTCCCTAGGACCTATGAATTATCAACAAGATGACAAGGATCCATCCTCTCTTCCCTTCCTATATCCTGACATGATCAATGATGATACACCTTTTATTAACATCGTTCAATGTCAAGACGATAAATCTATTTTCACTTACCTTAGTATGGAATATTATTATATTCACTAGTCTTTACCTTCTGAGATGCAAACCATGTTGGATGAATCAACCATCAAAATAAATATTCACAATCAGGATGACCCACACATTCCAAAAATAGGACAATATTTAGATGTTGTTAAACAAGAAGGTTTTACTTCTTTTATCTAAGATCATAGCAACACTTTTTCTTGTTCCTATGATGATATGCTTGGTATTGACCCAAACATTGTGGTCCATAATATCGTAACTATTCCCGAGGAAAAACCCGTGAAGCAGAAGTTGCGTAAAATGCATCCTCACATTTCCCTTCTTGTCATAAAATAACTCCAACACATCCTTTTTGTTTCCTTCATCCTACCCATTGATTATCCCCAATGGATATCTAACATCCTTCCTGCCACAAATGTGATAGAGGGATTCTGCATTTATATGTATTTCTGCAACCTTAACTTAGCTTTCCCCAAAGATGACTTTCATCTACCTAGTATTGACCAACTAGTTGATATCACCAACAGCCATGAGGTGTTACCACTAGTGGATGGTTTCTCAGGTTATAATCAAATATTACTTGCCCTGGAATATCAACACAAAACCACTTTCATCACTCCTTGGGGGACCTTCTGCTATCATGTCATGTCGTTTGGCCTTAAAAATGGTGGTGCTACATATCATCGGGCTCTGACTTATATCTTTCATGACCTTATTCATCACATATTGGAAGATTACGTTGATGATATTCTTTCCAAATCCAAACATCAGACTGAACACCTTACAGTCCTTAAGGTCATCTTCAACCATCTCATCAAATACTATGTTCACCTTCATCCTAAGAAGTGTGTCTTTGCTATTCTCTCTAGAAATATCCTTGGTTATATTGTTTCTTTGCATGTAATTGAAGTTTATTCCACTAAAATCAAGTCTATTCTTGAAATTCCTCCACCTACTAACCTTTTTCAACTTCATATTTTGCAAGGAAATTTGTAATATATTCGTCGCTTTATTTCACAGCTTTTCGTCTGTTGCCATCCATTTCATCGTCTCCTCAAAAAGGGTGTCTCCTTCAAATGGGATGATGAATGCCACAATGCCTTTGAATCCTTAAAACAATACCTCCTCTAACCACTTGTGCTCATTCCCCCTAAGTATGACCAACCATTTTACCTTTACATTTCTACTAATGATCATTCCCTGAGTTCCATGCTAACTCATCGTGACGAGAAACAAAGGGAACAAGTGGTTTATTATATAATTCATAAACTTTTAGACTACAAAACTATATATACTCACACTGAAAATATATGTTTAGCCTTAGTTTTTTTCGCCACTAAAATTTTCCATTACCTACTTGACCACAAAACCTTTGTTATCACTAATACTAACCCCTTACATTATATGTACGCTAATCCCTACCAACATCAATGTTCCACACATTGGCTCATTCTTCTTATAGACCTATATCTTGAATTCATCCATCAATATCCTGTCAGAGGAAAAACAATTGTTGACCAACTCACAGATGCACCTCTCTCTGGAAATCAATCATCTAAATTTGATTTCCCTAATGAATCCATCACTACTCTCTCTTTGGATGATACCATTTACCAGATGACCTTATTCTTTGATGGTTCCAAATGTCATTATGGGGGTGGTTTCGGAGTTATCCTCATTCCTCTTGATGGTGATCCTATGCCATTATCTTTCAAAATAGATTTTTATTTTACTAACAATATCACCGAATATGAAGCACTCGTGTTAGGCCTTCAAGCCACCATAGCCTTAGACATTAAATAAATTAATATCTTTGGTGACTCTCAACTGGTTGTGAACCAAGTTAATGGTATATAACAATATTGTAATGAGATACTTTAAAAGTATAACCATCATGTTGACATAGTTTTGACTACCTTTGACCGTTATGAACTTCAAACCACCCCACGTTCCACTAATAAATTTGCAGATACCCTGGCCTGTCTAGCTTCTCAAATTTCCACTTCACCCTCCGACTTGAAAATATTTGTCACTATACAAAGGTTACAGTCACCCTCTTTTGATTCAAGACATCAACCTTGTAGTAAACATTGAAATTGACCCACGTGATCTTTGGTATAAAAAAATTTTTGACTACCTTTCCCTTTCCATCATGCCTCCAGATCTTACTTGCAATGCATAATGAGCCTTTCTCAAACATTTCTCTTGCTATCTCATCATGGATGGTTTTCTTTATAAACGTGTATTTGATGTTATCCTCTTACGATGTCTTATGAGTTCTAAAATTCCCTACACCATCAATGAAGTTCACGACAGAATTTGTGTGGGTCACTTTAGTGGTTTAGCTATCACTAAATTCATTCTTCACCTGAGCTATTACTGGCCAACCCTAAATTGTAATTTTTGTGACTATGTCAAGCATTGTGTGAAGTTTCAGCAATTTTCTAATCTTCATCACACCTGTAGTCACACCTTAATGGTCACATGATACCTTTGAGCTTTCTCTCAATGGGGTTTGGATCTTGTTGGAGAGATCAATCCTCATTCTTCCCAACGTCATCAATGGATTATTACCGCTACTGAATATTACAATAAATGCGTAGAACATGTACCTCTTATTTCTACAAAATCCAAAAAAATATGTGAATTCATTAATCATCACATCATTTTTCACTTTGGTGTTCCTCACCGCCATGATAATGGAAAATAATTCAAAAACAAAACCCTATGTAAACTCTGTGGTGCCTTTGGAATTCAACTCGGTTTTTCTTCACCTTATTATCCTCAAACAAATGGCCAAGTAGAATCATCGAACAAAACCTTAAACAAAATTCTTATGAAAGTGGTTGATGATATTGGAAAGGATTGGCACATGTACATTCCTTTTTCCTTATGGGCTTATCATACTAGTATTCATACCTCAATTGTTGCCACGCTTTTCTCTTTTGTCTATGGTATAGAGGATTTCTTACCTCTCAAAGTCAAAATTCCATCTCTTCATATCTCACTCAAATATATTCTCAATGATGATGATTTTCACTAGGACCATTTGGCACAACTCAAGTTATTATATGAACTTCATCTTAATGCTCTCGATCACATCCAAATATGTAAAAAACGTATCAAACGTTCCTATGATAAATGTGTCCAAGAATGAACCTTCCAGGTTAGTGACCTTGTCCTGAAGGAAAATCAACATGTAACAAAATAAGAGAAAAGTTAACGGGGAAAATTATTTCCTAATTAGCTTGGATCCTATATCGTTACTCATACCTATGGATCAAGTGCTTATCATTTGTCTTCACTCGAAGGTAAACTGAAACCTGAACCCCCTAATGCCTTACATCTTTGACCATTCTATTTTTAAATCAATTCCTAGATCACATTATGCCTATTAAACGCTTATCCCTTGATCACCACTCACCTTCCACTTACCTTTTTTAATGATCAACGACTAAACAAGACTCGTGTGATTACCCATCACTTTTCAGCCATATCTTCAATATGAGTATAATGGCTCTACTCGTGGCATGATTCTCATGGATACTTTTCATCCTTTTCAGGATGTAAACCCATGGTCGTTTGTCACTTAAAACCTTTCTTTCATATCTAACCCCTGTGTGTTATGGTTTTGTCTTCATAAAAAGAATCCTATACTTCTCTATAGTATTTTCCATGACCTAAAAGTCCAGAAAACAATTCAAAAGCAATATACATGATTTTCAAATTCAAAACTACTTGATTCAAACTTCTCACAAAATTATGACTCCCTAAAAAAGGACATCTAATCTTTCTATCTTGAATATATAAAGAGAATTCTCCCTCAAAGGAAAGCTATACAAAGCTAGCCATATTGTACATAGTCTATCACCAAAACAAGACTATTATTGTAAAATAAAGATAAAAATATTCTAAAGCTTCCTACATTGATCAACTTCACAAAGACCTTAAGGATATACTCTACTCATCCCACAGAGACTTCCCGCATCGATCAGTCTATAAAAATAAAAGAAAAAAGAAAAAGATGACTTTTTCATCATGGATTTGCCTATTTTGATCTTGGGTATCTTACCAAATAGGCATGTTGTCTCACACGAGGTTACGTTAAACCAACTTCTTTCACCTCACCACCTTTCCTTTCTAATTTTCTACCTACTCAAGGGACATGATGCGAATGTGACATTTTGTGATCATGTGACCTTCTTCACCCTTAGAATAGTAAATCACACAACACCTTTAGGGTTTTATGTTCATACACCATCTTTGGTATGATAGACTCATAATTATTCTTATCAATTAGGAGGATTTTTTGTCTCCTCTTACCATTCACCTCTTTTCTTACTTATTGATTCTCCTACACAGGACCAGACCATCAACACCTACACTTAAGAATTCCTCTTTCACCAAAATCATCCATGCCTATTTGACTTAAACTCAACCATTCCTAAATGACCTAAACTCAACCATGCATATGACCTAAACTCAACCATGCCTAAATGACCTAAACTCAAACATGCATAAATGACCTAAAATCAACCATGCCTAAATGACCTAAACTCAAACATGTCTGAATGACCTAGACTCAATCATGCCTAAACCCAACCAACCCATTCCTCTACCTCATCATATTCTTCCCTATCTTATGGGAGAACTACATTGGCCTAAGGCCCCTTTTCATCAGGGCTATGTAGGGAACACTCTGAGGGCATGGGGCCCTTGGAGGTTAGCATGGCCATTCTTTCCCTTAACCAATTTTTCCCCTTTTTTATATTCACATTTTACCCTAGTTAGTTTTCATTTTACATAAAACTTGTAAATTAAACAATCATAAAAACATAAATATTTATCATTTTATAACATCATTATATCATACATCAATCATTTCACATTTCCATGGTATTAAATATTTGGAAATTCACACCCCAACATACATATACATCATCATTTATTTTCTATACTACCAATAACTTGGAAATTAAATTAAATGAAAAACACATGACCTCGACTTCCTATACCTAAATCCATCATGCCTACATGACCTCGACTACCTAAATCACCTAACCATTTGACCTACCTTATGCCCATTTTGGCCTACAAAAAATGTTTCTCCAACAACTTTTGACCTTACGAACAGCTATTACACCCTACCCACAAGCCTACATTACCTATACATTTCCTTAACTATGTTTAGGGACATCTTATTTACCTATAGCTTGGCATTACATGTACCTTGACCTACATACCATGACCTGAATTTCCTTTGGTGACATTTGAGTTTGTGTACTCATTATACCTTGTGATGTTGTTACCTATATTGTTTATCCTAATGACCTTATTTTTCCTATTGACGTGATGTTTATCCCGACCATACCTTCGGTGCTATGGAACAAAACCTATTACTTTTTCCTACACCAGACCTCATTGTGCTTCATGACCATATCATATGCCTTATATACCTGAATCACTTCAACCTCATTTGGATAAATCTATCACCCTTTTGATAATGTAGAGTTTGCAAGATCTTCCACCCAATACCATATCGTAATCTATATGTGTGTGTGCATTTTATTTCCATTACCCACTACCGAAAAATCACCATACCCTTACCTACTGACCCTAACTTTCATCAATCACCTATTTTTTAAACCACTCCCCGACTACTTTTCCAACCTCATTGGTTCATAGTTAGAGGGGGCCACCTTCAGCCCTACTCAAGGTAACCTAACCTCTGCTTATACCTAAGACATCGACTCCCTATTTTTGTGAGCATAACTTATCAGTACAAGCTACATGACGAAAATGGGAAAATTTAGACACCAAATTTGGGTCATAATCCCCTTGGTCCCCTTCAATCAATTAATGTAATATATTTAATTAATCATGACCCCTTCATCCTATACTAATATTCATCCTCATATTATTAATTAATGTAATTATTTTAATTAAGTTAATTTCACCCTCACACATCCACATCATCGTTACACCTCACTTTGGACCCATTCTAGGGTCATTTAACTCACAATGTCCTAGTCATCACTCTCAGCATTGAGTCATCACTCCTAGTGTTGAGTCACCAATTAACCTAACTAACTAAGAATTCTTCCTAAAACCTAATTGGACTTATTTTATGACCTTTTCTACCTTTTCTCACGTGAAATCCACTTCCCTAAGAATAATCAATCAAAATAATGCCAAAAATAGTAAAGCTCTGCCTATTTTTTCGTAAACCTAGACTTTCCTTCCTTAGCTGACATCGGTTATCCCTCAACTGATGTCAGTCACCTAACCACCATCGGTTACCTTCTATACACTTTCAAAACTCTTTGCATGGGTTGGTAATTCAGTTATTGGATTTGATTGCATTCAAGCACAAATCTTCAAGCCCTCTTGCATCTAGATGACAAACACACACAACAACAGTGTAATACAAGCACTCATTTTCCCTTCCAGAGCATTGGAATATTCATAGGAAAACTCTAGGAGTATTGCTGTGGCACTAAGAAAAATATGTATTCATGGATCAACTACTGTCCTCCTCCACCTCCCAATATCTACAAGACATCCGGTAGGTATTGTGATCCTAATCATTTTACTTATTCCTTTTATAGATCCCTGGTTTTTTTCAGTAGTTTATTTTCCTCTATTGCCTGTACATCACCTTCCTCCTGCCAACCCACTATTCAACCATCCTAATCCTTTTCACCATTATAAACATCCTTCTTAGTATCCCTGAGTCTTATTGACCATATTACAACCCAAACCATACTACCCTCACTCTTTGTGAAATCACAGAGAGCCTAAAAACCTCTGTTTAGAAATTTACTATCAAATTTCCCTTATCGACATTGGTCACCTAACCTTCGTTGGTCTCCCCTCTCTATCGACATCAGTCACTAGATCGATAATGGTCACTATGCTTTTTTTTAACCTTCACAAAATTTCCCCTAACATCACCTAAACTCTACACAGACCTTACCAGATACCTTTGTAACCTTACCCAACACCCTTGTGACCTGTCCCAACCAAAAACATACCTTACCCAATGCTAGATTAGTTTAGATTTTAATAATTTTCTTAACCTATTTTTTTAATAACATTTTGAGATACCTAAATAAAATTGTTAGGAATAGTACCTTTATTTCTTGTATTTACTTTCATTAGTTTGATAAAAAAGTACTGGATTGATAGCCATCTAGGAATTATCACACTTCTCAGAACTATCAATTACTAGGTAGTCCACTGTCATTTTCTATTTAATATCATTTGGTGGTATTTCTTTTTATCTACAGGTAGTCCTTCCCAGACAAAAAGGATTTCTCCATGATCATCTTGGATAAAGTTAGTAACACGCACATTTAACCTTTGACCAACATAATCATAGGTATTCCTCCTTGACTGTTACCTTATCTATTTTATCACATAATTATTCAATGAAACACTCAGAAGCCTTACAAATACAGATACATCATGAGAGACCCAAGGGAGAAAAAATAAATATGAGTGAGGAAAAAATAAATGACCTCTATTAGTGATCAGAAGAGAATAAAATCGAGAAAATGTAAGCTATACCTAGGGGAAAGTCAAGGAGGCTTGGCTCAACCCAAATATAGAATTAACATACAAAGGCTCACCAACATAAACCCCTCAAAAGTGACCTCATGATATAGAATGTTTCTTGTGATGAAACCTCATCCATCCCTCACCATCAATCCTAGGAGATGAAGAACTTAACAATTCATCCTTATTTCTCCCGAGGATCACTTCAATCTTCTAGTTTAATAGGTCCATCGTCTTACCATTAAGTGGCAGGATTTTACCTTCAATTTGATTCCTAGCAACCACCAAGTGGTGTGCATTAAACTCCACACAATCTATTGAGGGACCAAATTCAAAAAACCAAGGATCTTGCCCACCCATCTAATCCTCTCATTTAACTTTACCATACCCACCCTTCTCCTCCTTTGAGCACCCATCCACCATAGTTTGAGACATCCCAATATGCAACTCCCACACCACAATAGGAGAGGAAATAGTGTGAGCACTCAGGGAAGATTTTGTAGGCATTTTAGAATTCCCTCCACCTACATCACTAGTCAGCTCCTCCTCCACGCGATCATCCATCATTGCCTTGTCACGTTCTTGATCATATGCACCAAGAAGAGGGGAAGAGGGATTAATTTCTAGATTAGTATTCTCCTCATTTGTTTCCCACACCTCCCCCTAATATACATCATCCATTTGGGAGATCATTGACTCCCGCAATGGTGTAGTATCTGAGAAACACATCTTCTACTCATACCTAACCCATCTACACTTGTTACAGAAGATAAAGGATCTTTTCACTTCAATATTTTGTTCTCATCTTCCCTCCAGGGAGTCAAGGAAAATTCTTTTGGGAATTTTAGAACTCATAGGGACATTAATACACAAATGAGCAAAGACCAATCTGGCATGAGACTTTATTATTGGATCAACAATGATCACCACTGCCATGGCTCTAGCAATCCCAAAAAAAAAATTGGTTCCCAGAATTCCAAGGGTAGAGCAAGTAGGCTGATCCAAATAGAAAGGACTTAAAAAGAAAAATCATGATGTATACCTAGTTGCCATCGGTGGAGGCTAAGAGAAGCATTTCCATAAAACCAAGGAGCCCACAGAAAAAAAAATTGTCTCCCTCTCATATTGTAATAAAAAAAGAAAACCTTCTCTAGGGAGTTCCCTAACATCAAGCTTACATCCCCATTTTCTTTGGCACCTATCTCTCACAAAATCAATGTTTAGTATCTAGCCTAAAAACCTTCCTACCAGCATAAATCTAAGTCTTTTTTTTTATTTTTCAATGATCGATCTGGAATCTTCAGTTGCGCCTCAGCATGTTTCCAGGATGGAAAGAGTTTGACTAGTTTCTTATGTGCATCTCAAAAAAATTTGGCATCCCAAGTCGCAATCCTCCTATTGCTCTTCCTCCCATATTATCTCACTCCTACATTGTTACTTTTCTCCATTTTCTTCTTTATCTACAACATATAATTTTCCAATCTTTGCAGCAACATATCATAAGTATTAGCTAAAGTAGAACCTTCAACCTTGGGAGTTGAATTTTTGATTTTACATGCCATGGTAAGATCATCCTCTACTTCAAAAGCAATTTTTTGAGTTAACAACAAGTTATAAGGATGTTCTCTATGTAGATGATAATCAACTTCATGTGACAAAGCATTAATGAAAAATACCTTCTAATTTTCATCACTAAGTGCAGCAATAGGAGGAATTTTAAAAATTATTATTTGTAAATTAGCAATGAAATCACTCATATTTTCATGTGGTTCTTTTTTTATCTAGGTAAGTTGTGCTAAAAAATCATGGGAATCATCTTTGGGTTTGAATATTGCTTGAAACCATGTTCTCATAGTAGCCCATTTGGTGATACATACAAGCGGAAGGTGATAAAACCATTCCATGGAAACTACCTTTATCCTCTCAATGAATAGTCAAATAGATAGATCTTCATAACGCAGTTCCAGAACTCCATAAGCTACAAAATATGTAGCTATATAATCATCTGAGTTTTGTTTCCCATCACCATTAAATTTTGAGAAATTCTTACCTGATCCACATGGAAACTCATACAACAGTTGAACCAATGCAAGAGGGCCAATAGCTATATCCCAAGGAACCGGAGCTTGTAGTTATTACACAGCCATGAAAGTTGTTTACAGATAATTATTCTTGAGTATACGCCATTCTTTCCAGCTTGACCCTAGAAAGAAATAATAGAACAAAGTAAATATGGAGTCACCAATAAATTATTTTTTTACAGAGTAGCCAATTTTTTTTATACGGAGTCACCAATTTTTTTAAACGACTCAAGGGATAGATAGAGATCAGCATTATTTCTTTGTATCCCTAGCGGAGTCACAAAAAACTTTTAGCTAAATTTTATGCACATATAAAGCTAAAATTCATGGGATAAATCCCCTTCATTTAACGGCAGATCTCCCATGTAACGTAGTTATTTATTCTAATTATTTTCTGAGGTATTACTTTAATCGTGAAGCTCATGAACCATAACTTGGAAATTCTGCAGCAAGTAAAGCAGTTGTGTTTCGGGAATAGCTGTGTGGAAATAGAAGAAAATGTATAGAAGCGGTGATGAAAAAGAGAGGATGCACTTCACAATAATGTATATCGCAGAGCTTATTGCATCCATACAGAATAAATAAATACTTTTAAAAATATTCACAATTTAAGTAAATGAAAAAGAAATTAATTCAGATTTAAATTTTAAGTAACACAAATTTTACCATAAAATTTCTCAAATAATACACAATGAAACTTCTCAGACACAAATTTCTCCATAAAAATTTTCCTTTTTCTTATTTAATTACAAGCCGAGTTATACAAACATGAACATTCAAGAGTCATTCAACACAAAGTTTAAGATCTTTAAATCTTGATGCATAAATTTGCAATAATGGGTTGTCCAAAAAAGTTCCATTCTCTTGACCCATTGGGCTCTCTCTCTCTATTTATAACATCTACAAAGAAGATACAAATATGAGAAATAAATTGTCCCTTCTGCATGTTCTAGCTACAAATCTGTATGTAGTTGATAATTTTCCTCCTTGAATCTCTCTTTGTTTGGCATGCATGATATTTGAATGTTCTATAATTTAAAGAAAAATCAACTACTTTTCATGCAGTGTCAGTTATTACTAAGTAATTGATTTTTTCAAATAACTCAAAGTAATGGCTTTTAACTGAATTACTTAAGTTTTACAAATAAACCCAATTACTTCATTACATTTTCTAAGAAATGAGAAATAAGAAGAAGAAGAAGAAACTATTCCAAATGTAGAACCTTCGTCCTGATTTTTCCCTTTTTTTGAAGAAGACTAAATACTACCCATACTACATTAAATTCGAAAGCATTGATCGTCTTGAACTATTCATTTTATGTTGGGAGATTTTTTGTCATTTTTTATCCCATCTAATCCCATCAAAATCTAATTTTCATGATTTCATTGGGTAGAGGAGGTCTGATAGCTTTCTAGAAATTCCAAGATCTTGAAAAACAGAGCATCTGGTCAAATGTTTATCGCCAATTGGGTGTTTCGAGGTAGCCACTGTCTGGTATCTAATGTATTTCAGGTTTTATGCAACTACTTTACTTAGTTACTTAATGAAGTTAAGTAACTTGAGTTGTCTGAAAACCTATATTATTCTTTGCTTAGTGTTTTTACCAGTTTATACCCACTTACTCCCATCAAAAATCTTATTTTCATGATCCCATCAGTGAAGAGGAGGTCAAGAGCTTTTTGAAAAGTCCAAGATCTTGAAAAATGGAGCATCTGGTCAAAAGTTATGGGCAATTAGGTTTTTGACCCCCCATTATTGATTGTTGTTTGTATTGCAGGATTTAGCAACTACTTTACTTTGTTCTTGAAGGAAGTTTAGCAACTACATTTACTCTATTACTTCAATGAAGTAATGAGTTATTGAAATTTTCCCTTTGTATTGCACCAATTTCGACCCCATCATAAATCTTATTACTTCATCATTTAATGGTGATAGAGGATGTTGTTGACAGCTTTCTCCCCACTTACTCTAGATCTCGAAAATCGGAAAATTTGGTAAAAAGTTATGGCCAATTAGGATTTCAACCTCATTACTACTTTCCTTTGTATTTAAGGTGTTAGAAACTTATTACTTCAATGAAGTGGATGAGTTGTTGAAATTTCCTTTCTATTGCATAATTTAGCAACTTCTTTACTTATTACTTCAATGAAGTAATAAGTTGTCAAAATTCCCTTCTTTTACGTGAATTTGAACCCCCAATTACTACCTTATTTCTCATTAATATGCTAGATATGTTTTTCCATTTTTCTCCCAATCATCCCTATCTAAATATAATTTTCATGATTTCATGGTGTAGAGGAGGTTAGGAGCTTTCCATAAAGTCCAAGATCTTAAAAAATGGAGCATCTGAGAAAACGTTATGGCCAAATGAGTTGTTGAAATTTCCTTCTTTGTGGGATTTCGACCCCCCATTACTTATTACTTTTAGAAGTAAAGAAAATTCTCTTCTTTATGGGATTTTGACCCCCCATTATTTATTACTTGTAGAAATAAAGGAAATTCATTTTTCTGCATTACTCTCTTCTTTTTCCTTCTTTGCAGGTTTTTGCAACTACTTTACTTAGTTACTTTTAGAACTAAAGTAGTAACTCCATTTTTCCGCATTACTCTCTTATTTTTCCTTCTTTGCTGGTTTTTGTAACTGCTTTACTAAGTTACTTTTAGAAGTAAATTAACTCCACTTTTCCTCATTACTCTCTTCTTTTTCCTTCTTTGTGGGTTTTTGCAACCGCTTTACTTAGTTATTTTTAGAAGTAAAGTAACTCCATTTTTTCGCATTACTCTCTTCTCTTTCCTTCTTTGTGGGTTTTAAATGAAAACTTACTGTAAATCATGAAGTAGAGTAACTTGAAAAACCCATATGATTAATAGGCTAAATACTTAGCTTATATGACTTTTGAGAAATTTTGGTAAAATTGGTATTTCTCCAACTACATCTAAACAACCTCTTGTAACCCTTTGAAAAAATATAGAGTAATCCTATAAAAAAAAGTTTAAAAGGGGTATCCCAAGATTTCTAAGTGAAATCTTTCAGGACACCAGGACTCCATACAAGGTGGGATTAGAGATCCTCGACTGATTTTTTTTTTTTACAAAGTCACCACAAGAGGAATTTAGTCCTCCTCTTCTTTGCAGAAGTGGAGAGAGATGTTCCATTTTGATATTGGGAGAGAGTAAACACAACCCATGAGAAACTCAGTGCCTCTTCACCATCATCATTTTCACTCCTTGATTGATATTCAACGAGGCCATTTTGAGTGCCACCACCCACTTCTTATATATCTAATAAATTACCACCTTCACTTTCTTATTCGAGTCCTTCATCCTCTTGAATTATACAACTTGTATTGGTAGGAGGAGCCTCTAAGGAAGGCCTTGATGGTGCTCCTACAAT
Organism: Taxus chinensis; assembly: GCA_019776745.2. Lineage (NCBI taxonomy): Eukaryota > Viridiplantae > Streptophyta > Pinopsida > Cupressales > Taxaceae > Taxus > Taxus chinensis. The sequence goes on from CM034154.1 coordinate 354,941,805, forward strand.
ATGATTTATGTTATTTATTTGAGGAGCTATTGAAAAAAATATATCTTCAATGATTCCATTTCATTTTATTATTTCTCTAAGATTGGATCCATTATTTCATATTTGGATGTTGAGATTTACCCTTTGAAGGTTTTTTTATCTTTTCAGATAGGATGATATCATCATCAACTTTAATGGCCATCCTTTGTGATTATGTTAGATTCCTTGGTTAGACCCTTCATAGGAAGAATCCTACCTCTAGTGATTGAGCATTAATGAAGAATCAATTGAAATTTCTTTCATATGGCGAATCATATTTTGGTATCCTGTGGAGTAACCAGTAAAAATGGGCCATGAATTCTCTCATAGTTTCATGTTATTCTTTCCTTATTTGTGTCAATTGGACAAGGATATATTGGCAGTCCTCAGTAGATTTAAATCTTTCTTTGAACTTAGTTTTGACTTCCTCCCAACAATTGATCCATCTGGAGGGTAGGAGGTAGAACCATTCTACTACTTTTTCTTAGAGTTATTACACACAAAAAAACTTACAGCAACTTCTTCATGTTCTACTCAAAGAATCCTGCATGATGAAATTTAGAAATTTCTTGCAAGAACCTATTGGTAGATTGTGGAGAGGAGGTTCAAGAGCAAGTGGACTTATATTTCTTCCCCGTGGAATAATGTGTTGAGGGATTTCTACTTCACCTACCACTATTGTTTCTATTTTCTGCTTTGGGTCTTGATTCTACAAATTCTTCCTCAAATTCTTCTTCTAGTTCTCGCTCTTCTTCACTCAGTAACTCAATACTCAATGGTGGTTGAAATATGGGATAATTTGTAACGAGAGTATCAATAGGAGTTTGAATAGGATTACCAGGAGTACTACTTGAAGATGCGGATGAAGATGAGGCTTGGGAGAAGAAATATGGATTGTCTCTAATTCATTCTTACTGATTTTACAAATCCTCAAACATGGGATTGACAAATTCTCTCAATCTATTCAACCTGGTGTATCTTTTTTCAACCAGTTCTTTGAGAAAATCCTACAACAAGAATGTGAAAGGACATTTTGGAATATGAAAGGTCATGTGCGGGAATCAACAGTGTGTATTTTGGAAATGGACTTCCATTAATTCTCTTTTTTTTCAATTTTACAATTTTTTAAATATTTGAATTTTTTTGTATTTTCTTGAGGTTGTATTTTGGGTGCAGATGCTACCAAGTCTACCCCAAGGTGGGTGCTAAAAATAGTTAGTGAGAAAACTTTTTAGGTAGAAAAATTGGTGTACTTACTTCCAACACTCTAGGAATATAAGTCCATCTACTTGAATGGTGTAGCTTCATGTTTACATGTGTGTATAAAAGTGTTTTTTGTGGTGGCCTTGTAGCCAGAGATCCAATAGGGGCATTCCACTGACCCTATGGCAAAAACTAGCAATCACTTTCTAGAGAGGACTTTGTTTAGAGATCACGTAAGGGAGTGATAAAAAAGAGAGATGGATTACTGTTGTAGGTAGGAAATTATAATCCTACACCTATTAATTGGAAAATTCCAACACGTAAAACAATCATGTAAACAGAAAAAAGACCAGTTAATATTTATGACCACAAAATATCAATAAATCCCCCAATTTAAAAAGGATAGAAACTCCTTCTTGTATTGATGCTTGAGAAATATTATACATGGCAAGAGTGGAAGAATGTATAAAATGAGAAGTGTAAGAATTGCTATATATTTGCTTCTTCACAAGGATTTCTCTCTCATGAACTCACACAAATGACAACCCCTTGGAAAGGGAATTCCTTTACAATTTAAATAATTTTGGAAGTCTCTTTGCCTACCCCCCAATGACCTTTTATATGCCTTCACATGACTTGTGACTTTTTGAATGCTTAGGAAAGAATTAAGTCCCTTTTTATAAATTAAAGGTGACTTATTACATTATAGTCCTAAAGTAACTTTTAAATTAAAATAAGGCATTATGAAAAAGTGAAACCCTAATTAAGAAGTATAATTTGGAGGATATATAAAGTTGGGGAAGGAAGATAATAAAGAGAAAGAAGAGAGAGGATGGTATAATTTTGATGAAGATGATGGTTCTGATGATCTAATGGAATGCTCCAATGTGATGAACTCTGGATCCTTGAACTTTTTACACCCTGAGAAACCTCCTTCAGATGATTCACAAACACCTTGAACTTGAGTTTTTAGAACCACTATCAAATGATCACCTCGATGTCCATAAGCATTTCTCACATAGGTCTACCCTAAATTAGATGAAGACAAAAACTGACCCTGTCATGTTTTGTTGACCAATCTCAATCTGAGAATAGTGCATTTTCCAGTACTGATGAGTACACTATTGACGAAAGTGAAGAATGTTTGTTCCATAACATGAAGAACCACCATCCTTGTGATTTTTTTATTACACACCTGAATGATAAACTCGAACAATTCCTTAGAAAATGGATTCATGATAATTCATTCATCCCAAGGACGTGAATGACCATAATTTGGAATCAAATTGTTCATAAAAAAAATTTCCTCCACTAGTGCTCTCTCAAGCCACCAAACATTCAATCCTTCATATTTTCAACGTCCCTATGAGTGACATTACTATTCCTCACACATTAATACTCAAAGGAAAGAGTATGAAGTGGTTTCACACTTGAAAACTTAGAACTTCATGGCTTTGAGAAAACTTTCTACACCCGAAAGTGGGATTTACTATTTTTAGTAAATTGGAATTTCTTTCCCCTTCCGAATTTGGTCACACTTTTTATCCTTTTGGTTGATCACTATGTAAACCACCTTCATTGGAACTTCTTCTTATGAGAAATTACCAAAAATAGTAAGTGGCCATGTAGGAGGCTTACTACTTTTAGAAACTTGGTTTCTAGGTGTCAAATTTTGATGAAACTAGTTTTTCTGATATGGTTTTTTCTTTCTTATTACACCCGTGAAGTTTTAAATCAAGCTGATTTCAAGAACAAGAGATATTAAATTTCAAAATTTTCATTCAGGAAAATTGGGGTATGATCATGGAAAAAAAATTTGATCTTGCATGTAAAATCCAACACATGGTTTTTATGGCCTCTAATAATGGAGAATAATGCAACAAGTTTCTTTTCAATTCATGCACTAGTAATCTAGATATTGCATTTTTTTCATTTGCTAGTGCACCACTTCATTTTGTTAAATAATGGGGTTTAGAGCATGGATTATTTTGGTTTTTTTGGTCCCATTATTGAGTTTTCATAATGTGCCCTAATTTTTCATGTTCAATTTTCCTCAGAAAATGTTTTATTTTTTGATTTGGTGATCTACAATTCATTTCTCCCAGTTGAATGCTTTGAAGGTGCCCAGGAATGTGTTGTTTTCCCTAATTTGAAACAATTATACAAGTTTTCCCCTTTTCGTGCCCTAAATTTTTCATATTTTTGGGATGTATCCTTTTCCCATGCCAAATCATGCAAAAGCTTGAAATTGTTCAAATCTGAGTTGTTTTCAATTAAAATCCCAATCCCCAGGTCGAAAACAATGTCAAAAATGATTCAGTTGATTTAAAATTATAAAAAAATTCCTTCCTTGTTGAAATTTTTTATTTCTAGGGCATCCTGTGAATTTTTGATGTTTTAACGGGCATACGAGTGTCATTTTCCTGCCAAATTCATCATCGCAATGCATTGGCAACATGGCATGATATGATTGGCTAGAGGATTGGTGGGTGGCGGGTTGTCTTTGAGAAATTTGGTTGTCTTTGCAAAAAATTTAGAGTAAATGTTTGGCCCGAAGGCCCTCGGCCAACCACAGAAGAACACATGTCTAGAAGAAGTCAATATGAGGGGGTGGAGGTTTTCATGCATTTGAAGTTTTTAGCTTCAAAATTTTAAAAGTTAAATTTTTACCTAAAGATCCACGACTAATGAGAAGTGGGTATTTGTCCAGAAATGAAAAAAATCAAGTAAGGGGGCCGAAGGAAAATTTTGTGAATGTTGTGTCACTCCAATCCAGGGCCAACACATGTCCTAAAAGGGCAAAATGGAGAAGCGGGACTTGGGGAGAATTTGAGATTTTTTTCCTTTGGAGGCAAAATCTCAAAAGTAAAGTTTGGTCCACCTTGCTGCATGGGAATAATTTGTATGAGGGGGCCAAGGTTCGGGCCTCAAAGAGAATTTTAAAAAATTTGTAATTTTGGCAGGGAGGTTTAAAGGAATAAGTGAAGGCCTAGACCCACAGTGAATGGGAGAGTGCCACGTGGCGAGGAAGAAAGGAATAAGTGAAGGCCTAGACCCATAGTGAATGGGAGAGTGCCACATGGCGAGGAAGAGAGTGGATGTTCAAGCCCACAGAGAATTTTGAGAAAAATTTCCTTCATTCAAAAAAGTGTAAAAATTGTTGAAACTGGCCCACATATTCCATGGGGCCCACAAATGGACACGTGGCGGGTCCAGGGGAGAAGCGGGGAATTTTCGCAAAATTTTCCAAAATTAAAAAAGGTTGCAAATGCATTTTTAAAAGATGGGGACCTGATCCAACCATCTTTTGACATGTTTCCTGCCTTATCCAAAGGTCAAAAAGGGAATATTCAAGGATCTCATCCTCCACATGGAAGGCTGGCATTTAAAGTTATCTAAAATTCATGGTTACTATACATTCACCCTTTTGGCCGCCATGGGAGCTCCAAGAAGCTTGGAAATCAAGTTTTTTCATCAAATTTCTTCGAACCTTATATGATTTTGGGTCATCTTGGACTTCTAAGAACATTGGTGACATTTATATGGCCTAATTTGGTGATCTATGATGTTTTTGATACATTTTTACTCGGGTCCGATATAAAACGTGAAAAATGTAAAAAAATAGGTCTGGAGGTTGCAGAGGTAAAAAATTGATAAGGTAAAAAGGTGAAAAATGATTGATAAAACATGCTGGCATGCTTGAATGATAAAATGGTGACCCTGGGGTGGATAATAATCTAAATTTTTGTAATGATTTAATTTTTGTGCATACTTGGCATCCTGCGAGTTGTTTTTCTGTTTGGTGTCACTATCTTGAAATCATGAAGTTTTTGTAACAAATTTGATCCCATAAGCATATTATTTTCTTGGGAAGCAAGACTCTAAGCTAGCATAGAGTATATATCATATTTTTTGGAAAATTTAAAAAGAGAGAGGAGAAAAAGGATGTAGAATTTCACAGGAAAACTGGAACAAGCCCATTTCTCTGAGGAAACCACCTAAGAGCCATTTTTCAATAACATCTTGCATCATATTTTATCATGTTGAGTTGGTTTCAAGTTGTAAAGCCATCAAAAAGCTATGATATTATTCTCATGACATTCCCCTGCTGATATATATTTGATCATTTTCTATATTATCTAGTTTATTCTCTTGGAAAAATGTGTATATGCTTATGTTTCAGAATGATTTCAATTTGTGTTTCTTGCTCATGTTGCAATCTTTTGTTTAGTGATCTCTCTTGATCATACAAGGTCTCATTTCTTGTTGATGGTTTGATGGCATCTGTAATATTATATCTAGAAGAGCTTTCATTTGATAAAAGATAAATAAATTTAAAATCATTTTACTGTCCTTAAATCTTGAGATTATTTGTAAACCTTTGGGGGTACCTTAGGTCATGATCAAATAGGGATTTCTAGATATTTTGTTGGTATATTTTCTTTAATATTTTTATAGCAGGTTGTCAAAAATTGTGTGGAAGAGTGCATATCTGGGCCTCCATTTGTGCACATATCCTAGTTGAAGGGGTATTGTAAACCTTTTGAAACATTCCTACTATTTAAGTGTTACAAATTTCTTGCAAAGGTCCTCAAATAGTTTGGTAATCTCTGGTTGGTATAGTCTAACATCTCCCAACAAAATTACATTTCAAAATAACTAACCCTACCCTGTACTACCCCTACATTACATTGTGTGTTAACAAGAGAATACAATCCATTTACAAACATGCACAAAGAAAATCAGTGATAATACAATGTCTCTAACAACCTCATCCTTGTCCTGAAAAACATTTCCCTCATTTATTAGTGACAACTCTTTTGAGTTTGGATAATGGATAATTGATCATGTTTTCCCAAGGCTCCTTTCCATAAAATATGCAAAATACAAGGATATCTCCACCTCCTTCACCAAACAAAGGCTAAAATTTAGGTTCTCTTGCCTTGGTTGATAGGAACAACCTAAAATAGTGAGGATCAGATCAAAATCCTTTTAAGGTGCTACCCACTCCTTCAAATCTTGAGTGCCAACAAGTTAGATAGATGTCTCCTTGGCTACAAATGACATACAAATCATTTATCTATCTTTGAGTGTCTTGTGTAAACCCATGATGCTACTTGAGTTGTGAAGGAGATTAAGTTTGGGTACCAACACTAAAGTGGCACCATTGTCAGAGGAATTATTGGAATTTATTGGTTGGTTTTGAAGTATTGGAAGGTGTTTGAGCATTTGTGTATTCAATTATTTGAGCTAGCTGCAGTGCCAAGGTATCATCTTATGTTTCACATCTGTAATTTTTAAAGCAAATAGGTTTCAAAGCTCAATCTTGCCCCATGTCATTTCCTAGCAGTTTAGACACCTTTGTTGCATTATGTTTGGTTGATTCAAGAAGAATAATGTTTAATTTATGAGGCTCTTGCAAATTTAGTCAGTATCTAACAAACATTTGACAGAATTACTTTAGTGCATTCTTGCAAAACTGAGGTTAAATTCCTTAGTGGCGTCTCCATGCTGATTTGAATTTAGAAATACCAGTGTATTATGCTTTCTGTCATTTATTTTTGTGTTTTTGATCTTTGCAAAACTAGAGGGAAGAAGATCTCTCTTCCTTATATAATCTGCTAAGAAATTGTTCTCAGACTTAAGGAGTTCATAGTTGGAATGGAGAAGAGTTTGGAAAGTGGTTAAAGGTCAGACATCAGGTAAAGATATAGTCATTGGTGAGATAAATCAGACTTTGGTAGAGGACTATCATTCTTCTTCAAGTGATTTTGATTCAAGAAATCCTCTCATAAACTTGTTTACCTCAGCTGGTGAATGTCCTTCTGCTGCACCTAGTAAGCTCCTTCCCCAATCTACACCTCTGTGTTTTAATTCAAGTCAAACTTTCCAAGAAAATCAGCACTTAGAGGATACCAGTCTTGTGAATCACATTTTTGAGCCCCAAGGATATTACACTCCTTGTCAACTTGTTTCACCTCCAAGATCACACCCACCAAACAATATGGCTCAACCTAGACCTCCATTTGTTGTTAACACCTTTGGTCCTATAAATTTTAGAGGAATGGATGGTTACCAAAATGTTGTCTCACAAGATGTCATAAATAGGTTTCCAAAATTCCAAGGTAACAATGCCATTACTGGTGATCAGCATCTCAAAATTTTTGATAATATGATGGAATATTTTGATATAGAGTTTGAGGATGTGTATATTAAGTTGTTTATTCATACACTTGAAGAAGATCCCAGGGATTGGTACAAGAATCTACCTGATAACTCTATTGATTCATGGACTGAAATGAAAAATGCATTTAAGTTACAATATGGTGACAGGACTGACCCTAGATTTCTCTTATCTAAATTTGAGAATATCAAGAAGAACCCTAATGAATCAGTCCATGAATTCAACACAAGGTTTAACAAAAAATTGAGAAGGTTTCCTACTAGTTTGAGGCCTTGTGATGAATCTTGTTTAATCAAATATGCAGATGCATTTGATAAAAAGGTATCATACTACCTAAGAGATAAGAACCCAACCAATATAAGACAATTCTTCACCATGGCACTTCAAATTGAGAACAATATCAAGGCTGTTGGGAAACCTCTTAAGAGAGATGGTGTAAAATTGATAAACCCTAAAAAACCTCAATCTAACAAAGGTGCTAATCTAGAAGAGGTTTTGAAGACTTTGGCAGGGGCTATCAAAGAAATCTCATACAAGTTGGCAAGAGCTGAGAAGGGTATTGGGCAGATTTCACAAGGTTAGCCTAGGAAGCAGACACAAGATATATTTGGCAATCACCATAGGAATGAGAAGAGGTTTGATGACAAGGGTAAAGGGCTTATTGGGTCTATAAATAGACAACCCCAAACACCTGAAAATAGATTGGTCCCTGACCCTCTAACTTCCAGCGTTGCTGCTATTGATGAAATTGCTGATATGGATTTGTGCGATAGGTTTTTTCTTCCTCATCCTCCATATGAAGTGGACCAAAAAGTTGATGAAGCTGATAATGAGCATGGAACTGATGATGATATTTACATGGTGGGTTGTTCTTCAAGCTCACAAGGAGGAGAAACAACTACTGAAGTAATAATTTCTAGGGCTACTACTACCTTTTGGGATTTCATCAACTGGGTACAAGTCTTTCTCCACCCTCATGCTCTTGAAGTTGATGTAGTGCAAGCTTTTGAAATTCATAACAATGAATTTGAATACTTGAGAGCTTTGATGATTAAGAAGTATGATGGTGGTATCCCTTCTGAGGAAGATAGACAATTGTTGATGAATGTTGTTTTAGCTCAAGAAAAGGACTATAACACTAGAAGCAAAGTTTGTAAGGGAGTTGGGTCTCAAGCCAAGCCTAAAACACCCTTTCTCACAATAATTCCAAAAGAAGCTCCTAGAAAGGAAACATCTACTAAGAACCTTGTTGTCCCATGCAAAAATTACAATCCTTCACATGCCCAAGATGCTAGGAATACTTCTGTCATTTGATTAATCTTCTTGTATCTCTTCCAATGTTGTGTTACCAAATAGTGTCCCCTATGATATAGCCCCCCCCCCCCCCCCCCCCCCCCCCTAGGTATTGATCCAAATTAAAGTGATTTTTCCAATTATTGAGTTGCTTATAATTCCTAAGTATAAGAAGAGATCATTTGAGTACTTGGGGTTGAAGGAAAAAAAGATTACTCCAGAGTATAAATGTAAATGTTGTAGAGACTCCACCTCATATAATTGTTGACTTTGAAACACAACCAACAATGGAGGACCTTGGAGAGGAACCTCAGGTACATTTGGGGAGATCCTTGGTTGATTCCCAATTTAATGTTGATCCATTCTTTACAACTTTTCTCATAAAAGATAGGTTTCTTCACAATTGCATGTTTGATTTTGGTTCATCATGTAATGTCATGCCTCTAGAGGTCATGAATGAGTTAGATATCAAGGTGACAACTACCTATGGGAAGTGTACTACCATGGATTTAAGGTAAGTGCCGATGGTTACTTGTGTGAAGGGTTTAATAATGTAATTTATAACCTACCTAGATAAGAATTTGAAACTAGATGTTGTAATTGTTGACTGCCTTGCCAAATGGGGTATGATTTTTTCAAGAAAATGGGCTGCAAGTGTTGGTGGTAGTGTTCAAATGGAAATGTCTTTTTCCACTAATTCCCATTGAGGGGCAGCCTTGGTCAAACTCTACGGTGGAAAGAAAATGTTGCACTTGATTGAAGATCCCAGCAATGCTTCCTATGAAGTGTTATTTGCTAATATATTTGTTGACAATTTCATCGGCTTTGCTGATGGATAGGAACACAAGATGGATAGATCAGAGTGCCTTGATATGGTAGGTTCTCCTTAGACCTTGCTATTTGATGGAGCTTACACAAATTTGGAAATGGTGTTGGTATAGTTTTGTTTTCTCCTAGTTTAGAAGAGTTTGCTTTTGCATTCAAACTTAATTTTGAATGCACTAACAACGTTGTTGAGTATGAGGCATTGATGTTGGGATTAATAATTTCATGGAAGTATGGAGTAAGATATATTGTTGCAAAAGGAGACTCAGACCTGGTTGTCAAATAAATAAGAAAAACTATATGCTACAAAAATTCAGCGTATGAAATAGTATAAGCATGTAGTTTGGGATCTAATTGAAATGTTTGATTCCTTTAAAATTATTTACCATGACAGAGGTATTAATGTTTCTGTTGATTAGTTGGCGGTGATAGGTTCTAGATTTGAAAATTGCACTATTTCACCTTGTTGTGAATATAACATTGAAGTCCTGACTAGGTCAATTGTCCCTGATAATGTGAAACATTGGAAGTATTTAACAATGATGCCCAAGTGTTTAGGTTCTTACAAAAACAAGGTGATTTTGAAAATTAGAATATTTATTAGGAACCAATGGTGTGTATGAATGAAGGAAAAACAAATTTGTTTGGAAAAGATATCATCCAATTTAAAACAAACACCATTCCTTGAGGTCTCGTTGCACTTGAGTAAAATTTTAACAATGCTGATTGCATCATAAATAGAAAGATGTCTACTTCAATGGTTGTGGAATGGCATGACTTGGGAACAAAGGACAAACCAAAGAAGGTTTGACTGGGTAGTAATTTAATTAAAGAAAAAAAATAGTCCTATGTCTAACTCTTGAAAAAGTATCAAGACTGCCTTGCTTGGTCCTATTCAGAGCTGAAAGCATATAGAGAAGATTTATTTCAACATGAGATCCCTCTTGAAGCAAATTCCAAGCCATTCAGATAGAGGAAAATTCCAATTAATCCACTTCTCTCCATGAAAATGCAAGAGGAGTTAAAGAAGTTGAGAGATGGAGGTATTATTCAGCCCACTAGATATTCATCTTGGGTTGCAAACCTTGTGCCAGTTAGAAAGAAGAACGGAGATATCAGAATTTGTGTGGATTTTAGAAATCTAAATAAAGCATCCATGAAGGACAACTATCCCTTGCCAAACATGGAAAATATGTTGCAGCTTGTGACAGGGTCTGAAATGCTTTCTACATTGGATGGTTTCTCCGGATATAATCAAGTGGTAGTTAAAGAATCAGAAAGACTTAAGACAAATGTTCACTACTCCTTGGGGGACTTATGGTTTTGTAAGGATGCCCTTTGGATTGATGAATGCTAGTGCCAATTTTCAAAGGGCAATGGATGTTACTTTTTCTGGTTACATCAATGAGTTCATTGTAGTTTACCAAGATGACGTGACTATGTTTTCAAGGCAGCGAGGTGACCATTTGCAACATTTGGAGAAGATGTTGATTAGATGTAGGGAGTATGGCATTTCTCTTAATCCAAAGAAGTGTCATTTTTGCATGCAAAAGGCCAAGTTGCTGGGACATATTGTATCTAAATATGGTGTTATGATAGACCCTAAGAGAGTGGATGCAATCAGCAAAGTACCTATCCTAAGAACCAAGAAAGGCATCCAATCTTTCTTTGGCCAAATCAATTTTATTAGAAGGTTTGTTTCCAATTTTTCTGAGCTAACTCTTCCAATCACAATAATGTTAAATAAGGATCAAGTTATCATGTGGGAGAAGGCTGCAATTCAAGATTTTTAAGAAATAAAGGATGCACTTAAGCATGCACTTGTTTTGGAAGCTCCAAACTATAAGAGGCCTTTCCAAATCTTTTCCTTTGCCTCTGAATATACCATTGCTTCTAGTTTTGTTACAAAAGGATGAAAATGGGGTTGAGAGGCCTATTGCCTTCTTTAGCAAGGCTTTACAAGCAGCTGAGTTGAAGTATACAATTATGGAGAAACAAGCATTTGCCTTAGTGAAAGCAACAAATATTTTCAGGCCTTATATATTGAGTTCAAAAGTTGTTTCTTATGTTCCCCACACCATGGTGAAAGACATCTTATCAGAAATGGAGATCTCAAGTAAAATATGTAGATGGGTGAACAAATTATAAGATTATGATATGGATATCCAAACCACAAAGTTAGTAAGAGGTTTGGGTCTTTCCAGGCTCATGGCTGAGAGCAATTTGCAAAATGTAGAGGTAAATCAGCTAGAGGAAGAAAGGGAAGATCTTATTCGGAAATTGATGAGTTCTAAGTGGTACAAGGATGTGATATTCTATGTCAAATACCTATGCTACCTGGTCATTTAAATAAAAATCATAAAAGCTCCCTCAAGTTGGCTTCTCAAAAATATTTCATAACAAACCTTGGGATGGCTTGGAAGAACCCTGAGGGTGTCCTCTTGAAATGCATAACTGAAGATGAAGCTCCCAAGATAGTTGCTGATTTCCATGGGGGAGTTTGTGGAGGACACTTTGCTGGGAGGGTGACAGCACATAAGATTTTGAGAGCTAGTTATTGGTGGCCTACTCTTTTTAAAGATGCAACCCAACTGGTTAGAAAGTGTGATAGTTGCCAACGTTTCTCTGGAATACTGAAAGCTTCAGGACCCCTTCCTTTGCATCCTGTATCAATTGAAGCCCCTTTCAAACAATGGGGAATGGACTTCATTGGTGAGATTTTAGACCCTTCTAGTGCTGGTCATAAGTGGATTCTTGTAGCCACTGATTATTTTACAAAGTGGGTTGAAGCAATTCCATCTAAGAAGGCAACACACCAAGTGGTAATGGATTTATTGTTGAATCATATCATATGCAGATTTGGAGTTCTAGTTAAGATTGTATCTGATAATGTCATGTGCTTTAGATCCAAACCTTTAATGGAAATGTTCAATGAATATGGGATAAATATGACTTATTCTTCAAACTACAATCCATAAGGGAACTAACAAGTTGAGTCCACTAATAAGAACTTGCTGAAGATCATTAGAAGAACCTTGGAAATGAACAAGAAGAAGTGGGGAGAACAATTGAAGTTTGCAGTTTGGGATGATAGAATAACTCCTAAAAGAGCAACTGGTAAAAGCCCGTTTGAATTGGTGTATGGAATTCAAGCTTTGCTACCCTTACACCTGCAATTATCCTCATTTCAGTTTTCCCAACAGTTGGAAGATCAAGAGCATGGCCCATATGAATCAAGGATTAATCAGATCATTGAGTTAGATGAAGAGAGAAGAGTTTCCCATCAAAGGCATGTCAGATTTAGAGAGAAATTGAAGAGGTTGTTTGATAAGAAGGTCACTCCTAGAGCCTTCAATGTTAGAGATCTGGTTTTGTTGTGGGATAGTAGGCATGAAGACAAGGGAAAACATGGAAATTTTGATGCATTATGGATGGGCCCCTTATGCCATTGATATCAGAATTAGGAGAGCATACCTTTTTCCTTAAAGATCTAGATGGGGAATTGCTGGAGCATGCCTGTTAATGGCAGACATTTAAAACATTTCTTGGATTAAATCTACCAAAGTGAGGTATGCACAAATTATACATTTGTATAGTCCTTGTTATTTCTTTGTTTGTTGTTGTTTGTTGGTGTGTGGTTTTCCCTTTTGTCCTTGACATCCATTCTGGTGGTTTTCTCAGTTTGGTTTTTGGTGATAATTCTAGTTTTTTGGGCTGCCTTGCGTTTTTTACTCCTTACCCAATGGATTTTTGGAACTTGGTCTACATTTTTTCCTTGTCACACTCATTGGGAGTTCCCATCCCCAACCAAGAGCCAATGTTCCTCCCATTATTGAGTTTTCATTATGTGCCTTAATTTTTCATGTTCAATTCTGCTCAGAAAATGTTTTACTTCTTCGATTTGGAGTTTACAATTCGATTTCTACCAGTTGAATACTTTCAAAGGTTCCCAATGATATGTGGTTATTTTTCCCTTAATTTGAAAAAATTCTCAAGTGTGCCCCCTTTTCGTGCCCTAGTTTTTCAATTTTTTGGGCAGGTTGCTTATCCTTTTCCAAATCATGCAAAAGGTTGAAATTGATAAAATCTGAGTTGTTTGCAATTAAAATCCCAATCCCTAGGTTGAAAACAATGTCAAAAATGATTCAGTTGATTTAATATTATAAAATTCATCCTTCCTTGTTGAAAATTTCAATTTCTAGGGCATCTTGTGAATTTTTGACGTGTTGATGGGCATACGGGTGTCATTTTCCCATCAAATTCATCATCGCAAGGTTTTTTGCAATGTGGCAGGTTCCTATTGGCCAGGAAATGTTTTCTAATGAAATTTTGGCTAAAGGTGATTTGGTCTGGGTTCCACTTCTTACAAAGGGTGGACGTGGCACATTTAAATGGTCAGAGGATGTGGCGGGTTATCCTTGAAAAATTTGGCTTTCATTTTCAAGATTTTCAAGAGTAAATTTTTGGCTCGAAAGGCCCACATGCCAACCACAGGAGAGGACATGTGGCCAGGGGAAGTCAATGGATGAAAAAGGGGGCTGGAGGAAATGCATTTGAATGTATTATGGCTCAAAATTTTAAAAGTTAAATTTTGGCCTGAGCCTCCACAGCCAATCCATGAAGTGGGCATGTGTCCAAAGAAAGGTCAAAGGATGGTAAGCAGTGGGCTTCATGATGATTTTGGAGTTTTTTAACTTCATATGATAAAAAATCAAGGTTTGACCCGAAGGCTCCAATCGAATAAGGGAGGGTGCGTGTCCGACATTTGCAAAATGGAGAGCGAGGCTTGGGCCCAAGGAGATTTTTTTTAACTTTTGAAAACTTTGTTTCTGAAAGGTGAAAATTTGACTCCGCGGTTTATCTGGGAAGACACGTGGCACATTTTATGAAGGCAAAGGGTCAGGCACTCGGAGAGAATTTTTAAAACTTGTGAATGTTTGGTAGGGAGAAGGCAGGAATGTGGAAGACTTGGACCCGCAAAAAATGGGAGAAGCACCAGCGTGGTAGGGATGAATCGGGATTTCGGGCCCGCGGGGAAAAATGTAAAAAATTTCCAAAATCTTAAAAATGGAAAAATTCATAAAATTGGCCCACTGTTTTTAGTGGGGCCCATAGGTGGACACGTGGCGAGCCCAGGAGGCAGGCGGGTAAATTTTGCAAAATGTTCCAAAATTAAAAAAGGGTCACAAATGCATTTTAAAAAGGTGTGGGACCCGATCCAATCATGTTTTGACATGTGTCCCACCTTATCCAAAGGTCAAAAAGGGGAATATTCAAGGATCTCATCCTCCACATGGAGGGCTGGCATTTAAAGTTATCTAAAATTGATGGTTATTGTACATTCACCCTTTTGGCCGCCATGGGAGCTCCAAGAAGCTTGGAAATCAAGTTTTTTTATCAAATTTCTTCAAACCTTATATGATTTTGGGTCATCTCAGCCTTCTGAGAACATTGGTAACATTTTTATGACCTAATTCAATGATCTATGATGTTTTTGATACACTTTTTCTTGGGCTGGATTTAAAACTTGAAAAATGTAAAAAATCAGATTTGGAGGTTGCAGAGGTAAAAATTTGATAAGGTAAAAAGGTGAAAAATGATTGATAAAACATGTTGGCATGCCTGAATGATAAAAACATGACCCTAGGGTGGATAATAATCTAAATTTGTGTAATGATTTAATTTTTGTGCATACCTGGCATCCTGCGAGTTGTTTTTCTGTTTGGTGTCACTCTCTTGAAATCATGAAATTTTTGTAACAAATTTGATCCCATAAGCATATTATTTTCTTGGGAAGCAAGACTCCAAGCTGGCATAGAGTATATATCATATTTTTTGGAAAATTTAAAAAGAGAGAGGAGAAAAAGGATGTAGAATTTCACGAGAAAACTGGAAGAAACCCATTTCTCTGAGGAAACCACCTAAGAGCCATTTTGCATCAGATTTTATCATGTTGAGTTGGTTTCAAGTTGTAAAGCCATCAACAAGCTATGAGATTGTGCTCATGACATTCCCCTGCTGATATATATTTGATCATTTTCTAGATTATCTGGTTTATTCTCTTGGAAAAATGTGTATATGCTTATGTTTCAGAATGATTTCAATTTGTGTTTCTTGCTCATGTTACAATCTTTTGTTTGGGATCTCTCTTGATCATACAGGGTCTCATTTTTTGTTGATGGTTTGATGGCATCTGGAATTTTTTATTCAGAAGAGCTTTCATCTGATAAAAGATAAACATATTTAAAATAATTTAATTGTCCTTGAATCTTGAGATTATTTGTAAACCTTTAGGTGCACCTTAGGTCATGATAAGATAGGGATTCCTAGATACTTTGTTGGTATATTTACTTCAAGATTTTTTAGTAGGTTATCAAAGATTGTGTGGAAGAGTGTAGATCCAGGTCTCCATTTGTGCACATATCCTGGTTGAAGGATTATTTTAAACCTTTTAAATCATTCTTACTGTTTAAGCGTTACAAATTTCTTACAAAGGTCCTCAAAGAGTTTGGTAATTTCTGGTTGGTCTTGTCTAATATCTCCCAACAAAATTTCATTCAAAATAACCAACCCTACCCTATACTACCCCTACATTGCATTGTGTGTTAACAAGAGAATAAAATCCATCTACAAAAATGCACAAAGAAAATTAGGATAACACTATGTCTCTAGTAGCCTTAGCCTTTTTTTGAAAACATTTCTATCATTTAGTTGTGACAACTCTTTTGAGTTTGAATAATCGAGAATTGATCATGTTTTCCCAAGGCCCCTTCCATACAATATGCAAAATACAAGGATATCTCCACCTCCTTCACTAAACAAAGGTTGCAATATAGGTTCTCTTTCCTTGGTTGATAGGCACAACCTAAAATAGTGAGGATTAGATCAAAATCCTTTTGAGGTGCTACCCACTCCTTCAAATCTTGAGTTTTAACAAGTCAGATCGATGTCTCCCCGATTACAAATGACATACAAATCATTTATCTACCTCTGAGTGTCTTTTGCAAATCCTTGATGTTGCTTGAGTTGTGAAGGATATTAAGTTTGGGTACCAACACCCAAGTGGCGCCGTTTCTGGGGAATTCTTGGATTTTCTTGGTGTTTTTAGGTGTTTGAGGTGTTTAATAATTTTTGTATTCAGGTATTTGAGCATTTGTGTATTGAGGTGTTTGAGCATTTGTTTCACTCTTTCTATCTTAGTTTTTAATTAATACCTTAGCATTTTTTTGTTTTAATACCTTAGCATTTCTCATCCTAGACACCAGTGCTCGGATAGGACACCGGTGACAAGCGCTCTTGTCCACTCTAGGTGCCCCTGGCCTATTTGTACTTTGTTTATAACTTTTGGGTCCTTTATAGTCGTTTGATCATCTTATCTTTTTTTTATTTGGACTTTTTGAGGTTAATTACAAAATTCAAGGAAGGGAATCATATAAATATAAAGTTATGTGATCATAATTAAGGACCAAGCACTAAGCATTTACTATCACCACCTAAGGTTGCATCCAAAGGCTATCAAAGAGCATCAAAGTGTCCATTCTCAAAACCATTCAAGAGTAAGGGACTGCATTATTATGCATAAACTTCATAGGAGGGGATTTAATTATATTCCATGCACACATCTATTACATTTATTTACATCTAGCTAATTGTTTGTTATCCAAGTGTGACACATACAAGATCCACTTAAGGCATGATTCCACACACACACACATAGAACTACATTGGATTTGAGATTTAGTACAGTTCTCAGTAGTAAGATCACCATTGTGACAGCTGAGGATAGTTTGGCCCCTCATTTTGCATCTTTCTTCTTTAGGATTTGATGTCTATTTGAGGGTTTTGTGGGTTAATAATTCATTGCAAGTTTCCAACAAACTCGGTGATCATTTTGCAACCTCATAGAAAAAAAATCAAAGAACAGTGAACAACTTACGAATTGGAAAATATTAGTTTCTAAGAATTTTCACATTCACAGGAGCCTATTTCCATTTTCTAGCACCCGTGGGTTCCCATGCCCCTTCTTCGGTGCCCCTATCCATCCTACTCCTCTAGATCTATATCTTTTTGGGTCTTTGTGTGACGATCCTACTTTCCTGTTCATCTGGTTAACACTTTGGCATATTCTAATTTTCACTTCAAATCATCTAAGTCCCTCTTTATCCTCTTTATAACTAGGGTTTCACACTTTATTGCTTAGTTTTTTTGGGTTAATTTATGAACTTAATTGCTATTTATTTACTGTTATAATAGTAATTAGATTAAGCACATGTTATTTAAATTTTTCTTTATCATTTTGGTGAACCCAACCTATGATTCCAACCTTATTTATAGGGTTTTCTTCATATGCCCATCACCCATAGTGGTCCTCTCAGCTCTTTTCAGTATTTTGATCTTTCTCTATCTTCTCGTAGAGTCTCCAAAGTATTGGTTGAAATTGATCCATTTTCTTATGCTCAACAAGTTCCTCTTGAAAACATCAAAGAAACTAATAGTGAGCATTCCTATAATGAATACATAAACTTTGATCAAGAATAATTAGACAATATTACCAACTTCCATCAATATTTGCATGAAAATTCAACTCATATTCCACATATTCTTCATGCTTTCATTTTTTTTAAACGCTCTCATGAGGCTTCTTCAGTACCTCTTTTTGGCTCTTCTTTAGCTTCTATGGCCTCCTCCTATCCCCTTCACATTTCCACCTTCATTCCTACTACTACCACTTTGATCTTACAACACCATAATTTTAATGCACAACTTGGTATCTCCTATAATACTCTTGATTAAAAAATTTATATCAAAATCTATAGGACCAAGTTCGTCAACTAAAATTGGCTGCATCTCATGCATCTTCATATGTGTACTCCATGTTACTAGTTCATACTCATTTTTCACCCGTTATATCTACATATCCACTACCTCTCAATTTCATCACTCCCAAGTTGCCTATTTTCAAATGCCATGGTGACCCAGAAGAGAACCTTTGAGCATTTCATGTAGCATGCCTAGATTATGCAAATGATCACACTTTATTAACAAAGATTTTTCCTCACAATCTTCAGGATTATGTTATGTGTTTGTTTTATGATCTACCTGTCCACTCGGTAACATATTTCACACATCTACAAGATGCTTTTTTCACACATTTCTCTTTAAATATCATCTTTAAGCTCTCGTATGCTCAACTTGCACAACTTAAACAAGGGTCTAATTTAAATCTAGCGGATTGTCTTATGATACAAAAATACTTAGCTAAGATGTCTAAAGTGCTTGTAGACTCTGAGCTTCAATATTTATTCATTCAAATTTTATTTCCACCTATTCAAGAGAGTGTTCTCTTTGAGACATATCTGACATTTAATCCACTATCTCATACTCTTAAGCTACATGAAACAAAACTCTTATCTATAGGAAATATTAAGTATTAGGAACCTACCTCATCTTCTATGTGTTTCCAAAACAAATCAACATTTAAGCCATCAATAACCAAACCTACTGAAGAAAAAATCAATGTCAACATTAAATATAACACTAAATATCTTCAATGGAAAGCGACTAGGTGTACATACACAAAATTGATTATCGCTCCACATATTATACTACTGCGCCTTGTCAAAATCAATCTTATCATGCTTCCTCCTCCACTCAATTTAGATCCATCATGCCCTAAAGATCGTAATTATGATGAAAAACTCAGATGTGACTATCATCAATGTGATGGACATTCTACATATTTTTATTTCAAACTTCGTAATCTCATTCAAGATCCAATTGACAATAATGTGATTAATATTCTAGAGGCTATGGCTTCTGCACATGTCAACCAAAATCATAAGCTTAAAATATTTAATAATCCCCTTCCAAAACATGACAAGAAAGTGGATGACTCCTTGGCTAATCATACATATCATGCAGTGCCTCCTCCTTCATTGGGGGTAGTTGATTTCTTAGTTTCTCATGCTGACATTTCTCCACCCATCATTTCTTTCTCTGATCATGATTATCATGATACATTATCTTCTGATCACTTACACATTAGTGCTTCTATCGAATCCATATCTATCAATAGCATTAAAGTTGATTCATCATGTCATATCAACATATGTTCTATTCCACTTCTTGCTATTATTGCCTATCCACTCTCGCTAATTTCATACCAATCCCTAACTCATATGGGGTTTTCAAGATTCAATTTATTGTCAGTCCTCTCACCATTCTTATTCCCTTTCATGTAGCACCTATAATTGAAGGGTGTGACATCCTCTTAGGTCGCAACTGAATTTTTCAATCCCATTCCATTTTCCCGTGAATTGCTTACACCTGAAATTCATTCACAACAATCATGTAATATTTATCAATGGTGTGCCTCCATCCACTCCATGTTCATGACCTCCTCTGGAGGTTTCCATTGCATCACCTAGAGCATCTAGTTCCCCGTGGCCTATAGAACCTAAAGAATGATATGTTCATAGATATATTGTTCACACACAACCTACGCAGTCATATTACTCTTTTATTCCAGTAAATAATTTTAGGTCCATCATTAGGAAACCTCCTTCATCTAGGAATACCTCACCACCTCATTCCACTTCACATAGGTGTCCATCACCTCTATACTCTGCTCCATATAATTTTTCATCACCTCTTCTCTCTCCTTCACATAGGTGTATATCACCTTCATGTTATGTTTCACGTAGGCATCTATCGCCTTTGTAGTATACTCATTGGTTGCATGCATATAGGATTTATTTACCTAAATAATGTTTTTCTCATACACCACTAGTCTTAGAGCATGTTCACACACCTTCATCTCCGCCAGTATTAGGTGGAGGGACTCCATATTTTACTTTCATTGGATAGTACACTCACCATCACACATTTGGTGACATCATACTTATTTCTCTCCCCCTTTTAGCATCAAAACATGGATTATATTTTCATCACCTCACATCTACACTCTTACGTACATCTTGATACACAATACTATCATCACTACCCAATGATGCACTCTCGTGAGTTGGTTAACACTTTATTGTTGAGGTCATCTTATACACATGAACCACATACACTACACACAATTTACATACTCAATCTTCTTGTGTCTCTATAAAACCAAAACACGATTACAAAACATGCCTCTCATCACTCTACAATCAACACATTTACAAAAATTTCTTCATATTACATGTATTTAACACACAAAAAATTCATACTTATCACACCTATTCACAAATACAAACTCGACACCACAACGAACAACATATACCCTCCTCACATCTTCAGTACAACACATAACACACTCAATGTATTTAGTTCGCAACATACATCTTGTACATCACATGATGCATCTCTCTTTTGCGCTATCAACACAAACATCTTACACAATCTACACATCTACAACACATTACACATTCAGCACTCTCACGATATATTTGTCTCACCCATTCTACAATTCAATCAACACATTCACAACACCTTTCTCTCTTGCATGCAACCAACACAACACATAACACATCCAGTACTTACACATCTTAAAAATTTACATCACACATGAAACGTGTCTATAATTAATATCTTTCACAAATAATTGACAAGATACACTACACATTCAACATATCTCTCCAACACATGTAGCATGAAACACTACCCTATGATGGACTATAGTTTTGTGGTCCATTCTCAACTACTAAATTTCTCTGTCTCAATTGTAACTTACCACACTCACTTACACTCTACTTGTTTCTCTTTTATGATCACATATTTTTCTTATACACATTTCAAACCATTACCCAATGACACACTCTCATTTATGATTAGTTCTTTACTATTGGGGGAATAAATAAATGAACCTCAATGTATATAATTCCATTCAGACTCACTTAGGGGGCATGCTGCCCCTTTTCGTGACATGTTGCATATCTTGGTCACACTTAGTCTTTCTTACATGTACACTCTATTACACATGCTAGATAGATATGTTGTATTTCATTATCTTTTTCCATACACACATGCATGTTCACTTTCTTTGAAGTTGTGATTGAAAATTTTACAAATCCATATATGCAACATGGATGCTTAGCACAGTACCTATAACTAGTCCCACAGAGGCTCCTTGGGGAATCCACTTTCATACACTACAAGTGATATTATTTCATTTTATTTCGTAGCACTACTATAACGGATTATACATGCTTTGACATACGTTTTATCTCTCTAACATGCTAATGGGTGTTTCATGTGTAACATTTGTTTTGTAGGGATATTTGCTACCATATATTTTTGTTACATTACTTACTTTTTCTTTTCATTGATTTTCATTGTTTTTGGGATTTTCCCTTTGTCTTGTGTGCACACTTGTATACTTTTTACCTAATCTTCCTTGATTATCTTACGACATCGTTAGTGATTTCATATGTTTGCAAGCCTATTTTCATGGTCTACATTTTCTTCTTGTGTATGTGTATTATTACGTCTTATCTTACATATTATTCTCCTTTGCTAGATTACATTTTACATGAGTGTTTGTTTTTCTTGTTCTAACACTTGTCTCCTAACCACATATTTTCATGTGCCTTGGTTTAGACCAAGAAAAATTCCTCCCCCCTATTGGGCATAGTTTCAGTACAACATTCGGTCCTCCTTCGAGCCACATACTCCTTCAACATTGTCACATGTATCCTAAATGAGGGGGGGATTCATCATTTGGGTGAATATGTCACCCCATACATCATCCTACAGTCACATTTCAACACATCATAATCATCAGCATTATACAAGGATTAGATCCTAACTTGGGTCCTTCCTAAAGCACAAACACCAGAGCCCATACCTGGAAAGCAGTGCTTGAGCACCCTTAACCCTTCTAGAATACTTGTGACTAGGGGACAGTTACACATTTACTCAGTGCAACATAGTTTACAGCACTTCATATAATGACTTTTAAAAGGAAGATAGTCCTTAAAACCTATCACACATTCAACATTCAACATTTTATTTTTTGGCATTGGGTTGAACCGGATAGGATTTTTACATATCATATGCAGTGTTTTTCTATTTTCATGTGAAGTAATTAAAGGTTATAGGATAACACTAGAATTTTCTCCTTACACTTCTTCTAGTTCATTGGCATGAGATCCCCTAAAAATATCACAGCCGGTACAACTAGCGTGAGATCACCCAAAAAACTCAGTCGTCAACAACATCTACATAATCCTTTATACACTCTTTCCTCATCATGGATTAGGTACACATGTTCCTTTTTCACATTTTCAGCATTTACATGTTTTTTACACATGTACATGTGTATTTGACTACTTGTTCATTCTTCACTTTTACAGGCCCATATGTATGGGAAGTGGTAGTCAACATCATCTAAAGTCAACAACATCAGCATTGACATCAATAATAGGCACATTCACAAAATATACAACGTGCATTTCTGCCCTATAGTCAACATCTCATCACTTTTTACACTTTCTCATCTTTAGTCTCCACGCTCCACCTTTTTATCACTCCACATTTTTCCTTGTCTCTTGACACGCTTCTCATCATCGATCTACATGGTTATCAGGTACACATATTTATCTACATTATGTTATCAAAAATTCACTCAACAACATAAAGTGGGGTAAAATGTAAACATAAAATTACACACTTTGGGTAAATTATCTAGTCTAGATTGCATACTAGTATTTGTATGATTCATAAGTAAGAAAAGTAATAATTAACCCATGTATTTGGCCATCTTTTTCTTCTTTTTATTGCTACTTCTGGTTTTGCACGCTTTTTAGCTCAGTTTTTGTTTTCATACCTCAGAATTTCTCATCCTAGACACTAGTGCCCATCCAAGACATTAGCGCCAAGTGCTCCTGTCCCCTCTAGGTGCCCCTGACATGTTTGTACTTTTTTCACATATTTTGGGTCCTTTCTAGCCATTTGAGCATCTTATATTTGTGGTAGTTGGAATTTTTAGGGATAATTATGAAATTAAAACAAGGGAATCATATAAATTTAAATTTTTGTGATCATAATAAAGGACCGAGGACTAAGCATTAGTTATCACCACCTAAGGTTGCATCCAAAGGCTATCAAAGAGAATCAAAGAATCTATTCTAGCATCCATTCAAGGGAAATGGACTGCATTATTCTACATACACTTTATAGGAGGGGATTCTATTCTATTTCATGCACACATCTATTACATTTCTTTACATCTAGATATTTTCTCGCTATCCAAGTGTGACATGCACAAGAGCCACCTAGCGCATAATTCTATGCACACACACACACACACACACACACACACACACACACACACACACACACACACACACACACACACACACACACACACACACACACAGAGAGAACTACATTGGGTCTGATATGAATTATAACACTCATTCCTAAGATCACCATTATGACATCTGAGGAGATTATGGCCCCTCATTTTACATCTTTCTTTTTTAGGATTTAATGTCTATTTGAGGGTTTTACACATTGATACTTCATTGCAGGTTTCCAACAAACTCATCAATCATTGTGCGACCTCATAGAGACCAAAAGATAAGGACATCAAATAACATGTGACTTAGAAAAGATGAGTTACTGATCATTTTCGCAGTCACATGTGCTTATTTCTAGTCTGTAGCACCTGTGGGTGCCCCTGCCCCTTTTTGTGCACCCTTTTCTATCTTGTTCCTCCATATCTACATCTTTCTAGGTCTCTGTGTGATGATCCTACCTTCCTGGTTCACCTATTTAGTACTTCATCACAGTGCATTTTTCACCGTGAATCAGCTAATTCCATCTTTCTCCTCTTTACAAGTAGGTTTTCACAATTTATTGCTTAGTTTTCTTGGGTTAATTTCTATACTTAATTGTTATTTATTTACTACTACAATAGTAATTAGACTGACCACATATTATTAAAAAAACCTTATTCAAATTTGTGTTGGGTTTACCAAGGATGTATGGTGGGAAAAAAATTGTCTAGACAATATGCACTCCTATCATCTGTTCAAAAAGGGTATCGAGGAAACAAGTAAGAGACACGCAAATACTAGAACAGAATTGATAGAATTCAAAGGGGGTATATGGACCACTAATATCTCATACCCAAAGGTAAGTAACCCTTACACTAGGTCAACCTATGGTTTCTAATTCTTGAGATCAAGAAAGAGGAAGTAACCCTAATGGGGTATTGACACTATGAGGATGATTAGGGAAAAATTAAACATGCAAGATCTATATTAACCGAAGTAAAGTATGTAACATAATATAAAGAGATGAATAGCAATATGCTAACCTAACATGTGCGTAGTATGTTAGGCTAACATAAAGTGATAAGAAAAGAGATAGGAGAATAGTTTGTGAAAAATGATAAGTCAAATTATAACACTTACCTATTAGGGGGTGATCACTAATGCATCTATTCCCCAAAGGATAATACACCAAAATAAAATAGCTTTTGGGAAGAGAAGGGGAAAAAATCCTTTTCTAACTCACTATATGTGACCCAAGAGTGCAAGGAAACCAATCCAATAAGAAGAAGATCAAAAGGTGTAAGAAATACAAGATTTGAGCGAGAAAATGTAAGTTAACACAAAAGGGTAAAGAAAATGCATATTTCCTGTATATCTTATTTTTGTGTGTTATATGTATCTCTTAATGTCTTGTGATAGTTTTTTGTATTTATACTGATGTGATTGCCCGCAGCCAATTGTATCACCCGAGAATTTGAAAATGTGTCAAAGCAATCACCCACTGGTGATGGAATTGGATAGGGAGGGGAAATTAAAAGTGGTGTGTGTAAAGTGTCATGAAGAACAAAGGTAATGCAAGGTAAAAATAATATGGCAATGTGCAAGTATGGTGTCAGAATGGTGCAAATCAAAGTAAGAAGATAAGAGCAAAAGAGGTGTGTAAATATAACCAAAATCCATTCTCTCTCCATGTATCATCCCTAACCCAATGACT
The DNA here is from genome assembly GCA_019776745.2 of Taxus chinensis. Classification (NCBI taxonomy): domain Eukaryota; kingdom Viridiplantae; phylum Streptophyta; class Pinopsida; order Cupressales; family Taxaceae; genus Taxus; species Taxus chinensis. The sequence goes on from CM034154.1 coordinate 354,967,312, forward strand.
ACGTGAATAACCATACCCCTATCCCAGAACAAGCCCCTTAAGGAACCCGTTCCCATAAATAGATGCATTAGCGACCTCTAACCTGGAAGATAAATTATTAGTAATAGATATGAAAATATAAAGCATGAAAATTTAAGTGTATACATTTTGTATCTCTTTTAAATCTTCGTTCTCATACTTACATCTATGTCATTTAGAGCCAAAATTGACCCATTTTATTTGGTGCATCACCTTCCCTTTGTTTTTTAGTTTTATCCTCCTATCTCTATCTCCTTGGAATTATTATCTTAGGTTAGATAGTTTAGAGTAGAAATATGGTATATGTTTAGTTGCAACAAACTGGGGTGAAGGGAACTAGCCATTTCATCTAGAGAAAGATCATGAGTAACTCATAAACTCATGTTCTAATAATGTTACACTAAAATTGTTGAACTCAGTTTCAGCAAGGTTTGAATTTCAGCACCAACAACTATTACAAGGTATATCAAATATCTGAACTAACACAAGGTCGTGTATACACTTAAGTTTTCATTCAAGCTCTAACTGACCTTCAAGCACAAACTAGCTTGTCCTTGTCTCTTTCATTATCTTATTATTTTAGCCTTCACAATAATTCAATAACTCTAAATTTTTTAATTGAACCCACCTTTATAACATTTTTTCCTACCTTTTTTTGTGCTTCGAAATTCCTTCCAAAATCATTTCCTTATTTTTCACTTGGATTGTTCATTAATAACGTTGAACTACCACGATCTAGTTGTTGGGAATATCTTCCATAAGTGTCCATATGATTTTTTTGTCCCCTTTTTCTGTCATGTAAATTTCCCATCAGCCTCCACCTACCTTATTTTTCATATTATGGATTTTTCCTTTAATTCCTTCAATCTACCACACAATATTTACTCTATTTTGTTCCATAAAGTTTCCTTTAGGAAATATTCATACACTCATATTTATCCATTATGCAATATTTACATGCCACCTTTGCATCTTACCAAATATCCTACATGTCCCAGCCTCCAAAAAATAATGTCCACCATTGTGTATGTCCACCTTGCAATCTTATCACACACCATTTCTCTCGTGCCTTTTTTAATGCTAAAAAAATTGTTAAATCTTTTATGTATCCTTGTGGAATTTCCTACACATTATACTACTCCTCTTTCACTTTTCTTTCCCTTATAAACCTCATGTGCATTTTAAATCTTAGCCAAAATTTGAAGTTATGCAGTCTCAAATCTCCCATAATGCTCCTACATCAAAAAATATGGTGAATATGAGTCTTTTACTGTACTTTTTCACTAGATCAAAGACAATTAGATGCCCAAAATTTCTTTCTATACCCATTATTACTTCATCTTCCAAATATTCAAGGGGAATCCCCATTATTCTAATCTAGATTGGAACCAAGTTTATATTTTCCTTCTTTGGATCAAAAAATTGGTTTCAATTCCCTAAATAATAACTCATTCTTTCCAAAACAAAATTGGGGTCCTCCCAACAAGATATAAACACAGTCTTCATGCCATGATAAATGTATTAAGAATAACTCCTTCAGCTCTATATATATATATATATATATATATATATATATTCCCCTTAAGTTCCCATTTTTGTAAATCCCAACTTAGAAACACATCAATATTTAGTTTGGATCTGAGAAACTTGCCTATAAACGTTTCAACCATCTTTTGGCAAAATTAATCCACTATTTTTTCCATATATGTAGGTGAAACCCATCCTATTTCTTCTCAATATTTATAGAAATGATATCTATTTCTTATAATGGCTTATTTCCTTGCACCCTATCCACCTAGGAGATGTGATTTGATCCTTTCTCCCTTTTATTTTCCTTAAACTTCCCCTTTCAAAGGGACCCATTCATGGTCTTTATATGTCACATCCCCTTGCACTTTCTAAATGCTTCATCTTGCAGTGTTCTCCTCACTCTATCACTGCTAAGTATGTTCCCACCCCTATTTCATTCTCTCCACTCCTCCTTGTTGGAAGCACAAGGTACTGAGGGGGGGTGAATCAGTCCTACAAATATTTTACTTTCATTTACCAAACCATAAATTCATCAATTAGATTATTCATAAAACATTCATCACCATGTATGCTTATTAAGCTTTACCACATCAACCACAAGAGAAAGAAACAAAGTACTCAACACAAGAACACCATATGTAAGTGGGAAACCCTCATGGGGAATAAAACCCACTAAAAATTTTTTATATTACAAAACTAAAATAATTTTAGTGAAGCACTAACTTCAAAAGGAGTACCAACCCTTGATTTTTTGAGGCACCAACCCTACCACGAGCACTAACCCGTAGTTTAGTAGAACACCAACCCCTATTTTAGTAAAGCACCAACTCCACAAGGAGGCTACAGCCCCCTTGGATGACCAATCACTAATTCATCCACCAGAAGATGTTTTATCTCTGATTTTTGTGCTACCACAACTCATGGAGATCATAATTTTAGCTCACACTTTAGGTCTTTAATCTCTCATAATCTTTCTCTTTCTTCTCTTTTTAAAACTCTAAACACATGAAAAAAATCTCTATAATCTTCCTAAACCTTTAATTTTCTTCCTCAACCTTCAAATAAATCTCTCATGCTTACAAAACACTCTCCTTTATGTCACACTTCTTCCCTCCAAGTGCACTATTTCAAAAATGAACCCAAAACATCACTTTTACACATTTTTCTTTCATCTAGCCCAAAGGAGGATGGTTCAACCAATGAATCATTAAAAAAATCCCATAAAAATTTTCACAACTACTACAAGTGACCCATATAGGTCGTCCTAGCAAAAACCCTTCTTCCATGCACCAAAAATCATCAAAACCCATGCATTGGAATGCCAAAATTGTCCTAACACAAAAATGATTTTTAGTCATGTCATAAAAATAATCACACATGTTTAAATTAACATTTAAACACCATAAATGGTATCAATTTATCTCAACCATTCAGATTATTTCATTTAATGAGACCGTTGTTCTTTGTACTTCTCAAAACTATTGTTTCCTACACCCTTTAGGACCCTAAAAATGTATCTAGGCCACTATATCACAACAAAACATCCAAAATATGTCATGTAATAACTTTATGGAAATTAAAAGACCTATATATCACTTCTAATAAATTTATAAGTCTTAAAATAATCACCTGATCAAACCACAACCACTTTTGTCTTCACTATATCAACCTTCCAAAAACATTGTTTTCAAATATCAGCAGGTTAACACCTTTATATGAATAATCAAGACCTATAAATTTATTCGTTAGATGTAAAATTCATCCCTCTTAACTCTCAATGTGATAAAAAATAATCAATTAATCCATCTCATACTTCAATCAACTCAAAACATCCAACCGATCTTATCATGTCCTCCTTTGTAAAAAAAATTCTACTTAAAAACATGACCTATAAACCTTATAAAAACTCATTATCATTTAAAAAACCTTATATAAATGGAAATACATCTGAATCCTCTTTCCAAAACAACTTTAATCACCTCCTAATTCCACCTACAACTCTTTTTATGCTTAATTTACTGAAGATTACTTTTCATTGCCTCAAAATTGCCCTTTGACTAGTCAACCTAAATGGATTTAATTTGACCATATAGCTGCATCAACATGTCTTGAAACATATTTTTAAATAGATAAAAACTCACATACATCACATAATGGAAATTTAGTTCATGCCTCATTTTTCAACTTTCTCCTTAAACTGAAACTATTCAGAAACTTGCATTTTTAGGTGGGTCCCACTTACTGTCACATGATCTATCATACATTTCTGGAAATATGGAAGAGTCCTATACAAAATCCAATCATAATTTTTTACTATAAATTAAAAATGGGATGATACAAGAATGTTTTTGTAAACTGCTCTTAGTTAGGGTTTCAAACCACTTTAGCTTCTTAACAATCATTTATAAAAATGTGAACATAAATCCATATAGTTATTTTTATGAAAGATTAATAGCTAACCTAATAAGCTATGAAAAAGATATAAGTTCCCTATGCAAAGCATACAATTCACAATGAGCATCATAAGGTCCAATGTTTCTTCAAAAACAAACTGCGACTTACACGGTTTCACCAAAACTTGCATAACTATAAATTTCTTCAGAATTTTGACCTAAAACTTGGAATGAAGCACCAAGAAAACCTGATATGATTTTTTAAACTTACCACATATCCATATATTCCTCAAAATCTCTATCCAAGGTGACTTACCTCTGTCAAACTACCTATTTTCAATTGTTTACTTCCCAATGACCTCACACATGCATCTAAACTCTAAATTATAACATGAAACTCATCACACACCTCAGGTACATTGTCACCATACTACAACCATACTCCAACAAGACTGATTAGGTCAAAATATCACTTATCCACTTCATTTTCCATGCTATGGGGCTAGAGACAATCCTTGAATGATGTGACTCAATTAATAAATGATTGTGTTGACCTCATGAAAACCCATATACACTCATGGCACATCATATCAACCATGTATGACCTCAAGAAATTCTACAACCATCTTAGGAGACCTCATATTCTGACTTAGTATACTCAACCATGCACCAGGACATTGTTGAACTCCTAAAAACTTGACATTAGTAATCAACCTTCATGTTTAACCACTAAATAACATGACATGGAGACTCATATACCACCATGAAATTATTTTCCATCAATGGGAGTTTTCATCAATGATAAAACAAACCCACAATGGTCAGCAATCTCCCACTTTATCATTGATGGTAACCATCATTCATAAATATTGATGGAAACCAACATGACCAACACACACCTGACCTTAAATCCATGTTTCTGATGCCTCTCTCCCCCTTTTCCATCTATGAAAAATGTTATTATGACTGTTATACATGGAAATGACAATAATGCACAAATTGACTTATATGACCAACTAATTAACTAAAATGTGAAATTAAGGATCTATATTTTAAGTTAATCTAAATAGGTACAAAAATGTAATAAATAGTACAAGATAAAATATTGATTGTAAATATTTTATTTTGACATTTAAATGAAATGAAATAATTAAAATAAGGGGGATAAGATACTAACTTGAAATTAACTTACTTCACAGTGTGCAAAACTGGACAAGATGATTGTACGAACAAGATAGGGAATGATGGTGCTACCAAGGAAATTATAGTGGATGAAGATTTATTTGGAATGGGGCACATGGGAGAGGAATGGGACACCTCGGGGTTCCCTGGTCTATAATATGGGCACACTAGTCTATATAAAAGATTAGGATCTAAATTTGATAGCGTCATAAGGTCTTCACAATATCTTTGTCTTAGTCACTCAGTTTTCACAATACCCTTTCTTATGTTGTTGTAGTTGTGTGAAGAAGACCTACCTGCAAGACCCCATATAAAGCATCAAATCCCTAAAAAATAAATATGCAAATGAAGGGATCAAAACGAACTTACCTACCACAATTGTGGACTTACGACTAAGTGCAACACTACATTATAGAATGAATGTAGTTCTATGTGCTTGTGTTTGCAATTTTGTGTGTATGGTCCCTAACGTCAATAACGTAAAAGTAGGGGACAATAACTAGATGTTATATGTAAATGGTGGATAGAATAGAATGAATACAACTCTTTCCCTTGTGTTTATTTGATGCAGATGTAGAAGATTCAAAAATGCAATCATTTTCTGTAGTAGATAGCTAGCTCTTGATAGTAGATAGTATACCATTTAAATAGTGAGTATGCTCTTTTTATATAGGGATCTATTGTTCAAACTTTTACTCTAATGATCTGGCATGCCGACTAGTACCTAGGGGAATGAGAGAGAACATGAAAAATACTAACCTCGAATAATTGAATTAGATCCAAGTGTTATAGGGACTAGAGTGCCTAAAATTAAGGATTGAGGCACCCATGGGTGCCTCATTACTACCCTAGGTTCTCTAGTCAAAGACTATAGATGAAAAATGACTAAATAACGACACCGAATACTCGCTAAGAGATGAAAATAACTATACAGACAAATGACAAATGTGTAAGAAAAATGACAATGACAACCGACTATTTAATGACATAACTAAGGGATGAGTCATTAGTGAATACTTTTCTTACGAGAGATCCATATATAAAATAATATGCTTGGAGGTATAAATATAATAGTAAGTGCATGATGTTGTAGTAGAACATGCAGATGTGGTAGAAGAAGTGTGCCAAAAGAACCATAAAATCATGTTGAACCATGGATCAGCAGGTTGATCCATATAATGTAATGAAAAATCATACTAGTATGATGAAGTACACTAAATGAGAGTATTCTTATAATGTTAGATTATTTTGAATGTTATATGATGATGATGAGATGGGGTAGGGAGTGATCAATTCCCAACCCAAACATGTGTATACAAATAATCAACTGGAGGATTTGGGAATCCTGCCTCAGGAGGAAGAGTGTAGGGAGAAAAGTGTGTTATTCTTTAATCTCTAACTACATCCTCAAGATCTAACCACTGCAGTTGGACTCAGATCAAAAAAATTTGGTTTCTGCATCTAGACAATTTTGATAAAATAGTTGACCCATTGATTAACTAAGATGTGATTTATTTTATGAGTTAATCTAAATAGAAATAAAATGTATTATGAAAATTTGAAACTATATATTTTACTTTATTGCTTAAATATATTGAAATAATGAAAATAAGAGAGGTATGGTACTAATCTGACTTTTAATTACCTCATTGCGTGGTGGACTGAAGTAGGCTGATGTGTAGACTAGGAAGGATGTGACTGGATGGCTTCGAGAATGGCAGAAGTTGAGTGTTTGACTGCACTAAGGCACTTGGAAGGGTACTATGGCACCCTAGGGTGTCATGGTCTATGATCTAGGTGTTGTAGTCTACAGAAAAGATCAAGATCTGAGTCTGGCAGTGTCACAAGATATTCGCAATATATTTGTCTTTTTCACATGGTTATCGCAATTCATTCACTTATGTCACTGTAAATGTAATGTGAAGATCCACCTTCAAAATGTTATTCAAAGCATCAAATTTTAAAACTAGAAAAATGTATATGAATAGGTCAAACTAACCGTAGCTACCACAATAGTGGACTTACGACTAAGTGTTGTACTACATTCCAGACCCCATGTAGTTTTGTGTGTGTATGTTTGCAATTTTTTTCCTAGGGTTCCCTAGCGCCAATGAAAAATAAGTAAGGGGAAATAAATAGATGTAAAAATTTATATGGTGGATGAAATAGAAAGAATACAACCCTTTCCCCATAAGCTTGTGTAATGTAGATGTAGAAGATTCCCAAATGCAGTCCCTTGCCTTAGTAGATATTTTCCTTTGATAGTAAGATGTCCAGCCATAATGTAGTGAGTATGTTGTGTTTATATATGGATCTCTTGTTCAAATTTTGACACTAATGATCTGAAATGCCAACTAAAACCTAGGGGAATGCATAGGATAACAAAAAAGGCCGACCTCAAATAAAAAAATTAGGACCAAAAATTACAAAATCAAAGGAACCTAAAATCATGGATTGGGGCACCCTGGGGTGCCCCAGAGCACCCTACGCACCCTAGTATAGGACTGGAGATGAAAATCAAGAAAATTACGACACCTGAGACTCCCTAAAAGACACCCAAAACTACATAGACATTTGATGACCATACCAAAAAAATGACAATGATGACCCACTAACTAACAACAAGACTAAAGGATGGGTCATTAGTGAATACTTATATCATGCAATATCCATATATAAAATAACATACACCGAGGTATAAATGTAATATTAAGTGCATTATTTTGTGACTACATTTTCCCTCACTTTATGTTGGTGAGTGGAAAGATCTATAACATAAAGTAGATAAAGATGCGTACCTAAGAAAAATAAGGAGAATCCCATGCTCTAGAATAATACTCAGATGTGTAGTAGAAGTGTGCTAATAGGATTAAAAAAGTGTGTTGAATGATGGATCAGCAGGTTGATCCATGTAACATAATGAAATTTTTAAAAATGCTGTGATGACGTGTGCTAAATGAAAGTGATGATTAAGGTGTACGGTGGTTTTAAACGCAGTTTAATGATGAATAGATGTGTAGGGAGTGATCAATTCCCAACCCAAATGCTTGTATACAAATGAATAATCGGAATATTTGGGCACCCTGCCACCAGAGGAAGAGTTCCAATCTTTAACTACATCCTCAAAATCTAGCTGCTACAAATGGAATCAAAAAAAATAAATTGATTTTTGGATCCAAATGATATAAATTACACAATTGACCCATATATGAGTGATAGAGGAAAGGCACTCTTTTCCCCACTCCATAGGTGTCACTGCAATGTGAAAGCTTCCAAGTAGGGTCATCTAGAAGAAAACATGATATGAAAGAGGTGGCTCCCAAGTCAGGTCATCTGGAAGAAAGCACGAGATGAAAGAGGTGGCTTCCAATTTAGGTCATTTGGAAGCAAGCACAAGATGAAAGATGTGGCTTCCAAGTTAGTTCATCTAGAAGTAAACACCAGGTGAAAGAGGTGGCTTCCAACTTAGGTCATCTAGAAGAAAACACAATATGAAAGAGGTGGCTTCCAAGTTAGGTCATCTAGAAGAAAGCACAGGATATAGAAAAAAATTCCCAAGTTATGTCATCTAAGAAAGAGTTGTGAATGTAACTCCCAAGTTAGGTCATCTAGGAGACCACTTGTAGATTTGAACTATATGATTTACAAATTGAGCGCATTGATTTTGATTGGCTACTCATGGAGATATTTTATGCTAGTTTCCCACAAGTTAGGTCATTAGGGGGAATCGATAGAAAGTGATGAACAATTGTATTATAAAGGATTTTTAATTTCTTTATGCCACCAAGTTAGGTCATTAGGGGGAATCGATAGAAAGTGGTGTGTGATAATATTTGGAAGATTTTGAAATGTTTTTCACCCCCATATTAGGTCATTAGGGGGAATTAATGATGAAATGTCATGCAATGTATTAGTAAGTGTCAAATTCACAATGGTTGGACTCATGGTGATGTGAGAGGGATTATACGAAGACCCCAATAATATGCCCCCCCCCCTTTGGTGAAAGGGGGAGTGATGAAAATAACGGACATTAAGCTGAAAGTAATGAAAAGAGGTGCAAACATGTATGTTCTGAATGAAGGACAATAGTGAAGAGACAAAATATGTGCAAAATTTATAGAGTATGGTGATAGGCAGAATTATAAAAATAATTCCATAAACATGGTGTAAATCAGAGTAATTATAGTGCCCACTTCCATTTGATACCTTTTGGATACCTATTTTGATACTGTGATTACTTTATAGACATTATTATGTTTTGATTTAGTATTTTGTTAGACATTGATCATGGATTATTGTTGATCTTTATTTGATTATGATGCCTGATGATTATCATATACACCTTATATATGGATGATGATGTATTATTTGATATGGATGTTGTTTAAACATGTGATTTGGATATTATTAGTTGATCTAGGGATATTATATTGATGGTGATATAGTTTTTGATTAAAAATGCAAATAATGTAGTTGTTACTTCGATGTTGTTTTGATTCACTTACTTAGATTATTTTGTGATTTCATTTATATTATGTTGGATGTTATTATATGGGCACAAGGCCAAAGGAGGTATTTTCATTTTTCAAGTTAAAAATATCACAACAAAACATCAGGGGATCAGAGACCAACCACAAAGGAATTCTTGGTGAATTCGACAAGATCACCATGGCAACTTGTTTTATTGTGTTGAGTGTTTTTTTGTTAGCGAATCCCATGGGGGGGGATTACTTTATATGTGACAATGGGTTTGTGTATTTTAATTAATGTGTTTCTTTTATTATTTTTGTATGCATTTTATTAGTAATGTGTTCCCTTCTTTTAATTAATTAAATTGTGATAGAATTAATGTGAGAATCATATGATTAAAATTTAAATAAATTAAATTGGGATATGGGAAAGTAATTATAAGAGTTGTTGGTTGTTTTCATTTAATATGTAAGGGATGTGTAAGATGTGTAAGTGCTTGTGTAAGTCAGTTTTGGAGTATGAAATACTCCACCTCCATGACAAATTCTAATTTGTCCTTGGGGGTTGTTTTGGAAGCTTGTGGGACAAGTAAAACTCGTCCCATGCCTCTAAATTTAATTTACCAACCATAATTATGGTTGGAGATGTTATTTTTGATTTTTATGATGAATTTTATTAATCATGTTGCTTTTTTTGGGTTGCACTTTCTTACATTTTCATTTAATTTGTTGTCCCTTAAGGTGTGGGCTTTTTCGAGTGTGCAAGTAACTTGTCATTTTTCACCCACCTCTTTATTGTGCTTGGAAGAATGGATTGTGTCCTTTGTGTTTGAATTGGAGGATGTGTGATGTGGCATCCCACATGGATCCACATCATCCTCTTCTCTCCCTCTTCTATATAATTCAAACTCCTCACTTGTTTTAGGTTGTTGAACATTTTTTCATTCTTCCTTGGGGGTGCATTTTTGTTGTGGGAGCTCTTGTAGATTGTGGAGGAATTTGGAGATATCTTCATACTTGGCATTGTTGTTTGGAGCTGTGTTATTGTCTTGGAAATATTTCTGTTTAGAAGCAAAGTAACCATGGAGAGGTGGGAATTTAACTCTCCTTTTTATGTTGTTATTATCTTGTTGTGTTGTGTGAATGGTGCATGTTTAGTTTTATTTGTTGGCTTATTGGGTAGACTTCCTTAGGGAAGGTGTAGGAGAAGGCTATGGTGAATTCATGTGGGGGGGGTGTAAGGAATGCCTTTGGCATCAGAGTTTTGTGGAGGGAGTTTGGGTTTGGGATCCACCATGGAAAAGAAATAGCTTGCATTTATTACTTTTTGGGGGCATAAGGAGGGATTTTTGGGAGGCATAAGGATATGTGTGGTGAAATTTATTGGTACTTTGTTTTGGTGGATGCCCAATTCCTAATTGGAAGGCATAAGTAGCTTCCCCCATAGACCTTGCTCCTTTGGCTTGAATGATCAAGCCTGAGTTTTGATTGGAATGTTTCAATTGTAGTTGTAAACTGTTATTTTTTATTGATCTATGTTTTATATGGAAATGTGCATAATTGATAGAATGTTGTGTGTTGTTGAATCTAGTTGTTGCCATGAGTTGAATTACACCTTTTATTGTATCTTGGTTGGGGCTCAGGGGCCAATGATGAAGGAAGGATTCTCCTTTCATTGGATTTCTTGGTTGGGTGGAGAGCGTTTCCTTTCCCCCTCTTTTGTTTTGATCAACTTGGAGAAAGAGAAAATTTGCATGTTGTTGTCCTAGAGCAAAGGAAAAATATAGTTTGTCAGTCCTTTGTGAAAACACAGTCATTTGTAACCTTTCCCACTTAAAGTGGACAAAATTGTAACATTTGTATTGTGAAGAAAAGATGTTGTAATTGGATTTAAAGTGTTTATTTAAAGTGTGAAATACATTCACATTCTGATCTGTACATGGAAAAGAAAGAAATAGAATTTCTGTTAATTACATTAAAAAAAATGTAAAGATGTTTCTCTTTTTGAATTAATGAAGAATTACAAGTTCATCTCTCTTTTACATTACTGTGATGTAGTTGGAAATATCAAATCGTGATTGGAACCCCTATTTGATTGCAAAGGAAAGAAAATACGTATGAGGGAATTATATTGCATTGTTTCTTTTTTGAAATATATTAAAGTGGAAATCATATTTGCAATTTAGCTTTAAAATGGTTTTTTTATAAACAACTGAATGCATTGGACTATTTTAGGAATGAAGTGCCACATTTGAAGGATGAATTTGATAAACACATATCTAGAAATGGGATTTCTGTTACAAACTTAAAATTGGCAATTAATTTTAATAAAAATGTATAGTTCAAACCTACCCACATTAATCATCTTAGAGACATTTAAATTTAGTATGTTGTATCATAAATGAACTCAAATTGACAAAGAAAACTTAAGAAAACAATTTAACCATTGCAAAATTGAATCCAATCCCTCTAACAGTCATTTTTTCTGTCATTTGTTGGAAAAATGTAACTTAAAGAAATTGAACAAATTTACTTCCCTAAAACATTCTAAATCCTTCCTAGAGCAATCCTCCATGTATGTTTGACATGTTGAGTGAAGGAGGAGATCCAATTTAATCAAATTTAGAAGTTGGAAATTACCAGTTTGCTAATTAAAAGCCTGCAGATTTTTTTGTAAAATTGACCCTTTAAAATTTATCAAAAAGTAAAATTTATGATTCCTGTGAAAAGAGGGCATTGAGAGATTTCTAGAAAATCCTTGTTTTCCAAAAACCAAGCTTTATAGCTCAAGTTATGGCACTTTGAAGTTTTTCTGCCTTGGCGGGAAAATTTTAGAAAATTTTCCCTGGCGGGCCCACGACCTGAAAATTTCCCTTCAGAAAATCCTTAGAAAAATTTTGAAATTTTTGGCTTGGGAAATTTTTCATCTTTTCCTCCACTGGCCCACAACCAATCAGAGGGTGCCACATGTCCTCACGGGGTAGCAGCGGAGGCATGGCATTTTCTTTTCCCCTTAGACCTTTTAAAAATTTTGGAAAAAAATTCCATTTCACCCCGCCGACCCACGGCCTATCACAAGCTGCCACGTGGTAGTTTTGGGTGCAAGTGAGGTAGAGAAGACCCACGCAACCTTTTGCTTTAAAAAAAAAAATTGGGAAAATTTCCCTTGGACCCTCCACGACCCCGCACTTCCACCCTCGCCTTGGGTAATTTTATCCGAGGGTGCACGGACTCGCGCGTCCAACCTTTCCCCTTATCTCCCCTTCAGTGAAATTTTCTGATATATTCTGCCACCTGCCTCCCCCTCTCTCTTCTCCCCATGGTGAATTGTGGAGCACCACATGTCCTTGGTGGACACACGAGCACGTGGGCACTGTTTGGCTTTTCTTCCCTTTGGGTGAAATGCCCCAAATTCTTCCATCGCTTTGCCTTTCATTCCCTTGATTGTTGGTGACAACTCAGAGGCCGCCACATGTCCATAGAGGACCCACAAAGGCACAAGTGCATTTGGTAAATTTCTCCCACACAAGGAAAAATTCCAAACACCGCCGCACGACCCACCGACCTGAAATTTTCCCTTCACCCCTGCTTGACACGTGTCCCCTTTGGGGAAAATTTGTGCCCTGAAGTTCGTCAATGCTCAGATCTTGAGTTTTTGAAGGAGTTAGGAGGACTTATTTATATCACCGGAAAGGTGAGAAAATTTCCTATCCAATGGGAATGATTTAGGGAAATTTTGAATATGTATTAAGTATGAGAAAAATTAAGTTGAAACTCTAAGCCTGTTAGAGAGTGGGTATGGGGGTAAATTACTCCCTGAACCTAACTGAAACTTCTAACCCTAAAATTTGAACCATGTGAACAGACATCTATTAATGAAGGAAAAATATGTTCTAGTAATTTAGATTTGTTTCTAGAACCTAATAGGGTTAACTGTTGTCTTGCAACTTGGTTGTGGACACTTCTAATAAAAAAAATTATTCCATAATTTTCTAACTAACCCTAGGTTGTTTGTTGGGTCTCAAGTGGGTTGTTTTAACGGGCATCACACTTGGTATCAGAGAAATTAGTTCAAAATATTGGATCATTGGGCACACTAGAAAACTTGAGACATAAACTTAAACCTAGCACACTTTTAAACCTAGAAAACAACTTAGCTAGAATTTGTATATTTTAGTAAACATGGAAGTTGTGTAAAACTTAGCAAAATGAACTAACTCTCACTTTGGTCTATGCAGGAGGCTCAGAAAGAGCGAGAGGAACCTTCACAGAGACTCAGACTCACCACCACCACCACATGATCAGGGAGTAATAGCCATCCTACCTCAGATTCTACAGACCCTTCAGGATGTTAATGTCGCTCTACGTGGAGGATTAGGAGGAGGACATGCAGCTAGCCATGACAGAGCCCCTTCCATTGATGGTTAGGTATCTCCTCGACTTAGAGAGGATCATAGAGGAGAGAAATCCCATGCAAAGTCATCCAAAGTAGAGTCACCACCACCTAAGAGATAGGGTGACAGAGTTCTAGAGCATAGAGAGAGGTCTCAGAGCCCTAGGCTTAGGGATGAGTGTGCAGAGAGACCTAGAGGCCGTCAGACCACAACAACAGATCACATCAGGGAGATCTTGAAGCTTTGGCCATCACATTACTTAGGTGACATGGGTGGATTTTAGGAAGAGGCCTAGCTAGTGAGCTTGAGTGGTTGCTTCAAGATTTTTCCTTGTTCTAGCAACATAAAAGCTCGTGTTGCGATCCATCTACTGAGGGATGGAGCAGGAGTATGGTGGAGGACAGAGGAGCAGAAGCTCCATGTAGATTCAGAGACAGTGACTTGGGAGCTATTTGAGGAGAGATTCAGGAGCAGGTATTTATCACAGAGGTTTATCCAGTAGAGTATTGGCGAGTTCCATGACCTCCGACAGGCATCTCTTTCTGTAGCAGAGTATGAGAGTAGATTTCTGGATCTACTCCAGTATGTGGAGTATATGCAGGATGAGAAGGTGTGGATTCACAAGTTCATCCAGGGCCTGAATTTAGATATTGGAGGTGCGGTTCGGATCCACTACCCACAGAATTTAGCTGAGGCTGTCAAAAAGGCCTATATTGCAAAGGAGACTCGGGGAAAGACCCAACAGGCTAGAGACTGAGTCAGGAGCCACATACAGTCAGATGCAGGAAGGTAGATTAAGGGGGTTAGTACCCCTTCCTCATGGTGGCCAGGGTACAACATATTCATCCTTTAGGCCGTAATAGTAGCAAGCAGCAGCAGTCCCACCCACCTCATAGACCTCCACAGAGAGATGATGCACAGAGAGGTCAGAGTATGGGGCCTCCTCCTAGGGGTCCCATCAGGACACAGGGGTGGACCTAGAGCTCAGTCAGTAGGGAGCTCGCCATCAGAGACCTCAGCAGACCGCAGTTGGATCATTAGGGTCCACACCACAGGTTTCTAGGGCACCTACTAGAGGTGCTACTCATTGGAGAGGATCAGGAGGATGTTTTGGTTGTGGAGTTACTAGACACTTTTAGAGAGATTGCCCACATAACCCTAAGGCACATATTTCAGAGCTGACTGTTGGTGACATGGGACGTAGCCACAGGATTTATGTAGTGGTTGAGAACCGCCAAGCGGAGCATCAGAGCATAGTCATTGAGACCACATGTAGCATTGGTGGTATTCCTACCTCTGTATTGTTTGATTCTAGTTCTTTTGATTCGTTCATTGCACCATCTTTAGTAGAGCAATGCAGGCTGGTGGCAGTTAGGCATGGTCTTAGTTGGGATGTCGAGATGGCTTCTGGAACCAAGATCTCTGTAGACTCCTTAGTTAAGGAGTGTGTAGTGGATTTGGACCTTTCACCACTACCTCAAATCTTTGTATCCTTCCTTTTGGCTCGTATGGAGTCATTTTGGGTATGGATTGGTTATCTGCACACAGGGCCAGGATGGATTGTTATCACAAGACTATATCTTGTGCAGATGATTTAGGAGTTGAGTCAGTGATTTCGAGGGGTCAGGAGACCCATTTCTATTTGCACCATCTCAGCTATGCAGCTTAAGCGGTGTGTGTGCGAATGGGGTTTTCATATGTATGTTGTGATGGTTAGTGATAGATCAGAGGATGGGTCTAGTGGACCATCACTAGATGATCATCCCATTTTGAGAGATTTTATTGATGTCTTTCCATGGAAGCTATCGAGGGTTACCACCCCCACGTGAGATTGATTTTCATATAGATCTAGTTCCTGGAGCAGAGCCTATCTCACGAGAACCTTATCAGATGACCACCCCAGAGCTTTGTGAGCTCAAGTTGCAGCTTGAGGGCCTTTTGGAGAAAGGCCTTATCCATCCTAGTGTATCCCCTTGGGGTGCACCGGTGATCTTTATGAAGAAGAAGGATGGATCCTTGCAGTTTTGTATTGATTACCGCCAGCTGAACAAGGTAACGATCAAGAATCATTATCCTCTTCCTCGTATTGATGACTTGTTTGATCAGATGAAGGGAGCCATAGTTTTCTCTAAGATTGATCTTAAGTCAGGGTACCATTAGCTAAGGATTTCAGAGGTGGACATTCATAAGACCACCTTCCGCATGAGATATGGGCACTATGAGTTCATAGTGGTGCCTTTTGGTTTGACTAATGCCCCCGCAGTGTTCATGAGTTTGATGAATGGGGTATTCAGTACCTTCTTAGATCACTTCGTGCTCATCTTCCTAGATGAAATTTTGATATACTCACATATGCATGAGGAGCATGAGGGGCACCTTTGCCAGGTTCTTCAGTGTCTTCATGAGCAATGACTTTATGGGAACTTGGAGAAGTGTGCTTTCTTTCAGACAGAGGTACAATACTTGGGTCATATCATTTCTGGGGAAGGTATCGCAGTCAATCCTTCCAAGATTAGAGCCATTATGGATTGGCCAACACCCACTATAGTGACCGAGGTGCGTAACTTCATGGGATTAGCAGAGATACTACTGGATATTTGTTCAAGACTTCTCTCGGATTATGCACCCTATCACTTCCCTTCATAGGAAAGGGAAGAATTTTGTGTGGTCAGACAGATGCAAGTAGGATTTCAAGACACTAAAGGAATGCCTCACTACAACACCTATTCTTGCAGTGTCAGATCCATAGGGTGAGTTCTTTGTTTACACAGATGCTTCGTTGGCAGGCCTTGGAGGTGTGTTGATGCAGGAGGGAAGAGTAGTGGCTTTTGAGTCTCGAAAACTCAAAGATCATGAGCTTAATTATCTGACTCATGATCTTGAGCTTGCATACGGTAGTTGTGCATGCTTTGGTTAGATGGAGGACATTTTCTTCTTGGCAGGAGATTCACACTCAGGATAGATCATTTGAGTCTTTGCCACCTCTTCACCCAGCCCAATCTCAACGCTCGTCAGTGCATTGGATGGAGTTGCTTTGTGAGTATGACATGGAGATCGAACATGTGAAGGGGAAGGAGAATGTGGTAGCAAGATGCCCTCAGCAAGACTGGATACATGTGGCTATGGCCACCTCAGCGAGTACAAAGTTGCGGAGCAGGATCCTTTAGCAGCTTCCTCTTGACAGCTTCTATATTGCAGTTTGATTAGAGATCAAGTCACAGAGACCCCTAGAGGGGAAGTTTGATGGTTTTTCCTTAGAGATAGATGGTCTTCTTAGGCACAAAGGCTAGATATATGTTCCTAGAGATGGATGCTTGAGGCAGGACATCTTGGTAGAGGCACATCGTGCACCCTATTCAGCCCATCCCGAGGTGAAGAAGATGCATGCCACCTTGCGATAGTTATATCATTAGAGAGGACTTCGTCGAGATGTGGCCTAATTTGTGTCACGATGTTTGGAGTGCCAAAGGGTTAAGGCTGAGCATCAGCATCCAGCAGGTCTTCTTTATCCTCATGCTATACCGGAATGGAAGTGGGACACCATTTCCATGGATTTCATTATTGGGATATCGATGTCGAGATATCACCACGACGCCATTATGATCACCGTTGATAAATTGACAAAAGTGGCTCACTTTTCTCTGGCGAAGACCACTTACATAGCTAGAGCAGTGGCACGAGTATATTTGGATGAGATTTTCAGGTTACATAGGATTCCATGGAAGATCATTTCTGACCACGATCCTTTGTACACTTCACATTTCTAGACTACCATGTAGTATGTCCTCGGGATGAGGATTAACTTCAGCACGCATATCACCCTGAGATAGATGGACAGACCAAGTGGGTGAATTAGATTTTAGAGGATATGCTTAGGATGTATGTGATGGATCAGCAGTCTAAGTGGGAGGAGTACCTATACTTAGTGGAGTTTTCCTATAATAATATTTTTTCAGAGTTCTATAGGCATGGTTCCTTTTTAAGATTTGTATGGTAGAGAGTGCAGGACACCTCTTAGCTAGGACAGGTTAGAGGATAGAGTATCTCTTGGACCATCTCTTCTACAGGACATGGAGTAGCAGGTAGTGTTGATCAGGCAGAGGTTGCAAGAGGCACAGGATAGGCAGAAGAAGTATGTGGATCAACATAGGATCAATCATATTTTTGATGTGGGCATGAAGGTGTTCCTTCGTGTTAGGCCACACAAGATCCCTATCCATTATGGAAAAGGTTCTAAGTTAGCTCCTAGATTCATTGGTCCTTTTGAGATCTTGGAGCGTATCGGCCCTTTGGCCTACCATCTAGCATTGCCACCCAACTTGTCTCGCATACATGATTTTTTTCATGTTTCAGTTCTCAGGAGATATATTGCAGATCCTTCTCATGTGTTAGATTAGAAATCATTGTAGGTGCAGGATCAGGGGCAGGTGATGGTGGAGCCCATTTCGCATCGTAGATCGTAGGACCCTGGGCCTTCGAGGTAGAGAGGTTGATCAAGTCCGGGTGCAGTGGGACAGATATGATGAGACTGTAGCTACATGGGAGGATGCTACTTCATTACGAGTTCAGTTTCCACATTTGTTCTAGTGACTTCCAGGAGGAATTCGAGTCTAAGGGGAGGGGGATGTAGTGCCCACTTCCCTTTGACACCTTTTGGATACCTATTTTGATACTTTGATTACATTATAGACATTATTATGTTTTGATTTAGTATGTTGTTAGACATTGATCATGGATTATTGTTGATCTTGATTTGATTATGATGCATGATGATTATTAGAGACACTCATATGTGGATGATGATATATTATTTGACATGGATGTTTCATGGATGTTGTTCAGACATATGATTTTTGGATATTATGAGTAGATTTAGAAAATGGATATTTTATGATGATGATGTAGTTGTTGATTAAAAAAAAATGCAAATGATGTAGTTGTTACTTCGATATTGTTGTAATTCATTTATATAGTTGATTTTGTGATTTCATTTATATCATGTTGGATGTTCTGATATGGCCATGAGGCCGAAGGAGGTATTTGTATTTTGCAGGTTAAAAACATCACAACAAAAACATTGGGGGATCAGAGACCAACCAAAATGGAATTCTAAGTGAATTCGACAAGGTCACCATGGCAACTTGTTTTATTGTGTTGAGTGTTGTTTTGTTAGGGATTCCCATGGGGGGATTTCCTTTATATGTGACCATGGGTTTGTGTATTTTAATTAATGTGGTTAAATCTTTTATTATTGTTGTATGTATTTTATTAGTAATGTGTTCCTTCTTTTAATTAATTAAATTGTGATAGAATTAATGTGAGAATCATATGATTAAAATTTAAATAAATTAAATTGGGATATGGGAAAGTAATTATAAGAGTTGTTGGCTATTTGTATTAAATATGTAAGGGATGTGTAAGTTGTGTAAGAGCTTGTGTAAGTCAGTTTTGGAGTATGAAATACTCCACCTCCATGACAAATTCGAATTTGTCCTTGGGGGTTGTTTTTGGAGGCTTGTGGGACAAGTAAAACTTGTCCCATGCCTCTAAATTTAATTTACCAACCATACTTATGGTTGGAGAAGTGATTTGTGAATTTTATAATTCATTTTATTAAGTCATGTTACATGTTTTTAATTTCACTTTCTTACATTTTATTTATTTTTGTTGTCCCTTGAGGTGTGGGCTTTTTGGAGTGTGCAAGTAACTTGCCATTTTTCACCCACCTCTTTATTGTGCTTGGGAGAATGGATTTTGTCTTTTCTGTTTGAATTGGAGGATGTGTGATGTGGCATCCTACATGGATCCACATCATCCTCTCTTCTTCCCTCTTCTATATAATTCAAACTCCTTGCTTGTTTTGGGTTGTTGAACCTTTTTGCATTCTTCCTTGGGGGCGCATTTTTTTTGTTATTTTGGAGCTCTTGTGGATTGTGGAGGAATTTGGAGATATCTTCATACTTGGCATTGTTATTTGGAACTGTGTTATTGTCTTGGAAAGCTTGCTGTTTGGAAGCAAAGTAACCATGGAGAGGTAGGAATTTAACTCTCCTTTTTATGTTGTTATTATCTTGATTGTGTTGTGTGAATGGTGCATGTTTTGATTTATTTGTTGGCTAGTTGGGTAGACTGCCTTAAGGAAGGTGTAGGAGAAGGCTATGGGGAATCCATGTGGGGGGGCATAAGGAATGCCATTGGCATCATAATTTTATGGAGGGAATTTTGGGTTTGGGATCCACCATGGAAAATAAATAGCTTGCATTTCTTACTTTGTGGGGGGGAAATATGGGGGGGGCATAAGGAAATTTGTGGGGGGCATAAGGATATGTGTGGTGAAATTTATTGGTGCTTTTACTTTGGTGGATTCCCAATTCCCAATTGGGAGGCATAAATAGCTTCCCCCATAGGTCTTTCTCCTTTGGCTTGCATGATCAAGCCTGAGTTTTGATTGGTATGTTTTCAATTGCAGTTGTAAATTGTTGTTTTGTATTGATCTATGTTTTATATTGAAATGTGCATGTTTGAAAGAATGTTGTGTGTTATGGAAGCCAGTTATTGCCATGGGTTGAATTACATCTATTATTGTGTTTTGGTTGAGGCTCGGGGGCCAATGATGAAGGAAGGCCTCTCCTTTCATTGGATGTCTTGGTTGGGTGGAGAGTGTTGCCTTTCCCCATCCTTCGTTGTGATCAACTTGGAGAAAGAGAAAATGTGCAAGTTGTTGTCCTGGAGCAAAGGAAAAATGTAGTTTGACAGTCCCTTGTGAAAACATATTTATTTGTAATCCTTTCCCACTTGTTGTGGATGAAATTGTAATATGTATTTTGTGAAGAAAGATGTATGTAATTGATTATGAAAGTGGATATTTGAAGTGTGAAAGACATTCACATTCTGCTCTGTACATGGAAAAGAAAGAAATAGAATTTTTGTTAATTGCATTAAAATGGAAAGAATGTAAAGATGTTTCTCCTTTTGAATTAATAAATAATTGCAAGTTCATCTCTCTTTTGCATTGTTGTGATGAAGTTGGAAATATCAAATTGTGATTGGAATCTCTATTTTGAAAATTGCAAAGGAAAGAAAATACGTATGAGGGAATTATATTGCATTGTTTCTTTTGATAAAATATATTAAATTGGAAATCAGATTTACAATTTAGCTTTGATAATGGTTTGATTTATAGTACATTTGAATGTATTGGATTAGTTTAGGAATGAAGTGCCATATTTGAAGGATGAATTTGATAAACAAATTTCTAGAAATGAGATTTTGTTACAAACTTAAAACTGGTAATTAATTTTAATAAAAATGTACAGTTCGGACCTGCACTTACATTAATCAACTTGGATACATGTTATAATTTAGTAATGCTTGTATCATAAATGAACTCAAATTGACAAAGAAAACTTAAGAAAACAATTTAACCATTGCAAAATTAAATCCAATCACTCTCAACAGTCCTTTTTTCTGTCATTTGTTGGAAAAATTCCAACTTGAAGAAATTGAACAAATTTACTTCGAATAAAACATTATAAATCCTTCCTAGACCAATCCTCCATGTCTATTTGACATGTTGAGTAAAGGAGGAGATCCAATTTAATCAAATTTAGAAGTTAGAAATTACTAGTTGGCTTTTTAAAAGCCTGCAAATAGTTTTTGTAAAATTGACCCTTTAAACCTTATCAAAAAGTAAAGTTTATGATTCCTATGCAAAGAGGGCATCAAGAGCTTTCCATAAAGTCCTCATTTTCCCAAAACTGAGCTTTTCTAGCTCAAGTTATGACACTTTGAAATTTTTTCTGCCTTGGCGGAAAAATTTGGGAAAATTTTCCCTGGTGGGCCTGTGGCCTCGAAAATTTCCTGTCCAAATTACCCTTAGAATTTTTTTTGAAAATTTTGGCTTGGGAAAAATTTCATCTTTTTCTCTGCTGGCCCATAGCCAATCAGAGGCTACCACGTGTCCTCACGGGGCAGTGGCAGAGGCGCGACACTATTTCTTCCTTAGACCTTTTGAAAATTTTGGAAAAATTTTCCATTTCGCCCCACCGGCCCACGTCCTATCACAGGATGCCACGTCACAGCTTTGGGTGTTGCCATGGGGGGGGGGGGGGACCCTTTTTTATTTTTAAATTTTTATTTGGAAATTTATGAAAAATTTCCCCTACGCAGCCCCGCACTCCCTTCCCTGGCCTTGGGAAATTCTTCTCGTGGGCACGCAAACCTGTGCATCCAACTTCCCCTTTGTCCTCCCTTCGGTGAAATTCGTCTAAATCAATCTCCACCACCCACCTCTCCCTCTCCCTTCTCCCTATGGAGAATCATGGAGCACCATGTGCCCCTTGTAGACCCATGGTGCATGGGCATTGTTTTTTTTTCTTCCCCTTTGGGAAAAATGCCCCAAACTCTCCCGCCACCCTGCCCTTCCTTTCCTTGTTTCCGGCGACGACTCAGAGGCCGCCACGTCTCCTTCAAGGACCCATGGAGGCACGGGCACAACTAATAAATTTCTCCCATGCAAGGAAAAATTACAAATTCCACCCCGCGACCCGCCGACCCAAATTTTACTTTCACCCCTACTTGACACGTGTCCCCTTGGGGAAAATTTGACCCCTAAACCTCCGCCAATGCTTATATCTTGAGTTTCTGAAGGAGTTAGGAGGACTTCTTTATATCACCGGAAATGTGGGAAAATTTCCTATCCAATGGGAAATGATTTAGGGAAATTTTGGAAGCATTAAGTATGAGAAAAATCAAGTTGAAACTCTGAGCCTGTTAGAGAGTGGGTATGGGGGTAAATTACTCCCTGAACCTAACTGAAACTTCTAACCCTAAAATTTGAACCATGTGAACTTGAAATTTGTTAATGAAGGAATAATATGTTCTAGTAATTTAGATTTATTCCAGAACCTAATAGGGTCAACTGTTGTCTTGCAACTTGGTTGTGGACACTTCTAATAAAAAAAATTATTCCATAATTTTCTAACTAACCCTAGGTTGTTTCTTGGGTCTCAAGTGGGTTTTTTTAATGGGAATCATAGTAATAATGCTCAAGATTTGAGTGAAATAGTGTAACATTCCAATTTTAAGACTTTAGAAACAAGGGAAAAAATATTAATATATACAATGTTCATTGTTCTAAATAAATAATTATTTAGAACAAACATTCCATGCCAATCAAATTCAAATAGATAACCATATGCAGCTGTAATGACTCGGTGATCCACTGATCTATTAATTCCACAACTCAGTAATCTACCGATCTATTTATGTTCTCTTAAGTATTGAATACATATTGTATACTTCGTATACTTGGTTTTCCTACCCTACACTGGGTATTAAGCAACCTGTTTAAAGAACATATCTGAATATCTGTTACCACTATTCATCTGATATCACATTGTTTTAAACTCGGTGACATAGGACAATGCAACCAGCAGCTTGTGATAATTTGGCCAAATATTTGCAACATACTATGTATGTCACTATTCCTAGATGGCATACTCATCATATTGGAATACGTCCTTCACCTCACACCTCTATTATCATGATTGGTCTTTACTAATTATCGTCATTCCACTTGTCCCAGGTTTAACCCAAGCCCTAGATAGAAACATAATTTATCATAGGAAGATGCTCATAATGGATTATGGTAAATGGGCATACTTAGTTAACCTAAGTCAACCAGATGTGCTAAGGTACCCTAAGCCATTGGAAGATAATTCCTATCCTAAATATGCTTTTATCCTGACCTAGAGAGAAACTGAGTTCAATTTTGAGTTCTTATTGTGTGTAGATCTAGATGATCAATGCGGAAGGGTGATGCCACATGTCAACTACAATGTCATATTCTCGAGAAGACCCAAGTCTTATCAAAATTACAGCCCTACAGTTGGCGTGTGCCAACATCCTACAGAAAGTGCCTCATCGAGATGTACATACCCCAAGGAGATCATTAATGTATTTATTAATTCGGATTAAGTCTTGATTATAGGAACCCTACTAAACCCTAATCCAACACTCCATAATTTATTTCCTAAATTTGTTTCATTTAGTCCATGAAGAACTTTGTTAAACTTATGGTTGCTTTTAATGTTTGTTTTCTCAGTTAAACCAGCAATTAACCAAAACAAAATAGCGACATCATAAGTTTCATTTAAAATTTACTTTAACTTTTAGAAAGGTTTAACTTCCGTATATATCCAATTAAAGTATACTTCATTAAAAATGAATTATAATAATTAGTAATCATATCTCCAAACCTTTTTCATTTATATTCAATTGAGAGAGAGAAAGAGTCTTTCTTTATATGATTAAGTATTAGGGTATATCATTTCCAATATCCCTAGTTCATACTCCATGTTCATTATGCAACATATTACTATGTTAAATTGTTATATATAACACATCATATTATGCAACTCACAAGTTTCTTCATTATAAGGGAAATTGAACTAAATCCCATTATCCATCTTATCAAAGATAACAAAGTAAGCATAAAATAATATAAAGAATCACAACAAAATGGAATTTTCATCTTCTTTATAAAAGTACAAGATAATTTACACAACCAATGCAAATAATTCACAACTCACAATTCATCATTACAACTTATAAAATTTACAAGACTATGCACTTTAAGCATACTGCATAACAATAACCTTCATTCTATAAAGTATACAACTTTATTTTACAATTCAACAAAAGAATGAATCAGAATTATTTAGTAATAATTAGATATATATCAGCCAATGCATCATATAAGTTTTTTCCTTCCTTTATCACTTAAGTCATCCACCTACAAAAATAGTTAGCATGGGTCAGTTCAATTAACTGAGCATGATAAGCACTAATCATTAAAACAAAGTGCATTCAACTAATTGTTTCATTAAAGAAACATTGCTTTAATGAGACAAACAAAAGCATCATAAAATCAGCATAAGTGATATCAAATAGAAAGGAAGTACACTAATAGACTTAGATCAACTTTAAACAGAAGAGAAAAATATAATAAACAATATCTACCCAATATCTTAAGTTCTATTTCTATCAATGGCTTGTAAAAAACAATATATCTTTCCATCCCATTGTCTCACAATTCTATCCTAATAGAGTACAACAATTATCTTTTCTAAGAGGCAAAAATAATGTATACAGCATGGTTCCTTCAAGGATGATTCATCTAAATCATAAGTAAGGAATAAAAAGAACCATTATATATGTTTCTCGAACCTATAACATTAGAAAAATACACCAGATTATAACATGAGGTACCTGTTCCTTTCTGGGATAACAATATTGCACATTCATCATTAGAATATACATCAAACAGAATTCCATAACCAAATAAGAAGGTAAGGAAAACCATAACAGTCCAACTGCAACTCCAATTCTAACTCTCCATATTAGAAATTACCAATCGAAATCAGAAATCAATGTTCACAACAAAGTAGCCCCAAAGAGGAGTTAATCTCTACTCAAGTTCTTCACAAAGAATAAAGAGTACAAGAGACAAATCTACTCCTTTCTAAAAAAACTAGGCAACGCTAGTCAACAACAGTCAATCAATAAGTAGCAATGTACTTAACAGCAGAACCTTCCCGGCTACTAGCTCTCAACACTATTTCCATCAATGATTAGAACAAGTTAGACCAACAGGTCAAGAGAAATCACTATTTTGAAATGGAATCGAGTACAGAAAAGTTCAAACATTGAGCCTATCCAAGGACAGAGAAAAACTCACTCTACTAAGGAAAGGTCCAATTAATAAATTGTTTCATACAACTGAACAAAGGAGATCCAATTTCAATTCAAATCAGGTTGAAAGCATACTGCAGACCCGAACCAATATACTACTCAATAAAGAATACATACATACATACATATATATATATATATATATATATATATATATACTTTTCTTTCAAAAAGAGAAACCAAAGTCTTATTCATTGTATCAGTCAAGAATAACATCCCAAGACAGCAAACAATAAGGTTCAGAGTTACCTACGAACCCAAGACTGGAGACTTACAAATGCCTCTCCATGAAATACAAAAGGTAAGTAGTTCGTATTTCAAAAGAATCAAACTCAATACAACTGAACAGAGATGGAATCCTTTCTGATAATTTCAGTGTCCATGGTAGTAATCCAAATCTTCCACAAGACTTGTATTTATTCAAAGAGACTGAATAGAGAGAAAGAACCAGAATTTTTAGTCAGTAGATGTCTCAATCAAAATTCCCAAGCAATAGGAACAGAATTTAAAACATAACCCTCAAGTCCAAAAAATCACGACAAAATTGACTTGGCTTCAACAAATCAGCCAACCCAGAATGCAAGTTTCTCCAAGATAGGGGGGAAAGAACATCCCATTCTATTCTCACATGATACCATCTCAAGGGAGTCATTACAATCATAGAACTGAAGTTCTAAGTTTCTAAATCTAGACATTTAAAGTTCCAACTCTTAAAGAGATTTTTAAACAACTCAATTTAAGTTCCCACACAGTTCCCTAGTGAATATTCACTCAAGTAAAGAGTTATAACTTAGTCATTAATAAAAGGATAACCCAATACAAAATACCTGGACATATTTGAATGAATCATCCCAAATACGAGTCCATAACACTCAAGTGTTAAACAGAAGTACAGAGACAAACCTAAGCTTTAAACACAAATATTCATAACTACACTAACAAAAATAATGCATGTACAGTGCTAAAAAATAACTCCAAGCAACAGTTCAGCAAAGCATGAGTTTTCCAAACACTAGTTCTAAGCAAATCGAAGCTCCAACACAAGTCTACGTCCAAAAATAAAACACAACCCAGAATCATATAAAAACAGAACTCAAGTTTCCATTAATCTCATATCCATATATTTTCACAATAGTCAATCTAAAACACCTCAACTTCGAATACAACCTCAAGAGAGAAAAATAGATATACATAACAAGTTTTTAATCCCATTTTCACTTGCATGCAGGTCATAAAACTAGCACAGAAAACCAGTTTCCAAAACAACTCTATTAAGCCATATTTTCATATCAAACACACAAGGATTCACCAAACCCAACAAGAAAAAATAACCAGACAAACATGAAAACATGAATCTCATGAGAGCAGAGGTTTTCTAATGAACTATTTAGAAGAACACAAAGAATTTTAATAGTTAAAGCCTATCATGCCTAATAGTGCTTCCACCAAATTGAAGGAGACTTGCAACTGAGCTTCCAACTCTTTTTCTTCTCCAAGACAAATCAACAATCAAACATCTCTTCCTCCTTCACCTCAAATACTTTCCTTCAATCAAAATTAGGCTGAAGAAACCAAAAATACCTTTGAAGTGAAGGTCGAACTGCTAGTTTAAAGAACTAGTTAGCTCTATGTGGAGAAAAACCCACCATGCATGTAAAACAAAATGACCTCCTACAAACCCACCTTCTAAGTTTCCAAGATGGTTTGCACTTAAATATCGAGGCTCATAAATTCCATAAATGCCATTCAATCAAAAATTCCTGCTTATATTTCCTTGCCGCCACCTCCAAAATCTGGTGAATGCCAAATCAAAAAAAATATACAATTCCATCTATTAGTGGAGCTTCCACGTAGGCCTACACCAAGTCCATTGACCCCCTGCCAAATGTGGCAGTACCTTATCATTTAAATCTCCTTTCAAATTATCTAAATTCCATTGGAACCGTCACCCTTATGTCAATTTAACCCTTTAGGTTCCCTTTAATAGTTTAGGTTAGATTCAAATAGACTTATGTTAGTTTAACATTTACTAACATATGTCTTAAATTATTTTCCATTAGAATTCCCACCTTAGGTTAGGTTTGAGTCACAACCCTTTAGTATTAGGTAGTAGCTAAAATAGCTTAGTATCTCGTTAGTAACTCTTCCCTTGTTTTCTTAGCATAACGCTTAGGTTAGGATGCCAGCCCCATAATTATAATAAGAGACATAGGTTAGAATAGAATTCCAATAAATAAACATAACTAGAACATAGTTGTTCTTACCTATCTTAGATTACCGTTAGGATAGTCCTTATATTTTTAGAACTCTGAACTTCTCCTCAGAGAATTAAATTTTTCTTAAGTCCTTAATGTCCTACCAAGATCATTCACAAAAGACATGGGCACAAACATACAGCTGAATGAAAACACATTGAAACAAGACCAAGAATTAATATCATACAAAATTCAATCTTCTATGTCCCTTAAACTACTTAATGCCAATTTTACCATTCATTCTATGAAGAAGACTTGAAACATTCCTTGGATCAATGAAATTGATCCAAGGATGAGTCAGAAGAAGAAATAAGTTTGCAACTCTTAAAACCAGATTGTAGCTCATCTTTCCAAAGTGAAAAAGAATTCTTGACAACCATATAATTTTAGTCTAGTGATTTTTAGGAACAAAAAATATTTATCCTTATCAAGCATGATCTTCAACAGTCAAAAGAACACATCTTTATCCAAAAAATCACATGTCAACACTTGAATGCAAAAGAGGAATATATCAGTTGTCAAGGGAGTTACATGCTTTCCTCCTTAAAAAAACCATCATCCTGATGATTATCTCATTTTGAACAGATTTCATCAAGGAAATATCAACTTATTCACTTTTCTTATCGTATGCCAAAAACATATCAGCATTAATTAAGTTCCAGAAATCAACATTATATAGTTGTTTATTCAAAATAAATAAATGTCTACCCACAACCGGCATACTTATTGTATTACAAAGATAAAATCACATGTTTTTATCAGTCAAGAGAATCAATCCTATTCAAATAGATATGGAAATGCAGTTTTCATATCCCTAATGTTTTCCTAAGCTGCACTTTCTTCATTAAACTAGTCCCATTGGACCTTGCATTGACTTATCTCATGATTTCTCAAATGCAACTGGCGAGTTTCAAGCACTTGTATGGGTTTAACCATGATTATTCATAGGTCCTGGACCTACAAGGAATTCCAATTTAACATGTGTGATAAATCTGAAACGTATTTCTTAAGCAAAGAAACATGGAAAACATCATGCATTCATGAAAAAGTAGGAGGTAATGCTAAATGATAATCTACAGGGTTGATTACTTCAACTATCTCAAAAGGTCCCACATAACGAGGCGATAACTTGGCAGCCTTGCCAAAATTTATAGAACTCTTTTTCAATTTAACTCGAAGAAAGACTTTCTCACTAATTTAAAATTTCCTATCAACCCTCTTTAAGTCAGCATAACTCTTTTTCCTATCTACTGGTTCTTTCAAGCATTCACGAATCAATTTAACTTCTTGTTCCATTTCAGTAAGAATTTTAGGTCCAATTACATCTTTATCCTCTATGTTATCCCAACTAACCGATGTTTTGCATTTTCTTCCGTATAATGCCTCAAAAGGTGTCATCTTAATAGAAGCATGATATGTATTATTGTATGCAAATTCAACTAATGGAAGGTACTCTTCCCACTGATACTATTAATCGATGTAATACATCCATAACATATCTTCTTAAACTTGATTTACTCTTTCAGTCTGTCCATCTATTTTCGGATGATACGCAGAACTGAAATTTAGCTTAGTTCTTAGAGCTGCATTAAATGTTTGCGAAAATCTTGACATCATTCTAGGATCTCTATCTGTAATGATTAATTCAGGTACTCCATGTAATCTCAAAATTTGATGTACAAATCTTCTTGCCAAAATAGGAGAATCATCCTTCAGATTCCCAGCAATAAAGTGTGCTACTTTTGTTAATTTATCCACAAATACTAAAATAACATCATGCTTATTTCTTGACATAGGAAACCCTTGTACAAAATCCATGCTTATTACTTGCCACTTGTACTACGGTATGTTATGAGGATACAAAAAACTAGATGGGTGCATATGTTCTGCCTTAACATGTTGACAATCAAGGCAATGTGTCACAAAGTCTAGAACATCCTTTTTCTTTCCTTTCCAGAAATATTGTTGTTTTATATCAACAAGCATTTTTATAATGCCAGGGTGTCCAGAAAAAGGTGAATTATGAAGTTCTACTAACAATTTCTTTCTCAAATCATTTAGCGAAGGTACATAGACTCTATTTTAAAATCGTAAGATTCCTTCTTTATAGAAGTGAAAACCTTTATACCTGAAATCATTCAAATATGTAGCAAGCGCTGCTTTTACTTGCTAAAAGTAAGATTCAGATTCCATAACACTTTTTAGTTCATCCTTAAACTAATTTCTTAACGTTATAATAGTAGAAATGTGCTTCCTACGACTTAGAGCATCAGCCACTCTATTTTCTTTACCCTTAATATAACTAATGTCAAAATAATATTGAGACAAAAACACTAACCACCTCCATTGTCTTGCATTAATATTTGGCTGAGTGAAGATATACTTCAGTCCAAGGTTTCAATTCAAAATGTTTACCAAGAAGGTAATGTCTCCAAATGTGTAGTGCATGAATAATGGCAGCGAGCTCTAAATCATGTGGAGCATAATTCAACTCATGTAACTTTATTTTTCTAATTTTATATGCTATGACACGACCATTTTGTAACAAAATTACTCCTAGATCTTCACCTGATCCATCACTTACCACCATAAAATCTCCATTAGGATATGTTACTGCAAGGATAGGTTCTAAAGTTAACTGTTCCTTCAAGATTTTGAATGCAATTTCACATTTCTCATTACAAAAAAAAAATTATCTTTCTTCTGTAAGGAAGTTATTGGTGTAGCTATCTTAGAAAAATCTGTTATAAATTTCCTATAGTAGCCAGCAAGTCCCATGAAACTTCTAACTTCATGTACATTATTAGGTGCAAGCCACTATGTTATAGCTATAATTTTCAAAGGATCTAAAGCAATTCCATCTTTACTTATTACATGTCCCAAATAGTGTACTTGTGTGTCATAGAAAGAACATTTAGACAGCTTAGCAAATAACTGTCTCTTTCTTAATATTCCCAAAACTATCTTCAAATGTTAATGGTGTTACTCAATAATTTTTGAATATATGAGAATGTCGTCCAAGAATATGAGCACAAATTTTTCCAAGTATTATTGAAATATATTATTCTTTAAATTCATAAATGTTGCAAGTGTATTAGTTAATCCAAAAGGTAAAACCGTAAACTCATAATGTCCATAACTTGTTCTAAAAGTTGTTTTATGAATATCCTCATCCTTAATTCATAATTAATGATATCAAGATCAAAGATCTATCTTAGAATATACCGATGCTCCACACATCTGATCAAATAAATCATCAATCCTAGGGAGTGGGTATCTATTCTTGATTGTTTCCTATTTTAACATTCTGTAATCAATGCACAATCTAAGTGTTCCATCTTTTCTTTTCACAAAAATTACAGGTGCTCCCCAAGGTGAAATACTTGGTCTAATCAAACCTTGAGACAAAATTTCATGTAACTAAGCCTTAAGCTCTACTAATTCTATAGTATTCATTCAATACGCTGCTTTAGAAATAGTTTCAGTTCCAGGCTTGATCTAAATCGTGAAATCAAATTCCTTTTTGGGTGGAAGACGTGGTAATTCTTCTAGAAATACATCACTGAAGTCTCATAACAGTAGATATCGTTCCATAATATCGTTGCTCTCTTCTATTGATTCAGTAATTTTTATTACATACAAGGTACATCCTTTATTTTTGGCCTTTTTAAGTTGCATAGTTGACATTTTTCTAACAGAAATCTCACATTTTGCACCCTAAATCTCTGTTGCTTTCTACATGTCATCTAAACAACTAATGTTTTTTTTAAAACAGTCCACTTTAGCCTTATGTTCTGCTAACCAATTAACACCTATGATTACATCATAAGACCCCAAAGGTGCAACATAAATATCAACCTCAGTGGAAAAGTTAGGTAAATCAAGGACTACTCCTAAAAGACACATACTAACCGTATGAATAACATTATTCCCATACTTTACAGTCCATGTTTCTAGCTTTTTTATTTATTTTTTATGCTAATTTACTAGAAATAAAACATTCAGTAGCTCCGGTATCAAAAAGAATAGTTATAGGTAAGAAAAATAACTTACCCAGAACTTTTATGGGTGTGGCCTATTTCTCAACCTGCTTGTCAGCTACTGCAGCATGTATCTGGTGTTGCTGATTACGATCATCCTTATTCAAAGGAAATTGATTCACTTAATGATCTTTTCCATAGTTATAACAGCCTCCTACAGGTCTCTTCCTAGGCTCATATTTATTTCCAGCCTTAGATTTATCATTCTGACCCCCATAGGACTTCTGTCCGTTATTATTTTTCTTGGCAAAGTTACTCCATGCATTACTAGCAAACTTGTTTGTTGCTGCTTTCTTGTTTATATCAGATGAAAACTTACTTTTCATTCTAAATTTCTTCCATGGTCCTTTCTTGGGTATAAGAGATGATGAAGAGGAGTTGGGATTTTTCTTCCTTACTTCCTCCTTGTGAGCGGAAATTGCCTTTAATTTTTGTTCCTTCCTTATGGATTTTTCAACAACCCCTTCCATCATGGTCAGGCTGTGAACATCCACCTCTCCACCTATAACGTGATTCAATCCCATGATGAATTTTTATATCCAGAACTTCTCATCAGTTTGGTACTGAGGCCCATACTTAAGGAGTTTTATAAATCACTCCTAGTACTCAGTTACAGTTAGCTTTCCTTGAGCTAAGTTATGGAATTCAGTCATTTTCTTATCATTGTACATTTGTGGCAACCATCGTTGCGTAAATTATCCTTTAAATTGGTCCCATGTGATATTAGATTCATCAATGTTTAACTCAACCTTATGGCTATCCCACCACGAATATGCTTCTTGAGAAATCTAATATGCTCCCCATATCACCTTTGTTTCTTCTAAGAAATTCCTTATTGCAAAGTATTTCTCCATTTCATTGAGCCAATTCTTAACCCCATCTCCTAATGTGGTGACATCAAACTTGGGTGGACTTATCCTTTTTATGTCATTAGTGAGTTTAGCTACTAGTCTAGCCTTTTTATTCTCAGGCTAAACAGGTATGTTAACATTTTTATTATCAACACCCACATTGGCGTTTTCCCCTGGAGGTGGTTGATTACTGTTATCAGCTTCTTCCTTCTCATTACCCATTACTTGTTGTTTAAGCACAGTAAGATGATCTCTTGTGTCCAACAAGGCAGCAAGGATCTCATTGAGTTTCTAGGAAGTTGCTGCTCCTTCCTCAGGCGGAGGGTTATTTGCAACGTTTCCTCTTGTTCTAACCATTTTAAGTTACAAGAAATTTTAAGTTTTTATTAGATTATGGAGACAATATGTCCAAGAGCTATAACCTTCAGCTCTGATACCAAGATGTAACATTCCCATTTTAAGACTTTAGAAACAAGTGAAAAATTATATATATATATATATATATATATATATATATATATATATAATGTTCACTATTCTAAATAAATCATTATTTAGAACAAACATTCCATTCCAATCAAATTCAAATAGATAACCATATACAGTTGTAATGACTCAGTGATCCACCGATTTATTCATTCCATAAATCGGTAAGCTACCGATCTATTTATGTTCTCTTAAGTATTGAATACATATTGTATACTTCGTATACTTGGTTTTCCTACCATACATTAGGTATTGAGTGACCTTTTTAAAGAACATATCTAAATATTTGTTACCAATATTCATCTGATATCACGTTGTTTTAAACTCGGTGACATAGGACAACGTAACGGTCCGCAGCTTGTGATACTTTGGCAAAATATTTGCAACATACTATGTATGTCACTATTCCTAGATGACATACTCATCATATTGGAATATGTCCTTCACCTCACTCCTCTATTATCATGATTGGTCTTTACTGACTACCGTCAGTCCACTTGTCCCAGGTTTAACCCTAGCCCTAGTTAGAAACATAACTTATTATAGGAAGACGCTCACAATGGCTTAGGGTAAATGGGCATACTCAGTTGACCTAAGTCAACTAGATGTGCCAAGGTACCCTGAGCCATTAGAAGCTACTTCCTATTCTAAATATGCCACTAACTCTGACCTAGAGAGAAAATAAGTTCAAGTCTGATTTCTTATTGTGTGTAGATTTGAATGATCAATGCGGAAGGGTGATGCCACATGTCAACTATAGCGTCGTATTCTCAAGAAGACCCAAGTCTTCTCAAAATTACAACCAATGACAGTTGAGCGTGTGCCAACATCCTACAGAAAATACCTCATCAATGATGTACATACCCTAAAGGAGATCATTAATGCATTATTAATTGGATTAAGTCTTGATTACAAAAACCAGCATAAACCCTAATCCAACACTCCATAAGTTCTTTCCTAAATTTATTTCAACTTTAGTCCATGAAGAACTTCGTTAAACAATATATTGCTTCTTAATGTTCTATTTTCTATTAAATGGCTAGTTAACCAAAACAGGATATCTTGATCCATAATTTTCATTTCAAATGTTCTTTAACTTTCAGAAGGTTTAACAACCACGTATATCCATCTAAAGTAGACTTCTAATAGGAAAATGAAGTCTAATAAATATAATCATACCTCCAAACCTTTTAGGTTTCATTCTAATTGAGAGAGAGAAAGAGTCTTTCTCTAAATGATTAAGTATTAGGGTATATCATTCCCAATATCCATATTTCTTAATCATGTTCATTATGCTTCACATTATTATGTTAATTTCCTTTTGGGATAAAACACATCATATTAGAATAACATCAAACAAATTGCATAACCAAACAAGAAGGTAAGGAAAACCAGAACATTCCAACTGCAACTCCAATTCCAACTATCCATGTTAGAAATTACCAATCAAAATTAGAAATCAATGTTCACAAAAAAGTAGCCCCGAAGAGGATTTAATCTCTACTCAAGTTCTTCACAAATAATAAAGAGTACAAGAGACAATTTACTCCTTTCCAAAAAAACTAGGAAAGACTCGTCAATTCATCATTCAATTTATAAATATACAATGTACTATAACAGGCAGAACCTTCATAACAACTACCTCTCATTCACTAAGTCCATAAAAATGATTTGAACAATAGACCAACAGAATGAATCAGAAATTCTATTACTAAGAATAGACATCGATATCAAAAAATGCATCATATAATTTTTTGTCATTCCTATCACTTAAGTCGTCCATTTACAAACAATCACTCTACATAAGGAAACGTCCAATGAATAAAGCATTATCATAGCAACTGAATTAAAAGGAGTGCAAATTCCACTAATTGTAAATCAGGTTAAAGCATTACTACAGACCTGAGACCAATATACTACTCACAAAAGAATACATATATATATAT
This sequence comes from Taxus chinensis, assembly GCA_019776745.2. Taxonomy (NCBI): domain Eukaryota; kingdom Viridiplantae; phylum Streptophyta; class Pinopsida; order Cupressales; family Taxaceae; genus Taxus; species Taxus chinensis. The sequence continues at coordinate 355,002,630 of CM034154.1, forward strand.
ATATATATATACACTTTTATTTCTCAAAGAGAAACCAAAGTCTTATTCACTGTATCAGTTGAGAATAACATCCCAAAATAACAAATGATAAGGTTCAAAGTTACCTATGAACCCAATACTTGAGACTTACAAACGTCTCTCCATGAAATAAAAAAGGTCTAAATATAGTTCCTACATCAAAAGAATTCAAACTCAATACAACTGAATAGAGAAGGAATCCTTTCTGATAAATTCAGTGTCCATGGTAATAATCCAAATCTTCCACAAGAATTGTATTTATTCAAAGAGACTAAATAGAGAGAAAGATAAATAAATACTTAAACATCTCTTCCTCCTTCACCTCAAATACTTTCCTTCGATCAAAATTAGGCCAAAGAAACCAAAAATACATGTGAAGTGAAGGTCAAACTACTGGTTTGAAGAACCAATTAGCTCTATGCAGAGTAAAACCCGCCATGCATGCAAAACAAAATGACCTCCTACAAACCCACCTTCTAAGTTTCCAAGACGGTTTGCACTTGAAGACCAAGGCTCATAAATGCCATAAAACCCATTCAATCCAAAAATTCCCTCTTATATTTCCTTGCCACTGCCTCCTAAATCTGGCAAATGCCAAATCAACAAAATTAAACAATTCCATCTATTAGTGGAGCTTCCACGTAGGCCTCCATCAGTACAAGTGACAAGCCCCCTCCCAAATAGGAAATGGTAGTACCTCATCATTTCAAACCCATTTCAAATCATCTAAATTACTCATTAGAACCATTTCCCTTAGCTGTCACATGACCCCTTTAGGTCAATCCTTTAATAGTTTAGGTTAGATTCAAATAGAATTAGGTTAGTTTAGCAAATCACTAACATAGGTCTGAAATCATTATTCCATTAGAATTCCCCACAACTTACTGATTAAGCTCAAATAAGGAACCCTTTAGTATTAGGTAATAGCTAAATTATCCTAGAGATCACCTTAGATAACTCTTCCCTGTATTTGTTTGAGAACAAGAAGTCTTAGGTTAGGATCGCCAAACCATCAATTCAGAATAAGAGGCTACTGTTAGAACAAAATTCCAATAAATACAACATAGCTTAGAACATATGTTCTTAACCTAGCTTAGGTAAACCATTAGGATAATCCTTAGATTTTTAGGACTCCTGAATATTCTCCTCAGAGAATTGAATTTTTGATAAGTCCTTAATGTCCTACCAAGATCAATCACCAAAGACCTGGAGCACAAACATACAATTGAACGAAAAACACATTGAAATAAGACCAAGGTGAATTAGTATCATTCAAAATTCAGTCTTTTAACCCAAACTACTGAATGTCAATTTTACCATTCAGTCTATAAAGAAGATTTGAAACATTCCTTGGATCACTGAAATTGATCCAAGGATGAGTACAGTCAGAAGTCTGTAACTCCTTATAGCCAAGATCGCAGTTCATCTTTCCAAAGTGAAAGATAAATTCTTGATAACCATATAATTTTAGTCTAATGATTTTTAAGAACAGAAAAGATTTATCCTTATCAAGCATGATCTTCAATCAGTCAAAAGAACACATCTTTATCCAGAAAATCACATGTCAACACTTGAATGCAAAAAGAGGAATATACCAGTTGTCGAGGGTGTTACATGCTTCCCTCCTAAGAAATAATCATCACACCCGATGATTAACAGAAAACCATATACATTTTTAACAGATTTCATCAAGGAAAAATCAACTTATTCACTTTTCTTACCCTTTTCGGGGTATATGTCTAAAAACATATCATATTTGTTACCGATATTAATTCAAATCCCAGTTCTTAAACAGAAATCAGCATGCTACCAATAGTTGTTAATTCAAAATAAATAAATGTCTATTCCTAGAAACTAGCAATACTTATTCCTTATTATAAAGATAAAAATCACATGTTTTTATAGCCAAGTCAACAGAATCAATCCTATTACATAAAATAGATATGGAAAGGTAGTTTTCATATCCTCTAAGGTTTTCCCAGGTTACACTTTCTTCATTAAACTGGTCCCATTGGACCTTGCATTGACTTATCTCATAATTTCTTAAATGCAACTGGTCAAGTTTCAAGCACTTGAATGGGTTTAACCATGATTATTCCTGGGTCCTGGACCTATGCAAGGAATTCCAATTTAACACATGTGATAAATCTAAAACATATTTCTTAAGCAAAGAAATATGGAAAACATCATGCATTCATGACAAAGTAGGAGGTAATGCTAAATGATAAGCTACAGGGTTGATTACTTCAACTATCTCAAAAGGTCCCACATAATGAGGTGATAACTTGGCAGCCTTGCCAAAAGTTATAGAACTCTTTTTCAGTTTAACCTGAAGAAAGACTTTCTCACCAAGTTTAAATTTCTTATCAAACCTCTTTAAGTCAGCATAACTCTTTTTCCTATCTCGTGCTTCTTTCAAGCGTTCACGAATCAATTTAACTTGTTGTTCCATTTTAGTAAGAATTCAAGTCCAATTACCTCTCTATCCTCTATGTTATCCCAACTAATAAGGGTTCTGCATTTTCTTCCATATAATGCCTCGAAAGGTGTCATCTTAAGAGAATCATGATATGTATTATTGTATGTGAATTAAACTAATGGAAGGTACTCTTACCACTTATATTGTTGATCCATGCAATACATCCATAACATATCTTCTAAAAATTTATTTACTCTTTTATTCTGTCCATCTATTTTCAGATGATACGTAGAACTGAAATTCAGCTTAGTGCCTAGAGCTGCATTAAGCATGTTTGCCAAAATATTGACATCATTCTAGGATCTCTATCTGAAATGATTAATTCAGGTACTCCATGCAATCTGAAAAATTCATGTACAAATATTCTTAGCCAAAATAGGAGAATCATCCTTCAGATTCCTAGCAATAAAATGTGCTACTTTTGTTAGTTTATCCAGAACTACTAAAATAACATCACTTATTTCTCGACATAGGTAACCCTTGTACAAAATCCATGCTTATTACTTGCCACTTGTACTATGGTATGCTATGAGGATATAACAAACCGGCTGGGTGCATATGTTCCGCTTTAACATGTTGACATTCAAGGTAATGTGTCACAAAGTCTATAACATCATTTTTCATTCCTTTCCAGAAATATTGTTGTTTTATATCAGCAAGCATTTTTGTAATGCCAGAGTGTCCAGAAAAAGGTGAATTGTGAAATTCTACTAACAATTTCTTTCTCAAATCATTTAGCGAAAGGTACATAGACTCTTATTTTCAAATCATATAAGATTCCTTCTTTATCAAAGTGAAAACCTTTATACCTCAAATCATTTGAATCTGACAGTAAGTGCTTCTTTTACTTGCTAAAAGTAAGAGTCAGATTCCATAACACTTTTTACTTCATCCTTAAACTGAGTTCTTAACGTTATAAGAGCAGAAATATGCTTCCTATGACTTAGAGCATTATGCCACTCTATTTTCTTTACCCTTAATATAACTGATGTCAAAATCATATTGAGACAAAAAATTCTAACCACCTTCATTGTCTTGCATTAAGATTTGGCTGAGTGAAGATATACTTCAGTCCAAGGTGATCAGTTTTCAATTCAAAAGGTTTACCAAGCAGGTAATGTCTCCAAACTTGTAGTGCATGAACAATGGCAGCAAGCTCTAAATCATGTGGAGCATAATTCAACTCATGTAACTTCAGTTTTCTACTTTCATAAGCTATGACATGACCATTTTGTAACAAAATACCTCCTAGACCTTCACCTGATGCATCAGTTACCACCATAAAATCTCCATTAGGATCTGGTACTGTACAAGAATAGGTGCTCTGAAGTTAACTATTCCTTCAAGGTTTTGAATGCAATTTCACATTTTTCACTCCAAACAAACTTTTTATCTTTCTTTTGTAATGGAAGTTATTGGTGCAACTATCTTAGAAAAATATTTTACAAATTTCCTATAGTAGCCAGCAAGTCCCATGAAGCTTCTAACTTCATGTACATTCTTAGGTGCAGGCCACTCTATTATAGCTACAATTTTTGAAGGATCTACAACAATTCCATTCTTACTTATTACATGTCCCAAATAGTGTACTTCTGTGTCATAGAAAGAACATTTAGATAGCTTACCAAATAACCATCTCTTTCTTAATATTCCCAAAACTATCTTCAAATGCTCATGATGTTCCTCAATACATTTTGAATATATGAGAATGTCATCCAAGAATACGAGCACAAATTTTTCCAAGTATTCTTGAAAGATATTATTCATTAAATTCATAAATGTTGCAGGTGCATTAGTTAATCCAAAAGGTAAAACTGTGAACTCATAATGTCCATACCTTGTTCTGAAAGTTGTTTTATGAATATCCTCATCCTTAATTCGCAATTGATGATATCCAGATCAAATATCTATCTTAGAATATACCGATGCTCCACGCATCTGATCAAATAAATCATCAATCCTAGGGAGTGGGTATCTATTCTTGATTGTTGCTTTGTTTAACATTCTGTAATCAATGCACAATCTAAGGATTCCATCCTTCTTTTTCACAAAAATTACAAGTGCTTCCCAAGGTGAAACACTTGGTCTAATCAAACCTTTAGACAAAATTTCATGCAACTAAGCCTTAAGCTCTCTACTAATTTTGTAGTATTCATTCGATACGGTGCTTTAGAAATAGTTTCAGTTCCAGCTTGATCTCAATCATGAAATCAAATTCCCTTTTGGGTGGAAGACCTGAGCAATTCTTTTGGAAATATGTCACTAAAGTCTTGTAACAACGGATATCATTCCATAATATCATTGCTCTCTTCAATAGTTGATTCAGTAATTTTTACTGCATATAAGGTACATCCTTTATTTTTGGCCTTTTTAAGTTGCATAGCTGACAGTTTTCTAATAGAAATCTCACGTTTCACACCCTAAATCTATGTTGTTTTCTGCAGGTCATCTAAACAAATAATGTGTTTTTCAAAATAGTCCACTTTAGCCTTATGTTCTGCTAACCAATTAACACCTATGATTACATCATAAGACCCCAAAGGTGCAACATAAAGATCAACCTCAGTGGAAAAGTTAGGTAAATCAAGGATTGCTCCAAAAAGACACATATTAACCGTATATGAACAACATTATTCCCATACTGTACAATCCATGTTTTATCCATGTTTCCAGATTTTCTTTTTAGTTTTGATGCTAATTTACTAGAAATAAAACATTCAGTAGCTCCAGTATCAAAAAATAATAGTTATAGGTAAGACAAATAACTTACCTGAAACTTCTATGGGCGTGACCTGTTTCTCAGCCTACTTATCAACTACTGCAGCATGTATCTTGTGCTGTTGATTACGATCATCCTTCTTCAAAGGACATTGATTCACGTAATGATCTTTGCCATAGTTATAACATTCTCCAAGTCCCTTCCTAGGCTCAGGTTTATTTCCAGCCTTAAAGTTATCGTTTTGACCCCCATAGGACTTCTGTCTGTTATTATTGTTCTTAGCAAAGTTTCTCCGTGCATTACCAGAAAACTTGTTTGTTGCTACTTTCTTATTAGTATCAGATGAAAAATTACTTTTCATTCTAAATTTCTTCCATGGTCCTTTCTTGGGTGCAAGATATGATGAAGAGGAGTTGGGATTTTTCTTCCTTACTTCCTCCTTGTGAGCAGAAATTGCCTTTAATTTATGTTCCTACCTTATGGATTTTTCAACAACCCCTTCCATTGTGGTTGGGCTGTGAACATCCACCTCTCCCCCTATAACAGAATTCAATCCCATGATGAATTTCTATATCCTGAACTTCTCATCAGTTTGGTACTGGGGTACATACTTAAGGAGTTTTGTAAATCATTCCCAGTACTCAGTTACAGTTAGCTTTTCCTTGAGATAAGTTCTAGAATTCAGTCATTTTCTGATCATAGTAGATTTGTGGAAGCCATCGTTGCCTAAAGTAACCTTTAAATTGATCCCATGTGATATTAGATTCATCAATGTTCAACTCATCCTTACCATTGTCCCACCATGAAGATGCTTCGTGAGAAAGTTGATATGCTCCCCATATCACCTTTGTTTCTTCTGAGAAATTCCTTATTGCAAAGTATTTCTCCATTTCACTGAGCCAATTCTCAGCCCCATATCCTAATGTGGTGCCATCAAACTTGGATGGACTTATCCTTTTTATATCATTAGTGAGTTCAGCGTCCAGCCTAGCCTTTTTGTTCTCAAGTTGAATAGGTATGTTAACATTGTTATTATTAACACCCATATTGGCATTGTCCCCTGGGGGCGGCTGTATTATTATCAGCTTCTTCTTCCTCCTCATTTCCCATTATTTTTTGCTCAAGCATAGCCAAATGATCTCTTGTGTCCAATAGGGCATCGCAAGGTATTCTCATACCCATTATTCACATGTGCTATAGTTGCTACTCACTTCCTCAGGCGGAGGGTATTTGCAGGCATTTTCCTCTTGACCTTCTAACAATGGTTATGTTACAAGAAAATTTAAGTTTTCATCAGATGTATGGACACAATAGGTCCAAGAGCTACAACCTTTACCTCCGATTATCCAAGATGTAACATTCCCATGTGTTTAAGACTTTAGAAAAAAGTGAATGGTTTTATGTTATGTTATATAATATATATAATGTTCATTGTTCTAAATAAATAATTATTTAGAACAAACATTGGTCCATGACCAATAAAATGTCAAATGTGAAAACCATGATGTTCTAGCTGTAATGACTCGGTAGATCCACCGATATGATGGCATTTCATAACTCGGTAAGCATACCAATCTATTTATGTTATCTGAAGTATTGACATAGCATATTTTATACTTTGTATACTTGATTTTCCTACCCTACACCGGGTACTTTAGTGCATCATGAGTAAAGAACTTGATATGCTTGAATATCTGTTACCAATGGTGGTCCATATGATATCACGTTGTTTTAAACGTGTGGTGACATAGGACAATGCAACTAGCAGCTTGTGATACTTTAGTCCAAGTATATGAAGTATACAATATATACGAAGGTATGTGGACAAATTATATGAAAACCAGGAAGTATAGCTTCATGGATTGCTAAACTTATGGCATGCAGTTTTAATGTTCATTTTCGTCAATTAAACACGAGAGCATTAAGTAATGAACAGGACAACGATATGGATAAGTTGTCACTTTAAATGTGTCTTTAACTTTCCCCCTAGGTTGTCACAACCATGTATATCTAATGATGAAAGTATTAGCGGTCATACTAAATGAAGTCTACATAAATAGTATATCATGACATCCAAACCTATGTTAGGATTGTATATTGACATTGTGATGTAGAGAGGAGGATGTCTGATCTCTATATGATTATTTTCCTTGGGTGTATATCATCCCCATGTGATGAATCCATATTTCTGTAATGCATGTTCATTAGTGCATCACATAAATTATGTTACATTTTTTTAGATAAAACATATCATATTATGCAAGTCAACAAGTTACTTCATTAAATAGGGGAAATGTGTAGTGCGTAATTCCCATGTATCCATTATTATCATAGATAACAAGATAAGCATAACTTGAATATAGAAGAATATATGATAGTGACATGGAACTTTCATCTTCTTTATAAAAGTGTGATAATGATAATGTATACACAGTACCATATGGTGATGAAAATAAGATGGAGGAGAGAGTCACAGATTCATCATTACAACTTATAAAATTTACAATAGGCTCATGCTAATTTAGACCATACTGCAATAGTCAACAACCTGAGTCATGTCTAGAAAGAGTGCATCATCAGGAGATGATTGAGTTTTACAGATTTAACATGATGAAGAATGTAATCATAAGGTTCTTTACTAATTAATCCCTCAGACAGTTATATAAGAACCGTAATGCATCATATAATTTTTTTTCCTTCGGGGGGTACCAGGTGATAAGTCGTTCATCTACCAAAGACCATAGCTAACATGTGGTCAGTTTAATGTTTTTGAGAACGATAAACACTAATCATTAAAACTAAGTGCATTCCACTAATTGAATTTCATGTGAAGCAACAATACTTGGTATATGTAGAGGCTAATTAAAACCATCATGGGAATCAGTAGCATAAAGTGATATCATACAGAAGTGGATGTAGTGGACATAATGAATGTGATGATGGAAATGATGGATGAGGTGGACAATGCGCATGTGATGGTGGTGAGTGACGAAGTAGTTGAGTACTTGGAAGAGAAGACTTAAGTGGGGTATGCTTATGCTGATGGGGTAAAGGAGAAAATTACAGCTCATGAGAGGCAAAGGAGATGATATTAGTATCCACTAGTTGTTGTATCCGATCATGTAGGGCAAGATAATCGTTATCCTGATGGCCATTGATGCAGTGATAATTATAATAGTGTTGGTCATGCTGATGTTGTAATCAGTGTGGGGGATGATGTTGGTTAGAGGGTATCTAAATTAATCTCTCATTGAGTAATATGCACAACACATCATGTGGTCAGGTGTGAGGGGAGAAATATAAAGGCTCTTGTGATGGAGGTGGAGTAGTGGAAGTAGAAACTGGCTGCGGAACAAGAGAAAGATAGGTTGGTGATCCAGGGATCTAGTCCATTATGTTTGGCAATGATGTTCTTAGGAACAGTGTGGGGGATCACATGCATGGTTAGAGGATATCCCTAAATTGATCCTCTCAGCTTCTAGTACTATGCACCTTATCACATTCCACATGGTCGAGCATGATGGGTCACACTATAAAGGCTCGTGTGCTGGACCTGGAAAATTCCGAAGTATGAAACTAAGCTGCGGAACCAGAGAAGGATAGGTTGGTCTTGTATGCATTCACCATGTGTTCTGTAAAACATTACTAGAACCCTTCCCTATATGCCTTCAACCTGTGCACCCTTCTTCAAATAGGTCATGCGCACCCACGTGCCTTCTTGTACTTGCCAATATTTTGGGTCCCAACAATATGTAGTCAATAGTATATGTAGGGCTCATGGAAGATTATATTTGTATAACATTTATATGATGTATTTGATCAATATATATTATGATGAAAATGACTCGGTTTTATGATTTATATTGTTCATATTTCATGTATGGTTGATCTCAATGTATAAGGTGATGTATGCTTTTGTGACTACACCCATATTGGATGTGTTAGTTATTAGATGTGAAATGGCCATATTGCCCCCAGTTTTTGAAATAATATGATGAAATTATAATAGCTTCTAAGTTATGTCATCTGGAAGCAAAAACACAATGTTAGAAGTCTTCAAAGTTAGGTCATCTAGAAAACGAACGTGAAATGTATGAATAGCTTCCCACTATGGATTTTGTACATATATGATGAAAGTTTTGAAAGCTTGAATACTCCTACACTTAGGTAACCTTTAGGAGGTCACACATAACTCCCAAATAAGATCATCAATGAGGTCAATTATAACATTTAACAAAATGTAGGGATGATATGCTTATCTATTTTGGACATGAAAGGGGGTTTGAACATGTATAGATTCAATGAAGGGATTGAATATTCTCCTTGGTTACTCATGGAGAGATCTAAAGAGAGATATCCCCAACTGTTAGGTCATTAGGGATTTTTAATATAAATTGGTGAATGATCACATGGAGATATTTTTACTCACTTGATGTCCCCCAAGTTAGGTCAATAGGGAGAAGCTTTACCTGAAATGCTTGCATTTATAATTTGATACATTTATTGCCCAAAGGTATTAGGTCAATGTGGGAATCCCTTTTTATAGGTATTCACCCTTCATGGGTATGGTATACATTTTTGAATTATAGCTATCCTTTAAATGCATGATCAATATACCAGGGGACTTTTAGGATTACCCCAATGAGTATGCCCTTCCTTTCAGTGAATGGGGAAGTGATGAGAAGAACAAATGCTAAGCCGAAAGTATAAGCGAAATAGATAGTCCTTCAAGGGATCGAAGTCTACCATGTGTATGTATTGACTTTTGAGGAAAATGCATCGAGAGATTATTTACATATAATGTTTTCAGCATGGAGGTGGGGAGGAATCCCTAACAGACCATTTTGAGGAAGGGAAAATGTACACATATGATATACACATTTGTATTCCATGTCATCTTCCTTAGTTGATACAGGGTGGATGGGTGTAGTGATTCAAGGGGTTATTTCTAGACTATAGTAACGTGAGTGATCCATAGAGTAACTATAAATAGTAAGGTGAAAGATTCTTGAGTCACCTCATTTGGTTTTTACGTGTTTGGGATTGATCTTTGAGTAAGTAAAGATACCACAAGTGAGAGCAGCATTTCCTAACCAGTTTGAGAGGGTGGCTACTGTCGTGGTGTCACACACAACTATGGAGTTGGTAAGTGCAGTATAAAGGCCACAATTGCAAGGCATTCCAAGGCTCTACTTTAGGTTCACCATCAAGATAAGAGAGACAGTACGCTCTTAAACCATATTTATGACCTAATGATGATAGTGGTGAGGGTGCCAATAACCCTTGGGGAAGAAGCTCCCAAGTCTGGGCACTTGTGTCCTACTCCTGGGCACCCCAATCCTGCATCTAGGTGCCCTTGTCTAGAATTATGAAAAATGACATTTTTAATGTATATGAATGTGATAAGTGAGTGTGTTTTTACTTATAAGGAGTTTTAAATGCTGCGTTCTTAATAAAATTGATGATGTTATACAGAGGGATATTACTCGAGGGAGTTTCACGGAGGTTGTTTCTTGAGTACTTTTCTTGAGTTAGGTTTTTCAGATGATGATTGTGTAACATTCCCATTTTAAGACTTTAGAAACAAGGGGAAAAAAATTGAATAATGTTCTCTATTCTAAATAATAATAATTTATAACACACACTCTAATGCTAATCAATCTCATAACAAAAAACCATATGCAGTTGTAAATGACTTGATGAAACACCGATCTCTCATTCCATGACTTGGTATCATACTGATCTCTCATGTTAACTTATTGATTTGTATACCATATATACTTGGTTCCCTTACCCTTTTTGGGTATTAAGTGTTATGTTTAAGAGGCATATTTGAATATATGTTACCAATATTCATTTGAAATTCCGCTTCTTAAACTAGGTGATATAGGACAATGCAACCAGCAACTTGCGATACTTTGGCCAAAGATTTAAAAACATATTGCTCATGTTTTTATTCCTAGATGGCATACTCATCAAATGGAATACATCCTTCACCCCACTTCATCTGTTATCTAGAATGGTCTTCACTGACTCTTATTAGTCCACTTGTTCAAGGTTTAGCCCTAGCCAAGGTTAGCAACATAGTCTAGTGTGGAGGAATACTCATGGTGACTAAGGTTACATAGACATACCCAATCGACCTAAGTCGATTGTGTGTCTCTAGCTACCCTAAGTCATCGTGAGCTGCCCCATGCACTAGATCATACACCTAACTCTACCTGGGGTAGAATTGGGAACAATTCATATTTATGTAAATTTGGATGACTAAACTCTAAAGGGTGTTGCAACATGTCAACTGCAATAGAATATCCTCATGAAGACCTAAGTCTTCATGAAGGTATGGTACTATAGTTTACGTGTGCCAACATCCAACTGAGTTCACCTCATCTAGATGAACATACAATGGAAAGAATTTAAAGACTTATTAAATTTTCCTTATAAAGGGTTAATTACAGCAGCCCTACTGAAAAACTAGGTTCATTACCCATTAGGGTTTTAAGTAAAAGTTGCAATTATATTTGGTATGCAGATACGTCTGCCCCCTAACCATTTCATAAGTTTTGATTTTTAATCCATTGACATTCTAATTTATGTTTCACAAATAGATTCAGCATACTTAACAATGATGTTAACTTTACTTACATATCCAAGTCTTAGCTTGTTTAAGTTCGGAGTCAGTTATTTTATTATTAGACTTCATTGGGATGAATTCTAATCCTTAAAATTTTATTTTCATTATTCCTATAATCTATTTAAGAATTAATCAAGAGGAATCACACCTTTCCTCTATCCAAATATAACATTCAAATTTGATTCCAATAGTTCTTAAAACAGTCTATTAATCATTGCAGGGAAGTTGCCTTCCCTTTTTATTATAAAGGAATTAGGGTTCATTATAACCCCATAATAATTTTGCAATTTTATCATCATGGTTTCATACACTCATCATTATTTTTTTAGTAAATCCATAGTGAATTATTTGAATGCCCATCTCACTATGTCAACTTAATAAGTTGTATTTAATTAAGAGGGTATCACATCTAGTACTCTTAACTTCTAATTCATTTTTAAACCAACCCAAGAGGGTATATATATATAGATATATATATATATATATATATATATATGAAATATATATAAATAAGCTTATCATTTCCATTCACAGAATACCCACAAGGATTACACATTATGTTCAAACAAACCCACAACTCTTTCATTCATAAAATGGGATTCATACATTATAAGTCCACACATTTCAGACATTTCTAGTTTCAAAATAACAATATGAAGATTAATTACAAAGACAACTTCCATTTCCAACAAATACATTTAAATAATGATCCATATTTCATCATAAAATATCCATCCTCTTAATAAACAAATATAATTTCTTAAAGGTATTTTCTCCTTTCATCACTTACGAATTCCATCTGCAAAAAATTCTATCATGGGTTAGTTCATCTAACTAAACATGATAAGCAATAAGCATTAAAACAATGTGCTTTTAGCTAACTGTTTCATAAAGAGAACTCTGCTTTTATGAAACAGTTTAAGCATTACAGAAAGACATACCAAAAATAAATACCAGTTACAAATGAGATAGAGGTAAGGTGATTAACTATATCATAATTAAGAACTAGATCATGATATATATCAACATCAACTTTCAGACTATTGTTTACATGTAAAAAGAAGTAAAACATTAATCCAAGATAAGTACTAATTTTATCAAATGACAATTTTCCTTTCAATTGACATTTTACATAATTCACTTCTCAAGTAATCTTGTTCATCATGAGAAGATAACTATCCATACTATCTCTTTGGAATAGATCAACATTTTATAATACAATAGTATTTCCATCTAAGCATTATTTCAACTAATTCCATCCTAGAATAAGAGATGACAAGTTCAAATCAAACATAGGAATAAATTTAGGATGAAACAACACCAATTTAAGGAAAGAGTTTCTAATTAAAGAATCCTAAAAATTCAAAATCCAGAGTTAGAAACCAATCAAAGTTCAGGTTCCGCACTAATAAATTTTGAACAAAGGATGGGATCAACTTGTCATGCAGTTGGAATCAACAACACATTCCTAAACTAGATATGTCATTACCAAGGTTTAAATCAAAATAGAAGAATGGAGAGAATTAACAATCATCTATAGCTCATGTATCCATTCAAATATTTTTCACCAAATAATCAGACTTACTCATAATATTTCCAACTTAAACAAAACAATTCTCCCATGCAACCTTAGCTTTAGCTAACCTATCCTAGTACAATTGGAAGGAGAGACCACTTTCATATTTTACCTTTGAATAATCAAAAGAGAATCAAGAATGTATAATCATATATTAATATGGTCATTCATAAAACGTAACAAACTAAAATCCTAAAATAGATATCAAAATTAGGATTCAGAAGAGCAAGTCAAAACCCACCCTCCAGCTTAAACCCAAATTATATAAGGAAATGAATCAACATAGTGAAATCCAAATAGGGTAAATCGATTATTTTTTATCAATAGAACATTGTCTAAAATTAGAGTGAGTCTGAACCAAGTTCAACGGTCAAGGAAAAGAAATGATGCAACCAAACACATCAACAAATGTCCATCGAGTTGTCAAACATTAAAGTTGACAACACAACAATAGAAAACATAGTACGCTAATACCCAAATAACCATTTTCCTTTATTTAGCAACAACTGATCTGAATTTCATAGGTTACCCAAATACATAAAGGAATAGAATATAATAACATTTCCCTTACAAGGATTTCGAGAAGAGTATACTTCTATTTAAGTAAGAATTCCCTTCAAGAAATAAACACGATTTCATTAACTAGACCATCAATAAAATGACTGAGTTTAAGAAGTCCCAACAAATGAAAACTTCCAATCCAAGTAAAATAAGTTCAAAACAATTTAACTTTCCTCAAAATCGCATAGGGGATGGAGGACTACAACAAAAAAAATACATAAGCTAAAACACTAAATCCCAACACAGGAGTTATAAGAATTCACATTACTTTCCACATTTTTATCATTCCCCCATAACCCATAAAAATATGCTAAAGTCAAGGTTATAGAAGTGTAATCTCCTTAAAGATGCAAACACGATTCAATAATAGAGAAGAAAACAATTGTTAATCTTCTAAAGTATTATTACTAAGTGACACAAAGATTTCTCTAGAATAATTTCCCCAAATTAAGCATATCAAGCTTCCTATAGTTCAACATTGTTTATCAAGAGATCATACAGTATCAATTGTACCTCAAGTTTAAGTAACAATAACAAGGCATACTCAGCTAGTCAAATCAAGAGAAACAAAATCTAGACCACCCTTTTCTTACACTAGAGAAGTCACAAACAACATTCACTAAAAAAAATCCACAAGTCGCACAAGTAGAGATAAACTAGATAATCATGCTAAACCAAATTGATCCTAAGAATATTCATTCACAGTTTGAACAGTAGTTGAGTTACTTGAAAGTTTAACACAACTCAACAAAAGTACCAAAGTTACAACCTCATCTTAGGCTACAATCATGAAGTTAAAGCATAACTCAATATTCCAAACAAGGGAATCGTAACCCATAACAGATCATCCATAAGAAATAGATTAATTCAAACAATAAAATACAGTAAATAATACAATCATCGAAAAACAAGATCATAACATTAGCAAAATACCCATTCATCCCCAAGATCAGAGATCAATCATCCAAGCAAAAATCAATTGTTTCCAAGAGAAGAGTTGTTTTTATGAAAACATTTAAGTAAAATAAAAACAACTTAATGGGTAGAGCATATCATGCCTGATAGTGCTTCTCCTTCACTGTTTCGTAGAATATCTCTGAGCAAAACTTCAATACCTTCTTCTTTTCTACATGAATCTCAATAGAACCTTTGACTCTTTCCCATTCCTTCTTCTTATAGTTTCCACAGAGTCCAAAATAATAGTTCCAAGTAATGCAAAATAACCAATCAAACAAGAGTCAAACTGAAGTTTCGACGAACATAGAAAGAACATCATGCAGATCTCGAGATAAAAAAATTAAATCTGAAGAATAAAAAAACTATGCAAAACCCCTCATGTATTCTCCTAGGTGGTTTTTCACCAAATTCAAAAACATTAAATGCAACGGACAGATAGTTCCCTCCTTTTTCCACCCCACTGCCATCTCCATTTCTTGGACGAAGACTAACTTAAAATTTTTCATGCAACTAAATTCATTAGAGATGTCAACTCAGCTCTCCCCAAATTTTCACATTGCTCATGCCAAAGTTGGTGATAGAAAAATATAGAGGATGCATTAAACTTCATTTAAACACCTTGAAACCGATGCCACCGACCACCCATACTTCCATGTGTTCCATAGGCCCCCTCTAGGTTAGCCACATTTTAAGCTAGATTAACAGTTAGCTTAGGAAATCCACATAGGTCCATAGGTAGGCCTCATTTAGGGTACAATACTAACATTTTAATTTCAAGAGACCAAAAATACATAGGTTAGACTTAACTCTAGGCTTAAGTTACTAAATTTTAGTCATAATTATAATAGGTTCTTGTTCAAAGCAATATTTCATGCTTAAAAAAGAAGAAACTGCCATGACATCTACATTCAACATGTTTTTGGGTCTGATGACCTCATTAATTCTCTAGCACAGTCTGATTCTAGTAATCAACTGAACTGACAGGCTTGGTCGTTATGACCACAAAATTATGAATTTGAAAGCATACCTTAGATCAATGGAATTGATTTAAGGTAATGTTGTCCTGAAGGAAGAGTTTATAAAAATTGAACCCCTATTTTTCAATCCTAGTAGTAAATTAATTCTGTGTAAAGGAGGTGAATTTCCCACATAAATTAAGAAAGAGTATGACATAATGTATATATTCAGTAGATGAATTATTGATCAAGGGATCATTTTTTAAAGTTCCCTAAACATTCCTAAATGGTGTCAGTGCAGAAGATCATCTCGATAGCTTTCCAACAACTATGAGAATGTGGAAAACAGACATTGAGAGCTCTAGATATGTTCAGTCAAAGTTCAGACAGCAAGAAAGTCAACTCTCGTCAACTAGTCAATATTGGACCAATGGCACTGCGACACGTGGCGAAAAGGCAAAAGGGAGTTGTTTGTTGGTTTTCAATCACCAGTCTTCGACGAGCGTAAAAATGGTGCACGGGAACAAGAGGCTCAACTTTTATTACAGAGGGGAGCCCAGCCACCGTGTGGACTATGGTATAATCACCGACGTGGTGGGTCCACAAGCCACCACATGGCTTGCCACCACTCATTGAATTCACTCGATTTTCCTATCAGGAGACGACAAGTGGAATATATGCTATTTATCGAGTTAATTATTTTTATGCCAAATTGTATGGGTTGAAATTATATTATCTTGGTAAGTCCACTTTCCAAATGCCACATATATACATATTAATGTTTATACATTATTATTATTAACCACCAACATAGGCTATGACCACGTGGATGGGAGGATGAAGTGATTGTTGGGCTAAGCCATTCGTGGTACCAAATCCACGTGGAGATGGGGGCGTTTATACCTCTTATGGCCCTTTGACCGCTTCACATATGCGTGGGAAGGCTATTTAAAGCCTTAAAACTTTATCCCACCTCAAAATGTGGGATATACCCACTTACCTTAGCTGCTCGACGGGGATTTTAACCCATTTAAAATGTTAAGCGCCCTATTTGGGGTTTAATCCCATTAAACATGCAATCCGATTTAATCCCATTACACATGCTACCGGATGAGGCTATTATTAGCCTTAGGATAATTTTTAATGCATTTTTTAAGGGCCCTATTTTTGTATAAATAGGGAACCTATTCTATTGCAATGGAACACACACAACTCAAGCTTATTATTTGTTAAGCTTGTTGTGGGGACACACACAACCCGAGCTTATTATTTGTTAAGCTTATTTGTGGGATGTGTCAACAGGTATTGTCTATTGGCCTATTATTTTAGGCAATAGTAGATGAAATATTTGTGATTGGGAGTAAATTATAAACTACCCAATAGGCCCATTGAGCCACACCAATTACTTGCAAATCTTGGATTGTCGACCAGAGTGCTAGCTTCGCATTGATAGCATCGAGAAGGCCTATCAAAGCCGAAGGAGATTGTGCATCAGGAAGGTGAAGAACGATTCGACTGATCATTGGAAGTTTTTCGAAGAACTGGTGTACTAATAGGCAAGTAAAATTCCATTAGGTTTTCTTGTGAAAGTACTATTGTAACTTACAAGTTTTGACTAGTGGAACGGTTCGACCATGAACCCGGAGACGTAGGCAATTGCCGAAATCTGTAATCAATCTGTGTGCAATTGTCATTGTCTTGCATTATTTTTAAATTTATTACTTAAAAGGAGTAAATTATCAGAAAATAATTGAAGCCTATAAGGGTCCAAGATCAGGTAGTAATAATCTGATTATTTTCGGATCAATTATCCCCTACTATAAACATGATTTCCCAAGTCATAAGAGTACATCGTCTTCAGACCAAATCACATATCAATGTTTTACCTTCTAAAGTAGAAGTCATCTTAGGTACATGTCATGTTAGGGGCGTTACATGCCTCCCTCCTAAAAAGCATCATCATCCTGATGATTAACTTAGTCAATAAGAGATTCAATCAAGATAAAATTATTTCCTTAGTATTTTCATAACAGAACCATATTTGAGAAATTTCAATTTTCATAATTATTCATCTTAATTGTTTCATTACTAAAGAATTTAGTTTCTTCCCAAAATTGGTAGATTTATTTACATACAAAGAATAAAATATTAATATTTTATCAATCTGTAGAATCAATTCTGTTTAAATAAATATGGAAAAGCCAATTTCATTTCTTCGAGGTTTTCCCAGATTGTACTTTCTTCATTAAATTGATCCCACTAGACCTTATATTGGCCTATTTCGTGATTCCTTAAGTGCAACTGGTGATTTTTCAGCGCTTGAATGGGTTTAACCATGATTATTCTTGGGTCTTCGACCTGCAAGGAATTCCAATTTAACACATGTGATAAATCTGACATGTATTTCTTAAGCAAATAAATATGGAAAACATCATGCATTTGTGATAAAGCAAGAGGTAAAGCTAAATGATAAGCTACAGGGTTGATTATTTTAACAATTTCAAAGGGTCCCACATAACGAGGTAATAACTTGGCAGCCTTGTTAAAAGTTATAGAACTCTTTTTTGGTTTAACCTACAAAAGACCTTCTCACCAAGTTCAAATTTCTTGTCAACCCTTTTTAAGTCTGCATAACTCTTTTACCTATTGTTTTCTTCCTTCAAACATTCATGAATCATTTTAACTTGTTTTTCCATTTCCGTAAGGATTTCAGGTCCAATTACCTCTCTATCCTCAATTCTATCCCAACTAGCTGGGGTTCTACATTTCCTTCCATATAATTCTTCGAAAGGTGCCATTTTTAGATAGGCGTGATATGTGTTATTATAAGAAAATTCAACTAATGGAAGATACTCTTCCCATTTATATTGTTGGTCCATGTAATACATTCATAACATATCTTCCAAAACTTGGTTGACTCTTTCAGTTTTCCCATCTATTTCCGGATGATATGCAGAATTGAAATTTAGTCTAGTCCCTAGGGCTACATTAAGTGTTTGCCAAAATATAGATGTCATTCTCGGGTCCCTATCTGATATGATTAATTATGGTACTCCATGTAATCTAAAAATTTCATGCATAAATCTTTTTGCTAAAACAGGTGAATCATCCTTTAGGTTACCAACAATAAAATGTGCTACTTTTGTTAGTTTATCAACAACTAGAATAACATCATGTTTATTTCTTAACATAGGAAACCCTTGAACAAAATCCATACTAATTACTTTCCATTTATACTATGTTATGCTATGAGGATACAGAAAACTAGCTGAATGCATATGTTCAGCTTTAACACGTTGACATTCTAAGCAGTGTGTCACAAAATCAATCATGTCCTTTTTCATCCCTTTCTAAAAATATTGTTGTTTTATGTCAGCAAGTATTTTCATAATGTCAGGATTTCTAGAAAAAGGTGAATTATGAAATTCAGTTAACAATTTCCTTCTTAATTCGTTTAATGAAGGTATGTATACTCTATTTTCAAACGTCAATATTCCTTCATCATCAAAGTGAAAAACCTTTATATCTCGCATCCTTTGGATCTGCAGCAAGTGTTGTTTTTACTTGCTAAAAATAAGAATCAGATTCCATGACGCTTTTACTTCATCCTTAAACTGAGTTCTCAATGTTATAACAATGGAAATATGCTTCCTACGACTCAGCGCATCTGCCACTCTATTTTCCTTGCCTTTAATATAACTTATGTCAAAATCATACTGACATAGAAATTCTAAGCACCTTCATTGTCTTACATTTAGATTTGGATGAGTGAAAATATACTTCATCCCAAGATGATCAATATTTAATTCAAAAGTTCTACTAATAAGATAATGCCTTCATACCTGAAGTGCATGAACAATAGAAGCAAGTTCTAGGTCATGCGGAGCATAGTTCAGTTCATGTAACTCGAGTTTTCTACTCTCATAAGCTATAATGTTCTCGTTTTGCAAAAAAATACCTCTGAGACCCTCCCCAGAAGCATTTTTTTACTACAATAAATTCTCCATTAGGATCAGGTATAGCCAAAATAGGTGCAGTTGTTAACTGATATTTTAGAGTCTTAAATGCAGATTCACATTTTTCATTCCACACAAATTTCTTATACTTCTACAATGAAGTGATTCATGCAGTGACTTTGGAAAATTCTTTGACAAAATTTCTATAATAACCAGCAAGACCCATGAAGCTTCTAACTTCATGTACATTCTTAGGTGCATGCCACTCAGTTATTGCAACAATTTTTGAGGGATCTACAACTATTCCATCCTTGCTTATGACATGTCCCAAATAGTGCACTTTCGTCTCATAGAAGGAACATTTGAACAAATTACCATACAACCTTCTCTTTCTTAATATTTCCATAACTATTTTCAAATGCTCATGATGCTCATCAATGCTTTTAGAATATATGAGAATATTGTCCAAGAATACAAGAACAAATTTGTCCAAGTATTCTTGAAAAATATTATTCATTAAATTCATAAATGTTATGGGTGCATTTGTTAAACCAAAAGGTAAAAATGTGAATTCATAATGTTTGTACCTTATTCTAAAAGTTTTTTTATGAATATATTCATCCTTGATTTGTAACTGATGATATCCAGATCAAAGATCTATTTTAGAATACACTAATGCATCTCGCATCTGATCAAACAGATCATCAATTCTAGGAAGTGGATATCTATTTTTAATTGTTTCTTTGTTTAACATCCTATAATAGATGCACAATCTAATTGTTCCATATTTCTTTTTCACAAAAATTAATGGTGCTCCACAAGGTGAAACACTTGGCCTTATTAATCCTTTAGCCAACAGATTTTGTAATTGTGACTTAAGTTCAACTAGTTCAATGGTAGGCATTCGATATGGTTCCTTGGAAATAGGTTCAGTTCCCATATTGATATCAATCATGAAATCAAACTCTCGTTTGGGCAGAAGACCACGTAACTCTTCTAGAAACACATCACTAAAATTTCATAGCAGCAGGTATCTTTCCAAGAATTCACTACTTTCATCGGTCGTTTCAGAAATTTTACTACATACAAAGTGCAACCTTTATTTTTTGCCCTTTTTTAGTTACATACTTGAAAATGTCCTAACTAAAATCTCACGTTTTATCCCCTGAATGTCTGTTGTTTTCTGCAGGTCATCAAGACAACTAATGTGTTTTTCAAAATAATCAACCTTTGCCTTATGTTCAGCTAGCTAGTTAACACCTATGATTACATCATAAGACCCCAAAGGAGCAACATAAAGATCAACTTCAGTGGAAAAACTAGGCAAGTCAAGGAATGCTCCAAAAAGACACATACTAACTATGTGGACAACATTATTTCTATAATGTACCGCCCATGATTTATCCATTTTTCCATCTTTTATTTATAATTTTGAAGCTAATTTGGTATAAATAAATCATTCAGTAGCTCCAATATCAAAAATTATAATTACAGGCATACCAAATAACTTACCTGGCACTTCTATATGCGTAACTTACTTTTCATTCCGTTTGTCAGCTACTGCAAAATGAATCTTATGCTACTGATTTCTTTCATCCTTCCTCAAAGGACACTGATTTGCATAATGATCCTTTCCACAATTATAACATCCTCCTACAGGTCATTTCTTAGGCTCAAATTTATTTCTAGCCTTAGATTTATCATTCTAACCCCCATATGAATTTTTTCTGTTATTATTGTTCTTGAAAATGTTGTTTTGTACATTAGTAGTAGGTTTATTTGCTACATTTTTCTTGTTATTATCAGCAACAACAAAAATTCATACCAAATTTATTCCATGGCCCCTTTTTGGGTGCAAGGGACGAAGAAGAATTTGGAACTTTATTTCTAATTTCTTCTTTATGGGCAGAGATTGCTTTCAATTTCTGCTCCTGCCTTATGGATTTTTCAACAACCCCTTCCATAGTGGTTGGGCTATGAACATCCACTTCACCACCTATAATGGGATTTAACCCCATAATGAATTTTCATATTTTGAATTTCTCATCAGTTTGATACTGAGGTACGTACTTAAGGAGCTTAGTAAATCTCTCCCAGTACTCTGTTATAGTTAACTTTCCTTGAGCTAAGTTCTGAAATTTAGTCATTTTCTGATCATAGTAAAGATGTGGCATCCATTTTTGCCTAAAATAATTTTTAAATTGATCCCAAGTGATGTTTTTTTCATCAATTTTTAACTCAACCCTTTGGTTGTCCCACCAATAAGATGCCCGATGGAAAAATTGGTAAGCTCCCCATATTGCTTTTGTTTCCTCAGAGAAGTTCCTTATTGCAAAGTACTTCTCCATTTCGTTGAGCCAGTTCTTAGCTCCATCTCCTAGTGTAGTGCCATCAAACTTGGGTGGACTTATCCTTTTTATGTCATTAGTGAGTTCAGCTGTCAATCTTACTTTTTTATTCTCAGGTTGATTAGATATATTAACATTAGCATTGGCTGCATTATTATTATAACTACCTAAATTCCCAACACTGGTGTTGTCCACAAGAGGTGGTTGATTATTATTACCAGCATCTTCTTCCTCCTCCTCATTTCCCATTACTTGTTTTTCAAGTACATCTAAATGATCTCTTATGTCCAATAGGGCAGCAAGGATCTCATTGAGTTTTTGGGCAGTAGTTGCTTCTCCACCAGGTGGTGGGTTGTTTGCAGCATTTTCTTTCATTCTAACCATTTTCTTTTAATATGAAAATTTAAGTTTTTATCAGATTATGGACATAATAGGTCCAAGAGCTGTAACCTTCAGCTTTGATACCAAGATGTAACATTCCCATTTTAAGACTTTAGAAACAAGGGAATTTTTTTTGAATAATGTTCTCTGTTCTAAATAATCATAATTTAGAACACACATTCTAAGCCAATCAATCTCATAACAGAAAACCATATGCAGCTATAAATGACTCGGTGAAACTGTGATCTCTCATTCCATGACTCGGTATCATACCAATCTCTCATGTTAACTTATTGATTTGTATACTGTGTATACTTGGTTCCCTTACCCTTTTCGGGGTATTAAGTGTTTTGTTTAAGAGGCCTATCTGAATATCTGTTACCAATATTCATCTAAAATCCCACTTCTTAAACTAGGTGATATAGGACAACACAACCAGCAACTTGCGATACTTTGGCCAAAGATTTAAAAACATATTGCTCATGTTTTTATTCCTAGATGGCATACTCATAAAATGGAATACATCCTTCACCCCACTTCATCTGTTATCTAGAATGGTCTTCACTGACTCCTATCAGTCCACTTGTTCAAGGTTTAGCCCTAGCCAAGGTTAGCAACATAGTCTAGTGTGGAGGACTACTCGCGGTGACTAAGGGTACATAGACATACCCAATCGACCTAAGTTGATTGCGTGTGTCTAGTTACCCTAAGTCATCATGAGCTGACCCTTACACTAGATCATACCCCTAACTCTACCTGGGGTAGAACTGTGACCAAGTCATATTTATGTAAATATGGATGACTAAACTCTCAAGGGTGTTGCAACATGTCAACTACAACACAGTATCCTCATGAAGACCCAAGTCTTCATGAAGGTACTGTACTACAATTGGTGTGTGCCAACATTAAATTGAGTTCACCTCATCTGGATGAACATACCATAGTAAGAAGTTAAGGACTTATTAAATTTTCCTTATAAAGGGTTAATTACAGTAGCCCTACTGAAAACTAGGTTCATTAACCATTAGGGTTTCAACTAAAAGCTGCAATTAGAGTTGGTATGCAGATACATCTTCCCCCTAACCATTTCATAAGTTTTGATTTTTAATCCATTAACATTCTAATTTATGTTTCACAAATAGATTCAACATACTTAACAGTGATGTTAACTTAACTTACATATCCAAGTCTTAGCTTGTTTAAGTTCAGAATCAGTTCTTTCCTTATTAGACTTCATTGGGATGAAGTCTAATCCTTAATATTTTCTTTTCATTGCTCCTATTTTGATTTCAGAATTAATCAAGAGGAAGCACATCTTCCTCTATCCAAAGATAACATTCAGATTTGATTCCAAGAGGTCTTAAAACAATCTATTAATCATTGCAGGGAAGTTACCTTCCCTTTTTCTTATAAAGGATTTAGGTTCAATTATAACCCCATAGTATTTTACAAGTTGTCATCATGGTTTCATACACCCACAAACATTTGTTTTAGTAAAGCCATAGTGACCCAATTGATGTCCAATCACTAATGTCAACTTTAATAAGTTGTATTTAATTAAGAGGGTAGCACATCTAGTACCCTTAACCTCTAATTCATTTTTAAACCATCCCAAGAGGGTATATATATATTATATTTAAGAAGTAGAAATAAGCTTATCATTTCCATTCATGGAATACCCACAAGGATTACACATTATGTTCAAACAAACCCACAACTCTTTCATTCATAAAATGGGATTCATACATTATAAGTCCACACAATTCAGACATTTCTAGTGTCAAACAACAATATCAAGATCAATTACAAAGACAACTTCCATTTCCAACAAATACATTTTAATAATGATCCATATTTCATCATAAAATATCCAGCCTCTTGATAAACAAATATAAGTTCTTAAAGGTCTTTTCTCCTTTCATCACTTACGAAGTCCATCTGCAAAAATTCTAGCATGGGTCAGTTCATTGAACTGAGCATGATAAGCACTAAGCATTAAAACAATGTGCTTTTAGCTAACTGTTTCATAAAGAGAACTCTGCTTTTATGAAACAGTTTAAGCATTACAGAAAGACATACCAAAAATAAATACCAGTCACAAATGAGAGAGAGGTAAGGTGATTAACTATATAATATTTAGAATTAGATCATGATATATATCAACATCCACTTCAGACTATTGTTTTGTGTAAAAATAATTAAAACATTAATCCAAGATAAGTACTAATTTCATCAAATGACAATTTGCCTTTCAATTGACATTTTACATAATTCACTTCTCAATTAATCTTGTTCATCACAAGAAGATAACTATCCATATTATCTCTTTGGAATAGATCATCATTTAATAATACAATAGTATTTCCATCTCAACATTATTTCAACCAATTCCATCCTAGAATAAGAGATGCCAAGTTCAAATCAAACATAGGAATAAATTTAGGATGAAAAGACAACAATTTAAGGAAAGAGTTTCTAATTAAAGAATCCTAAAAATTCAAAATCTAGAGTTAGAAACCAATCAAAGTTCAGGTTCCGCACTAATAAATTTTAACAAAGGATGGGATCAACTTGTCATGCAGTTGGAATCAACAACACATTCCTAAACTAGATATGTCATTACCAAGGTTTAAATCAAAATAGAAGAATGGAGAGAATTAACAATCATCTATAGCTCCTGCATCCATTAAAATATTTTTAACCAAATAGCATACTTACCCATAATATTTCCAACTTAAACAAAACAATTCTCCCATGCAACCTTAGCTTTAGCTAACCTATCCTAGCACAATTGGAAGGAGAGACCACTTTCCTATTTTACCTTTGAATGATCAAAAGAGAAACAAGAATGAACAACATATATTAATATGGTCATTCATAAAACGTACCAAAATAAATCCCAAAATAGAGATCAAAGTTAGGATTCATAAGAGCAAGTCAAAACCCACCCTTTAGCTCATACCCAAATTAGATAAGGAAATGAATCAACCTAGTGAAATCCAAACAGGGTAATTGATACACAATTATCTAAAATCAGAGTGAGCTGAACTAAGTTCGGTGGTCAAGGAAAAGAATCGTGCAACAAAACACATCAAAAAAGTCCATGAAGTTGTCAAACATTAAATTCGACAAAAACAATAGAAAATAATACTCCAATACCCAAAGACCCTTTTCCTTTATTTAGCAACAACTAACCAAATTTCATAGGTTACCTGAATACACAAAGGAACATAATATAATAACACTTCCCTTATGGGGCTTTCGAGAAAAGTATATTTTTGTTTAAGAAATAATTCCCTTCAAGAAGCCAACACGATTTCATTAACCAAACCATCGATAAAACGAATGAGTTCAAGAAGTCCCAACAAATGAAAAATTCCAATCCAAGTAAAATAAGTTCAAAACTATTTAACTCTCCTCAAAATCCCAGGGACGGAGGACTGGGATAGAAAAAACATAAGCTAAAACACTAAATCCCAACACAGGGGTTATAAGAACTCACATTGCTTTCCACATTTTTATCATTCCCCCATAACCCATAAAAATATGCTAAAGCCATGGTTATAGAAGTGTAATCTCCTTAAAGATGCAAACATGATTCAATAATAGACAAGAAAACAACTGTTAATCTTCTAAAGTATTATTACTGAGTGACACAATATTTCTCAAAATAAGTTCCTCAAATAAAGCATTTTAGCTACCTACAGTTCAACACTGTTTATCAAGAGATCATACAGTATCAACTGTACCTTAGGTTTAAGTAACAAGAGCAAGGCATACTCAGTTATTCGAATCAAGAGGAATGAAACCTAGACCACCCTTTTCTTACACTGGATAAGTTGCAAACAACATTCTATAAACAACTCCATAAATCACACAAGCAGAGATAAACTAAATAATCATGTTAAACTAGATTGTTCCCAAGAATATTCATTCAAGTTCGAACAGTAGTCGAGTTACTCACAAGTTTAACACAGCTCAACAAAAGTACCACAGTTACAACCTCATCTCAGGCTCCAATCAGAAGTTAAGCATAACTCATTATTCCAAACAAGGGAATCGTAACCCAGAACAGATCATCCATAAAAATAGAGAAGTTGAACAGTAAAATACAGTAAATAATACAAGCATCGAAAGCAAGATCATAACATTAGCAAAAACCCATTTATCCCCAAGATTAGAGATCAATCATCCAAGCAAAAATCAATTGTTTCCAAGAGCAGAGTTGTTTTTATGAAAACATTTAAGTAAAAGAAAAACAACTTAATGGGTAGAGCCTATCATGCCTGATAGCGCTTCTCCTTCACCGTTTCACAAAAGATCTCTGAGAAAAACTTCAATACCTTCTTCTTTTCCATGAATGTAAACAGAACTTTCAACTCTTTCCCATTCCTTCTTCTTATAGTTTCCACAGAGTCCAAAAATAGTTCCAAGTAATGCAAAATAACCAGTCAAGCAAGAATCGAACTGAATATTTGATGAATAGAAAGAACATCATGCAGAGCTCGAGCTCAAAAATAAACCAAAGAACAAAAAAACCATGCAAAACCCCTCATGCATTCTCCTAGGTGGTTTTTCACCAAATTCAAAAACATTAAATGCAAAGGACAGATAGTTCCCTCCCTTTTCCATGCCACCACCATCTCCATTTTTGGCGAAGACTACCTTAAAATTTTGCATGCAACTAAATTTAGTGGATATGTAAACTCATCTCTCCCCAAATTGTCCCATTTCCCACGCAAAATTTGGCGATAGAAAAAGATAAGGATGCATTAAACCTCATTTAATTACCTTGAAACCGATGCCACCGACCACCCATCATCCATGTGTTCCATAGGCCCCCTCTAGGTTAGCAACCTTTTAAGTTAGATTAACATAAGTTTAGGAAATCAACTTAGGTCCATAGGTAGGTCTTTAGTTACGGTACTAACATTTTAATTTCAAGAGACCAAAGAGACATAGGTTAGACTTAGCTCTAGGCTTAAGTTACTAAATTTTAGTCATAATTACAATAGGTTCTTGTTTGAAGCAATATTGCATGCTTAGAAAAAGAAGAAACTACTCATGACATCCACATTCAACATGTTGTTGGGTCTGAACGACATCATCGATTCTCCAGCACAGTCTCCGATTCTAGTAATCAACTAAATTGACAGGATTGGTCATTATGACCAAAAAATTATGAATTTAAAAGCATACCTTGGATCAATGGAATTGATCCAAGGTAATGTTGTCCTGAAGGAAGAGTTTATAAAAATTGAACCCATATTTCTCAATCCTAACAGTGAATTAATTCTGCATAAAGGAGGTGAATTACCCATTTAAATTAAGCAAGAGTATGACATAATGTATCTATTTAGTAGATGAATTATTCCCTACTACAAACATGATTTCCCAACTCATTAGAGTACACTGTCTTAAGACCAAATCATTTGTCAAAGTTTGTACCTTCTAAAGTAGAAGTCATCTTAGGTACCTATCATGCTAGGGCTCTAGTACATGCCAAGTCCCATATTAGTTTTGATGTTATCCTAAGGTCTAGTGTTCCACGCTAGGAGAAGTTCATAGTGGTTGTTATTACTTTATCCATAGTGGTAGAGGGAGTTGGATTAGGCATCTTGTATAAGATGCATGATATATGTCGGCATATAGAGGACGAGATTACTAGATATGTGTGGGTGTGGTGTGTGTTGACCCACCTATATAGAGACCTATACCGATTTACTCATGATGAGCATGGAGGTGGGATAGGAGCTACTTCGTTGTTACATGTGTGGGCGTATGATCACATAGCAGTGTTGAGGTTAGTTTGAGGCCCACAAGAAGAGTGGGCTAGACTTGAGATATATGTGAGGAGGTGTATTAATATTCATTTGCATAGGATGGATATATATACCTATAGGGAACTGATAGATAGGATGGGACCCGAGGCATTCACATGGAGGCCATATCATGATTATGGAGGATGGCCCAGGATGTTATATATATTTGGTGTATTCAGAGGCTTATGTGGCCAGAGGATCAATTTCCAAGTGTTGTTAAGTTGTTCCAAGTGGAGACAGTATTGCACCATTTTGGTATGGCTCGGGATGTGTTTGCAAAATATGTGGATGTGCAGCATCAGTGTTCTGAGCAAGCAACAGAGATTACCCTATTACAGAGGAATTTTGAGAGGTATCGATGCCACGAATAGTGGTGCAAAGTGAGTGGTGAGGCATCTAGTTCTATGTCTCTTGCAGTACCCGAGAGCGATAGTGATGATGATTTTTGATGATTATGATTGGATATAATGTAGGGGAGCTTCCCCCCAGTGATAATTGTACTCAAAATATATGTATGGACACATTTTATTTATATATGATGAGCTTATTTTGTGGTGTATTGATATGGTGATTAATGTTGGAATGTATGTGATTTTTTTGTATATTTTTAGTGTTAGTTGATGGAATATTCATGTAATGACGACACAATGCTTTTTAAATGGAATTTTTAATGTGTAATTAGTATGATGATGATATGAAAATGCATGTAAAAATAGATGATATATGATTATCGAGATAATGTGTTGAGATGAATGTGTGTCGTAATAATGTAACGTAATCATAATATGTCAATGTGATGAGTGGGTGGGAAGTAGGGATGCCCCTCAACGTATGGATGATTAGGTTCATTAATATCCCTCAAAATTCAAGAATGAACCATGAAAATAAATAGTGCATCATTGGGAAATGATTGGAGTGCGCTAGATGAATGATGAAGCACGTGATGAAAGGTTCTTAAAGAAACCCCTCAATAGTCCTATAAGAACTATAAGAATACAAGTGCGTCATTGGGGGGTAAGGTCATAGCACTCACCTACCAAATACCAAGGCATCATGAAGTGGTGGAAGCATGTGGGATGGAAGCATCATGAGTGTATGAAATGAACTAAATGTCATATGGAGCTGCGGTGGGATGTGCGAGAGTAGACTTTGGTGGAAACCAATGTGAAGGAGAATCATGATGCAGTGGATGGCATGAATGTGATGAACGATATTGATGAAGTGGATGTAATGTATGTGATGATGAAGTGGTGTATAGAGGAGGTGGAGAGAATGCATGAGAAACAAATTGCAGTGAACGTACCATGGCCTGAGAACCAAATGTATGAGATGACTCAACTGTAGTAGAAATCCTATGGCGAGGTAGATGAGAGATGGATCACTCACGTGAGTGAGAGCCAAATGATATGATTCCCTTATCCTCTATTTGTTTCAATCAATCATGAAGGTAAATATAGTCATTATCTATGTGGCCATTGATGTGATGATAGTTACAATAAGGTTGGTCATGCTACTACTGTAATCGATGTTGTGGATGAGACCAGTTGGAGGGTAGTATAATTAATCACTTAGTAACTAAGACATGCAACACTTCATATGGTTGAGCATTATGAGAGAAGTGAAAAGGATCACACAATCGAGGTGCAGTGGTAGGAGGAGTAGCATTTCGCAGAGCCAAAGGAGTATGCTTTTTTGGTTGGATGGGTTGAGCCTGTTTGTTTTTCTTGTGAGACAAAGGTGGAGATTGTGTAGGATGCTCAACTAGAGGAAATGGTAAAAAAATAGATGAGGCAATGCCATAGAGGTTTTTTAAGGATCTATTATGTGTGTTGATAGAATATCTTGTTCTAGTTCAATATCTTTGTAACATAGAAGAATGAAAGACTCACATATATCATATTGTAATCTTTTCTTGAGTGGAGGAATTGGACCACAAAAAAAGATGAATTTATTTTCAAGATCTATAGGTTGGAATACTAACGGATGTATACAAGCATTGAATCATAAAATATAATCCTTGGTAGGTTCAGAGGATCCCTGATGTAGAGTAGGTAAGTGTTCATAAGTAACCTTAGGGTCATTATTGATTATAAACTGATGGAGGAAAGCATCCTCGATGTCATAGAAAGTACTAATGGATCCAAAGGGGATATGAGTGTACCATTGTAATGCCTCATCAATAATACTATAGAGAAAGGCCTTAAGTAATAATCTATCATTAGAATAAGAGGACATAGCCATATGGTAATGTATAAGATGAGAATGAGGGTCACCAGTACCATTAAAACATGTGAAATTAGGCATGATGAAGTCTTGAGGGAATGCTGAGTTATGAATCAGCTTAGTGACAGGGTTACCATGAAATGAATTTTTATCAATGGAAACATAGTAATCCCTACTTTCTAAAGTGAACGACTAGACCTGAAATTGTAACTGACCTACAACATGCATGAGAGAGATGATATATTGTGAAGGAATAGCGGGAGATGGAAATAGTGTATTAAGCGGTTGTAATTTTCCATTATGAGTGATCATAGGAATATCCAAAGGTGATGAAGGATATTTTGATGCTAAGGGCATAGTAGTAATAGGTTCTGATGAAGTTATAGTAGGTGATATAGATGGAACATCCATAGAAATGGTAAGACTAGCATCAGAAACATCCTTAACATATGAGGAAACTGATGGAGATATATCTATAGGAGAATATGGAGTAGGAGACGTAGGTGATGTAACAAGACGAGATGAAATAGTAGGTGAAGAAGAAGTGATAAATGGTGGTGACTCATGGACAATACTATATGCAATCTCAGGAGAAGGAAACAATGGAGTAGGCAAGTCATACTTAGCAATGTAGAAATAAGGAGAACCAGGACTATCAACCTCCTCATCTTTATCAGATAGAGATTCGGATATGAGAATGTTGTTAAGAATGCTATCAATAGGATCATCAACATAATGTGATGGAGCATGCAAACTAGTATGAGATGTATCATGAGAAGAATCATAGGAAGGGGTAGAATCATGATAAATAACTATATCAATAGCCAGAGTAGAAGAGGAATCAGTATGAACATGTGAGTGATTGTCAATATCAAGCAAGTAATCAATAATAGAATCATCTAAAGTTTCTTTTGAAAGGTCAGAAGGAGGATCACAAGTAGCCGTATAACATGGTGTACAATGAGTAAAGGCTATTGGATCCTTAAGAATACTAATACATATAGGATAATCCTAAAAATAATTAGGCACATGTTCTGGTCCATCTAGAAGTTGTTCTTTGATATGACTGGGTGTAGTGATAAGAGTACTATATCGAGCTTGGAGCTCAGTGATGACAACCTCATCATAGATAGGGTTAACACAAAAATGAGACATGATGGGTGAAGAATATGAGATATATTTATCCATTAGGGTTTGATTGGATCCTAGGGAAAGATATTCAAAAAATACGGGTTCACAAAAATTATTAACTAAAATATGAGATTAATAGCTATATTCTAAGTCAATCTAAATAGGTACAGAAATGTAATAAGTGGTACAAGCTAAAATATTGATTCTAAATATTTTATTTTAACATTTAAATGAAATGAAATAATGAAAATAAGGGGGATGAGATAATAAATTGAAATTAACTTACCTCATTATGTGTAGGACTGGATAGGATGATTGTGCGAACAAGACAGGGAATAACGATGCTACCTAGGAAATTGTAGAAGATGAAGATTTATCTGGACTGGGGCACCTAGGGGTTCCCTGGTCTATAATCTAGGTGCTCTAGTCTACAAAAAATCTCAAGATTTGAATCTGATATTTTCACAAGATATTCACAATATCTTTTTCTTGGCCACTCGGTTGTCACAATACCCTCGCTTATGTTGTTGTAGTGGTGTAATGAATACCTACCTGCAAGACCCCATACAAAGCATCAAATCCCTAAAAAATAACTATACAAATGAAGGGGTCAAACTAACCTTACTTATCACAATGGTGAACTTATGACTAAGTGTTTCAATACATTCCAAACCCAATGTAGTTTCGTGTGTAATTATGTGCCTAGGATTCCCTAGCGTTAATAACATAGAAGTAGAGGGAAATAACTAGATGTAAGATGCAAATGGTGGATGGAATAGAATGAATACAACCCTTTCCCCTTATTCTTGTGAGATGCAGATGTAGAAGATGCCAAAATGTTGTCTTTTTCCTTAATAGATAGCTAGCTCTTGATAGTAGATAGTTTTCCCTTTGAATACTAAGTATGTTATGTTTATATAGGGGTCTCTTGTTCAAATTTCAAAACTAATGATCTGACATGTTGACTAGTACCTAGGGGAATGAGAGGGAATATGAAAAATACCGACCTCAAATAATTGAATTAGAGCCAAGTGTTACAGATACCAGGTGCCCATGGGAACCTCAGTACTACCCTAAGTGCCCTAGTCAAAGACTAGAGATGAAAAATGTTGAAATAACGACACCTGATACTCCCTGAGAGATGACAAGAATTGTGCAAAAAAATGATGATTGTGGAAGATAAATGATGATGGAAAACAAATAAATAATGACAGGACTAAGGTATGAGTCATTAGTGAATAATTTTCTTACACAAGATCCATATATTAAATAATACACTTGGCGGTATAAATGTAAAAGTAAGTGCGTGATTTTGTGACTACACCAACAAGCTCTCCCTAAGACTGAAATCTCTCCTCCTTTGAATCTAATAGCAGAAAAAAATATTTTGGACCTAATAAGAGTGAAAAAATAACTCACTCTCAGTTAATATCCTCTATTTTGGAATTCATTCAAGATTTTATCCAAATCTAGGTCAATATCATGCAAGAAATCACATAAATCTGCCTCCATAGCTAGTAAACCACCTTTAGGATAAATAGATTCAAACCTCATCTTTAGTGTAAAAAAAGGCTAACTTCTGTTAGCTAAAAACTCAGCTCAAGCATTCAAATATCCTTCTTATAATTCCCCCTGTGAAGATACATCCTTCCTCTAATATAAAATACAAAAATTCAGTCTCTTACCTTGTTCTCATGGCTTGAAGATGACACAACCTCTTATCATATTCCCTAAAACACTCCATTCTTATTTTCTTTATTTGGTTATGAAAATATCTAATAATATTTCTAGACCTCAACCACGTCAATTATAGACATAACATTTTGCTCAATAGCTAAGAATTTTCACCTTTGCATTTCGTATTTCTTTACTACTTAAGAATCCATTCTTCATGAATTGGATTACTACTTTGCACAAGCTAAGATCCTCATACTCTACAACATTTGAAGCACATACCTTGTAATCATTCCTAAAGCTTGATCCCTTTTCTTTAAGATGTCATGACTCATAGCCCTTATGTCATCTCGGTTATCATCTCACCTTATTCCTTCTAGGAGAGTTCAACAAATCTCCCCATTCTTCAATCACTTTCTTCAGACCTATATCTCATCACTTTCTCGGCATTTATTACGATACAAATATTTTAGCATTCATTTTTTCTCAAATTCAATCCTCAAATCATTCTAGGATGTGTATACATTTATTTGAAACCATAGTAAGCAACAACTGACTCTCCCCTGCCTTTGCAAGTTTTCACAAACCTATAGAGTATGATCTCACTTATTTTTTGAGCACCATAGTTGGGTGGATAGACCTTAAACCAAGAATACATTGTCGCATTCCTTTAGAGGACTTTTCAAACTCTTTCACACATCGTTACAGTATTAACCACAAAATTTTCAGCCTTCAATCCCATACTTCAATACAATCCTTGATACACTTTTGTTCCATTTTAAAGACCCTTGTCATATTTTATATTCTCTATGGTCATGTTTAATGCTCAAATAATCTTTTATTGTTCACAAATCATAGTCACAACCTTGAAACTATGACTCAAACCCCTGAATTCTTATTCATTTTCCTGTAGTACATCTTTATTATGTTTAAGCCTTTGATGATCACCTTCTTACTGTAGCTTGACATCTTGGACCTCTGGAAACCTTCTTGAATCAACAACTCAGGTTCTTATTTCATTAACATAGCCTAGAAACCTTGATAACATGAACACAAACCTTGTAGGCCCATTCCTATACATGTAGTTATATGATTAGTCTTCTTGATCATTATCCACACAAACTTGTATGTCAACAAACTTTCCCCTCACACTTGATCAACCTTCTTGACACTTTTTAAATACTGAATTCGTGATTTTGACTTGATGGACTACACACAAACATATTGACTCAAGACCTCCTTTCCCAGACTCATAATACCTTGAAAAACTTGTTCACTTTGGTAAATCATCAATCCTTCACATTCCACAGGTCTTTAGCATTCACACGCTTTATACTAACCATTTTATACTCCCTGACTTGATAACACATTTTTCAATAACACATCATGACAGTCTAGGCCAGCTTATCACTAGAAAACATAGGATATCTTCATCTGTATCACCTTGGAGTCTTCTAGATGTACAAACTTACTATTTCCATACTATTAATATACAATAGCTCTTCCATACTTATTTTGAAATGAATTCACACTCCTTGAAGCTTGTAGTAGTTACTTAAGAGTCCTTAAAACTTACCTCAAAATTAGAGCTTGTGATCAAAGAAAATTGACAATGTACAAGGCTTTGATGCCTTTTTTCAAAGTCTTCACGTGTTTTTCAATAACCCTTGGAATGTTTATTAGAGATAGATTGATTTTCATAGTGCATTAAATAATTTGGATACTCTTGAAAATTCCAAAAGTATTGTGTACAACTTATTATCTATTTCACGGTATGGGTAGTATACTTGAAGTATTTTAAACATCTCAAACAAGAATGATCATAGCTACTTGGTTTTTTCTTCACATTCATATTGCACTCTGTCACACAGTGTGCTTTAGTATTAGATACATGCACCTTCACAATTTGGAACATTTATGCAAGAATAGAATCCCCCCTATGAGTGAGAATAGAGCATTATTTTATCTATAACTACCATTTAGTATCTTGGAGCACATATTTAACCATGAGGGTTCCAATGTACAAACCCTTAACCACTGTACATATAGATGCACAATTTGAGATCCTTGAACCTTGAAAGTAACACTCAATCTCATACTGAACCTTCATACATGGTACAAGACCTTCCCATACCACTGCACACCTAGGATACTCCATGAAGGTTACTTCAAAACTCATTCTTTGACTATTCAAGAAATTACTTATTCACCTTTTGCATTATCATTGTTAATGACACAGTTGCACTTTTTTGCACTGAGTACCACACAAAGTCCATATTGAATACACTATTAATCCTACAAAAAGTTTCATCTTCTTAATTTTTGACTGTGTAGCCAAGACATACCATTGATGATCTTCATATTTTTCCGTACTACAAACTTTGAGGTTTCTTCTATATATCTTGTTTTTATGTAGCATTTCAAGACTTGTAACTTCCATGAACTTGTCAAAATACCAAGATCTCATACTCAGAGATAAGAGATTATTTGGCATGTAACATGTATTTACAAAGGACACCCAACTCTATCATAGGCTAATGCCACATGTTATCATGTTTTCATAATGGATATCAACACTTCTTAGGTCTTTATGACAGTGAAATCTCCAAGTATAGATTGGAGAGAGAACAACTTCAAACTATATGGACTTTACTTGATGATCATCATAGTAGAAAATAAATAGAGCGTGTGTCATAAGAGTACAAAAAAAGATATCACCATCACCTATTACAAGATTACTTCAACATCTCCTAACTCTCCTTAAGAGTGAACATCACTTATTATGCCATGAAATATTTACAATAGTATTTCATACTCCTTTCTTAGCTTGACACACTCTTGAGCATTGACCTACACTTTCATGCTTAAACCAAGATGTTTGATAGAGTACACAAATGCACATTTCCACCAGACTTGATGACTAGTATATGATACAAGCTCTAACTTTAGCAACTTCATAGGACTGGTAATCATTCCTTGACCTCAAACTTCCAGTAGTAAATGAACTTTGGAAAAAACACAATATTTATATCACTTAACTTGATGAGGGGAAACATCAAGACACTTCACTCATTTTGAATGACAAGAACACCTTATCATGACACAATACACTTTTCACATTCAAAATTCATAACAACTTTAGTACCTGAAGCTACAAGGACTTAAGACAAATGAAGAATCTTGACTTTATGAACTACACCTTATGATATTCCAAAACCAGGTTTCACCATAGACTTAATCAACACAGCTTGCAAGGAATACTTGAGAGCAGATCATAGCTTCTTCTTTACATACCAACTACCTCATGGTCTTATGAATAAGATACTAATTACAGACCTAAATACACTTTTTACAATCTTGATTGACCTCTAATTATGATGAAGACATACTTCACACCTTTCTCATAGCAGGACACTAATCAACATGACTTCAAAGACTCAAATACTCAGAGACTACAATCAAATTTAAAGAATTGAAACCTAACTCCCCTTGAAGAATCACAACATAGACATTAAGACTCTAACTCATATTATAGGACACATTTACATGACCTTATTTCCCAAAGATATGACTCATCCTTACAAAATCAAACAATAGACCACTTGACACATTTTAAGATATGATGCATCTTTTCATGACAACATGACACATGAGAAAAAAATTAGACACCTATAGCATATTCATGACACAAGGACTCAAAGACACATGAGTAGGTCACTTGACATACATTATAACCTTTGATGTGTCCTAAAGACCAAGTTTCTTCAACTTATCTTGCACAGATGATTATATCATTTCAACATTGGACTAAAAATCCTTGATCTCTTTTACATTATTGGGCCTCTTATCATCCAAGACAACCTTTTTCTCATTTTCCTTGACTGGATCAGATTTAACTTTGACTGATTTAGGAAACCATACTTCACTTTGGGAAACACAGTCTTCTTTACTTTCCTAGATGATCCTTAAGAACAAAATATTCCAACATGACCCTTGAGATGACATTTGTAGTAAGTAATCTCATGCTTATCACTTTATTGATCACTCTTGTGATCTTTTCCATTGCTCTAAGAGTGCACACAAGGTAAAAAATTCCTACAATCCCTTTCTCTATGACCATAACCATTGCAAGCATAGTAATAACCATGGAATTTCACATAGCTCATTACATTTGGATGTCTAATAGTATTAGGCCTTGAATATAACTTATTTTCATGAACATCATCATCTTCACTTCCTTTGGAACTAGAACCAGGTGTTGGATATGCAAGAATAGGATTTTCATCACCTATGATCTTTAGGGTTTGAATCTCCTCTTTGAGCTTGTCACATACTTCTTCTTTAGCCTTAAGAGCAGATGTCAAATATTTGATTTCAAAATTAAATATGATTTTATCCATCCTATGAAATGCTAAATCTACTTGTTGATTAAATACCACCTCTTTGAAGTCAAATTTTCCATGCACACACACATCACAAGGCTTATTTCTCAATCTTTCACATTCCTCTTCATTTGTGCTCAGATCTAAAATGGCTTTCTCCAAATGACTCTATAGTTTTTTTATGGTTTCTTTATCCTTATTATCCATGGATTTCAATTCTTGATTCTCTTTCCTTATTTTCTTCGCCATATTGTGCTTCTAGGATCTCCTCCAAGTTGTTAGACTTGCTTCTCAAGGACCTTCTCTAATACCAATTGTTGGAAGCACAAGGAACTAAGAGGGGGGATGAATCTATCCTAAAAAGATTTTAATTTTATTTACCAAACCATAAATTAATCAATTATATTATTCATACAACATTTATCATCATGTGTGCTTATTAAGTTTTACCACATCAACCACAAGAGAAAGAAACAAAGTACTCAACACAAGAACACCATATGTAAGTGGGAAACCCTTATGTAGAAGAAAACCCACTAAAAATCTTATTATATTACACAAAACAAAGAATTTTAGTGAAGCACCAAATTCACAAGGAACACCAACCCCTTATTTAGTGAAGCACCAACCCCACAAGGAGCACCAACCTTACAAACAACACCAACCCGTAATTTAGCGAAGCATCAACTCCACAAGGATGCTACAAGCCCTATGTTTAAAAATAACCAACCTATCCACCTAAATATGTTTTATCTCTTATTTTTATACTTCCACAACTGATGGAGATCACAATTTCAACTCAAAAACCCTAGCTCACACACTAGGTCTTCAATCTCTCATAATCTTGTTCTTTCTTCACTTGTCAAAGCTCTAAAAACATGAACACATGCTCTATAATATTCCTCAACATTTCATTCTATTCCTCATCATTCAATTCATTCTCTCATATATGAAAAACACTCTCCTCTAGGTCACACTTCTTCCCTCTAAGAGCACCAATTCAAAAATGAACCCAAAACATCACTTTTATACATGTTTCTTTCATTTAACCCAAAAGAGGTCAGTCATACACATTTGGCTTAGCCAATTAATCATTAAAAAAAATCCCATAACTTTTTCACAGTATCTACAATTGACCCATATAGGTCGGCCTACCAAAAACCCTTCTTCCATGCACCAAAAATCACCAAAACCCATACATTGGAATGCCAAAATTTTCCTAACACCAAAACTATTTTTAGTAAATCCTTAGAAATAATCACATGTGCTTAAATTAAAATTTAAAAATCATAAATGGTCACAATTTATCTCAACCAATAAGATTATTTCATTTAATGGGACCTCTATTCTTTGTACTTCTCAAAACTGTTGTTTCCTGCACCCTTCAGGATCTTGAAAACTTCTCTAGGCTATTATATCACATTAAGACATAAAAACTATGTAATTTAAAAAATTAATGGAATTTATAGGACCTTTATATCACTTCTAATCAAGTTATAAGTCTTGAAACAATCACTTGCTCAAACCACAACCACTTTGGTCTTCACCATATCAACCTTCCCAAAAAAATGTTTTCAAATATCAGTTGGTTAACACATTTATAGGAACAATAAATACCTATAAATGGATTCATTTGATGTAAAATTCATCCATATTCACTATAAATTTGATAAAAATCTTCACTTAATCCATTTCATGCTTCAATCAACTCAAAACATCCAATAGATCTTGTCCTATCTTGCACTGGCAAAAGTCTTCTTATCAAAAAAATGACCTAGAAACCTTATAAAAACTCATTATCATGAGAAAAAAATTATATAAATATAAATATATTTGAATTATATTTACAACACAACTTAAATTACCTCCTAATTCCACCTGTAGCTCCTATTATGCTCAATTTACTGAAGACTGTTTTTATTGCCTCAAAATTGCCCTTTGACCAATCAACATAAATGGAGTTCATTTGACCATGTAACTGCATCAACATGTATTTAACCCTCTTTATAAATAAATAAAAACTCACATAAATCACACAATGGCAATTTAGTTCATACCTCATTTTGTAACTTTCTCTTCAAACTGGAACTATTCATAAACTTACATTTTCAGGTGGGGCCCACATATTGTCACATGCTCTATCATACATTTCTGAAAAGCTGGAAGATTAGTTTGCAACATCCAATCATAATTTTTTCACTAGAAATAAAAACTAGGATTATACAAGCACTTTTCTGCAAACTACTCCTAGCTAGGGTTTAGTCAGGGTTTCAAACCACTTTAGCTTCTTAACGATTGTTCATAAAAACATGAAGATAAAACCACTTAATTATTTTTTTGA
Source organism: Taxus chinensis (assembly GCA_019776745.2). Taxonomy (NCBI): domain Eukaryota; kingdom Viridiplantae; phylum Streptophyta; class Pinopsida; order Cupressales; family Taxaceae; genus Taxus; species Taxus chinensis. Next base: position 355,042,788 of record CM034154.1, read on the forward strand.
AAGCTTCATAACTGACCTAATAATATATACAAAATATATTATGTCCCCCTACAAAGAATACAATTCACAACGAGCATTAGAAGGTCTAACCTTGCTTCAAAAACACATTGAAACTTCCCTGGTTTCATTAAAACTTGCATAACTTCAAATTTCTTCTGCATTTTGACCTGAAACTTGGCATGAAGCACCATGACAAACTTCTCTAACTTTCCAAGCTCACCACATATCCTAGACATGCCTCAAAGTCTCTAGCCACAATGACTTACCTATGCCAAATTGTTTGTTCTCAACTATTTGCTTCCTAATAACCTCATACATGCTTCTAACCTCTAAATTCTGACCTGAAACTCGTCATACACCTAAAGTACACTACCACCATGTTGTACCCATGCTCCAATATGACTAATTAGGTCCAAATATCACTTCTCCACTTCATTTTGCATGCTTAGGGGATAGAAACAAGCCTAAAATGACCTGACTCAACCAAGAATTGACCTTGCTAACCTCATGCAGACCCATATACACTCATGAAACGACATATGAACCATGTATGACCTCATGACACACACCAACCAACTTGGGAGACCTCATATTATGAGTTAGCATATTCAACCATGCACAGGACATTGTTGAACTCCCAAAACGTGACACTACCAATCAACCTTCATGTTTGACCACTGAATAACATCACATGGAGATTCATATAACACCATGACACCCTTTGCCATCAATTATGGTTGACATCAATGACAAGACAAACCCACAATAGAAAACACTCCTATAGTACAATTACCATTCTTTTGCCCCTAATTTTGAGTTCCCTAAGGAGTTTGGATTTAATATCGGCTTTCCCACCTATTCTGCGTCATATTACATGTCAATGGGGTTTTATTTGGATTTGAGAAGTTTATAAATACATGAGTGTATTAGTGAATTTAGGACAAAGAATAGGGCGATAATTACCTTTGCATAAGAGTGATATTGAAGTCGTATTGAGTAGAAGTATTATTTCCAAGAGCATCGCATACCAAATGAAGAATCATTTCATTTACCACTTGTGCACACATTGAAAGATAAGTGGTGGGACACTTCCATACACCAAACTATTTGTTGACTCGAATAAACTATTTATTGCAATTTTGTTCTAGACATGAAGGGCCTGATAATATTAGAAGGGTAATACAAGCCACCATTAACATTCTTCATGTTTTATGGGTTTTGCAAGTTTAGTCCAAATTGGGATTTTGAACAAGGAAAGCAAATTCCCAATGATTAGCAACAGAGTTTTGAAAAATGAGAGAGATTTTTGACAAACAAAGCCAAGTGATCACATTTGCATGTTGATTTTCATATCTAACACAAGGCACCATTTATATATCCATTAAAAAATTCGGCCATTTTAGAAATGGCCACCCATTTTCATACCTATTTTAGAAATGTTCGTTGTACATAGTCAATTTCTATTGTTGTTTGTACCTTGTCTTCTTCCCTGTGTCACTAACAATTGTCTCTAAATTCACATGACCCATTGTATTGTAATTGAAAACACTAATTCTCTACCATTTTCATTATTTTATATTTTATTATAATCTAGGCAGCCCCTAATTTCTATAATTAGGTCCAATTTACTCTTTTATCTGAATTAAACCTAATTATAGTGTAGATATGGTTAGTGTAGTGTTGTTAAATCATAATCATTTTCTATATCTACAAGTTTACAATTTATGAATAAAGTAACCAATTTGATCATGTTAAGATCTATAATTACATGTCCCTCTCGATCCTAGCAAGGTCTTTTATGATATTGTTCCTTATAAATGCTTTTGATATTCATCCCCTAAGTTCCTTTTTTCAATTCTATATTGACTACAAATTCTTTCCTTTCACTATTTTATCCCTCAATAATATCAATTTGTAGACCTCAACATATAAAATTTTCTAGAAAAAAATATACACACTTAATAACAAATAGGCATACACTTACAATGTAATTTAAATTATGATTTTATTTCTCCACATATAAATTCTATTGTCTTCTCATTGATGTCAAGCTCTCGTCATTGATATTTTCCAAACACCATGTACATATATGCCACTCAAAATATAATAGAAATTGTAGTTTAACTCTACATATAAATTCTAATAATATATTTATTTGTGTACTAAAAAGTACACAACCTAAAATCAAAATAAATTAAAAAGATGGCGAGTTCACAAACATATTAGCTCTTTGAAGAGTGGTAGAAATCTCTAAACTTAAACAATATAAAATCTATTAGAAAACAAAATAAATAAATAAAGATTATGAGTTCACAACATATTAGGGGAGAGGACCCACTAGTTGAGCGGGGTCTTGATAGTTGAGAGGGTATTTAATTGGAGAATACCCAAAACTTGAACAAATCTAAATGAACAATAGTTGTACAAATTATATATTATTGTATGACTTGTACCCTACAAAAAAGTAAAGTAGTCAATCACAAGACAACACATCATTTGTCTAAATTATAGAGACCCTATGCACAAGTTTAGGTTAAACCATTTTTTAGTGCATTTCAAATTTGCTATTTTAAATCAATTCAAAAGGTGACATCCCTCCAAATAAACAATTGAAATGAAATATGTATATTAAATACTAAATACATTTTAACTCAACCATGTGACAAATTTCTAGTGCTGATGTGGCGCCAATTAATCGCCATATAGGTGCCAAGTTAGGTATCACAACCCTATTAACTCTTCGAAGAGCGTGAAATCCACATGGATGTATGTAAATTTGCAATTTAACCCTAAATTGCAGACCTCACATCGGCAAAAGATAATACAATTAATGAGAGAAAAGGACTATATTAAATGAAAAAGGTTGGCATAGAGGACTTTCAACATGTTCTCCTCACCTTCTCCAAGAAGTGCATTGACTATGCCTATATGCATTCTTACAATAGCAGATAGTGTTGTAATAGAGTGAGTTGTTCACTTCTACTCTCAACATTATATTTGACGTCCATGTAACTGTCATGTGATTATGCCAGCAGTATAAATATAAACAGTGATGCATATTGTTCATCTGATTTTATGAATTCAACAACTCTCCAAATATTTAGAAAAAATACTTTTTAAAAACTGAAAATAACTCTTATCACTGCAAGCGTGACATGATACACTTAATTTACAACTTGCTCCACTTAGCATCACCAGTAATCTCCACAGGAACATTGTCCTTGTTTGAAATGATGGAATCGGATCATATCTCTCACAACAATCTCTCTTAAAACAATCTTGGAGATAAATTTGATTGCAGTGTGGCACATCACACATACACGAAGGTTCTTGACAACTCGTATAGTTGTTCCCGGGGATAGGTTTAACAGTCCAAATGCAATTGCCAACTTCTCACTATGATGACTAAGGAATAATTCTTTTTCTTCCTCCTCCACATCATTCCCTGCATTTCTAGAATGTGGAAAATACCCCGCTGCCTTCATTTCCCAACTCAACGTCTCCAACTTTGCATAGATCTCCTGTGTTTGTGGATGTGACACGTCTCCAACATGAAAAGCATGTACCATTTTATGGACTTCAATCCAACTGCATCCAGGTATCTTTTTTATTCCTCCATCTTTCATTACTTTCCTTACCTTTTGAGCATCACCCCACTTACCTACTTCTGCATAAATGTCTGACAGAAGAATATAAGGTGCCGCACTTTCAGGAATCAACTCAAAAAGGAGAGTTGCAGTAAATACTCCCAGCCCTATATTCTTATGTAATCTACATGCGCCAAGCAAACACATCCAGACAACCCTTGCCGGTTTGATTGGCATATTGATGACAAAATTTAGAGCTTCCTCAAGATAGCCGGCACGGCCAAGGAGGTCAACCATGCATGCATAATGATCCATTGTAGGCATAATGCGATAACGGTCAGTGATGCCTTTGAAGTATTTACAGCCCTCGTCCACTAAACCTGCATGACTGCATGCAAATAAAACACAAATGTAGCTTACATGGTCTGGGTCTAACCCAGACTGCTTCATTATTTCAAAGAGTTTCAGAGCATCCTCTCCATAGCCATTTAGTGCATATCCTGCAATCATTACAGTCCATGAGACTACAACTCGTTCAGACATTTTGTCAAACAATTCACGTGCTATCTGTATATTTCCACATTTTGCATACATGTCTATTAGGGAATTTACAACTATGACATCTGACAAGAATCCACTCTCCATTATGCTTTGATGAATGCCTATACCCTCTTCCAAAGCTCCCATTTTGGCACAGGCTGGGAGGATAGTGGCAAAGGTTGCGGAGTTTGGTTTTACACCTGCCAATTGCATTTTCTTATAAGTTTCCAAAGCTTTTTCAACAAATCCATTTTGTGCATATCCTGCTATCATCGCAGTCCATGAGACCACATTTCTTTGAGGCATTTTTTCGAAAAGCTTTAAAGCCTTATCAAGATCACCATTTTGTGCATATGCTGCAATGATCACAGTCCATGACACTAAATTTCTTTGAGACATTTTGTCAAACAGTTCCTGTGCCTTGTGTATGCTTCCACATTTTGCATACATATCTACAAGGGCACTCGCAACTATAACATCTGACAAAAATCCACTTTCAATTATGTTGCGATGGATGCTCATACCCTCTTTCAAAGTACATATTTTGGCACAGGCTGGGAGGAGGCTGGCAAAGGTTGCGGAGTCTGGATTTAAGCGTAACAATTGCATTTGCTTAAAAGTCTCCAAGAGCCTTTCAACAAGCCCATTGTGTGCATATCCTGCAATCATCACATTCCATGAGACAACATTTCGTAGAGACATTTTATCAAACAGTTCACGTGCCTTCTGTATGCTTCCACATTTTGCATACATGTGTATGAGGGCGTTTAGGAGTACTGGATCCGACGAAATTCCACTTTCGATTATTCTTCGGTGGAATTCCATACCCTTTTCCAAAGCTCCCATTTTGGCACAGGCTGGAAGGATGGTGGCAAAGGTTGTGGCGTTTGGGTAGACACCTGACAACTGCATTTGTTTAAAAGTATTGAAAGCCTTTTCGAAAAGCCTACTTTGTGTGTATGCAGCAATCATCGCAGTCCATGAGACCACATTTCTGTGAGGCATTTCTTTGAAAAGCCTTAAAGCCTCCTCAAGAGAACCATCTGGTGCATATCCTGCAATCATCGTATTCCATGAAACCATATTTCTGTGAGGCGTTTTGTCAAACAGTTGGCGTGCCTTGTGTATGTTTCTACATTTTGAGTACATGTCCATCAGGGCATTCGCAACAACAACATCTGACAATAATCCACTTTCGATGATCATTTGGTGGATTTCCATACCCTCGTTTAGGGTTCCCATCTTAGCACAAGCTGGAAGGATGGTGGCAAAGGTGAAGTGATCAGGCAGGACAGGTGTTGGTTTCATTTGCATTTGGTGAAATAGCGACAAGGCCTCGTGAGGAAATCCATGTCTCTGGTAAGCTGCAATCATCAGGTTCCATGACAGCACTTGCCGTTCTGTCATCTCGTCAAAAACAGTACGAGCATCCACCAAACTAGTGCACTTGACATACATGTTCATAAGATTACTTTTAAAATATGTGCGTGTAGCGAATGTAATTCCCCTGTGAGCGATGAGAGAGTGGAAGTGATTCAGGACACTCCCATTCATTCTTGCCAATGCAGCTGCGCCATTTTATTATTGAAATGTCTCTCTGCTAGGTAGACATGCGGATTTTCAACCGCTCCGCCATTTCCATTTTTTAAGCTCATTTCAATGAATTTGTATCTGGTTACATTTCTGTCCTACCTCTTAGGCTCTTGCTTGTCCTGCCTCTTATTTTTAGTCACTGTAAATTTTAGTGGTTAATTTTACTTAATTTACAAATTTTTGGGTTTTTGAAATTTGGATTTGTCTAATTTCAAGGTGTTAGATTGTTTGCTATTTTGCCAATATTTTTTCGGTACAAATTAATTTTTTGGGTTGTTTCACCTAGAGTTTATGGTGATATCCAAATTGCCTTTATCATGTGAACAAAAGACAAATTTACTACACGCCGACAACATATTACTATCGGGTGACATCATTTCCTTTCAATTCATAACATTGGCCAATATTTTAAAAGTCATTTTTAGAAATTCACCAAATAATATCTATGGTTTTTTTAGAGGGGTCTTAAATTTTATCCTCCTTCTAGCAAAGCTGGGCAAGAAGAAAAGGAATGTTTACAAGTGGCATGAGAAGATAGATTCATTAAAAAGATAATAAATTCTATACGAAAATTGTTAGGGTTGTTCTTGGCCTAACTTTGTACATTTCAACTATGTTATTGAGTTTTATAGACTTCTTGGTCTTGTTGAAGTTATTAAAATATCTCCAATCATCAAAGAAAAAATAGTGTACCCCTAACATCTATTCAGTACTCTACTATGCTTTTATATTCAACAAATCTATATAAACAATCTTTTATTTGGAAAATACTATTTAAATCCAAGTTTACTTATATATAAATTATTTATTTTATTTTCCTTTCTTTGCATATAATACATATAAAAACTAAATATATATTTATGACTTAACAATATACCTTTTATACAATGTCAAATTCTCACTAACTACCACAAACAATATTTATAAATAAATTTTAAGGTAAAGCTAGCCTATAAAAACTCTTCCATGGTTTTATAGATTGTAGAATGAAAAACTCAAGTTATACACTAAATTTAAGTATATATGGACATTGAATTTTTTTAATTCTGTTAAGAATTTATTGGTCATTAAATTGCTTGATTCTATAACATTTTTTACTTTGTTAATTATTGGTCCAAAATAAGTATTATAATTACATTTATCGATTTATGAGTGGTCTCTAATACTTCTAATCTTTAAAATGCTACATGATTCTAGGATTTTCTTGAGCTTATCAATTGTTGGTCCAAATTACACATTATTGGTGTGTATTTTGACTTTTAAATGATCCCCAATCCTTCTCTACTAATATTATCCCTCTCCTTCGATTCCCCTATTTCAATGCTTTATCTTCACTTTCTAGCCTTGGCCCTCTCTTAGAGATTTATAGATCATAGGGACATCACTAGGCCCTTCTGCATGGCCCTTTTGGTAGGAGGGAACTTACTTTCTTTATCTTACATTTTTTCACTTTTTGACCATTTGTTGTCAGGTTGGGTGTAATTAAAGACCTAATTTGAATTCAATTAAATCATAAATACACATGATTTCTAAGTCATTTAGGAAATAAACACACTTAACATTCTATTGAGACATTATTGAGTAGTTGCAAGCATTTTCGAATAAACTAAGAAATTGTTAATTCATTTGAGCACACAAACTAAAACACACACAACACAAAATTGGTTTGCATGTTATTGAACTTACTCCAATTATTGTGTTTTGTTGTTTTTGGTTTTATTACTATTTAGGTGCCTAATATATATCAAATATTTTTTTACCTATAGTTTACTATATGCTCGAAAACATATTGTTTATTCCTTGATTTTTTAAATAGAAGTGCCCAATTAGGGAAAGAATATTAAAGATTAGTTTCGTAGATGATTAGATCAAAAGATTAAAAAAATGAGTGAGAATTTTAATATTAGAATGAAGTGGTTGAAGTTGTCTAACTAGTTTAGACTTTTATAGATTTTTTAGAGCATATTGATGCTCTGTAATCCATTGGGGGACTATAAAACTCTTTTGAGAGAATTCTCAATTTGTTCCCTATTTATTGGCTTAAATCTCTATATCTTTTGGCCACACATTCTGATGCAAATATGGCTAGGAATCTAAATAAAAATTTTCCTTGTGTAGTGACCACTTCCCTCGAACACTATTTAGATAGATTTTTTCCATACTATAGTTTGTTTAATATAACTCTTTGTATACATTATATTGGCACGAGGTGCCTAGATTGCAGATACATAGACTATGTTTCCTTTTTGTGACATTGAATCGGCACGAGATGCCAACCTTATAATTCGACTAGTATGGATGTGGCATGACCTACTGATATATTGTTGTTTTGATAAATATTCATGGTTGATGTATGATTGTGAATTGCATATATACTGATTTAGATTGCAAGCACAAATTAGATTGGTAGTTATTAGAATATGGAAACTTATTGACAAAAGTTAATTGTTAGAATTTGGTATGTGTGTGTGCCTTTATTGGCTTGAATGATGAATAGAAAATAACAAGTAGATGGATAATTGATGCAAGTAAGTTAGTTTTCGTATTTTATTGAGAATGTATAATTATGGAAATTATGGTGAATTTACTTGTTGTTTAGAAATAGATCTTGAAATTATATATATATATATATATATATATATATATATATATATATATATATATATATATATATATATATATATATATATATATATATATTGTGTGAAAAATGTTTGATGTGTGTGTGTGTGTGTTTATGCAATGGTTAGAATTGACTTTCACATATCATTTCAGGCATGTATGATGTGTTTGTTTAAGTGTGCAGACAACGAACAAGTGTTCAAGAGATTTGAACCACAAAATATACAAAAATAAAAACAAACAAAAGAGGATGAAGGGGGGCTAACTCACACGAGGCTATTGGCTAACAATGAGTCACTCAGGCTCAAAATTTGATTGGGGCAATATTATTGTGTAAAAGAGACCCTAGTTTTGAATGTTGCTTTTATTCCTTGATTTAAATTTAGTTTCCTTTCATTCTAACCTTTAGATTGACTAGTTTACTAATCTTGATCATTTGATTTAATTAAATTGTAAGTTGGATTGTTAAATTAATCCTGTTTCTATTTTTGAGATATTTGGGCTCATGTTTTGTGGTTGGGAATTTTTCCATTTGTGGAAAACTTGAATGTGTCCTTTGATGGCAATTTTGGAAGGTGTGTGGGACAAATAAACCTTGTCCCAAACTCCAAAAATCTCTCCACACACCTACACATAGGGTAGGTGTACCTTTTTATGGAACTTTGACCACTTGAAGACTCTTTTTTACATCATTTATTGTTTGTGATCTTTCTCTTTTTTCAAAATGGGTTCTTGTAAGTACTTATCTTACTTTTTTTATTTTTGGAATTTGGGTTTATTTATTATGATTTGATGAATTCACATTTTGGGTTGCTTAAAAATAATTTATTTTGGATGTGAACCTTTTATTTTATTTTTCAATTTCTTTATTTTTTTGTATGAGGATTTTGGGAAATGGGTTGAGTATGAGTCAATTCATGTTAAAAGTGAAGTGATGGCTTTATAAGGGAGACCCATGTGAATGTGTAAGGGCCTTCTTATCATGCTTGGGGGTTAGTATTATTTTTGAGGATGGAGCATACCATATGACATGATCCTAAGGGCTCCTCCACTTTGAATTTTTCCTATAATTGGAGTCTTTTACTTTGTTTCGAAGAGCTCGCTTGGTCTTAGGGAGGTGATGTCACTTTTAAGATTGCTTGGAGGGTTTGTTGGATTGTTGGAGTGCTTGGAATACTTGCTTGAGGAAAATTTTGGGACTTAAAATACATAAGTATGCCTTACCCATTTGATTTTTTATGTATAATGTAAATTCTATCCCTTGAACTAATTTTGATTTTTTTTAAATTACCCACTTGGGTACAGGCTCATTTTTTTGATTAAGTGTTGTGTTTAAGCTTGCATGTTTCCAATGTGGGAATGTAAGTGTTGTTGTGTGTGGGGGGGTGTGTCTTTCCAATAGAGGGATAAGTAGCATACAAAGTGAGAGATACGTTCCCTCTTTTAGATATTTTTTGGTAAAAGTAAGGGGTGGGGCATCTAGTCTTAGTGGAGCTATAAGTGGTCGTGGGAATGGGAGGTATAAGTGTGGATCTATTATTATTTTTTATTTTCTTTTGGAGGAACCAAGGGCTAGCTACCCTCTCCTAGTAGAGCGATAAGTGGTATAGGGTGGTACTTCCTTCCTCTTTTCAAACCATAAATGGTTTGATCATGTGTATTGACTTATTTTTTGTGGTTGACATACATGGTTGTTTGTCCCCTTTATTTACTTGGTTGTTGTGAAATTTTCTTGTATGGTTGTGTGTGATTTGGACATTGTGTTTATTTCGGATCTCGGTTATTGGTTCTTGAACCTTATGTGAGTTAGGGAACTTATGGGGCAATGGGGATGTGATCATTCCCACATTGCATGGTTCGGTGGTAAGCATCATCAGATTCCTCCTTTTGTTTAATATGCGAGTGTTGTGATGAAGAGTATTGAAGTAGAATGAAGTTGTGGATAAAGGTTTAATATTGGGTCTCGTGTAACTTACGTCCTTGATCCATTTGGAGACCTTTTAAAGTGTTGTTCCAGTTTGTTATTGTGAATGCTTACGAGCATTGTAATGTAAGTGGGAAAATTATGCTTTTTTAAGGTTATATTTCAATCGTATGTGAACAATTTGTGTTGAAATTTGTACTTGCATGGTTAATGGAACGAAATGAAGTTTCCTTTTTATCTCTCTTTACTTTCTTGTAAGAATTATTTACACAAGTATATAATGTTGCGTTGAAAAGAAAATGAAGGATTTATTGTTGCATTCTAAATGTTATAAAGTGGTACTTGAAAATGGTTAGTGAAATGAGTAGAATCTCCTTTGAGCCTTGACTCTCTTTCTAAATGCTAACATTGTGGTTGCTTATTAATAGAAGATGGTTTGTGTTTGGATTTTCTCAAAGGAATGTTTGGAAGTGTACTACTTTTCCTTAAACTAAAACAAAAGGATGGAAGTGATTAAGAAAATTATTTTTTCGATTGAGTTCCATACTTATTAAGTATCTTACAATAACTTAAATGCTTATGGAAGTTCTTCTCTCCAAATGTTTCACAACTTGTACTTTGGAATGGTGTTTAGAAATAGTATGTCTCATTTAACAAGTTGTCATGAATATATTTGTGCAATTTTTACATGGCTTATAACTCAAATTAACTTAGAGTATACAATTCAATGGATGTTTATCGATTTCATTTCCAAGCTAAATATATTATCTTTATTGTAAAAATTGTTGCATCGTAGGTTAAGAAGAGAACAAAAAAAAATATTGCCTACCCTTACTAAGTTGGGAGCCTTGGGGCTAGTATGCAAGTATGTATTGTATATATATATGGAAATTATTTTTATATAAAGTGAACATCGTATAAACTTAGCTATTTTAAGTTTTGTTTTAACTTGGACAAGCTACTTAAAGCAATTTGAAGAACTGTTATGTATGTATGTATGTATATATATATATATATATATATATATATATATATATATATAGCCCTTTAATTGAAACATATTATTGAAGAAGCATAGATTAAAATTCCCATCATAATATAATAAAGGGTAGCTATTAATAATACTTATGCATACATATATTTTATAGATATTACAATATCTTAAAGATATTATATATCTATATTTTGGATATTGTATTAATATAAATTAAAATTGTTTAATTATATATATATATATATATATATAATGATTCAATAAGTAATATAAATTAATTGTTTTAGTTATGAATATATCTATATATAACATACTATATAGGGTACATACTATATGTAAGAAATTATTTATTCTATTGAGAGATAAATTATAAAAATGTATATATATAAAGAATCTATATAACAATTTATATTTATAAAAGTAAAATTTATATATTAAAAAAGAAAAACAAATTGGGGCCACGGCCTGCACAGGTCGTAACCCCCCAAAACTAATTTTAAAAAAAGAAATGTGGGGTGGATGGCCATGGATGACCCACCCCATTGTATTAAATATGGCGGGGTGGTTCTCCTTGTATAAGGAAGCCTCTATTAAACCCACAAAAAAAGAGAGAAGAAAATGTGAAACAAGAAGAAATAAAATAAGAATGAGCAGAAAGAAAATATAGATAAAGAGATAAGGTAGAAAACTAGGGCTTCTTAGTTGACCTAGATCCCGAGGTGGGGATTTACCAAATCCAAGGGCTTAATTTTCCCCCTCTTCCTCCACTTGGTCAAGTTGACCAATTGATTTGATACGAGGGTCAAAGCATACAAGTGTGTCCCACTTTGTGGCCATAAATATTTTAAAATCTGACTAGTAAATAAATAATTAAAAAATACTATAAAAAATTAAAAAATCAGGTAAATTCTGGATGCCCTGCACCTTGGTATTTATAGCCTCTTAAAAATGCATGTTTGGTCATTTTATATGTGTTTGGTCATGTTTTGGTTGTCAGACATAGATTGCTGAAAGTGCAAAAATTACAAAAAAGTGGGACATAGTTATATGCTTTGACCCACGAGCTTTTAATTATAAATGAGTTTTATTATTATAAGGATAACTAAGGTTTTAACATTAATATAAGCCTCATTATAACTCTTAATAAAATGTTATTATTGTTTTAGCAAACTCTATTCATTTGGAGATAAATAACCCCCTCAAAAGTATAAATGTTACCTTATCTATTAATGGGATTTAAATTATTCTTCTAATTGTAGGGTTGTAAAATGTAATAAATGAATATAATTATACCATAGTGTAGACACTAAAACATGCACTTTGGGTACATTTATAGGTTCTAATCACATACCACTATTCATATGATTCCTAAGCGAGAAAACTAGTAATCAACATTTATCTTTGCTTTCTTAATTTCTCTATGGTCTTGCACACCCCACTACCCAATTTGAATTTCACTTCTTTATCTTTCTTCGCTCTAAACACCAGCACCCAGGCACCCTCATCCCCTCTGGGTTCCCGTGACATCTTTATATATTACTCTCCAATTTTGGGCCTCTTTTATCTTTTAGGCATCTTGTTTTCTTGGTGGTCGGCCTTTTAGATGTTAATTACAAAATTCAAACAAGGGAGTCATATAAATAAAAAGATATGTGACTATAATAAAGGACCAAGCTCTATGAATCTATTAATATCACCTAAGGTTGCATCCAAAGGCATTTAAAGAGCATCAAAGCATCCATCGAGCTTCATTTTAGGGAGAGGGGACTGTTGTTTCTGCATACACACATAAGAGGGTAAGTGTCATTTTTCCATACACACATTTACTTACATTGCTACATCTAGCTATTGCTCTCTATTCATTGCACCTTGCATAAGAGCCACCTAGGGCATGATTCTACAAACACACACACACACACACAAATAACTATATGGAGTTTGAGATGTAGTGCAACACTAGGTTGTAATTTCACTCTGTCGGGTGATCCCTAGGGTCAGTCTGACTCCCCATTTGCATATTTTTATTTTTAGGATTTGATGTGTTTTGGAGTTTTTATAGGAGATTATTTTTTTTAGGTTACATGTGAATTCGCGGACATGGTGCAACACACATGTGATCAACATCAAAGGTTAGTGACATTCTTGAGACACAAGAAGAATTAGATTTCAATTTTTTCTGTAGTGACAGGCACCTAGGAGAAGACTCTAGCACCTAGGTTCCCTTGACCCAATCCAGGTATCCCTAGTCCTGATCATTTCTCCAATAGTTCCATTTTTCTGGGCTATGCCATTGTGACAGGTTCCTCCTCTCTATGTTGCATCAGTCTTCTAGCTTGGCATCATCTCCGGGATCAATTGCGAAAATCAGTCTAAGTCCTCTATTCTCTCTCTTGCACCTAGGTTTTCATATTTTTTTAGCTTATTTCTTAGGTCATATATGTACTTTATTGATTTATTTATAATGCACATGACTCTAATAATTAGGGTTTTAAAAATTATCATATTTAAATTAGATATTAAAATCATTTGGTGAACCCATGACTCAATCTCTAACATTATTATAGGATACTTAGATTTACATGTTTGCAATCCTAGTGACCTTATTATGTAGTACTTTTGATCATATAGAGCTCCGTCAATCTTATTGTAGGGAATCTAAATTTACATCATGGGTAAAATAGAGATAGATCCCTTCATGAACTCTCAATAAGTTCCTCTCAGAAAACATTGCAAATATATGATTTTTAGTGATCATATGAGTCTCAGGATATCAACCTTGATATCAGAATAGAAAAATACCAATTTTCATAAGAGGACTTTGGGTTACAACCCTAAAAATCTACATATTCTTGAATTCATCATTACTATTAAAGCTAAGCTAAGATGTTGCTACTACACCCCTTGTTGGTTCTTCCTCGGCTGCCATGAAATCTACTCAAACCCTTCATATTTCCACTTCCATTCCCACTACTATTTCTCTCGTCATCCAAACTACTTCCAACGCATAACCCAAATTTTCTTCAAATACTTCTGACTTAACTTCTTGATATCAAGATTCACAAAATTAGATTTTTCAACTTCAATCGTCCACCTCTTATGCATATCCATATCTAGATTCCAATTTACTAGTGTCATAGAGCTTTTTGAGGACCATTTAAGCCTATCAATAGAACAAGGTCAATTTCATTGACCCTGAAGTTTCCCACCTTGAAGAAACCATGGTGATTAGATCATATCCGAGCACATGGTTAGCATATCTAGGGATTATTGAAGAATGATCACATCTTTACGATCACAAATCTCTTAATCCATATGAAGAGATTCAAGAAATAAGAGAGCAATAGAGAAATTAGGTTCTACTAGAGATCTACCCATCCAGTAGGATGGAATCTTTTACGCATTTTGGTGATTCTTGGCTTTCTCATTTCTACTGTTAATATCAGGAGGAAAGATATCCTATGCTCAACTTAACACAAATTAAATGAAGGAGATACTCGAGAATCTATTGGATTATGTCTTGTTATAAGAACAACTTAGTTAAGATGTGTAATGTACTTACATAAATTTGAAGTTCCAAGTATCTACTTGATCGAAAGTAAAGGGACCACCTTTGCAGAAGAGAGTGTCCATCAAGGACATCTCCATTGGAGATTCGATAATTTATGTCATACTGGATAACTGGGAAAACCTATAGTTAAGCAATTGACTAGTTATCCAGGGGCAATCTATAAGTATCAAGAAGATGATTCATGTTCTGGGAGATTATTCAAGTTTTTAAATCCCACCGCCATAAGAGGTTTTTAATCTATAGGTGCTCAAGGAGGTCCATAGTAGCTAGGGCTATAGGGAATATGCTGCCTATCTTTTGTCACACCCCATAAATGAGAAAAATCTATATAAATTGGCACCCAAGGAATTTCTACTATACCCTGACATGGCCCTTTGAATCAGAGTTTCCTCAATGAAGCTTCATAGGAAACCAAAGTCCCATTGAGTGCTCTACCTTATGCCATAAATAAAAATTAGCTCATCTCCCTAAACCTACTAAACCTAGATGGTTGGATGTCAATCGTTGTATCCTATTTTGAAGAGGTGAGTTAATGACATCTCACTTAAGCGTATGTCTTACTAAGTTGGACTTGTTCTCCACATATTCTATTGTCGAGCTACTCGTTGAGACGAGATCTTATTACATGTCCTAGGTCCACTCAAGCTAGGGCCAATCTAATGTCTAAAGTTCGTAATAGAGCATATGCTCATCAGGTTCTAGGGATGCGATCATGAGCTCATTAATGCATTGGGCATTCACAGGTTGATGTTTCACCAATTTAGGGATCTTGTTGATGAGGAACTAAAATTGAAGCTTGGGTGAGTCTAGGGGACATCAGAATGTCAGCCGACGGTATAAGTCACAAGCTGACAAGATCTCAAACAGTCCTTTTCCTAAGATATGAAATGCGAGCCTTGAATGATTATCTAATAATTCATAGGTGTGCAATGTCATCTCCTCCATTGGTGGCTCTTCATGAGCCATATGCTGACGCTTATGTTGTTAGGAATATCTATGTTGTAGTGTGAACATAGAATATTATGCGAGTGATTATATTATCTAGGTTAATATAATTTGTGTTGTAATAATTAATTACATTATTGTAAATGTAATTATGAGTGGGTGAGTAAATATTGTTATGAGTTGTTGAGTAAACAAACTCATTAACAATATTAGTTTTGTGAGAATGACAAAATCTCACGTAAAATAACATGGAGTTGTTTTAGGAGTTATGTGTGGAGATATTTATGAAGATTATCAATCTCCTTAAATATAGGAACTAATCTCCTATATATATGGGTGTAAATTCCTACTATAGCAAGAATGAAGAGTAAGATCTTTTGAATTTAATTTAAGCAATTATGATATAGCTATTTTCATTTGGTATCTAGAGTAGACCTGATGCGAGAAATTTCAATGTTTTCTTGATCAAATCCGTATCAAAGAATAATTCTATTTTTAGTTTCAGATTGGTGGGTTTGGATCTATTCTTTGTATGCAAAACACAAGTGTTTGTCAAGAAAATGGGTACAAAAGAAATTTCAGGGAGACCCAGTTTGTACGGTTATGGGTAAATATGTATTTACTATGCAGCTATCAAATTCAAGCATATCAATTCTTCTACTGAAGTTAGATTCTCCAATTTCAAATAATGACGAAATTGTTAATACTAAGATCTCTTGAGCTTGCTTGGAGGTTAGAAAGGTATTCTATATAAATTTTTTAAAGTACTTGATTCAATTTTGTATTTTTTTTATAGTATTATACAAAATATGGAGAAATTAAATCTGATTGAAAAGTTTGAAGGACAAGATTTCCATACATGGCAATACAGATGCAATTTTATTTAATATAAAAGGACTTATGGGATGTAGTTAAGGTCCAATGCAATTCCACCATGACTGGTAATGATCTAATAAATGGAATGAAAAATATCAGAGAGCTTTGGGTACCATTGGTCTGGGATTGCCAAAAGCCTATCTACATCTATGGATGTCTGGGTGCGTGAAAAGATTCTGGTTCTGCTAGCATGCAGCTATCTTCTCAAAATCTGCAAAAGAAATTTGGGGAGTCTCTTAACAAATTGTTTGGTTCTGAAGCTGAAATGTGAAAACCTACACTGAAGCAACGCTTGTATGGGTTGAAAATGGAAGAGACTATAAAAATGGCAGATCATATAAGTAAGTTTCATTCTTTGCTAAATCAACTAGCTGGAATTAAAGAACATGTAAAATATGATCATGCTAAAGCTATTCTTCTTAATAGCATGCCTAAGAGTTACTCAAATATTGAATATTTACTTTGAGTAAAGTTATTATTAGTCTAGAAAGAGTGATTTCTACATTGTTAGAACAAAGCTTAGCTCATGAAGAACATGAAGAAGTACTATATGTAGTTATGGAAACAAACCTAGCTCCTCATCTAAGAAGGAAAAACATAAACCAAATTAGGTTCCTTCACATGGAAAAATAAAATGCTTTTATTGTAATGAGATTGGACATGTAATATTGAACTGTAAAAAGAGAGCTCATGATCTTCGAAATGACAAGATTAGATGCCCATGTTTAAGTTGGTTATCAGAAAGCCTCTTCTAGCTGAAGTAGAAACTGATTGGGAATGTATACTCAAAGATGAGGTGAACTTTCTTTTATCCTAGTGATGAGGAATTATTAAGTACACTAGTTCACTTGTTGAAGGAAGGAGCCCAATGGAGGAAGGAGGAAAATCAATTTCCTCTCATCATTCACCAATGAACTGGGGCCGTGGAAGACAGATGTGGTGATGGTTTATTTCAGTTGTGTGGTGTGTTTAAAATGAGCGTAAGGGGGTGAAACTATTAGGTCAAAAATAGGTTTTTATTTTAATGTGTTCACATAGTGGTAGTCAAACAGTTCCTGAGTTCTATTTGGTGTGGAAGAAGCAAACTGCTTGACTCAGCTTACAGGGGAAAAGCATCTACGTATGATCCTCTAAGGTCTTATAGGTCCTCTGACTATCATACTTCGGTGGAAGGTACTTCTAGTATAGAAGGTGATCAGTGATGAAGATGTTCATATGACAAGGATGATCATTAGCAGCAAGATCCAGTACAACGGCTACTCCGACAAGTTGATGTTTCCACGAGCCTTTACCCCATGTTCACACTAAGGGGGTAATGTTAGGAATATCTATGTTGTAGTGTGAACATAGAATATTATGTAAGTGATTATATTATCTAGGATAATATAATATGTGTTGTAATAATTAATTACATTATTGTAAATGTAATTATGAGTGGGTGAGTAAATATTGTTATGAGTTGTTGAGTAAACAAATCATTAACAATATTAGTTTTGTGAGAAAACAAAATCTCACGTATAATAGCATGGAGTTGTTTTAGGAGTTATGTGTGGAGATATTTATGGAGATTATATCTCCTTAAATATAGGAACAACATCTCCTATTTAAATGGATGTAATACTTCCTATGTATTGAGCAAGAATAAAGAGTAAGATTTCAAATTTTCTTTATGCAATTATGATATTAACTTTTCATTTGGTAACAGAGCAGGTTTGATGCAAGAAATTTCAGTGCTTTCATGATCAAATCCGTCTCAAAGAATATATCATATTTTTCGTTTCCAGATGTGGGTTTTTTTTATAATTTTTCGTGCAGAATTACGTGTTGGTCAAGAAACTACAGAAGAAATTTCAGCAGAACCCAGAACGTAGTTTGGAAGAAATACGGATTTTACTATGCAGCTATCAAATTAAGCACATCAATTCTTCTACTGAAAGTTTTCTCCAATTTTCAATAATGTTGAATTGTTAATACAAGTTCTTGAATTGCTTGGAGGTTACAAGGTATTCAATATAAAATTTTAAAGTACTTGATTCAATTTTGTATTTTTTTATCAGTATTGTACAAAATAATGGAGAAACTAAATCTGATTGAAAAGTTTGAAGGACAAGATTTCCATACATGGCAACTACAGATGCAATTACATTTAATAGAAAAGGATCTATGGGATGTGGTGAAGTCTAATTCAACTCCACCCACTGGAGGAAATGAATTGGCAAAATGGAATGCAAAATATCAAAGAGCATTGGGTACCATTGGTCTGGGCTTATCAAAAGCCTATCTACATCATGTGGATTTCACAAAATCTGCAAAAGAAATTTGGGAGTCTCTTAACAAATTGTTTGGTTCTGAAGCTGAAATGGCAAAGACTACATTGAAGAAACACTTGTACGGGTTGAAAATGGAAGAGAACTCAAAAATGGTAGATCATATAAGTAAGTTTCGTTCTTTACTAAATCAACTAGCTGGAATTAAAGAACATGTAAAAGATGATGATGCTAAAGCTATTCTTCTTAATAGCATGCCTAAGAGTTACTCAAATATTGTATTTACTTTGAGTAAAATTACTATTAGTCTAGAAGGAGTGATTTCTACATTGTTAGAACAAAGCAATCATGAAGAACATGAAGAAGTACTATATGTAGGAAACAAACCGAGCTCCTCATCTAAGAAGGAAAAACATAAACCAAAGAAGGTTCCTTCACATGGAAAAATAAAATGCTTTTATTGTAATGAGATTGGGCATGTAATACTGAACTGTAAAAAGAGAGCTCAGGATCTTCTTGATGACAAGATAGATCAGAAAGCCCTTCTAGCTGAAGTAGAAACTGATTGGGAAGTCTACTCAACTGATGAAGAACTTTCATGTCCTAGTGATGAGGATTTCCTATGGTAGACTCTTTTCTTGTTGGAGGAAGGAGGCAATGGAGGAAGGAGGAAAATCAGCGTCCTCTCGTCATTCACCAACGATGGGGTCGCAGACAGATGTGGTGATATTTTATTTCAGTTATGTGGTGTGTTTATACACAAGGGGGTGAAACTAGTTTCATGTTTTGATTTTAATGTGTTCACATAGACTAACAACAGTTCCTGAGTGTCTATTTGGTGTGGAAGAAGCAAACTGCATGACTCAGCTTACAGGGGGAAAATCATCTACGTACGGTCCTCTGACTGTCGTACGGTCCTCTGACTGCCATACTTCGGTGGAAGGTACTTCGGTGGAAGGTGATCAGTCGATGAAGATGTTCATACGACAAGGATGATCATTAGCAGCAAGATCCAGATAGCAAGATCCAGTAGCAATGAATACTTCGACAAGGTTGATGTTTCCAGGAGCTCTTACCCCATGTTCACACTAAGGGGGCGAATGTTAGGAATATCTATGTTGTAGTGTGAACATAGAATATTATGTAAGTGATTATATTATCTAGGATAATATAATATGTGTTGTAATAATTAATTACATTATTGTAAATGTAATTATGAGTGGGTGAGTAAATATTGTTATGAGTTGTTGAGTAAACAAATCATTAACAATATTAGTTTTGTGAGAAAACAAAATCTCACGTATAATAGCATGGAGTTGTTTTAGGAGTTATGTGTGGAGATATTTATGGAGATTATATCTCCTTAAATATAGGAACAACATCTCCTATTTAAATGGATGTAATACTTCCTATGTATTGAGCAAGAATAAAGAGTAAGATTTCGAATTTTCTTTATGCAATTATGATATTAACTTTTCAATGTCATTAGGTCAAAAAACATGGGTAATAATGTCATAAGGTATAACAAGTACACGAGTTCATAGGTTACTAACAATGTTCTGGGTCTAGGTAGCTAGGTCACGACATGGGTAGGGCCGAGCTACATGTAAAATAAAAAGTTCCTAAATGCGATTAAGGATAGGGATAGGTAATGTAGGCTTGGAGGTAAGTTGCGATAAGGGTGGGTAAGGTAAAATGGTGGCGGGGAAGGGTAAATGTTGGTTGGAAATGGGGAAAGGGTATTGATAGGAGTATGACAGGTAACTGATGCCGATCATACTCAACCGGTGACGGTCTAGGTAAACCAATCATGGTTTGTTAGGACATAAGGCTGATGTTAGTTTAGGTACAACTAACCATGGTTTGCTAGGGTACAGGACCGATGTTGGTCTAGGTATAGCCGATGTCGGTCAAGTCAATGTGGGTATATAAAAAGGATAAATCCATATAATACGGAGTCATTTGTACATTTTGGATTTTGTGAAAATGACGAGAGCATGAGAATTTTGTGCCTTGTCAAGAGGAAAGTACGTGGGGCTATACCGAGCTGAGGTGGAGAGATCCAGTTGGAGAGGAGAGCCAGGTAGATGGGTCTATGAGATCAAGTGGAGGGATGGAATTGGTAGAGGGGTTTGAGGTAGAGTTTTTACATGGTGGAGGCAGGAGAAGGTTTGGGTGGACCACTAGCACAATGGTCAGACGTGCCACCACAGAGGTGACATCGAGATGAGGTAAGATCTAATCTTTTCGTTTTTATTTGATATAGGAAGAAGGAAATGTAGAAAGGTAGAGGTAGGGATATTTAAAATAATTTAAATTTGTGGTTAAATTAATGAAAGAGGGGGTGGAAAAGGCTAGAGGTAGGGGGAAGAGGGTTGGGGAGGGACTTAGGTGAGGTGTGGGTAGGTTCATAGGGAAAATGGG
Source organism: Taxus chinensis (assembly GCA_019776745.2). Taxonomy (NCBI): domain Eukaryota; kingdom Viridiplantae; phylum Streptophyta; class Pinopsida; order Cupressales; family Taxaceae; genus Taxus; species Taxus chinensis. The sequence continues at coordinate 355,064,128 of CM034154.1, forward strand.
AAAAAAAATTAGGTAAAGGAAATTGGGGTTTCGGGTTTGGGCACGGTAACAGTAATCGATGCCGGTCAAGGTATTGCCAATGTCGATGTTTTCAAACTGAAATCAGTCAGGTATGAGGGGAACCAATGCCGGTTATAATGGACCGGTGATGGTTAGGAGTAACTGGTGTTGGTTAGGGTGAAAAGGATAGAGGTATAGGAAGGGTAAGGGGAAAGGTTAGGTAAAGTGGGTAAAATAGATAGCGGGTGAGGGGAAGGCAAGAAGGGAGGGGTTGAAGGTTAATGTTGGGTAAAATCATGTTTTAATAATGTGTGTGATTGGTTGAATATAGGAAAGGGACCAGCTACGAATGAGAGATAGGATACCTCTCTTGCTCATGGCGGTACGAGGGAGTGTGACAACCGATGATTGGCGCCATGTTATAGAGGTTGGCCTGATTGGGGTCAGATGCTACTGGAACGTAGTCTGGGAGCTGAGTTTGATGATCACTCTCATTGACAGATGGGATGCATCGACCAATACCTTCCATTGAGATCACAATCACCCTAGAGGATGTGTATAGGATCCTACAACTACCGATAGTGGGAATGTAGGTGTATTCTATCTCCTTAGAGGCCTCTAAGGAGTTGATGCTGACTGTGTTTGGTGAGGGGCTGGTAGAGTTGAGGTTCCATAGCACCAGTATGATATACAATGATATGTACCAGGCCCATCTAGAGGAGATGAGGCTGGTAGTGTTGTTGATGGAGGTAGTCTGATGCTTTGCACTACCAGATGCAAAGGGTGGGAGATTCCCACTATCCTTGATGGGGGTGTTGTATGACATGGTGGAGGACAGGATCCATTTTGCATGGGCACCCTCATTCTTGGTACAGTTGTACATAGAGCTATGGGCTTATGGGAGGCTCAGAGGTTTATCATGTGTTGTACTTTCCTACTTCATTACTAGGCATATGAGCACATTGTGTGTGTGTGTCCAATCCGTATTCCCCAAGATGATGCATTCGAGCCAGGTTTTGTTCGGGTGGGCTTCAGGAAATGGGTGCATATGATTGGGGAGCACCAAGCTGCTAGAGCTACACACGATGCAACATATTACAGGCGATTACTAGAGGGGTTGTCCGGTATGGATATTATTTGGAGGCCCTATGTGGGTTTTCCATCATATGGGTGGATGGAAGAGGAGTTGCAGGAGCTACAACTATTCCGATGGATAGAGGGGCAATGTGTAAGAGAGCACAAGATGGTACCTATTGATAGGGTGAGATGATAGTTTGGACTACTGCAGGATATACCTCCACCCTTCCCATACTATAGGAGGGATGAAGTGGAGAGGCTTCTACCTCTACCACAGCTGACAGTGTCGATAGGGTAGGAGGATCACGTGATAGAACGAAAAATTGATGATTCTTGATTGATTGATAGATACAAGAAGTGGTGGGCCGCACATTTATGAACAGTACTGCTGAGGCTGGGGTAGCTAGATTTAACCACCATCACAGTGTAAAGGGACACGCTACAGGGGCAGGTGGCTAACCTGATTACACAGTTGTGGATAGTAAATGGGCATCTAACAGGTTCAGAGGTACATGTTGCTATTTGACAGACATAGGTGGCCATGCTACATGCCCAGGTAGCACAGGGATAGGTACCCACACAAGGGGTGGAGATGGGGATGGGGTATAGGTGGCCACCCTATAGGCATAAATTACAGGTTTGTAGGGATAATTGGACACTACACATGCGTAGGTTGTGGCCCTTTAGGCCCAGATACAGGCAGGAGTGGGACAGGGTCCCTCAGGATAGTCACAGGCACAGGGACATGGTCCCTTTTTACAGGTACTAGCGGGATAGGGTCTTGAGAGATAGGTATAGGGGCCGAGGCCGATGACACCACCACAAACAATACCTATAGGTAGGTTGAGGGATGCCTTAGGAGAGGTGAGGTATTACCAGGATCAACTGATGGCCACATGGATATATTTTCTATCCTATGGGGATTATAGAGCACAATAGGCCTCAAGTGAGAGGACTAGGTTGCGTACCCAAAGTGTAGAGAGTACAGGGGGTCGATGATCCCTAGAACAGGGTCAGGGTGAGACTACTAGTGCACAGAGGCTAGCTCTAGGTGAGTGACCATCAGAGGACAGATCAAGGTGAGGTGAAGATAGGTTGGTAGGGCACCCTACTGGAGGGGAGACAGAGGAGACTGATGAGACAGGGATGGATATCAGGTGGGGTGATGATTAGTCATCATTTATGACTAGTATATTTGTGTTTTTGACAATTTTTGATATGTATTCCGGCCTACGTGCTGAATATGATACTATTGTATATAAGAGTTTTGTTATTTTTTATCATATATCGGCCTACATGCCAAAGATGGTGAGGCTGTATATGAGAGTGTTTGAGAGATTGTGATTGTTATTTATATCCATATTTGCATGTATGTTTACACAGACTTTCCAATTTATAGATTATGGTATTTATAGTATAGATGGTGTACTTGTTTTAGTTTTCATTGCTATATATGTGGAAATCAAGTGTATTAGGCATGATAGAGTCAAGGTCATGGAAGCATGGTAGAGTCAAGTCTATTTAGGCATGGTGGAGTCAGCTCAGTGTAGGCATGATGGAATCAAGTTGATGTAGGCATGGTTGAGTTAGGTCAAGTTAGGCATGGTGGAGTCAGGTCGGTTTAGACATGATGGAGTCAGGTCGATGTAGGCATGGTTGAGTTAGGCATTATGGAGTCAGGTTGGTGTAGGCATGGTTGAGTTAGGTTGATGTAGGCATGGTTGAGTTAGGTTGATTTAGGCATGGTGGAGTCAAGTTGATGTAGGCATGGTTGAGTTAGGTTGATTTAGGCATGGTGGGGTTAGGTTGATGTAGGAATGGTTGAGTTAGGTTGATTTAGGCATGGTGGAGTTAGTTAGATGTAGGCATGGTTGAGTTAGGTTGATTTAGGCATAATTAAGTTTGGTTGATTTAGGCATGAAATGAATGTATGAGTTATGATGGTAAAGACATGTAGCATTTGTTGCTTGTTTGGTTTACTTTCTAGTCATTGATATGGAAAGGAAACTAACTAGGGTAGAATTTGAATAGGAAATGGAAAAGGGGAATTGATTAGGGTAGAGAGTGGCTGAGATAACCTTAAAGGGACCCATGCCCTCTAAGTGCTACCTACATAGTCCCGATGAAAGGGGACTTCAGGTCAATGTAGTTCTCCCATAAGCTAGGGAGGATTAGGAAGAAGTAGTGGAATGGGTTGATGGGTGCTAGGCATGGGTGAATGTAGGTCATATGAATGATTGAGTTTAGATTGTAGGTGTGGTTGAGTGGTTTTTAAATAGAAGTGTTGATTCTCTAGTCCTGTATAGGATAATCAATAAGCAATGAGGAAGGTGAATGGTAAGAGGTGGTAAAAGAGCTGCTTAATTGATAAGGACCCTAATGATTCGACCATAACTAAGAGGGACTTATGAATGTAAGAACCTAAAGGTGTTGTATAATGGACTATTATAAGGGTGAAGAAAGTTGTGTAATGACAAAATGTCATGTTTTCGGCAAGTCCCTTGAGTAACAAGGAAATTTAGCTAAAAAGGAAAGGAGGTGAGAATGGGTGATTGAGAGTAGCTTAGTGTACGACAACATGTTTTTTGGAACAAGAAACCAATAATTAAAATAGGCAAGTCCATGACGAAAATTTCATATTTTTCTCCATTTATTTCTTTGTAATAAAATTATCGATGCGGGAAGTCTATATGGGATGGGTGTATTATCTCCTTGATGTCTTCATGAAGTTGATTGATACGGGAAGATTCTGGATATTTTTATTGGATTTGTGAAATAACTTGATATAGTTGTCCTTCAAGGGAGCAGTCTATTTATAGTGATGAAATTAGAGTGAAGAGATGTCCCTTTTGAGGGAGTCACCTTTTGCTGGAAGTTTTACTCAAGGAGTTGTATCCCTTTTTTTTTATGTTTAAGTCATGGACAAGACTATAGAGGAAGAGTAGGTTCTTATTTAGAAGACAAGACTGTAGCACACAAAGATGAACTATGAAAGAGGTGGTTTCAAGTGATGAACAGCCATGGGATTCCCTCTTAAACAAGATGAAAATTATCCATGAGAATCATGCTTTGAGTAGGCCCACAGTACTCATATTGAAGATAAGGATGAAAGGTGATGGGTAATCACATGATTCTTGTTGAGTTACAGATCCTCCAAATGGGTCATATAGAAGGTGAACAATGCTCAAGGGATGAGAGATCAACTGAAAGAAAGTGGTATAGAATTTAACATCAACAATAAAATGGTCAAAGATGCAAGGGGCTCAGGTTCAGGTTTACCTTCAAGTGAAGACAAATGATAAGCACCTGATCCATATGCATGGGTAACGATATAGGACCCAAGCCAATTAGGATAAAATTTTCTCCGTTTACTTTTTTATTCTTTAGTTACATGTTGATTTTCCTTCAGGACGAGGTCACTGACCTGAAAGGTTCATTCGTGAACATGTTTGTCATAGGCATGTTTGATACGTTTCTGGTAGATTTGGAGATGGTCAAGATCATTGATACAATATTCATCTAATAACTCAAGTTGCGTTAAACGATCTTGGCAAAATTCATCATCGTTGAGCATGTCTTGTAGTGAGATGCAGAGAGATGGAATCTGGAATTTGAGAGGTAAGACAACCTCGGTATCGTAGACCAGAGAAAAGGGGTGGAAGCAGTCAAAGTGCGAATACTAGTGCGATAAGCCCACAAGGAAAAAGGAATGTGCGTATGCCAATCCTTTCCAGTATCGTTGACTACTTTCATAAGGATTTTGTTCAAGGTTTTATTGGTTGATTCGGCTTGGCCATTGGTTTGTGGGTAATAAGGTGATGAGAAACTGAGTTAGATGAAAAAAGTGTCACATAGTTTGCGTGGGGTTTTGTTTTTGAATTGGTTTCCATTATCAGTGATGAGGTGGTGAGGAACACCCAAATGAAAAATGATGTGATGGTTGATGAAATCATATATTTTTTTAGCTTTTGTAGAAATGAGGGGAATGGCCTCTACCCATTTAGTGTAATATTCAGCCATTTAACCTACCCTGAAGAAGGCTATATGTCAGACTAATGTTTTAAAGAAATCCTTGCACAATAATTTTTACTAAGACCAAGAATAAAAAAAAAATTCAATTTTCGGACTTTGGATTTTTTGTCTTTCAGAGTTTTTTTTAGAACTAAATTTCGGAATTTCTTTTGAAATTTTCCAAAGTCCAAATTTCTGAAAGTCTAAATTTTTAGACTATCGGGTTTTTGGGTTTCAGAAATTTTTGGATCATTTCATCTAAATCCCTCTCGGACTTCCAAAGTCTGAAACTCCGAAACTCCAAATTTTTAGACTTTCGGGTTTCGGGTTTTCGGAGTTGTCCGAGCCATTTTTAGGATTTTTATGCGAAGTTTTTCGAAGTTTGAATTTTTGAAAGCCTGAATTTTTAGACTTTCAGATTTTTGGATTTTGGACTTCTCAATCACCAATTCATCTTTCCTTCCCATTTTTTTCGAAGTCTAAAATCCCAAATTTTCATAATTTTAGGCTTTTGAGTTTCGAAGCTTCAGATATTCTGACTGCAATTAATTTCCACCTACCTCCATACGGATTGGAAATTTACCATTAATGTCTGGATTTATATATAAAATCAGATTTTTACTTTTTTATTTTTTACCTGACACTTTCGCACTTTCACTCTAACATTCACTTTCGTATGTTGTGGCATCTTTTTCAAGGTATGTTTCTTTGGTTTTACTTTCTTTTGGTTTAGGTATTTTTCCTCCTCCTTCTCCCCTGTTTGGTTTCCTTTTGTTTTCCCTCTATTTTTTCTTGTAGTGTCTTTCTTTTTCAACATGTTTTATTGTGAGATTTTTCTCCAGGTTTTCAAGCATGTCGAGGGGACCTTTTCAGGCCCCTCATACTTCCCCCATTTCTCAATTTCCAACTTAACATTATTTTTTGCAGTCTCCTCCATATATCATCCTTTCAGACTTATTCAGAAAAATTTCTCAGAGAATTCTTTTGGAAAAATCACATTTTGGAATTTTGGAGAACTTCTGCTTTGGAAAACTAGAGATTTTAGGTTTTTCGAGAATTGGAGATTTCAGAAAACTTTTTCAGAGATTTCTTTCGAACTTTTCTGGTTCAAGATTTCAGACATTTCCTTCAGAGTTTTCCAATTTAGGAGATTTTCTACTTTTGGAGATTTCTTTTAGACTTCAGACTTCGGAAAACTTTTTTGGAGATTTCAATTTCAGGTTTTCGAAGAATTCAGATTTCAGAAAAAAATTTCAGAGAATTTAGGATTTCAGGTTTTTAGAGAATCAGAATTTCAGGTTTTCAAGACCTTTGACTTTGGAAATTTTTTTTAGATATTTCTTTCAGTGATTCCTTTCAGACTTTTTTGGTTTGAGATTTCAGATTTTTCCTTGCTTTTGGGTTTTCAGAGTTTCTGCAACATTCACAGGTTTTGATGTCTTCCTCCACTTCGAAGGGAAAAGAGAAGATGAAGTACACATTTCTTGGGGTTTCTCCCCAATCCTACTTGACCTCTGACTTAGGAAATATTGGGGACACCGATCTAGGATAGATTGATCTTCCTGAGTTCTGGGAAAGATTAAAGGCCCCAAACAAAAAGCCATGGATGTAGGCCATCTTTGACAGTGGTCTTTCCCTTGCCACCGGTTTTCCTGCATCTATGCAATGCCCAAAGTTTTTCCTAGCTACAGCAGCCCATTATGACAAGGAATCTATGTCGATAAGAGATAACGATGATAAGGTGGTGATCCGTCTGGACCTATATTTATTCAAAGACTTGTTCAAACTTCTAAACATTCAAGATTATGCCACAATCACACCTAAAATAGTAGTTGAGCACTGGGATAAAAAATAAGAAGTATGCTTGAAGGTCATGATGAAATCTTACCTAACTAAGAATTTTGCCAAGTTGCCCAAAACTATACATCAATCGGATTTCATTCAGGAAGTCAACGATCTCATCATACTCTTAAGTAGAGTCTCAGGTCTTCCCTTTGCAAAGGAATTCCAAGAATGGATGTTCTTGTACATAGAAACCATCAAGAAGAATACCAAGTTTATCTGATGGGGTGAACATATTAGTAGCAACATTCGCTATCAGTTGGGCAAGGTGGCAGAAACCAAGACTTTCTACATGACATCTTCTCTAGTATATGTAGTTGCTGCTATGGGGGATTTTGTAGGATTGAATACCAAGGGATTTCACAACACATCCCAAATATACGAGTTTTATCCCTAGCTTACTCTAGATGAGGGGTGAAAGCACTTCTGAAGAATTAATGACGCCTTCTTTGCTGTTGTCTTCTATTGCTTCGATAAAGACTTATATAATCGAAGGGTTTCTGATGAGGCTTTCCAAGAAGTACGAGAATGGGGATAAATTTGCTTCCAATTTCCCACATTCACCTATATTCAAATTTTTGGTTTCATAGGCACCCTTAGCAAGTTACCAAGGTGCCCCACTAACAAATGGATTCTTTTGGAATTGGTTTGGAAGTTGTTGGATTACCATAAAATCCAAAATAAGCATCACAAGGCGGGAATGCATTTCCCTCTTACAATTGGCAGGTATTCTTGCCCAACTATCCATAAGGCAAAGAATGTAGATGAAGAAATGCTTGAAGTAACCCTACGGACCTTCCATCTGCGAACTAATTTTGACTATTGTGGTAAGTTCGGGGAGACAGGTAAGTCCAGTGCTCATGTGCCCCAATTAGAAGACATATGGATTCATTGTCAAGATGAGTACATCGTGCGACAAAGAGATTATGAGAGGTTAACTCTAGATGAAGTGCGGCAGTTTGGATTGGCTGATGTGCCAAAAGACTTGTAGGACAATGATGAGGTCCTAGATCCATCATACAAGAATGACAATGTCGCTAATCAACCACTGCCATGGGTTGATTGGTATGTGGAGGAATGCAACAATACTAAAGAAAGGGTAGGACCCATTCTAAGGAGAACTTTCAGTTGGTTGGCTATGTTGGGAATCTCACCCAAAGGGGAAAGTTAACCTACAAATACTGGGTCTACATAAGAAGTAAACCAACCAACACCCATAAAAGGAAAGAGGTCGACTTAAAGGGTTCCTACCATTCCAAAGAAGATCTCATTTGTTGTTGGTGGCTCATATCTTTCTAGGTCTGTGGCTCCCAATATGGCAGCATCTACAATGCCAGTTACAGAGGTAGTTGAAGTGAGTGACTCTCCTAGTGCCATTCAGGATCCACCACATCTTCCCCTTCCTCCATTATCACTTCCAATATCAGTTCCTTCCACTTCTACCATCATTTCTTCCTTCCCATCCCCTTCCATGGCCCAGGTATTTTTATCACTTCCAATTCTATCAGCTGGGGAAAATATTGGGTCACCCATTTCCTCTTCACTTCCTTTGACACTCCCATTTTCTTCAATTTCAACCCCTAGCATTGCTTTGTCAATTCCTATGGTTGTCCTCACACCCACACCTCCTATCATTGCTACCTCTACTCAGATATCAGTTGGAATTTCTAGTGATCTTGCTCTGACTGATGATTCAGGTATTGGATCTGCTACTCCATCTTCCTCGACTCTAGCCATACTAGAGTGGCTATTTAGATAGATTCCTAAGAAAAAGAAGAAGTTTCCTCTAGGAGATGTGATAGATCTCAGTATATTGGAGTCCATGCCAAAAGGACAGGCCAAGAGACTGAGAACCATATCAAGTTTCCTGGTTAATCCATTAGGACAACGTGTGATAGAAGTAGCTACCCCTTTTGAGGGGAAAACTAAAGAAACCATCACAATAGTAGACTATCGGATCTTGAAGTTATCGTTAGGGAAGGCTACTTATGAAGGAGCTAAGTAGGATTTACACACTACTCTTGGGGCCCTTTTGGAGAAATACGACAAAGACAAGGCCACCAAGGATGAGTTTAAGGCCAAAGTCGAGTAGCTCACTGCACTATTGTGTAGGGTAACCTAGCCCACTCCATCCATTGACATATCAACTAATACGGCCCTAAAAATTTCATCTAAAATCGATGATATTTCCTATCATGAGCTCGAGAAGCTAGGCTAGAAAGGGAGAACAATGAATGGATGGATGGAAAGGATCTTGCAGGAGGCCAATCCTTTGATTAAAGAAGACGTTGAGATTTATACTGATTTACAGATTACAAAAACCACCATTGCTAATATGGATGAATATTTCTCTGAAGATAATAATAACTTGAACTTAACTTTGGTAACATGGAGTGACATTAGAGGAGAAGAATTTGATTTACTTTTACAGGAGGAGGTAATTGATGATACCTCTAAATTGTTTGAATATCAAAAGGCTATGGAATTCTGGTGTCAGGTGTTGCAAGATCTGATTAAGAAATTGGAGGATAAATGGGTGGAGATTATGGATGCCCTCAATGATATCTTGAAGGAGTTTGACAATGCCAACTACAAGTTATTCAATGAAAATATCGATGCTCTTCCCGAAGACCAGATTAAAGAAAATTTCAAAGATTTGGTGAAATGGGATGACGATGTTGCAAGGACTTTAAATAATAACTCCATTGATCGACAGGTTCTATGTAAAAATTTCATAGGGAGACTGAGGAAAGTCATGAATAAGCTTCAAAGATTTCCAGCTAGGATCAAAACAAAAATTGAGACAACGGACATAGTGTATCACTATGCGTGTGGACCTGGAGACAAAGAAACTCAGGGCATTGTCAAGCACTTCTTCAAGTACAGACATCGAATGGATGTTTGGGAGGAAGGACAAAAAAAATTGCAGGGAAAGGAGAAGTAGGTGACTCAGGCCAAAGCTGAGGGGCCATGAAAGGACAGGTTCAAGCTCTGGAATCAGTCAAAGTTGTAGGGTTGACTTCGTCAACTTTTGTAACAAATTTGCTATTTTTATGGGAGCTTGTTCCCTTTTATTAATGACATTACTATTTTTAGTTGAGGGTTAATTAAAGGCTCATTTGTAATGGCTCAGCCTAGGAACTTATAAATAGTGGAGTGTTTCCATTATTTAGATACATAATTTTTTTTAGAGATTTTTGGGGAAGTTGCTCTTCAAGCTTGGAAGAGTGCTTTCAGAGTTTTGTTAAAACTTTTTAATTATATTCAAAGTTTCCTTACACTTGAAGATCTATTTTATTTTTTTTGAATGATTATTCATTATATGCTTTGTGGATTCAATTCCTTAGCATTATTGATTAAGTCTACCTTTATTTTAGATTATCTATTTCATATCATGAAAAGAATAGTGTGGTTAATTTTTCATCAGTTGTGAATTTTTTTTTTCGTTTGTTGATTAAGAGTTACATTTTTATTTTCATTTAAGTGGATACTTGACATGTGCTTTTGATTATCTTCTTGATAAATTATTTGTGTATCAAATCAAAGCTCACCTTTCTATTTTTTACATTTAGAGTTTAATAGAGGAACGTCTGCTATTGGTTTGTGGTATTTTTATACCCTTTCTAGTTGCTAAAGGTGAAGGTGGTCAATAGTGTAAACCTTGTTCCCACATTAACCCTTACAGAAGTTGAAGACCCCTTTTCTTGGTGCATCACCACTTCTAGAATTGATTTTATTTCTTTGCATTCTCGCTCCCTAATCCCGTGAAATATTAGCATAGGTCTTGTTAGTCATCTTTCTTACATCAGAAGTAGTGTTGTGTTTAGCTTAGGAAGAGGAAGTTGGCATTCTCTGGAGGTTCACCTCAAGCCCAATTCCCATAGCTTGAGAGGTGATCCCATGTGTCCCAATCACACTGAATGTCATGAATCATTCTCAGGCCATTCGGGGGGTGTAATGATTTGGTGACAACAGGTCTCGTGTGACCTATAAGGCATGACTAGGTGTGTGATGGAGATTAACATGTTGTTGGCATTTCACACAATGTTTGACATAATCAAAACAATCAAAGTTTAAGGTTGACTAATAATAGCCTAGGAAACTAATGCATTTTGTGACAGCTTACCACTAAAGTGACCTCCATAAATTCCATCATGGACTTCCTTAATGGTGTAGGGAATTTTATAACTTGTAAGGCATCGTAAAAGAATGTCATCAAAATTGTGTTTGTAAAGAATACCACCCATGATGACATAATGGGATACACTTTTAAGAAAGGCACATTGTCCATTATGAGTGAGATCAGTGGGTAGAATGGAAAGTGAAAGATAGTCTACATATTACTTATACCAAAGGTCATGTGGGTTAGGGGAAATGGTTCCGACAGAGTAGACCTCATGAGGTAAATAATAGGGTTATTATAGCCTTTGTATTGTGGAAAATATTTTAGAGTCAATGGGTGAAGTAAGTATCTAAGAAGCTAAGAAGGACATGGTATCCACAAATTTATTGGTAGAACATGGGGTGGTTTGAAGTGCGTAGCTATCAAATCTAGTAAAAAGTATGTCTATGTGATTCTTATACTTTTGAAGTATCTCATTACGACACTGGTATATACCATTGACTTGGTTTATGACCAATTGAGAATCACCAAAGATATTGATTGACTTAACATCTAAGGAATAAGATACTTGGAGACTCAATATGAGTGCTTCGTATTCAACAATATTTTTTGCACAATCAAAATTGAGTTTGAAAGACAAAGGCATAGGTTCACCATCAAGAGGAATGAGGATAACACCAACTCCACCCCCATGCTGACACTTGGAGCCATCAAAGAAGAGTGCCATTTTGTAAGTGGGTTTGTCCAGGGAAAGGGTAGTTATAGACTCATCTGGGAAGTTGAAGTTAGATGGTTGATTCCTAGAAATAGGTGTGTTAGATAGTTGGTCAGCAATAGCCTGGCCCTTGATGGAATTTTGATGAATGAAATCGAGTTTGAGGTTGGCAAGAAGCATAATCTAATGTGCGACACATTTGTGTTGATAGGGTTTGGCATACATATAGTGTAATGGGTTAGTATTGGTGATGAAAAAGGTTTTGTGACTGAGTAGGTAATGGTAGAGTTTAGTGGCGAAAAAAACTAAGGTTAGGTAGAGTTTTTCAGCGTGGGTATATCTAGTTTTGTAGTCAAGAAGGGTACGAATTATGTAATAAACCACTTTCTCTCTTTAATTATCATCGCAATGAGTGAGCATGACACCTAGTGAATGGTCAGTGGCAGAAATATATAGATAAAAGGGCTGGTCATCCTTAGGAGGAATGAGCACTAGTGGTTGAAGGAGATATTTCTTTAAGGCTTTGAAGGCTTTATGACATTCGCCATCCCATTGAAATGACACGTCTTTTTTGAGAAGATGATGGAATGGTTGATAACGGTTTGAAAGCTGCAAGATAAAATGATGAATGGATTGCAACTACCCTTGTTGGATGCAAAGTTGATGGAGATTAGTGGGTGGAGGAATTTCTAGAATAGCCTTGACTTTAGCAGGATCAACTTCTATGCCACGCAAAGAAACGATGAAACCTAGGAGTTTTATGGAAAGTACCACAAAGACACACTTCTTTGGTTGAAGACACACATAATACTTGATGAGACGGTCGAAGATGACTTTAAGGACAAGTAGGTGCTTAGTTTGATGTTTATATTTAGCTAGAAGATCATCTATGTAATCTTCCAATATGAGATGCATGATGTCATGGAAGATGTAAGTCATGGCTCGTTGATACGTAGCACCAGTGTTTTTGAGTCCAAAAGGCATGACTCAATAGCAAAATGTCCTCCAAGGGGTGATGAAGGAAATCTTGTGTTGATCCTCTGGAGCTAGTAATATTTGATTGTAGCCTAAGAAATTGTCCATGAGCAATAAAATTTCATGGCCAGCAGTGAGATCAACCAGTTGGTCAATGTCGGGTAGGGGGAAATCATCTTTGGGGCAAGCAAGGTTGAGATCATTGAATTTCATGCAAATGCGGAGTCCCCCTGTTGCCTTTGTGATAGGAATGATGTTAGAAATCCATTGGGGATAGTTAATGGGTAGAATGAAGGAAACTGAGAGAAGGCATTGAAGCTCTTCTTTGACCAGAAGAGCAATGCGAGGATGCATTTTCTGCAACTTTTGTTTGATAGTGTTGACATCAAGAATGGTTACGATATTGTGGACCATGATTTTTGGGTCAATACTAGGCATATCAGCATAGGACCAGGAAAACACGTTGCTATGGTCCCGAATGAAAGAGGCGAAGGCTTCCTGTTCAGTAGCGTCTAAGGATTGGCTGATCTTTAGAATGTGTGGGTCGTCCTGAGTATTAATGTTTATTTTAATGGTTGATTTGTTCAACATGGTCTACATCTCAGAAGGTAATGACCGATGAATATAAGAATCTTCCATACCAAGGTAAGTGAGGATGGATTCATCATCCTGACATTGAATGACATTAGTAGAAGGTGTATCATCATCAATCATGTCAGGATACAAGAATGGAAGAGAAGAGGGAGCTTTACCATCATGTTGATAGGTTAGTGGTCCTAGGGAAATGGTGTTTATGAAAAAAAAAATAGTTAGGAGGAATAGATTCAGGATCTATGGACTCCATGGGTGAAGATAGTAATGTGGGTGAATGAGGTGGGGAAGATTTATCATCCTGGATGAGGTCGACGTGAACCTTATTGGAAGGTGATGTGTCAAAACCAATGTCACTATGGTCATTGCGTTTACGAGAGGTATAGTAAATGATAGTATGGAAACCCTATTCATAAAATCCAAACCCAAATCCTTTCCACGTGCACCGGTGGAGGAAAGTATGAGTGAAGCAGTGGTTAGTGAGGGAGTGTAGGTCAGATGAAAATGGTTGGGTTTGGGATGGAGGTTCAGGTTTATAGGTGTCCATATCAAGTCCCCCATATGTTAGATTAGTGCGAAGGTGGGGAGGACCATAAGGAAAAATGTCACCGATGTGGATGTCATAACTGGGGTGTTGACGTAGATTTCCATACTCTTGCGGGGTGAGGAAGGTGTTGATATTGTATAAGTGGTACTCCCTCAGAGTGAGGAGTTGAAAAACACCTTCTAAGGGATCAATAGTTGGTATGTGGGTAACGGGGATAAACAACTCACTAGATGATGGGGAAATAGGTGGGTCAATGGTAGAGGTTATAGTAACCATGGGGATAGAAAGGTTTGATGCAATAGAGGTAGTGGCAGTTTTGGTGGATTGGATTATAGGTGAAGGTGAAGTAGGGATAGTGGCAGATGCCTTGACTAGTACAAGCACATCATTGGGATGCTATATCATGTTACAGGTCTTGAAAGGTGACGGGTCGATAGGGATGGTGTAATTATGTCCTTCGTGTTCAAATTTGAGGTAGTGGTGTAAAGTCGAAGGGACACAACCCATGACGCAGATCTAAGGTCATCTGAGAAACAAGTTATACTAGAAATCCCCTTATATGACATAGAAAAGTTCCGAGATGGTGCGGGGACCTACACAGACATGGAGAATGATGGTACCTTAGGTAGAGGTCATGGAATCATTGAAGGAATACAACATAACTAGGTTACCATGCTTGCAATTGGAAGATATTCACATTTGGTCGTATGCATGGGAGGAGATGATGCTAATACTAGCACCACCATCGATCATAATGCGTTGTATGCATATATTATTAATAAAGACAAAGATGAAAAGAGTGGGGTTGGGGTCATCAGACTGGAAGAGAGTGATCTCTTCATTTGAAAAGTTGAGGGTAGCTACTTGGTGAGTATGTGAAGGCACAGAGGAAGATGATGACCTAGTGAGAGAGGAAACGTGGTGAGGTGTAATGATGGAGGTTACAGGTTTGGGGTCATTTGGTAATACTTCAATAGATTGAAGGACCTCCATAAGGGCTTGATGATGTGACTTAGAGGTTTGGACGAGGTCATATAAAGACATGTTAATAGGGGATTGGTGTAGTTGTTTTAACATTATGCAATGTGTGACCCCATCAGAAATAGGGTATGCAGGACCTCGAATGGTGACCTTGGGTATGGGTGTGGATGGTATGTTGGGTATGGGGTTGGTTGATAGGCAAGTTGCCTTTTCCTTACCTTTGTCTTTCTGGGTATGGGTGGTTATGCTGATCATGTTGATCTCAAACCTCAGGGGTGGATCAAAGAGTTGTGGGGGTGGAGATATTGATTACTAAGTAGGTAATGGAAGGAGATCTGGGGAAATTTGTGGAGGTGAAATGGGGTCCTCATCAAGAAGATCATTGTCATCAAAATTTTCTTTGGGAGGACATAATTGGACAAGGGAAATTTTTAAAGCCTTACAGTTTTCTACATTGTGTCTTGGCACATGATGGTAGGCATAAATTTTGGTTTCATCAAATCCTTTTGGTTTGGGTTTGAGCGGGTCGTAAGGTTTAAGAGGTGGTAATATGATGACAAAATTTTCGAGGAGATTGGTCTAGATTTTGGCGTAGGACCCTGCTAGTGGATCAAAATGGGAGGTGAATGTGGGTTTGGTTGTAGGTATGGTTGATTGTGAGGGAAGATGCTTTACAGGAGGGGGAATGGGTTGGTCCACCAGGTGTGCCAAAATGTTTCACCATTTTCTTTATGTGTTGAATGACGAAACAGATAGGGTTATGGGCTAGGAAGAATACCTATTAAATGGGTTGGTTGGAGGTTGATGTGTGCATTCTGAATTCTTGACCTAATATCGATTGTGAGAGCTTCCTTTTGGCTAGGAGGAACTACCTTAGAAAACAAGACCACAAAAGAGAAGTTAAATGATATATGATAGTGAACTGCCTGGCGTATGCTAGTTCTGATAAGTGTGATAATTCCTAGATGGATGTCAATCCATTGTTTAAAACAAATTAATGTGAGAAATAAGTAAAGTCCTATTGTAGTTGATATGATTTATGTATCTCATTCAAGTACAATAAGAAATTCCAATCACAACAGGATAGGTTATAGTTGGATCTAAAGGATGAGGTGACTATTAAGGTACTGGGACTGGTCAGGTTCTGATTCTGGGTTGTTTAGGTCAATTGGTAGGAGGTTATTTGGCTTTGTTCTTGGGTAGGTTATAAAACATAGAAACCAATTTTTATTGGGTACAACTGACAAAATTTAAGGGAGACTGACGATGGTTATGGGTAACCTATGTCGGTGTAGTAGGATGAAAATAGTTCAATGAAAACCTTATTGTAGAGTTTAGGTGAGGTTAGATGGGGCTAAAGAAGGGAATGTGAGGTATGTGGGAATAATGAGAAAAATAAGAGAGGTGGAAGGGCCAGCATAGGTGATCTAATAAATGGGTGGGTGAGGTTTTTGACTTTGTCAAAAAGAAGGCTATGGAGGGATGGGAATGTTAATAGATGAATGATAATAAAAATGGTAACAACTCTATGAGCAGAATAAGAATGGAAATGATTAATGATAAAAACACTTACCAATGTTGTAGGTCTAATGGTTGGGTGGTGGTGATGATCGGTTTATGGAATGGAGCTTGGTGTAATAGTGATGATTCCCAAAATGTTACCATGAGTGCTAATGCTTTTGGATCTGTCCTGGTGCTGGCTATGGATGTCTGGGTGTGTGAAAATATTTGAGTTCTTCTTGCATACAACTCTCTTCTTGTCTTTCTGCTCTCAGAATGTGCCAACCTCCCAAACAAGGTTGCTAAGGTGAATCAATGGTAACTGACGACAGTTTTGTATTGACCACTATCAGTTTAGGTCTGACTGACATCAGTTAAGGTAGGATTCCCTAGGTTTACTAAAATGGGTAGATATTTCTAATTTCTTAGGCCAAGTTGGTTTGTTTTCATAGATCAGAATGGAAGCTTCCCTTCTAATGAGCGGGAATGTGGTTAGAGAAATATCAGGCATTGATTTTAGGGTTAGACCAAATCTTAGCTCATTAAGGAAAGTAAGACTTAGTTATTGTTAGTCATGGAAACATGCCAAGAGTAGGTCTAGGGTGGGGTGGCTGGATGAGGTGTCTAGGTGAGGTGGAAATTAGCTCAATTAAGGTAATAAAATAATGGATATTGTGAGGATGGGTATTTAATTAAATTAATTATTAATGTGGGGTGAAAGTGGGCCATGGTTAGGTGCCCATGTTTAAGTTGGTTATCCGATTAGGGGCTAAGGGGAATGTAACCAAATTTAGGTGTCTACAGATGCATCACTACCATTCATTTCATTCTCTAACTACGAATATCATGATATATTATCCTATGACACATTACATATCAATTATTCTATCAGACTTCACACTATTAATAATATAATGATTGATGCATTGATTAATAGGTTTGTGTGCTCTGTTGCACTTCTAGTTGTTATCGATTATCTTCTATCACATATTTCATATCCAGTTCCTAAATTATATAGTTATATAAATATTCTTATCACATTTGGTCATCTTACCATGGTACTCAAGATATCATTTCCATGAATCACTTGTGTCTAAATTTCATTCACAAAAAGAAATTCATTACTATCAACTATAGTCCACCATTCACAACATGTCTGCAACCTCCACTTGAGGTTTTAGTTGCACTTGCTAGAGCATCTAGGTCCTTGCAACCTATCAAATATTAATCACAAATTATTTCTATCTCACTTGTTCACACTGGACCTACTTAGTCTCATTTAGTCTATTATTCCATCACATCAGTCTAGGTCCACCACTTCAGAAGCTCCTTCACATATGTATACATTACCTCCTCAATTTCCTTCACATAATTTTTCATCTCCTCTGCGCTCTCCTTCACATAGGTTTTCATCATCTCCATGCTCTCCTTCACATAGGTGTTCATCACCTCCACATTCTCTTTCACATAGGTTTCCATTTCCTCCTAGGTCTCATATACATAGGTCTCATTCACCGATACATAATATATCTCATACATCACCAATCTCATAGAATGGTCACAAGCCTTTATGTTCATAAGAATCGGGTGGATAACCCTTACACTTCAATTTTTTCAGAAAGTATATTCATCAACATAAACTTGGAGGAATCATGCTTACTATTCCCCCTTCTAGCATTATTGAGTGTCTCACATTTCGATTATGTTCCTTCATTCTTCACATAATATTTTTCATGCATCTTACATATCTTGATATACTTATATCATCATCACCTTATGACATATTCTTATGCCACAATTCACACTTGAATGTTGAGGGAATATTACATTCGATAATCACACATCATACATACAACACATTTCACACTCGAAATATTCATGACACATATTTATAGGATCACATTATCACACAACATGCTTCCTGATGATGCACTCTAGTTCCATGATTCATACTCAACTATAGAGGGTCTAAATTTGAAATGAACCCTACCACACTCACTCACTCTCTACACTCTACACTTTATCGACCATATATTTCTAGCACATAATGAAAACCATTTCCTGATGATGAAATATTGTTCTATTATTCATTCTTGATTATGTAGGGGTCTTATATAAATGAATTGCATCTCATATCCATCCGTACACTGCTCCTATCACACTCACATTTCATTCCATTCCATTCACACTCACAACATACTTCATATCTTGGTTACACATTGTTTTTGCTTACTTATACTTGCATGTAAACATTGCTTACTATGTTAGACAAATATTCTGTATGTCATTATATTTTTTATATACACATGTGTATTTACTTGGATTCTATTTGTGAATGTATACTTTACACATATCATTACACAACATGAATTTTTGGCACTATATGTCTTACCAGTCCCACAATGGCTCCTGGGGGAATTTACTTTCATACACACTACAAGTGCTATTGTTTTAATTTATACTACTTCCTATTATTAGTAGCACAATAATTTATATTGAATCATACATGCTTTGACACATTTTTTATCTTTCTAACATGCTAATGAGTGCTTCATGTGATAAATTTTTCTTGCACGAACTATTTGATACCATGGTTGTTTGTTATTTTCTGCTTGTCACTATTTTTCATTATTTTCCATTATATGCCATTGTGTGCAGGCTATGCCCTTTGTCTTGTGTGTAAAATATATGCATTTGGATGCTTTGAACCTGATTTTCTTGTGAAATTGTGAGCGATGTCCCATGTTTGAAACCTGATTTTCACAATCTACATTATATTTTTGCTTGTTATCTTACACTTTGTCTTCTATATGTGTACTTGTCTTGTTTGCACTAACACATGTTTCCTAGCCACTTTGTTTGCATGTGCCTTGGTTTTTACTAAGAACATTCCCTCCCTCTGCAGAGTATCAATTTTTAGATCAACGTCTGGTCCTCTCTTTTAGGCCACATCCTCTTAGTGATGTCGTAAGCACCCAAATGAGGTGGGACATACATTGGGTGAATTAGTCACCCCATTAAAGAATACACAGTCACATTTAAGACCTTCATAGTATAAGAACAAAACAGTCTTTAGTCACAAAAATGGCCCAGATTTTAACTTAGGTCCTCAACAAAACACAAACACTAGTGCCCAGATATAGAAATGAGCTTATGGGTGCTCCTAAACCTTCATGGAAACCTATGACCATAGGGCAATTATAATTTTTTATTAGATCAATATAGTTCTTAGTAGTTTACACAAATGTTTTTACAAAAAAAGAACAATCCTCTAGCAATCAACATGCATGTTATATATTCTTTTCTTATTTGTGTTGGATCAAACTAGATCGAAATTGATCACACACCATTTGAAGTGGTGTATAAATCATCGGGAAGCAGTCAGGGTTGGATAATAACACTAGACATTTCTCTCCAACACTTCTTATGTTGTGGTGTGAGATCACCTAAATAATTCATTCCTCTACAGTGTTTCAGGGCACTTTCTATTTTTTTCCACTCATTGCGGATCAGGCGCACCTATTCCTTTTCACATTTTTACACAGTGTTACATAAGTTTGTACATACTTGGATCAAATTTTTCATATACACGACTTTGAATACTCTTTTATTCTTCTCTTTTATAGGTTCATCCTTATGGGAAACAATAGTCACATCATCGAACACATCAAACAACATTGACAAGAGGTATAATGTGACATATACATGTACAGTTTCACCCCGAAGACCACTTCCTCTTCTCTAGCTTCCCCACTTTATTTTATCACTCCACACTTTTTCTTGTCTCCTCGACACAATTTCACCATCAATCTACATGGTTATCATGTACACATCTCTTAAATACTTTATGTTATTGAGTATTCACTCAATAACATAAAGTGGGGGTAAATGTAGAAACTAAATCACACACTTTGGGTACATTTCTAAGTCCTAATCAAGTACCACTATTCATATGATTCATAAGCAAGAAAACTAGTATCAACATCTATCTTTGGCCTCTTTCTTTGCTTTCTTGTTTTTCTCTGTGGTTTTACACACCCCACTCCCCAATTTGAATTTCTCTTCTTTATCTTTCTTGGCTCTAGACACCAGTGCCTAAGAACCCTCATCCACTCTGGGTGCCCCTAACCTCTTTGTATCTTACTCACCAATTTTTTGCCTCTTTTATCATTTATATTGATCTGATTTTCTTGGTGGTTGACCTTTTAGATGTTAATTACAAAAACAAAACAAGGGAATTATATATATACAAACCTATGTGACCATAATAAAGGAACAAGCTCTAAACATCTATTACTATCACCTAAGGTTGAATCCAAAGGCATTTCAAGAGCATCAAAGCATCTATCTAGTTATTATTCAAGGGACAAGGGATTACATTATTATGCATACACTTCATAGGAGGGGAAGTTAATTTAGACATCCAAAAATATACTTATATTGTGACATCTAGTTATTGCTCACTATGTAGTGCATCTTGCACAAGAGCCACCTAGGGCACAATTCTTCACACACACAGAACTATATGGAGTGTGAGATGTAGTGCAGTGCTCATTCGTAAGTTCACTCTTTCGAGTGACCTCTGGAGTCAATATGACTCCCCATTTGCATCTTTTTATTTTTAGGATTTGATGTGTTTTGGGGTTTTGTAGGAAGTCTTTTGTTTTGTAGGTTACATGCGAATTTGGTGATCTTCTAGAGACCTACAGGTGGTCAACATAGAACATTAGCGAACATCTTGAGACATTACAAGATTCAGTTTCTGAGGTTTTCTAGAGTCACGAGTGCCTACAGAAGGTATCTAGCACCCCTAACCCAATCCAAGCACCATATTCCTTGAATTTCTGATATTTCTTCATTTTTTTAGGCTCAGTTGTGATAGTCTACCCTCCTATTCCATCAATTTTTCAGCTTGGAACATCTTCAATATTATTTCAAAATTAGCTAAGTTTCTTATTCCATCTCTTACACTTAGGGTTTGAATTTCCATTTGCTTACTGCTTAGGTTAGATATGTACTTTAGCATTTTATCTATTGCACATGACTCTAAAATATCCAAGGTTTTAAAAATATCAATATTTGTCAAATCAATAGTGTCACTAGATTATAGTATAAAGATACTGATTGTGTTACTCAGAAATGAGATAAATGATCCTAATAACATATAAATGTTATCCTTTATTTAATAGAGTATTTAATTATTTATTTTAATATAAATTTATAAAATAAATATGGAACAAATTTCAACTAACTATGGTATAAAGTAAAACCCCTTGGAAACCCCTTTGGACCCTTCAGATAATGAAATAACAAAATAGACACGCGATTGACCATGTAGCTGAATAAATAGTAAATTTGTTCAAGAAACTAATGTATCATTTGGTATTGGACTATTAAAATGAGTTCAAGTGTCATAATTAAAACCTAAAGTAATTACCATATAAGAAAATCTATAAGTGTGCTTATGGATTATTTAAATGTTATCATGGGATCTTCCTTACGACTACTTTTGGGTCTACCTCGTGAACTGACACACTCACACAATTATGAATTTTTCCAATTTTACCGTCAACTGATCAAACAAAAAATGAGACTAATTTGCAAGTGTAGAAATCCTAGAGGTGTTGTGCAATGACAAATAATGCACATCTAAAAATCTTAAACTTAAAACTTGATTCCCATTAATTCTTTCTAAACTAAAAATAAATAAAATTATTCCATAATTTTTACCTCTAACTTAGTTGTTTTGTGAGTAATATTTGGGGCTTCACACCTTGGACCACATAACCTTCAAATATTTGCACATAATTATAAAAAGTAGTATAAGAACACAAAACAAAATTAAGTAGTACAAACACAACATCAATTATATTGAATTAACTTAATAGGAATAACACACATGTACAAATCAATTGCCAATGATGTGACCTTAAAAACATATTAACAATTAGTAGTATACCAATGTTTATGCTTAGACCAAAATATCAAACTTTCAAGTTCAACTCTCACTAATCAATAACTACCTTTCTAAGGAAATTGGTATTTGTTTATATAGGAATGTAAACTACCCAAATGATACGTTGAACTTAGCTACTAAACTCATAAAAGTATGGAACATTCTAAAGATAAGAATCAAATGACCTATCACAATACTCAAACCATAATATGTCACCTTGATCAAAATGTTTGCAGTGTCGAAACAAATTCAAATTTATTTATGGTTTTTGTGGTATCTCATGGATTTAATAAGACTTGTAGTATTATGTGGATTATTCTAGTATTCTGTCACTTCCAATAGGTTTGTAGTGTTATATGGCTTCATCTAGTACTTGGTGGATTTAATAGACTTGAATGACTTTAATAGTGTTCCATAGAATAAATGGACTTGTGTCGCTTATGTTAGGCTTCTGTGGCCATTTAATAACATAGTGATGCTACACAAAACTAACACATATATTTTTGGTTGATATGAGATAACCTATGAACCCATATGATCCTACATGATATACCTTACAGGTAATTTTGAAAACTTTATCTCCTTCTAAAATAATCAGGATCCCATGTCTAGTAAAATTTACATCACTCAACTAAGTTAGATCCTCGACATATATTTATTTTCACTTGACCAAATACTCCTTGTACCTTTATTGTTATATACACTCAAATTTGGTAACTTATCTATTGAAAATGATAAATATGACTATGCCCCCTTGCTAAGAAAAATTATCACATTCAAAGGCTTATTAATACATCTCTCTAGATATTTCTTGACTTGCTCATCTCCCCACTCTACTCTACTCTATTTTCCACCACATGTTTCCTATCAAAGACCATATAGTTTGGTCAAGATAAGATATAAAACCCTCGTTGAATTTCAATCTCAAAATGCGTAGTGAACATATGTGTGTGAAGAATATATATGTTAGGTATGAAATCAATGTAATCAATTTCATGTATAAAGTAAGAGGCTATCTAAGAAAACCATAACATGTCTTGATTTTATTTTATTTTCATATTTCAATGTTTTTGCATTTTGTGCTTATTTGAATTGTTTTGCAAATAGCCATGTACAAGAAGGAGGATAACATTAGATCTATTTGATGAGGACCTCGTGAAGAGACATGCCATGCATAATAGGTAGAGGGGATGTGAACCCCTCAAGTAGAAACATAGACAAAATATTTTCATGTATGTTGCATGTAGAATCCATAATATGTGCCAAAGATAAGTGAGGGTGGGAAAATATATTATAATTGATAGGCACATAAGATGCTTGAGTTAATATCATATGAGAATTAGTATGTAAATTGATGATTGGTGAATAAGAGTGTGAGGGCATAACCATATAGAGACAAAAATATTAGCCACATTTGAAATAAGTATAGGTGTATTAGCAATTGGAAGATAAGGATGTAAAGGGATGTAAGAGAGTTAGTTCCATGAGGGTTTCCTTTATCAACCTCAAAAAAAGGGAGAGACATGAGATTAAAAACAAGTAATAGAGGTGATATGTAGTCATTGAAAGAAGTAGAAACATATTGAGATGTATATAAAGTAACATTATAGTGACTAGTATCGATGTGTACATAAAGTAACATTATAGTGAGTAATATCACACATATACTATGTAATCAACATAGAATAACTAAGTGCCTTATTTTTTAATATAATAAATATCATATATATAGACACAAAATCACGCACTTTGAGTCATTATTTAGTCTCAATCACATAATACTATTTGCATGGTTCCTAAGTAAGAAAATTACTAATTAACTCATGTCTTTGGCCATATTTTGTTACTTTCTATTGCTACTTTTGGTCTTGCATATTTATTGGCCCTGTCTTTCTTTTCATACTTTAGTTTTACCCTTTCGGGACTTAGGCACCCAACCAAAATGCCAGTGCTAGACGCCCTCATCCCCTCTGGGCACCCCAACCCTCTTTGTACTTTGGTCACACTTTTTCAGCCCATTCTATCCATTTGAGCATCTTATCTTTTTGGTACTCAAAATTTTTGGGGTTAATTATGAAATTTAAACAAGGGAATCATATAAATATAAAGTTATGTGATTATAATAAGGGACCAAGCACTAAGCATCTACTATATCCACCTAAGGTTACATCAATCAAAAGAATTTGTAGCTACATTTACATATATCTAGCTACATCAAAAGGCACAAAAGTTGGTTCATCTACATCACACTTCATAAGAGGGGAGTATATTGTTTCCATACACACATTATTTACATTATACATCTAGTTACTTTCTCGCTACTCACAAAGTGTGACTAACACAAGATCAACCTATGGAATAATTCCGCACACACACACCTAGAACTACATTGGGTTTGAGATGTAGTGCAATACTCCATGATAAGTCCATCAATTTGGAAGCTGAAGAAAGTGAAACCTCTTCATATGCATCTTTATTTTTTAGGGGTTTGATTCTTTCCTTGGGGTTTTACAGGTGATTTATCCATTGCAGGTTTATAACAACATAAACATGAAAAGAAGTGAAGGAGTGCAGATACCTAATGACCATATCTGAATCAGGTTATGACCATTTTTTTAGACCAAAGAACCCTGAACTTAAACCAGGGAACCCACAAGCATCCCTATCCCTCTCCAGGAACCCCAGTACAGTCAAATCTACCAGATCTACAATTTTTCGAAGCTCCTGTGTGATGATCTTTTATCTCTATTTAGCTGATCTCCACTGTGATATAATACAACAACCTATGCAAATCAGCTAAGGCCCTATTATCCATTTTCACCCCTGGTAAAATGGACAACTGTGGACCTTGGGGATGAGAAGTTGATCAAGGTGTAGGAGACAAGCCTTGAGGCTCACATCTAAGTAAGAATGGATTAAATGGGAAATTTAGTTTTAGGGCACCTCAATACATCTTACTTGGCCCCTGGTCTTGAAGTAATTCAAGAAAATATGGAAAAAATAGCCAAAAAGGGGCTCAAGAGTTAAAAAAGGATTGTTGAGCTAGTGAGAGAGCTAAAACTAGCTCAAAGAGTTAAGGAGTTTGGGCTCATTTGTGGGGAAGATGAGCTACATTCAAATGGCTTGATACATTGGTTGGGTGTTGTGGGCATAGGAAGTGACTCACCAAGTTATTCAATGAGATGGAGATTTGATATGGTAGTAGAAAAAATTATGGGGCCTTCACAGATCGGTTGCATCAAGGGTTATGAGCCTAAGTGGCTTGCAAGGAACAAGGACCATGATTTCTTCCAACCTCTAACTTCACTGCACAATATGTGAACTAATGTAATACAGAGGAATAGATTGGTGTGGGCCCAAAGGAGGTGGGATGACATGAAGTGACGTGGCTGTAAATGACTTGACAGAAAATTGACATAAGGAACAACAATGGGGTGTTCTTAGTGGGCTTAATACGAATGCATCGGCTAATGTGAGAACATGGAGCCTAGATGGAACTTGGGAGTGGAGGGTTAGTCAGGGACCATGTGGGAAAATGGTGAGTTTGGGGAACAATTTTACCCGTGGGGATTTGGTGCCCGAGATGTTATGTGGGGCCAATAAATGAATGAGCCCAAACCAATGCAACTCGCTAGGTAAGCAACATAAGGAGCTAGTTTTCCAAGATATATGGCGAGCTGACAATGATCCAACTAAGTCCCTTACCCAGTCGACACCCCAGACTATTTTTTATGAAATCCTAATTTTGAGGCCCCCTCCAAATTTTAATGCCCTCACTCCCAGAACCTTAGATACATAAAATTTCAATGAAATTGGGAAAAAAGTGAAATGATCATTTCTAGCCACCAGAACTAATTGCATGGAATTGAGAATGTTGAAACCAGACAAAGAGTGAAATGCACAAAAATGGCCATATCGTCCTTAATACTCAACCAAATTGGAAAAAAATGGAATTTTTGGAATCGTGATTCCATCCTTTACACTCAAAAATAAATAAATCACAGATTTGGAGAGTTAGGTGGGTTAAAAATGCAAAAAACAAAGATAGATTCAAATAATCACTTCCAGGTGGTTGAAATAAATTTAATGAGACAAAAGGAGCCATTTTATTCTACATCAAGCTACAAGACAACAAGGGAGGGGTTTTACAGGTTCTCCATCATTTTTTCAGCCAATGAATGCACTTTGTTGGTGGGTGAAAGGGGGGATTTCGGGACTCTTATCCCTCTCTCTTTCCCACCTTCCTCTATATAATGTAATCCTTCTCATTTGAGAAAGAGAGAGATTATGGAAGCTAAGAGAAACTCTTGCAAAATTGTTTCTCATTTTTCCATTGAGCTACAAACCTTCATATGAACTCTACAAATGTAATGGTGCCTCTATTCTACAGCTTTAATGGACTGAAAATTTCTAAAGTAATAAAATTGTGTATTGTGGTGTTCTCTCAAACCCTTTTCAATTTTCTTACATTTTCTTTCCTCTTTATTGTTGTTGTTCTGTTATGTGCATGTTTTCTTTTGTTTGCAGGTTTATGTTGTTTTTTATGGAGATTAGGTGGTAAATGCATATCTTGGGACTATGTCAAATCTGTCTAGGCATTTTTCAACTACATTTCCCTTCATATTTATCCCTTAGCAGGGTATCTCACTCCCTTTTCTTGGTGTTATCACCATTTTTAGTATAGGATTTCCTTATTTAATGCTCTCTCCCTCTCCCTAGTCCCTTGAAAATCATATATTATGAGTAGCTATTTGCATTTCCTTCATTACAAGTAGTTATTGTATTAGATTAGGAAGAGTAACCAACCTACTTTAGAGGATTATCTCCACTACAAGATCTCATACCTTGAGATAATTCCTTGTTACCCAGTTACACTGATTGCCCAGTAAACTCACATGCTAGCAAATCATAGGGTGTTGTAATTTGGTGATAATAGTTCTGACATGCCTAGTGGGACCGAGAATTCAATTCTTCCATGTTTATCAATATTGGATGTGTGTCTTGGTGAGTTTCCAACCTTTGGAGGCTTTGTAGTAACACATCTAGTGACTCCTATCAAATAATTAACTGGTTTTAGCAGTACTGGTGGTTCAAGTTCATGAGAAGAATGTAAACCAAGTCAAGAACTAGAGAAGAAGGGGTATTTGAATATTTACAACTATCTCCAGGAAGAGTAAGAAGAAGAGGAAGACAAGTTCAAAGATCCCCATCTCCACAGAATATAACTCTCTCAACACCTCCACCTGGTAGGCCATTTTTACAGTCCACTAAAGTTCTTAAACCAATCAAAATAAATGCTCAACCACCACCAAATACATTTACAAATTTCATGGGAAGCATTCCACTTGCCCTCAATACATAAAATCCAATTCAGATGACAACTTTAAAAAACATCTCATTCTTCAATGGAGAAAATCACACAACCCTAATTGATCATATCCAGTATATTGCAAATGTATGTGATATCTACCAGATTGTTGATATGGACATAGCAGTAAAGCTTCTCGCTTATTATTTCAAAGACAAATCTCTATAGTGGTTTAGAAGCTTAGCAGCAGCATCAATTCATAACTGGAATGAGCTATGCTTAGATCTCTATGATCAGTTCGAGGAGAGAGAAGACAATCTATATCCTTTGGAGTAATTAACTATTATCAAAAGATCACCAAATGAACACATGGTCTGACTTTAATTTTAGATTCCAAAGGACATGGGATATGATTCCAATATCTATGAGACCAATGGCTAAAGGTGCATTTCTTTGTTTCCTTAAAGCTCTAAATTCTGATATATCTATTATGATATAATATATGGGAGGGATAACTTTACCTATAGCCTATGTCGTAGTCATTAGAGTGGAGAATTTCCTAACTTGAGCCGTTAAACTTACACCTAGGCCACCTATGCCTCTTTATCCAGAAATGGGGAACCCTTGTCCTAACCAAACACTTGAGTTAACCCCTATTCTTGCTCCTAGAAATCAAATTTCTAGTGAATCTTCTACCTCTTCTATTATCTCAACTAAGCTCCAAGAGGTCATGAAATAATTGCAAAACATAGGGAATGAGTTAGTGACCCTCAAAAGGAAACAAGCTCATAATTTTAGACCTTATCAACCTCATTACCAACCTAATAAACCCTCATATCAGTTTAATAGACCTCATTCTCAAGTTGTTAATAAAAACCAAAGACGACAACCCCCAGCTACTAGACCATTCTAACCATACAACCCGAATGCCACTTCTTCATCCAGATCCTTTGTCCCAGTCCCGAACAACCTTGCACATGAATATGAATGGTTTTTCCCTTGTGTATAACCTCATAACCAAACTACATGCTTCAATGGTTCTCTAAATCAATCCTTAATTGTACAAACTATTGGTGTGTCTCAACAAAAAAATGAAGAATAAAATAAACAACAAACAAGCACACAAGAAGCACCCTAGAATGATACTTCACTAGTAAATTGACAAGTAGAGAATATTCATGGGGTTAATTAGTTTCCTTCCCAAGGTGTGGTAGTGAACACAAGGTCTAAAAAGAGGAATATATAGGAGGGACAATCATCAAATGCAGTTGCTTCTCATCATTCTATCACACTCCAAGGAGTTAGCAACTCAAGTGTAGTCCCAAATTTGCATAATCAACCCAAAGTACCCATTGTATTAGCTCACTTATTCAAGAGAAGGTTTTTCCAAGTAAAGGGTGGTAGAAATGTAGTCCAAATCCATTCAACATCATTGATCAAATAAGGAAAACGAATGTAAGTATTTCAATGTGGGAGTCATTGATAATTCTTGTACAAAGGGTTTTGTTGCAGGAAACAATGGCTAATTTATCCATTCCAAATCATGCACCCAATGATCAAGACAAGGTACTAACTAATGCAACTCAATAAGAATGAGGTCATCCAAAGGGAAATATGAAACCTCCACCATTTTACGTATATTTTATCATTGGAAACATTCTTGTACACAGATGCATGATAAAATTAGGTGTAATTAGCTCAGTGATGCCTAAGCAAATTACAGATTAGTTGGGTTTGAAATATGAAACACTCTATAAAGGAGTGGTCCAATTGGATAGGATAGTAGTGACAACTGTTGGAGTGATCAAAGGATTGAATCTTACACTACATGCATGCCCAAATGTCACAATCTAGTAAGACATATCAGTGATTGACTCTACCACCACTCTTTTCCCTTGTGTTTGTCAAGGGATATCATGGCTAAAATTCAAAAATACCTATTAGCTGATTGGTCCCACATGATTTTTAGAATGAGATATGGAGCCAAGGCTACTGTCAAGTTAGAACCTATTTCTTATTTTCACATTGATCCTTATGTGCCAAGCTAAACCAATGCTAATTACTCATCTTTTGATCAAGAAGACTACCTAAGCACTCTAAATACAGACACCAAGGTTGAATGCATTTCAGATTTGACATTAGATGAATGGGAAAATAAAATGCATTGCTATGATCCCTATAGGGAGATGGAGGAGGCTGCATTGGTTATTTATTTATTGCATGAAGAAAACACACCTCTTCCTAACATCACTAAACTAAATTAAAAAGATGAAAATAAATTCTGGTAACCGTTCTTTAATAGTTCAAGGAGCAAGCAGGGTGCAGGAAGAGGATAACTGCTTATATCTCCAAAGGTAATAAATACTACTCAATTTTCCAATTCCAATTCAGTTGTTATAATAAAACAACTGAGTATGAAGCACTAATCCATGGACTTCACTGGGAAAGGAAAAGAGGTATCAAGATCATATATTAGGTGAAGGTTTTGATCAAAATCGGGTTCAAAAAAATGTATCAAACTTAATTTAAAATAATAAGGTCTAGAGTTGGCACATGCAACTACCAGGTCCCTCCTTTTTCTTGCTTATCAAGATCTTAGCATGAAGATATATGATGATATATTAACCAAGTACTCATCCAATCATAAAAACCCATTACATACATTCAACTAGAACAACACATAATAAGGAAACATAAAAAATTAGATAATAACTAATACTAGTTACACCATGAACTCACCATACTCAGATACATCAATAATCATAATCCATCCTCCATAATCCATTATAAAAAAATATTACATAATAGAAGTTTAATACATCAATATACTAGGGAGCTGGAACATGTGCAGGTATAAATCCCTAGTCCAAAACCATATACAAAAGACTCTTAGCACTCAGACATGAATGATGGGATGTGATACTAAAACAATGACATACAAAAAATATATATAGGGGTCAAGGGGACTTTCCCTTCACCACTCATGCATTCTCAAAGTAGACTACATAAATTATTTTGTACATCAACTAATAATAGACTATCGTATAATAATCCTATTAATAGATTGATTCATGAATGAACCTTCATCTTTTTTCTACATGTGCTTTATCCAAAATAGCCCTTCACATGGCTGCCAAATCACCATGCTTTAATCCTTTTCTTGTTCAGTACTTCATCTTTATTTTTCTATTTTTATCCCATAAATGTAAAATCGGATAAGTCCTAAAATTTTACTTCCTAGGTGTGATCCTTCCATGCATTGCTTTACTGGTCCTTGCACACATTCACACACCCCACTTGTACGTCTCACTTCCCTAACATTTTCTTCATACTTAACCATTTTTCCAGTCTAGCATTACCCCACACTAAATATGTTTTTGTACTTGGAAATGGCGTTGAATCATCTTTCAACTTAAAATAACTAAAATGTAGTCTTTTATTTCCCAACAAGACACTAGGCACGTTGATACCTCATTCAATAGAGAAGAATACTCAACCAAAGTGTGCATAGCTACCAAGTCCCTCCTTTTTGTTTCTTTTCAAGATGTTACCATGTAGATACATGATGATATATTAACCAAGTATTCATCCAATCATAAGAACCCATTGCATATATTCAATTAGAACCACACATAATAAGGAAATATAACAAATCAGATAACAACTACCAATTGCACCATAAAATCACCATACTCAAATATATAAATAATCATAATACATCCTCAATCAATTATAACAAATTATTACATAATAGAATCTGAATACATCAATATAGTAGGGCATTGGAACATGCACAGGTATAAAACCCTAGTCCATAATTACATATAAAAGACTCTCAGCACTTTGTCATTAATGATGGGACATTGTACCAAAATAATGAAATATAACATATTATATATATATATATATATATATATATATCGATATATATATATATATGGGGAGGATATATTATTTCAATAGGTTCGATGCCTAATTTCCCTTCAGCACCCATGTATTCTAAAAATTGACTACATGTATGCTTTTGTACATAAGCTAATAATAGACTATCCTATAAATATGACTTCCTTTAATAATATATATAAAAAATAGCTCAATCCATGCATGACCCTTTGTATTTTTTGTGTGTGTGATTTATGTAAAAAATAACCTTTTTTTGGCTGCCAAATCACCATGCTTTCATCCTTTTCTTGGTCAGCACTCCATCTTGTTTTTTCTATTTTTAGCCCATAACTACAAATCGGCTAAGTCATGGAATCTACCTTCCTAGGTGTGAGCCTTTCATGTGAAGCTTTACTGGTCCTCATGCATGCTCACACACCCCACTTGCAAGCCTCACTTCCACTACATTTTCTTCATTCTTAGCCATTTTCTAGTCCAACAACTTGATAATACAATAACTAGCTTATAAACACACTGATATTTGCATTTCAGATCAGATAGAAATACAATACAACATAACAATCATAATAACATTCATAAATAACATATGAGATACTTGCAATTGGAAGTGCAATTGGGGTAGAAAGAATCACTTAGTTGGTTAAGAAGATATGGAACAAAAACAAAATATATAAACTAGGTAAATCAAATCTCATATCTATGAGTCTTTCTAGGAAATACCATAAATAATTTCTAGAAATGAATTAAAAAAAAACTAATTTGTATTTATTTTACCTTATGGAAAGTGGAAATCTGCAATTTTTAATGTCACTATTTGTAACTTTTTGATATTTTTAGTTTCACATGTAACCCTATAATTAGTTCATGTGTGTGACTTGCCTTGTCATCACTCGACGTTTTATCCACCTCACATGGTGAGTCATCTTGTTGATCGAGATCATAGGTCTTAGGAGTTATATGACACATGGTAGATTTTGTAATAGAATTTTTCATTGTCATATGCGTTAGTCATAGGATTTACATTCCATTTTGGAATCATAACTCCTCTTTCCCTCATGAAAGGAATGATTTTACAAGCACGTGAGTTATAAAAAACTCCCATAAGTACCCTCTTATTTTGATATATGATAATTTTAGACATGTGTTACCTTATACATGATTTTCCATTGTTTTTTCAATTTTTGTTGATTACTTGGAGAATTCATGTTACTGTTGGAGTGTAAATTCTTCGAGTGCATGTGGTTCTGTATTAATCCTTCTAGAACAATATCATATGGTATTAGAGTGGTTATTTGGTAACATATGCAATTGTTTATTTTAGTTTCTAATTACTTCTAGTTTTAGTTTTATTAATTTCTGTGAATGTTTTTGTTTGTTTGTTAGAAACTTGTTAACTGGTATTAACACCTTATTTTTTAGAGTTTGTTGGTTTTTAGGGTTTGTGCATGTGCAGGTTTAGTAATTTCACTACAAAATTTAGCTAGCTACAACTAACTTTGGAGGGAAAGATAATTTAGAATTTAGTTCCATTTTTGATCTTATCATTTTATTTTTCATTCAAAGTGATTTTTTTAAAAAATTATGTGTTTAGACATCCTATTTTGGCCTCTTTCCTTATCTAGTTTGCATTTTTGGTTACCCCTATTTTCCCTTCTCTGTCAACTTAGCCAAGATCATGAAGATCTCGACAAGATCCTAGTAAACTTGGTTGGATCATTGTTGTAGATTAAGTTACATTTATTTTTTCATGGTCAAGTGGATTTTCTTGAATCGATTTGTTATTTGATCCTTGTTATCACCAAATCACTGCACCCCCTGAATGGCCTGAAGGTGAACACGACATTCAGTATGATTGGGTAACATGGGATCACCTCTCAATCTATGGGACTTAGTCTCAAGGTGAACCTCCGTAGAAGGCTGACTTCCTCTTCCTAAACTAAACACAACACTACTTCTAAGCTAATAAAACAATTGACTAAACCTGTACTAAAATTTTTATGGGGTTACGGGAGATAGATTTACAAGAAATAAAACCTATAATAGAAGTGGTGATGCACCAAGAAAGATTTTTTCTAGACAAAATTCAAGCTTACCAATGATGAGATATGATCACGAGAAAGAAATAACATTCATTACGAACCCAATTTACATACAATACTTCACTCATTGATAAGCATAATGACCTCCAAAACTTGTAAAGGAAACACTAGGCTACACAATTCACCTACAAACATGAGAGAGGAAAAAAGAAGCATAAAAATTATGTAAGGACATTTAATTAATCACAAAACACAATTCTCATTACTTTAAGCACTTGCAAAGTGCATCATTACATTGGGTAAAGGCATAAGATTCCATTATAGTTTTAAGAAGAAAGGCTCATGAGCCTAAAAATTCTCAACAACTCAGATGGTGAAGAGAGGGGAAGCTTGGAAGAATGTCTAACCTCTTTTTTAATAGGAACCCCTTTACATTTTATAGCACTTGTTAGGTAGTGAGAGGAAGAAGGAGAAACCTTACAATATAGGCCAAAATGTAGGAAATAATTAATCACTGTTGTTGGCCATGTTTGCCTCAATAATTACAACTCCCCCTTTCTAGGAACTATTCATGGACGAGGAAAACCTGAAATTTTGGAAATAAAAAACTTACAAAAAATCATCTTTTGGTGATTCCATTTCATAGCTCTCATTTTTCTAATTCCAACAACTATAAATTTTTAAAATACGAGAAAGAGGGAAGGAAATTATTGTCTTTTGAGACAGTTTTTTTTAGGGTATCCAGGGCATTGTTCTCCATTAGATCTCATAAATTTAAATAATTTAATTAAAAATAGTATTATAATAAATCTTGGAGGTGTTATTTGATACACTCCAAGTCCCAAATGGTTGAAAGTTACATTAGAAGGGGTATACTATTTGTTTGGAAAATGAAAGAGGGTTTAAAACCCACAAACGAGGATCATGAGGGATGACATGCACATCAACGGACATGCGAATGCAAATGTGAAGAGATCTTGAGATGATTGAGCATCAACCAAATGTAATTGCAAAGATTTGAAACATGGGCAAAACCTGGTTAAGCCATAAAAATCTCCTCTATCTCATAGATCAAATGGGGTGTACATATAGGAGGTGTTGAGTAAACCCCTAGTGCTGCAATCATGAAAAATCAAGTAGAGAGGGGGAGTTACATTCCCATAATAGAATTTTAACTCCCAATGACACATATGACACACTGACATGCTGACGTACTGACGTGTGGATGTGCTGACACGTAAGAGAATCTCATATTAATCCCTAAATGACACATGGACCTACGATCTCACCTAAGTGAGATGACTCATCTAATGATGTGGAAAATAACACACACCAACACCCCCCCTTCATCATAACTTAGGATGAGGTGGCAAGTCAGAAATGAGAAATGGGTCCTGGCACAAATCCTGATGAGGTACCCATGTACAAGAAAAAGGTCCTAAGCAGTGAAGGAATACCCAGTGGGAAAAACATCCACCACAAGAGAAAAAAACACTCTCTAATCTAAGAAAGATGGCAAAGATGGGTCCCAGCTATAAACGAGTCCTGAAAGGGTACCCATGTACAAGAGGAAATCTCTCAGAAAAAAGAAGAAGAGAGAAGAAGAGGGAGATGAGAGGAATGCAAAAGATGCCATGGACGGATCTAAACTTTGGAGCTCTAGGAAGTCTCCGAGAAGAATGTTGATGATGAGATCCTCTACCTTTGGACTGAAGAAGAGCCACGCTCACAACGAACTATGTGCCTGCCCTTAGGAAGGACATAAATTATGTGCTGGAAGTCCACCCACTCCACAAAGAAAACTGAAGGCAACAACACGAAGAACTCTGAGTCTGGTGTATGGAAGTGTGACATAGGTCTAGTGAGTGAGTGCTAAGGAATCGAAGGTAATGCCATGTGCGTAGAACTATTAGAGTGAGAAAAAGGAACACCCATAGAAAGGATGTCCAAGTGATGTGAAGGGAACAAAACATCCTCCACAACATAAAAGGCATCTACAGCTGAGGGTGGATCAATGAAGGTCTCTGGAAATGTGGAAGTGACATGATTATCAAAAGGGACACTCCCAATAAAAAAGATGATGAACTCCTCTGAAACACCTTTAGATGGATGAGGGACTTGTAGTGCATCACAAGTAGACTCTGAAAATAGATGACTAAGGTCAAGCAGATACTCATCCTAATGAGGGGGCTCAATAAATAGAAGAGCGATGTCAGACAGGTATAAGTCATGTAATGAAGGTAGAGGAGTGGAAGGGGCCTCACACACTGAAGGTGGAAAAGAGGTGGGTGTGATGACTATATAAGACTGAATAGGATACTGCTTGATATCTGATGAGATGGGAGGGGTGACAACAATGTCTGGAATAGTGAGAGAAAGAGGAGAGAAGTCCTTTGTAATGCTCTTTGCATCAGAACTGGGTGCACAATCCTCATAATTAGAAGTAGAATCAAGTGATTCTATGTCAGTGGAACTATCATCACATGAAGAAATAGATGAGGCAACTGAATCAGTAGTAGCAATAATGGCGGCAGTATGTGAAGGGTCTCCATAGAGGGACTGAAGAATGCCCTAGACATGATGGGGTGGAACTGAGTCTGCCACGTGAAACTAGAGAGATCAAGAGACATGCATCATCATGTGACCAAATACATGGTCACAAGTGTCAAAGAATTCCTCCAGATGATGATGATCAGCAGGTGCAGGAACTGGCCCAAGCAAGAAGGGTAAAAGGCCCTCATGGGCGAAGTAACATTCCATGGAAGCACGCTAAATGAAATAGTTCCCTCTCCCAGTGAGAAGTGGCAAAGGCGGTATGGCAATCCTATGACACTCAAGTCTATAAAGAGCACCCTCCATGATGCAAAATGAAAGATGCACAAAAGAAAGACATCGGACTCGGCCGATAATGTGTCTCTGTGTGTAGGCCCAAGAGTACAAGCAACCCCCCCAAGAATGCAGCACTTTATAAAAGTAGTGCATTTATAAAAATGACAATGTCATCACATAATGTGCAAGAAATCATGCAAATTTGACTAAAGAAGTGCTCAAAAATGAGTTGCGAGTCAAAAGTTATGGCATTATTAAGATTCCTGTAACTGATGGAAAAAGTCAATAAACGCTGCAAACTGATTAAAAAAGTGCCTAAAATCAGTGAAAAGGGTGTCATGTGACTACTCGTTGGAAACGAAATCAAATTTTAGTAGAGGTTTGTTTTGACTGTGAGGGGGGGTTAGCCTCCTGCCAACCTCGGACCTCGCCGTCCATCTTCGACATGCGTAGGAAGGTATGAGTAATACAAGCCAATAACCCAAATTTTTACAATGCCAATAAAATAAAGATTTTTAGCACCTTAAAACATGAAAGGTGATTTGATTTAGTAGTAATCAATACTAAAAAAAGAATGTTGACTACAAAAGGGGTGAGAGGGTAATGTTTGACCGAGATGAGAGAATGGAAGCCCACGTGTGGTGCTGGTTGTAACCACCAAGGCCAATGAAACCATTGTGTAGAGCAGGTTGTGACCACGTGCCCATTGCCGAGAATGTAAAAGTGAAACGTTTCAAGAGTCTGAGGCTTCATGTTAGAGTGTTTCCACATTGATGTCAAACAGAGGGTGCAGAGTTGAAGAAACCGCTAGAGAAGACATGAAACAACTGAAGCAGGTCTAAAGATTTGTAACGACACTGAAAAACCATGAGTTAGCAATGGAGAAATAC
Organism: Taxus chinensis; assembly: GCA_019776745.2. Taxonomy (NCBI): domain Eukaryota; kingdom Viridiplantae; phylum Streptophyta; class Pinopsida; order Cupressales; family Taxaceae; genus Taxus; species Taxus chinensis. The sequence goes on from CM034154.1 coordinate 355,101,415, forward strand.
TTTGAGTAGGAGATCACAGAAATAATAGAGGCACAAGCAAGATTGTAGCATCAATCCAAACGCAGAAAGTCTCAGCTCATCCAACGGAGCATGAGAATTAACAACTAAGCTGTCAATAATTCATAACTGAGCCAATGAGGCAAAGAAATCTGATGTATCAATATTCCAACGAGCCAAGCATGAGCAGCCAAACCAACCACAAGGGAGTAGAACTCGAGCCAAAACAATGCAGGGTGATTCATCCATTAGAGAGATAGGCAGGCCATTGTAAAAACTTGAAAAGCCAATGCAAATAATGTCTATGCACAATAGAACACTAACTCACTGACAAAAAATGAGCTTGAGTGGCGTTACAGAGATGTCAAACCAATGCACGAGCTGGAGTTGATTGTTACACCAGTTGTATTTGATGCATCGGTTGATAATACAACAGTCACAAATGCTCGAGTCGCCAAAGCACAATGAGTAAGTTTTGAGTTACAAAAAAGAGCTGTCAAGCAATGCATGAGCCCACAAGGCCGACAACCATGTTGGTGAATTGGAAATGAGTCAACGTGCACACGAGCCCAGGTGCATGATGAGGAAGTTTGAGCTACTAATAAGCTGTAGACGAGCCTAAACCAGTGCAGGTCGTGAATACAAAGAAAATGCAGGAGATGCAAGTTCAAAACCGACCTATAGACCAAGAAGAGCTCGTCAACAACCAAGTCCAATGCATGTAAAATATGGAAAACCACAAACACCCCAAAAACACCCATGATAACACAAACAACTGAACAAGAGGTATGAAGGCCTGAATTAATGCAAGAAGGGCACAATCGGAATATCCACTATGACACACGCAACAAGAACTGGATATCACGTCAGAACCTAGAAAACACACACAGAAATGCCAAGCAGTGCACGGATCCACAAGATCCACTCTGATACCATGAAAGAGGGTATAAAACCCGCAAGTGAGGATCATGAGGGATGACGTGCACATCAAGGGATGTGTGAATGGTAGCGTGAAGAGATCTCGAGAGGAGCGAGCATCAACCAAATGTGCATGTAAAGATTTGAAACATGGGCGAAACATGGGAAAAACCTGGTTAAGCTATAAAACTCTCCTCTATCTCATAGATCAAAAGACGTGTACATATAGGAGGTGCTGAGTAACCCCCAGTGCTGTAATCATGAAAAATCGAGTAATGAGGGGGAGTTACATTCCCAGAATAGAAGTGTAACTCCCAATGACACATATGATGCACTGACGTGCTGACGTACTGACATGCTGATGTGCTGACATGTAAGGGAATCTCATAATGACCCCTAAATGACACATGGACCTATGATCTCGCCTAAGTGAGATGACTCACTTAATGATGTGGAAAATAACACACAGCAACACACTCTACTCAAGTTTGATTCATAGTTTAGAATGTGAATTGCTTTCCAGTTTATCTAGTATTAGATCCGTAGATGGCCACTTAGCTGAACAAATCTGGTTTTGGGGTTTCAAACTCTTTTGAAATTTTGGACATCTAACTCACTTTGTTTTGATTTATGATTTCATAGTATTTGAGTGAATTATTTGTAACTTTCAAGGTTAACAAAGGGAGCCCCTACACCTTGCCCCATGCTACCAGTAGGAAGCATGGGCTTATCACCATGGATAAGGCATACACAAGTAAGGAAACTTCTCTCCTTTCCCAACCCTACATCACCAGTAAGAGATGCAAGATCAATACTGAAGGTTGGTAGGGAAAAGAAATGTGTAAAATAAAAAAATTCTGTGGATTTTCATTTGACTTACTCATCTAGGAAAAATGTTTAGTACGTTCTTATTTCCAAAAGAGATGTTTATGGGATAGATTTGACACCATGAATATTCTAAAAGAGACCATAGGAAAAGACACCTAATCTAGAAAGAGACTATAAGCAGAACCAAGTATGCAGGTCTTGGTATGGTCACGGTCAAAACTTTATCTTATCCTATTTGTATCAAACAAATGATTCGGAAACAATTGATGATACCGTGAATATTTTAAGAGACATGATTTGAATTTTTTACCAATATTTTCAGAAGTTTTTGAGGAATTGCTATAAGAATAAGTCCCTTGATCACAAATTTTACAAAATGAAATGGAAGATGAAAATGCAATGTCGATGCAATAATGTACAGATGGGAATGCAGGTGAAACTACATGCCATGATGTATAAGGTGAATAAAGTTGATGAATATCAAATTCTTCACCCCTAAAAGTACGCAGCGGAAAACCATTATCCTCAAAATTTCTGTTCTCTTGACAAAGGCCTACCATTCTAGGTTTAAACTTACAACCCTTTTCCAGAAGTGTTTATGTCCAATCATTAAAATAATTTATATGAAAGAGGCATTCATACACCTCTTTGTCACGTTATTGAGGCATGGTGTGTGGATGAGGTTGACTATGTTGCTTGACCTTGATTCCTATGTTGAGTGTTGTGTTTATTTATGACTCTTGCTGAATGATGAGGCCTTGCCCCATGGATATGTCAAGCTTAGTTTCAAATAAAGATGGGTTGAAACCGGGTATAGCATAGAAAAAACCTCAGAGATGGTTTTTATGGGCATTATTTCAATCTCAAATTTCCCTTCTTCATTTTTTAATTCTATCATGTTTACACCTAAACCTAAGTCATTGGAGGGAAGAGATGCTAAACCGAGAAGACTACCCATCCCCTATGGTTCATATGGAAGGAAGATCATATCGTCACTCTCGAAGATTTTCATAATTCCTGCTATGGTTTTAGTGGACATAATTTCCACATATATTGATTTACCTTTATTGATCTTTTCCACCTCAAATGTTTTTGGGTCAAAAAATTCAACCTTTGCAACATCTTGGGTGACTGGGACTAACTCTTTCATTGGAGGTGGTTTGTTCAACTAACTCGTAGGAAGTTCATACTCTGTATAGACCCCTTTCTTCTTCTTGAGGTTTTCTAAGTGTATATCGAAGGGCTTGTTATAACCGAATCACATCACCCTAATGTTTACACAAGTGCATATACTTGAATTCATGGTGTGATTAGATAACATGGGTACTATCTCCATGTTGTGGGACTTGCTACTTGAGATAGACCTCCAGAGAAAGCTATTTCTTGCTCCTAAACTACCTGCCACAATCTACTCTAATGCAGGAAAAACTAACAATCCTAATCTAACATTCCAAGGGACCAAGGAGAGAGAATGCATAAAAATGAAATCCTACACTAGAGCGGTGATACACCAGAAAAGGAGGGTGTGAGAGTAGTCTTCCAATGTGTGAAAAATAGAAGTAAAGTACACACTAGAAGGGGTGATAACAGTTCTCCACAATCTGAAAAATGCATTCACAAATAATATTTCATACATTCACAATAATAATGAGTCCTTGCAAGAGCATAAAATAGACACAATATTCTTTTAATGAAGGTTGAAAGGGGCAAGAAGAGTGCAAACAAGCACAACAAGGGAAGATGCATCCACAAACTTGCATTTCATTGCTTCATGATATGCACAGTTCAATCTATTACAAGATAAGGGCCTAGATCACCATGCAAGGAGTCCACTATAAGGGCCTGTAACACATTGGCTTCAAAAAATAATTTTGACAGAGCTTTGCTACAACAAAACTACCTCCTCCTACAATGAGCCTAACACTCCAATTTATAGAAAAAATGAGAAGAGAGAGAGAAGGGGAAAATGGAAATACTGAAATCTATCCTTCAACCACTTGTAAGAGGTCCATTAAATGGAGTGAAATGATTGTATGTTACTTGAAAAAAGGCTCCCCATACTATCCTCAGGTGCTGTAGCAGAGAAAGAATGATGACCATGCCTCTTAATTGCACTCCCAACTACCAAATAAAACACTGTTATGAACCCAGCCGCATTTTCTAGGAAAAATACCCATCAATCTCTCATCAAATATAGAATTTCTTGATTTTTGTGTGTTGGTCTCAAAGCCATGATTCCAATGGTATTTTCTAAACAATTTTGTGTGATATGTCCTTATGAGTGCAAGCAACTATTTTGGGTTTGGCAGGCATTTTCTGTCATTTGACGGAAATGAGTATTAACTGACTAGAGCCAAATATGTTTCTTTTATTTTAATATATCAAAGCTCATTAAAAATTAATAAATCTAATTTTTTTGATGTAGAGGACGTCGTGCTCGTTCTAGAAAGTCCAATTTTATGAAAATCGGAGCTCGGAGTCAAAAGTTATGGCCGTTTGAAGTTCGAGAGGTCAAATTTTGACTTTTCTCTTTATTGCGGCTATTTCGGCAAAATCGGGTCCGCGTGTCCCAGAAAACTATCCTAGACACTGATTTGGGCTTCCTGCACGCGTCTGCCGTTGATCGGGCTGTGAGGGCCCATTGACCTCCGCATTCTTGTGGTTCCTTTTCAGCCTTTTCATGTCCTGCATGTCCCGAAATCGCGTAATTTTGTCCCGTGGATTGTCCTGGGACAAACATTTCTCTGTACCAACAATGCACTAAATGGAAAAAATCCTTTTTATTTTCTCGCAAACCCAATACGTCGCACGTTGTATGACCTGTCTGGGACAAAAACCGTCTGATTTTTCTGCAAAAACCAAGCTGAGCCGATTTTTTTTTTGGATTTTCTCAATTTTCTGCCAACTTCTTGAGTTTTTTTTCCTTGGACGGGGGAAGTTAGAGAGAAGCCAAGGGGAACCCCAAAAAACATGATTTTGGGAATTGAATCAATTCTACTTAGCTCAAGAATGAAGAATTTGTGCTACATGTTATCCAAAATTCACCTCGAGGGGTGAATTTTGAATAACATTTCCCTTAAGATCCCCTTGAGTTTGGAAAAAATGTGGCAATTTAGGAGGGGCTATTAGACTTTCCTAAATAGGGTATGATTAGGGGATAATCCTTCTAACGACATACATCCAAGGTTTCCCGAGCCATCATGAGATAACCAAAATCCCCATCAATAGGAGGGGTAAAATTAAACATCAACATTAACATTGGACCAAGGAAGGTTAGAGATATTAATAAAATGTTATACTCCATGAGCATAAATCATAAATTCTTGTAGAGGCTAAAAATGTCATAACCAATAAATTTAATACCCAACTAACTATAAGAAAGAAAGGTGTCGTACATTTAGGAGCAGCCCCGTCATGGTATTCAGGGCCTTTTTTTCTCCCTTGAATCCCACATTCTGTTGATAAAAGACCTATAAACATAACTCAAGTATCACCTCATATCTGAGCGAATACAATAATCAATGGCATCTTGATAATATGATGTGCATACAAAATCAATCATCCCTAGTCATTCTATCTGGAGCATGTATATCAGTCAAAATGAATCATTTCAACACTAGTTAGGATATTAATGACCATGTGATCAAGATGAACCAATAACAGTGCATTGATCAATGTAAATCAAATGCAAAATGAATTCTTCATAAAATCTATCAATGAAATGTGAGAAAATGTCCCCATAGACAACCTATCAACAAGATTAAATCATAGTGATAGAAAATACTGATATGACAAATAGGAATGTCATCCTGTGGGAAAACAAGAGTGGGAAGGGGTTATAACCAACATACTCCATTTCAAAATAGATTGTTGCATTACAATTAAGCCACCATAGCTCAAAATGACTAATCCCAATAAATTTTGGGCACTATCACTATTGAACCAAAATTAGGTGCGACCCGTAGAGTTATTGAAAAGGCTAATCATTATCAATGGTTGCATAGGGATTCCTTGGTGCATGATGGAGTTTAGATAAACTTAGTTAACTAGAGGACAATTTTGCAAGATAAGTTATACAATAGTTGGAGTATGAAAAATGTAAACTCACATAATCCTAAGGAGCTACAAAAAATAACTAATATTAGAAAGGAATACATGTTTTAGGAATATCTAGGGACATTTTTCCAAAGGATAGATTTTAAAAAAATCTTTACAGAAGGTTGTAATCTGTGAAGCTATCATCAGTGGCCTCAAACCTTATGAAAACCATAGTATGAGGTTAGGGTGGATAATCTCTCGATCTGTGATAAGACATCTGCACGAAAGTTGTTATTAGTAACCTCGGTGTAAATTTGAAATTGATTGTCAAAAATGACCATGAAAAAGGATGCTAGAAAGGACCCAATAGTCATAGGATCCCAAAAATTGATCAACATGGCATATAAGGAAAATTTGATTTTATTTTTGTGGACAAAGTATTTAGAGCAACCGTTTGAGCTGATAACACAATGTTAGGAAGCCTTTTTGGACCCGAGGTAGATCATGTTATTGTTAATGTTTCAAATGTTTGAGAAGTGGGAAAGAATGGTTAAAATGGAATGATTAGTAGCACCATTTTGGGTGGTAGACCAATGCATTACGATTCAACCCTTAGGTCCTTGGTGACCCGAGACCTAGAGCCATTTTTTGATGAATTGTGCATTAGGCTTTAAAATTTGGAGATATATAAATTTCCCATTAGGAGAAAACACCATAGTTTTATGCCCATGAGATATTTATAAGCATGCATTGAGTCAATGAATGTAGATGCCATTCCAATACCTTTCTCATTAACTATGGAAAGGAAACTTTTAGATCTCTTACTTAGTCTCTCTATGTGATTGAGTGAGTGAAGGAATTCCATCGCAAAGTTCCATCTAGTCTATGTCAAAGTGGGCTACATTTGCAAAGGAATAGAGAAGATTAGAGCACAAAATGAGCTAGCTATGAAAAATAGATTCATTGTTTCTCCTATCTAAGATGAGGAACTCCCTAATGGTAGAGAATGCAAAAAGATTATTCATGTCAAATTCTTAGATGAATAAATATATCTTGCACATAAAGGAATGTATAGAAGCTTCCATAATATGGGACGTGTCAGATCCAATACGATTCCTTGGAAGTGTTGGAGAAATATCTTAGCTACTATAATTGTGTAAGGAATAAATTCCATGTAGTAGTAGCGCAGACCATTGATAGAGCAAAAGGTATCCATGGCTTAAATTTTGGAAGATCTAAATGAGGCAAAGAACTCATGAGACCACGTATAATGACATAGTTATAATATGCTCCTTTAAATCACCAATAGCATGGAGGGTACAACATTATGTAAGATTCCACCATTGGAGTAAATCCTTGATGAAGAGGTGGAGGAAGAGTATAGATAAGATTACATTACCAAATATGTTGATGGGACAATGTATGGGGTCCCTTGATATGGTCATGTAGGGAAGAATATGGTACGATGAGAAGTCCATCTAGAGAGTACACGAATACATGCACATGTAAATCTATTAGTACAAAGGAATGTAGTTTTGGGCGTACGACCAGAGGATATGGTCACTATATAGACCTGAGTTTGTGGCGATATTTGATGAATACACTTCCAGCCATAGATTTTGTAGGATGAAACTTAAGAGATGATGAGTGCATCTCCAAGTGAATGTCTAACCCTGTAGAAGATGGAACTTCATATTTGAGGGACAATAACCTTGTTGTAAAAGATATGCGTTGGGAGGTTCACATTGAAGAGATTTATCCTTTGTTGTCAACTAGATACCCCGTGAGGCCATCCTGAAGGAATGTGTTGGTGTGTGGATTCAAAGGAGTGGAACTTTATAGTTCTCTAATCCTCCCTACTAGAAAGAAATAAGATCATGGTAGTAGGATTAAGTCCCTTGTATGGGGTGCCGTAGAGTTTGCATTGACAGCTCATTACCATGCTATGAATCGCTTAATGTTATAGTCCTGTCTTCCTTAGAAGTAAATTGAGTGCATAGGATTTTAAATCTCAGAGGTTTTGAAATTCATTTTATAAGAATGAGTCTATCTGATGAAGATGTATTAACTATATGTGTGAATGGGAGACCATCCTCTAAGAATTGCATGGCAATGTGAAGTCTTGACAAGCCCCAAAGGAAATTAAAAGAGACCTATTTCATAGTGTGATAACAATGTGGTTTGCATTGGGTTGACCATATTGCATGTCTACACTAGTTGAATTAACCTCCTCCATCCTTACATAGATAATGGGGTCTCAAGTGTAACTAGAGCAGGTGAAGGATGTGTACTTGTGAAGATTGTCAACCAAAGCATTGGAATTAAATGGGATTGTTGTTGAAGCAAGTTTTTGTAATAGGAAACAAAGCCAGTAATTTCCCAGGAGACTCTCTTCTAGTGTGTATTTTGAAAGGTATAAAGGAACTACCGAATAAGGGAAGAATGTGTGAAAGATTGGAGGTAATGATAGAAATGATACACAAGAAAGAGATGTAGAAGGTTAATGTATGAGATGAAAAATTACATGCAACCTTCAACCATACTCAACCCCTTGAGGTCGTGCTAGGAGCAACCAGATGTTGAATGTGTGTGGCTAGCTATAGGAGGATCAATGAATAAGATCTGGTAGTGTGATCTCCTGACAGCTAATTTGGAAAAGGGGATATTTAGAGGCTATGGACGAGTAGCTTAAATTCCCTATGGTTTGTTTTCCTAACTTGGATCTAAGTGTTGGTCTAGTTTGAAGTGTCCATGTAAACTAAGATGAAAATAACAATCTAATCTATATGCTGAAAGGAAACTAATCTAAGTAAATCACAAAACTGAAATATTACAATCACAAACAATCATTCACTTTTATTCTAAATAATCAAATCTACTTCTACACTAAAACTAAACAAGAAAAATAACTCAGTGTGGTTATTTGTCTGTGCTGAGTGTATTGAATCTAAAATAACTTAAAACAAGAGCTTTTCCAAATGATCTATGATATGTAGACAACCTTCTATAGATATTCTCTCCTTCATATCCACATGGATAGGAAGAAGGGTATCCATCACTGGGGGCTGCTATTAATGATTTAAACCCTCTTTGAAATTAACTAATTGCTTGCAAATGAAAGGAAATTGATTTATACTCTATTTGATATGATGAAACAATGATAAATTGTAAGAATGAAGGAAATAAAACAACAGATCCAACCTAGAATTCACAGAATAGAGGTAAATCTAGTTGTGTAGTAATTTTCCCCTGATTTTGTCCCTTTCTTTCTCTATGTGTTCGTGTGAGTCCAAGGGATTGGGAATGCAAGAACATCAGTAGGAGGATGACGCTTGAGCAAGGGAAGCTTGATGGCAGTTCAAATGCAATGTAAGTAGAAGAGAGATAACAAAAGAGAACAAAAATTGGATATGAAATTTCTAACAAGATCATAGCAGAAATACAATGCAAGATACACAAAATTCTCAGGCCCTTTTGCTTGAGTACAAGCATGGAATATATAGGACTAGAGGCTAGGAGGTTACTTCATGCACAAGGCAAGAAGAGGTAGTTCCAACTAATTAAATATTATTTAAAATAGAAGGAGAAGGGAGAACCAAGAAAATAAAGCTTTTTTTAGCCAATTTGGCTCATAGATGCATTCTAAAAGAAAACTTAAGTGAATCGTCGTATGTCGAAACACACATGAAAAATCTGGAAAAAATGGACAAGACCGCCACCCTGTGTAGAGCGGTGGTCCTGAAAATGAAGGCCAAAACAAACACATAAAGAAGTAGGGAGATGGAAAAATGTATGGAAAATTCAGGAAAGGCCATCTAAGCTACAAATATACAATACGAATGGGTTTTAGAGCTCAAAAACCTTCTTGAAAGGATTTTGAATCATCATTGGGGATTCTTGTAACCGTTTTCTTGACAATGTAGCACATGTAATTTTGGGTGCATACAATAATATTCATTGAAAATCATGTCCTCGTTATTATAAGGAGTTTAAAGAAGTTTAAACACTTGGTTTCCAACAACAAGATCCAGTTCCTAGTATCTCATGCTAGAGTTAAATAATTTCTCCTAAATAAGGACTTAAACAAGTAAAGGGCAGGTTAGATTACCCTTGTCATGGAATATGACATAGAGATCAAGGTAACCAAATTGGTATGTGGGAAAGGCTTGTGTGAGAAGATAGCTTCCAATCAATATGTTGAGTCAAAGGATGAAGAAGGAGATGTTTTAGTGTTACAAGATGATCAAGAACAAACAGCTGATGGTGTACCCACTCCTTTCTAGACCCAAGATATGATACATTTCCTTCAAATAGGTTTATTCCCTCTAGGACTCTGCAAATAAAAATAAGGTATTTTAGTCTCCAATCCATTTCATATCTTCTCATTGATGGTATTTTGTTCAAGAAGGATGTGAATGGAGGTCTCTTGAGATGTGTTCTAACAAATCAGATTGAGAAAGTGATACATGATTTCCATGACAGAAGATTTGGAGGCTAGTTTTCTCCATCAGTAACAACACTCAAGATCACGAAGGCTAGTTGATACTAGCCCATAATTCTTAGTGACTGCTATGCATGGATCAAGAAGTGCAAGAAGTGTGCATTTTTCACAGGAAAAGAAAATATGGCAACACTTCCACTCCACCCAATTTAAGTCGACCAACCATTTATATAGTGGGGATTAGATTTCATTGGGGTCATTAATTTGAACTTGAGCTAGGGCCACAAGTGGAATCTCACAGTAATGGACTATTTCACCAAGTGAGCTAAAGAAGTGGCACTCAAGGAGGCAAATGAGTCTAGAATAATGGAATTATATGAGGGAATTGTTACCAAATTTGGTGTCCCAACCACTATTATATCAGATAATGCTCTATTACTCCTTGATACTAAGATATCTGAGTGGGTTGTTAAGAATGAAATATATTTGAGCACTTTCTCTAACTATTACCCTAATGGCAATGGCCAAGCTGAGTACATGAACAATAATCTATTGAGAATCATTAGAAGGCATCTAGATGAGAATTAAAGGACATGGCATACTAAGCTCAAATCAGCCTTGTGGGCTGATTGAATCACACCAAAGAGATCAACTAACAACTCTATCTATAAGCTAGTCTATGGAAAATAAGCTAGGCTGTCCATATCTCTTGAACTTCCAACACTTGAGATTATCAAACAAATGGATATATATAAATTTGAAGCCATGGAAGTTAGATGTGCTCAAATCATGGAGTTGTAGGAGTTGAGAGATCAAGTAGTGCAAGCCATGGAGAAGGATCAAGAATTGATAAAGAGATCCATTGGAAATAAATCCAAAGAAAAAAGTTTCTAGGAAGGATATTTGGTTCTAAGTGGGATGCTAACATGGAAAAATTGGGCAGACATTCCAAATTTGATGCTATATGGAGTGGTTCCTACATGATCATGGGGTGCAAGAGTAGAAATTCTTTCCAAATGTTTAATTTGTATAGAGAAGAACTACAAATTCCAATCAATGGAATCTATCTCAAGCACTGTTACTAAAGTAAATTATGATCTTTGTACATATTAGTTTAGGATTTCTAATTCCTCTAAGTGATTTTAGCACACCGTTCTCTTGTTACAATATGTTTCTTTTTCCGAAGTGATTTTCATAGGTTATTTCTTTTGGAGGGTTTCTTTTCATAGTTCACCATGTTTCCAAGAGATGATGTTGTGGGAAGAAGCTTACAGTTTTAGGAAATAGTTGCAATCTTCAAAAGGTTTCAAATACAGAGAAACTAAAATCAGATTTAGGGATAAATTTTAGTGTTCTCAATCTCTTGTCTCTTCTGAACAACCATGGATTGAGCTTCTCATTCCTCTTGTAAAATTAGAAAATCAGTTTCGGAGGTAGCTTGATGTGTTTTAAATGGCATGCCTCATGGCACTTTGCATGTTCTAGGTCTCAATGGGAAACATTCCTCAGGTTCCATTTAAATTTATCCTTGGATTTGAGTAGATGATCAACCTCAAATCCTTCCTTCTCACTCATCACATCTGGTTTAGTTGAAAATTTTATGGAACTATGAATACCTTGGGAAATTTCAGATAAACTTCAACTCTAGGCAGTGTTCCAGGAAGGTTCAGAGGTGAAAATTCCATTTTTTAGTACATCTTGCAGCAAAGAAGGTAAAGTTTAGCTCAAAACAATTTTCCACTCATGAGATCTTCAATAATTTATTATAAAAGATGGAAAATACAATTAACATGTGCTTTAAGAAGATTTAAAGGGGTAAATTTCAAGTTCATATAAGTTTTAAGCTATTATAGTGACTCTATGCGCAATGGATACAAAAAATACACTAATCACTTCACCTGGCAGGCAGGTAGCCCCGCTAAATCGCCAAATTTTTTATCCATTTTCACTCCCTAGTAAAATAGACAACTACAAATCTTGGGGATGAGAAGTTTATCAAGGAGTAGGAGACAAAACCTGGGACCCACATCTAAGAAAAATAGATAAAATGGGAAATTTGGGTTTTGGGTCACCTCAATGCATCTTACCTCGCCCATGGTCCTAAAGGAATTCAAAGAAATATGGAAAAAATCCAAGGAAATTAAAAAAATGTCCAAAAAGGGGTTCAAGAGTTAAAAAATAGCTCACCGAGCTGGTGAGCAAGCTAAAACTATCTTGGTGAGTTGAGGAGGTTGGGAAAGTTCATGGAGATGGCGAGCTACGTTTAAGTGGATCAATAGATTAGTCAGGCATGGCGGGCCCAAGAAGTGACTCACCGAGTTAGTTAGCAAGTCGAGGAGTTGATGTAATAGCAAAGTGAGTTCTGGGGCCTTCATTGATCGACCACATCAAGGCTTGTGGGCCCAAATTTCTTGAAAGGAACAAGGGTTGTGGTTTCCCTCAACCTCTTACTTCGTTGCACAATACATGAACCGATGCAATGCAAAGGTATAGGTTGGTGCAGTCCCTGAGGGGGTGGGATGACATGAAGTGAAGCATCTGAAAATGACTTGATGGCAACTCGATGCAAGGAAAAAGAGTGGGGCATGCTCAGTAGGCCCGATGTGGGAATGTGGAGCCCAGGAGAAACTTGAGCACGATGGGTTGGTTAGGGCCAATGTGGCCAAATGGTGAGCGTGGGGGAATAATATTCCTTAAAGGGAGCTGGTACCCAAGATTCTATGTGGGGATGATAAACAAAAGAGCCTAAACCAATGAAACTCACTAGGTAAGCAGCATAGGGAGCCAACTCACCGAGCCAGATGGCAAGCTGGCTGTGAGCCAACTAAGTCCCTTACCTAGTTAGCACCCCAGACTATTTTTTGTGAAATCCTAATTTTGTGCCCCCGCTCCAAATTTCAATTCCCTCACTCCCAAAACCTTAGAGACATAAAATTTTAATTAAATTGGGGAAAAAGTGAAATGATCATTTCAAGCCACTAGAATTAATTGAACAAACCTGAGAATGCTGAAACAAGACAAGGAGTGGCCTGTAAAAAATTGCCATATCTTCCTCAATACTCAACCAAATTAGACTTGTTGGAATTGTGATTCCATCCCCTATACTTAGAAATCAAGAAATCAAATATTTGGTAGATTTAGGTGGGTTAAAAATATATAAACCAAACCTAGATTTAAATAATCACTTCCAGGTGGTTGAAAATGCATTTAATGAGACATGGGGAGCCATTTTCTTCAACAATCTACAGGACAATAATGGATGAGTTTTACAAATTTTGCATCATGTTTTGCAGCCAATTAATGCACTTTTTTGGTGGGTGAAAGGGATATTTCGAGACTCTCTCTCCTTCTCTCTTTCTCACCTTCCTCTATATATTGTAAACCCTTCTCATTTTGAAGGGGGATATATTCTAGGACTTAGGGGAAAATTTTATAAAATTGTTTCTCATTTTTTCCATTGAGCTACAAACCTTCACATGAACTCTACGAATGTAATGGTGCATCTACTTTACAATTGTAATGGACTGTGTAATTTCATAGAGCAATAAATTTGTGTATTTTTATGTTCTCTCAACCCCTTTTCAATTTTCAAGCATTTTCTTGCCTCTTTATTATTTTTGTTCTATTCCGTGTATATTATCTTCCATTTGCAGGTTTATGTTGTTGTGTTTCATGGAGATTTAGGGGTGAATTCTATTTTGGGACTGTGTTAAAGCTATCATGGCCTCTCTCAACTACACTCCCTTTCATTTTTCTCCCTCAAAAGGCTATCTCACTCCCTTCTCTTGGTTATATCACCTCCCTTAGTGTAGGATTTCTTCATTTTTATGTTCTTTCCTTCTCCTTGGTCCTTTGGAATTGATAGGATAAGATTAGATAGTACATTTAACCTCATGAGGATTAGTTGTTGCATTAAATTATGAAGAGGAACCATCCTACTCTAGACAATTATCTCAACTGCAAGGACCCACACCTTGAGATAATTCCATGTTACCCAATTACAATGATTTCCTAGTAAATTCACATGATAGCAAAACATAGGGTGTTGTAATTTGGTGATAACATGCCCTTCTAACCCTCTTTGCACAGTATAGTTTCATATTTTTTGGCTTAGTTCATTTGAGTAATATTTTAGTATTTTAGTATTCATTTATTTACTTCAAAATTGCATTAGATTAGGATTTTATATTACATTTTAGTTTAATCATTTTGGTGAACCCAACGTATTTCACGCTTAGGATCCTCATCTTTATTCTACCATGGGTTGTACAGTTCCTAGAATTTCTTTGTCTGATTTACTTAAAATTCATCCCAATTTCCAAGCTATTATACAAAAAACATTAGACACCATTTGTCTTACCTGCGACATGCATCCACATCAAGTAAGTGTTATTTTTGATTGTTTATTTGACAACCCTAGTATTCTTGATCCTCCATCTAAAAAACCCATGTTGGAGTCAACTCAAGCTTTGCATTATTTATTTCAAGACAATTTAAGGCTATGCAATCTATGATTACATCTCTCAAATCTGAAATCTAACATCTTAAGGACACTTCACAGGCTCATGTTTTTTCTCCTTCTACATCTCATCTTCATTCTATAACTGATACATGTTCTCATATAAGTGAGACTCAAGTAATACCATTAGCATAACCTCTCACCTTTGTTTTCAATACTAAGAAACATGACAATCTTACTGAGCTCCTTAGTCATGAATTGATCTCTTTACTACCTACTCATTACTATCCTCCTTATTGGCTAGAAAAATATCAAGGTAATCCATATTGTGATTATCATCGAATCAATGGACATAATGACAATGATTGCTACGCTTTACAACAAAGAATCAAGCATATTGAGTGTTAGGGCTTTATCTTATGCACTGTATGACATTCTGTCACATACCCATATACAAATATTACATCTCATTGAGTTCCTAAACTTGATTCAACTATGTCTAATGAGCACCACTCTAATGGTCATTCTATAGAAATTCAAACACCGCTAAATCAATCATCTCTCAAAATAAATATAGCACCTCCTTCTCTCAATACATCTAAAACATGCCAAGTCAAAGTATGCCACTATCTCTAAAAACTATTCCACCTTCTCTTATCAAGTCTTCTACGATGTCATCAATGCCACCAAAGCTACCACCATTCAAAATTCCTCCACATCCTACTCCACTTTCATTCCCAATTCACTTTGTCAAAGAAACTACTCCTTCCATTTATCATCAAGACACATTTCAAATACCGCCACCATTATATGGTCCTAATTTTTCTTCCACTACTTCACGCAAACTTGGTCTCTGGTGGGTGACTCTTATCACCTTACCCCTTAATGACACACTTGTGTTTTTACAGTTATTACATGATTGTTGAGGGATATCTTACAATAAGAAACCCATTTCATCATCGCATTACATGCTTCCTTAACATAATCACGCATACATACATACATACATATACAACCATCTATTACTTGTGACACATACAATACAATATCTCACCACTTATCACCAAATATCCTTCATCTAACACACGCATCAACTTACATTTGGGGGCACTGTACTTATTTCCCCCATCTTCTAGAAAAATCAGTTGTTTCACATATTACACATATCACATCTAGTCTTTTACATTCATCATGCATTAACATGGTCATTACCTGATGACACACTCTCATGCTTTGGTTTAAACTTGATTATTGAGGGAATCCTATACACATGAACCTCACACAATGCACAATAGGCAATACACATCGTGCCTCTTCACACATCTTACACTTTTACAGACCACATCATCTTACATTTTGCATCATATACCTTACATCTTATGTATTACATTTACCATACATCTAAACATCTTCTCTCATCTATGCATATTACATTAGATACTATACATCCATCATTACACACTACAAATTACACATCACATGAAAATTTCTCATCACCACATCTAGTACACATATCACACATTTTTACTCATCTTCTCATACATGCTCACTACCCGATGACACATTTTAGTCCCTTGGTCCATACTCATCTACTGAGTTTTTTCACAATCAAATGGACCTCATCACACTCACACATTTGATCAACACTATTTTAATCATCCTCTATGAAATTTTTAGCCATCACTTCTTCACACATATCATGATATATTCTCTTAGGATAAATCATCATATCTTTCTAGCATCTTATCTATACATTTCATGATATACACTTTTTTATACATCATCACATTTTCTACCATATTATTCATATATTTTGTGATATATAATTTATGCTACATCATCATGATTTTTGGACATATTCTTCACACCTTTAGTGATATATGATTTAAGATAAATCATCACAAATTCTACCACCTCATCACTTTTACTTTATTGCATTCAATCCTACGCATCACACAACAACTTACAATCACCATCTTTCTTCTACATGATTTTCAAACCTATTTCCTAATGCCGCACTCTCGTTTAAGATTCATTCTTGACAGTTCAGGGGGAATAAATAAATTAACCTCATTATAGACATACACATCCACTTGGGGGCGTGCTACTCATATCATTCACACTACATTCCATTCCACCTCATCCACATCATACTACATATCTTGGTTACACTTACTCTTGATTATATTTACTTATTACATACACATCTTATTACACATGCTATATAGATATCTTATATGTCATTATCTTTATCATACACACACACGTGTTCACTTTCCTTTCTCGTTGTGGTCATGGATTCTACAAGTCTATTACATGCAACATGGATGCTTAGTGCAGTACCTATTACCATTCCCACGGAGGCTTATGGGGGCATCCACTTTCATACATTAAACATGATATTGTTTCATTTTTTTCATAGCACACTACTTTAGCAACTTATACATGCATCAAATTGACATAATTTTTATCTTTATAACATGCTAACGAGTGATTCGTGTGCAACATTTGTTATACAGGGATACGTTATTCCACAATTTTTTTTTACATTGTATGTCATTGTTTTCTCTCTGTATGCACTTGTTTGTGGGATTTCTCCTTTTTCTTGTGTGCACACTTGTATGCTTTAGGAATCATCAGCCTTGATTATCTTGTAATAATGTGAGTGGTGTCCCATTTTTGTAACCCACTTTCTGTGGTTTACATTGTCTTCTTTGGTGTTTATATTATCTATTTACACATTGTATTCGTAGATTACACTTGTATTCTATAGCAACACTTTTTCATACTAACACTTTTTTACTAGCCAATTTTTTGTATGTGCCTTGGTTTCTACCAAGCACATCCCCTTCCCCCTATAGGGAATAATTTTAGTGTTCGTTCCCCTTTTGGGCCACATAATCCTTCTGCAGCATCGCATGCATCCCCAAATAGGGGATCATCATTTGGGTGAATTAATCACCCCATATAACAATTTATACATAGTTAACATCACAACACAATATCGATACAACATAGTTCAGGGCTCAATATAAGACTTGGGTCCTTAGTACATCGAATGCTTTCCTGGAGTGCCTATAACCAGGGGCAGTTACACAATGATTGGGTTCAACACAGTCTACAAAAATAATACACAAAAAATTTTATAGGGAAGGTTTTCCTTAGAACATACATTAGTACACATCATCTGCTATGGTGTTCCATACAATGAGAACCAGTTAAAGGTTGGAGGATAAATCAGAATTTCCTAAATATACGTCTTCACCTAGTGGCATGAGATCAGCCAAAAAACTTGGACTTCATCAAAATTTACAGGATCCTTTCTACACTCTTTTCTCATCACAGATCAAGTGTACATGTTCCTTTTTAACATTTTCAACATTTTATTTTACATACGTACATGCTTCTTTACACACACTTTTATCATATACATGCATATTTAACTACTTGATCATCTTCTCTTTTGCAGGTTCGTCCATATGGGAAGTAAGTAGTCAAAAATATCACACACATTGACATCAACAATAAGTACATCACACACATTGGCATTTACACACGCATTTCTACTCTAAGTTCATTTTCATCACCTTTTAACATTTTTTCATCTTTAGTCTCCACGCTCCATATTTTTATCACTCCACACTTTTTCTAGTCACTCGACATGCTTTCTACATCAATCTGCATGGATATCAGGTACAAAAATCTATCTACTTTACGTTATCAATAATTATTCTCACCAACATAAAAAGGGGGAAAATTTAGACACAAAATCACGCACTTTGAGTAATTATTTAGTCTCGATCACATAATAATATATGCATGGTTCCAAAGTAAGAAAATTACTAGTTAACCCATGTCTTTGGCCATCTTTTCCTACTTTCTATTTCTACTTTCAGTCTTGTATATTTATTGGCCCAGTTTGTCTTTTCATACTTCAGTTTTACCCTTTCTAGAATCAAGATCCCATCCAAGAAACCAACGCTAGGTGCCCTCATCCCCTTTGGGTTCCCCACTCCTCTTTGTACTTTGGTCACACTTTTTGGGTCCATTCTAGCTATTTGAGCATATTATCTTTTTGGTAGTTTTCCTTTTCAGGGTTAATTACAAAATTCAAGAAAGGTAATAGTATAAATATATAGTTATGTGATCATAATAAGGGACCAAGTACTAAACATATACTATCTCCACCTAAGGTTGTATCCATTAAAGGAATCTATAGCTACATTTGTATCTATCTAGATCCATTATTTAAGACACAAAAGGTTAGTTCATTTACATAAAACTTCATAGGAGGGGAGATTATTATTTCCATGCACATATTATTTACATCCTACATCTATTTACTTTATCACTACTCATAAAGTGCGACTGACATAAGAGAAACCTAGGGCACAATTACACACACACACACACCTAGAACTACATTGGGTCTGAGATGTAGTGCAATGCTTAGTGATAAGTCCATCAATTTGGAAGTTGAGGAATAGTTAAATCTCTTCATATAAATCTTAATTTTTTTATGGTTTTGATGCTTTTCTTGGGGTTTCGCAGGTGATTTATCCATTGTAGGTTTAGAGTGACATCTAGTGAAGTTTAGTGACATACACGCGATAAGAAGAGAAGGAGTATAGACACCTAGCGACCATATCGGAATCAGGTTCAAACCATTTTTGTAGACCAGGGTGCCCATAGGCGCCCCTATCCATCTCCAGGTGCCCCAGTCCAACCAAATATTTCGGATATGCAATTTTCAGAGCTCATGTTTGACGATATTCTATATTTTTTCAGTCAGTATCCACTGCGACATAATCCAACAATCTCTGTGAATCAGCTAAGGCCCTTCTAAACATCTTTACACATTAGGGTTTCATATTTTATAGCTTATTTTCGTTAGGTATTATTTTGGTATTTTAATATTCATTTATTTACTACAAACTTGCATTATATGAGGCTATTATATTAAATTTTAGTTTAATCAATAAATAATTATTGTAGCCTTATTTGTAATAGTAGATGGAGACTTAGGAATGCACATAACAATATGTGTAAAATATAAAGGAATTACATCATTGTTAAGGGGGATATGGGTTACACTTAAAGAGATAGGAACTATCTATGTATCATGAGTAGGTATAGTCATGGGATATGAGACAATAGTTATAGGTGAACATATATCACTTATAGAGACATCATAACTAGTATTGTGTAAATCATGTATAACAAGAATAAGAGAAGGAAGTGCATTAGTTGAAATATATTTGTGTTAGAAGAAAAATGGAATGAGAGGGGGTGTGAATCAGTCCTAATAAAATTCAATTCATTTAACATCTCATACATTCATCATTTCATTCATTCATTCAACCCCATAACCATATTTGTATTTAATTAACCATAGAAACAACCATACACAAGATCAATAACAAGAATGTACACAAGAACACCAAATATAAGTGGGAAACCCTCAAGGGGAATAAAACCCATTGAAAACAACCATTATATTTCCATGTTTCAAATTTAGTTAGGTACCAACCCCAAAAGGAGCACCAACCCCTAGTTTAGTAGAGCACCAACCCTATAAGGAGCACCAACCCCTAATTTAGTGAAGCACCCAATCCACAAGGAGGCTAAAACCCCCTAAGATTACTAAGAACAAAATTAGGCACCTAATGATGATGATATATGATTTTTTTCTACCAAAAATGAGGGATATCTCTTATTCATCTCATGCACACACACCTTCAAACCCTCATTCACACAAATCGATCTATTTTCTTCTTTCACACCTTGTCTTAGATCTAAAAATTTACACACATTCTCTCAATAAATATTCAACCTATAAAAACCTTTATCAGCCTTCAAATCATGCCTTCCTACCTATTATTCATTTCTATATGGGTTAAAAATTTCCCTCTAAGAGATCTAGTTCAAAATTGAACCCAACCATCACTTAAATATGTATTCTTTCTATCAAATAAAAAAATATGTTAGTCCACCATGCATAATTAAACTAAGAAAAATTAATAACATACCAATTAACTCATTAAAACGTTCACATATGACCCATATAGGTTGGCCATGCCTAAAACCACTGAACTTGCACAAAACAGGCTCAAAACCCCATCATTAAGATGAGTAAAATTCACTAACACTAAAACCATGAATAGTAAAGTATAAAATTCATAAAACTTGTGTAGTATAGCATAAAAACATCATCCATATTCATTAATTTTCTTTTACTACTCAAATAATTCATAACACAACTCAAAAGCCTCATATCCTTCACTAAAGAGTTGCTTCCATCACACTGTCTTCACATTTGGTCCTCAAGAGCACTCAAGATCAACTAAAATATTTCATGTAAAAACTATATGGAATAAACATGAAATTTAAATCACATAATTCATGTTATATCTTTTGAAACATCCATGTGTTCAAACCACATCTACTTTCCTCTTCTCCAAATTATGATGCCTAGAAACCAGTTTTGCAAACTTAACTAGTTTACACCATTTATTACACTTTAAATACCTAAAAAGGAATTAAATAGGAAAAAAATTCATCATAATTAAATCTATAACTGATATCAAACATAAAAAAATCCATTTCAATCCTCAACCAAGTCAATTTTTCAACCTGAGAAAACTTGTCCTAAAAATCTGCATACCTTTTTCCTCACAAACCTTGCTGAAAGACCCATCAAATAAACTCACAAAGAAAAAAACCATAAATCAATGGAAATATATCTAAATCCTCCTTCCATAACATATTATAAATCCTTCCAAATCCAAGTGTAAGGAATCCAACCAATAATATATATGAAAACTACGTCTGAAGCATTCTAAGACTCAAGAACTGACCATGGGCTCAACTTACTCCATCACCACAAAAAAGTATTCCAAGATTAAAAAAATAATGTAACACCATTAGGAATTATTTATAATAACTAAGAAATATTCACCAAACAAGAAAAACACATAATCATCACTTTACCTCTTGAAGCCATTTAACATCCTGCTAGAACAAGCATCCTCCAAATTTGACCCTCAAGGATCAGGTCATAAATTATTCCTAACATCTCAAAAATATAATTTTGATATCCCATTGGAAATATATCTAAACTAGGATCACAACATATCTCGAATGGATTCCTAACTACTCTTTTAGCTCATAAAATTTCACTTTTATCACAAGCTACTCGAAATTGCTCCAAAAATATAGTCTTCAGATATAGGGTACAATTTTCCCTTTTTCACTTCAACCATGACCTGAAACTATAATGAAAATATATAATAACTCATGGGATTAAAATTATGTCAATTTATGCTTCACCTTCTATAGATAACGGTTCCCCAAACTGAACTTCTTTAGAAACATGAATTTTCCAGTGGGGCCCACATACTATCACAAACACTATATTATATTTTTGGAAATATGGAAAATTCCTCTACAAAATCAAATCATCAATTTTTCATAACCAATAAAAATAGGCTCTTTATTCTTCATTTTATCCAAGTATCTTTTAGCTAGGGTGGGTTTCAAATCAATTTACCTTCTTAACAATCGTTCATAAAAATATGACAATCAAACCTCCTCATTACTTTTTTTAAAACCTTAATAAATGACCTATTAAGATATGTCAAAGATCTCAGGTCACAATGAAAATAGTAAAATTCACAAGCATCAAAATGTCTACTTTTGCTTCAAAAACACATTATAACTTACCTGGTTTTGCCAAAACATGCATATCTTGAAAATCCCTCTTTGGAATGACCTAAAAATTGTCATGAAGTATCATTAAAACATCCTATACCTATCCATACTCACCATATGATCCAAATAACTCTAAAACTCTCCATACATTAATAATTACCTATGTTATCTTGCTTGTTTCTCACCTACTTGATTCCCAAGGACCCTGAAACACCACCAAACCTCTAAGAAATGACTTTAAACTCATCATAAACTTCATGTAAACTTCCACCATGATGCTACCATGATCCAACAAGACTTATCAACACCAAATATCATGAATCCATACCATTCTGCATGCTCTAGGGATAGGAATAAGCCTGAAATGACCTGACTCAACACATATAACCCATGAAATTGACCATGATGACCTTATGTAGAATCATGTATACCTTTTAAAACACATCATGGACCATGTTTGACCTCATGAAACTAAAAAAAGAACTTAGGAAGACTCAACACATGACTATTCAAGCTAGAACCATGTCAGAACACCATTACAACTCACCAAATCTTAACACTACCAATCAAACTTCATGTTTAACACTGAATGACACATCATGGAGACTCAGAAAACACCATGACACATTTTTACATCAACGTATTTTACATCAATGAAAACACAACACAAAATGGACAACAATCTTCCCCTTTGTCGTTCATGGAATCCACCTTCAAAAACATTGATGGCAACCAAAATGACCAACACACCTACATGACCTCATTTCCATGTTTATGATGCTTCTCTCCCCCTTTGACATATATGAAAAAGGATATAATGATAATAATATATGGAAAATGACAACACAAAATGAAAATAATGCACCAAACAACTTACTTGACTCAAATAGCTCCCCATGGGATTGTACTTTATCCTCTTTGATTCCTTTAGAAGCATATGAAGATCCATGGACCTGATAAGAAAACTCACAAGACTCCCCCTTAGCTGATATCCTCCTATTTTTTCTTCATTCAAACTCAACACCATATTTTAGATCTCTTTCATGCTCAAAGATCAAGATTTGACTCCATAGCTATCAAACCCTTTTTTTAGGACCATTGTCCCTAATCTCCAATTTCAGCCAAAAATGACAATTTTCTCCAAACCATAAACTCAATTTGTAGTTGAATTATTTGTATTGATGTCTCCATGATCTCATAGCACATCTATATATTCAAATAATAAGTTTAGACTGCATATCCTTCTAGATTATTTACAACCTAGCTTGAAACACACTATAGAATTTAAGAGACAATACACAATTTCATATCTCAAATCATACCTGATAAGAATTAGTTCTCCTTTGGTGAAATCATCCTTCTCATGAATAAATTAACAACATACAATTAACTAAAATTCCTTAAGATAAATTGACTCACCTTGAAATTTCTTATGAGGATTAAGAGAACAAGACATCCATACTTTAAGGCTTTGACACTCCAGTTTAGGAACTTACAAAATTTGAGACAAATATCCAATGTCTAGACACAAATTTCCATATTCATAAACCTTCTAATGTTGAATCCTAACAACATTTTAGCTCCCATAATAAAACTAAACCTCTTGATTCTTATTTCTTTTGACACTTTTTCTCTTAGATTGGAACTGAGACTCAACTCCCCTGGGTTTAACATGCATACCTAAAAAAACACAGTCCTGTTCTTGGATTTTTATAATGCACAATCTTTGTGAATACTGAAACAAACTATTGAACACTTTCTTAGAATTTTCTACCTTATATATATTTACAAGCACTATCTTGACCTTCTATGAGCATTATCACACTTCTGTAGACTTGGGTAACTTCATGATAACCTTGTCAACATTTTCAACATTTGGAAGCAAATGATGGTTCACTTTTTTCATCTCATCTAGTCAACTAGCTCAAACATGCTTGTGCCTTGTCATAACTTACTTAGATGCTTCAATAACCTTGCACTAATGACATCAATCATTACATCCTTGTATTTTACTATAGCCCTTCCTTGAGTCTCTGAGATTATATTATGATGAAAAAATAAGCTTCTATAGACCTCTGAGAATATCATATCACCATCTACATGTATAAATAGCTTCTCCTCTACCACCTATAGCTATATCAATCCAGGAAGTCCATTTTATATTTTCTCTTCCTAGTCATAGTCATCTTAGACTTTCTTGAAGAAATGATACTATATATTCCCATCTCCTTTTAGCATACTAACAATTCATATTCCTAAAGTATTGACATCCTTTCTTACGTCCTGTAGTTAGCTTCATTCTTAGATCATATTTCATGAATACTCTTGAAACCAGGCACAATAATGCCTTTATACTTCTTAATGTACAATCCTTAGTCTTGACACAACTTGTATTTGATGATTAGAATGTAACTTAGACCCTTGATTCAAATGAATTTGAAATTCCTTTAAATTATCTTTCAAATTCAATACATCTAAACAAATATCAAAATGGATTTCCTTTGACAGAGTAGCCATTATCAAATTTTGAAGTCAACATTTTCAAAAAATTTTAGACATTTATGACCTTATTAGGAGCTGTCACATCAATAAAGCATCTATAGACCCATGAAAATTTGCTTCATTTATTGATAGACACAATAAAGAATGATATCATATATTTGAGTGACTAAGAAACACATTATATTGCTACAAACCTTTGACATTTTCAAAGTCAACTTTATGAAGAAACTGTGATGCATTGTCATAATTGAAGGGCATCACTGATGTGATTCAAATAAAGTCAACTCAGAATGAAAAATTCCTTGCATAACTGAGGAATCATCAACCTAATATTTCTTCTTCACCTTTTCCATCACTAGATGACAAAGCTCCTTGTAGCTTAGTTAGAGTGAAATTTTTGACCTACCTTAAGTTTGGATGATTTTCAAATCTTGAAGTAGGTATTTTTGAATACCCATTTTCCTCTTTTGTTTGTTTATGAAGTTTTAGGTCCACACTTGCAAGTTACCTCTCTTCTTTCACTGACAGTTATAATCAAATTAGGTCTCTTTGAGTGCTACCCAACCTAGACAAAATACTGTCACATTTTCCCATAGATTTGGAAATATCTTTGACATAAGACCACTTAAACATTCAAACATACCTAGAGAAGATTATTTTATCCTAATGTTGGATCATGATGAGGCATTTAGATCCATCAAAATTGGTAATATCTCAAACTACTACATTAGGTTTCCTGTAGCACACTTTAGCATCTCTGAATTTACTTCACCACAATTATTAAATTGATGAAATCCTTAGAGGCACACACACATAATCAAATATTCAACATATCTTGTTTCAAAGTTTCAAATTAACACCTTGATATATGTAACCACTTGAGGAAACTACCTCCTTTATATGACATGGCTTGAAATACTATGAATTCCTTCCAACAGGGTAAACTACTATAATATCATGAATTACTACTTTGTAACCCATACTCAGCTACAAGGAGAAATTGCAATCAATCTATCACCTTTAAGTTCATCTTATGAAAACATGACACAACATATAGGATCCAAACAACTTGATCTTTTTAAGGAATCTTCTCAACATCACTTCTTGTGCTTTCGATGATCAACCATCTTAGCTTCTATAAATATAATTAGAATTGGGGTTTGATGTAACAACTTTGAATTCACATCATAAAATACTTAACAAATTGATAGAACACCTTTTGAATACTATGCCAAATGTTATTACAAA
Source organism: Taxus chinensis (assembly GCA_019776745.2). Classification (NCBI taxonomy): domain Eukaryota; kingdom Viridiplantae; phylum Streptophyta; class Pinopsida; order Cupressales; family Taxaceae; genus Taxus; species Taxus chinensis. The sequence continues at coordinate 355,127,556 of CM034154.1, forward strand.
CAAACTTAGGATCATGATAGTACATAGTTTCAACACAAAAGACTACATAATCAGCTTAAGATGGATATCAAAGACATATAATAGGTTTAAGATAGCTATGAAACCATGATAATTACCTCATATTAAAACCAAGATCTTCAAGACAATCACAACCTATACACATATACTCAAGACTTACGTGACTCACTTATCAAAGAACAAACAACAAACAACAAGACCTTCATATGTAGAGATAAGAACCACAAATATTTTGACCTACTTATGGAAAAATGACTACTTACAAGACATGACACATAACACAGACCCTTATATCTTCACACATCTAATAAAAACCATAGACTACTTAAAATAAGGACACCAAGACAAACTCAGTCACTTACAAAAGATAATAACTTCAAAGGCACATTAAGAGATCACTTGTCATACCTTATCACACTTGACGTGTTCTAACCTCCTAGACTCCTTAGCTTATCACATATAGGGGAATGGATTGCATTTAGGAACATATGGTATTCTTCACTTCTGATCCCTTCAACTAAGTTAAACTTACCTCCTTGATTTGATATGGACTCCCTTTTGAAAAACCTCATTGGATTAGGCTTCAAACACTACATATTGGGCTGATAATCATTGCACTTGATCTCTTCGTCTTGATTAACATCCTTCATATATTTTTCATATGACATGAAAGTCTTGGAATCATTCATGGAGTTGAATTTCCTCTTGAAAAATATTCCATTTGATTCTTGAAACATGATAACAACTCTTAGTGTTCCACCTTGGAGAAAAAAGCTAGCAAGATGCCCTTGTTTATTGAACTTAAGACACACAACAAGATTTATCTTTCTTCTTGGTTCAAATACACTTAATATTCCATCCAAAATCCCTAGCCTTGTGACCATACTCATAATATGGAAAACATCCACCTTGGAAGAGAGCTTCACCATTCTTATGAGACCTTCTTTTGCAATCTCTAGCTCTATGACCAAAATTGTGACAATCATAGAAATATACATTGAATGAAGAAACATACCTCATAGCATTAGGTTTTATAACATAGCTATACCTTCTCAAATTAGTATTCTTGGTCACCTTCTCACCAGATTTAGAACTTGGACTAGCTTCAAAATCATTCTTCACATGTTCTCCTTTGAACCCTAGGCTAGTTTGTCACTAGACACCCTTTGACCTTAAATATCATCAATAGATTTAGATATCTTCTCAATCCTCTCATTACATCCTCAACCTACTAGATGCGTTCTCCAAATCTAATTATAAATATTTCAACCTCTCTTCATGCCTAAAACATGTGCCTTCTTTATTTTTAGGTATTTTGACATAATTTAAACTTGTGACTCCAAACCCTTTATGGATTTACCATTCTCATCTCTATATCCTTGATTTGATCTATAATACATGAATCATTGACTGAGAAAATTCATTCCTCCACCTTAATGCAATTTCAAATTCTAAAGACATTCCCATTGTTTGTGCTTTTAGGATCCCCTTCAAGTGATTAGAATTTTCTTCTCAATGGCTTTCTCTAATACCAATTATTGGAAGCACAATGGACTAAGGGGGGGTGAATCAGTCATAATTTTTTTTAATTTATTTTACATATCATACATTCATCATTTCATTCATTCAACATCTATAACCATATGTGTGTTTACTTAAGCATAAAAACAACCACCCACAAGATCAATAAAAATAAAGTACATAATAACACCAAATATAAGTGGAAATACCTCAAGGGGAAGAAAACCCATTGAAAGACAACCATTATATTTCCATGTTTTAAATTTAGTGAGGCACTAACCCCACAAGGAGCACCAATCCCTAGTTTAGTTGAGCACTAACCCTACAAGGATCACTAACCCCTAATTTAGTGAAGCACCGAATCCAAAAGAAGGCTATAACCCCCTAATATGACTATGCACAAACTCAACCACCTGATGATGATGATCTCTAAATTTTTTTCTACCACAAATTATGGAGATATCTAATTCAGCTCATACACACACCTTCAAACCCTCATTCACATAAATTTCTTTATCTTCTTCTTTCACACCTTATATTTGAAATGCATCTTTTCCCTCGACTAAATTTGAATAATTCTTGGAAAAATATCAATTAGTGGAAGGATAATATGGTTTTGAATCATATATATATATAAATAATGTTTAAATATAAATACTTTAAGAGAAAAAAATATCCCCGAAAAGAAGAAAACATACATGTAACAAAGAAAATTATGCATAAAGAAGAAAACATCTGTGGAACAAAGACTTTAACCAACTCAGTGAGATATAATGAATACTTAGCCAAAAGAAACATTGAAATAAATCCTTGGTGTACACATGTCGGTATTTTGGTGAATTTCAATTAGATGGGACAAATTGGACTCAAAACCCTGGGATAAACTATATTGAAAAGGTTTTTGGGTCCAGACAATCAACGGGTCAAAGGAAAATGATACGTGGAATAGATTTATGGAAAAAGGATAGGGACAAGTGGTGAAAAAACCATTAGAAAAGATATCTAGTCTAACACTGTGAAATAAGACACATGGAACCTTTTTAATAGTTTTCATTTCATGGGGCAACATAAGATATAAAACTATTTAATAACAAGACAACCTGATATAAAAATAGATGCATCTAAATGGCTCAATTTTTAGCAAATTGACATGGATTTGACAAAGAAATATGGCATTCGAAGGAACATGGGCACATTTTACTGGTTCACATTCTGATAAATATGACAGGAAACTAACATTTGCAAAGTCAATGGCTAAATATTATTGGTTAACATTGTCAAAACTGATAAAATACTGACAAGGGTCCGACATTGTGAATATATATGGTGTTATCTAATTGGTTAAACCTTCACAATAATTAGTAAGTTGAGAAGTCAATAACACATAGACTTCTCTGATTGGCTAAAGCTCCGTAAAGGCATAAATGAATCTATCAAAATATGACAACAACAAATGACACATGGATCTATTTGATTGGCTAAGAATTTGTAAAGGTACCAAGAATATGACCCCGTGAAGAACACATGGAACAATTTATTTGGCTCGAACTTCACAATTTTGTATATTGCAATGTGTTGGGGTGGATTTAGAACATAAAATTAATCATTCCTAAGGGAATTTTCGGGTCCAAAACATCTAAATAGGAAACACGAATGTAAAAAGAAAGAAACATAGCAAACATGACCCAAAATTATAGATAATAGATAATATATCCCGAGACACCAATAAAACTTACAAGAATACTTAAAATTCATTCAAAAACATTAATTCAGTCTTGTTATACATATAATTAAATATATTTTGGTTAAAAATAGACGCAGACAACTAAAATTACATATTTTATTGACTTTTTCATATAATTCACTGTTTTAAATAATAAAAGCATGTATTTTTATAGATATACATAACAAAATATGTATAATTCATTTATTTTCTCATTTTAAACAATATAAATAAAAGAATTAACTTACTTTTATTATATTTTGACGTTTACAAAGCTTTGAAAAATGTTTACAAATCTTTTTACATAAACTTGTAGAGATTTTATAAACAAAATACTTATCTGAGATAATTACAAGAATTCTTGTACAAAATTCCAATCACACTCAGGAAACAAACACCAAACTATGGCCACACTTGAGAGGAATATGCTATGCACCCCATGTATGTTCACATTTCCTTGACCAGGACCATCTAAGGTTTTACTTTGTACCCTTAGTTAGGACATCACTGGTGCCCATCTCTCTTCTCAGTACCTACCTGTACCTATTCAACCTTGGAATTTACTTCCACAAACTCAACTCATAATATTCTTAATCATAATTTGATTGTCTTCTCTCAGAATCATAATGATTCAATAATGTATCTCCTTTAAGTTTTACATGCCTTTTATAGTTTTTAAATTAGAAGTTAATAACCATCACATTAGTTGTTCACACATTTTCATAAATACATTAAGGATCTTTAATCAAAATCTCGTGACATTCATTACATCAATAGCTCTTTACAACATCTTATGCTTAATTTAAAAAAATTTCATAAGTCTTTAATTCTCTTTAAGCCTCTTATATTTATTCACATAACATTTATCCCCTCCTTGAATCAGTTACTACCCTCAATAGTTTTAAGTCTATGTTGAAAATCACAACAATTCATTAGCTATGAAAATCAGGATATTGTTGTTTCTGGAAATCTTCTCTTTCCCAAATAACACTTTCCACATCACAAAAAGTCCATTTTACTTTAACCTCTTTAATTTCTCTATTTATAAGGTTCTTAGTGCTTCTTTCCAAAATTATTTTAGGTTCAATTTTGAATTCACATATAGGCTCAATAACTATATTTTCCCCATCAATAACATGATTATCATTATACACATATTTTTAACAAGCTTACATGAAATACATTATGAATTATAGACAATTTAGGAGGTAAAGCTAATCTATAAGCCATATTTCCTATTCTATCTAGAATTTCAAAGGGTCCACAAAAATTAGGAGCTACCTTAGTATATTTTCCTAACCTCAAAGAACTCTTCTTAGATTTTACTCTAAGAAATACTTGATCACCTACTTTAAATTTGTTAACATTTCTTTTAGAATAATCCCGATGCTTATATCTATCTTGGGAAGCTTTCATGTTCTGTTTTTCTTTATCTATAATGTATTCCATTTCTTTCAAATTATCATTGGCATACCAAGATTTGTGTTTAGGATTAGACCATGAAATAGGAGTGGTACAATTCCTACCATACACTGCTTCAAAAGGTGTCATTTTAGTTGTAGTATGATATACTTGATTATAATTTAATTCAATCAAATGAAAATATTGTTCCCAATTTACAGGTTTCTCACCTATATACATCCTAATAATATCTTATAAGATTCTATTTATTATTTCAGTTTGACCATTTGACTCAGGACAATAAGCAATACTAAAATTCAAACTAGTACTTAATTCATCAAACAAGGATCTCCAAAAATAAGAAGTAAATACAAATGAAAGATTTCTTTAGAAAATAAATGAGCTATATCTGAAGCAGAGGTTTTGATCTTGGTTGGTAGAAAATGATCCATTTTGTCAATCTATCAACGACAACAAGAATAACATCATGACCATTCTTAGTCTTAGGTAAACCTTTAATAAAGTCCATACTAATTGATTCCCATTTCCAATCAGGAATAGACAAAGGTTGCAATTGACCAGTTTTACTACATTTTTTAGATTTAAACTTTTGCCAAGTCAGACACTGCTGCATATACTTCCTAAAGTCTTGTTTCATCATAGGCCAAAAATAATTACTTTTAATTGGAAAGTAAGTCTTTTGAAAAACATGATGTCCAGCAATAGGAACGTCATAAGAATCTCTAAAAATTTCATGTCTTAAATTAGGAAGACTAGGAATACACAATCTACCTTTATAGTAAAACATTCCATTTGCACCAAGAAAATAGGAAATAAGCCTATATTTTAAATGTACATTAGATGTTCCATTTTTCAAACCAACATATAATTCAGAAATATAGCTATCACTAGGTAACGCATCTCTTATTTCTTGATCAAATTGAATCCTTTCTAAAGACAAAGCATTTACAAACATTCTTTTCCTACTTAAAGCATCAAAAACTAAATTTTCTTTACCAGGAACATATTGTATATCAAAATCATACTGAATTAACAATTCTATCTATCTTCTTTGTCTCATATTCAAAAATGGCTAAGTAAAATATATTGTAGACCTCTATGATCGGTTTTTAAGACAAACTTTCAACCAAAAAAATAATGCCTCCAAAATTTCAAGGAATGAATTATCCCTAACAACTCCAAATATTTAGTAGGATAATATTTTTAGCAGGTATCAATTTTATAGACCCAAAACATACAAATCTACCATATTACATTAAAACACAACCAATACATGACCCACAAACAATAGTGGCAACAAAAAAAGCTTAGAAAAATCAAGAATACATAACACAGGTGCATTGGTTAATGTTTCTTTCAATTTATTAAAATCAATTTCACATTCCTCATACCAATGATATGCTTTATTTTTATTTGTTAAGTCTGTGAGAGAACTATCTATTTTAGAATAGTTCTAAATAAATCTTCTATAAAAACCAGATAAACCAATATTTTTTTAAATTTCTTATACATCTTTGGGTATATCCTAATCTTGTAATGCTTTTACTTTGGAAGGTTCAGCTGCAATTCCATTTTAAGAGATAATATCACCTGGGTAAGAGACTTCAGTTTTAAAGAATTCATATTTTCTTAATTTACTGTACAATTGATGTTTCCTTAAAATATCAAGTACTAGCATAACATGTATCTCATGTTATTCTTCATTTTTAGAATAGATCAAGATATCATCTAAGAATATAATTACAAATAAATCCAAGAAAGGTCTAAAAATATCATGCATAAATTTCATGAAGAATGTGGCTAGAGATTTTGTTAAACCAAAAGGCATAACAAAAAAATCGTAATGACCATATCTTATCCTAAAAGAAGTCTTTACAATATCAACATCCTTAATTCTAACCTGATGGTAACTAGAACATAAATCAATCTTAGAAAAACATCCAACACCATTCAATTGATCTAACAATCAATAATTCTAGTTAAAGGGTATTTTTTCTTAATAGCTAGCTTCTTTAATTGTCTATAATCAATACATATTCTCATAGTACCATATTTCTTTTTGACAAACAACACTAGTGCACCCCAAGGAGAAACAACAAGCATAATTTTACCTTGCTTTAACAATTCAGTCAATTGTATCTTAAGCTCATCTAATTCATGTATATAATGCCTATAAGGTGCTTTAGAAAATAGTTTAGCTCTAGGAATCAGGTCAATGAAATGTTCTATGGATCTCCTAGGTGGAAATTCTTCCAGATCAGATGGAAATACATCCATAAATTCTTGAACTATAGGATGAACATTTATATCTACTTTAAGTTTATCATTCTAAGTAATCAAAGCACAAAATAATTTACATTTTTCTCTAAGACTTCTTTTAAGTTGAACTACAGAAATAGTTTTCAAATTTAGTTGTCTTATTGTTCCTTGCAAAATATGGGTGTTTGCATATGGATACTTAATACAAAATTTCTTATTTTCATAGTTAATGAGGGCACAATTATTTTCTAGCCAATTCATCCCTAAAATAACATCATATTGACCTAAGTTCAGCACATGAAAAATATCACTAGATACAATATTATCTATTTGAAAATCTAAATATTCAACCAAAGCTATTGTTTGCCTTATTATTCTTCCATCAACCATTTCTAGAGCTACTGGTTCAATTTTTTAGAAAAAAAATTAAAATTTTCAAATAAGTTAGGAGAAATAAAGCTATGAATACTACCAGAAGAAAACAAGGGTTATATTGTTAATAAATATTTTTACTTCAATCATAGATACTTCTTATGCACTGCAACTATATCAACAACATAAAATTTCATATTCTGATTGCCTTATTTTGGTTTATCATCAGTTTTCTAATTTTTATTATCCCAAACCTTTATTTTTTTAGGACATTCCATAGCATAGTGGTTATCTCCACAATTCTAGCATTTAACTTCTTTAAGTTTTGTCTTAACATAATCTTGTTTCTTTTTTTGATTTCTGATCTGAGTATTTTTGCACTTTACAGTCTCACTAAATGGTCTTTTCTTGTCCTTAAAATGAAAATTAGAGTTCCTTTTTCTTATAGTCTTCTTTATTTTGTTGAACTATAGTCTTGTATTTCTCAATTTTTCTTGTAATTTGAGCAACCTCATCTACTGAAGTAGGTTTTACAAACCACACACTAGCCTTGCATTCTTCCCTTAGACCATTGATGAACCTAACAACTCTGTCTGTCCCAGAAATAAAAGGCATAAATCTGTTTAAGTTTTCAAAGGTTTTCTTATACTCATTTATAGTTTTAAGACATTGTTTTAGATCAAAGAATTTATTTTTTATTTTTTGCACAAAGTGTTCAGATATATATTTCTTTTTAAACAAATTCTTAATTTTTATCCAGGAAACTTTATGGGCTTTAAGTTTCTCAGACCTTAATTTTTCTTCCCACTAGTTAAGGGTAGAATTTTTCAACTGATATGAAGCTATTTGAGTTCAACTTAGCTTATTAGTATTTTATAATTTAAAATATCTTTCTAAGCTTGATAGCCAAGTTTCAACCTATTCCTCTGTTCCTACTTCCTCAACATATTCAGGTAATTTAATTTTCTTAGTAAAGTTCTGTATGTATTTAGAATTCTTACTTGAACTAGCTTGATTACTATCAAATGAATCAGAATAAATAGAAGAATCAAAGGATTCATTTGACTTATTAGAAACATAATCATCATCAAAAGAAGAGTGTTTTATTTTTCTTATTTTCTTTTCTAACTTATTAAATTTTTTTTGATTTATTGCTTTTTTCTGATTTATTTTTATTAATCACAGCTTCTGCAAATTTCCTTTTCAAAGTCTTTAATTGATAAAAAAGATAGGTTACTTCCCTAAAAAATTGCTATTTCTGATGTTCTAATTCATTGTAGTCCATTCCATTATGTGAATCCATTCCATCCAAATTTTATGTATGCCATTCTTTGTGTAAATACACAATTTTTATCATTGTGTGAAAATCACCCTAATCTTTTACTTCACTGCATATTTACTCCCCTTTACTAATTTAACAATAAAACCTCTTTTAATGAGGATAATTATCTCTGATACCAAATGAAATGTAAATTTTCCCTGTGACTAAATCAAACTAATTCTTGGGAAAATATCTATAAGTGGAATACCGATACATTTTTGAATCAAAAAATATATATAACTAAGGTTTAAATATAAATCTACGAAGAGAAAACAATATACTCGAAAAGAAAGCGGAACAAGAAAAATTCCGCATAAAGAAGAAAACATCCATGGAACAAATACTTCAACCAACGAGCTACGATGAATAATTATCCAAAAGAAACATTGAAATAAATCCTTTTTGTACACATGTTAGTATTCCAGAGAATTTCAATGAGATGGGCCAAAGCAGACTCCAGACCCCGGGATAAACTATATTGAAAAGGTTTTTGTGTCCGGACGGTCTGCGAGTCAAAGAACAATGAGATATGGGAAAGATCAATGGAAAAATGATAAGGATGAGTGGTGATACTATTCGGAAAGATATCTAGTATGACACTACGAACGAAGACATGTGGAACCATTTTACTAGTTCAAATTTCATAGGGAAAAATAAGACAAAAAACTATTTAATAGCAAGATAGACTAGTATACACATGGAAGCATATAAATGGCTCGATTTTTTGCAAACTAACAAAACTCTGACAAAAAAATACAACATGCAAAGGAACATGGGAATTTTTTATTGGCTCATGTTCTGAAAAATATAACATGAATGTTAGATATCACAAACACTAAGAGGGGGGTGAATTAGTGTTTAGCACAATTTAGATCTTTCCAATTTTTCTATTTGAATTAGTAGTAAAACTATGAGCAAAAGAAAGGATTCCATAAAGTAATGTAAAGGAGCTAGACATAATTTTTATAGTGGAAAACACAAGAAGGGAAAAACCCACTTTGAAACCAGCCTCTTTATTTAGAACACCAATTCAAGAAAATTGATTTACAACTGATTTAACACCCACTTAATCATAAATAACCCACTTAAAATGTTCATTCAAGCACCTACTTGAAAACTGCTAAGCACCTACTCAACTAGATTTGAAGAAGCACCTACTTCTTCAGTCCAAGCACCAACTTAGAAAATGCTTACAATATCTTAAATTGACCATATAGTACCTATGTTGCTCCATCAACAGATCATGGACACTATACTATTGCACTTCATTTATCCATTCATAATTTACATGTTTCTCTAATTTTACAACTCATACATGACCTATATTTCACATACTATATCACTGTTTCTGTGATTTTCAGGTTTGTAACAATTATTATGAGAAATTAGAGCATTATTTTGTTCAATTATCTCCTTTGTGTTAGTGTCTAAACTCACACAATTTACTACCTTTTGATCTCAGACCTTTGTTCTTTAGCACTCCTCTGTTTTCCTTTGCATTCAATTGTATTCAACTCAAACTTTCTTCTACCTCCTCTATTTTTCAGTCATCAGTCCTCTCATTGTTCTTTGATTATACTCTTTTATACCCCTAATTATTGGTTTTCTCTCTATTTTCAAAAAATGTGTTTTCTTTCTCTTATCAAAATTGTATTTACATCAATGGTACTCAATATATATCCTTTATTTGGTTCTCTGTATTTTTTTACTCCAAATTTTCACCTCTAGCTGCTCATATATATTGTCAAATATTCAAGAAACTCGAATCAACAAGGTCATTCTTTCAACTTCCTTATTATTACATACATCTATGATTAATCAATCCTTTTCTTTCTCTCTTTCTTACACTATTTCCTTACAATGAGTTCAAAAATAAAAATCTATATAAAATCACCTATCTAACTTCATTTGTCACTTTGTGAACAACTTTTCACCTTCACTTCGAGTTCAAACTCAACCTATTATGCACTTTTCACATTTGAAAGATCAATAGACTCTTCAACTTACATCTAGTGACTTCAAGAGTCAAGTAATAAAAAACAATACAAAGGAGAGTCCCTTTCCCTTACACTTCTTCTTCGACCAGTGATGATATTGGAAGAGTTATAGCTTTGAATAGGCTTAAAATATTTGCACAAGTCTGAATTTGGAAGATCAACCATACACTTCCTCCATTTACCGTCAAGTAAACTTGCACTTTATACTTTTCCTTTTAAACATAGGATAGGAACACCAAAATTTTCCTTTGAGCATAGATTACCAAGAAGAGGATTCCTTCAACATTAGCGTAGGGTTCAAAAGGCTTTAATAAATTGATTTAGATTTAAAATAATGTCATCCTTTCATCTTTACATACACAAACACTACCACAGTTACCTGCTACAGGATGTTATTCACTCCTTGAACAAGCTAGAGCTTAATCAAAATAAAAAAACATCATCATATGGTCATTTAACCTCCTTACACCTTGATTTAACCAATTTTTTTAAAACTTCAAAACTTTCATGAAATAGTGAAGAAACTTAGTTTAGCATTCCTGAGCACAGATTTCATAATTTCTGTTAAATAATTCTCTGAGAATACTTATTGAATCGACTCAAAATATTTTGCATTTTCCTTGTATTGATCCCACAAATATATGTATGCATTTTCAAGGATATTGGATGGTTGGAACATTTTAATCAATCGAAAACATGTCTTAAAAACATTGAATTAGGGTAATATTGTCTATAAAGCCTGAGATCCAAAATAAAAAAGTATCTTGCAAATTTCTCAATGAAATTTTAAGATCTCACCTACTATGACCTTTTAGAAAAATTCTCCATCTTCCTTCAACACTTTTATTTTTCTCTTATGGCTCACTGTCAAAATGAAAATTTGAAGAAGATGACTATACATTTACTTAACAAGAAAGAATACTTAATCAACATCCTTGGTAAAATCTCAAGATGCATTGAAGACCTTGAATGTAACGCCTGCTAAAACAACACACTTGAGACCCAAGAAACAACCTAGGGTTAATTAGGGAAAATTATGGAATAATTTTTTTATTTATTAAAAGAATCTACAACCAAGTTACAAGAAAACATTTGTCAATAACATGTTCTGGAACAATTCTAGTCTACTAGAACATACTTTTCTTTTATTAATACTTATTAGAGGTCATAAGGTCCAAAATCTAGGGTTAAAAGTTTCAATTAGGTTTAGAGGGAAAATTCCTCACCAAACCCACTCTCTAAAAGGCTTAAATTTTCAACTTGAGTTTTTCTCATACTTAACACATTCAAATTTTTCATAAACTACTCCCAATTGGATAGGAAATTTCTTCACCTTTTCAATGATATAAAGAAGTCCTCTTAACTCCTCATATTTTTCAAGTTATGGGCCGGCGGGCCTTGGGGTGAAAATTTTCTCCAAAGAGTAGGCTTGCAGGCCCAGGGGTGAAAATTTGCCAAAAAGCGCAGGTCGGCGGAGCCGCGGGAAGGGTTTTGGCATTTTTTTCCTTTTCGGGGAAAAAGAGTCCCATTTGTGCCTCCACACACCTACGGGTCTGCATGTCCACAGAGGGACACCTTTCGGCACTGAGAAAGTTTTGCGTAAGGAAAGTCGAGGAAAGTCAGAGAGATTTAGGGCAGAAAATTGCCTTAAATTGGGTTTGGGAACGTAAGAGGGGAAGAAATTCTCGTGCACCTCTTCGCTATCACCTTGATGACACCATGTGTAATCACCTTATTGGCCATGGGCTAATGGTAGGATAGTGGAGGAAAACTAAGAAAATTCTCCCAAGAACAATTTAAAAAGATGCTGAAGGTTGAAAAAGGAATGCCACGCCTTCGCCATTGCCTCGTGAGGTCACGTAGTGGCATCACCTAATTGGCTGCGAGACGGTAGGGAAAAGTTGGAAAATTTTACCAAAATATTTCTGAAAGTGCTAAGTTAAAAAAAATGATTCAACCCTTTGTTGACACCTCATGGTGCCAACGTGGTTACCTCTGATTGGCTGCAGGCTGATAGAGAAAATTTTAAAAATTTTCCCAAAAATTTTCCTAAACCCCAAGGGAAAAATTCGGGCCGCGGGCCCGCCAAGGAACGTTTTCCCAAAAAATTTAATGCCAAGTGAAGAAAAATTTAGAAGGTCATAAATTTCGATAGAGATCTCAGTTTTTGGAAAACGAGGACTTTCTGGAAATCTCTCGATGTCCTCTTTGCATAGAGATCATTAATTTTAGATTTTGATAATCTTTAAGGGGTCAATTTTAAGAAAACGGCCTGCAGGCTTATATAGTGCAAGCTGGTAAATTTTAACTTGTTAGATTCATTCAATTTGATCTTCCTCCTCTCTCAACATGTCAAATAGACATGGAGGATTATTCTAAGAAGAATTTAGGATGCATTTGGAAGGTAATTTTTCTTGATTGATTTCCAATTTGAAAGTTTTTTACAACTTCTAGATAGCAAAAATAACTGTGAAAGGTTTGGGCTCCGATTTTGCTAATGTTTGAAGGATTTTTCCTTAAGTGTTTTAGCCCAATTTAGTACATTGATAACATAGCATGCTATATTTTAATTTTTTAATTTTGATTATTGTTTTTAGGTTCGAACTGTGCATTTTAGAGAAGTATTTGCCAATTTTTTAAAATTTAAAACAAAGAGAAGATTTAAAAGGGCTATTTATCATTTTTTATCTTCCAAATATTGAGATTCATTTCCATTCTATCCTAAGACATTTAGTTGATACAAACAAACCATTTAATAGATAAAATGTAAGGTCTAATTTCCAATTTTAACATATTTCAAAAGAACAGAATATTACATATCTTTCCTTCATACGTATTCCTCTTTCAATTTTCAGTAAAATAGAGATTTCAAATCACAATTTGATGATCAATTTCAATCCAAAACAATGTAAATTGATACTTCAAAAGTATCATACAATACATTTTTATTGATTTCAAAGCAAAAACAGATACAACTTTACATCTTTCAATCAATTCCTTGAATGCAAATAACAAATTTCCAATTTCTTTCTTTCAGATGATCATAACAGAGTATATCTCTTTCACAACTTGGAATATATAACTTTCATATCTTAATACAAAGTATCTTTCCATTACAAATAATAGACAGATCATCCACTTCAAAGTGGGAAAGGTTATAATGAGATCTCATTTCACATGGAACTATCAAATTGTCTTTCTCCTCTACTCTAGAACAACAACATAAATTTCTCCTTTTGGATCACAACAAAGGCAAGGAAAAGGCAACGCTCTCCACCCAACCAAGACATCCAATGAAGAGGAGAAGCCATCCTTATTCATTGGCCCCCGAGCCCTGACCATAGTGTAATAAAAGATGTGATACAACCCATGGCAACAATGCTTCCACAACACACATGCAAAATTTTCACATTTTAAACACAATTCAAAACAGAATGTTGTTTATAACTACATTAAAACATACAGACAAGACTAAGGCTCCATCAAGCAAGCCAAATGAGCAAGGAACTATGGGGGAAGTTGCTTATGCCTCCCAATGGGAATTGGGTATCCACCTGTAACAAACCGCCAATATAAAACATCTCCCATATATCCTTATGCTCCCCACAATCCCTCCTTATGCCTCGCCACAAATTTCCTTATGCCCCCCACAAAGTAAGAAATGCAATGTCATTTATTTTCCAAGGTAGAAACCCAATCCCAACTCCCTCCACAAGAATTCTGATGCCACTGGCATTCCCTTATCCACCCCCCCACATGGATTCCCCATAGCCTTCTCCTACGCCATTCCTAGGCAGTCTACCCAAACAACCCACAAACATGCTAAAACATTCACACAATAACATGTACATTCATAAAGAAAAAGAGTATTTCAAGAGCTAAGCTCTTACCTCTCCATGAAGGATTTGTCTAAGTTCCAAAACAACAAGCTTTCCAATGCCAAAATACAGTCTAAAATCAACAACCAACAAGCATGTAAAGGTCTCCAATCTCCTTCCAAAAGCAAGAGCTCCACACAACAAAATTTTTCCCAAAAGGAAGTATGCAAAATGTTCAACAACCCAACACAAAGCAAGGAGTTCTAATTTTATAGAAGAGGAAAGAGAAGAGGATGAGGTGGATCCATGTACGATGCCACATCACACATCCTCAACTCCAACAACAAAATTTAGATTCATTCTCCAATGCACAATAAAGTGGTTGGTGAATAATATGACAATAAACTTACACACTCCAAAAAGCCCACATCCCATAAGAACTGAATTTAATAAAATATAAGAAGAGTGCAATTAAAACTTACAATTATTCATATCAATATGCATAAAGAAGGTCTAAATTCAACCCTCCAACCATAGGTATGGTTGGTAAATAAAATTAAGAGGTATGAGACAAGTTTTACTTGTCCCACAACCCTCCAAAATCAGCCTCCAAGGAAAAATTCGAATTTCTAAGAAGGTGAAGTCTTTCACACTCAGAAGTAAACTTACACACCACTTACAAGGTCACTTACACATACTTACAACATTTAATACAAAAGCCAACCACTTCACTAATTACTATCTTATGACATATTGATTTGTTTAATTTAACAACATGATTATTCACAACATTATCACAACATTTAATAACTAATGAACAAGGGTAAAATCACCACAAAATAAACACATGCAAACATTAATAAAAGAAACCACATTAATAAATACATAAAGCCCCTTGGTCACATTCAAAGGTAATCCCCCCATGGGAATCCCTAACAAAAACAACACACACACACACACACAAAACATGTTGCCATGGTGACCTTGTTGAATTCATCTAGAATTCCAATGTGGTTGGTCTCCAATCCCTCGATGTTTGTTGTAATAGTTTAACCTACAAAAAAAAACAAATACCTCCTTCGGCCTCGTGGCCATATCAGAACATCCAACATGATATAAATATAATCACAAACTCATCTATACATATGAATCACAACAACATCAAGGCAATCAACAATATCACTTACAATTTATATAAACAACTATAGCATCATCATATAATGTCCATTTTCTAGGTCTACTCACAATATCCCAACATCACATGTCCAAACAACATTCATAATATATCCATGTCAAATAGTATATCATCATCCACATATGAAGTGTCTTTAACAATCATCATGTATCATAACTAAATCAGATCAACAATAATCCATGGTCCAACATCTAACATCATACTAAATCAAAACTATAATATTGTCCATAATATAGTCGACAATGTCATGATTGTTAGGAATATCTATGTTGTAGTGTGAACATAGAATATTATGTAAGTGATTATATTATCTAGGATAATATAATGTGTTGTAATAATTAATTACATTATTATAAATGTAATTATTAGTGGGTGAGTAAATATTGTTATGAGTTGTTGAGTAAACAAATCATTAACAATATTAGTTTTGTGAGAAAACAAAATCTCACATAAAATAGCATGGAGTTGTTTTAGGAGTTATGTGTGGAGATATTTATGGAGATTATATCTCCTTAAATATAGGAACAACATCTCCTATTTAAATGGATGTAATACTTCCTATGAATGTAGCAAGAATAAAGAGTAAGATTTTGAATTTTCTTTATGTAATTATGATATTAATTTTTCAATGATAAGTATCAAAAGGTGTCAAAGGGAAGTGGGCACTACATCCCCCTCCCCTTAGAATCAACTTCCTCTTAGAAGTCACTAGAACAAATGTGGGAATTGAACTCGTAATGAAGTAACATCCTCTCATGTAGTTGCAATCTCATCATATATGTCCCACTGCACCTGAACCTGATCAATCTCTCTACCTCGAAGGCCCAGGGTCCTACGATCTAGGATGCGAACAAGATGCACCATCACCTGCCCCTAATCTTACACCTGCAATGATGTCCAATCTAACACATGAGAAGGATCTATAACATATCTCCTGAGAATAGAAACATGAAAAACATCATGTACGCGAGACAAGTTGGGTGACAATGCTAGACGGTAGGCCAAAGGGCCAATACACTCCAAGATCTCAAAAGGACCCACGAATCTAGGAGCTAACTTAGAACCTTTTTCATAATGGATAGGGCTCTTATGTGGCCTGACACGAAGGAACACGTTCATGCCCACATCAAAACTACGGTCGGTCCTATACTGATCCGCATACTTCTTCTATGTCTTGTGCCTCCTACAATCTATGCCTGATCAACACCACCTGCTGCTCCATGTCCTACAACAAAGCTAGTCCAAGAGAAACCCTCTCCTCTAGCCTGTCCCAGCTAAGAGGTGTCTTGCACTCTCTACTATACAAAGCATGAAAAGGAGCCATGCCTATGGTTATTGTAGGAAAACTCCACCAAGTACAGGCACTCCTCCCATCTAGATTGATGATCCATCACATACATCCTGAGCATGTCCTCTAAAATCTGATTCACCCTCTCTATCTGTCCATCTGTCTCAGGGTAATATGTTGTGTTGAAGTTGATTCTCATCCCGAGGGCATACTGCATGGTAGTCCAAAAATGTGAAGTATACAAAGGATCACAGTCACTAATGATCTTCCGCGAAATCCCGTGCAACCTAACAATCTCATCCAAATATACTCCTGCCACTACTCTAGTTGTATAAGTGGTTTTCACCGGAGAAAAGTGAGCCACTTTTGTCAATTTATCAACCGTGACCATGATGGTGCCATGGTGATATCTTGACATCGGTAGTCTAACAATGAATTCCATGGAAATTGTGTCCCATTTCCACTCCAGTATAGCATGAGGAAAGAGAAGGCTAGCTGGATGCTGATACTCAACCTTAACTCTTTGGCACTCTAAACATCGTAACACGAACTGAGCCATGTCTCTCCAAAGTTCTCTCCAATGATACAACTGTCTCAAGGTAGCGTGCATCTTCTTCACCCCAGGATGGGATGAATAAGGTGCATGATGTGCCTCTGTCAAGATGTCCTACCTCAAGCCTCTGTCTCTGGGAACATAAATCCGACCTCTGTGCCTGAAAAATCCATCTACCTCTAATGAGAAACCATCAAAATTCCCCTCGAGGGGTCTCTGGGACTCGATCTCAGCTTGAATTGTAATGTAGAAGCTGTTAAGAGGAATCTGTTGAAGAATCCTACTCCGTAAATCTGTACTCACTAAGGTGGCCATAGCCACATGTCTCTGTCTGCTGAGAGCATCTACCACCACATTCTCCTTCCCCTTCACATGCTCTATCTCCATATAATACTCAAAAAGTAAGTCCATCCAATGCCGCTAACGAGCATTGAGATTGGGCTACGTGAAGAGGTGACAAAGACTCAAGTGATCTGTCCTGAGTGTGAATCTTCGACCAAGAAGAAAGTGTCTCTATCAAACCAAAGCGTGCACAACTGCCACAAGCTCAAGATCATGAGTCGGATAATTTAGCTCATAATATTTGAGTTTACGAGACTCAAAATCCACTACTCTGCCCTCCTGCATCAACACACCTCCAAGCTCTACTAAGGAAGCATCCATTTAAATGAAAAACTCACCCTGTGGATCCAACACTGCAAGAATAGGTGTTGTAGTGAGACATTCCTTCAGTGTACTGAATTCCTACTTGCACCTGTCTGACCAAACAAATTTCTTCCCTTTCCTCTGAAGGGAAGTGATGGGGCATGTGATCTGAGAGAAGTCCTGAAAAAATCTCCGGTAGTAGCCTACTAATCCCATGAAGCTGTGCACCTCAGTCATTGTAATGGGTGCTATCCAATCCATAATAGCTCTAATCTTGGAAGGATCGATGATGATACCTTCCCCAAAAATGATGTGACCCAAATACTGAACCTCCATATGAAAGAATGCACACTTCTCCAAGTTCCCGTAAAGTTGTTGCTCCTGAAGACACTGAAGAACCTGGGGAAGGTGCCCCTTGTGCTCCTCACGCGTACATGAATAAATCATAATTTCATCAAGGAAGATGAGCACGAAGTGATCTAAGAAGGTCCTGAATACCCCATTCATCAAACTCATAAATACTATGGGGGCATTAGTCAATCCAAAAGACACCACTGTGAACTCATAGTGGCCATATCTCGTACGGAAGGTGGTCTTATGAATGTCCACCTCCGAAATCCTTAGCTGATGGTAACCTAACTTAATATCAATCTTAGAGAAAACCGTGGCTCCCTTCATCTAATCAAACAAATCATCAATGCGTGGAAGGGGATAACGATTCTTGATCGTTACCTTGTTCAGTTGGCGGTAATCAATACACAACCGCAAGGATCCATCCTTCTTCTTCATAAAGATCATTGGTGCACCCCAAGGGGATACACTAGGATAGATAAGGCCTTTCTCCAAAAGGCCCTCAAGTTACAACTTGAGCTCGCAAAGCTCTCGGGTGGTCATCTGATAAGGTGCTCATGAGATAGGCTCAGCTCCCAAAACTAGATTTATATGAAAATCTATCTCACATGGGGGTGGTAACCCCAGTAGCTCCCTTGGAAAGACATCAACAAACTTTCTCAAAATGGGGTGATCGTCTAGCGATGGTCCACTAGACCCATCCTCTAATCTATCACTGACTGTAACAACATACATCTAGAAACCCCGTCATACACACCGCTTAAGCTGCATAGTAGAGATGGTGCGAATAGAAATGGGTCTTCTGACACCTGAAATCATTGACCCAACTCCCAAATCATCTGCAAAAGATATAAACTTGTGGCAACAATCCACTCTGGCCCTGTGTGCAGACAACCAATCCATACCCAAGATGACTCAATAAGAGCCCAAAGGAAGGATACGGAGATCCGTGGTAGTGGTGAAAGGTCCCAAATCCACCACACACTCCTTAACTAAGGAGTCTATAGAGATCTTGACTCCAGAAGCCATCTCAACATCCCAACTATGACCATGCCTAACTACCATCAGCCTGCATCGCTCTACTAAAATGGTGCAATGAAAGAATCAGAAGAACCATAATCAAACAAGATGGAGGTAGCTATACCACCAATTCTACCTACAGTCTCAATAATTTCACTTTGATGCTCCGCCTGACTGTTCTCGACTGCTGCATACATCCCATGAATGCGCCCCATATCACCAACAGTAGGATTTGAGATCTATCTTACCCTTGTTGTTAGGGTTATGTGGGTAATCTCTCCAAAAATGTCTAATAACACCACAACCAAAGCAACCGCCTGATCCTCTCCCCTGTGTAGCAAGTCCATTTGGTACTCTGGAGGTCTGTGGTGTGGATCCTGATGATTCAGCTGCGACCTCTGTTGGCGAGCTCCCGCTGACTTAGCTCTAGGTCCACCCTGTGTCCTGATGGGACCCCTAAGAGGATGCCCCATACTCTGACCTCTCTGTGCATCAACTCTCTGTGGAGGTCTATAAGGTGGGCATGATTGTTGTTGTTGCTGCTACTGGAGTCTAAATGATGACTGTGAAGAACTCTAGCCACCACGAGGAGGAGGAGCTGACCCCCTCAATCTATTGTCCTGCATCTGCTGTATGCGGCTCTGGACTCAGTCTCTAGCCTGTTGGGTCTTCCCCCGAGTCTCCTCTGCTATGTAAGCCTTCTTAACGGCCTCTGCTAAATTCTATGGATAATGGATATGCACTGCACCTCCAATGTCTAGATTCAGGCCCCGAATGAACCTATGAATCCACACCTACTCATCATGCATGTACTCAACATACTGGAGTAGATCCAAAAACCTACTCTCATACTCTACTACTGAAAGAGATGCCTGTCGAAGGTCATGGAACTCATCAATCCTTTGCTGTATGAACCTACGTGACAAATATCTATTCCTGAAACGCTCCTCAAAGAGCTCCCAGGTAACTGTCTCAGAATCAACAAGGAGCTTCTGCTCCTCTTTCCTCCACTAGATACCAGCTCCATCCCTCAGTAGATGGATCGTAACATGAGCTTTTGTGTTGCTAGAACAAGGACATAGCTTGAAGTATCCGCTCAAGATCACCAACCAGGCCTCTGCCTAAAATCCACTTATGTCACCAGAATAATGTGATGGTCAAAGCTTTAGGATCTCCCTGATGTGATCTGCAGCTGTGGTCTAACGACCTCTAGGTCTCTCTACATTCTCATCCCTAAGCCTAGGGCTCCGAGACCTCTCTCTATGTCCTGAAACTCAGTCACCTTGTCCCCTCTGTGGTGACTCTGCCCTGGCTGACTCTGCATGGGAGTTCTCTCCTCCATGCTCTTTGCTAGGTCGAGGGGATACCTGACCCTCAATGGAAGGGACTCTATCATGTCTGGTTGCATATCCTCCTACTGATCCTCCACGTAGAGCGACATTAACATCTTGAAGAGTCTGCAAAATATGGGGTAGGATGGCTGCTACAACATGATCTGGTGGTGGTAATTCTGGGTCTATGTGAAAAGTCCCCTAATCCCATCTGTGCCTCCTGCACAGACCAAGGTGATATTTAGTTCATTTTTCTAAGTTTTATTCAATTTCCATGTTTACTGAAATATGTAATTTCTAAACTAAGTTGTTTTCTAGATTTAAAAGTGTGATATGTTTAAGTTTCATGTCTCAAGTTTCCTAGTGTGCCCAATGGTCCAAGATTTTGAACCACTTCTCATTTACTAAGTGTAACGTCTGCTAAAACAACCCACTTGAGACCCAAGAAACAACCTAGGGTTAGTTAGGGAAAATTATGGAATAATTTTTTTTATTAAAAGAATCTACAACTAGGTTACAAGATAACAGTTTTCACTAACAGGTTCCGGAACAATTATAGTCTACTAGAACATAGTTTTCTTTTATTAATAATTATTAGAGGTGATAAGGTCCAAAATTTAGGGTTAGAGGTTTCAATTAGGTTCAGAGGGAAAATTCCTCACCAAACCCACTCTCTAACAGGCTTAAAGTTTAAACTTGGTTTTTAACAAACTTAATGCATTCAAAATTTTCCTAGATCTATTCCCATTGGATAAGAAATTTCTTCACCTTTCCATTGATATAAAAAAGTCCTCCTAACTTCTCTTATATTTGTCAAGTTATGGGCCGGCGGACCTTGGGAGTGAAAATTTTCCCCCAAGAGAGGGCATGCGGGCCCAGGGAAGAAAATTTTCCCAAAGGGTGGGTTGGAGACCGGCAGAGTGGGGAGAATTTTAGTAAAAATTTTCCCTCTTCGGGGAAAAAACCACATTTGTGCCCGTGCTCCCACGAGTCACTTACGAGTCACACAAGAGGACATGTGGCAAGACTCCTTAAGGTAGCGTGCACTGAAAATGGACTTGCAGGGACACAGGCGAGGCAAATTTAAGACTTTCAGGTTTTGCAAATTCTCCCGTAAGGGGTTAAAATCCACGTTGGCTCCACACTCCGCAGCTCCTACAAGTTCTGAAAAGAACACATGGTGTCATCCTAATCTTATTCGTTATGGGTCAGGTGGGGTGGTCAGTCGGAGCACTTTTTTCGATTTTAACGTTTTTAAGGGGAAAAATTTCAAGAGGTTGCATAAACATTCCACGCCTCTGCCAACGCATAAGGCTGCCACATGTGTCAACCTACCTGATTGGTTGCGAGGCGGTGGGACAATGGTGGGGAAGCTTTAGAATTTTTTCTAAAAAAGAGTTTTCGAGACACAAAGGTCAAAAAAGGGGACTCCGCTCCTCTACTGATGCCTTAGTGACACCACGTGGCATTAACCATTCATTGGCTGCAAGCTGGTGGGAGGTGGAGGAACATCAGGAAATTTTGCTCAATTTTTTTTTCTGAAAGCGCTAAGGCTAAAAAGGGGATTCTGCACCTCTGCCGTTGACACCCTCATGGTGCCACGTGGCAACTTCTGATTGGTTGTGGGCCATGATGAAGACTAGCAGGGAAAAGTTGGAAAATTTCCCCAAAAATTAAGTTCAAATTTTCAGCCCATGAAGGGAGACAAATTCAGGAAAAAGCGGGCAGTAGGTCCGAGGGGGGAATTTTTCAAAAATTTCTTTTTGAAGTTAGATTAATTTTTAAAGCCAAAACGAACTAAAACTTCAAAAGGCCAGAACTTTTCATAGAGAGCTCAGTTTTAGGCAAATGAGGACTTTCTAGAAATCTCTAGATGCCCTCTTTGAACAGAGATCATTAATTTTAGATTTTTATGAATTTTAATGGGTCAATTTTAAGAAAAAGGCATGCAGCCTTTTATAGTGCGAGCTGGTAAATTTTTGACTTGTTAGGATCTGTTCAAAATTTGATCTTCCTTACTTCACTCATCATGCCCAAATAGACATGGAGGATTGTTCCTAAATGAATAATTTAAGGGATGGATTTGGAAGGTTCAATTTGTGATTAAATGATTTGTAATTTGAACATTTACAATTTTTGATTGCAAAACGACTACAAAACGGTTTGAGCCCAATTTTGCTAAGTGTTTGAAGGATTATTTCCTTATGTGTTTTAGCCCAATTGAGTTCATTTATATCATAACATGTTAGATTTCAATGTTTCAATGTTGATTTATGGCTTTATAGGTTCGAACTGTGCATTTTAGAGAAGGATTTTCCATTTTTAAAATTTAAAACAAAGATCAAATTTAAAAGGGCTATTTATCATTTTTCATCTTCCAAATATGGAGATTCATTTCCATTCCAGCCTAAGACATTTAGTTGATACAAACAAACTATTTAACAGATAAAATGCAAGGTCTGATTTACAATTTTTAACGTATTTCAAAATGCAGAATATTACCATTCCTTCATATACGTTTCTCTCTTTCAAATAGAGATTTCAATAATAATTAAATGATTAGATTTCAATATAACATTGTAATTTGAGAAAGATAGGACACCATTTATTGATTCCAAAGGACAACTTTCAACTTCCTTCTTTCATACTTCAAAATTCATCATACATATTACATTTCCTTCACATTCTTTCAAAGCAAAAACAGAGTCTATCTCTTTTTCATTTCACTTTACAAATTTCATAATCCATACAATATCTTTCAATTCCTTGAATGCAAATAACAAATTTCCAATTTCTTTCTTTCAGATGATCATAACAGAGTATATCTCTTTCACAACTTGGAATATATAACTTTCATAGCTTAATACAAAGTATCTTTCCATTACAAATAATATACATATCATCCACTTCAAAGTGGGAAAGGTTACAATGAGATTTCATTTCACATGGAACTATCAAATTGTCTTTCTCCTCTACTCTAGAATAGACAACATAAATTTCTCCTTTTAGATAACAACAAAGGTAGGGAAAAGGCAACACTCTCCACCCAACCAAGACATCCAATGAAGAGGAGAAGCCATCCTTTTTCATTGGCCCCTGAGCCCTGACCATAATGTAATAAAAAATGTGATACAACCCATGAAAACAATGCTTCCACAACACACATGCAAAATTTTCACATTTTAAACACAATTCAAAACAGAGTGTTGTTTACAACTACATTAAAACATACAGACAAGACTAAGGCTCCATCAAGCAAGCCAAAGGAGCAAGGAACTGTGGGGGAAGATGCTTATTCTTCCTTATGGGAATTGGGTATCCACCTATAACAAATTTCCAATATAAAACATCTCCCATATATCCTTATGCTCCCCACAATCCCTCCTTATGCCCCCCACACAAATTTCCTTATGCCCCCCACAAAGTAAGAAATGCATGGTCATTTATTTTCCAAGGTGGAAACCCAATCCCAACACCCTCCATAAGAATTCTGATGCCACTAGGTATTCCCTTATCCACCCCTTCACATGGATTCCCCATAGCCTTCTCCTACATTATTCCTAGACAGTCTACCAAAACAACCCACAAACATGCTAAAACATTCACACAATAGGATGTAAATTCATAAAGAAAAATAGTATCTCAAGAGCCAAGATCTTAACTCTCCATGAAGGAGTTGTCTAGGTTCCAAAACAAAAAGTTTTCCAATGCCAAAATACAGTCCAAAGTCAACAACCAACAAGCATGTAAAGGGTCTCCAATCTCCTTTCAAAATCAAGAGCTCCACACAGCAAATTTTTTCCCAAAAGCAAGTATGCAAAATGTTTAACAACCCAACACAAAACAAGGAGTTCTAATTTTATAGAAGAGGGAAAGTGAAGAGGATGAGGTGGATCCATGTACGATACCACATAACACATCCTCAACACTGACACAAAATTCAGATTCATTCTCCAATGCACAATAAAGAGGTGGGTGAATAAAATGACAATAAACTTACACACTCCAAAAAGCCCACACCCCATAAGGACAAAATTTAATAAAATTGAATAAGAGTGCAATTAAAACTTACAATTAGTCATATCAAAATGCAATAAATAAGGTATATATTCAACCCTCTAACCATAGGTATGGTTGGTAAATAAATTTAAGAGGTATGGGACAAGTTTAACTTGTCCCACAAGCCTCCAAAAACAACCTCCAAGGAAAAATTAAAATTCCTAAGAAGGTGGAGTGTTTCACAGTCAAGAGTTAACTTACACATCACTTACAAGGTCACTTACACATTACTTACACGGTCTTACAAAACTTTAAAACATGGCCAACAAATCTATTAATTACATTCTTATGACATCTTTTAAATTAATTAACTAAACAATAAGATTAATCACAATATTAACACCACATTAAATAAATAATGAAAAGGGTAAAAACACCACAAAATAAACACATGCAAACATTAATAAAAGAAACCACATTAATAAATACATAAAGCCCCTTGGTAACATTCAAAGGTAATCCCCCCGCATGGGAATCCCTAACAAAAAAAAACACAAACACAAAACATGTTGCCATGGTGACCTTGTTGAATTCATCTAGAATTCTAATGTGGTTATCTCCAATCCCCCGATGTTTGTTGTGATATTTTAACATGCAAAAAAAAAATTCCTCCTTCGGCCTCATGGCCATATCAGAACATCCAACATGATATAAATATAATCACAAACTCATTTACACATATGAATCACAACAACATCAAGGCAATCAACAATATCTCTTACAATTTATATCAAAAACTATATCATTATCATATAATGTCCATTTTCTAGGTCTACTCACAATATCAAAAACTCACATGTCCGAACAACATTCATAATATATCCATGTCAATTAGTATATCATCATCCATATATGAAGTGTCTCTAATAATCATCATGCATCATAACTAAACCAAGATCAATAATAATCCGTTGTCCAACATATAACATCATACTAAATCAAAACCTTAATAATGTCCTTAATGTAATCAACAGTATCAAGATTAGTATCAAAAGGTGTCAAAGGGAAGTGGAAACTACATAATGGGTATTTTGAGTTCTAAAATCTTCAATTGAGGGGAACAACACACTTTTGAATTCAAATTTCCACCTTGAAAGAGAAGTCTAAATTTTGCATGAGTTCTCACATGATAGTGAATGCACATCTTTTATTACACAACCCACAAGACATAGGAAATAATGAGATACACATTATTAAATTTACCCTATAGGACACATCCCAAATTACTTTATGAGTCCAAAATCATGCATACAGAAGAGATCTTGCACTTTCCTAACTCCGTATTTACTTCATACCCACAACACTAGTTTGAGTTTTGTAGACTTGTCTTTTGTGAATACCAAACCAATAAAATAGCATATGATTAATCAATTTTACTATTCCATACAACTAAATAGAGAGATAACTTCAAAAATAGACCCATATACACTCTTCATAAACTTGAATGTGAATTTTACCATGAGAAACTTCAAGCATTAGTTAGTTCCTAGTCTCCTAGACATGATGCAACAAGGAAACTTTGAGACAACGTGATTAACGTCTCAAAAATATTATAGATGCATGTAAGAGACTCCAACAACTCACGTTTTCCCTGCAGAAAGTGATAATAACTATTATCCACTTCAACTGCACCTGGATATCCTTCAACTACTTTGAAAACCAAAAACAATTATACAAATAGGGTACAATCATAACAAATCCTCACACTTGATTAACACAAAAAACAAAAAAATAGCTTAGAGATGGCATTATATGATCCTTAGAATCTTAAATATCTTTCATAAGTCAATTTAAGTTAAAAATACTCAAATTGTGCTTACCGTTCCAAGGAGACGGTCTGAAGTACAAACAACCATGTCAGAAAAGTACTCAAAACTTTCTTATTTCTCCACCAATCTTCCCCAAAATTTTTGTAAGATCTCATGCACAAAGTTATATTAAAAAATTAATTCTATGATTTATCTAGAGGAATATTCAAATTTTTTCTTGACACCTAAAAAACCAGGCAGCTTGAAATGAACTTTTCAAACAACCAGTTTCCCAAATAATTGAATAAATTACCTGAATTACCTTCTAAGGACCTGAAATTTTTAATGGAGCTCAAAGAAACCTGAATCAACCATCTCCCATGGTTTATTTATACAATTTTTCTCTGAATTGTTGTAACCAATTTCATTTACATGCAAGAACAACTCAGTTTCTCAAGGACAATTTTGGCTAGAATTGACATTTTCTCCAAAACCTGTTTCTTGAATTTTTGAGCCATAGAATGAGTTCATTCACCTGATATAAACATTATACAAGTATTTAATTACTTCACCTTGAACCATAGAGGCTCACATGACTCCCATGCACCTAAAAGGCATCAATTTGACTTAGCATGGACTGACAAGAAACCAACACTCTGTGACTCCTTAGACACACCACTTCCATGCCAAAGAAGAACTATGAAAACATAGAGACATAAATGAAAACCAAACAAAAAGGTGGGAAACAAACTCCCCCTTTGTCATTGATGTCAACACCCATAAAATCCAAGAGAAATTGATGAAAACATGAAAAACCACATGACAAACCAACATAGTATTCATGTTCCCCAGGAACATAATCTCCACCTTTGACATCCATGAAAAATATGGGTTAACCAAATAAATGAAAAGAAAAGTCAAGAGAAAAATGAATACCTCATAGATTGCTCCCCGTGGGCTTTAGGCATAAATAAGTCTAAACAACCACCATGCATGACACAAGACCATTTGGCAAGAATGATATGAAGACATAACTGAAATGACAATTGACTCACAGGTAACACACTTGTGTGGAAGAGTATCATGAACAACACCATAAGTTTTTGGAATAGCTCCCCCTGAGTTGATACACTCCTTACCCTCCATTATGAAAACACTGCATCTACGCATGGACTAAAACATTTACATCATGAGATCCACCTTGATTTTAATAGAGTAGAGGTATCAACTTGACATCCTTGATAAACATTTTCACTACATGGTTCTAAATTACACTTGGAGTTGACAATGCCTTGTTCAAATTCTAACAAGCTCTGATATGAAACTCTGCATCCTTCAATAGACTTGGATATATTCATAAATATTCTTTTACCTGTGCATAATTTTGAGATAATTTCATGTGAAAACATTCACACATTAGAAGTATGACACTATGTGAAATTTTGATACAAACTTATGGAATCATAGACACTAATATATCAACATTAGAGAACCATGGCTTCATTCTTATTAGCTTCCTTGGATGATATCACATCATTTTAGGCTTGAGTTATACTCTCTCTATAGGCTCAACTTTCATTACTTGGAATATTTCCTTTCAAGGTGTCATATCCTTCTTGATTTTAGAAAGTGAAAAACTCCCCATATCTCACAAAAGTTTAACAGACAATTACATCCCATTTAAAGTAACAAAGGACTTCTCATAGTCCTGCTACAATCTTGAGAGCCTACCATTTCCTTTTGCAATGCATTGTTACACTGATTTTATTCTTCAACTATCCTTGAAACTAAGAACTTTTGTTAAGACTAAGGATACTTCAAACATTAATACTTCAAAATTCTATCATACACTAACTCGGATTACCTTTGTCAACATAGTACTTGGAAACACTTTTTCTTAACAAAAAATTTCACCCTTTCTTGATGTTCTACATACTGATATATCATTGTAGCTTATTCAAATTGATGCCAAAATCAACCTTCACTTGTGAGATGCATTTGATTCCTTTTCATTTTTCATTCTCAACTCTCTCTTAACTCTGTCACATACTAGGAAATTTGTAAGAAATTTTAGGGTTTCTATTTTCATACCCTAGATATGATGGACACAATATCCAAGCATAGTACTCATTGTAGAATACCACTTATTTAATT
Organism: Taxus chinensis; assembly: GCA_019776745.2. Classification (NCBI taxonomy): domain Eukaryota; kingdom Viridiplantae; phylum Streptophyta; class Pinopsida; order Cupressales; family Taxaceae; genus Taxus; species Taxus chinensis. The sequence goes on from CM034154.1 coordinate 355,156,351, forward strand.
TTGACATATCAGTATTTTAAGAGTAATTCATTTGAATTGTAGTATCTTAAGCATCATTCGACCAATACTTTATGGTCTAGAAACCCCACACACATATAGGAAGCAAAAAATCTTGCATCTATAACTTACAGTGGTGAAGACCTTATTAAAAAATTTGTCCTTAAGATTTTAATCACTGTAGCTTATCATCATAATGTAAATCCATCACCTAGTTCTCTTATAGACCTTCTTCACCTGTAGCTAACAATATTCTTCATCTTGATGTCATAACTTCTTAATACTAAGACATATTGAGTGCATATAGGTTACTTTCTTGATAGACATATTGATATTCTTACAATAGAGGGACTTATAATCACAACTTCCAAGCTCCTTGACAACAAAATTTTGGTCTTCTGATGCACACTTCAACCATTCACTAGATATTTTCTTGACATTGTGCAGGGACATGAATTTTTATGATTTCACTTAGGAGATATCAAGGGAACTCTCATAAATAATCACATTCTCTCATACATAATCACATTTAGACCTATCATAGTCCTTTTGACCTTAAACTCATTCACATAGTTCTTGACCTAACTCATACTATGTCACCTTATCAACACCATAGCCATATCTCTTTGTTAACTAGCAAAACACAATATAGAAACATCAATAAAACAAATATCACTAACCTAATTGAGATCAACAAAAAATAACTTTCTTACAACTATTTAGGTCACTATAAGACACATCTTATCCCTTTGAAGCACTTCCAAATCCCCAAAAATATTTACACAACTTTTTCATACTCTATTTTCCAAAAACTCTATCAATGAGAGCCTGTAGGTGCACATTTAGGTCTTCTTTCTCATGAAATATGTATCATATTTTGAACACATACTTCAAACTTTGACTCATGACTAGGATTAATGTTTGAGAACCATTAACTGAGATGTTTTAGAGAAATCCTTAGGAAAACTTTGTATCAGACCCTTGTCTTTAACCTTTTGACCTCACACCATCTTCTTATACCTAAAAAAAGGAATTCCATGAGCTGTATAAGTTCCTCCTCAGCCTGAGACATATTGTTAAACCTGTACCATTCACTTGGTTCTTAAGCAATTTGATGACATTGAATCTCATTCAACAACTCTTCTTGCTTTTATATAAATGATTCCTGTCACTTGATGCAATCTTCATGACTTGACATGACTAATAGCATTTCTTATGTTTCTAAGAAATAGATAGAAGGACCATTTACCTCAACCATTGACTTAGACACATACATTGTTGTATCAAGACTGCATATAATTATTTCATGATGTAAGAACAAGAGATAGTCACTTGACTTCTTTGGTGCTATACATCTCATTTGGTGACTCAAAACTCAATAGAATTGAATATCATGGACTCATAGATACTACATGAATAATATTATGACTCCAACAAGACTCAAATTTTGACACCAAATTTCTCACTGACCACATATACTTTAAATAATGTTAAGGAAAGACTCATAGATTGAAAACCATACTTCATAAGATTAACAACACTCACATACTTCTCATTACATGATCATGAAACTACCGAGTGACCACAATTAACTTAGATAATACACTTCATTATGATTAGACTAACACAGACCATGGAAACACTTGCATGATATATTTTTTATCACACAACTGAGATTAAGAATACCCAAATCAAAACTTTATGACATAGAAACACAAGATGACATACCTTATACATCATGGAGAAGACACATACTGATTTAACCAACTTAACTTTAATCCAATGCTTCATTTAAGTGAATATACCTCCTAGAATCCTAGAGAAGGAATACTATGAGTCTTGAACCATCTCAAAATAGTAAGAAGTCATCAAAACAATATGATGAATCCATCTTCCCTTTTCTTCTCCTTAAAACCTTGTTAACTTTCTTAGTTGCATTTCTAGATGTGATAACCTCATTACCTGTGCTCTCATATTCCATTTGAGTTATTGATAAACATTAATGTTTAAACTCGTACACCTACCTTGACACTACTCAAGGAATAATTTTATCATCCTTTGAACTGTAACTATTTTTATTTTCCTTCCCTTTGTCATCACCTGTTGATAACTCATTTGAGTTAGTTTCTCTTATCATTGTATTAGCTTGTTGTGCCTCTTCATTTGTTAGTTCTGATTCTATATTGGCTGATTCTATATGAGTTTGTTTGATTTTATCTTTTCTCCTGTATATGAGCTTCCTCTTATGATAGTGTCTTGAAAAGTGTCTAACTCTATTACACTTGAAGCATATAAGTTGACTCTTTTCTCGAAGTTTTATTTTTTTCCATTTTTTCTTCATAGGTTCCTCAAGATAGAATTTTGTTGTGTGACCCTTCTCATGAAAATTATAACATAATTTTTTCTTATCCTGCTCATTTATACAATCTCTCCATGGATGCTCCTTGACTATCTTTCTCAAAAAATCTCTAGCTCTATGTCCAAAACTTGGCATGAAAAATAATATCCATTAAATTTTCTCTCATACCTAGATGAATTTGGTTGTCTGATTAAATTGGACCTTCCTGTGTTGATCTCCTTGGTCTGATTCTTCAGTTTACATGGTTTTAAGTATCTTTCTTTCTCCTTGTGTGGATGCATGAAGTATTATCTTTATCAGGTTGTTGTTATCAAATCCTTTTCTATGGTTGTGAATCATGTCATGTCTGGTATTATTTATGGGTTTCTTTTTGTGCGTGCCAATTTGTAATTTGGGAGTGAATGTTGTGGTTTCCCCTTCCTTTTATTTTTCACCAATCATGTTTTCCATGTCAAATTTTATCCCAATGCCTGCGGATATGTGGTCTTCTTTTTATTGGACACGACATGGCAGGTCTATTTGGTAAACTTGTCACTTTTTGTCACATTTGTAAAAAATGCCAAATTGGTCCCGTGGTTCTGTTAAATTCTAATTGGCTACTCAATGATATGAAGTGGCAGAGAAATTTCTTACCTTTAGCCTCAAAAGGTTGTACATGTGTCATAAATCAAGCGGTTGCAGGAAGGCAGGTCACCGGAGGTGTTTCAAACTTTTTAGCTTTATTATGGAAAAGGAATAAACTATAAAAGTGAAGCGCGGACCCGGCTAATGCCTACATTGAAAGTTAAAAGTGGGGAGGAGGGTCATCAGGGAATTTGGAGACTCTCAGCTTTGTTTCGAAGAAGAATGAAAGTCATAAAGCAAGTAGTAGCCTCGTCGATGCCCCAGGAAAGCTACATGTAAATCCTATATCAAAAGCGGATGGGCGTGCCAAATTTCCCAAAAATGCACAATTTATTTAAGTGATAAAAAATGTGAAAAGCACCCCCAGGCCCACTTCAACTCAAATCATTTTCACATGGAGGGTGCATGCTTGTTTTAGGTCTCTGCTTTTGGGCACCATATAAAAATTGCACCAAAGAGACAAATGGAGACTTCCGCTAGCTCCTCTTTACGCTGAGAACTTTTTCAATAGATGAGGAAAATTTCTTAACCCCAAGACATGTGGAGGTCGCGCGCCTATTTTGGGACATGCCCCTAAATTATTACTTTTGAAAGAGCGCCAAAGAGTCAGGTGGAGGTTTCCACTGGATCTTCCCATACTTAGAATTTTCAAGTGTCTGATGCAAATTTCTTGGAACCTAGGAATGTGGCACCTTTTCGTTGGTTCTTAAAAAATTTCAATGACTAGTACAAATTTTCCGAGATTAGACACGTGGAGATCCCACACTTATTTGGGGTCTCCACTTTTGGGCACCATATCAAAAGTGAAAAAAAGAGAGACATGGAGTCTTCTGCTAGATCCTCTCTATACTAAGACATCTCAATGGCAAAGGAAAATTTCTTAGGCCAGGAGCACAATGGAGAGAGTCTCTCATTTAAAGTCCCACCTCTAGACTTCATCTTTGAAGTTGTGTTGAACAAACATGTGGAAGCTTCTGCTGGAACCTACCATGCTCAGAATTTTCAGTGACCGGTGAAACTCTCTTAAGTTCTGGGCATGTGCAAGGCCCATACTCATTTGAGAAACTACCTCTAGAATTCACCTTTGCAGTTACACCAAGGAGACATGTGGATTCTTCCACTCGCTCCTTTTTTACACTTCAGCTGACTCAGATTGCGTATGCATAGATATGTGGTATAATCTATGCAAGGGCACTCATTTCTGAGAGGCATGAATACAAGTATCTATTCCTCAAGGTGTATTTTCAAAGGTGAAATGGATTTCTTGTCAGATCAAACCATATGGAGCAACCTAAGTATTATTAAAAAGGGGATTTATAGCACGAACAAAATAAAAGAATGATTAATAATACTGTCAAAATTTATAACATGGCATCCCAGTCATAGTTGAGGAACTGAGAAACATGATCATTTCATGATTTATCAACCTAGCAACAAAAATTAAGATATTTTCACGGGAATAAACATAATTAAATAGTACGTTGTAAAGTGGAATATTTTCTTGAAGATTTAGAATTTTGGAGGGAAATTTAGGAATGAGTGAGTGAGTTAAATTATATAAATGCAATGAAATACTCTTGTGTAAGGGGGGTTAAATTTTCTGAGAAATTTTGAGAAATATCATATTCCCGCGAGAGACCATCTAAGAAACTTGTTTATTTTCCTATGTTTTAGATTTAATCATGTTAAGATGGTTGCAAGTGTACAAGCCATTGAAAAGCTTTAAGATTGTTAAAGAAATTCTCCCCTACTGATGAATCTAATGAACCTTGAAATGAATTTCTGTTGATTAGGAGCACAATTGTGTTTTCTCTTATTTCAGAATGTTTTCAAATAGTTTTTATTGTTCCTGTTGCAATCTTATGTTGAAATCCATCTAAATCACACAAGATCTTATCATTTTGTTATTATTATGGAATTTGTAATTTCATTGTGAGAAGAGCTTTCATATTGTAATGAAAAAAAAAAAATTAAAATCACTTTACTTTCACTAGGTTAACAAAGATTGTTTGTAAGTTTGTGAGTGTATCTTAGACATGAAAAATTGGGGAATTTCAACATTTAATTGAGTCTTTAGCACATGAGCCTTTATGTTGAATTCTTGAGGAGTGTATGAAACCATGCATCTCTCGGGCCTCCATTGATACACACCTTCTTGTTGAAGGAATATTTTGGCTATTTTGAAGTATTTTTTCTGTGATTTTTCCAATATTTGTAAAGGTTCTCAAAGATTTCGTATAATAAACGTTATCTTGCTTAACTTCCCACCAAAAAAATATCAAATGATAAATCCTACATGAACTACCCCTATTTGTATTGTGTATGCACAAAGGTTTGAAAAATTTCCATTGTAAAAATATGTAGAGACAATCAGGTTTCAATTATTGTCTTTAGTAACCCAAACCTTGTTCAAGTAAACATCTCCACTCTCTAGTGTGACAACTCGTGAGAGTTCAATTGTGTTGTATTGATCATATTTTCTCAAGGTTTTCATTAAAATTGTGCAAAGAAGGATCTCTTGATATCCTTCACCAACACGGGTTATAGAACGGGTCCTCTCACCCTTGTTGAAGGCATAACTTAAAGTAGTGAGGGTAGATCAAACCCTTAGATGATGTGCTATCTATTTCTCTAACACCCGAGTGACTAAGAGTCAGCTAAATCCCCTTGGCTACAAAATGACTCATATCATGATTTCTCTGTCTCTAAGCATAGTACCCACTTTTGTGATGCTAATAAGCACTCGTAGTAGAATAAATTTGGATACCAACACCTAAGTGGGCACCGTTTCCAGGGGATTATTTGAACATCGGGACCTATTTTTGTGGAGCAACAACACCGAAATGGTGACCCATTTTTGTAGCAACACCACCTAGGGATTATTTGAATTACAAAGGATTATTTGAACACTAGGACCTATTTATGTGAGCAACACCACAGTGGTGTCGTTTCCAGAGGATTATTTGAACACTAGGAATGTAGAAACAATGCCAATCTAGCATCTGGGGATTATTTGAATTCTCGAGGATTATTTAAACACCGAGACCTATTTGTGTGGCATACAACACTGATTTGGCAACCGTTGTTGGGGATTATTGGAATTCTAGAGGATTAGATGAACACCAGGACCTATTTGTGTGGCAACAAACACCCAACCTGACACCATTACCAGGGATTACTTATACAAATGCATACACAAAACCGACCCTAGTAATTCTTCTTATATGATTTTAAGTGCAAATAATTTGTTTAAATGTCATCCTTTGTTGAGATTCATAAAATTTGTGCAAGATTAAAAGTTCATTATGCAGTATTTCCAGTTTGTAGTGGTTATTGCACTAAATTTGCATCAATAGTGATAAACGTGGGTAAAGGAAGGTCGGATCTATTAAGATTTGCAGAAATTAAGCATTGATAGATACTTGGCAAGTTACTTATAGTGCATCTACGCATAACTAAGGTGATAATATTTAGTAGCAACTCCGTGTTGAATTGAAATTTTCATGATTACTAGTGTCTTAACCTGTGTCAAGTGAAATTTGTCATCAATATTTGTAAAGCTAGAGGGAAGAAGGTATTTCTTCACTAGGGACCCTACTATGAATTTATTTCAAAAGATAGGAAAAGAAAATTCAGAAGGAAAACAAGTCTAGAAAGTTTTTGGAAATCAAGAATAAAAAAGTGAGATATCATTTCTAAAAGGTGATCAATCTATGGTTGAATATTACCATATGTCTTTAAGTGATTTTGAACCAAGTAACCTTTATATAAATTTGAGTTCTCCAACTAGAGAGGGCCCATCATTTGTGTCTAAAAAGATGCCTCTCAATTTTCCCTTGTTTCTTCCAAGGTTGATAGGGTTCTCCACGAAGCCGAGTCATTATAGAATATCTATTTTGAAATCTATACTCCCGTGCTCTAAAGACCCCTCTTTCCCTATCATTCTGTTTCTCCTATAAATTCACCACCTCAAGGAAATATGGCCCAACCTCCACCTAGAGCTCCTTTTGTTGTCAACACTTTTGGACCTATAGATTTCAGAGGTATGGATGGATATCCTAATATGGTGCCACAAGATGTCAGAAATAGGTTGCCAAAGTTTCAAGGGAATAATGCCATCATTGTTGACCAACATTTAAGACTCTTTGTCAATATGATGGAAGAGTTTGAAATTGAGTTTGAAGGCATGTATATAAAGTTATTTATTCATACTCTTGAGGAGGATGCACATGACTTGGTAGAAGGATTTACCAGATAATTCAATATATTCATGGATCGAGATGAAAAATGCCTTTAGATTGTAATATGGGGATAACAAGATCCCAAGTTCCTTTTATCTTAATTTTAAAATATAAAGAAAAATCCAAATGAATCTGTCCATGATTCTAATACTCAGTTCAATAAGACCTTGAATAGGCTACCTATAATCCTAAGGCCAAGTGATGAGTCATGTTTGATAAAATATTCTGATGCTTTTGATAAAAAGGCCACTTATTACTTGAGAGATAAGAACCCAGGAACATTGAGGCAGGATTTCACCATGGCCTTACAAATAGAAAATAACATCAAAGTAGTTGGAAAGCCTCCTAAGAGAGAGAGTGTCAAGTTAATCAATCTTGAGAGGCCTCAATCAAACAAAGTTGATGGATCTGGAAGAGGTTGTAAAAACTTTGGTTGGAGCAGTTAAAGAGATATCCTATAAACTGGCTAGAGTAGAAAAAGGGATAGGAAAAAGTTCCTAGGGTCAACACAAGCCACATGGTCAGGAGAGATTTGGAAATCATCCCAGAGGTGATCACAGACTAGATGATAGAGGGAAAGGGCTCATGGGATCAGGTAATAAATAGCCTTAACCCAGGGAGAATAGATTGGTTCCTGATCCTTTGACTATCAGGGTTACTACTGTGGAGGAGGCCAATGTTATCGAGTGGTGTGATAGGTGTTTCTTACCACACTCCCCATGTGATGTAGATCAAGAAGTTGAGGAAGAAGATGATGATGAGACATATGATGATGCTTGCATGATGGAACGCCTTGTAAAATCACAACAGGGGGCAAACCTCAATTGAATTGATAAGTGTCAGAACTGCTGAAGATTTATGGGATTGTGTCCACTGGGTATTGCCTCTTCCTCCCATTAATGCTTTTGAAATTGATATGGTACAAGCATTTGATTAGCCTAATCATGATTTTGAATACTTAAGGGCCTTGATGATTAAAAATTATGATGGAGGGATCCCTTCTTAAGAGGATAGCAACTGTTGATGAATGCAGTAGTTTCTTAGGAGAAAGAATATAACACCAGAAGTAAGGTTGTCAAAGGGGGAGGGCCACAAACCAATCCAAAATTTTCAGTTCTTACCAATATCCCAAAGGACCTTCCTAAAAAAGATACATCTAACAAAGGCCTAGTTTCCCCAAATAGAACTGGTGCTCCTACCCATGCCCAGACTATGAAAACTCCCATACTATTAGAAGAAGTTGTGAATCTCCCTCCTAATACTGCCCTACCCAAATATATTCCTTGTGACATAGCCCAAATCTTAAGCCAGATCAAATTCATTGTTCCCGTTGTTGAATTACTCAGGATCCCTGAGCATAGGAAAAGGGCATTTGAATATTTGGGATTTAAGGAAGAAAAGATTACTAGGGAAAAAGTGTTAATAATATAGAGGTTCCTCCCATTATTGCAGAATCAGAAATACCACAAGCATTGGAGGAACTGAGAGAATCACCTGAGGTGTATTTGGGAACTTCTCTGGTTGAATCTCAGCTTAATGTGGATCCATTTTTTACCACTTTGATTATTAAAGATAGGCTGGTACATAACTGCATGTTTGATTCAAGAGCCTCATGTAATGTAATGCCTCTTGAGGTCATGAATGAGTTAAATATCAAGGTAACAACAAATTTTGGGAAATGTACTGCTATGGATTCAAGAGAAGTTCTAGTAGTTGGGTATGTCAAGGGATTAGTAGTGGCTTTTCCAGGAAAATGCTTAACCATGAATGTGGTTATTATGGACTGTCCTGCCAAATGGGGGATGTTATTATCCAGAAAGTGGGTAGCTAGTGTGGGTGGAAGCGTATAAATGGACATGTCATATGAAACCATACCAATTGAGGGGAACCTTGTGAAGTTGTACGGTGAGAAGAAAATGTTACATCTCATTGAGGACCCTAACAATGCTTCTTATGAAGTATTGTATGCAGACGTCGATGTCGACAACTTTGTGGGTTATGCTGATTTTAAGGAGCATAAAATTGATGAGTGCAAGTATCCCAAGAAGATTGGTTCTCCCTGGACTCTGATGTTTGATGGGGTTTTGTTCTAGATCTGGTAAAGGCACAAAAGATAAACCTCAGAAAATATGGCTAGGTAGCAACTTGGATAGAGAAGAAAAACAAGCATATGTCCAGTTGTTAAAAAAGTATCAAGACTTCTTGGCTTGGTTGTACTTAGAATGATAGGCACTTGAAACATTTCCTTGACTGATTTCTCATAATCAAGGTACACATCATTGTATAGTGTATAGTTTTTTGTTTTTTGTTTTTTTTTGTGTTTTTTCTATTTTGGTTTTTCCTAGTCCTTGGTGACTGGTATTTTTTGGTTTCTCAATTCATTCTTAGGAGGTTGGTTATTGTTTTCTTTACTTTGCAAACTTGGTTCTTGACTCCGTTTCCCAATGGATTTTTGGCACATGGTCTGCTATGTTGTTCTTGCGGCACTCGCTAGGGAGTTCCCATCCTCGAGTCAGAGCTGATGTTGGTGCTCAATTTAATCTCGCCCTGTTTGTTCAAAATTTTGACTCCCTATTGGTTTGAAGAATATTTTTTATCTCCTCTGTGTGGTTGCATGAAGTATTATCTTTATCAGGATGTTTGTTGTCAATTCTTTTCTTGGTCATGGATCACATTGTGCCTGGTATTATTTACTAGTCTTCTCTTTGTGTGGAAAGTTTTTTTTGTCAGTTGCTGGTGTCTTCCCCTTCCTTTTATTTTTCCACAGTCATGTTTTCCATGTAAAATTTTATTCCAACACCCACAGATATGTGGTCTTCTTTGATTGGACATGAAATGATGGGTCTATTTGGTAAACTTGTCAGTTTTTGTCACAATTGTAAAAAATGCCAAATTGGTCTCGTGGCTCCGATGAATTCTAATTGGCTACTAAACGATATGAAGTGGTAGAGAAATTTATTACTTTGACCCTAAAAAGTGTACATGTGTTATAAATCAAGTAAATTTGAGGGAAGGCAAGTCGCTGGGAGGTGTTTGGAACTTTTAGCTTTATTATGGAAAAGGAATAATGGTATAAAAGTGAAGTGCGGCCCCACTAATTACCACATAGAACATTTAAAAGTGGGTAGGTGGGTCTTCGGGGACATTTTGAGATTTTGGCACTTTGTTTTGAAAAAGAATGAAAGTCATAAAGTAAGTTTGAGCCCCATCGGGACCCAAGAAAGCCATGTGTAAAGCATTGGAATATCAAATGCGGAATGGGCGGGTCACCAAATTGTCGGCAAAAAATGCACAATTTATTTAAGTGATAGGTAAAATGTAAAAATGCACCCCTAGGCATGCCTTCAACTCAAATCATTTTCCACGTGGAGGGCCCGCACTTTGGATTTTTTTGGGAGGCTTCACTAGCTCTTATTTTGGTTACCTATCAAAAGTTACACCACATAGAGACATGTGGAGGATTCTGCTAAATCCTCTTTACACTGAGAATTTTTCAATACAAAATCACCTCCTAGCCAACTTTCTTAGATCGGGACACGTGGAAGGCCCACGCTTGTTTGGGATACCTGCCTCTGAATTTTACCTTTGAAAAGTGCACCAAGGAGACACATGGAGGTTTCCACTGGATCTTCCTCATACTTAGAATTTTCAAGCGTCTGATGAAACTTTCTCAGACCCTAGGACATGTGGCCCAGCCTTGCACAGTTTCATTGGTTCTTAAAACTTTTGGGATTCCGCTGGCTCTACCCATACTTAAATTTTCAAATTTCTCAGACCTTAGGCAGGCCATTGGTTCTTAAGACATGTGGAGAGTTCTCACCTGCACTTGTTTGGGGTCTTCACTTTTGGGCACCATATCAAAAGTGCATCGAAGAGACACATGGAGGCTTCTGCTAGGTCCTCTTTATAATAAGACTTATCAAGGGCCAAGGAAACTTTCTTGGGCCTAGGGCACATGGAGATCCTACATGCTCATTTGAGGTCCCACTTCTAGACTTCATCTTTGAAGTTGCATTGAATGAGACACGTGGAAGCTTCCACTGGAACTTCCCATGCTTAGACTTTTCAGTGACCGATGTAACTCTCTATGGTTCTGGGCATGTGGAGGGCTTGCGCTCATTTGGGGACCTTCCTCTAGACTTCACCTTTACAGTTACGCGAAGGAGTCATATGGAGGCTTCCTCTGGCTCCTTTTTATACTTGGCTGACTTGAACTCGCAGTGTAGATATGTGATATAATCCATGTGAGGACACTCATTTCTAAGAGGCAAGAATACAGGTATCCATTCGAGGTATCTATTGCTTCAAGGTGTATTCTCAAAGGTGAAAAGGATTTCTTGTTAGATCAAGCCATATGGAGCCACCTAAGAATTATTAAAAAAGGGGATTTCTTGCACATGAAAAAATAAAAGAATGATTAAAAAACTATCAAAATATTATGACCATGGAGCATCCCTACGTCATAGTTGAGGAATTGAGAAACGTGATCAGTTCATGATTTATCTACTTGGCAATAGAAAGTAAGATATTTTTAAGGGAATAAACATGATTAAATGATATCTTGTAAAGAGGAATATTCTCTTAAATATTTATATTTTGGGGGGAAAATTTGGGATGAGTGAGAGAGTGAAATTGTATAAATGTAATGAGGAATACTCTTGCAAAAGGGGGGTTAATTTTTCTGAGAAAGTTTGAGAAAAAACCATTTCTCGAGAGAGACCATATGAGAAACCTATTTATTTTCATGTGTTTTATATTTAATCACATCAAGATGGTTGGCAAGTGTACTTGCCATTGACAAGCTCTAAGATTTGTTCAAGAAAATCTCCCCTGCTAATGAATCTAATGAACCTTCAAATGAATTTGTGTTGATTATGAGCATAAATGTGTCTGCTTTTATTTCAAAATGTTTTCAAATAGTTTTTCTTGTTTCTATTGCAATCTTATGTTAAAATATCTCTGAGTCACACAAGATCTCATCCGTGTGTTAGTATTGTGGCATTTGAAATTTCATTATGAGAAGAGCTTTCATCTGGTAATGAAATAAACAATTTAAAATCACTTTACTTTCATTATGTTGATAAATATTGTTTGTAAGTCTATGAGTGTATCTTAGGCATGAGGAACCAGAGATTTCATAGCATTTAACTGAGTCTTTAGCATGATCCTTTATGTTGAATTTTTGAAGAATGTATGAAACCATGCATCTCTGGGCCTCCATTGGTACACACCTTCTAGTTGAAGGAATATTTTGTCTAGTTTGAAGCATTTTGTCTGTGAGTCTTCCAATATTTGTAAAGGCTCTCAAAGATCTAGTAAAATAAACTTCATCAAGTGCATAAATTCCCACCAAAAGTTTATCAAATGATAAATCGTACATGAACTACCCCTATTTGTACTGTGTATCCAAAAACGTTTAAAAATTTCCACTACCAAAATATGCAGAAACAATCATGATTCAATTATTGTCTTTAGTACCTTGAACCTTGTCCAGGAAACATCTCCACTCTCTAGTATGACAACTTGTGAGAGTTAGATTGTGTTGTATTGATCATATTTTCACAAGGTTCTCATTAATATTGTGTAAAGAAGGATCTCTTGATATCCTTCACCAACATGGGTTACAGAACGAGTCCTCTCACCCTTTTGAAGGAAATTGGAACCTAAAGTAGTGAGGGTAGATCAAACCGTTAGTGAGGTGCTATCTATTTCTCTAACGCCTAAGTGAAAAAGAGTCAGTTGAATCCCCTCCTCAGATATAAAACTACTTATATCATGATTTTTCTATCTCTAAGCATCCTGCAAGTTTCATGATGCTACTCAGCCCTCACAGAAGAATCAATTTGGATACCAACACAACCTTTTCCTCTTCCTTGTTCTCTGAACAACTTTGACAACATTCATGGCTTGATTCAGCCTTAAAATATATTTTCCTTATTTATTCAATTTATTCTCTGAGAGTATTCAGATTTGCTCTTAATTTTTCACATTCATCACTCTTGGCTTGAATAGCTTCCTAACATGTCTCATGCTCTACTCCACTAGAATGTCCTTGTATTCTTTGCAAGTTCTTAAGATGACTAGTAACATGTACCAACACAATATTTAGGGTTTTTAATTCCTCTTTGAATTTAAGGCAATTAGTTTCTTTATCTTTTAAGGCATTTGATACATTTTCAACAAATGAACCCATCTCATTTAGAACTTAACCATGGTTAAATTCTTAAATATTTATTTATTCCTTTAACTTTTTTATAAGGTCTTGAGAAGTTTCATACCTCTTCTTCAACACTGACTCTACTGATGTACACATTCTTGTGACTTCAGGATCACCTCCAATCCGTTAGGCTTGATGGAGGAGGACCATGCGTTGATACCAATTAACACTAAGAGGGGGGGTGAATCATTACTTAGAATAATTGAGATCTTTAAAATTTTTCTATTTGAATTAGTAGTAAAAATATAATCACAAGAAAGGATTCAACAAAGTAACACAGATGAGAAATACACAATGTTTATAGTGGGAAAACCAAGAAGGAAAAAATCCACTTTGAAACCAGCCTTTTTATTTAGGACACCAATTAAAGAAAAATGATTTACAACTGATTAAGAACCCACTTTATCATGAAGCAACCACTTTAAATTTTCATTCAAGCACCTACTTAAAAACTACTAAGCACCTTCTATACTAAATTTGAAGAAGTGCCTCCTTCTTCAGTCCAAGTACCAACTCAAAAAATGTTTACAATCTCTTCAATTGACCATATAGTAGTTATGTTACTCCATCAACAGATCATGGACATTTTACAAATGCACTTCATTTAGTCATTCAAAATTTTCCTATTTATCATATTTTACAACTCATACTTGACCTAGATTTCACCCGCTATATAACTGTTTGTTTGATTCTTAGGTTTACAACTTTAATTATGCAAAATTAGAGAAATATTTTATTCAATTATCTACTTTATGTTAGTTTCTAAAATCACACAATTTACTTCCTTTTGATCTCAAAAATATTTTCTTTAGCACTCCTCTGTTTTCATTTTCATTCAATTGTATTCACCTCACATTTTCTTTTATCTCCTCTATTTTTCAGTCATCATTCATCTTATTGTTATTTGATTATACTCTTTTAGACCCTGATTATTTGTGTGATGCCCATTAAAACAACCCACTTGAAACCTAAGAACCAACCTAGGGTTAGTTAGGAAAATTATGGAATAATTTTTTTAATAGGAGTGTCCACAACTAGGTTGCAAGGACAACAGTTGTCACTAACAAGTTCTAGAAAAAGTCTAAACTTGACTAGAACATAGTTTGCATTTATTAACAATTTCCAGAGGTCATATGGTCCAATTTTTAGGGTTAGAAGTTTCAGTTAGGTTCAGGGGGTAAAATATCACCATACCCACTCTTCTAACAGGCTCAGAGTTTTCAACTTGATTTTTCTCACACTTAAGTGAGTTCAAAATTTCCCTAAACCATTTCCATTAGATAGGAAATTTTCTCACCTTTATGACGATATAAAGAAGTCCTCCTAACTCCTTGTAGAACTATAGATATGGACAAGCAGACTTTAGGGGTCAAATTTTCCCCGAAGGGGGACACATGTCGAGTAGGGAAGGAAGACCCATTTTCTCAGGTTAGTGCAGGTCGTGGGGTGGTGTTTAGTAATTTTTTCCCCATGCACGAGTGTAAATTAAAAATCTCTACACCTGTGCCTCTGCGGGTCCTTCGGTGGACACATGTCAGGTCCTAATCCAAAGCGAGGGAGGGTCAAGGAAGGGTAGAGCGGTGACAGTGATATGGAAAATTCACCAAAAGGGAGAAAAAGCCAATTGGCACCCATGTATTTGAGGGTCTTCCAGGGACACGTGGCACTCCATGAATAATGCACTGAAGAAGGAGAGGGATGGGCATGGTGGCAGGAGAGTTTGGGGAGATTTTCTGGAGGAGGAAAAAGGGAAGGGTTTGACGCGCAGGTCCGCACATCCGTAGGGAGTAACGCCGAGGCGATGGCGGGAGTGCGGGGGCCACAGGAAAAATAATGCAACAATTTCCCAGAAGCCAACAAGGTCGTGAGGGGTTCCGCCCCATCTGCCAACACCCCATGCTGCCATGTGGTAGCCTGTGATAGGTTGCGGGCTGGCATGGAAAAAGGTAAAAGTTTTCCCAAAACTTAAAAAGGCCCAAGGGCAAAAATGAAGCCACGCCTCCGCCATTGCCCCGTGATGACATGTGGTAGCCTCTAATTGGCTATCAGGATAGCGAAGGAAAAATATAAAATTTTCCCCATGAATGTTTCACAATAATTTATAAGGATATTTTCGATGGCAAATTTTCAGGCCGCTTGCCCGCCAGGGAAATTTTTTCCAAATTTTCACGCCAAGGCATTAAAACTTCAAAGGGCCATAAATTTTTCTAAGAAGCTCATGTTTTTGGCAAACAAGGACTTTTTGGAAATATCTCGATGCCCTCTTTGCACATGAATGGCATAAATTTTACTTTTTGATAAAGTTTAAAGGATCAATTTAAAAAAAGTGATATGTAGGCTTTCAAATAGGAAACAGGTAAATTTCCAACTATAAAAATTTGATTCAATTTGATCACCTCCTTCACTTCAATATGTCGAACATACCATGGAGGATTACTCTAGGAAGGATTTAGAATTATTTAGGAAGGTAAATTTGCTCAATTGATATCCAATTTGACATTTTGTCCTCACAATTAATAGAAAATGACTGTGAAAGGGATTGGGTTCAATTTTGCAATGGTTAAATTGTTTTCTTAAGTGTTCTTTGTCAATTTGAGTTCATTGATAATACAACACACCAAATTTTAATGTTTCTAAAGTTGATTATTGTGTGTAGGCCTCAAACTGTACATTTTGATTAACTTTATTTGCCAATTTTATATTTACTAATAGAGATTTATTTCTTTTGAATTTGTATATCATTTTTATTATTCAAGTGTGGAATTTCAATTTCTAAACTAATACAATACATTCAGTTTTTTAAAAACAAACCATTTAAAAAGCTAAATTGCAAGGTCTAATTTCCGATTTAATATATTTCCAAAAGAGACTAAGTAATATATAATTCCTTCATACGTATTTCTTCTTTTTCCAATTTTCTAAATGGAGATTTTTCTAAACAGAGATTCCAATCACAATTTGAAATATTCCAATTCAATCACAATAATGCAAATGAGAGAAGATATTTCAATTCTTTATTGAATTCCAATTATATACCTTCAAATATTTCCATTGTTGGAATGCAAATAACACATTTCTACTTTCTTTCTTTCCAGTGTACAGAGTAGAATGTAATTGTCTTCCACATTTTGAATATACACTTTCATAATCAATTACATACATCTTTTCTTCACAAGTATACATTACAATTTTCATCCACATCTTAGTGGCAAATGTTACAAGTGAAATAAAGTTTCACAAGGTACTGTCACAACGTGCATTTTCCTTTGCTCCACAACAACAACAGGAAAGCTTCCTTTTTCTTCAAAATTGATCACAACAAAAGTGGGGGGAAAGGAAACGACTCTCCACCCAACAAAGACATCTAATGAAAGGAGAATCCTTCTTTCATCATTGGCTCTCGAAGTCCCAAAAAAAATACAATAAGAGGTGTAATTCAACCCATGGAAACAACTAGCTTCTACAACACACAACATTCTTTCAACATGTATAATTCATTATAAAAACACAGTCCACACAAAAACAACAGTGTATAACTACATTTGAAAAAAATCAAAACAAAACTCAGGCTTGATCATCCAAGCCAAAGGAGCAAGGTCTATGGGGGAAGCTATTTATGCCTCCGCAATGGGGAATTGGGCATCCACATTGTAACAAACCACTAATAAAATTCACCAAACATATCCTTATGCCCCCCACAATCCCTCCTTACGCCCCCCACATATTTCTTTATTCTCCCCCACAACAGTAAGATATGAAAGCTATTTCTTTTCCCATGGTGGATCCCAAACCCAAAATCCCTCCACAAAATTATGATGCCAGTGAGCATTCCCTTATGCCCCCTCCACATGGATTTCCCCATATCCTTCTCCTACACCATCCCTATGACAGTCTACCCAAGCCAGCCAACAATTACATAAAACATTCACCATTCACACAACACAACAAGAAAATAACAACATAAAATAATAGATTAAAATCCTACCTCTCCATGGTAGACTTTTGTTTCCAAACAACAAGCTTCAATTCCCAAAACATAATCCCAAAACAGCAATCTCCAAGCATGCAAAGTTTCTCCAAACTCCTTCCAAAATCAAATAGCTCCAAACACAAGAAAAATGTGCCTCCTAAAGAAGTTTGCAAACTGATTCAACAACCCAAAACAAGACAAAGAGTTTGAATTTTATAGAAGAGGGAAGAGAAAGAGGATGATGTGGATCCATGTAGGATTCCACATCACACATCCAAAAATTCAAACACGAAAGATAAAATTTTATTCTCTCAAGCACAATAAAGAGGTGGGTAAAAATATGACAAATTACTTGCACACTCCAAAACCCCACACCCCCAAAGGACTGCAAATTAAATAAAATGCAAGAGAGTGTAATCAAAACTTGCAACATGATTAATAAAATTCATTATAAAAGTATAAAATCACCTATCCAACCATAAGTATGGTTGGTAAAATAAATTGAGAGGTATTATACAAGTTTTACTTGTCCCACAAGCCTCAAAAAACATCCCCCAAGGACAAATTCGAATTTCCAAGGGAGGTGGAGTGTTTCATACTCCAAAAATCTAAGTTACACAACTCTTAAAAAACTTACACATCCCTTACATATTAAAATACAAAGGAATCAACAACTTCCCTAATTACTTTCCCATATCCCAATTTGACTTATTTAAATTTTAGCGATATGATTTCTCACATTAATCTATCGACAATTTTAATTAAATAAAAGAAAGGAACACATTACTAATAAAAATACATACAAACAATAATAAAAGGGAACACATTAATAAAATACACAAACCCATGGTCACATATAAAGGTGATCCCCCCCATGGGGAATCCCTAACAAAACAACAAACACACACACAAATAAAACAAGTTGCCATGGTGACCTTGTCGAATTCACCTAGAATTCCATTATGGTTGGTCTCTGAGTCCCCTGATGTTTTGTTGTGATATTGTTTAACCTAAAAAATACAAATACCTCCTTTGGCCTCATGACAATATCAGAACATCCAATATGATACAAATAAAATCATAAAATCATCTAAGTATGTGAATCACAACAACATCAAAGTCAATTTAACATTATCACATACAATTTATATCAACAACTATGTCATCATCATATAATATCCATTTTCTAGATCTACTCATAGATATCCAAAATAACATGTCCGAACAACATCCATAAAAACATCCACGTCAATTAGTATATCATCATCCACATATGAGTGTCTCTAATAATCATCATGTATCATATCCAAATAAAAATCAACAATAATCCATGATCAAGTGTCTAACAACATACTAAATCAAAACATAATAATGTCCATAATGATAATCAACTATATCAAAATAAGTATGTAGCAGGTGTTAATGGTAAGTGGGCACTACATCCCCCTTCCCCTTAGACTCAACTTCTTCCTAGAAGTCACTAGAACAAATGTGGAAACTAGAACTCATAATGAAGTAGCATCTTCCCAATGTAGCTTGTAGTCTCACCATATTTGTCCCACTACACCCGAAACCTGATCAACCTCTCTGCCTCGAAGGCCCGAGGGTCCTATGGTCTGGGGTGTGAATAGGCTCCACAAATCACTTGCCCTTGATCCTGCACCTACAATGATGTCCAATCTAACACATGAGAAGGGTCTGCAATATATTTCCTGAGAACTAAAACATGAAACACATCATTGTACACGAGACAAGTTGGTGGCAATGCTAGACGGTTAGGCCAAAAGGGCCGATACGCTCCAAGATCTCAAAAGGACCAACAAATCTAGGAGCTAACTTATAATATTTTCCATAATGGATAGGATCTTGTGTGGCCTGACACGAAGGAACACCTTCATGCCCACATCAAAACTACGGTTGACCTGATGCTGATCTGCATACTTCTTCTGTCTATCCTGTGCCTCCTACAATCTCTTCCTGATCAACACCACCAGTTGCTCCATGTCTTGTAGAAGAGCTGGTCCAAGAGATACTTTGTCCTCTAGCTTTTCCCAACTAAGAGATTTCCTGCACTCTCTACCATACAAAGCCTGAAAAGGAGCCATACCTATGGAACTCTGAAAAACTATTATTATAAGCAAACTCCACTCAGTATAGGTACTCCTCCCATTTAGTCTACTAATCCATCACATACATCTTGAGCATGTCCTCTAAAATATGATGCACCCACTTAGTCTATCTATCTATCTCAGGGTGATATTCTATGCTGAAGTTGATTCTCGTCCCGAGGACATATTACACGGTAGTCCAGAAATGGGAAGTGTATAAGGGATCACAGTCAACAATGATCTTCTACAGAATCTTGTGCAACCTGAAAATCTCATCCAGATATACTCAAGCCACTACTCTAGCTATATAAGTGGTCTTCACTGGAGAAAAGTGAGCCACTTTTTTCAACTTATCAACCGTGACCATAATGGCATTGTGGTGATATCTCGACATTAGTAGCCCAAAAATGAAATCCATGGAAATGGTGTCCCACTTCCATTCTAGTATAGCATGAGGATAAAGAAGGCCTGTTGGATGCTGATGCTCAGCCTCAACTCTCTATCACTCTAAACATCATGACAAAAACTAGGCCACATCTCGATGAAGTCCTCTCCAATGGTACAACTGTCTCAAGGTGGCATGCATCTTCTTCACCCCGGGATGGGATGAATAGGGTGCATGATGTGCCTCTACCAAGATGTCCTACCTCAATCCTCCATCTCTAGGAACATATATCCTACCTCTGTACTGGAGAAGACCATCTACCTCTAAGATAAAACCATCAAACTTCCCCTCTAGGGGTCTCTGTGACTCGATATCTACTCAAACTGCAATGTAGAAGCTATCAAGAGGAAGCTTCTGAAGAATCCTGCTCTACAAGTCTATGTTCACTAAAGTGGCCATAACCACATGTCTCCATCTGATGAGAGTATATGCTACCACATTATCCTTCCCCTTGACATGCTCTATCTCCATGTTATACTCACAAAGCAACTCCATCCAATGCCATTGACGAGCATTTATATTGGGCTACGTGAAGAGGTGGTGAAGACTCAAATGGTTTGTCCTGAGTGCAAATATCCAACTAAGAAGAAAATGTCTCCATCTAACCAAAGCATGCATAATTTTTGCAAGCTCAAGATCATGAGTTGGATAATTAAGCTCATGATCCTTGAGTTTGCGAGACTCAAAATCCACTACTCTACCCTCCTGCATCAACACACCTCTAAGCCCTGATAAAGAAGCATCTGTGTAAACAAAGAACTCTCCCTGTGGATCTAGCACTGTAAGAATAGGTGTTGTAGTGAGGCACTCTTTCAGTATCCTGAAGGCCTACTCACATCTGTCTGACCAGACAAACTTCTTCCCTTTCTTTTGAAGGGAAGTGATAGGGTGTGCAATCCGAGAGAATTCTTGAATAAATCTCCTATAGTAACCTACTAATCCCATGAATTTTCACACCTTAGTCATTGTAATGGGTGTTAGCCAATCCATAATGACTCTAATATTAGAAGGATTGATTGCGATACCTTCCCCAGAAATGATATGACCTAAATATTACACCTCTGTCTGAAAGAAAGCACACTTATCGATGTTCCCATAAATCTACTGCTCACAAAGACATTGAAGAACCTAGTGAAGGTGCCCCTCATGCTCTTGACATGTACGTGAGTATATCAAAGTGTCATCCAGGAAGATGAGCACGAAGCGATCCAAGAAGGTCCTGAATACCCCATTCATCAAACTCATGAACACTGTGGGGGCATTAGTCAAACCAAAAGGAACCATTGTGAACTCATAGTGCCCATATCTCATGCAGAAGGCTATCTTATGAATTTCTACCTCATAAATCCTCAGCTGATGGTACCCTGACTTAAGATCAATCTTAGAGAAAACTGTGGCTCCCTTCATCTGATAAAACAAGTCATCAATACGAGGAAGAGGATAACGATTCTTGATCGTTTCCTTATTTAGTTGGCAGTAATCAATACAAAACCACAAGGATCCATCCTTCTTCTTCACAAAGCTCATTGGTGCACCCCAAGGGGATACACTAGGATGGATAAGGAATTTCTCTAAAAGGCCCTCAAGCTACAACTTGAGCTCACATAGCTCTGGGGTGGTCATCCGATAAGGTTCCTGTGAGATAGACTCTGCTCCAGGAACTAGATATATATGAAAATCAATCTCACCCAGGGGTGGTAACCTCGGTAGCTCCCCTAGAAAGACATATACAAACTCTCTCAAAATGGGATGATCATCTTGTGATGGTCCACTAGACCCATCCTCTGATCTATCACTGACTATAATAACATACATCTAAAAACCCCTTCACAAACACCACTTAAGCTGCATAACGGAGATGATGCAAATAGAAATGGGTTTCTTGACCCCTAAAATTACCAACTCAACTCCCAAATCATATACACAAGATATAGTCTTGTGATAACAATCCATCCTGGCTCCTGTGTGTAGATAACCAATCCATACTCAAAAATGACTCCATATGAGCCTAAAGGAAGGATACACTAGATCTGAGGTAGTGGTGAAAGGTCCCAAATCCACTCAACACACTCCTTAACTAAGGAGTCTACAGAGGTCTTGGCTGGCAGAAGCCATCTCGACATCCCAATTAAGACCCTGCCTAACTGCCACCAGCCTACATCGCTCTACTAAAGAGGGGTACAATAAAAGAATCAGAAGAACTTGAATCAAACAATACAGAGGTAGGAATACCACCAATTATACCTATGGTCTCAATGATTGTGCTCTAATGCTCTTCTTGGTGGTTATCAAACCATTGCATAAATCCTGTGGCTGCATCCCATGTCACCAATAGTCAGCTCTTAAATTTGTATCCTTACTCTTGTTATTAGGGTTCTATGTGGTTGGTCTCTCCAAAAGTGCCCAGTAACTCCACAACTAAAACACCCTCCTGATCCTCCCCAATGAGTAGCACCTCCAGTAGGTTCCCTGGAAGTCTATGGCATAGATCCTAATGATTCAACTGTGGTCTGCTGAGGTATCTACTGGTGAGATCCCACTGACTGAGATCTAGGTCCACCCTGTGTCTTGATGGGACCCCTAGGAGAAGGCCCCATACTCTGACATCTTTATGCATTAGCTCTCTGTGGAGGTCTATGAGGTGGGTGGGACTACTGGTGTTGCTGTACTACTACTACTATGGCCTAAAGGATGACTGTGTGTTATACCCTAGTCACCATGAGAAAGGGGTACTGACCCCCTTGATCTACCATCCTACATCTATTGTATGCAGATACTTGAATTAGTCTTTATCCTACTAGGTATTTCCCCGAGGTCTTCTCTGTAATATAGGCCTTCTCGACGGCCTCCGCTAATGTCTGTGGGTAGTGGATCCAAACTACACCTCCAATATCTAAATTCAGGCGCCTGACTGAACCTATGAATCCGCACCTACTCATCCTACATATACTCAACATACTAAAGTAGATCCAAAAATATACTCTCATACTCTTTCTACTAAAAGCTGATGCCTATCGGAGGTCATGGAACTCATCGATTCTTTACTGTATGAACCTCCGTGACAAATACCTACTCCTGAATCTCTCCTCAAATAGCTCCCAGGTAACTGTCTCTAGAATTTACATGGAGCTTCTGCTCCTCTGTCCTCCACCATACTCCCGCTCTATCCCTCAGTAGATGCATCACAACATGAACTTTCATGCTGCTAAGAACAAGGACAAAGATTGAAGTAACCGCTCAAGCTCACTAGCTAGGCCTCTACCTGAAATCCACCCATGTATCACCTGAGTAATGTGATAGCCTAAAGCTTCAGGATCTCCTTAATTTGATCTGCTAGCTGTGATTTGACAGCATCTAGATCTCCTTGCATATTCATCCCTAAGCCTAGGGCTCCGAGACCTCTCTTTATGCTCTAGAACTATGTCACCCTGTTCCCCTAGGTGGTGAATCTGCTTTAGTTGACTTCTACATGGGATTTCTCTCCTTTATGCTCCTCACTTGGTCGAGGAGATACCTGACCCTCAGATAGAATGGACTCTGTTATCCCAACTCGCTACATGTCCTCCTCCTAATCCTCTGCGTAGAGCGGCATTGAACATCCTGAAGGGTCTGCAAGATCTGGGGTAGGATAGCTTTTACACCCTGATCTGATGGTGGGTTGGTGGTGGTAAGTCTGAGTCTCTATGTAACATTTCCCTCACTCCTATCTACACCTCCTACACAGAACCAAAGTGAGAGATTAGTTCATTTTCTAATTTTTATTAAATTCTCCATGTTTACTACAATATACAATTTCTAAACTAATGTTTCTTTTCTAGATTTTAAAAACAATGTGCTAGGTTTAAGTTTCATGTCCCAAGTTTTCTAGTGTTCCCAATGATCTAAGATTTTGAACCAATGCTTTGATAAAAAGTGTGATGCCCGTTAAAACAACCCACTTGAGACCCAAGAAACAACCTAGGATTAGTCAGGAAATATTATGGAATAATTTATTTATTTTTTATAAGAAGTATCCACAACCAGGTTGTAATGTAACAGTAGTTGACACTAACAAGATTCCAGAACAAGTCTAAACTTGCAAGAACATAGTTTTCATTTATTAACAATTTCTAGAGGTTACATGGTTCCAATTTTAGGGGTTAGAAGTTTCAGTTAGGTTCAGGGGGTAAAATATCTCCATACTCACTTTTCCAATAGGCTCAAAGTTTGAAATTGAATTTTTCTCACACTTAACAGCATTAAAAATTTCCCTAAATCTATTCCCATTAGATAGGAAATTTTCTCACCTTTTTGACGTAATATAAAGTAGTCCTCCTAACTTCTTGTAGAGCTCTAGATATGGACAAGCAGGACTTTAGGGGTCAAATTTTCCCCCCAAGGAGGACACATGTCGAGCGGGGAAGGAAGACCCATTTTCTTAGGTTGGCGGAGTTGTGGGGCGGTATGTTGGTAATTTTTCCCCATGTGGGTGCAAACTTCCCAAATCTCTCCCTCGCCTCCACAGGTCCTCCGGTGGACACGTGTTGGGTCCTAATCCAAAGTAGGAGAAGGTGAGGGAAGGGCAGAATGGTGGTGGCGAAAGGGAAAATTTGCCAAAAGGGAGCTAAGTCCAATTGGTGCCCATGCGCCCATGGGTTTGGTAGGGACATGTGGTGCTCCACCAAAAATGTGGGGAAGAAGGAGAGGGATGGGCATGATGGAGGGAGAGATTGGGGAGATTCGGCAGAGGAGGAAAAAGGGAAGGGTTTGACGCATGGGTCCGCGTGTCCATAGGGAGTAACACCGAGGTGATGGCGGGAGTGTGTGGGCCACGGGGTTTTTAATCAAAAATTCCCAAAATCCAACAAGGTCACCAAGGTTTCACCCCCTCAGCCAACACCCCATTCTACCATGTGGTAGCCTGTGATAGGCTATGGGCCAGCGGGGAAAAAGGTAAAACTTTTCCCAAAACTTAAAAAGGCCCAAGGGTGAAAATGAAGCCACGCCTCCACCATTTCCCTGTGATGACACGTGTAGCCTCTAATTGGATGTGGGCTAACGGAGGAAAAATATAAAATTTCCAACATGAATTTTTCAAAAAAAATTCTAAGGATATTTTCGACGGGAAATTTTCGGGCTGCGGGCCTGCCAGGGAATTTTTTTCCAAATTTTCCTGCCAAGGAAGGAAAACTTCAGAGGGCCATAACTTGAGCTAAAAATCTTAGTTTTTGGCAAAAAAGGAATTTCTAGAAATCTCTCGATTCCCTCTTTGCACATAAATCATAAATTTTACTTTTTGTTAAATTTAATTTTATTAAAAACAATCTACATGATTTTAAATAGCAAACTGGTAATTTCCAACTTAAAAATTTGATTCAATTTGATCACCTCCTTCACTCAACATGTCAAACAGACATGGAGGATTACTCTAGGAAGGTTTTAGAGTGATTTAGGAAGGTAAATTTACTTGTTTGATCTTCAATTCAAATCTTCCTGAAAATTGACAGAAAACGGCTAGGAAAGGGATTGGGTTTGATTTTGCAATGGTTAAATTTTTTTCTTAAGTGTACTTTGTCAATTTGAGTTCATTGATAATACAACATGCCAAATTTTAATGTTTCAAAGTTGATTATAATGTGCGGGCCTGAACTATACATTTTGAATAAATTTATTTGCCAGTTTTAAATTTACAACAGAGATCCATGTCTTTTAAATATGTATGTCAATTTTATCATTTAAGTGTGGTATTCAATTACTAATTTATTCCAATGCATTTATTGTTTATAACCAATTCATTTAAAAAGCTAAATTGTAAAGTCTGATTTCCAATCTAATATATTTCAAAAAGAGACAAAGCATTATAATTCCTTCATACGTATTTCTTCTTTTTTCATTTTTCTAAACAGAGATTTAACTATTCCTTTTTGCCATACAATGAAATATTGAATTCAATCCAAAAATGCATATGAGAGAAGATATTGCAATTCTTTATCGACTTCAATTATAAAACTTCACATCTTTCAATGTTGGAATGCAAATAATACATTTCACACTCTTTTTTTCAATTGTAAAGATAAGAATATAATTGTCTTCCACATTTTGAATATACACTTTCATAATCAATTACATAAATCTTTTCTTCACAATTATACATTAAAATTTTCATCCACATCCTAGTGGGAAAGGTTACAATGAAATAAATTTCACAAGGGTCTGTAAAAATAGAATTTTCCTTTGCTCCAGAACAACAACATGCTAGTTTTGTTTTTCTTCCAATTTTATCACAACAAAAGTGGGGGAAAGGCAATGCTCTCTACCCAACCAAGACATCCAATGAAAGGAGAATCCTTCCTTCATCATTAGCCCCCGAGCCCCAACCATAATACAATAAGAGGTGTAATTCAACCCATGAAAAAATGGAAACAACTGGCTTCCACAACACACAACATTCTTTCAACATGTAAAATTCATTTAAAAAAGAATTCCAACAAAAACAACAGTTTACAACTGCATTTGAAAACATTCAAAACAACACTCAGGCTTGATCAAGCAAGCCAAAGGAGCAAGGTCAATAGGGGAATCTACTTATGCCTCCCAATGGGAATTGGAAATCCACCTGTAATAAACTGCTAATAAATTTCACCAAACATATCTTTATGCCCCCTACAATCCCTCCTTATGCCCCCCACATATTTCCTTATGCCCCCCACAAAGTAAGAAATGAAAGCTATTTATTTTCCATGGTGGACCCAAAACCCACACTCCCTCCACAAAATTTTTATGCCAATGGCATTCCCTTATGCCCCCCCACATGGATTCCCCATAGCCTTATCCTACACCATCCCTATGGAAGTCTACCCAACCAGCCAACAATTACATAAAACATTCACCATTCACACAACACAACAAGAAAATAACCGCATAAAAGAAGGACTAAACTCCTACCTCTCCATGGTAACTTTTGTTTCCAAATAGCAAGATTCAATCCAAAAACATAGTCCCAAAACAGCAATCTCCAAGCATGTAAATTTTCTCCAAACTCCTTCCAAGGGAAAGAACTCCAAACACAAGAAAAATGTGTCCGTAAAGAAGTTACAAAATAATTCAACAACCCAAAACAAGAAAAGAGTTTGAATTTTATAGAAGAGGAAAGAGAAGAGGATGATGTGGATCCATGTAGGGTGCCACATCACACATCCTCAAATTCAAACACAAAAGACAAAATTTCGTTCTCCCAAGCACAATAAAGAGGTGGGTTAAAATATGACAATTTACTTGCACACTCCAAAAGCCCACACCCCAAAAAACTGCAAATTAAATAAAATGTAAGAGATTGCAATCAAAAATTGTAACATGATTACTAAAATGCATTATAAAAGTCTAAAATCACCTCTCTAACCATAAGTATGGTTGGTAAATTAATTTGAGAGGTATGGGACAAGTTTTACTTGTCCCACAAGCCTCCAAAAACAGTCCCCAAGGAAAAATTCGAATTTCCAAGGAGGTGGAGTGTTTCATACTCAAAAAAATTACTTACACACTCTTACACAACTTACACATCCCTTACATATTGAATACAAGGAACCAAAAACTTCCATTATTACTTTCCCATATCCAAATTTGATTCATTTAAATTTTAACCATGTGATTTCTCACATTAATCTATCACAATTTAATAAAATAAAATAAAGGAACACATCATTAATAAAATACACAAACCCATGGTCACATATAAAGGTGATCCCCCCATGGGAATCCCTAACAAAACAACAAACACACACAAAAGAAGTTACCATGGTGACCTTTTCAAATTCACCTAGAATTCCATTGTGGTTGGTCTCCAATCCCCCGATGTTTGTTGTGATTTTTAACCTGAAAAACAGAAATACCTCCTTCGGCCTCATGGCCATATAAGAACATCCAACAATAAAATCACAAAATCATCTAAATATGTGAATCAAAACAACATCAAATCAATTTAACAAAATCATTTACAATTTATATCAACAACTATGCCATCATCATATAATATCCATTTTCTAGATCTACTCAAGATGTCCAAAATCACATGTCCAAACAACATTCATAAAACATCCATGTCAAATAGTATATCATCATCCACATATGAGTGTCTTTAGTAATGATCATGCATCATAACCAAATCAATATAAACAATAATCCATGATCAAATGTCTAACATCATACTAAGTCAAAGCATAATAGTGTCCATAATGAAATTAACCGTATCAACATAAGCATCCAAAGGTGTCAAAGGGAAGTGGGAACTACAATTTTTTTCCTCTCTATTTTTAAAAATTGTGTTTTCTTTCTCTTATCAAAATTGTATTTGCATCAATGGTCTTCAATAGATATTCTATTTTTCGTTCTCTATATTTTTTTTCAAAATTTTCACCTCTATCTGCTCATATATATTGTCAAATATTCAAGAAACCCAAATCAACAAGGTCACCCTTTCAAATTCCTTATGATTACATACATCTATGATTAATCAATCCTTTTATTTCTCTCTTTCTTGCACTATTTCGTTGCAATGAGTTCAAAAAAAAAAATCTACATAAAAAAACCTTTCCAACTTCATTTTTCACTTTGTGAACAACTCTTCACCTTTGCTTCGAGTTCAAACTCAACCTATTATGCGATTTTCACATTTAAAAGATCAATAGACTCTTCTAGTTACATCTAGTGACTTCAAGAGTCAAGTAATAAAAAACAAGACAAAGGAGAGTCCCTTTTCCTTACACTTCTTCTTCGACCAGTGATGATATTAGAAGAGTTAGAGCTTAGCATAGGATTCAAATATTTGCACAAGTCTGAATTTGGAAGATAAACCATACACTTTCTCCATTTACTATCAAGTAAAATTTCAATTTATCCTTTTCCTTTTAAACTCAGGTTGTGAACACCAACCTTTTCCTTTGAGCATGAATTACCAGGAAGATGATGCCTTCAACATCAGCATAGGGTTCAAAAGGCTTTAAGAATTCTATGAGCATACTTAATGAATTGACTCAAAATATTTTTCATTTTGCTTGTATTGATCCCACGAAGATATGTACACATTTTTTAGGATATTGGATGGTTGGAACATTTGAATAAATTGAAAGCGTGTTTTAGAAACCCTAAATTGGGGTAATACCGTCTGTGAATCCCAAGAGAAAAAATAAAAAAATTATATTAAAAATTTATCAATGAAATTTTAATCTCTCACGTTTTGTGACCTTTTAGAAAGATTATCCATCTTCCTCCAACACTTTTTATGCTTGAAATCCTTTTATTTTGCTCTTATGGCTCACTATTACAATGCAACGTTGAAGAAGATGATTGTACATTTACTTGTCAAGAAGGAAGACTTAATCAAAATCCTTGATAAACTCCCAAGATGCATTGAAGACCTTGAATGGCTAGTCTATAACTTTGGCATCTTCAATTGAGGGGAACACCACACTTTTGCATTCAAATTTGCACCTTGAAAGAGAATACTATATTTTGCATGAGTTGCCACCTGACAGTGAATGCACCTGTTCTATTACATAACCCACAAGACCAAAGAAAATTCTGAGCTACAACTTATTGAATTGAACTTGTAGGACATTGCTCACATTCCTTTATCATTTCAAAATCATGCATATAGAAGAGATCTTGCACTTTCCTAACTCCGTATTTACTTCATACATGCAACACTAGTTTGAGTTTTGCAGACTTATCTTTTGTGAATACAAAACCAATACACTGGCATATGATTAATTAATTTAACTATTCCATACAACTGCATAGATAGATAACTTTAAAAAGAGATCCATATACACTCTTCAAAAACTTGAATGTGAAGTTTACAAGGAGAACCTTCAAGCATTACTCATTTCATAGTCTCCTAGACAAGATGCAACAAGGAAACTTTGAGAGAGTGTGATTAAGATCTCAAAAAAATTCTATATGCATGCAAGAGACTCCCAAGGATCACATTTTTCCTATAGAAAGTGATTATAACTATTCTCCACTTCAGTTGGACCTAGATATCCTTCAACTACAATGAAAAAAAAGAATTGCATAAATAGGGTACATCCCGCACAAATCCTCAGACTTTATTAGCAAAAAAAACACTAAAATATCATAGATATAGTATTCTATGATCCTCATAAGCTTCATTATCTTGCATAAGTCAATTTAAGTAAAAAATACTCAAATTGTGATTACTGTTCCAAATAGATAGTCTCAATAACAAACCATGTCAGAAAAGTACTCATAACTGTCTTATTTATCCACCAATATTCCTAATTTTTTTTACAAGATCTCATGCTCAGATTTCTCTTCAAAAGTTCCTTCTATGATTTATCCAAAGGGGTCTTATTTTTTCTTAACACCTAAAAAGCCAGGTATCTTGAAATGAACTTTTCAAAGAGCCAATTTCACAAAAACTTCAATAACTTGTTTGAATGACCTCCCGAGGACCTAAAAGTTTTCTTGGTGCTCAAGAACACATGCCTCCACTATCTCCAATAATTGGTTTGTAAAAATTTTCTCTGAATTTGTCCAATCCATCTCATTTTCATGCAATAACTATTAGGTTAATTTATGCATTGTATTACCTTAGGTAATTAATTATTCATTAAGGTAATTAGTTTAAATATTGTTGTATAGTTTTATAACCATATTTTTCATATTATATCATAGGTTATATTTTTACGTAGTTGTAACAATTATTATTTTTATTTATTATGCTTCCTAGATGTATTTTGGAAGATATTGTGATTACTATTGTACCTATGCAACATCTCATTTGTCTACACATGGTTGTTCATTTCCTATAAGAATTTCAGTTCATCTATCATAATTCGATTGGATTGATAATTAATACAATAATCAGGATTTTTCCCTGTTCATAATTTACATTTGGTACTAGAGAAGGAATCTGGACCTATGAAGCTGAGAAGGGTTGGAGAGAGGTTGCATTAGGAAGAGAAGTGTCTTGGAGAAGAATTTGCTTTCCAGGAGAGCTTGAGTTACCTCCAGAAACTTCCCAAACATCCCTGCATCCCCACAACCCCCTCTTCTATTTCAGGTGTTTGGAACACAAATTTGTTTTTACACTTGTGCACCCTACACCAGGAAAAATTTGCTCCCTAGAAGTTAAATTAATTTTTTTTCCACAACTAGGGGTTTTACCTCTACATTTAGAGGTGTATATAGTCTCTGCTACATTTAGAAAAACAATAGATTTGGAGGCCTGGGTGTTTATGTGGAGCTCCTGATTGATCTGCATTGGCTACTTCATGAGCACAATGGTTACTTCTACATCCAACCAAGCCAATACTCCGCCGAGTTGATTTTTTTACAAAGTTGGGGCCGATCTGCTTGCAAAGGAGTATCGAGCTAAAGGAAAGTTCCTTTTTGGATTGAGAAGAGATATAAAACATTTCAAATGCTGAGTTATACCTACAGATCCAAATTAAATACACGATAGCCAATAACATCACATCGAAGCCGAGATAAACATTTTTTTTTACTGCGGTGTTTTCATTTGATTTATTTTAAACAAATCAAGCCATAGGAGAGTTAAATGAGCCCCCTACCTCTCTACTATTCTTTGGATGACCTCAACCATGCCACTTCACAGTTGGATATGTTGAACACTGTGACCTATATAAAAGCCACCAACATCAAGAATTCAAATGAAAGTTTAAACAACAAAATAATGGTGGATCGAGCTAGAAGATAACCATGCATGTGGTTTTGGCAAAGGACTTGGTGATTTGGCTTTGCATTGAAGAATCACACTACAGATGGCCAAGCCATTTCCAATGTAAAACAAAAAGTAGACACCTATAAAAATGGTGGAGATCAATAGAAGGAGGTTAACAAAAAATACAAAGGCGTATCCAATTAAATAGCTCAGATCCATTTTTATCAGATAATGACCTAAACTCACCCTCCATCTTAGCAGACACATGGAAAACTAGAAGGATCCATGTTACCTTTGCACAGGTTAGTTCCTTTGTCTTTGAATTTAAATACAAGTTGATTCAATAAATGGCATATGTATTATCAATGCTCTATTGGTTAAAGGCAAAGGCTTAGGGGTGGGAGGTTCATGGGTCAACCCCCACCAAAGACACTTTTTTCAATATAATTTGCACCATTTTGACATATAGTGGTGAAATTGGAAATACTGCCAACTTTGGAGGCTAAAATAGCATAAAAGCCTCCTCCAAACCCCTTAGTGATGACTAAACCCTATGCTATTTTAGCAAGAAAAACCCTAAAAAGGGTCAATTTTTTTTCTCCTACTATGCTTAATTTTTGATTTTGGGAAACATTTTCCAAAGCAAGGCTACCTAAAAACTTCTTTTTTAGCTAGTTGTTTATGGTTTTTTTCTCAACAAGCCGTATTGGACTCCAGAGACCACCAGGGCCCCAAAAAACAAAATGTTTTTTGCCTGCCATTCAATTTTTCAATTTTGTAATGTAATTATATACTTAAGTGTATTTTACTAATTTACAATTTTTCATTCTCAACTGTAAAGATTGTAACTTCCTAGAAAATGACAGAGAATTGTCATAAAAATAGTGATTTTTTTTTCTAAAACACTCATGAGATCCTAAATCTCATTCGCAACATTCAGTATAAATAGTGCCTTTGGGAAGCACTTATGGGTAAAGCTGTCACGACTACTACTACACTTAACACCTAATATGGCTACAACAACATTTTCTGGGAATCAAACCTTTAAATTGATGGGGAGTAATAAGGACATAGTGCACACAATATAATCCCTCACATCCATCTATGAATGATTACATGAATTAAATATGGAATGAGAAATTATGTGAGTATAAAGTGAAGTTTCATGTGCATATGAGGATATTTATTTGATACAGTGGTTATAATCACACAGACCCCTTTCAGTACTATCTTGGTACCAGGTATCTAATTCTTCACATATATTAACACCTCTTTCATGCACCACCGAGTATATAGAAAGAGTGAGATTATTCCATGTACTGATGGGTATATTGGAAGGGAATGTATATAGAAAGGTTTGGTATATAAAAATAATGATATATATATTAGGAGACTGTATACCTAGAGTGATAAGAGCCTTACCCTTTGTTAGTTGATTCTGCAAAATGGGCACCAATGTCCCCAAGTTATTTCTTCTAGATTCACAACTACTCAGAGGAAATAACTATGTTGTATGGAAGACACAAATTGAGTTTTAAGAGATCTGGATTGTTGTGAATGGTACTCTAACTAGATCAACAACTGATACAACACAACAATGACAATTTGATAGATCAGATTAGAAGGCCAAGCTAATCATCTTGTTTGGAGTGTATGATGATATTAAAACCCACATTCGAGATGAAAAAACAACCAAAGAAGCTCGTGATGAGTTGAGCATGGTATACGAGTCCTAAAACAAGAATGTCATAGTGAATTTGTAGAGTCAGTTACACACACTGAAGTTTAAACAAAATGAGAAAATAGAAGCTTTCTTGAGAAGAGTTATAGAGTTGAGGGATTCACTTTTATCCCTAGGAGAATTTCTCACAGATGAATCTCTCGTTCCTATTGTTCTGAGAGCCCTACCTTCTTCATACTGTATTTTTCTGACAACACTAAACTTGTTAGACACAACAGTGAGTTGTGATAAATTGGTAAATCTACTTCAACAAGAGGATTCCATGTATAATAAGAATTATGAAGAGGAGTAGGAACTTTCTTCTCATTAAAAATGGAAAGGAAAAGGGAAAGGAAAACCTAATTCCTATAAAAAACCCCAAAATCAAAATAAGAATAAAAAAGGGGATAGTAAATAGAAGAAGAAATGTCCAATCTACAAAAGAGGACATGAATTGAAAGATTATTGGTATAATACTTATAATAAAGGTTCATAAAGCAACTTTGGACCTCAACACCATCAATATCACAAGGGAAATTATAACTACAATCAAGGGAAGAAAAGGGGGAATTGGAAAAGAAAACTCCATTAGCAAGGAAATATTGTTGAATAAGAAGAATATTTAGATACTGAAGACTACTTGTACACTGCTCAATCAAGTGAACCTTCCATGTCATCTAGTGATGTCTGGCATGTTTATTCAAGAGCCACTTGACACATGACCGACCAAAGATACTTGTTTACTTCAATTAGGGAAACACCTTGGAAAAACTATGTTTCATTAGGTGATAATTCTTCATACACAGTATAGGGGATTGGGAACATTTATCTACCTTTTGGTTCATGCAACTGTAGATTGTTAGATGTATTATTTGTGCCTGGGTTGACTAAAAATCTTCTGGCACTCATTGAAATCCTAGATCACAATTTGAAAATTGACTTTGATAGTCATTCCGATAAAAAAAACATGTTTGACTCAAGATAAATCACGAGGCTCAAAAATTATTGCAAAAGCCTCTAATGTCGGATGTATGTACCAACTTGATTTTATCCATAGAGATGATCAAGAATGTGTGGCTAAGAATTATACCTATACACAATTATGGCATCATAGACTTGGTCATATAAGTTTCAAGTATCTTGAGACACTTCACCGACACAATATGGTAAATGGATTACCATCTCTTCAGAAAGATACAGATAAGTGTCCTCACTACCTAATAGGAAAACAACATAGAGATTCATTCTAGAAGAGTAATTTTTGAGCTCATGGTAAGCTTGATCTGGTTCATACCGATCTTTACAGTCTGATGCAACTGAGTCATTCTGGATTTCAGTACTTCATGCTTTGTGTTGATGCCTATTCGAGAAAAATGTGGATTTTTTGTCTTCACAAGAAAAGTGAAGCTTTTGAATACTTCAAAAAGTTTAAAGTAGCTATTAAGCTAGTCGTCACATCAGAAATATTTTCTCATATCAAGGGGGGGAATTCACCAATGATGAGTTCAAAGACTACCTACAAGCTCATGGGATTTGTCAAAAAATTCCTCCTCCACACACACCACACCAGAATGGTGTTGTTGAGAGAAGAAATCGTACTATCATGGAAATGGTGTGATGCATGATAGATGATTGTAGAATAGAAAAGAAATTCTGGGAAGAAGTAACAAAGACAATAGTGTATTTTTTAAATAGAGTGCCCATAGTTGCTCTTGATGGAGTAACACCACATGAAGCGTGGTCAAAGAAGAAACCATATATTGTACACCTTAGAGTATTTAAGTGCAAAGAAAGTATGCACATACCCAAGTAGAATAGAAATAAATTAGACATGAAATAAAAAAAATAATCTTCATTGGCTACAGTAAAGAGACTCTTGGGTATAGATTCATGGATCCTAAGACCAGGAAATTCTACACTAGTAGAGATGTTAAGTTATTTGAGAAGAAGGAAGCAAAGTCTCCTCCTCTATACTCACTTGATTTATATTTTTTACCAATTGTAAATATAGAAGTTTATGTTCCCACATATGATGAAAGTGATTATGGGGATGATGGTGATGATCAAATAAGACCACAACCCATGGGAGTAGTTTAACACATGCCCAAGTGGTATACTAGCATGTTACGAGATGCAAGAATGGATGCTCCACTAGATACATCCACCAATGGACCACGTAATTACAGTAAAGAAAGAGAAGAAGTAAAATTTTCTTTGATGAGTAGAGTTATTGAATCTGATAATCCCTCTACAGTCTAGAAATCCCTTCAGTCAAAATCTTGGAAAGATGCCATGAATGTTGAATAAAACTCAGTGATGAAAAAAAACACATGGCAACTTGTCGATCTTCCACCAGGAAAAAAAACCATTGAATGCAGATGGATATTCAAAACAAAGTACAAGGTATATGGGAACATACACAAGTATAAAGAAAGACTGGTAGAAAAAGGGTACACATAAAAAGAAGGCATTGAATACGAGGAGACATTTACTCCCACAACTAAGATCAAAATTATTAGGATGATCTTTGCTCTAGCTGCACAGTTTGGTTGGAAATTCCATCAAATGGACATAAAAATTTCCTTCCTGAATGGAGATTTACAAGAATAATTCTACATGAATCAACTTGAGGGATATTTTGTACCTGGTCAAGAAGCAAAGGTATGCAAAATCAAGAAATATCTGTATGGCCTCAAATAGGCACCCCTGGCATGGTACATCAAAATTGATGAGCATCTCATATAACATGGATTTTTTATGAATTCATATGATCCCAATATTTACCTATAAAAGAAAGGGGGGATATTGTGATTGTCATTGTCTATGTCGATGATCTAGTCATCATGGGAAGTTTAGTGAGGATGATTGATGGAACAAAGAAATATATTAAACAATTATTCGACATGACAGATCTCAGGCTAGTGTACTATTGTCTTGGATTGGAAGTATAGCAGAAAGAGAATCACATCTTTTTTTTCTCAGTTGAATTATACCAAGACAACGCTCTAGAAATTCAGGATGATGGATTGCACACCGATTGCTACACCTATGGAGAACAGATTATAGTTATCTCATTCAGATCCATATCCTGTGGTAAATGCTACTCTCTATTGGCATTTGATTGGGAGTATCATTTACCTAGCCTACACTAGACCAGATATCAAATTTTCAGTAACCTATCTATGTAGGTTCATGCGAGAACCCAAAGTTTGTCATTGGAAGGAAGTAAGGCACATCTTGAGATATCTCAAGGGAAAAGTGGATCTTGGTCTAGAATAAAAGAAGACTGACAACTTCTTCTTATTAGGATATTCAGATTTAGATCATGTAGGCAACATTGATGACAGAAAATACACTTCAGGGTTTGTGTTCTTTATGGGAGCTGAACCAATATCATGGGGAAGAAAGAAACAACACTTTGTTTCTCACTCTTCTACACAAGCCAAGTATCATTCTGCAGGTGAAGTTGTCTATGAAGCAATATGGCTACATCACATACTAGAAGGACTTGGAATACCACAGGACAAAACAACCACCTTATATGTTGACAATGAAGGTGTTTTCAAAATTGACCACAATCCAGTTTTTCATGAAAGAACAAAACACATTGAGGTACAAGTACATTTCATATGTGAGAATGTCTTGAAGCATAATATATAACTTCATTTTTTTCAACAGCTAAAATGAGTCAATATATTCAGAAAGTCACTTGCATGTGACAAGTTTGAGTTGTTCAGAGAATTCCTCTCCTCATCCCTTGAGGAAATGAAAATTTAAGGGGGGGAATGTTAGGTTAATTTATGTATTGTATTACCTTAGGTATTTAATTATTCATTAATGTAATTATTTTATATATTTTTGTATGGTTTTATAACCATATGTGTCATATTATATCGTAGGTCATGTTGGCACCCATTTTGATCCTCTGTTGTATTGCCATCTTTCCCCTTTGTTTTGCATGTTCTGAAACATTTTCTTCAAAATTGGTGGTCTGCAAAATTTTTCCTCTAGATTGAATGCCTTGAAAAGCTCATAAACTTATTATTTTTCCCCAATTTGAAAGAAATATACATGTATGCCCTATTTTGTGCCCTAGTTTTCCAAATCCATGGGCCTCTGTCATTTTTTCCACTTTCCTGGCCTTTAGAGCTTGTGCTTGTTCGTTTCATGCATATTTC
This sequence comes from Taxus chinensis, assembly GCA_019776745.2. Classification (NCBI taxonomy): domain Eukaryota; kingdom Viridiplantae; phylum Streptophyta; class Pinopsida; order Cupressales; family Taxaceae; genus Taxus; species Taxus chinensis. The sequence goes on from CM034154.1 coordinate 355,193,890, forward strand.
CCCTCAAAAATCCTTTTCTAGAGTCGTAAACTACCTAAAATCAATTTCCATTTGTTTTTGACCAAAAAATCCTTCGCCCACGAAGAAAAAATTGAATTTGGGAATCTTTGACAAATTTTGTGTTTTTTGACGGTCATACGGGTGTCCTTTTCCCATCAAATTAAATCTCAAGCCTCCCCTCATACGTGGCCATTGGTCATTGGTCAAGATTCGGCGGGTTTCTTATAAATCTTAACATTTTTTTTGGTTTTGGAAAAAATTACAAAATTCTCCCGCAGCTCCGCAGGTCCCAGAGGAGGGACACGTGTCATAATCAGAAATAAGGGTGGATGGGCGGGTTGGTTTGTGCCTTAGAGAACTTTGGAAAAGTGCGTAGAAATAGAGAAAATCCCCCAAGGCCCACATCCAATCTTAGGAGGACACGTGGTAGGTGGGAATGGAAGGATGACAGGGGACTTAGAAGATTTTTGCATTTTTGACGAAAAAGGAAAAAAAGGTTGAGGAAAGGGCCATGGGTCCATAATGGAGTGAAGGGAGACACGTGGTGGGTGTAGAGTAGGTCGGTGCAACGGGTCACCGGAGGAAAAAGAAATTTTTCCCTTTTTGTCAGAGTAAAATGAGTCACTAGCTCGGAATGAACCACAAAAATTTGAGGAAGTGCGGGCTGCCGGAGGAAAAGAAATTTTTCCCTTTTTGTGATGAATTTGAGGCATGGCTCTACGACGAATCAGACGGAGATACGTGGCAGGGATGGAATTAGAGGAGTGGGTCTGAGGAGGAAAAGTAAGAAAATTTCACTTGGCAAAAAAGGGGTGTTAAAATGAGAAATGAGCCCACATATCCTCAGTGATAGAGAAGGTGACATGTGTTAAGGAAAGAGTTGGAGGTGTGGGCCTATGGGGAAAAAATGAAAAATTTCTAAATTTCCAAAAAATGTGGAAATGTGCAGAATTTAGCTGCGGTCCCAATGGGACCTACCATATGCCACGTGTCAGCACCAAATTTCAAGGGCGGAAGGGGCGGAGAAAAAAGGTCAAAAATTTTACATTTTTTCCAAAAATGTTAAAAAGTCAAAAAGTGATCCCAAATCCATTCCCAATCACATTATGACATATGGAGGGCTCAGATTGAAAGGAGAAAGTAAAAATCAAGTTGAAACTACGTATTTTTCATTTTTTGGCTACCATTTTGAGCTCTAGGAAGTTTATAAATGTTAATTTTGCATCAATTTTCACCAATTTTTTACCAAATTTCATGTTGTTTGTGCCTAAAAGGATCAATGTAATTGTTTTTTACGAATCAATTTGTAGATTTGAGGTGTTTTTGGAAGTGAAATTGTCCCCCATCTCGTGTAAAAACATGAATGATCAAGTCAAGAAGTTGCAGAGCCAAATTTTGGATGGATAAGAATGAAATAATGAAATGAAATGTGGTCGTGCATGCCTTGAAGGATGGAAAACATGCCTCCATAATGAATAATGATGAAGGTTTTCTAATAATTCGACCTTTTTTGAAATAGCTGGCAACCTTTTATTGTAAATATGTTAAATGTCCTCTATCTGCAAATCATGTTGGAATTTTGTAACAAACTTGATGCTTGGCATATTATTTTCTTGGGAAAGAAGGATCAAATGTAATAGAATGTTATATAATGCATGTTTTTGACATGCAAAAGGTCGGAGAAACTTATAATTTCATAGGAAAATCTGGTAAGAAGCCCATTCTTTGAGAAACCACCTGAGAACCATTTCTAATTCCTTTTTGCATCAGATTTGTATCATGTTGAGTTGGTTTCAGTTGTAAAGCCATCAAAAAGCTCTGAGATTGTTCTTATAACATTCCCTTGTTGATAAATTTGGTCATTATAGATTATTTTGTGTTGTCTCTTGGCAAAATTTGCATGCACTTATGTTTCAGAATGTTTTCAATTTTTTTTCTTTCTCCTGTTGCAGTCTTGTGTCTAAAATATCTCTTGATCATACATGGTCTCATTTCTTGTCGATAGTTTAGTGGCATTTGAAATCTCACATTCAGAAGAGCTTTCATCTGATAAAGAGATAAACAGATTTTAAATCACTTTACCTTCCTTGAATTTAGAGATTATTTGTAAACCTTTGGGTGCACCTTAGGTCATGATAAAATAGAGGTTTTTGGATGCTTTATTGGTTCATCTACTTCAATATTTTATGGAAGGTTGTCAAATATTGTGTGGAAGAGTGCAGATCTAGGCCTACATTTGGTGCACATATCCTGGTTGAAGGATTACTTCAACCCCTTTGAAGTATTCTGTTGTTTAGGTCTTACAAATTTCTTGCAAAGGTCCTCAAAGATTTTGGCAAATTCTGGTTAGTCTTGTCTAAAATCTCCCACCAAAAATTCATTCAAAATAACCAACTCTACCCCATACTACCCCTGCACTGCATTGTGTGTCAATAATAGAATACAATCGATTTACAAAAATTCCATAAGAAAATCAGGATCATATAATGTCTTCAGTAACCCTTGCCTTGCATTGAAAATATCTCCATAATCTAGGAGTGACAACTTGTGAAAGTTAGATTTGGAGTGTTGATCATATTTTCCCAAGGCCTTTTCATACTATTTGCACAAATTAAGGGATATCTTCATCTCCTTCCCCATTTGAGGGTTACAAAGTAGTTTCTCTTACCTTGGTTGAAAGGCACAACCTAAAATAGTTAGGACAAGATCAAGTCAAATTTTAGTGCTAGCCATCTCTGCACAAATATGAGTGCCAATTAAATCACATCCCCGGATACCAAATGACATACAACATGATCTATCTATCTTCAAGCTTCATGTTGTATATTTGATTATGCTTAGAGTGAAAAGGAGAACAAATTTGGGTACCAACACCAATGGCGCCACTGATTGGGAACGTTTTGAATTCTTGGGGAATAATTTGCATTGCTGAGATTGATTTGCTGATTTATTACTAGTCCATATCTATTTATCCCATCAACAACACCAACACCAGTGGTACTGTTGCTGGGGACTTCTTGAAATTTTTTGAGATATTTTAATGCATATCAAACCCTGGTAATGTCCCTTGCAAATTTTTCATGCAAATACATTGTTGAAGCATCATTTTATAATCATATTTTTAAGGATTAAGTGAAGATATAAGTTCTACCTACAATTTTATTAGTTTCTAGCATTTTTTACACTTCATTTTCATTTGTGGTTGATAAATTCAAGAAAAGGAAGGTTTGATCTATAAAGTTTGGCAAGATTTTCAGTGCTGATAGGTATTTGACAGAGTATTTTAGTGCATTTACACAACTAGGGTAAAAGTCCTTAGTGGTGACTCCATGCTATTTTGATCTTGATAAATACCAGTGTCTTAGCTTTCTATCATTTATTTTTGTGTTGCTAATCTCTGCAAAACTGGAAGGAAGAAGATCTCTCTTCATTAGAGACTCTGCTAAGAAGTTGTTTTCAGATTCAAGGAACTTAGAGTTAGAAGGGAGAAGAGTTTGGAAGGTTGTTAAAGGTCAGACATCAGGAAAAGGTATATCCATTGGTGAGAGAGATTATCCTTTAGTAGAGGATTATCACTCTTCTTCTAGTGATTCTGATTCAAGCAATCCTCTCATAAACTTGTTTACTTCAACTAGTGAAGGTCCTTCTGTTATACCTGGTGAGTTCCTTCTTCAATCTGCACCTCTGTGTTTCAATTCAAATAAAACTTTCCAAGAAAATCAGCACTTAGAGAATACCAATCTTGTGAATCACATTCTTGAGCTCCAAAGACCTTGCACTCCTCATTAGCTTATGTCACCCCCAAGATCACCTCCACCAAACAATATGGCTCAACCTAGACCTCCATTTTTTGTTAACACCTTTGGTCCTATAAACTTTAGAAGAATGGATGGTTACCCAAATTTTGTCCCACAAGATGTCAGAAATAGGTTGCCAAAGTTCCAAGGTAACAATGCTATAACTGGTGATCAACATCTAAAACTTGTTGTTAACATTATGGAGGATTTTTAAATAGAGTTTGAAGATGTGTATATTAAATTTTTCATTTATACACTAAAGGAGGATGTAGGGGATTGGTACAAGGATTTGCCTGATAATTCTATTGATTCATGGATTGAGATGAAGAATGCATTTAGGTTACAATATGGTGACAAGACTAATCCTAGATTTCTCTTGTCTGAAATTATTAATATCAATAAGAACCCAAATGAATCAGTTCATGACTTTAACACAAGGTTTAACAAGACATCGAGAAGGCTACTTGTTAGTCTGAGGCCTTGTGATGAGTCTTGTTTAATCAAATATGAAAATGCATTTGATAAAAAAATAGCATATTACCTAAGAGACAAGAACCCTACCAATCTAAGGCAAGATTTCACCATGGAACTTGAAATTGAAAACAATATCAAAGCAATTGGGAAACCTATCAAGAGAAATGTTGTAAAGTTAATAAACCCTGAAAAACCTCAAGCTAACAAGGGTGCTGATTTGGAGGAGGCTGTGAAGACTTTGGTAGGGGCTGTCAAAGAGATTTCCTACAAGTTAGCAAGAGCTAAGAAGGGAATTAGGTAGACTTCATAAGGTTAGCCAAGAGAAAAAAACCATGACATATTTTCCAACCATCCTAGAGGTGATCAAAGGGTAGATGATAGAGGGAAATGACCCATGGGATCTAAAAATAGACATCCTCAAGCATGTGAAGGAAGAGTGTTACCTGATCCCCTAACTGTAAGGGTTACTGATATTGATTGGTGTGATAGGTGTTTTATGCCCCATCCTCCATGTGAAATGGACCAGCAAGAAGGTGAAGCTAATAATGATGATGTACTGATGACGATATCTGCATGGTGGGCTATTCTTCAAGCTCACAAGGAGTAGTAACATCTACTGAAGTGATAAATGCAAGGACAGCTACAACCTTTTGGGATTGCATCAAATGGGTATAATTCTTTCTTCCCCCTCATAATCTTGAATTTTATGTAGTGCAAGCTTTTGAAATTTCTAACAATGACTTTGAATACTTAAGAGCTTTGATGATTAAGAAGTATGATGGTGGTATCCCTTCGAAGGAAGATAGAAAATTATTGATGAATGTTGTTTTAGCTCAAGAGAAAGATTATAACACTAGGAGAAAAGTTGTTAAGGGAGTTGGGCCACAAACCAAACCTAAAACACCCTTTCTCACAAGCATTCCCAAAGAATATTCTAGGAGAGAAGCACCTTCTAGAAGCTTTGTTGTCCCAAGCAAAAATTACAGTCCACCTCATGCCCAAGCTGCCAAGAATCCCATGCCATGTGATGAATCTATTTATCTCCCTTCCAATGTTGCTTTGCCAAAGAGTGTTCCTTATGATGTAGCCCAATTATTGAGACAAATCAAAGTGAGTGTTCCAATCATTGAGTTTCTTATAATTCCTAAGCATAAGAAGAGACAATTTGAGTACTTAGGATTAAAGGAGGAGAAGACTACTCTGAGCAGAAATGTAAATGTTGTTGAAACTCCTCCTCAGATCATTATAGACCTTGAAACACCACTAGCATTAGAGGATCTTGGAGAAACATCCAAGGTATACTTGGGGACATCCTTGGTTGATTCCCAATTTAATGTTGATCCATTCTTCACAACTTTGATCGTAAAGGATAGACTACTTCACAGTTGTATGTTTGATTCCAGTGCATCATGTAATGTCATGCCTCTAGAAGTCATGAATGAGTTGGATATCAAAGTGAAAAAAGCCTATGGAAAGTGTACTACCATGGATTCAAGAGAAGTGTTGGTAGTTGGTTGTGTGAAGGGTTTGGTGGTGCAGCTTGCATCTTATCCCAAGAGGAATTTAAAATTAGATGTTGTGATTGTTGATTGCCCTACCAAATGGTGTATGTTATTCTCAAGAAAGTGGGCTGTAAGTTTTTTTGGGAGCATCCAAATGGATATTTATTTTTCCACCATTCCCATTGAAGGCATCCTTGTCAAGATCTATGGAGAAAAGAAGATGTTGCATCTAATTGAGGATCCAAACAATGCTTCCTATGAGGTGTTGTTTATTGATGTTGATGCTGATAATTTTATTGGGTTTGGTGATGGAAAATAACACAAGATGGATCAGACAAAGTGCCTTGAATAGGTAAGTTCTCCTTGGAATTTGTTATTTGATGGAGCTTGCTCCAAATTTGGAAATGGTTCTGGTATAATTTTGATTTCTCCTAGCTTGGAAGAGTTTTTTTTTTCCTTCAAGATTAATTTTGAATGTACTAAAAACATTGTTGAGTATGAAGCCTTATTGTTGGGTCTGAGAATTGCATGGAAGTATGGTGTCAAGGAAATCATTGCAAAGGGATATTCAGAGCTGATTGTTAAACAAATAAGAAAATTGTATGCTACAAAAAATCAGCGGATGAAACAGTATAAGCATGCATTTTGGGATCTAATTGAGATGTTTGATTCCTTAAATATTGTGCACCATGATAGAAGTTTCAATGTTGCTACTAACAAGTTGGCAGTGTTGGGTTCAATATTTGGGGATTGCACCATTTCACCTTATTGTGAGTACAATGTTTAAGTGTTAACTAGGCCAGCTATCCCTGACAACATCAAGCATTGGAAAGTGTTTAATGATGATGCTCAAGTGCAAAGGTTCTTACAAAATCAAGGTGAGTTTGCAGATCAGAATATTGATTAGGAACTAATGGTGTGTGTGACTGAAGGAAGAGATATTTTGTTTGGAAAATATATTATCCAATTGAAAACTAAAACCATTCCTAGAGGGTTGGTTGCTCTTAAGTCAAATTTCAACAATGTTGATTGCATCATCAATAGAAAAATGTCCATCTCAAGGCATGTGGAAGAGCATAAATTGGGAACAAAGGAAAAGCCAAGAAAAGTTTGGCTGGGTGGAAGTTTAAGAAAGGAAGAAAAATAGTCCTACCTCTAATTGTTAAAACAATATCAAGACTGTCTTGCTTGGTCATATTTAGAGCTGAAAGCATATAGAGAAGAATTGTTCCAACATGAGATACCTCTTGAGAAAAATGCCAAACCATTTAGACAAAAGCAAAGGAAAATCAATCCACTTCTCTCCATGAAAATTCAATATGAATTGAAGAAACTGAAAGAGGGAGGGATCATTCAACCCACAAGGTATTCATCTTGGGTTGCAATCCTTGTGCCAGTCAGAGAGAATAATGGAGATATCAGACTTTGTGTAGACTTTAGAAATCTGAATAGAGCTTCATTGAAAGACAATTATCCTTTTCCAAACATGGAGAACATGTTGTAGTTAGTGAATGGATCTGAATTGTTTTCCACCTTGGATTGTTTCTTTGGCTACAATCAGGGTGTTGTCAAGGAGTTAGAAAGATTTAAAACTACCTTTACCACTCCCTAGGAAACATATGTTTATGTGAGAATGTCTTTTGGTCTCATGAATGCTGGAGCTACCTTTCAAAGAGAAATGGATGTTGATTTTGCTGGTTACATGAATGACTTCATTACATTTTATCAGGATGATGTGACTGTGTTTTCAAGGAGTAGAAAAGATCACTTGCAGCACTTGGAAAGAATGTTGATCAAATGTAGAGAATTTGGAATCTCTCTCAATCCAAAGAAGTGTCACTTTGGAGTGTAAAAGGCCAAGCTGATTGGTCATATTGTTTCAAAGGATGGTGTCATGATTGACCCTGAGAGAGTAGAAGTAATTAGCAAGGTCCCAATTCCAAGAACAAAGAAGGGTATCCAATCCTTCTTTAGGCAGATTAACTTCATTAGAAGGCTTGTGTCCAATTTTGCTGAGTTAACTCTTCCTATCACATGCATGTTAAAGAAATACCAAGTTATCAAGTGGGAGGAGGCTGCTATTCAGGATTTTGAATGAATCAAAGAAGCACTTAAACATGCACCTGTCTTGGAAGCCCCGAATTACAAGAATCCTTTCCAAATATTCTCCTTTACTTCTGAAAATACTATTGCATCTATTTTTATCCAAAAGGATCAAGATGGGGATGAGAGGACTATTTCCTTCTTTAGCAAGGCTTTACAAGTTGTTGAGTTAAAGTACAAAATCATGGAAAAAGAAACATTTTCCTTGGTGAAAGCAACAAAGGTTTTTGGGACTTATATCTTAAGGTCAAAAGTTTTTTCTTATGTTCCCCACACCATGGTAAAATATATCTTATCAGAGATGGAGATCTCAAGTAAAATATGTAGATGGGTGAACAAATTGTAGGAGTATGATATGGACATCCAAACCACAAAGCTAGTAAGAGGTTTGGGTCTTGCCAAGCTCATGGCTAAGAGCAACTTGTAGACTGTGGAAGTGAATGAGGTAGAGGAAGAAAGGGCATATGTTCTTGAGAAATTGGTAAGTTTTTAGTGGTACAAGGATATAAGATTTTTCCTTGGACACCTATGTTGTCTTGATCATTTAAATAAAAATCAGAAAAGAGCCCTCAAGCTGGCTTCTCAAAAATACATCATCACCGAATTTGGGCTGGATTGGAAGACCCCTGAAGGTGTTCTCTTGAAATGTATAACTGAAGATGAAGCTCAAAAATTAGTTACTGATTTCCATGGCAGAGTTTGGGGATGACACTTTGCTGGAAGGGTTACACCACACAAAGTTTTGAGACCTAGTTATTGGTGGCCTAATCTTTTCAAAGATGCAACCATGCTGGTTAGAAAATGTGAAATCTTCTAGCATTTCTCTGGAAGAATGAAAGCTTCATGCTCCCTTCCTTTGCAACCTGTATCAATTGAATCTCCTTTCAAACAATGGGGGATGGAATTCATTGGTGAGATCTCAGACCCTTCCAGTGCTGGACATAAATGGATCCTTGTAGCCATAGATTACTTCACCAAGTGGGTAGAAGCAATCCCCACCAAGAAAGCAACACACTAATTTGTTATGGATTTCTTGTTGAATAATATAATATGTAGATTTGGTGTACCATTAAAGATTATAGCTGATAATGCCATGTGTTTCAGAGCTAAACATTTGATGGCAATGTGCAAAGAGTATGGAACCAATCTGACTTATTATTCAAACTATAACCCCCAAGGAAATGGAAAATCTAAGTCCAGCAATAAGAACTTGTTGAAGATCATTAGGAGAACCTTGGAGTTGAACAAGAGAAAATAGGGTGAACAAATAAAATTTGTAGTTTGGGCTGATAGAATCACTGCCAAGAGAGCTACTGGTAAGAGCCCATTTTAACTGGTGTATGGAACTCAAGCTCTGTTACCCTTACATCTGCAATTATCTTCATTTCAGTTTGTTCAACAACTTGAAGATCAAGAGTTCAGTCCATATGAAGCAAGGATTAATCAGATTGTGGAACTAGATGAAGAGAGAAGAGCATCCCACCAAAGGCATGTTAGATTTAGAGAGAAGTTGAAGAGGTTGTTTGACAAGAAGGTTACTCCTAGGGCCTTCAATATTGGAGATCTAGTTTTGTTGCGGGATAGCATAAATGAAGATAACGGAAAACATGGAAAATTTGATGCATTGTGGATGGGCCCTTACTCCATTAATATCATAATTGGTGAGAATACCTTTTTTCTCAAGGACTAAGATGGGGAATTTCTTGAATTTCCTGTTAATGGTAGGCATCTAAAGCATTTCTTGGATTAATCCTTGAATTTTAGGTATGCACCAACTTGTATAGTGTATAGTCTTTGGATTTTTCTTTGTTTTTGGTGTTTTGGTGGTTCTTGACTTGCCTTGGTGTGTGGCAGCCATTTTTGGTCAGTTTCTCAGCTAGTTTTTGGTGGCTTTGGCTCATGAATCCATTTTCCCAATGGATTATTTTGATACTTGGTTTACTTATTATTCTTGTGGCACTCACTGGGAGTGCCCATCCCTGAGAAGGAGCCAATGTTGGTGCCCATTTTGATCCTCTGGTATATTGCCATCTTTCCCCTTTATTTTGTATGTTTTGAAACATTTTTCTTCAAAATTGGTGGTCTGTAAAATTTCCCTCCAGATTGAATGCCTTGAGAAGCTCATAAACTCATTATTTTTCCCCAATTCGAATGAAATATACATGTATGCCTTACTTTGTGCCCTAAATTTCCAAATCCACGAGCCTATGTCATTTTTTCCACTTTTCTCATCCTTTAGAGCACGTGATTGTTCATTTCATGCATATTTCCCCTAAAAAATACTTTACTAAGGTCGTAAACTGCCTAAAATCAGTTTCCATTTGTTTTTTGACAAGAAATCCTTTGCCTATGAAGAAAAAATCAAATTCGGGCATCTCTAGCAAATTCTGTGTTTTTTTTACGGTCATACGGGTGTCGTTTTCCCATCAAATTAAAGCTCAAGCATCCCCTCATATGTGGCCATTTTTCGTTGGTCAAGACTTGGTGGGTTTCTTAGAAAACTTAATGTTTTGTGGTTTTAGAAAAAAATGTAAAATTCTCTTGCAGCTCCATAGGTCCTAGAGGAGGGACACGTTTCATAAGAAGAAACAAGGGCGAACAGGTGGGTCAGTTTGTGCCTTAGCACACTTTGGAAAAGTGTGTAGAAATGGATAAAATCCCCCAAGGCCCGCATCCAATCTTAGGAGGACACGTGGTAGGTGAGAATGGAATGCTGGCACGGGACTTAGAATATTTTTCCCTTTTTGGCAAAAAAGTTAAAAAGGTTGAGGAAAGGGCCGCTGGTCTGCAATGGAGTGAAGGGAGACACGTGGTGGATTAAGAGCATAGAGTGGGTTAGCAGGCCATCAGAGGAAAAAGGTAAAATTTTCCCTTTTCGTAAAATGAGTCAGAGTAAGAATTTGAAGCACTAGCCCGCAAATGAACCACATGGAGACATGTGGCGGGTGTAGAAGAAAGTGCAGGCTGCCGGAGGAAAAGGGAAATTTTTTCCCTTTTTACAAAATGACTTAAAGTAAAAATTTTAGGCGTGGCTCTGTGACAAAGTAGAGGGACACACATGACAGGGACGGAATCGGATCCATGGGTCCGTGAAGACTAAGTCAGAAATTTTCCCTTGGTGAAAAAGGGGTGTTAAAATGAGAAATGAGCTCGCATATCCTCAGCGATAGAGAAGGTGACATGTGTCAAGGATACAGATGGAGGTGCGAGCCCATAGGGAAAAAGGTGAAAATTTTCCAAATTTCCAAAAAAGGTGGAAATGTGTAGAATTGAGCTGTGGTCCCAATGGAACCCACCATATGCCACGTGTCAGCACCAAATTTCAAGGGTGGAGGGGCGGAGAAAATTGTCAAGTTTTTACATTTTTATCAAAATGTTAAAAAGTAAAAAAGTGATCCCAAATCCATTCCCAATTGCATGTTGACATGTGGAGGGCTCATATTAAAGGGACAAAGGACAAATCAACGGTAACTGTGCATTTTTCATTTTGGCTGCCATTTTTTCTCTAGGAAGCTTGGAGATGTGAATTTTGCATCAATTTTCATCAAATTTTTGGTGAATTTGTGTCATTTGTGCCTGCAAGGACCAATGCAAGTGGTTATAAGGATCAATTTGTAGATTTGAGGTGTTTTTGAAATGATTTTTTCCCTAGCCCGTCCAAAACATGAAATATCGAATCAAGAAGTTGCAGAATCAAATTTTGGAGGGATAAGGATGAAATAATGAAATGAAAGGGGTCTGCATGCTTTGAGGATGAAAAATGTGCCTCCAAAATGGATAATGATGAATTATTTGAAATGATTTTTCTTTTTTGAAACATTTGGAAACTTTTTTTGCAAATATGTTAATGGTCCCTATCTACGATTCATGTTGGAATTTTGTAACAAACTTAATGCTTGACATATTCTTTTCTTAAGAAGTATCAAATGTAATAAAATGTTATATAATGCATGTTTTTTGACATGAAAAAGGTCGGAGAAACTTAGAATTTCACAAAAAAATATGGGAAGAAGCCCATTCTATGAGAAACCGCCTGAGAACCATTTCTAATTCCTTTTTGTATCAGATTTATATCATGTTGAGTTGGTTTTAATTGTAAAGCCATCAACAAGCTATGATATTGTTCTTATAACATTCCCCTACTGATAAATTTTGTCATTCTGGATTATTTTGTGTTGTCTCTTGGAAAAATTTGCATGCAGTTATGTTTCAGAATGTTTTCAATTTGTGTTTCTTGCTCCTATTGCAGTCTTGTGTCTAAAATATCTCTTGATCATACATGGTCTCATTTCTTATTGATAGTTTAGTGGAATTTGCGATCTCACATTCAAAAGAGATTTCATCTGATAAAGAGATAAACAGATTTAAAATTACTTTACCTTCCTTGAATTTAGAGATAGTTTGTAAACCTTTGGGTACACCTTAGGTCATGATAAAATAGAGGTTTCTGGATGCTTTTTTGGTTCATCTGATTCAAGATTTTGTGGCAGGTTTTTAAAGATTGCATGGAAGAGTGTAGATCTAGGCCTACATTTGGTGCACATATCTTGGTTGAAGGAGTACCTCAACCCCTTTGAAGCATTCTATTGTTTAGGTCTTATAAATTTCTTGCAAAGGTCCTCAAAGAATATGGAAAATTCTGGTTAGTCTTGTCTAAAATCTCCCACCAAAAATTCTTTCAAAATAAATAACCCTACCCCATACTACCCTTACATTACATTGTTTGTCAACAAAAGAATACAATCCATTTACAAAAATTCACAAAGCAAATCAGGATCATACAATGTCTTCTGTAACCCTTTCCTTGCATTGAAAATATCTCCGTAATTTGGGAGTGACAACTTGTGAAAGTCAGATTTGGAGTGTTGATCATATTTTCCTAAGGTCTTTTCATATTATTTGCAAAAATTGAGGGATATATTCATCTCCTTCACCATTTGAGGGTTAAAAAGTAGGTTCTCTTACCTTGGTTGAAAGGTAGAACCTAAAATAGTTGGGACAAGATCAAGTCCTATTTGAGTGCTATCCATCTCTTCACAAATCTGAGTTCCAGTTACATCACATCCCCGACTACAAAATGACATACGACATGATCTATCTGTCTTTAAGCTTTATGCCATATCTCTGATGCTTCTCAAGCTGAAAACAAGAACAAATTTGGGTACCAACAGGTCATATTGTTACGTAGTTATAACAATTATTTATTTGATTTATTTTGCTTCTCAGATGTATTTTTGGAAGCTATTGTGATTACCGTTGTACTTGTGCAACATCTCATTTGTCTATACATGGATGTTAAATTCCTATAAGAATTTCAGCCCATCTATTGTAATTTGATTGGATTGATTATTAATAAAATAACTAGGATTTCATCCTTATTTGAATTTATAAAAAAAAAAATTGAGTTTTTTAAAGATATTTTTTGCTAGAATTGGCATTTTTCTCCAAAACATGTTTCTTGACTTTCCAAGCCTTAGAATGATTTTATTCACCTAATATACACAAGCTAAAAGTATTTTATTGCTTCACTTTACACCATAGAGACTCACATGACTCACATGCACCTAAAAGACATCAACTTGAATTAGCATGGACTGAAAAGAAACCAACACTTTGTGACTACTTAGACACACCACTTCCATGACAAAGAAGCATTGAGACAACAAAAAGACATCAATGATAATAAGACATAAAGGTGGGAAACAAGGAAACTAAAATTTGTGAATTCGGTGGCTTAATATTATTGTTTAAAAACTTTACAACTGACAAAATACTGACAAGGGTCTGACATTGTGAAGCTATATGGCGTTATCTCTTTAGTTAAACGTTTACAATAATAAGTAAGTTGACAAGTCAATAACACACAGACTTCTCTAATTAGCTAAAGCTTCACAAAAGCATAAGACAATCTAGCAAACTATGACAACAAAAAAATGACACATGGATATTTTTGATTGGTTAAGACTTCACAAAGGTACTAATAATGTGACCCTGCGAAGCACACATGCAACCATTTAATTATCTTGAACTTTGCAATTTTGTATACTGCACTATGTCGGGGTAGATTTAGAAAATATAATTAATTATTCCTAAGGGAATTTTTGGGTCTAAAACATCTAAACAAGAAACATAAATGTAAAGAGACAGAAACATAGAAAACACAACCCATAATTACAGAGAAAAAATAATATTTCTCGAGACACTAATAAAACTTATAAGAATACTTCAAATTCAGTAAAAAAATATTAATTTGGTATTTTTCTACATAGATTTAAATAGATTTTGATTAAAAATAGACACATACAACTAAAATTACATATTTTATTGAATTTTTCATATAATTCACCATTTTTAATAATAAAAGCATGTATTTTTAAAGATATGAATAAAAAATATGTAGAATTCATTTATTTGCACATTTTTAACAATATAAATAAAAGAATTAACTTCCTTTTATTAGATTTTGACGTTTACAGAGCTTTGACAGATGTTTATAAAATTTTAACAAAAACTTATAGAGAATTTATAGACAAAATACTTATATGAGATAATTCAAAAAAATTCTTATACAAAATTCCAATCAGATTCAGGAAATAGACACCAAACTATGGCCACACTTGAGAGGAATTTGATATACACCCTGTGTATGTTCATCTTGCCTTGGCCAGGACCATCTAAGGTTGTACTCTATACCCCTAGTTAGGACATTTCTGGTGTGCCTATCTCTACCCACCACCTTCCTGTACCTATTCAGCCTTGGAATTTACTTCGATAGACTCAATTAATAATATTCTTAAGCATAATTTGATTATCTTCTCTCAGAATCACAATGATTCAATTATGTCTCTCCTTTCAGTTTGACATGTTGTTTATAGTTTTTCTTTGGAAGTTAATAACCATCATGTTGGTTATTCACACATTTTCATAAATATATTAAGGATATTTAATCAAAATATCGTGACATTCATTACATCAATAGCTCTTTACAATACCTTTTGCTTAATTTAAAAACTTTTCATAAGTCTTTAATTCTTTTTAAGCCTTAGGGATTTAGTCACATAACAGTCTTGACTCTAAACCATTACACAAATTCTCTCAATAATTATTCAACCAGTAAAAACCTTCCTCAACCTTCAAATCATGCCTTAATACCTGCTATTCACATTTACATGGGTTGTACTTTTCCCTCCAAGAGCACTAGTTCAAAATTGAACCCAAAGATCACTTAAATATGCATTCTTTCTCCTAAATAAAAAAATAGTTCAGTACACCATGAATAATTAAAAAAAAAAACTTAATAAACTCCTAATTAACTCATTACAACATTCACATATGACCCATATAGGTCAGCCATGCCCAAAACCACTCAAATTACACAAAATAGGCTCAAAACCCGATCACTAAGATGAGTAAAATACACTAAAACCAAAAAATTGATTAGTAAATATATTAAATTCAGAAAAATGTTTAATTTATCATAAATACATCATCCATGGTTGTTAATTATCCTGGACCAATCAAATAATTCATAACACAACTTAAAATCCTCATATCCTTCACTAAATAGTTGCTTCCAGCACCTTGTCTTCAGCTTTGGGCCTCAAGATAACTCAATATCAACTAAAATATGGAATTTAACCAATATATGGAATCATAAGGACATTTAAATAAAATCCATGCATGTTATATCTCTTTAAAAATCCATGTGTTCAAACCACATAGAGTTTCCTCTTCTCCAAATCATGCTACCCAGAAACTAGTTTTGCAAACTCAACTAGTTTTTTCCCTTAATTCAACTTCCAAGATCTATAAAGCCCTTAAATATGAAAAAAATCCATCCCTATTAACTCTCCAACTTATATCAATCATCAACCAATCCTTTTTAAGCCTCAACCAATTCAATATTTCATCCTGAGAAAACCTGGCTTAAAAATACACATACCTTCTTCCTCACAAAATGACCTGAAAGACCCATCAAATAAAATCACCAAGATAAAAACCATAAATCAATAGAAATATATATAAATATTATTTCCATAACATATTTCAACTCCTTCAAACTCCAAGTGGAAGGCCTTCATCCAATATTATCTATGGAAATTGCTTCTTAAGCCTTTTAGGACTCCAGAACTGACCATGAGCTCAACTTGCTCCATCACCAAAAAACTATCATCTAAGCTTAAAAAAGCATGGAAAAATATTATAAATAATTTATAATAACTTAGGAACCTTCAAAAAGCAATAACAACTCAAAATCATCACTTTACCTCTTGAATCCATTTAACATCATGCTAGAACAAACATCCTCTATATTTGACCCTCAAAGAATAGGTCATAACTTATTTATACCATATCAAAAACAAAATTTTGATATATCTTTAGAAATATTTATGAACCGGGATCAAAAAACATCTTTAATGGAGTCCTAGCTCCTCATGTTGCTCCTACAATTTCACTTTTACCACAAACTACCACAAAAACCAGTGTTTATAAATAGGGTAAACTTTTCCATTTTTCACTTAAACCATGACATGAAACTATCAAGGAAATATAGAAAAATTCAAGGGATAAAAAATGTCAATTTATACTTCACCTTCTTTGGGTAACTTTTTCCTAAACTGAACTTCTTAGAAATAAGAATTTTTAGGTGGGGCCCACATACTATCACAAGCACTATCTTACCTTTCTGGAAAGATGGAAGAGTCCTCTAAAAAATACCATTTATAATTTTTCATAACCAATAAAAAATGTCTTAATATTCTTCATTTTCTCCAAGTATCTTTGAGCTATGGTTTAGCTAGGGTTTCAAAGCAACTTACCTTTTTAACGATCGTTCATAAACACGTGACGATAAAACCACCTAATTATTTTTTTTAAACCTTTGTAACTTACCTGATAATATATGTCAAAGATATCAAGTCCTCATCAAAAGTATACAATTAACAACAAGCATCACAAGGCCCAATTTTGCTTCAAATACACACTGTAACATACCTTGTTTTTCCAAAACTTGCATATTTTGCAAATACCTCTTCATAATGACCTAAAAATTCTCCTAAATCATCATGAAAACATCCTATACATGTCCATACTCACCATATAATCCAAGTAACTCTAAAAATTTCAAGCCATTAAGACTTACCTATGTTATCTTGCTTTTTTCTCATCTGTTTGCTTCCCAAGGAACCAAAAACACCACCAAACCTCCAAGAAATGACCTAAAAATCATCATACAATTTAGGTAAACTAACACCTTACTGATACCATGCTCCAAAAATACTAATCAACATAAAACCTCATGACTCCATACCATTTTACATACTACAGGGTTACGAATAATCCTAAAATATCTTGACTCAACACATACAACCCATGCAATTGACCATGTTGACCTCATACAAACTCATGTATACCTCATGAAACTCAACAACTCACTTAGGAGGACTCAAACCATGACTATGCAAGCTAGAACCATGCCAAGACACCATGACAACTCACTAAATCTTAACACTACTAATCATCCTTCATGTTTGACTTTAAATGACACCTCATGGAGACCCATAAAACACCATGACACCCTTTTCCATCAATGGATTTGACATTAATGACAACACAAACACACAATGTCCAACAATTTGATCACCATAGGTAAAATATATTCAATGTTAGTAGTTTCAACATCATCATGCATAGGGTCATCAAGTTGAATTGTACATGAAAGTGTAAATTTTTCCATAGAAAAATTATGTTCAAGTGTATCATGTATTATTTCACTAATTATATCATGATTGATTGAAGTAGAGGATATAGGATCACAAATAAAACCTATAACTTTATAATGTATAATCTATTAAGAAGTATCATCTTATGCAATATTATCAGGATTAGTGCTAAGAACATTGTCACAATAATGACCACCATTAGAGTGTGTATCATGTAAAGTGGGAGAATACACATCATTATGTTCAATTTCATGAGGATCATTTCTAAGAGAATCATAACAATAGTAATATTATTAGAGTGTATATAAGTTTCCTCTTTAAGACTAGGTGTATTTTTTTGGATAGAGGGTAAATTTGAGGGTTTTTAAAGGACCCACATCCTTGTACATATTTGAGGATTTTTGAGAGGATCCAAAACCTTTTTTACAATTATGGGAAGCAACACAAGGAACCCCAATGAATAATCCTCATAACCATAAATGTTGATGCAACATCTATGACAAGTTAAACAATCTCCAGAGTGAAGCTAGAACAATAATGTAGTGACCTTCATGAGTGAAGAAGTATCTCTAGTGAAGAAACAATGATACATCATCCAAAGAAAGTGAAAAAATATCTAGAGTGAAGAAAACAAGAATGCAGTGACTACAACGAGTGAAATAATGGCCTTAGCAAAGCAAAAACCTACATATTACAACAATAGCAAGTGAAGAAATCAACACATTGTGACTGCAGCGAGAAGAGAAGCCACATCTAGTGGTAAAACCATCTTAGAGAGGATTGTGCCTCAGGGGAATTTGAACATGGGTGGGAAAGAGCACAACCTTGTGACTTGACCACACCACTCCCACCCTATCGGCTTTAGACTAGGTATAACTGATAGCTCATTAGGAACAAGTTTTACAATAACAAACATAGAGATTACATATTCCTAGGGTAAATTAAGGTGAAATTTATTGGATTCTATAATTTGTGAAGTAATTTTTTTACATACAAGGTGAATGTTAATATAATCACCAAGAGGTACAAGAGGCCATGGGATGAAGGCATGATAGTGAAAAAATCAAGCTGGAACCACAATATACAATACAAATATGGAACCTCAAGGCTTAATTAATGGATTCAACTTAGGAATGTATTGGCAATATCTTGGTTAGTTCTCACATTAGTGAGTCTTATATTTTTATGGTTTAATCAATTATAATAAACAATTATATTTTCTATGATGATATAATTGTTAGTGAGGTTTTTTATAACCTACGTATAATAGGTGTGTGTTACAACAACTCATATATATTTGATGAATAATTGTATAATCTTTGTTAGGCCTCCTATTTTATAAGAGATAACATATCCTATTAATATGTATCATGTCTATTGAATAATTAATTAAAAATCAATTAACCTAAGTTTTTACTATGCAAAATTGTTTGATATTTCTCATTTTTTATTAGAGAAAGTGATATGGAGGAATGAAATAATCTTGGGAAATTTTATAGATATCAATTACCCCAATTATGGAAGCCCATCAAAACTTGATCTATATGTTATATTAAGTATGCATATTGTAAAACATTTGGTTTTTTGTATGGATGATCCATTTTTTTAAAGATCCTCATTATTGTTCCATTGTATGCACTGAAGCCTTGTATGGACTATATTTTCTTTGGTTTACATCTACTACAAACTATTATAACACTATATTTCCTGATCCCAAATATCTTATCTTGGATTTGATCTTTGGCACCAAATGCTATCAATTTTCATAAGATTTCAGACACCATAGCCATATACTACAAAAGTATTATCAGTTTTTCAAAGACCCTCTTCATTGTATGAATGACATAAAAACTTGAGCTCCACATCAAAAAATCATACATGATCATGGAAATTGAATTTTTTAAATCCTAATGTATTCTTTTTTTATTACTGAGAACTCAAAATCAACATATTGGGTTTCCAATATATATATATATATATATATATTGGAAAGGAAACCTTTACCAAGATATTCATAATGTAAGGTCAAGCATTCCATCCTCCATCTCAGCATCCAGTTATGCCACATATAACTCAGATGGATCAATAAATAACACCAAATATTGGAGTTATGTGAAATGTATATGAAGATCTTGCCACATATTTCTAACATGTTCAAATTTGGCATTACATTGATCCCCTCAATATTTCCTTCAACATTGAAGTCAATGACATTCACATTGATATGTGTGCTAACCACAATATGTGTTTGTTACACTTCTCATTAGTAAATTCCTTCATTCCACAGCTCATTATCATGTTGTCTACCCATGTTTTTTCCACCTAACTTCCTTTGGTTTCTACACAGAGGTTTGGGTTTAATTTGAAAAATCCACATTAATTGGAAAGTATTTGCCATTTAGTGCATACTAATTCTTGAAGATCTCATCATATACATTGGTGGATATTTCTTAAGAAGCTATTTTTGGCAGTCTAGGAATTTAATTTAGATTAGGTAATTATTTGGTTTTAAGGGGACCAAAAAACCCACAGTACATATATATATTTGATAGTAGCCAGGGTGAAAGAACAACCCCCAAAAAAATAAGGGCCCAGAAAGGAGTAAAACAATTGGCAAACACAAAAGCCCAACAAAGAGTGAGGAACACACAACCTAAATTACATTATTTTTTTTATAAAAACCCCTAAACACTACTACAGAACAGAGGAAAAACTAGAAGGAAAAAAAACAAAAGGACCCATGACCCAATCAACACAAGCTAAACTAATGTTTCATTTCTTATTGCTCTTAGTTCTAAAGATAGGACCTTGATTCATAAGTTCTAGATTCTTCCAAGGAGTAAGATGTATTTCTTACATATCATCCTTAATTCTAACAACCTCCTCATCATCATTGATGATAATGAGATCCAGTCATATACCCCTCTTTTTTTTACAACTTGGAAATTTGATATAGCATTATATCAATCCTATGATCCTGTATAATTAAATCTACCTTGAGCCCATTGATTCTTTTTTCTTGGATGGATGACTTAATGTGCCAATCCTTCATGACCTGGACCATATGTATGGTCACCTTGAGAAAAGTGTTAATTTCCATCTCCATATTCACTAACTTGGCATCTCTGTTAGGGTATCCAATATTTTTATCCAGAATGCCCTTCCCTTTAGAGGATTCCCTAATTTTCATGAGAGAGAGAACCTCCATAGCCACGTCTTCACTGTTATTCTCCACAGGACCCTTATTTTTCAAATTTCTCAGCCTATTGGTTAAGATTTACTCTTTTGAGAAGATGGGTTACGGGATGGGGGGAAGAATTGGTTTACCATTATGGAACGATAACATAATCAAGCCATGATGCTGGAGAGTATCAAAATTTTCCTCCTTGAAGTTTGAAATAGACACTGTGAGAGATTGCAATAAGAAAAAAGGAAAACTCATTTCTTGATTACATTGGAAATAGTTGAGGATTGAGAGGTGATGTGTTTATATTTTCTGGAACTTTCCTTCTAGGGTTAAATATTTCATAACCAATTTACAAACATCATCCTATCTTTCTAGGAGGAATTTCCTTGCAATGTCATCATCATACAGGTGCACCATTTTAGCAGGCCCAAAAAAATTAGAAATCTCATGGTTCCTATGATTCTTTTCTTTGAACAATTTAAGCCCCTCTATTTCCATGCTAGTTACTTCCACTATAAATTATTTAGTAACATGAATTTTAACCCCCTTGAACTTAAATCTACCATGGTCTCATGATTTTCCAAAATCCAAGGCTAAGTCAAGGTCATTACCTCTATTTTTTTGATAAATTCGGTGAATCCACTGTTCCTCACTATTCACCACACCATGGAATATTATTTGATCACTTAAAAAAATGTTGGTTCAGTCCTTAATAAATCACCTCCCATGTTGTGTCCACTCTTCTCTTTCGTTTTGATCCACCCCTTCTTTGTAAATATTTTCCACTTGAGATAGGAGGTATACAAATTCTTCACTGTCAAATTAGAGCTATCATAATTCCCAAATATTCCTTGAGAATCCTGACTACGTCCTTTTTGGTTCACATGATCCCCCTTACCTATTAATTTAATTATTAATCATGTTTTCAATGTGGCTCCATAGTAGCATTCCCTCCCATTCCCCACCAATCCTCCAAAACATTTTCTTGGTTTTCCAATCCATACGCACTAGAGTTTCTCTCCATAAACACGTGGCATAATTACACTTCATTGAAGACCCCAATCATAATTCAAGCCTCTTGAATCATATTATTGATATTCCATCCCACCTTACATTTACATTTGATAGCCTTAATAATTAATAATGAGTCTTCCTCTATGATAACTTTTTTAGCTTAAGTCTTTTAGTAATCCTTATGCCCTTCACAGCTGCAGCCACCTCAACATAGTTGTTAGATTTATTTCCTAAAAGACCTGCATAATCCATACTAAAATTCCCCTTGCGATCCATTATAAATCTTCCCCCAACCTTTCCTTCCCTTAATTTTGTAGATCCATTGAAATTAAGTTTACACCAATCCATTGGGGGTGGATTCCATTTCAAATTGATTATGTCCTTCTTTATCATAGGTTCCACCCCATATTTAATCAAGCTAATATTTAATGATTTTATAATATTTGTATCCTCCTTAGAATAGGTGTCCTCCCACTTGTGTTTATGGGTACCAATGTTATCCATTAGATTTTTCTTAATTTTGTTTACCACCTTTGATAATTTAGCTAGCTTATTTCAGACAATTCTGTTGTTCCTCTCGTTCCAAATGCCCCATAGGATGTGTGGAAAAGTGTATTTCCTTATTAATTTTATTATCTAATCTTTACAAGGATATTTTGATTGATCAATAATATTATTTAGACTTCTTGGAAGAGGGAGTTGAATGTTAATTATATTCAGTAACTCCGCTATAACTTAGAAACTGTACTTACATTACATAAAGAGATGATAAACTGACTCAACATTCTCCTTGCAGAGAGAACATCTATTAATAAGGATCATACCTATTTTCCTTAAACTTTCCACATTCAGGATTTTATTCATAATTAATTCCCACATCAAGAAATTAATTTTGGGAGTAAGATGTTTGTTCCATATTCTCACACAATCCTTTTTCTCCTCTTCATTCTCAAAAAAAAAATTCATATCTTGATTTAACTTCTTAATTTCCTGAAGTATACCTACTCAAAATTATCTCATCCTCAATATTTCTATTGGGAATAAATAATTTCCGTAATTTTCTATTAATATCCTCAAAGGTTTTGACCGGGCCTATAAAATTAGGTGGGGGAGGATATTCACCCATCTTTTTTATTGAGGCTTAGAGACATAATAATTTCTAACTTTCTCCCAAAAATTTGGCTATAGTAAAATTTGAGTTTAGTCCAGGGTTCACTCATACTCAGAGGTTTCTTGTCTAGCCAAGAGTCCTCCCAAAACCTGATTTCAATCCCATCCCCTAGATTCCACCCCATCCCATTAAGGACGAGATGCTTTCTTTGACTAAGATTATCCCAAAATATGGACCCCTTAGGAATATTAACTAAATATATAAGTGATTTTATTTTTACAACATTCAACATATATTTATCATGTAGGATGTCCACCCATAGTCCCTATTCCTTGTAAATTCTCCATCATATCTTTATAACTAGGACTTCATTCATGATTTTGAAATTTTTGAGACCAATGCCACCATAATTTTTTGGTTTTGTAACATTCTCCCATGCCACTAAAGGTATTATAACTTTGTATTTTGTACCAAACCAAAAAAATACTCTTTTAATTTTTTTAATGGTTATTCTAACTTTGCACATGAATTTGAAAATGGACATGATATAGGTAGAAACCCCCTACAGGGATCTCTGGAGAAGCTGAGATTTTCCTAATTGTGTGAGTAGAGGTCCTTTCCACAAAGTAATTTTCCTTTGAAACCTTTCAATAATAGGGTCCCATGTTTCCTTAGTCATCTTGCTTCTACACAAGTGTAGTCCCAAATATCTATCTAAAAAATATTTAACTCTGCACTTCATAATATCTGCCAATCTTCTTTGTTGCTCAGGGTGAAAATTTATGAAAAATAAAGAGCTCTAAAGAAAATTGATAAGTTGTCCCAAAACTTCAACATAATCCTCAGTAATTTCCTTTAAAAAATTGTCTTCATTCACATCCGCTTGTCCAAGAAGGAATATTTCATCCACAAATTACTGCAAACTGATAGGATCAACTCCATTGGTCACTTGAATACTTGTTTATCTTTTATCCAACATAGTCTTCTTAAAAATTCAACTAAGAGTATCTTCCATAATGATATATAAGAAGGGGGATAAAAAATCCACTTGACGTAATCCCCTCTCAAATTTGAAGAAGCCATGAGGCTTGCCATTGATAAGAACTGAGAAGCTTGGTGTAGAAGTACATTCCTTAATTAGATGGATAACCTTGGGATTGAATCCAAGTTTTTCCAATATAAGGCCTAAAAACTCCCATGAGACTCTATCACAGGATTTATTCATATCCAGTTTCACCATCATAGCCTCCCTATTGTATTTTTCCACTGAATGCACCATTTCATGGATTGCAATGATATTATCTAATATTTGTCTTCCCAACACAAAGGCCTCTTGGTTAGGATATATGAACTTATGCAGAACCTCCTTAAGTCTGAAGGCAAGAATATTAGAGCATATTTTGTATATAGTATTACATAGGATGATCGATCTAAAATCCTTAAGATATTTATCCCCATTCACCTTGGGTATCAAAATTTAAAATGTATGATTGACTTGTTTTAACATCATTCCCCAAGAAAATAAATCCTAAACCGCTTGCGCCACTTATTTTTTAATGATATCTTATGAAATTTGAAATGAGAAGGAAGGAAATCCATCCAAACTAGTGGCCTTATCCCCCTCCATAAGGAAAATTAGGGCTCTTATTTATTCCTCACTTAGGGTCACCATAATATATCTATTCTCTTCATTAATAATAACCTTATCAAAGAGTGAGAGAGAATCCTCCATTTTCCTCCCATCATCTTGATTTTCTTTAGCATATAGATTTTTAAAATAGCTAATGATAGTCCCTGCTAGTGGCGATGGTTTCATATAGTTTGGAGAATTCAAAAATTCTTGTTTTTTTGGATTTGATGGTGGCAAAAACATGGAAAAACCTTTTGTTTCCTATCCCCATTCTTGAACCACTTAATTATGGATATTTAATTCCAATATATTTCTTCCTTATTTAGTAAGTTATGATATTATGAGAGAAGTAATTTATCTTGTTCCTTGTCATGTGTGTTCCATTCCCCCCTCTTCCATAAGCTCCTTAAGAATTCTTAAGTCACCCCTAACTTTTATCTTTTGAAGAAAAATATCCCCAAAAACCTTCTTATTCCATTTTTAATATTTTTCAACTTTGAAACAACTCAGAACATACTATTTCCATAAGTGGGAATATTCCACCTTTTTTCAATCCTTTTACTCAAATATGGATGCAAGGTCCACATTTTTTCAAATCTAAATGGCCTTCCTTTTACAGTCCGGGCTTAATCAAACTTAAGGATCAAAGGATTATGATTTGAAGAGGTCCTTACAAGAGATGACAATGAATACACATTATTTTTCACCCACTGAATATTAACTAGGAATATATATAATCTAATTTGAATTAATTATTTCCCTGTCCTTCGATTCAACCATGTAAACTTAGAACCTATAATTTCAAAATCAAACAACCCATTACCATGAATAACATTAGATAGGTCATCCATAATTTTAGATAAAGTAGTGACTCTTTTTTTATCAGATGGTAGGAGGAGTGTGTTCATATCTCCCCTATCATCTAATCCCATTCTCTAAAACAGTTCCTAAATGGAGTCATTTCATTCGATAGTTCTTTCCTCCCAAAAACTGAGTTCAAGGCATAGAAATTTGACAGAATCCATTTTCTTTTTTATGATGGGTTCATGAAACATATAGATAAATGGTTTCTATTTTTAAGTAAAAATTCTCCTTCTAAAGTATTCCCATTCCCCAGGAAATTCAGTCTTCCTGACACTCCTACAAATTCAACATAGCTACAAGCATCCTCTTTCCAAAAGCACTTCTTAATTTATTTAAACTTATCCTCCATCATTTTGGTTTCTTGGATCATGAGGATATAAACATGGGTATTTTTCTTAATATCACTAAGGATCCTATGTTTTTTGGGGTTATTTAACCCTCTAATATTCCATGAGAGTATAATCATTGAAATAATTTGAATCTACCCTTACCTGAAGTCAAGGTTCTCTGACTTCCATCTGTCACCTCCTTCTTAGAAGATCTTTGTCTTGTATCCCTTAAGGGGGTCTTCCCACACTTGATTTGGTATCCATCATGTCTAATTTAGGAGTGGAATTCTTTAGAATATTCTTGGGTTGTTATTGGGGAGTAAAGACAATACTAATCCTTGCTTCCACTTTATCAATTTCTTCTAATCCAATAACTTCGAGCATGTTGCTAACCATAAATAGGGGGGATTCTTGTTTATGGGAAATAAACAAAAAAATTATATAAGTTTCATAAAAAATAAGAGATTTAACTAGATAATTTCCTTCATTATCCACAAATTCATCGACATTTTCTCAATCTACCCCTATCTTCTGTGAAGGGGAGATGCCCACTTCCTCCTTAGTTTGTTGAATCTATTAAAGAACCAGGCCCAAGGAATCCACAAAAAAATCCTAAATGGCTTTACCCAAAGGTGATTTAGGCCTAGAAGTTCTTACCACTTCCATCAGATTACATTCCCCCATAGATTTAGGCATAGATTTCTTGTTTTTTCCTTCCTTGGCTTGATATACCTTGTTCCCTTTTTTCTCTCTATGTTTAGAGCATGTTTATTAATTGTCACCTGCTTTAAAGCATGAAAAGCACAATAATGGGATAGGATCATAGTATATCTTCTATTAATAATCCCCCTCTTAGATTTTAGAGTGATAATATTGGGTAGATATTTATCCATTAAAATTTTGACACAAAAGTGAGCATGCAGCAACCTTGATTTAGCTCAAGTAGTGGGGTCGACCACAATGAAATCACCAACCACCTTAGCAATTCTTTTAATGAATTTTGGCTCCCAGTATTCCAATGGAGGCTAGGTATGTGCACCCATACTGGGAACTCTCTCATTTGAGAGTCTAAAGGATTGAATCCAGGCTTCTAGATCCATACCAAGACGAGAGTTCTCCCCATAAACCAAGGTCCCCTAAATAAAATATTTGTGGCATCCACTTTCATTGCTAAGGTAACCACGAAAAATTTATTGGATTATGCCACCAAATCCATGGCTTCTCTTAGATGTCATATTTTGATGGCCCATTTGTGAAAATCATCAATAATGTTCCTTCCTCTAGGTGTCTTAGCTAAGATAGTGTGTTCCATATTAGTTTTAGATTTCTCTGCAATAAAGTCTACTATTTCCAAGGGAATACCATTATTACTCACCGTAGGTGGAAGAATGGTCTCTTGAATTTCCATGGGCTTCTCAACTAGAACCTTGTCTGCCCATGTGGTAGGATCAGGTGTTGCTAGTTTTCCCCTTTCTAATGAAAAAGCCACATCCTTCTTCCCCTTTGACAGATCTGGATCTAGATTTGCATCCTCCTACTCTAAATTTCCATCCTCCTGATCCTACACCTCTTCCTGCCTTCCCCCAAATTCAAATTTCTTCCTTCTTGCCCCAAAAATGCTCGCTCTAACCAAGTGTCATTTTTTGGAAATTTATATAAACATGGTGGTATTTAGATATATGAATTATTATTGTGATTAACAAGAAGTGATAATGTTATGTCAAGTTTTGTTTTAATTTTTAGAGGATCTTCAAAATAGATGTAATCAAAATATTTGTGTCATAGTCCAAGTAGTATAGTCAAAATGAGTCTTAAGTCATTAAAATTTCATTAATAGAGCTTAAATCAAAGTTTTACTGATTACATGTCATTATAGCATATATGTCAAAATTGTCATTTCTATTGTCTTGACATTGTCAGATTCAATTAAAATTTGTAATTCATTTTAAAATATGTCAGAAAAATAAAAAAATTGCCTCACGGATACATTTTTGGCGTTACCCAATGTCTTGAAAATATATTATTTCACATTGAGGGAGATAATAAACAAAAATTGGCCATAAATTACCATTATTTTGTCCTTCCAAGTTACCTTTGAAAGTGGATTTAAATGTAATCTAGGAACTTATAGTTTTCTTAAGATAGAATATAGGATATATATCTTGTTCATTCTTTAGAAATATTTTGTTATCTATTTTGTTGACTAATCCTATTGATTATTTGGGAAAAGATGCAATGTCTTATGTATGCAGGCCATAAAGGAAAGATAATGCTAGTATTGAGAAAAGTGGAATTGATCATGGATGGTATATCTAAACTCAAATATGATTTCATATTCAGATTCCTCTCAAAAAATTATGCAAGTTCAAAAAAAATCATCTCAATCCGAGATCGTATGCAAAAGTTATAGTTGTTTTAAGTTCGCTTCAGAACTCGCAGGATTAGTTCCAGAACTCACAGGCTTAGTTCTGGAACTCACAGGATTAGTTCAAGAACTCATAGAGTTAGTTCTAGAACTTGCAAGCTTAGTTCTGGAACTTGTAGGCTTAGTTCTGGAACTCGCAGGCTTAGTTCTAGAACTAAGCATATTTTGATAGTTTTTGAGGAATTGTGAAAGATAAGAGAATCCAATGGAAAATATGAGAGATTTTTTTTTCATAGAAATGTGTTTAACAAAAACCTCATTCAGATTTGCTATAGGTATTACCAATAAAGAGAGATCTAACTTTTAGTGAGCTGCAGTCTGAGGAAAAGTGTATCAGACAAGCACTAAAAGTTCCATAAACAAAAACAGAAAATTCAAATGGAAAATATGAGAAATTTTTTTGTTCATAGAAATGATTTTAACAAAAACCTCATTCATATTTGCTAACAGGTTTTACCAATGAAGAGAGATATAACTTTTAGTGAGCTGCATTCTGAGGAAAAGTGTATCAGACGAGCACTAAAAGTTCCATAAATAGAAACAGAAAAGTCAAACAGAAAATCTGAGAGAGATTTTTTTTTCATAGCAATGTTTTTAACAAAAACCTCATTCAAATTTGTAACAGGTTTTACCAATGAAGATAAATCTAACTTTTAGTGAACTACAGTCTGAGGAAAAAGTGTATCAGACAAGCGTCAAAAGTTCCACAGTCAAAAACAACAAAGTCAAATGGAAAATCTGAGAAAGGTATTTGGTCAAAATCATATTTTGAGAAAAATCCTCCTTCCAATAATGTAGAAGAATAAAATCATTATGATTCTTGTTACCGAAAAGCAAGGAGAAGATTTGGGAGTAAATCTTCCTAAAATAAGTAAGATAAGATTTGACTCCAATAATATATCTCTCTCCATATTTTGTGGAGATGGAGATCTTAGTTGTTAGGATTGGAATAAAGATAAGATCAGATTGTATTTCCTAAAATAAGGAGTTGGTTGGATGCATGAATTATAAATGCAACCTTCCACACTTAGATATGTAATTCTTTTCTCCCAAGAAATAAAGATATGTTCTTTCTTTCCAATCTTTTGAAGTAAAGTTATTCTGCAAGTTTTAAATTAAAAGTGTGAATTAAGTCCTCTTCCAAGGAATGAGCTGGCCACTCATTCCAAGGAAGATGGATCAATTTGTTAATGTTTTTTCTTTATTTCAGTTTTTCTTTTATTGTAAGCTTCTGATTTCATGTTATGTGATCCTTATTCAGTACAATTTTTGTTGTGAACCTGCAGGTGTCTTTTTTATCTTTTAGTTATTTCCAATTCAGAAATTTTAATTTATGCAAGTGTGTTTACATTTCTGCAAGTGTGATTTCCTTTATGCAAGCGTTCTCTTTTATGCAAGTGTGTTTACATTTCTGCAAGTGTGCCTTTAAATTTCTGCATGTGTGATTTATTTTATGCAAGTTTGGTTTGTGTTTAAAGGAGTTTCTTTCCAAGATCTTCTTCTCTTAATGCATACAACCTTCGGACACCAACCTGGATTGACATTATTAATGGCGAGGATTGATGACCCTCATCATTTTGGCACCATTTCCGGGGAACATGGTGTTATTAGGAGATTCAGAGTTCTCTAAAAGAATATTCTAGTGACAGTAGAATACCTTTTAGCAAATTCTGTGACAGGAAGTATTTGGTAAGTAGTTTCTTTAGACTTTTATTTCCTGCAAGTAGATTAAAATTTCATTTCTGCAATTAGGAATATTAGATTGTAAATATTTATCTCCCCACAAACTAACTCTGTGTATAAGAAAATGACTGTGATGTTTGATCAAGAAGGTACAATGGTATGAACAAAGAATTCAGATCTAGAAATGGTAGAATATGATATTGAATCTGGAAGTAGATCCAGTTGATGAAATATCATATGTCATTCTTGATAACCACCACCATTTCCCCTTGTATCAACTAACAACTCAGTGATCTTATTACACATAACCTTAGTAAAAAACTGGCTTATCCAGTTTGTAATAATGAAGTGGTAGCATTTCTAGTTAACTCCATCCATATTCAGGGATTTCATTAGAGCCAAAATAAAAACTCACTCATAATAAATCCACTCATCCAAATTAGTTTTCATCCCATAATAAAATTCAATCCCTGAACCATATCCATTAGAAAAATTTGTTTTCATGTCTTTCAATTTCTTCATTTTTGTATATGCTTGTATAACGTTAAGAAGCAATTATGGTGAATATCAAGGAAAGAAATTTTTTGTACTAACATCTGAGGACTAGATCTATAGGAATTTCTAGAGTTGTTCTTGATACCAGCATGCAGATTTTGGAGCACCAACAGTATCAACCAAGGAGCATGTAGATTTTGAAGGGACACACAGATACCTTCACTCTCTCTTTTAACAACTATCCATCTCCTGAGATCACTAGTCCAGGATTTGAAGATTACTATGGTGATTCTGATAATGCACAATTCAAGATGGGCTTTGAAGACCTAGAAATTGTCTACACAATTTTTGGAAATCTTCTTGGAGTTACCAAGTATGCAAAAAGGTTTTTATGAGATCTCAGACATTGCTTCCTATTTTACACAAGTTGTACTTTGATGAATATAGTCTGATGATGGATCAAATTTTTCTCTAATCCTTCTCATGCTATCATTTCAGAAAATTAAAAAAAAAAAAAAATCAAAAATTTTGATTGGAAAACCAGCTTGCTGGCCAATCAAAGGAAAAAAAAAAAAAAATCAAAAATCTTTGATTGGAAAACCAGCTTGCTGGCCAATCAAAGGAAAAAAAAAAAAACAACTTTGATTGGAAAACCAACTTGCTGGCCAATTAAAGACAAAAAAGGACGACTCTTCTTCAAAAGCAATCAACTGTTACCTGGTGGCTTCTTTCTCGACACTATTTGACCATGTTAACAATAGGATGACAAGGACAACTAGAGGTATGATCAAGTTATTTTGTTCTACTATTTTATTTTTAAGCCTTTATTGTAAGTTTTTTTATTACAGCTAGATCCACTTTTAAAATCTCCAAGGAAGACAAGATAAAATTCATATCTCCCCTACTTATATGAAAAATATGTGCACCTCTTTGCAATCAAAATTTTAGAGTCTAATTTATGGGTAGCCATGAATAAACAACATGCATGAGGACATGCATGAGCTTAAGTGTGGGAGAGAAGGAGAAGCACGAGGTATGCATTTTGATTTTAGATATGAGACACAACAAAAGGAGATCCATACAAGAACCTGTTGTACAAGAAAAGGATCAAAAGCAACAAAAGGATCTTCACACAAGAAAGCAAAAATAGAAATCCACACAAGAACCTGATGAAAATGAAAGAAAATCAAAAATAGCAGAAGGAGATCCACACAAGAACCTATTGTAAAAGAAAGGAAATCAAAAACAGTAGAAGGAGATCCACACAAGAACCTGTTGCAAAAGAAAGAAAATCAAAAATAGCAGAAGGAGATCCACACAAGAACCTATTGTACAAGAAAGAAAATAAAAAACAGCAGAAGGAGATCCACACAAGAACCTGTTGTACAAGAAAGAAAATTGATCCACACAACAACAAGAAAGAAAATAAAAAACAACAGAAGGAGATCCACACAAGAACCTTTTGTAAAAGAAAGGAAATTAAAAAAAGTAGAAAGAGATCCACAAGAACTTGTCTTTGAACTATATATGGAATGCATACATGCATAAGCTCAATGCGGAGAAGACTCTAAGAAGAGGAGATAATAATATAATGCATGAGGACATGCATAAGATTAAGTGTGGGGCAATGATGAGGCCATAAATTGGCCATAAATTACCATTATTTTGTCCTTCCAAGTTACCTTTGAAAGTGGATTTAAATGTAATCTAGGAACTTATAGTTTGCTTAAGATAGAATATAGGATATATATCTTGTTCATTCTTTAGAAATATTTTGTTACTATTTTTTTGACTAATCCTATTGATTATTTGGGAAAAGATGTAAATGTCTTATGTATGCAGGCCATAAAGGAAAGATAATGCTAGTATTGAGAAAAGTGGAATTGATCATGGATGGTATATCTAAACTCAAATCTGATTTCATATTCAGATTCCTCTTGAAAAATTATGCAAGTTCAAAAAAAGAATCATCTCAATCCGAGATCGTATGCAAAAGTTATAGTTGTTTTAAGTTCTCTCCGGAACTCACAAGCTTAGTTTTGGAACTCGCAGGCTTAGTTCCGGAACTCACAGAGTTAATGGGCTTAGCTGGAACTTGCAGAAACTTAGTTTCGAAACTCGCAGGCTTAGTTCTGGAACTAATAGATTTTGACAGTTTTTGAGGAATTGTGAAAGATCAGAGAATCCAATGGAAAATATGAGAGATTTTTTTGTTCATAGAAATGTGATTACTAAAAACCTCATTCATATTTGCTACAGGTATTACCAATAAAGAGAGATTTAACTTTTAGTGAGTTGCAGTCCGAGGAAAAGTGTATCAGACAAGCACTAAAAGTTCCATAAACAGAAACAAAAAATTCAAATGGAAAATATGAGAGAGGTTTTTGTTCATAGAAATGTGTTTAACAAAAATATCATTCATATTTGCTACAGGTTTTACCAATGAAGAGATATCTAACTTTTAGTGAGCTGCAGTCCATCTGAGGAAAAGTATATCAGACAAGCACTAAAAGTTCCATAAATAGCAATAGAAAAATGTCAAACAATAGAAAATATGAGAGAGGTTTTTGTTCATAGATAATGTGTTTAACAAAAAACCTCATTCAGATTTGTCACACAAGTTTTACCAATGAAGATAAATCTAACTTTTAGTGAACTGTAGTCTGAGGAAAAAGCGTATCAGACAAGCGTCAAAAGTTCACAAGTAAAAAACAACAAAGTCAAATGGAAAATACGAGAAAGGTATTTGGTCAAAATCATATTTTGAGAAAAATCCTCCTTCCAATAATGTAGAAGAATAAAATCATTATGATTCTTGTTACCGAAAAGTAAGGAGAAGATTTGGGAGCAAATCTTCCTAAAATAAGTGAGATAAGATTTGACTCCAATAATATATCTCTCTCCATATTTTGTGGAGATGGAAATCTTAGTTGTTAGGATTGGAATAAAGATAAGATCATATTGTATTTCCTAAAATAAGGAGTTGGTTGGATGCATGAATTATAAATGCAACCTTCCACACTTAGATATGTAATTCTTTTCTCCCAAGAAATAAAGATCTGTTCTTTCCTTTCCAATCTTTTAAAGTAAATTTATTTTAGTTCTTGAATTAAAAGTATGAATTAAGTCCTCTTCCAAGGAATGAGTTGGCCACTCATTCCAAGGAAGATGGATCAATATGTTAATGTTTTTTTTATTTTATTTCTTATTTTTTCCTTTTGTTGTAAACTTCTGATTTCATGTTATGTGATCCTTCGTTCAGTAAAATTTTTGTTGTGAATTTGCAGGTGTCTTTTTATCTTTCAGCTATTTCCAATTCAATAATTTCAATTTATGCAAGTGTGTTTATATTTTTGACAAGTGTGATTTCTTTTATACAAGCGTGCCTTTATATTCTTATATTCCTTTATGCAAGTGTGTTTACATTTCTACAAGTGTGCCTTTAAATTTCTGCTTGTGTGATTTAATTTATGCAAGTTTTGTTTGTGTTTAAAGAAGTTTATTTTCTAAGATCTTCTTCTCTTAATGCATGCAGCCTTCGGACACCAACCCGGATTGACATTATTAATGGTGAGTCCTATATTTGTATGGGTTAATAAGTTTTAATAAGAAATTATATTATCTACAATAATATAATTTTTAGTGAGGTTGTTTATAACAACCTGCACATAATAGGTGTGTATTAAAAAATTCATATATATTTGATGAATAGTTGTAGGATATTTCTTAGGCATCTTCATTTATAGGAGATAACATAGCCTATTAATATGTATCATTTATATTGAATAATGAATGAAGAAATCAATTAACTTGTGGTGTTTACTATACAAATCTCTCCAATCCTTCTTACATTTGAGTTCAAAAAATTTTTACACCCTTATTATTTTTGAATGAATTTTTTAAGGATTAGAAACATGTAGACTATTATGATCTAATTAAATTCCAATATCTTTTGTACATGACTAGAATAATGCATTCCAACTTACAATGAATTAATTATTGATAAGAAATAAGTAACTTGTTTAAAATACAAGAGAAGAAAGAGAATTATCTTGTTCACAAAGATTATGGATTGATCTAGATGTGCCAGGTAGTGGAACATGAGAATGTAGAACCTTATATTTTACATAGAATATTATGGGATTAAAAAACTTACAGGTTTAAGACTATACATTATTTGTATGGTCTATGCAGGAATTTAATGACCTAGGATAAGGACTATACATTCTTGTACCAATAAATAGTTGGGATCTACATCATTTTGGGTACCTCACTTGTTTATAAATGGTGTTTTTTATGTCTCTCTCTTATTCACACAACCTCTATATGATATATGAAAAATTAGAAACCCTAATAATCTACAAAACCCTTCATTAGAGCATTAGGAACAAAAAATAAAAAAATGTGTGTTCTTTTAGGAAGGACTACCTTGGGTAGTTAGACTCCCAACTGCTAAACCAATCCAAATGATGCACTGCATATCATCAATGATGGCACAATCCTCATGTAGTTATCTTAGGTGTTTGTGTAAGTGTGTATAACTAACTAACCCCCTTATGGTTCCCACATGTATCTTGACACTAAGATAACTTACTAAATGTATGGTATTGAATGTAGCTAATGTGGTAGTAATGAGATGTGGTGTGAGTTAGCTATGTGACCTAACCCTTGTGTTGATTGATAGCCTTGTGTGATTCTCAGAGTGAATTTTATCCTTCTTAGGATATGGATATATGATCTTTACATGATTGTATATTGGTGAAGCTAGACTCCTTGATCTAATTAAGTGCTTCAAATTTGTATTAGAGAATTTCCTAGATGATGTGTAGATGATTTGCAAAGATGTAGGAACTCTTTAAGTGATCTTTGAATGATGTCTGCAATACAATATTTTAAGACTTGCAAGTGAGTTATAATGTGATAATGACTTTATTAAATATTCTTTCGTAGGTGATATATTTTGATAAGGTTAAACCCAGGAAGATGAAGAAACCCAAATAATAATTTAGCATTGAAAGAAGTGTTAGTGATTGAGAATCATCCAAGA
The DNA here is from genome assembly GCA_019776745.2 of Taxus chinensis. NCBI lineage: Eukaryota > Viridiplantae > Streptophyta > Pinopsida > Cupressales > Taxaceae > Taxus > Taxus chinensis. The sequence goes on from CM034154.1 coordinate 355,229,273, forward strand.
CCAAACCCCACATCCTAACCCTTCTATATGGTTTTGGAAAGGAGAGAGAAAATCTTAAATTTAAATTTATGCTATGAATATCAGATGTTTTATGCCTCTTTGATTGAATAACATTTACAGATTTGTCAACATATCATGGTGTAAAGATAAGAAAGTTGCTGAATGGATAAAGAGATAGTGATATTGGATTTTGAATGTGAATTTTTGTATTAACAAGGATATACGGTTAAACCTAACATTGTATAATGAAAAGTTACTAGATTTTATGTCTAAAATAAGGTAGTTAATTTTCAACACAATCCAAATCAAGTAAATAATTTTAAGTACTCAATTTAATATACAAAAATATTATAGTAATTTTCATGCAAATATATAAGTACACAATAATTAATAACTTATGAAAAGTAAAAATAACATAACAATTTAATCTAGATTTAAGGTGGGGAAAATGCAAAGGTAAAAAACCCACTACGGTAAGAACACCTACCTTTATTGAACGAGGAAAATAATAAATTTTACCTATGGAGAATAGATCATTGTTACAAATTATAGATATAATAATTACAAATGATATTCAATACATTCCATTACTCAATAATTTTAAGCTTACAAATATATAGGAAATGAACTTCCTATATTTTAGGAAGTTATTGCAACTCCTCCAACAAATAACTTTTTCAAACTATTTATGTGAGTTATTGAACTCACTCAACAAATAATTGTTATAAGTTGTTTTAATATAACAAATATATAACAAATCTACTAACTTCCTTTTTTACATGACAATAATTACTCCCATAATTATTATTTACCAACACATAAATGGATCACTAACCATATAATTTCCTAACATTCACCCCTTTAGTGCAAACATGGGGAAAACCTATCTTATACTGCAACTAACGCCTTAACACTTGCTCATGATCTAGATGGTTTCTAGGACAATACCAACAACCTCTGTATGGTTTTTCAAGTGTCTAACCAACAACCACACAATGGATGGTTTTTAGGATAATACCAACAACCTATCGATAGTTTTTCCAGTGGATTAATAACAAAAAATATGGTTTTGTTTTCATGATAAACAATAGAACTTTATGATGGTTTTCAAAATGGATAACAAACAACCATTATATCATGATTTTGTAGTAGTACAGTCATCTCTCATCACTGTCTCACTGCAGGGAATAACATATAAAAATATGTTGAATTCTACTACTCATACACACAAAACTAAAAACTGGAAATGAAACATTGTATCATGTCCCCCCCTTAGTGTGAAATTTTCACTTATTCAAACATGAACACTGCAAACTAAAACTAGAATTCTAAAAAACACAGTGGAAAGCATACTAAAAGTAAATAATCACACCCCAAAAATGTCACCACAACTGATACACGACATTATTATTGGCAAGTGATGAGAAATATTTGATTAACCTCTAACCTCTATTTACCTCCTTCCTTTGGTAAATTGATGCTAGTTCAACCAGAGGTGATCATGGAGCTCAATTACAGCTCAAATGTAGGATTTCATTGATAGTGCATCTGGTTAAAATCCAGGTAATATGTTTTTATAAATTTTGACACTAAACAACAATGATTTTGACTTTGACGATATGACAATATAGACTTGGCTAATTTTTAATGAATAGAACTTGGAACATTATATAAATAAAACACCAATGACTAACTCTTGACAATAAAAGACTATGGTCAATGACCTTAGTATTACTCTCACTAGACAAGAATAATTGAACAAGACACAAAATATAGTTTTCTTATAATGGTAGGATTAAAAAGTGAACTACACTTTTAGCATACACTTAAAAAAACTAATAATTTATGGATTAACACACCCTTAATAATAGCTTTTCTTCCCACATATTGATATTTATAGTTTTAATATTGTTGTAATAAAAAAACAAACCTTGGAGTCATACGTTTGTGCTATAGTAAATATATCTCCATATTTTAGTTGACAAAGATTGTTTTATCAATGATTGGTTATGATGACTGATGATCATGCCATCAAGAAGTGATATGATCTTAGGTACACTACGTTGGTCTAGTGATTATTGATAGAATATGCAAAATTTGTCTATATTATGGAAGTATTTTTCATGATCAGAAAAGGCTACAAACACGAGTGCATCTAAAATATATCTGGAAACGACATTAAAAATAACATCTCCATAAAGCAATTTGAAACAAATTTGATTCAATGTAAAACTTATTGCAAACAAATAATCTCAATCAATATGAATCGCATGAACCCAGAGCATCCTTCATTCCTCTCAACCCATCAACAAAGAGTACTACATAATTGAATGGATGCCTAGGAATCCACGATAGATCAGTGAAGGTTATTGATCTCATTAAACAAAAGATAAAAAATTACGGTGAGTACGTGAATGGAATAGGTTATACTTGAAACAATGATAATTTGCATTGATAATTTCCAAAAATAGGTAGATTGTTCTTTGCATTAATCTAACCCATACAAGTTAGATAACAACAGTCGCATGCATGTGTTAAACAATAATATATATGCTTTGATAAAGAAGAGATCTGTTGTAGAAAAAATTACATACACCTTTTCAAATGACACCACCAATGGATTTACAAACACCATGCAAAATATTGATTAATGAACAATGTACAACCCAAAAAAAAACATCTATAGAGCAATCACCATATTGAAATTTGAGAGGAATCATTTTCTCTCTAATACCAGATGTGGAGAATGGATCATTGTTACAGAGAATAGATAAAATAATTACGAATGATATTCAATACATTCCATTACTCAATAATATGAAGCTTACAAATATATAGGAAATGGAATTTCTATATTTTAGGAAGTTACTACAATTCCTCCTGTAACAAATACCTCTGCGGTTGTTGAAACTCACTCAACAAATAATTTTTTATAAGTTGTTTTAATATAACAAATATAGAAAAAATCTACTAACTTCCTTTTTACATGATAGTAATTAATCCTATAATTATTATTTACTAACACATAATTGGAGCACTAACCATATAATTTCGTAACATTACCAAACATTCAATAAATCTCTCCTTCTCAGGAGGGTCCCAAAAAGTGTGAATGTCTCCAAAAAGTATCAAATCAATACATTTTTATATCATATTGCCAATATCAAGATATCACCCTATTATATAGGGTGGGTGATTTGGTTGTACCATAATGCTTCACTCTTTATTAATTCATAAAGAATAAATTAAAAAATCTACACTAATGTTGGAGCTGACTTGAATATATAAATTATAACAAAATATATATTTTGGATGTAAATATGTGGTGGTCTACCCAAGGTGAACCAACTTAATATTAACCTCCAACACTCCCCCTTAATGTTAAGTGGTGAAAGAATTCCAAGTTTACCTTTTTATACAACATGATTTATAATCCATTAATCATCTACAACAATTGAAGGTAACATGTTAGGGATTAAAATGTAGGCCAAGATGAAAATCATATATCCTAGACTACATGTTAAATTATTATTCATAATTTATATCTCAATTTCCTCAAGAATAGGTGTATACATGAAGTCTTAAATGATTTCATGTATCCTTTTATAAAACAAGGTTTTTCCATAACCAATGCTTTATTGGGTGTTACAAGTAAACTCGTACAATGTGATAATTTACATATGTTTCATTTATAATGAAATTTTACAATTATTTTTTACAACTAAATAAGTATAAAGTATTTCCAAAAAGGTCATTAGGAGGTGTAATTTTCATGCACACTCCCCCTCAATGGAATCTTTAAATGACTTAGGATTATATGAAACCTCTGAATTTTTATGGCAAAAAGTGGCTTCAAGATAATATCTACAACCTAATCATTTGTAGTATATAGTTGAAGATAAATAACACCATTGAGGAATTTTCTTGAATAAAATGCATATGAATCTTGATACACTTCATCATTTTATGCTGAGCTATATTATTCACAAGAGTAATACAAATCTAGTTATTACTTAGAAGAGGTATATTTCCTTTCACACACATATGCAGTTCTTCTAACAAAATGTCACGTCACATAGATTCTTTAGTTACTTTCATAATAATTCCATGACAATTTTCCATAGATGAGATATATATCATTGGTTTTTGTTAGAGTAGGTATTTACCTTAGCTCATGTTCACCTAGGTACTTTATTTACCTTTATTGTATTTATCCTCACCCACTTATGTGTGTGGATATTTATTTTTATTTATTTAGATATTAGGGGGATATTATCTAGTTGTTACGTATATTTCTTTCCTTGATCTATGGTATTGACTAGATCCTTGATGTCTAGTTCACTCCTAAATCTATGGTCCTTACTAGTTCTTTGATGACTAGTTCTTTCCTTGATTTATGGCTTGATCTACGACCTTGACTGGTTCCTAGATTGTTATTCCTTGCCTATATAAGCAAGTCCCATTCTTATTATATTTCATTGAGTTCCATAATAATATATGATATTTTTGATCATTTGTTTGGAAAGGTTTTATGTAAAGCTATTTTGGTGAATTGATTTCATCTTATTGATCGTGGTGTTTGATTAACATATGTGTTCTTGGCTTGGTACAATCTAGTTATCATTCCTTTTAGTTGCTTCTTGTTTGTCCAAGTGGTGGCATCTATAAAAAAATTAAAAAATATCGAGAAGTATAATTTCTATCTAAAATATCACCTACATTGTCAGAATCATAATAACCATATAATTTTTCATAATTAGCACAATAATTATATAAAACATAATTGATTTAACCTTTAATGTATTTTAATTTTTTTAATCCATTTTCCAATGTTCCTCATATGGATCTTGCATAATTTGAGAAGCAATACCTAATATGTAGGAAATATCAACTATAGTATTGGTTAAACAGATCAAACTACCAACAAGTTGTATGTATAAAGTGTGATATGTTTTCACACATCAGGTTTATGATTAAGTTTAATACCAAATTCAATGTGAATGACCATAGTTTTATAATTCTTCACGGCACTCAGGAACTGGAGGATGTTCAAAACCTCCTTCATATTAGTAGAGCAGGTCATCAAGTGGATACACACACTGATAATATTACCCAAAGGCTAGAAGCATTAGAAAATGATATGCTCAGTCTGAAAGAAGAAGTACAAAACTTGACTAAGAAAAAAGGAAAAAGGAAGAGGGAGGAGGATTTTGATCTTGACAATACACAAATTGAGGATATCTATAAAAAGTTAAACTCCCTAGATAGCCGCCTAGGGAAAGCTAAGGATCGCCATGATCACAACATGGAAATTTTTAATGTAATTGGTGACTTCCTTGAACAACATATACGCAGTGTCTCTGTTCTTAGTGGGATCCCAGAAAATATATGGGGTACGGATAAAGAATGAAGTCAGACCATTAAAAATTTGGATGCTAAGGACCCCACTCACATGATGGCATTGGCCCTGTTTACCTCTTTGTAAACTGTGAAATCCAGAATCAACAGAGCTGCCAAGAAGTAGGGTTACTCTTTGTTGCAGATGCTAACTTCCTTTGTGTTTTTTGCTGTTTTGGTGTTGTTTTCTAGCTGCTTTGTTGCAGCATTCAATTTGTTTTGCTGTTATGTTGTAACTTTTTTTTGGTTACATGTGGATTCAATGCCTATTCTGGATTCTGATCCTTCTATTTTGTGGAACTTCCTTGTTTATTATTTGGCTTATAGGCCTTCATTGTAATCAGGGTATAGTTCCTTCAAAACTATTTACCAATAATAAAAAAACCATAGTTTTATAATCAATCATATTAATTATTTTAAGAAAAGTATTAACATATTGAGATTGAGACACAAAAATAAAGTTCTAATCCTAAAATATAGACATTCCTAATAAATTATGCAGAAGGATTAGATTAAACATTTCAAAATATTGTTTTATCTTAGTTTTAATTTTGAAAATTATACTAGTGACACTGCTTGTAATAAAAAGGTCATCAACATTTAAAATTTTTATTATAATATGATTATTTTTAGTCTTAACAAATGAATCCTTATCTAAAAAATAATTACTAAATCCAAGGTATTTGAAAAAGTCATTAATATTAACATAGTAGGATCTAGGAGCATGTTTTAAGCCATACAAATATTTCTTTAGTCCACAAACATAAATTTCTTTGTGATGTTCTTCAACACATTTAGGATGAGACTTATAGATTTCTTCTTTTAGATCACCATTTAGGAATGCATTTTTCACATCAATTTGATGAATCTCACATATGTATTGATCAACTAATGCAAGGAGTATTTTAACCATGTTGATTTTCACTACGAGGGAAAAGGTTTCAACGTAGTTAATTATAGGTTTTCATGTAAATGTGGGAGCCACTAACCTTGCCTTAAACTTATCAATTTCTCCATCAGAGTTATATTTGAATTTGTAAAACATCTTAGAGCCAACAATGCTTCTTTTAGAAGGAGGAGGGAATAGTTCACATGTTTAAATTTTAATGAGAGAATTGTATTCAATTTTCATAACACATATCCCTTACTCATACTTATTATCCTCTTCCAACAATTGTGGTTTATATTCATAAATTTTCATTAAAAATGATGTGTATTGACTACGATCCTATTTTCTAAGGTTATAAATATGATAATATTTTATCATATTTTGTGCCCATTTAGGCATTTTTGATGATAAAACATTTTTTGAGAGCTCCCCCTCATCCTATGAATCTATATTTTATGGAGAAGGATCTTCATCTTGTAGGACTTTTGTTTCCTCCTAAAGAGTAACATAGGAGGGTCCAATAGAAGTTATACAAAATGTATTTTCAAGAACATGGAAATTTCTAATTTTTATGATCTCATGTTTAGATGGATCATACAATCTTAATCCTTTAGTTTGAAATCCATTATCAAAAAATATACATGAGTAGGAGGTAGGATCAAGTTTCTTCCTTTTAATTTTTATAATGAAAATAGAGACACAACTACCAAAAATTTTCAAGTGAGAAATATATGGTTTTTTTTTTTCATCAATACGTACATAAGTGTAGTTTGATGAATATATTTCATAGGAACTCTATTGAAAATATGGACCACTGTATTCATTACTTCCCATAATAAATCAAGAACATTCAAAGCATAAATCACCATCCTAGCCATTTCTAAGATAGTCTAATTTTTCCTTTCAACAATGCCATTTTGTTGTGGGTGTAAGGAGTGGTAATCTCTCTCCAAATCCTATAGGAAAAAAAATTCATCATAATTTTTACTAACATGTCAATATTCATTATCTACTCTTATTATTTTAATTTTTGATTAGAAGTGTTGTCCTGAAATTTTATAGCACTATTTTTTTTGAAAATTTTGAAACTTTTTCTATTAAAATAATTCATTAGATCATTTTTCCACACCATTTGGAGAATCCATTTGTCTTCCATCTTCTCCAATAACCTAGTTATCAATTTTCGCAACCATTTATAGTGTATTCCCATCATCATTGTTGTCCCGCATCACTTCACATACCCTCTTGACTTCGTAAAATGATCCTAACAACTAAATTAATGATTTTAATTTAATTATTAAAAAATATTTAATTGATGATATTGATTTAATTAATTTTATTAATGAATTAAATTTAAATAATCAAATTAATTTTATTAATTATACTTAATTCAAATTTTAATTAACATTATTTAATTCATTAATTTATTTTTTTATCGTTAAACACTTTTGACCGAAACTATGAACTAGAGGGTTTTTGGCAGGACCCCACCCATTACAACCAATGTCTTGAGACCATATATAACAATTAATCCAACACAAATCGTGACCACTGAACCTACACCGACGATGCAATTTTTTCGCCACCACCATTTTTAGAGCCACCAACCACTGTGAACGCCAATGGCGGTGATGTAAAGTCCACCACCACCGAGAATAACCACCAGTGATGCAACACCTGCCACCACCGATAACCACCCCAAATGGATTACGCCTAGAGAGATTTGAACCTGGGTGGATCCAGACACAACTACCCATCTAACTGATCCACCCAAACCCCATTGGAAATTCATTAATTAATTGATATTATTAATTAAATTCCATATTTAATTATTATTTAATGATGTTAATTGTATAATTTTTTTAAATTAATTATTAATATGACATTTAATGGAAGGAAAAATAGGAATTTACTCCCACTTTATCATCCAGAGCACTTTCCTAATTGGGCAAAAATTAAAACACTTCCTTCACATTACCCAAGAGGGATATCATTTCCAATGGTCTATGGGAAAATTTGTCAAATGCAAAATTTAGAAAATGGAAAAATTTAACACACTTCCCCACTTTAGCCTTCCCTCTCTCCTTCTCCCACATTAAAATCTCCAATTCCTATAATCACATGGATGGTTATTGGAGGTACAAAATTATTTGACTTCTTCCTCCCTTCTTCATGTGTACAAGAAAAACTTATTCCCAGCATGCACTACTGGAAACTTTCAACCTCTGGTTGAGAATTACATCAAAAATGGAAAATGGATAGGAATAAAATGTGCATGTATAAGGTGTTTAGATGAAATAGAAGATTACTCCATCATCCCTTGGAAGTCTCGACAATGGTAAATGAATGAGTTTCAGTTACACAAAACATACTGTGGGGAAAGATTAATTTAATTGATCTAAAAACCCATGTACATAAGAAGATAACAACTCAATGTTGAGAATCCCAATTGGAAAGATAAATTTTATGCATAAGGAGAGAAGGAATTAGTCATGCATTGAAGAGGAGAATCATATAATCAAATTTGGTGTTTAAATCAACAAAAGAGTACTCCATACTTCACACAGGAACCAATAAAAAAAATTGTTATAAAATGTGCTAAAATCAAGAAATGTAAATTTAACATGCATGAAAGTGTCACATAGAAGAGAAATATACTATGCATACATTGAATAGTGTAAATAAGACAATTTACACTAAAATATAAGAGGAAACATGCACAATGGAAGGAAAATAACCTAGTAAAAATTTACAAAAAATACAAAATCAAAAGCTCACATAGAAACAAGGAACAAGATGCCAAGTTGGAAGAAATAAGACAAAAAGGAACATTATAAAATATTGTGCAAAAAATAGCCAAGAAATACAATATTCAAAGCTTGCGCAAAAGCTAAAAGATTTTCCCAGTGCCCAAGGAAAAGAGTAAATCAACATGGAGGACAATTTAGCTAAAATCCATGCTAATAAGGAGCCAATAAGGAGGAAATGAAGTTTCGAAATATGCAAAAATAAAGAAAAGAAGTCAGAAAAGTAATAAAAAGAGGAAAGTTAAAGTCTACGTAGAAGATAGAGATAAAGATCCTATTCCTAGAAGGTTTATAAAACTAGAATACATGAACAACCCAAATGCATAGAGAATAAATAACAATAGACCTCCACACAAGACAAAATAAGTTATAGTAAGTGCTAAATAATAAAGTAAATCAACAAATAATATGTTGAAATGAAAAAATATAAACTAGAATGCATGAAAATCCCAAATCAATGTGGAATATAGGAGGAGCCAAAAAAACATGCACAATTAGTGTGGAAAATAAATTAGTATTTTGTTTGGCACTAAAATTCAAAAATAAATCTTGCAGATGTAGGCTCCAAGATCACGTGTAATATTGAACTAGTTAGAACTAGGGCCATATTAAGGGTTATGAGTGCCCTAGGTAATATTAGAGTGAGCACCCTAGGAAATACTAGAGCTAACCTCTTCTATACATAAATAAAATTTATAGTCAAAAAAATAATTAACTATGACCAAATATCATATTACTTGATATCTTATGCCCCTACTATTTGAAAATAACTTGGACCAATTTCTTTTATAGATACTACTGCCTAAAAACCCCAGTTAATTCTACAATATATAGTATATTATAACCCTCCTTTTCTCATATATTTCCCAACTATTTTCCCCACATTTTTGACATAATCACCTTTCTTGATCTCTCCTCCAAAAAACTTCCAAGACTTCAAAACAATACAAAGTATGAAAATACATGAGTATGAATTAAATTTAAGAATCCTGGAATAAAGGAACTTACATAAATATTTGAGGCCTCCTAAATATCATATTCTTAATACAATTATGTAATTTTAATTTTATTTTGATGAAGTGAATTGAATTGGTATGTAAGGTTGGACATCTATTAGCATTTATGGAACTAATAAATTAATCTACTCTTTATAAAAACCATAGTAAAATAAAATAAATTAGTGCCCCCTAAATGTTAGTGCCCTAGAAAGTTGCGTAGTTTTCCTAGGCCTTAATCTTCCTCTGGTTAGAACCAAAAAAGCAAGCCCATAAAACGAAATCCTTTGAATGTAAGCAAGATTGCAAACTTGTGCAGATAAAATTTTGAAAATCCTTCTTAGAAGTGATTAAGAGCCAAGCTAAGAACGTGCCGTGAGAAAAAGGATCATGATTGTTGCAAATACTTAATTTTCAAAATCATTCAAAAAATGAGATAAATTGTATTGTATTGTGAAAAATGTAAATTTTAGTAAAATCTCATTTATTCCCTTTTTACGGTGAACCTGAAGATAGTGACCAGACACTGCAAAAGTTGTATTTAAAATAAATCAACACTGAAATACATGTTCCAAGGTGTAACACACATCTATCCTCCTTTCATACTACAAAATATAATTGACACTTATTTGGGTCACATTGATATGAGTCAATTCTATGATAGAACTTAGTTCAAGGGCCACACAATGTTTTCTCAACACCTTTACTGTAGTGTTATACCTTAAGAAATATCCTTCCCAATTTTGGTTAAGTTTCCAAAGCTTGTTATTGCATGCATGAAACACTATGATCCTGAAAGAAGAGATTTTTTAGCAAAAACAATGAGCGTGTCCTCCTGTTACCCCTAACCACATTAAAGTGTTGATCAAAATTATGGAGTAAAAAAGAGAATTATTAGATCATAAGGGAGTATACACAACAATATTGGGATGATTACCCATTAAAATGCTTCGAGGACATGAATAAAAATTGGTTAGTCATCAAGAGGACTCATTCTAGTCAACTTCCTAAAGGATTTCCTCACATTGAATTTAGAGTGGAAATCATAGATATGATAACCTTCCTCAGCAAGGTATTTGACATCCAATCTATTAGTTATTTCCAGCTATAGATGAACAAATTCATTTGTGTCATACTTGACCAAATACTCCACATTGACTAGGTAATGATCATAAGTAATAAATCACACAAATAGTTGATTGAGGTGAATCTTACTGGCCATTTCTACATGAATTCCTATCTCATATATGGTGTGGAATGAAGGAGAATATTTTCTGGGATAGCCACTAGAGGGAAAATGGCATTAAGAAAAAATTGTGCCTTTCACTTTTACCCACATCTAGAATTCAAAGAAAGTATGCATCATTTATGATGGGTCAATGATTCGTTCCTCTTTTATGTCATCAAAATGGTTGAGAACAAGCCATAGAATTTTTTTTTACATTAGGTAAAGGAGGTGATATATAAATGGGGTACATGGTTCATCTAGTTTTCTTCATTCTCATACATCCATGTCTATGGACACAATGGAGTGCCTTATAAATTTCCCAAATATGTAAGTGACAAGTGGGTCCCGATGGATATTTCATGACAATTGGTATCATTGAACCACTTATAGGGTGAAAAACACAAAAATTGTGGTTATTTCCCTATCTCTATTGGCATGTATAAGTGTCCATATTTCCACACTGTACGGATATTGGGTAAATAAATGAATGTTATGACACTAAATCCATTTGTAAGAAGATGAAAAATTCAATATTTTTGGATTCATGGAGATGATTTTCAAGCCAAAATACACACACTGTCTACAAGTGGAAGACTATTGGGCCATTTGTGTAGATGAATTCAAGATTCAATGTCATGACTACTCTTAGGTGACTTTAAACAAAATATTCACATTGCTATTGAAAGAATTACCTCATGGAATTACTCATAATGGCCTTGATATGGTTGATCCTGCATATAATTATATTGCGTCATCACCTCTTTCCAAAGTCAACTGGTTTAGGTAAGATGACACATCACTCAATAAAAAAATCCAACAAGTGATCAAGAGCATCCTTTCTTAGTATGAGAAATAGTTAGACCAATGTAGTGTAAATGATAAAAATACACATAAATACCAGAGTCCAACCAACTTAAGGTTTCATATTTCCACTATCTATAGGTCCAAGACTGTATATCTCATTCATGAATTGATATATGTTCCTTACAATTTTATACGATCCCACCCTCAAAGGCTTTGAAGAAAAAAAATTTATTCACGCAGTTTCTAGATCTTTTTCCTATTCCAAATATCTCATCAGCACACCTTGAGAATCCTTTGAACTATATAAGTGTATCTGTCTATCTCAATTGCACTTCCAATTGCTTGTAGATTAATATTTTTTTTATTAGATAAAAATGTTGGTTTTAAAGGGGACCAAAATCTCACAATACATTTCCGTAAAAAAGAGAAATGACAAGTAAATCAACCCACAAAGGAACTAGGGTAAGACATGGTCCAAAAAAATTTGGCCAATCCCAAAGAGAAACTAGGCACGAATCTCCCTAAAAATGTTATTTTATACAATAGATATTTTATGACAGAGGATTTAGTTAAAAAGGAAAAATCACCAAAACATATAACCAGTCAGCCAATAGTCAATTAACATTTATCCTTCTTCATGCTTCTAGTTATGAAGTTGGGTCATGGGTTCTAGTTTTCCTTGGTCTTCATAGTCTTCTGGTTGTCACCCTTCGTAGTCACCTGAACTAATCCTCCTCATCCAAACTTCTTAAGACAAGATGCATCTTTTTTCTGGGTGATATGGGCCCATAAGTCTATAGTATAGTGACATGGTCCTCAATAATGGAAACTGGTTGTTCTTACATAATGAGTTTAGATTTTAGGCCATTAATTTTGTCATCACCTTGTTAGGATGGGAAATTTTGTTGTTAAAAATCATATTGTTTCTCTCTTTCCATAATCCCCATAGAATATGCAGTAGGGAACTTCTCCAAGAATCCTTGTCTATGGAAGATCTAAAGGGAAATGACCATTTTGCTACCACGATATCTAATTCACCACCTAGAGGGAGCTAAATCTTGAAAAAATATAACACGGTAGAAAATATATGAAATGAGTAATTGCATTCCAAAAACATCTACTTAACTATTTCCTCCTCTTCTTTACACAAAATACATCTATTGATCATAATCGTTCCTCTCTTCTTGAGGTTATCCACAGTAACGATTTTATTTTGAATTGTTTCCCAAAAGACAAATAATATCTTAGGAATGAGATTCTTGTTCCATATTTTAGACCAATCTCTATAATATTCATTGTCCTTAAAGGATGTGGCTTAACCAAAATTGACTTTGTAGTCCCCGGAAACAATTTTTCTCCTTATAACCTCATAATGACAGGGTCTATTAGGTATATGAATATTACCTTATTTCTTATTTAGGCCTTCAAAGCACCTACTTGGTCTAATATAATTAGAAGGGGGTCATATTATTATCCACTTTGGGTCTTGTTGATCAATAACCCAATAATATTTAACCATCTCCCCCCTTTCTTAGAAATAGTGTTTTTTGATATGTGCCCAAGGTTCTTCCTTCCCCAAGGCTTAATGTTATTGTGATTTTTATGATGTATATACTTTTTATTTAATATTGGATGTAAAGATAAATGTGTTTGTAAACAATTCAATGCATTATCAAATCTATGTATTATGTAATAATTTAAATTAGAATTAATACATTTAAAAACACTAGGATTTCAAACCTAGTCAAGTTAAGGGAAGAAAAACAAAAGGATAGACATAAAATTTGGGATTACTAATAAGTTGTGAGGAAGTGATTTGATATGAATTTGTATTCACAAGACTTAAAAAGGGGAGATCTAGTCCTTAAGTGAGAGAAATATAGAGGTAATTCTAAGACGTGCAAGAATTTTGACACCATTTGGAGCCATCCTATTGGCTCTCAAATCTACTTTATGTGGAATTTGATGAAGATAAGGTGAAAAATGAGCCAATTGTAGTAAAAATCGATCTCTTCAAAAATATAAGGATTCAAGACCAATAAATATGAGAGAGGGTCACCTCTCTACTAGTTTTTGTTCTACAAGGCCAAGGGGAGAGAACCTATCATTTCTTAACACAAGATGAGCTTAAATACACACTATATCCATACACAAATGGAACCTCCATGACTAAGCACCTAATTAAGTGTCACTTTAGATATAGTCACACATTTTTAGGAGAATATACAAGCCTGAATTGCTCTATTCTATAGGTATAGGGATATACATGACTTGTTTGGTTTATAACAAAGATAACATAGAACACATACAAACAAGCAGGAAGCCACGTTTATAAAAAATAGGCCTCTAAAGTTATGCATGATGAAATAAAAGTATCAAGAATGGTATTACATCAAGCTTTAATTACAATCTACAAAGCTTGGCATGGCGTCAAAGATAACATAAAATTTGCATAAATATACATAATTATAATAGTTCCAAACAATTTAGAAAACCATTAAACCACATACATTGAGATTTAATAAACCATAGAATTGTTATAATCCATAATCTAAACTATAACATCAGATAGTTAAATGAGTGTAAATAAAACCAAAATTATACAATGATTTTATATCTAAATGTTTTGGTGATTACACATCAGACCTCTGCACCTAACTATCAAATGGAGATTTTTTTATCATTTGAGTTAATATTATTCATATGTAGACACAAAATCATGTACTTTAGGCATTATTTAGTCTCGGTATCATACTACTATTTAGAAGGTTTTTGAGTTAAGAAAGTAATAATTAACCCCCGTATTTTGGCCATCTTACTTTGTTTTTTCATCATTCCTAACCTCTTGCACTCACATGCCCGATAAAATTTCTTCATTTTGCATCATTTTAGATTTGACTGGGGTGCCCAGACTAGTACTTGGGATACCATGTGTGCCTTGGTCCCACCAGGGACTCCCTGATCCATTTTGAACTTTCCTTCCACTTTTTGAGCACTTTTTAGCTGTTTCAGCTTCTTATATTTTTGGTGGTCATCCATGTCAGGGATAATTACAAAATTAAATCAAGAGAACCCTATAAATATAAATTTATGAGACCATAATGAGGGACCAAGCACTAGTCACTACTATCATCCACCTAGGTTTGCATCTATCAAAGGCATTTGAAGATCACTTACATACATTTAGCTCCATCACAAGGACAATGCTGGTTAATCTACATCACATAACCATAGGGGAGGGATTCTATTCTATTACATCCACCATTCTACTACATTTTTACATCTAGTTATTGCTCACTACTTCACAAAATGTGACTTACACAAGAGCACCGAGGGAACATGATGCACACACACACACCAAAACTACATTTGGATCTAAAATGTAGTGCAACACTCAGTTAGTAAGCCCATTGTTGTAGTAGTTGAGGTCAGTATGACCCATTCATTTTCATTCTTATTTTTTTAGGGATTTGAGACTTCTTCTGGTATTTTTTAGGTCTTCTATCATCTTGGATTATTAGTGACACATGGCATAGTGCACTGAACCTAATGTGACACAAAATGAGGGTCTCAGACCCGCCACTGAAGATGTGAAACTCAGTTTTATACCTCCTACATAGACCATAGTGCCTAGTTTGTAGACTAGAGCATGCACATGAGCCCTAGTCCCTCTCTAGGAACTCCAATCTAACTATATAAATCCGATCCATCCTTTTCGGGTCCTCTACACAATCGTTCCTACTTCTAGATTATTCTGTTTATTTTGTGACATAGTCCGGCAACCTAATCAAATCAGCTAAGTCACTTCCATACTTATCTTGCATATTAGGGTTTCTTATTTCATTAGATTAGTTTCTTGGGTCATTTTCTATAGTCATTTACTTCATTTATTTACTGTATTTACATGTCGTTCTAGATTAGATTAACTAACACATATTCCCAATTTTTAGTTAGTAATTTTGGTGAACCCGACGATGATCTCCTTGATAGTGGCCCATAGTCATCTTCTCTATCATACACTTGGGGGGTTATAACATTTAACACCCCCATTACATTACCATTAGAATATCTCTCATCTTGCATAGTCATACAAATGTTATAATGTCATCATTTCCCGATGACACACTCTTGTGCTTTGGTTCACACATGACTATTGAGGGCATACTACACATGAACCCCACACACTACACATTAGTTACTACACACTACATCTATTCACATGTCATGCCTCTTGCATTATTTAATCTACTTTTAGTCTACATTATTTCTAAATTTACAAATTTACATGTCATACATCGTACTAGTCTTCATCATACACGTGTCAAACTACTATTGTCCTTACATCTAACATTACATATTGCTCAACCTACACACTACACGCTACACACTACACACTACGTAGCATGCATCTCTACATTACTAATCTACCTACACTCGTTGCATTGCATCCTATTCATCACATATTATACATTTCTACACATTATACAGTCATCTATTATCATCACACATACTACATCATATTCTACGCAAAAAAATTACTACCATATGAAAGACTTTAGTTCCTCGGTCTATACTCGACTGCCAAGGGTTTACAAATAAAATAGACCTTACATTGATAACATGTTTACCATTCGACCTTTCATCATGCAACATTTCAAGGATACTGACACATGATATAGGCTAAATGGTCACCTACTCTATTATCTTGTAGTGGTATATTCTTTAGGCTACATCATCACCCCCTTTCATCTATCTAGTAGCGATATATGCTTAGGGATAAATCATCACTCATTTCTTCATTTTTTCGTGATATACGATTAGGTTGTAAGGTTCACTCACACCTCTTCTATATGTCACATACATCATCACTACACACACATACACATTCATCACGTCGCACTAGAAAACAACACACATACTACTCGACCATTTCCCGATGACGCACTCTTGTTTACAGTTCATTCTTGACTGCTGAGGGGGAAAACAAAATGAACCTCATTGCATACATTTCCATTCACTCAGGGGGATGCGGCTCCTATCATGCCATCTTGCATTCCATTCCATCCATCCACAACATATTGCATATTATGGTTATTTTTGTTCTTGCTTATTGTTACTTGTTCATGGTCACTCTATTACACATGCTAGTTTGATTATTTGTATTTCATTTATCTATATCATCCACACGTGCATGTTCACATATTTTTCTAGTTGTGATCGCAGATACAGGTCTCTTACATGTGACACTGATGCTCACCTTCTACCCTTCCTACACTGGTGGCTGGGGACATCCACATTCATCTCTCACATGTGTTATTGTTCCATTTTATACTTAGCACTTTACATTATTTTCTTATACACACTTTTGACATACTAGCTATCTTTCTAACATACTAACAGGTGATTCATGTGCAACATTAGTTAAGTGGGAATATTGGTTTCCATACTTGTTTGTTGCATTGTCAGTTATTGTTTGTGGGCCTTGCCCTTTGTTTTATGTGCACATTTGTTTGCTTGTTTGTGGCCATGATAGCCTTGCGTGTCTTATGATATCATGAGTGATGTTCCATGTTTGCAACCCACTTTGTGTGGCTTCCTTTGTCTTCTTACGTGTTTACGTGATTTCTTTACTTCATAGCTTTTACATTGTCTACGTAGCTTACACATTGTGTTCTATATGCATGCATGTTTACACATGTCTTTGGATAATCTTCTTGTTTGTGCGTGACTTGATTTTTACTAAGCACTTTACATGGTTACAATGTACATGTGATTGGTCCTATGTTGGGGCTACATGTCTCCTATCAACGATGTCATGTGCGCCCCTAGAGAGGGGGACATCATTTGGGGGTTTTACATACTAACAAAACACATTTACACTTGTTCAGTTTAGTGTACTTTCCGCCCTTGGCATTGTTGGTTATATACAATGAGTGGGTTCAGACCAGTCTACGAACCCCATACATAATTCCTTTTACAGGACATGGTGTCCTTAGCATTTTGGGAAACAGTTACAGGCTTGGAGGTTACAGTGGGTGTGTCTCTCTACACTACTTAGGAAAGTGGCATCAGATCGCTTAAAAAACTAGGATGATACAAATATCTCTACACACATAGTCAGGGAAATAGTTAGATCTTGGAGGACACAGAGCATTTCCTCCCTACACTTCTTCGGTCTATAGCATGAGATCGCCCAAAAAACTCGCAGTAGAGGATATCCTTCTACACTCTCTTTCTCAATATGGATCAGGTGCACATGTTCCATTTACATTTATATTCACATTTTCCATTTGCATATTTTAAATTTAAATGTTTTCATACACACGTGTCTTTTACATTACGTTTTTACACATACATACATATATATTTGACTACTTGATTGTTTTCTCTTTGTAGGTCTAGTTGTATGAGAAACAAGCAGTCAAATGGGGGCAACAACAACAACAACACTTCATGACACCACACACCTTACTAACCATGTAGGTACATCACACACAACAACAACTATACCCACGTTCCGCCCTAGGCTCACTCTCATCACTTTTCTTTTCGCATTTTTCATCTTTAGTTCCATGCTCCTCCATCTTTTTGTCATTCCATGCTTTGTCTAATCCTTCAACGTGTCTCTACTACACTCTTCATGGACATCAGGTACGCATCTCTATATACTTTATGTTACTGAGCTTTCTGATCACCAACATAGAGTGGGGGAAAAATCTAGTCACCAAATCATGCACTTTAAAAATTTATTTATCCTGGTCTCATACTACTATTTAGAAGGTCCTTAAGTGAAGAAAGTACTAATTAAGCCCCGTCCTTTGGCCATCTTGTTTCATTTTATTTCGTCATTAACAACCTCTTGCACCTATATGCCCAATTAGATTCTATCATCCCATGTATTTTTTAGACTCGACTAGGGGGTACCCGTGGGTGCCTTGGTCCCACAAGGGTCACCCCGGTCCTTTTTGCACTTTCCCACCACTTTTTGGGCCTCTTCTAGCCATTTGACATCTTTATCTTTCTTGTGGTCGACCTTTTCAGGGTTAATTACGAAATTAGATCAAGAGAACCCTATAAATATAAAGTTATGAGACTATAACGAGGGACCTAACATGATCTACTACTATCACTCATCTAGAGTTGCATCCATCTATTGCATTGGCATCCATATAGCTCCATCATCAAGACATGGGCGAGGAAATTGGCATGACACTTCATAGGGGGGGGATTTTATTCTATTCCATGCACACATTCTATTACATTTTTCTACATTTAGTTATTGCTCGCTACTTCACAAAGTGTGATTGGTGCAAGAGCACTTAGGGCACGACATGCACACACTCACCAGAACTACATCTGGGTCTGAAATGTATTGCAACGCTCAGTTAGTAAGCCCACTGTTGTGGCAGCCAAGGTCAGTCTGATCCATTCATTTGCATCTTTCTTTTTTTTAGGTTTTGATACTTCTTTTGGTCTTTTGTAGGTCTTTCTTCCATATCAGCAACATTCGACGCGAGACAACAAAGTAGATGCGACAGGAAGCTAGGGTTTTAGATCACCTTCCGACCCTGTGAGTACTAGTTACATAGATTTTACATAGACCATGGCACCCAAATTACATACCAGAGCACCCACAGGTGCCCCAGTCCTCCTCCAGGTGCTCAAGTCTAGTTAGATCCTCCAACTCTGTCCTTTGCGGCACTCCTGCATAGTCGTTCCTACTTATGAATTTTCCAGTCATCATTGCAACATTGTCTAACATGAATCCATCATATCAGTTGAGTTATTTCCTCTCCCTTCTTGCACATTGGGGTTAGCATTTCACCTTGCATAGTTGTTTAGATCATTAACATACTGCTTTTACTGCTTCTATTTACTTTATTACAGTCATTCATAACTTAGATTAACTATCCCCTTATTACTTAGTTTAATCAGTTTTAGTTAATCAATCCCCCTATTTTTAGTGTAGAGTTTATTGGTGATTGTCCTAATTATTTTTCAACAAATGGATTTGAAATCCTTAAAATTACCAATACATAATTTTATATCATAAGAAATACACCCATGTTCTTCTTGTGAAATCATTAATGAATGTTAGTGCATATTTAGTATTAGAAAATGACCATGAAGGAAAAATCATTATGTCACTATGTACTAACTAAAGAGGATTCTTAGAGCTCGAGTGGCCCATCCCTTTGGAAAAAATTCTTGATGTTATTTTCCAATCATGCAACTTGGACACACACCGTCATTAGAAGAAACTTTTGTTGTAGTTTAAGTGACCAAACCTCTCATGTCATAGTTTACTCACAAAATTAGAGTGAAAATAAGTTAAGATCCCACATAAGTTTCAAATTTCTCAAAGAGATACACACAACAAGATGGGTCCACCACTGACGTAGCTATAATATCATTATGATAATTTAATTCCCTAATTACAACACTATGTCGCGAGGATTAAACAATTTTCCTGTCATTAGAGTTATAAATTTTAAGACTTTTTGGGAACATAGAGAACATCTTGCGTGCAAGCATTTGACATGTCGAACACACTAGATCCCAAAACATCAACAAAAGAAGAGTTGCCCATCAAAATATGTGAAGTGATGCATGAAGAAACTAAACTCAAAATAACTTTAGAAATAAGTAGATGATGTGTGACACCAAATACAAAAATCTGCACTTATATTTCAAGGAGAAAAGGTCCGCATAGATAGAGTTTTCCCTTTACCAACGTTGGAAGAAGATGGTGATGGAACAAAACATTTGTGTTGTTTCAATATCTTCTCCATGACTTTTATTATTACAAAACATATAGACTCGAGATGACTCATCTCACTACAGTAAGGACATGGATCATATACCTTCTTTTTGAAAGATTATTTCCCTTTTTCAGGACTCAAGGTTTAAGAGAATCAATTGTTTCAGGAGATTCAGTGGTGGCGAGAGAGGATTTTGGATATTGTGCTGGTCTAGATGGAGATCCTAGTTTCTACTTATGTTTTTATTTACCCTTACAAGAATTTGTTGGCAAATCTCGATTAGAGATTGGTAAGACATCAAGTGATATTAGTTTTGTTTACTCATATGACAACCGTTTACAAAATAAACTCAAATGAAGGCGTTTTAAACTGATCTCTTTGATAGAATCAAGAAAATACATTCTTCATATTTGGCAATCCATTGTGGTAAAAGAAAGTATTAATAAATGCATCGAAAGGACCTTTTAACATTTGATCAGAATCCAAGAAAATACATTCTTCACATTTTTTATCTTATCGCCAACACTTAATAAACTCCTAAGATCTTTAATTTTTGTTAGAAATTCTGTAATGAAAGGAATTTTTGAAGGTGAACATGAGATCAATTATGTTTCAAGTTGTAACCTTTTAATTTCATTTATTTTGCCAAATAAGGTTTCAAATTTCTCCCATACCTCTGACGGAGATTTGACAACATAAATGTAACATTAGAGGTTGTCCGCAATGTTCTGAGAAACGAGCCCCAAAGCTTCATCTTGTTTGCATGTATATTCATACTTACTGTTTTGGTGGCGAATGCAAGTACGTTAGCTTAAAAAATGAGTCAAAGACATTGAGATTTAAGAAACTATTCTATTTTTAGTTTCCAAGTGTGATAATTTATGGAATAGATAGATTTGAACAAAAGAAGTTCCATTGTGTTGGATCAAAAAATCACACCCCCCCTGACAAACGAGAAAGCCGTAGTTTATGGACATCTTGATCAAAAAATCACACCCCCCCTGAAACACATTATGTTTGGCACAAATTCACCTACATGAGAAAACTCCCTGGAAAAAAACCCTTGTTTTTCCAATAATTATTGCTTTAGAGAAAAAAATCCATAAAAATGCTCCAAAGCCACTTACAAGTTTCCAAAAAAACTTCACTTTTAGGAAAAATACCACCAAAAAATTATTAGCTTGGCAAGCCAGGACAAGAGCTCAATGAACTCAATCAAGCTGGAAAAACAAGGGAGATGGAAGGAGGGCTTAATGAGCCCAACACCGTGTAAGAAGACAATGTGCCTCGAACCCATGACCTTATCAATAATAACCAAATACATATACAAACATGCCACACTTTACTTTAAAACTATAGTTTAAGGAAAAAAAATTTGTATTTTCCTTGAGATTAGGAAAAAAAGGCCTTCGTTAAAAGAAATATCCTACTGCTTACTTAAACAATTCGAAGAAATATTAGGGTTTGAACCCTAAATGCTTACTTAAACAATTCGATCCAATCAACTTAACCTTCATTGCCTTCAAAAAAAACTACGTAGCAGAACCAAAAAATCGACATGAGAAAGTCGCGGCCAATTCAGAAATAATGGAACATTGAGACATAGTGGTAGGTCACTAGGTTGAGCTGGGTATGTGTAACATCCCCATTTTAAGATACTAGAACAAGGGAAATTCATATATATATATATATATATATATATATATATATATATAACGTTCTCTGTTATGAATTGTATAATTCAAACACACGTTCCAGTTTTAATAATTGTTCTCTGCCCAAACGATGCAGTTTGGAACACACAATTTCCTTTTAAAACTAATGTTCTCTGTTCACATATTTGTAATATGGAACACACATTCAGTGCCATTCAATCATATAACAGATTCCATATGCTGCTGTAAATGACTCGAAGAACTACCGATCTCCCATTTTCATGGCTCGGAGTTTCAACGATCTCTCATTTCATGACTCGACAACTACCGATCCTTCATGTTCATTTATGCATAGTATAATATATATATAAGGTTCTCTTTACCGTTTCTAGTTATCGAAGTGATCCATTTAAGAAGCCTATCTGAATATCTGTTACTGATATTCATCTGACATCCTGCATCTTAAATTAGGTGATCAGGACAACGCAACCAACACTTGCGATACTTTGGCCAAATATTTTCACATGCTTTGCATGATCATATTCCTGGATGTGATACACACCAATGGAATACATCCTTCACCTCACTTCACCTGTTATCTAGAATGGTCTTTCCTGGTTCCTACCAGTCCTTCCAATTTAAGGTCAAATTCTAACTCCAACTAGCAATGTGAACGAGTATAGGAAGGCACTCATAGTAACTAAAGATACACAGACATACGGTATCGTCCCTAAATGATTCCATGTGTCTAGTTATCTTTAGTCCTCCGTAGTCACTCCGTATATGTGATCATACTCCTATCCCCAGCCAAGAACTTAATATTCAACCTATGTATTCTTGATGATTTAATTCGGGAGGGCATTGTAATATGTCAGCTATAACATTGTGTCGTCATGAAGACCCCACCTTCATGAAGACACCGTGCTGTAGCTGGTGTATGTCAATGTCCTACGAAATCCTCTCATTGAGAGTACACATCCAACTCAAGTGATTTGGTTATGATCTTAATATTTAAGATCAAATTTCAGCAACCATGCTGATCCTTTATCCTCATTCTTGTTACAGTTGTATGTAGCTAAGAGAGACTAAATCTGTCTTCTAGCTTACTGTGCATCTTCTCCTTCATACCGAAGGGTTGCATTTTCTCTACTTGGTTCTTTTCTTAATCATTCGGATTAAGCAGCCCATTACCGACAGACTTAATAAGTTTAACCTATTAAACTTAACCAAGTTTTCCACAACTGTAAACAAATTCAGAATTCCAGCTTATTAGACGTCATTTAAACGAGGTCTAATTCTCAATAAATATATTCATTTATTCTCCTTAACCTTACATAGTTAAGGTCTGTTAGCCCTGGATATATTTATCCCATATCCTTACTTTCTGAATTTAACATTCGAGGCTATTAACAGAGTCCGAATACGAGGTTTGGTTGTTCCTAAGTTATATTCTTAGCTTTCAAGCTAATCCCGAATACCTATCAGTTATGAGATCATGTTCTTCCTAATTCTTTATAATGTCAATTAAAAATTCATCTTAACCTAAGTATGAACTAATTGCACATTTCAATGTAAAATTTGCATTTAGGTAAGAATAGATATCAATTCCTTTTTAAATCCATCCAAGGACAATTGAATAATTCCAAATCAAGAAATAACATTATATTCCCAATTTAATCAACAATATCAAACTAATACAGTCATTAAAATATCACACTTGTGTTTGTATTCATCAATCTATTTCATAATCTATACAGTTGCCGTCCAAATGACTGGACTTTGTTTATATTAAACATCGTTACAACTCATAGATAGAAGAATGTACTTTCTTCTTTTCACAATTCCTCGTAGAGGAATAATAACTAAACAAATACAATTCATCTTCAGACAATCAAAAGAAGTATCAGAAAATAGACATGTCTTCATTTTACTCAAATTCCATCTGCAAAATTACTTGCACGGGTCAGTTCATTGAACTGAGCATATTAAGAACTTGTCATTAAAATGAGGTGCTTCAATTAACTGTCTCAATAAAAGAACCCTGCTTTTATAAAACGACAGTAAGAACATCAATCAAAAATCAAGCATCAAAAGAATGGACAACATAACAACTGAACCATCAAAATACCATCCCAATCAGCCAAAGAACTGTTGTCCTATTTTCCACATAACCATTACAAGTTCCAAATTACAATATTTGTAAAGTTTAGGAATACAAGTAGCATACTGCTGATATAACATTAACTGTTATCCTTTCCATTCCTTTCATTAGTAATAAATGCAAAGGGTAAAACTAACTGAAACGTAAACCAATTACTTTCCTTTCAGTTCATGCATCATATTAGATTCTAAGTAATCAAGCACAGACGAGAAAGCAAACAACAATGCATATAGTCGCTCATATCTAAGCACTACAAGATTCGTTATTAACAATTATAGATTTCCAACTGAATGAAAGAAGAAAAGATCATTTTTCCAAGTTATCCATCCACATTCCTATCTCTTTCCTCATGACTATCCTAAAAATGGAATCCAAACGAGACACAAATCAAGATAACAGTTCAGAGTGAAACTTACAAAATCCATTCAGAATTCACTTTCCGGCAGCAAGAATAATTTCATTCATAATCAGCTTTAAATGAAAACAAGGAAGAATTTTTTGTCCTTATCAATACTTCATTTAAATCAGGCTCATATGAAAACCCAAAAATAGGTTAGTACAACATCGTATTTATCATAGATCAAATAGTATAAGGATGCATACTATGTATTTACTGTACTAGAAGACCCCATACTTCTTTTCACTGTATTTTTAACCAAATAAACAGTTATACAATCATGCAATCAATTAATCACATGACCTTCTATATCCATGATCGCGTACAGTTCAAAATACAATTTACACATTGTTGTTACCTACAACAAGACTTAATCATAATGCACAATAAGGCTCTAATGCTATTCCAGAATTCAACAGCAAGAAGAGAAAAATTCATTCCTTTAATCTATTTACAATAAGAAAACAACCATTTTCTTCCAACTCAACAAGAATTGTTCAGGTCGAGTTTCATTTCTTTTTAATGACAGTGCAAGATCAGAAGACCGCACGAAACATTTAAATATTCTCATTTGTACAGAAAAACACAACACTCAGAAAAATAATCTAAATACCGATTGTCACTCTCTACAAGTCTGAACTTATAATGTTTAATAAATTTCTTTCGAAACCCAGAGAGAGGAAGAACTAATTTCTTCATCAATTTCAAACAGCAAAATCATTTGAAGAAGAATTCCAAATTCACTGCCAATAAACATTTCTACCTGAAATCCATTTTTTGAGTTCATGATAATATCACAACTCGCATCAGCATGTACATTTTATTCAATATACCATCTTGCAATGTAATACCCGTATAGGGTGTTAAATGCGTAAGTTCCTTACAGTCAAGATCAGATCATTTAAATAGCAAACAAATTTCCCACATTCTCTTCTATTTCACAATGCAATGTAAAAACTCAAAATACATTCATAGATCGAATACCTCTATCAAGGCAAACCCGCACAGGGTATTAAATGCATAAGCTAGTACAGTCAAGACAGATGCACAAACACGAGCCAAGCTCGTTTTACTACTTCCCATGTAAAATTTTCCATAAAACACAATAAAATCAACCTTTCATCATAGCAAGAAGAATGTAATCATCTATAAGTGCAAAAGAAAAACAATTTCTTTTCCAGCTCCCACGAATACCCAAATCATATTCGTCTATTTCCAAAGCAAGAAAAAGGAACAGCAAAAATGTATTACCATTTCTTCCTTCAAATCGAATTCATATGCTCATATAAAACACAAATGCCATTTCCATCAAAATCTAAAACAGCAGAAGGAAAAAGGATCTTATTTCCTTTTAAAAATTTCAGTAAAGAACACGACTTCAAACAACTCGCACAGCCTGTAGATATTTCATTCCATAAAATCATTTAAAAAGAATTATCCAGTTCGAATTATTATTAACAACCATCTCAAAATTGATTCACTCTCAGCTGAGTATTCATAAGCATATTTGCTTATAGTTTTAGTAAAGAACATCCTCAATACTGTCAAACAAACCAACACAACACAACTGTATTTCAAACTCATTTATACATGCAAAGACAGTTCCAAACACAACAGCAAGAAAATGATTTTACCCATCATTTCCAAAAATGACAGCAAGAATCGACTAAACCCAAATCGTCTCAACACGACAGCAATCAAATAAACCCAAAACCCAAGAGCAGGGTTGTTTTAATGAGACGCTTAAACAAAGCAAGTATTTTTAAAGAGAAGGGCTTAACATGCCTGTAAATTCTTCCTCGAAACTCGAAGAAAACCACGTCTACCGAAGGTATTTCCTTCCACGGCGACAGCACGAGCTTCCCAAAATCACCTTTCCTCTTACAGGTTTAGAAACAGCCCCCAATTTCCAAGAAATGGTGATAAAAACCAAATGAAACTGGTTCGACTGAACCAAGCAAAAACCAAATGCAGAGCAACTTCTCCAAAATCCGAACAACACAAAATGACTAACAAAATTCCTCTAAACTTTTTCCAAGGCGGACTGGTCATGAAGACCAAAAAAATTAAATGCATTAAAGGCTCTGCCTTTTCCCATTTTCCCACGCCACTACCAACTTGGGTTGGCGAACTCCTAATTTCTAATTTTACATGCAAAACCAAATTTAGTTCCATGTCCAACTAGATACCTCCGCCACTTACCTGTTCCCACCAAACTGGCGCTTTCCACGTAAGGACTCCTCATTAACTGCCATTAATTCCCTTTCATCCTTATCCTCTTCCCCCAAGGGTCTGCGCATCCCCTTTAGGTTAGGATTAGTTTAAGGTTCATATTAGTGTTCGACCTAGGTCATAGCCTAGTCTTTAGGTTAATAGGACTTAGGTTTATTTCCCCTTCTTTTTGCATAATTTAAAAATCCACTTAGGATAGTAGTTTAGGATGTAAGGTAGAACTTAGGATTAGCTTAGGATCTAATTCCCACTAACATCTAACACTAGTCAACCTCCAATCTAGTCTTCCTACTGACATTCAAGTCAATGTTTTGCAGGACATTTCGTCCTTTGTTTCACATGCCAGAGCCACTCGTGTCCAGACACTTCCTACCTCACGAGGTCTTAAGTACGACAGTGCATGGTTCGAGAATCGAACCTTTGTCGTTGGCATCTACGTGCTAGCTGCTCATACCTGAAATCAGGTACTGCACATTTATATCAACCTGCAATTCAGTCAAGAGTAAATCAACAAAGTGATTACAAAAGGCCACAACATATAGAATTCAGCAAGCATACGACAATTTGTCGTCACATCAGCAAACACACAAGTAACAATAACTGCTATCCCATGCAACTAAATTACAGCATGCAAGAATCCAGATTTGCAACACATTCCCTTAACATAAAAATATATATTTTAATATGCTTGCCTTCTTTTCAGCAAATACAATAGTATGAAAAATAACCACCAAGATAACTTACAAAATCAGGGTGTTACATTCCTCCCTCCTTAAAGAATCATCGTCCCGATGATCAGATTAAACAATCAAGGACTTCCTAGGACAAAGTTCAGTTATTGTCCTTCCATTCATAAGTTCATACCAAAAACAGATTCACTCTTAAAAACAGCGTTTTAAGACAATTGTACAATAGACTAATAATTGTCTAAATTTGGTAGAATTATCAGTTTTTCGAATTTCAAATTCGATTAAACAAATGTGGAAAAGTAGATCTCATTTCTTCGAGATTTTCCCAAGTTGCACTTTCTTCACTGAACTGGTCCCACTAGACCTTACATTGGTTCACTTCGTGATTTCTTAAGTACAACTGGCGAGTTCCCAGCACTCGAATGGGCTTAACCACAATTATTCCTGGGTCTTGGACCTACAAGGAATTCCAATTCAGCACATGTGATAAATTTGTCACGTATTTCTTAAGCAAAGAAATATGAAAAACATCATGCATTTGAGACAAAGCAGGAGGTAATGCTAGACGATAAGCTACAGGGTTGATTATTTCAACAATTTCAAAAGGTCCCATGTATCGTGGCGACAACTTGGCAGCCTTGCCAAAAGTTATTGAGCTCTTTTTCGGCTTCACCCGAAGAAATACCTTCTCTCCTAGTTTATAATTCCTGTCAACCCGCTTCAAGTTTGCATAACTCTTTTACCTATTGGCAGCCTCCTTTAGATGTTCCCTAATCATTTTGATTTGTTGTTCCATTTCCGTAAGGATTTCTGGCCCAATTACCTCTCTGTCCTCAACGCTGTCCCAGCTGACAGGGGTTCTGCATTTTCTTCCATACAATGCTTCAAAGGGCACCATTTTTAAAGAGGCATGATAGGTGTTATTGTAAGCAAATTCTACCAGCGGAAGGTATTCCTCCCATTTATGCTGTTGGTCCATGCAATACATCCTTAACATGTCCTCTAAAACCTAATTGACTCTCTCAGTCTGTCCATCCGTCTCCGGATGATATGCAGAACTGAAGTTTAATTTAGTTCCCAAGGCTGCATTAAGCATTTGCCAAAACCTTGATGTCATCCTCGGATCTCTATCCGATATGATTAATTCTGGTATTCCATGCAATCTAAAGATTTCATGTACAAATCTTCTTGCTAGCACTGGTGCATCGTCCTTCAAATTACCAGCAATAAAGTGTGCCACTTTGGTCAATTTGTCGACTACAACCAGGATAATGTCATGCTTATTTCTTGACATAGGCAATCCTTGAACGAAATCCATCGTTATCACTTGCTATTTATACTACGGAATACTGTGGGGATACAATAATCCAGTGGGATGCATATGTTCTGCCTTAACACACTGACATTCCAAGTAGTGTGTTACAAATTCCACCACATCCTTTTTCATTCCCTTCCAGAAGTATTGCTACTTAAGATCACTAAGCATTTTTGTAATGCCAGGGTGTCCAGAAAAAGGTGAATTATGAAATTCAGTTAACAATTTCCCTCTTAAGTCATTCGCCAAAGGTATATATACCCTGTTTTCGAACCTCAAAATTCCTTCATTATCGAAACGGAATCCTTTATACCTGACATCCTTCAGGGCAAGTGTTGTTTTGACTTGCTGGAAATAAGGATCTGATTCCAAGGCATCTTTCACCTCATCCTTAAACTGAGTTCTTAACATTATAAGAGTAGAGATATGCTTCCTTCGACTCAGAGCATCTGCTACTCTATTTTCCTTGCCCTTGATGTAGCTTATATCAAAATCATAATGAGACAGAAATTCTAACCATCTTTGCTGCCTTGCATTCAGATTTTGCTAAGTAAAAATATACTTCAGTCCCAGATGGTATGTTTTTAACTCGAAAGGCTTGCCTAAAAGGTAATGCCTCCACATTTGAAGTGCATGAACAATGGCAGTGAGCTCTAGGTCGTGTGGAGCATAATTTTGTTCATGTAACTTAAGCTTTCTACTTTCATAAGCTATAACATGGTTATTCTGTAACATAATACCTCTAAGGCCTTCTCCTGAGGCATCTGTTACAACCATAAAATTTCCATTTGGATCAGGTACAGTCAAGATAGGTGTTGTAGTTAGTTGTTCCTTTAAATTTTTAAAGGTAGATTCACACTTGTCCGTACAGACAAATTTATTTTCCTTCTTTTGCAGCGAAGTGATTAGGGCAGCAATTTTTGAAAAGTCTTGTTATCTCTGAATCATAGCACCCCTGTGCATGTATTTGAACTCACATTGTGACTGGATAACATGGGTACTATCTCCAAGTTGTGGGACTTGCTACTTGAGACAGACCTCCAGAGAAAGTTGGTTCTTACTCCTAAACTACCTGCCACAATCTACTCTAATGCAGGATAAGCTAACTGTTCTAATCTAAATTTTCAAGGGACCAGGGAGAGAGAATGCATAAAATGAAAGCCTACACTAAAGCGGTGATACACCAGAAAATGAGGGTGGGAGAGTAGTCTCCAAATGTGTGAAATACAGAGGCAAAGTGCACACTAGAAGAGGTGATGACAGTTCACCATAATCTAGCAAAATGCATTCACAATAATATTCCAAGCATACACAATGATAATGAATCCCTACAAGAACATAATAGATAGACACAATATTCTCATAGAAAGATCAAAGGGGCAAGAAGAATGCAAGAAAACACAGCAGGGGAAGATATATCCACAAACTGGTATTTTATTGCTTAATGATATGCACAGTTCAATCTATTACAAGATAAGGGCCTGGATCACCATGCAAGGAGTCCACTACAAGGGCCTGCAACACACTGGCTTCACAAAACAATTTTGACAGAGCTTTGCTACCCAAAAAATCTCTCTTTACAATGAGCCCAACACTCCAATTTATAGAAAAATGAGAAGGAAAAGAGAAGGGAAAATGGAAATCCCGAAATATGTCCTTCAACCACCTGTAAGAGGCATTAAATTGAGTGAAAAGGTTTTCCATTACTTGCAAAAGGCTCCCCATACTGTCCCATGTGCTGCAGCAGAGAAAGAATGATGACCATGCCTCTTAATTGCACTCCCAGCTACCAAATAAAACACTGTTCTGAACCCGGCCACGTTTTCTTAGAAAACTCAATGAATTTCTGATAAAATATGAAATTTCTTGATTTTTGTGCATCGGTCTCGGAACCATGATTCCAACGGTACCAATTTTGTGCGATTTCATTGAGAAATGCAAAAGTTATGGCCTTCTGAGTGCGGGCAGCTATTTTGGGGTCTGGCAGGCGTTTTCTGTCATTTGTCGAGAATGAGCATTACCTGACTGGAGCCGAACACATTTTTGTGGCGTAGAGGACGTCGTGCTCGTTCTAGAAAGTCCAATTTTATCAAAATCGGAGCTCGGAGTCAAAAGTTATGGCCGTTTGAAGTTTCCGGACCAAACGTTGACTTTTTTTCCTATGACACGTGGCAAGATTTGGTTGGCTCTCGGATCCTTTGGATTTTCACGTCCCACGCATCCCTTTGTCCCATTTGTCACAGTGCTGAAATTTCCCATTTCGGCCGAACCGGCCAGTTCGCGCACTCGCGGCCCAGATGTCCCATTTGTTTTCGGACCGTCTGGGACAAATTCGCCCGGTTCGCGCCCTTTTGTCCCAACTATTCCGGGACAAAAGTTCTCATTTCGGCTGATCCGGCCGGTTCGCGTACTTTTGGCCCACGCGTCCCAAACTGTTTCGAGCTGCCTTGACTCATTTCGCCCAGTTCGGCCGGTTCGCGTCTTTTTGTCCCAAAGGCGACCCTCTCAGCAGTTAAGCCAATTTTTTCTCTCTTTTGGCCAGATCGGCTTTTCGCGCCCCGCCTCGTACTTTTGTCCCAGATGTCCCAATTACTTCTGGGCTGCCTGTGCTCATTTCGGCCGATCCGCGCATTTTTGTCCCACTTGTCCCAAATGCTTCTAGGACTAGGGCTTAGCCATTTTTCGTGATTTTTTCTAGCCCGAGCCTGTTTTTTGCAATTTTTCTTACATTTTCTCGGAACTTGCTCTCTCCTTCTTTGGCTAGGGGAGTTAGAAAATTCTGAGGGGACCCAAAAAACATGACTTTTTTCCTGGACTCAATATAATTTCTTGGGACAAAAGAATTTGATCCATGTTATCAAATTTACCTTGAGGGGTGAATTTTGGATAACAAGTCCTTAACGAAATTTCGATAATATCCAGCCAAGCCCATAAAGCTCCTCACTTCGTGCACGTTCTTAGGTGCAGGCCACTCAGTTATAGCTGTAATCTTTGAAGGGTCAACAGCTATTCCATTCTTGCTTATAACGTGTCCCAAATAATGCACCTCTGCATCATAAAAGGAACATTTGGACAGTTTGCCATATAATTTCCTCTTTCTTAAAATTTCCAGCACTATTCTTAGATGTTCTTGGTGCTCTTCGACATTTTTAGAATATATAAGAATGTCGTCTAAGAATACAAGTACAAAACTTGTCTAAGTATTCTTGAAAAATATTGTTCATCAGATTCATGAAGGCGGCAAGTGCATTAGTCAACCCAAAAGGTAACACCGTGAACTCATAATTCCCGTACCTCGTTCTAAAAGTTGTTTTATGAATATCTTCTTCCTTTATTCTCAGCTGATGATACCCAGATCGAAGATCTATTTTTGAATAAACTGATGCTCCTCGCATCTGATCGAACAGATCATCAATCCTAGGAAGTGGGTATCGATTTTTAATAGTTTCTTTGTTCAACATTATGTAATCAATGCACAGCCTCAATGTGCCATCCTTTTTCTTTACAAAAATTACCGGTGCTCCCCAAGGTGAGACGCTCGGTCTTATTAGCCCCTTAGTCAAAAGTTCTTGTAACTGAGCCTTTAGCTCTACCAACTCGATGGTAGTCATTCTATAAGGTGCTTTAGATATGG
Source organism: Taxus chinensis (assembly GCA_019776745.2). NCBI lineage: Eukaryota > Viridiplantae > Streptophyta > Pinopsida > Cupressales > Taxaceae > Taxus > Taxus chinensis. The sequence goes on from CM034154.1 coordinate 355,262,238, forward strand.
GTTCAGTTCCCGGTTTGATTTCTATCGCAAAGTCAAACTCACATTTGGGTGGAAGACCTGACAATTCCTCCGGAAACACATCACGGAAACCCCTTAACAATGGATATCTTTCCAAGAAATCATTATTTTCCTCAGTATTTTATGTCATTTTTACTGCATACAAAGTGCAGCCTCTGTTTTTAGCCTTTTTTAGTTGCATAGCTGTCATTTTCCTAACTGCAACTTCACGTTTTACACCTTGAATGACTGCTGCTTTCTGCAGGTCATCGAAACAACAAATTTTTTTTTCATAATAGTCGACCTTTGCCTTATGTTCAACCAACCAGTTAACTCTAATAATGATATCATATGATCCTAGAGGGGTGACATACAAGTCAACTTTGGTGGAGAAACTAGGAAAATCAAGAATTGCCCCAAAAAGGCACATTTCGACTGTATGGACAGCATTATTCCCATAATGCACTGTCCATGTTTTATCCATTCTTTCAGCCCTTCTTTTTAATTTCATTACAAGTTTAGCAGAAATAAAGCATTCAGCAGCTCCAGTATCAAAAAGTATGACTACAAGTGTACCGAAGAACTTACCCGAAACTTCTATGGGCGTAACTTGCTTTTCAGCTTGTCTGTTAGCCACTGCAGCGTGTATCCTATGCTGCTTGACCACGATCATCCTTCTTCAGAGGATAGTGATTCGCATAGTGGTCCTTTCCATAGTTGAAGCATCCTCCAACTGGCTCTTTTCTAGGCTCAAATTTGTTACCAGCCTTAAAGTTATCATTCTGGCTTCCATAGGACTTCTGTCCAATGCCATTAGCTTTTGTGAAGCTGTTCCACACGCTATTTACAGGTCTGTTCATCACATATTTCTTGTTGTTATCTACAACAGTTTTGTTTTTAACACCAAACCTTTTCCAAGGTCCCCTTTTTGGTGCAAGAGATTGAAGAAGAATTGGGAATCTTCTTCCTTATCTCTTCCCTATGAGTAGATATTGCTCTTAATTTTTGTTCCTGTCTGATTGCCTTTTCGACAACTCCATCCATGGTGGTTGGGCCATGGACATCCACTTCACCACCAATGATGGGATTCAGTCCCATTATGAATTTCCATATTCTGAATTTCTCGTCAGCTTGGTAGTGCGGCACATACTTAAGGAGTTTAGTAAAGCCTTCCCAATATTCCGTCACCAACAGCCTTCCCTTGCGACCAGTTCTGAAATTCAGTCATTTTCCTATCAAAATAGAGTTGAGGCAGCCATTGTTGCCTAAAATAACCCTTAAATTGATCCCAAGTTATGTCTGATTCGACAATATTCAGCTCAACCTTACGGTTGTCCCACCATGATGATGCTTCATGAGAAAGCTGATATGCTCCCCATATCACTTTAGTCTCTTCGGAGAAGTTTCTTATAGCAAAGTATTTCTCCATTTCACTGAGCCAATTCTCAGCTCCGTCCCCAAGGGTTGTTCCATCAAAATTTGGAGGACTTATTCTCTTAATATCATTTGTAAGTTCAGCTGCTAATCTTGCCCTTTTATTTTCAGGGGGATTAGGAGCAATTACATTATTATTATCAACACCCGGATTCCCTCCATTGATGTTGTCCACAGGAGGCAACTGATCATTTATTTCAGCTTCATTCATCTCCTCCTCTTCATTGCCCATTGATTGCTGTTCCAGGACAGTCAAACGATCCCTCATATCAAGTATGGCAGCAAGGATTTCATCCAGCTTTTGAGCAGTAGCTGCTTCTCCACCCTGTAACGGGTTATTCGCAGCATTCCCTCTTGTTCTGACCATTTTCTGTTTAATAAGAAAATGTAGACCTTATTAATATCGTGGACTCATTAGGTCCAAGAGCTGTAACCTTCAGCTCTGATACCTAGATGTAACATCCCCATTTTAAGATACTAGAACAAGGGAAAAAAAATAAAAAATTCATATAACGTTCTATGTTATGAATTATATAATTCAAACACACGTTCAAGTTTTAATAATTGTTCTCTGCCCAAACAACACCGTTTGGAGCACACAATTTCCTTTTAAAACTAATGTTCCTTGTTTGCATATTTACAATATGGAACACACATTCAATTCCATTCAATCTTATAACAGATTCTATATGCTGCTGTAAATGACTTGAAGAACTGCCGATCTCCCATTTTCATGGCTCGGATTTTCAACGATCCTTCATTTCATGACTCGGCAACAACCGATCCTTCATGTTCGTTCATGCATAGTATAATATATATACAAGTTCTCTTAACCGTTTTTGGTTATCGAAGTGATCCATTTAAGAAGCCTATCTGAATATCTGTTACTGATATTCATCTAACATCCTGCATCTTAAATTAAGTGATTAGGACAACGCAACCAGCACTTGCGATACTTTGGCCAAAGATTTTCACATGCTTTGCATGATCATATTCCTAGATGTGATACACATCAATGGAATACGTCCTTCACTTCACTTCACCTGTTATCTAGAATGGTCTTTCCTGGTTCCTGCCAGTCCTTTCAAATTAAGGTCAGATTTAAACTTCCAATTTCCAACTAGCAATATGAGCAAATATAGGAAGGCACTCAAGGTAACTAAAAATACGCAGACATACGGTGTCGTTCCCCACGATTCCGTATGTCTAGTTATCTTTAGTCCTCCGGAGTCACTCCGTATACGTGATCATACTCCTATCCCCAGCCAAGAACTTCACATTCAGCCTATGTATTCTTGATGTTTTAATTCAGGAGGGCATTGTAATATGTCAGCTATAACATTGTGTCTTCGTGAAGACCCCCGTCTCATGAAGACACCTTGCTGTAGCTGGCGTATGTCAATTTCCTACGGAATCCTCTCATCGAGAGTACACATCCTGCTCAAGTGATTTGGATATGATCTTAATATTTAAGATCAACTTTCAGCAACCATGCTGATCCTTTATCCTCGTTCCCATTACAGTTGTACGTAGCTAAGAGAGACTAAATCCATCCTTTAGCTTGCTATGCATCTTCTCCTTCGTACCGAAGGGCTGCATTTCTCTACTTGGTTTTTTTCTTAATCTTCGGATTAAGAAGCCTGTTACCGACGGACGTGATAAGTTTAACCTATTAAACTTAACCAAGATTTTTACAACTGTAACTAAATTCAGAATTCCAGCTTACTAGACGTCATTTAAACGAGGTCTAATTCCTATTAAATGTATTCATTTATTCTCCTTAACCTTACATAGTTAAGGTTCATTAGCTCTGGATATATTTATCCCATATCCTTTCTTTCTGAATTTAACATACGAGGTTATTAATGGAGTTCGAAATCGAAGTTTGATTACTCCTAAGTTAATTGATATTCCTTAGCTTCCAAGCTAATCCTAAATACCTATCAGTTATGGAATCATATTCTTCCTAATCCTTTTTAATGTCAATTAAAATTTCATCTTTACCCACATATGAACTAATTGCACATTTCAACTTAAAAGTTGCATTAAGGTAAGAATAGATATCAATTCCTTTTTAGCATCCATCCAAGGACAATTAAATAAACCCAAATCAAGGAATAACATTATATTTCCAAATTAATCAACAATATCAAACTGATATAGTATTTAGAATATCACACTTGTATTTGTATTCATTATTCATCTCATAATCCATACATATGCCAATCCAACTGACTGGACTTTGTTTATATAAAACATCATTACAACTCATAGATAGAAGAATTTACTTTCTACTTTTCACAATTCCTCGAAGAGGAATAATAGTAAAAAAATACAATTCATCTTCAGACAATCAAAGAAGCATAAAAAAACAGCCATGTCTCCGTTCTAATCAAATTCCATCTGCAAAATTACTTGCATGGGTCAGTTCAATGAACTGAGCATATTAAGCACTTGTCATTAAAATGAGGTGCTTCAATTAACTATCTCAATAAAAAAACCCTGCTTTTATGAAACGATAGTAAGAACATCAATCAAAAATGAAGCATCAAAAGAATGGACAACATAACAACTGAACCATCAAAATACCATCCCAATCAGCCAAAGAACTGCTGTCCTATTTTCCACATAACCGTTACAAGTTCCAAATTACAATATTTGTAAAGTTTAGGAATACAAGTAGCATACTACTGATATAACATAACTGTTATCCTTTCCACTCCTTTCATTAATAATAAATGCAAAGGGTAAAACTAACTGAAACGTAAACCAATTACTTTCCTTTCAGTTCATGCATCACATTAGATTCCAAGCAATCAAGCACAGACAAGAAAGCAAACAGAAATGCATATAGTTACTCATATCTAAGCACTACAAGATTCGTTATTAACGATTACAGATTTCCAACTGAGTGAAAGAAGAAAAGATCATTTTTTGAAGTTATCCATCCAAATTCCTATCTCTTTCCTCATGACTGTCCTAAAAATGGATCCAAACGAGACACAAATCAAGATAACAGTTCAGAGTGAAACTTACAAAATCCATTCAGAATTCTCTTTCCGGCAGCAAGAATAATTTCATTCATAATCAGCTTTAAATGAAAACAAGGAAGAATTTATCGTCCTTATCAATACTTCATTTAAATCAGGCTCATATGAATACCCAAAAATAGGTTAGTACAACATCGTATTTATCATATATCAAATAGTATAAGGATGCATACTATATATTTACTGTACTAGAAGACCCAATACTTTTTTTCACTGTATTTTTAACCAAATAAACAATTATACAATCATGCAATCAATTAATCACGTGACCTTCTATATCCATGATCGCGTACAGTTCAAAATACAATTTACACATTGTTGTTACCTACAACAAGACTTAATCATAATGCACAATAAGGCTTCCAATGCTATTCCAGAACTCAACAGAAAAAAGAGAAAATTTCATTCCTTTAATCTTTTGCTAAGAAAACAACCATTTTCTTTAGACTCAACAAGAATTGTTCAGGCTGATTTCATTTCTTCTAAATGACAGTGCCAAGATTAGAAGACCACACGAAACAATTAAATATTTCATTTGTACAGAAAGCACAACACTCAGAAAATAATTTAAATGCCACTGTCCTCTCTACAGACTGAACTTATAAAGTTTAATAAACCACCTGACTACTGATTTTATCAATTCAAACAGCAGAAAGAATAAGAATTCCTTACCAATAAATGTTTCTACCCAAATCCATTTTTCTATTCACAATGATGTACATAACCCAAAATGCGATTTTCATATAATAATACCCTTATTAATAAAAACCCGCATAGGATATCAGATGCACCACAAGGTACAGTCAAGACACATCCAAACCACCTACTTATTTCCAAAATTTTCCATAAAACACAATAAAATCAACCTTTCATCACAACAAGAAGAATGTAATCATCTATAAGTGCAAAAGAAAAACAATTTCTTTTCCAGCTCCCACGAATACCCAAATCGTATTCGTCTATTTCTTAAGCAAGAAAAAGGAACAGCAAAAACGTATTACCATTTCTTCCTTCAATCGAATTCATATGCTCATATAAAACCCAAATGCCATTTCCATCAAAATCTAAAACAACAGAAGGAAAAAGGATCTTATTTCCTTTAAAAATTTCAGTAAAGAATACGACTTCAAACAACTCGCATAGCCTATAGAGATTTCATTCCGTAAAATCATTTAAAAAGAATTATCCAGTTCGAATTATTATCAACAACCATCTCGAAATTGATTCACTCTCAGTTGAGTATTCATAAGCATATTTTCTTATAGTTTCAGTAAAGAACATCCTCAATACTGTCAAACAAACCAGCACAACACGACTGTATTTCAAACTCATTTATACATGCAAAGACAGTTCCAAACACAACAGCAAGAAAATGATTTTACCCATCATTTCCAAAAATGACAGCAAGAATCAACTAAACCCAAATCTTCTCAACACAACAACAATCAAATAAACCCAAAACCCAAGAGTAGGGTTGTTTTAATGAGACACTTAAACGCAAGTATTTTTAAAGAGAAGGGCTTAACATGCCTGTAAATTCTTCCTCGAAACTCGAAGAAAACCACGTCTACTGAAGGTATTTCCTTCCACGGTGACAACACAAGCTTCCAAAATCACCTTTCCTTTTATAGGCTCAGCAACAGCCTCCAAATTTCCAAGGAACAGTGATAAAAACCAAATGAAACTGGTTCGACTGAACCAAGCAAAAAACCAAATGCAGAGCAACTTCTCCAAAATCTGAACAACACAAAATGACTAACAAAATTCCTCCAAACTCTTTCCAAGGCGGACTGGTCATGAAGACCAAAAAATTAAATGCATTAAAGGCTCAGCCTTTTCCTATTTTCCCACGCCACCACCAACTTGAGTTGGCAAACTCCTAATTTCTAATTTTACATGCAAAACCAAATTTGGTTCCATGTCCAACTAGATACCTCTGCCACTTTCCTGTTCCCGCCAAACTGGCGCTATCCACATAAGGACTCCTCATTAATGCCATTAAACACCCTTCATCCTTATCCTCTCCCTCCAAGGGTTTGTGCGTCCCCTTCTAGGTTAGGATTAGTTTAGGGTTCATATTAGTGTTCGACCTAGGTCATAGCCTAGTCTTTAGGTTAATAGGACTTAGGTTTATTTCCCTTTCTTTTTACATAATTTAAAAATCCACTTAGGATAGTAGTTTAGGATGTAAGGTAGAACTTAGGATTAGCTTAGGATCTAATTCCCACTAACATCTAACACTAATCAACCTCCAATCCAGTCTTCCTACTGACATTCAAGTCAATGCTGTGTAAGACGTTTCGTCCTTTGTTTCACATGCCAGAGCCACTTGTGTCCAGACATTTCCTGCCTCACGAGGTCTTAAGTTACGAAAGTGCATAGTTTGAGAATCGAACCTTTGTCGTTGGCATCTACGTGTCGACTACTCATACCTGAAATTAGGTGCTACACATTTATATCAACCTGTAATTCAGTCAAGAGTAAATCGAAAAAGTGATTACAAGAAGGCCACAGCATATAGAATTCAGCAAGCATACGACAATTTGTCGTCACATCAGTAAGATACAAGCAACAATAACTGTTGTCCCATGCAACTAAATTACAGCATGCAAGAATCCTGATTTGCAACACATTCCCTTAAGATCAAAAAATATATTTTAACATGCTTACCTTCTGTTCAGCAGATACAACAGTATGAAAAATAATCACCAAGATAACTTACAAAATCAGGGTGTTACACTATGCATGAAGGAATTTATTTGTGTAATATAATTAAGCTAGTTGTAGAGTTGTTTACAACTCCTATGAAAGGGGATGAGAAAATATTCAATTATTTATCCAAAATTAATAACATTAAAGCTCAATTAGATGGCTATTATTATGAATTATTTCAACATAATCTTTTGTACTTCATAATTCAAATAAATATTCATGAAAAGTTCAAAAATTATATTTCTATTCTTAATTCTAAGTATTAGAATGAGAATGATCTACTTGATTTAGACAATATGTCTTCTCTGTTAATTCAAGAAAAACGTGTAATGGAGAACTTTTCTTAAAAATATATTGTTTCTCAAGCATTTTTATCTCATAATAACAAGTCTACTCGTAATAGGAATAATAACAATCCTAATAAGAAATCTAATTTGAGATCAAGATTCAAGTCAAATCCTAAGTCTAACTTTGTGAAAAACGATCATAATTTTAAAGTCAAGTTTAATCAAACTTAAAACAAGTGTGGAAAATTTTGTCATAAAGAGGTTGATTGTACAATAAAAAATAACAAATAAATTAAGAATGCTAATAAAAACACGTTTAACAATCAGAAGAAAGATAAAAATTAGAAGCAAACTCATGTAAATGTTGCTAAACAGTCTATTGCCATGTATACTGCCCTTTCAGCTTCAAATGAAAATGAGTGGATTCTCGATAGTGGTGCCTCTAGGAACATGAATTGCACTCCTAGTATCCTCTCAGACATAATTAAATGTGAGGAAAATATCTATCTAGGAGATAACTCTATTATTAGATCTGAAGCTTATGGGAATGTTAATTTTTCAAATGGGGTAATTAAGAATGTCTTGTATGTTCCTCAAATGAAAAATAATATTTTTTCTTTCTCTCAGTTTACTAAAGAGAACTGTAAAGTAATTTTGATGTAAAATAAATTCTATGTCAAAGATAAACTCAGTAATTTTATTCCCTCTAGTATTCAGAAAAATGTCTTATATATCTTTGATGGTTTTGTGTCCGAGTCTTTTTTTTATCATCCTTCTAGAAATGATATTAAGCTTTTGCATGTTAATTTCAAAATCTTGTATGATGTGTCTAGACTGAATCTTGGTGTTGGTCTTCCAAATATAAAATAAGATTACGAAACATGTGAAAGTTTCCTACATGGTAAGCAACATGCTTAACCATTTCACAAGCAACATGATCCCAATTCTTCTCATATATTAAAACTGATTCATAGTGATGTGAGAGGTCCTCTTGAATTTACTTCTCTCAGTGGTGCTTTGTATGATGTTTTTTATTGATGATTTCTCTAGAATGGTCTAATTTTCATAAATTTAAATCTTTAGTTAAGAATGATTCTAATCTGAAACTTAAAAGAATTAGGACTGATAATGGAGGAAAATATATCAACAAAATTTTTGATGGATTCTATGTGTCATGTGGGACTCAAAGAGAGCTCACTAATCCCTATTCACCTCAACAAAATGACATTGCAAAAATAAATAATAAGATTGTCTTAGAAATGGCTAGGACTATGATTCATGTTTCTAATGTGCCTAAGTTTCTAAGGGATGAAGCTATGAATAACATTGTCTATATTCTTAATAGAGTGCCTATTAAATATTTTCATCAAGATACTCCTCATAAAGTATGGAAAAATAAAAACTAAGTATTTCTCACTTAAGAATATTTGGTAGCCCTACTTTTATCTTTATTCCTAAAGATAAAATGAAGAAGCTTCATCCAACATATTTTTCTTGTATTTTTTTTTGGATATGGTTTTAGAACCAAAGGATTAAGATTCTATGATGCTTTCAAGCATGACATTGTTGAAAACATAAATTTTCAAGTCTTAGAAAAGACTTTATGTGATGTTTATCATGAATCCTCCTCTGCTTCACCTATTATAGAGCCTGATAATCCTTCTCCTAAAAATATGGAAAAAAATTAAGACACTGATTATCTTGATCTAGATATGATGGAGATTGAGGGGGAGTCTTCTCAAAATGTCTTGCATCCTAATATTCATAAATGAGCTCAAAGTATTGTTCAAGAATCTCATCCTACTAATATAAGAAAGGTAACTCGAGTTAGCGTAATTATCATGCCTTGATGACCCTTTATGAGGTAGAACCACAATCTTTTGAATAAGTCTATCAAGATGATAGATTGATTCAGTCTATGAAATGTGAATACAATGCTTTGATCAAGAATAAAACGTGGGAACTAGTCCCTCCTAATAGAAGCATTGTAGGATCCAAGTGGTTGTATAAGATCAAATATAACTTTGTAGGAGAACTTGAAAAGTTCAAGGCAAGGATGGTAGCTTGTGGTTTCACTCAGAAACATAGTCTTGACTATGTTGAGACTCCTATAGCTAAGATGAGCACTGTTAGAGTTCATCTTGTTTTGGATGCCCAATATCGCTAGGAGATTCACAAAATGAATGTTAAAACTAATTTTTTAAATGGTGAATTAAAAGAGTAAATTTATATATGTCATCCTAAAGGTTTTGAAGAACTTGGTAAAGTAATGTATGTCTGTAATCTTAAAAATTCTTTGTATGGTCTTAAGCAAGCTCCTAGAGCTTGGTATGCTAAAATTAATAGTCTATTTCAAGATATTGAGATATTGGTTTCTCTAACTACTATTATGATAATGATATATTTTTCAAGTTTGAAAATAATCATATTATCATAATTGTCTTGTATGTTTATGATATTTTTATTAATGTCAATGATAGAAATTTAATTGCTAATATCAAAGAAAAGTTAAAAAAAAGTTTTTAAATGATTGATTTAGGTTTATTAAATCATTTTCTTGGAATAGTTATATTTCAAGATCATAAGTCCATTGTTACATCTCAATATCAGTATGCTTTGAATTTTCTTACAAGATTTAAAATGAATTATTGTAAGCTTATTGACATTCCTATTGAAGTTGGTGCTAAATTAGATCCTAAATCTGTATAGATAACTAGTTGGTAGTCTAATTTATTTGACTATTACTAGACCTGATATTTCTTATACAATAGGATTTTCTTAAATATTTATGAAATAATCTTATGAGGATCACTGGAAAATGGAAAAAAGAGTTTTGAAATATATTAAAGGAATAATTAATTATGGTTTGTTTTATTCTTCTTCTAATGATGCATAATTATTTGGTTATTGTGGTTCTAATCATATTGGTGATGATGCAAATAGAAAGTCTACTTCTGGATATGTTTTCAAGTTTGGTGTAGATGCCATCACTTAGAGCAGCAATAAGCAACCAAAAATGTCTATATCCTCTACTAAAGTAGAATATAGAAGTGTTATGGAAGTGGAAAAAGAAGATATGTGGATAAAAAAACTAATGGATGAACTGCATATGGAAATCAAAGGGAACACTAATCTTCTATGTGACAACTAGAGTTGCATTTCTATTGCAAAGAATCTATTTCAACATCAAAGGAAAAACTATATTAAAGTTCGTATGCACTTTATTTGAGATAAAGTCCTAAATGATGATATTGATCTCAAGTTCCATTCAACTAAAGATCAAGTTACAAATATATTCACCAAGCCATTATGTGTTATGAAGTTTTTACAAGTTTCATGCCTTGTTGTGCCTTTCATTTTTGTCATTGAGGGGGAGTTCTCATGATAATTACACCTCTTAGCGACTATTTTAAACTTCCAATACTTCCTCCATTTTGTAAAAAGTAAATGTGTCACTCTGTGTGAAGTTACTTGTAAATCCCATCAAATTTTTAGTCATGGGAATTCCTTAGTTTATAAAAGGCTCCATAATCTGATTTAAGTATTCATATGTGAAGAACTTTTCCTGATAATTTATGTATGGGAAGATCTTTATGATTTCCCTTGTTTTCATGCTAGTCAGAGTCACCGTTGTTGATTCTTAGATCTGTAAATACTTTTGTAAAAAAAGGTAAATTTGGCATGTCTTGTTTGTTTCTTCCCGCTTAACATTAAGGGGGAGTGTTGGTGTTGATAATGTCAAGTGGGATATCATTTTATAGACCACTACACATGACCCATTATTGAAAGTTTATTTATAAACTTAAGTCAGTATTCACAAATTTGAAAAGATTGAAATGGTATTACCACTCACCTATCCTATATATATAGGATGATCCCTCACAAGATGGATTATTGATTGATAATATATTCTCAAGTTATTTTGTGAGCCATTATACTGCGATACATTGGTCTGTTATTGTTATCTGTGATATTGCAGAGTGACGTGGGAGTGATGGGTTAAATAATTAATAAATTCTTAATACAGATAATGCTTTATTAGTGAGGTTTTTCACCTTTGGTTTTCCCCACTTAAATCCGGTGTTATCTGTGTCTTTACTTTCATGTTATTTACTTTCAACACTTACTCATTAAGCTATGTGATTCACTATCTATTTTAAGATAATTTTGTGTTTTATTTAACTGCACAATGTAATGTATAATCTTTGGAATTTTAATTGTGAATTTATAATTGGTTAATTATACATTCCATATAAATTCTAACAATTACAATTATTCATCACTAAAAACCTAAATAGAAATGAATTATACACCTAAAGAATAAAAAAATAGTAGGCACAATTTGTTAAGTTGAAAGATGATTTAATGAAGAAAATGCTTCATCCATTTAGACAATTGAGAGGAATTTTTAGAATTAGAAATGAGGGACTTCAAAATTGCTAAGAACCAAGGAGAGGGAAGAAATGACCATGTACGTATAAATCATAGATTAGATAACATTCAATAACCAGTCATAATATTAATCAATATCCCAAGGCCTCGATTCTAGTACTTGATCAACTTATAACACATGATAATCACTTGATAGGCCCCACCCAAATATAGAGGTAAGAAAATTAATGAAGAGAATGAAAAATGGCAGTGGAAGAATAAAAAATTATCAAAACTCTATCATGAAAATATTAAATATCTCTTCATTTCTCTCTCTAAAAATAATAACATTGTAACTCATTAAAATACCTTTCTAATGGTACCATTCTCATGCCATTTGGATCTCTCTATAAAAATATATGACTAAAAAACTTTGTAAATATTGACCACCATTACTTGATCCTATGATGTTCTTGTGCTCTACTTTACACATAGTCTGACCATAAAATTTAATTTGATTTTCATACCTAAAACACCACCAATATCCACCACATGGGGAAAATTAGTATCATGGAATTGGAAGAAGGTGAGGACATATGTTATAAACCTAATGGATATTATTTTCACCAATGGGTACGACACATCAGTAATCAGTGCCTTGTGATTGAATTAGGACCAAAATTTTGATCATGACGTGTTAAGTGTCAGCCATAGGAGGTGTCCATGGTTCTCTAAGACTTTAAAATTGTTGATGAATGAAACATGTAAAATATTGGCATTCTAAGACATTTTTGGATATCATAACTTGGGCTTAAGTGCAAGGATTTCCTACGAGAGGGGTTACTATAGGTGTCCTCTCTTAACATTTGAGAATGATCAAAACTTTGTGAAGTTCAAACGTTTAGGATTTTTTTTGAATATATTGCATGGGAAGGATGATGAGTGTCACATGTTCTCCATCCATCATAGGTGCTAAAGTAACCAATTTAAATGTTTATGATACATTGTTGTATGACATGTGGTATGGGTTTGATTGATTAAACATTATGATCTTACTAACAAAGAAGTTAAATAGTTTTATCATCAGTTAAATGTCCTAAGTCTAAAATCTCTTAAAATATTCTAATTTTTTTAATTTGGATTTCACACATTCATATAAATAACTAGAAAGTAATTTTAATGAATTTTAGTCACTTGTGTGCTGAAAAAAGTGTTTTTACCACTATTTGAAAGTATCCAAGATCCAAAATTTAACCATAGTTCCCCAAAATTAAGTGAAACCATTTTTGGTGTTGTAGACACTCAAATTTGGTAATTTACCTTTGACACTACTGGTTTTGGTAATTCACTCTTGCTAAGATAAACACATTCTTTTTATCCCCACTTAGTACATCATGAGGTATTTTTTATCTTGATTAGTCATACACACTGATATTTCGACATATCCTGGGGGTAAAATTGATAAAATCCATGGACAAACTCTAATTGACAAGATGTAAACCTTGGTTTTTATTTTCTTCATCCTTATCATTATACCCTTAACCCTAGGTCATATACTAGAATATGGATAGCCAACCTATGGCTAACATAATCTCTTATCATGTCATATCTTATATACTATTTGATCTTGCCTTTATATTGATAATAGAAAAAAGTTACAACATCAGGGTGACCAGAGAATCATGGTCTAGAGTCAAAATGTCACAAAGGCATGAGAAATGCCAAAAAGGAAAATAAAAAATTACATTACTAAATAAATAGGAACATGGGGAAACAACACTAGGTAGAGGTGGAGGATCATATTTTGGAGGGATGAATCCCCCGCAGTAGACTCCTTAGATGGAAGATCAATAGCCCAACCATCAAGATCCAAAAATTTTATATTTAGAGGCACCATGATTCCCTAAATAGGTAGTGGAAAGCGTCCAAAAATTTCCCCCAAGGAGGAGAGTTCTAGTTGGAGGATTTGTACATAGCCTTACCTCGAGGTAGCAGAATTCCAGAGTTGGACAGAGTAGGATGGTCCGAAGGAGGGGAAATATACCATATACAAGAGTGGATTTTGTGATGTGGCACATGGGTAGGTGGCGGGGCATGAGAATCATCTAGCGGAACGTAACTCATAGTACAATGAGCGTTCCCTATTGATCCAAAAGATTTTTTAAATGCATAGGCTCACACACCAAATTATTCATTTAGGTCTAAATCTACATAGTCATAAAAGAGATAATAGCCAATTTGTTATTCACAGTTAGCTCTAAACTATGTTCATTCTATTGAAAATTGAAATATTTATATCTTTGCACAACTTAAAAACAATAACATCCCAAGACAATTTTCATATGATAAATAATTTGAGCACGAAGAGTAATAAAGTTTCTAAACATGGTATCTTTCCAATAAAATAGTTAAATATGGAAGGGTAGGAAGAGAGAGTGTATCTAATTCCAAGTAGATTGAGTATGATGATAATTCTATAAGAAATTATTTAAATATTCAGGACGACCACATAAAGGGAATTTAAGATTGGTAAGGCCAATGTGATTTAACCATTCTCCTAATGAAAGAACTTGATATATGAGGCACCAAAGAAATAAATTGAGATTGTGTTCAAAGTTGGGGTTCCTTGCCTTATTAATCCTTCAAAGAAAAGTAGTGCCTTATTAAGCATGCCAAGGAATCCAATCTCTTTGGGAGATAAGATCTTAGATGGCATTGATGCCTTTGCTAGCAAGTGGGTGTACCTTAACACTAGGAACCTTAGCTAATAAGGCATTACCAATGGTATAAATAGGATACCACAATATGTTATGATCATTTAATGAAATCCCAACGCAAAATCTATCCCCATAATAGTGAAGAAATGGCTCAACAACTTCAAAATATTTCTAGATACTCTTCATAGTAAAGGTACTTGTAATTTTAACTGGTAGTCTAGTGATAATCAATGTATATGAGGCAATGTTTTTCCATCATTTTCACATAAGGAGATCCTAAAGAAATGAAATTTTGTAACAATATTTTTTAGGCTTGGTTTTCATTTATGCATGTGATAATCCATTTTACATAAAGAGAAATACTCTCTTTGTAAACATCTATAAATCCAATTCCACCCTAATCACATGGAAGGGTATAGATATCTGAAGAAACTCAATGAAATCCACAACGATGTTGTTTAGACCAATGATAGTCCTAAATTTTTTTAACAAGTTTGTAAAAGTATTCCAATGAAGGGAACCGACAGGAAACATAATAAACTTTGGTGGCAGCCAAAATTTTAGTCTAGACTTAAAACTTGCCAGCTAATGAGAAAGACCTAGAGATCCAATGCTGAATTTTTTCTCCACCTGATCAATGACATATTTCCAAATAATGGTATAATTTCTATGGAAGGAAAAGGGAATCCACAAGAATCCAAAACTTTCTCTATAATTTTTCCATCACAAAGGGTAAGGTGTCATCTAATCAAGAATAAGCAAAGAAATCTATTGAAATCCAAGAGACTTAATTAATTAAACATTAGACCTAGAATATTGACAGAAGGTTCCTAAACTAGATAAATATTCTTTGATGTTCAATTCATTGTCACATAAAGTGATGAAAGATTCATATGTGATATTCCTATTGACAAGATGAGAAGAATTATTAGGGAGAAATATTCCTTAGATGTTTCTGCACTCTGTCCTATAAAAAAAAAGATAGCCAAGGGCATCAACTACAAGAACAAAAATATCATAAGTGAGAGGAAAACCTTTCTTGATAGACCTAAAAATTCCAATAGCCTAAGATTGATCTCCATTGATAGTGAGTCAAGAATAAGCATCAAAAAACAAAGTTAAAGAAACATTGATAAATAAAGGTCCAAAACCAAGAAATTGAAGAATAGTAAGAATAAAGGGTCATTTAATCTGATCATGAGCCTTCTCAAAATCAATTTCAAGAAAAATAACCCACTATAGAGAAATTATCTCCCACTCCATATCTTCCCAGATGGAAATGAGATTATCAAGAATGTATCTACCCTTAACAAAACCAGTCTTCTCTGGGAAAACCACCTTTGGAAGAAGGTTAACAATACGGATATCAAAATATTTAGCCAAAATATTGTATGAGACATTAAGGATATTGATAGGACACCAATTAGTCATGAACTTAGGATTCCTAGATTTAGGAATAAACTTGATATTTCCCTTATTAATAACATTTCTAAGAGGATGGTTCTACAAAACTTCTTGGTAGACTTGAAGAAGTTCATTTCCAATCATGGACCAAGATTCCATATAAAATTTACATGGAAAACCATCTATTCTAGGAGATTTATCATTAATAAGACAAAAGAAGGAATTATAAAGCTCATCCAAAGATAGAGAAGTATCACAATGTTTCCCTTCCTAAGGAGACAACTTGCAAGGAACCACTTCCACACATTTTTGCAGAGAAGATTACATTTATTTAGAAGGTTTTTAAGTTTGATAAACCAAGGTGTGATGATCTACAAAGGTGTTTACAATATCTAGAAGCCTCGTGACATGATCATGAGCTTACTGAATAACTTTGATTTTTTCTATTTAAAATTTAGCTCATAGGGATTTGAAGAATATTTTGGAATGTTTGTCTCCCACTTTAATCTAGTGAAGTCTGACATAGATATGAGAACCTATGGCCTTGTGATTTTTAATAACCTTAAGATGTCGACACAGTTTGGATACCCAAAGCTAGGTAGGGATTTCGAAAGGTTGAGATTCAAGAAGAGTAGATGTTCTCTGAAACTCTTCAATTAGTGTGGAATCCACCCATTTTTGAATTCAAATAACCTATTTTCCATGGTGAAGAAACTTGACAGTACCTTGAATGGAAGTATTCCACCAATCAACCTAGCTACCAACATAAGGTAGACGTGGCATCATATTCCAAACTTTGGTAATGAGAGAGATGACACTAGCATGAATCAGTACGGAAACATTAAAATAGAATTGATTGTTAGGAAACTTAAAAGGGGTCCCACTCCATTGTATTCTAAAATAAATGGGGTTGTGTTTAGACAAAAGGATGAATGATCAAATAGTGATTGGGGAATGTCCATTACTATCTAGATCAAAATTATGTTGCTAAGAAATCATGAAAATATATAGCCTTTTAATGACTGTGTCAGTACCTGTTCAAAATTTGGACCAAGTAAACCAATTTTAAGAAGGGAAATCATTTTTCCATCTAAAAAAAGGGTCATATAGGTCCCAACATTTTTTTAAAATAAAACCAAGCCTCTCATTCCCCCACACACCACCACATGGGAAGAGACCCCAATTATTCCTTAGGATGTTAAATCATATTAAAGTCTCAACAAACTAACCAATACGAAAAAGGTAAGTTATCTCCCAACCATCTCGATAATGTTATCTTTTCTATGCCATCATTAAAAGCATAAATATTGAGAATGCCAAAATAAAATCCATTAATTTATAAAATAATATACATGAAACAATTTTTAGGATCATGCCCCATGGAAGAAATCATAACAATACACATTAAAGTGGTTTTAAACATAAAACCACTTCTTGTAAACAAAAACCATCAATATTACTAATAAATTGACAATATTTTTTCACAGAGTATTTTCTTGAGGACTCTACGAGGCATCACACATTTCATGAAAGAAAATTCATGAGAAATCATTCATAATAAACTCCCCCTTTATGTGTAGGAAACCATCCCTGGATTCAAAAAACCTAAAGTTTTTATAAAGCACAAAAACTAGTCTAAATTTTGTTCCTTAACCTAAATGGAGTGGCATTTAGCCTCATTATAACAATGTGCCCCAATAGAAACCTCACAAGGAGGAATACAGGAGTATAATTTAGAAATAAAGGTTAACATAATAGTCTTAATTACTAATTTTTTCTATGAGGATACATAATGAATCTACACGGGCCGACCTACATGTTGTGTTGGGGTTTTAGAGCTTGGATGCATCATAGAATTATTAGTCGGTGTTGGTTGTTGGTTGAAAGAATATGGGGTCACTATAAAAGAAAATTTAGGCCCCTAATTGACTTTTTACCACTAACATTATTCCAACCATAAACCATAGTATCATATTTAGGCATATGGGCCATAGGGAATTTGGAAGCTTGTTTTAATTACGCTATGGAGAACATTCGTAATTGTGATGTTTAGGATCTTGAAACATAAAGTAGGTATTAGGAAGGTTGAAATAAATAATCTTATTTGAAAAATGAGTGGACCCAACCTTAATATAGATATGGTCATGTAAATCATTAGCAAGATCAACCTTAATGCATGCCCATTTATGCGGGCGAGCATAAAATAAACGTTTAGGTTCTTGACAAATAAATTTTCCAATGGGGTATACTATCTTGTGTAGAAAAGGCTAAAGTTGTATGATAAGACAAGGCAACTCCACTCAGAAAATTATCCTAAGAAATACCTGAATATAAGGGTTAAAATCAAGTGTCCAACATGAAAGCACAAACAAGGTGTGAAAACAAATATTTGACCTAATAAGGTTCACGAAAAATAAAATAGGTAAAATCCCCTGGTGAGATTACAGACACTAGTGACATGGATAACACTAGACTCCTAGTGGTTCTTAATCCATCCTTGAAGGAAGGATTATGAGGGAATATATTATAAAAAGCCTAATTTTTTAGGTTGGCTATATCTTCTGAAAAGTTATGAATTTCTCACCCATTATTTTACACAAGTGAAGAAACTTATCAAGTAAGATTCTAAAAAAAAGTAGGATTTGACTATCCATTTTTCAAGCGTTATCACCGTTTTAGGAGTTTTCCTAAATTCACTCCATAAGCCACAAATTTTCAAAGTAATTTACATTTTCAAAAATCCATAATAAAATTAAATGGGGTTTATATTTTATATTTTCTAAATTAGGGCCAAAATAATTCATAAATTGGACACTTAAATCTTGATTAAATGAGTTTATTCTTGAAACCCTATTTTTATGCATCATGGGGATGATTTTAAATGGAAGTAGTGAGGTGGATTCTATAAAATGGTGGGTTGAGTTTAAGAATATTTATTTTTCATCTGCGTGGACATGGTTTTGGAATTCATTTTGGCTTGATGGTCTAACAAAGAGTTAGGTCTCTCAATTGAATCACTAGTTTTCAAATTATTTTTGGGGGTAAGTGAAACAAGTTTTCTTGGGTAGGTGGGATAAAAAAGGTAGGAGTAGAAGGAGAAGAAGGAGAATAAGGAGAATAATGAGGAGGAGGAGGAGGAAGAGATGAAGAATAGGAATAAGAAGCAGCAGCAGAAGAAGAAGAAGAAGAAGAAGAAGAAGAAGAAGAAGAAGAAGAAGAAGAAGAGTGAGAAGAAGAAGAAAAAGAAGAGGAAGAAGGAGAAGGAGAAGTGGAAGAGGAAGAAAAAATAGAAGGAGGAGGATGAGAAGAGGATAAAGATGAAGAAAATTAGAGGATAATAGTTCATATGGTGTCTCTTTAAATAGGGAAACTTCAATCTTTCCACTTGAAGAGTGTGCTCATCATAAAAATAATATAAGGAAGTTCAAGTGGATGGTATGATTAATTTTTTGGTAAAATTTAATCTCTCTCATTTCAAAGATATTTTTCCACTTTCACATACCTGGAATATTTTTTGATTTTGGAAAGTTAGTCCACAATTTTTTTTCATCCCAGATAGAGTTACTTTTGTTGGATAAAGAAGGCCAAATTAGTTTGGAGCATGAGGAACTTATTCAAATGCACAATAACAGAGTAAATAATAGAGTAATTATTGACATGTTCAATATGAATAATTAAGACAATGCAATTAAAACATGGGAGGAGGAATATTTATTATACTAACATCTAGAGACCATCAACATTGAGGACTACACTTGTGTGAAAAAACCTCCAAAATTGTCAACATTGGGGAAAATGCTGTTGTAAAGGGGGTGGGAATGTTACACCCTTAACCCTAGTTCATATATTGGTATATGGATATCCAAGCTATGGATAACACAATCTCTTATCATGTCATATCATATTTATTTATTCTTCCATATTCTTATTGGGTTGGCCTTAGGGATTTATAAATTATAGTGGGGTATATATATGAGTTCAATAGTAGGATATTAACATCATATTGATCACTTGATTCTTATTATATGGTTTGGAGGTTACCCCTTAGAATTTTATAAGTCATTATAATTTCATATTGTGATCATTTCTCTATATTTTTGTGTTCTTTAGTGTTTTATTGCTAATTATATTCATATTTTTATTGAAGTAATTTTATTACGCCTATGCAAATCCATCCAATTTGGACAGGAGTTTTTATCCATTCCTAGATGACTTGTATAATTTTGAACCAAAATATAATTGATATTTTCTTTCAGTTTTATATTTTTTGATGGGTCATTTACTCTCTTTGGTTAGACTTTTCTTTGATAATTTACCTTCAAAACCCTATATAAGCAAGTACAAACTCTTTCATTTACACATATGGAAATCATATGACATTACATTAACATACTCTCTTGAAACACTCACAAAAGGAACCTAAGGCTCCCTAAATCTTGACAAATATTATGTGTAGTGCTAGTTAGATAAAATTGATTAAGTACCAGTGATAACAAAGACTTACATGTAGGATAATGTGTGAGCAGAAGTGTAACACCTCAATATTACGCTTCATTAAACTAAGGAGTTTTTTATGTACCCAATTAATTATCTTGATGCCTTCAATGATTTTAATGTGTAGTGATTAAAGTACAACATTTATTAATTTTCATAATCCATCTTGACCACCTATTATAACCATGTGCAGCTGTAAGGGTTAATATCCTACTCGATCCCCTTTTAATGCTCTATACGAGCAAATATACCTAGTATATCATTTGGTTAGACCTTTTTAAAGGTACATAGAAACATATGTATATTATTAGTGTCAGAATCATGCTCATAACATAGTTTAAAAGAAGAAATGATGACAGAAAATGAAATCATTCATTTACACTACCACGACCATAGGTTTTGGCATTGCGCTAGCTATCCTAGTTTTGTGACTACACATAAGCCACTTGAAACTTGTCTTCCCTTCACCACACAACCATCTCAATCATAGTACCAAGATTATTTTCTTTTATTTACTTAGTATTAAATTCATACTTAACCATTTTATTTACATCATTTACAACAGTGTACACCTTCATCCTATGGATATGTTAACTAAGATCATGATGATCCAAACCACGTTAGAGGTACAAAATGATCTCCACGAGACATTACATGAGTATGTACCTACTTCCGTGTGGTTTCCAACTATATCAATTTATAATTTAGAAATTGGTTTAGTCAAGTACATGTCTTGACAGTATTTCATACCATTAGTTAATATTCATTAATGTCCATTAGTAAACTTAGGAAAAATATATACATATTTATTATTTCGTAAGTTCATAATGTACTTCTACACCTTGCTAAATATTGTGGTATCTGCTTCACGTTGTGGTACAAATAAATTAGGAATGATATTATGAGAGTACATATAAGTCTCAAAATTGTAAGATTCTGCTATAAAATTTCAATAGTTTATTCTCATATTGCTTCATGATATTCAATAGAATTTACCAACTTTTTAATCTTTAGACAACAACTTCATCATTTATACTTAATTCCTGTAAGCATGCTTTATTAATTGTAGTTTTGTGTGAAGAGGTTATAATACACCTCATACTTGTTCTTAGTTGTTGCACTTGTTTACCAAAAGGTTATTTTATACATACTTCTTATTTACAATATATTTAATCACTCATATATAAGTTGTTACAAAGGGCTATAAAAGGATTCAAAAGTATGCTTTGCATACATCAAATGTTAAAAATGAAGAGCCCTTATCCTTCATATACATTCTTAATTTCATTTGATGGTATACCATTTTCTTACATTACTATTTTCTTAATCATTTATACGCTCATAAAAACATTGTACAATAATATATCATTACTTCATTTTGCACTGATAAATTTATTATGATGACCTTTTTTTTCCTTACAAAGTCACTAGACTATTCTTCCTTGTTTAATTCAACTGATCACAAAGAATTTTAAGGATAATTTAAAAACATGAAATTGATAATGATGATCTTATCAATAATTGATAAACTAAGATTTATTACATTGATACACAGTCAAAAGAGAGACTATCGTAGATAGTAAAATATACAATAAGCCCCATGGATTTCGTTATCTCAAAGGAAATCATACACTTTTTAATCAAATGCTAGTACATTCATAGAAATAGGTACAAAATAATAATTTAAGGCAATTCATCCTTCTCTTTTATCAACTTGAAAAAATCCCATCAACCTACAATCTAAAAAAGGATATAGTACAATCATGTACATGGTCAGTTTACAAGAGCTGGCATGGACTTACATCCCGTAATCTAGTTGTTTCATTTCAAGTAATTTAACATATACTACATATTAATATTATTTAAATATAACCAGCAGGCAACGAATCAATTTTATTACTAAATGACCATCTTTTAACAAACGTCATTGCTGTCAGCTAACAGGGTTCCAACTGAATAAACTAGTCTTAATCAAGCAACTTGTTTTATAAGAAAGATTATAACTTTTCACCTTTTTGACTTTCATATATATTTTTAATGAATTATTTTATCATTCTTTAATGAGTAAATAAAGTTCCCTCATTTTCATTTTTCATTTATACTCAGTAGTAACTATTATTCCACTATTTAAGTTTATAGAAAAGAAGGAAAAGTTCTTCTTAAATACTTCTACTCCACAAATACCTTAACAAGATTCAAAAAGTACGTAAAATTCTTACTTTATTTCCTTTATGAATAAACTAAATGATTTTCATTAGATTAATAATATAAGTCATATTTAGGCAGAATCATTTCCATGCATTGAATATTCTTATATTCTTAACCATATCTTATAGGCGTGTAATTACTTGGATAATGTTTGCTGCAAAAATGTCTTCATACTTCTCATATTATATATGAGTTACCAAATCACACATCCAAAATCATGTGATGAAAATATGGACCCAAGATCACATATTTCAATTTTAGGTTAACTCACAGGCTCAGTTATAATGTCAAAAGTAAATCATTAGAGGATACTACTCTGAAATAAAATACACACACAATCATGCAAAATTTTAAGGATCTAAAATAAAAATGATATGATGACAACAATTGCTTTCTACAAGCTCCCTTGCTAAGGTATGGAGTTGACTATTATAGAAATATTATTTTTCTACGAGACCTATGTGCTAAGTAGTTGGAATAAAACAACTAATATAATGAATATGGCAGAACCCAATCATTACCAAAAACAAATCCACTTCCAATAAAATCAGGTAATTGTTATCCAAAAATACCCATTGAGTTATTTTGGCTCTAACAAGCATAAAAATGGACTTAGCCATTTTTAAGGTTTCTAATATGTTTAAACAACCATCAATTTACACTAACCAAAAGAACCGACTGTTGGCATTCAAAAACCCATGAGAGACTTAGCTTATTCATTAATAGGCTATGTTTAAAAGCCAATAGATGTTCATTTGGCCATCAAGTTCAACCCCACCAAGATAGGAGTCAGAAGATGAAAATATAATGGTCAAAGTCAGGACACATGTTACCATTCAATAACATTTCTAGGTGATGAATCCTGACAAATTTCAAATTCCCATAATCAATGGGAATTAATAAAGGCATCGGGTCCAGTTAAAGTCAATACATTCAAAAGGGGATATTTGGAAGGAATTCAAAATAAAAAAAGTTTCTAAGTACCCCAAAGATATAAGTTACGACATGAAGCTACCTGGAGATGTCTTATTGACTAACCTTTCGTAGTATGACAAATGTGAAGGCTAAAGGTAGTCTGACATGTTCCATACGTAGAGATTTTTCCTTGTCTATAATTTCACAGTTGTCATTCATAGCTAAAGAAAACTCTAACAACCCAAGGGGTGTGGAGATTCCTTATTGGTCAAATTTTTTTAGGGGACACAAGAGATGATCAAAAGGAATAACACTACAAAGGGAGTGGATATTTTTTATTATCTCACACTTCACACAAGCCAGTTAGGGTCTAAATCCAAATGAAAATTACAAGGCTACATGGATCTATTTCATTGGCTAAACCTTCACAGTTTGACATTGTAAAGGCCTAAGGAAGGTTTGATACACTAACATGTGATGAAGCAGTGAGATTTTTTATTGGCTCGCACTTCGTAATTTTTAGTCAAATCTTTCAAAATATCTAACAACCCAAGGGGCATGGAGCTTCCTCATTGGTTAGTTGTTTTCACATGTCATAGGTAGTCTTAAAAATCCTGAAATTGTGAAGAAGCGTGGGGATCTCACATTGGTCCACATTCCAAAATTGAAAATTGGGGTAAATTATAGTCTGACACTACAAAGAGGCATGGAACTATTTTACTGGCCCATATTTCATAAAGATAAAAGGAAAAATAAAATAAAAGTAAAGGGAAGAAAAGACCTGATCCCCAATCTAATCAAAGATTGACACATGGAAGAAGTGAAAGTAATTCAAACATGGGTAGAGAGAAATCCTTGAGCTAATAAAAGGATTCTACTTGTCATATTTTTGTGCTTCGTGACATGAAAATATTCAAATGATGATATATTTTGATCCCCTACTCCAAATTGCACAAAATTAGTGGCATTCAAAAAATCTCCTCAAGCACTCTAATTTGGCATCATGAGAGATAAAGTTTGGTGGGTTTTGATAGATGAATAAGATAAAAATGGTTCATGCCATGTATGATTGTAGGTGGAATTATTTAATCTTGAGAGCAACATGTTTTCACTTGAAATTTATATTGGCATGCTTGAGAACATGCCAGATGCCCATCATCCTAGGTTAGAGAAATAATTTTATCTTTTGGGATGGTCATGTTTTGCATATTCTCTCTCTCCCTCTTCTATCTTAAATCTATAAAAGTAAGTTCTTAGGCACGATTTGGGGGAATGTTCTAAAAATTAAAGAGAACTCTGTAAAAAAAATTGAGACCTTTTTTGAGTTGCATGACTCATATTTGAACATTCTACGAGGTGATCATTTTCTTATTTCATGTATTGTAATGAATTATGCATTTTATTAAGCAATAAATCCATGTTTTGTGTATATTTCTACCCAATCTTGTGTTGTATTGTGTTTTTTACCTTCTATTACAATTGTAGGTTTATTGTGCATACATTATTCATCTTGCAGAATTATGATCTATTGTGCTCCATGGAAATGATGCTGGTAAATGTAGATCAGGATTGTGTCACGCATGTATGACCACTCTCTTCTCCATTTATTACTCTCATGTTCACTCATTGGAATTTTTTCCACCCCTTTTCTTGGTGCAATCACCCCTATAGCATAGGATTTCTATTTTATGCATCTCTCTCTGGTCCCTTGGAAGTTTATGATATAATTAGATAGTTTAATTTCCCTTCCTAAGAGTAGTTTAACAGTAAGATAAGGTAGAGGAACAAACTCTCTCTAGAGGTTTTTCTAAATATCAATGTCCCACACTTAGGGACAATCACATGTACCGAAAAACATTGATTTCTCATCCATAAATTCATGTAAATAAAAGGGTGTTGGTTTTTTGTGATAATAGTTATCACATGCTCGATGGGACTATAAGTTAATATTTCTAATTTTTTCCAAGTTTGGGTGTGTATCTTGGTAAATATCAGCCTCTAGAGGCTCTACAGTAACATATATGACAAATCCAAATAACATATCTACAGGTTTCAGTAGTTAGAGTGTCTCAGTTCATGAGAAGGATCCAAATATGGTCAAGGGTAGTAGGAGTTTTTTAATATCTGGAACTATCACCTGGGAGGAGAATAAGAGGAAGAACAATTCAAAGGTCACCTTCAATACCAAACAAGACTCTATCCATACCACCTCTTGGTAGGCCCTTCTTACAGTCTACTAGAATTATGAGACCTGTCATTATGGAAACACCACAAAGAAATCAACCATTTATTAACTTTAATAATAGAAGTCCTCTTGATCTTAATGTCCAACATGACATACTAGAAGATTCCTTAAAAATTATTCCATTCTTCACGGAGGAAAATAAAACTACCCCACCTGATCATACTCAAGACATTTCCAATGTTTATGTTGTTCATCAAGTTACTGAGAAAGATGTAGTGGTTAAACTACTAGATTATTCATTCAATGGAAGAGCTCTTGAATGGTACAAGATTCAGACAACAAGATACATTACCAACTGTAATGAGTTAGGGGCAATGCTTTGCAATTAGTTTGGGGAGAAAGTAGATAATCTCTCCTTGCTATAGAATCTGACAACTATAAATAAGGCTCCCAATGTGCTCATGGTTGACTTTAACTTTATATTTCAAAAGACATGTGATATAATTCTAATTCTCATTAGACCAACTCCATAAGGTTCCTTTATTTACTTATTAGGAGCTTTGAATTCTGATATTGTTATCATGATTCAATCTATGGGAGGGTTAGTATTTCCTAGTGCCTATGTCATAGCCATTAAGGCTGCAAATTACCTGATACAAGATGATAAACTATCTCCTATACCTCTAATGCATATTTACCCAGATATTATGAACCCAAATTCTCATAAAACACCTAAGTTATCACCTATCCCAACCCTAATATATCAGATATCTAATGAAGCATATACTTCCTAAAAAACCTCAGCTAAGTTACAAAATGTAACGAAGCAATTACATAATTTTGGGAATAAGTTGGTATCCATCAAGAGGTAGCAATACTATAATTCTAGACCTTATCAGCCTTCATACCAACCAAATAAGTCTCTAGCCCAAGTTGTAAATCAAAACCAATTTCCTTCTACTAGTCCATTTCAACCATACAATCCCAATGTAGCTATTTCATCTCAAGCTTTGGTTCCTATCCAAAAAAACCTTTCACAAGATTATTAGTGGTGTTTCCTTTATCATCTTTGACATAACCAAGAAACATGCCTCAATGAAATTTTAAACCAAGCTTTTATGGTCCAAGCTGTATTTTTTTCTCAAGATATACCAACATAATAAAATCATTAGCAGATGATAGCTTGAGAGGCACCTCAAAGTGACACTTCACTTGTGAATTAGAAAGTGGATCAATTATATGGAGTAAATCCAAATTTCTCTCAAGGTGTGGCTACAAATACTAGATCTAAGGAGAGAGCTATTGAATAAGGAAAATCCACAAATGTAGGGCCTTATCAACCTTTCCTAACACTCCAAGGAGGTGGCAGTTCAAATATAGATCCAAATGTGCAAAGTCAACCTAGAGGACCTTCCATATAAACCCAAGTATAAGAAAACTTTGTGGTGAAAAAAGTGCAAAAAAAGGATAATCCAACTTCATTTAATATCCTTGAGTAGACGAAGAAAACCAATGTGAGAATATATATGTGGGAATCATTGAAAATTCTAGGCCAAAGAGATCTCTTGCAAGCAACTATGGCTAATTTTTCTATTTTAAATGATTCATCCAAGGAATAAGAAAAGGTTCTCACAAATACAATGCAACAAATGAAGGGACAACTAGGAAAAAAAAAGAAACATCAACCCCTTCATGTGCCTTTAATCACAGGGAATAACTTGGTGCATAATTTTATGTTTGACTCTGGAGCAAGTAGTTCATTCATGCCAAAGCAAATTGCAAACCAACTAGGCCTCAAGTATGAGCCTCTTTCAAAAAGTGTGGTACAGTTAGATGGAACAAAAATATAAATTGTTAGAGTTATCATATGTATAATCCTCACACTACATGCATGCTATGATGTTTTAGTTCCTCAAGATGTATCCATAATTTATCTACCTCCAATTTTTTCCCTATGTCTATCTAGAGATTTCACTGCCAAAATTAGAGGATATTTCTCGACATAATGATCTAATGTGCTCTTCAAGACAAGGTATGGTGGTAAATATACTATCAATTCTTAACCAATTACTAATTACCACATAAAGTCTTATGTTCCTAGCCCCATAAATGCCAATTGCACAAACTTTGATCAAGAGGATTTCCCAAGTACCAGAGAAGCAGACACTCAGATTGAGGGCATTCCTGATATGTTACTTGATGAGTTGACACATAGGCGCTATAAATTTTATCCATATAAAGAAATAGAGGAGGATGGTCTTGGTATCAATTGTCTACACAAAGAGAATGCACCCCTTCCTAGTGTTACCAATATAATTAATTAAGATTATGATGGAATTTTGCAGATGTTCTTTGATGGATCAAGATGTAGAAAATGTGTAGGAGGAGGTGTGGTACTTGTATCTCCCAAAGGTATAAAGTATTACTCATCTTTCAAGTTTCAATTCAGTTTCTCTAATAATGTAGCAGAGTATGAGTCTCTTATTCTTAGCTTGCAATGAGAAAGGAAGAAAAGTATTAAGGAATTATAAACCTTTGGAGATAGTGAGATAATTGTAAACCATATCAAAGGGTAAAAAAAACCAAGAATGAACTAATCAAGGCATATATACACAGAGTATGGGATCTATTGGATTATTTTTAAACCTTCAACATTCAGGCCATTCCAAGAAAGGGAAATGAAGTATCTAATAAACTTGCTGCAATTGTGGTAAGATTTGATGTTGTTGAGGATATCAAAAGAAGAAAAGTACAACCACACATCAAGGTGTTAGTAAGGCCTACAATACTAGATAATGTCACAAGTTGGCAAGTGTTTAAGAGTGATCAACAAATTGTCGATTTCCTTTAAGAGGAAGCTAAGTTTTCTTCAAGAAATCAAGAGAAGTTGGAAAAGCAGTATGGAGACTAGGTTTCCCAAATTAGATCAAACAATTTACCCAAGGTTTTAGTGAATTTGGAATCCATCTTCAACCCTAATGAATAGTTCAAAAATGAAAAAGAAAATATAACAATCAAAGATGAAGACTCAAAACCTATTGCAATTGGTCAAGGAAAATATCTTTAGATTGGAAAGGTAAACACTTCTCAAGAGAAGGATGATTTTTTAAAACTTTGTCAAAATTTTGCTGATATCTTTGCATGGAGATATGAAGACATCAAAGGATTTGACCCTAGTTTATCTCAGCATACCATAGAGTTTGATCTAACTACCAAACCTATTAGGAAGAAGAAGAGGATTTTCAATCCACATATAGAAGAAGAATGGAGAGATCATGGGTTACGCTCATCATGGGTTACAAACCTAGTTCTAGTACAAAAGAAGAATGGAGAGATCAATATTTATGTTAATTTTATAGAATTAAACAAAGATTCTTTGAAAGACCATCAACAAATTCCCTTTATGGAACAAATACTACAAATGGTAGTAGATTCTGAGAGGTTTTCTCTTTTAGATGGGTACTCAGGCTACAATCATATTATGGTAAAGTAGGAAGATCAGTTCAAGAATACCTTTACCGTAAAATGGGGAACCTTTGCTTGTATAAAAATTCCATTTGGTCTATCAAATGCCAGAGAAACATTCTAAAGAGCCATGGATATGGCATTTAGAGGGATGATAAAAAAAGATTTTCTCTAAAGATACAATTGATCATATTTTTCATCTTAGGCTAGAATTTGAAAGATGTAGAGAGTTTGGAGTTTCTCTTAACCCAAAAAATGCATCTTCATGGATCATGAAGGTAAAATACTTGGGAACATTTTCTCCAAGGAAGGACTAATCAATGATCTAGAGAGAATAGAGGCCATTCTTTCTTTGCCATTTCCTAGTCATAAGAAATCACTTCAAATCTTCTTAGGGAGAATTAAACTTTGTCAAAATATTTGTTCCAAAATTTTCCAATCTTTCCAAGCCTCTGAAATTTATGTTGAAGAAAAACATGGTTTTCAAATGGAAAACAAAAGGAAAAGATAATTTTGAAGATATAAAGCAAGATATTGCACAAGAACCAAGTCTCTTCAACCCATATTTTTCTAAGGATTTCATCTTATATGATTTTGGAGGTGCTGAGACAATATCTATTATATTGATGTAGTTAAACAAATATGATTTGGAGTAACATGTTTTCTATTGCAGTCAAAATCTTCAAGATTATAAGATAAGATACTCATTCATTGAAAATCATGTTTTAGCTGTTATAAGAAGTTTGAAGAAATTTAGGCATCTAATGTGAAATAACAAGATTCATCTGTTATTTTCATGTGCTAGTATATAATAATTCCTATTGAACAAATATTTGAATGATAAGAGGTCTAGTTGGATAACCAAATTAATGGAGTATGGAATTTATATTAAAGTAACCAATTTAGTTATAAGAAAGGGGTTCTTTGAGCATCTTGTTTCAAGTCATCAAAATGATGAATAATCCATTTTAAAACTTCAAAATTACAATAATAGGCAGCTGATGCTTTTACTATTCATTTTTAGACTCAAGATATGGTACACTTCCTCCAAACAAGTCAGTGCCCTCATAGATTGAGAAAATATAAGAGAAGGTATTTTCGACTTCAATCTATTCCATATGTTCTTATTGATGGAATTTTATTAAATAAATATGTGAATGGATTTCTCTTAAGATGCATCAAGACAAATCAGATTGAGAGGGTAATGCATTAATTCCATGATGGAGAGGTAGGATGTCACTTTTATCCAAAGGTAACAACTCTCAATATTATGAAGGATGGTATTATTGGCCTAATCTCTTTAATGAATTCTATTTATGGGTTAAGAAAAGAAAGAAGTGTGCATTCTTTACAGGGAAGAAAATACTAGTAGCCCTTCCACTCCACCCCATATATGTAAATGAACCATTTATGAAATGGGGGTTGGATTTAATTTGAAGAATCAATCCAAATTCAAGTTTAGGACACAAGTGGATCCTAACAACCACAAACTACTTCACCAAGTAGACAAAGGAAATTGCACTTAAGGAAGTAAATGAGACCAACACTTTGGATTTTTATGAAGGTATTTTAGTTAGATTCGATGTTCCTTCCAAAATCATCTCTGATAAAGGTTTGGATTTTTTTGGGAACAAAAATATATGATTGGGCTATTAAAAATAGGATATATTTCAGCACATCTTCACATTATTACCCCATGGTAATGGGTAGGCTGAGTCCACAAAAACAAACTTGTTAAAGATCATAAGGAGAACTTTGGATGAAAACCAAAGGCCTTGGAATACAAGGTTGAAATTAGCCTTGTGGGATAATATAATTACACGCATGACATCAACTGATAGCTCACACTACAATTTAGTTTGTGGAAGAGAAGAAACGATTCCAATATATATTGAATTACCAACATTAGAGATTATCAAGTAGTTGGAATTTTTTGAATTTGAAGCCATGGAGGTCAAGTATGCTGAGCTCATAGAGCTAGAGGAGATAAGAGACCAAGTAGCTCAAATGATGGAGAAATATTAGGCTCAAATTAAGACCAAATTTTATAGGAAGGACAAAGCTAGGAATTGCTAGGAAGGAAACTTAGTCCTAAAATGGGATGCAAACAAAGCCAAACTAGGAAAAAACTCAAAATTTGATGCAATATGGAGTGACCCCTACATCATTAAAGGATGCAAGTCAAACAATGCTTTTCAACTGCTAAGGTTGGATGGAGAAGGGTTGTATATTACAGTTAATGGGATCTATCTAAAGCATTGTTACTAAAGTAAGGTTCTTCCTTTATACATAGTAGAGTAGTTTTAGTCTCCATAAGTGCTTGTGCACACTATGTATGTTTCCACTTGGACTATGTATTATTTTCCATGTTTGTATATAGTTTTTTGTAGTTTTCTTACTATGCATAGTTCATTTAAGATCAAATTTAGATAAGTTGGGAAATTCCTAAGCATTATTTAAATCCATGAGATCAATTCAGTCCATTTTGGAAGGTTTAGAAGTATTCTAGGCAAAAATCAGATTTGGGAAAACTAATGACATTCATTACTTGTCTCATCAGATCAATAGAAGAGGGAACAAATGAAATTTCAGTTTTAGAACAATTTTCCATTCTTATAGGAATCTAATTCAGAAAATTCTACAATGAGATAGTAAATTTGGAATTTAAATTAGCCCCAGATCAGTTTGAGCAGGTTTAATAGCAGAATTAGATTGTTGGAGTAGTTTTGAAGTTCATTCAGAGCTCCACAGATCATACTAAGTTCATTTCTCACTTCGTACGACTCAAGGGTAAGAAATATTTGAATTCAGATCACTTTTTAAATTTTTATTCTTGACTCCATGCCCAATGGATTGTAAAAGGCCACTGATATAATCTAGCCAACTGATTACCCCAAGAGGTTTCTAAATTGCTATCCAAAAATACCCCTTGGGTTATTTTGGCTCTAACAAGCTTAAAAATGGACCTAACCATTTTTAAGGGGTATGAGACATTCAAATGGCTGTCAATTTACACTGCCCAAAATCACCGACCATTGGAATTTAAAAACACATGGGAGACTTAGCTTATTCATCAACATGCTATGTTTAAAAGCCAATAGACATTCATTTGGTTGTCAAGTTCAACACTAGCTAGACAAGTGCCACATGAAACAAATCTAAGATTCAAATATGGGACAAATTTCACCATTCCATGACATTTCTAGGTGATCAACCCTGGTGGAAACCAAAGTCCCAGAATCAATTAGAATCGATAAAGGCACCAAGTGGAGTTAAAGTCAACAAAGTCAAAAGGGGCTACATGGAAGGAATTAAAAATCCAAAAAGTTTCTAAGTCCCCCAAACATAGAAGTTGTGATGCAAAGCTACGTGGAGTTGTCTTATTGGCTAACCTTTTACGGTCTAAGAAATTCAAAGGTTAGAGGAAGTCTGACACATTCCGTATGTGGATATTTCTCATTGATTGGAATTTTGTAGTTAGTCAGTGCTAAATAAAACTATGATGACATAAGGGGCATGAAGCTTATTTATTGGTCAAGTTTTCACCTGGGATAAAGGATCCAATCAAAAGGGCTGACACTACAAAGGGCATGGAGATTTCTCATTAGCTCACACTTCATAGTGTTTAATCAGGGTCTAAAGTAGAATGAAAATGTTGAGGCTACATGGAGCCATTTCATTGGATAAACCTTTACATTTTGAAATTGTGAATTTCTAAGGCAAGTTTGACAATCTAACATGTGATAAAGCGTGGAGATTTTCTATTGGCTCACTCTTCACAATTTTTAGTTAAATCCTTCAAAAGATGTAACAACCTGAGGGGTGTGAAGATTCCTTATTGGTTAGTGGTTTGTAGATGTCAAAGGTAGTAATCAAAATCTTGACAATGTGAAGAAACATGGAGCTCTCTCATTGGTCCACGTTTCAAACTTGAAAGTTAGGGAAAAGTATAGTCTGACACTGCAGAGAGGTGTGACACTATTTTACTGGCCCATTTCATAAAAATAAAAGGTAAAAGAAAATAGAAGTAAAGGCAAGAAAAGGTCCGATCCCCAAGACAATCACCAATTGACATCTGGAAGAAGTTAAAGTAATGCACATGTATGCAGAGACCAACCCTCTAGCTAATCAAAGGCTATCACTTGTCATATTTATGTGCTTCCTGATCTGCATATATTCAAATGATGATATCTTTCGATCCCTTACTCTAAATTGCACAAAATCAGCATCATTCGAAATCTCTTCTTGAACACTCTAATTTGGCATCACGAGAATCATATTTTGGTGTTTTTTAATAGATGAAAAAGAAAAAAATATTTTGCACCATGTATGGTTGCAAGTGGAATTTTTCAATCATGAGAGTAGCATGTTTTCAGTTCAAATTTTTGTTGGTGTGCTTGAGAACATACCAGATTCCCATCATCCTATGCAGAGAATTCATTTTATCCTTTTGGAAGATTGGGAACATAAAAAAAATGTAATGCATATTCTCTCTCTCCCCCTCTTCTTTCTTAAATCTATAAATGTAAGTGCTTAGGCATGATTTGGGGGACCATTCTAAAAACCAAAAGGGAACTCTATAAACAATTTTTGGAACCTTTTTCGAGTTACAGGCCTCAAATTTGAACATTATATGAGGTGATTATTGCATTATTTCATGTATTGTAATGATTTATGAATTTTATTAAGTAATAAATCCATGTTTTATGGCTCCTTCTGCCCTAAATTGTGTTATATTATGTTTCTTTCCTTCTTTTACAATTATAGGTATATTATGCATACGTTAATCTTCTTGTAGAATTCATATCTATTGTGTTCCATGGAAATGATGTTGGTGAATGTTAATCAAGAATATGTCATTCATGTCTGATCTCTCTCTTCTCCATTTATTCCTCTCATTTTCACTCATTGGAATGTTTTCCACCCCTTTTCTTGGTGCAATCACCCCTGTAATTTAGGATTTACATTTTATGCATCTCTATCTCTTTATAGTCCCTTGGAGGTTTGGGATAGAAGTAGATAACTAAATTTCCCTTCTTAGGAGTAGTTTAGTAGTAAGATAAGGTAGAGGAACCAAAATTCTCTAGAGGTTTGTTTAAAAAATAAGGTCCCACACTTAGATACAATCCCATGTTACCCATAAACACTGATTACTCGTCTATACATTCATATAAATCGTAGGGTGCTAATTTTTGGTGATAAAAATGAACCCATATTTGAAAATATAATTCTAGCATAACCCATAACACAAAATACCCCAATCGTCAGGGTACGTACCAAATCCATTAAATTTATTATGCACAATGACTATACTATTACGGGTTTGAAGAGATTAAATGAGATTTATTCACACCAATCCCATAGGGGATTTAAAATGAGAACCCAAAAATATACACAGATTCAAAGCCACATTCATAAGAAACTAGATTGTAAGAAGAAAAATTATGTACCCATCACATAATAACAGTCATTCATTGGAAGCTTTATATATATATCACAGAAGACTAACCATTTTAAATATTTTTTAAAAAGATAAAAAAATTAGTCAACTACTGTGGAATAAAATAAATATAGTAAGGGAGGTAAAACCATTCCTAGGTTTAAAATTCCATGCTATCTCCTCAAATATTTCCTTAAAAATTGTTCCCTAATATTCTAAGGCATAAACCCTTTACAATAGATCTAAGCTTGAAAATTTTATATACACTCACCCAAAATATCTATGCCCACTCTCCATTCTTTATATGCACAAAACAAAGAAATCCCTATAACAATTTGACTGTTATCCACACTTAATATTCCATGCATAATTATCTCAGAAGTGGATTTTTAGGGGAGGAAAAGAAATTAGAGTTGTTAGAAAAATAGAATAACATGCATGCGAGGTCGATAGCTTCTCTAAGAAGCTTCAATATTTTTGAGAGACAAAGAATGTATTGAATATATTCACTCATATTCATGCCACGTAGTGGTCTCATTAAATTTTAAAACCTTCCCCTTCATATTTGGCATTTTGTCAAGTTTAGGTTTAAAACTATTCATTGTTGCATGGAGCTCATTAATCAACTATCCACTATATTACCTGCAAGTTTCCTCATGGTTTACATGGTTGTCATATAGACCACTTAGCAATTACTAATTAATCAATTGAAATTGAATATGGTAGAAAACCATATTTATATAATTGCATAAGTTGCATGCATGGAGTTCCCATACATTCAGTCAAAGATATATATTCAAAAAATCCCATAATCCATATAATGCATGGGTTGATAAATGACCAAACATGTTCATTAACAAAATAATATAACATAATTTACTTGGGTCGGTCATCAACTTATCAATCAAGCAATTATAATACATTAAAAATAATTTTCCCAAGTTAATTGATTTTGACTTTATAAAACTTAAAAATCAAATGCCATAACCCATGGTCTTAGTCCATCAACTATTTAACCTTAGAAATATTTCCTTGGTACTTGGCCAAGGTAGTTTCAATAACCTTTATAACCTTATCAACAATACAAGAGTCATTATCTTCTCATTTATGGTTAATGACAATATTAAATAGAATAAGATAAATAATCAAAAACCTTGTTATATTTTCTTGGGGTCTAAGACCAACAAGAATAGCCATAGCATTTTTACCTTTCCATAGGAAAGTATAAAGGAGGTGGTTATGATTGATGAACACTATCATCATCTACAAATGCTTAGTCAAATAATTAAACAAGTACTGTTACCTTGAGAAAATTCATATCCATTAAGCGGTGAGGAATACTTCCTTAAACTTTGTAGTCTATGACCATTCACACCATGAGAGAGAGTTAGTCATTATGCAATCAAACCTTGTTTCCATACTGATATAATAATCTTGCAACTATGTATAGATCATTTTCATTATGTAATTATTATTTTCAGCTAGATAAACCACAATATAAATATCATATTCCATAACTAAGCAGTATACCAATGCATCAAATCATTCATATTAGAAAATTGGATAACCCATAACTCACTGCATATCATGGTGTGCTACCTTATTTGTTACAGGTAAAATAATCACACAGTACATCATGTACTGCAATCATTTCACACATCATGGTAAGTACATTCAAACTTTAAAGTAAGACAAGAATAATTCATAAATTTTTAGTACTTTACAAATGATGAGTGACAATATACACACGTGTAGCTGGATACCCAACTATGTAACAAGGCTTATTCCTTAGCTCTTGTAAACAACTCCACGTCTTTTGACTTATTCTTATGACAAAACAGACCAAAATTATGGAATGTTACATACTTTCCCCATTAATGAATCAGTGTCTTGATGATTTTTTACTCATTAATTGAAATCAAAACATTCAAACACATATTTATATCTAATTGCTAAGGAGAAAAGTCATCATTTTCATCCCAAAAATTGTAATTTTCCATATTTTAGTCTATCTTATTTCAAATTTATTGGTTGTGAAATCCTTTTAACCATAAAAAACTATCACACAGTCAGAAATATGACATAATTTTTTTCATTACAGTAAGTAATATAATGCAATGTTATTTAATATACATAATAAATAGTAAAAAACAAATTATATATAACAGAAACAAACAAGGAAAACAATGTTTTTAACTCCACCTAGTCTTCCCAACCTGTTTTGTTTCATCATTAAACTTGTCTTTCCATACTTTTTCTTATGTGATTCCCAATTTCTTTGAAATGCACCCAACAATTCTTCCTTTTTCTGGATGTTTTTTACCAATATACATCTATGGTTTTCATTTTTTGGATATCATCATCCATGATTCCTTGCCAAGGATAACTTAAATCACTTAGTTTGTTCCTTTATTTTCCTTTTCGACTTTTTTTTTTCACATACTTCTAGGTATAGGTTTTTCTTTTATACCAATATACCTTTAATTATACATTGGGAATAGGTCATTATTAATCATGATGTATTATGTCCTTTAATGAACTCACTTATAACTCCAATATTCGTGATGAAGATTAAGTAACGTTAATGTTGCATTTCCAGATAGTTCTTTTCATATGCAAAAGATAAATCAGATTTCTCATTCTATTTCCAGCTAATCACTATTTACAAAAAGTTAATCATACTAGTGTTATCAACATCAGGAAGTCCTTCCTAACTTACATGGCATCTCTGCAGCATTGTTATGCTCTTTGTTATAAATTATAGTAAATTCTTATTTTTACACTCATCCTGACAGTCTAAATTTTATTTCATATCATTCCACCAATTTTTCTAAATTTTTAGGTGAAGAAGAGCTAATGCTCTTGTATACTTCTACTCTCTTATGAGTTGGAATTTGACTACATATTTTTGTACTAGCCTTTTTGTCCCTTTCTACACACTACTTCCATAATTAGACAGTCCACACCTGTCTACTTTATATACCCTTTTTGGGTTTAATTTCATGTTGGATTCAAGTTCCAAAATCTTCCATCAAGACAGTTGAATCAATCAAGCAACCCCCTTGCTGATTTTTATCAACTAGTTCAAGTTGTTTACCTTGGTTGATCATTTCACACTTTACCAACTGCTCCAAACAACTTTGCAGTTTCATGTGTCATAAGAGACTGTTATATTTTTTCTCTAAGTTCCTTACCACCAAACTTGAAGCATAATTTAATTTGGTTCATTCTCCATGGTTAACATTTCATATATCCATCATTTTCTATTATTAAGAAAAATATTTCTAATTAGCGTAAGGACCCAACTAGTCCAAGAGCTGCAACCTTCAGCTCTGATACCAAAATGTAACACCTCTATATTATGCTTCATCAAACTAAAGAGTTTTTTCTTTACCCAATTAATTATCTTGATGCCTTCAATGATTTTAAGATGCAGAGATTAAAATATAGAATTGATTAATGTTTAGAATCCATCTTCACCACCTATGATAACCATGTGCAACTATAAGGGTTCAGATCCTTCTCAATCCCCTTTCAATGCTCTACATGATCCAATAAACACAATATATCATTTAGTTAGACCTTTTTAAAGGTACATAGAAACATGTGCATCTTCTTAGTATCATCCTCATGCTCACAACATAGTTTAAAATAAGAAATGTTGACAGACAATGCGATCAATCATTTACACTACCATGGCCAAAGTTTTTGGCATTATGCTAGCTAGCTTGGTTTTTTGACTACACATAAGCTACTTGAAACATGTCTTCCCTTCACTGTAAAACCATATCATTCATAGTATCATGATTTTTTCCATTATTTACTTAGTATTAAATTCATAGTTAACCATTTTAATTCCATCATTTACAGAAATCTAAACCTTCATCCTATGATCTCCAAGAGACATTTCATGATTATGTACCCGCTTCTATGTGGTCACCAACTATATCTATTATTAATTTATAGATCATTTTATTAAAGTACAAGTCTTGACAATATTTCATAGCATTATTTAATCTTCATTAATGCCCATTAGTTAACTTAGGAAAAATACATACATTTTTATTATTTCATAAGTTCATAATGGACTTCTATACCTTGCTAAATATTGTGGTATCTGCTTCACACTATGGTACAACTGAATAAGAAATGATCTTACGATAATAAATCTAAGTATCAAAAGTATAAGTTACTAATATAAAATTTCAAGAGTTGATTCTCATATTTTTTCATGCCTATTCAATCGCATTTACCAACTTGTATATATTTGGAAAACAAGTTCATAATTTATACTTAATTCCTTTAAGCATGCTTTCTTAATTCTATTTTTGGATCAAGAGGTTATAATACACCTCATACTTATTCTTATTTGATGTAATTATTTACCATAAGGTTATTGCAGTCATGCTTCTTCTTTACAATATATTCAATCACTCGTATCTAAGTTGTTTTAAATGGCTAAAAAAGGATTCTAAATTATAAGTTTCATACATAAAATGTTACAAATGAAGAGCCCTTATCCTTCATACACATTCTTAACTTCATTTAATGTTATACTATTGTGTTACTTTACTCTTTTGTAAATCATTTATACACTCATAAAGACATATTATACAGAAATATATTATTACTTCAATTTGCACTGATAAATTTCTTATGATGACCAATTTTTTTCTTAAAAAGTAACTAGACCGTTATTCCTTTTTTATTTCAATTTCTCAAAAAAAAAATTAAGGATTTTTAAAAAACATGCACATGATCATGATGATCTTATCAATAATTGATAAACTCATATTTATTACATTTATACACAATCTAAAGAGAGACTATCATAGATAGTCAAATATATAATAAGCCCCATGCATTTCTTTATCTCAAAGGAAATCATACAATTTTTAGTCAAATGCTAGTACATTCATTACTTTCATAGAAATAGGTACACAATAATCATTGAAATCAATTCATCCTTCACTTTTATCAACTTGGAAAAATACCATCAACTTGTAATCTGAAAAAGGATACAATACAATCATGTACATGGTCAGTTGGGAAGAACTAGAATGTACTTACATCCCTTAATCTATTTGTTTCATTTCAATTAATTGAACATCTACTGCATATTTTTATTATTTAAATACAACCAGTATGCAAAAAATTAATTCTATTACTAAATGACCATCTTTTAACAAACATCATTATTGTCAGCTAACATGGTTCCAACTGAATAAAATATTCTTAATCAAGCAACTTGTTTTACAAGAAAGGATATAAATTTTCAACTTTTTGACTTTCATAAATCTTATTAATGAACTATTTTATCATTATTTACTAAGTAAAAAAAGTTCCCTCATTTTCATTTATACTCAGTACCAACTATTATTACACTATTAAAGTTTATAGAAAAGAAGGAAAAGTTCATCTTAAATACTTCTATTCCATAAGTATGTTAGAAAGATTAAGAAAGTAGGTAAAATTATTCCTTTATTTCATTCATGACTAAACTAAATGATTTTCATTATATCAACTATATAATTAGATCTAGTAATAATCATTTCCATGCACAAAATATTCTTATATTCCTAACAATATCTTATAGGAACATAATTACTTGGATAATGTTTTTTACGAAAAATGTTTTCATACTTCTCATCTTATATATGACTTACATAATCACCCATCCACCGTCATGTGATGAAAATATGCCCCCAAGATCACATATTTCAATTTCAGGTTAACTCACAAGGTCAGTTATAATGTCAAAACTAAATAATAATAGCATGCTTCTTTGAAATAAAATACGCACACAATCATGCACATGTTTAAAGATCTAAAATAAAAATGATATGATGACAAAAATCACTTTCCGCAAGCTCCCTTACTAAGATATGGTTTCGGTCATTATAGAAATAATATTTCTCTATGAGACATGAGTGTTGAGTAGTTGGATTAAAATAACTAATACAATGAATATGGAAGAACCCAACCACTACAAAAAACAAATCCACTTCTAATCAAATCAAGTAACCCCATATTCGACAATCTAATTCCAACATAACCCAAAACACAAAACACCCCAACCATTAGGGTATGCACCTAATCTATTAAATTTATTTTTCACAAGGAATATACTATTATGGGTTTGAAGAGATTGAATGAGACTTCTTCACACCTATCCCAAAGGGGATTTAAAATGACAACCCAAAACTATGCATAGATTCAAATAAAAATTCCTACGAAACCAAATTGTAAGAAGAAAACTTACATACCCATCACATAATAACACACATTCATTAGAAGGTTTATACATACATACATACATACATACATATATAATCACAGAAGGATGGCCTTTTTAAATATTTTCAAAAAGATAACATAAAACATTCAACTACTATAGAATAAAATAAATAGATTAATGGAGGTAAACAAATGCTTGGGTTTAAAATTCCTTACAATCTCCTTGAATCTTTCCATCAAAATCATTCCCCAATTTTATAAGGCACCACACCTTTACATTATATCCAAGCTCAAATGTTTTATATGTACTCACACAAAAATTTCTATGCTCACTCTCCACACTTTGTTTATATGCACAAAACAAATAATTCCCCGCAACATTTTGACTGTTATCCACACTTAAGATTTCATGAAAAATTAACTTAGAAAGGAATTAGAGGGGAGTATAAGACAAAAATGTTGTAAAAAACAATAAAATGGAATAACATGCATGTGAGGTTGATAGCTTCTTAGAGAAGTTTCAAGATTTTTGAGAGATAGAGAATGTATTGAATGCATTCACTCATATTCGTGCCATGTAGTGGCCTCATTAAATTTTAACACCTTCCCCTCCAAATTTTGAAGTATGTCAACTTTAGGTTTAGATCTATTCATCATTACATGGAGCTCATTAATCAACTATTCACTATATTATCCACAAGCTTTCTCATGGTTTCAATGATTTGTATATCAACCTATTAGCAATTATAATTAATAAATTGAAATATAATTTGGTAGAAAACCATATTTATATAATTGCATAAGTTACATGCATGGTGTTATCATACGATCGATCGAAGATATTATTCAACCAATCCCATAATCCATATAATGCATGGGTCAAAAAACAAATAAACATACTCATTCACAAAATCAAATAACATAATTTTCTTAGGTCAGTCATCGAATGATTAATCAAGCAATTATCATACCTTAAAAATCATTTGCCTAAGTCAATTGAGTTTGAATTTTTTAAAACTTAACAATCAAATGTCATAACCCATGGTCTTAGTCCATAAACTATTTAACCTTAGAAATATTACCATGGTACTTAGCCAAGGTAGTTTCCATAGCCTTTTTAACTTTATCAACAATACAAGAGTCATTACCTTCTCATTTATGGTTACTATCCATATTAAACAGAACATGATAACTCATCAAATACCTTTTTTATGTTTTCTCAAGGTCTAAGACCAACAATAATAGCCATAACATTTGTATCTTTCTGCATGATAGTATCAAGGAGGTGGTTATGGTTGATGAACATTGTATTCATCTAAAACTTCTTAATAAAATATTAAATAAGTACTGTTACCTTGAAAAACTTCATATCCATTAAGCAGCAAGGAATAATTCCTTAAAATTTCCATTATATGACCATACACACCATGAGAGAGAGAGAGAGTTGATCATTATGTAGTCAAACCTCATTTCCATATTGAGATAATACTCTTGCAACTATGTATATATCACTTTCATTATGCAATCATTATTTTCAGCTAGATAAATCGTAATGTCAATATCAGATTCTATAACTAAGTAGTATACCAATGCATCAAATCATTCCTATCAGCAAAGTGGATAACTCATAACTTACTATATAACATGGTGTGCTACCTTTTTTGTTATAGGTACAACAATCAAATAGTACATCAAGTACCAAAATCACCATAGACAACATGGTAAGTACATTCAAACATAAAAGCAAGGTAAGAATAAGTCATAAATGGTAAGTGCTTTACGAGCACTAAGTGACAAACACTATTATTTTGTTGCACATGTAACGATGTTTAAGTGTTTATATCCTTTTTAGGATATACATACACACGTATATCTATATACCTAGCAATGTAATGGCATATTCTCTAGATCTCGTAAACCATTCCAAATCTTTTGACTTATCCATACAACAAAATAAACAAAAATTGTGGGATGTTACATGTTAGGTTGTGGAGCTTGTTTCATGTGTGAAAGTGTTAAAGACTATACACTAAGAGTACTGTACACTTTACACAGTTGGCGGAAATTTTTTTTGGGCCTCAAAAAATGTGATTTTCTCATATGGGTGAGATTTTTAACCCATAAGTTTATGTGACGGTTTTAGTCCATGGTTTTAATACCCATGGTTTTGTAAAAATGATTAAGCAATTGTCTACTTATATGGTTTCGTGCATATGGTAGGTATAATGTAACATTGCAGATGTGTCTGAATTTGGGTGTGAATTCTATAGAGTTTGTTGAGTATAGCTCTAAATAGATTTTGGTTTGTTGATCAAGCGATTCTTGGTGGACGTAGCCCAAATTGGGTGAACCACGTTAAATATTGTCTCTTTGTGTTGTGTTATTTTTATTTTGCACTTTTATTTCAGATCTGTAATATTTTCTACATATTAGTTTCTACTATTCTGATTCTGTGAGGTAGTATTCCACATATTTTATCACTTATTTCCTATCATTAGAAGAAAGGTAGCACATGGAGATAAAATAGGTCATTGTGCAAAGTGATGAAATCAAAGAATTAGCCAATTTTCCATAATGGCTAAAAAGATAAAATTAAAGTTGGAGTTTCATTGAAGAAAATATCTAGGGATAGATAAAATCACGAAGATTTAGTGGCCAAACAAGGAAAAAGAAAGCACATGGAGATCAAGAGAAAGAAAACACATGGATATTTCTATTAATAGGATTAACACGTGTTATATTTAGTCTGAACTAATAATAGGAAAAACATGCACACTATTTTGGAATTTTTCCAATTATTAGGAATGTGCATGTAGTGGCAAAGGGAAAGTCCCCATCCTTATATATAAATAGTGCATCTATAGTTAAAAGAGAGGCTAAGGACAAAATGTGTGATATAAAGCTGTAACTCTAGGTATGAGTTAGCATTTGGAGTCTGTATGGATGCACGTATGGTCCAACACAAGGATATATTGGGTTATTATAATTAGATAATTTTTATGAAATGCACTTATGATCATGATGGTGATTTGGGAATTAAAGTATTATTGTTCACCTTGATTTATGGTCTGTTTTCTTATTATATGTGTTTTTGAATTACCATGAACATGTTATATTTTTGTGCATAAATGATTTCTTTGGTTCTGAATATGATGAATATGCATGCTAACATTCTGATAAGCATAAAAAAGGAGGGAATTGGTGGTTGCATGCACTTTGGGTGAGCATTAAAATATTTCTAGATGAAGTGCCAGTGAGCATAGTTATTAAGTGGGTGAACCAACAATACATTTTGGTTCCATTAGCGGGACCTATTTTCAATTTGTCTACCAGGATGACACATGTAGATGGTGTATCAAATATATTTGGAGAGTATTGAGATTTGGGTAGAAGATGGGAGTAAGTTCAGGAAGTTGGTGGACAAAAAAGGGGTCATAAGTGGACGTTATATTGCAAAAAAACAACAAAATCTCAACTTGTAGGGATTATTAGCAATACATGTACTCAAAATTAGAAAAAAAAATATAAATATGAATTGTAGAATCCGGAATCTAGTTTCTAAACTACTATTTTTTTAAAAAAATGGATAATTTTAGCTATATTAAACACTCAAAATTATATGACTTGGTTTTTGTTTTGAAAAAACCTATAAGATTGTAGTCCATTTTCCCATGATTTGGATGACCAAATCTTGTTTTTTTTTCATTTGGTGAAAATTTATATGTTATTATCTATCTTTGGATGGATTTTATTTTGTATTTTTTTTAGCAAATTTTTTCTTAGTGATTTTTTTTCGTGAAAGTGGTCTGATTTTTTTTAGAAAATGGGGTGCTTTTTGTTTTCCCGTCATAACTATATAAAAAATATCAAAATCATTTTTTTTAACGTGTATATAATTTCTCTACACTTACGATGGTATAAGTTTGATCACATTTTGATAAGTGAAACAAAATTTGCAATCTTAAACGTAGACATAAACATTCGTGGGAAAAAATGTGTTAAAGACCTATTGTTAGTTAAAATTATAAAATAATATTTATCTTATTCTATTCACTTTAAAATCAATATTTCTACGAAGCTAA
The DNA here is from genome assembly GCA_019776745.2 of Taxus chinensis. Classification (NCBI taxonomy): domain Eukaryota; kingdom Viridiplantae; phylum Streptophyta; class Pinopsida; order Cupressales; family Taxaceae; genus Taxus; species Taxus chinensis. The sequence goes on from CM034154.1 coordinate 355,307,236, forward strand.
TAGTCTCCCTTATGCGATGGCACCATTTTTTTGAAATGTTTGCAGTTTTTTAGCATGGTTCAAGTCTACGGAAGAGAAAATTTTAAGTTTTTTGACCTTTTACACACGATAATGACCTCACATAGTTTTAGTTGGAAAAAAAAAAGATTTCCCGAGCCTTAGGGTCAGATTTGATTATACAAATAGAATCGAGATCACAGTTTGGATAACAAGCACCACAATCACACTTTATAAACCATGATTACAGTTCTTAAATCATATTTACAAACATCTCAATGTTTGAATTACCATGTGATTTTTACTGTTTGAATGGTTATTTGGTCTCAGGGATCTTAAGGGACTACACCCGAATGAAGTAGCCCATAAGTAATGACATTATCACTCACCAGAATGATACCTCCTCTAGTTTTCACCTAGCCATCTGAACATGTTGGCGTAGTCAGTTCGGTGCCACGATGTCTCAAGGAATGACTTATCACTACTCACCTCTGTTCATTTCCTAGGACTACCTATACAAGGTAGTTTGTAAACAATTATACCACAAAGGCTCAAGGAATTCCATGAAGGCTTCGGATCAGGGGGTCTGACTCCAAACCGGCCTCCCTAGAGCCCTCCATAGCACCCAAAGGCATATACCTCCCGAATCAAATGCATTGGCAGTGACAATTTATTGGACCATGACCTCCTGGGGCATGACTTCTCGTGCTACGCGGCTCACATCAATGAGATTGCAACAAGTTTAACACATTACCATGTAAATAATATAATGATTGTTAAATGATCTCTTTCTAAAGCTTGTTAATACACAATAGAGTCTTAAGAATATTTTTGCATATCTTGTGCCAAATAAGTTCTATAATGTTTCTAAATTTTTTTACAAGTGAATTTAAATTAAGACCTTATTGTTACATACATCAATAACAAATTCAATTTAGACTAATACTTAACAAATAAATTGTAAGTACACTAAAAACATATAAAATTACTTGTAATAAATCCCTCAAAACCATTTTTAATTATGTATATTTTGTCTCACTTTGGAGTGTGTTAACCATGTGCTTAAAATAAGAAAATTGATATAAGTCCACACTTGAATCTCTTAAACAAAATGATCTTGCACCCAAGAACCTTCAAAACCATTATATAACATAACATCATGTATCACAGATCATTTAACAATAACATTTAACATATCATATATCATATATATCATATCCATAATGATCACATAATCGAGGCCATCAAATCAAATTAAACATATCGAGCTAATATGGTAATGAAAACATACATATAAGGATATCATGTGCAATGAAATCAGATCAAACATAGAAGTAATATCGTTATGAAAACCAACATGGATATAATGTATCAAACTAAGTGTGTTGGACGTGTCTCTAAAAATATAGGTACATAACATGTATCGAACTAAGTGTGTCATACATATAGGACCATATGCAGTCATATTAGGCTATATACATGGACTATATGAAGAATCATAAACTAGGACTAGATGGCACACACACACACACAAACACACACACACACACACACACACACACACACACACACACACACACACACACACACACATCTAGGTCCTATGAATCTGTTGGTCGTCAAATAGGACTTTTTAGAAGAGCAACAGTCAGGGGACAAGAAGTCCCTCCTCTTTAATGGGAGAGGTTCCCTTATTCAGAAACGAACTTATTTACAAATGTACAGAACATTGTTTTATGGTCAAACTTGGATTTTACGAAAGTGTTTTCCACAAGGATCATCAATTACACAAGGACTGAGGAAAGGGAATAAGAAGATGAGCAAAATAGCAACATTCAGAATTATAGATAGCAGAATAATTCCTCGTGTATGCGAAGCTTCAAAGAATTTAAGACAAGATCATTTGCGATGGATGAATGAGATTAAATTTAAAGACACAAAAGTTCCATAAATAACCTTCTTCAGATTTATTAATCATGGACACAAAGTTCCTTCTTGGTTGTACAAGATCACTGTATTTGCAAAACTAAACAGTATGCAATCAGAGAGACTAACGAGTTAGGAACAAAATGATCTCCACAATATTAAAGGAAAACACAGAGATAATAAGAATTAGATAGATAGAGAATGAAAAGCCCTTTTGTATTGATTTCTTTAAGATCTATTTACACTTTCAGCAAATATTCCAAGTTCTTCCTCTTTTTCAAAATGGCGTGGAAAGGCCATTATATAGCTTACAAGACAGTTACTCTTCGTAACCATTTCTTTTAATTAAAGAATAGTTAAAGATCACCCATTGCAATACCTTAACTAATTACAAGGAATACGAAAAGAATGGGAAGAAGAGAAAAGAAAGGAGAAGGAGACAGGTGGCCAGCTATTGGGAGGGACCCACTGTCTTCAGAATCCGTTGCCTGAATTTCTTCAATGACTCAGCTATATCTCTACCACGAGGGACTAACGTGTTGGCTGTAGACTGAGTCCAAAATCCCAGACATTTCTCCATCTCTTTATCAAACTCGACGTGAGTATGATAATCTTTGTTTGCTTCTTCAATGGCAGACTGAAGAGAACAAATTTCCTTCATCTTTTCCTTAGAGATGGAGCTTTCCTTGAATAGATGATCTTTGACAAAAGCTCTGAACTGAGCTTTGATTTCTTGCAAGGACAAGGAGGCACCAGAGTTTTCATCTTAAAGATGACAATGTATATCTTTGAAAGCAGCAGCTGCCAGTGTCTTGAAAGCTTCTCCCTTCTGCCAGCTGTTCTTCATTTCTCCCACAGCTTCCTCCAGAACTTTGATTTTCCACTGTACGCTGTAGACCCAGGATTTTGATAGATTGTCTTTGGCATCATCGAAAATCTTATTCGCTAGCAAGATGTTCTCATCTGTCTGTCCCATGAGGTGAAGGTCTACAATGCAACTACTCCAGAGTTTAAGCTCTTTATCCATAACCCCAATAGCAGAGGATAGCTTCTGTTGCAAATTGTCTACCTTTCCATGTAGTTTAAAAGCTTCATCGATGAAGTTTAGCCCAAAAACAAGCATGTCATCTACCATGGCTTCAATAGCTCTGCCATAGACAGAATACTTCTGCATATCTTTAATACTTTGCACTTCATTGGCTTAGAATCACCGGAGGCGGTAGAGCAGTCAAGGGGGTAGGGTCCAAAACTTTGTCCTTAGACAAAAGTGACTTGATAAAACTTGTGAGAACTTGGGCTTGTTCTTCCAGCTATTCAATAGTCTGCTGCCCTTTCTCTACCCTTCCAATGACTCTTGTGACTGTTTCTTGGAGGTTGTGAATTTCACCTTCAGGAGTAGACTCTCCCATAGGGATCCTTGAAAGCTCTAAGTCAGATGTCAGCAAGTCTGATTCTGATTTGTCTACTGTAGGCTTAGCAATCTCCAAAAATTGCTGACCTTGGGCATCAGACACAATTCTAGAGGTGGTTCTGGCTTTCTTGGCACGAGAAGGAGTGGTGCCCAACAAGGCTGCTACAGCATCAAAATTTGGTCCCAAGCTTTGAGAGGAGGATTTCCTCTTCCTTTTGTCAACTAGAGGTTGCACCCAAGCAAAAGAGGAAGAAGAATCTGTAGGAGGGGCAAGGGGACCAAGAGACAGGGAGCTCATGACACTCAGGGTCTGCGCAGCTGTTGACTCAAGCTGAGACGTGAGTAGAGCACTGGAGATGATGGCGGTAGAAGAATCAGTAGCACCTGGAAGTTCAGTGCTCTGGACCTCCTTGTCCTTATCTGCTGGATCCTCAGGAACATTTGCAGGAGTGGGCATCTCACTTTCTTCACTTTCACTGAGAACAATGATGTTCTCTGGCCCTATAGGCAACTCTACCTGTTTTCTTGGAGGATCATTCTCTATAGGTTCCTTCTTTACCTCTTTGAGTTTCTTCCTGTATACTTGGGTAGATGGAGAAGGAGTAGATTCTACAGGTCCCTGAGCTGTTGAGGTAGGAGGGGTTTTCACTGGTGTTCCAGACTCTGGAACTGATGCCTCTCTTATGGGTGTCGAATCCTCCTTGGAGCTAGATTCTCTTGAGTGCCTCTTGAATTCTCGGATCTTCTTACTGAACCAGACCCTAGTCTTGATTAAGACTGGAGCAAGAATCTCAGCCAGATCATCTCTCTCTTTCCTGTTCCAATCCAGGTCCTCCAGAGGGGTGTGCTTAATCACATTTTCATACTCATAAGAGTATAGATCAGAATTGTCATCCTGGAGACCTTCAGGAACTTGGTACAGACTGAGTTCTTGGATCAATTGTAGGGAGAACCTGCCACAATGCCTTCTTCTGGCTTCAAAATCATCTGCACAGTCAGCCCAGTAGTCTTCTGTATCTGCCCTATGATGATAGACTATCTTGATGTTCTGTTCAATGAACTTCTTCAAGTCAAAACAGGTTCTTGGCTTGAAGAAATGAACAGTGATAGGGACCAGGGCTCTTTCTATGTTCTGAGCATCCAGAGCTATTTTGCATGTGTAATTTCCCAGAGAGATGGGAAAGTGCAAGCCAGAAATCTTCTTGTCTCTGAAAGTTCTGTGCAACTTGTCTAGTTGCCTGCATATTTCTATCAAAGCCATTTTATCGTTGCAGAACATGGGAAGCCGTAGAGGAGTGCTTTCATAGCCAGCAAGCCTGATATAGGAAAATTTCCTAGATTGAATGAAATAGGCTCCATACTGCGATATCAGGTTCATGGCTTCATCTGAAAACCTTCTTACAGTATCACCTTCGAGAAATCTGACCACGTACATGGTGAAAGCATCATTGACCCTTCCGAAATTGCGGTTGCTGGTCTCCAAGGTGAACTGCGGGCAATAGGCATACACAAGATCATCTTTGTGTGCATCTATATAGGAGAAAGCAAACCACTACCTAGATGCTGCTAGGGTATACATTAGATATGAAGTCATATAGAACTTCTTTGTTTGTTGGACGTTGGATAGCTGCTCAGCCAAATTCATACTGATGATCTCTGCCCAGTTGATATTTTGTGTTCCCTGGCACACCATGCTGATGAGCGGGCACATCCAGAAATGAAACTCATTGGTGGAGGGCAAACCCATAACCCGAGCCAACAGGATTATGAATTCTGACAGTTCTTTGTTGAAATCTGCTTGGAAGAGGGTTTTGGTTAGGCGAGAAGCACCTTTCTTAGGGTTCTTCAACCAAGACTTCGCCACTCGCACCTTGTATTTATCACTGTCTTGGTCGAACATAGCCTGTGCTTGATCCCAGGAGACGACTATAGCATTTTCCATCTCCGGAATCCTCAGAGCAGTGCCAATGGTGGCAGCGTCCAGCTTGGCAATGATTTCCCCATGTACATTTGTCAATTCACTCGAATCAGGGTCGAAGTGAGCTCCACATGAAAGCACTGTATCAGCACACTGTACTGAGATTGGGAATCCTTTGGCAAAAGCTAAACCACTATCATAAATCATCTGTGTCATTGGTGTAGGGTTTGCATCTTTCATTCTTGCCCAAAAATCACCGAAGTCGAGATGACGAGCTTCGCTGTCCCCTATATTGCTAACGGCAGACTCAAGTGGAGAAATTTGCTCCTGTCCCTGGAACTTGATCTTCATAGTGATAGTCTCGGAGCTGCAACCTAGACTTCTGGAACGAATTTGCAAATGGAGGGGTATCGCGTGGTTTTCAAATTGCAAGGGTTTGAGCAAAAGATAGCATGGAAGCAATGCGAAAAATGCAAAGGGGAATGCTCGTTATATAGCCGTTTGGAGAGAGAAGTGACTTTAATGCGCATTGAATACACAACCACCAATTTGAAAGAGCATCATACTCGGAGTGAGCGGGAAAAACTAAGTGTGAATGACACTTGGTACGCTTGGGACATGTGAGATGCGAATGCGCGAAACACGCGGCTCGGTCGGTTCGGGCGAAACAGGGAGAGGACGCACAAATGCATTTGGGACAAATGGGACGAAAATGTGCGAAGTACGCGGTTCGGGAAAATCGACCGAAATTGGGACAGCGGGCCCGTTTGGACTTGGGACATTCAGGACAAAAAGTTCCGAAGTACGCGACTTGACCGGCTCGGCCGAAATTGGGAAAGCTCTCACTTTTTAACTTTGGGACATTTGGGACAGGAAAGTGCGAAGTACGCGGGAA